>CM073452.1:10007500-15007500 GCA_037074485.1 Delonix regia | reverse complement strand
TCTGTCGTCCACCTCGCGACGTACAATAATTATTTCCCTTTTTATTCTCTCGCACACACACTGAGCCAGCCAGGCAGGCAGGCACCCAGATACATTAATTAATAAAAATAAAGCGAAGGTTTCAGGCTTTCAGCTTTATGAGACTTTGACTTTTCTCCTCTTCCTCCTCCTCCTTCTTCCTCCACCATCTCTGCTTCAGCTTAAATCCTCTCTCCGGTACTAACCCTGTTTCGTATTTCAATACGCCAAACGCTGCTTTGTTTTCTGTTGCTTCATTCGTCAGGTAATGTATCCCTATTCAATTATTGCTTCCTTCTATCGGTTCCCTTTGGATTTTTCTGCTTTTGGAGCCTTAACGTAGTTTTCACTCTGTCTCACCATAAATTCTATTCTCCTCCCAGGGTACATCGACAACAAAAAATTATATATATATATATATATATATTTTCTATATCTGTGATCACCGGGGGGAAGAAACCCCTGAAATGAATTTAGGCTGAAAAAGAAGGAAGGATCAAACAGGAGGTTTAGTGAGGATTAGGATTTTAATTTTGCAACGAAGATGGAAACATCGGGTGCTAATTCTGAACAATACGCCATTTCTTCTCCTTCATCACCATCTAACATTCGTGTAAATAATAGTAACAGCAATAACAGTGCCAGTACTGAAGCTTGGTATGGGATGAGGTTACCCCCTGTCAGCCCCTTCCGTTCTCCACTTTCCTTTCTGTTGAATTACGCGGTCCGCTCAAGTTCGTCAAATCACGATTCAGACGCTGTGACAGTCAACAACGGGGTTACCTCTTCGGAAATACGCTCTCAGCTTTCTGATTCTGGCGCTGCGTGCAGTGGCAGCAGCAGTGGCAGTACTGGGGAAGTTTCAATAAGGATCATTGGAGCTGGAGAACAAGAACACAATGTTGTGTTAAATTCTTTCTCTTCTCCCTCTCAGGATCAGCTTGGAGAAGTCGATCATGATGATTTGATGGGAAATAGAGGAGGAATTCCCACATTGGATAACGATGCTGAGGGTCACAGTGGAAGGGTCCCTCTAGTGTCTGCATCTACATCAGCCGCTAGTGGACAGGTGGATGAAGATGCTGGGAATGGCTTAGAAAGTAACAATGGGGATTCATCTTCTTACCAGAGGTATGATATTCAGCAGGCTGCTAAATGGATTGAGCAGATTCTTCCTTTCTCATTGTTGCTGTTGGTTGTTTTCATTCGGCAGCATTTGCAAGGTACTATTCTTGTTCATCCGTTTTTTGTTTTTAATGTTCATTTTGGCTTCATGCTCATAGAGTACTTAAATGAAACTATGAGCAATATGCGTTCCCCTTATTTCTTTTTACTGTTTATATGCAATGTCTCGTTTTACAAACTGTGACTAATGGATAAGATATGCTAGACTCGATATGGTTGAACCAAATTCATATATAATTTGTCTGTGGTATGCTTTTCTGCATGGTGTTCTTAATGATTTCATATTCAATTACTTGGCTGTGTTGGAGGCCTTATCTTTATTGTTCTCAGGGAATGTGCTTGGAGTTGGTGGAATAATGGTAAGACAGAGAGGTTGCATGCCTTTGGGAGTGACGGAAACTATGAAATTTTTATAAACTAACATCTGTACGACTGATTATATTTAGATTTAAGCTACATGTAATCACCAGGGAAATAACAGGTGGGGTGGGGGGAAGAGTAGCAAAAATTGGTTCAGAGAGAAGGCTTTTGAGGATCATTAGGCCTGCACCTGTCACATACCAAATCTGTACTTTTGATTCTTTCTATATAATATTGGTGATATTTTTCCTTCTGCAAACTTGTAGGTTTCATTGTCACAATTTGGATATCAGCTGTGATGTTCAAATCAAATGAAATTGTTAAGAAGCAGACAGCGCTGAAGGTGCTTTGTTCAGATTTGTTTGCATGTCCTTTGAACTTTTTTTCCTTTAATTATTAACTTGTAACTCCCACCTTCCCCTTTGCACAGAAATTAATAATAACAATAACAAAAAGAGGCTAAATACAAGTTCTATTTTGCAGGGAGATAGGAAAGTCTTTATTCTTGTTGGTATCTCTTTTGTCTTCATTCTTCACGTGATGTGCATTTACTGGTGGTATCGAAATGATGATCTTTTGTACCCACTGGTCATGCTTCCTCCAAAATCAGCTCCTCCTTTCTGGCATGCTATATTCATCATTTTGGTTAATGGTATAAATTTATTTAGTTACACTATTAAGCTTTTTCCCCAATTTAAAAATTAGTTTGCAGTTGTTAGTTGTTACATTTTTGTACTGGATATATGCTAGACATCATTGTAGATTGTTGGCATGAAATATATGTTCATATGATATGTTTAAGTTAGAAAGTCATCTCCTTAGTGAACAACGCAAATTGAAAGCAGTCCAGGTGAAATAAGAAATAAGTTAATTTCCATAATATATCTGTGAGTATTCGAGTGCGTATGCACATGTTGATATATTGTGACTCTGTGAGCATCACATATCAGTAGTTTTCCTTCTCTTTTAATGTTTGTTTTATGGACTTTTATTTTCAGCTATTTATTTGCTTCAGTGTTTGATATATTGTTCAGTCATGTAATAATGAGCAATATCAGTTATGTATTAATCTTGTATCGGTTGGTTGTTGCTTTATGACATGCCTATCCTTTAATATTGGTAAGTTTGTGGCTTAACTTTATGCAAATTTTGTTAGTATTCATGGTCGCCATAGTTAATGACTTTCAGATACACTGGTGCGGCAAGTAGCAATGGCTTTCAAGTGTTTGCTGCTGATATATTACAGAAGTGGAAGAGGCCATAACTTCCGTCGGCAGGTGAGTAGTGGCTTCTTCGCTATTTCTATCAAGCATATAATTTTCAACTATATTTTGCCTCCGCAACCAACCAGAAGTTGCTACCTTATTTCAAGGGTCAAATGTTAACACTGGTTGAGTACTCGCTGCTGTTGTATCGTGCTTTGTTGCCAACACCAGTTTGGTACCGGTTTTTCTTAAACAAGGATTATGGAAGTCTCTTTTCATCACTGACTACAGGATTGTATTTAACTTTCAAGCTGACATCTGTTATTGAGAAGGTAAGTTTTCATTCTGAATATAAAGCTTCAGAGTTCTGTACATGAAGATATTTGGCTATGCTAACTTATTCCATTGTCTTCAACTTCCTATGTCCATATTAGGTCCAGTCCTTCTTTTCTGCCTTAAAAGCATTATCAAGAAAGGAAGTTCATTATGGAATTTATGCCACAATGGAACAGGTAAATCTGCCCATTTCTGTGAACTGCATTCACTAACTCTGGAACTGAGTAATTTTAATTGTAATTAAGACTTCTATTCCCCCTTTGCTACAATGTTTAGCGTCTATCAATTCCTCCATCAGAGATTTGGAGAATCTTTTATATGCCCTTATCTTCTTAGAAAATTAGATTTCTCTTATTCTTTAAATGCACAAAAATATTAAAAATTTGGTTTGCAAATTACAGATACATCTGATAACGACAGGTCCCCTCCTTTTTCAAATAAGTTAAATGAACTAGATAATTCAATGTGGTTAGCTGTCTTCCTTCGTTTAAATAATATGTTCCATCAATCTAAGAACAAAGCTATCTAAGTTAATGCAACTGTTATCTATAATTCCACTGTAATAAAAATCATTGGTTATGATTATGGATTCTGCATTGTAAAAGAAGTACCAAGTATCAAAATGAACAATGAAAGATTCAATCATTTGTCAGGAAGTTGATGAATAATACTATTTGGAGAATTTCATGCATGAGAACGTATAGACTACAGAATTGATGGTGGGATTATATTAATTAATGTCTAACCCAGTGGTGACTTTTTTGGTTTTCATGTGGATAAGTAACGCTATATTTCTAAACCACAGGTCTACAGCTAATTTACTCTTATATTAGGATTTGCTGCTGATATTCGGTACTTGAAGAAAATGGATTAGAAGCAAAATTTAAATAAACTTTTCACAATAAAGAACATGCCTATTTGTCACGCTTGATGAAAATGTCTCTAGTTATGTACATTATGGGGCATGGTCGGTTGGCAGCAATGTATATGATCTGAGAAAATGTATGGTCCCACATCTTAGAACAACTCATTTGGGTAATAGTGAACTCCCAATGCCCACTGCAATATAGGAGAGAGGAACAACACTCACTTGTAAGGGGAAAAAGTACAGACATATAAAATTGAAGTTTCTTTTTAAATAGTGAAGAGGTGAGGGATATCTGCACTTCTCTTTTTCTTTTCTGACTCTGAGGGCTTAGTTAATTGGTTAACATAAATCTTTAGAAAGTTTTGGATGTGCCCTCAGGCACTCTAATAATTTATTTAGTTATTGCCTGCATGTGGTCATTTTGTGCTAAGCTTAAACAGAACATCCTTTTTGTGAATGACATGGGGAAGGATCATAGAAAAGAAAACTTATGTAAGCCTGTTCTATTTATTCAACCCTGTTTTTCTCTTGATCTTCAAACTGGTAAAAAATTCGAAAGGTATTCCAGGTTTTTAAAGTTAGCATGAGAATAAGTGACATAACATTTTGGTGAATCTTTTGTGCTCTTCTCTGTTTATCTCTTTTCTCCGACTCTCCAGTGTCACTTTGTGGTTTGCACAATCATATTACTTCTCTTCATTTATATACACCTAAATTAACTTCATCGGTAATGGTATCTTTTGTGAATCTTGAGCTCGTCCTGCAAAATTGGAGCAAATTCTGATCTGTCATTTCTTAGGTTTTGACAAGAATAAGGCAGTAAGAGGTTTATTGCAAATTGGCAATGTGGCTAGTTTCCAGTTCTATTATATCTTTGGCTGAAGAGAATTAGAAATTTCAAGGATTAATTCCGGGCTTATCTATGGTGCTTGGTCATGACCAGGATTTATTTTTACTGGATAGAGTTGTCTTATTAGCTTCTCTATGGGTGACTGACTCTGACTACTTTCATGGATTTTCTTTAATACAGTAAGGTTGGAGGGTGTTGTTGCATTAATATGCTTTATTTCTTCTGTTGGTGTGTTCTATTTATTTTATACTTTTAAAAATGGATATATTATATTCTGCTTTAATACTCTTCTAGTCCACTCTATCTGATAAAGCTGCTTAGTTTACATTCAAGGATAACAAAACTGTGTTCATATTAATTTAGTATCATCAAAATTAAGTTTTGTGGCGGTCTTAATATTTACAATTTTAAATTATAAATGCAGGTAAATGCTGCTGGCGACCTATGTGCTATATGCCAAGAGAAGGTGCATGTTCCAGTTTTGTTGCGCTGCAAACACATTTTCTGCGAGGAGTGCGTGTCAGAATGGTCAGTCATAATTATGTTCTTCATCTACAACTTTTAAACAAAAAGTACACAACATTTATAGAGAAATAAACTCATCTTTTTGAAGCCAATAGATAATAATTGTAATAAAATAGACAATAAATTAGCTGCAAGTATTTCCCATAGGTTCCCACGATTAATTCTCCAGAATGTGTTAATCTTCGTTGGTTGTTAGTTAATTTTAAAAGGATTACACCCACCTTCCTTGAGGTGGAGCTAAATTACAGGGAGCTCCCACCATTCTTTATGATGTTTATAATCATAAGTATTACATTGGTAATTTTGGGGGGAAAAAAAATTGAATGTTACATGAGAATATCTGGCTTCCCTTGATCGTTGCCCACTATTTGCTTAAAAATAAAAATAGTGAGGATTGTGAAAGGGATTGGAATTTTCTGGAAAGTGTACTCTGGGCTTCATGTAGATGCCCTTAGAAAAAGAAAATGGCTATTTATCTAATTATGCATTCAAGTAAATTACTCTTTTAACCTAATAATATGGACAATAAAGCGCCATTTTCTTGTCTGACATGCATCAGACATACAGAAACGACACAATATGACATTGAGTGATACATCAAATTTTGTTGTGTCACCATGTCCTTGCCAGCGTCATGCTTCTTAAAATAGGGAACTTCAATTTTGATGATTAGTTTTAATTCTTGCTGCCGAGATATTTCATCGACTGCTTAGCAATGCGGGAGTATACATGACTATGAGATATATTTTAATTGGACTCTATTTTACTTATAATCGTATATATCTCTCCATTCTTGACCAACTAAAGGGCACTTACTTTTCAGGTTTGAGAGAGAAAGGACTTGCCCACTGTGCAGAGCATTGGTAAAACCTGCGGACCTGCGGACCTTTGGAGATGGATCGACAAGTCTTATTTTCCAGCTGTTTTAAACTCTCAAGTGTTTTTCACTTTGGAGGATCATGATATTTGACCCTGCATTTACGTGAAAATTTTCATGTTTCGTTCTATACTCTGGGAAATTTTCTTATCAATGGCTGCCCCAGAAATCAGATTGAAGGAAAGCATCGTAAGATATGGCTCGCAGTTTATGGCTTTAGCACATGTTCGCTTGTTGTAGTGAGGTTTGATGAGCAAGTGGTTTTATTTAGCTGCCTGATACTCATACGAAAGGATCCAATATCTTGATATTTCCTCATTTCAAAAATTACGATGAACACAAATTTGTTCATAATGTTACGTCCCATTAAAATGTTCAAACTCTCTTGCGCCTTTCTTCTTGTTTTATATATCTATGTTCACAAGCTTTGTGCAAATATTCGTGGTTGCATTTGTAAATGCTGAAAGTCCTACTTTAATAGAGATCTGGTTTTGGATGTTTTTGGTGATCAAGAAGCTTCCACTAATTGATTAATCATGTAAAAATAGAATGTATATCTTGTGCTATTGCTGGTAAATTACTTCCGAGACAATGAAAGTTTGCCGCATAGAGACATAGGATTTCTAGTTAAGTTTAAAGAAACTTTAATCTCCTGACATAAGACATGCCTATTGATGATTTCAGACTTACGGACTGCTAGTTGATTTTAATTCCCGTAATCTAAAACGACTTTGACTAGTCTGTCGTGTAGACGACATTGTGTCTGGAGTGAGAAAACGACTAAAAAAGGGAAAGCACAAGTAGTAATTAGTAATCTTATTACTTTTGCAAATTACAAATATGTCTCTTGCGATTAGGATGACATCAACTTCATTATTTAAATACAATTAAAAAAAATTGTATATATAACCATTTCATGATTTTTATTTTGTTTGCATATCAGAATTCAAGATAAAATTTATACAAGACCAGTTGTGCCCATATGTACCGATAAGTGGGACTAAAGAACTTAATTTTTTTTAAAGTAAGTATGAATTTCAGTAAACAAAAAATACCCACAAAAATACACACACACACACACACACACACACACATATATATATATATATTGTGATATTTGTAATTAGAGTATGAAGCTAAACAAAAACTTAATTTAGAATTCCGAATCTGCTTTTACAGATTTGTCCAGAGGAGGAGACAAAAGTAAATATAAATGGGGGCAGTGTATGTGCATTTTTGTGAATGGAAGTGGCTTTATTTGTTGAGATGCAGGAAGCACTATACACATAAGGGTGTGCCAAAACGTCAACAGAGTAAGTGGGAAATAAATCAAATCCAAATCTGCAGAAGATTCAAACTATGGAACCCACAAATTTTGTGGTCCATTCATGGTCTGGCTGCTGCTCCCCGCCCTTCATATTCTTGTTTTCCATTATGCAATTTGATCGTGGGTGTTGACTCCCATGATTTTAGTATATATGATCTCATTTTATTACTTCTTTTCTGTCACATGTTCATTTCCTTCCTTTCTCTTTTCTACTCCCTCCCTCTTGCTTCCCTCTTACCTATTTTAAAATGTATATTTTTTTTTAATTTGGTCATATATAATTAAATTCCTAACAAATTAAACCATTGTCAATCACGTTTTTTTATTAATCTAGTGCAAATGAAACCCACCATAGGTTAATAGGACATTATTAATTACTAATTGAAAAATTATATGTCATTAGATATATAATTTCGTTTACAATATATTAATAAAAAGGAACATTATTTATAATAATTTTAACTAAATTAAAGATATTCTATATATATATATATATATATATATATATATAATGGATTGAAATGAAATTTCACTATGTGATAGTATAAAGTTTCATATCACTATATAGTAAATATTTCCTAAGAACCCTTCATTTGCATGTAATGGTCTTCATTTTTCATTCTCTGAAATCATTTCGTGACTGCCAAAAAATGCAGTGCTCATAAATATATAACTATACTCTTATCTCTCTTTTTTCCCATTTTTTGTTCACTTATATTCATCTCAGTTGCATACCTCTTAAATTATAACGGATTTACTAATGAGTGGACTTCTAACACTAGTTAAAGATAATTTATTACCTATAATAAATTATTCTTAATTATGAAATTAGTTAAACATAATTTATTCTACCAATTATCAATAATAATAAATACTTACCGGCTAATTTCATTGATTAAGGTTAATTTATTATGGGTAATAAATGATTCTTAAGGTCACTGGTTAGCAAAACCCAAATTATAATGCTCTCTCTCTCTCTGAATTAATTAATTAAAACTTCAAAATACGGGAATGATCGATGACTTTGTTCCTCCATCCTTAATTTTCTGGTTTTGATTTTTTTTGGACTATAGTATTGTTTTCTAGCTATATAGTTATGAGTGAGAGAGGCAATGACGAAATAGCTGCAATCAGCAAGCACTGAAACATTTAGATTGCAATATAGGAGAAAAGAGAGGAGGAGGAGGAGGGGAATAGAGCACAAAATGTACTGACAATGCCCACAGTATATGTATTGATGATGAAAAGTAAGACTAAGAAAAGCAATAATAGCTCATTCTCAATATGCACTTTTAGGTGGCCTCCATCAGTGGATATGCATATCCTTCTCTCAACCAGCTCACGAACCACATTTTGTTTTCTATGTATAGAGCTTCAACACCATTTTAATTTCAGCTTTTAAATATTTAAACGAAAATTTATGCACAACTTTATTATAACCTTTTGACTAATACATTTCTTTACAAAAAAAAAAAAAAATTTGATGCGTGGACGTATTACAAATTTATTTTTTTGTGCTGAAATTTATCAATATGAGAATGAAGAGTAGTGAATACCAAATGTTTGACTATATTATAATTATAGAGATTATAATATTATGTCAAAGATTATTTCAATACAAAATATCACATTATTAAATAAAAGTTCGTGAGTAATTTTTATTACAAGTTTTGACACTAACATTGTTTTCGAGCAATCGCAGGCAAGCACTTTGGCTTCAACGCCACACCATTCATCAATAAGGAAAAAGGTCTATTTATTCAAGGAGCAATTATCATATTTCTTTTTAAAATTAAAAATATACTACAACTCCTAATCTTTCTACAAATTTAGAATATTATGTGCTGGAGATGGCGTTCTCTCAGTCTTTAACTGGTTGGAATTTGTATAAAAAATTTGGTAATTGAAAATGATTTTGTTCATACATCATTGTATTAGATTTGGAATGGATAAATTCACAAATGAGAATAAATAATAAATGATATGGATGGAATATAGGATAGCATGCACACACTTCAATACTCCTGATAGTGTGTATTCAACTATAAATACATCTTAAAAGCTTACGTCAACTAAATTTTTTATAATTTTATACGAAAATAATATTATTTTGATCTTATTTCCATTTAGTCCTTTTTTTTCATTTTATCTAAAAAAAAAAAAAAAGTCCTCTACCAATTCATGAGTTCTGAAAATTCGAGGCCATTTTGTGATGCACTGGAGCATTAAATCCGACGTGGCAAAACAGTGATTAAGCTTTCCATTACTCCTCACCCAAAAGGCCAAAATCATATATATGTATCAATCAGATGGACGAGGGACCAACTTTTGGAACTTATGAATTTGTGAAGAATCTTTTTGAGACAAAATAAAAATGGAAGATTAAATTGACATAGAAGAATTAAAATAATATATTATTTTCTCCATTTCATATTCATCATGGACCATATGCATGGACGATATATGGGGTATTTCTTGGATATTATTTATGGCATAATTATAGAACCTCAATAATTAATTATTTTCCCGACCGTACACTAAAAACAGAAAAATGAAAATGTTAGCGTGCCCTTCCACGGCATTCGATCAAAGCTATATTTGTATTTGTAATTATGCAGTATTATATACCAGATTTTCCAAATTGCTGAGAAAAGCTGCATACGCTTTAACAGTAGCTTCGAAAATGACGTGAAGTTGTCGGTTGTCTCACTCTCTCTAATAATCATACAAAAACTCATCACAAATGAAACCAAACATCATCGTTTAGTCATTTCATTTTTCAAATCTATGTTCATCATAGTCCCACAAAGCCTAGCTAGTAGTCTATATCTCCTCGATTTAATCACACTTCCACAGTATTTGTATTGTTATACATGTTTGAAGCATCAACGCCTGCTTGCTACTCCAGAATAATTCTCCGCGAACATACTAAATTAATGAAATTTATCCTCATTCATTCCGATTCTCCCTAGTCCCATACGTTGAGTCACTACATTACAACCTGTATTCACTTCCTCGTCTCTGACTCTCATGACGACAATGACTCATCATCCTCATCATGATGTTCCTTTTGATTTTTCTATTTTGGATCTTAAAAAAATCTCAAACCAAAAAAAGTATTTTAAAAGAAAAAGAAATTATTGGCCATCCTTGAGCTGCATGTCCTTTTTGGTCTTTACAGATCACAGTTCTCATTTCTTTATATCTCTCATCTTCCTCCTTCTGCTCAGGCTTCATCAGAGAATTTCATAAAAAAAGCTAGCATACCTGAATTAGGGTTTCTGGCAGCATTGACTTCTCAGCTTCTGCTCTCAGACTTGCTCAACTTGAAATTTATCGCTTTCTGTGTCTCCTAGGCTTTAATTAATTAGAACTCCACCTTTCGTATCCTGGAGAATATGAAGATCTATCAGTTGTTATCTTTCAGAAACTCTAAATTAGTTTGGTTATACCAAGGTAAGCGTGTCCGGTGCTATTAGATTAATGATTCGTTATGCTTCATCTTCTGGGTCCAGTGGTTTGCAAATTAGGGTTTTCTTTGCTAAGTCAAAGTGTTATGTGTGCTATCGTATATATATTTTCGGGGGTACCAATTTTAATGAAAGGGTTATTTGAGAAAAGCATGATTTGAATATGTTGTGAGGTCATAAACTTGCATTGATATGCTCTTAGCTAGTTGATCATAAGACTATGTTTTTGCTGATATGTCCCTCTTGTTTTCCTCTCTTCTTGGTGCCCCCCATTTAAGAAATTAATTACCTCCCCCTTCTTGTTTCAAGCTTCCTTCTATCTATATATCTCTTCCAGTTTTTCTTCTATATTATTTTCATGTTTCCAAGCAGGCGGTTTTTGCAGATCTTCGTATAGTTCTAACTTTTGGAATCTCTATTGTCATCGGGTTAATTAATTGACAAGTAAATTCAGAATCCTTCATGTTCATATATAACTGTTCGACTGTACTTAACTTTAAACTCATTGTCTTTATTAAAATCTTCATAGTTGGTTGTTGTTCTTATAACCCTTCTTCATCATATATATTTCCGTATCATCTTTCCTTAAACCTGGACTTCCTCCTTTTCTTCGTACAAGAGAAGACTGGCCTTCGTTTGAGCCTTTTTATTGACATCAGATTGTTTTATATATTATATCCCTGCCTGCAAATTGCCCCGCTTATGATCATCCCTCTCGTGATGACAGGAAGAAGAAAAATATGAATGTCTGTATTCTTTTAAGTAAGTCAGAGATCAGAGGGTGAAATATAGGAGCTTCCTTCAGCCCACTCATGGATGAGGACTAAAGGGTTGTTCAAGTAACTGCTGACTCATTCATACACATACTCAGTAGGGATTAAACGAGGTCGTTTTGCTACTACGGTAATTGTGTGAATGAAGCAGGAGATATTTTACTTCCCTCTTTCTCTGTGCTTGGACTGAAGGGAGCTCCTTCTTCCTCTTCCTACCCTCCATTTCTATCCTCATATATATATTTTCTCTAGCAGCAGCATATTTGCGCGCGCTTACACACACATAAAAGCCTTCATAAATTCTCCCAACTGCGCAAGGCACAAAAAGGTCGTGTATTAGCTGATGTTATATATCGTCCTCTACTTCTTTGTAATAACTTGTAAGTATTAATCACTATGCCCAAGATTAATTTAGCAAATTATTTGCCTAGTTTCATATATCTACTCAAATTTTAGTTACTATAATTTTATTTTTGGCCAGCAATAATGGTAGTTACTACATATAGTTTAAACATGTATTCTTAAGCTTTTACAATTTAAGAATGTTTAATTTTAGTTCTTAGCGTTAAACTTTTGTTGCCATATTGGCCGAAAGTTCAACCATGGGCATATTATATTTTATGCCGGTAAAAAATATAAGTAAACAATGAAGTAAAATTTAACTTATATATGACATGCAGTACAACCTACATTAATTGACTTAGATTGATCTGCTCAAATCATGTATGTTTAGAGTGCAAGTAAAATATAAAGTTGATTTATCATTAAATTTTTGTGAACAAATTAGCAGAAATTTAATTTAAAATATTTGCATGACTTAAGATTAAAAATTGTGAGATTATGAGTACCAAAATACCAGTTTAACCAAATTATATTAGAGCATATATCGTTGCATTAGTTCTTAGCTAGGGTGTATGAAGTTTCAGAAAAGTTACATGTGAAGATGATCATATATAATTTTGCTTCGTACACACATTTCAGGAAGCTGGAGAAACACCTAGGTACGTAGCTAGCTCCTTCCTTTTTCATTTGAGTGCTAAAAGCTTTATCCCTTTTTCCCTTCTCTCTATATACTTTTACTGGGGCAGCATGGAAAATCAAAATTCCTTGGGGCATAATATATATATATATATATATATATATATAGGTCTATATATGTGTTTCTTTCTTTTTTCTTTCCTGGACTAATATATAATTTGTATCAAATTCATTTTGCCTTAACATTTCCACGCGCCAAAACTGATATCTATCTTGCTAATCACCAGCATTGCATCATATTGTAGATGTGCAGGCTTTGAACTTAATTGACATTAATTTGTTGCTTAATTATTCAATTTAGTGCAGAGGATCATATCATAAAATATATACAGCTATACATAAACCGTGATCAGCTGGCACAAAATGAAGCAGATCCTTGTGGAATGTCATTCATTATATATATATATATATATATATATATATATATATATATATATATATATATATATAATATTGACGGACACAAACGCTCGCACTAAAAACTCCTGATCTGATTTTCTTTCATTTTCCGAGGCATGTTACTTAACCAAGTGGGGTTATATTACCATACTCCTGGGTTTGATATACTGAGTTACAGGTTGATTAGTTATAATAATATTGAATATACTATACTTTCCTAAAAGTCATTAAGGCTTCATTAGAAGACAACTCCTCGAGAAGTTGCACCTGCACAATTTTCAGAGACATTGTGTTGTAGATAATGGGTTCCATCCTATATTAGCCTAATAACTCATGATTCTGTCTGGGTGCACCACTGCATATATTACTCACATAAAATATGATATGGCTCATAATGTGGCCTGGAAATGAGTGGCACATATTGATACTGACAATTGAAATCTGGATATATTCCGGATAATGCTCAAGTTCCTATTTTCTTTAAGTGGACTCTGAATTTCTGTCTCCATGTATACAGGTAGAAGCCCCCTCAAAAGAAGGGACAAAAAAGAATTTATAAAATGGACCCAAATATCAAGAACTGCATATGTTATGTTATATATATATATATAGATATAGATATATATACATATACATATGCACGAATAGCAAAAAAGAGAATCAAATTGCAATTAATTAATTAGCATTTCCATCAGTAATGGGGCGAAAACGGAAAAGCCTAGAGATGTGATCAGTCCTATATATATATATATAGATATATCCATGAAAAATAGGTCAATAATCCTCCATCTGGTATCTCGAGATTCCCAGTTTACGATGTTTATGTATGAGTTAATATATTTTTATTAGTTTATTTAAAATGCTATCATTTTCATCATTGCAGGTTGATATATATGCATATGCGACGAAATGTGATGCAAAAATTGCCTAAAACAGAAGAAGCTATTAATATTGTCAATATATATTTGATTTTGTTGGTTGCGTTTTTTTTTTATTGGCCTTATTGGTTGAACATGCCATAAATAATTAATTACGCTGGTACAACTGTTTTTGAAAATAATTGGAATTAAAATGACATGTGTTTGCTTGGATGGAAACAAAAGCTTCCCATAAGCTAGCATTTAATGTTGACACATTAATAATTAATTACATCGGCAATGCTATATTACCGGCCAGTTTGTTTTTCTAATGTAAGAGCATATCTTCTGAAAAATTTTAGAGGGGAAAAAGGAATATGCAATGAAGATATTAATGCTTCAATATATGTATTGGAGTGGGCTTATGAGTTTTTTTTTTTTTTTAATGTAGTAAGTCCATGTAAAATTAATAGAACTATAATAAAATTTTGGTACACATAATTTTAAATGTATTAGTATATTTAATTATAATATAGGGATATAATTATTATATTATTATTATTTTTATTGATATTATTACAATTATATTTTTATATTATAACTGAGTACATTATAAATATAAAAAAAATAACATCTAAAACTATATATTTAGAGAAAAAATTATTGTTAATTAAATACATAAGTGGACTCTGTGTATATGTGTGTGTGAAATAGTAGATGCATCGATTCGAAAGTAGTACTAGCTAGGAAAAGTTTTTTCAGCTAAAGAACAGTATATATATTACTGATAACCCATTATAGAAAATATTTAGCTAAGTTAATTTAAATTAATAAATAATATATATTAGTGGCTTATAGTAAAATGCATGTCAGTTTATTATATTTATTTTTATTATTTTAAAAACTAAATTTAATGGCAATTTCTCACCTCCGTATTTGTAAGACGAGAGGTGGGAGAGTATTCCGTGTTGATAATTTCTTCTTAATTGATGCTTAATTTTCACATTAATTTTATTATTTGGTAATTTTGATATATTTATATGTGTTTTGAGACCACGATACCGAAACATTCTAAACACACATTAATATTAATTACACTGTAAAGGAAAAAAATTTTGAAGCATAAATCTGATTATATATTGTAGACAGTGTGCATGTAAGCATATGAAATGGTGTCGTTTAAACTTTTTCAAATTTAATTTATCTAAATTCAGATACAGTGACATTTAAATATTGAGTGTTATGAAACCAAAATAACTTTCCATATATATTAGCATTAATTTAGAGAACCATAGTTTGACCTGAACCAAAGTATTAACTCGTGTCATGCAATTTTTTCTGGGTTCTTATTAAACAATATATATATTAAAAAGTTGAAATTTCTAAAAGCGATCTCAACTTATAGCAAAACATACAGTAAGTGTGGTCGATGAACAAAAAGTAGTAACTCATGTCATGCACTTCGTATTAGCAAAACATATATATAAATATAAATATATATTTCACTGTATATATGTATTACATTAAGAAAAAGTGAAAGGATAGATATGGAATGGTCAGAAGAACAAATGTGCACAAAGAAGTTGGTGACCTGTGAAATATTGCGAAAGCATCCAATAAGACATTAAAGAAAGATTACAAGTTGATTCTTTGGTTTGAGGTGGATAATGTGAATTTTGGGGATTTTTCCACTTCGAACTTCAAAGAGTCAAAATTAGTCTTCCGTGACAATATCAGTATGATAATGCATTGTATTCATGAAGGAGTATAATTTTTTGGTTCATTTTCATTGATTCTGATTAATTTTAGTTGGTTATAGTCTCATTTTTTTCAGAACACTTTGGTGCCAGCAATTCGAATTATAACATTTAACACAGTGTTCTATATGTCGCCTGGAAAGTAACTGGACTGTCCATATGACAAGCTTTTGTAAACATTTCTGTTTGCCATTGAAACGCCTTTTTGTGCCACTTGGTTATGGCATCAAGCCTCAAAGCAAGCAATTACTCCCCACCATAGTTATTAATGAACAATCAACCGTCAACGAAGTGATGTAGAATCATATTGATGATGTTTACGAGAGACAATAAGAGAAATTAAAGTAGACTTCAGACAATAACTACAACTGAGGTATGAACATCTTTCATAGGCATCATTTTTGGCAGGAAATAGACGTGTATCAAGGATAGAGCAAAGTAGTACTTATAGCTCTCTTTATTTGTATTCCCTCCTTCCATGCTAACACTAATTGGATAAGCTTGTGCACAAATCAAAGGGCACCACAAATTAGTCAAAACCCTTCAATGTTCGCAGAGTCACAGCTTAGATATGGTACGTTTATCATCAAAAACAAGCATCACCTTCCCAAGAACTTTTCTATCTTTGATAGCAGCAAAGGCGAGGTTGGCCTGCAAGGACAAGCAATTGTTCACGTCATATATAGTACATAAACTCCCAAATGAAGCTCCTTTTAACACCTTGGTTGGTTCATCTATGAACCAGAGATGGTCACAAGAGGTGTTAAATGGTAAATTTTAGAAACTATATGAATGGATATTTCTTATTTCTATGTATATATCCTAACCTTTTCGGATAAAATAAATACACACAAGAATTTCAAATTCAACCAATTTATAGAAATAAGAGTATAATGTAAGAATAACATTCATATTGATGACTACAAACATATGAGCATAGATTGATACAGGCTAATTACATGCAAATTGCAATTATCAAAATGCTTATAACATTAAAAGATGTCTATCACATAAATAAGTAGCCACTTTGTCTTCTTCAGTCTTCGTTGACCGTGCAAGACATAATTACCATGTCCTAAGGTCCTAACTATTAACTACTCACTGATTTAGACTAATGAAACAATAAATCCCAAAAATATAATAATTCAACTATGTGATCAATCATTTATATATACCTTCCATTGTTTCAAATTGTTCGTGATTTTTCAGATTCAAGGCAAAAAAAACTGTCTAGACTTCAAAGGGACAAAAACTACGCCAGTGCTATTATTAGAATTTTAACCATTATAGTTAAAACTTACAAGTTTCTCTTAATCGTTTGTTGCTTTGCCAATAGAAGAAAAATCAAATAATTCCTTTAATTTACCTCCTCGTAATTCACTTTATGTTATTGAAGAGGGGTTTAAGGAGCAATTCACTAAATTAACAAATCTGGCAACCAATGATGGTACTTACAAAATTTAGGGAGATAGATTCCATTCAGCCAAGGTTAGATGTCACATTAAAAGAAAAAATGTGTAAAAAGAAAAGAAATATTCCTGACCTCTGACAGCCGGTAAGAGTGAGAAATGTGAATAGAAATCAAGCCTCTTGCCAACCAGGATAGTAGCTCCCTGAGAGAATCTTCAAGAACACCCGGTTGATGTATTTTATAGCTACCCCAGTAAAGACCATGCACTGTCCAATTCTGTGACAATGATATAAAATAGAATACATCATAACTTAACAGTGAAGGATTCCACCCACCGACACAGAGACAAACGCATAAATATGATGGGTAAAATTTTACTGTGTACAAATCATAAGCATGTCACAGTAACCAGACAGAGGAACTTGGGTAATGGCGGAAGTTAATGAGGTTATGTTCGGAAAGTTTGGCAGCTGGTTTTGAGCTGATTTAGGTCCACAAAATAAAGTAACACTAACAGCAGATTAAAGTAACTAAACTATACAGTAAATGTGAAGCAGCAAGAAAGTATTCTTTGACAAATTGAAAGTTTCCCCATTATTAGTAGAAATAATTCATAGCCAAACCCAGCAAGGCGTTATCACACTATAAAAACATTGTTGCATCATAAAAAACCAATAAATTTACTAGATTCCTTATATTGCTCATCATACTAAGCCATCCCAAGTTTCTCTTAAACACATGCAAATAAATCTGGACAGGATAACTCAGGCTGATTTAGAGCCTTAGCCAGCAATTTAGCAACAGAAGTTAGAATAAAACATCAAGTGACCATATTGGAAGAAGAAAAGGAAAGAAATGAACAAAAGGTTAGATCATTTCTGGTTGCCATATGTGAGGCGTGCTTCCCTTCAATATCTCAGGCTGATTTCATATTCTTCCTAGCACAATCTGATTTTAGAATTCAAACCGTTTGTGTTTGATAAAGCATGAGCAGATAAGCTATAAGCACAAGGTTATTCAGTGAACAAGTTTGACAGAGCAAATTCACTGTCTAAAAATTTGTTCCTGGAGTACCTTGACAAGAGCTATATTAGCAGGGATAATAGGAACTTCTCCACTTGCAAATCCAATAATCAGAATGTTAGCTCCCCAGTTCAAAAGCTTCAGAGTTTCTTTAGTAAGCTTGCCTCCAACTGGGTCATACAGGACATCAACCCCTTTCTGCTTTCTAGCCCGAAGGAACTCTTTGACACTCTGAGTGACATTTTCATGAGTCAAGTCCACCACGTGATCAACACCAAGTGATTTCAAGAGCTGCACCTTGTCACTTCCCCTGAAATCAGGTAATGAGAAACACTCAACTCCAACGTGCTATTAATAGATGTAGAAATGCTCGTCAACTACTATATTATCAGCAATTAAGTAAACAAGTCACTACCTAGCGACTGCTATGACAATAGCACCACATTGTTTTCCAATTTGCACGGCTGCAAGGCCTACACCTCCTGCTGCACCCAAAACCAGCAATACCTACAGTTCCATAATCCATTGAACCACACCATCAGACACATCACACAACAATCAAAGCTGTAAAAAGGAACAGGTTATAGCACTATACTGACTGAAGCAAATCATAGGAAGAACAGAATTAAGGTTGGTTGTAAGACTCATGACTAGACCTGCTGTATCAAAAGATACATATAAATTCCCACTAACATATCATGATTAGTTTGTTCTGCTAATCTTTGATAAATGGTTCAACCAATGAATTTTGCCCAGTTGAATATACCTGACCAGAAGTCAATCGAGCTCTATTGATGAGTGCAACATGTGAAGTGCCAAAAGCCACAGGAAGAGCCCCGGCAGCAACCAGATCACAACCTTCTGGTACGCTAAACCTTCGAATTTAATAAACATTAAACACGTGACGCAGAAGAGTTCTAAAATTAACAATAAAATACGATGAAGAACATAAGCGAAATAGGAGCAGAATCTTACAACTGGGTATGGTCGACAACGATGAATTCTGCAAAAGACCCAAGAGGAACGAAGGAACAAACAGGGTCTCCAACTCTGAAATCGGAAACTTTGGGGCCAACGGCGTCAACGATGCCAGAGAAATCGGAACCTGGGATAAATGGCAAAGGGGGCTTCTCTTGGTAAGTGCCCAGTATCTGCAAGTAGTTTGCAAAATTCAAGCTGGTGGCTTTGATTCTAACTCTTACAGAAGTGGGAGAATTCAATTCAGGGATTGGGTGATTTTTCGAGACAAATATTGGACTAGAATTGTCTTGTGCAGACACAGTTGGATCGCCCAATTTTCTGCACAAAAGGGCTTCCATTTCTTTTGGGTTCAGACTTTTGTTGCTGGAGTGGAGAGCATCGATGCTGTACCTACACAGTCTAAATTTTAATTCAAAGGAGATACTTTCTGATTCGATCTCTCCGCTAGGAAGTCAATTACAGGGATTACGATATACAACGACAAGCCTGTGCCATCGTTTTCTTACAATTTTGACACTGAAACAACCCCGTGGCCAGTGTCATCGAATAAAATTTTATTTTAATCTCGTATAGAATTGTTTTTTATAAAACTATCTTTTCAGTTTCACATCTAACAAATAAAATATATTTAATTTAAAAATAAAATATTCAAAATAATCTTCTATTTATTTACAAAATGTCAAACTTTGTCCTTTAACTTCTAATAATATATCAAATTTAACTATTTGAATTTAAAATTTTAAGTTTGGTAGGTAAATTAAATGTGATAATTTTTTAAAATATGAGAAATAAATATAATATTTTTTAATAAAAAAATTATTTTAAATATTTTAATAAATAAGAAGCAAAAACAACAATTTTATAAAAAGTGAAGTACTAAAAGTATATTTTTTTTCCTTTAATTTAATCATTCATATATCTATATGTTTTAATTTGATTATCTATAAATAATACTAGTATGTCTATCAATTTACCATAAGTAAGTACAACAATATGTAGAATATTTTTCATAAAACATTATTTAATGACTACCATATAATATATAGTGTCACTCTTAGCCTTTTTGCAAAAATTTGGAAAATAAATAAATAAATTGATTCCCAAAATAAATCTTAAAAATCAATTTATTAGAGTAGTCATCAAAATTTTTAATGAAAAACTTTAGAAAACTAATTTAAAACAAAAAGAAAAGGCAAAATGATTTGCAAAAATAAAGATGAGTTCGGGAATCTATTGGAATATTAGAAAAGTGTTGGACATCCTACAACACCCGTTTATAAAAGCAGTTACCTTAAACTAATCAAATAAGATAGAATATGACCTTAAATTTATCTCAATTATCCTTTATTGACATGCATGCTCGTTAAAATAAAAGACAAAAATAACAATAATGAAAACAAACAAAGAAATATTTACAAAGGGCAGACTTTACCTATAATGAAAACTTAGGGCCTACGTACCTTGTAATAAGGGTCAAAGTCAACATAGTTCGACATAGGATTATATGGTAGTTGTTTGGTGTTTTAGTATTTTTGTGAAAAAGAATAGGGGAGTTAAAATTAAATAAATTTTAGTAAACAAAACATGGATTGAATTTTAGTTGGTGTGTTTTGATTTACAAAATCAATTTGATTCAACTTCCTTATTCCTTTCATTTTCTCTTCTTTAATTATTTTATTTATTTTTTGGAATTTTAACCCTTATTTTGAAATTTAACTAGAATGATAATGAGGAAGGATTTATAGGAAAAATATTTTTTAGGATTTTTGAATTTATGTTTTTCTTGAATTTTTTTTTAAGTTAGAATTTATTTTGAAGTTGAAGTGAAATTATAATGAAAGAAAAATATATTTCTTTTTGGATTGTTTCATCTTTGTATTTTTGCATACAGATAATAAATTTTAAGGCTTAAAGGGACTAAGAATCTCATGCGAACTCTAGTAATCAATTTTTGAATATCTGAGGAGATCAATAATCCCACATAACAAGTTGAAATACGGAAGAAATTATTTGTGGTCTTTATTTTTATTTTTGGGATTTTTGAATTTCTGTTTTTAAATTTTTGAAAATGTTTTTTTTTTATCTAAAATTTATAAAGGAGTTAAACTATTAAGGCAAAGGCTCTTTTTAGGATTTTAAATATATATTTTTTAATTTGAAATCGTAAGTTAACTTTTAAAATATAAGGAGATTTAAGAATCTCACGTGACCAGAGTGCATTAGGAGATTAACATTCTCACGCAGCAATGCTAAGAATTAGGATAAGATAATAATAAAAATAATTATAACAATAATAATAATAATAATAAACAAATACATGACAAAAAGAAAGAAAGACAAAGTAAAACACAACCACGTCCTTTTTCATGCACTTCCATATCCCTTTTTCATGCAAATCACATGCACATAACATGATGAAAAGACAAAAAGCAAATAAACAAGAACAATGAAAGCATCACCAAATGACTCACGTTATGCATATATATAAAAAGAAGGATAAGACGAAAATGCAATAACTATCATCAAAGTTCACAAAGGAATCTTAATCCTATTTTCAAAACCCAAACAAAACATTACAAGTTCTTCTAGTTATCTTTTTTTTTTTTTTTTTGACATAAGTGAGATCTTCATGAGCAAAGCCAAAAGGACAAGTCTATACAACCATGTTACTTGAAAATAGAAACAAAAATAAACAAACTGATAAGGAAATCCTACATACATGTTAGTAAAGAAAAAAACAACTTCCTCCCCCTGATTTATGAATCCTAGTGGAGTTACACTTAAGGACTTGAAAAAGATCATCTAAGCAAAAGCCTATACCCAAGTCACTTTTCCAACACTAGACTAAGCAAATGTATACATGACCAACTTCAACTAGTAAAAAGGTGTCTTTTTCACGAATAGGAGAATCATAACAATAAAAGAGAGACAATTCCATTTGAACTTCTTAGATCACCATAAAAGGTTCAATAACAAGATGAAGTCTTTACCTTCCGCCTTTCCACTTCGACTTCGTTCTCCTTTCTCTAGCTCTTTTCTTTTGGTTGTTCTGTCTTTTCTAGTTTTGGGATAACAACCTCAATGGTCATAGCCTGCACTAGAACTGCTTCCTCGGTCTTAGTTACCTTGGTTGCTTCATTCTCTTTTATTGTGGTTGGGGCTGGTGCAACCTCAACGTTGGAGGTAGATTGGAGCTCCAATAGATGGTGTCTGCTCTCGTCAACATTGGCCTCACATTGCCGAATCACCATTGGCGCTGCTGCACGAAGTGCAGCGAACTAAGGTATTACCGCCACTGCCCTCGTAGTGTAATCTAGCCACTGTTGGGTATCCTCGTTCCTCCACTATTCTTCTTTGGTTTCTAAACCTCCGGCTTCCTTCCCTGCTATTCTCAGTTGCTTGTGGCACACTTTAACCCTCGGTTACGCTCTCATAAACTCTCGGCCCTCTCCTCCTTTCGGCTCTCCCTGTTTTGCTCTCTCTCTCTCACACTTTCTTCTCCCTGGTGTGAGCTTATCTTTATTGGCTGCTCTATTTTCTTCCAGTGGAACAGAGTTCACACACTTTTCTCGGTCTCTCTCTATGTATATGTTCTTCTACTCTAAAGTTTTTTCCTCACACTCCCTCGGGCTCTTTTCTCATGCTTCACCAGAGCTACCTCGCTCTCCTTTACACTCAAGAGACCCGAAAAGCAGCAACCACCCCTTCCTCTTGAGTCCCTCGTTGTCCCAATTTTATGGTGCATTAATAAAGCTCCTCGAGTTCTATTCTCGTAGCATCTTTTTCTTCTGCCCGAGCCCCTCACACGTCATCTCACCCTCTCCTCTGAGCTTCTTGGTATTATAGGCAGAAGAGCCAATGCTCCAACCTCCAATAAAGATTTCCTTTCTTACCTCTCGTTTTAGCCAAGGGAGTAGGTCTCTTCGTTCTTTGACCTAGTTCATACTTTTTCTTCTTGCATAGCAAGAAGGAAGCATATAATTGATCCTATAGCTTTCTCATATTATGTATAAGACCCAGGGAGGCTACAATTGGCTATTGCAAAGGATCTTCTTTACCTTTTGGCAATTTTGTATAGATATATATCATTTTATTTATTTATTATTGTTATTATATATATATATATATATATTACGATTCATACTTTGATTTATTATTAGTTTCATTAATGGTTATTTTATTATTTATATTTTAATTTTTAAATACTTAGTTATATGTTACTTAAATCATTAATCTTACAAAATCTTTTAAATTTTACTTATTTTTTATTTTAATAATTTAAAAAAATGTAGTAGATTTCGTATATGTATTTTTAATAATAATACTAATTATTATATATGAGATGGAAAAAATTTTTAATTTGAAAATATAAGTGAGAATTATGCCATTTGGAAACTTTTGTTTATGAAGGGGCAGATTGACAATAATTGAGATATCTCATTAAATAAACACAAATAAACAGAAACAATAATGGTTGTTCTAATAAGAGGTTATTAGTTCAAATTATTTTTTAAAATAAAATTATGTTGTTTATCTTAATTTTACAATAAAAAATTAATTTTCAAAATCTTGACCACATATATATATATATTCGATAAGTTATGTTATAAGTGATTGATATTTAAAAAACAACTCTATTATGCCACCTAAATCTCTTAATAGAAAAATACTAAAATAGAATTAAATCTAAATCTCATAATAATAATAATTAGTACTATTATTTAACATATAAAGAATCTACTAAAAAATTTAATTTGTATTCTTTTTTATTGTTAAATCATCAAAATTAAATATATGGGATCTTAAAAGTCTTCTAAAAATAATTATTTAAGTGATATATATATATATATATATGTTTAAAACATATATTAAGTGTTTAAACACTATAATTCAAAATTAAAATTTTAATAATAATATAAATATTAACATAATTGTATTTTCATTTAATTAAATAATATTATGTATGTTATAAAAATAAATAATATTATATATATTAATTATATATATAATTATATATTATATATGTATATGCATGCACATGCGTGCTAGAGGTGCCTGGCCTCGTATAATTATAAAATAAACGACATGTTCTCTTGATTTGAAATCCAGATTCCCTCCAATAATACTAGAGGGAATTGTTTTTTTCAGTAAAAAGTGGACCATTAGATTTAGATCAAATGGTCCTCAATTTTTGTATAAAATATATTTTTAAAAATAAAAAATAAATTTTTTATAGATAAATATATATTTATATTTTAAATTTTTTTATAATAAATTATATATAGTTAAAAATTAAAAAAATAAATTATTTTTAACATCTCACATTTTATTTTATATATTTTAGAGGTTATTTTTTTAACTATATATAATTATATATGAAAAAATAATTTAAATTATTAAAAAATATATATTTATTTATAAAAATAATTATTTTTTAATTTTTAAAAATATATTTTATACAAAAATTGAAGACTATTAAATCTAAGTCTAATGATCCTAATACATTACTGCATAAAACAGTAATTGAAGGTGATCCGCGCGCCTTGATTTGTCTCCATTAAAGACAAATAGAGACGAATCAGACATGTACAAAAATCGAGGGCAAGACACTTCATATTATTATAAAAAGAAAAAAATTGTTCTCTTCATTCATTTCCATTGATGACAAAAGGAGACATATCAAGGATGTACGTACAAAAATCAAGACTACTTGACGAATCACTTTGAGCACTTTGATAGAAGAGGATATGAGTACAATTTTTTTTATAATATTATGCTAAAACTATAATAAATTATAGTCAGAACAAAATAACATTTTAGTCCATTATCATTTATAAGGCTCGGAAGTACAATATACGACGTGGCATGATGGCAAATTTACTGGAATTCTAAGAAAGAACATATATTATTTACGGCAGAAGCTGTATGATGCTTTTGGTCAGAAAGGAGGATCACTTGGTACGGTAAAACTATCATCTCCAAGGCCTGGAGGTACATCAAATCCAGACATGAAGTCATCACCAAATATTAAAGCTCCAGCTGCCAATGCTCCCGTTGCCAGACCTGGAGGTACCATCACACTAGCGGCAGCCCCAGATGACGGGAAAGGATCATTTCTGGGGATAAAAGTGGGAATATAACCTGCATTTGAAGGTGGGGGTGGTGGAGAAGGAGTTCTACATTGTTTATAACTTGGTCCACCCTCGTATGGATCACTGTCAGAGTAGTTTGCAGGGAATTGCATTGGATGGGAGTCGGAGAAGTTTGTCTGTGCTTCATTTTTCTGCCGACGAAGCGAAGCCAGAGACAGTCGCTGCGAATAGGCTTCACCTAATTTATTCTCTGCAGTCAAGTGGGTATTATTGCCACGATCCAGGACAACGTTTCCTCCCTCCTTACCTAGACAACAAACAAAAAGCTTCAGAGCAGGAAGGAGTTGAGAAGAAGATAAGGGGGAGAAATCTATATTTTGTACTCCAAGGATACAAAAATAAACTCTTTGATCATGAATATCATTTATACATGATTTAATCTTCGAAGTTTTTTGAATCACTATTTATTAGTCCATGAAAGTTTTTGAGTGACGAAAACTAACGAGAAAGAAGTTTAAAATCGTCAAAGATAGAATTCTGGGAAAGTAAAGTTAGGTAAACAAAAAATAGTAAAGCCAGAATTAAGCTACAGTGGAGCTGAAGGGAAAACCTGCAAATTTATTATACCTGGGTTCCAATTGTGCTCCTCCTTTTCCTCGGATATGCGAATTGAAATATCAATGAAGCCCCGTGGTTTGCTGGAATCCTTCTTCCGTAGTTGGTAGCTCCTAACTTCCTCATTCCCTGGCCTTAAAGAAACCTCAGGATTCTGAACCTTCTTGGCCAGAAACTCTCTGAGGATAACAGTTGCTGAGCCATGAATCTTTTCTGTGAGAAATATGGGGTCTATACTGTGAATTTCCACGTTCAGTGCCAGATCTTGGAGGTTTGTCTCTGACTCTGAGTCATCAACCAGAATGGCAAACTTGGTTCTCCAAACAGGATTTTCATTCCCAGAAGCATCAACTTTGGTGCAGTATTTGCTGTTAGGATCAATCCACCCAACAGCAAACCATTGACGCCTCCAGAGAGAGGATGAACGCCCAAGCCCACGAGCAGATATGAAACTTACCTTAACCCAGATTTTCCCCATAGGCGGCTCAGAGAAGAAAAACAAGATATCAAATGGATATAACTCCAAAAATTCCTACTTCGATGAGGTTTGGACAGGGAAAGAGAAAAAGAATATGTTTTGCGTTGTTTCAAAGTCTACTTTCCTTTCATGCTGGGAAAAATAAAATTCTTATTACATATAAGCGCCGTAGGGAAAAGCCACAAGGCAACTTCTTTCCTGCTAAATGCATCACAGGCAGGCACGAATGTGTAACCAATGTAAATAGGAATATTAAATCGTTCACACGTAAACGATTCAGCAAGAACGCTGTACAAAGAAGTTTCACCAAGAAGCTACAATGCCCAACACATTTACATTGAACCACCGGGCTCCTTCCAGTTGCGGTTACTCATTTCCAGTTCATGCTTGAATGAGACCTGAATTTACATCTGCCAAGAATAAGAAAGAAAACTAGGGATACCAATGATCGAACATTTTTCTAATTGAGCTGTGAATGAGGCTTCACTCATTATATCATTGTCCTTGAAGATTTGCAGGGTCCCTTAAGAGGTGGAACCAACAATACCTTTCGGCCAGCACGTCTAAAGCTGTATTCACCTTCCTGGGTTGTTGATGAAGTGGCTCTCCTATACATCATGGTAGTAGAGCCCAGAATGTCACCTCCAAATCCACATGCCTTAAAAAATAACCTGACAAAAGTTTTGCATATAAATTGTAGTCCATATAACGATGGGACAAAGCACTCCAGAAGAATTAACTACCTCTCCTTCTCTGAACAAAGGGCTGCTATGTCATAAATGTCTCTATTTGTAAGCGTCCTACAGACAGGAAGTGGTCATATTATGATATTTGGAGATTTGTAAGTTTGATAGTCAAATAGAAAAAGAAAGGAAAGAAAACGGAAAACAGGCGAGGGACAGCAAAAATTTGCTTGGTTATGGTCAGAACATTCTCTTATTTGCATTTTTCGCAGCATGTAATGCTTATCCATATTAAATAACTCAAAATGCGGCAACTTGAAGATTGACGTGATCGGTATAAGGAGATCATATTACCAACAATCAACAATCTAATGGTATTATAATTGAAGCTTGTTAACAAGCACTCTGACATGCAGTGATTATAATTGCAAGTGCCTGATTTGTGAAGCAAATCAATCTCGAACTATGCAGATTAACATTAAACAATCGCAGAAAAGAGAGCAAAAATACCTCACAATCTTTTTAACTATCATTTGGCCAATCCCCATTCTCCGCAGGGAAGGAATAACCTGCAAGGCACTGAAGCACGTTGATACATGCAAGTTTACTAAAATGATTGACTGCCAAATGAATAACTCGTATGAGAAACCTAACATGCAGTTTCTACTATATCATGTATTGTTCAAGTACCGAAAAATCTCAATTGCCGAGACCGACAGATAATTCATTTCACTGTACATTTGTCTTATTAATTCAGCGAAGCAAATTGAAAGACTATTAGTTGCCAATAAAGTTATAGCGTAAACTCGAGGAATTAATATTAATGGATAGACGCATCGCTCAGCATCAAACTACTAATCAACTGTTCGCCACAAAATTTTTTGAAAACACGCGTGCTTTAATTCCGGAAATGACAGGTCTATGATTGTTACCATCACATCGTAAATTGAAGCAGTAAGGCCGCAATCGGAAATGGCACGGCCAAAGCCCACCAACTGACCGTCGAAGGGAGAAACCGGCGTCACGCACTGCAAGAAATCAGCTATACCCGTAATCGAAGGCGACGAATCGGAAGTGAAAGTGAAATCACTACCATCATCATCAACTATATGGCAAGGTTTGCAGAAGACGGATAAAAGCACGGCGCTGTGAGACAGAGCAACGCGGAGCTTGTGGATATCAACGGGTTCAACGCGGCCATGGGACTCCATGTAATTGGGGAATCTATAGCAAGAGTGGTTACAATTGGCATAGAGTTGTCGAAGCTCGTGTGGATCAATGTGTTTTGGGTCCGTAGAAATGTAAATTGGAAAAGGCGACCTAATGGCTGGGTTGAACAGCTTTCCATCAACTTGTGACGTGTTGCTGCTTCGTCTCCTGACCCATCTTAACTCCATGAATTTGGACTGAAAACCCGCTGTCATCTGTTTCTTCAACTGCATCTGAATCTTCATGCGAGCTGCAACTCCCGTTACCGCCATGTCCATGTACGTTTGTGTGCAGGCGAGAGACGAAGTTGGATAAAATATTGAGATTTTTAGTGGCAACGCGATTCCCACCGACTTCAATTTTTTTGGTACTGGGTGATGATGGATCGGAGGGACCGAGTTTGAACGGGTCGATCCGGTCTGAATGAAGATCGGGGCAAATTAATTTACGGCGAGATATGGCCCGATCTAGTGAGTGATTGGGACGATTTAATTAGATCAGAGTCCACGTCAAATTTTTATATAATTTTTCTTATTTATAAAAATATTTTATTGATAAAAACAGTTTTTAAAAATAAAAAATAAAATAAATTTCAAGATAAAAAATTTAATATAAAATATTAATTTTAAAATATAAAATAATTAAGAGTTGAAAAAGATTAATATATTAAAATTTAGCATAAATAAAAAATATACTAAATTTAATTATAAAAATAATATGTATAAACTAAAAAAACCAAAATAAATCAAGTCAAACCGAAACTCCACATAACCTGATAAATTTATAAATTTTTCTTTAAACTTGGCATAATATAAGTTAAACGAGTCACTAAGTTATGTGCTTTCTCCTATTATATCTTTTATTTTTATGACTAAAATGAAAGTATTCTATTTTCTAAAAATTTAAATTTAAATTTTTATAGATTTTCGCATAGTTCCATGAATTTGAGATCAATTCTACTAATTAAGGCGGGTTTTTTTTTTTTTGGTCGAAAGAAAGGAGTTTGTATAACCGATCATGGACTCCCAATTTTTTAACTACTTGGACCTTTTTGGTCGACGCTTGGACCCAACTATTACTTTCCTATCAATTAATACTATATGTTCATCTTGAATTGGGCTGGGCTAGCTTGTCCAAACTTTTTCATAGCCATGCAAAGATAGAGTCAATATCTCTTGTTATTATGAATATTCTAGATCACCTGTTAGCATGTGATCCAAGTACAAAGTTTCGTGAAGACTCATCCTAATTTAGTATATATAGTGATTAGATAGTCATATTATTGATATATATATATATATATATGTAACGTTCTCTTGTTTAGAGGATAAAGTTTAAAATTGTATACTATGATTTTAATTAGATTACAATATAGTGTTTCTCATAAAGAAATTGAGATTTCGGTAACACCCCAATTTCTCTGTATAGTAAGGGTAGTTAGTCTAGCTGGCAGTTGATAGCACAACTATTACATTGTTATAAGTTGTTAGCTAGGTATATACGACCCTGTAAACTATTCATAAATCAAGAAAATTATTTCTTTTTTCTCTCCTCAATTCTGTACTTTATAAAAACAATTCAAACTTCCTCTTGAAATTGAGAACAAGTTTAATATTTTAATTACTTTATTTTTATCCACAGTCAAGTCCCTTTTATTAGTCAGAAACAGACAAGTCTAATGAGAAGGGAAATAAAATGATGTCACTCCTACATTCTTAACTTGGGCTGGACTTGACATGGCTTGCAAAAGTTCAGAAAGACGTATAAGAACTCTTCATATCTCTTCTTCTGCAGGTATTCTTTTCATATTGCATAGCCTTCATTCTCTCTCTTTTCTTTGATGATATCATAATTTTAGATTTTGTTGTTCCTATATTCAATTAATTGTCAAAAATACAGAGAGATTAAGAACCAGAACTCATATAGGTCACAACCATACAAGGGATATACAACTTCATTATAATTTAAGAGAGACAAAAAGGAAAAAAAAAACATGCTAGCACAAAGCTAAGTCATCCAAATATTATATGAGCGTACTAATCAAATCTTCTTAATGAGGATATATACGCCATGTCCTGGCTCTACAATCATTCTATATGCAGGAGAATGCTTATAACTAGGCGAAAGAGAAAAGCTGAAACGGGAGATGATAAGAGCTAGCACGACCTTCAATTGGACCATTGCGAAGTTCTTCCCCAAGCACAAGCGATTACCCAATCCAAAGGGCACGTATGCTTGTGGGAACTTGCAAGCCTTAGAGACACCATCGCTGAACCGTTCTGGTTTGAACTCACTGGCATCTTGTCCCCAAATATCAGGGTCTCTGTGCAACGTGGGGATCAGAGTCCACAGACAAACCCCTTTGGGAACATTAAGGTTTCCTATTTGGATGTCATCATATGCCTCCCTTGACACAAAGGCCGCCGGTGGATACAAGCGTAGCACTTCTTGAATCACCATTGTCACCTATATATAGGAAAAGCTTTTATCAATTAGATATTGGAATATTGCTGTAATTAGAAAACCTTTTTGCCTACAAAAAGTCTAGGAGAGCTTGCTCACAGATGCACTCACATGCTATAAACCTAATCACTCATGACAGTAAAGAGAATAATTAATAAGAGAGTGACTAGGGATAGAGACAATGTTCAGTTCTCATTAGATCAAAGGTTAGAATTGTACGGATTTTAGCTAAGTCTGTACGTATTGTCCTGTATTATACTAGATCTACGTAAATTATAACATATATATATAAAAGAAAAGAATTAGAATCTCAAAAGCAAGTGGTGTGTACCGTTTTGAGGTGGGGGAGAGAATCTGCGTCTGGGATGCCATTAGGGCAAAGTTGAGCGACCTCGTTCCTAATGGAAGTTTGCCATTCAGGATGTAGAGCAAGAAGCATCAAGCACCAAGAGGCAGCAACAGCAGTGGTTTCATGGCCAGCGAAGTATATGTTCTTACAATTATCCACTATGAATCGCTTGGAGAACTTCTCCCCTACACTTTGATCGCTCATGGCTCCTTCCAGCAGTAACTGCATCAGATCCTTCTCTGATGAGCTTGTCTCTGACGAGCATTCTCGTTTGCGTTCCTCCACTAACTCCCATATCAGTGACTCTATCTCTCTTTCCAAATTGTTTATCTCGTTTCTCTTCGTTGTCCAGAAATTAAGCATGCCCCTGCCACCACCAATCACAATCAGCCTCAATTAGAATACATATACTAATAACAGATTCTCAGTTTATATATACATGTGTGTGTGTGTGTGTATGTGGGGCTCACCGAAAGCCAGTGACTCCGAAGAGGAAGCCGCCTTGCTTGGACATGGCCTTCTGGATGCTCCTAAGCTTAGAGAAAACCTCTTTGCCCTTAGAATAAGAATGGCCAAAACAAACCCTTGAAATAACGTCAGCAGAGAAGCCCCTCAAATCTGCGTCAACTTTAACTTCGGCACCTCCCTCTCCTCCTTCAGCCTCAATTAATTGCTCCCATTTTGATAGCAAAGGCTGCGCTGACTCTATCATAAGCCCCACCATACCCTGCCATATTAGACATGCTCTCTTCCATGAGTGTCAATAAAACAGTGTGTACCTACCATGTTTCCTTTTACTTCTCACAACCAAACATTTAGGGTTTTACACAGACACACACACACACAAATCTTGCTTGAGATTTGAATAAATTTAATTACGTTTACCTTTTATTTCAAAAATTATCTTGCATTCTCCATATAAATATATATATATATATATATATACACACGCGCGCGCACTTATATATGTTGCAAAAACTTCTAGTCGCGTAAAACTATGATTTTATTCTTAAATATACAAAAGTAGAACAGCTAAGTTGATATTAATATGATTCTGATAATACTTTATAATAGAGACAGTTAGATAAATTATGAAAAAAATACATATTGTGTGTAGAAAATTAATTTTATCGATAAAAGATAAATTATAAATTTTTTTATAATATATCAATTGTCAGAAAAGTCACATCTAATTTATATGTGTGTGTGTGTGTGTGTGTGTGTGTGTGTTTGTGTGTGTGACCTAGGTAATTCGGTTCAGTAATTTATTATTTGGTTCGGATCAGAACTCAGTCTCAGAAGCTACCTAACATGAACTCTTTCTTGCACTGCAGGATGGGGGGCCGGCACTCACCTCATTACCTAATTAATTAGATATGGTGGTTTTACGTCACTTTCCATCTATGAACTCAGTTGTCTCTCCTCATAAGAATTAAATTATGAGAGACCTAAATAGAAAAATGTTATTTAGACGCCACTTGCATTATATGCATACATAGCTCAAACAGAATCAGGTGATGATTTTTTAATCATATTTAATTGAGCTCGTTAGATCAGATGTAGACAAATAAAATTTACTGTCACCCTGCATATACACTCAGTCACACACTAGTTTTTTATTATTACTTGATAAATATTATATATATATATATATATATATATATATCTGACACAGCATTTATAGAGACCTGATTATACTAAAGAATATTCTTCCAACTATATATTATAATATGATATATAGTGTTAGCTACTGTAGGCAAAACAATTACAGATTTGTAGTTGGAAAGTATGAAAAAATATTTTCGCTATTGTATTCGGATGCTTGATGAGGTGAAATGATGCTCGTAAAAAGAATTCTTTTTTGCTCGGATTTAATTTGTCAAGATAAAGCTAATGGACCCAAAGACGACAAAGGTTTTTTAAGAGCCTATTGGTGAAAATATAGAAGGGTTCTGTTATGAAAAGCTTAATATTTAAAATTCTTTATTATAAAGTTACTTTAAAATGTATGCATATATTTACAATAATAAAAGATTACTTTATACAATTTTTTAAAAAATTTAACGACAGAAGAGCTTATATATATATTAAAAAAATTATCGAAATATCTTTTGACATGTCATCCACATCGAATTAATATTATTAAGAACTGTACTTGGAAAAAGAAAGGTGACAATTTATTCCTGGCTAATTCTCCGGCTATAATATAAAACCTAATCAATGAAATGACAAAAGTAAAGACAAGGGTGACCATGGGGCATATATAATATTAATGACGGCCAATAAATTATGTACCTTAACTTTGTCCATGAAGAATTCAGCTGCAACCAGCTTCCTCTGGTGTGCCCAGCTAAGCCCATTGGCTCTCAAAATGCCATTTCCAAGCAATGGAGCAAGCTTGTTGGTCACATAGGAGGGCTTTCCCAGATCCAAAGTGATGCACTGGTTCATCTCTCTCACAAGCTCTGGTTGGTTCACATAAAGGTGCTGCTTCATCCCTGTAGAATAAGTGTACAGTAGACCTGCAAGTCACGTTGCACGTGCTAGATGTTACGTAATCATTAATTGCAAATATTTTGTAATATGTCAATGAATCGATGATAATAATGATAGAGACTTGACATTGATCCATTTATGAAGTGGGGCCCCGTTGAGATGACCCGTAATGTTCTAGCCATTGTCTAGCAAGCTCCATTAATATATATATTTTATATAAGCTACTTCAAAGGTGGTGCCGCCCCTGAGGCTATAACTATCCAACGTTGCAACTCCAGCTGTAAAGGCGACAAGTCCTAAGTTATTTGTCATTGTACTACCTCATCTATTAAATATGCAAGAAGCTGTACTACCTGAATAAACAGTTTAGAAATGCTTTTTTTTTTTTGGATTTGTTGAGTTAAATAATGAGAAATCTGCATTAATTTTTGTGATAATATCTAGTCAATTGATTTAAACTTCTTAAATTTGAGCTGCTATAAATTGGTGAAGTAGAGATAGTACGGTGAGAGAAGAACCTCTCTTCAGTAAGCCGGCAAGTGCTGGCAAGAGTTGACTTCACTTAAACAAACAACTGGCTAGGAGATTGTGGTAATAAACAAAAAATGAATCCTGACAAGTAAAATAGCATCAATTCTCCATATACGATTGACAGCCGCTGCCACTACCTCCTATCTTTGAGTATCTTATCTTAGTGCCAAGATCCTAGGCATGCTTGGCTTTAGGAAAATCTGCATTTCCTCTTTTTTATCCCAGTTTTCACACCACGAAAATTAAACCAAAGAGGAATATTTAGAAAGACTGCTATCATGCCAAAAAGTCAGCCAATTCGGAATCGAAAGGTGGCACACTTGAAAAACACAGAAACACTAGGCTTTTCCCTAATATTCACTCCTAACAATATTTGTGTGTGAGAGAGAGAGAGAGAGACAGAGACGCCATCGTCGTGCCTGCCTGCATGCCTTTTCAAAAGAAGTGCTTCAAACACTATAAGACATGCACTTTGGTAGGCTTTCGGCTAAAGTTAGAAAATATTTTATGCTAAAGTCAGTAAATTTTTAATTGACTCTAAAAACATAGGATGAGACACTTTTAATACAGTACCCAGAATTAAAAATTAAAAAAATATATTTTTAACTCGTATATAAAAATATATATGGAGATTGTAGCTAGATTCGTGCATATCCTACATTAATTCTCACGATGATCGTAGTAATTTAAAATGCCAAATAATTGCAGAAATCTACTAGCAGTACTCATATTCTTTCTAGTAATTATACTGAACTTGAAGGAGTTCATAGACTAGAGAGGAAGAAGAAACTATATACATACGAAGAGAAGAGAAAAGGGCCGGATTATTACCGTATTGTTTTCGCCAGTGTTCAAAATAAGGGAAGAGGGTGGAAGTATAATCATGAGCCACAAACAGATCGGAATGGTTGGAGGTGGGAGCTGCAGCTTTAGCCTGAGATTGAAGTCTGTGCATATGAGGCAGATTCCCACACAGAAACGAAGGAGGAGGCCCTCTTATTCCTTGCATTCGCAGCTTCCTTCTCACCCTCTCCGACTTCACCCACACTCTACTGTACACATAGAGCATCCAGCACAGTATTCCCACGACACCTGCCCAACACACCACCTTCACTTCCAAAAACACCTCCATCGTCGATCTCTCTTCCAACAAAATTTGCGGATTTGCTTATCCTATAGTTTGATATCAGAGAGAACAGGGAAGAAAGCCAAGTGTTTGCCCTTTTCTAGTTTTATAACAGAGAGAGAGAGAGAGAGAGAGAGAGAGGAGGCTTCTGCCAAGGCTGCAGCTGAAAGATTCTATAAATGTGAACGGGCAAGCCTTTAGCCGGGAAAGTAGACAAGAAGCTCTACATATAGTGAGGAGCCCATGACATATGAACAGCTTTAAATAAATGAAATATATATATATATATATATATGTGTGTGTGTGTGTGTGTGTGTGCATGAATGTAATATCATATCATATTCATATGTATATGCCTCAGGAGTGGACAAAACTGATATTAAAGGACCGACTTGTCTAGTGGCATTAAAGTTTGGGGGAATCATTAAATTAATTAAAAATTTTAGGGTATATATTTTAATTCTAAATAAATATGCATAATTTTTTTCTTTTAGTATGGCTCTTGAGGATACCAAATTTGGGTCGAGCAAGCCCACACTTAAGTATGCGTTTGGGAGTTGGACAAAATTAATTCTGAATTAATTCTATTGAAAACTAATTTAAACAGATTTGATATTAGGTAATCATGAGTTACATTTAAAAAAGTTCTTTTAAAATTTGAGTTTTGTCATTAATACAGTTTATTCAGTTTAAAAGCAATTTTTTTTATTTACTTATGTATAAATAAGGGTTTAAAAAGCAAAAGTAATTTTTAAAAAATTTCAAACACTAAACCAAATAAAATTATTGGTAAAAAAAAATTAATTTTGATGTGTAAACAAATTTTAAAAATCTTTCAAATACCAAATCAAGCACAATATATAAAAATACTCATCATAGTTATTGCATAGCTTACAACTGCGATATTAAAAATCCTACCTTAATACACTGCCTTAGATACAGCCGCTGTATCTGCATACAAAATGGTCTACCAATCTCAATAGAAAATAGACCTAAATTTATTATCAAGGGACTCGCCAACTTAATTCCACATCCATATATAAGGCAACCCTACACATTTCCTTTCCATACTTTGCTATTGTCAGTGTATATATGCCAAAGCATCGCTCCACGTGTCTTATCTTTATTGTTCCCCCATTCACTTTGACTAACATAAATATTTAAGACGTATATTATGATGTATTGTTAATTATATATATAGACTAACTATAACAAAGAATCACTAAATTATTACCTTTTATTTATTGAATTGGAACTTTGGGTAGTTGAGGGGAGAATGAGATAAGGATATAATTATATATTGAGTTTTAAAATTGCAAACAGTACGCACTTTAGGTAGCATATTCCTATCAACTTTAAAGCATATTAAAGATCATAGCGACGTGCATGTTTGATCTATTTGGTTTGTTATAGGAACCGTCTTTGTAAGATCAGTATTAATTGAATTTTTCACAGGCATGTCATGTGCATGTATATATAGATATGTTATTTGTGACCTATCTTGGTCTAAGCATTGATCTCTTTGCATAAAGTTAATCCTATATATGTATATATATAATTGCTTGTATATTGAATGTGACATGTGCATGCATATTTAGTTCTGTGTCTTTTCACTTTCAAAATGTAGAAGGCATATATTCCCAAATATTAATGTCAAACTCTTATATAGTAAACTTTTTCCAAAATTTACATATAAAATAACTTTTTTATTATCATACATATAAATCTCAAGATGATTCAATGATGGAAAATAAAAAGGCTTTCTAAAATGCTCTGTATATAATATACTAATTGCAACAGAAAAAATTTTGTTGTGATGGCGACGCTACACTAGGATTTATTCGCCTAAACTAAGATTTAATTTCAACATAAAAGCTGTAGGGATTTGAGGAAGTATCATTAATTATATAGGCATTTGAAAACTGAGTACACAAAAATTATTTTTTTTTTGTTCCATCAGTTATTTTTATATATATATTTGTAACAGCATAATGCATTGCAGTGTAGTGTACATGTCAAATAATCATGTTATAAGTGGTTGATTTATCGGAATCTGTCAGTTCTAAGGGATCAATGTGATTTTCTTTTTAATTTGGAGGGATTTTTGTTTTTTTTTTCTGAATCTCAAATTTTCAATTATTCTGATTGTGGGTGCCAGGATTTCAGAAGTGGTCCTGGTCCCAGAAGGGCGTTCAAATATTGTGACACGTCACGCAGGAGTTCGCCAGGACCACATTGTACATTGTCAAATAGCCGATCCAATCCCACAAACACCACATGCTCGTGGAAACTGCCTATGTCTTTTACGCACCAAATGCCAGTAACTGCTAAGTGTGGAGCCCTTTCGTATGTGATATTATATCTCTAACTTATTCACAATAATATAATTCATGACAAAAATGTGAAGGGACACATCCTTAACTTCAACGACACTGCATGCCATTCTTCTAGTCGTAATAAAACGTCTATTCAAATTTTCTTTATATTTCAGTGCCGGGTAACCCTTATTCAACGAGGCCTTTGATAAAAGAGCACTACTAAGATGATTTAGCTAGATATCTACAACCTAGCTAACAATTTCACATTCATCACTTTTGGAATCTCTTCTGATCAATCAGTGACATTTCCTTTTTTTTTCTTGTTCACTATTTTAATATGAATAGTTCATGTATTTTCCCTGCTATCGTTTAGCTTACTTGGTTTCCATATATATATATATATATATATATATATTAAAAATAAAAAAACACTGCTTACACTTCTGCCTCCTAATCCTGTTATGCTTGAAGGACAAATTGAAATTGTCCTCAATTATTAATGCGGAATGAATATTTTAAATATTTTAACAACAATATGTAAAGTTGAAACTTGAGTTGACAGACCATTGACTGTGCCCGTAGACATATGAGCAGGTGAAGACCGGAATTGACCAGTAAGTTTCAAATCTTTGACTTTGCAAAATATCTTCTCTACCCGCAATAATAATAACTATTGCTAACACAAAGTTGGTATGAAATCATTAAGTATGATTAAAAGTTTGAATTCAACGTACATGCCACGATATAAATTTAGGTTGATATTCAGTTAATCCTTGTCTCATTTGACCCAAATGGAATGGACTGAAATTGTCAATCTTAATCCACAAATTAACATCAATAATTAACAGTGATTTGTGCAATCTCAATCTTTGTTTAATAAAACAAATATTCGAGAGATTTTATTTTTGAAACAAATTGAAGTAAAAAAATTATTTCATATATAAGTTTTTTTTGTTTTATTTGCTACGTCAGCTTTAAAAAGCTGTGGAATTCTAGTGAATTTAATTGGCTTTTCTTGCCCAGAGGGTTTATAATCTTGTATGTTTATTGTCTAATTAATCGAGGTTCCTTTTATTGATAGCCATGAGGTTTTGAGGGGGTTGGTATGGGTCATACATCAATTAATTTACACGCGCAATCGTAGTGTCAGTCATACATCACACCACTCTCCTCTGAGTCTGTGTCACTCTATTCACGGATTTTCCTGGCTGCCTGCACGCTTTACTGTTTAGGTCTTTAAAAAAATATAATAAAAGTAATTTCTACAGTTAATAAAAGCATATTCTTGAGAATTGTACGGCGTACAACGTTACAAAGAATTCTGTTTCTGCTTTTATTCTTTACAGCGGAGGAGAGGTCCAAGCTCTCGGTTCCATTCCCACTTCCAGCGGTCCAGCCTTGCTCAAAGCTTTCACGTCTCTTTCTCTCTCTCTCTCTCTCTCTCTCTCTGCCGTCCCGCACCAACACATATATAGACAAGTAAACGGATGAAACGCTGTCGTATGGGCCTTTCAAAATCGTATTGCTTAACTTTTATTACTATACCTATATGGATTTAATTCAGTTGATAAAAATAATGTTATCAAAATCGTGATTTAACTCGTTAGAATGGACGATTTTACAATTTTAGGTAGCATTTTCATGTTAAATTGCAAAAAGAATTGGAATCAGTGCTAAATCAGTCAAACTTGGTACTGACTCGCATAGAATCGGTAGAATCGACGAGTTTACCTAGTTAGACGATTTTACCTTATGGCCCATTTATACAACCCAAAATCAAATCTCTCATTTTCTCTACCAAAAAAAAAAACGGTTTAGCCCAAACAAAAATAGTTCAACCCAAAGTCCACAAACCATCGGCTGCCAACAAAAAAAAGAGGCTTTGAAGAGTGAAGACTCGAGCTGAAGTTGAAGGTGTAACAGAAACAATGTAGCAGAAGCATTCGAAATCGAAACGAAATCCCTAACTAGGACAGCGAACGTCACAGACAGCAGAAGCATTCGTCTGACTGTGCTTTGCATTAAGCCTCACGGACACGGTGCTTCGCCTCTTGCCTCACGGTGCTCGGCCTCTCTCCTCACGGTGCTCTGCCTCTCGCCTGCCAATGACGCTCTGTCTCTGCCGCTGTCGATCCGTCTCATTCCTTCTTCCACCAGGTATTCTCGGAGCTCCTTAGCTACTTATGGTTGGAATAATGCTTAATTGCTTTGAATGGTAGATAGATGCTTTAAAATGGAATGATGCTGCAGCTGCTTATTCTTGTTCTGTTTGTTATGTTTCTGTGCAATTTTTTATCCTTATATTATGTTGAATTTGTTATGCTTTGAAATGGAATGGTGCTTCACTACTTCGAATGGTATATGGTTCAATGCAAATTATATAAAACAATTGCAGAATGTGCAAGAAATTTATTATGTCTGCCTCATTTGATAGTTATATGCAGATATCTTGTGCTGCCCTTTGCATTTACCAAATAATTATTTAGATATAGGCATATAACAATGAAGATGTTAAGTTTGATCAGAATTATTTGGTATTACAATGTATGAATGTCTTCCATTTTTTTCTTCTTGATCTTTATATGAATGCCTATCGTTTTAATTCTTTGTTTTGGCCAAGAGTATTAGATGGTTAGTTAAATTTGCATGAGATGTAAGAATTTACTGTCATATTATGAATTGGTGGTTACATTTTCTACTTTCATGATTGAGGAGTGAATATACGATTTTTCCACTTTTGAACAAATAAAACTTATTGTGTGAACTATGAATTGATCTCCTACATTTATTCATCTTTGTTTTGTTATAATAAATCAAAAGAAATATGTCTTCAAGTGCAAGTGCTCCATCAATCCCTACTGGAAAAAATGTAGCTGCTGGAAGGAAAAATTTTCTTAGTAATATATATGATATAGCATGGAAACATAGGATGGATGTTAGTGGAGATCGTAAAAAAGTTTATTGCAGTTATTGTGGCAAGACTTATAGTGGAGGAATTTATTGGTTTAAACATCATTTAGTTGGAACCAGAATAGATGTTGAATCATGTCTTAGTGTTCCAGAAAATGTTAAGGCACAAATGTTACAACATGTTATTGATGCTAAATGTGCATTATCTAAACGGAAAAACCAATGGGTTGATGTTGGTGAGGAAGAAACTTTAGGCACTTAAGGACATTCAAATTCCTAAGACCTTTTAAATTTATTAAAGGGTCCTAAAAAACATAGCAGTGGCCAAGGTAATTCACAATCTACCATTAATCACATGTTCAAGAAAGATATTAGATAAGAAGCTTGCCAACAAGTAGGCCGATTTTTTTACACAAGTGTCATTCCCTTTAATTGTGTAAAAAATTTTGAGTTTATTAAGACGTGTGAGATTATTGGGAGATATGGCCAAGGGTTTAAGCCTCCATCTTATCATGAGATTAATACTTGAATATGGAAGTTAAGAACAGACATGCCATACTTGAAGAGTTTAAACAATAATGGAAAAAAATGGGTTGTTCAATTATGTCTGATGGGTGGACGGATAATAAAAGGCGTTCCATTTGTAATTTTTTGTTTAATAGTCCTAAAGGGACCGTGTTTTTATATTCACTATACACTTCTCATATTTCTAAAACTGCTGACAAATGGTTTGATATGCTTGATGATGTTGTTGAAAAAGTGGAAGAGGAGAATGTGATGCAAATAATAACTGATAATGCTACAAATTACAAAGCAGCTGGACAAAAATTAATGGAGAATAGAAAACACCTGTATTGGACACCATGTGCAACTCATTGCATTGATTTGATGCTGGAAGACTTAAAAAAGAAATTAGAGTTACATAAAGAAACCATAAGTAGGGGCAGAAAAATTACAACTTACATTTATGCAAGATCAATGCTTATCAATATGTTAAGAAAATTCACAAAAGGGAGAGACTTGATTAGGCCAGTTGTTACTCGTTTTGCCACTGCTTATTTGACATTAGGTTGTCTTAATGACCATAAAGTGGCATTGATAATTCTATTTAATTTTGATGAATAGAAAGATAGCAAATTTTCTGCTATCAATGATGGGAAGGAAGTGGCAATAAGTGTTATGAATAATAGGTTGTGGAGAAATATGATTACTTACCTTAAAGCTGCTGCTCTTTTCATTAAAGTTCTTCACTTAGTGGATTCAAAGGAAAAGTCATCCATAGGATTCATATATGAAGCAATGGAAGGTGCAAAGGCAAAAAATAAGATCAACTTTAATAATGTTTCAAGGAGGTAAATACAAACATATATACCTTATATTAGTGTCTTTATCGTTAATATATTTTAACTTGATTGTTTGTTGATTACTACAGCTATGAGTCTGTATTGAACATAATTGACGAAAGGTAGGATGTTTAATTGCATAGGCCTTTACATGCAGCTACGTATTACCTCAATCCTCATTTCCACTTCAACACTGACTTCCAAGCTAATTATACGGTTAAGCAAGGGCTATATGAATGCGTAGCAAGACTAGTTGAAGATAAGGGAGAAAGAGAAAAAATTGAGTTCTAATTGGTCGAATTCCATTTCACAAATGACATGTTTAGTTGTGATTCTGCACAGACATTAAGAACACAGTTGGCCCCAGCATAATGGTGGGAAGCCTATGGAGATGGATGCCTAGAACTTAAAAGATTGGCAATTCGTATTCTTAGCTTATGCTACAGTTTTTCTGGATGTGAACGTAATTGGAGTGCTTTTGAAATGGTAAGTAATTGTAAAATTATAAATTGCTTTCTTTCTTTATTTTCATTTTAATTTCTTTAGGGGTTATAATACTTATCAACATTGTTTATTTTGTTTAGATTTATACCAAGAAAAGAAATTGCCTGCACCAAAAGAAGATGAATGACTTAGCATTTGTGATGTGCAATTTGAAGTTAAAAAATAAGCAAACTACAAGAACTTAGGTTTATGATTTTGATGATATTTATTCTGATGATGAATGGATAACTGAGGAGATGGGAAATGAAGATAATGTGGAGGCAGATGATGAGGTTCTTGAACCTATTAAAGTTAATCTTATTTCGGTGGTAATAGAAATTGGTGATTTGGTTGTTCAGCTTAATGCTAATGTTAGTGGTACTAGTATTGGTGAACAATTTAATAATATGGATTTTGATGATGACTTACAAGATGAAGAAGAAGATAATAATAATGAGAATGAGAATGAGATAGGTGGAGATTATATAGAAGATAATCAAGATTCTGGTAGTGATGATAGTCGTATGATTGATGATCTTTATTGAATTTATATTGAGAGTTTGTTATGTTAACTGAATGATTATTATGTATTATGTGTGATGGATTATATCTTATGGATTATGGATTATGACATATGGATTACAAGGTTTATTGAACTTTGTATATTGATTTAGATTATATATTATGGATTATGGATATGGATTACAGAGTTTATCGAATTTTGTATGTTGATTTGGATTATATATTATGGATTATGGACATGGATTATAAAGTTTATTGAACTTTATATATTATAGATTATGAGTTATGAACTATGAATGAAATTTTATGTAATATAGTTATGTTCAATAGTTTAAATAATAGGTGTAGGTAAACTCTTATGATTATACGTTACGAGTTTACAATACGAGTCCACTCTCCCTTTCCGAGTCTAGGTAGAATCGCGATTTTGACAACATCGAATAAAAAACATGAGATATATATTAATTAATTTTATTTTTTAAAAATAAACTGTGTCTTTAAAAAAGATTAGAAAAAAAAATTATCTTTTCCTGGTGTATGCCCAATGGACATTATCTGTAATCAAATTCTTTTTATTATATTTATATGAAAAAATATTATTTTGATCATTTATTTTTGTATTTAGTTTCATTTTAATTCTTCAAAAATTAAAAATTTTATAATAATATTTCATAAATAAAAAATGTTAAAATAGTTATTTATTTTTTAAAATCAAACATAAAGTTGTCTCTTTTTAAATGAAGTTAAAAATGATTATTTTAAATTAAATATTAAAAAGTAAAAATTTAATTTAAAATTTTTAATTTGTAAATAATTAAAACGATACTAAATTTAAAAATAAATAATTATTTAAAATTTTTAATTCATAAAAGATTGAAATAAAGTTAAATTAAAAAAATAAATGATTCAAATAGTATTTTTCTTTGGTTACATGTTAAGGAGCCAAGAAGCAATAAGAAGAAATAGGCGATCGGCCCAGCTTTTTTTTTTTCATATAGTTGGAATGCTTTTGATCAGTCACTTCGGACGTTCTTGGGTGAGTTTATGCAGATTAAAGATGATTCCTACTTACATACTGGTACCATGTGTAATTATAATTATAGTGTCGTTTTAGTAAATATTATCCATAAAATTCCACGTGTCATGTCATGAATTTTTCCTGACAAATAGATTCAAAATTACCTATCACGATGAATATGTTCTATATATATATATATATATATATATATATATATCTCAATATTTAAAATTAGAAAATACTTTATAAATGATCACCTTTTAATATTTCGGTCCTCTTATCAGCTTTTTGTTCACACGATACATTCTTCTTAATCTGCGACTAAAATTAGAATTTTTATTTATGACTCTATGAATTGAAGATTTAGCACTTCATCCCCACACAACTCATATCTTCTAACATTTTAATCATTAGTATTTAGTTCCAGACTAATACGAGTGACAAATATAAACATTTTAAATTACTTTCTAGGTAACAACGTTGTCAGTAAATCGGAAAAAAAATCTAAATTTTATAGAGTGATAATTCGAGGAGTTTTTTTGGGTTTTGAAAATTGTGACATCTTTAAAAATGACTGAAAATGAACATAACCATTATCTTTTCCCTTGAAAGAGAAGTGTGAAGAAAGAAAATAACTGGACTTTGTCTGGATCTGGACTAGCCCACCATCAATACCTCCCAATCCGATCCATGTTTTAAGGACTTACGGAAGTTAGATGGGCTAGCCTATCCGCCGTGAGGGATCTCAAATCTTTTGAAGGTTGGCATCGTATTCATATCCAATCCAAATTAAAAAAGAAAAATTCTCTCTACATTTAGATGACACTATTTTTTAGAAAAATTAATTAAATTGTAAGTAATAAATTTTATTTGTATAATAAAATAATATCTTATAATATTTGTTTTAAAATATAAAATTATTTAACTATTTTTTAATTATTATATTAAAAATAAAATTATAGTTAACTATAATATCATTTTAGTTGTCTTTAATATCTTATTAAAAATAAAATTATAATCAAAGAAGTGCTTTAATGATAAAAATAAATTTCAAGTTTTTTAACAATAAATATCATAATTTTAAAAATTACATATAATTTTTAAAATAAAAAATGTGTCAAATGTAATTTGTTAAATAAAATAATTGCCTATATCTATATATATATATATATATATATATTATATTATATTATATTTTTAAAATCTTGCGAGACTCTGATTCTGAATACTGAATTTGAAGTGGGATCGAGCTCGAAGACGCTCCATTGGATCCTTCACCCTTTTGGTTCCTTCCTACTTTCACTCTTGGAGAGAGAGGGTGACCGAGAGATTCAGAGGGTGATGGTTTCGGTTGCTTCGCAGTGAAAGCCCTATACTTTGTTATTCCTGCTTTCGGTAACGAAGGAATTAGGGTTTTCTGCTGGGGATGGTAGCTCAAGTTTTGAACAATTGAGGAATAGTTGAGTAGCAGATTCAGCCGCAGAAGTTCCATTTTCGAAATCACAGTATTAGACGAATTTCTGGTGATGTGTGAATTTGGGATTCGAGTTTGCGACTGCGTGTTTTGAGAGAGGCTGATATGGAAGGTGGAAGGAGGATTACGGTGAGTCCAAGACCTTGCAGTGGTCGGAGAATAGTCGCGAAAAGGAGGCCGCGTCGATGTGGGGGAGTTGACGGGTTTGTAAATAGCGTCAAGAAGCTTCAGAGGCGTGAAATCAGCTCAAAGCGCGATCGCGCTTTCAGCATGAGCGATGCTCAGGAAAGATTTCGCAATATTCGCTTGCAGGTTCCATTCTTAACTTACTTCTTTGCTATAAAGTATCTTGTTTTTAGCTCACTGATGTTTCTTCCCCATACTTTCCTCTTGATTCATTTCTTTTACCCTTTTAATTTTTATTCTTGAATTATTGCAAACCACTTTTTTTTTCCACGGGTGGAAAAGAGGGGGGGGGGGGGGGGTGGGGGGAGGGAAGGGAAGGGTTGGTGCTTTGTTCCCTTTGTATGGTTATTTTCATTTTTTACTATTTAGTGCTCATGCACAAATCTTTTGTAGCTACTATAATCTAGAAAATTGCTGGTTGAATCGAACTTGAAACTCAGGAAGCGCGTTAAATTGACGTTATAACATCAGGTTCAATCAAAATTCCTAAGCCTTATAGCTTCATCTTCTCGTTAATTGCTTTTTTATAACATTGAGCAAAAGCTATCCTAGTTATTCAAGAACATTATGTCTTCCCTTTTTATTTCTGGGGAGAGTGTCTCAATTAAACGTGTAGTAGGTTGCTCTTGTAGAAACTTAGACATTGGCCACAAGTTGCTTGCTGGAATGAAGAATTTTCTAGCTTATAAAAAGGTTCCCTTATGAAAGTTGGACTCCGTAAGTCTTTTGGTGTATGCCCTAATTATATATGAGGATTGAAGATGTTAAGAAATACCTTGTGTCAGCTTCATACTTGTGGTTGAATAGTTAAGCATAAAGAAGGCACGTATGGGACACTGGAGAAAGATGAGTTGTGCTATTGAAACTGCTATTTCTTAGATGTTAACTTTTCAAGGTTGTGATGATGTGCTCATTGTGAGGGATAGAGAAAAGATGGTTCGAGAGACTCTGAGTTCCTTTATTATTTCAAGCTATGAGTTGAGTGTGATCTTGTTTATAGAAACAGTTTTCAGCGCCTTTCTGCAGTATAACCTTTGAAACTTACTTTTCCAAGTGGTACAATGTGATTTTTTGCTTCATTTTTAAAATCACTGGATGCTGAAGAATACTCTAGTCTTCCTGTCTCACTAGTGAGTAGTGACATCTGTACTCTGCTATTAGTATGTATACCCTTTTTTTAACCAACTTGTGATACGTCTGATTCATCGTTTACAGGAAGAATATGATACACATGATCCAAAAGGTCCTTCTTCATTGGCACTTCCTTTTTTGAGAAAGAGGTCAAAAATTATTGAGATTGTAGCAGCACGGTATATTGTTTTTGCTCTCGCACAATCTGGTGTTTGTGCAGCATTTAGTCGAGGTAATAACTGGTGTTTATGTGTTTTATAATATCTGATTGTGCTGTTTGGTTCTAATTATAACTAAAAGTAGAAATACATTTTACATGTATCAATTGTTGGATGCAGAGACCAATCAAAGGATATGCTTCTTGAACGTGAGTCCCGATGAAGTTATCCGAAGTCTGTTTTATAATAAAAACAATGACTCACTTATCACAGTTTCTGTCTATGCTTCAGACAGTTACAGTTCCTTGAAATGTAGAAGCACAAGGATTGAGTATGTATAGCCCTCTACTGTGTTTTAACTCTTCTGTTTCTCCATGTGCCTGACAAATTAAAAAACAAATAAAATGCAAATTAAGTCAATATGGACATGCATGCACTCAGAAAGTAAAGTAAACATGAAAAGTTTCTTGTTTGTTAGGTTGTGTATTGTGCTGATATTTCTATGCTGTCCAGATACATTAGGAGGGGTAAACCAGATGCTGGCTTTGCTCTTTTTGAATCTGAGTCTTTGAAATGGCCAGGTTTTGTAGAGTTTGATGATGTAAATGGGAAAGTACTCACCTACTCTGCGCAGGATAGGTAAATATTATATTTATATAGCATTGACATTTCTGTCCAATGATATGATTCTCTATTACAACAATGGATATTGATTCTGATACCTGTCTCTGTCTCTCTGTTTTCCCCTATAGCATATACAAGGTGTTTGATCTCAAAAACTATACAATGTTGTATTCTATTTCTGATAAAAATGTCCAAGAGATTAAGATCAGGTGATATTTCTATACATCCTTGTGAATTTTTATTGCACTTGTACACTATACACCACAATGTCATGGGAGCTAGTCCATGTTCTTGCACAAATTTCTGAAAATATATCGCATTCTCCTTGTGCTGGATAAAATTAATATCTCTTTTCTGTTCTTGTTCTTTTGTTGTTGGTCTTACTTTATTTGCACTTTGCTCTTGTTTGATGATTTTTCTTGGATCAGTCCGGGGATCATGTTATTGATTTTTGCTAAAGCGAGTAGCCATGTCCCACTTAAAATCCTATCGATAGAAGATGGTTCTGTTTTGAAATCATTCAACCATCTCCTTCATCGGAATAAGAAGGTGGATTTCATTGAACAGTTTAACGAAAAGCTTCTTGTCAAGCAAGAAAATGAGAACCTCCAAATTCTGGATGTAAGTATCTTTCAACTTTTACATGAGTCGTATACATTAGTCTTAATCTGGATATCTGAATTTCAAGTAATTTTAGGTGCGGACTTTTGAGCTAACAGAAGTTAGCAGAAGTGAATTTATGACACCATCAGCATTTATATTTTTATATGAGAACCAGTTATTCCTGACATTTCGAAATCGTACTGTGGCTGTGTGGAATTTCCGTGGAGAACTTGTTACTTCATTTGAGGACCACCTATTGTGGCATCCCGACTGCAATACGAATAACATATATATAACCAGTGACCAGGATCTCATTATATCATACTGCAAGGCTGATTCTGATGATCCATTGTCTGAAGGAAATGGTATTTTTCTTTTTCAGGCCCTGTTATTTTTCTTTTATTTCTTCTTCCTTCGAAAACAATTTATGTGATGTGCCTTGTGAGGTACAGTGGGTGAAATAGTTTGATAGCTTAATGTTTCACATTTTGACTTCATGAACTAACATGTTAACAGAATAGTGAAACACAATAATATTGAAATAACATTCGAGTTTCAGTGATCGACTGTAACTTTTTGGGTAGTTTGAGAGAGATAATCTTCAAAGTTGTATTGCTAAGATGTTCTGCTTTTTTAATGCAGCAGGATCCATCAATGTTAGCAACATTTTGACTGGCAAGTGTCTTGCTAAAATCAGAGCAAGCAATAGTTTTCCAATGGAGAATGAATGCAGTTGCGGTGACATTTGTTCAGATGGTGGTTGTAATTCAAGGAAACGAAAGCATGTCTCCAGAATTAGGAGCACGGTTGCAGAAGCCTTGGAAGATATTACTGCGCTCTTCTATGATGAAGAGCGAAACGAGATCTACACAGGCAATAGACATGGCCTAGTTCATGTTTGGTCTAACTGATTTATTATTGACATTTTAGTCGCTTTGTGTTTTCTTAATGCTTTTTACCATGGTTGAGTTGATTGTCCTTTCCTGCTATAAGAACATTCGGGAGCTGTAACCATTTAGGGTTCTTGTATTATTCATTTACCTTTTGTAGTTCCTTGTTAACTACGTCTCAGGCAAGTTTGTTCTGTAGTTGACAGCAAATCTGTATCAAAGTGATATTCTATGCTGGTAACTCACCAGATGTTGCTTCTGCTGTAATCTATTATACAATTTATGAAGCATCTTCTATGCATTAAAGTGAAATATGACTAATGTCAACTGTCTTACCGTCCTTCTCTTTCCCATTTCTCCCCATACCTTTCTGCTTTGTGGTGGCACATAGTGGAGTGATCTGATGCTCATCACATGGATTGCAAGAACAGCAATGCTAATTACGGGGATAAAGCTGGAAAAGCAATCAATACTACTGAGAAGTGGTAGCTTTACGTTTTGCCAACCTTCTTAAGTGCTGGTACTTCTATCAATTTCCTTTTTTGTTGTATCCTACTTTCTTTTCCTTCCCCTCTCATCTATTATACTCAGTGCACAAGATGACATAGATGCTTCCACTTTCGCTTAGCGGTAGGATAAGGATACCATAAAATCTTTCTATTACTCGTTACACTCTAATTTCGTACGTGAAAAAGGAATAGTTGAAACAGCAGGAGTTTATGTAGATGAGATGCCGAAGTTCCAAGTTTTTGTTCATACCAATGCCGCTATAAATTGGGTTGCTTTTATAAAGTTAAACTTATTCGTTAACACATTACATCTTAACCGAGCTTTTTTGTGTCATCTTTTATTCTGGAATGGAATTGGAATAATTTTCTCTGACCATAAGATTTACCTCTTTCTTTCAATGACCACCACACATTTTTTTTAAAATGTTTTTTTTTTCTTTTAAGAAAGCATTTGAATTTATATACTTCCGCTTCATTTAACATTTTAAAATTTTCATATAAGAAAACTTTGATAACTATTTTAAATATAATTGGTAATTATATTTGAGTTCAATTGATTATATTGTTTTTTTCTTCCCGTGAAGCCTACTTGCATACACTCACATTATTAATTGTAAAATATACAGATAATTATATAATCGAGATTAATTTAGGGGTCACGCTTCAATTAATATTGTTGCTTCATACAAATTCAGACACACAGGATTTGACAATTAGGTACGTTCTTTAATTAATATTAAATATAAAATGGGGACCATTCGTTTTTGTCAATATAAATGGAAACCATTTTCGTTCTTATCCAATATGAGAAGCAGCATGTGCAATAATACTTTCTTTTAGAGTAGAGGCTGCACGAAAATTACGGACATAACACAAATTAGAGTACACCGAAATTTGACGATAGTATATGCATGCGTATCATGCAATAGGTTGCCGTGAGAATTGAGGATTGTAGTATCTTCGTCACTAATCAAAATTGAGTCGAAACATCAAACATTACAAGAAACGTAAGCCAAAAGTTAACATAAGCCAGGAGATAAATTAAAGGTAAATAAAGCAGTCAATATACTAAAAATAAATTTGACTTAATTTATTTTGATAAATCAGGTTCACTTTGAAATTTCCCCGAATGCTTGTTTAAAAGGGACGCGCCCACTCGCCCACTCGAAGAAACCGAAAACATAATAGAAGGGAAAAATAAAAAATTAGCAAACACCTTTAAAAAAAATACGACAATAAGGCCCGACAATGGCAGTTGCCAGTTGGGGAGGGGAATTGTTCATCGTGGAAGTCACGCGCGCAGAGAAGCATTCTCCTATTTTATCAAGTTTGAGCTCATCAACGCGCTACAATATCTTTCCTTCCATTTCTCCATGAGCTACACCAAAGCTCTCTTCCTTACTTCGTCCATCAGACTTGGTGAGACTACGACTGGAGTTCAGCAGTGAGCACAGCATTTTGAAGATCTTTGATTCCGAAGAGATTTCAGATCTCTGTTCAGAGGTGAACGGTTTTCGTCCACATTCTCTTATTCTTACTTCATTTTTTTCCGTTTTGGTTTCGGAGATTTCCTCGCATTTCTCCTGGTTTTGCTGTTGTTCTGTAAGTGTAGGACGTTTCTTCCATTCCTGATTGTTCTTTCAAGTTACTATTCTCTGGTTTCTTTATGTAGGAGTGAACTTTAAACCTGAGATGCCCTTTGTTTTCTGCTGCACTGAAATTGATTCCGTGATTCTCTCTTAGGTTCCGTATTCTTTTCTATTTTGATTTAAAAGCTATTTTCTGGCTGTAGCTAACACTTTTAACTTCTTTCCCTCCTTAACAATGTTTGCTCTTTTAAATTTGTTCTGCCCATTGAGCTTCGAAGACTCCTCAGGCTTGTTTGTTTGGTTTTTCCTTATATTCTTGCTTGTTTTCTTTCGCACTTTTCATTATATTTATACGAACATGTGATGTGGTTTGCATTTAGAGCATTTTCCCATAGCTTTGCATGCTGGAGAAAAGTGCAGGTTAGTACACAATTTATAATTTAGCAAACTTCCGTGATTTTAAAGCGAATTACAAGTCTGGGCTTATTTTGAGTTTCTTATTGCGACTTCAATGAAATATATTTTGTGTCTATAGAAATTTTGATCAACTTTTAGTCGTTGAACAATTTCTTCCCACTTTAATGGTATGTAGGCTAGTATGGTTACAAATTTTGTGTTTATATTAATACTTCTTTATTCTATGATGGCAGTTGGTACTGTGTAATAACTATATTATGACTCTCTTGTTTTGTTGATGTATATTTTTTAGTTTTGTTTTTCATTTCCTAAAGCTTTGCAAGCTTTATAACTGTATTGAAATTACTCTGGTGGTTGCAAATAAAAATCTTATTTCTTACTCATTTTTATATGCATGATGGATAGCGTTTGAAACCTAATACCCAGGGCTTGCAAAGTTTCAGTTTGGTCATTTTTATTTTTTTTCTTCAAAGAAAAACTTATATGCATTCAGTGATTCACATTGACATTTAGCATATAGCTCCATCTAAATGGTGTACCCCTTCCTTTCAGATTCAAGTCCCTTGGCTTTTTATCTAAGCTTTGGGAAATGGACAACGCAATAGATGGTAATGCACCTATAGATTATGCTTCAATTCAGATTTTCCCCAGCCAAAACAGGTTTGTTCTGTTGCTATATGGAGTTAGAATTGAGTGTGAAGTTTTAACATTGCAACATATTTTGTCACATGAACTTATTATAATGTTATCTTGTAAAAGAATAATCCCAGACAAAAGTCATACTGCAATTGCTTGAGGCGGTGAAACTGAATTAGATTATATATGTATTTCTGTGATCCACATTATAATTAAAGAAATGAAGAAAATGAATCTATTTTTTATTTTTTCATTTAATCCATTGATTAAAGTAAAAAACTTCTGGTGATTTTCACAATTTTTATTTAAATTTTATTTAATACTAGAGGCACTTAGTTGGCAGTCATCTATTTTAATCATTCACCTGACAATGTGTCATTGCAAGTTTTGGTATTTGACATGTTGACATGCTTGAAAGTAGGTGTGTCCATGCTTTATAGATCTCAAACCTTAAATTTCATTCGAAATGATCAACATATTGGTTTAATATTGTAGCAAGCTTGTACACAAAAGAAAAAAAAAGAGCTGTGTCAATGTCTGGCACATATAAGACACTAGTATTAAACACGACCTAACACTTTAAATTACGTATGAACACTAATTTTGTGGGGTCATGTGTCCATATTAGTGTTGTGTTGTATCATGTCAGTGTCCATGCTTCCTAGGATTGTGCAAATAGTATTGTTGTGAAGTTCTTGTGTGACAAACCGCTCCTTAACAGCATGCTTGTAGTCTTGTACTTTTAAAGATGCCATAGGCGATTGTACTTATTGGTTCAGTTAAAGTCATCAGGGTTCTCTTTGTAAGTGAGTTCTTCCTTAAGTTAATTCTCTTATACACCAAATAGCCTTATCCTGGACATGTTCCCATGAATTTTATTAATTTACAGACGTTGCTGGCTTTTTGCTCACTTATTTGTGGTGTTGGGCTAGGTATGAGGCATTTGTCTGTAGGGAAAAGCATTCAGAGAAAGTGGCAGGTGGACTTTTAGAACACTTGTTGCCTCATGTACCTGGAATAAATGATCTGTATGCTAAAGGATTGGATGCAAAATTTGACCTTAAATTGCCAGAAAATATGCATGGTGCTGAATGGTTCTCAAAAGCAACAGTTGAAAGGTTCTTATGAAAGAATGTCTTCTTTATTTTTCCTTTGCATTTTACTTAAACTTTAATAATCTCTGATATTATTTTAATTCTCAGATTCCTGCATGTTGTTAGCTCACCGGATTTGACAAATGTCACTAATGCTATAATGGATGAGATGTGTCAGTTGGAGGAATCAAAAAAATTCCATCTTTCTTTATATGGAAAGGTGATATTCTGTGTCTTTCAATAATCAACTACTGGATATGCGTAGTTTCTAATAGATGGTTATCTTCTCAAATCAGGGCCATCAGGATAAATCTGAAAGTATGGAAAGAGGTAACTTTACCAATTCTTGATAGTTCTACTATATATGTTGGCTTTATTGGTTGAAATAATGGTTTGGTCGCATTGAATTGCACTTAGCTTCTGATGATTAGTAGAAGTTTGACTATCTCAGTATTCCCTAAAGGCTGAAAAATGAACATACTTAGATAATCTTGGTTAAAGATGTCATTTACTTCAACTCACCCAGACATATGCCTAATTGTAGTTGTGACGAAATTAATTGTATAGGTTTTTAAATAAGGCTCACAATAAATCTTACTACAAACTTGATTTGGGCATTTACCATCATGGAAGCCTGGGTAGTCTTAAGTCTTGATCTTGCAAAATAACTAGTGGCTGCTTAATGCTAATCCTTTACGCTTGGTCTTGATATTTCACAGCTTTTCCCTTTGTATACCTGAATTCAATCTCTTCAATTGAAGTACATGCTCTAGATGGCTGTTATTTTTGGTTTTTCTTTAAAACATCGAAGATCAATGATAAACTGAATGATAGTTTAACCAGGTGCAAAAAAGTTCTTAGTTGTATAGAGCTATAGCAGCCTGTCAAAATTTTTGTCTCTGTGTTGTTTATTGTTAGTATGGATTTCTCTTTGTGTGCTGAGTCTGCTGACCTTACATGTCAATGTCTTAGAGTATATGATAAGTAAATTTATTAGTATTATGGATCTGTAAATTACTAGCCAGATTGATTTTGTTGATTTCTTTCGCCTAGGATAGCTTTGTCTCTCATGTGACATAAATTGTGTGTCCTTAAAAGTTGAACCATGTGAATGTTGGTAAAGTAGAAGAGTTGGTGTCTTGTGTCTATTTGTTGTTGTCTGTTCGCTTTTATAAATTTTCCATCTTTATATATAAATAGATTAAAATTCACCCAAGATATCTTTGTTCACCATTTTCCCTTGGATTTTAATTCTAGTTCCCATTTTTGACAGATGGCCGCAGCTCGCCTGGTGCAGCACCTACTTCCAAAGTAATTTCTTTTCTCCAATGGTGTAGGGTGGTTTCTTCTTCTAAATTTAGTCACACTATTACCAATGAATCAACTTATTCAGTTATCTTGTTCCTACATTATTACCTTATTTCAACTAACAATTTATTGCATACAAACAGCCTGAAGCCAACATTTCATTATCCAATGCGTCAAAGTATGTTCTTGTTGCTACATTACATTTAGAAGATATATATTGGCTGAATCCACACTAAACTTAAGAGTATACTGCCAGGAATGAGCTGGTACGTGCTATGGACTTGAGGCTCACAGCACTAAGACAGGAGCTAGCAGCAACTTTTAACAAGGCCATCAGTGCTGCCTGCTCTCCTAAAGATATGGCCTACTTAGCAAAATTTTGTCAACATTTTGGAGCTACTAATGTAGAGTAAGTTTGTGATCGACTTATAAGTTCTTTAGCCCTTGTACTTTGCAAGTACAAGTTCTAGAAATTTTCCCCCCTTTAATTTAGTTAAGAAAACTAAGGAGATCACATATATTTCCTTTTTCCCCTGGAAAATATTCACATGATTCAACTTAGGGACTGAAGAAGAAAACATACTTCAGCCCTCGAGCCCTCTTTTATATGTACTGTTGAAAATAATAAAGTTTGACAATGGAACTAACTGCTCGTTTTAACTCATAACTGAACTAAAATACCAAGATAATTAGATAAATGAGATATGCAGAACTTCTTACTTAATAGTAACTCTTTGTAACACCCCACATACTAGAAAACACTAAGCTCCTAATACCTTTTACCCATTATTGTGTTGCTGTTATTGCTCTTGGGCATTCTTTGTGCAAGTTTATAGAACTGAACCAGAAGAGTAAGGATGCTGATCCCTTGAAAAATGAAACGTCCTTGTTCAGATGTGATGTGATGAATGATGGTGCAAACACAACTGTTCAAAACCCTCAGATTTCAAAGCCAGAACATTCAGTTGCACCAGTTAGATATGGTGTTTCACCAGCTAAAGTTGCTCAAGTTGAGAGACAGAGCTCAACAGAAAGTGAGGAATCTTCTTACTCAAGTGATGAGGGCCATGAGGGTCAGGCATCTGCTGAAAGAAGTCATTCTCTCATAAGATCTGCATCACCCAGAAGATCAGCCTCCCCAATGCGGAGGATACAAATAGGAAGAGCTGGACCCCGCAGAGCTGCTGCATTAACCATCAAGAGTCTTAATTTCTTTCCTGCAAGAGAGAGGCCATTATTTCACAGCGACTCTGCTGCAAATGATGAAGGGGAAGTATCTGAACAACCTTATAAGAAGCCAGAGATTGATGTGAGGAGGATAACTGTACAAGATGCAATCAATCTTTTTGAAAGTAAACAAAGGGACCAAACTGCTGATGTTCAAAAGAGGAGATCATTAACAGATATGTCTGTCACGGCAAATAAATCTGTCTTGAGAAGATGGAGTGCAGGTATGGGGGAAATCTCTGTCCAAGAGGGCCAACCGGAAACAGTTCCTGAAGATCCTGTACCAGCAGCTTCCAATGATGAGGCATATATTGAGATCCCAAAGAGTTCTGAAGCACAAGTGGTGTCTGATTTTGTTTCTGAAAGTCAAAATAACAGTGAGATTACCGAGAGTGATGTAAAACCAGAAAGACTGGAAGATATAAGTTCTTATACTGCAAATAATCAAGCAGAAACTAATCAAAACTTAGGAGAGGAACATGTCAAAAGATTGGCTGCCTCAGTAGAATGGAATAAACGCAAGCAAGCGGAACTCAATCAGATTCTTATGAAAATGATGGAAAGTAAGCCTGTTAAACTCGGGAAGTCCCAGCCTTGCAGAAATCAGAATATTCCAGTTGAGCAGAGAGGAGGGTCTTGTAATGATTACAAGGAGAAAAGAGATGCAAAATTCCAAGGAGAGAAAGCTGGAAAAACAGTAGGAAAAGAACCACAATTTCGAGCAAAGCAGCAAACACTTGATAAGAAGAAAGCTGAAATGGCATCTAAAAATTTGAGTGCAAGTAAAGGTCCTATGTGGAAGCCCCAAAAGTCTTCAAAAAGTTCAACTTTATCTGCAAGTTCCCCTGTGGAACCTTCCAAACCTTCAGTTACCAAAAAGATGCCTTCTAAAAAATCTCCAGTTCCTGCTACCCGTAAGTCATGGTCGTCAACACCTTCACCAAGGACTGCTGGAACATCCCCTACTAAAATTCGTGGTGGAGTTTCTTCTGCCAGCAGCACCCCCACACGAATGAAGTCACAGCCAACGTCTATTCCTCAGCCAATTACCCAGAGGGAAAAGTCTCAGCAGCAAAACAAAAATGAGAATGGAATCCAGAGTCATAATATCAGGGGCATCAAAAGCACAAATGAGAAGCGCCAGCCGATGGTCCCAGACAAGACCAAGTCAATGAAAGCAAAAGTGACTGTAGTTTCTGGAGAAATCTCTGCCCCTTCAAAGATTAGCTTATGTAACAAGGGGACCAAGAAAAGCAGTGTAGTGCCGCTGGAATCAAAATCATCTCAAAGTAAGGGTTCTGGCATTAGACGTGGTGCTGCTAATGTTAGGAAGAAAAAGGATTCACCTCCGCTGAAGGAATCTCTTAGAAATAATGGTGATTTGATTGAAGATCAAGAAAGTGCTGTTGCTGTAAATGCTTCTGACATGGTTGGTCAGCACTCAAACCAGGATATTTTGATACTGGATCATCCAAATGCTGCTACTGAACCTGAATTTCAGACAAAGAAATATGTGCAATGTGGTGAGAGAGAAAATGTAGACCAATCTCCTAACGGTGATGATGTTTTAACAAATGCAGAACAGTCTTCATTGGAATTAAAGACTGAGGATGATTTAACTATATCACCTGCGGCCTGGGTGGAAATAGAAGAGGACCTGAAACTGCCTAAACCTTGTGACGATAGCACATTTCAAATAGCATCTGTGGCCAATATTGCTCAAGTGGGATTGGCCAGTCCTCGTGTTCGGCATTCTTTGTCCCAGATGCTGCAAGAAGAAAGTAGTGAGGCTGACACTAGTGAGTGGGGAAATGCTGAGAACCCTCCTGCCATGATATACCAAAAAGATGCACCCAAGGGATTGAAAAGGCTACTAAAATTTGCACGGAAGAGCAAGGGGGATACAAATTCCCCTGGCTGGTCTAGCCCATCTGTCTATTCCGAAGGAGAAGATGATGTGGAGGAGTCTAAAAGTTCTCAAAGGAATGCTGACAAATTACTGAGAAAGGCTACACTGCATGCAAAAAGCAATGGGCAACCAAAGAGTTCATTACATGAAGGCTATGAAAGAAATTTAGGTACCAGTTAAACTATTACAGTAGATTTCCCCCTTTTTGTTTGTTGCATCTCCCATTGTTTCTTTTTTATTCTAATTTTTTCCCCTTTCTCCCTATGCAAATCTTGAAGGCACCTCCATAAGTTTCAGTGTCGTACAACCTTGTCTTCACTCGTCTCTTAATGTTATTTGTTATGAGATGGTTGAACAAGATGTCTCTTAAAAATAATAAGCTTAAACACGACACAAGTTCCTAGTTAAAGAGCTCTGCTACTCTTCTTTTATCTTATGCTTTTGATGCTTAATTATAGCTGCAAGTATTTTTGGGCGGCATATCTTGGTCAAATTTATGAAAAGTTCAGCATGTCATCCTTGATTACTGAGAATTTAATTGTGGCTTGAAGCTCAGAAGGAGTGAAGCTATTGTAATTTATGTTAGTTACATCATGATGTCTTTACGTTGCTCTTGACTGATTGAAAGCTAGTAGAAGTGCTTTTCAGATCGACTTGTCTTCTTGCCAATATATATATATATATATATATATATTTATCAACTTTAGAAATCTGCTATGCAGGAGAGTCAAATTTAGGAAAACTTGATGGCAAGGGTTCAAACAGGATGCAAGAAGGCCGTGATTCAGGAGCTGGTTCTAGTACAAAAGGTTTGTCCTCACTCCATGGGTAATCAAAGAGTTATACCTGTATAACATGGAATTATGGACTTACTCATCTCACTGGTGTTGTGCCTTATTAATTCATGCCTGTGTTTTTCTGCATGTTCATTTTTCAGCGTCAAGGTCATTCTTTTCTCTTTCAGCTTTTAGGGGAAGCAAACCCTGAGGCCAGGTTCCATTGTTGCTGTGGATAACTATTAAAGATAAAGATCACTGACTTTGTCACCCATCATCCCGGGATATGTTCATGGCAGGTTTGTCATGAAGTTTCTCCTTTTCCATCTGCCATATGCATCAAATATATGCATAAATTTAGAATCATTTTCTATTCTGCGCACAGCTTCATAATGATACAAGGAGGGGGATTGGGTCCAAGGTTGTAAATTGCGTTGTGGTGTTGATGTTGAATCATCCAAAAAGGTAATAGAATGATCATCAGCATATGCACGAGGCAAGAGGAAAAGAATGAAGGGGACTTGGGTCCAAGGTTGTAAATTTCGTCTTGGTTGTGATTTAGTTATTTACATTCATTCTAGAGACTAATGGTAAACTGTTTTAAATCAGCACTCCACTATTGTTCTATGTATTTAAAAAGAAATAGCATCGATCAACTGTTAATACAACATTAGATTAGTGTTGAATGTATATGAAGAATTTGAATTTTTCAGCAATAGTTAACTGAATCATGAAAATTTTACATTATCAAGCACAATCAACAGTTAACGAATATCGGTCGACTATTGCTAAATCTATCTGAAAATTTTGAATTTTGCAACAACAACGTTATGAACCTCTTTGTTTCGGAATTGAGGCTTAGACTATACTACTTCAGAAACTCTTCCTTTTTCAATCTAATTACAAATGTAATGTGCATGCTTTTCACAAAACAAGAAAAATGATAAAGAAATTTGTCTTAATAGAGATATATTATGAAAATGAAGCCACTTCATCTTGCATAAGAAAACCAAACCTCTAGCTTCAATTGGAGAAATTACCACATTGGTTGTTGTTAAGATTAATGTGAGGAATGCATTTAGAGGGGAAATAAAATGTAAATGCTGTAGAGAAATTTTCATGCTGCTTGAGGAAAAAACTTAATAATTTAGTATAACATGGGATTCTATTGTAAATAGACAATATGGTGGGGCTGGATATGTAATTACATGAAAGTTAAGGGTGCAGGTTACATTTTTGGTTGGCTGGTCAACTTGAACACTTGGCAAGATCAAGCGCAACCATTATATGGTTGGTTACATGCATACAAGATAAAGCAATTTGCATCATCGAATCACCACCTGGTGAAACGGCTCAAACTGAAGAAAAGTGGCAACCAGAAGAAAACAATGTGCTCTGAAGATCATCGCGAGTGCTATCTTCAATCATTCGCATGCAGAGTCTCCATGTCGTTGAACTCACCTACCAAGCACTACACAGGCTTCATCAAAAAGAATATAGTAACGTACTAAATCAACTTCTCAATGAATCGAGTCATTGGTTGACCGAGTAGTTATGTGTTCAAATTAATAACTTTAACAGATTATTAAGATTTCACTGTTGAATCCTTTCGCTGGTACAGGTACTTCATAAAAGTCACTGAATGCAAAAGTTAGCAATTGCGTTAGTACAATGTCTACAGAAAGAAAGTAATAGCGTTGGTTTAATATTTGTAGTACCTCAAATTTTAGCGCTCACTTTGCCGGAAATGCTTTTCTTTTGAGTCCCTTCAGGCCTTCATTAAAACATTCTCAGCTTCTTTCTAAGATACTGAAGATATGGGAATACCAAGCATGCATGAAGTCCATAATAACGCGAGAAGATGTCACATATTCGACCTATGCTTTCCAGAGCAGTTTTATCACCCATGGAAATTTGAATGGAACAAAGCTTCACAAGCTCAAAAGCAATGACAATATCATCAGGATCATATAGCTTTTCCAGAATCTGCAACATGAATGATTCGCTTTAGATTTAATACAAGGAAAGATTGACTTATATCACTAAGATCAACCAATTTCCAAAATATCAATAATTTAAAACACAAGCTAATTGAGATTAAAATGAAATTACTTGATATCTTAACGTAGTTTAACATTATGTTGGATTAAGAATTGTGAATCAGATCAAATTTCAACATCTTGAACACGAACTAGAGGACATGGACGAAGCTGAGGAATTAAGGAGAATACTAAGTGATTTGAATAAGTTAAAAGATTACAAAACATTATGTACAGAGTTTGCAACCCACTTACTCAACATATTCTGTGTTCCTTATTGTCTGCCTTTTTGCTCACTTTTGTTTTTTTCCACAGTGCATTTGGTTAGAAATTTATGGTACACAGCACAAACAGTTTGCAATCCCTCAAATTCACACCCAAACACTGCAAGATAACAGACGAAATCATCCATTCTCCAGGTCCAGTTGAGTTGGAACACATAGACCAAACTAATTCAATTGCATAAAGTGTTCTTTAATTACAAAGAGGCACAAGATGAGATCTAAGGTCAACTACCAGAAGTATCCACAGAAAAGAGGACAGATATCAAGAAAGGCGTCCACTGAAAACATATTCAGCTCAAACAAATTCCCATACTGGAACTGAATTGCAAATTTCATCAACAATTATTTAAACTTCAACCATTGACAAAAGGTACCAGACACCTGATAAATGCTAGTTGACACAAAGATATTACCCAACCAAACAAATGACAAAAGAAAGAAAAAAGTCAACCTGCAAGATAGTAGACATTAATAAATTTTACCAGCAAAGATGCTTTACAATGATCCATTGCTAATTGTAGTTCTCCCGCCATGCAAAAGGCCTGAGCAAGGCTGTCCTCTGCCTGCATGCATCACATCATGTACAATGAAACGACTTTTAAAATACCTAATGACAAGCATAAGACCTTATTTATCCACCTGATTTTATAACCTCCATTAGAAGTACTTGATTACTTTATCTAAATTTTCTCACTCAAAATGGAGCTTAAGGGAATGAAGCTGGGACTTACCTCTGCAATACGCTTGTTGTATGCATGCAAATTTGACCTCAGCAAACTAAGGGATTTTAATGCATCTGAAATAGTAGTATTTGAAATTTCTTTTGATATTATTGCATCCTGCAATCTGTCAAATCCAGTATATGAAGATGATTAAAAAGTGCACACATCTTGGAATGGAAAGTGAAAGAATAGTGAGCAGGTTTCCAATTCTATGGTCCAAATATTAAGATGAGCACATGTTAAAAGCCAGGGCATGAAGCTAAGCTTGTACTAGGGCCTTATTCTTATATTTCAGGCAAAAAAAGAAAGATTTAGCTCACGATGATGTGATAGGGACATGGGAACCAAAGTGAACGGCATGTACCTTTTGATGCATGTCCAAGCTTTATCAATTGCAGTGCATGAAGATTCTAAATCACGGTAAGTATCACATTGCAAACAGTAGCCAGGTAAAATATGAATGGAGACATCATTTTGGTTAAATAAACGAAGACAAACTTTATAAATGTCATCATCAGCCATGTCAACCTGAAAGGATAGCCAACACAAGGCCATCAATTTCATTCTTTGTGCCCCATGTTTTTTGGGCTTGGGGGGGGGAGGGGGGGGGGGAGGAGAAGATGATTTGCTCCTACTATTCAGACAACATTAGTATTTAGAACTAAATGGCTTACTTTGTTGGCACCGGGGAAGTGCTTTATTTTCTTCTTTTCCCAGTCAACTACTCTGCTTTCCAATACTGCGCCAGAACAATTTAGATTGACACAGTGAAACGCACTGAGCACAATGTCAGATAGATTGAATTCTGAACAAGCGCTACACTGACATTGGAATGCATATTCATCTTCCAGAAAGGTATGGCGATCTTTACAATCCCACAGCCCAACCTGAGAAAAAGAATTGTAAAGTGAACAATTTGATAAGGTACTTGTACTGAAGATTGAACATGTTAGACTGACAATACCATTTTTTGTACCCTTGCTTTTTAGTCTTTCTTTTTTATGTCTAACTATTCATGTTAGCAGGCAGGTATGCTTCAAGCCAATACAGTTATTACAAAATTCAATCAGCATAGACAAAATTCAAAGGAATTTGAGCCAAAAGACAGATCATCAAATGAAAGACAGCTTTTAACTGCTGGAATTGGTACCTGTGGACCATAGGATAATTCCAGCTGACTCCCAGCTGCTACAACTTTTGTTGTTCGTATACACAGAGTACGTGAAAGGAAATATGCATGAATGTTTGGTTGGCAAGAATGGTTGAACAAACTGCCATCTTTGTAAATAGCCTTACCCACTCTGACCTGAGAGAAACAACAGCCTATGACTCAGAAGCACCACGTTTTAATTATCTCAAATGAAAGTAGACATGCAATTCTACTATCATCAACAGCATCAAACTAAAATAGTATGCTTTGCAATGATGCTTTCAAGAAAAATTTGCAAACCAAAATGTCTAAAACTAGCAGGAAGAAGGAAAAAAAAATGAAACATTGAAGTTCAACATAGCAAAACTTGTACCTGTTCCACATTACTCGTTAAACATGCGCTGGTTGGAGATTCTCCAAACTGATCTTGTAGCCCATTAGCATCTATTGATCTCATATGAACAACAGTCATGCAATTCACTTTAATTTGAGAAAGAATTATGACAACCTGCATTGACAAAAGAAGACAAAACATAATACTGATTTATTGTAATAATTTAAACACAAGGAAAACCAACTTTGTTTATTTTTCTGAAACAGATTTAACTTATACAATGATAAAACAAAAACTGCTTTTTCAAATTTGAATTGATACAAAACACCTAAAATTATAGAACTAAGTCCACCACACTTAGCTATCTAGAATTTGGAGTATGGAAAACAGCCTCTAAACTACAAATATATCCAAGACTCCATAAATTAGAGAAACCTAGCAAATTAGTCAGTAGCCTAAGGGAGATAATAAATACAATCATGAAACAAATTATCACAATATGATGCAACACACAAAGTGATAGTGTGTCCATGAATATATATGTAGAAAGAGAGAGAGGAAGGGGAGACAGGAGTGCCTGGGATACCTGTGACATAGAGACTCCATCCATGGAAAACACAGCACCGCAAGAGTGTTGAAGACAGTAAAGCAATATAACAGCATATATATGTAAATCCAATTTGCTATCTGATGGCATTTGTGTATAACAATGAGAGAGTTCCTGCACAAGAAGGACAGAGGCCAGAAGCATCAAGTTAGTTATATTCAAATAATATTGACACAATCAGCTATCAAAATCAGTATCTATACAATACTGTACTTAAAACTTGTACCAGGCTTTTCACAAAATTTGTAATATCATTGCATGCACTTTTCTGCAAAAATTTTGCTAGTACTCGACCAGCCAAAACTATCTCAGATGGTAATACTGCAGACCAATGTACACCTTGACATTCATGTTTATGTTCAGGAATATCCTCAATCTCATGATCAAAATCATTGCCTAATATAGTATCTGCAACATACTTTTCAAGATCACTGGGGAGATTTTTAAGAATGCCATTGTCTTCTGGGTAAATCTTGAACATTTGTCCACCTGCCTTTATTTGGCATTGTTGGGAGCAATATAGTGGTATTGAACATGATCTACAAGGAACAGTATCAGCAGGTAGGTCATTCAAGCAGTAGTGGCAATGAGTTTCCCGGCATTGCTTCAATATTATCTGAAAATATTAACAAATAAAAAATAAATTAAAGATAACTTTCTGAGAGAGCTATGATTGTAGTCCTCAAGGAATACAAATATAACAAACAAAAATCATGCATTAACCTAAAGACATTGCAGGTTTTATTTATATATGAATACAACAAAGTGATGCAATTACTTGATCTGGTATAATAATCAACTTCTTATAATATAGATGTCAAAAATTCACTTGCATTTAGTACATAGATTCAGAATCTGGGTCAGCCAATTATTGAAATCTGCATTGGGAGTGCAAAAGAACAGAACAGAAAGCTTTGTTGTTAACTAAGGTTCAAATGAGACAAGGAGTATTATCAAATTCTCTCAGAAGGAGCATGTGTGTGTTATAGTCTTGATTTCTTGAATATTTGATAGCACACCAAGCAGAATGAAGGCAAAAACATAGCTAAAGATCACATTAAAAATATATTGATATAACAGAATCTTTTTTTTTTCCTTACCACAGCATAAGGTTCTTCACGATGAACTAAAGAAGCGGGTGAAATGTCACATGAAGATACCATACCCCGTCCTTTATCAGGCATGGTGACCAACTGTAGCTTTAATTGGGGCATCTCACCTACCAAAAGGGATCCGTGTTATCTTAGTTCTTCAAGAAGAGGAAAAAAAACAAAATGGGTCAATTCAGTTTTATATTCAAGAATAATGGCCCTGGTCCAAAAACATATTTGAATTAAAGCCCACCTGATATAGATCAACAGTAGGGATAGATAAAAAGTGCAAAAACTAAATATAATAATGAGAGCTCAGGGTAATACAGACATTGCAACAGTAACATTCATAAAATTAACAATGAACTGTCACTTTAGACATATAATAATGCTGAAAGTGAGGCAGAACTGAACTCAACTAAATCATGACTAACTAGCTGATTACTGGACTCAGCAAGTTATCAAGAAGAGCTTCTCACCTGCTATATCCAAGCTATTCTTCTCATGCTGAACTACTGAACTTGTCCTCTTGCATTGGTCTGAAATATTTTTTAGTTCACTTTCTATTTGGTTCTTCCCACCCAAAGACGATTCCATGCTCTTCGCTACATTTAGATCACAGATTGCATCTTTATAGTTTCCCAGTGAAGTATTCACCTTACCTCTCCTGTACCATGCCTGAGGCAGGGATAAGGAACTGTTAAAAATGAGTAGAACCTAGCATTCAGAATTGCAGATATATACTACAACCAACTACAACAAACATTAGAGCTCAAATTCCAAATAATTCAGTGGCCGCAGACACTTCAGAATGAGGAGCAAATATGTGTGAACATATTGCTAACTTCAGGGGCAAACTTATATTTTTATTTCCATCAGCAAGGACTGAGGAAAAGTAGCTCAGGATTTTTTTTTTTTTTTTTAACTAGTCATCTAAATAGTTCAATTTACAAACGTCTATTGCTTGAACATTTAGGTAAAAATGCAAGATTTGTGACCCCTTTCCTTAACGGTATAAATCTACATTGAGTAGGTAAAATAGGTATAGTTTCATACTGAAGTATTATTCACCTTTGCATAGCTTGGACATATCTGAAGAGCCCGAGTGCAGTCTCGCAAACACTCTATTGAAAGGTTTATTTTCTGCAGGAAACATACCAACAGCAATATCAAGCCTAATAATTGAAAATCCAAGATTGTGATTGTGGGTTTTAATGACTAACATCAAAATCAACCTTACATGCAATGCAGTAGCTCGATTAATATATAATGTTGCAACCAGATTCTTCTCCAGGTCACAAGCCTCCAAGGGAGCCACACGCAATGCCTGTACCTCAGTGTTAAACAGGATAAAAGTAAGTCAGAAACAGTTACAGAAAAATAGTGATCACATATCCAAACTTACTAGGTAAGAGAGAACAAAGAACCAATGGGTTCTATTATTATCTATTCTTCATCAATTTTCTTAATTCAATGATAAGATGTAATTAGAAAGTGAAATCTATTGCACAATTTATGTTATTTTACTTTGTTATATGTACAGTTTGCATAAAAAAAAAGTCTCAGTTAGGATAAAATAGTTCGTAATTGTATGAGTAATATATCTTTGCCTTTAGCTTAAGAATCTTTCCCAAGCAAGGACTGTAAAACCTTGCCAACCTTTCCTCCTTTTATCGCTACTAATGAGAATAGATAGAGATAGACGAATATTTGAAGACTCCATTCCTATAGCCTTTCATTCCCACTTTTAATTTCCACTCGTCCAAGTCCAACTCTACTACTCTATGCCACCAAGCATGGCATAAAGAAATTAATAACTAAAATCACATGGATTCTCAGGCCTACTTCTCCGTTTTCATGAACTGGAATAAGATAAAATCATCTCGGCTAGCTTTTAGAACTACTACTGCAGCTCCTTATGCTTTGAGAGTAATTACTATCAACCAATGCCTCAATTTGAATCTATATCTATTAACAGATAATAAATTTGAGATAATAGTTGAAGAAGCAACCTGCGTATAGAAATTCAAAGCCTTCATATAGTTTCCTTTCAAGAAGCATTGATTTCCAAGCTGCTTGGATTCCAAAGCAGCGGCCTCACTCTTACCACATAGAGCATTTTTTGGGTCCGCTAAGTCACTCACCATCTAACCACAACATTTCGAAATTGATTCGGTCACTTACTTGAATGAAGACTTGATCTTCATCAACTTGAAGCATAAAATGAATAGTTGAGAGTTAGCGTGTAGCTTACTTGGTGAAAGGGCTCGAAATGAAGAAAGAAGTAGTGAAGAGAAGAACATGTCGTTGGAAGATCATCGGTAGTGCTCTCTGCAATCATTCGCTTCAGGCTCTCGGGAATTGCAGCTTTCAGAGTCTCCATCCCCTACACCTCGGCTAACAGTGCACTTTGCTCAATGCCAAGACTCCGCGAAGAAGGACGAGCTTCAAGCTTCGAGCTTGCATTTTTTTTTTCGAGAAAATATTAAATTGATTTTTTATTTTTACATTATGTGCGCAAATTATCGAATTAAATTCTTTTAATAATTTTTATTTTATATAAAATTAATTTATATTATCTGGTCAATTTATTATTTAAAAATTAATAAAATTATAAAAAATTAATTAACATAAAAAAAATTAAATTGTCACAAAATAAAAAAAATAAGAAATTGATTTGATATGTTTTCTTATCACTTTGAAAATCCAACGTCATGCCGTTTAAACACTGAAGAATGAATATGATTTATAATATTTTATACTGAAAAAGCTTATTATTAATAGATTAGAATTATTTTATGAAAGTAGTATTGAAATACTTGACTTAATTGTGTTTTTCTGAATGATAAGATTTTAAATCCGTTTAATTCAGAAAAATAATTTTTTCCTGATACATTATTTAGAAGATTTACCTTTCACGAGAAAAAAAAATGCAATATTCATTTACACATAATTCTAAATTCATATTTTATATAACAAATTTATAATTTAGTTCTCAAAAAGTCACATTTTTATAATTTGGCCGTTCAAAAATAAATCTCTAGTCATTTCCATTCTATCAAAATAGTTTAAAGACAATCACATGCAAACTAAGTTGACATAACATAAATAGAAACTCACAAGTCAACTATATGAAATTATTCGTTGGGATTTTTCCAATCACTCGAATTCTCATTTTTTGTCTTGTCAATGTTAAATGATCCTAACTTTGTCTTCGAAAAGAACTACTTTAATTAGAAGACTTCGTTTTTAGAAAACTGAATCAAAAGGAAAATAATCTTTTGAAAATATAAGTTACTAATTTACTCAATCTTATAATCTTGTTTACTTATCTCGTGATAAAAGTAAAAAAAAAAAAAAAAGTCATAAACCTTTGCAATTCATGAAGTTATCTTGTCAACCCTAAAAAAGACAAAATAATTTCCCTTTATTTTGGCAAATATTGTGACATTTGATACATAGCATAGAAAACGAGGCATGTGTCTGAAATTTTATTTTGTGCAAGCACAAATGATTCGAAGAAACGAAGCATGAATGAAAAGGTTAAACCATACTTTAATGGGTTGCCCACGAAATATATATTATATCCAGATTCTCTTTAGAGACTTCTTCTGAACATCCCTTCTCAGCCAATAGTAGGAAGCTTCTTTTATAGATATCTCCCTTTGGTTCATCGGTAAGACCTCCATGCCGGATCCATCGTTCCTGTGTCTAAAAGGGGCAAGGTAATTAGAAAACCAGACTCTAAGTGACTCAACTTCTCTAGGAAGTCCTTGATTAGGTCACCAACTACAAAAGACACCCCCGAGGCTGCAAGTGACAATGTGATGTAGTAAAGTACAGTTTTGGAATAGGATTTGGGTGGTCTTTTGGTGTAAACCTTCCCAATAGCAAGCAGAATGATGCATAGAAGAGAAGTAGCTGCTACTGCTGCAAGTTTCACTTCAGGTAGGTAATTTTTACGGATCAAGATGCCATAAATAACAATAGGGACAGACCCAAATATCAGGAATGATAAAACAGCTACTACTGCATGAAGTAAGAAGTTTGCTCGGTTTCCTAGTAGTTCTTGATACCGATCTTCTTGTGTGTTGGTTAGCTGTAGATCTTCTCCAGATTTATCATTTTTCAATTCAAGAAGCTGAAAATTAGAATGGGCTTGAATGAGTTTTTATGGAAGGAAATAGAGAAGGTGAAAAGTATCAGCTGAAACTTGAAAGTAGCAAGGACGTGGAAATATGAGAATAAGACTTAGTATAAGGAATGTATGAAGCTCGCTCACATTATGGCCAATGATGAATAATCCACCAATCAGATTTGCCAATCCCAATGCTATGATATTTACTACAGCAACACAAGATCACAAAATTAACTCATATTACCAACCAAAGTATCAACTTTTCAATAAAATTTGCTGCAAATATAAAGTTCAAGATGGTAATTCAAGCATTGGAGCTAATATCTCCTAAAACTGGAAACAGCTAATTCTACTTTGAGAACCAAGTAAGCTTAAATCTGCTTTACACTTGGTATCATTAAGTTTTACCATATACTAATGGATAAGTTTCAAGTAAAATGTGATCATTAATGCGGTCACTTCACATATTACTTATGGATGTGCTTCAGCAACTATCTGTTTAAACGTAAGACATGAACCTCTATTCATCACCTTTAGGTACTTGCCACATCATATTATATCCCTCAAATTAAGACCTAAAAATCACCTTCTACTCCAAGACAGAATAAAATTCTTGTCTATACAAATATCTGAATTATCTAAGAGCACTGCCACAAGACAATGAGAGAGAAAAACACTTACATGGGGCAGCACCAGAACCAGCTGCAGATGAGACAATTCCTAGACTTGTGATTGATTCAATTAAACCTCCATAGACAATGCTTTTAAGTATTTCCCATCCCTGAGGTTCACTGGCTTCAGTTCTTGCTTGTCCACCAACATGAACTTGAGTACTTATTTCTGTCAAAATAGCACCTTTAACTGGACCAGTATCTGCCATCTGAGAGGTTGTGGATTTAACGTTGTCCTCCACAACATCTACTATCACATCACCCTCTGCATGTTCATCATACTTGATGTTTAAACAAACCTGTAAAACTCTTGCAAGAACATAAATTGCAGGAAATAATATGTAAATAACGTAAGGTAAATTCCTTCTTGCATGTATCTTTATTTTCACTACGGACAATAGGTTTTATTGCCACTTTATTTTTTAGTCTCAAGTCTTTTCCTGAAAAAATTTCAGCATCTACTCCAGAGTTTTGTATACCACGAGCTGCATCATTTGCAACCTGTGCTTCTTGCACTATCAATGAGGAATAACCATTCTGAACAATTTTAGGTGTCTTGTCTATATTCTTCTGTGATTTATCAGGCATTCTAGAACCTACATTTGATTGAACTGGAAAATTCGGTTCCCCTTCATAAGGTTTAAGAGTGGCATCTGTTGTAGGTTCTTGAGCATTAGTAAGTGCTTCACTGGTAATTGCAGTTGCTAAAAGTTCTCTGTCATGCTTGGGTACTATATCACCAGAAAAGTTCTTTGAGGGCAAATTTGCAACAATATCTGCCTCAGAGTGATCGAGTGAAGTAAGCATCAAAGTATAAAACAAGAAATGCAATTACAGGATAAATATTGTATTTGAAAACTTTACATTATGTATAATTAATAGGTGAGCAAAGGCTTCATATTTTCTTCTATCTCGTTTGCCATGAAGTTGGCTAGCTACTTTGAATAAGTTTGAACATATGCCAACAAATATTTACAATTAAGAGACAAATATCAAAAGTTTGCAATTCTATTACACTTCACCAACACAATATATGGTGTAAGCTTTTCTTTGCTTTTTATTTAAAAGTAACTGCTCACTGAACGATAAAGCCAGTAATGGTGCATCTTATACCAACAAGGAATGACCTTTCCAAGTAGATAGCTTATTATGCCAAATTCATAGTACGCAATCAGATAAGTATATAGTTTTGTCAGTTCTGTGTTCATCTAACATAAACAACAAAATCGAGGAACTGTTATCTTTAATCCAAAGCGTACCTGTATTCCTTATATCTGCTGAATCAATCCTTTTCTCTCCCACAATGATCTTCACATTTGCATTCAGTCCTCCATGCCCAGGCTTAATATCTGGTTCAGCTTTTCCTTGATCGATAATATTTGTATCAGTAACGGGGCTGTCTAGATGACCATTTGCAGGGGAGGTTAACACAGAGGAAGCAATAGATGATGAGTAATTCTGTTCAGCAGGACCAGGTTTAGAATGTGTAGAGGAAGATTCACCTACAATAATATGTCAAGGAAAAAAAACAGTTTAATTAAGAGTGGAAAGTTGAATTGCTCAGTTCACATATGTAAGCCCAACCACTCAAGAAAGTTCAGGATAGGAAACTAGAGGAATTTTAATCAAAGGTGACTTGATAGGGAAGAAAAGAAGTGATATAAAAGATTACTATCAATAATTTTCTACCTTGCTCACCAGCTGTTTTCCCTTTATTTGAAGTAAATAGTGAGAAGAACCAGTTTCCATTAGAACCTGGAACATTGGAAGGATTTTGCACATTGGACACAGTTATATTTGAAGAATTTTTCACATTGGTGACAGTTATACTCGATGGATTTTGTATATTGGATGCAGGAAAAGTTGAAGTTATCTGTGAAGTTTCATGCTTGCGAGCCCCACCAAAATTCCAGAACATTTTGAAACAATTTCCTGCCAAAATAATGGGATACTTGAGCACATAAGCGTTACAGATTGATCAAGATTGTAAAGAGAAAAACCTCCACTTTAAAGGTAAGCAATTCAAGCACAAATGTTAGTATGACAACCTTCAATTTCCACTTACCTCTAGGAATAAAAATGCTGAAGCACTCTAAGCATCTAAACACTTCTTGTTCTTGTACAGGATCATTATCAGCAGGTGACTGCTGCTCTAAACTACCAGCATCAGCAGTTGAATTTGCATGATCACCTTGGTTCGCTTCGTGTGCTGGACTATCGACTGCCTCAGAACTAACTATAGTGGGCATCTTGTCAGGCCTTAACTTAGTGTCCAAATTACGAATCCTCCTTTTCCTTTTCCTGAGGATAACCCTTTTAGTGATGCAAGAATTGCAATTAGGACAGAACAAATCGTGTGTCTCTTGTTTTGCCAATACTGCCTCAACATCAAGTTCCTTCAGTCGTTGGTCAAACTCTTCTATCAATTCAAGGCCTGCTTTTGTACTAGTTTCGTCATTAAAATGCTTAACACCAGTAGCTTTTATTTCAAATGAATCATGCAAAGGTGATAATACTGAATCTATAGGCCCTTTGTCCTCTGCAGTTTTCATATATCGATTGTTGACTTCATTGCAAGGACTTTTTTGAATGTTTGGACTTTCTACTTGTATATTGAATTCTGCTATTCCATTAATTGCCGGAAGAACAGACCTTGCACCATCTCCATTTTGAACTTCATGAGATCCATTATTGGCTTCATTGCCTGCAATAATGTCACAGATTTCCATTAAAATACTAAATTGCCAAGTGCAGCTTATGTTAAAAATTAGAATCACATAACTTTAGATGTTTGAAAGGAATTTCAAAGACAATCCTGCTACAATTCTATATTTTCCTACTAGACTCTTGTGCTGAAATTGTGAAAGAAAATCAAAGTGACTGAAAGTCAGCTAAAAGTACAGAAACAATGGTTATGCCACCCATGAAAACATTGCAAATAAAAAAAAAAATACGGTATGTAGCATTTAAGAATTTTTGGACCAGGGATGTAGCATTATTTCCTATAGAAACCCTAACATCAAGCCACTTTTAACTGTTATGGTTGGTCCAGCAAGGTTTCATGATAAGTTACTCCAAGGTATTAAAAAATTAAAATGGAGAATTTATCCTATAAAGAGGCTAAGCAGCATGGCGTATCAGAACTGCTAAGTGTGTTTTAGAAATCTTGGCATCATTTTTTTTTTTTCGGCCCAGAAAAAATCATGGCATCTACTGACCTTTACTTTCACGAATAAAACATGGTCCATGTTGAATCATAGTTTTGATATTCATCAGCAAGTCAGAGTTTTGCTTTAGATCCCAAATGGGAATAGTCCAAGGAATGTCAAATTGCTTGGTCCAGGTGCAGTGGTGACATTTCCATTTTCCTTCATAAATAAACAAGTAATAACTACATGTTTGCTAAAAAAGCATTAAGAAATTAAGACAATTTGAAGGCTAGATTACCAACGTCGAATGAATTATTCGTATAGACCGATTTCAACTGTTAGATTATATCCATGGCCTCAGAACCATTAAAATTGACTAGTTCTAACTGCAATCCACAATCTAGAGAACTTAATTTGAACATGCAACTCAAATAAAAACAAAAAACAAAAAATCAAAAACAAAAACAAACAGCGATTCCATGATATAAATGAATAAAACAAATTAAGAAGGCATAAGATTATTCTGCGTTCTATAATCTTCAAGAAACTGATCATTTCTACCAATTAGTATGCCACAGAATGAAAGGAAACATAAGAGAGATATATAGTGGGATATTATACCTTCTTGCTTGTCAAAGTAAACGCTGTTCTTATTCTGAGATGCAGCAGTGATGGCAGTATTATTACTACTTATAGCCTCTGCATTACTTGGTGCTCCTACAAATTCTGCTACAAGCCCAAGTCCGACTGGTGCGTTATCAAAATTTTCGCCACTACAATGATCGTTACCATCTTCAGTAATATTGCCCATTTCCGCAACTTGCTCGCCTCTCTGAATTAGAGGTCTACCTGGGTCAGAATCCAAAGAGGAAACACCATTTGCATGCTCTGTACCTCCATTGCTAGTAGAAGAAGATGAAGACGAAGACGATGCTGATAGTATCACATTTGAAATACCATCATCATGAAGTTGCTTCCGGGCCTGCCTTCCTTCCAAAGCAGCCTCTTCCACTTCTTGTTCTTCTTCCTCCATTACCACCCACTGGTGATGCTCTTCTTCATGCTTTTGCTCCATTGATAGATGTTTGCCAAGAGACAAAGGAGAATGTCTGAACAAAATTTGAAGCTTTCTCACTGACGTTGAACTGTCGGATAGGGCCAGCGTCCGCCTCCGGTGGGACACTAGGGACCAAAGCAAATATAGTTGTCCCCACGGCTACGGATGACCGCTACGGTAAAAATTAAAAAAATACAAATTAAGATTTTAAATTATTTTTATTTTGTAAATCAACTTTAAAAAATTATCAATTTTAATAACTAAAAATCACTAAATTTAATTGAATGTAAATAATCAAGTACTGTTAATTTAATATAAATTATTAAATAATTACAGGATGCAAATGACAGCAGATAAACTCTTGCTCTGTGCAACCGACTCCCGTCATGTTTGTGGGCGAGCATTTATTATTGTAAGATCCAAAAACAAATAACTCAGTGATAATATATAATACTGTATGGTGTACCTGGCATGCTCCTTACGCACGCCAATCATGCTTTTGGATTAGCTTCAGTTATTGCAGTCAATTCAATAATTAAATAATATAAAATATTATTATTTTATAAAATTTTATTAATATTAAATTAATATATTTAATAATATTATATTATAAATTTACAATAAGTAAATATGTGCTCCGCCAATCATGGACCAGGATCCTGTTTTTTTTTCTATTTTTTAATATATATTATAATTTTCAATGTTATTATATTAAAAATAATTTTTTAAATTTTTAATAAAATTTAATTATTTTTTATCATAAAAAAATTTTTGTTACCGCAGGGGAGGATCCAAACGCCGCCAATCACCCCTCTGGGGATTTTTTCTATCAGTGGTAGCTGGTAGATGGAGGAGTTATTGCTGCATTGACTGCGTAGCTACTCATTTACCTTTTTTTTATTCATTTTATTGATTTTTTTAAAATAAATTATATTAATTCCACTTAAAGTTTGATTCAATTAAAATTGATATATTTTATAAAAATTAAAATTAATTATTTTTTCATAAAATTAAATTTTATATGATATATATTTTGAAAAATAATTTTTAAATTTTCTTGATCATTTTTTAAAACATAATATTAATTTAGTTCTATTTATTCTTACATCAATAAAGAGATTAATTATGAAGAGACAGACATGAGAGTGGGGCAATAAATGAATTGAAGTTAGTGCAAGGGGGACCATGCCTTGTCAAAAATATGACATATTCGAGAGATTACGAGGATCCAGATCCTCAAGTGTGAGCCGTTGAATACACTTCTATTCAGATTTTCCACAAATACCAAGTGTAGTTGAGCATCACTTTACTTCGTCCCTTTGACTGCAATTATTATTCTGACTTCAATTGAGTGTCAAAATTGGTAATTTTTTAATATGAACAAAATTTAAGTACAATTATTAAATTGACAAATGATACATATTTTTTGTTTAATTTGACAATATTATCCAAAATTGGAACTTTTGAAATAATTTTTTAATATCTATAAATATATATATATATATATATATGATGACTTTAAAGTAAACATCTTAATTATTTTGAAGGGGAGTGAGGGATGAATTTACTTATAAATTTTTGAATTTATAATTTTTAAATCAATGAGATATAATTTCAAAATTATATATATTAATTAATTTTAATTAAATTTTATTTTTTATACGTTCAAACAAATTTTTTTTTAAATTATATAAAGTTCCTTATACACATATATTTGAATATGGCATACAACAGAACACAGACGCAATGATGGAACCAGATAGCAGACTGCACATGCTGCCCCCTTGATTTTTTTATTTTTTATCCTTAAAATGTGACTTAACAATTCTTTTTTAAATGTGACTGTACCGTTTTAATAAATAGATGAGTACGATTCTAAAAAATAATGTTAGTGAATAAATTGATGAGATGTAAAAAAATAATAATAATACAAATGTCATTATATAATTAAAAAACTTAATATAAATATATAAAGAATTTTATATAAATTTTCTTAATTGACTTATTTTGTTAATTTTTAATAAATTGAGTTTATATTATTAGTGCATTAACAAGAAAAGGGATAGTAAACAGCTTTGTGGTTAAGTATGTAAGATGAAGTTAAATAATATGATCATAAAGTTAAATAATAATAATAATGATAATAAAGCTGGTTAAAATTGTACGAAGTATTCAATTAAAATATAGTTTACATCTAATGCTTTGAATAGTTGACATAAAATATTAAATAGAAGGCCATTTCATAAGTTAAGCGACCTTCAATAAAATACAAAAGTACATTAATTATAGCTGATGCAATGACAACCTGTCATGAATAATTGACAACAAATATTAAATGGAAAGTGATTCTAAATCTAAAGACTTGGAATGAGTACCTGTTCCTTGTCAAAAACCATTATGCATTAGTAGTTAATTGTATTTTGTTTAATGGCCAAAAAAATAAATTTTGATAATTACATTTCAGTACTTACCCTTTGAAGTCATCACAATAAATATAAGTTGAGAGATAATATTATAAACAAAAAGAATTATTTTAAGTTTTAATTTATCATTAAATTATTATTTTAATCTCTTATTTATTTTATTTTATAATATTTTTTAATAATTAAAAATTATTTTTTCTTCCATATAACTTCATAGACAACATATATGATGATGATTTTATATTTAAAATAAAAGAACTAAATTGATAATTTATAATTAATTAAATATTATTTTAAAAAAATGAATAAGAGATTAAAATAATAATTTAATTATAAGTTAGAAATCAAAATGAAATATTTTGTATACAACAATTACTAAAAAAATAATATTATTGTATATAATATTAATATGCATTAAAAATAAGAAATAAATCAAATTTATTAAATATGTTAATATTTTTAAAATTAGATATAGAATCTTTACCAATATATTACTCTATATTTAATAATATTATATCATAATTAAAATATATGACGTATTTAAATTCATAATATCCTCACTCATAAAATAGATAGATAGATAAGGTGAAATGGCGAAATTGTTAATTAACGAAATGAAAAGAAAGATTAGTTGTTCCATACTTTCTGTCCACCTGGCATGATAACATTAACATGTGAATACAGTTCATATACACTTCCATAATTGAAGTGGTGCAGCCTGTTTATGCACATCAAGAAAGTAGACAACAAATCTATCATACTATAAAATTATTTTTTTAGACCTTGTCTTGAAGTGAATTTTGATTTTTCTTAAATAAATTTTTTTTTACTAATTTTCAAACTTTAATCTTTTAACAGTTCATTAAAGTCATACTTGGAAAGCTAACTTAATCAGTGTTATCTAAGAATAAAACTTTAATAATATCTCTAAATATAATATGCTTTTAGTCTATGAATATTTAATTTAGTCCCCTATTCCTTCATACATTTTAGAATAATTTAATTTTATTTCTCTATCATTTAATCTATCTAAAGTGTAATATTAAATTTAATAGTTTTTAATGTAGATCTTAACAATTCGTTAAAATTAATTCAACTCAAATTTAGCGTCAAATCTAATAGATTGTTAAATTTGACATTAAATTTTGCATGAACATGTAGCAGAGAGATTAAATTCAATCCTTTTAAATGGTACAATGGTGATATTACTTATCTTTAAACTAGAGGAACTGAATTGCATTTTTTTATTTTTAAATAGAAGGACTGAACTGTATTCAAACCATTTTGTTATCATCTTATTATTTTTGTACAGGGTAATATATTATTTTTCTCAACTTAGACAATATTTTGTTCAAGTGATTTTTTTTTTGGAACTTAACTACCAAGAAATGTTGATATTCTTGAATGCAATCCTTGCCCTTTTAATTCGCAAACTTAGTGTCTTATTTGTTTAAAAAATTGCACAAATAGATAACTTTTTTCATGTCAAAATGGCTAATTGTTGATAAAGAAGATGCCAATAAATAAATTTAGCTTAAAATAAAATTTGAAAACGATTTAAATGGAAATATTGAAAACAAAAATTTGTATTGTTGTTGATTATAATTTGACATGACTGATTGAGATGTCGACATGAGTATGAATCGTCCCATTAGTTGATGTTATTGAGAATTTTTTAGTATGATTTGGAGCCAAGGACTTCAAATTTAATAAATATACAAAAATTTTAAAATATAAAAATAAATATTTTTAAATGTATAATATATTAAAATTTTAAATTTTACAAGAGATGATTTTATTTTTCTAAATTATACTATGAGATGTGTAAAATAAATTATAAGATATTAAAAATTATTTTATTTTATTTTTAATTATATTATGAGATATGTAAAATAAATTATAAGATACTAAAAATTATTTTATTTTTCTTTCTAAATTATTTTGAGAAATATGTAAAATAAATTATAAAATATTAAAAATTATTTTATTTTTTAATAATAAAATATTATTTTTAAAATATTTATTTTTATATTTTAAAATTTTTTTATATATATTAAATTTAAAGCTATTGAATTCAATCACTCCAAATTATTCTAAAGAATCACTCATATGGACATGCTGGTGTGTGTATAACCTGCCAGTGACTTCCTGAATCAAAATCCTTAATACTGTTAGACCTATATACCTTATCTACGGACAAAAATGTTATTATCATCTTATTTTTATGATTTCATAAATCCGAATACACTATATTTTTTGACTTATTTATTGTGTAAACCTAAAAATAGAACATCAATATGATTATATATGAAACTTCAATTTATAATAATGATATCGAATACACAATTTTATACTAAACTTCATTTTCCTTCACAATACCAATGAGTTTCATTACGGCTGTCACTGGCCATATCTGAATTAGTCAAAGTCTCTAATTGTTTTAAACTTGGAACCTCTAGACATATATTTGAAAAGGATACGCCATACAAAACTTGCATGTAATTTTATAAACTTTGTTATTAAATTTTGATAAAAAAAAAAAAAAAAATATATATATATATATATATATTATCTTATTCAACAAACTATTACATATATTGACTTTTTAAATAAATAATTTCACATTCTAGAAACTCATTGTGAACGTGCACGTACCTATCTGGAGTCCAAATTATTTACTGAATCCAAGCCTAAACGTCTTGCTGTCATTGCTCTTAGCCCTCAAATCAAGTGGCGTAGCTAGCAATTTATTCTTAGGGAGTTAAAAAATAACTAAACACTAATATATTATATGAAAAAATAATAGTTAATTAAATAATATATATTATTTAAATATATTTAAAATTAATATCATTAAATAATAAATAATATTGTACAAGTACATTCATTTTTTAATTACAATATGTAAAATTTAGTAAAAAATATAAAATAATTAAATCAAACACTCATTTTTTAAAATTTATTATCACAGTATAGATAAAATATTAATTAATAAAAAAAATATGAAATACAAGTAATAGAAAAAAAATTATTATCTACATATATATACACACGCGCACACGTAGCAACTAATCTTTAAACTAAAAGATTAAACAAATTATGTAATATAATAAATAAAATTATTAATAAGGTACATATTGGCAGTAATTTTGCCCGAAATGAAAAAAAGATATGAATAAAAAATAAAGGTATTAGGCATAAAATAGAAATAAACCATGAAGAAATGAATAAAAAATTAATAAATTATTATACTAAAATAATGAAATGAATGCGTTCTTAAACAGTCAAAGTATTCGAGAAAGGTATAAAACTTAAACAGTAAAATATGACCTAAACTGAAGATTATGATGTGAAGGTATAAAGTGTGAATAGTAATTGTAAGTACTAAATTTATTTAAAATTGTACATATATATATATATATGACTGAATAAAAATTATAAATTGAAAGTTAAATGTTTAAAATAAATAGAAAGTATAAAATTATAACTGAATATTTAAAGTTAAATAAAAACTTGAAAAGAATCCAAATAAATAAAAAACAAAGTATAAAAACACATTTAAAAAATCAAAAAGAAAAGTTGACTTTGTTTATTTGAAAGTTGCCATTTAATATTTTGTATGTAATGTTAGTGGTCAAATAAAATTTACCTTTCATATATGGGGTTAAAATCTAAATTACACACCATAATATATATACATATAAGAATTTGGGGGACGAACTTAAAATTTTTTCTTTTATATATAGGGCTAAAATTTAATTTACACAATATATAAATATAAATATATATATATATATATATATATGCACATTAGATGGAGTTTTTTGGGATGGCATGGCATATGCTGACCCTTTCCTCCACCTTCACTCAAATCTCAACTCAGTCAGGTTCCGCTTGTGTTTCTTTTGAAAAAACACGAAAATTTAAAAATAATGAGATATATCTATTCTAAAGGGTTCTGATAATAATCACAAATGGTGCTTCATTGAAATCCTTGATGGCTTTTTTTTTTTTTTTTTCCGCCAGCATCTTTGTGATTATGAACAAAACAAGTGAAATCAACCACGAAACAAAGTCATAGCCTGTGTCATGGAGCTAAGCAATGGGTCCAAGCAAATCCCAAAAGGACTGCAAATTGAGAACACTTTGGGCATATCATCTCTCACTACTCATTAGAGTTTTGCCGTTTTATAAAGCATCCTGTGAAATTTTGATCTATGCCTATGCTGAAACTGCGTTGACTATCTGCTACTTGGGAAAAGCTTAGTGCTTTGGAAAGAATATTCATGAAACATACAATAATTAAATCTCTTAACGGTATTATGTATGCATTTATGTAGTTGTTACCTTATTAACTTTCCGCTTAATTCTTCTCTTTGTTCCATTTACAAATGTTTTTGCTGAAGTGCCTCAATCGTGTGAGGTTCAGGATGAAAAATCCTGAACTAAGATTACGCAATCATGCCTCCTTTCAGCATCACCATATATTTCTACCATTCATAACATCGGTTGAGCAGCCTATATGTTGGTCGGAACAGATACCAAGTAGGGCAAAGAGGCGTCCAATTATTAGGAGGTAAAAACAGAGGATTGCAATAGCAAGAGCCATTCTGAAAATTGCTCCAATCCTTTGGCTTGATGAAGCTTTTAGTGCCCTTGATTCAGAATAAGAAAACAGGCTCAAGAACTTCAGACAGCAATGCAGGGAAGGACTGTCATCTTGACGTCCGCAGTTGTAAATACACATATGTTACTGTAGAGAACCAAAAAGGTTGCCAAGATTAGAGTACATCACAGTTTACTGGGATATTTATTTTGTCCAACGAAAGTCATCATTCACCAACCTTTCTTAATCAAGATCAACGATCGACCCCATCCAGGTAAGAATGCAGATTGCAGAACCTCAAACCTAGGCCATGGGCCTTCTGAGCTCGTTGCCATAAGGACTACTGTATCATTTTGCCCTGAAGAGCATGTACTGAGGAAAGTGAAATCATCTCCGGATATCCCAAAGAAAAAGTGTAGAAATAGAGTAACACATATGGGATCATTCAAGGCTTCTCCCTTTGCTTGTGGAACACAGTGCATATTGTTGCCTTGTGCCACAAGGCAATATTGGTTCACACTCAACAGACATCAATCATGCCTTCGAAATGCATCAGATCATAGTAGGATTTGTCTCTAACAGTTCCTTCTACCACAAAATTATACACGTTCATCCAAACTTTCAGCTCTGCTATCAATAAAGTAATCTCAGCAAACCACCCAAATCCTGGACTGTGAAACTGAAATAAATCTGACATGCCAGAAGATTCCCATCCTGAAAGGATCCAAGAAAAAGTTCAATTTCTAAGAGTAAAATCTAACAACCCACTAACCTAAGGAGATTGTTCTCAACAAATTTAGTTTACAAAGAAAAGCTGGATCAAAGGGGGCCTTTGTTAGGTTGAGTGGAGCGGGAAAATCATCAAATTTAACCATTTTACTATGATCCAGCTGAGAGAAGGTATTCAGTGATGGGAAAGATGCGAAAATATAATCTAAGATAGTTAAGAACACAAATGGATTGGTACAACATGAGTCACTGCTTTTAAACTGCTCAATGAGATAACACCAGTGAGGTAACAATAGGTCCTCACAAAGTGTATTAGTGGAGATATTAAGAGAAGCAAATTTACATGAATTTGTGAATAACCTATCAAATGAGTATAAAATAGTTGCTGGGAAGAAAGGCTGCCAGCTTTCCAGAGGAAAAAATCAAAGAAATTTGCAATCTTACTACATGAAGAAGCAAAAGTGCTCTTGATGCTGAATCTGAAAGAACTGTAATAAGAGCTACAAAAGCAATATACCTAAAGACAGTGTCTTGTGTTCAAGAACCACCCAGATCACAATAGTGCATAGGTTTTCCACGATAATAAACTCAGATACCACAATCGTCATGGATAAATGTTAAATGATGGAAATAGGCTCCCATTCAACCCAAACAACAGCAGAGGCAGGAGTTCATTTATATTATATAGCTTTAAAGAAAGCTGATCTGGTCAACAATTTTATTGAGATCCAGTATTTACACATTTAAAAAATCCATACCAATGAAACAGCTAAATTATCATTAATGGCCTCCTCCACTGTAATCAAATCCTCATAAAAATAAAGATGCAAAGAAAAATAGTTTGGTTGCATGCAATAGAAGATGTTACCTTGATGTTGTAAGAAGCTCTCATTGGAGATCTAAAATTCAAGAAAGACACTATCGACAGTCTTGAGATTCTCCAGCTCCTCTTCACTGGCAATTCCAGGATCAACATAACACAACTGAAATAACACAGACCATCAAGCCTAATTATTTGATACAGAAAGAAGAAAGATATAATTTCGTTAAAAGAAATAAGACCTGATATTGTGGCCTCTTTAGTGTGTGAATCCCTCTTTTAATGTGTTTCTGCCATCCAACTTTTGCTCTAAGCGATCTTTCCAGAGCAGCAGTTTTCTATAATGATGAGTCACAATATTAGATACACCATTACAATGCAACATGCATATGCCAGAATATTGTTCTAAATATACATAGGACGGAGTATCTAAACCTATTTCCATTGATTAGGGGAAAAAAAAGACTCATAGAAGTCCTACTAGTCCAATGAATGCAACTTGACAAAACTAAAGTTAAAATGAAAATATTGGTTCCAACTAAAATATGATTTGGCCACGTGATTAGCCTAGGTGTCAATCCAACGTGATAATACTCTATGTTCTTTCAACAGGATGGAGAATAAAACATTAGACTGCAAAAATCAATAGAAGACCTTATATAGTCTGAACTCGTAGCTGGGTTTAAAAATAGAAAAGAAGCAGCAAACATAATTGGTAAGAGTAAGAAATGGAGGAAATAAGCAGGGACAGATGTCCTTCTGCAGTTTCTGGACTATTATTTACTTTATACAATGAGAACGAGAAAATTTTTTCAAGCTATCCATTTGTTACTCTAGAAGTTTCTCTGCCCTGATCTTCTTTGTTGTTCTACACAATCTAAGTATATGCACTTGTTTATATGCGTGTATAGGAATAATTTGAAAAAAGGAAACTTCTATTTGGAAAGCATGCATTCTAAACCATCATTCTTTCTTCTTAGATATTGGAAAGACTGCTATCTTCTAAAGGTCCAAGAATCAGTAAATCTCAAGTTTATTTGTTCATTCTCAAAGCTGTATCAAGTATAAGACGAAATTTCCTTGCTGCTGGATGCCAAATAACCCCCATTCTTCACAAGTGAACGAAGCTATACATAAAGATACTTCATACTTGTATGAACTATGAAGTGCAATAACACAAAGGCATCTAAAAATCCAATCAAGAAAATATATACTATAAAGTAACAAAAAAAGATATGGCGAAGAAAAATTACATGAGCAGGATCAAAAATTAGAAGATTATATTGCAGAATTCCAGTCAGCTGATGTTTGACTTGAATCCCAACTATAGTTCTCGAATGCCCATCATGTTGAAAGTACAGAGGTCTGTCCAAGACAGGTTTTGAAATATTAAGATACTGTAAGAAATACAATCTTTTCTATGGTCAGAATTTGTGTCTTAAAATGCACCCTCACTTACGTTTTCTCACTGACAATAACATGTTGGTGGCCAAATTGGATTGAACTATTATTAGAAAAGTAATTCCACACAAAATCAATGAGAACTTGATGACCTTTACTTTTACTTGCAATATCACCACTACTTGCTTTATTTGTAGTGTCATTAAGCTGGATGATAGCAGAATCCGGCTTTTCATCCTGGCTGGAATTTTCTTGGGAAACATCACGAGATAGATATCTATCCATTGGTCCATAAGTATAAATTGCTTTCCTCTTGCTTCCATTTTTCATTTGCTGTATCCCTAGGCTTGAACCTGGGACGGATAGATAAAGTGATTCAGATTCCTTCAGACCAAAATCCACTATTCTTGCCCGAAGTCCAAAAGAACGCAAAAGGGCCACACATTCGGTGGTTCCTATCCATTTTTTGGTACCATAAATAGCATGATAGAATTGATCAGAGCCAGCAATATCAAAACCCCTTTCCCAAGCAATCTCAAGCCATCTCTGGAGTGATGAAATATCAGGAACAAATCCAGAACCACCAAACAAAACTTCTCTAGCTTCTGACCTTTGCGCCATCAAGTTAGAGCTAAGCATTTGAATGTTACGCCAACCACAACCCCATCCAACATCCTCCGACTCAATGCATTCAAAATGATCAACATAACCCGACAAAATAAATTTTGAGTCTCCAGGTTCAGACTCCAAACAGTTTCTCAATAGCGCCATCAAACCACCTTCAACTTTGTAAAATGTACTCCTTGTCTGTAAATCAATCAAGCAAGATATCTTTTCCTCCATGTTACATGTTCCATTATCTATAGTCCTACTACCACACCAAGAGTTATTATCTCTAGAAGTTGTTTCGACCTGCAAGACCGCTTGTTTACCCTGCAGAGTATTATTATAATTATAAATAGCATCATGCAAGACAATCTACACATTTAGTTGCTCCTTCTTTTCTTTCTTCATAAGCAGGAAAAGTGCTAACTACGTGGAAAACGAAATTAACACAAAAGTTTTTTTAAAAAGAAAAAAAGAAAAAAGAGGAGAAAAAGAAAATAATTGGAGTCTAATTCACAAGTTGGAAAATAGCACAAATCGTAAACGTCGTCCAGCAGATATTTTTTATGCCCTTGTAAATAAGAATAATGCGCACTACCACAAAGCGAACCTCTTAAAAATAAGCGAAGTTTCAATTCTTTTTTTCCCACCCATAAACGAGAATAAAAGCTTGCTTGTGTGCATAGGGAGGACGACGTAAAGGCTTTTGTGGTGGAGGAAGTACCGGAACAGATGGACGTGGCGAGTTCGGAGAAAGAGCAAATTGCTGGGCCAATGCTAAATCCACAGCGAGCTGCTGCTGCTGGCGGCGATCATCGTCATCCTGAAAGTGGCTGTTGGCGTGCCTGCATTTGAATCAGGGTTCAATCGTTTCTGACATCTACTATATGTGAAAGAAGAAGAAGAAGAGAGAGATACCATTCGAGTTCCGAGGACGGAACTGATAAATCACAGAATGGGCAAATCGAATAATCCATGTTGCCCTTGTTCTTATTAGATAGCAGAACCAGCAAGCAGATAGACGAAGACGGTTTTCCCCTTTGCCCGTCGAAGTTTGAATAAAACGTGGTAAGTGTACTTCCACACAAGTTTGAAGTTACGACCAGGACGGAGGGACCAAAAAATTAAAACAAAATTTTTTGTACCTTTTATTTAACAATTCTCCCATTAAAATAAGATAAGATAAATGTATGACTAATCTGATAAATATATAAATTTTTTAATAAATGTGTACTTTTGTAATTAAATTATACATTTAATATATTATTATTGATATGCTATATACTTATTATGTTTTAATTAATAAAAGTACACTTAAATCTAAAAAAAATGTTAAAGGTGATAATTACGGTCAGTGGTTATTAATTTTTTTAACAAATATATTTATAAGTAATTAGTTTTTAGTATAAAAGTTGAAATTCTAGTCATCACAATTCCAAATCATATAAAGATATTTATTAAAAAAGGCAATAATATTGGAAAAAAATACATTTTTAATTATTTACTTAATTATTATTTTAGCATTTCACTGTTGAAATATTAAAAATAATTATTCATTCTTTGAAAAATATCACATTTCATCCCCTACTTTTTAAGAAAATATTAAATTTAGTCTTTTTATTAGATTTTAAACCCTAAATCTAAAAATTAAATTTTTTTTTAAAATGAAGAACTAATATTTTTCAATAAATAAGGGATAATTTTGAACATTTCAATAAGTGAAAAACCAAGACAATTTTATGATAAGTAAAGGACCAAAAAAACATTTCATTCAATAATATTATGAAATTATTTGCTTATTGTAATAAATTAAATTGTTCTTTTGTGCAAAAATAAAGCTTTTACCATTGCATTTTTCATTTTTTATTTTTTGACCATCGAATGGAGGATAATCAAAGTCGAGTGTAGTTGGATTAGATCGGATAATCAACTTACAATTATCATCCACGTTATAAAAACTCTATTATAAAGCGAATTGACTTTTATTTTTAATTAACTTGCATATAGAAATAAAGCTTTACATTTGTGCTTTTAAATGTCTTTTTAGACCATCCAATAGAGGTATATATTGGTTGAGTTTAGCTGGATTGGATCGGATGATCAATTTGACCGACTATCATTCAAATAGAAAAAAACTTTCTTCAAAATCTGATTGATTATTTTTCATTAACCCAGATTTTTGGAGTTCAATCACATTATCTCGCAAATTATGTTATAGACATGACTAAATCAAACGAAACTTAATTTTTATATAAATTTTCACCCGTTAAAAACCAGCTGAAATCGTGAATTTTTTCAAAATGGTTAGGTTGCAATGAGTTGGCAGTTATGCATACTAGCTGACAGTTGACTCCATCACATTTTCTTTTTTTGAAAAATAAAATTCCTTTTCAATTCAACCTATACTTGAAGCCAAGGCAAACTTTTGTACCAAATATAAAACTTCTCATCCATTGAAGGCATCCTAAAATAGACTGCTAAAGTCATGGAAATTTAAATGACCATAAAAGGGAGAGGGGCATCAAGAGTATGATTCAATAATTTCAATATCTTAATTCCTCTGCATAATTAATTGCAGTGACAGATTGGTTATCAGACAAACAAGGTGAACGTACATTTCAAGTATATCGTGTCCTGTTCCAATTGCATGCATCTTTACAATGAAAATTTACCAACTTTTCTTCCAAAAAACCAATGTCATTTTCTAAAACCTCATTGGCATCAACAATAGGGAAGCAGGTTCTTCATTTCAGTAATACAATGTCTAAAGAGTGTGGAAAAATACCAGAAGCTTACTAGATCTTGATCAAGGTAATATAACCTTTGGTGTTTGTGGTCACATTCAGTCAGGATATGTACACAAATCTATTGGATCCCCTTGTTTTTCCCCTCCTTGAAAAGGTGTTTGTACTCTATTTGTCATCACTCATAAGTACCACTTTTATAAGGCTATTGTTTAAGTCAGCATCAACTCCCTCAACTATTTCATGAACTTCATGAAGAGATCATCATTTCAGCAGGCTTAAACTTCATCTTTGCTCATGACTCGATTCCCGCTCTTTGAAAGAAGAAGGTCTCTCATATCTCTGTAACTCCTGAGCTCTTCAAGTGCATCAGCTGTCTTTCGAGGCATAAAAAAACCAGAAGCAGTAGCAACTCCTTCCTCAAATTCAGTCTTCAAAGAAGGGGATGAATAGCAACTTGGATCTTGACGCAAAGGTGGTGCTGTCCTAAGCATGTGTACAAGTTCACCAACAGCAGCATCTTGTGACTTTCTTCCCATTGGCACTGATGTTGAAGTGACTTCTGAAGCACCCCTACCATCCACATTCTGACTGTTTACCCAGAAAATCAAGAAAAAGGAAAAATAGTAACTTAATAAGATGCTAAATCACAAATGATGCACTGGAGAAGCATCTAGCATGAAGATCTAAATAATGATGCACCAAGTCTTTTAAAGAAGGTTCAAGGAGAACAACATGGAATATAACATCCAATATCTACTAGACATAAGCCAGAACCCGATATATATGACTCCTTCCAATTAAACATGTCAAGACAGAGTCTATGATAGGATCAAAGAACATCAAACTATGAGCAAAAAAGTTGTCATCAGTGACCAAAGAATAAAAGATACTGGGGGGCTTTCAAAACAAATGAACTCTAGGGGTGATGTGACTGGTAGATGCAAAATGTACCAATCTGCAAGTTGCTGAAGCATAGTGCAATGTGTTAGACTTCAGGTGTAGTGGCTGCCAAGCATGGGTATCAGGATTCTGGCCGGGGACCTAGACCCTCGTTATATATGTACAAGAATAAGGCAACTGGTAGATATAGATAAACAATTATTAATTAATAAACCACCCAATAAAAAGGAATCTAGATTATTTTGCTAATTATTTGACAAATAAGATGTATGGCAACTATTCAGAACATTGCGTAGGAAACAATAGATCAGGGAAGAAGAAAGGTGTTGAAATATTGCCTTAACGTATCTAAGCTACACAGCTGTTGCATACAGCTATATCAAATGTGATTTGGCAATAAACTGCATCAGTATCTGTAGTATGTGTTAAAATTAATACTGGAAGGTCGTATGATGTTGAAAATCTAGCAAAACAAAACATTATCAAGTCAATGTTTCAACCGTTTCTTTCCATTTTATTCAAATATCTCTACTTAAAAGAATGAGAGATACATGTTCCATTTACAAGAAAATAAATGGCAGAAATAAAAATGTGTAATAATATTAGAAGAACAACACTAGTTGCAACTATAAAATCCACATGCAGGTGCAATGTCATGCTAGGTAGCACGACTTGCACCTTGGTTGTTAGGGTATTCAACAGCACCAGATATATACTAGTTGCAACTATAAAATCCACATGCAGGTGCAATGTCATGCTAGGTAGCACGACTTGCACCTTGGTTGTTAGGGTATTCAACAGCACCAGATATACAGACATGTCAACCACCCAAGGTACAACAGTGTTTTGAGTTAAAAGAGAAGCGGTGCAAAAGTGTGCCAGATTTCATTGTTCAAAACAAGTTTCGCAACCTAAATTATTCACAGGAGGATAAAAAGAGATTTAGATGAGAGAATGCATGTATTCTCCTTTTGAATGTATGCCTGCATCTAACCTTTTCAATGAAAAAAAATTCAGTCTTCATTTACCATTCAGAATATGTAAGCAGATTAAACTACCTTCAATCTCACACATATCCTCCAACCATTCTATATTATTATCCATAAATGGTCAAAGATATATATATGTCAATAAAGGACAAATTGCTGCAATTATCATAGAGGAAGAAATTTCAGTAAAATTAAGAAAGATTCACTTCAAAGTAGTTTAACAGTCAGCTTGAAGATGTTTTATGACATTATTTGTGAATGATGAGGTCAATCAAAATACCTAGGTCGAACATCTGGTGTATCGACATCATCAACAACAAAAGGACACGAGAAGTCACCATCATCTAAGTCATCTTGTAAAGATAACCTACTAGAGCTTCTAGAAAATCCAATTCGTGGTGAGCCACTGGAAGATAACAATCCTGAGAATCGCCCTGAATCATCCTTGTTATCCTTGACAATCTATGTAACAAATGTAAAGCTTATTAAAACAGAATATACACATTGAACTTCGGGAGTGGAAATGTAACACCAGAATTACCTTCAGACTAGCATAATTTGCTACCCCAGGTTGCATCTCTCCAATCCTTGAAGCCTCCATTTTCCTGAATGACCTGATTCCAGATGGAGACTCCTGTGATGAAGTGTCATTTTTTATGCTTCTGGGGGATAAAGGTGGTAAAGAATTTCTACTATGATCTGAAAAATTAGGAGAAAGGTTTCTAGAACTTTTGCCCATCACTGGAAGAGGTATAGTTACAGGGGCAGTTTCAGATCGCATACGAGCATGCATTGGATTAGGCGGAGATGGAGATGGTGACTGTGAGAATGGAGGAGAAAGTTGATACTCATCATGACTGGTAGACCTTTGCCGGGCTAGTGTTCGATAGTTATGAACTCTGATACTGTGGTTACCAAAAGGCAGAGATGGATAATCAGTTGGCATGGGAGGAGGACGATACACTGGCGGGGATCCAACAAAGGGTTGGTTTGGCACAAAAGGCGCTCCCTTATGGAAGCCACTTGTCCAGCTATGAGGACGTTCAAGTGGCACAGGAGATGGAGGTGGTAACCCTCTCAGTGGAAAGGAAGTGGAACGAATACCCTTCTCTGAGGCAGGAAAATATCTCAAAGGGTCAGTATTCGGGCTTCCAACATAATCAGTAATTATTTTTGGTGGCAATGGCGTTGAAAACTCAAGATTGAAATCAGATAGAGTGGTGCGGTAGTTCACAGATATACAGAGGCAGCCTGGAGGGGCCTCAACAGGAGTGAATTTGTATTCGTCCATTATTTTCTCCTCTGCCCGAGAGAATGGATCACTGAATGAAGACACTTTGTAAATAATATCAAAATTACAAGTATGGCTTGAGGTACTTAGCTGCCTGAATATCCGATAAGCAGGAAGAAGCCTCATCTGAGAATAAAGAGCACGGAACAGTACTATGGACTTCTTGTATGTCTTCTTGTAAGAGCCAGAGATGTCACCAGTTTGTGCCATTACTCGTGGACACTCATACTGAATAACCCACCTTTCTATAACTGTCTCAACAGATGAACCTCCTGCCAGAGATGAACCAGCTCCTTCTTGAACTAGTATAATATCTATTACCATTGGATCCATCAAATTCCTGTGCCAGAAGTTCAAGTTATCTAGAGCAGCAGGTCGATCACCTAATGCCAAGTTAAACCATTTGTCACTTCTCCTCACGCGAGAACCAAGTGATAAGTCACCACTTCTATCATGTGGGTGAAGTGAAGGAACCCTTGAGTCTAAAATAACATGCAAGCTCTTCAAGAGAAATTGAGAAACAATTTGCTCCAATTTTCCCGACTCAGGTTGCAAGTTATTCTGCAAATCCATCTTTTCCCCAAATACAACGAATTCCTAATCAGACTCCACCTTCATTTGGCAGCATATCTTTACCTCAAAAAAAATCCATTCCCAGTCTCTCATAAAAAATCAGTTCTCCGCCAATGAAACTCAAAGTATATTTTTCGAATTCAAAATTCTGAAACTGCAGGACATAGAGAATAGATGATCTCGTACACAGAATCACCTCAGTGATCAATCAAATATTGAGCGGCATAAACTGATATCACGGATTATCCTGACGATGCAAGAGCAGCCAGCAATAAACACATTCAATTCAACTATAATGCAGATTCATCAATGCAACGAAAGAAAAATAAACTGGGTACATAGATCATGGCGAGAGAGCTTCTAAGAAGACTTAAACAACACCAATTGACCGTACATGCTTATCGAGCAATCAGTAACTAGCTAATCAAAATAAAACAACCAGAATGATAATAATCATCACCCTCATGGGGATCTAAGAATAGATAAACAAATTTCGTTATACGGGTAATACAAGTGAATCTCCAGAAAGGAGAACAAAAAGTGAAGTACTTACAGGAAGGAGAAGTGGAGAAGGAGAAGGAAATGATGGGTTCGCTAGCATTCGACGATACGCGTGATCGGAGACGCCATACGTACATCTAACCCGAGCAGAAGGTAGATTGCGTAGAGCACACAGTGCCGTGGCGTTCTATCTATTTTAGTATTTTCCCTCAAGTATGTATATTAAATTCATGTAGAGGAGTGTTTAGCAGTATAATAATCTATCCCTAAAAAGCATTTCAATGTTTCAAGCACAAAAAGCTACAGTATTGTATCTTTAGCCTCGGCACTATTCCCTCTCCACTTGGTCGATTTGATATGATACGAAGCCCACAAGCCCTCTGGTTGGTGTCTCCGCCTCTTTTCTTTTTTTTGTGACAAGTGATTCTATTATGTGATGTGGTTGAATGCGGCCACAGAAAACAATGGCTCTGCATAAGAAAATTTTGTGAAACTAATGAAATAATTGACCAGTCAATTTTATATATTTATCTATTTATTTATCCAAAGAGTCGCATTCTTTAGATGGAACCGATTTCACTCTTTTTAATGAAAATACCCGAAGATGCAGTTTTGTTTTTGGCCTCAGTTATTTATTATAGTTGGAGTTTTTTTTTTTTAATAAAATCTATCTCTCAATTAAGAGTTTTGATTTTATATATATGATTAAATAATTTTTAAGGAATCTTTTTTAATAAAATATATTGATGGATTAAAAAATATATTTGGTGCTGACGTCATTAATACAAACCTAATGTATTTAAAATTAACACATTTCTAAAATTAAATTTAAATGCCCCCCATCTGAAAATTAGAACGCCTAATCCCCTTCTTCGAATTTAAGTTGTGGTTCATGTATAATTTGATATTGAAATTTTTGGTAATTGAAGCTTACATTGAATTTTGTGAAGAATTTAAACAATATATTGGAACTTTAAATTTAAATTTTCATTTTTTTTTGGCTAAAAAAATTGCTTAAGCATAAAATGCCAGAAACTATGTTCGGACACCCAATTCTCATCTCTAGTTTATAGGCTCCCAAAGGTCTTATATACCCAAAAGACTCAGACTTTGGGCTTAGCGAAAAGCCCGTAAGCTTATACTGTACGATTTTGTTTTCGGTTTTGTGCTTTTTTTTTTTAACCAATATAAAGCGCTTTGCAGGTTTGATTCGCACTTTTTGTATAAAATATTTTTTATTTTTTATTTATTATAAAATTATTATTTTAGTCCCTTATTTATTAAAATAATTATTTACCTAATAAAAAATATTATACTTGGTCCTTCAATTTTAAAAAATTATCAAATTTAATTTCTCTATCAAAATTATAAACCCTATATCTAGGAGATAAAATTTGATACTTTATTTAAAATGTGAGAGATTAAATGTAATATTTTTTAATGAGTAAAGAGATAAAATGACAATTTTGTGATAAGTGAGAAATTGAAAATATATTTTACTTTTATATTTTTATAAAAAATTATAGTAGTTATAACTAATTTTTTTAAAAAAATCTGTTTTCTAACGATTAATCTTAACTGCTCTTGTATCTAGTTTCATTAATCGTTTGTTGTAATGGATCCAAATATTATATAGGAATAAATTTAGACACGTTATATGGTATCTTTGTTATTTAATATTTCAAATAACACATTATTAATCTATGATTAACCAATTCTAACATAAATGATATATAATTTAATTCAAAAAATATATAATTATTCACAAAATTTATAGATGTTGTGATATTATTGTAATAATAACATAAATGATGTATAAAAATTATATATATATATATATATATATATATATATAAAAGTATTGTTAAGCTTAATGGGCGTTGGACATAGTTTTATGTGATGGATTAACTATTAAACTAATATATAAACATGATTTAATTTTCAATACTTAAAACAGAATTATAAGAGGCAGGTAGCAAAGCAAGGAGACGCGACCCTCCAAAATTATATGAATTTGATCTATTTTAGAACGTCAAATAGGAACTAATTATATTATATATATATATATATATATATTATTTTGGTCATTTATTTTTAAATTTAACTTTATATTAGTTTTTAATAAATTGAAAGTCTCAACATAATTATTTACTTTTGAATTTAATTCTATTTTGGTCCTCAACAAATTAAAAGTTTTAAATTTATTTTTTATTTTTTAAAAATGTAACTAAAAAATGAGCTCCACTTTTGCATATTTCATTTAGAGAAATATCACTTTGAATCAAATGTTAAAAATTTAATATTTTTAATTTACAAAGGATCAATATTATATTAAATTTAAAAATAAATAAATATTTTGTGACTTTTTAGTTATAAATAACTAACATAAAACTAAGCTCTAAAGATAAAAAATGTAAAATAGTATTTTTTTCAATTATTATGTAACATTAAACCTAAATCAATTAATAAATTGTAGATTTGTTATGTATAGATTTAACAAATGAATAGTGGTATCATACGTATAATAATCAAAATTAGTCTACCATTTCATTTAGTGCCAAATTATTGTTAAGATATGAAAATATCCTGGTTGTACCGTTTAAACGAATATATTATGCAGCTTTAATTAAGGTATAAGTAAACAACACGTTTGACATTTTGGTTAATATTGATTGATGGAAACCAATGGGCACGGATCTTCTCCTGTAGGGGGAATTACAGGAGAATTTCCTGTAACGAATGTATGCCGTCGGATCAATTCGACGCTTTAGATTTGGCCACGTGGGGGTTTATTTTTTCAGAAATATTTGGATCAAAACGACGTCGTTTTGTGTCATTTTGTTTTTTCGAAAAACCTTTGTCTCTCATCTCTTGTTGCAGAAAGCTTCGTCTTCCTTCGTTGGTCGACATTACAGGAGCGTCTAGGGTTACTGTAATAGCACTGTCAGTTGCAAATGGAGAGGTATATTCTCCTGATCAGCAAAAAGGGCGTGAGGTTCTCAGGTTCGCATTAGTTAATTTCCTCTGATTTCGCTCTAACCAGGTATGGCGCTCCCCCTGTTTCCCATTTTTAGGTCTCAGATTTATAGCTTTCTTCATCCTCAACCATTCTCGAACAAATCGGACTTAATTATGTCGTCGCTGAATGTGTTTGATTCTCCTTTTCCCCTCCTTGCTTTATAATATATTCAGTCATCAGAGTTCGGAAGCATGAGGGAACTCCATGTTCAAATTGATCTGCTTATGTATAGTATTATTGTGTTCCTCATTGCCTTCACACACATATGTATATATCTATATATCTTGCATTTCTCGATTTATGCCCTTTTTGTTTTGATGCATTCTCAAAAGTTCAAAACAATTAAGAACCGAACCATTCCATGTAAACTGTGGGAATTCATACTTGAGGGAATTCACTTGTTGGGTTGCTTATTGTTCTTCTCATTACCCAATCGAATTGGACTCTTTCCAAATATATGATACAAGAGACCTATTTTATAACAGTCAAAAAATAAAATAGAATTATAATCCAATTAGGTTTGGCTATTCTGTTATTGTAGGATGGATTAAATTATGTTCTGTTGGTACTGTTACTGTATCATACATTTTGTTATGTTGTCAGATAATATACAATTAGCAGCAATAACCATGGGGACTTATTTGGCTGGCGGAAGCTCCACAACAGGTGAACTTAAGTTAATTGATGACTAGGTATCAGGACTAACAAGTTATCAGATACTGTTGTTGCTTTATGGGTTTGAATTTATGTAGCATGTCAGCAATGGATTTGACTTGATTCTACTTCGTAGCTTAGTGTTGGGCTGTATACCAGGGATTTATGTCTGATGTCCATTTCAGCTGCTATCGTATAAGATAGTAGTGTTTCTATTGGTATTAGTTATTGCCTGTAACAATTTTGGATGCATATGCAAAAGTAAAACAAATAAGACAGTAATTTATTTTATTGTGGTATTCTTTTGTTTTAACAAATGGTTTGGTTCCTACTTGTTCTTTTAAATGTGATATACTGGAAATGTGGTGCAAGATAGTATGGGAATGTCATGGGGCAATTTACCTCCATCTCTGAAGCCTCATCCTGAGGGTGGATATCCAGCCCTTCCCCTTGTGGATTGGGGATAGATAGATGTGCTCATAGGTTGCCTTTTTATATTTGGGTGTTTGGTTCAGCTGCATGAATTAGTGTTGCTGGTTGTGTTGTTAAGAGTTTGCTTCATAGGCCTCCCAATTGTTTACACTAATTCTCCCAAGAGATAGAATTATTGTTTATTTATTATCTAATAATGATGTAATTACCTTTGGAATATATGGATTATAATTGGATAATTGAGGCAAGTTGGAATTTAATTAGGAATTATCAATAAAGATGTTTGACTCTGGGGAGATGTTATTTCTTCTAGTATTTAATTTGGATTATGATTTTTTTTATGTTTATCTTAGGATTATGGTGAAATAATAAAGTTAGTCCTTGTTATTGATAAACTTGAACTGATATTAGATTGGTTATAGTTTTGCTATTTTTCTTTTATTTATATCCTTGTCCTGCATCAAGGGTTCACTTTCAAATAAAAAAAAGTTAAAATGCTTAGTGGCATGTCAACTGTCGATAGAGTTATGCATAACTTCAGTCTAAAGCTTTTAAAATGGAACCATAGATTGTCAAATTAAATCCTATCTAGTGAAGAATCTTTTTGGTTTGTATTCCAAGGCTGTTTTCTTTCCAAAGCTTATACTAAGTTCTTTAGATGTCACAACTAGGGTTTAATTCTGTCAGTGAACCAAGGAGATATTAATTTTGCTGTGTAAAACACACAAAACAAAAATTTCAAAACTAATGGACCTTAATGCCATAGAAAACAACAATAAGACCTAACATCATTATAAAACCCAATGAGACAATACACTTAGTTTCAGCCTAGGACCATTTTATAAAATACCCTTAAAAAAATTGGGGAGACCTATACTATACTGACTTAGTTCTAAACACTTGTATTTTAGGATCTAGAAATCACCAACATTGATTATGGATAAAAATTACTTTGAAACTCTCTATTAAAGTTAGACCTTTAATGTTTCATTTCGTGGTGGCTTTTGTTTTCTTGCTCCTTTTGCATCCTACATTTATGTGTTTTTTACTCAGAGGTACTTGTACTATTTTTTTTTTCAAATTTTAGTTGTGAAAGAAATTGAAGCTATACATCTCCATGGCAGCTGTTGGGAGGAATTCTATAAGATGGTTTCAACCATTTCCAAGGTTCAACAACCCACTAACATGGAACAGGGGGGGAATTCTATCAGATGATTTGAAGTAGAAAGAAGACACCTGTGGCCAGAACAAGTGACATGCAATTGTAGATTAGGAATATTCTGAATTATGATGTCATTGTAACTTAATTGTAATGTAATGTAAAGTGTAGTCTGTAGTCATTCAGAACTGTAGTAATGCTACCAGATCAACATATTTGTACTCAATCATTTAGTAAATAATACATATAAGTTCTTTGGTTGCAATTGTACTTTCGTACTTGTATACTGTTAACGCATGCTTGGTACCCCAAAAAGTACAGATGCCTAGTACTTAAAAAATACTGTTTACACCAAAATAATATAGTTGTTAAGCATTCCAATCATTAAAAGTAGCTCAACCTTAAAAAAATGAGTACTTACAAAGACAAAAAAATACACTTAGCTGTTGAGCATATAAAAAATGATGCAACTGCATAGATACACTTAAATATCTTGATCTTTTAAGGGTTGTGGCCCAACGTCTAGTGGTTCATGTAATGAGAAACAATATAAACGAGTGAGTATAAAGAAGAATACAAATGAATACCTATTAAATTATAATTACCATTAGAAGGCTTGTAAACGTGAATGGATTCTCATTTCCAAGGCCGATCCTCGCAAGCAACTGCAGGAGGTGCTGAACACGATACTCCGTAGAATAACAAACCCGATGATTCCTAAGAGTGAAGGCAAGAAAAATTATTATGACCATTACATGAGATGGAACCAACAAATTAACGACTTAAACAAACACTAAGTTTATGTATTGGCTGTGGTTGTTGTTGTGAATGTCTGGTTCTTACAACCTTTGACCTTAAAGCTCTACCCAAGTATTCAGTCTTTTCCAAAACTTGAACCTATCTCGTCTTAAATCACTTCGCTTGGCCCATGCCTATGAACGTTTGTTCAGTGGGCTGATTGGTTTCATCACAGAGGTTCCGTTGCCCTAAACAAACACCCATCACTTTTTTGCATAAGTTATCTAAACCTTCATCGACAAGAGATCGCAACTCTTCACATGTAGCCACTTCAGATGCTAATCTAATAGCTTTGGAACATAGTCGTCTATACCACTGTGTATTGGCTAGTTTTGGGTCTCTTTACATCATGCATAATACCGTTACGTATCATTTGTTTCCATCGGCTTAGGATATATTGTTCAGGCACTTGGTCAACTTCTAACACAACTAACACCTTCAAAATATGGCTACATAATATTCCAAATGTCTCAAACTTTCTGTAGCTACAGGAGATAATCTTTTAAATATGACCTGCCATGAACCTTCCTGGTGAGCCATAGATAAAATGTTCACAAACATATGTGGATTTTCATGCCTATGTCGAATGGAAACAGTTAAAAGTAAATTAAACTCCTGCTGGAACAAGGTGAACAACGTGTGTGTGTGTATATTCGGGCAGCTTGATTTAGAATAGATGAATGCTGATAACTTAACCATAGAAGCTTATGTCGAGTATCGAACTCACTCTTCAACTCATTATACCATTTCTCCCCCACTACTTGTTCAAATAGTTTAAAAAATTGTGTAATATTCACATTCGGTTTCATGGAAGACTTAAAGGCAAAGTTGAGACTTTCGCTCAACTGTGTGCTTCTTATGCCCAATGTAAAAGCTTGTTTCATATGACACGCAACCCATTTTGCCTTAAGGGGATATATGGATTTCAACTAACTATTCTCCTGAACATTATAGTCTGACAACATCTTTGCTCACGCTGTCTCAAAGTCAAATTTATCATCATACTGGTACATGCATTTTTTAAAATCAGTCATGAATTGAGATCCGTCCTTCATCAAATTACCCATGGGTTTGATTCCATTTTGCATCAAGTGCCATGTGCACAAGCCATGGCGAGTATCGGGCATCACCTACTGTTAAATTTTTAATATATAATGTCGTTGTATTCCGTTCATTTAAGATATAAACATTATACACTCACCTAAAGCTTTGGCCATTGCCTGGTCCTGATTGGTGAAAATGGTTTGCAGTTTCTTATTTCTATGAGCTGACAAGAATGTATGAAATAACCACTTAAATGACTCAGCAGTCTCATCATACATTAATGCTGCTCCAAAGACTACTGCTTCCTGTAATGGTTGAATCCAGAGAATAGTGTAAGGGGTCTCTATGCACGATTTTTACAATATATTGTGTCAAGCGAGATTATATCACCAAAATACGCGTAGTCAACAATCATACGTGCGTCCGCCCAAAAAACATATGTTATCTGTTCCTCAACATCCACTTGATAGGCATGAAAGAATGATGAGTTATCAACTAACTGTTCCTGAAAATATTACAATACTATACTACGTTGTCTTCTGCATCTGAGATAATTTTTTGCATATAATAGTGTAAAACCAAGATTGGTCCTACCGTCAACATGCGTGCTCATCAATTCAAATATGGCTTTTTGTTTCAATCTTGAGTCCTCTACCAATTCTAGTTCATGTGCTTGAACTTCAGATATACCACGATAGGATGTCAACATATGTGTAGTCTCTGAAAGCTGAAGAGGGTGATTATGGGACTCTACAAACTCGTTGATTGTGTATTTCCCTTTCTTCGTTACAAGGTTCATTCTGACTTGACAACTTGTTCTAGTTTCAAGCCGATGATTAGTAGCTGGAGTATATCTTTTGTCTTGCTTCCGTACTCCTTCTTTACAGTAAACAAATTTACACAAAGTTATAGTTCCAGTTTTTTTATTTTTTTCAAGTACTATTTTCTAACTCCAAATCCAACCTGCAAGCTATAGTTGGATTAAAATTGCTAAGCCACATCCACATTATCAAATTCCATCCCAACACTCAACTTCCCTTCAACTTCAATGTTGTCATCATTGGTTAATTCAACAGTAGAGGTACCTACTTCTTTGGATATTATCAATACAAATGGATTTAGAACACCATGTCTGGCAATACCATTTTTTCATTCAAAATTATAATACTTACATTTGTTGTTCCATTATCACTTCTCAAATCAACCTACTTTGACCAACTATCCCACATGTGCATGTATTTGTATTATATGTCCAGTCACCTTCTTGTCACATTAAGACAAATATTCCCACAATTTATTAATATATCATTACTGCCAAAATAAATACATATATCAACATAAATATACTACATATCATAGACGTTTCTCAGGTATATGCTCACAAAACTGTAAATATTATATATTCCATTACTATATAAATTGCTACCCAGTATTTATCAAAGCAAAATAATGGCATGAAACTATCTCCTTAAACTATGGAAACACTTTGCAATATGGATAAGCAAATACAATCAACCAAGCCGTATATATAGTGAAAACCAAGCCTTAGATACAGAGAAACCAAAGCCCCATATCACAACCAACTACGAAAGGAAAATTGCACAAATGACTGGGTCTTTATCAGGCATATAGGTTGAAGTTTTATTCTACCCCTACCCTTTTACGAATCCCCTATTAATGGTGTACCTTCTCTCTCTAGAATTGTGACCTCTTTCGGTGTGCATTTTCCCTGGCGAAAATGAGCGTCTTTTGCTGTGATTCTCTATCTGCAAAATGGATTGCAGGAATCGTCGTTTCTCTCTCCATATCACTTCTTCCTTCCTCACTTCTCCCTCTGCAAAATAGGACATCAGATTGCTTCTCTCTCTACGAACTAGGCCTCCTCCTTCGTCCAACAGTTCAAACAGAGCCCTTAGAGATTAGAATGAGCACGAACATCAAATTCTCCCTATTGCTTGTAGACTCGCCTGCTAGTTTTCACTCTCCTTATTTTCGCGCCAAATATGAATCACCAAAGGCGAGGCTGAATGTAGAAGACAACTCTCGCATCCACATTGGTAACAACAACGTCGTTTCTGTCTCACCATATTTTTTTTTTTAAAAAAGACCTTCAACGTAAAACAACGATGTTTAACGCTTCAAGCTAAAAATAAATAAATGGCCAAAAAACATCATTTCACTTAAGTCAAACAGTGTGTTTTGATTCCCTGAAAATGTGGCTTAATTAGACTCAGAGGATAAATTAGATAGCTGAGTCATTTACAGGTTATAACACAACGTAATGTCGTTTTGCTCGAGACATTTTTTTAAAAAAATAAAAGGCAAAACGCACCCTTTCATTTAAATGAAACAGTGCATTTTTTCTTTCGTGCAACGTAACTTCATTTCAACTGTTAGATGAATTGAACGGCTGCAAGGCTTACTGGAAAAATTAATTGGATAATTTTACAGGAGAAGGACGCGCCCGAAACCAATGGGCCATGTTGCTGTTTAAAGTCAAAGTTGCGTTTGACAAAATAAAATAGAATAATGGATTAGTAATAATAATAATAATAATAATAATAAAAGAAAAGAAAAGCACCGAAATATACGATGCGCGTTCAAGATGCACATTAGTGACGACAATCCCCTCTTACGTTTTTCCTCCATGAGTACAACACCCTTATCTCTTTCTTTTTTAAATCGGATCATATTTTATATTAGAAAAAAAATCAATTCTCTGTCACTGAGACCTGTCTTCTCATTAGATCTAATGATGTTATATAGATTTTTAAATTGTGGTGTATTTGAAAAACTTTAAATAATTAAATAAAAATTTAATGATTTAAATTATAAAAAAATTATTATAAAAATTTAATAATTTAAATTCCCTTAAATACAATAAATTTAAAATCAAATTTTGTGTACAATTAATTTTGAATACATTAATATACTCAATTATAATTAAAATATTATTATCTTTTAAGTGATATTATTATAATTATATTCTTATATTATATTTATAATTCTTAATGTGTAAAAAATGAAATCTAAATTAAAAATTTTAAAGAAAAAAAATTAAATCAGATATCAACGTGAATCATTACTCTCAAACAATCATGATTCTCTATATGGAATCCTTTACGTCGAAGTTGCATCAACATAAATAGGTCTTTGTCTTCTAACCGCTGCAGTCATTGTGGACACGTTATACCATATAGGATTTTGCAAAATAATTAATGTTAGATCTGCTGCGTACTCAGCTATGATTTTATACAACGCATTTGTTAGCCGGTTTGTGAAACTTTACCATTTTCACATAGTAAGGCATTTTTTATCAAGAAAAGAAGAAACTCACTATTTTATCTAAATTTGTCCAAAATAATAATAATAATTGTTGGATTTATCAAACATGATTATTTTTAGTGTTATGGTAAAATATCATGTTATAAACACTTGAGAAATTATGTTTCATTTTTCTCGTAGAATTGGACTTGTATTTTGTGAAAATTCTCTCTCAATTAAAATTTATATATATATATATATATATATATCAATTTCCATACTTTATGCCAAATAAAGGAATAATATATTTTCTACATGAGACATCATATGCCTAAGTTTTTTTTCTTTGGGTCAACAACCATGCTTAAGCATTGTTTTTCTTTTGTTAGTATAAAATGATTAAGCATAAAATGCCAGAAAATAGGTATATGAAAAACAATTAAAAATGAATTTAAGGAGTACGAAGGTGGTTATTACCTTTAATCTTTTATTTTTTAATTTTTATACCTAATTTTATCATATATCCTTAATTTAATTCTTTAATTAATAAAATCTGATCTCTCTTAAATTATAAAAATTTATCTAATTCAATTGAAATAGTTCATTTAAAAATGTTTGACTCCCTTAAACTTATATCTTAAATACGTTGCTGAACAGTATCTACTTTAGAACCCTTCACTCATTCCCACTGGTCCAGCATATATAATGGGATTCCTGATCAGACCTAAGTCCCATCTCTATTTTATGGGCTTAGTGTCCAAGAGGCAAAGAATTTTCGAATTTTTTTTTCTGGTTCAACTGATTGATGCCATTTCCCAGAGGGAGACACATAACATAGAGACAATTCTTTCTGACCACTCATTCTATGTGCCCAGAAATTACTTTTATGTAAATGATTAACTCACTTGTATCGAAATATAATATAATTTTCATTGCATTAAAATACATTATAAAACTTATCCAAAAAAAAAAAAAAACTTATCCCAGTTGTATAAATAGTTTGGCTTGTAGCTCACAGAAATGAATCAGACTGCAAAGAGATCAACTGTGCATACTTAAATGAAAAGTATGATATTTAACCATCATTAAGGGTGCTTCTTCATAGGCATTATTTTGCATTTTTTTGGGGATGTTATTACTGATAAGAGATATGATCATTTGTCCAAAATAATGTTTTCTTACTTGTTGCCACGTCAAATTACGACAAAAAAAATCCTGAAAGATGAGAAATATCATATACAAATTTTAATTATTGAATATATACGCACTCTATACATTAAAAAAAATAAAAATTTTAAAGAAAATTATAATTAAACAATGGTGTTATCTAAGAAGCATAGCTATTTTTAAACAAGAAACATACGCATATTGGATACATATCCAATATTATATTCAATGTCATATATCTACACAGGTATCAAAAATTTCTTTTATAGGATATATTATAAAAGTCACCAAAATAATATTAAATTAATTCTTTAATAATTTTTTTATTAATTATGATATTGTTTTATTATTTTATCTTTTATTTTAATATATTTTTTTTATTATATTTTATATAATATATTTTTATCATCAATTTTATTTGTTAATATATATATATATACTTATATTTTAAATTTTTTAAAATTAATATATATCACATATCATGTCATATCGTATCTAATACTTGAATCCTTATGGTGTTTCGGTTTGAGAGAGGTGTTTTCCGAACATCTTGCTTTTATAGATACAATAAAACAATTAAAATTATTAAAAATGAGTAATTAATTACCATTAAATTTAGTTCCTACGATATCTCTATTGGATTCCTATAATATCTCTTTAGAACTGTATAATATCTTTGATAAAACAGAAAATATTTGATGGAACAATATTATGATTTATGATAATCCCTTGATTTTAGTCAGATGCGTCAAAGTTACGTTAAGTCATATTGATAATTCGTGGCACTATTTACACGTCATACCATATCCCAAGAGATCATGGGATTTTCTATACTATTGTCATTTATTCCGAGTTCGCAGTGTATGATTGATCAAAAAAATATTTTGCAACTTTTTGTTATAGTAACAGCTTAAAATATTTGCTATATACAATCACCATCTTAATGTTTTCTTTCTAATATTTACGTCATATTTAAGAGCAGAATTCTTCTTTTGTATGTCTTTAGAAATTATTAGTATTATTGTAACACCAAAAATAGTGATAATATTTTAAATATATCAATATATTCAGTTATAATATAGGAATATAATTATAACAATATTAATATAAAAAGATAATAATATTATAATTATATTCTTATATTATAATTGTATGTATTAATGTATTTAAAATTTTTAATGTATTAAAAATTTTACTCACGTTTAATTTTAGAGAATATATTTACAAAGTTTAATAACTTTTTTTTTTATGAATTCTAAATGCCATTTTGATTGATGTTAAATTATTTAAATGAAAAATATTAGTAATTTTTTTATTACTATAAGCTGATATAAATTTTGAATACCATTTTGATCATTCATTAATAGCAATTTTTTTTTTTAATTACTATGGGGGGGCATGGATTCTGAAAGTCGTTTTGATCATTCATTGAATCAATTAAATGACAAATATATATATATATATATAAAAAACTAGAAGCAGCCATTGGATGTTGAATCATTAACGTTATTGTGGTTGTGGAATCACCGTCTGCCACCACTAGGATGGATAATTAGTAACTCATGGCAATTTTCAAAATCCAATCCAATCAACTAATTAATGCCATTATGCACTTTTCAGTTTTTTTTTTTAATTTTCTTTTATTCTCTTTTAGATTTGCACAGCTCTGCCTCATTTGATAAATTTATAATTGAAATTATCATTTTAAAATATTTACAATTGAATATCTTAAAATTTATAATTATTTTTAAATATTTATGAATTATTTTTTTCTCTATTTTAAGCATAATATTTCAGGTCAAGACCATTCAATATAACCAAAAAAAAAAAAAGTTCTCCAGTCATTTAAAATAATTAAAATATTTAATTATAAATATCTTAAACTTACAATTCTCAAACAACAAATTTTTCGCTCATGGTCCCCTCCCATTCTTTATCACTGGAGTGTTAGTTTAAAAACACTTTTTTAATTTTTTTCCAGCTGCAAAATCTCCAAGTCTTTAATTGGAGTTATCACCAGGTCATAAATTACACTTCTCCGAATTGGATTCGAGCATGATTTTTTTTTTTTAAGAATAATTTATTATTTTTTTGGACCTGAAACATTTCAGTTTACATTTAGAGTTTTATGTTTACTTATCATGTTCTTATTATTTCAATTCAAGTCATGGATGTCTATGATAGAATCAGAAAAAGAATTTTTTTCTTCAAGTGCATCCTCGATAATAATTATAACTATGTTGATGCAATTATTTCATAACATATTAATGAGGGATAAAAATATGTCAGTTAGATACTAATACGAAATAGTTTGATATATTTACATTTAAACTCTAACATTTCTAAAATTTTATTCATGAATCTAAATTTCTTTGTTTCCAAATTTGCCAATTTAAACACTCAACTTTTTCATTTTTTTTTTAATAATCTCCAGAAGCATCCGTTTGTAAATTTCTAACTCACATTTACACTTTCTTTATTTTTTGAATAATCTCCAAAATCTTTAATTATTTCTTTGTTTTCAATTTACAAAATGATATTTTTAAAAGATTATTGAGAAAATAATAAGACTGAGAAAGTGAATTAATAAATTCAAAAGACTCCACAAAATCTAAAATATAGATATAAATACATTATTTTGTAACTAACATATTTTAACACATTGTCATAGAAAAAATTACTAACATGTTCCTCACTTTAATATATTGTGATAATTTAGTTTCATGTCAAACTAATTTTTTTTATAATTCTTATTTTATATATAACTAGTTACTTCATTATTTTATTAATTTATTAATAAAAAATTAATTATCGAAAAAATAAAAATGATAAGAGACCGATATGATAATAATTTATAAAAGCCAATTTGTGGGAAAATGAATCATCAATTTAATATTTTGCTCCATTATTATAATGTGCGACCCTTTATTGTGTGATCATACATCTTAATAAATACAACCGAAGGTCAATCATGCGTGGGAGGTGGCTAACCCGAAATGGTTGATAATTAAGCGCACAAACTTCCAAAACATACCCTGTTTTTAAACCGAGGGCATATTCAATTTCGAAGCGCAGCGAATACGTAAGCAATATAAATAAAATATCCAATTAATGAGAAAACCCACGAAAAACCAGATTCATTGAACCTGGACACTGATTGGGGTCTATTTATACCGTTGCCGCCTATTGACTTTTACTCAGCAACTCCGTCGTCGATCTAGTATTCGTGAGTCTGCATCTTGTTCTTTTTCACCGTAATCTTTTGATGGCACCGATAATGGCGGGGTTTGGAATCGGTAGCTATCAAAAGAAAGCAGAGGCTCACGATACGACGGCGTTGCAGCTGAAGAAGAGGAACGAGGAGTTGGAGAAGGAGCTGAGGCAGAGTAAGGAGAAGGAGGAGCTCATGAGGCGTGAGCTTCAGAGCGCGTGGGAGAGGCTCCGCGTGGCCGAAGACGCCGAGGAGAGGCTCTGCTCTCAGCTAGGTGAGTTGGAGGCGGAGGCTCTCATTCAGGCGCGTGATTATCACGCTCGCATTGTCGCTCTCATGGACCAGCTTTCGCAGGCTCACACTCTTCTCAAGGCTTCCTCCATTTCCATTCCTTCTTCGTCTTAATGATCTTTTCTCATTCATGGCTTTATTTTATGAAATATAGATTTTGTATGTTGTAGAACAAGTTTAAGATAGATACTTAAATCCGTGTGTGAAGTCTCTTTAGCATGGATCAATTCTCTCTAGTCTCTTGTTCTTTTTCTCTCGTAGAAGAATTGAGAGAAAAACTTCGAATTGCTCTGAGCGAAAGTAGATCTGTTGTAGATACATCTCGAAGCCTCTGTAAATTTTAGCGGAGGAACTTATGATGACGATGATGATTATTAAATTTTTTTAGCACAGAAATGTTTGGCTTCTCTTTTGCCGCTTTAAATTTTCTTGTTTACCAAACGCAAGTTTGATTATTGGCATCAACAAGGTATAGAGCTGATCTCATCTCAAATTTTAAAGTCAAATAAAAATGGAGAAAATTCTCTTTTGCTTCTGGAGTTTTCTTACTTGTCATAGGCTAAGATCGATCTCTGAAATTAACAAGGATTTGTTAAAACCTCATTATTTTCAGAATCATATCCCTGATAGATCAACCAACACGAAATCCTGCTTCCCTTACCCGCGCACAAGGAAAAACTCTCCTAATCCAGCCTAAAAAACAGAGAGTAGACGGAAAACTTCTACGTACGAAGAAAGACTGTTTCTTGTTCTTCATATTTGTCCAAATTTTCGCCGCCCAAAAAATTCTAGAGAATTCTACATTCGAGCTAACAGAAAGATTAGTTTTATTAAAAGAATTTCATGATTAAAATTTTTGTTTTTGCGGCCATCCTCACACTTAGTAGTACCTTCTAGGCTTGTTTTCACAAATGATGTATAGTTTATTAATGTCAACAAATCAGGAATGCGATAAATCGCAATTTGGCAACTGGCAGAGTGATGATTAACGCAAGGTTTAACTGCTCAAAATGCACGTACATGACAAACCAACTTTAGCGTGAAACGGAAATAAAGAAACTAAAAAATTTTACTGCAAAATATTAGTTAATTTTAGTTGATTTGGTGTAGAGTTTTAATTAAATTATTTTAAAAAATATTATCTAATTGTACTAATTAATATTTTTACCAAGTGGCCTAAATGTAATCTATCTTTTACCCAAAGGGAGGCAAAGCTTTTGGTAAGGTGAGGTCCATAATTATTGAGTATGATTGGTTCAATGGCATTGACTAGTAGTGCTCCATTGAGAGAGGGAAAGTGGTCCACGCAGAAGAAGCGTGTGGAGACTACAGGAGCCACGTTAAGAGAGGGTCCACCAATTGCATCTATCAATTGCGGTCTTTTAAAAAAAATTTTAGTCTATCCCGTTTTGGTTTCTTTATTCTAGTTGTATGTTGTAGGATTGTAGCATAAGTTTTAGATCAATTTCGGAATTTTGCATCCAATTGTTTAGATTTGACTATTCATTTACAAAAAAAGAAAATCCCATGTCAATCTAGGATTTATATTTAAAAGTGAAAAATTGAAATTAGTTAATTTAAACATTAAATAAATTGCATAATTAGATAATCTTATCGATAATGCTGACCAATTCTATCATAATACTTATTTATCGTAAAAGAATTTGAGAGAAGAATTTGAAATAGTTTTGTACCTAATAGCAATTTGCATAGCAAATCTAGGCAGTGAATTAAAATCTAATAGCTTATAAATACTAGTGTAGAAAATTTTTTTTAAAAAAATTTAAACAGTTGCAGAAAAATTCAACTTCCAATCACAGAGCCTCTCTAAATGTTAATGATAATATTGTGAAGATGATTATTTTTTTAGCACATTAGTGTTTGGCTTCTCTTCTAATTTGGCGCTTGAATTTTTCATGTTTGCCAAACTTAAGATTGATTATTGACATGAACAAGGTATAGGGCAGATCTCATTTCAATGGTAAAAGTCAAGTAGAATGAAGAAAAACTCTGGTCATCCATCAAACGCGGCTGATTCTCATTTGCTTCTGGAGATTTCTTACTTGTCAAAGGTTAAGATCGATCTCTGAAATTAACTAGGATTTGTTCAAATCTCTTTATTTTCAAAGTCAAGGCCCAGATAGATCAACCAACACGAAATCCTGCTTCCCTTAACCCCCACAGAGAAAACTCTCCTAATCTAACGGAAAACTTCTGTATGAGAAGAAAGACTATTACTTATTCTTTCATGTTTGTGAAAATTTTCACGGCCAAAAATATATGAAGGTTCTATTAAAGTACATGGACTGTGAGAGCATTGAGTGGGAGTGCACTATTGAGAGTGGAATAGCGTGGGGGAAACAATAGGAGTCACGTTCAAGTTCAAGAGAGGGTCCGCCTCCTCCACTTGCACCCATCAATTTCGGGTTCTTTATTTCGAAGTTTATCATTCTTGTTTTGGTTTTCTTATCACTCACGAAAATAAATTTGAAATAATTGGAATCGTGTGGTCATAAACATAATCATGTTATACCTTCAAGAAGAACCAGAATGATATTGTATGTCATTGTTTGGTAAGATAAAGTTATGGCAAAAACATAATTAGCAATAGACTTACGTGCAATAATTCTCATTTTAGATATTCGTTTTTCTGCACACCCAATTTTAACCTAGTAAATAATTTTTATAAAATTTATTTTAAATACCAAGTTTCTAAATTTTATAAAAGTTATTTCTGCTTACTAAATATTTGATATTTTGTATTTAAAATTTAGAAATTAAATTAATTATTTTTAAAATCAAAATCAAACATGTTACAATTACTTTCCCTTTTCCTCATATCAAATATGGCCTCTGAGAATAGATTCTTTGGTTGGAAACTCTCTTACTTTAGAGTTGGAGGAAGGAAGGCATGGCAAAGGAAGGAGAGCGAGTGATTTAAAAACAAAATGTGTATGACATTCATTCACTCTTTACTTGCATCTTTTTTTTTTTTGTTTTTTAACTAATCTTTCTGTAATTGCTTGGCATTCCTGATAAAATTATAGAGAATCCATATCCCACTTTTCGTGTGTGTGTGTGTGTGTATATATATATATATATATATTAAATTACACTACATGTAATACTTTTTATTTGAAAAGTTACATTCAATTTCATCTTTATATAATATTTATCAATAAAATTTATTTTTACATAATCAGAATTTTGTTTAAAATGCAATTATTTAACTTTATTTACTATTTTTTGCGCTTGTGTCAACATTAATTTATTTCTTTGTGCTATTACATAAAGAATACAATTACAATCACATCATTTAAAAGAATAAATTGAAAAAAATTATTTTTACATATATCAAAACATTAATAAAATGAAATATAATTTATTGTAAAAAATTAAATACAATTTAACAAAAGGAATATTAACACACATATATCATTAATTTTTTAATATGCCTTATACGTAAGGCACATTAGGATTGTTGCCTGTTCAGGGAATGGAAGGGTCAAGTTGTAGATGAAGGGGCACATGACAAATCAAGGCAGTGACTGCATGAGGAAACCAAAGCCATCATGACATGGCCCACGCGCCACTGACGTCCAGCCATAGGGGATAAGCAATTTAGGCCACGTGGGTCACCACTCCTTGTTTTATTGCTTCATCAAAGTTACAAATTTAACCTTTTTCGCTGAAAAATTAATTGTTGTTCTTAGTGGACTAGAATGTCGTTTAAAACCATCGTTTGGTCTTGTTAATTTCTTTAAAACTACTATTTGGCATGACTTAAATTAAATTTAAATGATCTTGGCTTCTTGTTTTTTTTTAAATAAAAACCAAAATTTGTCCGTCTGTCACATTTTTATCTAAATGTTAGCGTATAATATACTAATTTAAATGTTAAATCTGGGTATAAATTAATAATTTTAGATAAATAGATAATATCTAAACCATTAAATTTTATAATATTTTAATTATTTTATGTGAATTAGTATTAATCCTATTATTAGATCAATTTTTTATGGTTATTAATTAAACAATTAACATTTATTAGTCTAAACCAACAATGTAATCAGTTTATGTTAATTGTGGGTAACTAGTGATTTGTTGGACTATTTACAAGTTCATTGAATAAAAATCCCAACTTACGGTCCAAATTTATTACTAATTATCGAATCAAATTATTAATTAAGAATTAATATTGAGAGAGAGATTGGGTTCATGTTGGTTAACGGGTTTATTTCATTAAATATTAAAATAAACTATTTAAAAATATATAACTAAAGGTTTTTTTTAATTAATTAAAACCTTATCAATTATCTAAAGCCCTAGTTTTAGAATCTCTCTCGTCCTTCTGCATTAACTCTTTTAGAGGACTTAGGTATCGGGGGTTCTTAATATCTCTTGTACTTCATTTGATGATTTATATTATAATTGCACCATTAGGCCAAATATTTTATCTTTTGTATCTCCTAATATTTCTTGCAATTGGTATTAGAGCCTAGGAATCTAGATCTGATTAGTTATTTGTATAAATTTGTTGGATTTTGTCTATTCATGCCTGTTTATTATATTTGGCATATGTATTGAGGAAAACGAACACCCTGATTTTTGAATAATATTGTTGGAATAATACAAAGATCCTTTGAAATTGTATTAGGGGTTTTATTATATAAAAAATTTGAAGCATTATGAAATTTGATTCATACTCAATAAGATTTGAAATAGAACCCTTTCCAATACAATAAATTTGAATGTAATTACTCAAATAATTGAAAGGTTCCTTGGAAATTAGCTGAAGGGTTTTACAATTCATGGGATTCCGAACACATTGGTACATAAATCATACCTTTATCATGCTCAAATGACACAACCTCCATTGTTGCTCAAATTTGAGAAAATCTTTAGTTTTACAATTTGCAAATGCTTACAAATGTGTGTTTTGGTTGACATTGCATTAGGGGGGTATTTGTATGTTTAGAAATTCTTAGTAAGATGATGTATATAACTCGCCCAAGAGGTGTAGGAAAAAACCCTTAACCTCCATAAACGTTAAAGAAGGAAAATTTTGAAAAATATTGCAATTGAATGAAGGATAATCTTTCAAAATTAACATAGGAATTTTTTGTAGATCTTGAAATTTTAAGCATTTTGACACCAAGAACACCATAAAACACCTTATAAATTGTCAGGTCTTGTGTTGAATCAGCATCGGGTTGGGCGACCCATTTCAAAGCCAACCAATGAGGAAGAAGATGAGTAGTACATCCTTGTCGTGCCCACTCATGACTTCTAATGTATGTAAGTGTGTGTGCCCACTTACAAGGCCTAATTTTTTAGACCTTATATTAATTCTTTATTTCCTATTTAATAATATTTTTTTGATTTTTTTTTAAATCCAATAGTATGAGTTCTTGACTTTTCAATATATTCTGCATGGGATTTCAAATAGGTAATTTTTGAATTTTGGGTTGGAATTTTTTGTACATATTTTAAGTGCATCTAAGTATCATATGTTTTTCGCACTCTTGGAGTTGAAATACTTTGATAGGCTAAACAATTTTTTGGAAAATGTCTTTATAAATTTAATGTTATACTGAATTTAATTCTGAGGCTAACTTCTGTGTGAATTTTGTTAATTTGGTTAGGAAAATTATTGTATTAATTATTTCAAACTTTTTGGGCAATACATTTGTCTGTCATGGGTGACATAAATTAATGCGTTTGAGTAATTGGGCTAAATTGATTGTTGAAAGTCTAAGTATATGCCAAAATGGACGAACTGGATTAAAATAGGCATAACTTTTAATACAAAAGGAATTTTTGGGCTTATAATACCATTTTGAAATGCTTATTCAGAGCTTGATGCCAAGGAAATTGCTAAAGGCGATTCAGTTTAGTTTTAGGCACAAAGTCCATCATTTTATTGACTTTGGGACCTTTGAATTTCGAGAAACTTGATTTTAGGCTTCATACAAGATACTAATGAAGTTGGTTTAAAGTCAATATTACCTTTAAGAATGGTAACTATATAAAACCCAATACTGTTGGTTTGAATGTTCTATAATTTAAACAAAATTGGAGATTAAAAGCGTGATTAGTTTTATATTCTTAACAATCAATCATGCATCCTCTAAAATAATACAATATCCAAAGTGTTGCCGTTTGTATGCTCTTAAGCATGATTAAGTGAATTTACTTGCCGTGAAGATCACTTGGGCAATTGATACCTTACAATTGTGAGCTCACCTATCGTGAAACTAATTGTAAGGGTGTTTGTTTGTTAAAATAATTGAGACTTCCTTTTCAATTAATATTGTATAGTTATTACTGGATAAATTACATTGATATTGGATATACCCTATCGGTGCAGCACTGTCCATGTGACTTGAAATTATTGAAATTTAGTTAAATTGATGTCTTAATATTTCTTGTATCCTATCGGTATACAGAGATTAGAGACATTTGGTTGTATAGGCCTTTTGATGTATAATGAGCTTTCTTAGTTTATTATAATTCTGGACCTTAAGCGAAATTATGATAAACAATTTTGTGAATATAATTGCATAAACTGAGTCTTTTAAAGGAAACTTTGTTTTATAATTATGTGTATATACATAATACATGCTTCCTTATATCATTACCTCAACTTTTGTTTTTAGCAATTATCAGCAGTGAAACTCTCAGTGGGACAAACTATAATGACTTAAGAAGTCCTTAAATTTTGTTTTGAGAATTACATTGATAGCTTTAGCCATAGGGTGAATACACCTATTACACTTAGCAATAATTTTGCTATTTTTGGTAGCCTTTGTTGAACTGTGTGTGTGAGAGAAGTAGACGTGATCACAACTTAAAAAGCCAACCTAACCTTATGAGTTTAGCTTGAACAAAAAAAAAAAAAAAAACCAAATTTGTAAAATATGCTGAGCTTGGACTTTTTTTAAAAGCTTGGCTCGAGCCCAGTCAGAACTCGAAAAGCTTGAATGCGTATTTTTTTAATAAGTAAAAACTTATTATTTAAAGAAAAACTAAGTATAACATGACATTTGGATAAATAAACAAAAACTAATATATCTTATTCAAAAGATTTATGTCAATACAATAACTTACTTGTATTTACAATTTTTCTATATATGATTTTACTTATAATAATAACAATTATCTATATTATTTGTCTTAAGTCTTATGTAACAAAGATTTGACCATGACTTAAAAAAACTTGATTGACCTATCTGAAAAATTATGGATAAAATATTGAATAAAAAAATCTAATTAAAATACAAGCTCATACTTTTTGGAACCTGAATTCAAGCTTAATTTTTAAAAGTCTGACCTGATGATTATATCTAAAAAGAAGGAATTAATGAGAACACTAGTGGAATATATGACGGTCACTAGGGATAAATTTTAGACAACTCAATAAAACTACAAAAAAAAGGGGGTTATGACCTATCATAATTTGAAAGCACTCAATTTGAACGAGTGTTTGGTGTTCAAATAACACATATTGAAACTCGTATACTTAAAACTTAAATCCTTTAATCATGTTATAGGAGATAAACCACACATCTGACACACCTTTTCATATCACCTATTTTAGTTTAACTATTGAAGGCTTCATATTATACCTAGTTAAATAAACATATAGTTGATGAACTAGTTGAGGTTATTCCTTAAAAAGAAAGAACTCAAAGGAAATGGATAATAATCCTAAAGTGAATTCCTTGTATTTTAGATTTAGCTGGGAGTTGAATGTAAGTTTACAATGAACTAGAAGCCCAAGTCTTAAATCACCAATAAGAATGGTGGATGGTAAGTTATGTAATATATAACTCTAGTGTTCCTTTGAATCTTGTTAGGGAGAATTTTTTTTTAATAGTAACTGGATCATAAGATAATGGATTTTCCTTCTTGCTCTAGCTATTTTGGATTATTGGATAGATGCTTAGATAGTTATGCATTACTTACAAGGTATTTGAAATCGCATATTCTAATACAGTGAATTTGATTCACTTGTAATTATTAACAATCTGGATTCAGATTATGCGATGTGATTGATTATTTGAAATCTACTGTCATATATACATTTTGGTAGTATTTTGGAGGAGTTATTTTATGGTAAAATGTCAAATAGACACTTATAGTTGGCTCAACTTGCGTATACATCTTTATGATATATTGGAGAAACTGCCTTGTTGGAAAGTGTCATGCAAACAATTACAATTACTTAACCTCTGTTTGCATCTTTATGATGTTTTAGAGGAGTCATTCTGTTAAGAAGTATCAATGGACACTTATAGTTGTCTCAACTTTTGCATGCATTTTTGTGATATTTGGAGGAGTTATTTTGTTGGTAAGTGTCAAAATGACACTAACTGATACCTCATATATATATATATATATATATGAGTGAAATGTATATCGCTTGTTTTGTTATGACTATTTGTCAGGGAATGCTGTCAAGGAAATGAATTTCTATTGTGCACATATTTTAAGTCTTGACCAATTTTGTTTCGATAATGACATTGTTATACGCTTCTATTAAAATTACAAGAATTTCAATTACATTGAACTTTTGACACATAATTCCTATTTGTTGGACAGAATATTTGTGAATCCCATACTCAAATTGAACATTTTAAGTTATTTGTTCACCAAAACTAACCTATTAGAGTTTCGGAAACTTTTAACTCATTGGTGTTTTGAAAATTTTGATGTCTTAGTTTAGTGGGAGTTTGAGTTATATTTTTAAAGAACACTTTAGTGTATTTTGACATTTATAACATTTATTCCCTCATTAGATTCAATGTTCTTGGTTGTGTGAAATTTTTTATATAATTCTTTATTGAAACTTTGCCGACATTTATAACATATTTTTTCTTATCGAATTTGATATTCTTGATTTATGGTTTTATTTTTTAATTTTCTTTATCTCAAACTCATATGGTTCATATCTCTAATGAACATATGCTTACGGATCCATTAACCAAAAGCCTATCTATAGTAATATTTCAAAACCATGTAACTTATATGAGTTTTTTTGAATATTTGATGTAACCTTAATTTAATAGGAGTATGAGTTGAATCTTTAAGAGATTTTGGATGATGAAATGAGACATCAAGAATGTTGTTTTATACTTTATTCTGTTTAGATATTAAAACTAAATCTAATGTTAACATCATTTGTTTCCCTCTTGGATCTAGTCATCTTTGTGTTATTTTATTTCTGAATTTTACATAGTTTAATATGTACACACATTTTTGTGTTTGAGTGAATATTAATTGCTTAATTCTATTACTTTTATTAATTGGCCTAATAATTGATTAATGTTATCAAAGTAAGATATTATTATAATATATTAATTATTTTATGTGGATTAATATTAATTCTATTATTAGATCAATTTTTTGTGGTTATTAATTAAACAATTAATATTCGTTACTCTAAACCAAGCATGAATTAAATTTATGTTAATTGTAAATAATCAATGATGTATTATAATATCTTTAGGTCCACTAGGTAAAAACTCAATCTAAGTTTATTAATAATTATCTCATCAAATTATTAATTCAAAATTAATATTAAGGGGAGAATTGAACTCATATAGACAAGGCTTATTTTATCAAATATTAAAATAACCCATTTTAAAATATATGATGGTTTTTTTAAATTAATTAAGACCTTATCCATTATTTGAAACCTTCTACGTTGACTCTTTTCGAGAACTTGAGTATTGTAAATTGTTAATCAAATATTGTAGATTATTAATCTCTCTTGTTCTTCACTTAAAGATTTACACTATGACTGATGCTTCTGCGCCATCAGGTCAGATCTTTTATGGTTTGCATCGCTCAATATCTCTTGCATTAAATTGTTCACTTAAACACTAAATTTTGGATGAACTAAGTGGTAGAGGGCAAAATTGAATTTTTCAAAAAGTAAGAGCGTAACATTGCTTGCCTAGAGCAACAAAATCCAAACTACTAAAGCAACAAAATCAAACACTACTATGAAACCTAAGGGACCCAAAAAAAAATTATATATAAGAAAACCGACCATTCTTTTTTTTCCGCCGAGAGCTAAATACTCGGTTACCGAATGATCTAAATTCAGTGCAGCAATCATAGATTATGAAGCATAATAAACAAAAATGACAGCTCATTTGCAAGTTGCAACACAAACTTGTTAACATTACTTTCCAACGGGTTTTAAGCAGTATATAAGTTTGGTGGCAGCAAACCCAATTCATCCAAGTCAATTCCGGCTTACTCGCCTCCCTCTCAGATCTTGGTCCCTATAGCCAAACATTAGCATGTAAGAGAAAGGAAGAAGCAGAGCACAACAAAACTAGAAATAGATGTAATTCATACCTCTCGATGTGATCAAGAATCAAAAGCCTAGGTCCAGGCGGGATTTTCACATCTCTGAGAGCACTGACAGAGACAAGGATAAACAAAAGATTCAGACTTCAGAACATGATGAAGGAAAAATAATAACAAGATGATAAAGTCAAATAAAAACTGAGAAAAAAAAAAATCCATATGTCAACGGCCAACCTGTCTGTGAGTAAAGGCAGAGTGTTGTCTGTCAATAAGCCTCTCTTAAAATTCTTCTCGTAACTCTGAAGGCCAAGGTTGTGCAGCATGTGTCTCGTCTTGGCATAGTGAATATCTTCAGATGGTGGTTGAGAAAACTTTTGTCCTAACTGTATGATTTAAAAATACATAATCTTAGCATGGAAAAAGAGTTAATGGGACACCAAATTATGAACCTGCATCACATACAAAACATCCAAATCTCCAAGATCTATTCAAGCACACCTCACTTGGACATACCAAACAAACCTAGTCGGGAAATTAAAGGGAGTTGCTGGGGTCTGCTGATGAGCTCTGTGACAATGTTATCCCACGAAAAATAAGGATGCGTCAGCTGGCTGCACTGTTATGTAGCTCTGTGTGGTCCTTAGTTACCCCCCCCCCCCTCCCCTCCCCCCTCCTCTTTCTAATTTCCACTATCTTTAATCTCCGCACAACTGTGTATATAAAAATCAAAGATATTCAATCACTTCAATTTTTTTGGGAGTCACATTGTAACAGTTTTAAATTGGGTATACAGACTACAGAGCATGAAACGTTGTTGTTGATTGGGTCAATATGCTGGGATTCTATTACCGAAAAAAGCTTATTTTTTTTCTCTTGGCCAAACACTTAGAGCTTAGAAATCCCCACAGCAAGGTCTAATCAGTAAACAAAACACTATGAGCTTCACAACTTCTCTGATATATAGATTCACGTATATATAACAGCCACCAGAAACATACAGAGCAATACAATAGTCACAGCAGTCATAAGTCACCATACTACTAGGATAATAAGAAAGAACAGCACAGAACATAGAAAACCAACAGAAGAATAAGACTAATTAGAGTCTCTCCCAAGGAAAGCCTTTCCAAATTGATTCTTCATACCCATTCCTCACTGCCTGGACCCTTCATATCTCCTTTCCTACCACTTCTATCTCTTCCACAACACTCTCACGACCACTATTAGTATCAGTAGTTGTTACCCCTTTGTCCAAATGTCCATTCCCCAGTTTACCCTTGCCGTCAGTTTTCTGAGGTGGAATAACACTTGGGTCAGCAGGCCCATCAGCATGTTTTTTTTTTTTGGAGGGGCAGGGAGGGGTGGGGGTGGGGGTGGGGGCGCGCGCGGGGAGAATTGTTTAATTCTTGATCTGTCATTGCCAGAAATTCTCCTAGAAATCCATTTTTTAGAGTTATAACACAATGCATATTCACCGGTGTTATGCTGCCAACGTGGAAAGCTCAATAATTAAGGACTTAAAGTCCTACTTATCAAATAGAGGTACAATGGAATAACTAAGGCCTTGAGCAAACTAAAGATAAATTACTTTTCCTTCACACCCACCTGGAAAAGTCCACCTTGCACAAGTGCAAAGAAAAGTCCAGAAGTGACAGCATTTGCCACTTGATTTGGTCCACCCATGCCACTTACCAGTGAAAACATGGCCCCAGACCCAAAAGCTGCTGCCATGCTGTAATAGATACATTAATCGATTATCAACATCATAGATACTTTAAGAAAGCATATTGGCTGAAATAAGGATATGAAAGACACTGAACAGACCACAACATAAGAAATGAACTAAGCTTTTAATTGGGGAAGAAAAATAGTTTGATTTTGACCCATAAGTATTACAGAAGCCATTTCATCTAATTTAATACTCAGGTTCAGTTGGAGAGATTCTTACAGCAAAATAATAATTAAAATAAAATTTCAAAGACATCATACATGTTTACCCTTATATTATTTTGAACATGGAATCTAAAGTTTCATGCAGACATCATGACCAAGGACGCTTCATCTTGGATTGGTGAAAATATGTTTTGAACTACAAGCCCATTGAGACTGGTATCATAATATATACAAGAACACAGACCTAACACAATATACGCATAATTACTGACCACTGTTGGGTTCAACTTCACCCTTAACTTAGTCCCTTAATGACTTAAGTAATCTCTTTCTCTTTATATATGGAACAATCATGGCCAACCATGATTCGAGACTAGAATTTTCATTCATATTATGTTTCTTTAGCATCAGATGCCTTTGCTTTTGCTTCTTTGAAAAGAATACAACCATACATTCTTTTTTCCCAAGTATCTAATTAATTGATAGACCCTACCAATTCACCTCCATTATTTTGATCTAACATTGAGATTTTTTTTTTTTTTTTAAAGACACTGTAATTTTACAAGTTTTTGAAAAGTAAGCAAACAATCTGGCCTAAAATAAATGCTTGTATAAATTCCCTCTACCAGATTTATAATCATTAGGCAAGATTCAAATTTCACCAGACTAGGTTTCAAGATGGCCATGGGCAAAATCCAACCCAAATGTCATAACAATTCAGTATGTATCATGATGGGTGCTAGGCCCAGAACTTTCTTCGGCCATATAGGGATGCAATGTAATAAGAATACTAAACATAGTTGAAGGTCTAAACACACACACACACAACCGCTATCTTCTAACTTTCATACAAAAACTTTTTTTGATTAAAATGAAGATCTAAACATAGAAAATGTACCTTTTCTTGTAGGTTATGCAATAATCCTAATTTCCTAGTATCATAAAATCTGTAGTGGGAAGTACTAATTGATATCATGCACACTACTTTTTTTTTTTACCTAGAAAAAAAATATAGACAAAGATTTCATAAATCTGTGTTTTCCAGGCAAGTTATAAAGTTGCCACCAATAGTCAAGAATTTATAGGGTCAGAGTTCATGCATAAGAATGAACAAAATTTTATGGTAAGGTGGCTCAAAATGACTGCCTAATGTGATCAATTTACAACAAGACTTTTATTTCCATGTGTAACAAGCCATGTTAAGCATCTTTCTATCATCTGTTCTATTTGGGCAGGGGAGCACTCAAATATAGTATGAGAACAATAGTAACATTTTGAAGTGGACATAAATCTTGGCAAGCATAATACCGGATATGTCAAATAACAGGGCTAAACATTTCAAGTTCAAGTTGACTCGCAGAAAACTTAGGTTCAGGTTGAGTATGGGAAGGAAACTAAAGGAAAAAACAAATATAATAGGAGAAAACTCCTGTTAAATCTCACCTAGACTGGACATCTTCCTTCCCCCTCAATCTTTTCAGGACACAGGAAATACCAGCATTCACTCCTGTCATGACAGCAAAGTTGCGAGCTTGTACCAAAGGACCCCCAGAAAGAGCCTATAATTGAATTAAATAGTACGTCACTTATAGACAGATATCACTTTTCTATCAATGGATCGGTCATGTTAACATATTTACTATCATTTAACAATTAAAAAAAATTTGTTTTCATTTATATAATCAAACAGGCAGCAAGCCACGAACTAATTCTATGCTACAACAGAACAGAGTACAGTCCCTAAACTAATTACCATTTTATATTCCACACGGAAAAGAAACTTCATTTCTGCATTTCAATTCAAGCAAAAAATTAACAGTATGACGACAAACAAATTCATAGTACGGTAGGAGCGAAAAGGTTAAAAAACCAAAGCCCAATCATAGACTCAACTAGCACTGCCACTTAAAGTTGTCGTTGTTTCCTTCACTGCTATTTTCAACGTAAGCATCGCCGCGGAATTAGGCAACATCTAAGTTCCAGTAAACCCTTACCCACGAACAAGAATTTGAGTAAAGGGGTCCCTAATTGAATCTATTAGGGTCACGGGAAAAATTGGGCATCCTATTAGGCAAGAGCATCATGTTTATTATTGAGACTCTAACCTGAGCCTGCTTAAGAGAGGCCATGGCTTGGGGGTTAAGAGAAGCGTCAGGCGGAGTGGGGAAAGAGGATGAGACATCGTTAGTGAGAATGCCCATAAAGGAGCCAATAGCAGCGCCTTGGGCGGCGCTGGTGGCGGTGACGACAGCAGCCTCGACGGGCAAAGACTGCTTGGCGAGCCAAAGCCTGAAGCCATTCTCCAACTCTTTGAAACGCGTCTGGAGCTGCTCTATGGGGTTCTGAAGTTGGGGAGGCGACACCTTCGTCACCGTCAGTCCTCCCTGCTTCCCTCGCTCCATTTTGATTGTTCTGAATCAGTGAACCTCAGGCCAACAGTGGGTGGGCGCGTTCCGCTGCTGCCTGCTTTTGTGCTCGGTGCGGAAAATGCAAGATGGATAACGAAGAGGTTTTCATTTGCCTATATTATTTGCATCGAAAGGGACACGGACCGGGTCAGCCTCTCTATCCAGGTCCCAATGACGGACGGTTCATTAATTGGAAGCAAAGATGGAGTTAGTTTGATGATTTGAATTTTTTTTTTTTTTTTTACAGTTAATTGTAGTTTTTGTTGTGTAATAAATTATAATAGATAGTTATTAAACTAATATGATATTTATATTTTAAAAATCAGTTCGGTAAAGTTAATTGTAAATAAATTTAATAAAATCTGTATAATTGAAAACCAAGATAGAGTTATTTTGAAGATTTGGATTTTTTTTACAGTTGTTGTAATTTTTATTGTAAAATAAAATATAATCAGATGCAATTATTAAACTAACATAATATTTATATTTTAAAAATAAATTTGATAAACTTAAAATTTTAAATGTAAGGAACTTTTGTAAAATTTAAACTGTTAAATAAAAATTTAATAATTATTTTTTAAAAATATAATAAATTTAGATTCTCAAATACTTTAGCATCCCTGGGTTGAACGACTTTAGTATCTACAGGTTAGCTCATTTTCACGTAAAAAAAGATGACATGTGGTTTGGTGGATGATTTTTATATCAATTAAATATGAATTTAAAATTTAATTATAAAATGACGAAAATTTTTGAATTAAATATTTAAATAAATATTTAAATTTTTACAATACTTACAAGCTCTTATAATTAAATAAATAAATAAATAATATAGAATAAAATACATATAAAAATTAAAATTTTAAAAATTACCCATCCTTACATTTCCCTTAAATCTATTTCTAACATTAACAAGAGGTTACATGTAGTTTTATAATCTAAAAATATCCATATTTTCTTTTATTTTTCTACATTTTGATTAAATTACGTAATTATTTTTTAAAATTTGTCCAAGGAGGCTAGGTAAAAAAATATGTATATATTTTACCAAAAACAATGAAGTGGACGTAATTGTGAGTAGAAGCTCGCTTTCAGACAGACGCTTTAAAGAGGGAAGGCCCAAATCATGGTTGAAGCAAGGTTTTGCTAATCTATCATCACAAATATTAGCTTCCTTGGAAACATGGAAAATTAAATTCCAAATCTCCTTGAAGTTGAAGCCTTTGGCCAAAAATAAAAATCTCGCCAATTGAAAATAGGCTTTTCATAACATGAAGATTTACCACATATGCAGTCCTTCTGACAGTAAAAATGTGAACCACCCAAGAAAGAATCACACAGTTAACTATGCCCTTTTTATTTTTTTAAATATTAGTTGGTATTAACGTATTTATATAATAATTAATTTAGTATACAAATTTTAATAAAATTATTTTAAAAAATCATATAAACTATTAAAAAAATAATTTTATTAAAATTAATAGTAAAAATATCAAGACCTGCCGATGCCAATTAAACTCTCCACATCCCAAAGCCAATTTGTCTCTTTTCCAAGAACCCATCATCAAATGGTAGTACTCACAGATCGTGCCATCATAATATTTGTGTTATTCATAATATTATTATCTTTTTTTTTTTTTTCTAAATCTGTATTTATTATTACGAATAATTACTTTACTAAAATTGTTTTATCAAAATTTTGTCGGTGACTTTATTAAAGTGTTTTGTTGTTTTGCTAGAGATTTTGGTCATAAATCTTAAAGCCTCTATTGGTTGTAGGCCATCAAGAAATTTGTATCAAAATTTGAACATAATATCAAAGTATTTTAGGACTCAGGATGTATTTTGTCCATTTTTTTAAACGTCTTCTCTCATTTTAAAAATCTCCACTTACAATTATTTAGACAAATACATAGAGAAATGAGTATATGCTGCGCTTTGTACATTAAAAAGTGTTAATCCAATAATCCTTAGTTTTGGGAAACAATGCTTTGAAAAATTTATAATAAGATTAAAGAGTTATACAAGTGGCATAAAAGCTATGTTAAAAATAACATAATGCATTTTAAAGACTATGTTTTATCATCTTTCTATTAACGAGTTCAAGATAATATAATGCATTTTATAGAATTAACATGAAAATATTAAAATTTGAGGAATAAAATGTTGAAATATATTTGAAGATCTCTCTACCTTCTTTTTTTTTTGTGCCACATTTGAAGATGAAAATATCATGTCTTTCTAGTACCTCATGTATCAATCTCCCGCGGGTCGGAACCGAACAAACAAAACAAAAGTTCCCGCTCTCGGTCCAACCCATTCCGTCTTCCCGGACTCCTTGCTTCTCGCAAAGCGTCAGGTAGCTATCAACTTCTTCTATAGTTTTCTGAGATGTCAGGTATACTGAAACCCAGCTGATTCAACTTCGACAAGGTTGGTTCACCTACTTCCGTTGTCGATCTGGTTGTGCCTATAAACTGTTTGATCATTTGCTTCAAACGTCCAAGGCTGATTCACAGTCTTGAATATTCCATAACAGCCTCACTGCTTTACAGGGCTGTGATTGCATAAAAGATATTTTAATTCCGCATACAAGTCTGCAAATGGGCGGTTCGAGGGAGAGCTCTCCGGATTGGATGCGTTCTTTCAAGGTTTTCAGAAGAATATTTTTCTTTCTGTTGGGTTGTTTCAGAAGATTCGATTGGAATCCGTAATTTATTATTTTTGAATTACTTTATAATTTGCATACACAAGCTTGCTGACTGTAGTACTAGTTTGGTGCTTGTTACCGCTAATATTCATGCAATTGTTCCTTCCAGAAGAGTTGTGATTAGGAGGTCTTGTCTGATGCAACAGGAAATGCTAGTAGGATCTATGGGGTTTTCTGATCTGAGCTACTAATATGACTTGCTCTCCAGAGAAACCTATATGGCCTACATTGTTTCTCTTACCAGATGTCCTCCCTAGATAAATGTCGGAATCTGGGCAGTTATATTACTCAGTCTATAATAGACATCAAAATTCTGGAACTGTTCAAAGTTCTACTTCAAATTGTTTCATTAGTAACTTGGTACCTTTCCATTCACAAGCATTGATGATGCAACAACGGACCATACTTTCATCCTTACATTTTCGTGTGCTTGCTAATTAAGATAATTTATAATGTTCACAAGGTGCCAACTGATTCACCATTGACAATATCCACGGATTCTGGGTCTTTACAAGATGGTAGCCCTTCAGTTGAGGATAAAGCTGATCATGAAGAGTCATCTTTGAAGTCACCTACATTTCCGGAGATTGGCAAGAAGGAGAACACAGGTCTTGGCAAAAGCTGTGCTGAGTCTTCACCCAGACAGACATTAGAAGCAGTCTCTCGGACACCACCCAGAAGAAAGAAAGTAGACAACCAAAAGAGAGAAGGTATATTTGGAATTTGACTGTTGAATTCTGTCAAGAAGAATATGTAAATTAGGTATAGGATTTGTAGAGAGTCAATTAGTTCTCAACAAATAATTATGCCAAAGAGTAAACTCCAAACACAAGCATATACACAATATCCATGGCAATAGGATGTGAAAATTGTATCAGTTTGATTTTTAATTGAACTTTCATTTATGTCCTTTCTATTATGATCCAGGAGACAGGAAGAATAAGAGGATTGTGAATGAATCAGACAATGACAAGCATATAAAGCATAGTGTAAGAACCTTGTCATCATGCTATCAAGATTTGTTAAGTGGTGCTCATTGATATTATGAGCAAGGAACAGATAATATTTTCATTCTTCTACCATAGCTTCTTCCACATACGGCAATTCCCTCCTTGAACATAGGGTTCTGCTCTTAAAATGATTTTTATTGTAATTTCACTGTCTCTATACAAGGTAGAAAAGTTAAATATCCTAATAGTATTTAGCCTGATGCCTTCTACAAGGACAAAAACAGAAAGATTTATTTGCCAAAGAATCTGTTCTGTGTTACTAATGATATTTAATTTTTTTAGGAATCTATTCATTCAATTTGGACACTATCATCTGATTCTGAGTCATGTGCTGGTAGTACAAAAACAGAAGATCATATTGATCAGGTGGAAACTCGTGGGCACCAAAAATTTGAATTCCTATGTGAAGAAAAATGTGGGGATGAAATTGTCATTGGCAATGATATAAAGTCTCCATCAAAAATGCTCTCAAAAGAAAAGCCTTCACCGAAACAAATACACCTAGAAGATCATACACCACTTAATGGGAGGAATACAAAAGGCAGAGCAAAAGGCAAAGGTATGAACTATGAAGTGGACTAAGTGAACGATTATTAAAGATGAAGAGATGACTCCATCTTCTTGCATAATTATGTGAGCAAAGGATTTGCTTATTATTTTGTGTATGTCATCTGAAATTGGGACAGGGAATGATGGAGATGCAGAAGTTAAGGAGGAAGGAACCTCTGAAATGCACGTTGAACCAAATGTAAGAATGCTCAAGTTTATATTGATTCCAAAAATAGGTTCATGATATGCCCTGGTCTTCCAAACAGTAATAACTATTAAAAGTCCTATGGATTATGTATCTACTCTGGCATCTGAGTTTTACTTGCTACTTGTAATTGGCAGGTCTCCTCCTCAGGGTTGCCTTTGATGCTTTCTGAGAAAGTTCATCGCACAAAGGTTTAGTGGCTGCATTAGCCTTCCCCTTTCTATGTATTCAGTTTTAATACAAGTGCCACATTCAATGTCTTTAATATGCCGTAACATTAATTATATATTTCATAATTCATATTATGAGGGTAGTCAAATTAGTTACTGGTTTCACTGCTTATTGACAATAAAAGAAAATGTTTTGGGAATTCTTGAATAATGCTGGTTATAATTTGGATTTGTATTCTTTGCTCTAAGTTGATCCATTATGTGATGCATTATTGCATTGTGGCTTATTCATGAAAAAAGGTGTGTCTCTCACATGGTGAATATAGATATTACTTTCCTCTTCCTTTCTCACAAGAAGGAAAACAGGAGCTTTACGAGGACTTCCTCTGTTTTGGCAGGCACTAATTGAGTGTGAAGGTGACTCCATAGATCTGAGTGGCGACGTAGGTGCTGTTGGCCGAATAATAATTTCAGATTCTCCTTCTGGGGATCAGGAAATGTACTTTGACTTAAAAGGTATTGTTTTAGTGCATGTTTTCTGACTAACAAACGAATTATGACTTAATTATTATACTGTTCAAAGAAACATGGATTCCTAGCTCATCGTACTGTTGCATGTACATGTGACTCACTAATTATAAATAAGGTCTTAATGCAGCTTAGCTGATTTAGTAAGCTAAATGATTGCTACATGCTGGGTTTCCTTAGAATAAACTGAACATGTACACAATATTATTAAATATTGAGAATCCCTGAGACTTAATGATAATATTTAAGCTTTTTAATTGTTGAGTTCTTCATATAAATAAATATGACTTTCTTTTCCGAGTTACGTGCCTTTGTAATCTGCAATTCTAGTGTTCTGCCAATTAAAATTCTGTCCGACCTTCTGAGTTAGTTATATAAACCTTTCATTTTCTAGTGGCAACCTGTATCTGATCGTACAAATTTTACTCATTGTTGCAGGAACAATATACAGAACATCAATAATTCCTTCCAGGACATTTTGTATTGTACGTCATTAATCCTGGATGGGATTTTCTGCATTTGAAATCATGGTCTTCTGGTTTCTAGTAGGAAGATGCCTTGTAGCATCTAACTTTGATAATCCAGATATTATGCCATTTTATAATACATTGAAATTCAAATCTTGCTTTTGCCTTTTGATATGAATTTGTTGTTTCTTCAGGTTAGCTTTGGGCAGTCAGAGGCAAAGGTCCGTTAGTTATCTACTTATTTACTTGTGTATTCTCTTTAGGAAAATTTTTTCCATGTAACATCAAATAAGAAATTTTCTCACATTTGTCCTTTTGACATTCTAGCTTTCTTATCTTACCTCGATAGTGATTTTATTGTTACCCTTGAGTAGTGAGTCTAGTGACAGTAGGAAGAGTATGTTTTAACATTTTACTGTGCTATTCATATATTTCTTCATCAGATAGAGGCCATCATGAATGACTTCATACAGCTCAAACCACAATCTAATGTGTATGAAGCCGAAACAATGGTTGAAGGTTAGCTGCGTCTATCAAAAATTGATTGGGCCTTCTATTTTGATTCGTGTTACCTTTTGTAGTATGCATAAATTCCTGTCCTCTCATTGAATTTTTCTGTATGGGAAGGGACTCTGGATGGTTTCTCCTTTGATTCGGACGAGGAAGCTGACAAGTTGCCAAAAGCAAACCAAACTGATCAAAATGAGAATGATGAGGAACAACCCAACAAAAAAGCAAAAGGGAAGGTTGACAAATCATCAGTAAGTTAACTACGGTACTTTTGTGTTTTAGAATTGGCCATCATGAACGATGGGCTCCTTAATGCTATAATAAATGGTGCGTGCATCTTTATTGGTCAAAAAAATTTGGATGCAGGGTGCTGCAAAGAAAAGAGGTAGGACTGCGGGAGGAAAACCACCACCACCGAAGAAAATTAGGAAAAAAGCTCAAGGTTCCAAGAAGGCAAAGGCTAAAAAATGAGTGTTTAATGTCTTGCATATGCCATGAATTGTTATACTCGGTCCCTAGAGTTGGGTTGATAAACGGTAGAGTTGCTGGACAAGTGTTGGTGACAGATGGAGCCATGGAGGTGGAAGTCTATAACACGTGCCACTAAGTTCTAAACAAGTCATTCTTAATATGTTTCTCAGTTTGACTCAAGATTCCAAATTACCATTGTAATTTGATCTTCAACGAATATTGTTATCTTTGATTTAAATTAGCTGGCCATTATTCATTAAACTTATGTAATCGAATATAGAACGTGCGAGAGAATCATTCTTATATTCCGGGTCACATTAGAAAATTACAATTCTTTTTACAACTTCACTTGATATGAGTGTTTAGAGTAAAGTTATGGCTATGTGCTCTATTTAGCAAATAGCCTCTGGGTCTTAAGCAGCCACCAAGCTACTGAAGCAATGGAAGAGTATCTTCTGACTCATTAGTATTCGTGGAAGATTCTCAAAGTATAGCACTCAACCGGTCTTCATTTCCATATGCTTGACAAGACCCTTTTTTCCTACCTCCAACCTGTGAGGAATTCACGATATTCTCTTGGAACATTGTTTCATGTCAAAGGCCATGTTGCAAAAGATGCTGAGAAAGCAAGAGTGACAATAAAGAGGAAGATTGGCTTGGGTAAGGGTGAGGTTACACTCGAGGAGGAACCGACCTGCTGAGTCTTACCACGGCTTTTTCTAACCCTACGTCGTAATGCCAAATGTTAGTTTTGGGGTTGAAATTCTCTGCAAGTATATGGCAAAGTAAAGAGGGAGAAAGTAGTCTGAGATAATACCTCTTGCCGTTGGGACAGAAAATAATTTGATATCCATAAGCTTTGCAGGTGAAAGTGCTGGTGGTGTCATCATATGCATAGCTGTAAGCTCTTGGACATGCCTTCTTGAAAGTGGTTGAATAAGAGGAGGGACGACATGTCGATGGGTTGGCATATTGTCCGCTGCAACAGTACTGATCCGATCCAAACGCCTCGCAAGCACTCCTACACCCAACTACACTGCCACCTTGGCGTCCATTTCCAATCACTACTTGAAGCTCTTTAGGGCAACCTGTACCGTTGCATTTTTGGAATATGTATGAGGTGCAGCAATACAAATTACTTAGTCATTCTCCCAAAAAGAACCGATCATGAGTTGATTAGTGGAACCATTTTTTTTTGGAGGGATTTAAGCTCGATATTAATTGATATCCATATAAAATAAAGTTCAAAACTCATTTGATCTTGACGTGTACTATGATTAGAGTTATCAAGGTAAGTCAATTCTCATGAACTACTTCGTCAAATGCTAATAAAAATTATAATGCATCTGTTGACTTTTAACCTATTCAATGGGATTAATCCACCAATTTTTTTTTTTTTTTAAAATAAGGTATTGGCATTTTACAGTATCAGTTGAAACTGAGATGAAAATATACCCAAATTCTTTTAAAGTTAAAATATAATTAAAATATTATTAAGAATAATATTGATTTGTTTCTCAGAAAAATAGTTTATTAAGAATATATAAATTTCAAAATTTCATTTTAGATTATTTATTTTGCATAAAAACTATATATTTAATTTATTTCAAATTTAAAAAATCCATTATTCCTTATATTGGATAAATTTATATTTAATACTTATTATACTATGTATATAACATATATAAAGATATTTAATTAGAAAATTTAATTATAGTTTCTATTTTAATAAGAAAATTTAGTGTAGCAAATTTTTTTTATTTATTTGGAGTATAGATTTTCAACTCTGTAAAAAGAGAGTGTAATTTACTCCATTAAATTCATTAACAATTCTTAAAGCATTGAAATGAATTGACAATTTCATAGTTCGAGTCCCAACCAGCCGTCATCTAGAGCTCCAACTATATATATATATATATCCTCTTACCTCTGTTGAGATCAGAAATACAGCCAGTGGAATTACATGCAGAGGTACCATAGACCCCTCTTGGAACAGCAAGGAGAGGCAGATTGTAGCCATCCACCAGGCTCACATCGTAGAAGTCTTGGTCCTTCCCTGCACCAAGTGTTATCTCAAACAGCGACGCAGGAGGCGCAGCTCCATTCCCTTCACATTCCAGCTTTCCCCCACAATCCGCTGTTTCACACTTCCCATTTCCATTTCCATCGAATTTGCATCCTGTCCTTCCCCATATCCTCCCTGACCACTTCGGCCCACTCGTCAGTTTCATACTTCTCCCCGGCTCCAACCGGAACCCGGTCGGCGACAGTTCCGGCGACCCTGAACCGGAGAGCGTGCCGGGCCATATGGTGTGCGTGCAGTTGTTGGTGACGGTGAATGTGATGGAGTGAGAACAAGTTGGGAATATCAAGAGAAGAAGAAGCATACAGGGGAATCTGCAGGACGCCATTTTTGAAGGAGCGGAATTGGAAAGGAAAAATGATAGGCTTCGTATTTGTATTGTGACGATGCATTGCAAAACCAACGCATGAAGTTGCTCTGTTGAAAATCTGACCCGAAAGCAAAACGACTTTTATGGGTTTAGCATTTCTTTTACTGTAAATTTTCTCATCAAAAAGCTATTCTTTGCGTTTGCTGTTGCATGAGAAATTGCGCAAATTGGGAAATCTGCGATGCAGAATCGTGACTTCGCTCCAAAGCAGCGTGTCGGGATCTCGTATTCCCCTCTTTCGCCGGGTAGGTGAACGAATTGCTTGTGGAGTAAAATATTTTCAGGGATGGAATCAAATGTTTGAGATTCAATAATTAGGGAAATATATATTTTGAAAGTAAAAAATTGTATTATTTCTTCTTAAAACTTACTTCCATGGATAGTAATTTTTAAGATAATTGCATTACTAAATACCAACTTAAAATAATTTATTATATTTGCAATTTAACTCCAACATTTTATTTAATTGTTATTTATAAGCATCAAGCTCTTTATTTCTAAATTATTAACTTATACCCTCACTATTTCTATTTTCTCAGTGTCCTCCAAAAATATCAATATGTAAGTCAATAAGGAGACAGATGAGGCTTGTGTTTGTTATTCACTGTACTTTAAATACCAAAAAGGGGATAATATTATTATACAGGTCTAAAAATGATTATTATACTCTACACACGATTATCTCCATAAGATTGTTAAAAAATACTAGACTTCTTAGATTTGTCCACCAATTTGTAGTAATAATTCGAAGAAGGACTAATCAGTCACTAGCGTAATTAATCATGACTGTTCGTACTCACAGTTAATTATCATTATTTTTAATTTGATAGTGTAATGCACATATTGATTCTCTAATATAAAAAAAATCTTTCCCATGGCGGTATGCCCTTGACTTCTTCTGAGCAAAGATTGGTCCCAGAGCATGTACCAAAAACCAATCACCAAATGTTTGACTATTTAGGGAGAGGAACGCAGAACCTTCCAAAGTTTTAATTCGAACTTTGAATTTGATTCACGAATGAAAAAGATATTGAGGTCTTGACTCTCATCTTATGTCATCTATCAAATTCAATAATCTTCTTATGCATATGTAAATGAAAAAAAAAATTTAACAACAAAAATCTATATAATATACTTTAAATATAGAAGGCATAAATTTTAATCACTTCTAAACTGCAAATGATAAATTTATAAATATTACGTTAATAATAAACCATTTTTAAAATAATAAACACTGAGAGTTTCAAGGTCAGTCCAAGATTGCCATGAGCACCATATTTATCCACAGCACTTCCTCTCTCTTGGGACTGGAAGCATAGAGAGAATATTCTCTCTATGCAGTTTAGCTATTAATAAAATCACCTAAATTTCAGTATTCACGAAGACCAATATTCCCTGCATTCTAAATATCAAAATGAAACTTCTCTGATCAGAATTTCATTGAAAGCTCATCAACATGTAACAAGTTACAGATTTTTTTCCTGTTACATATAAGGTCAGTGACCTAGGAACAGAGCAAAGAAAGGATAAATCTGCCTAGCAATGGAAAAGATCTCTAGTCTATGTTAAAAGTTAAAAAAAAAAAACATATACAGTATTTACATATCTCTGGAGTCAAGAATATCAGGATCCAGTACAAACTTGCGTCATTTATCTCATCTCAAAAGAATGACTCCTGTGTCATGCCAAAAGTAGAAAACGGAAACATTAGTTTCGAATCGGAGTCTTAACAGGATACAAACTTGCATCGGTCCAGCAATAGGAAAAACGGCTTGCTCGGGCAAAATCACTCAGTCCTACAACATATAGGGGAATAATATGCAGGATTGACAGGAGGCTTTGTGTTTAAAACTAAATTAGGATTCAGCATGCCTGCTTTTCAGCTTTGCAAATCCTGTTTGCATTATCTCCTCAATCTTGTAAACAGCATTTGAATTGTCGCATCAAGTCAGGCTCGCGTTCAGTCGTGTAATTCTTTAAAACACCATTACGGTCATCTTCTCTATTCTTTAGCAAAGGCAACCTACATTCAGAAAATAAGACAAAAATCACTTCTTCAATATCTAGAACAGCAAATCTATATCACCATTCACAATAATATATTCAGTATTGCAACAAAAATGTTTTAACGCTCCTTGGTAGCATTTGCTTCAAAACCTGCACAAGTTACATTAACCTCAGACAGCCGGTTATCAATCAAGTCATGGAAAGAAAATAAGATAGAAAGATAGTCAATACAGATGCAAATCTAAACTAGAGCTGGGCAGCAAAACTAAAACCTTTCACCAGATAACATACCAAATATTTTGTTCATATGAAGAACTTGAGAGAACCTGGGCTTACAGAAATAAAGGTTAACAAAAAAATCCTGAATAAAGTGATCAGTCTGAAGTGACAAAATTAACAGTAGTCACCTGTTAGTTGAATGGAATTCAAGGAAACAAAAGACGTAAAAGAATACAAGTCCTAACAGGAATGGTACGAATTACGATTACACAAATACTACAACTGGGTTTCCTTGCTATTACAGATAACTATAAACTTGATCATAAGCTAGAAAAGGGTTACAGATAGCTTATATATAGTACAATATCCAGGTCTAAAATCAGAATCAAGCAACACAATCTAGCATCCTGTAGCTAGCTATAATAGTGTGCTTCTCAACAAGGTTAGCAAGAGACTGATGTCAATTCAAGTTTGATAACCCGCGGATAAAGCCTGGTTAAATCACCATTGAACAGTCAAGCTACTTTAAGCACTACATTACATTATTCCTAGAAATATAAGGAGTTCCTACAATAGATGGACACATCAGGTCCACCAATAAGCAGCCCATAATTGATCAAGTTCTGTTACTCATCTAATAGAAAAAGGAAAAAAGTCCCAAGGGACTAGAAATTATTGAAGTCTTTTGAGTTATATAATATAAATCTAGCTCATCTCCATGCCATCTCCAACTTGGCTGCAGATAGGACTGACAGCAGAGAAAGATCTCTCAAAAGGAGAAGGATGAATTTGTGCATCCCGTCTACGCTTAAAACCACCACAGCTGTCAGTGGGCGCATTCTCAGCATCAAGCTTTCTTCTGACACCTCTCACTGCTTGTTCCTCTGCTGCCGTAAGAGGGAAAATTTTACCACTTGCTCGGCAAAGAGAGCTATGGTTATCATACAAAATTCTCTGGTTGCAGTTTTTATCACATATGTGAGTCAGCCCTGTTAGCTTGCAGCGATACATGTTTCCACAAACATGTTCATTTTGACATTTCCAGTCGCATTTGTGAACAGGAATTGGACCATCTCGGCCCAAAATACTTGACAGATAAATAACATTTGCAGGACCTGCAACCATAGATTTGCCATATACCTCCATTTCTTCTGTTGATACAGCAACTTCTAAGATTCAACTCTAATACTCTCCGACTTCAAGGCCTTGCCTGGATTGTCTGCAGGGCCCAGCACAATAGAGATCAGTGAAAGTCACAGAAATTGAACTGCTTGCCTCTAGAGAGAGAGAGCGACTGATACTCTGCTATTCTTTTATTAACAAATTACAAATAGGCATAGCTTCTCTCTAAAAAATCTCAATTACTTGCCTTTCCATTCAGAAAACGTTCGACACCTAACTTAGATTGTATTAGATTGTATTCCTTGAATTTATCAGCCTGAGATGACGAGAAACCAGGCCAACAATTTTGGACTTTACATATATACCGTCTTCACTTGACAAATTGTACCGAGTTTTGTTACCATATCTGTCTCCAGGGATAACAAACAAATAACGTATATTCTACGAGCAAACAAATGACATCATGCGACAGATCTAAACCACATCCATGTAAGAGTTCCGAGAAAGCAGAAGACACGACAATTAACACAAGCTCCGTCAACAATTAACTATAATTAAGCACCTTAAAGGCTTATTACAAAGCCTATGCAGAATCAGTGTTCATCCCCACCTTAGGACACAAAAATTCGGATCGATAATCCCCATGAAACAACTGAAGAAACGCATACATCAAAATTCTCATCGCACCCCCAGGCATAACTAACAACTACATCATCACATTCACACGCGCGGGAAAGGAGGGCGAATTCAGAATCACAACAAAGAACCAACCAACGCCGGACAATAAAATGAAGGTAGATAACTCACGCTCTTCAACAAAGACAAGCCGCCGAGTCTTCCTCCTCACCTCCGTACCTACAAAATGAGAAAGAAACAAGAAATGCAAAACTGAGATTTCTCTCTCCTCTCTCTCAGACTCACACTATGCAGCACCTAAGCTTACACAAAATTAAATTAAACAGACAAAGAGGCTTAACGGGTTTGGTATTTATAGAAAATGAGCGCTACTGCAGTGTGCGACTTCAATGGAGAGAACGCCCACGTAGACAGAGGGAAATGCAAATGAAATTCACGTGAAATTTCGGTCAAATTGTGGGCAAATCGTAATTTCACCGAAGTCATGTTTTTGTGCCAGGTGGCCACTTCACCTACATTTTTGGATAAACTAGCGGATCCAACGATCGTAACGGAGTGTCTGAACCCGTCATCACTTTCTTGTTTTTTTTTTTGTTGATTTATTTATTTACTTATATTTTCAATTAATTATAAGATAAGTTTTTGTAACTTGTTTGTCACGTGTCCCCAACGGTTCTTTTTCTCTCTCTCTCCTCTTGCTTTCACGCTTTTAACGATTCAAAGACGCGAGACCGAGAGACAAACAGGGTGAGCCTCGTAGACTTTATCATCCTATTAACACTCGACACGTGTAATCGCAAGCGGCATCTGCGATGTCCGCTGCTTTTGCATTGACTGAAAGGACCTTATCCTCACTAGTCTTTGAGGCTTCTTTCGACTTTCAGCGGCTTGACTTACTGGACTCAGCCCATGACCCGAAATCGGCCCATACACTGTAATCGGAGCTTCTCCTAGGGGTTCCGCCGAATTGTGAACCCTAAGCTGATCTGCGGAAGCTCCGCCGCGCCGCTGCTTCTGCTTCTGCAAGATCGCCGCCGCGCCGAGACAGTACTTGTGGAAGACTCCATTGCAACGCGTCATATTTGTTCCGATTTGGGCGATGACCGCGACTTTTTCAAGACTCAAGGTTCTTCTCTAGCTTTTAGCTCTTTTTCTTTCTTCCTTTCTTTTTCGTTGAATTGTAAAAGGCTCAATGATTTGGGTTCTTCTCCTGCGAGTCGTAAATCTGTGTAAATCAGAGATTTTGAGTGTAAATAACTCTACCTTGAATTTGTATCCTTTTATCATAGGATTCGTATGCTATGAATGGAATCCTTTTCTTTTTGCCAAGCTACAATGTTCAGTGAATTGTCTTCTAATATCCTCAGTATATTGCGGATCATCTTCTAAGCTTCAAACATAGCAAAACTGCAAGAGATGAATTCCATGGTATTTCTCGTGGAATAATATTCTTTTAGAAATGATTTTGTTGGTTTTTTGAGGTCCCCATGTACCTACGGGGATGAGAGATATTTCCTCACCATCACTGGACTCAAGGGTGGGGATATGCCCCTTGCCATACCTAGTTCTGTTGTTGCCTTCCCAAAACTGGAGTACGATTAGCGTTTCAGCCTTTGTTAATTGGTTTTTTTTTTTTCTGTGAAGAATTACTGAGCGATTTGAATTTGTTGGTAAGATTCACTTCTAAATGTCTGATCTGATTTTTTTCCCTAGGATTTTTTCTTTTCTGATGTCATGTTCCAAATTTTTCGCGCGTTAGAGAGTGATTAAGCTTCGGAGTTATGTTTGATAATCTTGCCGGAGAAAAAGGATTTCTGATTAACTATCAGATGTGATGATTATGCGAATACCCTGTTATGTTTGATTGTTACTAGACTTTTGGTTTATAAGATTTGGAAAAACCTTTTTTATATGCATTTACATAGCATTTAAGTGGCTTGATCCCCGTAACTGATGTTTACAGTGAGCGGATCTGCCTGGGTGAGTGTTCTACGCTGGGAAAAGGATCATGGTGGGATTTAAGAATAGATACTTGGTGATGGAGGTTTTTTTGGATCCTAATAGAGACCATGTGGGTAATGATCCTATTATAATTACCCAATTCAATGTGTCGAAAGCAATAAAAGACAGCATCCTGCAGAACTTTGGGGAGTGTGGTCTGGCTTCTTCTGTGGGATCTTTCCAGGGTAAGTAACAAGTTACTGCTTGTTTGTAGTTCTTCTTATCTGTTTTGCCTTCTGACTATGCATTTTACAATTGTTTTTTGAAATGATATTTATACTTCTTCTTGTTGTGAAGTCAAGCATGTCAATCCAATCATCAATACGTGCATCATTAGGGTCTCAAGAGAGGAATATGAAAAAGTTTGGTCTGCCATTACAATGGTCAAAAGTATTGGAAACTATCCAGTGATATTTAATACGTTGGACCTGTCTGGTAAGTAGGCATTCTGGTGATGCATTATCTTCCTATTATTTCCCTTTATTGTTATTTGTTAAGTTTGACAAAATAATATGTTATGGCTTATGACTTCATCTACGTTTGTAGTTACCGCAATTTCTGATTTCCTGTACAGAACACTTCTTTTTGACATAAAGCTTTGCTTTTCATTCTTCCACTCAGATTTATTATTCAATCACAATCACTTCATATTACATAACTACGCATGCATCGCTTTCCTTACTCTACTGTTAGGTTGAATATGGTAAACTCTTGTTTCATGACTGTCCTTACTATACATTAGTTTGACTTACAGAATATGATTACTGTCTTCTCAATAAAACATTAAAACTTTCATACATGTTTTCTTTTGATATAATCAGCTTCCAGAATTTTTCATCAACTCGATTATATTTTTTCATGTGCTTGAGTCACTGATTGCATATTTTCCTTCACCTTTATTTGATTTTGAACATGTATGGTATGGCTCCTGATATGTATGTTGTCTTTTACTTCAGGAAGTATAAAGGCTTGTAGAACTGCTGCCTTGAAGTGTGAGGAATTGAAGTTTGAGCAATACAAAATTATGGTAGGAGATCGTCTCTCAACAGATGTAATTCAGCGCATGCATAACTATCTTGACAAGATCAAAGTTTTGGAGCACTGAATATAATTTGGCAATCAAGTGCCAAAGCAAGCTTCCGTGAGATAGTTTTTGTTTGATCTCAACTAACTGTAATTCTGGTTATAGGTTTTAGAAATGTTTAGTAGACTATCATATTCATCCAGAATTTAGGATTTTCGAGCAGGAGATGTTTGGTACAATAGTATATAGGATTACAACCCTGTATTCAAGATGTTTGCGAGTGTACGGTTCTCCCCATTTACGGGTAACTCAGCTACCGAAACAATGTTGGGGATTTGACATGCCTGAGGAAAAAAAATGCTTTAGCAATTTTTTTAATCAATTTTCTCCTTTTTTCGGTTACCCTATTATTATATCAGGAAAAATTGCAAAAAGTTCCTTGAACTTTTGGTCAGTCAGTCTCTTGAACTTTCAAAACTAGAGATTAGATCCCTAATTTTTCACACTTCAAGAAATAAGTCCTTCTATCTATTTTTCTCTTAAGGACGTCAATTCATTTGCCACCTTAGACTTCCTATAGTTAACGTGGCAAGCTCTCATTTGCCCCTGATGCTAGTAGGTACCATTCGAAGCTGTTATGGGTGAGTCTGAAGTGGCATATGAGGTAATATTGTTAAGTGAAAAGTAGATTGAAGGACGTATTTCTTTATATGTGACAGTTTAGGGTCCTAATTTCTAATATTAAAAGTTCATAAGCTTTTCGCAATTTTCTGAGGTTGGCTTTTTGCATTTTTACCTGGAGATCTTAGATACTAATATATCTTATGCCCATCCTACCAAAATGGTTGAGAATATAAGCACCTAACAGAAAACCTCCTTGATATCTGTGATATGTTCTAATCTTTTTGTTAAGTGCACATCTTTGATTACCAGTCTTCTTTTTAGTGTTCGCCGTAAATTTATATATTTTCCTGAAGATTACTTGTGTTAACATCTTAGGATGTGTTTGGTGTACCTTGATATCAAGGTACCAAGGTGTCTAGCACTTAATTGTATGATATAAGAGATTATAGTATTCATGATATTTATGTTAGATGTGGCAACTATTTGTCTTGTATCTGAGTAATATGTGGTAGTTTGATTGCTGATGTTAAAAATATTATTTACCGCTCGAATTATAAAATATATCTTTTAAGTTTAAATAAATTACACCTTATAATTTGATTATATCTTTGAATATAAATATAATTCAAAAAAGTAAAAAATTCGTATATAATTTAGTACCTCTTTAATAAAAAAAATGAAACAAAAGTAATTTTTTTAACAAAATTTGTAATATATTTTACATGTTTATTACTTCTTATAATAAATTTTATTTTGAAATTAAATATTATGGATAAACAAGTGCAAAATTGATAAAATGACAGATTATTTTGCTCTACCCTTTGATGTGAGATGATAAAATATTTTGACTGTCATTGGATATGGTATAATTTTAATTAGATCTAATTATAATTTAAAAAGTTTGTTAATCCTAATAAATTTGGCTCTAAAAAAATAAAATTTGATTTGTAAAATAGGTTGGGTTTGAGTTTTTTTTTTCAACTCGGTTTGAATGAATTTTTTTAATTAAAAAAATTATTATTTAAAATTTTTTTAGTATAATATGATATTTTGATAAAAAATAAAAATTAATACTTTTTATTTAAAATATTTATATCAATATAATAATTTATTTATATTTATAACTTTATTATATATAATTTTACAAATAATAATTAATTATGTAATAAATTGATTTGCTCCTATCTTTAGAAAAAAAAAAAATAGTACAACTTTTAAGGATATGAGTATAATACTTTTGTCATAAGAGTATTCTAACAACAAATATTTTGTGATGTCATGTTTAGTTCAAAATCCCGACCAAATTTGGTCTGGTTGACTAGATTATTGTGAGTTATGTTGACTCCTTTTAGGAGGCCACAATTGTGAGATTAGTTGTTTGGTCTTTCCAGGCTTAATATGGCTTAGGACCAAGTGATGTTGCGTCTACCGACTCCAGAAAATAATAGATCCCTTACTCATGGAGTTATTTTTACTTTAATCTTTCACTTAATATTATTCTAATTTTGATCCTCCATACAACTCAAAATTATCCAAAATAATACCCATGTTACTTCACCGTTAGCTAACTGCTAATGTGGCAAGCTTTTTTGCTGACTTGTCATGTTAGAAGCTTACTTTGAAAAAATTGAATACCAACTCGCCACATAAGCAACCAAATCAGCATTCTTTGCACATCTTATACCAGGACCTTCAAAAGCACAATGTATCAGAAGTCAGAACAGAGCCTTTCCATCCTCTTTCAACGCAGGGGTTCCATCTCGAAAGTGGAGAAGAAGCAGTACTGGACGTCCCTGAGAAATGGTTCGGTCAAATTTGGGGAAGGCCATATTGCGTCTTCAACGATGTCGACAAAGGGTCGTGCGTCACCAGCGCACCAGCGATTAAGCCAAAAGAACTCCATTGCAGAGGCAAATCAAGTAATCCCCCAGCGACAATAATTGAAATGACGCTCAGATCCTCTTCTCTGCTGGATTTCTATGATGTGAGTCTGGTGGATGGACTCAATTTTCCTGTTTTGATGAGACCAATTGGGGTTGAATCCGGTGCAGTGTGGCTTTGTGCGAGGTGGATCTGAACTTCTGCTATCTGTCGGCGTTGGAAGTGAAAAGAAAAGGGAAGGTCGTGGGTACTTGCTTGGCTTCTCAATCGTGCGTCACTGGTAATTGTGTCGAGAAACTCCATTGCAGAGGCAGATCAGGTAATCCCCTAGCGACAATAATCAAAATGACGCTCGGATCCTCTTCTTATCCGCTACATTTCTACAATGTGAGTCCGGTGAATGGATTCAATTTGCCTGTTTCGATGAGACCAATTGGGGCTGGAATCCGGTGTGGGGTGGCATCATGCGAGGTGGATTTGAACTTTTGCTATCCATCGACGTTGGAAGTGAAGAGAAAAGGAAAGGTCGTGGGGTGTAAGAGTGCTTGCTTGGCTTCTCAATCAGCCAACTATTGCTGCACTGGGAAATTTGCTTATCCAAAGGCTTGTAAGCCTACTCTATTTGCTGAGTGAAACCCCAACGTTGGAAGTACTGTCATGGTGGGTGAGATGTGCAAATAATGGTGAGTTGGGTGTTTAATTTTTTCCACGTTAGCTTTTAACATGATTTGTCAACACAAGAACCTGCCACGTTAGCAGCTGGGTAACAATGAAGAAACAAGGGAACTAATTTAGATAATTTTAGATTGGGTGAGGGATTAAAATAAAATTATTATGAGTAGAGGACTAAAATAGGAATAATTCTATAAATGGGAGATTAAAATAAAATTTTTGTCAAAAAAAGTTCTATTCTCAGGATCAATTTTTTTACTCTATTAACGACAAAAAGCAACCCCAAAAAAAATCAAAGCACAACTCTCAGCGACTACTCTCTTTTAACTTGCGAGAAGAATATATATATATATATATATATATATATATATATATATTTATTTATTTATATATAAACTAGTTATGAACATGAAGCCGATTTACAAAATCTGTGACTAATGATAATAAAACCTTCCATGTCCGACGCCATCCACTCCGTACAGACAAAAAGTGGCACATAAAAAATGACCCCTTTTCAGAAGACTACGTTTTACAATTAGGACCGAGTATAGTACAATATAAAATTCAAAAAAATGATTAATGGTTAACTAATTATGTAAATATTTTGTGATGAAACTTGAATTCAAAGTTATTTTACGTATTAGAAAATAGTATTATATAAATATACATAGTTTGTATTATTTAAAAAAATAAAAAATAAGGGAAAATAAGAATCTAAACAAACCTGGTTTGTCATTCATTATTCTCGCTCTACAACAGAGTCTAACAACTATATATATATATATATATAAGTGTAAGTTTTTAAAAACTTATGTGATTGGGTTTTAAGTTTAGACTTACATATGTCTTGTACAAATTATTATGTTATGGGATAAAAATTTTACAAGTAATATTATTGCCATAATAGATTTAAAAATTTTGAAATGAAGTAATACGATGGATTCTAATTTTAATGGTACAAATTTATCTTTATAAATATAAAGTGTTGAAGACGTTCATAAGTCATAATGGGGAAGCACAAATCATGTAAGAAGGGATTGTGTCGGTTGTATTGTGAAACAGTAAAATAATGCTATTAATTTTTTTAAAAAACGATAGCACGTTCGTTGAAGACGTTTATACAGTATACATGTTACAAGGAGCTGTTTGGTAGTACCGTAAAACAGTAAAAGATGCTTTTAATATAAATAAATAAAAAGATAAAAGCACCGTAAATATTTTATTTTATTTTTTTTGTCGTAACCTTAAATATATTAATTGCATGTGTACGACAATGCAAATTCTCTAAATACAACTACCTCCTCTATATTACTGTCAGCGTGCTCCATGTTTGATAATTATTAGGGATGAGTACGAGTCCAATTTTGTTTTGCTTTTTTTTTTTTTGATTGATTTGTGACTCAATCTAATTTTATATTCGAATTAACTTTTAAGATTTTAGATCTACTTAACTCGGTTAAAATTGATTATCGATTGGGTTGAATTGGGTTTAATTTTTTTTAAAAAATATAAATTATTTTGTGAAAATAATTTTTTAAACAAAAATAAAAAAAATAAGATTTGAACAAAAATAAAATAAAATTAAAAAAATTTTAAGATTTAGAATAAAGATAATAAAAAATTAAAAAGAATTAATATTTTAAAATTTAGTTATAAATAAAATTTATTTTAAATTAAATTAAAATATATTATAAAATTTTTTAAAAAATCTAAAAATAAATATAGAGTCAGATTGAATTTTATATCACCTCAAAACTCGACCTAGACGGGTGAAAGTCCAATTATTTTTATTTGATCTTATCATAATCTAACTATATATTAAAAGATTGAGCTAAATTTATCAAATTAACTGTAACAATGCTCACCCCTCATCATTATTACCCATTACTATTATCATCTTGTGTTGTGACTGCTTTTATTTTGGTCAAAATAAAATAATAGTATACATAAAAAAAAAATACTTCTGCATTAAAGTAATGTTTTTCTTTGGCCACTTGCATTAAAATAATGTTAGTTATTAGACAATTGTTAATATTAGTTTTGATAATTTAATAAAAAAACATTTTGTAATACAAATTATGTACGCAAAACAATGCAACTGGCTTCATTATATATAGTATAGTATAGACAAACGTTAAATTATTTCTTCAAGATTACATTTCCCCACTTTCTGGTGAATTCATTACCACACTTTAAATAAAGAATTGTGATCATAAAAGCTACAGCTATGCAAAACCACCAAACAACGATAGCAAAGGTCAAAAGCAAGTGAGACAGAATTTTATAAAAAATAAGTAGATTCTTTTAATTATAAATCAATATATAAATATATATGTCACATTTGTAATAAAAATTATTTTTAACATATATATATATATATATATTTACTTTCAAGCAACTAAGCATATTTATTTTTATAAAATATAAATTTAAAAATCAGTCTACTTTCCTTTTTAATATTTTTTTAAACTTTAATTTGTTAATTTTGAAAGTCACAACTTAAAAAGTTCAGTATAAATTTTAAACAGTGGGGTTTACTAGTTAAGGAAGCGTGTTATCTATTTTAACTATGCAAGTTCAAATCTAAAAATTAGCACCAAAAGATATTTATTCTTACGAACATTGTAGAGGATACTATAGTCAGAGAAGGAATTTAGTCTTAACTAGCATGCAAACTAATTCAAAACTCATTAAAAAAATATTATCATGCAATAATTATAAATGAAGGCAGAATTACAATTAAGGACCATAAATTTAAAATATTTACCATAAAGAGACTTTAAAATTTAAAAGACCTAAAGTCACTTTTTTTTTTTGAAGAATTCTATCTTTTAAGACCCTAGAAAGATGTAATAAAAATGTCATAGAGCAAAATCTTAAAATCTCAAAACAAGATCCTTTAAAGTAAAAAATATATATATATATATATATATTCCTGAATCGTATAAAATAATTATACAATTTAAAATCTTTTGAAATAAATACAAAATTATGGTATTTTAACTGTAATCTTTTCAAAAATAAAAAATTAGACGGTGAGATGTGAAATTAAGCAACCAATGCATCATTACACCAAAGCCACATACACATGTGGATCCCATTTATATATTTTCCTTTTCCCCTTTCTTCTGCGAAACTTTATTATAAAAATAATTATTTGAAAAAAAACCCACACAAAAAAAATTCCAGGCCATTAAAAGGTGCCCTATGTTTGGTAGCATCAGACCCTCATTATTTATTCTTGTAAGAAAATATTAATAATTAATAATACAACATTAATTAATTAAATCATTACAAAAAATAAAATTATATAATTTGATTGAATTAACATTATTTTCTTATAATTTAATTAAATTAACATATTATTTATTTATTATATAAGTATGTTATTGTTGATTAATATTTTTTTAATTATTTGATTTAATTAGTTGAATAAAAATTTAATGTATTTACTGAGACTATATGTGATTATTTTTATTGTTTAACTAGTTCATATTTCTAAAAGAAAAAAAATTGAAACATGAGATGGAGGAAATAGCCGTAGAATCAGAATCCTCTAAGTTCCTGGTGTCAATCTAAATTGAAAAAATTTAGTAGTTCAAATTTATAATTAAAAATATAATTAGAAGTGGTTATATTAATTTAATATAAATTTAAATAATTAAATCTCTATAAAAAAAATTTATTATAATTAAATATGAACTTATATTTCTATTAACGTTGGAAAATTCAAATTGAAATTTTGTCATTGAAGTTAGAAAGGGATAGAAAGAGAGAAAAACTAGTGAGAAAAACAAAATGGCCTTCATACATTTTGAACAGCGGTGACGTCTATATAACTTCACCTACCTGTTTCCTTACGCACACGGCAACACTCTGTGGTACCCTCTGCTTTGTTTCCAATCTTCCATTTCTTTCGTCTTCCTCCTTACCAGGAAAAGCCTTCAAACTAACTCTACAACTCACTACACATTCCATCTCACCGCTCTGCAAAATTTCTTTTGCCTAAGAAATGGACAAGAAAGTGCTCGATTTCATTCTGGTCCCATCTGGTCTTCTAGTAATGCTGTTCTACCACCTCTGGCTCCTCCTTCGGATCGTGAAGCACCCTACTAAGACCGTCGTAGGCGTCAATGCCATCAATCGCCGCTTCTGGGTTCAAGCAATGATGGAGGTATGAATTTCGATTTTATACTCCCTTCATTGACGTTTGTGTTCAAATTGTATTTGAACACTATAGATCTTGTTGTATTCGAGCGTCGGTGGCCTATCGATTATCGTTGTCTCTTAGCTTTCGATTCATGTTAGGTTTTTGATTTTTGTTTATGAATATTTAATCTCATGATACGCAGGACGTGCCGAAGAATGGGGTCCTTGCCGTGCAATCTTTCAGGAACAACATAATGGCGTCGACTCTTTTAGCGTCGACGGCGATAATGCTGAGTTCGGTCATCGCTGTCTTGATGACCAGTAGGGATAAAGAGAGTAAGATGATGATTGTAGTGTTTGGGGACAGAAGCGAGCTGTGTTTGTCGATAAAGTTCTTCGCAATATTGGTGTGCTTCTTGTTGGCTTTTCTATTCAATGTTCAGTCCATAAGGTACTACAGCCACGCCAGCATCCTCATCAACGTGCCCTTCGAGAAAATCTGCCCGAATCCTCGGCACCGATTGCTCACATCTGACTACGTTGCCACCACCGTCAACAGAGGCAGCTATTTCTGGTCTCTGGGCTTGCGTGCTTTTTACTTCTCTTTTCCTCTGTTTCTGTGGATTTTTGGACCCATCCCCATGTTTATCTCTTGCTTCGTCCTCGTTTTCATGCTCTTTTTCTTGGATACCACCTTTCAATGTGGTTGGGCCGCTGTTTCTGCTAGTGAATGGGATCAATATAATAGCGATCTGGAGATTGCAGGGATGTCAAATTAGAACTAGATTCTTTCAGACAAATCATACAGGGTAGTGATTACTGATTACTGAAGCATGATAGGAGATGGGTGTGTGTTAGATATATTGGACATGGTGATTCGGATTCAATCCAAGTTGAATTGAATTGCATGTCAGCACAGCTAGATATAACCCAGTGAATAAGAGAATTTGTTTTTGGGCTATGTCTTTGATGTTAATGCATTGTTCTGTCTCATTGATACCAAGAATGGATGTTAGGTTTCATATTGACACAGACCACATTTCCAAGACGATCATGAAGGAGAAAAACCCAAATCAAATGACGCAGACAATAGCACATTCGCCATTGTCGTTTAGTATTGCAGGTTCAGAGATCAGGTCAGGACGGTTTAACTCACCTGGTAATTTTTCTCTTTTTTTTGGGGCCACTACATGTTAATTGTCAAAGATGACGAGAATAGGATATTCCGATAACGAAATGAATCTTTTAAGTAAATTTTGGGTGACCCACGTAGTATATCCTCGCATCTCGCCGCCACGGGTCCCTTAGAAGGTTTCCGTTTGTCTTCTTGCTGCAATAATCAATAGAGTAGTAATATTCAATTATTTAATTGAGAATAAGAGTCAAACAAATATATAGAGTTATAACTTGGTACCTGTATATTTAGTGACAAATTTTAGGTGCAAACAAAGCAAAATGATTATATAACTTTAGGGTTTAAGGTTTAATTACATGCATTCAGGTTATACCAAAGAATCTTTCATCATATTGGACTCTGCTAAATTCATTTATAGGCTACTGTCACTGCTAAATAAGACAAGTGTAATGGATTAAAATAACCAAACTGCCTCTAAAGAAATTTTCTTTATATAAATATCTCATACTAATTAGGCAGAGAATTATCTTCTTCGGCTCCTCCTTCATCTTCTACAATTTCGTTAACATTAATCTTAATCATAAAAATAATTTAAATATAAAAATCTACAACAATAACAGTACTCTAATTTACAAGACTTAAAAAAGCTTCCTAAATTACCTCTTCCATCGGGAAAAACCTACTGGCGAAACCGTTTTATCAGCCTCAAATGTTAAAATTATAGTGGACACTGTAATAAGGTAAAATTTAAGTAAAATGAATTACTTGTCATTATTTTTTTTTTCCTTTTTTGCTTCAAATGCACCTCGAGAAAACCACAGAAGAGTAATTTAAAGCAATTTGAAATCTATGAAGTGATGTTGACCAATTTAAATACGTTAGAGTTCAATTCTACCCCGCTTATTTAACTTGGGCCGTGGATGCTGACATGCAGACAGTACAAGAAACATTGGTAGAAAGGTAAATTTAAGAAAGATTATCCTGGTATGCCATGAACGCCAACTTTACGTGCCTCAATTTGCTTCGCATTGTTATTTCTTGTAGAAAGCTAAGTTCAACTTCTACACAAACATAGTAAGACAATCCAGAAACGAAATAAATTAATAACATATGACTCATGTTTCTTCTCCTTCCTTCGTGTTAAAACATCGTATAAGATTTAAATCTAATAAGATATTATACAATGTCTATCTAGAAAGGGTGCTCATTATGTAAAGATAAAATAATAATGATATAAATTACTATTAAACCCTAACTATAGTTAACTTTTTATAAATAAAGTTAGACTATTATATAATAGATAAAATAAGTTATAAAGACTTGAGACGCTTTGATAGAAATACTTGTGAAGTATTCTACAGTCGCATTTGAGAGGGAATGTAAGCTGTGAAAACCTAAGATACACACAATATACTGTAGGTATCTCATTCGATCAGTGATTCCAACCAGAGTTCGATCAGCTTTCACAATAAGGAGAATATCTAAGTCTCCTACCCTGAATTATCTATGAATGTATTATTTATTTTAATTCCATTCATTGGTATCATAGCCATAGACTGGTTTCCTTATTAATTTGCATATTTTATTAGAATCTAAGATATTTTTTTAGGCTATTTTAGTTAGGGTATTTGCGGTAAAATTTATTTGAAAACTTTTTTATTGAAATTTTCATTCCAACCAAGAAGTTACCCATCCCTACCCAGATTTCTTAAATTAGGGTTTTAGAACTCATAAAAAAATTGAATTTTTTTGAAATATTCCCTCAGCATTTCAAAGAAGCTTCTTCTTCCTCTCCTCATTGCCATCGGTGACACTCCCCCATTAGCTAACCTTCTATCAATCACCAACACCTACGTCATTAAAGCATTCTCATCACAACCCCCTGGCTGAAGAAAAAAATATTTTTTCCCTCTCATTTTTTTTTTGTCAGTCCTTCTCTTGAACTCATTGCTGCTGACAATGCTTCCAACGAGGCAGACACTACCGCCGGCAATCTTTGTTCTCTTTTGTTGGCGACAAGGCAAACCGTCAAGGAGTGATGATTGAGACGTGTTGTTATGGTGGTGAACATTACTGCGATCACGCTGCCCTCCCTCGCCAGCCTCGGAACCGCTCATAACAAAGTTGCCGGTGCCCATGAGTGGGCAATCAGCAAACAGCAGAGGAGCCGTTGTGGCGGCGACGATAAGGAGAGGGGAAGAGGAGGAAGGAAGAGGAAGAAGTCTATTTTTTGGGTATCTTAAAAAAAATAAAAAATTAAAAAAAAAATTCAGAAACCTTAAAATTTTTTTTTTTATCTGAAACCCTAAATTTTTTTTAGTAAATGAGTTTATAGGGTTTGATCTGAGCTTATTATTAAAAATTTTGTTTTGGGCCTTATATTTTTAGAAGATTTTTTTAAAGGTGACCCTTTTTTTCATTTTTATGGAAGAAATTTTGAGTCATGTAAAAATTTATTTTAATTGGACATGTGTCTCATTTCAAAAATAATAATTAAAGGCCTAATTGTTAAATCACTAATTAATGAACATATAGATATGTTCAAAAAATAAATTATGTATTTATATTTTAGCCCTAAATAAATACAATTAATTTTTGGTGAAAAATTAATTTTTTATATTTCAATAAATTTTGATTAAGTAATATGTGATTACTTGTCATTATGTTAATTAGTTTAACATTGTTTTTATTAAAAAAAATTTCAATTTTCTACCTATAGAAAATTTAGAAGTATAATGTTAATTAGCTCAATATTATGTATTTAATTGTGTTTATTTGTTTAACATGCATGAGCCCTTACCCTTATATTATTGCTCTTTGGATTTTTATATCGATTGGAAACCCATAACTGCGGGTTATTGGTCCTAATAAATATGTTTTAGATCTATGTTCTTGGTCTAACGATGTCACGTACGAGATCCGCTATTTGTTAAAGCATCAAATGCATATATTAAATATGTTAATTAGTTTAGCATTACATAATTGATTTGTTAATGTGTTAATTTGTTTAACATTTGAAAGATCATGATTTACAATTTGTTTGTAGCATGATTAGGACACTTAGTTGTGTTTTGATTTCGTTAATTTACACCTTGCATACAACTTTAGGATGATAATTGGCACTTTGTACTCTTTCGACTTCAGATTATGCATGTGTTAATTAACTTAATCATATGATACTTAGTGTCATAATTTGTAAGTATGGTGAACATTAAATCTTGTGTGTTTTTCATTATCTGATCATGATTCATGTCTATCTTTCTTTTTGTGTAAAGAATGACTACAATTTCTAAAAATATTGCTGCTGAGCTCAACAAGGGGTTGAAGTTAAATGGCGACAATTATGAGATTTGGAGTATGAAAGTCTAGCATCTCCTGGAAGAGCAAGAGGCTCTTGAGGCTCTCAATAATGTCATGGAAGAGCCAAAAGCTGGAAATATGACCCAGCATAGGTGGGACCGTGAGACTTATAACGCTTGGAAGAAAAAGAACTCCACTGCTCGCATTATATTGTTGAGTACTTTAGATGATGACATCCTAAGGGAGTTCAAGGACCACCAAAGCATTATGGGGCTTTGGAATGTTCTGAGAAGAAGGTTCAAAACTATGTCCATATCTAAATTGCATTATCTGACGATCAAATTTGACTTATATAAGAAACGCCTAGAACATTCAATGAGGAAAGACCTGGGGCTGATGTCTGATATGATCGCTGAGCTAAAAGATGCTGGAAATGTCTTAACAAACGAGCAATAGATCCAAGTCGTCGTTCACTCTTAGTTTGTAGGAGTATATGAAGATGCATCTCACTCACAATGACAGAATCACGAAAACTTGAGAAAGAAAGGCTTGAATCAGCCAAACCGATATCTGAGTTGCACATGACAATTTCAGGTAGAAGATATGATTCAAAGAGAAAGATATGGGGAAAGAACAAAGGACTAGCTCAACCTAAAAAAAAGCCAAAGACTAATTAGAAAGGCAAAAAGAAGCAATGAAAGGTGAATACAACAAAAGTTAAGTGTTTTAATTGGTAAAAGAAGGGACATTATGTGAGTGATTGCCTTGAGCCTTCCAAAAAGGTAACCTACACTGCTTATGCTAGTAAACTTTGTGTTTCTAGCTCTACTATGTTTACTGAATCTTGTCCTGTGTCGATTGTAGACTCAGGAACCACTATGTATAACTATGTACAGAGATCTATATGTTTAGTTTTGCAATGGTACTTTGGATACTTAGAGTATACAATTGCAGCCTCACTGTCATATTACACTAAACTGATTCAATGTTTTCTACTTTACACAACAATTAATCCAAGAACCTCTTCAACCAAATAGCCTCCTGGGTTGTTAAAGATAAGGTCACGAACTCTGCCTCCATTGTGAACAAGGATACATAGAATTGTTTCTTACTACTTCACTATATGGCACCATCACTGAGTAAGAAAACGTATCATAAGGTAGACTTTCGCTCATCTAAGTCCCCTCCATGATCAGCATTAATGTATCCTACCAATCGTAGATCTCTACTGCCTTAATAGCAGAGCACATAATTAACAGTCCCCTTCAGATATCTTAAGATCCTTTTTGCAATTTCCCAATGTTTAGGTCCTGGGTTAGTTTCATATCTACTCACCAAGCTAACTACTTAACAGATATCAGGCTCAATACACATCATAGCATACATTAGACAACCGATTGCATTCTTGTATGGAGTTTAACTTATATGTTCTCTTTCCATGGTAGTCTTAAGACACATTTTGGCATTCAAGGTTCGGCTTGTGCTGATAGGAGTGTCAACAGGGTTACAACTTTCCATACTAAAACATTCCAAAACTCTTTCGATGTAATTCTCTTACGAGAGATATAAGAGTTTCTTAAAATGATTTCTTGAAATCTTAACTCCAGAAATGTATACAGCTTCACTTATATCATTCATCTCAAAGCAAGATGACAACCAAGTTTTTACCTCATTGATCAACTCTATATCATTTCTAACTATGAGTATATCATCAACATATAATGTCATAATCATATACTTGTCCTTAGATCTTTTAACATATACATAGTTATCTTCACTCATCATAGTGAAACCACTAGAGATAACTATATTGTGAAAACAAATATTGAAGATTGTTTAAAGCCATAGATAGACTTCAAAAGTTTACAAACTTTTTCTTCTTGGCCCTCTTTAATGAAACCCTTAAGTTGTTCTATATAAATTTCTTCATTTAATTCTCCATTGAGAAAGATAGTCTTTACATCCATGTGATATAATTCAAAATTTAAACAAGCCACTATAGTTAGAAGTAAGTGAACAGAGGTAAATCGTATAGCAGGAGACAAACATTAATCAAGATCAAATAATTAAAAAACACGTAAGATTTAATGTTTATCATACTTACAAATTATAACATTAAATATCATATGATTAAGCTAATTAACACATGCATAACCCGAAGTCGAAAAAGCACAAAATGTTAACCATTGTCCTAAGGTTGTATGCAAGGTGTAAATTAACGAAATTAAAACACAACTAAGTGTCCTAATCATGCTACAAACAAATTGTAAATCATGATTTTTTTCAAATGCTAAACAAATCAACATTTGTTAACTATCATGTCAAACTAATTAACACATTAATAAATCAATTATGTAATGCTAAACTAATTAACATTCATTAATAAACATGTAAAACTAATCAACATATTTAATATATGCATTTAATGCTTTAACAAATAGCGGATCCCGTACGTAACATTGTTAGATCAAGAATATAGAACTAAAACAGATCTCTTAGGACTAGTAGCCCGCAGTTCTGGGTTTCCAGTCAATATATAAATCCAAAGAGCAATAATACAAGGGTAAGGGTTTATGCATGTTAAACAAATTAACATAATGACAAGTAATCTCATATAACTTGACTAAAATTTATTGGGATATAAAAACATTAATTTTTGACAAAAAATTAATTGCATTTATTTAGGGCTAAAATATTAGTACACAATTTTATATTTTTGAGCATATCTAGATATTCATTAATTAGGGATTTAACAATTATGCTACTAATTATTATTTTTGAAATAAGCCACATGCCCAATTAAAATAAATTCTTGCAAGACCTAAAATTTCTTCCATAAAAATTTAAAAAAAATTCTACTTTTAAAAAAACTCTTGTAATAATATAAGGCCCAAATCCTAAAAAAAAAAAACAAATGGAAGAAAAAACAAACTCTTTTAAATGCCCTTTTCTTCTTCAAAATTTTTTAAAAAGCCTAAAACAAATTTTTTAATAATGAGCCCAAATCAAACCCTATTAGCCTATTTACCAAAAAAAAAATTAAGGTTTTTGAAACAATTTTTTTTTCTAATTTTTGAATTTTTTTTATTTTTAAAAAATGCAACATAATTCATCTCTTTCCTCTTCCTCCCTTTTCTAGCCTACCACCTCCATCATGAAAAAAAAAAAAAAAAGAATCCACACCCTCCTATGTTTTTTCTTATCTGAGTTGCTGGCTGCTGGTGGTTATGACTGCTAATGGCACGATGCAGTGCATGGATACCACCAATGAAATTTGTCGCCTTTCATGGCAGCCAAAGGCCGTTGGCAAGGATGAGAGAGATGAGCAATAGATGATTACCGTAAAAGAGGAGCTCCTTCGACGATGGCGATGGATGTCGTCGGCCCATGACCAACCAATGAGCCATCACTGCCTCGCCGACACCCATAAGGGCCGACGAGCAACAATAGGGTATTGTAGAATTGAAGATTTACACAGTTGTGAGACAATCTGATTAGTATCTTATCGTAACCAAGTGAAGTGATTGTTCCCCCATTTAGCTGCTTTAAGTATTCTCTATTTTCAATAAGACTTTTATCCTTAAATAAATTATAAAACTTTTTAATTAGAACTATCAAAGTGAGTCAATCTAATTCACTCATACTTGGGTTGAATATCTCAATCCAACTTACTTGATAGGTTAAACAGACTAACTTATTCAACCAATTAGAAATTAAAAAAAAAATCTCAAAAAAATTTTCAAACAAAACTAACCAACCATTGCCAAGAATTCTAATACTATAAATCTATTCTAACATTAAAAGGTAACCAATTACAAACTTGATTCAATCAAGTTCAAATTCAAACAACAACAAATACATAATCATAAAAAAGTTTCATTAAGTAAGAATATACCTTTCTGGGCAAAGGCTTTCATAACAATTAGTACTGTGATTAGAAGGGAAAATGACACGTTCAAATCTTACCAAGAAATCATTGAGCAAATGTTCCAAAACCTTTATTATTCTGTAGGTAAAAGAGAAGAATAATAACCACGTCACAATTCACATCTTTACCCATAAACATATACTTTACATCACTTCATAAATTTGTTCGCTCATTTGGAAAATATTACCAGTTTGAAGTTGAAACTCAAATCTTAACCCTTAATTAACTTGATTGCATCAAGGATAAGACAAACAAAAGCAAGTCAGAACAATCAAAAGAAAAGTATAGCATGAACAATAATGGAAGCATAATGGATAGAGTTGAGCTGCCCCTTTTTTTCAAACGGATTGGGACAAATTTTATAAATTAACAAATTGATGCAAAAAAAAATAATAATAAACAAACTGGTCTATGAATCTATAGGGTTGACCCATTAACCCACAAGTTAAACGGATTAGATTAATATGATTCTTGTGAACGGGTTCTCTAAGTGAGCCTTCGATCCAACTCGCTTATTTGATACATTAAACAAGCCTAATTTGATCGTAAAATTTATTTGGATACTTCTACTTTTAACTCAAATCTTGTATTTTATTTATTTTAAAATAAAATTTTATTTTAAATAGAGTTTAAAAATAAATTTTGTTATTGATAAATATACTAAAACAAAGTTTTTTTACAAATCTTTTTGAAAATTACTCAAAAGGACACGCATTAAGAAGACAAGTAAAAAAAATAGCAATAAATATAATAATAATTAATTTTGAGTGAAGATACTTTTAATTTTTAAAAAAATAAACTTTTTGCTTTTACTTTTCCCAGGAAAAATCTTAATTTTTTTACTTCATTCAAAAATTACTTCAGTTTAAAAGCAATTTATTAGTATTTAAAAATTTGGCCAAACACCTCAACTATACGGACAGCTTGTCTAAGAGCTTGACCAAAAACGCAACAAAAAATGTGTGATATGATGTTTATGATTTGAAGGGCATGCAGCAACAGCCTTATTCTCTTCCTCACAAAAACTATAATGTTCTTAAAGGCTTAAGCTGATAATTAATTAAACCAAAGCAATGATAAAAAAATATTAAGCATGTCACACATTCTTAAAATATAAATAGATTTTTTCTAATAATTTTTCAAAAAAAATTTTCCCCTTCAAAATTTCATACTTCTCAGGAACAAATCCCCAGAAAGTTAAACTCGTTTGGACAATTTAAAAAAAAAAAATCAATTTCTTAAGAAGTTCACTTTATTCACTATTAAATTTACTTTAAGATATTCACTTTTAGAATTAAAAAATAAAAATATATATTTCAAAATACATCTGAAAGGTAACAAAAGCTCAGCCTGTTGATCTCTTACGAAACTATCCAATTTGTCAGAATCTCAAAAATTAAAGCAACAATATGCAAACAATTTCAAAACTGTAAGAAAAATTAAATATTAGCTCAGTTATATATCAAATCTCACTACGTCGATGTTCTACATGAATGACAATTTTTCCCCATTTTAAGCAAGGGTCGGTGGGGATGGGGTTTGGAGTATTTGGTATTATCGTCTTAGAGAGGGGTGCAGGTATTCAACCACCAATCACCACTGATAAAAACAAAAAGACAAATTTAGTGATCATAGCATTCACAGTTGACCAAAAATGAGTTGACCTTAACGCTCTTTTAGGCGGCTTTAGATCATGGCAAAAGGAGCAGCACTAAAAAAAATACGTCAATCTTTCACCGTCACCCCACTAGTGACTTTTTGTCATTGCTCATTAGCAAGCAAGCGCCTATAGCTGTCCATATGATTAAGATTCTACGGCTCCAGTCCATTTTCTGACAGAAGACTAGTGAAGGCCAATCGGAAAAGTGAATTTTCCTTCGAGTTGTTTGTGTTGCTTCAGTCCACTGAATATATACAGCACAAAAAGTATACCTCGCACCATCTTTAGCAAACTGATTGGTAAATGCTGAGGGCATTGATGCTCTATTTCTTAATTCATCTGGGTAAACTCCCACCTTCATTTTCATCTCATATTAAAGCAGAAGGAGGCAGTTTTCATATGAACTTTGACTTCTGGTTACAAACAAGTTACAAGTCAGAAAGATCTGCCTGCAGAAGTTTTATGGAAAGGATAAGAGGAAGGGCAGTATAAATTTAGGGGCATGCAAATATACCAACCTAGATGGAGTAAAGCCCATTTGCTCCCTCAATTATGGGGTATTTCACAATTTAGTCTATCATAAAATTGTTTTTTCAATTTGATTCCTGACAAATAAAATTATTATTAATAATATGCTCAAAAAATATGTTAATTTAAAAAATATGAAGGATATTATTAATAATAATTTTATTTGTGAAGAACCAAATAGAGAAACATCCATAGGTGAATAACCAAATTGATAAGACAATTTTATGAGGGACCAAATTAAAATAGAAATTTTAACAAACCAAATTGAGAAAGAAATTCTATGAGGGATTAAATTGAGAAATAGCCAATATGTAAGGGACCAAAATGGAAATTTACTCCAACAAAGATGACATAGGCAACAACCAAACATACTTAGAAATTTAAATTCCTAGTCCTTCACCATTTTTGGGGCAGTAATGATTTCCCAACTAATGGCAAGGTCAAATTAAGCCACCATGGTGTAGGACTAGCTTACTACCATTATCCAGGATTAGATAGAAAGGGTACAGCATATGATGTAGTGCGCACAGAAGAAAAACTAAGCTCATCCAAGACAATACTTATACTCACTCAAATGATGGGCATTCATCTTTGAATGTCAGTTAACTTCAACTTCAACTTCATGATTCCAGCTTGTACTACAATTTCTTCTTTTGATGAATCCACTCTTAAAACTGTTGCTTTCTTTCCAATTGAAGAGACATGCACTGCATCACCAACCTTGGGAAGCTTGGACTTCTCTGCATCATTAATATAGTTGAATGGCAATTGAGTAACTAGTCATTGGAATCCTTCTTTCTAATGCAAATATATAGCTTGATTATCAGATCCCCTATCACTATGCCAAACACAAACGATGATTTCTAACTGCAAGAAATTCAATTAGGCCAAGGAATATCTTATCAGAGTTTTATTTCCTCTTATCTTATATCTTATTTCTAAGCAAATACCTGATAATATTTGGTTAATTTTTTTTATAGCAGGCGCACTTCCATCTGCAACTGCAATTGTAGATTCTTTGTTATCTGTTGCCGTAGGTTGGTAGTTGTTAGTTGATGATTGATTAACCTTATCAGCTTTATTGTGCTGTAAAGTTTGTCTCGGAGATGCACGTAGTTGTCGTACTCTCTTGTGAAGGATAGACCGTGCCATTGCTGCAGCCTCAGATATGTTTCGCATCTTGCTGAATTGTAGTTTAGTACTATGTTCTGTGATCTTCCTACTGGAGTCCAACAGACTATTGTAAAGAACTCTAGAGTGCCTACAGTTACAATCATAAAGAGATTATATCAGCAAAAGACTAATTGTTGCATGCCAGCAGCTCCCAAAATATGGGGAGCTATATTAATCATTGTCAGCATGCACTAACTACTATTATACAAGGAAAAGAGGACAATTATGGTACACGGGTAATTATCCCAGTGCAGATCATACTTCAAATGAAAAATTGGTGCCATGACAAAGTGTTCCCCTGCCATTCTTCATCGTGATTAGTTGGGGAGTCATAAGATACTAGCCGGGGTGGAGTTAGAGTTGAGTTATCGGAAATATTAAAATATAAATAACTGCAAGACTTCCCAAAAAATGAAAATTTAGAAGGGAACAAGCACAACAATAAAATAAAAAATTGTAATTTTGCCATTTCACAGTACAGAATGCTGTTGCAACATCTATTGAGAAGGTGGGTATCTCTGGCACCCTCGTTCATGTTGAGTAATTATAGTTAGAATCCAAAAAAAAAAGAGGGTGCATATGTCACTGTTTTATCTTTGGATGCCCTATGAACTATTGCATAATCTTTCTCCACTATCTGAAAGATGTGGAACCATTTTCCCATGTGAGTTATGTAAAAATAATAACCCTTCATTGAACTGCACAAGAATGGCATATATGTAGCGTTAAGGTATGCAATGTCATGAACTTTTTAAGAGCAATAAGAGTCTCACATCAGATAGTCATGTGCTTCATCCAATAGCTCTTTATAATCTTGTTTAAACTTCTCCATATCAGTTATTACCTGCATAGAAAAGAAATAATTGAATGGGTTTGGAAACCTCTGTAATCCATTGAATTATTTAAATTGTAATTCTCCACAATAGATAGCTGGAGCAAGTTAGCTATCAGACAAATTTCAATTTGCATCTCCATAAACAAGCATTCTCTGTTTCATTCCATTATTGGATGACCCTGGAAACAGGACAGACTACAGAGTACCATAAACAAGTGTTACTGATCACTTAATTTTTTAAATTATCCACTTGACCTCAGTATTTTACATGGTCCCATTATTTAAACAACAGTATATGGCTAGACTGAAAAATCATACAAGTTAGAGACAAAACACACTGGTTGCTGAAAAACCATATTCCTTTCCATAGACCACAACAAACATACAACAAAGCAAATAGTTATATAACACTATGCATCACCTCATCTATCTCTGCACTAGCAGAGCCATACAATTTACGTGCAGCATCTACAACCATAGATGGAAGTCCCAACCTCTCAGCTATATTAATTGCATTTGAGCGCCCTACAAAAAAAAAAAAAAAAAAGTCTCCCTTTGAGGTATATGGCGGCACTGATTATGTCAGACAATAATTTAAAATACATCCATAAGCATTTGCATAGAACAAGGACATTTCTATTCAGTACTTAGGGATTACATTATGAGGTATCTCTCAATCATAAGAAAGCAAATAATACCTTTTCCTTTCCATAAGCACTAAAAAGACCTATTTTTGTCCCTTCATTTTTCCAGGTCAGAGGCTATATTTTTTTCCTCTATGTTGCATTGCAAAATATGTATATATATTACTACGTGCACATGTTTCCTACGCCTTGGAAACTACATTAACAATGTTCTTTTTTAGCCTAGTCCGTTTTTACTTGGCCTTTTTCAGGGAATGAAAGCACACCCACCCAAAAGAAAGGAATGTGGACAAAGCAAACATAGAAAAATGAGAAAGGAAGAATATACCCTAGCCAGAAAGAATGCACCACAGATTTGTTATTCTCATGATATTATTCATGTATCAGAAGGTACTACTGACCAGGTACTCCCCAGAGAACCTTGTAAATTGGCTTTAGGTTCACTTCATCGAATTCCATACATGCATTCTCAAAGGCCTCATTACTGCCCACGATATAAACTAGTAAAAATGAGATCAAGATTTGAGACAAGATATGGTCAACGGTATCAAAAAGAAAGAATGAAGTCAATAAATAATATTAAGTGATGTTAGTTTAAAGAACAGTACAAATATAATTTTTACTACAATTACACTTGTGTTTGTTCACAACTTATCTTAAAAATACAACTAATCCTGACAAACTCTTCACCACCCCTTCCATGCCAGTTCAAAGTTTTGTCATCATTCTTTTTACCAAATACCTGTATTTTAGGGTTTTCAGTTCACCATGGTGAGTTGTAGCCATTGTCAACAAAGAACTATCCACGGCAAAAGATTCCAATAATGCCATGCCTAGTGCTGCTCCTTCAAGGGGGTTTGTTCCAGCACCAACCTGAACAAATTATGATAAAAGGACCATCCATCATGCACATATATGACAAATTGATTGAACTATTTTTCAAGCACATTTAGCACGTGCCTCATCTAGTAGCACCAGTGACTGCTGTGTTGAATGTGATCTAATATTCTGCAGAAATAATGAAAGATGATACATAAGCTTCCTATACAGTTCAAATTTTTAAAAAACTAATTTACATTTTAAACTTGAGTATAAGTGAGTGAAAGCTTGGAAACAATTAGAAAGCTACTGATTTAAATTTAGAATTCTGGATAAACACTGAACCATCTATGAATAACAACTAATAAAAATATAAGAGAAACAAGACAAGACAAATGCTTTTAGTATCCCAGGTATTCAAATTACACCTCAGCACAAGCTGCCTAAGTAAATTGATGACTTTTTATGAAGACTTCTGAATGAGATATTTCGCTGCAATTCTATGGGAGTTGACAATGAGACAATTGTAAATGTACAAGTTAGACACGGGTAGCATAAGCATGCAATAAGTACTCAGGCTCTTACTGTAACAAGCTAAATCAATATAAGACAACTTGGCGTAAGTACACAATAATTCTTTGTAGAACTTCAGGAACAATTGTGCTGTTCTGTATGAGTCAAAATTTGACGAAGCCATGACAGTATGAATCACTACAACTCAAACTCCATACTAGTCTGCTTGTAGGTGACTCTATCAGATACAAGAATATTGCCATTAAGACAAAATGCAAAATCAGGCCAGACATTCAAATTATTGTAATTGATAGATGACTTAAGACAAAAAATTGTAAATACTGAATCATTTTGATCAAAATTTAATTGGAAGCAGTTTAATCATTGCAGGAATATGTAAGCAGGTCATAGAACTCCAACTGTCAATTGTTGACAGTTAATATCACAAAAAAGTCATACAAACTACTTAAAAAATAAATAAAAGAGAGAGAAGATGATATTATGCAGAGAACATCTTTTACATACACTTATCTGTTTCAGATGTCCAGAGAAAGTTGACAAAGACTGTGATAAGGACTGCTCATCACCAATGTCAGCAAAAACAGAATCGAACCAAGGAATTTGCGCAGATTCAGAAGCTAGAACATAGAGGCCTGCATTATGATGTATACAAAGCATAAAGATCCTACTATGAGTAGTGATACCCATTTATGCAGGAAAAACATTTGCAGCAAAGCTCTGACTTCCTACAGCCAATACTGCATGTTATTTGTCGATGAAATCAGTAGACCATGAATGAATTGGAGTTTCATTATTAATAGATGATACTATTGTTAAGCAAGCTGCTTAAAATATCTTTAGATTTAAAACTCCAGCAAAAGTCTGTATAATAAAATCTTTGTGTGAGGATCTACTTAAACCCACAATGAGTATTAAAATATCAATTAGCTAATCCACAAAGACAACAACGTTCAATTGACTCAGCATTTCACATTCCACATTTACCATGATTTTCTCCTCCAGCGTTACAATTCTTGTATACCATCTGCCTTCTAGAGCATATTTCTCCTTCACATCACAGGATAACAAGACAACATTTTGTTAGTCTAACACATGCAATGTTGTCTTGTTCTCTCTCTATCACCCTTGCTTCCCTCTCTTGATTGATTTATCTTATTCTGATTCCATGCGCCAAAAGGGAACATCTAACTACTTGGTAATTTTGTCATCAATGTAGTCAGATTTTATCTGCAAATTTCACACAAGCTAAGCGTTTTTGTGCTCTTAATTGAAAAAAAAAAATGGTCTTCAAACAAAAGCTAGTAAGGTTGTGCAAAATAAGTGTATTGTAGTATTCAATATTCTTTGATCTCAACATTTTTTTGTACCATCTATTCCAAAAGGAGTGAAGCAGACAAATGAAAAACAAATCTGAGGTGGGAATTAGACCAATGTGACACTTTGCCACAATCCAATGAAGGGCCCAAAGGCAAATGTATTTGAATTTTCGATGATTGGAAATGAATATCAAGTCTCTGCCAATTATGGACAGAGAGATTATTCACTACCAATAAATTTAACATATAGAAGAAATCTGTAGAATTTGATGGAAGCAAAAAGCAAAGTCAAAGTCATTGACTTCAAGTAGATTAGGCATCAGTGAAGTCAAGACCATGTGAAAGCAACCAAAAAATAGACTAGCAAATGCAAACCCAACATGGAGTCAACAGATAACTTCTATAAACCTCACCATCTTGAGATTACGTAAAAAAATTCAACAAATTTTTCTGAGAGGGTATGATTCATGTCCATGGAAATTTTCTAAAAATTAAGCAAATTAAAGCGAGATAGCAGTGAAGTTGAACAAACCTGATTTTGCCATCATAGCAGCCAATCCTACAGTCTTTAAGCATATGGTTTTACCACCAGTGTTAGGGCCAGTTATAATTACAACACGAGTTTTCCCAGCTACAGCAAAATCAACTGGAACTGGGGCTAGGGGATCTTGTTCCATCATGGTAACCTGAAAACCAAGAGAGCATATTTATTAGGTAGAACATCAAAAACTTTGAGATTCAAGAGAAAAAGTAAATAACAAAACTAGTTGTCAACTGGTAAACTATGCTATCAATAAAAATATCAAACATCAATCTAAAGAATTTCTGGTATAAAATAATTTGAGCCTAAGAAGTGTAAATCCACTGAGTTATGTTTTGCTTCTCCATGACAAGTCCAGTGTAAAGCTTTTTCTTCATTTTCTAAGTTCAGAAAGGAAAAGGGAAAAACAAAAATGGACCATAATACAGAGCAATCAGTGTTACTGGAAACCAACTTAATAGACCTTCTCCCTAGCGGTGGATGACTTAAACTAATGAAGAACAAGTAGGTTTTCGAGCTTTGTGACTTACAGGACGAGCATGACTGACATTCTTTCTGGCCTTCCTCAAATTTTCTCTATGCTGCTGGAGCAATAAAGGATGATAAGCTTTTGACAGATACAATTTCCACTCTCTAATGTTGGGGAACTGTCCATTAAAATTGTTGTTCCTAACTACATCAGTAGTAGAAGTGCCATTTCTATCCAGCAAAAATATATGAGGACTTGTTCCTCCAAATGAAAGACCATATGTAGCTCGAGCTTTGATCTGCACAACAGCAACCAAACAATCAAACAAGCAGATGTGGGATTAATCTGACAATGTGTCACCAACATGGACAAACCTGGATCAACCTACAGTAACCATGTTACCGGAGGTTCTCCAGTAAAGGCACACGGACCATCAGATTGATGAAATCTGATGTTTCAAATTGTTTCAAAATTTTTTTATTTCAATAAAAATTAATCTATTTTTTAAAAGAAAATCATAATACACAAATTTTTTTGAATATTTTAGATCATTTTTATACATAATGATATTGAAGAAAAAAATAAATTATAAGATGTAAATAATAGACTGTAAATTGTTAGAACTTGTTTATATTTTTCCTTTTTAACAAAATACCATCCTATATAAAAAAATAAACTTAAGATGTAAGGAATAGGCTATAAATTATTAGAAATGGTTCATTTTTTTTCCTTCAATAAGATACCATTCTAAAATATTAATAAATCCTTATATGTTATTGTTAGAAATGATGGGTCTTGGTCCAAGTTAAAGTGAGAGAGTTGTTAAGTCATTTATAAGTATTGGTAGTCAAGCCTCTATCCAAAATGTCTAAGGCAATTTATTAGGCTAACTTCAACACTTATATGGCCTTCTGTCTTGCTTCAACTTCCCAATGTGGGACTTCTTTCTTTTTTTACCTTTTTAATTTCAACACTTCCCTTCAAGTCTAACTGGCCTGACCCAGTTGTGACTGGCCTTTATGCCTTCATTTTTATCCTAGGCTTGTGTTCCTTTTGAGTCTTAAAGGCCTTATGTCACTTTTTTTTTTTTTTTGTTACTTGAGCTTGTACTCCTTTAAACCTCAAAAGCCACAAGTCGTTTGGACCTTCTTTACTGAGCCTTCCTTTTTAGGTTTCAGGTCTTGGGCCTCAAGTCAGGTTGTTTGGGTCTTTCATGGGTTGTGAAACCATTGGGCTCTGATACTATGTTGGAAATGATAGGCCTTGGTCCAAGTTAAAGTGAGAGAGTTGTTAGGTCATCTATAAATGTTGATAGTCAAGCCTCTATCTAAAATGCCTAAAATAATCTGTTAAAATAACTTCAACACTTATATGGCCTTCTATCTTCCTTCAACTTCTCAATGTAGGACTTTTTTGTTTCTTTATCTTTTCTATTTCAACAGTTATCATAATTTTTTTTAAAAAAATAATATTTATTGAAATAAAAGAATTTTGAAACAATTTGGGCCATTAGATTTCATGTGATGGTCCATGTGCCTTTACTAGAGAACCTCCAATATCATGGATACTGGAGTTGATCCAAGTTCCAACACGGACACAATAATAATTAGGAAACTAGAGAGTTCAAGGCAGTGGTGACGTCCACATCATTAAGGGTAAGAAAAGGCAGTTTCTTTTATCTGTTGTGACATCGTAGTTTGGACCATAAGAATGTCAGTACCAATACAAACAAGCAAGACAGCATAGAAGGTGAAAGAGACATACAAAACCAGAAAATGTAGATTTAATTCTCTTAAAAGGTTACAGGTATTTACCACATCAAGTTTAACCATATTGTTCAGTATCCTTTCAAGATCATCAAGGTCCAACTGAATCTGCAGATGAAGTCTTATAACATGAGAAAAGATATTAAACTATAGAAAAGAACTTCTATCATATCATGTAAGCAACCTTTTCTGTTAATCTCAAAAGCACATCTGCCTCAGCTTTGGCCACCAAAGCTCTCGCTTGTTGCAACTCATCATTTAATGGAACTGCAGAAAGAGGCTCTACAATACTTCCTCCTCCTGAACCACTATCAACATATACTATCATTCAGAAATATGATTTAATGACCACCAACTAGCTTTATTGAACAGCCAATAGTTTTGAAATTATGCTGACAAATTTTACACACCTGGATAATAAGAGAGCCTTAAAACTTGTCTTCTGACCAGAATTCACTCGAATACACCACCTGCCATCAATATTATTTACTTCCTGACCCATTATTACAAGAGCATTAGGGAAAGCATCATAAAGATGAAAAGTACATCTACAGGATATTGCATCTTACAAGAATTGAAGTTTCACTCCTTTCATTTCTGATTAAGCTCTCCATCAGCCGATTTATCTGATAAAAAAGCAAAGGAAAATTCCAAACTCAAATAACAACTATAATAACATGTTTGATCACCATGACACATAGATCACTATAACAAAGATTAATAAGGCAAAACAAAAAGCAGGGAAGGCTTATGGAGCTTGCACCTTATTATTTTACTGAAAGCATGTGAAAGACAACTTTGATAAAAATTGATAATATATTTTTTATCTATATATAGACGTTGGAATCATCATGAGCAGTGGTTATTTCAATGATAAAAATCATTGGCCAGCAGAACAAATAAACAAGGCATTGCCCCGTCCTTCAGGTTGTCAGATAAGCTGTTAGTTTTTGTTTACAAATTTTGTGACTGACCACTGATCTGAACACCTGAATAATTTTGCAGCAGGTGCCATGTGCCTTGCTAACTCTGAGAGGCCTAGGAGAGAATCAAACTAGCTTTCCTATCGGTAAGTAGACCCAGCTTAGCAACATATCCTAGAACCCAAGAACAAAATTAGCACGATTAAGTTACCACCAGACACTATCAGAATGATTAAAAAGTCTTTGCATCGTCTCTTGCCTAGCCAAACATAAAGTTCTAGTGTGTAGGAGTTATAATGAAAAAATTTAGTTCAAATGTTCTAATGCAATTCAAAAACTCCGGTGTCATGAAAGATGAGAATGCTAGTGGCTGAACCTAAACTAAAAACATTTTAATAAAAAGTCAGCACTCTAAACAGAGGCATAAAAACCTCTACATATTTGAAGCAGTGAGTATTTCATAAAATAACTGTATCAACAGGGGGGAAAAGAAGAACAAGAGGAGGTACCTTCTTTTCAAGAGACAAGACTTGTTCACGTGACTGTTTCAAGGCTGGACTCTAGAGGAAGAACATAAGTTTTAAGTTACACGTAGACTTGTAAGTGAGAAACAACCGATAGTCAGGCATATGGCAGCAGTAAAAGAGAAACATGTCTCTAGAAACTTATTTCTTAAAAAAAAAAATGTTCATTGATGAAAGTAAAGAAAACTTAAGATGTAATACAAGCCTTATCATGTAAAAGAAAATCAGTACGTTGCCACAATCACTATATGCATGCAATGGAAAAAGGAAAATTGTATGAAATCTGGGACAAACCGCAGAGTCCTTGACAGAACCATCTTCATCAATAACTTGCTCTATCAATCTAACCAAAGATCGGTTAATGACAAATTCCAATATCTGAAAGAAAATATTCAAGAGAGGATGGTCATAGAAACATAAAAATATAAGCAAAGGCAACCCAATAATTAGTATTCTAAATCTTGCTGTGCCATTTACCACTTCTGTAAGAGGCATGAAACGACTATACCAATCAGTATCTTCTTTGATTGCAGCTTTTAGATTAACCTGCAAGGTTTCAGCATGCTGTAGAAGATTTAAAATGGACAATGCCTCAAAGGCATTTACTGGTATACTTCTCCGGGCATGTTGAATGGCAGATTCCACCTACAAAAATCTCAATTAAATAACATAAAAGTTAGAAGGCAAGGCAAAAAAATAAAGACCATGGTAAACTATCTTCTGTATATTTGGGAGAGTAAAATCATAAAGGATCTCCTACTCAGTCAGAGTTTATTCCTTAAAAGGAAGAAAATCAAAATTGCAACCTGGAGAGGAAGAGAAGTATAAATTTAATATGGAACTAACATGGTATGCCAATTTTAAATCAATCCACCTGAACAAGTAAAACCAAAAACCATGAATGAAACCCCATGTAGCCATAATAGCAGTAAAATCCTTAGAAATTATGTAATCTAGCTAACTACGTTACTACATCTATGAACAGCTTAGACTAACTGTGAATACAGAAACATGATTTAACTCCACAGCTTTCTTAAAGAATGATAATCGAAGTTTGATAAATATTCAGAGACAGACATTGAAGTCTGAACCCTGGAACAGGAAATAACACTTTAAACTCACAGACTGTCTCCCTGCCACCAATTTCATTTTGACCTTTCACCTTGTAATTCAAGTAAATACTAATAAAATTTCGGCACTAACCAGGGCAGCATCAATGTGGCCGAAGTCCAATCGACAACTCCCGTGCTTGTGCATTTCGACGGCCGCATTGGTTTCATTTAGAAGTCTCAGACTCTCCTCGTAAGTTTCATTCAGATACCATAGCTGGGCCTGCCCCATTAACGACGATAACATCAAACGAAAAAGATAAAAAGAAACACAGAAAAACAACTACGTAAGGAGACAGAGACAAACCTTGACGGCTTCACGGCCCAAGGAAGTGGTAGCGAAGGAAGCGACCAAATTGCATAGCTTGTCCCATTCCAGCACTCTGAGACTGTCATAGTGAATGGACGAAGCAGAAGCAGCAGCCAAGGGTTGCCTGAGCAACGCTAGTCTATGGTGGAATCTATTAAGGTTAATGGCAATTGGGAAAGTAAATACGGTGGGGGCGACGGAGATGGCTGTACAAGAAAACATGTTGCAGGTCAGCCAACAACGGATTGAAGCTACAGAACAATGGGCTCCAAAGATTGCAGAAGAATTTTGATAGGGGAAGGGAGAAGAAGGAATAGTGGCATTGCTAGTCCATCCAAGTTGCAGGATAGAACCACGGTAAATGGCGCTTGAATTTGTCCTGTGCTTGTGGAATACCCGCGATCCACTCGTTGCTTTCCTTTTTTTTTTTTGGTTTCCTTCCTTTTCTTTCCTTCACTGATTCGTTTATATTTAGGCGCAAAAAAAAAAAAAAAAGGTTATATTTCAAACAAATCCTGCCGGTAGTAACATCATTCCAAATAAGATTATTTAGATTGAATCTTTATTATAAATCCTTTAATTTAGTTCCTCTTATATAAATATTTTTTAATTTAATTATTTAAAAATAAAATTTAATTTTTAATATCTTTCATATGTATTTAAAATTAGTGTATTTCATGAAAATATTACTGAGAATGATTTTGTTTGTGAAAAATTAAATTAAAAAATGTTAATATATAATTGACCAAATTAAAAAAATAATTTTATAGGAAAATAAATTAAAAATATTTTTATAAGGAATTAAATTATACAATTGTATGAAAATTTAAATTAAAATCAAAATGGGGTTTTAGTTATTTTAATGGTATGTTATGTCTTTACTTGTTTGCAGTAAAGTTTTATCTAACTTGTATTTCAAAATATTATAATTAATTATGCTAAAAGACTCTTAACTTTAACGTTATTTAACAATTTAAAAGTACATTATGTGATAATGAGAAGACTTTAAAGTGATATTTGGGTCAAGCTATTAAGGAAAAATACGATAAAAGGAATCATATTTTTAAAAATTGATCAATTTAGGATTTTTTATTTGAAAATTTTGAGGGTATTTACAAAATTACAACTGCATAAAAATTGAAAAATTCTTAGAAAAATGATTAAGTTTCTTATAAACTTCATTTGACAAAATTAATGAAAAAATAAATATGTTAAAAATATATCATAAAACTATATATATTTATTATCTTTTCTAAGTTTCATTAAAATTGCCGATATTTTTCTTCCATTTTTAAAATATCTATTTTTCTATTATGAAAACAAAAATTGCACTACATTTTAGTCAAATTTTAAATTTTATAGTTAAAATATCTTATATGAATCCAAATGCATTTCTTTTTTAGAATTAGAAGTCATGCTATTTGGCAAGTTAATTACTTTCTGTTTCACTTGTTTTAAATCAAATTATATCCAACTATGTAATAAAAATTTTAAAAAAATTATATTTTGTTTTCATTTAAATTTAATAAATCTTCAATCTGATTTACATCTATCAATCAACAAGTAGAGTGCCACATGCATTCCACATAAAAATATTATTAGTTTAAAGTCATTTGTTTATGCAAATAGTTTATTAATAAACTAATTCTTTGATATTATTTTTAAGTTTAATTAACACTGAAAAAAAAATTCCTTATCTATCATCAAATATGTTCTATTATTTTAGTGGATTTAAGAAAAAGTATTTTAGTCAAAAGAATATATACTATAGTAACAAAAGGTATATTGTTTAATTAAACCATATTGTAAAGCAATTTTAAAATTTAAGATTTGAATGTATATTTCCCAAAAAAACCCATATAATTTTAATAAAATTAAAGTGAGATACAAACTGTTACAGCAAATAAAGAGCGTTTCTTAACTCTTGAAGTTTGCTCCATAAATTAGAAAAGGAATGTAAAATGCTTTCTTTTTTTTTGGGACATAAAAGGAATGTAAGATTCCTACTTGCTCAAAAAAAAAAATTGCGCTAGTGAAATTTACGCCCTTTATACAAAAAAAAAAAAAAAAAAAAGTTGTCCAAGAATTTTGAAAAGTGATGATTCCTCTAAAATGAGTTTAATATCTATTTTAGCCATTTTTCTACTTTGTATTTCTTCAATTTTGTGCCTCATTTGATTAAAAGCAAAAATGGTTATTAATTGTAATTCTTAATTATATCTGCAAGATGTCATATGCTTTTGAAATCAAATTACTAATTATGCCTTCCATATTAAACTTTGTACAATCATGATATTTTAGAATATACTTGTATGGCTATAAAATATAAAATACCTATTATTTTAGGTGGTTTCCATGGTGTTTTGTCTTAAATGAAGTCATTGATCAACGTGTTAACTGTATGTTAAAATGTTAAAATTTAAAAAATAAGCGAAATTTTTTTAATATTTATATTTTAGCTCCTATTTTTTTAAATAATTCATTTATTATCTCAACTTTCTCAAATTATAAAATTTACAATTTCACCCCTATACTTTATTTATTTTCCTATTAACTTGAAAATTTTTTCTCATAGAAAATGATAGAAAGTATAAAATATATTTTAGTACAAAAATTATTTCATGTAAAAAAAATTTTTGAATGATAAAAATTTTGATAAATAAGTCATCATTAAAGATAAATATGGTTAACAATAAAAGATGAACAAAGAATAATAAAAACGATGATGAGATAATTTTGAATTAATGGTAATATAAATAAAGTATAAAGATGAAGTTGTGGATTTTATAATTTTAAAGAATTGAGATAATAAATTAATTTTTTTAAAAAAATTATGAATTAAAATATGGATATAAAAATATTTGGAGTCATTTTTCAAATTTATAGAACATGGAAAATAAAATTCCTCTGGCAAAAAAGTTACCTGGACAAATATTACCAATAAAAAATATATGGAGAAAAATCTTGAATGGCTTACCTACTTGCCTACCTAATACCTATCTACCATGAAAGCAATTTCGTTTCTTGAATTTTTTATTTAGGTGTTAGCTAAGATTAATTGTTTTTGAGATAATTAAAAAAATACCTTTTATATTAACCTGATGTATAATAAATCTTAATTTAAATAAACTTTAACTGATTTAATAACGTTAATAACAAAAACTAAACAAGAGAAAACGAAAATATAAAAATTGGTTTCGTCATTGACCAGCTAACCCCCTTGTAGTCAAAAGAAAATCTCTGAAAACGACAGGTGCAGAATCTTATGCGAATTATAAATGAGTTAGACGACTTTTCAGTTAACGCGTGCAAGAAGGCAAGCCTAATCTCTACATGATTAATTAAAGGTTAATTAAACGGTCCAATTAAAGTAAACGACAGCTGATTACATGCGTTTCTTCATTACTTTAAAATAGTTGGATTTGTAATCCAATGAACAAAAAAGACACTAATTGTGGTTACAAGTTACTTAGTTACTATATGGGTCAATCAATCACTTACCTGCAAAATTGCCACACATACTTACACATATAATTCTATTGTATGTTCTGATAGAAAAATATCTAACTTTATGTTAAACTCTATATGATTTATGATAGTATTTTATAAGTCAAGGTACTAAAATAGTAAAACCAGAGGCTTTAATATTACATTTAATTAGCCCCAAAATCGGATTAAAATAAAATTTTCTTTTTAACCAAAGCATAATCTTGTCTTTCTTTTATTTATTTTTTGTTAGATTAATTGTACGAGCTGATCCGTAATATAGCCAATAATAAAATTAACATGTATATTAATCATTTGAATTCTTTTCGAATATATTAATAATTGGAATTATCAAATTGAGGTGAAACTTTAAGGAAAGTATGTTATATATATACACCATTAAGGGTACTTATTTATTTTTTTTGTTTGTATATTCTGTCTCAATCAAAACGTAATAAATAAAAAATTCACCATTTCAATAGGGAACGAAGGAAAAATATAAAGATTATCCTCTATGACTTCGAAAAATGATGGTGCACAAATTGCCATTAAAAGGAAAAAGAAAATTTAGAGGATTTGTTTTTCTTTAAAAAGATTTTAAAAATTATATTTTAGTCTTTATAGTTTAACAATTTATAATTAAGTCTTTAATTATAATTTACAAACATTTTGATTTAGTTCTCACAGTTAAAATTATATAAATATTTTATTAAATTTTGTTGATATAATTAATTTTATATTGTTTTAATATTTTGAATATATATAATTTATATTAATGAAAAAATTAATCCATGTACATGGAAAAATATTTATAAAAATTTAATAATAGAGACTAAATTATAAATAATTTTAATTATGAAGACTTAATTATAAATATTTATAGTATAAAGAGTAAATTAAAAATTGAGTGCCCAAACATTCTTATATGCATTAAATTTTTTAAGTCATTTAAATATTATTTAAATAGTTAAATTAAATTTTATCCAAAAAATATATTTAAATTAAATCTATATATAATAGTGTAATAGAATATTATAATGGAATACTGTACTGAAATTCATTAGTGTAGTAGAACAAAAATATAAATAACATGTAAAAATTAGGTAGGGGAGTTAATGCCGAAAAAACAAAGGTTGGGAGTTTATTGCTGATATTCTGTGTTAACATACAGAATAATAAAAGGAATCTGATCCAGTTATGATTGAAATTCCACTTTCATGCGTCACTGTTGGCCTCATCGTTTGAAGGCTTCCTTTTCGTTTATTTACTTTTCCCTCGCCCAAGAAAGCGTTTGGGATGATTCCTCCATTGGTCCCAACCTGTCCGTGTGTACATCAAGACAGAGCAGACTTTCCTTCCTCCATTATTTTTCTTCATTAGTTTCATTCCCCATTGCTGTACTAGACGCGGAAATTCTTCGTCTCTATCCCTTCTCTGATCTGAAATTTGTCACCTCCATTTCCTCTGCCACACGTTCATTAACACACACTCACTCAGACAAGTTCAGATCTCCGTCAGCAAAAACACCAAAAATCAAATTCCTTTGTCAATGGGTTTCAATAGAGACGAAGAATCAAGTATCCAAGTCCCCGACAACATCAAAAAGCTTTCCATTTTAAGGTACAATTCCCCATTTGTCCAAATCGTCCTCATTGGTTTGGTCTGCTTCTGCTGTCCCGGCATGTTCAATGCCCTCTCTGGTATGGGAGGAGGTGGCCAAGTCGACCACACAGCTTCCAACAACTCCCTCACTGCCCTTTACACCGCCTTCGCCATTTTCGGCATCCTCGGTGGTGCCATCTACAACATCCTCGGACCCCACATAACCCTCTTCGCTGGTTGCTCCACCTATGTCCTCTATTCTGGTTCCTTCCTCTACTACAACCATTACCACCACCAAGCCTTCGCTATAGTCGCAGGTGGTCTTCTTGGAGTAGGTGCTGGTCTCCTGTGGGCTGCACAGGGTGCTATCATGACATCATACCCTCCAGCGAATCGAAAAGGGACTTATATTTCCATTTTCTGGAGTATATTCAACATGGGTGGTGTGATTGGTGGGTTAATTCCTTTTACTCTGAATTACCATCGTAGTGAGGCTGCTTCTGTGAACGATGGAACCTACATAGGCTTTATGTGTTTCATGTCGATTGGCACCATTTTGTCACTGGCTATCTTGCCGCCTAGTAAGGTGGTTCGTGATGATGGGAGTAAGTGTACAAATATCTTGTACTCCAATGCGTCCACTGAGGCTCTTGAGATACTAAAGCTGTTCTTCAATTGGAAAATGCTTCTTATAGTTCCTGCTGCTTGGTCTAGCAACTTCTTTTATACTTATCAATTCAATAATGTTAATGGGGCGTTGTTCAATTTGAGGACCAGAGGGTTAAACAATGTGTTCTATTGGGGAGCACAGATGTTGGGTTCAGTGGGAATTGGATACATAATGGATTTCAGTTTTAAGAGCAGGAGGAAGAGAGGGTTTGTGGGAATCTGTGTGGTTGCTGTTCTCGGGTCTGCTATATGGGGTGGTGCACTTGCTAATCAGCTTAGGTACTACCAAAATGATTGGCATGAGAAATTGGATTTCAAGGACACAGGCTCTGACTTTGCTGGACCATTTGTCTTGTATTTTAGTTTTGGATTGCTGGATGCCATGTTTCAGAGCACGGTTTACTGGGTTATTGGAGCCCTTGCTGATGATTCTGAGATCCTTAGCAGGTGAATGAATCATACCATTTTCTCTTTCTTTTGATCATAGGAATTCTTTAGTACCTATAATGTGACAGTTAAGTGGTGAGATTCACTGACAATCTCACTTTAATATATTATTATTAGCTTTTTTAGTCGTGTACCTAAGAATTATAGCTTTTCAAATTTACGCAGGTACACTGGGTTCTACAAAGGAATACAAAGTGCAGGAGCAGCAGTAGCTTGGCAAGTTGATACACATAAGGCATCTTTCATGTCCCAGTTGATTGTGAATTGGGTGCTCACTACAGTAAGCTATCCATTACTATTGACTCTGGTGATGTTGGCTGTGAAGGAAGACAATAAGGCTGAAGAGGAAGCTGCCAAACGGGGTGATTCTTCAGCCGCTAACAATGGCTGTGCCTAATAACAATACAGGAGTCTCAAATGTAAATGTCAACATAATGCTATTTACTTTTTATTTTCCTCGTTACTACGACTTCCATTGCTTAATGGTTTCCTCCAAGGCAAAAACAATTTCCGAGGATAAAATTAGATGTGAATGTGTATATGGAACTCAAGTGTCAGATATGTTGAAGACAGTTTCAGCAACCTAATTAGTTGCTAGGTCATTAGTTGCAGGTGATCGACTTCATACATTCTGAATTTGAAATGCGAGTCATCTCATTGGCAAAACTAGGTAGTTGCAGATTATGAAGTTGACATATATTTTGTTAAGAAAAATAAATACATAAATGAATGATTCTGATGTTCCAAAATGCTGCATGAAGACCAATAACAGTTGAATTATGCAATTACTAGACAATCCTTCCATGCAAATCATTAAGAACAAGGGCATGGATTATCTCTAATTATTTTCTGTTGGAATAATTTTAGTGGATTAGCATTAATCCTATTATTATTAGAACAATTTTGTAAAATAATTAATTAGACAATTAATATTATTCTAAATCAAGAATGGATTGGATTTTTTTGTTAAATGTAAATAATCAATGATGGATTAGATTATCTACTAGCATATTGAATAAAGACCCCAACTCTCAAGTCATGTTTAATTAGTAATTATTCCATTAGGTTATTATTTGAGAGTTGATAATTGAGAGATGAATTGTGTTCATTTAAATGAGTCTTGTTAATATGCCTAATTTATTAAAATATTAAACTTATTTTATTAATTTGGTTGAACGGTTTTTTAAGATTATAAAAGGATTATAACTATTAAAAGCCCTAATTCATTTTTTGTGTGCCTCTCTTTCTTCTGCTCACAACTCTCTTTGTGCGAACTTGAGTTTAGTGGGTTGTAGTTTTTTGTTAATCTTCTACCTTGAAGATATACATCATGGCTATTGCACTTTCAGATTAGATTAATTTATCTCTGAATATCTCTCATTTTGATCATATTTAGGTATGATAATTTTGCAATTGATAATAGAGCCTTAGGTTCTTGATCTATTTATCCATTTAGCTTTTGCGTAAATTTGAGAAAAAAATTTTGCCAATCAGTTTATGATAAATTTTTGTTTATGCTCCTATTTTGCCCCTTTCATATATGCTTAGCGAAGGATGAAATATGAAGCTAAGAGAATGAATAACTAAATTTTTTTATCAAGAATTACTCCAATATTGAAAAGATTCATTCAAAATTGCATCAGGGGTTCTATAGAACAAGAAATTTCGAATAAAACAATACAACACATGAACCAATGTTCTTAGTCTCCATTAATGTCGAATCTTAAAAATTTTCAAAAATTTTTAACGCAAATTCTCACAAAATGGAGGGGTTTGAGATGAAATAACGTTAGGGGTTTTATAAGCCTCCAAAATCTAAGTATTATGATGCTTTAAACACACCCAAAACCCAAAGAAATTTGTCGGCCTCTATTAGATCTCCAACATGAGAAAAAAAAATCCACAAATTTCAATCTAAAATCCTTCAAAATGGTGCATTTTCTCTTGAAATCTTCTTAGAGGTTTTGTAGACCTCGAAATTATGAGCATTTTGACGTCAAGAACACCCCAAAATGCCCTAGAAATCGTCTAGTATCTTGTTGGATCAATACCAAGTCAAGTAACTTGTTTCAGAACCCATTTAGATGAGGAAGAAAATGAATAGTGGTGTCAGGCGAGGGCTACTCGCCCCCTGGTGTGTGGGAGCGAATGGGCCCATTTTGGCCTCAAATTTTGTTTTCTACATTAAATTTTCATTTTCTATTTAATGGTAATTTTTTTGGTAGTTTTTAAATCCAAAAATATGGCTTCTTGAATTTCCATGACATTCTACATTATATTTCAGATGTGTACTTTCCAAATTTTGGGTTGAAAATTTTTATGCATATTCTAAGTGCATCACCATATCCTTTTCACACTCTTAAAGATGGAATACTTTGATAGCCCAAATAATTTTTGGAGAAGATTATGCCTTTATAAATTTAGTATTATGCTGAATTTAATTATGAGATCAATTTCCGTGTGGATTTAGTGAATTTGGTTATGGAAATTGTTGTCCTAATTATTTAAAAGCTTTTGGGCAATATATTCATCTGTCATGGGTGACATGAATTGTGCGGTTGAGCAATTGAACCAAATTGATTGTCAAAAGCCTAAGTGTATAGCTAAACAGGCAACCCAACTTAAAATAGGCATAACTTTTAGCACAAATGAAATTTTAGGCTTATAATACCATTTCGAAAAGCTAATTTAAAGCTCAATGCCTAGACGAATTACTAAAATTTGGTTTAGTTTCAGGCCCAAATTTCATTATTTTCATTAACTCTAAGACTTTTGAATTTTGAGGAACTTGATTTGGGCTTCATACAAAAGACTAATAAAGTTGTTTTGAAGCCAGTATTCCCTTCAGGAATGGTAAGCCCAATATTATTTATTTGGATGTTATCAAATTTCTACAAAATTAAAAATCAAAAGCATGATTGGTTTTATATTATTCGCAATCAATCATGTATCCTTGAAACAACACAACATCTAAAGTGTTAGTATTTGCTTGCTTTTAGGCATGATTAAGTTATTGTACTTGTTGTGAAGATCACTTGGATAATTAACACCTTTGCAATTGTGAGCTTACCTATCGTGGGACTAATTGTAGGGGTGTTTGTTATTGTTAGGTAGATTGTATTGGCAGTGGCTACACCCTATCGGTGTAGCATTGACAATGTCATTTAATATTATTGAAGTTTAATTAAATTGATGTCTTAATATTTCATGTACCCTCTTGGTATGAAGATGTTAAAGACATTTGGTTGTTAGGAGTGAACACCCCATCTCTAATTAACTAATTATTTAATTCACCAATTAATTAATAATTAAGCAAATAGGTAAAATTAAAAATGACAAAGCCTCAAATAACATCCCCAAGTGGGGACAATTTGAAATTAAAAATAAATAATGGGAGACAATTAAACTCAAAACCCAAGAATAAAAATCAAAGTGAAAATTATAAAAAATAGGTATAAAGAAAAAAATATATAAGAAAACGAAAAAAGAAAGTTAGAAAATCCAAAAATAAAATTTAATTAACAGTAATAAAAATCAGGAAAATTAAATATAAGAAGCCAAAAAAAAAAAAAAAAAGAGAATTTGGCTTTGGGATGGCTTCCGAGGATAACTCCTTTCTTGCTATCTCAACTCATGCATGTTACCTCTTCCAAAGCATTGTGGCAGGGTGCTAAAAATTTAGTTGATGTGCATATTAGATCTTATATTACGCTCCATAAGACCGAATTGCATGAAAATAGAAAAACACCTTTCGAAAATGAAGACTACCTTTAGTATGAGCCCCTATTTCGATTGATGACTAGATTGCTTAGGCTTTAGCATGTCTCAACTCAGAAGATAACCCAAGAATGGTTTAGTTAGCTAAAAAAAAGGTCTATCGTGGTGATCTCGAAGTAACCCTACTCACCTTCAAGTCATGCTTAAATCGGTTAAAGAGTTTTAAGGCTCTCACGCTTAATAAGGGGTAGAGCTCGCGGGGAAAAAAAGACTAAGAGGACTAAGGGGGAAAGACAATGAGGGGAGGAGAGAAGGAGCTGAGAGACCAAGGCAAGGAGTAAGAAGCAGAAAGAGAGGGACCTTAGGAGCCTCTGTTTTCTCAGTTGAGAAATAGAGGTATAAGACCACAAACCAAGAGGAAGAGAAGGAGCTGAGAGACCGATATGGAGGGAGAGACTGGAAGGAGAAGAGAGGCCAAGAAGAGAAAGGAGAGGAGCTTAAAGAACTTGAAGAAGGGAAAGAGAGAGAGAGAGAAAAAACACAAGAAAAGAAAAGGAAACAATGAGCCGAAAAAAGAGGGAACTGGGGAGAGAAGTAGAGAGAGAAAATGAGGCCGAGAAGAAGGAGGAAAGGAGTTAGAAAAGCTTAAAGAAAAGGAGGCAGTGTAGGAGGAAGCCAAAGGTTGCAGATCAACTACAGTGACACCTTTGTTTTATGACCCGAGAGTAGAGAAAATGAGGAAAATCGAAGGGAGCTTCAAGAAGCACTTTACACAAAAAAGAAGCAAAAAGGAATGAAGAAAGATTGAGGAAAAAGGGATTTGCTTCAGAGTACACGATCTTTTCCTTCTGGAGTTGCCGGTCGTCTTCTCATGTGTGTCATGTAGTGGGAGGCTGTGGTCTTCTGCCAGTCTCATGATAGCCCATTTGTAGCGTGTGTACTTCGCGTCTCCTTTGCTGCCCCATCGTTGGTTAAAACACGAGGTAAGTGTCTTTCCATGCTTGCTTTGTCAGTTGGTTAGCCTATAGCCTTGTTGCTAAAGATGTTAGCATGTAGTCTGCCCTATATGCTTCTAAGAATGGTGAGTGGGGAAGTTAAGGAAATGGCCAATAGTCTGGTAAGAGGGTTTAGCATTATTCATGTAGCATTGGGTATCAAAGCGAAGGCTTTCTCTAAAGATGCATACGCGCATGGAAAGGTTGTTATATCTTTAAGTGGGTGCAAGATACATACTAGGGGGCTGTGTTAATGGTCCTCATTTGCACTAAAATGTCAAAAGTGTGCTACCTTGATAGTATTTGTAATAAAGTTTAGGAAGTGACCTCTGGCTACAAAGCATAATTCCTACGTAAGTTCTTTTGTGGATGGTTACAAACGCTCATTGCTATATGTAAAGATAGCAAGCCTAAATAGTAGGGATTGGCCACACATACCCATCTGTACTCGATGTGCATGAATAAGTTCTATTTGATTTGATTTGATTTTTTTATTATTTTATTGTTTCATTTTTTTTCTTATTTTATCTTAGTTTATTTCATTTTATTATTATTATTTTATTTTATTGTTTCATGTTTATATATATATATATATGTGTGTGTGTGTGTGTGTGTGTGTGTTTATACAAAAGGGAGTTCCATTACCACATGCATGTTTGCTAACTGCATGAAGAGTTCTTGGCTTTTATATGTGCATGCTAATTGCATGCAAAGACGTGGCTTGGTTTTATGTCACAATGCAATCCGTTTTTTTTAATTAATTTTTTTCTATTTATTTACCTTTATTTTATTTTTGTCACCATTCATATTATTATTATCATTACTATTCTTATAATTATCTTGTCCTAATTTTCAATGTTACCATATAAGAACATTAAGCTCCTTAGGCACTTAGATGGAGGTCATGTGAGATTTTTTTAAATTTCCTTAGACTTTGAAGGATAATATCTAATTTGGCAAAACTTCAAAACAAAAATTTATGGATCATTGAAATAATCTACCTTTACACTTTTTTAAGTTAATAATAGTTGCGTGAGGTTTTTCTCATTTGGCACCTAGGAAGTAAACCGATGGGTTTAGGGTCCCTAGGCTTTTTTAAAAGTTAACGTATGATTTCAAAGTCAAAAATCATAAAAATAAAAATCTCAAGAAATCTCAAATAATATCTTCTGTATTTTGGAATGTTGTGTGAGATTGTTGATCTTCTCAAACACTTAAAAGTTAACTAGTAAAAGCTATATGAGATCTCAAGTCTCCTCAGGTTTTAAAAGTTAATATATATTTTCAAAATACAAAGTGAGAATAATTCCAAATTAAAAAAAAAAAAGAGTTTATTTTACTTGTTATTCATAATTAAAAATCCTAAAAATGATTTCTGCATTATAATCTCATTTTTTAAATTGAAATTAAAATCCAAAAAAGCAAAAAAAATATATAATAGTAAATTCAAAAAATTCTAAAAAAATAATTGTCCATTAAAACCTCATTTTGATTTCAACAATAAATTCTAATTTCAAAATTGAAAAATAATTGTGATTTCACCTTAAATTTCAAAGTAAAATTCTAATCCTAAAAAATCCAAGAAAATGTAAATTCAAAAATCCTAAATACATTTCGCCTTTATAATTTCACTTCAATTTTGAAATAAAATTCTAATCCCATACATAAAAGAAAACACAAATAACTTCTTCCACGTTTCAGATTGCCACATGAGATCGTTAATCTCCTTAGCCATTCGAGAACTAACTAGTAAAGGCCATATGAGATCTTTAGTTTTCTCAGCCCTTGAAACCTAGTATCTGTATGTAAAGATACTAAGATGAAACAGTCCTAAAAAAATATTTTTCTTTCATTATAACTTCACTTTAACTTCGAAATAGATTCTAATTTCATAAGTCTAAAACTCTGTAATTCAAAAATCTTGAAATATCCTCTTGACTATAATTATACTTTTAAAATTATAACAAAATAAAAAACCCAAAAAAATATAAACCCCCAAAGATTCTAAAGGTCTTTTCTTGTTATCATCTCATTTAAATTTCAAAATAATAGTTAAAGTCTCGAAAATACACAAAAAATTAAAAGAGGAAGAATGAAGAAAATAAGAGAGTTAGATTAATTGGGTTTTTTTTTTGTAAATTAAAGCATACCAATCAAATTACAACCCCATTTTGTTTATGAAAATTTGTTTAATTTGACCTCTCCTGTTTTCATTGCAAAAATTAAAAATTACCAGCCTGCAAACATGCCTTTTTGGTCAAACTACGTGGATTTTAATCCCTATTACAAGGTATGTAGGCCCTAGGCTTTTATCCTAGGTCAAACTCACTCTTTGTAAATATCTATTTGTTTACTTTCATTAGTTTTTGTATTCTCTGTTTAATAAGCATGCATGTCAATAATGGGTAATTAAGATAAATTTAAGGTTATATTCTATCTCATTTGACTAGTTTAAGGTAACCAACCTTAAGAATAGGTGTTGTGATGTTCCTAATATCTTTCTCACACTCAAATAGACTTTCAAACTCACTTCTATTTTCACAAACCGTTTTGCCTTTTCTTTTGTTTTAAATTGGTTTCCCAAAGGTTTTTTGTTAAAAATTTTAGTGGCAACTCCTATAAATTGATTTTCAAGATTCATTTTAAGAATCAATTTAATCCATTTTTTTATTCTTTCCACCAAAAGGTCAATTACAACAATAGGCCTCTTAATGTATAATGAGTTTTCTTGGTTTATTATAATCCGAGACTGTTAGGGGGATTATGAAAAATAATCTTGTTAATATAGTTGCATAAGCTAAACCTTTTGGAGAAAAGTTTGTTTTATAATTATGTGCATACACATAATACATGTTTCCTAATTTCGTTACCTCAGCTCTCATTTATAGCAACTATTAACAGTGAAAATTCTCAATGGGTAACTATAATAACTTGAAAAACCCTTAAAATATGTTTTAGCAATTGCATTGATGACCCTAGCCTTAGGGTAAATACACCTATTGCACTTAGTAACAATTCCAATATCTTAAAGAGCCTTTCTTAAACTACGACACCACTTAATTAGAATATGTGTGTGTGAAAGCATTAATGGATACAATAGTGAAATATGTAAAGGTCATTCGAGAGACAATTTAAGTAACTTGTTAAGGCTTGAGAAAAGCCATGACCGTTCCTAATTTAAAAACACTTAATTTGAAAGAGTGTTTATTGTTCAAAAAAGATATATTGAAGCTCATATATGTCATCATAAAGCTAAGATCCTTAGTCATATCTTAGGTGATAAACCCCATATCTAACACATTTTTGTATATCTCCTATTGTAGTTTAACTACTGAAGATTTTATACAATACCTAACTAGATAAACGAATAGTCAATAATCAATAGAGGTTGTTCCTTAAATGGATAAACTCAAAGGAAATAGGTAATACTCCTGTAGTGAATTCTTTAGATTTTGGATCCTGCTGAGAGTTGAATGTAAGTTTAAAAAGAACTAAAAGCCGAAGTTTTAATTAGTGATAAGAATAGTGAATAAAGAGTTAAAGTAATTTTTAAGTTAGCGATTTTAGGACCTTATAAAGGCCAAAGATCTTTTATAGTAACTAGATCATAAGATAATAGACTGTCTCTCTGGCTCTGGCTAATTTGAACTCAATGTTGTTGAATTTGTTATTCTCAATTATTTTAGAATTTTACGATTCCATCACTGAATCTGATATTATAATACTCTCAAGTGTTGTTGGGGTAATTATTTGAGTCATATTTCTAGAAAGAAGTTAATGAAAAATTGACAGGACATCTCATACAACATCAATTTTTGGATTTTGTATAAACTGTACTAAAAGTAGTGATTCTTGCTATAGTTAAGTGCTAAAGGACACATGGGAATCCAAGACTATTAAGTTAACTACGACATTAAAGTTTGTAACCATAAGTTTCTTATTGTGTTTTTGCTATACTATAGTATGATATGCCAAATCCTTAAAAATTTTTAGCCACTAGTATAATTTATTTGCAAAACATATTTTATTATAACTGACCCTTCATATTTGTTACCATTTTCTAAAAATCAGTCATAATTTGTAACTATGTTTAAAAAATTTTGAAATTTACATTTAGGTTTTTTAAATTGGTGATTATGAGTAGGTCTTTAAAACCTAATAAAGAGTTACAAGAGAAATCTGAAAAGGGTTTTAAGCCCAATATAATTATAGTAATTGTAATAAGGTAAAAGGAATTAATTATTCATATACTTTTTGTTAATGTCCATTAAAGGACATTCTTGAAATGATTATAAAGTTAATTAGACTTTTGATAAAAGATTAGCAAATCTTAGTGGATCATTTTATCATGGATTGTGCACTTGATGTGCAAATTGAATTATCAATCTTGAGTTGAAACAAGTTTTAAGAAATACTATCTTAAGTTTGACGAGGTTATATATAGCCATAATTTTATTTTTGTAATGTATGTTAAATGACATACTATTAGCTTAAAGTGAGATTAATCTCTTTATGATGTTAACCTCTTAGTGTTAACCCCACACGATATATCTTAGTGAGGCCTCTTGTATTCTTAGAATTCAGTTCCATTATAATAGGTCATATATCTTCCAATTTATCTCAAGCAACTCCTGTTGATTGAGTGCTTATAGAATTCAAAATGCACTTTTGCTCCTTTTGTGGCACACCTATTCAGATATGTGACATGGAAGTTATTTAAACCTCTTAGGTCCTTAATATAATGAAGAAAGGACTGAGATGGAAAGAAATTTCCATTTGCTTCTACTGTTTGTAGCTTGATATATGCTCAAGTAGACACTCGTACTGATATAGCTAATGCTATAGTGTACTTCGAATATACTTGAGTGAACCTATTTTGGATTATTAGATAGCTGCTTAGATAATTGTGTTTTTACCTACAAGTTATTTATAATCGCATATTCTATTATAATAAATTTAATTCATTTGTAATTATTGACAATCAAGATTCAGATTATGCGATTTGATTGATTTTTTAAAATCTATTTTGTATGCACATCTTATAATGTTTTAGGAGGAGCTATTTTGTGGTAAAGCATCAAATAGACACTTATCGCTATCTCAATTTGTGTATACATCTTCATGATATCTTGATGTCTTTGAGGAACTATCTTGTTATAAAGTGTTATGTTGACACTTACAATTACCTCAACTTTTGCATACATTTTTATGATATCTTATAGGAACTGTCTTGTTGGAAAGTGTCATGTGAACACTTACAGTTACTTAACCTCTCTTTGCAATTTTATGATGTTTTGAAAGAGTTATTCTATTAGGAAGTGTCATGAACACTTACAGTTGCCTTAACTTTTGCTTGCATCTTTATGATATTTTAGAGGAGTTGTTCTATTGAGAAGTGTCAATGAACACTTACAATTGTCTCAACTTTTGCACACATCTTTATGATATTTAGAGGAGTTGTTTAATTAAAAAGTGTCAAATGGATATTTATAGCTACCTCATATATATGAGTGGAGAGTACATTACTTGTTTTGTTATGGCAATTTGTTAAGGAACGTGGTCAAGGAAATAAAATATTGTTTTGTACATATTTCAAGTCTTAACCATTTTTATTGCGACAATTATTTTGTTAGAAGTTTCTCTCAAAATTGTAGGAATTTTACTTACATTAAACTTTTGATACATAATTCCTGTTCATTCAAAAGAAGACTTGTGAATTTCACACTCATATTGAACCATTTTAGGTGATTCATTCACTAAGACTAACTTATTAAAGTTTTTGAAAACTTCTAACTCTTGGGTATTTTGAAAATTTTGACATCTGCGTTTAATGGGAGTTTGAGTTGTATTCTTATGGGACACTTTAATGTGTTTTGGCATTTATAATATTTGTTTCTCTATCAGATTCAATATTCCTGGTTATGCCAAAATTTGGATATAATTCAGAATTGAAACTTTGTAAGCATTTATAAGATTGTTTTTCTTATCAGATTTAATGTTCTTGATTCATGGTTTCATTTCTGAATTTTTTCCTTATCTCGAACTTGTGTGGTTTACATTTATAGTGAACCTATGTTTATGGATCCATTGACCAAAGGACAACCCATTGGAGTATTTCAAAATCTTGTAACTCATATAGGTCTTGTTGAATCCTTGATAAAGTCTTGGTCTAGTGGGAGTATAATTGAGTTCTTAAAGGATTTTTGTGATGTAATATAATACCAATATATCACTTCATATTCTATTCTGTTCAAATATTGAAACTAAGTCTATGACAATATTAGTATCACTTGTTTTCCTATCAAATCCAATGTTCTTGTGTAGTTTCATTTTTGAACTCTGTATGGTTTAGCATATACACATTTATATGTTCTAGCAAATATTGATTGCTTAGCCTTGTGGATTGATTATCCTAATAATAATTGATTAATGTTATCCAAGTAGGAGATTGTCAAAATAATTTGAATGGATTAGCATTAATTGTATTATTAGAACAAGTTTATATAATGATTAACTTTAACTAGGCAATCAATGTTAATCTAACCCAAGAATAGATTGAGTTTTTGTTGAATGTGGATAATCAGTAATAAGTTGAATTATCCATTAGCCTATTAGATAAAGACCCTAACTCATAACTCAAATTTAATTATTAATTATCCTATCAGGTTACTAATTGAGAGTTAATAATTGAAAAATAAATTGAGTTCATTTAAATGAGTTTTGTTAATAGCCTTGTTTTATTAAAATATTAAAACCTATTTTAATAATTTGGTTGAAGGGTTTTTTAAGATTATAAAAGGATTATAATTATCAACAAAGCCCTAATTTTTTCGTGTGACTCTCTTTCATCTATTCACAACTTTCTTTGTGCAAACTTAAGTTTTGTGGGTTATAGTTCTTTCTCTATCCTCTACCTTGAAGATTTACAAATTGATTTATTTCTAAATATCTATCATTTAGATCTTATTTAAATATGATAATTTTAGTTATTTTAATATGAATCCGAGCTTGGCTCATAAGTATTATTCTTTGGCTTCCTTGCTTCCTCTTCTTCCTCCTCCTTACTGCATTCTTCTTTCTTCTTTTTTGGCTCATCACTAAGGTCTACCAAAGGTTCTTTGTCCTCTCTCTCAGCACACTCTTCTTTCTTCTGCTCCATATGTGAAAATTAAATTAAAAAGATAATTTTACAGAAAACTAGATTAAAAAAAACTGATATGTGATAATTAAATTGGACTTTTCCTTAATTCTAAGATTAATCTTCAAGAGTTCCTGTTGTATATTTTTGTCTAAAGTTACTGTCTATGGACTTTAATATGCAAAGTAATATTTCTTGTTGTATATTTCAGTATATAGTTAGAGACAGAGAGAGAAAAGATAACAGAAAATAATGAAAGTATATATAGTAGAAGTCCATTTCTTCTTTATCTAGACTTCAACTATACCAAAAAAAAAAAATTGGAGTCTCTGGACCTTAATCTGCATTATGGAGGATGATGGGTCGACAACACAGCACAGAAAAACCCAAAAACTACAATAGCGTGTTCCATTGGGCCTGAAAAGCCTTTCATCAGATATATCAACGTTGGATTTGGAAGTTGAAAGTAGTTAATGTTAAGTAAATAAATCTCAAACAACATGAAAACGTGTGAGACGCGGAGACTCGAAACTTACAGAAATGGGAAAATAGTTAACAATCAAATAGAATACAATAAGAAAAAAAAAAGGAAATATTTAAGATGGAACATCAAAGCTGGTCTACTATTTGTGGGAAAGTCCCTTTTGAATATGGGTACTTATTTTACATCATATAGTTTATATAATTTATGGTCCAACTGTAATTTCACTAGTTTTAATATTATAATAAGGATAATAAATTAAATTGGTGTTAAATGTTAACATGAGATTGTGATTTTAATTTTAATATATGAAAAATAATAATGAAATAATTTTATTTTCAAGTAAAAATGTCATGCATAATGTTCATTTTATGCAATGGGAGCCAAATAATTTTTTAAGATGAATAATATATAAAGCATAATACAACCAAAAAATTTTTTAGACAAAGTTAGTGTTAATTATTTATTATAACAAGTGACAACATGTCGGAAATGAGGCATTGATCTTTCCTCCCATGTGAAGTATATTCTCTTATACTGTAATATTTCTTTTACAAAAATCGTTTTTAATATCATTTTTTATTTTTTTTCTTATATATAAACAAAATAGTTACTTTTATTCACAACAAAGATCATTCTCAATTTCGGTAGTAATCAATCTGCAAGATAACTGATCATATTGATTAAAAAAAAAAAAACAGATGCACTGGAAAATTCATGTCATATATATTATTTTATTTAATGAAATAAAGATAAATTTGTAGTGAGATCGTGTATTATAGTGGAGTCATTTACTAATTAAGCATATAAATGTAATCACCAATAATGTGATGTCACCCGCAACATTGCAAAAATCGCCAAGGCCTTATTTTATTTAATTTTTCAATATTTTTATTTTAAATCATTCTGAGCATTAATGCTATTATTATTATTATTATTATTATTATGTTTGTCAACTTGCTGCCTATATTAAGGAATTCGTGCTTAAACAGGGTTTTGTTTTTGGTCTGCTTTGATTTTTCTTAAACTACAAAAGCAGATATATTTGGTAATTTTTTTAAAAAAATTAAAAGTATTTTCGATAAGGACTTTAGAAAAAGGAGCTTTTTTTGGAGCCAATGTGTATAAACTCTAACAAAATTATAGAATGATTCAAAAGTTTGTTAGTTAAGAAAAATGTATGAAAACTTTTTATTTTTGTATCAAGAAATATTACCAAAGTTGGGTTCTCCGAAAAAAGAATATTTCAAACGTTGGTCTCATCGACTTCTTTATAAGATTGACCAAATCTCGAAAATGAGGTCTTGATCTCTCCTCTCAAACAAGGTTAACTGATTTTATTATTTCCTTTACCAATGCAATTTTGAGATCATTTATTTATTTATTTATTTATTTTCTTTTTTCATATCTCAATTACTTAACGCTGTTTACAAACAAAATAGTTTACTTGGTGTTTAAGCCTTCCCTAATTTTGCATGCAAATATAATCAGCGTTCATCACTATATCTACGCTTTCTAGAAAAACTTTCCATGAAAAGGACGACGGGAAAAACAGGCCCTTTGTTTTCTGAGACGATGTTCTTTCCTTTTTCTCTCGCTCTTCTGATGGCTATCCAAATTCATCAATCAGTGTTCCATCTTTTTCAAGCGTAGATTGCTATAGTTTGTAAAGCACACCCTGATTAATGACATTGATTTTTCAATCAATGGTATCACTGGCAAATCCACGGTGAGCCAATTCTTTATGAACCTCCTGATTCAATGTCACAGTATATGAGCACAGTTTTTGCTTATAATTTCAAAAATCTATACAAACTAGGTTTCCATTTCAAAAGACGAGCTTCTGAGAGCTCGCCTCATAAGCTTGCCTCACCCATAAATCAGTCATTGACAAAATGATGAAAAAAATGTAAGAATATTTAGGTTTAAAATATTGAAAGAAAAAATTGTAAAACTAGTTTGATTTAATAGTAAGAGAAATATCTTATTTATAGGACTAAAAAGAAAGTTCATGGAAAAAGCTATACATTTGGCTAAATCAAGTTTATTTTTGAAACAGAATCTCCCAGACCAGACATCTTCTTCGATTATTCTCATCATCATCAGCCGCTCTCGCCTACGTCCTCGCCCTCAGCCTGTTTCCCGTGGTTCTCGCAGGGCAAGAAACCTCGCACATCCTCCGGCTGCCGTCGGAAGCCTCCGGAGAGAGCCAGAGCGTGTGCGCCGCCAAAACGACACCGTCGTCGTGCCCCGTGAAGTGCTTCCGGGCCGACCCGGTTTGTGGCGTGGACGGCGTGACGTACTGGTGCGGTTGCGCCGAAGCCGAGTGCGCCGGAACGAAGGTGGCGAAACTGGGATTCTGCGAAGTGGGAAGTGGCGGCTCGGTTCCTTTATCGGCTCAGGCGCTTCTTTTGGTGCACATAGTGTGGCTCATTGTGCTCGGCTTCTCTGTGTTTTTTGGTCTTTTTTGACTTTTTGAGAGAGGGTGAGGAGATTGGATTGAATGTCTTCATTGTACAAGGTTATTTTTTTCTCTTGTGCAGGTTTGCAAGCATAATCTTGCTTTTTCTTAATGGTGGTAGTGAGGGTTCCGGCGGTTGTATAAATGATCTATATCTCGTTTTTCTATCTGTATTCTTTTTGCTGGAAATTAAAATCAGAAATTATACAAAAAGAAATTATATCAATTATTTGTATATTAAAATAAGGATAAATATAGATATTATAATTATCTAAATGATTTTATTTGAAATATGATTATCTTTTTGCTAAGTTTATTTTATCTTTTTGTTTATTATATTTGATTTTTTAAATTAATTTATACCTAATGTCATTTATTAGGTTAAGGCCTGTTAGCTCATCTATTTTTTCGAATATGAATTTTTTAAAATAATTTGTGTATTATTGAATCATGTAATTCAATTTTAATTAATTCTTTTTAATTTGACCGATTTTAATATTTTAATTTTAATTGTAAATAGTTAGATTTATACAATGTTTTAATACTAACTATCTAATTTGTACATTTAGAAACAAAATTCAAGAAATGCGAATCCATGTTCTTCTATTCTATCTCTCCTTACCTTTTCTTCTATATCTCCATCCTTTCTTCTTCTCTCTCCCCTTGTTCTTTTGTTTATCCCACTGGCTCTGTATCAAGTGACATTAAAGCGAAGTAACAACTCCAATAATTATTTGTACATTAGAATTAAAATTAAACATTGGAATTAACATTATTTAAATAATTTTATTTTAAATGTAATTATTTTTTTTGGTTAAACTTCAATAAATCTCTTTTCCTTAGACTTATTTTATATTTATATTTATTATTTTTTATGTTTAAATTAATTTATCTTATTAAGAATCACCTATTAAACTTTCTATAATATTTCCAAGCAACCTTTTAATCAATCATTAATAAAATTCATGATTTGTTAATCATCTCTCTCCTCCTCATTGTCTCTCCTCTTGCAACGTTTCCCCACGTCTTCCCCTTGTATATCTCGTTCCTTTTAGATGCTACATATCCACTTAGAAGCCTCTAGTGAGAAAAACTCCCATCTAGTGTGAGAAGCTCTCGACATTTCAAGTCCAGTAATTATCAACCTACCACCTTAGCTATTGCATGTTCACCGTCTCATCCGCCTTGTTCTCATAAGCAACTCACATGCCTCCATTCTTCTTCACTCTTGCACGGCAACGTCCTGCTTCCAACTCTTATCATTTCACTCCCTTTTCCCAGACCATGCGTGGCTAGACGACGGCGACGCCCCTGCAGCTTCCCCTTGTCCCTTCTATTTAGTCGGCCATGTCCATCGTTCTGAATCACTTACGCTCCCTTTCTTTTTCTCTCTTCCATCACTTCATCTTCATGGAGCCTACCTTATCCCCTCTGAACACTAAAGCATGCTTCGAGCTCTCCCCTGTATCCTAGATCACTGCCTTCTTTCAATCTTCGCATCCATTCTTATTCTGGTTTTCTGCCTAAGCTACATTTGGTGCAAGTCCATCTCTCTTCTTATTCGCCAATTTAGTTTCTCCATTATCCTCATGGATAAACAAAGGAACCTAGCCCACGGTTTTTTTAGTCAGAAAGTAGCACTACTGGCAACGATCCTTCAGATTCTTTGGTGGACTTAGAGCTGGGTAATGGCACCTTTTTGTCCGGAGAAGTGGCCCCTACTTCAAGCTCTGTGACCATGCTGTTAAGCAATCCAGAGACTTCTGGAAGACGTGCCTTGTTGCGGTTCTCATAGACGAAAAAATCATCCCAGTTCACCGCCTTAACCTCGCGCTACACGGAGCTTGGAACCTTCAGGACGACTTCAGAGTTCCAGGGAGAGAAAAGCAAGCTTACATGGTATAATTTCAAAACTCTCAAGACCAAACATTTGTACTGGAAAAAGGCCCTTGGTCAGTAATGAACAAGGTACTCGTGGTAGAAAAATGGAGACCCAACCTGATTCTCAAGGAACTCACAGTATATAGGGTAGCAATTTGGGTCTAGTTCTGGGGCCTCCCCTTAGAGTATCACAATGAAGAAATTTCTGACACTTTTGGAAACATGGTAGGAGACCCCAAGGAAGTGGATGGAGGTTTCCTTTTACTCCACCAACCTTCGCTTTTTTTGGGTCCTCTGTCTCGTTGATCGTTCTATGCCACTTCTGATGGCAATTAAAATCAAGCTAGACAACCGAAGAAGAGTCTGGTGGAGTGCAAATATTAGAGGATCTTTAGGCGATGCAAACAATGCGGAAAAATTGGACAAATAGCCAAGGAATGCGATTGGAGCAGTGAACAAGCCTTGGGAGCTCAGGAAGATTTGAAGCTCAAAGGGAAGTTTGACGTCGACTTTGTGCACGACCACTGATTCCGTCTCGTCCATGACATGTCGATAGCCTTCAAGAAGAGAAAAACCTTCAGGAGCACTACAAAGATAAGATGGTTGGAAAACGAGGAGGGGGGCTACGACTTCATTCTCTGGAAGGAAGCAGAAGCTGAGTTAGAGCTCCCCCTGGATCCCTCAACAGCAAACAACGCTATCAGCACCAGAGAGGACTCATTAACCTCAGACTCCTCTAACAACCCTCATGATCCTTGAACCCATGCAACCCAGCAGTCTCCCATGTTCACCACCAATCATGACAACCAATATGAAAGAACCTGCCCCCCGGAATATAATCCTGTCTCAGAGGAACGTCCCCTGCCCCATTATAGTCCCCGTTCCAATCAGATGGCAGAATGAACTGAAGTCATGCCACCTGGACAGGTAAACAAAGACGATCCCTTCTTTTTTTATGCTAATGAGGAGTTGAGTTGGTGCAGCAATCTTCCCACCACTGAAGTCATGGATATTGAGAACCGGGACCCATAGTTAGTCCCATTTACTACTCCAAATCAAAAACCAGGGAACACTTAATCTGATGAAGGAAAGCTGGTCCCCACCACCCAAGAACCCGAGGCCGACTGGAGCTCCACATCCATACAAGGTCGCACCCCAAAGGATCCTCTCAACCAGCCCGCTTCCAAGGACCACATTGTTGTTCAACCAGAGGACAATGTAGTTACAAAATTTAGTGCCAGTAACTCATTCAGTCAAGCTACAGGACTACTCCTCGGCACAGGCAATCTTCCACACCCTCTACAACTGGTGGCACTCCATTTCACACCTGCAGGACAACCAATCTCAACTGGAAACCATGCACAATGTGGTTTTGATCGTCAAGCTTGACCCCAACTTTAAAATCCACTGGCAACTCTGGCTATGCTACTCCTCGAGTTATAGCAAGTTCAAATGGTCCCCTCCCCCCCTCACCTTCATTCCGGAGGACATTACTTCAGCTGAATGGTGCCCCTTTAACTCATTATTCTATCTCAAATCTCTTTGGGACTTCCTCACAAACTAGAAATTGGCCTCTGACAGAACCATCATTTCACTTTTCTGGCATCATATCCTTCCATCGAGACTGTGTTAAAGTCATCCTCACTCCAAGTGTGACCTCGTGCTCTCCTCCTTTTATCTTGCAACCTGAGAGCAAGCTTGATGGCCAACAAATCCTCCCCTACAAAAAAACAAAAGAAATGAAATGAGGACCTGGTCAAGTATTCCAAGAAAAGAAGGAAAAAACATTGAGAAACTGGCTTGGGTTTTATGGCAGAACTCTTGACTTGTGGAATGGCAAATGGCTCATGCGTCCGGAAAACTCACCCATTAAAGCTTCCCCTAGAGCCATGAGCTGCCTTAGTTGGAACTGTCGTGGCTTTAAGAAGACCACATAAGTTCATTGTCTTAGAAGCCTTATATGTAAATATCTTCCTTGCTGAAACTATGTTACCTGTCATTGAAGTTAGTAAGAAAATTAAATCCTTTGGCTAATCCACTGTTATTGGCTGTGATTCTATGGATAAAAGTGGACATTCGGTCCTTGTCTGGCATCCTGGCACGACTAGTAATGTTTTAGATGGCTGTCCTAACTGGATTCATATCACCTCTCAAATTCACGACATAATTGTTAATATTTCTTTCATATATGGCCATCCTAAAGTTAACCACAGACATATTCTTTGGTGATGGATTTGAGACATAGCAAGCTCAATCAATAACCTGTGGATTTTAATCGGTGAATTCAACCAAAGTCTTTTGGTTTCTAACAAGAAAAACATATGTTCTTCTCATCTCGGTGTTAGAGAATTTAAAGACCTGACTAATAATTGTCAGCTTACAGACCTCTTCCCACATGGACAGTGGTTGTCATAGACTAATAATCAATGTAAGATAGATAATGTTTAGGCTCGATTACATAAGGCTCTTCACAACACCCTCTGGCTTCATCATTTCCTAAACTCTCAGCTTACCATCCTTCCCCTATTCACATCAGATCACTCTCCTATCTTGCTGCAAGTCGTGCCTCATAATAGGGCCCACAAGAGGCCCCAAGGCAGATTCGAAAATTTCTAGACTTCCTTCCCTGATTACAGAAACATCGTCCTCAACTCTTGGAACTTAAATTCTCTGGTTTCCCAAGCTTTGTTTTTCACAGGAAACTGACTGACACCCTATCTGCACTTAGATTTTGGAACCACCACACAGTAGGGAACCTACAATCGAAAATCAATAACCTTGAGATTCAACTCTAAATTGTTCAAAGTGCTATGAATCACACTTTCTTGGTTGAAGAAAAGCGCAACTTGAGACAAGACCTTGAATTCCTCTATGATTGTGAAGAAGCTCTTTTGCCTCAAAGAGCAAAACAGTCCTGGCTGATCCAAGGAAATAGGAATACCATATATTTTCATGTTATAGCAAAGAAAAAAAAAACGGCCTCAGCAGGATCCCCAGAATTAAAAATGATGAGGGCTTATGGCTAGAAGAAGGGTCAACAAATAGAGAAGCACATTTGGAATCACTTCAACAAAACATGTGGGGGACCTAATGAGACTAGAGACTTGATGGACACCCTCAATTAATTCAAGATCCCAGAATTGAAGGACTTTCATGTTGCTTCTCTCACCAGACCAGTTGCCCTGGAAGAGATCAAGGGCACAGTTTTCAGCTTAAACCCTAATAGTGCCCCCGGCCCCAACAAGGTCAACGCCAAATTTTATCAATGCTATTGGGACATAATCAAAATGGATATGCAAATAATGGTACGCTCCTTTTTTAAACAAAGACACATGCTGAGAAGTCTAAACAAAACTTCAATAGTTCTCATTCCCAAGGGTGACAAAACATAGACTATCAAAAACCTAAAATCTATCAGCTTGTGTAATGTGGCTTACAAGAATATCTCTAAGATCTTGTGCAACAGGCTAAAAAAGAAATCCCAAGCAGCTACATTTTCCCCCATCAATGTGGTTTTCTAAAGGGAAGACTTATCTCAGACAACATCGTAATGGCAGTGGAAGTTCTCAATGTCATTAAGAAAGCCAATAAAATTGAAAGGAGGTATGACGCCCTCGAACTAGATATCTCTGAAGCCTTTGCCAGCCTCTCCATGCAGTTCCTTGAGGAGATCCTTCATAGAATGAAGTTCCCCCTTGAATGGACCCAAATGATTTTGGAATGTGTCACCATGTTTAGATACTAGATCTCCTCCAATGGGTCTAGCTTCCCCACTCTCTACCCCACGAGAAATTTCCGGCAAGGTGACCCTCTATTGCCCTTTCTTTACACTATTTGCTCTAATATTCTTTCTTGTATGATTCTCCAATAAGAGGAATTGAAAACTTGGAAAAGAGTCAAAATTGGCATAATGAATGCCCCTATAACCCACCTTATGTATGCTGACGACACCATACTTTTCTTCGAGGCCAGTAAAGAAGCTTGACTGACAATAAGGGACACCCTAAACAATTTCTCCTCCATCTCTAGTCTCTCTATCAACAAGAACAAGTCTTCATTGGTCTTCAGCCCAAACACCCCTAGGCTTTTCAGAAAATTCCTTTCGAAGACTCTGGGTGTTAAAAACACCCCCACCATTAGGCGATATCTTGGCCTCCACATCGATGAAGACAAGGGATCACACAAGGTCTACCAATCCCTGGTAGACAAACTAGAATAAAGAATCCAAACCTGGAAAGCTTCCTTACTATCTCAAGCTAGACATCTCACACTCATCATATCTGCTCTCAATTCTAGCATCACTTATGAAATTTCTTATATCAATCTCTTGAAGGAGTATTATACTCAAATCGATGCCAAAATAACTAATTTCTATTGGGGTTACAATGGACAGGAACCCAAAATGCACTTTGCCAACTAGAGTGCCATTTGCCTCCCCACATGCTAGGGAGGCTTGGGCATCCACAACTTTAATCAAGCTCTCCTAGCTAAACAAACCTGGAGGATCCTTAAAGTGAAGAATGATGACTTCATCCTTGGCACTCTAACTAGGAAGTAGTACAGCACCGTAAAGGGTCAAGTCCTTAAGAGATCCTACTCATCTTGGATTTAGAGAGGCATTCAGAAAGGACACCACCTGATCACCTCGAACCTCTATTGGAGAGTAGGATCTAACAATGATATCCTAATCAACCACCCTCTCTAGTGGAAAGCTAAGAGCAATGTCAATGCCACCAACCTTAAGGTAGCTGACCTACTCAATGTAAGCAAAACCAACTAGGACCCAAGATGGATAGATTTATACTATGAAGGGAACGAAAAAAGAAACATTCTAGTCACCCCGATCTTGCTCACAGGCATTACAGACGAAATTATTTGAATAGGAAATCTAAGTGGGGGCTACACTGTCAGAGATGGGCACCACATCCAAAAGGGGCACAAATCCCAACAATTGTGGCAAACATTGGAAGACCTTATGGAAAATCAGGCTTCCCTTCCGAATCATAAACTTCACCTAGGAGCTGTTATCCAAAGCTATTCCAATTGGAGAAGTCCTTCGATCCCACCATCTCCAAGTTAAGAGCATATGCCATCTATGTGGTGCAGAGATTAATCACCTCTTCCTACTATGTCCGTTTGCTAAAGCCATTTGGTTCACCTCCCACTTAGGGATCAGAGATGACAAAATATACCCACAGGATCCCCTTCAGTGGCTTAGAATATAGCTTTCCATGGACCAAACTAAGCTTAAGTGATTGGAAGAAATTACAAACTACATGCTGGTATCCCTTTACGTCATCTGGAACACGAGGAATCAAGTTATTCAATATGGGCCCAAAGCCAATCCGCTGGAGGCAATAGGACAGATCCAATGCTTAGCCAATGCCTTGAATCTAGCCTTCGCCAAGCCCCTAAGAAGCCTTTAAAGGATCAGAGCCACTCTGAACCTCTCACGACACCATTTCATCCTCATCGATCAGGTTGGAGCATGATCAGTTGGTGTAGAAATCACACAAGTCACAGAAGAGCTTTGGACATCTTCTTGTTCCTTCTCCTTGATAGCTCTCATGTCAGAGACTGGAATTGGAAGAACCTAAAGAACCGATAGAGGAAATACCTCACGGGTATGGCAATGAGATACATTCTTGTTTGGATCAACTCGAGTGACCAATGGCCACCTTCCAGGGACACCAACATACCTCTCATTTTCGTTAGTCAAAGGACAAAAGGAGCTTCTCTCGTCGCTCGAATGGAGATCACTACGAGAAGAGCATAAAGGAAGATATTGATAATCTAGTCAAGGTTCCTGGAAGCTTTAAAGTTGGAACCTTATCCTCAAGTGCAGGGCAACTTTGGAAGGAGCACTTCAGTACCAGAGAGAAGGAGACACGGGGTCCTTTTACATTAGCTCTATAACTAACCTTTTTTCTGTCGTTTTCCGTTTTTAATTTGACTCAGTCAAAAAATATATATGACTCCTTTCTCCTACTCCCTTAACCTATGCTCTTATTAGGTCTATTGGTTCTACATCATCTTCAGCATATGACAATAGAATATGAATAATCTTTAAGCTTCATCACTGTTTTTCTTTCTGTAACATCATTCATCACTGTTCTGTTTTTTCCTTTCACAAGATAAATCTGATTTCATATAATTTTTTTAGTAATATCGGAAGTTCATCACAAAGTTAAAAAATATTTATGTCCGTTTGAATATGTATTAATATCAAATATCAGAATTTTCGTTGGGTTTCGTTCTACAACATCAACGCGACAACATCATTCATTCAAGGCATAATGATCACACCATGTACACAACTAATGCATTTACAATTCCACACAACTGTTACAGCTTCGTGTGTTAATGCATTATTTAAGAAAGAAACCCGAGACATACAATTAGTCTATGAAAGTGGGCAGATGCCTTTTTTTACCCAATTTCTTTGTTCCTTTCCCTCCAGAATTTGTATCCCAAGATTGAATGATCAATGCTACAACAACAACTAGCAGTAAAAGTAAGTCCAACGAAATTCTTTAGACTTCCTTCTCTTCAAACTCAAAATTTTCAGAGTGACATCCACGACACCTAAGGAAAGAAAAACATTAAAAATCAAAGATTATTCCCTTTTTTGGGGGCTTTGGAGAGAAAATTCGGGTTTGTCATGGTAAACGGGGACTTCATCCACTCTTGGGTTCTCCTCATCTTTACCCTTGCTAGGGGTATCATCTCCCTCTATTTGTCCTGCTATTGTTGGTGGTATGGTTCCATCAAGCTTATCATTGGAAACGTTACCAACCAGGCTTTTGTACATAGTAAGAGCTTGAGCCATCATGTTAGCAGGATTAGATGTAGAGCTAGGAAGCAACATTGTTGTACCCTGAGGAAAAAGTAAAAGGCATCAAACCAACTTCAAAGTGAACAACTTGTGCAATGCTTGGACTTGAATGTTAATTAGATTGTAGGCTACCTCCTTGGCTATGTTACTAAAGGCTTGAATATATTGCTCTGCGATCCTCAAACTCGCTGCCTGCAAACCAAATGACAACATTAATTCCTTACCTGAGTCAAACACACAAGAGGCAATGTCATATACCAGATGGCATCACTGACAAGAACCTATTTCAGTTTAACGGATAGCTTTACATAACAAGCACTTCCTCACCATCTATATGTTCTTCTGTTTGAATGGTTTCAAAAAAACAAACATTACAAAGGAAGGGCCCACCAGATCCTGCAATGTTACTGTGATTGTGATAGAGAGGGATTCACAAACATGAGTTTCAAAAGGATAACACATTCACAGATGGGACTCTAGCTAATAAAAAATAATGCAAATCAAGCATTGCTGATTAGCAAACAATCAAAACCAGAGAAAAAGGAGTTACATCCTACACTAAATAAAAAGCCATAAAGTTACTAATATGAAATGGACAAAAGATGGTGACCATTGGCAGCACAAGGTGAAAAATGTGCAAATATCAGGGAACTGAAGAACCTCACCTCTAGTCCACCATTTTCTTTTAGGGCCTGCGACACAAGGGCAAGTCCTTCAGCTGTTGCTCTTGCTTTAGCAAGGATGGCTTCAGCCTCACCTGAGAAAGAATAGTGTTACTCATGAAAGTTCAAAGATATCAAAGGAAAATGACAATATAGTAAATGATGCTCATCAGTTATGGTTTTCTTCCTAGAGCAATTAATAGATGAAGGAAACAGAAGATGACAGTATGTCAACCCATAGTTCAACATCCTCTCATCTTGCAGATAATTTTACCCAAAAACAAATTCTATCTATCATTATTTTGATATAAAATACAAAATATAAAGTCAAATAAAGTGTTAGCACATCATGTTTAGCAGGCATCAAACAAATTATAAAATTGATATCACTATCCTCTTGAATTGAAACATCAAAAAAGTAATTAACCATGAGCCCGGTTAACTTGGTCCATCTTTGCAGCTTCTGATGCTAAGATCACTGAACTCTTCTTTCCATCAGCTATGTTTATGTGGGCCTGTCTTTCTCCTGTATAGATATAGCAATTAAGAGCATGAGTGTCAACATATACAAAAGCTAAAATGTTCAATAATATATACCAAAATTAGTTTCAGGATCAGGCATAGTGTAAAATATCATGCTTGAGCTCGAAAAATTTGAATACCAAATTGATTACCTTCTGACTCAAGAATTTGAGCTCTCTTCTTCCGTTCTGCTTCGGCTTGCATTTCCATAGCTACTCTTACTCCACGAGGAGGAGATATATCCCCTGTAGAAGAACAACAAAAGAAATATTACATATTTTCATGGAGATATTAAGGAAATCATTATATAAATTGCCAAAACTTACTTATTTCATATCGAAGACACTCCAGACCCCAACTTTTTGCAGCCACATTAATGGCCTCCTGTAATAATGTTGTCACACAATAAACCAATTATTGTCTGCATATGATAAAGAAAGTCAAGACATATTTTGAATTCCTGATATTACATATATCTATCTCCTTTTATTCAAATATAATGAATAAGTAATAAGCAGGTTTAGAGATTGCAAACCGTAATAACAATTTTCATCTTGTTCAAAATGGTAAGCATGTACCAAGACAATCTAGTTTTTCTTAGCTTATTTAAGCAATCCATAATGCATTAGTCAGAGGAAAAAGATAGTGCCAAATCCGTGTACCAGACTTCCTACTGAAAATTTAGCATGTATATACCCAAATGCCAGTGTAAGAATTGATCCCAACAGAAAAATTACATCCTAGACAGATTACCAAAACATTTTGTAAAATCTTTTGTAGCAAGCAATTGGAAGCCTTTAAATTTATATTCAAGCAAGAAAAGAGCACATCTTAAAATTCCCACTTGCAGATCTGATGAAGATGTATTCTGTAATCCAGAGATAGAAAATCGCAAAGGCATAAGAACTGGGGCAGAGAAAGTGAGGGATATTTGGATATTAGGATTCACTAACTACAATCAAAGTAAGCAAACAATTTTATAGCATGAAGCAGCTGATGCAATGTTTCGAAAGAGGATCATAACATGAACAAAAACAAGGTAAGGCGTTTGCACTTTAAATTTAGCAACAATACTAACCCAAATACTATTAAAGCCATAGCATGCTTATTATAATATGAATGTTAGTACTGCTTGAGTTTGCACCAGTGAACAAGAAAGAAATGATTATTTTAATCTTGATGTCAAATATGTAGTTGTGGTTGTGTTGCTACTGGACTATTTCGTATGATTCAAATAGGACTACAACCAGTTTAACGCAGTACGCTTTCCAGTTTCCAGTTTCAACTAATTTCATATCTACATCAAGAGATACATCCTATGCAGAACAACCCTATTCCAGGAGACGAAGACTGCCTCTAACTAGATATCATGTTAACTTTGTCTAGGTAGCTATGGTGTTTCGCTGAACAAGCAAATAGGTGTTGGTGCTATAAGGACTTAAAACGAGAGCAGTAGCATAGGAATACATTCAATGTACTAAACTCACCACTATCTTCTCATTAAGCGTGTCCCTTTCCTCAAAGGTCTTGTCAAGCGTAATCTTACCGAGTTCACTCCGCATTGTTGTTTGTGCAAGCTGAATGACTGCATAAATGGGATTCTCTACACCATAAGAAGCCAACTTAGGATCCACAATCTGCGCAAAGAAATATCGAAAAAGCGAAAACCCAAGTACCTCATTAACCACTAAAACTGGAAAATAAAAAATTAAAAAAAAGGACAAGAAGCCGGTAAAAGAAACGATAAGACGGACCTTCACATAGAGCACCCCATCAATCAAGATGTTGACATTATCCTTGGTGATAGCAGACTGGTCAGGAATATTGATGGCCTCTTCCTTGAGCGAATGTACGTAAGCAATCCGATCGACTAACGGAATTAAAAAATGGATTCCTGACGGAAGAGTCTTTACGTACTTGCCGAATCGCTCAATGACAAACGCCTTCTTCTCGGGCACAATCCGTATTCCCCAATTCACAGGAGGAGTAATCTCATAAATTCTGATCTCAAATACCCCAAATACACAATTTCATGCCCAACCCAGCGAATGAGATTGTCGTAAAAATAATTCCATATCAGCAATATCTAAGCACGTGTTTTAAGAACTGAAAAATGGAAATACCTGGAGGTAGGATCGCGACTGCTACGAAAACAGCGGATGGTAGAGAAGTGAGAAGGTAATCGAGGAGAAAAAGTGCTTGAGGGAAGATAATTGGAGAAGAGGAGGGTGGACTGCTTGGGAAACGAAGGAGCTGAAGTGGAGACTAGAGCTCGGCAAGAACTGTAGTTAATGGCTAGTGCCGAGCGGCTTAGTTGATTCAGTGAACGCAGGGCCTTGTTCATTGAATTGACTTTCCAAATGCTCTTCATTTGTCTGCTTCAGATTTCTCTGCAACCTCTTCGTCGTCTTCTTCTTCCTCTTCAATGTTGCTCCTGATCTTGAAGCTTTTTTTCCTTGGAAGAATCACTTACTGTTGGAAGAATTATAGAGCCCTATCAAAACCTCTCCGGCGCCGCTCAAGTCCCCACTGTTTTACGCAATTTTTGGTTGTCCAAAGCCGAACTGTCTTAACTCAGCATTCTTGGTTCTGGTATGCTGTAGAGAAAGAAATTTTCCTTTTAAATTTTTTTAAAATCTTTATATCAAATTTTTTACCATAAAAGATTTATACAAAAATAATATAAACTATTTAGAATTTTAAAGTCTGATTACTGTTGCCTCGAATCTTTACTTAAATTTTCACGCAAAATATAATAAAACAAATGTTATCAAATGTTAAAAGGGTTAACAATTTTAAGGATTTTATAAAATAGCTTCCATCCAGTATCTCTATTTCTCTCAAATAAAACAAACATTCTCATAGCATGTAAATATTTGTTAGATAAATAGATGAAATTTTGATGCAATGAATATTAGAAATAAGAGGTAAAATTGTTTATGAAATTTTTTAATTAAAATATAATACAATGATTTATGTGAAGTTTTTTATTTTTAATAGAATAATGCCTCTTTATTAAAGTAAAAATTCTGACTTTACATTCTACACATGAAAGCTAGTGTGACAAATGGAATTTTGGGCAAGCTTATGACCTCCTTGATTTGAGTTTTTTCAAATCCACCAAATAGAAATAGTATTTCTATTAGACTGTCGTCTATAATTTCTCATTCTTTAGTATCATCAAGTTCAGAGGTGAGAATATCTGATATAACGTTTTGCGCGTCACTAAAAACAGTGCCTCCGAGAGGCAAGTTTAAAAAGTTATGGAAAATTATACATATGTATATACTGTCCTTAGAAGAGAAAAAAGCGAAGAGTGGAATAGATACGTAACATTTAAAAAGTTTTTTTCCTTAGCCTAATTTTTGGTTTATATATTTATCATAGCACTTTCTGAGCTGTAGGTGAAAATCTATTTTATAAAGTTTCATAAATCTCACATTTTGTTATTAGTTTTAAGCTTCTGTCTTAATGGAGAAAGAAAATATGTTAAGAGTGAAGTATTTTAATTAGTTTGAGGTCAAATTTAAAAACTTTGTATGTTATAGTGATCATATGAAAACTCTGTTAAATTGTAAAAAATATTATTTGTAGTAAAAGAATTTTTGAAAAAGTTAAGAGGACTGAAAGTAAGCATTGTTTTTGACTGAACCACAATAAATTATTATGTTTAATACTTTATCCCTAATCTTTGCATTCTTAATTTATTTATAATAAACTATATATCTAACTGATTTTTCAATTTATCATTTCTCTTCAAGCAACACAATTTATTGAAATATTTATAATTAATTTTCTTTTTATATAATAGAATAAACAAATTATTAAAAAACTTAATTATCTATATTTTATCATAGTCAACTATTTATTATAATTTATAGTTAATTAAAATTTTTTTAATTAACTATAATTTTAAAAATAAAACTTAAAGCAAATTGTTTTAAAAAACACATATTTATCCCGTATAGGTACATTGTCGCTCAGGAGATAACTTTGAGGCCATAATTTCCAGACGGCTTGAGCTTCCGAACACTGCAGTCTAACATGGGTCAAGAGTTCTTCTGCATTATACACGTGACAGGCTGAGTTAAAGTTGACTTCTCCATATCCTAGAGCTCTTCATGTTGCCATAATCCCCTTGCAACTAAAGAGAGATTCTATATTAAAAAAATATATGTTTAAAATTTTATTTTGTAATAAATTATAACCACCAAATAGAAATTCTAAATTACTCCTTGTCATTCAAAATTACATTTTTATATCAATAATAGAATAAAAGAGTCCAATTACTATAATATCTTATTTAACTAAAAATTTAGTTTAGGAATATTTTTTTCATAATAATAATACTAATAAAAATAATTTATATGATCATCCTTCTATAAATAAGAGAATGACACATGTATAATAATTTTAATAGTTGCCACGTCATATGGCATATAAAAGCTAGAATTTTAGCCGACTGTTGCTTCTCAAAGAGCGTAAAGTTTAGAGATTTGATAATAAGTTGGCTGAATCTCATTAAAGGCAATTCGTTCGAGCGTACACAAGCGCAACGCAGAGCAAGTCTTGCTTGAACATTTCCAAATTTACCCGGTGGTCCAAATATAACCACAAACACAACTATGACCTCAGCCGGGAGACAATCGCCAAACAACTGCAATCTCGACTCACTTCATGGTGGCCACTGGCTATATTACTTTTAAAACATTTTGGATATGAACAACCCCTTATTATTTAGGATTTGGATTTAGGAAATCATGTCATCAATTTGGACCAGATAAAATTTGATGGGCCAAATTGTTTCAAAATTTTTTTTATTTTAATAAATATTATTTTTTCAAAAAAAAATGTTTATGATAATATATTTTTTAAAAAAATATTTTAAATTTTTTTATACAAAATGATATCTTATTTAAAAAAAAACTATTTTAAACAATTTATAATCTATTCCTTATGTCTTAAATTTATTGTTACTTATACAACATAATATTATAATAAAAAATATATATGAACAAATTTTAACAATTTACCATTTATTACCTACATTTTATAATTTTTTATCAATAAAATATCATTATGTATAAATATGATTTAAAATAATCTTAAATTTTTGTGCATTATCATATTTTTTAATAAAAGTTAATTTAAAAAAAATTTAAAAGTTATTTTTTATTAAAATAATAAAAAATTTTAAACAATTTGAACCAGATTTCATGTGGTCAAAAATATTTACAGGATTTCCTCCTGTAAATCTGTTTACAGGAGGAAATCCAAATCCTAAAATTTATCTGGTACACACCAGGTCTGTCTCACGCTGTTTAAGATAGCAAAAACATGTAAATATTCCATTTCAAAGCAAGTGAAAGAAAATAATAAATTCAGAATAAGATCATTCGAAGAGTTAACTCGCCAAGCACAAAATTTTGGTCCAAATTAAACAAGTTTCTTGAAAGAAACTCTACTAAAAAGCAAAAACTCCATGCAGAAGAGAAGCTTGACACAAACTAAGATCAATATGTCTATAAACGACCATCTATTCTTCAAGTATTGTCCCCTTCTCGCTAACGTAGATACCATCAAGAAACTTCCGGATATCTTTATTTTTGACATGGCATTTCTGTTTCAAACAAAAAAATAATAAGAATAAAAACCAAACCAAGTAAAATTGACTTAGTAAATTGTACACTAATCCGTGCGTGTGAGTGAGGGAGAGAGAGACCTGATTGATGAGGGCAGCAGACCGGGAAACAAGCTCAATATCATTTCCATCCAATATCAACTCATCCTTGACCTTCTCAGATCGTAAAATTGAAACACCTTCAAGCATATCCACTTTCCTCACCTGCGATATGGTAACCAAATCCACATTAAATCCAATGAAGACCACGTCAATCAATTATATGTACAAGCCACTGAATAGATATATACAAGCCACTGAATAGATATATACAAGCATCCACAATGGCAGGAAACCTTATGATGAATAGCGAAGGAAAAAAATGCTTCAGCATAACTGAATAAAGAATTAGAAGAAAACAACTAAATGCATGTTTTAGAAACGGGATTCAGGGCGTGCAATGAAATTATACAAAAGTGGAGAACAGATACAATGAAGGACTATCTACAGCTAAGGATGGATTTAAAATGTACAAACAATTAAGCTTAGCAAACAGACACGAAAAGTGAACTAATAGATTCGGTTGACCATTGTATATGTGTTTAAATTCCATTGATGCACACTTACGTTTACTATATCATTTATGACCACATGCTTTAATTCAATGCCTAAGTACGTGTTGGATAAATTTCCATACACTTCAATCATCAAGAAATTACATCGACATGCTATGCTCGATATTAGAAGATGAAACACTTGATACTAATGGCAGACATTGCGAACCTCATGCCCCAGAAAGTTTCATTTCTCGTTATTTTCACGCGAAGATGCTGATGAGTGAAACGAATGTAACGAGTCAACTCAATCACACTAGTCGAGAACTAACTAGTTATTAACCTCTGGTAGGATTTCAACCATGAAAAAAAAAATATAGTAGCAATAAATGTACTTACACATATCAGATAAAAACCAGAAACGATTGCTTCGCGTAACCATCACACATAACAATTATTATTTCACAAATAACGTCTATGCAAACAATAATTTCATTGGCAGGAAAACAATTTCACAGCTCAAACAATCCCCATTCTCCACTAACGTATCCGCAAATGAATCAGAATGGATTTTGAACCTAAACCCCGAACCCCAAACGAATTTCGTATCAATCAACGACAGAGCAGCAACCACAAAGCAATAAACCAAAGAACAAAAAAAAACTACACGGCAGCAAAATCACCCAACTATTGAAAGCACAAAAGAGAAACTGGAAAGTACCCTCTTTTCTCCAAGGAAGTTTCGGATCTCAATGGAACTGTTGGTATTGGTAATGCTTGCGTTGATGGGGAAGTGAGCATAAACAAACCGCATCTTGTAGCGGTAACCCTTGGTGACGCCGGTAATGAGGTTCTCCACGTGGCTGAGAGCAGTACGAATAGCAGCAGAGGTTTTGCGAGATCCGAACCAAGCATCAACCTTAAGCTTCTTGTTGCCATTCTCATCGGTGATAAGCTGGAAATCAAGATTCAGGTGCTTAAAATCACGGACAAGCTTGCCGCGAGGTCCCTCCACCTCGATGATCTTGGCGCGCACCTTGATGCTCACCCCCTCGGGGATGTCCATCGTTTCTGAGGAGAGTATAGTCTTCATCTCTGGCTCTCACACACTCTCTGCCTCTCCTTCTGTGTTTCACTCCGAGAGCCGCTTGCCTAACTGCAACTCATAAAACCCTAGAGCAGGTAATATATAAGGCATTCGGGTTGACGAAGTAGAATGAAAATGCGGGAAGCGGCCTTGGTCATTATTGGGCTAGCGAGTGGTCCTGTTTTGGGCCCAAATCCGGTCTATTATTTTTTATGGATATCAGACCGTTTTCACTTAACGAATCTGTAGTTAAGCCCATACGTTTGGCCCAAGTAGGATTTTTGTCTCGTGTTAGAGAAAAATCGCCAGCTTGGAGATTCGAAAAGCAACTTATGTCTAGGTGGCCTGAATAGTATTACTGACCCAAGAAGACTAGGCCCAGTCTTTAATACAAATGTCCAAAACAAAACAATACATTAAAGGAAAATTGGACAATGTCATTGTGGAAATTTATGATTCTTATCATTATAATTAAGTATTTAATAGAAATTTTTAAGTATAATTAATTTTAAATAGCTCAATATAATATTACTCAACAAAATTTATGAACAATTTTTATATGTTTGTTATTTAACACTTGAATAAAAGTATGACTACAATTTCTTCTAATTTCAATATCATAATATTAAGTTATTAGAAAATCAGGAAAATAGGTTCAAATGTTGTGGTTCAAGTATCTATAATTAAATCAAATGATAAAAGTTAAGCTACTGAATTACAACAAACAATGCAACGTGGACAACAGAGTCTAACAAATACTTCTCCAATAACATCATGTGCAAGCAAAGCACAATTTCAATCCAATATTTAATTTGCCAATATATAATAATAATCACAATAATATCGTAGTCTATAAATGTTATTGAGTAAATTGAAATGTACTGACATGTTTTATATATAGAGATGGAAAAAAATACATGATAGGGGTGATAATAAGACCCAAAGTAAGATAAAAAATAATCATTTTGGCATCATAAATTAATTGTCACAAATTACAAATATATATTAACTAGTTTATTTGCCTAGGCCTTGTATGAGCTTCAGGCAAAAAGTTAATTTGTTTTATTATATGTCAACACATTTTAAATTAACAATATTTATAAATAAAAAATTAAATTTAATAATATATTATGATATAAAAAATATAATAAATTATAGAAAAATCATAAAATTAGTCATGTAAGATTAGTGAGAGATAAGTAATAAAAATTAGCTATTTGAGATAATACTATTATAATTCATTTAACCATATATTTTTTTTTTACTTTAATTTTGGCCTATGTAAATTATATTTATAGTTTTTATTAAAAAATTTAAAATACAATATATTAATTCATTCATTGTTTTTTTATTGACTCCAAAAATTGTCTAAACTTAAAAAAGTTTTCGATTTAAAACGTGGTTGATTAAATTATTAATTTTATCATTCACTACAAATAATTCTTAAATTTCAAAAATTAATTCATGAATTTTTTTCATTTACTCGAAAAAATCTCAAATTTCGAAAAAAAATTTTAATTTAAAAAATAATTAATTAATTAATTATTTATTTATTTATTTATTTTATTATTTTTTTCATTAACTACAAATAATATATATATATATATATATATATATGAGAAAAGTAAAAAGTCATTAAAGTTAAAAATTTTATCAATTGAATCTTTTTACCAGTTAAACAGTATTTGTATAAAAAAAAAAAAACTATTTTACTTATATATAACCAATAGAAAGATGATAGATTATTTGTAAAAATTTTGTTTCATCAGTCCAAAGTCCTAGACTATTAGTTTGTTTCTGAGGATAAATTATTTATTTTTCACCTCTCACCAAGAATTATTCGTCTCATTAATACATTCTTATATATATATATATATATATATATATATACACACACACACACGTGTATAAAATAGAAATGATAGCTGGGTTGAAAGCCAAAATTTCAAGTTCATGGGGACTCTAACCCATGTCATGATAAGTGCTTGTCTATGGCTAGGCAAGTTGATGAGGGGAAGAAGACAAGATTTAAGTTAATTGCATATTTTAAAACACATATTTATTCTTGAGAATGCCCTCGTTTTCAAGTTATTAAATGCATGCGTATGAATGACGTCTTCATTACCTTTGTATTTTGGCTACAACTCAATCCATTTGAACTCCGCCGTAAGATCAAACATTATTTCATTTAACTCCATAAAAATACTATATTTCTATCTTAAGCAATTTGAACATACTCTTCAACGTTAATCAACCACATCTAATATTTTAAAGTTAATCAGGTGATGTGTACCCGTGAGTCGTGAGAAACATTTGTAAAATCTAAATGTAAAATGGACCCTTTAATAAGAAGCATTAAGAATATGTGTGATGTAAAAAGGTCCTTTTATGAAAGTGGAGTCACAAGAGGTACGCGAAGCCACACCAAGCAATGCAAAGCAATCAATTTGGATTTTTTCACTATTAGCAATTTTTGTTATTAATTTTAAAAATAATAAACACAAAATAAATAATTTAATTGAGTCTAATATATTGCATATATAGTTGTCAAACTCACGAATTTATGATCTGAATTTACGAGTTTATGATTGTACATAAAGAAAACAAGTCAACTCGTTGTAAACTCATACTTAGTACAAATTTAGATAAACTTGCAAGTTGACTTATCGAGTTTATCGAGTTTACGGTTTTAACACAAGTTAACTTATCGAGTTTATCGAGTTTACGATTTTAACGTGTCAACTAACTTGTAAAATCAACAATATAATAATTTAAATTCAAGACTAAATAAGATATAGAAAAACTTCTTTTTCATAAAATTTTTATAATTTATTTTATTACAAGTTTGAATTTACGTAAAAAATAATAAAATTACATTTAATATGTACTTATTAAATAAAATTAAAAAATATTATTTAATTAGTTATATTGAATAATTATTTATGTATGACCATCTTAAAATATTCATGTTGAGTATTACAAATTATGAAATATGAATAGTTTTTGTTTAATTAAGTATAATTTGAATTACATTTAAATAATTTTTTAATATATATAGTATTTAAACTATAAAATTACATATTTTAATAACTATCTATTAATCGAGACAAATTTTTACGAATTTATGTTACGAGTATACGTTACAAATTTACCTCTCTTTTACAAATTTACTTAAATTTATGAGTTTAACAACTTTAATTGCATCTATTTATATTAAATCCAATTAATATTCTTTCGAAAGCCCCAAACGCACCGCCCCATTTTCCCCGCAAAACACGAAAGCATCCTGTTTGATGAAGAAGTAAATAATAGAATAATATATTATTTGTCATTTTATTATTTTAAAAAAATAAAACTAAATAATGCTGGATGAAATTAGGGTTGGGCATGGCATTGTGAACCACAAACCCACGATGCACGAGAATGGGATATTTGAAAATGAAAGTAACATCGCCCACTTCCTATGGATGGACCTTTCGCTTAAAGGATTAGCACTGGCGGCAAGTTTGAGTATTGTTCCAGCCAAGTGGATAAAAGCACTTGATATATTTATACAGAACTTGATTTAATGTATTATTCTTAATAAAAATATTTTTTTAATGGTTCTTATTTTTTGAATAATTTTATTAAAATTAATATATTAAATTAACTATCACATAAATATATTAAAACTAGTTGATATTTTTTTCATAACCAAGAGGCTTGCAAATTTATGTGTGACTAAATAATTTTTTAGTAGTTCACTTATTATATAATTATTATTTTAATTTTTTATTCATTAAAATATTTAAAAATAAAAAATGTTACATTTAGTCTTTTACTTAAAAAAATATTTTGTCATTAAAATTAATTCATTGAATAAAAAAAATTAAATTTGATAATTTTTTTTAAAAAGCAAAAGACTAAGTGTGATCAACGAAGAATTAAAATAGTATATTTGTGATAAGTGAAATACAATAAAAAAAATTATTTTCTCATTTATTTGCCAGTCAAAATGATAATTTGCATTACAAATTATCTCGTTTAATTTTGCATTTAATATTTTTGTAAAATTAAATTTATTTTCTAAAGTCCTATTTGTGCAAAAATAATAAAATTATTTTTATAATAAATAAATTATAGTAATGATAAAACTTAATTTTAAAATAAAAATATTATATGTAAGTTAAGATTGTACAAATTTAATTTTAATCAAAATTAAATCTACAAATTATGTTGATATAAAATCAAATTTATATAATTCCAATATGAATATACAATTAGTCGGTTCTTAAAATTTATAGGAACATTAAAAAAGAAAAAAGGAATACGGATTCCCATTTGTTCTCGGCCTCTAAAATCAACTTTGGAAATAATCAAAACCAAAAAGTTCGTCCAGTAATAATACAAGTTCAGATCTTCTCCCGGTGAATATCTGGTAACAGAAGAAAATAAAATAATAATATTTTATTAATATTAAATTAATTAAAATATATTAAATTAATAAAAAAAATTTTATTATTCATCCCAATAACTGAAAGTGATCCATTCACGTAATAATACACATTAGTCACATAGCAATTGGTCTGCGGAATCTGATCCTGGTTATGTAGCTTCTATTCGCCTCACAAAAATAAAATTATCCCTGTTTCAAAAAACAATTTTAAGAAAATTTGATTATGATGTCTTTAATTATTATCACCAATATTCCTTTATGGAAATTTTGCTTGAATTTTCTGTTTGCCTTAAATTTAAGTGGGCCTTAATATTCCCGTTGCTTTCTCGCGGATATATATATATATATATATATATATATATATATATGTATTATTTATTCATGTATTTATTTCATATATAGGCATATTCTGAATATAATAGAGGTGCTTGTTATATTGTTATTTTCATGTTATTTTACATATTATAATATTTTAGACGTTGAAATTGGATGATGACGTATGTATGTTGTTATCAATTCTATCCTTATTTCTTTTGATAGTGATTACCTTAACGACAAAAAGAATTTATAAGAAATTATAGGAATGTAAAATATAGTGTATAAATATAAAATATGATTATATTTTTTTTATATTTTACATATGAATATGAGGGAATAAATTTTACATGAAATTTTTATTTGTTCAAATATGTTTTATTCACCAATAGTAAACATATATAAATTTATGAAGTACAATTTAATTAAACATAGTATATTTGAAATTTATAAATAAATACAATTATTTAATATACAACCAAAAGTTTGTTTATATCACTAACGTATAAAATACTATAAAATATCATATTTAACATAGGTATAATGAATACCATATAGTTTAAGTCATGGCGTCTCAATGAAATAATATGCAAAATATATCAATCCCATATGAAATGCCATTTAACCTGATTTATTATTTAATTTATTAACTTGTATTTTTAAAATATTCTAAATCATCCCGAGCTTATTACATATGGAAAGCAAAAATAAAGAGAGAGAGAGAGAGGCCTAGACACAATTATAAAAAGGTACATTTCTTACATTAATTTCTCTATCCTCACAAATTCAATTCCCTTGTATTATAATAAGAACATGAAGTTATGTTTAATCATAGTAAATCATTTGATAAAAATTTAATAATTCAGATTTATAAATTAAAAATATAACTGTAAGAGATTATATTAATTAAATATAAATCTGAACCATTAAATCTTTATATAACAATCTATCATAATTGAACATAACCTTATATTCCTACCTATGAGGGGAATGAAATTATGATAAAATTGTGTGTTAAAACTTGTATATTATTATTATTTTTTAAATATTGAGATATACAAAACGAAAGTTTGAGTAAAATGGTTTTTTGGTTCATTACTTATCACAATTTATCATTTTAACCCCTTCATTATTGTCATGCTTAAAATAATTTATTATTTATTAGATAATGTTACACTTAATCTCTCAATAAGAAAAAAAATGTAGCACCTTAAATTTTAATTGTATGATTTGATAAAATAATTAAATTTGATATTTAAAAATAAATAAATAAAATGTAATATTTTTTAATGAATGAAAATATCATTTTAAGCATTACAATAATAAATAATAAATAATTAAAATGATAATTTTATATCAGAAACAAATATTTTTGTCTTAAACGTTTTGAAGTTTTGGAAGGTGTGGTGTTACGGTCTTAAACTGGCATCAACGTTGACTCATTCACCAAAGTTCTATTTGACAGAGGAATCAAATGTGTTCACACGAAGTTGAAAAGGAATATATATCGCGGAAGAAGGTGAGACCTAACTCTAGGAAGGTAAGACTAAGACATGAAAATCTGAGTCTGGTATGACCTCTCTCACATTCGAGAAATGAGAATATTCCTTTCGTTTCATATTCAAAACACTCCCATCCTGACCAACCAGACGGCAAAGAATGCTACATTACGAACATACTTTTACCAAATGCACAAAGATTTAGTCTATTTGATTACCAAAACTTCTACCAAACTTTTTTCTTATCATCGGAATTTGATTCTTTTAACGAATTACCAGGAATGTAATTGGAGATTGCTTGAGAAGGAGATTCAATCCCACATAATGATTCGAAAATATCTCTAAAAACCAATAGCTTAAGTTGGAAATAAAGTCATATATATATATATATATATATATATATATATATATATATATATATAGCCTTAAAGAAGAAAACAACGTAACGTTGAATAGTATCCTTTGGGAGACGGCAAGGGCCAAGACGCCATGTCCTTGTTTTATAACTTTCGGTCTCAAGATATGTAAATTCTGCGGGCCGATTGCCCACCTATGCCTAATATCCATTTTTTTTTTCTTTTTTAATTTTTAGGTCTCTGAAGACTTTGAATTTATTCTCTACTTATTATGCTCATTGTATTCTTATTTATTCTCTTCTTATCGTTCTTATTGCATTGGGGATTGGAGACGTGTGAGTTCAATTTAGAATTAACTTTTATTTGTAGACTTAATTTTAATTAAAATTGAGTTTATATGACCATAATTTGTGATTGAAACTTTTTTAAAAAAAAATTGAGTTTCCTCATTTATATAGTACTTCTAATACGGGTATAAATTTATTTTATTTCTATGTATATGGAAGTTTTGGAGTAAAAACGTGATTTGAGAGAAAAATTTAACCACATGGCAAATAAATTTGTTTGTAAAACAAATTCATTTAAAACAAATTCATACTTTTCAATCATTCAAATATCAAATTAAACACATTCTTAGCAATCATTGATTTGAAAAATGAAATCCCTTCTCTTTCTCTCTTTTTTTGTTTACTTAATTAATGGAGAAATAATATCATCAACTTTGATCTATAAGATACCAAGTTAAGTGGATGATTAACTCATTCCTTACCCGAAAGAATAACAAGAAATATTTTGGTAACATTAATTTATATTTCTCAATATTGTCTTACAATCAAGACAATTGACTGGGAAACCATTTTACGTTGATTGATATCCTCTTTTTCTGAAGCAAATTGACTTTGATTCTTAAATAATTCACAAGGCTTGTGCTTCTATTATAACAAAACAGAATTCCCTTTTAAGTATAATTTGTCATATTTATACTATTGTAATATATATGAAAAATAATTTAAAAAACTCATTCATATAATAGAGTTATAGGAAAAAACATACATATTTACAAGAATTATACACTTTTCGTACCATCCTGGCAATTCTTCTGGTGTGAACGCATAAGTATCAAATAATTCCATATTGTAACAACAACATAAAACATTAACCAACTGTGCCTAACGGAACCAACTGATGCTAACTGAAGTTTGTTAACTCCATAAAATAAAAAAAATTAATTGGATAATGGAGAAAAGGAGGGTCAAATTAATGCTCAAATTGCTTGGTGCGAAATATTCACCAATCGTTCATACTTTCGTATTGATTGGGCGCATAATTTGTCCCAGAGACCAAGACGTGTGGAGCTATTTGTACGACAAATAACGTGAACAAAAAACAAGAGTGAGCAGACAGCGTAAAAGGACAACGTTTGCTATTACGAGCTTTGTGTCTGTCTGGGATTAGAATCAACCCAAGGTGGTTATGGTGGTGGCGTAGGGTGGCGCTCCTGGTTATGTCTCTTCATCTAGTGTGAAGGGTCCCCGTAGCTACCGGTAGTTCCATTTAATATTTGTTCACTTTGGCATTTCGCAACATAACTTGAGAAATTCCTCGGATACCGGCTATTCCCAGTTCCAGTCCCCGTTCCTTGCCTTTCTTCCCCATATAAGTCATTCTCGTTTCTGAAAATCATTACCTTAAAAATAGCTGTCGTTGGGTTCGGGGCATTAAGAAGAATGGGATCGTATTTATTGCTACTCTTTTGCTCTTTTGGCTTTTTCTCTGTTTCAAGTTAGTGAGTATGTAAGAGACTGTCAGGAATTGCCCGGATATATTAGGTGGCATTGGTGGGTCTGGACGTAGAATGAGAAAGGAAAGGAGAGGTTGTAAGAAGATGGGAAGGATATCGAGGATTGGGAGTTATGCAATTGCTTCGTCAATAAAGGAAAACCAACGACAACCTTGTATTACCTGCACGACTTTTAATATTCTCGCTCCCATATACAAGCGCCTCAATCATGAGGTTATTTCCTTCCTTCTTCTTCTTCGTCATTTTTTTTCGTTTTTTGCATTCTACATTATCCTATGTCTACGTTGATGAATTCCTCAAACGGGTTATCTCAATTTCTCTGCTTTTTGTAATTTCTGGTTTGGTGGGGAAAAGCAGGACCAGAGTTGCCGCGAAAGCGACTATAGAGCGTACTGGTTGACCAGGAACCATAGGATATTGGATTGGCTGCTATGTGAGAGATCTTCCATTATATGTCTTCAGGTTTTCATGTTCTTCTTTGTTTGCGCTGAATCCTACGAGATTCGTTTTTGGGCTTATGGTAACATATTTGATTATGTTGGACTGGGGCAGGAGTTTTGGGTTGGAAACGAAGAGCTTGTGAATTTGTATGAGAAGAGACTCGGTGATGCTGGTTATATTAATTTCAAGCTTGGAAGGACTAATAATCGTGGTGATGGTAAGCATTTTCTCTCTTAATTTGAAAGCATTATTTTGGATTCTCAGTTTGGTCGGTGTTTTTAACATAATCTTTATTAAAAGAATGAGAACCTAACATGTTTTAAAGTATTATTACTTTATACTTGAGCATTACAGCGTATAAGTAAGTAACTTTTCTTCCATGGGATATTGATATACCAATCCAGTCTGCATGCTCAGTTGCTCTTGTAAACTTAAGATTTCCAATCTGCTATCTGATGAGCTGATTCATTGAATTGGGTAAAAGGGAAGACTACTGAGATAGATTTGCAAAATATTAGGGAAGAGTACCGACATAATTGAAGTTGTTTAGATTGAGGAACCTCATGTTTGTTTTTTGAATCCTTGTGAATAAAACTCTCTTCGATAGCTAAATGCCGGTCAGGCGTTCATGATGTTATTTGTCATATGCGTAGTGGATTATTATTCCCCAACAACTTGTTGACGTTTTCTGTACATTGCTTATGTGATGTTTTCTTTGGAATCTGCAGGTCTTCTGATGTCTGTTCGAAAAGAATACTTCACAGTTATTAATTATAGGGACTTGCTTTTCAATGATTGTGGTGATCGTGTAGCTCAGTTGTTACACGTTAAGTTAGCTTTTCCATTTTCGCAGTGCAGTAACAATGATATTGGTCAGGAAATTCTTATTGTGAACACCCACTTACTGTTTCCACATGACTCAAGTCTGTGCCTAGTTCGACTGCGTCAGGTATCTTGGCATTATGCTCTCTTCTATGTAGGGATGGTAGCTCACTTGGACAAATATTAATTCTCACTTTTCTGCAGGTCTACAAGATACTTCAATATGTGGAATCTTATCAGAGAGAGCACCAACTTAAACCCATGCCAATCATGCTATGTGGGTAAATTTCCATATGCCGTGTCCCTTGCACCTTCTCGTGCCCCTAATGAATGGTTTAATTTTTGTCTATCTTCTTGTTTTCAAGAAACTCTAGAATCATTATTGATGTTTTATGTGCAATTTTTGAATTCTCAGTGATTGGAATGGAAGCAAACGTGGGCATGTTTACAAGTTCCTGAGATCTCAAGGCTTTGTTTCATCATATGATACTGCACATCAGTACACTGATGCAGATGCCCACAAGGTTTTATTTATTTGTTGCTCTCAGAATTTTTGAGCTGGAAAGTATGCTTCATCACATATTTATGTTTAAAGTCATGTTAATGCAGTGGGTTAGCCACCGCAACCACCGGGGCAATATATGTGCTGTTGATTTTATATGGCTTCTAAATCCTGATAAATATCGGAAACTCTTAAAAGCAAGTTGGAGTGAAGCAGTATTTGGCATGTTGAAGGTAATCAAATCATAAAGCCTTTGCATTTAATTTTTTACTATCTTTGCAAGCACCTTTAACATGTATATCTTTAGACTGTCGGTGTTTTATGTAAATACATTATCTGCTTTTGAGCGAAAAAGGAATCAGGCAATAAAATTAAAAGCGCAAAAATTTTCTAAATGTTGGACCAGGATCCATCTTTTGAGATTGTTTTTTCCTCCTGAATATATCATTTATCTGTATCTGACAGATTTACTAAAAGATAGTGGTCAGGTCCTAGTAAAATCATGTGGAAGATGGATATGGGAAAGTGGTAGGAACTTTAGAGAAGACCTATACCCTGAAAGTTTGCAAATAAGGTTAAAGAGCCGAAGGTCCCTAAATCTCATATGAATCCCTTATTTCTTATGTGAGGCTCAAACCCCATACTTTGCAACTGTGTTTTAACAAAAGGACTTCGCTAGTAAAGAATTAGTATAGCTTCACTGTAAGCCTCACATGTCAAGGAGGATATGACTTGATTCACTTCACTTTTTAGTCAAATAGATAGTTGTAATCTCTCTCTCTCTTTGGTGTGTCATTAGTTTATTACTCTATTTTTCTACCTGACATTATTAATGTATTCCCCCACTATTGGTACCGTACAGGATAGATAGCAAATGGCATAATATAAGCTGAAAGATGATAGAGTATCTCATTGATTATTTAAGTGAAACTGTTATTACATGCAATCTTTCACTAGGGATTAAGATTTTAGGGGTACCCTTTATTCATAACATTAGCTTATTAATGTGGCTGTTTTTAACTTCATTATATTGTCATCAAGAAACCAGCATCTTCATGAAATCATATCACTGCAATAATGTTTGCGGAGTATCTTTGAACCCGCCACCATAAAAGGGGGTTATGATGTCATATCATCTAGTCCTGAACTAGGACTATACTATTAATTCTAGTGATGGACCAAATATGTTATGGAACAGAATTCTGTAGCTGAGTAGTTGACCATAAACTTCTCCATTTTCAGTATCTGTTGCTGAGAGCTTCTTTGACAGAGATTGGAGCATTTGGCTTTCTAAAGGCTGATAAAGAAGATTGTATCACTTATTCTAGTTTTTGTGAAGCACTTCGGCAGGTATGGCATAGTATGAACCGGAAGACTGGGATTTGCCTTAAATTATAGATGATATGCATGTGTGTATGTGGGACCTGTGGGTGCGTGTCTGAGAAGTTTTCATGTGGTTTTCTTCATTGTCTGCAGCTTAATTTATTTGGTCATTGTCATGGGCTGAGTGTTGAGGAGACAAAGGACTTGTGGTTTCAAGCAGATATAGATGGAAATGGTGTTCTGGATTGTAAAGAATTTCTGGTAAGGCTGTTCACTTGAAATTAGCCATCGGTAGAAAGTTAAAAGTAGTATCTGGAGTATTTTGCTGTACAAAATTCAGTTATTATTTGGACCAAAGCAACCACTATTAGAGGTCCAGGATAAGTTGAGTGTGACTCTGAAATCTGAAATCAGTATTGTTGTTGCATGTTGACACACAATATGAGATCTATGAGTTCTATCATATGTGTAATTTAGAGGATTCATTTACGGCATGTGTCTTTGGAACTAGGTGTAGTGGTTGAACATGTTAGGCTACATAAACAGTTTAATCTGCATGGTCATCATAGGAAGCTATCAAATAATGACTGTAGCTTTTTCCCCGCACAAGTTAGCACTTTCCTGTTAGCATTATTTAGTTGTTGATCTATTATTGGGTTGCAGCAACAAATCTGGAATCCGACCGGTGCAGATGAGGGAAGTGAATACAGGAACGGGGACCACAATGATGTTTCAGATGGTCATCAGGACCAAACAATTGGTTTCAGTGTAAAAAATGCAGTTCTATTCCCTCCTGAGGTGGAGAAAGGTAGATGGCCTGAGGACTACTCCCTTTCCGACCATGCCCGGCTCACTGTAGTTTTCTCACCTATAAGAATGCCGTGTTCCCAGATCACATGATGACAAATGCTAGGGTCACTACAGGTTTAGTTCAAAACATTTGTGCACATGATAACATACACTGAGTGAATGGGTGAAGAAGAAGAGGTGGGAGCCTGGGAGGGTCATAGAAGCCATCGCATACTCTTATTGATAAGGTGACAGCACTGCACCACATAACTCAAGTACGAAACTTGAAGCTATATGGATCAAGTATTCATTCTCATAGACTTTGAAAGATTGACATTTGAAGTGGCATGACTCATCACTCTCCACCCAGTTTGTTTTCCCATTCACTTTCGCCCACAGTTATCCTTCACTGATTGAAAGGATAGAATGAAAACAAGAATGATTTGTATAGTTGTTGCATAGGTCTTAGCGTCAACTAGTTTGTAGCTTAGAGTAGAGATTCAGCCTAAAGTAACTTGTAAAAGATTTTGATCTGGAACGAGTCATCAAATAGAGTTATAACAAAATTCAAATTGTGCCAATAGAATATGCTTCTTCATAGTTTTTCTTTAATACCAGGAAATATTATTACTTATACCGTTCAAGCAAATTTCAGTATTATTCTATGCTTCTGAATCCTCTCAAGTACTGGATATTCCAGAGTTATTCTTATAGGTTTGAAAATGTATAAATGGAAAATTTTGTGATACATGTTTCACGATCCCCTCTTTTTCATAGGATATACCCCCCCACCAAAGAAAAAAATATAGAAAATTTTTTAGAGCATTAGTTACTGAAAGCTATGGGAAAAGGTGTGTGAAGGGAATCGTAATTTTAAATGGAGAAAAGGACAGGTTGCTTTCAAAAAGATTAGATATAAAAAATGAACTAAAAAAAAGCATGGCTAATAATATTCAATGTGATAATCTCTTCTTCTTCTTCTTTTTCTGGTCACCAATGTGATAATCTCAAAGCCACAAAGTGTGCGACATATAGTTTTAGCTTTGTACCAATCCATGCTGTAGTTATCATTATTAAAGGTTTTCCTTCATAAAAGCTGGATTCTTAGACCATGTAACTTTTCAATAAAGGATGTCCTCAGCAGTTTTTCTTTTCCTCCCTTTTTCTCTTTCCTTAAAAAGAGCTCAAGATTCGACAAGAAAGAAATAAAAGTACTGCATTAATTTTTACATGAGGTCTTTTCTTAAAAAAGGTTGGGTTCTTCGCACTGTATTAAAAGAATTGTACAAATTTAAACAGTATATAAACATTAAATTCTAAATTTTAAATTTTGAATCATAAATCGAAATAAATAACCTTTTATAAATTAAATTTATAAAATCTAAAAATTTTATCTGAGTCGGCTATTATAGTATGTGCTGCAGACCACTTTTTGGCTCAGTTTGGATCGTCTAGATTACTTATTGCAGATTATTGGACCATTAAATTAAGATTCAATAGTTTATATTTTTTTATATATATTTCTTAATTTAACTTTTTTTTAAAATATAAATTATTAAATTAAAATCCAATAATCCATATTCCTATCCCTATGCAGTAACTTTCTTTTCTTTCTCCCATAATCCAATTGAGAGTTTTAGGTGCATATGACCTATGAGCAGCACCAAACAATATAATTGTCCCTTTCACCACCAAATCGCATTTGTTTCGTGTGATTCTATTAGTATGCTGCAGCCGCATACGACAAGTTATCTAAAGCATGATATTTGCATCCACATGACTTCTTAGCCCCAGTACGATTTGCTAACCCATAAATGCAATGGAAAGGCAGGAGGTTGGTGCGTCCAACCCTCAGATTCCATTTTGAAAATTGATGTAAAATATTTGCATTTTAATGATTAATGAAATGTTTAGACTTTGTCGCATACAGGTGAAAGTCTTCCTCCATTAACTGTAATTTCAAATTTCGTACTATTTAGAATTCCACCATTTTAATGTAAATATGTGTAGATATACATATAAACTGACACTGCACTTTTCTCACTAATGATTAATTAATGGTCAACTGTTATATCATTTCTTTTAAAAATAATTTAGATGAAAATTCAGGAATATAAAAACATAATTTTAAAATGTTGAGTGTTCACTCTTCGATGCACACATTTTTATTTGAACATTACTTTATATTTTAATATAAGAATGATGTTCTAATGAATTTAAATTATGAAAGTCATTTTTGTTGTATCTTCTGTGAAAATATACAAATGTAAACTGATATTTCATTATGTATCCTTTGAACTCATCGATTCCAACGCCAAGTATTATAAGGTTAGCAACGTGGTGTATTTCTTTTACCTTTGTATGCATCTCTTTTCTCCTTGTGAGGTATTTCTTATATATATATATATATATATATATATATATATCCTTTTTATGAAAAGTAGGTTCTTTGACCCCCCAGGAAAAAAATGTTACTCTCATACCTTAAGTACTCAGCAAGCAAAGCACATGAATGAACTCTTCATTGTAAAGGTGAGACAACGCCTCGTGCTAGTAGGGGCACCTCTATGGTGTATAAAAGGCAATTGCCTCAAGCATCTTGCATACGTTATTTATTTTGCAGAGAATTACAAATCATTAAAGTCCTTTTCAATAATTCGTAACTAGAAAGTTAGGCATTTCAAGATAAGATACATACTTTAAATCTAGGAAAAATCATACAACCTTGATTGATAACTCTTTAAGTAATTGACAAAGTAGTCATTCACACTAAAAGATCTATTATTTGGGCCGTTAACCATTCACTCTAAAGCAAAATATGTATTTTGCAACTTCATGACTTCAATAGAATCTTATTTCACATCATTATTATACCTGAATTGTTAATTTGTGTGTGGAATACATTTTATCACAATAGTTTATATTGATTTATTTTCCATTTATACGGCATAACATCAGTTCTTTTTACTATTTCATACCTTGCTTCAATTGAGCAAGCACTTTTCTAGTGTTTCTCAAGGCATTGTGGGTATTGGTTTGTGTTTTTTTTTTTTTGGGGCGGTGGGAGTTAGAAGCACTTTGAGGCCTTTCATATTTGACAACCTTGAACTCGTCTGATGCCACTAGTCATTCTTTCACGTCAATATGACATACATTAACTTAAACATGCATGGGTTTTATTTTCTTGAAATAATTTAGAATTATACCATGAATATCAGTGTAAACATATAGGAACTGGAAACTGAAAGGATTAAGTACTGGATCCAATACCACACCACATATAAAGAACAAGCATAAGAACTAAGATTCAACTCTGAATTGCTTCAGTGGTAGATATTTACCCCTTCAGTAGTATAACGTTCATACTCTTTACAGAAAGATTCTCTCGGAGAACTACAAAATCTTCTCAGGTGGGAAAAAATTACAAGCAATTTTGTAATTCTATTCATCATCGTCATCACTGTCCTCATAATCAGAAGCTGAGCCATCACTCCTTGGTTCCATCAGTGAATTCATGTCAAAAGATGGTTCCATTTCCATTTCCTCCATGTCAATAGTGTCATAGTCCATTCGTTGCTCAAACTTGTCATCTGAGCAATTAAGCATCCATGCAAGAGAACACTTCAATCCCTTCTTGGCAACCATCTTATGCCTAGGTTTTACAGTTGACTCCAGACTATATGTGAAGAAGGCTGGGAAAGCAACCAAGTCTTCCAGAGGCCTCTGCATCTCTTTTTTTAAGTAATTAAAGCTAAGCTTCATGATGTCAATGTTTAAAGCAATTAGTTGGGGGCATCCAACAACCATCTTCCTCATTTGTTGCAAGGAAAACCCACAATCCTTGAGAAAATTAACATGCTTCAACATAGGTGCATTGCTGAGGCTAATTACCTGCGGCATCTTCTCAACAACTCTACCAAAATCCTCAGGATCCATATCCAGTAAAGATTTAAGCAAGTTTCTTTGATTGTCAAGCTTTGGCTTTAAGTCCATTCCAATGATATCAGGATACTGAGCAATTACCAAGGGCAGTAAAGCTCTTCTAATATTAAACTCCTCGAGGGTTTCAACATTTGGCTTCACCTTCTCATCCAATGCAAAGCCAAGAATATAAGGTCGTTTCTCTATTATTCTTGCAATGGCTAATCTTGGAATTCCCAGGCTTTCTAGATACTCCACAAAAGGCTTAATTACTCTACCAACTCTCATTCCCAAAATCTCAGGGAATCTAGTTAAAAGCCCTCCAATTTCTCTTCTTCCAACACCAATGCCAACCAAAAAAGCAACCGATGTGCTCATGGTTCCCTCAAGCTTGAATCCTAGCACTTCTGGATATGTCTCAAGGACCCGGGGAATGTCATTGGGTTTGATATCCATCCCTTGGAGATACTTGACCACTGGCTCAAGGTCAACAACAACACTAGCATGAAGAACTTGAGGGTATCTCTGCAAGAATTGTGTGAATGTAGATTTCCTGACTCCCAATTTACCAAGGTAATCAAGTACGGGAATCATATTCTTTTTGACACTACAGCCAAGAACTAATGGATAATTATTAATGTCTTCAATTGTAAGCCCTAAATTGTGAAGAAAATCTACTCGCTCCCTCATAACTTCAACCGTTACTGGAAGTTCCAGACCATCAAGTTCATCAGGAACAATGCCAATCCCACGCAAGAATTCATAAACCTTCTCACGGTTTGCCATCCTCTCTTTTTTCATTTCTGATAAACTAGGACGACTATATAATGAAGATGAACGTCCTTGTTTCCTATTCAAGCGAGGAGAGTCTGCTTTGGATGTGGGTGAACTCACAGAACTAGAAGTCAATGTTCTATCAGCAACAGAATACTTAGATTTTGTAATCAAACCCACTCTTCTCATGCAGTTACAAGGTAACTGAAGAGTTAACGAGGGGCTCAACTTAGAATAACCAAATGCCAGAATGGACATTTCTGTTTGTGCCAGCAGAAAACTGTGTTTTGTTAAGCCAACAGTAAAGCTTCTTATCTTCATATTTTAAGGGACAATTGTCATTGAATCTACAAAACAAATAGATGTTACACCCAAGTAAAACCATGACTCGTGGATAATTGAAATTAGCAGAAAATTTACATACATTTCATAAAATGAATTGAAGTCAATGTCTAATCAAAACTAGAAACAGCCATTTTGACTTTGAGTGGAATTACTTTTCTGACGATAGTTCAATCCAATTTAGCCACCAGCATGTTATTATCAGTGAGAAAATGTAAGTGAGGGTGCATTGCAACACACAATTTCTGACCACAGAAAAGATTGTGTTTTTTACACTGCTTTTATTTTTCAAGAGCTTTTTATGGACAGGCCTTAGCACTTTCAACATGAAGGAAATTCAAGACCAATAGTTTGGATCACTAGCTACTTTTATTTTTTAAAAGACATAAGGGGCAAATGGGAAGAAGCTGCAAAGTAGAAGACGAAAATGGAAGACTTGCTATTGTCTTCGGGATTAATAACTACCATGAAGGATTCTTGAAGCTCAAAATGCATACCAAAAACCCAGTGAGGAATGCAAAAGCAAGAAATAATGGCTTCGAAATCCCAAGGCCTATATTTTTCCTCAGACTCCAAAGTCGGACAAAATAACACTTAAAAATGAAGGCATGGAGTTTCCGACGAGTTCAGATTAGATACAAGGAGAGAATTCACTGTCAGATTAGCAGAAAAGAAGTTCGAGCCTAAACCCCACTTTTCTGCCTGCCTAGCCGCGATTGGAGTATAACTGAGAAGGGTTGGCATTTACAAGCGGGCATGCATGGCTTCAAATTCGCAGAAAATTCACAAACTTTGAACAAAATGTCAAATCAAAACAAGATTAATTACTCCGGATGGAACCATAGAACCCTCATCAGATAAAACATGGAAGGGCAGCTTAAGACAGTAATTGGATTTTTTAGGGGGAACGAGAACGAGATTGAGAGACTTACGGGTGAGGGAAGTGAAGTATCACGCGCCTTCTCCTGCAAAACCCCTATGGCACCAAGCGATAATGGCACCACCAGAGTCGAGGGTTCCGGCCCTCTCAAGGTCCAATCGAGCTGGACTGGATAGAATCTTAGATACTTTGGTAGCTGTTACTATGATTTTCTTTTCGAGTATATGTATTTTTTTAAATGTAACTTTTTAATATTAACTAAATAAAAATGTAAATATTTAGATGCTTGGAAATTATTTTATGGTACGTTTGGATAAAATAAATATGAAATTTTAACAATTATGTGTTGTACATAAGGATGTTGAATATTGTTATGGTATGTTTAGTATAATATGGTAAAAAAAAATGAAACAGTGAATAAGGAAAAGAAGGTGTTTAGTTTGAGTTTGAAACGTTTGCACACAGATTCTCTATCTTATGAATATTTTTATTTACTGTATATTTAGAATGTCGTTGGATTAAAATAATTTTGAATTAATTTAATTTTTATAATTAGTTTTAGTTAAATATAATTTTATACCACTATAATTTATATTTGAGAATTTTTATTTGAAAGTTTTTTTTATTTATACAATTCATTTAACATAAAAATAATTTTTTTGTCACTTCTTTGCATGGGGTTTGGAGCAAAATGTATCCTTTACATTTCTTTATGGTAAATTTTTTGTAAATTTCAAATAAATATAAACACAAAAAGGAAAATGAGAAAGTGTGTATGAGGTTCATTTTTTCTTCTTTTTTTTAATCCATTCTCTATTTTCACTACCTCTCACAAACTTGAAAAAATATTAATTGGTTCTAATATATTTAGGTGATAATTGATTTAGTATACTAGTTTTAATATTACTATTCTTTTGATGGTTCTCATTTTTCATTTTGAATGATTTTGTTAAAACTAATATATTAAATCAACTATCTCTTAAATTTTTCTTAAACTTCATAACAAGAACTTTAAAGCATCTAACTTCATGTTTGAAAGGTAAAATTGATTTTGAAAAAAATCAAATGTTAAACTAAACGAAAATATTTATAAAGCAAACTTTTGTTTAGGCATATAAACAGATTTTTAAATCTTTTAAATACTAAATCTAACCCACTATTAGTGTGGTATTAAAATTTTTGTAAGAAATTATTTTTATTACTTAAATATCATTTGTTTTCAATTAAAAAATTTTTAAATATAACCTAAGGTTAAATTTACTTTTAACTAAAGCCAAATTTGTAAATCATATTAATCTAAAATTAAATTTATTCAACTCTAATCTAAACTTATTAATTTATCAATTTTACGCGATGGATTGCCTTGCCTAGTTGCCAATGCTATAAACACGCTTTCTATTGGATTACACCATTTGAGACGATTAGGAGATAATTCCACTAGTTCGTGTATCTGGACTTTTTTTTAGAAGTTGTGTCAATTTTTATTTGAGAAGTTAATCAAATTTTAAAGAAACAAAAAGATTTAATTCATAAAAAATAAATTATTTAAACAAATCACAAATATAATATATTTACCTTTATTTGTATATTTTAATATAAATATGCATCTTATTCATTTTTATTATTTTATTATTTATTTATCATTAAAATATAAGATTTCTTGTTTATTTATTTTTTTGCTATATTAACAAATTACAAAATGGAGTTAGGCTTTGGTTTCAGAGTTTGATTATCACCTTGCACAAACATATGCCCAGAATTATTTTATTTTTTATTTTTGATCTATAGTAAAAATATGCATTTAGTGTGCAGCCACAATAATTTTGTCTCCAAATTTTTTTCTTTTACTTCTTTCAAAATCAATTTTCCATATTTTTTACAAATTTTTTTTAATAAATGTTAGGTCAAAAGTGGCTCAAAAGATAAGTATGTATATAGAACTTCCTTTCTTCCTTTCTGTTTTTTTATTTTATTTTTCTGTCTTTGAAATTTACAAATGTTGACTCTCCTTCCTTCAATTTCTTCTTGCAATCTAAACAATAAAAAAACAAAATTAATATATGAAATATAAAACGTAAAAATTCAAAATGTCAGACATCAAACACTAGCAATGGTGCTTTATGACATTTTAGTGATAAGTAGATTTCTGTAACTAGTCCTTAATTCATGGACTATGATGTGATTTTCTCAAACTTTTACATATGTCAAACTCAATTTTCTTATGAATAATTGTCAGGTGCTTGAAACATTAAAAACTACTAATTGTGTGACATCTTTAATAGTTATCCTGAAAAAATGACAGATGATGTAAATAAATTTAAGAAAAATTAAAAATATTTTATGGTTTTTGATATTGTACTAAAAATTTTGATAAAGTGTGCAGTACTTTAAAATAACAACTAATATTTACTTGTTTATGTATTTATTTATTTTGAGTTAAATGAAAGGAATTCTTTCACATTCCATGACTAATAAATAAATTTACTAATGATATGGATGAGATATTTAGTCAATTTAAAGATAAGTAATTAAATTAAATAAAAGGGGTCATGAACAAAGTGTAAATATATAATAATAATAATAATTGTCTTTGTTGTCATCATCATTGTTATCGTGGTTATCAACATTATACTTGTAGCTCAAAATTTATATTTGCTACTTAATTAAATTTATTAGAATATTTTTTTTTTCCTTTAGTCTAAAATTTGATAATTTGGTCATTAAAAAAGTTTTATTTTTTAACACTCTTAAGAATTATAGTGAATATTTGTGAAATTATATTTGGGTTAGTCAAATAAACAATGATATATTTATCATTTAATTTAATTAAGAGTACAACAATCCATAATTAAATAAATATGCCATGAAAATCGCATGAATTGCTAAAGAAAAACATAGTAAATGTGACAAATAGAAGGTGGAACCTTGGCTAACTTTGGGTGGATAAGAGATTGAAGGAGATAGAAAAATTGAATTAGAGCATGAGGTGGCTACACAGGAAGCAACTAAGATAAGATAGAAACCAAACTAAAACAAGATTCCAACATGAAGCAACCAAAAGCCTCACCAAGGAATAGAAATATGACAAAATCAAGCAACCTACTATATTAATTATAAGGTGTTTATTTATTTATTTATTTATTGGGATTTCTACAACTTAAAGGGTTCTGAAGACACTGCAAATGGGAGCTTTTGAGCCCTAACATCTAATTAAAATCAAGATAAACAAAAAAAAAAGAGTAAAATGTAGAAAAATAAGATAAAAAATATATATAATTAAATAGGAAGCTAGCATAATGTTTTTAATTAAAGAAAATGACATGGGAAGCTTTTATAAAGGTGTTATGTAGAACAGAGAAGCCAGTAAAAGTGGGACAAGAGCTGAAGGAACAAGTTGCAATCGCATGCTCTATTTTCGAATGGAAAACACAGCCGCAAAAATAGACTAGCTACATTCCAATTTTTAAAGGTATTAAAGTGATCTTGGGGGGCTTTTCCTTCACTTTAAAGTACCTCCAATGGAAGAAGACTCCCTATAATATAAAAATAGGACCTTGATTCGAAGAAGGGAGACGTAACAAAGAGCAAATTGAAGTAAAATTCAAAACTCTATATAAAAACATGGCACTTCAATTTTTTTTTTTTTTTTACGAAAAAGAGAAAAAGCAATAAGAAAATTAAAGGGAAAAGAAGATTCAACAAACAAAAATCAGACTATGTTTATACCTGAAAAATAGAGCACAAGATTTAATTTGAATAGTAGACAAATTAGATAAAAAAAATATATATGTTTGTAACCTGAAAGCATATATACTTTTGAAGATAAAAACGGTAAGGTGTCTTTAGAGAGGTAGGTAATATTTCTCTCCCATACTTAATTCTCATTTCGGAATGGATATAATTATTGTTAAAAGATGTTGTGCATGTGATTATGTTATATGAGTTTAGTTGTCTAAAGTTCTCTATACTTTAAAAACAGAATCATAAAGGTTGTATATTTCTATTATTTGTGTTCAGCCTATATTTTATGATGTAGTATAAGTTCTTTTGCTAGTATGGATGATGAAGGAGCATAGTATCATATTATGGAATCAAAAGTTGTGGCCAAAATATTTGAAGTTATATTCACACGATTGAATGTATAATAATTTATATTTGTATTTTATTAGAAAATGTTAGATGTATAAAGTCTATGCATAGAATATTTTATGTACATATATTTTTAGGTAATTAAGAATCTAGTTCAAAAGTGGTACTAAGAAAATAGAACCTAAAGAAGTTTTTAATTTACATAAAAATTTATCCTTATATTTTGAAATTCAAATTTGTATAACGTTTAAGATTTTCATCAATTATATATTTTATAACATAGACTCAATAGCTAAAACAGACAATGATATGGACATGTACAAATTTAAATAATGTCTTATCTTCCTAAAATCAATTACAAATAATAAGTTTAGTTAAAATTAAAATTTGGGTAGTAAAATTAAAAAAAAAATCAACATTTCATAGATTTTTTTTCTAATTATTTACATTTTTGTACAAATTTACAAAAAAAAAATGTACATATAACAGGAAACCATGATACAAATTGTCACTTAAGTTCATGTTTTCTATATTGTCAATTAAACAGTGTTATAATAAAAATTTGATACGAGAGTGACAATTGTTCAAGGCAAAACCTGATTTGGAATAGTTGTATATTTTTTCTTATTTTGAAAATATATTTTTTAAATAAATTTTAATTAAAAAACAATGTCGACGACAAGCCATTGTATTTTCTGACAAGAAAAAAAAAAGCTATTGTATTTGAAAAAATCATTAAAGAGATTTATTAATATTATTGTGCTTGGAAAATCTTTTCTTTAATGTATTTATTAATATTACTATGTTTAAAAGGGTAAGTAAAAAAATTTAGGGGTAATGATAGTTATTAAAGAAGAACAATTCTGGTACTTTGATCTCAAAAAAATTATTTTCTATTTCTACTTTAAATTGAAGGTTTCAATTTTTTTACTTATTTCTCATTGCAAAAAAATATATATATATTGCTACTACTATTTATAAGCACTCATCAACTTTAATAAAACTTGGTCAAACACTATAAAATTTTGAAGTACCTTTTATGAAAAATGAAGAGCTTTTCTGGTTTGAGAAGGTTGCCTAACCATGGAGTAAATATCATTAGGGTGCCACATGCTAAAGCACATTCACCTGTTTGGCCAAACTTCGCCGCTTTAAAATACTTATTTAAACTTTACAGTGTTTGACTTAATTTAAATTAAAACTACGATAATTATGAAAATGGGAACCTGAATAGAAAGGACATTTTTTATCTCAAAACATGTGTTGAGAATGTCAAAAAGAATAAAGTTGATAAGTTTATTTAGTATAGTAGAGATAATAATAAAATGAGAATAATAATGATATTAAAAGACTAAACTATTCCCACACTAAAATATCTCTATTATTTGATTGATTAGGGTTTTTCCCTTTATAACTTGTCTAACACAATCTTGAAAACGATAAATACAAAGATGAGAGGATCTGAGAAACCAGCAAACAGAAAAAAAATTATATAACAAATGAATATGAGAAGGGAGAAATCAAACAAACCCCATATAAAGATTATCAAAGAAGAGACATGAGAAACATGAACCCGGAGATTTTCTCCAGTATAAAGATATATATTTTTGTATAAAATATTCAATGGTCTTCAAATTTTGTATAAAATATATTTTTAAAAATTAAAAAATAATTTTTTATAGATAAATATATATTTATATTTAAAAAATAAAAAAAATTAAATTATTTTTAATATTTCATAATTTATTTTATATATTTTAGAGTTTATTATTTTTTAACTAGATATTATTATATATGAAAAAATTTTAAATATTAACATATATATTTGTTTATAAAAATAATTATCTTTTAATTTTTAAAAATATATTTTATATAATAATTGAAGAAATTAAGGAAGAACAGTCCCCTCCAGGGATCCGCGCGCGGAGAAACATTAATCATTTGGATGCGAATGGATTCGAGCTACTCTGACAATGGAAGATGTTTTCCACATGTCGGCGCACTCTTCTCTCTTCGTCTCTGTCTCTCGCTACGCTTTCTAGATCGATTGGGTATGATAAAGGCAAGTAGGGCTAATCTTGTAATCCATCCCTTCATTGCGGTGGAAAGCCACATATTCCAACCTTTTATTTTGATTATAAATTATTTTTAGATGCACATTAATTATCACATATACATGACCAATTCAACCAAAATGATAGTATGTAGACAAAACAATTAAGAGGAAAATTGGCGAAAGTCACTTGAAAAAACAAAAGCTGTCAAAGATGCTTAGTCACCTTACGTAAGAAAATGTGTTTTGTTTCATTTTTAATGTTGTAGTTGGTTTTCAGTTCTTCAAAGATAATCAAATGTGAAATCACTTGAGAAAAATATCATTTCATCATACATTCTTAAATTTAATTTCATAATTATCATACTTAAATATGATTAAAATGGATATATAAAAATAAAATAATCTAACATAAATGTCAGAGTAGACATAATGTATATTTTTAATGTAGAAGATTAAGAAATAACTACAATTTACAAAACCTAAATTCGCACAAAGAGAGTTGTGTGTAAAAAAGAGAAGCACACAAAAACTAAAGTTTTATTGATAATTAAAGAGTCATTTTGTAATCTTAAAAAAATTATTAAGCCAAAATAATAAAATATGTTTTAATATTTTAATAAAACAAGCGCGTTAATAAGATTCATTTAAATGAGTTAATTCATATCTCAATCATTAACTTCTGTAACCTGATAGGAAAATTATTAATTAAACTTGTGTTGTGAGTTGGAGACTCTATTCAATGAGTCAATGAATAATTTAACGCATCACTAATTACCCACATTCAATAATAATCCAATTTTTTAAATTAATATTGATTGTTTAATTAATTATTATATAAAATTGTTCTAATAATACGATTAATGTTAATATGCTAAAATTATTCCAACAATTTAGTCTTCTAATAATTAAAAGTCTAAAAAATATAATTTATTTTTAAACTTAGTCTTATTTTAATTATGTACAAATTAAAAGTTTTAAAAATGAATAATCATTTTGAAATTTTCAATTCAAATGAAACTATGAATAATCATTTTGAAATTTTCAATTCAAATGAAACTATATTTAAAAGTCAAAAATCAAAATGTGATTAAATGTAATAGTAAATGATCATTTAAAAATTTTTAATTTGTGAAGAATTAAAAAATATATATTCACAAATAAAGAAAGAAAATAATATTTTTCTTTTATTGGACCTACAGTCAAATGTTATATATCTCATTATTAGTGTGAACCAGATGCATGGCCCCTCGAGGGACATGACACTTTCAACACACTAAACATTTTCACTTGTATTTTTGTGAGACGTATGATTGGCTTTATTGAATGAAACTTTTATTATTTCTTTAGGTTTTCAATATATTATTAATTATGTTCCCTGTCCTATTTGGACCCTAATTCTAATACAACCGTGATTTTTTTTAAAACAAAAAAAAAAGCAAGGAATTTCAAGCTTTTAGCAATTTTATAACATTGACTTATTGTTATTTTCTCACATAACCTAGTTATCGGGTCATTAATATTGTTTAGTAATCAGTTTTGTATAGAAAAAAGTCATAATTTAATCGTGCATGTTTTGGCTTAATAATAAATTGGTTATTCATAAATATTTGAGTGGTTGAGCCGTCTCTCAAAAATTGATTAATAAGAATTACTTTTGTTGATTGATAAATTTTTAGGAGATCATTTTATTACATCAAATTCATAAAAGATAGTAATTTATTATAAAAATAATGTGTGAAGGATCAAAATGGGTCTTTTTCTTGATTTATACCATAAAATCTATTAAATACAAGCAAAGTAGGTTTCCTAACGTGGAAGCTTCATTGACAAATAAAAAAGTTTTGTTGAGCAAACCTTCAACTGTAATGACATTTCATATTTTTTATATATGTATCAATAATTTTTTAAAATGTGTAAATTTTTTGTAATTAATAAGAAAATAATGAAGTCATTCATTTGTGTAAATCCTTCATCGTTAATAAGAAAATAATGAAATAATTAATTAATAAGTTAATTAACTATTTATTAAATTGATAAATTTTTGAATTGTGATTTTTTTAGTGAATAAAAAAATTAATGAATTATGCTTTGAAGTCTGAGAATTTTTTGGAGTAAATGCAAAAATTAATGAATTTATTAACTACCTCTTAAATTATAAGTTCTTTGAAAGTTGAACTTTTTTGGAAGTTAACAAGAAAAATAATGAAGTAATTAATAAATTGTCTCTTGAATTTTTTTTAATAAGGATTTATAAATATAATTTGACATAATCTAAAATTAAAATAAGAGAAAATATGGTCAAATAGTTTATAGTGGTGCATTTTTAATGAGCTCATTGTCATTATTTCTATTTCACCAATATCATATGGATTTTCTCTAATTTATTATGTTTTATTTATATCACAATATATTATTAAATTTAATTTTTTTACTACTATTTACAAATATCATTGATTTAAAATGTATTGACATATAGTAAAACAAATTAATAATCTTTAAGACCTGTGCAACGCATGGACAAATAAACTAGTATATAAATAAAGTAGGTTTCATTTAATTTGAAAGCTCTGTTTGAGTGACAAGAAGTTTTCGTTAATTAAATTCTCAGCATCTTATGCAATAACTATTCAACTACTTAAAATGTAATTATTTGTATTGATTTTAGTGTTATATTTAATAATTCTTTTTTCCTTTAATATAGATGTTCTCAAGAATCATAGTTCTACGTGTCCATGAGTTAATGTAAAGTTTAATCTTTCAAGAAACAATCAAGTTATTTAGTCCATCTACTTTGTAATTTCTACAAATTTCATAGATTTTCATGCATGCATGTTCAATCTTTTCATTCAAGTGCTTTAATAAAAGCTTTATAAATATATATTAGGAGTGTGAAATTGTTTTTAATAAAATTCACTTTAATGTTATGCAATCACTTCATTTTTTATTTTTATTTTTTATAATTGATTAGAGTAGAATGATTCCCAAATTATAATAAAGTTATATTGTAGCAATACATGATAAATAAATTAAATTGATCTTTTTATATAAAAAGTAAATATCTATATCATATTCATTAAAGGCAATACAAGTGGTTAATTCATGCTTTCTCTTTAATGCCATTACAAATATGACACACAAATTTTAAATTATCTAAAATACTATAGGAAAAAAGACATTTTACGAAGCATGAATTTAAATAAAAATAATTTAGAGATTACTAGAAGAAAAATAAGACGAAGTAAAAAATAAAAAATGAAATTCTATAATGATTAGAATAAAATTTATAATTTACTTAAAAAAAAAGTATTTATTGACAATTTTCCCTAAATATAAACTATATGTTTTACAGTTCAATATCAATTATTGATTTTAGCCCTAAGGTTTAATACTAAGCTCATGATTTTGATGACAATAATATGCAAATTAAATTCAAGCATTATATAATTGTGATTTAAATTTATGGGCCGTCCAAAAACTTTTGATATTTGCAATTAATATTGTTCATGTATTGAATATAATATTCAAATCAAATTTAACCTACTTCATTTCCTTGAATTAACATACATAGTTCAAGTCTACATATATATGTGGATGACATTACTTCTTAAAATAGTGATGATGATGGTGTATCTAAAGTTTGAAAAGCAATTCTCTTAAAAAAACATAAACAATAAGAATATAAGATATATTCTTACAAAAAAAAAAAAAACTAACACAATTATTATTATTATATGTACAAGAATTCAATATTATTAGCATTACCAATAAATTTATATTCTCTAATACACCATGTTTTATTATATAGTCTCAACTATCAATGTTATCAATAATTAAATAATAAATTCAATAAATTAATTTACAAATCATAATAAAATCAATACACATCAAATTACTAAATTTATTTCCTTTCACTTTCTTCAATTCAAAATTATGATACATCAAATCACAGTATATTAATTAATTCAATTATCTACTTACACTTGTAAGCACCATATAAATATATAACAAATTACATTATTTTTTTCAAAGACCCACGTAACGTGATGGCAAATCAACTAGTTATTATAACAAACAAAGTAATTTACTAAGTTTTCCCATTCTTGACATATTGTTTAATCACTCAATCATCAAATGGCACGTTCATGCATTTAGTGGATCAACTTTTCCGGCGAGAAAACTCCAAGCCTAAAAAAGTGATGTAATGGTTGAAAGTTGAAGAGCCATTCCGGCAAAAGCCTTGGATTCTTCTCATGCAACTAGGGTTTTTATTTGCTTTTTGATGGTGTAGTGCCTCATTTTTTCTCCTTCCTCCACCATATTTTGTTCTCCAATATGTTTATCTGATGCTTCCATTAATTATTCTTCAAATATAATGATTGAGGATTACTTAATGAAATAAGGTCCTTCGTAAATTCATGTATTTATGTTTGAGAAGATAATGACTCAGGACCAACCTCATGTATTAATTAGTTTCTGTTATTTTTTTAGGCAAACTGTTAGTTTCTTTGTGATCCAATTCTCTCTCGTAGACTTGAATAAATAACCTACTCCAATTAAGTTAATTAGTTGAAACATATTTACGTATGCTACCCTAATCATCATCAAATTTGGTTAAATTATTGTATCTCACGTCAATTTATATATTTCATGTGCATATTATTGAAGCAAAAACAATTGTAGTGTCGTCATATATAGAGACATAAAAAGAATATATATATATATATAAACAAATGTTGGAGGGCGAGAATAGTATTTTCTCAAAAAAGATGATCACTATTAATAAAAGAGAAAAGTATTAAATTGATATTCAATTTTATATTTTTTAACAATTTAGTTTCTCATAAATTAACGGTGACAAATTTATTTTTTTTATATAAAATGAATTTAAATAAAATAATTAATTTTGTATAGATTTAAAATTGTTAAAAATTAAATTGTTATAAAATGTTAAAGTAGGGACTAATTCTATAATTTTTTCGTTGATAAAAGGGAAAAAGAAAAAAATTAGGGCAAAGAGTTGTTTATATTGTAATTGGAAGCGAGTTTAACGGCAATAATAAAAAGGTCCCACTCTGTGATGTAGCGAAAGACTGATGAGAATGTCAACGAGTTATAACCTTACAATAATTTGGATTTTCTTTAACGGAATCCATCCTCGTTCGCCAGAAAAAAGCCGGGTGGGTCAAAACCGTCCACAAACTAAATGATAGGAATCATTTTCTGTGTTCGGTCGCTTTCTATTATTAAAAAAAAAAAAAAAGGAATTAGAGGGAAGTAAGTTCATTAAGCTCATAGTTGTATTACGTTTTCTTTTTGGTGACATAGTTTTTTTTTAATTATTATTATTATTATTATTATAATGTTTCAAGGTTTGTACTTTTCAAAGCTGTATATTTTATTCCGAAAATATTGTCTAAGATATCATGATGCTACGCAAATAAGATAAAACCAAAACGGATACCACGAGGACTTGTACTGGTATATCCTAAAAATAAAATTTTAATTTATTATATTACCTTTTCCCATGCCGTTTTGTTATAGCATAATAATAGTATATGCATTCTTTTTTATTTTTTGCAACAAAACATTTGAAATTATTTATATTTTTGCTATCAAAATTTCTTGTTGCTAATTGACACATATCATGATAGAATTAATTAATATTCCGTGTAAAAATAATTCAAATGTTAATATGTGATAAAAAAAATTTGTTTTTGTAATTTCTTTAATTTTTTGGGAAATAATATGGAGACTTAACTTCAACATTAACTATAGAGTTTGAAATCATATCAATCGTTTTTGTGCTTTATTGAGCCCTCCCCCACTATAGCCGACGGGCCGTAACATTAAACAATTATTAAAGGACGTCCCAAAAAGAAGAAATATATTTTTATACAAATGATTTATTTATATATTCAATCTTTGAAATTTTAACATTATTATTCATTAATCTACACATACATAATTATTTATTAAAAAATGAATTTAAAAGTTTTAAAAATTAAATCATATTTTTAAATATTAAGTATAATATAATTGAAGTATGCTTTGTTTTTGAACGTACTAAAGAAACGTTTTTTTATGAATGATAAAAGGTAATAGCCAAAGGAAGAGAGAGAGAGAGAAATTAAAGCGACGTTGGTTCTAAGCGCCTTCCCTTTTCCCACTGGTAGCAAATTCCGTTTCCTTACTCACCACGTCAATGAGTAGACCCGGTCATGCAAAGGATGACACGTGTCGCTATATAATCCGTTGGACAACTCATTCATCCAATTGCCATTGTCCTTTCCGACCTTCCCAATCTACCCCTATTCTTTTCATCCATTTCCGTGCCAAGCTGCTGCAGTGCATTTTGATACATCAGCAATTTCATGGGATGTACGAGGGTAAAAATGGAATACGCCACGGTGGATACGTGGAATTAAACGCGGTTTCCCTTATACGTTAGATTGTAGAGATACTGTATACCACTGCCATTCTCTCTCTGTGTACCATCTGTCTCCTTCTCTCTCCTACTAACTTTCCAAGCAAGCTCCTCTTATGTGCTGCTAGAAATAAGAGAGAAAAAGCTAAAGGTGATCACACCCCCTAAAATCCTCAGAATCCCTCTGATTCTCAAATCTGGTTCCTGGTATTTCTTTATAATTGATTGAGGGCTTCTTCAAACACTTTTTCTTCCTTTCTCTCTCGTTGAAACTGAAGCCTGAAACTTTGTTGTGATACTGGATGGGTGCGGTAGTCGAGTGTAATCCGCCGCGCGCGGATGAGGTGGCCTTTTTACCGCTGAATTCGCTTCCTCTTGGGTTCAGGTTTCGGCCCACGGATGAGGAGCTGATCGATTACTATTTGCGACAGAAGATCAACGGAAATGGGGATGACGTTTGGGTTATTCGAGAAATTGATGTTTGCAAATGGGAGCCGTGGGATTTGCCCGGTAATTTTATTTCTTTGCTTATCCGATTCTAGACTTAGTAGTATTTTGCTACTCGAACTTCGTTCATTTGGGGTTATCATACGAATTGGGAAATTTTTTGGTCTTTGCTTTACTAATTTTTTCAAGAAAATTCTGTTGAGCTGTTGAGGAGAGCATGCTGAATGATTTTTTTTTTTTTAATTCTTAAATCACGAGGGTAATTTAAGTATTGTTAGGAAAAGTTGCAACATTACTGTGGAACTGCTCTCTATCTATAAGAACTACTGAACAAATTGGCACCATGTATTAACGGAGGATAAGTTATTCGATTTACTGATTGTTTACCCTTTGGGTTTGTTCTAGATTTATCGGTTATAAGGAACAAGGATCCAGAGTGGTTCTTCTTCTGTCCGCAGGATCGCAAATATCCAAATGGGCATCGATTGAACCGAGCAACAACTCATGGTTACTGGAAGGCAACGGGCAAAGATCGCAAAATTAAGTCTGGGTCGATCTTGATTGGAATGAAGAAGACTTTAGTGTTCTATACTGGTCGAGCACCCAGAGGGAAGAGGACCTATTGGGTTATGCATGAATACCGTCCTACCCTAAAGGAGCTTGATGGTACCAATCCTGGACAGGTTGAGTCTTTTCTTCTGTTATGTTACATAATGCTGGGTTTTTATTTATCATTGCCATCGTGGGGCTGGGACATTGAACTTTCTAACTTTCAAATCTTTTCCTTTATAATGATTTAAGTTCATCCTTCTTCCTAATTGGTTTGTGAAATACTTATTTTCATGCAATTATCTCAATTAAATCACTTATGATTCAGTTCAGTCAGCTACTGGATTATTCTTTTGTTGTTTCGTTTCCTTTCTTTACTTATTTTCATGCTTTTATGTGTCGGGCGTCCCTTATTTCCTACTTTGCCTAGTGGAGAACCTGAAAGTTCTTGTTTTTTTTTTTTTTTTTGGTTTTGTCAAAAAGAAAGTTCTCGGTTTTAAAGCAGATATTCCTGTCTCAAGGTCATGTGTCTATCAAAAGCTCTTGTTTGTTATGTTTGGGGCAAGATCTGTGAATATTGCATCTATTATGTCTTGGAAACAGTTATCCATGTAGTTATTCGGATTATTTGTTCTTGGTATTTTTGTGTTTCTTTTTTGTCAGTTCAATTTCTAAGGAAATGATGTCTGCATTGCACCCTTGGCATAATCTTTATTTGCTACTGCTTATTGGTTGATGTAGTTAATTACCATCATGTTATTACTATTTATTGTTAACTTGTAATCTATATGAAGATTGTGATGTATTGCTAAACTTTTATTTGGTGAATTTGAATTGCACCAGAGTGCATATGTCCTTTGTCGTTTATTTAAGAAGCAAGATGAGACTCTGGAAGGTTCAAACTGTGAAGAAGTGGAGCGGACTGTGGCAACTCCAACTACTGCTAATTACTCTCCAGAAGAAATACAGTCTGAACTAGCTCCAATTACAGCTTCTCCATCACTAGCTACAGAAGTTGATAAGAACACGGCAGCTCCAATCTGTATCTCTGAGTATTCTGAGGAGGACATATCCAACATTATAACACCGGTTGACTATAACAGTGAAGAATGTGATACCAGTGATGTACAGAATAAGATTGTAATTCCAACAACCGCAGAGGTGAGATGGATTAACTGAGGTTCAATCTATTATTATTTCCTTTCTTTTTTACTGGTTTTTATTTTCTCTGTTTTGATTATTGGAAGATGGAATTGTTGATTTTGTTCCCATACTTTATGCTTGCTATTTCAGGAAGATCAGCTTCTGAATTTTGACATATTTTATGATCCACCAATGGAACCATTGGATGACAAACTATTCTCCCCCGTACATGTGCATATCCCTCCGGAATTTTATTTTCCTGCAAGCAATGAATCAGATAATTGTTGTGGGCTGCACCTTCAGTATGGTACAAATGAGGCAAATATGTCAGACTTTTTAAACTCAGTTGTCAATTGGGATGAGTTATCATATGATTCCAGCAGTCAAAAGCCCACCTCCACCTTGATTGATGCTAAGGATAATGGATCAGGCAGTGATTCAGATGTGGAAATGTCCAATGTGCCGGTTAGTAGCATCTGAAATGTTAAATACATTTTCATTTGCTTATTCAAGGTTTTTCCATCAAATTGGTATTTTTTGGTTTTGTAACCTCAAGTGGCAGCTCTTAAACTTTTTCTTTTTTTAAATGTGTCACGACAATTATCCATGAAATTGACAAACATCAAGTTGCAACTTGTATTATCTGTGTGTGTATTTAGCATGGATTACTTGTGTCTCCTGTATAATGTTACAGTTATTTCTATGCTGCAGAGTCTGCAACCATTACATGCTTCGAATTCTAAGGAGGCACTTGACAGAAGGGCTCCTTTGAAGTTTGAGACAACTTTAGAATCTTATGGCACCATCACGTCTGACCTTGGTGGTGATGAGCAGAAGAGCAATATGGGATTATTACAAAACAATTATCTGTTGACTTCCTCAACTGATGTTGGCATGGGCCAAGTGTACAATGTGGTCAATGGTTATGAGGAATCCAGAAACTATAATTCAGTTGTTAGTGGCGATAATGGTACTGGAATCAGGATAAGGACTCGCCAAGTATGGAATGACCTGTCAAACCTGAACCCCGCAATGCAAGGTACTGCACCCAGAAGAATACGTCTGCAACGTAACCTTCAAGTGCACCCACTTAGCTCCAATGAGGTGGGTAAGGATGGGAGTTGTGCACCAGAAGACATTGATTCAAAGCCAAGCATTGAAGGGGTAAGAAGTTTGTTTATTAAAACTTGTGTATCCAACTTGAGATTGTATCTGCATGGATTGTGAGATTTTTTAGTTCCTCTTTTGCAGGAGACGAAAACATCAGAAAATCATACTACTGATGTGGATGCCACTGATGTAGATGAGCCCCAGAAGAAATCTTCGGAGTCAACTGACGTTACTAAGATTTCTCAGCCACATGCTGCAAGTGCCTACTCCATCTTGAAGTTGAAAGACTTTTTGTTGTGCCAGAGGGTGCGTCACACATCAAGAGCTTCCTTCAAACGCACAATGTGGTCATTTGTTGTATTTTCTGTTGTTGTACTTGTCCTGTTAGTATTCTTAGCTAACATATGGGGATATCTTAAATTTTGAATTGCTAGGAGATCGTTCATTTGTGTGTAATTTAGCCCCCATTGCTTTTTGCAGGGTAGGGCCATGTAGGGTTGTGCATATGCTGTAGTCGGTACATGAGATACTCACCTAGTCAGCTAGTTCGAATGTTGTTGTATAATATTTTCTCGCTCACTGCGAATTTTCTTGTCCTTTCCTTTACTTCTTAGTATATAGAAGCTAGATTTTATATCACTTGTATATATTATATAATATTAGTAACTTTTGATTATCCCTCCGAAATGTTTAATAATATTCTAGCCGATATTACTGTGTTTAATCTGACTTAAAAGTAATTTGCTTCTTTTAACTAATGTTTCTCAGAATTTGTATGCCAAAGCATTCTACGATTGAACCTCGAAGTTATCTACTAGTTAAATGGGTAACAGAGTATCATAAATTGTTTAATTGTGCAGGTTAGGGAAGAATATACGAGTACAAATTGGCATAATGCACACAAACTTCATCCCACCTCCCTCGCAGATTTACTTTATGAGATGCAAGATTTCTTGTAATAGAACTTAGAATGATTATGCAAAAATAGATCAACGCCTCATCTTTTATGCTGTAATTTCTGCCAGGCATTTTGTTCAAGTTGCATGGAGGAACAGGCAAACACATTCATAGTATGAAAAGCTCAGAACAGGTTCCTCATTCAGAGTAGTTCCTTCTGGACACTCTGGCCTCACCTGATACTTACAAACTGAAACCTAGAACATTGGAACTGATATGAGCGAATAAACTGCAAAAACTATCAAGCATGAAACAAAACCCATGCAACTTTTTCGTCCTTTTATCTCGGATACAGTATAAACCAATGCCCAAATTAAGGCGGAAGTGTCCCAAAAGTTTGCAGGCTTCTTAATTTCCCTCAAAATATTTATTCCATCTTACATTTTTATAAACAATAAACTATTTATGTAGGCAGTGTAACATCAACGCTTTATTCGGATGAGCTAATTTCATTAAGCAATTAAATGTTGTTAAAGGTTAGAAAATTAATGAGACTTTTTGTGAATATATAAAAATATTGGAACAGAATAAACGTTAGAGATTTAATTGAAACTAATTTCTAACTTTTGAAAAAAAAAAAGAAAACGATGCTCCCAAATTGACTACTTGTACCCTCTTATAAGAGTAAAACTAATCAATACTTGCGTTCCTTAACTTTGAGGTTTCCGAATGAGAAGTAAAGGAAGTTCACTGGGGGTAGCATTATATACATGTGTATTTATGAGCGTAGATGATCTGCAGTAATTCGATTCTGTATTAAAAATATGAATTATTGAATTTTGATTCAATGGTTCACTTTTTTTATATTACTTTAATTGAATTTATACCAAAAATAAATAAATTATTAAATTTTGATGAAATGATCCATATTTTTAATGCATAATCTACTGGTATCTATATAAATATAAGTTCATTGCAGGAAGTTCATTACCTTTAATGAGCTTGTTTGGAATCGTGACCCGCCATCAAGGCCACATTGACAGCCCATGGTATTGGGCTAACACATCTAGCGCTAAGCCCAATTAATATACAAGCCCTCACATAAATGCCGAGCTCAAATTATAAGATGAGTTGTTACTTTTTTTTTTTTAACAAAAATCCTATTTTGGTCCTAACATAGTAGCTCATTTTTATTTTGGTCCCCTACTCATTTGAAATCCCAAACTAATCCCCCGTTTAGTTGACTATTAATGGCATGATGTAATTGCTAACATGGCATATTAATGACTAACATGGAACGTTAAATATTAATTTGGTGTAAAAGTTATATCTATATCAACTAAAGTTTTTATTTGTCATGTCTTAATAGAGTCGTAAATAAAAATAAATTTTAGATTAAGTCTTAATACATCTTTATAGTAATCATAGTGTAAAGAAAACCATCAATCAATGTTTTCGTCCTTTGCATACACTATTTGACTCAATTGAACCTCCTAATCCCTCAATTGTTTTCAATCAACCTCCCTATTACTCACTATCATCATTTACTATGTTGCCCCTCAATTGCAAGTACAATGACAATAACAACAATGGAAAAATTTGAAAAAACACACCCTAAAGTTTTTGTATATCCATTATAACCTCTACTAATTATTTGATATAGGCTACTTTCTAATAAAATTTACATTGTGGCCATGGATGATATTTATTTCATTTCTAACCCAACTTAATTAATTTTCCCTTATCTTTCATCCTACATAAATTGTACTAAAAAACAACCTTAACTATATTTTTATACAGAGCATACATGAAAAAAGAATGAAAATATTGAAAATAATTATTGTTCAAGTAATGAAGGAAAAAATGGACAGTTGGAAAACCAAAAGAAAGAAAGGAAGATATAAAACCATGAATCAAATGCTGAAAAAGTAATCAGAAAGAAATCATAAAGAAACCATGAATAAAACAAAGGAAGATATAAAACGTATTTACAGAAGAAAATAGAATGCATTTTAAAATTTCTGTAACATTATACCATAAAGATTTAAAATAACTAATTTAATTTTTTTCACTTTATTTTATATAATTTTTGTGTGTGTCATGTGCAAAATTTGCTAACTAGTTTTAAAATTTTGAAATATATAGTTTTAAATTTTTTCTTAACTAAAAAAATAATACATTTTAAAATTTCTATAATATTTTACCAAAGAAGTTTATAATATCTAATTTACTCAATTCAATTTATTTTATATATAATTTTTATATTTTAAAGTATATATTTTAACATATTATTCTATTATGTATTAATTTAATTAAGCTCAATCCGACTCAGTAAGAAGTTTTTTACGGTCACTTAGTTGGATATGAACAAAAAGTCACTGATATTAAAAACCAATGCATGCGTATCGGATAGTTTTCACATATATTTTATTTGGAAAAATATAATGCATTTTATAATTAATTTTTTATTTTTAACAAGTATTTTATTCTATTCAATTTATTTTATATAAATTCTTTTCGTGTACAAATATACATATATATATATATATTAATATTAAAATATCATTCTACAATATAGAGTAATTTAATTATAAAATATTATATATAGTTATACATTATATACTTTGTATCTTGACATTAATATAACATCAATTAATAAACTAATTTTCATCAATGAAAAATTAAAGATTAAAAGTTTGAGAAAGATAAAAGTAATAGACAGAAATTACATATACAATTAAAATTCATTTTCAAAAATCTAAAAATTTACTTTTTTTTTGTTGTTTTATAATTTGGATTTTATTTCAACAATATTTATAACTGTTAATTGATGTATATAATATCAATTTTTGATTTTAAATTTTTTTTTATATTTATGACATAAATAAAAATTACATATTATATTGATGAAAAATAATGTTATGAGTTTTTAAAAAAAATTTATGTAAAAAATCAAGAGAATCCTGATGCTCAAAATTTTAGACCGCCATTCTTCCTCTTCAAATTTGATTTTTGGATAGCCATTTCTCCATTATCGATTTGACTATCTTTCTTTTTCCTTTTATTATCTCTATTTTTTTATTCATTCATGCTTTTAATATTTTCATTTTAGCTCCATTTCCCCTTCCTTCTTTGATATAAGACTAAAAGGCAAACAGTGAACCTATTGTTAGAACCCTAGAAATTTCTCATACATTGGCCATGAAACAATTTTCTAGCGAAGAATTTAACATTTATAAAACTACTTTTCTACAATGGAAGGACAACATATTAGCAATTTTCAATTGGCTTTTTTGCATACTCATGGGCAACGGGTGATGAGTTAGATTTTCTCTAATAAGTAGATCAAATGGTTTTTAAATTTTTGTAAAAATATATATTTTAAAAAATAAAATATAATTCTTTTAATAAATAACAATATATCAATATTTTAGATTTTTTTTTGAATACAAAATGATATTTAGTTAAAAAATAATAGACTCTAAGATATATAAAATAAATTGTAAAGTGTTAGAAATAGTTTAATTTTTTTATTTTTTAATTATATATCATTTTTCTATTAAAAATTTATAATATTAATATATATTTATTTATAAAATTAATTATTTTTATTTTTAAAAAAATATATTTTATAAAAAATCAGGGGCCATTGGATTACCACCCTTACTAGAGATGGGAGGTAGATTGAAGATAATTGAAAGATAGGAAGGTTCAATTGAGTGAGTGACAACTTTGGAAAACCTTCAGCTAAATGGGAGATTGATTTGTGATTTCGGAGGAGTGGAAAAGCAAAATAGATGTGAACCATTGAATGGGAGACCAACATAAGGTTTTTGTCCCTTCTATATTTTTAATTATGAATGCTTCTTACAGCTAGTATGGTATGATCAAAGGAACAAAGAAAGCCACTAAATTTAATTATAAAATATAATAATTAGTAAGACTTTGAAATTTCAGTCTGTATTTTATTGAGTATAGAAAAAAAATAAACTTTAAAGAATATATTTTCTAATATATCTTATGTGACATACTTATGCAATATTTAAATAATTCTAAGGATATATATTTTTACTTTTGTGCTTTTCTTAAAAAATTTTCTTTGAGTGACGGGGTCCATCAGAGGATTTAAATATGGGACAGTAGAGTAGGACAGTCTGAATGTCTATAAATCTTTTTTCTTTAAAAATTGTTTTTCAAAAATTCATATTCTATTAATATTTAAATTTGATAATGAACTATTAATTGTTTAGAATAATATAATAATTTAGTGTTTAACATAATTAAAAATTTCAATTCAATAATTATTACCGTACATATAATAAAATTTTGAGGAGTAAATTTATAAATATATCTCATCTGACATACTCATGTAACCAATTAATTAATTATTATTTTTCAACACAAACTGCAAAAATTCCTGTGACAAATATTTCAACTTTTGTCTTCTTTTATTTTTTCAACATTGTTTTAGAGTAAGGGGCGCCAATCAAAAGTGGGATCTGCTTCAGTTATTAAAGCGGTTCTGTAATTTAATATACTAAAATAATAATATTTTATTAATTTAATATTAATAAAAATATATTAAATTAATAACATATTATTATTTTAATATATTAAATTACTGAATCCGCCCCGATTACTGGAGCGGATCAAAAAACACCAATCAATGAATCTGGCTAAGGGGTAGCTGAGTAGTGAGTAGGTGGGCCCGAGTCATGTCATATCAACATGCTTTTTTTCCAAGGGGATTCTGCAAATCTGAGACATGTCTTTTCAACATGCTTTTTTTAATATTATAGTCAAATTTTAATACATCAGAAAATTATAATTTTTTTAAGGGAGCCATTTTGACTGAAGAAAAATGTTTTGAAAATTAAATTAAAAGAAAACTATAATCTTTCAGAAATTAAAGTAGAAATAAGAAATCTTTGTTTTTGAAAGATAAATTGAAGATAAGTGTGATTTTAAGGATAAATAATTTATTTTTATTTTTAAAAATTATAATATTTCGAATAAAATGAGTGCCGTTGAGACGCCATTGCCTCGTGGGCCAGCTGTGAGTTATAACATACGCTGTTATCAACGATATTAGTGAACGGTGGTTGGAAGTCGGCTTCTTCCAGCGTCAACCTCCACATTACATACAGTCTCAATACCCCATCTCTTCTGTTTTCATCTCAAAATTCGTTTTGCTTCGAGCTTCGAATCCAGATGGGTACATATTTTATAGCCCATACTTGTCTGCTTCTCCTGTTCCTCTCACTCACTTGCCTTTGTGCTGTCTACAGTTCCCAGGATCATATTGATGATAACTATGGGAAAGTGATTCTGAGAGCAGCCCAGCAAGACAAAGATTGGTTAATATCAGTGAGAAGGCAAATTCATGAGTACCCAGAACTCGCTTTTCAAGAATACAACACCAGTGCTCTTATCCGCAGGGAACTCGACAAACTTGGCATCCCTTACACATACCCAGTTGCCAAAACCGGCATTGTTGCCCAATTTGGCTCTGGTTCTCGCCCCATCGTCGCTCTTCGTGCTGACATGGATGCTCTTCCTTTGCAGGTAACCTTAATTTCGTTTCTTGGTTGATTCGTTTAAGAATAGCTTTGTAAAGTATGTCATTGAATTTGGTGGTGTTTGATTAGGAGCTGGTTGAGTGGAACCACAAAAGCAAAATTGAGGGCAGAATGCATGCATGCGGGCACGATGCTCACACGACTATACTACTTGGTGCTGCCAAATTGCTTAATCGACGAAATCATAAACTTCAGGTGCTTTTTAGACCCTCAAATCGATGATGATTTGATAGGCATTTTTAGTTCAGCACTTGCGTTTATGATGTTTGTCTTTAAGGCGATGATTAATACTTTGCGGTAGACTGAAGGTCTGCGTTGAATGTTTAAAAGGAAAATTAAGTTTGTTTTGGTAATATCTATGGGGGTTAAAATTAAAGTTTAACTCCATCTGGCTGCCATAAGAAGCTGTGCAGTTCAATATATAAAGGTCCATTAGTTCCAAAAATCCAAATGTCAACTCCAGAAGCCAATGAACGTAAAACATGGAGGTTTTGTGGGAAAGTTTGCCCTGATGAAGGTAATAGTGGTACCAAATTAATTACGTGTTAACTCCATCTAGTAAATTTAGGCATAGATATGGCACCTTTTGAAGTTGAACCCGTGTTGGTATTTGTCGATTGAATTATCAATTACGTAAAATACAGGACATCTACGTTTTTCTAGGTGAGTGACTGTGTGTAAAACGAAGAATATATTTTATTGGCTTTTTCGGTGTTAGATTGTATGAGCGCATGACATAACTGCTTGCCTCTGGACGGCAAGAAGCTAGTATTTCACGTGGTGTTAATGCATAGGCCTACAGAGATCTAAGTAAATGCCCACTTCTATTCTATTCGTGTGCTTGAGGTTCTGAATCATATATGATTCTTAAAAATCCGTTAGTTGAAGAATTTCCTACTCCTTTGGCATTGAAGGGAACTGTGAGACTTCTTTTCCAACCTGCTGAGGAGGGAGCTGCTGGTGCCCCTCAGATGATTAAAGAAGGAGTACTTAAAGATGTGGAAGCAATTTTTGCCCTGCATGTTGATTATGAAACACCCACAGGAGCCATAGCATCTATTTCCGGGCCTTTCTCAGCTGCTGGGTGCATCTTTGCAGCAAAAATAATAGGAAAAGGTGGGCATGCTGCTGCACCCCACGAAAATGTGGATCCAGTGCTGGCTACATCATTTGCGATATTGGCACTGCAACAACTTGTCTCAAGAGAAATTGATCCCCTTCATAGTCAAGTATGCTCTACTCTCAATCTAATCTTGTGATATTCCAGCTTCCATCTACTTCTTATAATCAGATTTATCCATAGCCGTGAGTTGTTATGTGTATGAATGAGAAACATGGTGAAAGTTGAAACCCTATTCAAGTCCATTTTGTGAGTCAATCTCTGTGTTTTATCTTTTGTTACCCAGCCTGTTCTCTTTGGTACTCTCTTGTTTCATATAGCTAATCAGTTCTTGGTTTATGCTTTCATTTTTATGAGCTTTCAACTAATTTATTGAAGCTATGTGAAAATAAAGTGCAGAAACAAAAAAAGCTTGTGAAATTGCCAATTATATGTAATGCTGGCAACCCTATATTTGCCACAGGTGTTATCAATTACTTATGTCAAAGCCGATATTGCGTTAAATGTAATTCCATCCTATGTCGAGTTTGGAGGTACTCTGAGGAGTCAGACGACTGAAGGCATGTACCATTTCAGGCAGCGAATAAAGGAGGTATACTCAATAAACTTTCTAGGCTACATTATTAGCTTCAATTAGAAACATTAGTGAGTCAATTTTCCTTAATGGTCCAGACTCTCTGTAATTCTGAAAGATTTATAGTTTGTATAATCTCTCTGCTTTTTCCAAAATCAAATTTGGCTTGGCCTTGTATTCAGTTTTCCTTTTGTCCTTGTCAAGTTGCAAATCGTTCATTATGAATGAAGCCATTTTTTTTTAATTTCTCGCAATAAATGAAGGTGGTTTGATTTTTCAGTTATGACGTAAACATTATTTTTCTCTCAGTACTACATTTTTCATGGTTCTCTGTCCCCAACTTTTTTCCTCCCCACTTGTGAAGATCATTTAACCAAGTTAAATGCATATACCTAACTGTTCTTGAATTGCAATATGCGGTAGTCCTCCTTAATCTTTGCTATTGGTTCTTACTGTTTGATTTCGGGCTGTTAGTACTTCTCTGTAGTCTTTAATTTGTTGTTCAAAGAAGTAACAGTCAACTAAATAATTTTGTTCCATTAATTTGATTCAGCTTATGCAACTGAGGGGGTACTTGCAGGTCATTGAAGCACAGGCAGCTGTCCACAGATGCAGTGCACACTTAGATATGAAAGAAGAAACCTTCAAACCATATCCTGCTGTTGCGAATGACAATAACTTACACCTGCATGTGAAGAGGATTGGGCAACTCCTGCTTGGTCCTGAAAATGTGAAGGAGGCCAAGAAGGTGATGGCAGGTGAAGACTTTGCATTTTATCAACAGGTGATTCCTGGAGCAATGTTTGGCATTGGAATCAGAAATGAGGAAGTGGGATCCATTCACTCTCCACACTCCCCTTTCTTCTTTCTTGATGAGGAAGTCCTCCCAATAGGGGCTGCATTGCATACTGCCATTTCTGAGTTATACTTGGAGGAGCACCAACATTCACATGTGCAGTAAGATTTGCCTTGTGATTTGTGCTGCTTGTAGTGAGAAATTTTCTAGTACACCTTCACCCAGGATGGGTTCTGGAAGGAGCCAATGGAGATACACTAAAATAAGTTCTCCTTATCTTGATTGTAAAGGGTGTATGCAAATTTTTTTTGCATAAAAATAATATTTTGTATATTTAAGAATGTGTAAATATCTCTATATAAAACTCACATTATTTCTTCTATTAAGTTTCCTTCTTGTTTTTTGGGAGACGCTTTACTTTTTCTCAGGTGCAAATTCCTGACCCAACCCAAGTTGTACAAATGGCCTGATGTTAATTATCCATTTTCCCGAAAAATAAGTCTTTTTTTTGTCTTTACTTTTTTAACTTGTTACGTCGTATCTACATAAAATAGATCCTATTGCTACTTGCTATGTAGGGAGCATAACATACGTGAATACTGTAGAGTTCCGAAAATTCAAGTTCTTAGTGAATGGACCTTGTCATATGCTTTTTTTCTCTTTTATTTAAAGGAAATTGTATAAGTATAGTTTTATTTTTAAAAAATTTTATTATTGAGATGCGAGGCCTTAAAAGTTAAAAAAGGAGCAAGAAGCCAGGGGCAGACAGATTGGTTTATTTGTATTTATAATTCATCAAAGATTATGTGCAATTTTAAAAAGCTTTGTACTTGATAACCAATTTTACACAAGAAATTACTCGATTTTGAAAGGATCAAGTTTGTGAACTACATAGGAAATTTTTTTGGGATAAATTAATTACTTAAAATGATTTTAAATTTTATAAATATTTTGAAGGATTGGATTTTATTTTATGACTTTTCAATAAATAAAATTATCTTCAGACTTGATTACTTTAAAAAACTTTAAATTTTGTAATTACCTTGAAGGCCATAATTACTGAATATTTTTGCATTTGTTGCCCCCATAATTTTTATTCTTAATTGGTTGGAATAAAATATAACTTAAGAATTTATTACTATTAGGATTTGCATTATTTACAAATCATGTTTGTCTTAGTTACTAAATATTTTTGCATTTTTTATCACATAATTTTTATTCTCAATTGGTTGAACTAACAAATACCTTATACATTTATTATTACCATGGTTTGTATTACTTACAAATTATGTTTGCCCTAATTACCAAATGTTTTTGCATTTCTTATCACATAATTTTTATTAATACCTAGTTGAACTAACAAGTAATTTATAGATTATTACTACTATGGTATGTGTTACCTGTCGTGACCGACCTTTCAGCGAGGAGAGAAAAAAAAAAGTTTAAATTGATTCCCAAAAATAAATCTTGAAAATCAATTTATTTGGAGTCGTCACTAAAATTTTTAACTAAAAACTTTGAAAAACCAATTTAAAATAAAAAGAAAAAGGCAACATGGTCTATGCAATTAGAGATAGGTTCGAGAGTCTATTTGAGTGTGGGGAAGGTATTTGGCACCTTACAACACCCGTCTTTAAAGACAGTTGCCTTAAACTAGTTAGTTGAAATAAAATATGGCCCTAAATTTATCTCAATTATCATTTTATTGACGCACATGCCTGTTAAACAGAGACAATAAAAACGACAATAACAAAAGCAAATGAAAAGATATTTACAAAAGGGTGGACTTGACCTATGATAAGAGCTTAGGGCCTACGTACCCTATAATAGGGATTAAAGTCCACGTAGTTTGATGGAAAAGACATGTTTATTGGTTGATGATTTGTGAATTTTGTGATGAGAACAAGGATGTTTAAATTAAACAGATTTTCATAAACAAAACAGAATTGAGATTTGGTTTGTATGTTTTAATTTACGACAACATGATTAATCTCACTCTCTTGATCTCTTTATTTCCTCTCTTTTTAATTTTTTAATTTTTAATCTTTATTTTGAAATTTAAATAAAATTATTATAAAGAATGATCCTAATCATCTTGTAAATAATGTGATAAAAAAAAAATTTTAATTAAGATATTTATTTTTGCATTATTATCATTATTGTTATTATTATTTTAAAATGAGTATGTACTAATTTTGGGGATTTAAGGAGACTCAAATCTCACACGACCCTAAGCATTCGAAGAAAATAATATTCTCACACAATAATTTCGTAAATAATGAAAAATATATAATTAAAGTAAATATTTAATTATTATTATTTTTAAAACAAATGTGTACTAATTTTAGGGATCTAAGGAGATTAACATCTCACATGATCCCATGCAATCGAGGTGAACAACATTCTCACACAATAATTTCGTAAATAACATCAAATATTTAATCAGAGTAAATATTTAATTATTATTTTTTGTATTATTATTATTTATAACAAGTATGTATTAATTTTTGAGATCTAAGGAGATCAAAATCTCACATGATTCCATGCAATCGAGGAGAACAATATTCTCACTCGATGAATTTCTTAGAACTTTGTTTATCAAACCTAAAATTAGTCTCAGATTGACATAAAAATAATAATAACCGTGATAATAATAATAATAATAATAATAATAAAGAAAAAAAAAACATCAGCAAGAATGGAAGCACCTCCATGCCTATATACATATATATATATATATATATACACACACACACATATGTAATAATATATATGAGCATGATAGAAGAGGAGAGCAAGCATCAGGAAGCAGGGAAGCATGGTATGAGAAGCATGAAGGCATCAGGAAGCAAAAGAAGCTCACCCACGCCTATATATATATACACTTATATGCATATATATATATATATATATATATACACACACACACACATACATATAGATAAAAGAGGAAGAAAGCTTTAGGAAGCAGAAGAAGTACCTCCACGCCTATATATATATACACATCTATATGCATATATATATATATATATATATATATAAACACATACACAGTATATACATATAAGCATGATAAGAGAAGACTAAAAGCATCAGGAAGCAAAAGAAGCTTACTCTCTCTCTCTTCTCCTTCATGGCACCCTCAGCTTGGATTACTCACCTCTGTTCGCCCTTATTCATGCTACTCGGAACAGGGGAGGGTGTTCTTGGCTTCAGCTCGGTCGTGTCACTACTTCTCAATTTATTCGTCTCGCTTCAGCTCGCTACTTTCTCGGTTTGCTTCTCATGGTATGTGTTCCCTCATTCTTTCTCCTCTGCTGCTCGGTCTCTCAGCCTCCTCCCTGCAGCTCGGTCTCTCCTCAGACAAGCTAAGGCAACTTACGGAGAAGCTAAAGAGGCGACTATAACTTTTTGCAAAGCAGCGTCCACTTGCAGCTAGGCTACCGTCAAATTGCCGAGAGATATGGATCAGAGTTATAAGCAGGGGTATAAATTATATTATATATTTTTGGTACTTATGATTTAATTTATTTTAAATTAACCTTTTTTTTAAAATTTTTGTCATCATCACTATTAACGTTTATTTTTGGATTTTTTTAATTTAATTTTCTATTTTTGTGTACTTTATGATTTTTTATTTTGATTTGTTATTATTATTATTATTAATTAATTCTTATTTTCAAATTTTAGTTTTTTCTTAAAGTTCTCCCATTATTCATTTTGAATTTTAAGTTGCCTTCACTTGAAAATGTCATTTAAATCTCTGTCATTTTTATTTTCTTTATTTGCTTAATTATTAATTAATTGATGTATCAATTAATTAAATAATTAAGTAATTAAGGATGGGGTGTTCACATTACCTATGAATCACATATGACTTAATTGTTGAACGTTTTTGCATTCCTTACCGCATAATCTTTATTCGTAACTAATTAGACTAATAAGTAAGTTATGAATTTATAATTATTATAGTTTGCGTTACTTACAAATCACATCTACCCTAATTATAGAATGTTTTGCATTTTCCACCATATAATTTTTATTCTTAATTAGTTGGACTAACAAGTAATTTATGAATTTATTACTACCATGGTTAGTGGTACTTACAAATCACAGTCACTTTAGTTACCTAATGTTTTTGTATTCCTTACCACATGACCTTTATTGTAATTGGTTGGACTAACAAGTAACTTATAGATTTAGTATTGCCATGGTTTGCATTATTTACAAATCATATTCGGGCTAGTTTTCGAATGTTTATACATTTTTTACCATATAATTTTTATTCTTAACTAATTGGGCTAACAAGTAACTTATGGATTTATTATTACCATGACTTACGTTACTTACAAATCACGTTTGCCCTAGTTATTGAATGTTTTTGCATATCTTACAACATAATTTTTATTCATAATTGGTTAGACTAACAAGTAGCATATATATTTATTACTATTATGGTTTGCGTTACTTATAAATCTCGTTTGCCTTAATTACCAAATGTTTTTGCATATCTTAACTTGTAATTTTTATTTTTAATTTGATTGATTAACAAACAAGTTATGGATTTATTACTACCATAGTTCGAGTTTCTTAGAAATCTTGTTCACTTTAGTTATTGAATGTTTTTGCTTTCACAAATAAAAAAGTTGGCATCCAACTTAAATTTAGGAATTCTAAATTCCAGAATTCACTCTGGTATACCAAAAGATTGGCACTCAATATGGATTTAAAGCAACATTGCTAGAAGAAAAAGATGATTACACGTTAATGTTTAATTACAAGGTTAGCTACATGACTCTTGTTGTCTTCATAAACATGGCTGAACAAAAACAATTATGTACATAATAAACTAAAATTAAGTTCTTATTGGTGTCGTTATCTGAAACCAACTAATAAGTCCTCACTTTCTTCACTAGTGAGAACAAGACAAACTCTTACCAATTATACCCAGCAATATGGTCCATGTCCACAACTGCCTTTAGTAATTTTGAGCTAACATATATGTTGAAAGCGGGACATAGCAAACTACCTAATGCAAACAATACAAACACCCTTCTAAACTTTGTATCATCCTCCCCAAATAGTACTTTAAATCCTTCATTTGCTTCCTTTTAAACTGGTTTGCCACCTCATCAAGTTGTTCTTGATCACAAGATTTAGGTATGGTTTTATATCCTAAAGGAACACCCATAATGATTTTAATATCTTTGGCATTAATATGTACCTATGATCCTCTTATGGTCAATGTCTTGATGGGCGAATTAAAGCCTTTGATTAGTTCTATACATATATCCCTGAACAAGCTTTGACAATTAAGCTCCAACAAGGCTCGAAGCCCATTTGCTCTACAATGGCCTTTAACTAAGTGTTATTCTTAATCATTTTTGCAACTTCCTTAAAGAAGGATGGATAACACTTGGTTGTGAATGACACCTATAGAAGAAAATAAATTACAATCACAAAGGGTTTTTATAAGAGAAAAGAATTGTAGTAAGCATGTTTGTATAATTTTCCATACACTTGACATTGGTGTAGGATGCTTTCTTTGATACTCTTTTCTCTTTCTCTCTTTATTTGTTGCATCAGTATATCATTTCTACTCAAGGATAGACAATTTATTCCATTGTTCTAGCATTGTAGTACTTTTTTTATAATAAAATTACAATCAAAGCATGCCATAGTATAAAACGCATTATGCTATAATTATTACAACTTCTTGATTTTTACAAATAATTTGTTTTCTTACCTCAGTAGCATCATGAAATTGTACTTTGTTCTTTTGGAAAAATTATTTCCTACAAGTTATAACAAATTTATCATGCTGTTATAATTTTCACTTAATGCTTGTATTAACCATGAATGACAAGAACATAACATAAACAACTTAGAAAATCTTATCTAAACATGTAGAGTCTTGTTATGTACTTTTGGGAGCCTTGACTATTGTCCCTTGTCATTATGATGCCACTTTGACAAGATGATTTGGAACCTAAAGGTAGAATATTTATCTAAAATTCAATTGGAGAATCTTCCACTAATGCACACTAATTAAGGACTATTAACTTATCTCTAAAAATTAGAACATGTTGAAATTTCCCAAATATTCAAATAAACATGTTAATCACAAATTCTTCATACAATTTATATCTTTACAAAATTTGATGGAGAGAATAAGTCTATACCGGTCAATCCCAAGATCTTACAACTATACATATTATAAAATAATAACTACATAGTTGTTTGTGAACACTACTTGAGACTAAACCAAATAGCAAGAAGGTTTTATTGATAAGTAAGAAAAAAAAATTGTTCTAAGTTTCATAAAGTTAGAAAAATATACCATTAAAGGAATTTGAGCTTCAGAAATAACATTACATTACTCAATAAACTGTGCATTAGGAAATCACTATCCTAAGCATGAAGAACAAAGAATAATTAACAAATTAGTTCTACTTGAGAAATTTCTTCAATATGAAAGATAAGTAAAACAAAAAAGAATGCTAAAATAGGAAGTGCTCAATAAGAAAAAGGTATTAGATTAAAGAGAGAAACCTAAAAAATAACAATTCCCTCTGTTGGCCAAAAATTAGACCCAATATCCATGCTTGATTAATAACAAAACACAAATGAAGAAGAAAACCTAATTACTTGATTTGAAACTTTATGAGCCCATTCCACTTCCATATTGTCTGAAACAACCCATTCTACATATATGAAACTAATGCCAGCTCATGGAAGTTTAAAATCATGGTATATTATGTGAGCATAAAAAGAAATCCAAGGAGTTATTGCACTTTATGACAGTCAGCATGCTTCCTCTCTCTACAGCGTCATTTTTCCATCTAGAGAAGAGTTGACCAAAACTAGTAAGATTTGAGATTGAGAAAGCTCTCATATTCAAAACTTTCTCTTTTCTTCAAAGATTGATGTGGCAAGATTCTTGGCAGAAAAGAGAGAAATCAAATTTAAAGATATGATATTGCTGCTGTTAACGCCTCTTACCAAATTTGCTTGTGGGAAGTTTTCAAATATGTTTGACCCTCTTGTCTCTCTTGAAGCCGTATGTAACACTTGCCAAATTATGAGGCAAAATTTTGTTCATAGAAAAAGGGAGCAAATTAATATTTGTGGTGGGTATATTAATCAATATGAGCTTTGGCTCAGTGGTAAGGTTGGGCATTTGGATTCAAGAAGGCGTAGGTTCGAGATGTAACTCTCTCCTCACTCAGGAATATTTTAGTGTTGACACGTGTCCCCCTCAGGTGAAATTACCAAAGTACCATTCTTATTTTTTTTCTCTCTTTTCTTCCTCTTTCCTGACACTTTCTCATCCAAGAGCTCCCTTCTATTTTTGCAAGTTCTGTTGCTCCACTCTAGCATAGCCAGCCACCACCACCTCCGGCTAGCTCCTCCACTCACCAGCAACGTGTTCTAGCTGGTCACCGCCAGCAACCATCGACGGCAACATCAATTTTTTGGCGGTCTTCGTGAAGCTCAAACCAGCGATTGTTTTGCGATTTTGATGAGTTTTAAGTGTTTGTTTCATGAAAATGATGTTAGAAAAAGCTTTATCGGCCCATATACATTGAATTTCAGCTTTGGAAGCATTATTTTGGCTAGTTTTTGAGAAGTTATGTTGATAGGGACCAGAGTGAAAAGTTTCAAAATTTTAGGGTTTTTAGAAAATGGTGAAATGATGCATTGCAATGGGTTCAAATTGGTTCTATAAGAACAATTTTAATGTGTATGGCATGAAAAACTATTGTTAATCATGGTTTTTCTTGGATTAAAGGCAAGGGCATGAAATCTGGGACTAAAATGAAAACTTAGAAAGTGTTTAAGGTAGAAAATATAAATTGATGAAAAGTTTGGGAAAGTTAGTGATTGAATAAGGGAATATGATTTAGGGTTTTTTTTTCTTTTAGTAATAAGAAGGAAGAGGAGTAATTTCTTGCTTTTCAATTGGCGTAGGTAACTTGTAAGAGTGATAAAGTTACTCGAGGGAAGGTATTGAGTTGTTAGTAGTTAACGACACTCAGGTGCGCAGATAGCACTCCCCAATTCTTTTATTTATGTTTCACTTTTCATTATTTGAAAATTTTTATTAATATCATTTTAAATTTGAGCATGACTAAACTTGATTAGAATTGAAAGGATGAGTAGACGAAATTCTTTAATATATTATATGGCATTATATATGGTTTTGAGAAATGAATTTTGAGAAACATCATGCGTATGGTTATGATTAGTTGCTAGATAAACCATTATTGAAAGACAATTTGATTTCATACATACTGGTTGTATTCCCCTGTGTATGCTTGTTTTGATTACATTATCATTGGAAAGACTAGATAGGACACTGGCTGCTAACAGAAGTACTGTTAGCCCTTGGTGCACCTAGGTAATGACTCAGCTAGTAGGGTTAATCATGGTGCTAGCCCCGTGTGATAGCCATCACACAAGGACTGATGAGTGATAATTTTTGTGAGTTATGACCTCACGCTTGTTAGTTATTTGCCATCGAGGATTGTATATCCTTACCTGTTGTGATTTGCCCTTCTTGTGGTTGTGTGCCACACCGGATGGGTCCTTAGTAGTCCTTCCCCTGAAATGACCTTCAGAAACTTGTTGATTCATTGTTTATGGCACTTTAAATTCAATGTTTTGAAAAGTGTGTTAATTAGCTAAAACTATTTACTTGTAACGGTGATTACTTGCAGCTTAAATGTTATTTCATTTCATTCAAATTTTGACCAATTTTTATTTCAATTTATATATGAAATTTGTTATTGATTTTGGGGCGCTATCTGTTGAAAAAATTTGGTCTCAGATAAGGAGATAGGCGAGTACCTGGAGGTAGCAAAGCAGTGACTGAAAGTTTTGTTGGTGAGCCCTGCTTGAGATATTGTGGGACCTATTCTTTTTTATTAGTTTGATATTCATGGCTTACTTTGAGATATATATATTTAGAACGATAGCCATTGTTTTGTATTCTGGGTTGGTTTAGTGACCATAGTTGAACTTTCCTTGTTGTTGTATATTGTATTTATGCTATACTGGGCTGTGTTGGTGAGAGCAGAGCTCTCCTATATGTTTGTATTGTCTTACAGGATATTGTAGAAATTTCAAGATATCCTATGTACTAGGGAGGTTCTGCCGAAATTTATACAAAACTCTTGGTTTTGTATTAAACCTTTATTTTATATTAAGGCAATTTATATTGCATATAGTATATATTGTTTAGTTTTGGCATAATATTGAATGTCCCTCCAGTGTAAGGCTTATAGGTTCAAGGAATTTCCTCATGTCCTATGCCGATCCCACTCCGGGGATTTTGGGGTGTGACATCGTATGTGTGAAAATCTTGGCTGAAGATGGAGAAAATAAATCAAGCCCATTGGAGATTCAAAGATATATGATTTTCCCTTTTAAACGGTCACTTCCATAAGCACTATATAAGAAGATACATGCCTTTGAAGCCACTGACACATCTAAAAGTTTTAGCAGAAAAATAAAGCATTCTTTGTTTCTAATTTTTGGTTTATATCTTGCTAAGTAAAAGCATAGAAAGAGCTTTATTTATAAACCCATTCTTATAAATATTCAAAAACTTCATTTATTTTCTATTATAAACTTCTTTCTCTGTGAGTGACAAGAAATGAGTGTTTGAGAGCTAGAAAATTTCTTAGATTAGTTAGGGGTGAGTTAGTAAACCTCTTGTAAGTTTAAAGTGAGCTTGGAAAAACTTTGCGTTTTGGGTGAGCATGTGAAAACTTTAGAAAGTGTATAATTGGTGTTATTATAGTAATGAAAATCCCTTAGGAGTTAAGGGGACTAAACGTAAGCATCAGTTGTACTGAATTAGGATAAATCTCTGAGTTTTTTTTTCTGCTATTTGTCGCATGCATTTTAGTTTATTGTAAAATTTTAGTTAACTATTTTTATTACGCTCTTTCTATCTCAATTTTTCAGTTAACCATTAACTAAATTGTTGACTGATTTACTTTCTCTATTAAATCTTTTAAAACTTGCTTTCGAAAAACTTCATTGAACTATATTTTGAGTACAGTTAATTGTTTTATTAGTTTTTCAGTGAACTATAATTTTATTAGTTAACTATATTTAAAAAATAGATTTAAAAGGAAAATTTTTTTGTCATTTATTTACCCCTTCTAGGTGCATTGTCTCCTTTGATTGCCCTGCTCTAGTGGTTAGACATTCTGTCGGGGTGAATAATCAATGTCTTTCGTCATCCATAAAGTTTACCCAGCGATATGAACAAACGTCAGCGAGAAAGATAAACTTATGCTATGTTTATGTTCGTTATGCATTGTAGACTAAAGGAAGTGAAGCATTGTGGTAGAGTAAGGAAAGAGGCTTTTGTGGAAAAAAAAAATTTAGAATATTTGGCAGGTAGGATACTAGAGTTATTTAGAGGTAATTCTATCCATTGAAAAGTAACGAAATGAGATTAAATCCTTTAGTGTAATTATAAAATTTAAGATCTTTTCCAATAATTAATTGCATCTATTGATCTTAAATGAAAATTTTTCCTAAAATAAATTCATATTATAGCCAATGTGGCACTTTGAAATATATACTTTTTTTTTTTTTTTACTTTTGTTGCATTTTAGTATCTGTATCAAAAGTTATACCTCTTAAATCAAAATAATCAAATTTGCAATTAGCATGTCTTAGTAAAGAAGACCAAAAAACTTGTTCAATACAGCACTATACAAAAGATCAGAGCGCAAATTAGAGAGGAAGGAAGAAAGAGACCCACAACCCATGTGACCTTATCCCCGTATGTTCAATACATTCATAAATCAATTCGAAGTTTCTACATAATACCGCTTAGCTATGGCTCTTTTTGACCCAAGTCCCACCTTCAGTTCCTGATTCATCGAGCTCAGACATGCTTCAGAAGAAGACCATATCGGACCCACTCTTAGGACAAGAAAAGGCATGTGCTTGCCCTTTAAGATCACGAACTGTCTTCATTTCTCACTGCATACCATCTCCATTCTCTATTCTCTGTTCCTAAATTCCTTTTTCTTCTCTATATTCGAATAAAAGGAAGAACAAAAAACAAAATGCCATTTCCAAGGCTATTTTATTAGTTGTAGGGTTGTCAAATATCCTGTAAACAGAATGAATCAGAATCCTCTACATTCTTTTTTTTAATTGTTAGAGAGAAAAAAGAAAAAAAGAAGAGGGTGAAAAGAGAGAAAGTTAATCCTATATATATTCGCACTTCTTATGTCACTTTTTATTTGGAATTCAAAAAAATTTACATGAAGAAAATGCAGATGATATGTTCTGGATCAGATTTGGTTCCTTTTTAGTTATTGCATCAATAGTTGAAAGAAAAGAAAAGGGATGAGACCCACATAGGTCTACTTCAATGGGATCTCATACCTGTCTTACTTTCTCATTCTTAGAGCATGTTTGGTTAGATAGAATATGATATTTGGAAACAGGAATGAGCCAAAATGTCTAGTTGGATAAAATGGGATAACTTAACCCTATTTCTGTGAGAAAGCCCATTTTCACATGTGTACCATGCAATAACAAGAGAGAATTCGAATCCCAAACTTCATTCCTTTAACCCATTATGCTTTTCAGTTTTCGACAGATCAATATATAGATTTACTCTTTTTTTGGTTCCCTCATTCCTGTTCTTGGCATCGCGGTAAATTGACAATGAACTACCGAGATGGCCAATTCTTAATCATGATGTGATGAAACTTTGACCATAAAATTCTTCAAAAATCTAGTTCATACTTCTCAAGCAATAGGGTGAATATACTGAGTGCCTACATCTGAAAAACATACGAATAAAATAGTGCTCAATGATTTAGACTCTCCCTCAATGCTTTAGGTCGTTGAGATTTCTGTCATACAATCATATAGATATTAAAGATCTTCGCCACAAAAGCAATTCAAAGTTTTCATGTAAAATAATACACGCAAAGAAAAAATCATAACCAGAAGCAGAGAACCAGCAGAGATTCCGAATACATTGTGGGGCTAATCAATCTGTCTATATTTCATGTTCTATGTTCTTTTGAATTATATATATATATATATATGACACTTCTATGTTTAAGTATAAATGGCAAGATTTTCACTTTTCTAGCTTTGAGACACATATGTAAGACACTGTAGGGTGAAGTATTAAGAATATTGCAGAATTAACTGATCAAAACCTGATGGCTATAAATCAATGATGCCCATTATCTCTTGAGGGTACCCCCCCCCCATAAATGAGATCCTACTTTTTTATCTTTAGTCAATCATTAGCCCCTTTTGACCGAAATAACAGATCAGTGGACAGGTGGAAATTTCCTACAAAGTAGTTGCTTTATAAACCGAACATGAATCAGACACCATAAAGCAGTCCCACCGTTCAGCAAATGAAAGGAAGCCAAGAATTCCATTAATCATTTCATAGTGCAGAGTTAAAAGATTTAGGAAGGAAAAATTAATTCAGGAAGAATATTATATTTTAGTCATGATGGATGGGTAATTTTTCTTTTTAAATTTTGTTTTTGAATTATTAAAATGATTACAACTATCTCTTCTTGCTTTATTTTTAATAAAAATTTAAAATCAAATTTGGCAATATATGCTGACTTGAATGTCAAATATGAATTGTGAGTTAAGGGAGTATGCAAACTATAGGTTTAGTGTTAAATTTTAAATAAAAATATAATAAAAGAACTATATTACAAACATTTTAATGATAGGAAGACTGAATTAAATAAAAAATGATACATAAGAAATCAAATTAAGAATTCCTTTTCCTATTCAGAGTTAAGATAATTTTTTCTTATTTTAATTTTAAGACACAATACGTTAAAATTTGCAAATATTTATCGCTGAAGGATTATTAATAGAGATCTAACTCAAAATCTTAAATTTTTTGAATGGACAAATAAGAATTATATTTTGTACCTAAAAAAAAAAAGTGGGTGTGGTAGTTGAATATGATGAAGCTAAACCACCATCCAGAGACTTCTTAACCGGCCAAGCTAATAAAGGAAGGGCCCACACCTTGATTAGAATCTCTTAATCAGCCTTCCCATTCAATGTTTAGGCAATTCCACTCACATGATCAATGTCTCTTTTTACTCTTTCAATATTACATATCAAAAATGGAGAATGTGAATCAATTGAGTTCAACCTAAAGTCTCTTTGGATTTCAGTCCATTTTGGCTAGACTTTGCATCAGGGAGGGAGAAGAAGACAGTGCTTGGTTGGTGGAATTTATTAGTCTTTGAAAATATGTGGTCTATATCAATTAACCAAATGGGGTTAAAAGGGGCTTTTGCACTAGTGCACCATGATGAGTAATGTCCACGTGTTACCACATAAAACTAGTAAGTTGCAGCTCTTCTTTCTGCATTGTTCCAAAAATATGCAGTAATCAAGTCAAGTAAGTTTTTCTAATGAGCTGTACAGAAGAAACCAGTCTAGGGAATTAGGCTTTCAAGTTTCCTTCAAAAGAGCCTGGTTGGCTTTAATATGATTGAAGGAGAAATTTACCAAAACATTAGTGCCAAAGGCTAATATTTGGTTCGGTGATAGTGTCTCTTGTTTTATGTAGAGCATGTCCTTAGCACATTTTGGTTTATAGGACTTAGTCACTATATCTAATGAAGGAAGATGAAATTGATTGGTATTGGGGTTATTATAGGGCTTAGTTCTGATTAACTTTTTTCAAAAAACAATAATAAGGGGTCTTTTTTATAGGAAAGAATTTATTGATAGTTTTTCTATATTTTTGTATTAAAATTTTTAATTAAACAAGATTAGTGTATGGTTTTTTTAAATTATTGAATGACTTGTCAATTAATCTATGCTTTTGTTAAGTTATTATTGAAAAATTATACAATTTTCATATTTTACTTGAAGTAACAAAGGCATAAGTCTAATCATATTTCATATTGACTCAATGTATTTATAATTTTATTTTCAAAATATTCCCCAAGCAAATTAAACCCCTTTAATAAAAATATTTTCTCTTTCCATTAATTAAGTCAAACAATTTGAATATTAATGCGTAATGTCTCACAATTAAAAGTATGCACATTGATGGACAATATAGCAATATAGATATAAAATTTATAATATTATAAGCTATAAAATGCTTATGTGTAGTATAAAGTACTTTACTGCGTTTTTTTTAGAATTCATCCTTGATAGATAAAACCAGCAAGATGTGTTTCATAGTATGTGAGGGATAGATAAATTAGATAGATTAAACTCTGATAAAAGGATAACTAACAGCCCATGTGGAGATCAACTTTTAAAAATGAGTTTCACACCCAAAATTTATGAGATTTCTCGGATCCCCACATGTCATCAATCCCAATTATGGGTCAAGAAAATGGGAAATGCATTGCTTCAGCTCTAATTCGAGTAGAAAGAAAAGGCATGGTCAGTTCATCTAATCTCAACACATCACAATATACGAGGGATCAAAATCATGACATCTGGCTTGTTAAATTGGAAAACTTCTCTTTCATGAACACATCTCATTTCTATGGTCTATATAATTCATGCATAAAGCGGAAAAAATATACTAAGTCAACGTACAAGGCATCAGTTATTTCCCTTCCGAGGTCTAATTTACTTGATTTAGCACTTGCTCTTATTTGAGATTAACCCAAATTCGCCTACTTCTATGTTTAAGATCTAATTTATGCTTAGTCTAATCTTCAAGAAATCTGATTCATTAGTGATTAGACATATTCTTGTCATAAAATTATCTTAAACTCAGGTGGCATAAACAAAATTCTAAGATAATCTTAGAATGTTTGACCAGCAAGGAAAAGAACAAAATGTGAAAAAGCAATAACTCTTGTGAGATAAATTGTGAGCCAGTGGTTTTTAAAATGGATGCAAATATGCGTTAAGCAGAGAAAGATTCCAAACAATGTTAAAATAATCAACTACTTCCAATTGAACTCAAATTAATTATAGATACTCAATCCAAAGCTTATGTTCCAGTTAACTGCAGCATAAACATGGTTCAACCTCCACTAAAGATTAATAAACTGATGAAGGAGTTTTATATACAATGCAGACAGATAGCACAGAGAATCTTATGGTTGATTATTTTAGCTTAGGTGGTGCATTTTCATTTGGGCAAAACACAGTAATTACTGATGCAGAGAAAAGGGTTAAAATTACTTGGTCAGAATATGTGGCCACACCAGAGATCCACACCTAGGTAGGTGTCCAGGTTGTCCTAAATGAGATCCTACACTTACGCATATGATATGCCATGCATGTCTGACAGAGTGACACTTCACCACCTTGTCATGCAAATCTATAGTCGGTTGGTAATGGTAGTATTATCATTCTCACTGTTTGGCTTCTTCTCTCTCTTGGCCTTACCATAATCTCTCTTCTGTCTATAAATCTGCTAACCCTCTCTTCCTTCAGCCTTGAAAATTGAGAAGAATGCCCGAATAGAAATATTAAATTAAGAGGTTCTTTGTAAAGTTAGTGGCATTGCATGTGCTCGGGAATCCCTCAGATTAGCTTTATATGCTAATCTGTAATCACCCGCCGGCCATCTATCCTATTCCCAATCCTTCCTTATAATATCTGTGTATCTCCGTCTCCTGTATCTCTAAATCCTTTGTCCCAAACAAAACTCTAATTTGATATCTCATTTTCCGCACAGAACAAATGGGTGAGGAAGCTAAACAGGTGAGCCATCTTTTGGCATTCTGCTTTTGTATTCATACGTGTTTTTCTCACTGATTTCTGGGTTTTCTTTGGGTAACTATGTCTACCTTAGTCCAAGTACCTGATAGTTAATGTTCATTTTTTTTTTTTTTCATTGGGTAGGAACCACCCGAGGCAGAGGCCAAGCCAGAGGAGAAGAAAGAAGTGAAAACAGAGGAAAAACCTCAAGAGGAGAAGAAAGAAGAGAAAGCAGAGGAAAAACCAGCAGAGGAGAAGAAGGAAGAGCCTAAACCACCACCACCATGCGTGCTGTCTGTCGACTTGCATTGCGTGGGATGTGCCAAGAAAATTCAGAAATCTATTATGAAAATGAGAGGTACAAATCTATTACCCCTCTCTGCTTTCCTTTTGGTTCCAGAAGTCATGCATGCATGTGCAGCCATTCTTATATGTTTTTATCTTCGACAGGAGTTGAGGGAGTGGTCATTGATATGGCTAAAAATGAAGTAACAATAAAGGGGATAGTGGAACCACAAGCAATCTGCAACAAAATTACTAAGAGAACAAAAAGAAAAACCAAAATTATTTCTCCATTGCCTGCAGCAGAAGGAGAACCTATACCAGAAGTTGTAACATCTCAGGTATCTCAAGTGTTAAATTTTCTTTCTTCTTCCGAATCAAGTTAATATATATTTAGACGTTTAATCAACAAATGGTCATTCGCTACTGTTCAGGTTAGTGGACCAGTAACAGTGGAACTTAATGTAAACATGCACTGTGAGGCCTGTGCTGAGCAACTCAAGAGGAAAATACTAAAAATGAGAGGTACCATTCTATCTCTTCATTTCAATGTCTTGCCTGCATTCTTGGTTGTAATAGCAAATGGACGAATATAAAGTACTAAAAATTGAGAGCTTCTTTCTAGAGGATTAAAATTTAATGAAGCCAATGCACCACTGTGGTTTAGTAACTCCAATCTAGGGATTGGGACTATTTAACTTGATGAAATAACTGGAAAAGCAGTATAAAGGAATCCCATAAAGGATGAATAATCATTCTTCAATTTATTCATGTCCATCATATATTCCCTTTTATTCACCAAACCCAGATAGCCAAATCAGCATCTGACAGTGGATGATGACGTGGCATGTAATTATTCAAATTGATCGGACATGATGTGATTTGGCCCTTGGACTTCGTCCTGTCCAACGTCAGATTGCACTGCAAAAGGAGGAAAGAAAAAGGGGTGGGGGTGATTCTACGGGGAAATTCATGTGAATGAAGTTCAATGATTGTCACCTAAAAAAGTAATGAAACAACCTTCTCTTTCTTAGAAATAAACATACTACTCATGAAGAACTATAATTCATAAAACCATTCATGATATGTACTTAAGCTTTTAGAATGATGGGCCTCTTTTACACTTTCCTTTCGTGAACTATGTAATTCAAAAACATTCATCCTTTTGGTTTGAGCTAACTGTTCTGGATAAAAGCAGTGCATCTTTTAATCTCTGTTGTATTTCTAATTAATGTGAAAATGTGTGTTCATTAATGAAGGAGTGCAAACAGCATCGACAGAACTAAGCACGGGGAAGGTTATTGTGACAGGGACCATGGAGGCCAACAAATTAGTGGAATATGTCTATAGACGCACCAAAAAGCAAGCCAAAATAGTTCCACAACCAGAGCCTGAACCAGAGAGGAAGGAAGAAGCTAAAGAAGCCGAGAAACCAGCAGAAGAGGCTAAACCTGAAGAGAAAAAGGAAGAGAGCACAGAGAAGAAAGAAGAGGAGAAACCAGCAGAGGAACCCAAGAAAGAAGAGGGTGATAAAGGAGGAGGTGAAGGTGGTGAAAATAAGAGTGAGAATAAAGAAGAAAAGGGTGGTGAAGAAAGCAAGGAAGAGCCCAAGAAAGAAGGGGGAGATCACAATGAGGTGGTTGCCATAGATGAGGAAGGCATGAAGAGGATGATGTACTATTATCAGCCAGTCTATGTGATTGAACGAATCCCACCTCCTCAGCTCTTCAGTGATGAAAATCCCAATGCGTGCTGCATTTCATAAATTTAATGCAAAAAAGAAAAAAAAAATCAAAGTAGTTTGAAACTTGTAAGTACCTCCGATAAGGAATTTAGAGCTCGGTTAACGGTGGTAGATGGTCTCAAATGGAATCACATATTCGTAACTCAATAATATATCGTTTCTGTATTTTTATGTATGTGCGATATGTTATTATAGTAATCGTAAAATCAATATTGTACATGAGCTTGTGATATATGTTCTTCCCTCCTCATATTTTTTTCTTGTGTTCATTAATTATATATGATATTAATGCATGATTATGTAAATAAGTTACAGATGATATAGCTAGCTGACAAGTCATGCCAATGAAGGAAACAAGCTGTCTGCCAGTGCCACATATCACAAAGCACTCTTATTTTTTTTTTGGGCAAACTTACATTATTACCAACTGAACTTATACTCTTTGAAATTATCTGAGATGTACCGAGACAAAACATCCTCTTTTTATTCAGCAGGAGGTGGTTAATTCCATGATTTCATAGGTTTAAGTTTTTCTCTAGACTTAATTCCATTTTACTTCAAGCATTAATTCTGTTGGATACTTGTTGCGATGGCCGGTGGGACATAGAAAAGAGAGTAAAAGGTTCCACCAAAGGACTCTAACAAAGGGAAATTTAGCAGCAGCATACCCTTTATGAAATTTTAGGATGAAATATCCCTTTCTATTCTCATTTTCTGGTCGAATCTTGCCTTTCTCATTCTGTATAAAAGATTGCAAATTATTTTCTGGAGGCGAAAAAGAAGAGCGACGTAGCCAAGCAATGCAAAAATAATGGCTGAAATCCTATTTGCTGGTTCCCAAGACCTGATCAGCTATGTAAGTTGCTCACTGTATAATTATTCTGCAGGAGACCGCTTTTATTCAGATGCTGCTGATAAACTAAAACAGAAGACGACTCGCAACAGAGGCCGACACTAACAAGGAAATTTATGTCCAGTAATGAGTGCAGCATGCACACACAATTGTACAGAGAGCATTTATATTGTGTGTGTGTGTGTGTATATATATATATATATATATATATCTTTGGCCATTTATGAGACACTTGGACTGTTCAGAGTACGTTCTGTAAATGGATTATATCTATTATTGTTATAGATTCTTCCACAATTTCAAATACCAAAATCAATTGTTTTATTATTGCTGTTCTCCTGCATATAAATATTTTATTTGATGTGATTAACTTTAAAAATATATAGTTATATTATGCATGACTAATATTATTATTATGTGTCTTAGAGATAGAGAAAAAAAGATACAGCTAAAGGAAAAGAAGTAGGGGAGTCTCAGCCAAAGTTATCTAGCTTGATATGGATAGCACATGTGGAAAGAACAGGATAATAACCGAATAGAAGATTGGAGATCGTACCTCACATATTTTAACTTTGTTTGCTTTCCACTATTATCATAAAAGGAAATAAGAGATTCCTTTGGAGAAATCAGAGGTGCGGGCTTCACATGGAGGATTGGGTCCCACTGGAATTGAGATCTGTGTCATCGAATGAGCCTAATGAGACACCAAATCCACCTCACCGATACTCATTGGGACCCATTTTCTAACGTGGCAATGGTCGGCTATGCCATAGTGAAGCCATCAGGATTGTCTCTAATCTGCCTCATGTCTCGTCCTCTACTTCGTCACACTAGTCAATAATTGCCCTTAGACACTGCAGAGTGAAGAAAAACAGCTTCTTGAGTTGAAGAAAAAGACGAAAATAAAAAATCTCAGGAAGTAGATGTCATTCGGAGAAATGGACACACAAGATAGATAAGAAAAAGTTAGGTGTGTTGATTTATGGCACAACTTTCTTGACTAATTATTCTTTCTGCACATATAAAAGACTCAAAAACTAGTTACTTTTATTGACTATTTAGATAATTAAAGGGTTAGCTTCAGCCTTATCTATTTACTTTTTATCATCCCAACGCTACTTAGTATGCTTGATGTCGAAATGTTTACATATTTTATGATTATGGAACGAACAGAGAATGCAACAGTAACCGAAATGGAATCACAGGTAGATCTAAAGGGCATATGACTACAGAAGATGCCACCAAGCAGCAGTTATAAAATTTTATGCATCTCGAGGAGAGTACAGTTTCACTGAAAACTAGAACATCAGAAAACAAATAATTCTTTTAGAAAAGGCTGAGCCTAGAACTTCTACTCCAAATTCATGTTCACCCAACAAAACACAACCTACAAGGATAAAAACAAATAGTTATCTAAATTCATAGGTCAAAATCAAGTTTTTAAAAATTGGGGTGGGTGTAGCTATATGTTAGCAAGATACAAAGATCAGTATAAAATAACATAAAGAAGGGCATAAAATGCTTTCTCTGAAAATTGTTTATGTCTTTACGTTTGCAACATAGGGTGTTTCCTTTGGTTAATGTTTCTGGGTTTCATCATAAAGCAGAGGAAACGACACTTGCATGTGCATGGCGCTAGCATCGATGATTAGAGCGTAAAGTGACCTTTCTGCATTATAAAAACTTTTGAGAACACCATCAATTAAAGCATGATGATCGTGTTCACCTACAAAGCTAAGATTATAAGTCCTAGTCAATTAGCTAACTTATTTGCCCAAGTTCCAAATACACTTTATTCAGCTCTCTTCTTTGATAAGGAAAACAAGTCACATGGGAGCCAAACTCCAAAACTATCCAATTCCCTATAAAAAGTAGAATACAATGTATCTACCTTTGGTTAGCCAACAGAGACTCGCTGACACAGATTTCCACTCATCCAGGTCACCACCCATATGCCATTTGAAAAGCAACACCAGAGTTTAGTTTCCTTAATCAAAGGCAGTATCTTTTAAAGCTTAATTAATCCCTTTAATCTACCTGAAGCTGCCATGGATGGATTTGCATAAACAATATGATGAAGCAAAATGTAAAAGGAAGGGGAAAAAAGAGACTAATGGCTATGGCTTCTTTTTACAAGAATCTCACGGATTATAAACCTATAACCCTATATAAGGTTTGGACACATCCACAAGAACCAGTCGAAAACATCAATTGACTATAGCAATTGGATGGTCGAGTTAGGTGAGTAAGAATGGCGAACATGCAAATTGTCCCAGCTTGCAAAAATGTTGTGGAGGCGCAGTACGTTGAGATGATGGTTCCTCTGTATTCTTATGGATGCGAGAAGAAAGTAAAGAAAACCTTGTCCAGCCTCAAAGGTAAAATAACAATCTGTGACTGCGAGTCTTCTAAAGCTAATTTGACATATCAGCAACCATATGTTTCTCTACATTGTGGTGGGTTCCTTTGTAGGTCTCCATGTTGCTCTTGAGATTGCACACGTTGTAACAAATGTTTAGGCTTGGATGGGTTTTCCAAGTTCACATACTTCTATTTTGTGTCTATTGAAACCCTTTCAAAACCTGTGGGCTATGACTAAGGGATAACTTGCACTTGTATACCATTATATCTACTGACAGTTCAAATAACATTAATATGATCAGGAGGCCGTAAGAATTATAATTATAGAAGAAAGCATTCATCAATTTACCAAACTCAGTTATTATCCTGGACAAAATTATTTGTAGGGGCATGAAACTACGTTAGATTCTTTTTATTTTATTTTTTTCATTTTAAAATGAAATTGAATAGTATTCCAACATTTTAAGTTGTTTTATCTGGGCTAAGAAATGGTGCTAGTCAACAGTTCCTTGTTAGTGCAAGCCATAGAATATAAATGACATATTTATGAATTCCGGGTTGTAAAATCAACTTCACCCATTTTCATGGACAGGAATATTTGTAGGATTAGGAAGTCCAGTTCAGTTACTGGTTTCTCATTTTATTTGCGCTTGCATATTTTCTTCCATTGTTCCGTGAATGGAGCATCCGAGAGTCTCTTTTTGATACGCATCATTGACTTCAACCCTTCGATATTAGGTCAGTATCACTTTCAGTGATACCAGTACTTGCACTGTACGTAGATAAACTACATAGATAGTGAGTTTCCCATACCTAACAAAAAAATGGTAAACAATACTTATCAACCTAGTTAAAAAAAAAAAAATAAATAAAAAAAAAAAAAAAATAAAAAAACAAAAGAATTAAGCTTATATTGTATTTTGAAATTTTAGTTTAGTTGAAGGATGTAGTTAATTTTCTTCATATGAACGTTTCATCTGTATATTGGTAATCAATTGATCCGATTTACTTTAATGATAGGCATATACTCAGTAAACGTGGATTACAGTCAACAGAAGGTGAATGTATGGGGGATTTGCAACAAGTATGATGTGCTAGCAAGCATCAGAAGCAAAAGAAAAGAAGCTCGTTTTTGGAACCCGGAAGATAATACTGTATTTGAGGACTCACAGTCACCATCATCCTCGCCACCTCCACTACCAACCCTTCCTCAAAGGGAATTTAAGCCATCTTTAGCTTTAACTAAGGTTCGGTCTCTAAGTTTGAAGGCGTGGAAGAAGGTGTTCACAAGATCATATTCATTCTAAAATAAGATAAACAAATGATCAATGGAAAAGAGGTTTTAGTGCCCTGTCAAAATGAGTGTAAATCTGGGAATAAATGTGTTCCTTGTTTCACTTTTATATAAGTGCTGTTTTAAGCATTTGGGCTTGCTTGTTCTCGGTTTGTTTCCCTTGTAATTTGGTTCAACTTGGGTGATTTCTTCATTGTACAATTTTGGATGTTTCCTATAGAAGGCAAGCAAGCAATGTGCTGTTTAAGGTACGTTAAACTGCGAATACTTACCATTCTCATGTGCAGCTAGAAGCCTTTGAAGAGACCTACCAATTGTGCTATGAATACTGTGTTACCCCTGCTACTTGCTAGACAACTATTACCTTCATTATTACAGTACTTACTTTCTTTTATCTATACAGTAACTAATTAGGACCCGAACACCACTAACACAACAAAAGAGTCAATCAACACCAATTGAAGCTGGCAACTGAATTCCATATGCTGGGAAACATAGCTAGACAAATCACGTGGCATTCTTCAAAAAGCAGATATCCATAAGCCACCGCCTGATAAAGCCCAAGTATACATCTACCAAACTCCATAAAACTTCCAAGCTACTCCATGCTCTCCAATATCTCTTCCAATAGGATCAAAACTCTTCAAAAGCTATGATGAGACCACACAAAAGCCTTACGAGAACGTGATTGAATTGATTCATATATATAGATATATCCATGATCATTACCATTCACTAATCACTCCTAATTAAGCCCATCCAACTCAACAGTATCTGACACTAATTTCTTCTAATGTGGTCAAAATTATAATTTTTTCAATGATTGGTGTTGTAACTACCACATCAAATTCAGCTAATAGAAAGTGCCAAAATTAATCAAACCCTTTTAGCCTAACCTCTTGCGATCTATGTAAACTGCATCACTTTCCAACCCCACAACTTAAATTCCACAGGCAGAAATCCACACGTTACGACTACCGCAACCAAAAACGAAACGTACCTTATATATAGGGCTCAGAGTCTGAAGGTTCTTCCCTGAGAAATTCTTAAATCCGAGAAGAAACGAAGCAAGAAAGATGATAATGGTAGTAATTGTGACGGAGATGTTGAGAGAATTCACGTCGGCGGTGACAATGGTAACGGAGCACCTCTTTCCACGGCGAAGCATAAGCTTTAGCGGTCTCAGGAACCTTCGTCTTGCTTCAACAACCTCATCATCTGACTCTGCTTCCTTTCTGGTTTACTTTTAGTTCATTATCAAGGTTCAGAACAGATAATTTGCCATTTGGATCTCTCAATTTCTTACGCCTTTTTTATGTGACAGATGCTTCTCCGAAATATTAGCAACAAATTTAGGGATTATTTTATATTTTTTTCATCAAATTTTTTAAAAATCTTACAACATAGATAACAAAGTGCATCGTTGGGGTAGCTCAAAACACTTTTGAAGTCTCCAGTTTTCTCGACATCGGTTGTCTCTTCCGATCCCCTCTTGTTTTGATAGCGGAAACATCATTGATTGAGCGAAGCAATTTTGGGTGGGTCCCTTTTTTGGGCCAACAGGTGATTAGTTTGGCCCAATAGGAGATGGGCTACTGTAAAGAATGTGAGGTCGACAATGTACTTCAAATTTGTATGTATTGAATCTTAAAATTATAGTTTGACCCCCTAATCTTTATTTATTTACTTCAATACTTCAAAAAATGGTTATGTCAGTTTTGTAATTTTTTATTTTTATTTTTATGTTTTCATTTTTTTAATAATTTTTAACTATGTATTAAAATAAATTTAAGTACATCATGAAAAATTTATTTGAATATTTATATTATTATATGTCAATGTGGAAGAATCTAATTTACAGAACCATAATTATTAGTTGGATTTAATTTTTTTTTTAAAAACATAGTATTTTAATTGATAATTTTAAAATTTTAATATTTACTAATTTTTAATAAAATTTTTTTATTTTAAATTAAAGAGCACTTGCTCTATTTATTTCATTATGAATAGCGTTGTACAAAATTTATTGCGTTAACCTTAAGTGCAGCTTAACAAAGAGAAACTCAAGAAGATATTGGGACAATCAATTACATGTGCACATAAAGAGGGGTTGACAAAGAAAACCACCTGAGAAATTTTGGCTGTTTCAACGAGTTATTCTTTACTATGGCTGAAAAAAATGAGTCATTCTATATGTTCATACTTTTTGTCTAGACTTGCAAAAAATTATTAAAGAGTACAAAATTTGTACTATAAAGGAAAATTAAAAAAATTAGATTCTTTTAATTTTTTATCAATTTGAAAAGATTGAAAGAACAAAAGAAAAAAGATGTATGTGGCTGTACCAATGAGTTTCATCTATTCTTATTTTTTCTCTCTATTTCTTTTTCTATATTAATAAAAAATTGAGAGCATTTAAATTGATCGCCATACATTTTGGCACAAAATAATTATGTGTAAATTTTTGTACAAAAAGAAATAAACTTATAATTTTTTATTTTCATTTTCGCCATCTATTAGTCTAACATAATTTTAAATATTTCCAATATAATCTTCAAATGTATATGTACACCAAAAGTAATGAAAGTCAACACAAAATTAAGAATTCAAAAGCTTACATTTATAATTTAAAAATCATTTCCTTTTTTCTACAATTTATAAACTGGACAGCATTCAGAACTATGGTTGAACATAAAATAATCACCTGAGACTAAAACATTAAGAATAAGATTATATATATATATATATATATATATATATATATCTTATTCTTTATAGTGTATGACCATAAATGCTCAGTGCATGTTCAAGAAATTATATAGTTAACAACATTTATACATTCTAAAATAAGAAGACAATAGATGGAACACCAACTTAGATCATTTCAATTTTTCTTCAAAAATTGATATAGCCAATTTCAAAGAAATACATACAAAGTAACCTTTCATTTTCTGATTTCTCTGCTCTTAAATAATTGATAATATTAATTTCAAAAATAAATTTTAGAAAACTAATTTGTGCAACACATGAGTTATTTAATAGTTAAATTTGAAAAACCAATAATGAGTTTGGTTTGACATTTAATAAACTTAAAAACTCATTCACACACCTAAGCGAACAGTTTGTTTTATAGACAGTATAATTTAATTTTATGTTTGATTTTATTCAAAATTATTTTTGTATTCCAAACTCTTATTTACACATAAGTAAAAAAATATAGTTTTGTGTTAACTGAATTGTATTGATAAAAAAATTCAATTTTTAAATAAAAATTTTCAAACACAAATTACATTAATATAAAATTACATTTGACTAAAATGAAGATTAAAAATTAAGTTGATCAACAAATTACTTCTACTAAATACCAATACAAACACACTATATATATATATATATATATATATATATATATAATTTATACCTATAGAGCTGATAATTCTTTTATAAAAGCAAATAACTTTTTTAAGTAAAAAAGAATAATGTTAGATATTCTTACTTCCATTACGTGACGAAATAAAAAATTATCTTATCAAATCTAAATCAATTAGCCAATATGATTTATATTTAATAAATAATATTTATTCTAAATTCAAAGATAAATATCAAGCTTCAGGTACAGATACGTCAAAGTAGTTAGAAGTTGGTGAAAAAATATATATTTGTACCATAAAATTTTTGAATTGTAAGCCCAAAAAGGAGACGGAAGGATACTAGAAAATATGAAACGAAAATAATTGGTTAAGATTTTTAAAGGATCGTTAATTTAAAAGTGTTTTGTCACTTCCATCTCTATGTTTTCAAATATCTTTTGGTTCTTTGAATTTAGAACTAAACTCACTAGTATGAAAATTGCTTCTCTTTTGTTATACTCTTGACTCCGATATTGCATAAAGCGTTTGATTATTGAATTGAAACTCATATACCACTAAGTAATTTATTTTCTTATAGATAGAATATGTGAATTTAAAATTGTTGACAAGTCAATATTATGAAACTAAAATTTTAATCCAACCATCTGAATTATGTTGAAGATTAGACTAATATTTAATATTTTTTTGGACTTGATCAAAAAGATGAGTCAATAATTAAAAAAGAAGTTATATTAACACAATTTTTTTTATTATAATTATAATTTTTTTTACTATGATTATCATAAATTATTATATTCAATTTAATTTTATTTAGTTTTTAAAATTTTGCAATTAAGTTCAAGCTTTTTTTTAAATGACTAAAAGAATCATATATATATATATATATATATATCGTGATATAATTTAAAAGCTATGAATTATTATGTTTTGATTGGAGAACATAGGAATTGTATACAAGTTTCTTTGTTTTGTGATTAGACTTATATATAGTTCTTTGTATCTTTGCTATCAAGATTTCTAATGACTACATGAAAAATGTATAGTTAACCAATAATAATATAATAGGTATACAATTTAATTTGAAAATGATAATTGTTACACCTAACTAAGGAGATGTGACTGACACGAAAATCAAAGTAAACTTCATCTTTGTAAATTAAAATAAACCAAATAACTTAATCAATTTGATAATTGAAGCAACATAAAGAGTAATAATTGAATTACATCAATATACAACTTGAAGAATATCATATTGATGACAAATAAACATATAACCTTTGTATAGAAAATTCAACAAAGTCTCTAATTGAATATGGACTTCCTAAAATTTCTATAACCAAGACATGTGAATAAAAAAAGGCGAGCTCCGCTCTCACAGAAGATTTATTGTCAAATAACCCATTATATATATAATACAAATACTAACACTTGTTTATGACATATGGAACTAATAGATTATAATATATACAAAAGTTATAACAAAAGAAATGTTCATGCCCTCGTGGATAATCCAGGGCTCACTGAAAGGTAATACTTTAAACTATACATGGCAAAGGAAGGTCCAAGGTCAAGAATATTATCTAAAAAACATAGAGAAATAAGGAATGAATGATGACACTCATTGAATAAATATCACTAACTATACCAGGAAGGGAATAGATGAGATCGATAAAGTTTTTTTGCAATCTTTATCATTTCAATGAAAACTAAATAAGTACCATAATCCAAAATCTTTTTAGAGCAGTAAAATTTAAATCACCATATAAAAATATAAAGTTCTATTGCAGATTAAAGATACTTTGCAAGATGAGGCGAACTAGTAAACATTTAAACTACAATCTAAAACATATAAGGGTAGAAAACATATCGCAGAACCAACGGTAAATCAGTAATCAAGTGCTAGCATCTCTTAACAATGACAATATAGGACAATGTGGTAATCAATAGTGAGTAAAGAGGCTTACAATCAGTCAATCAAATGGCACATGGCCTCAATACAGTGATACAATTCATGGTGCACCAAGGAAAGCTATTTCTTTATTAACAACATAATTCTTATTCAAATAGTTAAACAATAATTTTTATTTTTTTTCAGTACATAAGGTTTACAATAACCAATTTCATTCATACATTATACATAAATCATATACCAATCTTTCATTTCAATCCTATTAGAAATCATTCAAATGATAGACCATTTCTCAACAGTTGATGCAAATAACAATTTATAACAAATTACTACATTGTTTGCCAAAGTTCTTATGATAGTTTCAAAGGAAAACAATACCTTTTAAGAAGTCTGTTTCTAAGGAGTTAGAACGTACAAATATACATTAATTCACAGGAAAGAAAAATATAGAAAACGTACATAGTTAGTAATATTTACTCATTTGGAGAAGGATACATCAACCTCTTCCTACTATGCTTTCCTTGATTACAATAAGTCCTAAGTACCTATAACATCAAGCAACGTGTTTTCAGCCTCTATTATCTAGTAATAGTTTAAAATATTCTATCAATTTATTTATTTAGCTATTCATTTGCTTCTAAACTACAACATAAGCCTCACTATTTAAACTCTCAAATTTCCAAACAAAATTTTCTACAATAATCTCAATCTCTACATGTACATCATACTTTTCAGTAACTTAAGTAATTAAACTCTTGGTCCAAATTTATTCATGATATTAAAAAATGCATAAGGTCTTGAATTTAATCTAATATACTTTGCTATGCACTTATGTAAAATTTCAATAATTTACTATTAGCACCAATGGGGCCTTAGAGATCATCCAATCAAGTTTCAAAATCCTTTATTAAGCTACCTTTATCATTCATGGCCAATTAATCAAGTCCTATGAGGCTTCCCATTCAAATTTTCCTTCATTTTTCTCTATGAAAAATTCAAGAAAATTAAGATAAATATCAAATCAACCTACAATTTTAAAACAATAACTTCTGGAAGTCTTAAATCACCTTATAGATGCTAATTAATATAAGAGAAGTCCAAAAACTTCAAATTTCATTACTCTACTAGCATGAACATATACTTCTAAATTGGGCTTTTTCAATCCCGAAGCTAAAACTCATAATTGACCAATGATTCTAGGGTAGAGAGGTGCAAAAGTTTACCTAGGATGTGAAGTTCTAACTCAATTTGATGCAATCACACTAGATTAAACTCAAATTTATCACTTTCATGCATGAACAATACCAAAATTAGGGTTTTTTCTATTTTAAGCTAATTGAGTAAAATAAATTAGTAAAAATGAGGGAGAGAAAATCATTAAAAAGACAAAACGTTAAGCTAGAACGAAGTAAAACACACAAAAATTGATTGATTTCAAGTTGAAATCGCATTCGCTATAGTATCTACTGGAGTGGTGCATTTTCTAGCCAAAGCATGCCTGGAAAGAGGTGTTCTTAGATCGGTTGAGGTGCCATGATGCTAGATCACCGGCGAGCTTGAACGATGATAGAAATTGGATGGAGAAATGAAAGACACTGGACAATGATGGAGGTCAACGTGAATGGTGCTAGAGTGTGAAAATGAAGGGAAAAAATGACGAAAGGATAAATTAATAAGGGTATTTTGGTAATTCCTGATAGCACACATTATACCATCATATCAAAATTCTTGAATATATTATATTGACACACCTTAAGATTCAAATATAAGTGTTAGGAATACATAAGGTAAGGCCTAAGTACTCATGTTAGCTTTTAGTTCAGATATAATATTATCTACATTTATATTTAATACTCCTCAACTTTCCTCTTTCAGTGTACCATCTTCATTTAAAATTTATACTTGTCTCGAGTGCATTTTCTTCATTTCTCTAACTCTTAATTTTTTTTTTTAAATTCACTTGCAATAACTTATTTTACATATGAATTTCATGGGTATTACAATAATTATCAATAATAATCATACATGTGTCATAACATAATTGGAAAACCATGAATTTGCCATGTTTTGATTCAAGAACAATATAAGGAACTACATATATATATATATATATATATATAAAATGAAACTTATATATCTTTGCTATCAGGTTTTCAAATTAACACAAGATAAGTACATGATTAGCCAATAATAATATAACAGGCATATAATTTAATTTGAAAATGATAATCATCTATAACAACTATACATGTGTCATGATATAATTGGTAAATCTAAAATTTGTTATGCTTTTATGGGAAACAACTGAGTAAAGATATAAAGAACTGTGTATACATTTTTCTTTTCTAAAATGTTGTTTTATTTTTTTAATTTTGTTTTTGTTAACCATTAGGTTTAATATTATAGGATTTGATGATGACAAATACGTGACATATAAGTTATAAGTATAATATCAATATATGCTTAATTGATATATATATATAAAATCTAAATTGGACATATGTAATTATAAGAATCTTATATACACAAGGTTGTCAAACTTACGAGTTTAGGTAGAATCAGAAAGGAGGGGTGTAGACTCGTAACGTAGAATCGTAAGAGTTTATCTCTATTAATAAATAATTATTTATATATATATAATTACATAGTTAAAATATAATATATAACATGAGATTTATTCAAATACTATTTATATTTAAAATCATAAAAAAAAAAAAGAATGGGATATACCATTAAAATCTAAAAATTAAAAAAAATGAATGTAAATTTGTTATCCTTAAAAAAAAAAAAAACCAATACGAGAGGCAATTTAACATGCTTATTTTGAATATCCAATTGCACCATTAATTTGGAAATATATATTTAATACAATTTTAACAATATATATATATATATATATATGTTTTATCTTTTATTATTCATGATATTATATAAAAATTTGACAGTTTCAAATAATATAAGATGACTCAAGAGAAAAAGATATTAACATTTTGAATAAAAGATATCATCAAATGTTAAAAGTGATTATTGATTATCCCAAAATGAAAAAAAAATCAAAATTTTATATAAAAGTTATTCCATGTTAATCTTGCAAAATAATTGAGTGGAGGAGGAATTAATATGTAAGGACGCTAAATACTTTAGATTTGAGGTGATTGTTAAATATAAAAGTTGCCTAATATATGCTATATAACCATGTTGGACAAGGTGGCAAGGTTAACTATGTTAATATACACTTACTGAAATATCTAAGTATATAATTAAAATACAATATCTAACATGAAATTTATATATGAAATTTATTCAAATATTAATTATACTTAAAATTACAAAATGAATGGGAAATATCTTTAAGAAAACTACCGTTAAAAAAATTAAGTATAAATTTACCATCCTCAGAGAAAAGTAATAGCATGGTGGTTTTACATGGTTATCTAAAATTCATAGTATCTAAAAATATATTTAATATAATTGAAAAAAATTATATGGATTTTCTCCCTATACAAGTTATTATATAAAAATTTTATATTTATTTTTTAAATAATTGAAAGTTGTTCATAAAAAAAAATTAACAAAAAGTTTGATTTCCTGTTAAAATTCCAAAGTCAAATGAATCAAGTATATACAAAAACATATAATGTGATATCATGTAGTGGCTCAATGGACGTACTATCATTACAAAGTTGTGTCTTTTAGAAATAAAACCAGGAACAAGTTTATATATAAAAGGTGGGATATATATATATATATATATATATTAAATACTAACATTGGCTAAATGGTGGAGGTGTTGGCACATGAATTGAAGGGTCACGTCTCTCAAGCTCTAGGTGTGCCATGTTTTGCTGAAATTTTCTAAGACCACCATCCAACTTGCCCAACTCGGTATATACTTGCTGAGTTAATTGATTCCACATGAGTCAAATACGAGTTTAATCGAGTGAGTACCAAGTCCGAGTTAAGAGGTGAGTTAGCTCAGAAATCAGTAGTAAAAACGTTGACTCAATGATTTTACCGAGTCAACTTGTGAGTTTGACAACACTGCATATGCATGATAAAAATGTTTATATTGCACAAATTGTTGTTTATATATATATATATATTGTTAAATATGAATTGGACTAACTATTTAGCTTGCAAGTCAAATCTTTGCGTAGGATGGTTTAAAGAAAGAAGATAGAACATTGAAGTGAAGAGAATAAAATATTAATACCATGATCTATACAAAGAGATAACAAGCAAGAATGATACCAAAGCTTAGAAGAATTTAAAGATTGGAAGATTTGGAAGCTTGGTTGCATCAAGATAGTCAATAGATTAAATTATTATATTTGTCATAGGGTAAGAGTTATTTTGCGAAATTTAATGATTTAGATTTGCATTTGTTAGCTCAATACTTTTTGGTTATCAAAATATGAGTTTGGACCCAAAAGATAGTGAAACATATATTTTACTTAAAGTTTTATTTTAACCTTTGTTCACTATTTTGTTTATATCTCACAAACTATATAATAATTTGTTATGAAACTTATTTTATTAGAAAATAAACTCAAAGGGTTTTCCAATTATTGGTTATTCACTTAAAACAAAGTTCAAATGAAAAATTCATGACCATCTAAAATTGAATGGTGAGATATAGATTTTGTATAAAATTATTTTCTAACCTTTGATCACTATTTTCAACATATTTCTCCAAATATATTGAATTTTGATATGAAGCTTTTTTAATTGAAAAATAAATTCAAAGGGCTTTGTAAAAATTGGTCATGCACTTAATATGGAGTTAAAATGAGAAAGTTATGATTAATTAAAATGTTATGTCATTGAAAGTGACCAATCGATTGTCCCTTATTGCAAGTCAACTGGCAGACCATAGTAACAATCATATTTTGGCCTGTAGTTAACTGAGAACCCCCATCAGTCAATTGATAGTATCAGAACAACTTTTTAAAATTTAAATAATGGCTATTTTATATATCTACCGGTTATACTTCATATTAATATATTTATATGACCTTCCAAGTATGTGCTATAATATGATTTTAAACTTATTCCAACATCTTTTAGAGAGTAATAAACATCATAGAGCAAAAACATGCATATTTTCTATCATTTGAATCCTTAGATCCTCATCATGTATATCTACTATTAAGAGAATTTGTTTGAACAATATTTGTAAGACAAAGGTGATGTATTCCTTGATAGAGAAAGCAAGGGTGAGAAATATCATAAAGTGGAAAACAACTCTAATTTGAGTTGGATGTTGAAGAGGTTCACAAGTGCTCGATTAAACTTATAAAATTAATGGATAAATTTCAAGTGTAAGCTTAAATTAGAGACGAACTAAGATAAATATTGAAGTTTGTTTTCTCTTTCTCTCTATTCTTTACTATTTAAGTTGTTTCATTGATGCTCTATTTTTATTTTAATATGTTGCATAAAATATTGTGATTTATTGGTGGATGCATTCTTTTATTTCTATTCCAAGTAATTCAATTGTTAAATTGATTGTATGATTGTTCTAACTTACATGGAAATAAGCTTTTGAATTAAGTTAAACTACATATTGTTGAATGCTCTATTTTTAGGGAATAAACTTGTAATTATCATACTCGAGGCATCAAAATCAAGTCCTTTTTAATTGACATAATTGTTGTTTTGCTTTATATTTTTTCAAGTAATTTTCATAACAAGTATTTTACAAAGAAATTATGAAAATAATCAAAATTATTTTAAACACTAAATTCAACTCTCTTGGGTGTTAGTTACTTTGTTTAACAGCTTTGTGTCAGTAGAAAACAATAGTAAATTGGACTCAAATATGTATAATCATAATTTATTTATTTTGAAAATAAATTTTTATTTTGTGTGTACAATCTACAAAGTTTTTTATATAAATAAATTTAGTTTCAAAACTATAAATTTATTCTTAATAAGGATAATTTTACGTGAAATTTCAAAATAAAAGAAAAACTAATGTAATTTAAAAAATAAGAAAATTAAGAGTGACTTTTGCATACTAATATGAAAGGAGAAAAGTATAAAATCGGTCCCTTATATTTATACTTTGTGACAATTTAATTCATCACAAATTAATTATAATAAATTAGTCGCTCCCTAATTGAAATTTGTACAAAATTAGTCATTTTATTTGTATTAATAAAAGATTAATTTTGCATAAAATAAAATTTTTGATAGATCAATTTGTCACAATTATTTGTAAGAGGCTAAATTATCACAAAGTATAAAGTAAATGATTAATTGGATATTTTTATCAATCTAAAAGTATCTAAACTATATATATTTTAGTTGAAATCAAAACCAAGTTTTTACATTCTTGGCTAATGAGATAGAAACATGCTACTTTTTGTTGGTTTCTTCCGTTGGTAGGCAAAGCTCCGAGAATCACGACGTTTGAAACTCTCACTAGGGCTACTGGTCTAACATAAATTTATATGTTTTCTTGTTTTGTGTGTACTTCATTGTCCTCTTACATCAAATTTATTAAAAATAATAAATTTTTTAAATATGTTCATAATATATTCCTCTCACATAATTTTATTAAAGTTGTAAATTTTATATAACAAAATATATGATTTAATTTGAAAATAATAATTATTTGTAATGACTATATATATGTTCTGATATAATTATAAAAGTATAAAATTATTATATTTTATTTAGGAACAACATAACAATAATATAAGAAATACTATATAAGTTTTTTTATTTTTGGATTAAGCTTATATAGTTCCATGTATCTCTGCTATTAAGTTTTTAAATTATTATATGATAAGTGTATAGTTAACTAATAATAATATAATAGGTGTATAATTAAAAAATAATGTATTTGTCATTTTGTTTAATTTGAGAATAGCATAACAAAGATACCACATATAAATTTTTCTTCTTTTGAACTAGATTTATATACAGTTTCTTATATGTTTATTATTAGATTTTCTAATTAACATGTGTATAATTTAATTTGATTTGAAGATGATAGTTATTTGTAATAAGTATATATATGTTGTGATAGAATTAAAAAACTATGTATTTATCATATTTCGATTCAATAATAGTATAGTAAAAGTAAGAAATTATATATAAGTTTTTTTTTAAGATTATACTTATATGCAGCTAATAATAACATAATATATGTATAATTTAATTTTAAAAAATAATTATATGCAATAATTATATATGTGTGAGGTATATAATTGAAAAACCTAAAATTTGTCATATTTTGATAGGAGGGCAGCACAACAAAGTATATAAAACTGCATATAGCTCGTTTAGAATGTGATTTTACTTTTTAATTTTGTTTTGTGTTAGTAGAAAACAATAATAAATTAGACTTTCATATGTATGATCATAATTTATTTATTCTAAAAATAAACTTTTATTTTGTATGTACAATCTACAAAATTCTCTATATGAGTGGATTCAATTTCAAAATTATGAAGTTTTCTTTAATTAAGATATTTTTATGTGAAATTCTAAAATAAAAGAAAAATTAATGTAATTTTAAAAATAAAACAAATTGCGAGCGATTTTCGCAAAGTAATCTAAAAAGAATCAAAGAAATCACAACTATATTCTATCTTTTTGGAACAGACTTCAACTCATATCGCTTTTTTCTACTGGTAGGCGACGAAAATCACAACACTTGAAGCTTTCGTAAATTTTATTTCATAATTGTTTTAGCTTTGATCAGTTTCTCCCATCGATCATCTCAGCCATGGAGGGTTTTTGTTCTTATAATGACTGGCCACATAATTCATCTTCTTCAAATTTATCCGCTTTTGCCTCGCCATTTACTGTCAACAAATCAACTTCTCATGACTTTTCAGCTCCGTTTGTGGATTTTGCAGAATCAGCAAGTGCTATTCCCTTCAATCACTTATCTTATGGATATGATTCCTTTTCAAATCCTCTGAGAGAATTGGGTTCCGCGCCATTTTCAAAGCCTTATGAATACTCGAGCTTTCGAGTTACAGACCCACAGAACTCCCAATTGCCTCAATTTAGTTCTCCAATTTTGGCTTCTGAAGCTGCTAATTCTTGCCATGGCATCTATGGTCTTGAGTCCCAATCATATTATCCTCCAGATATTTCATCTCCAACCCATGATAGCATTTCTTCGTCTGGATTTTTCCCTTCGGATTGGTCCTCCCTCAATCATCACGCTACGAAGTCATGTGAAATGGAGTATTTGGGTCAGAGGCCTGGCTTGTGGAATCGGTTTGGAGATTTTAACCATAATAAACAGGTGGAAGTTGGGAGAAGTTTCTGCTCTGATGGTCTGATTCCTCGAGAGAATTTTTTGAACCAAGGTATATTTACCATACTCTTCAATGGCCAGTAATTTAAGCTATTGACGGGTTTATGTTTACATGATTGTTAATGCTCTTATACCTTTTTCTTGTGGTAATTGTGTGGTATAATAAATCGTTGTCCGTTTTCCAATTGTGGATTATAATCATTAATGACCACTAATACTACTGTATACTGTTTTCAAATTATATTAATTATGAGTATCAAAAAAGTAATCTTGAAATACCGCTTCTGAAAAAGATACTTTAATCTTGACATCATACAATACTCTGATGGCATAAGAAATTGCATTCACAATTTTGAGAATCTCTTCTTTAATTATAAGATCTATCATTCTTCCTCCTTTTATTATTGTCTCCAGACAGCCTCCTCTGTCTCTTGTGCCACATTCTTAACGTGGCTATAACCTGACAATTAGCTTTTTCCCACGCTTTTGTTTATGAATTTTAATTGTAAAAGAAATATGAGGGAAAGTAAGAATAAATTTTATGGTAGTAACATTGTATAAATTAAGTCAAAAAGCGATGTGTGGCTGTGCCTCTATGCAGAATGTCAGGATTTTAAGGGCTCAAGTAATTTTGAAGCTTTTCATAGCACCAACCTGATGAATTGGGAAAAGCACAGTGTGCCTATAAGTGTAGATAAGTTAGATGATAAATCATGTTGGTGGCAGACTTCCAAATCCATCCCAGTTGATTTTTCAAGCACATCTGTTCAAGGAGCCCCTTTGATGTCTCATGAGACTTGGTGCGAGCCCCCTTTGAAGGCAGTTGCAGATTCAGGAAACCATCACTTATTACACACTGTCTTAATGCTGCATGATAAACCACCACAGGTTGATACCGGATTTTCAGCACCTATAACAGTGGTAGTTAAAAATTTAAGTTATAGCAATGTTACAACTGATGGAGCTCTTGACAGAAATAATTTCTCTTATACAAAGGAGGCTCCTCCTGTGCCCATTTCTGGAAGCTCAGTTTGCTCTGATTTAGGACAACTCCGCATGAATTTAGATTTTGAACCTACCTCATCAAACAATGCAATGCTTTCGAATTGGAATGTTTCAAGGGATGTCGTGGATTATGTATTCAAAGCAGGACCAGGAATTCAAAGTCCTCTTGGAAGTCCTGATAATTTAAGCACGAGACACAGTGCTAACGAGGGTGTCAATTCTGTTGAGAAATTTTTGGACAATGTAGATCAATGCAACCCTGCCATTGACTCACCATGCTGGAAGGGAGTTCAAGCTGCTCATCATTATCCTTCTGAGGTTTTACATCCAGAGTTTATGAAAAAATCTGATGAGTGTTTTGGTTCTAATCTTCAAGGGCCTCAAAATTTGCTCCTTGATACAGAAAATAATGTGAAAACATCCTGTGAAATTTCAAATAAAAATCAAATACGAACTGAAAGTGACTGTCAGGAGAAGGGTTTGGCAAGTTCACCTACAAAGATTTCAGTAACAAACTTTGCATTTGAAGAATACAATTCAGATGGTGCAGTGAACACTGGACCTTTACAATCCAAGCCAAGCTGTGATTCTGGTCTTCCATGTCTGGATGACATCTCTAAAATGGGGAAATATAGTGTGCCACTAAACATGTCAATCCATGATTGCAAGTCTAGAACTACTAATGCTGAGCAGCAAGTTGTAGATGAAAACAAATTAATGTGTCAAAAACAGCATTCATTATGTCATTGCACAAATGTTGGATTTAATGTGAATGAATGCTTGGAATACAGTACAGCTCAGGCAACAGAACATGATCTGTCTTCCAATAATGGACCTATATTAGATGCACCTACCGAACTCAAAACATCAGCTGAAAAAGTATCTGCTCCAGTAATGGACATCCAATTGCTGGTTAAGATGATGAATAATATTTCAGAATTGCTTCTTGGTCATTGTTTGACTGATGAATGTGAATTGAAGGAAAGAGATTACAGTGTACTTGAAAAAGTGATTAGCAATTTTAGTACTTGTGCTTTAAAGATAGCTGGACGAATGATTCCTGCACAAAATCGTCTTTTTCCTCTGTCAGACTCTGGTAAGCTTGCTGAAGAATCACCTGAGCTTCTGCAGGTATGATATGATTGCTCTATTTTAATAATAATGCTCTGCTCGTTGATTAGTGGATAACTCATTTTGTATGTGATGAGTTGCAGAAATTACCACCTATTATGTAGCATGATTTTAAAAGAGTAAATGTTAGAATGAACAGGAAAAAGATAACACAATTCTAATCATATATCATAGCATGTAATAGTGGAAAGAGATGTAAGTATATAACACAAATGCTGCTTAGAATAAATCATTAATTGGTTGCGTATATCATGTTAATATCTCCTTTCCTCTGGGGGTTTTATCTTTTGGGAGGAAGAAGGCTAGGCTTTTGTCTTTTTTCTTGGTTTTGGTTCATGACTGTTTAATTTGAGGTGTTAGAGTTTTGCTTACCTCTATGCCGGTTATTTTAGTAGCCCTGCATTGCAATGTACGTATGACATCATCATAATTGATAAGTGTATTCTCAGAATGCAAGTATTGAGAGGCCAGACCTAACCAAGGTAGGACCAGAGTGCGCTGAGTTTGAGCCTGAGAATCTGCCTGCTATAGACACAAAGGAACATCATTTTGCATTTGGTAAAGAACACGGGAAGATTTCAGATTCCTCTCACACCAGGGGCGATGATACAGAAATAATGAAAGCAGATAAAATGACTAAGGTGCATTTATATTTTATGCTGTGTTATTTAGTACTATTTACATATACTGTTTATTCACTTTTTTGTAAAGGAAACAGATTACTTTAGAAGGAAAAGAAAATTTTAATTATTTTGACACACCGTTGATTTATAGGCCATAAAGAATATTCTTAGTGAGAATTTCCATGATGAGGAGGGATCAGAGTCCCAGACTCTACTATATAAGAATCTATGGCTTGAGGCTGAAGCAGCATTATGCTCCATCAATTACAGAGCTCGCTACAATCAAATGATGATTGAAATGGAGAAAAATTTATGCAAGCAAAGAGGTCAGCATCATTTTCCATATCCTTGTGACCCATTTATTCAATCTTCTTGTAAATTAACTCCAAATATGGTTCTGTAACTTTTTTATAAAGCTAATATCTATCAGCTTCTTAGGCCTTTGATTTTTCTTTAGGCATGGAGGGAGCAAATCCAATCAACTCTAACACTTCTGCTTCTTGTGCCTTAGGTAATGCTCTAGACAAGGGGGAGCAATCAAAACCAAAGATTGATCCTAAGTTAAGCCCAAGTCAGAGTTCTGCAACCGAAGTACACAGTTTTCATTCTGCCCAGGATATGCCTGTATTAAATGCTGCCAAATTAAAGGAACTATCTTGTTTGAAGTTTTCACCTGATCTGAACAAACCTATTGCAACAACGCCCGAAGAGAAGAGTAGTCAAAATGTGAATAGTGTGATCCATTCTACAGTTTTTGGGGCAAACAATGAGGCTTCTGTTTTGGCCAGGTTTCATGTTCTCAAATGCTGGGATGACAGGCTATGCATTAACGCTGCCAATATGGAGGACCTATCAAATTCTGAGGGTTCTCATGCTCTTGACACAGCTCCCAAATTAACATCTGAAGGGACAGACATCGGTAGAAAGACTCGAAACCAAGATAGTTTCACCCAGGATTCTCCTATGCCTGTCAAAGAACAGGCTAATGACCTTGAGACTTCTGTAATGGCTAGATTTCATATCCTTAAATCTCTGGCTGAAGATTCTAATTCTATGTATTCAGAAGGGAAACATCTGGATGGAGTCAGTTTTGTACATAATGAAACTGATGCATCAGAGATTGAAGGTTTGGGTGTCAATATAAATCCTGAGATGCATCTCAGTTCCTACACTGAGGTCGACAATTGGATTCTGGATTTGGAGGATGATCAAGAAATTCAACCTTGTGTGATCAATAGGTTTGGCAATCAGCTTCGTACAGATTACACTGATGGCTTATCATCAGATTGGGAACATGTTAAGAAGGAGGAACTTGCAGAGCAGACTTTGAAACCTTAAGAGCTGGAATGGACGAATAGAATATTTATGGGGGCCCCCTGTGGGGGGGGGGGAAGGGGGTGGGTGCTGGGGGTTTAACTTCCTTGCTGCGTTTACTGGATGTACATATTGCGGAGAGTGGTGCATTGGTCTGTGCGTTCTTGGACATATATATTATCAGTACTTCACAAACCTTCGAGCTTATGCAAGTCTTTGATATGCGTATTTCATATATATATATTTTATGCATGCTCGTATTCAAGTGCAGTCAATAGCATAAGTATACGTGAGTTGTTAAGGTGAATCCAATAAAATGCTAAGAGCAAACCTTCTGTTATTTCAACTTACTCGCGGATACTGGGTCGTCTAGGGATGGAATTAGAATGGATAGAATGGGGATACAATGCGCTGCATTATCTGTTAGAGGCGTTAAAATCTTGTATATATGTCAATAGAATATTGTTAATTTTTATATCATACTAGAGGTTACTTTGTTATACTAGATTTTTTTTTTTGTGTTTTTTTTAACCGGGGGAAGGGGGAAGCTGCCCCTAGTCCTAATTCCTTGTAATTGGTTCTTTACCTGCCCCGTCAAATTTTTCTTTTATTATTTGGAAGTGTGTGTTTGGTTTAGTGTTAGAAAAATATAAAAGTCGATTTATACATCTAAATAGGAGTTTATTTTTTAAATATTGTTTGTTTTAGTGTTAAATTTTTTTAAAATTTAATTTTTTCTTTTAAATTTTCATTTGTACAAAAATAAAAAATAATTACTTTTACATTAAAAGAACTGTATAAGTGATAAAAATTAATTTTTAAATATAAATTATAGTGATATAAAATCACAATAAATTAAAATTAATTTTAAAAATTAAGTTTACCAAAAATCACGTTACTAATATGAACCAAGGACCAAACTTTGGAGCTATACATATAAAACATAGTATTCGTTGCTTTAACGATGAGTTTCGCCCAAATTAATATAGAACTCCGAGTAGTTGGGTATAGTTGTAATATTGTACAAGTAGCATTGTTCAGAGTTCGCTGCAGCGCGACCGGGAAAATGAGACTTCATGCTCCAGATAAGGCGACCAAGTAGACTCTTTTACCTTAGTTTATAAAATATGAGTAGCCTCAAGTTTATAAGAAGAGATATATAAACATACTTAGTATAATTTTTGGTGAAATTCATTTATATGTTGATTGTTCTGTCAATCGACCAAGTCAACTAAAATGGACTAGTGCAAGATTTCCAAGGTCGAGAAAGACTTCTTTGGCCACGTCACTTAGTGATGCTCCTGTGCTTGATCTTGAACAATTGTGGAAATGGCCCTTGTTATTTTCTTCGTTTGTTGACAGCTTCGTAATCAGATGCAGAAAAGGAATTCGTATACTTGCAAGGTTAGATTATCATAAAAATGTTACTTGCGAAATTTTTCCCTTTCACCATTTTCAAAGTTGAAATGCGACTGCATCTGGATGTAAAAGGACTTCATTAAAGCGATTTAGATGAGATTAAATTAGCTTAAATGTAACCACATCTAATGGATATTAAAATTGTCCCACGTTTTTGAGAAAGCAGCAAAATTTTACAATAGACCCAACCACATTGACGGTGGATATGGTAGACTAAGGTAACTTACGGACGGATGGCACTAAGTAGCAAAAAAAATCCCAAAAAACACCAATACAAAATAGAGCATAAGGCCAAATTAAGTAGTGAGCTCCATGATGGCACCAACAATGTCCCCGTTGTAAGTCTTGAGAGCCTTGACGGCCTTGCTTCTTGACACTCCAGCCTGTGTCATAACCAAGTCAATGTCACGAGGCTCCACTCCAGTTTCATCAACCTCCTCTTCTTCCTCATCGGGCTGTGCTCCTGGAGCAGCTGCAGCAGCAGAATCTGGTTTTGCCATCACAGATCCCATATCAGGTAACCTGAACTGCTGAGCAGCTTGTGTCTGCAACTGTGAGCTCAAATCCTCTATCTTGGCTTCCCCAAATATGACATAGGTTTCTGAATTTGGGCTCTTGAACACATCAGGCTTTGAGATGAAAAAAAGAATCTGAGGCACGAAACAAATTGGTCAGATGCCATCCATCATCCAGATGCATCACGCACATAACAAATTAGATAATGACTTACATTTTTTGTTCTCTTGATTGTGACCCTACTAACACCAGTAACAGGTTTCAGTCCCAGCTTCAACATTGCTTTCCGACTCTTCTTCTCACTTCTGCTCTGCTTTGAACCCTCAGTAGCGCCTGCCTCTCGAAGTCCAATAAGAGATTCAAAAGGAGCGAAGACACATCATTAAAAGCACAAGTACATCAAATCCTAAATGTAACAAATATTAGCTAAAGAAGAAATTGCCAAGTAGTACGTACTTCAGAAATGAAGGTCAAAGGAAGGTGCATGCAATAAAAATAATTCACAACGCAGCCACTAAACCACAAAACATCCGTTTAATCCATTAAAGTTATCTATTGCCCACAGTGCTAATATAGAGAACGTCATTTTTCAAACTTCAGTATTAATTTAGCTCTTAATAAAAATGCTGAGCACAGAAATGCAGCATACAAATATCACACACGCACAAATTAAATGATCATGGTACTAAACTTAAGGCTTAAGAATCCTGTCGCTCTACTTAACAATCTGGCACATATCCATTTAGTACACCTAACCTAAGCATACACCCAGTCAATCAACCAAGGGCCATAAACTACAAAATTGTGTCAAAATCATCTACGCTTTCTCGCATATCCTATCAGATTTTAAAACCAAAGGAATTTAAGTTTCTGATCTCTTGCCCAACCATTTTCAATCAGGTAGAAGAGGTATCTTAAGACTCAAAGGAAAATACTGCCTGTTCTCAAAAGTATAGTCTTATAGGCAAGCACATCAGCCTCCAACAGTACAAGAAGACTGCAGTTGAGGATGAAACCCCAGAAACTTTAGTTCACTAAAAGGTATCTAAAAATATCACCAGTATAAGATTTATTAGAGTTCATTTGTTTGTTCTGATAATATTAAGGAGCAAACTCATTTGTCAGTTTGTCTGTTAGCATACAAGTTGCAAGTAAAAGAAATGCCTTTCGCTTATCACAACCTACTCGCAAAACAATGGAACAAGTTGATTAAAATTCAGAGACCAAATATACTGTTTCCCACAGAACACCCAATAACCCACACTTCAAGTATCAATGAAGTTCAAGCGAAAGAGAATCCATAAATCAGTTCTACCGCCATAGCATACATAAATACGTAAATACCAAATAAGCAGAAGCGTCGCTAAAATGAAATCCCAGGAACATTTTTGAAGTGGGGAGGAACCAACGAAAGAAAGAAGAGTGACAAGTGAAGACCTTGAGCACCATCTTCCTTGTCATCGTCATCTTCGTCGTCCTCATCGTTATCGTCTTCGTCTTTGTCATCATCCTTCACATCCTCAACAACGGGGGCATCGTCCTCCTGAGAAAATAGATCACCCGCGGAAATGAGACCAAAACGAGAAATGAACCAAAACAAGGGAAGAAGAAAAAACAGATATGAGGTGAACAGGACCTGCGGCTCATGAATTTTCTTATCAGTCTCCTCGGTGGAGGGAAGTTGTTGCTCAGCGGCGGCCTCAACAACGGGACCTGGAGACATGGCTTCGTCGTATCGGAGAACAATAGGTATAGCACTGTCTCGTTTCTCTGTGGGATGTTTGGGTTTTATATGAGTTACGTCAAGACTTTTCTTATTTGTCGGGCCAGATTTGGGCCCATCCTTAACCCAATTGAGAAAATATATAGAACTAACTCTCTTCGGCCTTCACCCGACTCCTGGTATTTTAGATTTGTTGGGCCAAGAATGGGCCCAACTACCATCACTCGCTCCAAATTTGTTCTGATAACTCAAGAAAAAAAAAACCCAAAATAAGGGATGTGCAGCTCAACAAGCGAAGATGGAATGAAAATGGATATCAAGAGATTGAGCTCTCCATAATTTGATCACGTGCATGATCATTAAAGAATTATTTATATAAAATTTTGAGATGATTAGAAAGTAAAAAAATTCAAGTTCTTGGAAGATTAAACTTTTAAAAAGGATTGGATTCATAAATATGGGGAAATATCCTCCTCCCATGCCTATAGGGCAGCTAATAGATGTGCAAACTAGATAGCTGATTAGGACTTATCGCAATTGGAGTTATCATCCCCTTATTATCTAGGAGGTGGTCTCATTTAGTTGATCTTTAGGACACATCAACAATTTGGTAATGAAAAACTCAAATGTATTCTGCCTTTAATGAAAAATTATATATTGGGGAAAATCATAGATTTATGTTTCCTTTCCACTCAATTACAAATAATATTAGCGGGCATGTCCTACCTTCATAAGCATTTCAGCCTTGTTGCTACTGTCATCAGAAACTGATGGCAGTACATAATGTGACCATACCCAATAAAAATAATAATAATAATAATAATAATAATAATGGTTTAAAAAAGCAATAGATAAATGTCACTATGCGTTTTATAGGGAGTAAGAATTGAAGAAATTGAGGAGGAGGGGAGAAAATGGACAATGCATTATGATATTCAATATGTTAATGCATTGTCAATTTTAACTCTTCCTCCTCAATCATTCCTATTCTACTCCTATCTAAGTTTTATTATACAAGAAAATTTACGAAGTCTCTGGTGCAGAGTGATGTGTACTTAACAATTATTTGTTCCTGAAGAGTTCTAAACAGTGTTCTTGGTCCAAGTTCCTACTCCAAAACTTGCTATAATATTCAGCATAAGTGAAGCCCCTGTATAAGGCTTGAGTTCCATTTTCTGTGAGTGGCTTTGCGGGACTGATCAATGCATCATCACATGGGCACAGAAATGAAGCCACAGAAAGCCTTGGCTTCTCAGCATTCACAACTGCTCTGTGCCACACACTCTTGTACTCTCCATTGCTTAGAGCCTGCAATCACTCCAGCGTCACAATCACACTACATCGTTACAATGAGAATGCATGCTTCTTACTTTCGAAAGATAGGAGGTATTCATGGGCTTAAAGGGCTTAGCAAGTTGCAAGCCTAACACTAATGGCTATGGGCTTAAGTCTCCAGCCCAAGACTACCTAACAAAGCCCAATGAAAACAAGTCGAGGGAAAATGGGAGGCATTTGAAGAAAAGCGGTACCTGGAGTTGATCGCCGATGTTGATGACAAAAGCGTTGGGGAGGGGGTTGACGGCGACCCATTTGCCGTCTTTGAGAACTTGGAGGCCAGCAACCTCGAGGTCTTGGAGGAGAATGGTGAGAGCATTAGGGTCAGTGTGTCCTGGTAATCCGTAGGTGAGTTCTGGTTCTGGGCATGGTGGATAGTAGTTCACGGCCATGTGCTGCCCCTGTTCTCCCATCACCTTCTTTATGTAGTCTTTTTCCACTCCCAAGCTCTCTCCTATGTATTCCTCTATTCTCATCCCTAGTTCCCTCACTTCTGTGCAGTATCTTCTCACTGTTTCCCTGTTCTTCCCATATCACATCGACCTGGCAGTTAGAATTCCTAATTTCCCTTTGTCTTCATAATATATGTTTGATTTGACATGTTTATGGAACTTGAATTCATTGTAAACAGTGCAGTGTATTTTGAGTCAAGTTTACATGGTTGATTCATGCCAACTTAGAAGTAAACTGTACAAGAGAACAAAATAAAGTGATCGAGATCTTGTAAGTGATTAAGGAAATACCACAGTAAGGGGCATTGGCGTGGGATGGAGTTCATGTATTAATTAAAAAATCTACACTCAAAAAATTCGACTAAATGAGAATTACATGGGTAAATGAATTAATACATCTAATGATTTAGAAACGGAAGATATCATTTCATTGTTTAAAAGTTTGATGAAAAATAGATGGAGTAATTAATGTAATAGAAGTCTTAAGTATATTTTATATATAGTAAAAGATAAAATGATATAAAATGGAGCTATTAAAATAGACTAAAATATAGGAGATTTTGAAATTTTTTATTGTCATTAAAAATTTAACTTTTTTATTCTTGAAATTAGAAAACTTAGAATGAAACAAAATGAATAAATAGCATGATTTGCCATTCCATTTCTTCTTTTTTTTTTTTTAATGAATTTTCAGACAAATCCTAAAATTTTAAATCCAAAAAGCATAATTTCTTACAAAGACCAATAGAAAAAGCAATTTAAATTTTCTCATATTTTGGTAGAAATATAAAATTATATTTAATATAAATAATTTGTTAAATAAAAATTTGATAATTGAAATTTATATTTAATTAATATGACTTCATATAATTATATTTTTTATTTATAAATTTATATAATTAAATTTTAATTTAATAATTATTTTTATTGAACATGATCATATATATAACATGAGGATCTTGATTGATAAAAAGAGACTCAATGCAAATCTACCCAGGTATCCCAAACTCTAGAAACAACTGAAATTGATTCAATCGTTTGTTTTTCTACTATCTTCTAGAAAACGCTGACTTTTCTGGACATGAGGATTGAGAAAGGGGGCAAAATAACACGGGCAATGGGATTACGTCAACGCGTATTTATCTAGTGACGTAAGCACTAGCTCTATCAAATAATGTCAACGGCCTTGATCTCATGTTCCGATAGGAATAAAAAAAAATGGCGTGGTCTGAACCGTTCGATGGGGGCGAAATAGCCACCCTACGCTACTGTGGTCCCAACTCCCGTCTGCGACATCTTTAAAATGTGAATACAATTGTACTAAATGACTTCTCAATCATCCTCTTCTTATCCTGAACTAGCATATTCAAATTTTTTTTTTTTATGTTCAAATTAAAGTACATATCTTGTAAATTAATTAAAATTTTTTTATATTTTTTAACACAGATAGATATAAAACAAATAATATTTAATTTTATTTAAATAATAAATCTTACTCACTTTGTATTTACCTTTATCGAATATAATATAACAATATGAAAGATTTGGACACGACGGGATCCAATGAAATTGAATAATGACATTTCACTTATAAATATGTCAAGGTCAGGCTAAATGACTAAATTTTTAAATAAATTGTTTTTTTTATTTTTCATAAAATTATTATTTTAGTCCCTCATTTATTATAATACTCAAAATAATTTTTATTTATTAAAAAAATATCATATTTGATCATCCATTCTATAGACAAATATTTTATTTAATTTTTATGTTAACATGAATTTTAAAGCCAAGAGACCAAATTTAGCATTTTTTTAAAAAATAATAAATTAATTGTGATATTTTCTAATAAATGATAGATTAGTATAAGTATTATAAGGCCAAAATAATAATTTTAAACCAAAAAAAAATATTTTCTCCTAAACTTTTTAACTCATCTATAAATATTTGCTCCTCCGCAATTTAGTATAATATGCATAAATTTCGAGATTCCGTGAACAAATACGATACAAATAATTTTTGAAAGCATACAAGATGTCATCTCTCATGATTTTGCTATTCAAGAAAGTGACTCCACTAAAATTTATTCAACATGATAGACATATTTAGACAACCATCTTTCTAGAGATCAGCAAAAATGTGTACAAAGAAAAAAATTTGAAAAAAAAAAATTATTTTAAATTCGATATCTATATAGAGTTTATGCTGTAAAAATACTACAAAAAATTATTATATGTGTTATAGTATTACTTATAATGTATTATACTAAATTCTTAAAAGATATGGTTTAATTACATTTAATACTCTTCTTATTTTAAAATCGTTGTCTGCGACTTTCCTAACTGTTAATATATATTACAAAAACTCTTTTTATTATTTAATGTTATCAATCAAGTTTACTTTTTTGTATAACATGTTTTTTTAAAATAATATATAACCACCTACTGTTTATTAAAATTAAAATCGCATTCATGTGCTAAAGCTTACGTGGCCAGGAAATTTTTTTGTAATATATGTCAATTGTTAAAGGAAGCTTAACAAGGAATGATGTAGAATTTAATTTTAAGGAGACAAAAATTTTATATCAAAGATTTAAATTTAAAGAGGCAAATTCCTACTGTTTAAAGGATGAAGTTTTATAAATTAAATAACTAAATTAAAAATATGAGATAAAATAACATATTAATAATAAAATTTTAAAAATTTAAGAGAAGTAATAACACTCTGCATCTCCCGTTATATCCGTCTTTATCGCTTAATGATATTTCTAAAACAAAGAAAGTATTAAGCATAATTTAATAAGACTGAGAATGAAATTTTTGTATATTATTTAGCATATAATTTTTGTATACATCAGCATTTAAAATTTTTGATTCCAATTTCTGTCTCTCTAGTAATATACTCCTAAATCTGTCCTTGACTATAACAATAAACACTTGAAAATAAATATACAGACCGATACAAAATTCTGAGATAATTAATTATATTGTCCGTATGATGAAGCCAAAAAGGTTTTCGGTGATTTGAGGTCGAAGATAAGAGGCGGCACCGAAAACGACGAAATCAGAGCTTGTAATTTCAACCGGATTCCTCTCTTTTGGACTATCTATAGCCCAAATGCCGAAACAGAACGTTTGGAACATCTTGTTTTACTGGAAATTGTCATGGTGTTTTAAGATTGGAAAGATCAAATCAAGGAAAACAAGTGGAGAAACCCACAGAATTTGAAGTTGTGAGAGCATTAAGAAAGTACGCCGTAATTGATGTTTCTTAAGAATTAGGCGTGTTTTACTGAATCTGGTTTTAAACTACTTTTCACCGACTCCTCTCTCTCTCTTTTCTGTCTGCCAAACTTACGATACCTGCTTAGTAATCGCACATGGGCACATGGTAATGGTTTGAAAAGTAAAGGAGGATGTGAAGTCAATAACAAGATTTTGATGGGGTATAATGATGTTATTAGTTTTAATAATTTCAGAAGAACATCTTAGGGGAAACATGAGAGGAATTATACTTGTGTATTTTGAAAAGCTATGTCATCAATAACTCTCAAGGATCCTTTCCTCTTAAAGTACAACACTGTTCTTACTTCTGTACATTCTTGGAACATATTTTTTTTATGAGCGAAAAGGCAGACCTTATTTTTTCCCTTTACACTTTATAAAGAGAAGGCTGTAATTAGATTCAATGTTTGACATTTTTCTTTTCTAATTCACTTTTGCACCTAACTATGAGGTGAGGAAGACAAAACTAAATTCTCCTAGGAATAATTTCAAAATAACAATAGTTAATTATGATTAGATCAAGTAGTTAAACGAATATAAATTTAAATAATAGATCGTAAGTTCAATTCATCTTTTACAATTAAAAAAAATGAACACTTTTATTTTTATTTTAAAATAAAATATTAAATTAAACATAGATTTCATAGATATATAAAAAATAATAATAAAACATCATATCAGTCAATCAAATATTTTATTTATTATATTAATTCTTTCACGTATATTTATATAATATTTTGAGTGGACCTAAATATTATTTGACATTACATGATAATAGAAAAATTCACGACAAGAAAAAAAAAAAATCTTCCTGCCATTAATTTCAAAAGTCATTCATTTTTTAATCCAACATAGGATCATGTTATCTTCATAACCACAGCTTTCACTTCTTTGAAAAGATGTACCATAGAGATGTCACAATGCAAACATGACTACTAGGCCTTATACCAGTCCACTCACTAACGTATATGGTTGAGACTTGAGAGAGAGATAGAGAAAGAAAGAGAAGACTTACTTGAAGGAGGGAGGATTAGAAGGCCACTCAGGCACAAACTTTTGCAGAGGATAACAATGGAGCCTAAGGTAGTCTCTCCAATTATGCACCGTCTCCTTCTTCACATTGAAACTCGTGGACAGTCTCGTTGTCTTTGATGGATCATCAGAATACAATTTCATCTTCTCCTCTACAGGCAACTCGTAGAACTCATATGCCACCTTTAACATATTTTGAACTACATCTAAAGGCACCCCATGATTAATCACCTACATAATAACACCAAGATTTCATTCACTCTTGGAAATAGAAGTTAAAAATCAGAAAAAGAACATAGTGAAACATGAAGGTGTATATATGATTAAAGACCTGGAAAAAGCCAAAGGATTTACAGGCTTCACGGATTTGACGAAGAATATGAGCTCTGTCATGACAACCAAGGTCGATGAGAGGAACATGTTCAAAGGTAGAAACGTCGGAAAGGCGAGGTCGGTCGGACTCTGGTCGGACATAGCTGGCCGGTAAGGATGAGAAGGGGGTTCCAGAGAGTACCTTGGATTCCATTAAAATTAATAGGGAAATATAAAATTAGAGTGGGGGTAGGTTGGGAAAAGCGAGGAAAAAAGAAAAATAAAAAGAGTGGGGGCTCAAAAGCGAAGCCTGAAGCAATAATCTCGCTCCTTGAACAAGTGATCAGTAACTTCGAGGAAGATGAGCTCTAAGTAGTGTTATAGCATGCATTTATATAAATGTGACTCCATTAGTCGGTCAATGTTTTTCCTTTTTTCTGGGGTTGTCCGCTGAGTCCTACATCAGACAGCTGTCTAATATTTATTGGGTTTTATTTCATACTTTATATAAATATATGTATATAATCAAATTAGTATTTTAAATGTTTAATGTTTCAGAATAGTTTCTCAAACTTCAAATTTGTCTCAAATTTTCTCTTGAACAATGTGTATGGAAGAAACATGAAATAAATTTGAAATTGAAGGAATCAATTCGAGATATTTAAATTTTAAGGACTAATTTAAAATAATAAATAATACTAAGGGACTAGAATGCTATTTTAATATTTTCTTTTTTACCACTCCTCTAATATATTTTCTCTTTCTTATCTCCTCACTCTCACCTCTCTTATAGTATGTCAATATAGTGGAAACGTTTTCTTATTATTTTAAATTTTTAAATTTGAAGATAATTATTTGAACAATAACGTGGTAAAAAAAGTTTTTCTTTTTCTATGTCTCTTTATCCATGGTTTTTATGTTTCCTATTAATATCTTTTTTTAACTAATCTATCATTATGTTACGTAGTTTAGTAAAATTTACAAAGGCGAAAGAAAAGTAAGACGATTCTTTTTTAAAAAAATTCATTTAGTAAATGATAACAATGGTGAGGAAAACAAAATTAAAAAATCAGAACAGAAAAAGAAAAAGAAAATGAGAGAGAAAAAGATGTAAAATTAGTAAAAAATCATGCAATTATAAATAAAAGCCCAAATATCTTATAATCTATTAATTATGTTTATTATTTCAAATTAGTTACTTAAATTTAAAGTCTGTCAAAAAAGTGCTTTATATATGTTGAATTTAAAATTCATTTGAAATTTGTCTTTTAAGGAAACAATTTGAAATAATAGATAAAATTAAGTGATCAAAATATTATCAATTAGTAATGGAATTTCATTTGATACAGATACACCCCCATATATGAAAAATGAAATTAAAGTTAAATTATAAGTAAGATCATTACAGGTAAACATTATATAGATTGGTTATTATTCATAAATCTTCCGATTTAAAATACCGAGAAGGTTGTAATTAATTTTGTTATTATACTTACATTGAGAAACCATTGAAAGCACCAGTGCCTTAATAGATATCTTAAAAGATGTTGAAAATAAAGCATGAAAACCTTAAAACCATGCTCAATCAAAGCTCTCTTGAATAAGAGCAATTTCTTTCACGTTTTTAGCTTTACAAGCTTTTCCTCTCTGTGTACTCCACCTTTTGACTTAAAGAAATTGCCACAAGAGTTGTGTGATAAAAATGAAAAACGTCCTCAAACTTTACACCGACCATAGTTGAACTCTTTTTGCATCCATTGGTTTATTTGTTACTTTCAATTTCATTATAATAAGCTAAACTTTATAAGTGTGTGTGTGTGTGTGTATATATATATATATATGCATGAATGCAAAGTTAAATGAAATATATAACAATAACTAATAAAGTGGAAATTGTTAATATAAGGAAGGGTCAAAAGTTATTTAATTTTTTTTTACTATTTTTATTTTTTTTTACAAATATAAAAAATTCTTTATATTATTTAAATTTAAATTTGAATTATTGACATGCATTTTTGTACACTTCAAGCCATTAGTATAAGACATAAAGGCAAGTACTAAAATGCATGCCCTTTTTTAATTTTTCTTTTAAATTGAAAGATGAATTATATATGTATATGAATTATTATTCGTTGATTGGCATGAGAGTGGCCGCAATAGTGATGTTAGAAAAGATGTGTCCCAACAGTAAACAGGAGCCACAATGACAGTCGTTTATAGTGATAGTTTTTATTTTCAAAAGGTTTGTAATTTTTAAGTATTTATTATTTAATCCAAATATAGGAGATCTAATAATTTAATGTTGAATTATAAACCATTTTTATTATGGAATGAACAAAATGAGATAAATTATTGTTTGAATCTTTTTTATATGAAATAAAATGATAAATGAGAAATTCAAGCACCATTTTTTATCATCCCAAAGTTAATTTTTTCCTTCAAATTGAAGAGTATAAAATGGAACAAAATAAGCATAACACAATTATGATTACATCCAACTTATTTGCATCACTTTCTGTTTATGAAGATAATATTAAGAAAGAAAATTCTAACTCATATTGCATTCTATTAACTCACTTTTTCCTTTCGTTAAACTTTTTATTTTTGTCAAAAAACAACCATCAAATACGAGTGATGTCATCTTTCATTAAACTTAATAACACAATTTTATTATTTCACTTATTGTCTTTTTATGAAACCTCATTATTTATTATTCCACTTTCATTTCCTCATAACTCCAAAATAGAAATTTAGATTGCATACACAACCCCTGAAATGGGATGCGAGGAAAAAGTTGAGTATAAGACCCTAAAGTGGGTGTAGTGTTGGTAAGTCTTTATTGGTGGTCCTAGCTAGCTTGGGAGAGGAAGATATATTAATACCCACTGACTTTTTCTAAATATAATTCCGATTTTGAAGTCTGTGGAGTGGACTCCATAAACTCTTCCCATTATAATTAATATTTATAGGTCATTCATTTTCAGCTTCTAAATCATTGGAGAGGCAAGTGGGAAAGGCACACATAACATAATTAAGACCATAAAGCCATAAAGCTAGGGTTCATACCAAGCCAAACGCCTCTAAAAAATCATCCTTTAATTAGTTGCAATTTTCAGAAAGAGAGAGTGGAAGATCCATGTTTGGTGCTTGAATGATTCCTTCCAAGCTTTACATCGTACATATAAATTTATTTATGACACAATTCCACATACACCAACAAAAGAAAATAAAGATTCGTTATTATTTTGCATATATATATATATATATATGTATGTAATAATCAAGTGGTGAAATCCAAAATAAAATAAGTTGACCATATCTATAATGAATCCAATTTGGATCTCTTTAAGGAAATACAAAGTTATGTTTAATTTTATGAAAATTTAATGATTCAAATTTATATTAAATTAATATAATTGCATGCAGTTATACTTTTATTTGTAAATATAGAGTTTTAAATTTTCACCAAATAATCTATCAATATCAAATATAATATCATATTTTTACTAAAATATAAAAGGATTTGGATTGAAAAAACTTTTACATATGGTATTTGTGCAGGTACCATAAAATAATGAGTAGAAAACAACAAAGAAGCAGCAGCATGCCCAGCGTATTGCTAGCACCTCTCACGTGACAATCGCAGAAACAACTTGCATAATTGGTTAATGAACACAAATTAAATAAAAGGAAAAAGTCTCATACATTTAAGTACCTGTTTCTGTTGACTTCAAGTCGCATTTCTTAATATTAATGCAAAATAATATACAGAATATGTGAGCTTTTGAATAGCTTATATATGTCTGTAATCACTTATTATTAGACTTAGCTTTAAACCGTTTAGTGTCGTTATGATCGTTAAACACTCGAAAGTTGTTCCCTAGTGCTCATATATAGCCAATTATATATTCTCTTGTGGCAAGATGCATCGCATTTCAGATTTTTGTTTTCTTGTTGTGTAATTAATTATATATTGAAGCCAATACCTGGAAATGCATGCCACTTGGATAAAGAAATATATAATTATGTGCCTTTTTCTCATGATCGCACACAAGCGTACATATACAGACAATGATAATGTGGATGCATGAACATGAGATCTAAATAAGAATCCACCCAATCTGCCACATGGAGCACGCCTCCTAGGATTCAGTCTCTTGTTATAATTTTCCTCTCCAGAAAGCACAATTAAGAGAAGAAGAAGAAGAAGAAATAGTTATCTATTTAATAAATTATTATATAATATGCATTCATGATGACACCCGTACAAAAGTGTCCAAGCATCTTCGAGAGAGGGAGCCATGCACATGCCTTGTACAGGCTTCAATTTCAATGGATCCATTTTACAACCTAAAAATAAGCAAGAAATTATAACGACTTATCTCTCTCTCTCTCTCTCTATATATATATATATATATATAATAGCTAGGTTTCTTTGATGCTCCTCGAGGACTTTAATGATCTGGAATTGGCCTTTGAAAATTCAAAAAGACGTACATATATGCACAGTACATTATGTCGATGACGGACTAGTGATGTTTTTGTCTCATATATTTTCGTGTCGTCAACGGCTATGTTTGGATGTCTAGAAATTTAGATATACAGAGTGCAGACATACTCCTATATGAAAGATAATCAATGGAATGGGAACGAAAGAGATAGAACGAAAAAAAGTTGCATCCTTCGTTTGGATAATTAATACGTAGCAAAAATCAAAATTTAATCAGTCTAGACGAAATTATATATATATATATATATATATGACTCTTATTAATAAAACCTACTTTTAAAATAGAAGCGCGTTATTTAATTTTATTATTTTCTCCTAATTTGGATGCTAACATAAGTTTTAGTAAACAGAAGGATATGTTAAATTTTGGAAGATATATATGTCTTGCATCATATCATGTAGGAAACTTTTAACATAAGGAGTTCATTTTTAGTTCTTTTGTATTATTAAGCATTCAATAAATATAACATGTTAAAAAAAATATTTTGAGCCTTTTAAAAATATTATTGAAGAAAAGATTAACTACAAATTATATTTATATACTAGTATGGACCATTGAATTTTTATCAAACCATTTATTATAACTAAACATAATTTTATATGTTTGTCCATTGTTTTCTATAACGCCTTAAACACAATTTTTTAAAATAAAATTAAAGTTAAAAAATGCATATGTAAATTAAGAAAAAAAGTTAAAAAAGTACCTAAAATAAATTTAAAAAAGATAAAATTTGGACAAAAAATTGGACACAACAGCTATTGACTTGACTGTCTTGGCTCAGGCGTTAGGCTTTGAATAAATTTTTTAAAATGATAATTTAAGACCAAAAATTCTAGTTGAATTTATACCAGTTCATAAATTTGAGACAAAAATGACATGACGGAATATAAACACCTATAATATAATATATTGAATTTTTTAATATCACTTTTCCAACGTCAATATGTGAAGGTAAAAGAAAATTCTAGATGTTACATGTGTACAAAAAGGAACCAATGAAAACTGGAAAGATTTCCACAGGTATAGATAAAGGGAATCTTGACCTGACTTGATTGGAAAACTACATATGGGTGCATGCATACACAATAGGCAACACTCATATGGCTAAATTCACGAAAGGGTATAAGAGATATATATGTGTGGCCTCCACCATACAACGTAAGGTTTGGTGCGAAGACACGGGCATAAAGGATTCCACGTAAGCCATCAAATCTGGTTTCTCTTTGCTTTTTTTAGAATGAATCTAGGACCACGGAAGGCAATTGGCTTTCTTAAATTTTAAAAATTTAATTCTTATATGTAATTTATTTTAAAATTTTAATTTATAAAAATTTGCTTTCTCTTAAATTATAAAAATTTATTTATTTTAATTTAAATTTTTAATTCAAAATTTTTTTATCTTCTTAAAATTAAATTCTAGATTTATCAGATGTTTCACGAGCATTCATTCCCATCAATATTAGTGGGTGTGGTTCCTATTTATTGGGCGGCAGAGAGAAGGAAGGTGCATTGAATTCGCATTACCTATCAAATATTATCAACCATGTCTCTATTCTTATGAATGGGTCCTCTTTTTGGTTTGGTTTTATGCCATCCTTCATCATGTGGCTGTACCTTCTGGAGACCTGGTCTTTTACTCTCAAACCAATCATCTTTACGCGATCTGGATTCTGAACCTCTCTGTTCAAGTTGCCGATACTTATTGGGTCGGCTTCTTTTATTTCATGTCATCGTCCATTCATTGAAAGGTGGACTAAAAAAGAAAGACATGGGGTTGGTTCCGAGTTATTGTTCATTTATGTTATTGGATTAAATAAATATGTTAAAAACTGGTCTCGCTATCAATTTCTTGAAAACATGCATGTGTGAGGAGCTCACACCCCACTCTGCACACTTTATAATAAATTAAAAGTTATTAATTGTGATAATTAATTACTTCAAATCTTAATTTTTTTCCCATTCTATTATATCTTCTTTCAAATTATTTATTTTTTTTAAAAAAAATGTTTTTATTAATAAATTTGATTTTACTCAACTCAATCACTAATCGAGTTAGACTAGTCCTAGTCCTAGTCCCGAAGTCACAAAAAATGTGACCCAGTCTAAAATCAAACCAAATCCTAAGTTGTTTGAAAATTCAACCTAATTGTTACTATTGTATGGCAAGAAAATATTTTAAAAAACTAGTATTTTTTTCTGGTTATTCAGTATGGATGAATAGGACTGAGGATGAATCGACTATGTTGAGAGTGAAGGGCATGTATCAACACAGTAAGCGCCATTTGGTTGAAAATATGCAACGAATAATGGGTGAAGGGGATCAGGATTTTCAGCGAATATTTTGAAGAAAAAATAAGCACACTTTCGCTTCTGATCTTGTCTCTACAAGAAACATGCGTGTAACTATTTGAATCCCGTTTGTTTTGCATTTTCTGTGTTTTTTGCTCAAGTTGTGACGCGAGTGGCATTTATTAAACTTATTCATAAAATCATTTAGTTTAATTTTGAATTAAACTTATTAATCCGTAACTTAAACATCCTCTTCGGTTTATAGAACCATGATAAGGGGATATGGGATTAAAATGCATGCGTGCAAATTTTTAATTCCATCAGACAATTTGAAATTCACTAGAAGGGTGATACAAGTGAAAATATGATAAGGAGATAAATACTTGGGCTCCGTTTTTGGTACCAAGAACTGGAATTAGATAAATTATAATTGTAATAGAATTAGAATTAATTTAGAGTCTTAAAATTTATGTTTGAGTCATATAAAAAACTAAAACATGAAATTGCAATTTCATATTGAAGTGCAATTCTACTTTGTAAATGAGTGATAAATATTATAAAAAAAAAAATTAACATGTATATCTATACACACATATACACGTAATAAAATTAATATAAAAATTGATGTTTTTTAACAAAATATTTTTTTTATCTAGTTTATATGAGATAAAATAATTTTCACAGTTGTTATAATATTGTATCATTCAGTATGTAATAATTATGTTTATAAAAAACTATTTGACTAAAATTTAACATGTGTGCGCATAAGTAATGTCTTTTCATGAGTACGAATATACATGCATATACAATGTTATATTATAAGCACACATGCCTACATGTGCATTAGCATGTCTTCATGCTATGATATGATATTGTGTTTATGTATGTATAAACATATACATAAATACGATATAATATCATAGGTATATGATGTCATGTTGTGTGCTTATGTTTGCATGCAATTAAGTATGTATGATATGGTATTATTATGCATGTGTAATATTACGTCTATACACTCACATGTAAGTGTATGTGTATGTGTAGAAACACATATTTATGCATACAATGTCATTGTGTTGCATAAATGTATATGTATATACTATTTTGTATTTTTTATATTTGTAAGTATATATAAAATGTTCATATGTGTTTGTATAATATTATATTAAATATATGTACTTGACATCTTTTAAAATTTTACGTGTTAACATGTATTTGTGTATGTAATATTATATTATGTATTTTTGTGTGTACATATAATATTTTATGCCTACATTATATATTATTTTTTTATATTGCGTTGTATAAATATTATATGTATTTATATATACATGCATATATAAAATATATAAAATATGGATAAGAATTGCATATTCATTATATATGTCATATTATTTTAATTATTTATTTTTATATTATTTTAATTAAATTTAAGTTATGATTAATTTTTAAAATATTACTTTTACATTCTAAATCTTAATTTTTTTTTATTTCATTTCTTTTTCATTTTAAATCTTAAATTTTCTATCTTTTAAAAATTGTTTTTGTTATTATTTTAATTTTAAAAAAATGAAACATGGTTTATCCCAATATGACTTAGTCAAATTCTTGCTGAGTCAAGAATCTTGAAAAATGGGCTTAATTATAAAAGGAAGAACATGTTGTATTATGAGTAAAAGAGTTACAATTCAATTTTAAGTTTTGGAATTATAATTTTTGAGGTTAGGGGTAAGAATTAGAAATGCCCCTTATTAGTTAATTTTCAATTCTATGGAGTTGATGCATGGAATTAGAAATGTAATTCTAAAAAATTAACCAAACGAAAAAAAATTAAAATTGTTGAGTTAAATTTCAATTTCATATCTCATTTCTAAGTCCAATTCTTGACGCTAAACAAAGAGTTGGCGTAATTGTTAGGCAAAAAGAAAGTGCAGAAGAGGGATGCTGCCACTATATGTAAGGAATCCTCAACGTTCAATTGTATCGAGCTGTAATTAGTTTAGGGATTACAAGGGTTTGTGTGTTTTCTTTTAAAATGTTATGATTAAATGCCATGTCATTATCTAAAATACAAAACAAATCATACAAGGCATCTGTGTAAGTAAAGAAATTAACACCATTAAATTACTAATGGTTTTTACTTAAAAATTTTTTTAATGAGACAAAATTAAAAATCAAAGGATTATTTTAAAACATTTCAAAATTAGATGACCATTTAAAACATCAAATAAACTTAAGGGACTAATTCAATATTTTAACCTAGATTAAATTTATACTGTTAACACATGATAAGTTAAACATTCATGGAATAAACAACTAGTTCTCTATTTTATTAGTTTAAATATGAACTGGCAATATGAAATTAATTGTTTATTCAATCTTATCATCTGTAACTAATCGCACTTCTTTTCTTTGTTCATATTTATACTGATACATAATAATTAATAATTTTTTTCTAATTATATTATATCTACTTATTTTTCAATTGCATATTATCTATATATGAATAAAATAAAAATTAACTTGATTTAAATTAATAGAATATATCATTAATTATTTATTATATAAATATGTTTCTCGTTGAATATCAACCATATACATTTAATCAATAAAAATTAAAAAGAAAACAAAACGGCAACGTTTTGCTTGGACAACATGGAATCGATGCACTTCCCTATTAGGCCACATTTGGTTTAATGGAGAACAATGCAAATAGGAAGGAAAGAAGAATATAGTGGGGCATTTAGCATTTCTGGTTTGCATGAAAGGCTTTCCTTCCACCTCTCCTTAGACTCAGCTACACTTTCTTCTCCCCCACCCCCCCCCCAAAAAAAAGGCACACTTTCCATCACAAAACTAAGGCGCGGATCTTCTCCTATACGGGATCTTCTCCTGTAGGGGAAATTATAGGAGAATCTCTTGTAATGGTTGTAGGCCGTCGAATCAATCCAACGCTTTAGATTTAGCCTCGTGGATTTTTTTCATCTGAAATATTCGACTGAAAATGACGTCGTTTTGTGTCATTTTCTTTTTTCCTAAAACCCTGTAATCAGATTCTCTTGTTGTAGAAAGCTTCATCTTTCTTCGTTGGTCAACGTTACACGGAGCATCTAGGGTTGTTGTAATCGCACCATTAGCTGCGCTCGGAGAGGTATATTCTCCTTATCAGCAAAAAAAGTGTGAGGTTCTCGAGTTCTCATTAGTCAGTTTCCTCTCATTTCGCTCTGACCAGGTATGACACTTCCCCTGTTTCCCATTTTTAGGTCTAAGATTTATAGCTTTCTTCTTCCTCAAGCATTCCCGAACGCTGGAATAACAAAAGAACTAATTGGACTTAATTATGTCATTGCTGAATGTGCTTAATTCTCCTTTTTCTCTCCTTGCTTTATAATATACTCTGTTCATCAGAATTAGGAATCATGAGGTAACTTCATGTTCAAATTGATCTGCTTATCTATAGTATTATTGAGTTCCTCATTACCTTCACACATATATGTATATATCTATATATCTTGTGTTTCTCGATTTATGCCTTTTTGTTTTGATGCATTCTCAGAAGTTCAAAACAATTAAGAACCATTCCATGTAATTGTTCGATGATACTAGTTTTCGAGGAACAATTGTGGTTTTTTTGCCTGTGATATGCTGTTAAATAATTATTAATCAGTAGAGTGCTTTTAAACCCAATTACGCAAGATGCTTCCGATGATTGTTTCATACCTGTGGAAATTCACTTGACTAAAAACTCTTGGGCACCATTATAGAGTCTTTTAATGAAGTAGTTTGGCAGATTGCTTCTTGTTCTCCCTAACTTCTAATCTCCCAATATGCTAAACAATTACCATAACAAAAAGTGCTTAAACTAAACAAGTTGTGTTGCCATATGGCGAGGAAGGAAGGAAACAATGACCATCAAAACCTTAGTGACATCAGTCACATGAAAATGATACACTAATTTAGGGGGAAAAATGCATAGTATTTTGACTTAATTTAGAGCAAGTGAGCATTGTTATAATAGTTTGTGATGTGCAACTTAGTATTACTAAACTTATTAACCTTCTAGTTTGAACTTTGAATTTTAAGAAACAGAAACCAAAACTTCCAAATTAAGAAGGCAAGGAACTTAAAAAATAAATACTAATTTTCTATTCAATCACATTAAGATTTTATTTTCATAAATGTTCAGAGTAATGCTGGAAGTAAATACAGTTGCAACATGCTTTCTCTTGGCATTTTAAAGTTGTAAATCTAATACCATTTTGCAAATTCTTGCTTTACCAAAAGTTCAAACCTTTCAAATTAAGATACCTAGTTTGATGTTTAGGTGCAGTGGCCTCGACAGCATCCATCAAAACAGTTGCTGACATCATTAAATCATTCTTCTTGAAGTATTTATCGTTATCATTATTATTAATGAACATACAAATTTAATTTTATAAGTGGACAACACTCATTACCTAGAAATACAAAGTAGCAAAAGTAACCAAAACAATTATTTGGCGCCATTTAGCTCTGCCATAGAATGGATTATATTCCCTACTGTTCTCATTATTATTTAGTAAAAACACTAAATAAAAAAAAGAAAGGGAGCTTTTATCATATCTTTAGCAGTGTGCTCCTAAAGATTCAGGTCATGCACCAAAATTTCTAAATGAATTGGTCACTTAGGAAGGTGTTCTAAAATCTAAAAAATTCTTAACATGTGTTAAACACATTCTAAATGGCATCATGCAATCAGTTAATTTGGGAGGAGTTGTGAACATTAACCAGAGAGTTTAATCTAAATGTAGACAAAAGTACCTTGTCTGATGGTCATTGTTAGTGGTGTCAGCACCTCTTTCACTCCCAGCAAGATCAATAAAAGAAATCTTCCCTATAACTCTCCCATTTTTTTGCTTTATTTCCATCTTAGTTGTTTTTTGTTAGTGGTGTGTTTTTGGATATGGTTCTAGATACTGTTAGTGGTTAAACATTATTATTGAGCCCTATTTGAAAGGGAAAGGGATCTAGATTTCCAGTTCTTTTTGGTTTTCATTGTCCAATCTCAATCCTAGCTGGCATGTGATATTGATCCAACCTTTGAAAACTATCATAATATACCTTGCATGTTGAGAGGATATGAGGCTATCAATGGCCTTGGCTAGACTTAAAGGATAATTCTTACTAGATTATAGTTACAAATACACTAGCAATGGAAGGTATAAAATGCGTTAAACTTCTTTCATTAGAGAACACTGCCTCTTTCCACACTGATGAATTTGTAATTGTCGGCATCATATAAGTTGTTCATAGTTGCACCTGTTCCTTATTTAGCTACACTACTCACATTGATAACTGTGATGCTAATAATGTATTATCTTTAGGAAGTGGTAAAACTTACACAATGCAACCATTGCCACTCAGAGCTACAGGAGACCTTGTCTGACTATGCATTAGCCAATCTATCGAAATCAAAGATTCAAATTGTGGCTGAGCTACTTTGAGATATTTGGTGAAAAACTCTTTGATCTTCTAACTGACAGAAAGTGAGTATTTCTATGAAGTTGTTTACTTATATATATATATATATATATATATATATATTTCTAATCTGACTTTTATTATCAAAACACTTGGTGTATTGTTTAAATGCACAGTATATTTATATGATGACATTGTTGTATCACATTCTGTCTATAAGCCTTAAGTTTGCCTTTTATATGAATACATCGTATTTTATTTTAGGGTACTTTATCAAATGATGGCATTATGGTTGTGTCAAGGTGTCAAATGATTAATAAAAGTGTGATTTAATACCTAGACACACTTTTTAACTTCATCCCACATAAAGCATGCCTTTTTTTTTTTAGGATGGTCAGAGTGTACATATCTCTGTGCCTACTAATATGCATTTACAGATGTCGTCTTGCTATCTTATGCATCAACCTCCTTATGCTTGCTTCAGGTGTTATGTGTTATGGTTTTATTGAACGGTTTATTACTCTCATGAATAGGAAACTTTGTATAAGAGAAGATGGCAGGCAGCAAGTTTGCATTGTAAGGTTGCAAGAATTTGAAGTTTTTAACGTGCAAATTATCAAAGAGTTCATTGAGACAAAAAATTACAAGATATATAAATAAATAACAAGAAACCCAATGTTTCAAAACAACTACTTTACCTCATCATTGGTGACATGCTCATCAAGAACAACATCAAAACAAACCTTTAGTTTTAGTTCATGGATAGTTAAACATGCATTGTTTTAGGTCTGCATACTGCTTTCTTTTAGGGCTGAATTATCGGATGGATCTTGAGGAAGATTAAAGGTCTGCATACTTCTTTATGTTCTAATGTGGATTTGAAACAATCTTGGATGTAAATTAGAAAAATTAAAAGAATTATTTTTTACTCAGAGATACTTGTACTCTTTTTTTTTTTTTAGGTTTTATTTGTGAAAAAAATTAAATCTACACATTTCCATGGTAGCTTTTAGGAGGAATTCTATCAGATGATTTCTACCATTTCCAAGGTTCAGCAACCCACTAACATGGAACATGGGGATCAGATATGAGTGAACCTAAGTTTGATGACTAAACAACAGCTACATTACAAATGCTGCTAGGTTAGCTTCAGGGGAAATTATCCATTAATCAATTTGAAGTAGAAAGAAGACACTTCTGGCTAGAACAAGTGACATGCAATTGTAAATTAGGAATATTCTGAATTATGTTATCATTGTAACTTAATTGTAATGTAATGTAAAGTGTACTCTATAGTCATTCAGAACTGTGGTGATGCTACCAAATAAACATATTTGTACTAAACCATTTAGTAAATAATACATATGAGTTCTTTGTCTACAATTATACTTTTGTACTTGTACGTACTTGTACACTGTTTACGCATGCCCAGTACCCAAAAAATACAGATGCCCAGTACTCAAGAAATACAATTTACACTAAAATAATACAGTTGTTGAGCATCTCAATCATTAAAAGGAGCTCAACCCCAAAAAATGAATACTTACAAAAATAAAAAAAATACACATAGCTGTTGAGCATATAAAAAAATGATGCAACTGCACAAGCACACCTAGATATCTTGATCTTCTAAGGACTATGGCCTAACGTATAGTGGCTTCTATACATGATAAACAATATAAATGAGTGAGTATAAGGAAGAATACAAATGAATATGTATTAAATCACAATTACCATTAGAAGGCTTATAAACGTGAATGGATTCTCATTTCCAGGTTGATCCTCGTAAGCAGCTGCAGGAGGTGCTGGACACGATACTCCATAGAATAACGGACCCAATGATTCCCGAGAGTGAAGGCAAGGAAAATTATTACTACTATTACATAAGATGGAACCAACAAATTAATGACTTAAACAAACACTAAGTTTATGTACTGGCTGTGGTTGTTGTTGTGAATGTCTGGTTCTTGAAGCCTTTCGCCTCTTAGGACCTTGAAGCTCTACCCAAGTCTTCATTCTTTTTCGAAACTTGAACCCATCTTTCGTCTTAAATCGCTTCACCTAGCCTACGCCTATGAATGTTTGTTCAGTAGGCTAATTGGTTTCATCGCAAAGGTTCTATTGCCCTAAATGAACACTCATCACTTTTTTGCGTAGGTCATCTAAACCTTCCTCGACAAGAGATCACAACTTTTTACATATAGCCACTTCAGATGCTTATATAATAGCTTTAAAACATAGTCATCTACACCATCGTGTACTGGCCAGCTTCAGGTTTCCCTCGACGTCCTACCCTTGTACATCATGCACAATACTGTTACATGCCATCTTTGTCCATCGGCTTAGGATATATGTTTTAGGCACTTGTTCAACTTCTAACACAACAAACACCTTCAAAATATGGGTACATAATATTCCAAATGTCTCAAACTTTCTGCAGCTGCAAGAGATAATCTTATGAATAGGATCAAATATAACCTGCCATGAATCTTCTTGGTGAGCCATAGATAAAATATATACAAACATATGTGGATTTTCATTCCTATGTCGAATAGAGACAATAAAAAATAAATCGAACTCCTACTAGAACAAGGTGAACATTATGTATGTGTATATTCGGGTAGTTTGATTTAGAATAGATGAATGCTGATAACTTAACCATGGAAGCTTATGCTGAGCATCAACTCACTCTTCAACTCATTGTACCATTTCTCTTCCATTACTCGTTCAAGTAGTTTAAAAAACTGCATAGTATTAACATCCGGTTTCATGGAAGACTTAAAGGCAAAGCTCAGACTCTCACTCAACTGTGTGTTTCTCATGCCTAATATGAAAGCTTGTTTCATATAACACGCAACCCATTTTGCCTTAAGGGGATATATGGATTTTAGCCAGCTATTCTCCTGAACATTACAGTCTGACAACATCTTTGCCCAGGTTGTCTCAAAGTGGGATTTATCATCGTACTAGTACATGCATTTCTTAAATTTGGTCATGAATTAAAATCCGTCCTTCATTAAATTACCCATGTGTTTGATTCCATTCTGCATCAAGTACCATGTGTACAAGCCATGGTGAGTATCGGGCATCACCTCACCTGTAAGAAAATAAAGTGTTAAATTTTTAATATATGATGTGGATGTACTCCATTCATGTAAGATATAAACACTAGGTGTCTCACCTAAAGCTTTGACCATTGCTTGGTCCTGATCGGTGAAAATGGTTTGTGGTTTCTTATTTCTATAAGCTGACAAGAATGTCTGAAATAACCATTTAAATAACTCAACAGTCTCATCATACATTAATGTCGCTCCAAAGACTACTGCTTGCCTGTAATGGTTGAATCCTGAGAATAGTGCAAAGGGTCTCTGTGCATGATTTGTACAGTATGTTATGTCAAGTGAGATTACGTCACCAAAATACATGTAGTAAATAATCATATGTGCGTCCGCCCAAAAAACATTTGTTATCTGTTCCTCAGCATCCACTTGATAAGCATGAAAAAAATGATAGGTTATCAACCAACTGTTCTTGAAAATATTGCAATAGCATCCCTACCTCTCCATAGACCATACTACGTTGTCTTCTACATCTGAGATATTTTTTTGCATCTAATCGTGTAAAACCAAGAATGGTCTTATTGCCAACATGCGTGCTCATCAATTGAAATACAATTTTTTATTTCAATCCCAAGTCCTTTGCCAATTCAAGCTTATGTGCATGAACTTCATATATACCGCGATGGGATACCAACATATGCGTAGTCTTTAGAAGCTGAAGAAGGTGATTATGAGACTCTACAAACTCATTGATTGTGTATTTCCCCTTCTTCGTTACAAGGTTCATTTTGACTTGACAATTTATTCTAGTTTCTTGCTGATAATTAGTAGCTGGCATATATCTTTTATCTTGCTTTCGTACTCCCTCTTTACAGTAAACAAATTTACACAAAGTCACAGTTCCATTTTTTTTTTACTTTTGTTCAGGTACTATTTTCTAACTCCAAATCCACCCCACAAGCCATAGTTAGACCAAAACTGCCAAGCGGTATCCACATCATTAAATTTCATACGGTATGCAGCTGCATGTAGAGGCCTATGTAATTGAGCTTCCCACCTTTCATCGATGATATTCAATATGGGCTGGTATCTGCAATGATTAATTATAAAGTGAAACATATATATACAAAATTAATAAGTACAAATATAAAGTATTCTATTTACCTTTTTAAAACATTATTGAAGTTCATTTTAATCTTCGCCTTTGCACTTTCCATTGCTTCAAATATGAATCCCATCGCTGGCTTCTCATCAGAATCCACCAAGCGAAGAACTTTAATGAGAGGAGCAGCAGCCCTGAGGCAAGTCACAATGTTCTTCCAGAACATATTATCCATGATACTTTTTGTCACTTCTTTTCCATCTTTGGTAGAAGAAAATCTACTATCTTTCCATTCATTAGAATTAAACATATTGATCAACGCTGCTTTATGCTCATGAATACAACTTATTGTCAAATAAGCTGTGGCAAATCGAGTCACACCTGGCCTAATCAAGTCCCTCCCTTTTGTGAAATTTTTCAACATGCTAATGAGCATTGTTCTTGTGTAAATGTAAGTTGTGATTTTTCTTCCCCTGTTTATGGTTTCTTTATGTAACTCCATTTTTTTTTCAAAATCCTCCAACATCAAGTCAATGCAATGAGCTGCACATGGAGTCCAATATAAGTGTTTCCTCTTCTCCATTAACTTTTGTCCAGCTGCTTTGTAATTTGCAGCATTGTCTGTTATTATTTGCACAACATTCTTCTCTCCCACCTTCTCAACAACTTCATCAAGCATGGCAAACACTTTATCAGTAGTTTTAGATATATGAGATGTATCTAGTGAATATAAAAAAACCGTCCCTTTAGGACTATTGACCAAGAAATTACAAATGGATCGTCTTTTCTTATCAGTCTACCCATCAGACATAATGGAGCAACCCACTTTATCCCACTCTTCCTTAAACTCATCAAGCATAGCTTGCGTGTTTTTCACCTCCATATTTAAGTACTTTTCTCTAATCTCATGATAGGAAGGAGGTTTAAATCCTTGGCCATATTTTCCTATAATCTCACACATCTTGATAAACTCAGGATTTTTTATACAATTAAAAGGAATGACACTTGTGTAAAAAAACCTTGCCACCTGTTGGCAAGCTTCCTCCCTCAGATCTTTCTTAAACATATTATTAATGGTCGATTGTGAACTACCAACTCCGCTGCTATTTTTTCTTGAACCTCTCAATAAATTCATTAACTCTTGAGAGTTAGCATGTGCTTGGGTACTTTGAGCTTCCTCATCACCAACATCTAACCACTGTTTCTTTCTTTTAAATGATAAAGTTTTAGCCTCAATCACATGTTGTAACATTGTTGCCCTTACATCATCTCCAACACTTACACAAGCTTCAACATCAATCTTAGTACCAGCTAAGTGATGTTTAAACCTATAGATCCCTCCACTAACAACTTTGCCACAATAATTACATTGAACCTTCTTACCATCCCTACCAATATCAATTCCATGTTTCCACCCAATATCAGTCCTATTACCAGGAAAATTTTTCCTTACAGCAACTACATTTTGTTGAGCTTGAGTAGGGCCACTGCCACTTGCATTTGAAGACATATTTCCTTGCACCAACTAAAAGATGTTTTGAAATTCAAATTTCAGATTATATAAATGGCATAAATACTAGAATTAGATTAGAACAAATAGCCAGTACACCATAGAATCCCATTGCATTGCAGACAAACTCACACACTGATTAAATAACAAAAATAATATTCCAACCTAATGAATCTTTATTCAAAGTCACAAGTTCTTGCATATTTCCAGAATACAACTCAAGCAGATTCAATACACCATAGATTCTAATATAGATATTGCAACTAACACATTGGAAATCTTTAGATTTTTGAATTCCAGCTCACATAATCTCATCAGTTATCAATCAAACTCAAATAAATACAGAACTCAACCAAATACAGATACAGAACGCAATAACAAACAATGGTATATAAACATGTTACAATAATTTTAGAGGAACTAATCTTCTTGTTTGATATGTTGATACTCAATAACATTAACAACACTAAAAGGTGATTGGGTCTCGCCTCTCTCAGGCTCTCAGCTCAGTTTTTAGTTCTCTCAATTCTCAGCTCTCTGCCTCTGCCAAATCTAAATTTCTTACAATAGGGAGGGATGATTACCAGACTTACAATACAATGTTTGGCGACAAATAGAAGACAGGGCAATCTCTGGCGAGGCAGCAAAACTCCAAATCCAACGACTGTGTCTGTGAGTCCAAACTCTGAAGTTCTGAACTGTTGCTGCTGTGAAGATTGTCCGAGTCTGACCAGTGACCACCGTTGCTGCAAGCCTGAGAATGTCGATAACTATTGCTGCGAGCCTGAGAATGTCGATCACCGTTGCTGCGAGCCTGCAAATGTTGATCACTGTTGCTGCGAGCCTGCGAATGTCGACCACCGTTGCTGTGAGCCTTCGAATGTCGATCACCGTTGCTGTGCGAGCCTGCGACTGTCCGATTGTTCGAGTTCGACCACCGTTACTGCTCTCTAATCCACCGTTGCTGGCTTGCTGCTCTGATAGGGCACGGTTTGTCGAAGTCGAAGGGAGAAGTGTTGTGCTGTGTGTTTGTGTCAGTGAAGCCGTGACCCGTGAAGCAGGATGCTGAAGCAGAACTTTGTTCTGTTGTGCGTTTGGTTTTGTTGGGCTGAAGTTGGCTGGAGCAGCTCTGGGTTTGGGCTTCACAAATGGGCTGGCTGACCCGATTTTTTTTTTTTTTTTGAATTAGCTCAAGTTAAAATTGGGCTTTGATCCAACTCGGTAGAAACTCGCTAAATCAGCGAGTCAAGCGAGTTTGTACGAGTCAAGGGCGAGTCTGAGCGAGTCAATAGTGATTCCGAGTCTACATCCGAGTTGGATCATTTTTGTCACCTAGAAACGTAAACTCGGTGAGTCAACCGAGTTGACTCGCGAGTTTGACAACCATGTTCATACCAATAGTTGGCTTCCCTTCAACTTTGATGATGTCATCATTGGTTACTTTAACTGTTGAGGTACCTAAGTCTTTGGAATTTGTCAACACAAATAAATTTAGAACACCATGTCTACAATACCATTTTTTCATTCAAAATTATAATACCTACATTGGTTTTTCCATCATCACTTTTAAAATTATAATATCACTTGATTCAGCTTCTTACTGCCCATCCACCAAATGCAACAGCCTTGTCAGCTAACTTAATCAACACAAATTGAAAATGACAATAAAATACAAGTTGTAAAAAAAAATCTAGTTAAATATATTACACAAATTTGGCAACCAAAAAAGTTCCATTAAACCTTGCATATGATAAGTGTTTTCCATAAATGAGCTTACAAAATTGAAACACTATATACATTTACATAAAATTCTATTATATATAAACTCTATTATGATATATAAACTATTTAGCAAACCAAAATAATGGCATAAAACTATACAAATAAGCTATGGAAGCACTGTTTCCAGAATGCATAAGCAGCTACAATACACACAGTCGTAGCTATAGTACCACTGCCTCAGATACAACAGTAAACAACCATGAAACAAAGCCTCATATACATATCACAATTACTTGCGAATTATTCAGCTGAAGAATGCACTAATGACTTGGTCTTTTTCTAACATATAGGTTGATGTTCTGCTTCAAGGATCCCCTATTAATGGCGCTTCTTTCCACTTTTCTCTCTTTAGAATTTGGCCACTTCTACTATGGATTATCTTTGCCTAAAATGAGCGACTTCTGCTGTTTTTCATACCTTGCAAAATGGACTGCCCTAGTCGTCACTTCTGCCTTCGTATAGCATCTTCCTTTGTTGCTACTTACTCTGTATTTCTGAACATCACCTGCTGCTTCTCTCTTTATAAACCAGCCAACGTCCTTTGTTGAATAGTTCAAACATAAGGCCTGAGAATATCTTGCAATGAGCACGATGATAGGGACCTCATCAACTGTCGTTCTTGCCTACAGTGTCCCGCCAATTTTTCACCTCACCTATTTCGTGCCAAGAATGAAGAACCGGAGCCGAACTTGAAGAAAGAAGACGACATGCGACAATGTCATTCTGTGTTGCAAAGTTAAAAAAAAAAATAATTCAATGCAAAACAACGTCGATTTATGCTGCAGATTAAAAAAAAAGTTCAAAACGCACCATTTCACTTAAGTGAAATGATGTCGTTTTGACGCAAAAATTTTAAAAACAAAAAAAAGCAACGTGGCGAAATCTCAGCTGCAAAAACGATCTGATGGCTGCAACTAATTACAAGAGAATCTCCTGTATTTCTCCTACATGGAAAAATCTACTCCCCACAAAACTAATGGAAAACAAGAGTGATAGAATGATGCATTATTTTATCAAATTATTCCTATTCCATTGGAAGCATATGTGAAGAAAGGATATGTTCTTCAATCTTCATTATATATATACATAAATTAAAATTTTAAATAAAAATATATATCAAAGAAATATTAAAATTCAATATATAATTAAACATTTAAATAAAAATATATTAAATAAATATTAAAATACAATATATTTAAAATTTTAAAATTAATAAAAAAAATACAATATATTAATTTAATATTTTTAGCATAAGAACCTTTCACTTATTATCATTCTCATTTCATATTTCTATCATATCAAATAAATTTTGTAATTTTATTTTTTTAACATAAAAAATAAATTCGGACATTAAAACCTTTCATTTTATTTCATTCTTTTTTTATTCTTTTCTCGTTCGTTTTTTTTTTTTCATCTCAGACCTAATTATTGGGTAAACCGTAAACCTATCATTCAATGTCCCACCCCTACAGCCTAGCCCTAGAGAACCTTATTTTTTCCCCCCATTTTTAGAGGGTAGGTCGATGCCTAATTAGAGGCACATGAACTAAAAACTGTTGAGGGTGTACAACTGTTATTGTATATTAAAGTTTTCTTGATGTCATCCCATTGACGTCACCACAAGACGAATACCGTGACGTCACAAACTCTGCTTACTGTATTTTATTTTCCTTTAATTTAAATTAACATAATGAATGGTAGGTGAGATTGTATCACCTCGATCTACCCCATAATCCCACATTTCAATGCAGTATTCCCTCCCCTCCACCCCCGTTCTTTTCTTTCTTTCTTGTCCTTTCTTCTTTATAGAATATAGATCGTGCTGCAAGAATATATAAAAGTAATAATATTTTTCTTTACCGGAAAAAGTGCTAATTGTTTCTTTTTTTAAAGAATATATAGTTTTCATTTCAGGATTTGGAGGGTCGACCTTCAATATCTTACACGTTTGAGTGAATGTCAGGTAGAGTGAACGACTCAATAATTGTTGAATTTGGAGCATAGCTTAGGTGTTAAGACATATTTATATAGAAACTTTCTTTATTAATTATTGGTTAATTAATCCTTAAGTATTAGAGGACTCGTGCAAGTAAGAACTTCTAAATAACACGAAGCAACCAACGTCACCAATGATCAGATTATAGCAATTATCAAATTTTCACACACCTAAAAAATAAAACATACGTTCATACATCATAACTGACATAACATATGCTGTCGTTCTCAGAAAAAGCATATATTTTTCTGAATTATTTTTCATTACTTCCTAAATAAAAGTGAACAAGGAGTCCTCTACATTTTTTTTGAAAAAAATAAATTGCCATAAGTTTTACAGAGAAACAAGGACACAAAAAAGTAAAAAAGAAATGCATGAGATTCAGTTTCTTTTTTTTAACAACTTTTTTATTATTTTAATTTTACAAAAAATTTACACAAATAAAAAAATTTAAAGAATTCAAACTCGTACAAATATAATATTATGTGTCACACGCCTAATAGTATGGTTCTTTCCTTCGTCATCGTCACTGCCCAGTTGCTAATGTACGTACATTGGAAACATCATTTCGTGAACATTGTGACAAGTGACGATATGTGTTAATTAAGAAATATTAATTTATGTTTTGGCCAAATTCGAGAGATTTTGAATAATTTTTTTTTAATCAATAGTTGAGGGTATGCTTTCGTTGTCACTTCACAATACTGCTAAATTTTTGTTATGAAGTCAGTCAATTCTTATCGTCTTTATTTTTTAATGTCCTGGTTCTACCTCGAGCATTCTTATTTAGAAATTAGAATTTAGATCATCAACCTCTCTCTTCTTGCTGAAATCATCAGCTTGGATCTTTGTTATGGGTAGGGATGGATCTAATAAGGCGAGAGGGCGGCTGTTTTTTTAAAAAAAAAAATTTAAAATTTAAATTTTTATATATAATTTTATATTATATTTTTAATTTATTAGAATTTATTCCCTTTGACTTATAATAATTTGTCTTCATCAATTCAAACCGTTGATACGAAGACTTTTACTTTTTCAAAATCAAATCTTAGATAAATGTCTCATATGAGATATGATTTCCATATTTGTTTATTGACCAAAACCCATTTTAATCTCTCACTCTTTGCTCTATTTCATTCATTCAAAATCTAAATTAGTCTCCCTCTCACATCTCCATCCACCAAAGTCGTCCCTCCCCTCATCATCAGAAGTGCTGAAATGGTCATTATCTGCTGATGTGGAACATTAATGCTAAGTAGGATTAATAAAAAAAAGTTGTCCATGTCACATCATATAAACACTAATAAAAAAGAAAGGTAACCTTAAAAACCCAATTTACCCGAAATCAAACCCGATACCCACCAATTCAGCGTTCTAAATTTTCATCTCATATGCATCCATAGAACACCTTCGTCTGTGCTGCATGTCTGAGTCTCTTCTGGGGTTTCATCTCTTGTGTGTCTATTCAGGTGGTCTCTTTCTTCATCTCTGTTGCTCTCTAATGCAATACCCGACTGTGTTGAAGCCTTCTGTTGGAGTTGCCATCTTCAAAGGTACACATTTAAAGCATTATAGGACGAAGGGAAAAGTACTCAAATTTGGTTTCAAGTTGGTTTGGATTAGGTTTCAAATTGTTTTAATTTTAGTTTCAATTTGATTTCAATTTGGTTTGGATTGGGTTTCAATTTGTTTTAGATTTGTTTCATCTTTGGTTTCAATTTAGTTGAAGTTTAAAGTCTGAAATTGGTGCAATGTTACATTGTTTGAAGATTTTTTTATAAAATTGCTTCTTTTTTTTTTAACAAGATATGTGCTATGAAGATCTAAGTTTGGATCTTTGACATGCATGCATCGCATTGTCTGTATGCTCTATATCCAATTGCAAAGTTCATAATTAAGCTATAAATAGAAGAGCCACCATTGACTTGAAAGATTGAATGTATAATTTTCAATGAAGCATGTAAATTTCTCTTCCTTAGAAGAAAGTAATGGCAAGATAATGAAATAATATAGATATAATATTTAGTCAATATTTTCGAGTCTTGCTTCTGATCTACACCAATTCTTGGAATTCATATCACGGGTTAACTGAGTAAAAAAGTTTAACTAGATCAAAGAAAATCAAGCTGGTTTAAACAAAACTCAAATAAAGCCATTCCTAGGAAAATAAAAGATTATACCCTTATTTTCTTCCTCTTTTCCTTTATTCTTTTGGAAGGGGCTCTACACTTCCATACTTTCAAGTGCATGCTAAAAGTAGAAGAAAATTAAAAAGTTGCAGAGCATAACTGATAGGACACTTTCATGTTTTTAGAGATCATTTGTCACCTACACCTTAACTTTCCTTGTCTTTCTTCTTGTTTTTCTTACCATGTTTGGAATGTGCTCTATACAGTACTGGCAATGGATGCGACTTCTTCAATTGGGTAGATCGTAAATGCCTGAAATGTGAGAAGGAGCAATTGAAAGTAAAATCACTTGTAGCTGCTTTACTCATTGTGATTGGTTTCTATATTGCCAAGCTTATGTAATGGTAGTAGTTTAGAAGTGGTATTAGTTTCAGATTGGTAGTGGGTTAGGAATGTTGTAATATGCACTGATATAGTTAATGGTAATGTTTATTTTGATGTTCATGTAATTTGTCACTATTTGTTTAGTTGCTCCTTAAATTTGATACTACCCTTATCTCCATGTGAAAGATTTGGTCAAGCAAATAATCTGTTATGTAGAATGATGATTTACCAAGTCAATAGAATTGAGTAATGTAATTGTGGATTACACTTATGCTGGAAGCTGTTTGTGCCCTTTAAAGTGTTACACCAGTACAAGAGATCTTGCTCCCTATCTTGCATGAAAATGAATTTTAGAATTTTTTTTTAAAGTAATGGAATGAGTTTTCAAATTAGTCAAAAACTTATTGATTAATGTTTGGATTGAATAGGAAATGATGAATTAAAGCATGAAAAAAGAAGAAGAAATAGAATCCTAAAAATTAAAAAAATTTGGGTAGGAAAACAACAAATTTGACCAAAATTAAAGCACCAAGTTTGTGTAAGTTGGAGCTATTTACATGAATGTACATCATTTACGTACAAAAATTTATTACGACTGCTTAGTCAAGTTTGTGTAAGTTTGAGCTAATTTGTTGTGTTGGATTGTTCACATCAACAATTTTCTTCACTGATCATTAGAAAAACTGCCTTGCAACTGATCATTGTAATCTATATGCTATCTTTAAGCATAAGAATTTTATCATTATTGAGTACTGTCGTAATGGTATTTGGGGTAAATATAACAGTACTTTGGCTTAAGTTTTGCACCATATCTATTCAATATAACACAACTTCAATGTGCATCTTAATATATATCTTCAACTAATGAAAAGAAAGACCAAGATATAATAAAATTTGAAAAGTAACATTAAACCATGCTAAAACTAACAGTACCAAAGATGTAGATTACAAATACACACCTATTTCTTAAAGTCTCTATTCTTCAGACACAGAAAATAATTTCTGAAACCAATAAATATTTACTGAAACAAAATATTTTCTAAACATAGAAAATAATTTTTGAAATTAATAAATATGTATTGAAACAAATATATTATAAAGTTCTAAACAAATATAGTCATCTACATCTAGTGATTGAATCCAATAAATATTAACTGAAACAATACAAACCTAAGTACCACAAGAAGAACCAATTCTATCATCACATCTTTCACACATACAAAAAGCACCTGGGTTGAGATGAGACATCTAGTTTTTTCTATCTAGAGGATGGTAATGAATGCTAGGGTGGTCTTGCCTAAAACTTTTAAGATAGGAGAGAGTTTGATTTTGGAAATGGAGTGTGTTTCGTCTTTCAATATGGGTAAAATCACATAACCCATTGTCAAATTCATAGGTGAAGGCATGAACCAAACAAAAAGGAAGTATCCATGGTTCTTCTTCCTCTTGTTTGACTCTACTTATTTGATGTTGCATCTGGCATTGATGAAATTGGATATAACAGGGCATGATGATGCCAAAATGGAATTTTTTATGTCGGTTTAGTTAGGATTAGACATGCTATATGAAAATTTTCTTTTCTTGACACCCTTGCGCTATTCTATGAAGATTCACCACTCGACAAGGATATCATTAAGATTGTAAAGTGATGAGATAGACATGGTGGTTATAGATGTGTTATCATCCTCAATGGAGTCACAAGAACAGAACCGAACAGTTTCCAAAACTTCGCAGATGGAGTTGAAAGATTTAGATGGCATCGAATGCTATAATGGAGTCAAAGGCTTTGGTGGATTCCAATGCCAACAATAGTAACTCTAAGGCAAGGAGATGGAGGGCTTATGTGAAGGGATAAATGTGTGGATTACTTGTGTGGCAAAAAACTAATGCTGAGTTTTATTCCAACTCAACAACAAACATGCCATGTCAGCAAGTTACTAACAACTAGTAGACAGAGGACTTTTTTGGGTAATTATAGCATAAGTGGAGGACTAATATGAGAATTTTGATCAACTAGGGACCAAAATGGATAAAGGGTGAAAAGTGGGGGACTAAAATTGAGTTTTCTCTTTGTTTATTAGTTGGGCCAGTTGTTGTGGTAGCAAACCCATTTCGTGACCAAATTATAGCCCTGGTCCAATATGTGTAGATTTTGGGCCACTTTGTCAAGCCATAAATTATTGTTCTGGCCCAATAAGAAATGCCATAGGTAAAGCTCTCTCTGAAGTAAAGTAAAAACTTTATGATTCTTTTAAAGAATTCACTAAATTCCATTTATATCCAATTTGGTTTCGTCCTAATTGTCTCAAATATACTCATTGGCCTAAATGTCTATCTACCAGTTCACTATTGTCTGCTTGAGCTAAATTTTCGTTTATGCTATTATCATTTGTAACATTATACATGAATTTGATCAAATTTGTTTTCAGCTATTACGAAAGGTAGATTTAATGCACTTTTAATATTATTGTCATTATTAATTTATTTTATATAATATGCTTTTAATCGTAGATAGTGTCTAATGAATGTATTACCTGCTCAATGTCACTTAAATCATTCCCATTCATACATAATTTTTTTTCCTTTATTTCCCAAGGACTTTTAAGTTGTTTGTTTATTTATTATGAATTGATAAGACCATTATTTCTTTAATATTATTTCTTGTACACATATCTAAGTAATAAATAAATCTCAAACTTGTACTTTTGATGTAGTTACTAATGAATCATCTCATAAAGATCTTTTAGCTACTATTACCCGGGTAGTTCAATAAGAAATTTTGAAGCCCTTGCCCTCCAAATCAACTATGGACACTCATGTGAATGTTACTAAATATCATGAATGTTGCTAATCACCATGCTCTTCTTACACTTGACAATATTGATGCATCTTCCTAGATTATGGATATTAAAGCCATTAATCATATCTCTCTTCATGGTTTTTTGTTTTCTAATTCTTGTCCTCCACCTTCAAATGGATTGGTTCATTTAGCTAATGGTTCTACTCTTTCTATCTTAAGTACTGGTACTATTTGTCTTCACCCTTATCTAATCTTATTTAATGTATTCCACATTCCAGACTTTAAATACAATCTTTTATCAGTAAGTCAATTGGCTTTAGAAGCATCTGTCAAGATTTTATTCGCCTCTGATGCTTGTTTTTTATAGGACTGCAAGACTAATGCCATTATTGCCACAAGAAAGCTGAAGGGAAAGCTCTATATTCTTGACCATACATGTTTGTCTTTCATTCCAAACTCTTGTAATTCAGTTTTTCCTATTCTGTATACTGGGTTCTCTGCTACATGTACTAGTGATACAAATTCTTTATTCACACTATGGCATAATTGCCTAGGATATCCCTCATTACTCAAATTACAACATATTATATCCCTTCCTACTTTTTCTATTGATTCTACACATGTGTGTGATATTTGTCCAAAGGTAGAACAAACCTGTTAACCATTTTCCTTAACTCTATTTACTACAGAAAATTATTTTGATTTAATTCATGTGGATGTATAGGGACCATATAAGAATCCTTCAATCTCAGGTGCTTCCTATTTTTTAATTATAGTAGATGATTTCTCACAGGTTACATAGACTCATCTTTTGCAAAACAAACATCAAGTCCCTTCCACTTTAAAACATTTCTTTGTAATGATTAACACTCAATACAAGAAAACTATTTAGCAAGTAAGGAGTGATAATATGACTAAATTCATTAACTCTACTTGTCAAAACATGTTTTCAGCAATGGGCATACTTCATTAGCGCACTTGCTTTTACACACCTCAACAAAATGGTGTCGTTGAACATAAACGTCGACATTTACTTGAAATAGCTCATGCTTACATGTTTCATTCTAGTTTACCTACTGAATTTTGGAGTGAATCCATTTTAATTGCCACTTACATAGTTAATCAACTCCCAACTAAGAAACTTCAAATGGAAAACACCTTATGAAATCTTATATGATCACCCTTCTTCTTATGATCATCTCAAAACATTTGGTGCTTTGTGTTTTGCCACTAATCTTACTCCATCTAAAATAAAATTTTCACCTAGAGCTCACCAGTATATCTTCCTAGGCTATGCTTCTGGTCATAAGGCTTACAAAATATATAACCTCTCCAACCATACTAATTTCCTAAGATGTTAAATTCCATGAACATATATTCCCTTACAAATATACATGTACTAGTACACTTAATCCCCGCCCTTTGCCAATTGTTTCTCCTCATAACTATCCCTCTTCTTCCATACTTCCTATCCCTCCTTCAACTACTAATATTGTATCATCTTTATCCATACAACATGATATTGTTCCCTCTATACAACCTCATTCACATTAAACACGAACTAGTTCTAGAATTTCCAAACAAACTACATGATTGAATGACTATGTGGTTGGCAATGTTACCTCACCTTATGTGCCCCTTACTTACCCTTTTTACATTTCTCCTCAGTTCTCTCCCATATACATCCATTTCATGGCTAACATATCTTTAATCTAAGAACCTACATAATATTTTCATGCTAAAAATTGCATAGAGTGGATTACAGCTATGAATAAGGAGATAGCTGATCCTGAGCACAGTAATACCAAGGAGATTACTGAATTTCCAACTGGCAAGACACCTATAGGATGTAAATGGATTTATAAATTGAAGCTTAAACTAGATGGTCGAGTGGATCGCTACAAAGCTCGATTAGTTGCTAAAGGGTACAATCAAGTAGAAGGCTTTAACTACATTGAAAGCTATTCTCCTTTTGCCAAAATAATTACTATGCACATCATTCTTGCTTTAATAGTAGCCCATTTTTTGCCATTGCATCAATGTGACATCAATAAAGGATTTCTGCATGGATACCTGAATGAAGAAGTATACATGTTACCTCCACAAGGGTATACTAAAGCAAAACTAAGTCAAGTGTGCAGATTAAAAAGGTCCCTCTACAATTTAAAGCAAGTATCTCACTAATGGAATCACGAACTTACTTCAAAATTGCATAGTTATGGTTTTGTCTAATTTGTTCATGACAATTGCTTATTCACATTATAGGAAAATGATTGTTTTGTCCTGTTACTATTCTACATGGATGATGTGCTTTTGACTGGTAATAATCTTTCTAAAATCCAAAAGGTCAAATTATTTCTACATGATCATTTTTCCATTAAGGATCTTGATGAAGCTGAATATTTTTTAGGTTTGGAAATAGCAAGATGTCCATTTGGTATATATGTTCATCAGTGTAAGTACATATTAGATTTGCTTCAAGATTCTGGTTTGATTGGAGCAAAGCTTGCATGTACTCCTTTTCCATTACTAAAAAATATTACTTTGACCAAGGTGAGAAACTTACAGACTTGAAACCATTTCATCGACTCATAGGATGATTACATTACTTAGGCTTCACTAGACCAGACTTAACATATGCGGTTCAATAGCCTAGTCAGTTCGTTCATGCTCCTTGCCAAGCACAATGGAATGCAGCTATGTATATTCTGAAATATCTCAAAGAAGTCCTCCTAAGGGGTTATTTTATCCTACACAGAATCAGTTATCTCTTAAAGCTTTCTTTGATTAAGATTGGACTTCATACCTTAATACTCGAAAGACTTTAACAGGTTATTGCATATACCTTGGCAAGTCTCTTATATCATGGAAAACAAATAAGCAAAATACAATTTCTTGCTCTTTAGTTGAGGCAGAGTATAAAGCTTTAGGCAACACCTTTTGTGAACTGAAGTGGATTTTGTATATTCTGCATGATTTTTCGGTATCTATTCCTCTGCCTATGGCATTATTGTATGATAATAATGCAGCACTTCATATAACTACTAACCCAGTGTTCCATGAGTGCACAAAGCATCCGGAGATCGATTGTCATTTAATCATAAATGAATTTAAGGTTGGCTTCATACGTCCCCAATATATTCCTTCTTTGGAGCAATAAGCTAACTTATTTACTAAACCATTAGCTACTAATCTATTTTGTAGATTACTCTCCAAGTTAGGAATGGTTGATTACCATCCTCCAACTTGAAGGAGGATAAAGGACTTAAATCATATTATGCATAGTGCAACTATTTTGTCTTTTATGTTTTTTAGCTCATGCATGGTGTAAATCATGTTATAACATCTTTAAAGTTTTTTAGCTAAGATAACATTAGTATCATCACAAGCACCTTAGCACCATCCAACATATGTATAGTTAATAGTTTTAGGAATATTTTTTTCATTGTATTTTTTAGCAGAATTCATTCTCCTAAAGTATATATAAACCCTTGTATAACTATATGAATAAAAGAGCAATATTTTATCCCATTTATGATGTTTTAATTCTCTTCATAAATGAACAAGGCCACTTTTTGATGTTAAAAGAAGGATGGAATCTGAATGGTGGGGTGAGTGTTTTAAAGGTGGCAAAGAATGCTTTTATATTCTCATTTTAGAGTGAGTTTGAATTTATGAGAATTTTAAAAGGGTGGTCATGGGCAATTCTTGATTGTGTTTTGAATATACAAGAATGGCCATATTATAAGGTATTTTATTATAAGTATGTTTGACCATTGCCCATTTTAGATGCAACTTCACAACATTCATTTGAAGGGGATGAGCAGGTCCAATGCTATTAAGCTTGACTAAATGATAGGAAAGGCAATTATGGTTGAGGAGTTAATTCTTAATGGTAGATATTGTAGAAATTTTATTTGGTAAGGGTTTTAGTGGATTTAAGGAAGCCTTTGTATGCTGGAGTTTAAGTACAAAGGTCAGAAAGATTGAAGATATAGATCAAGCTTTAGTATGAGAAATTACAAAACTATTGATACGAGTATGACATGATTAGCCATAAGTTAAGGAATTGTCATGTGAGGAGGAAGATGTCACATGTAGATGGTAGTAAGTGGAAGTATGGGGGTTGGCTAGGTATGAATTTAGTAAGAACCTAGGATGATGTTTTGTTCTTATGTAATTAGGAATGGAGGAATTTGGAGAGGAAAAAGCCTGAAGGTGTATTGAACAAGAGGCTGAAGACAAGTGAGGATAACATACAAGGGAAGGTGTGTGGTTATAGTTAAGGCGAAAAAATTGTAAAGAAGTTGAAAGAGGAGGTTGTTACTAGTTTCCATGATTTTTAGGCAAAAGGATTAACGTATGAAGAGGGAGCTAATGTAAATGGTTTAAGGCTAGATATGAAAGGAGAGTCATGTATTTTTTTTTTCTTTTGAATGATTGGGCTGTTGTAGGGAAAGAAAAGCTAAACACCAAGGAAGGGGCTAAGAGCAATATTTGGGTTGATTGTATAGGTTAGGTTGGAGCGGTGTCAATTAGGTTGGACTTAGGGAGTGGTATTGAAAAGGGTGTTGGGATTAAGATAAAGAAAGTGGACTTGGGATGTTGATTTACTGGGGAGTCAGGTATAGGATCAACATTTGGGGTAGGTTAAGTATATCCCGTTCAGCTACTTTGTTGAGTTTCTCGAAGGAGGAAAAGAAGGCTGAGTGTCACACTTGATAATCCATCAAAGGGTTGAGTGTAATGCGAATGACACGTAAAGAAAAAAGAAACAAATTGACTTTCAAAATAATTTGAAAACTAATTTATTTTAGCAATTGTCACTAAAATTTTTAAAAGAAAACTTTGGAAAACCATTTTAAAACCAAAAAAAAAAAAGGCAAAGTGGTATGTGAAAACAGATATAGGTTTGAAAGTCAATTTGAGTGTGGGGAAAGTGTTAGACTCTTCACAATAATTATCTATAAAGATAGTTACATAAACTAGTCAAATAAAATTAACAGAATATAATCTTAATTTTATTTTGATTACCCTAATTAAAACATATGCACAATAAATAAAGAAAATAGAAATATAAATAATGAAAATGAACAAATGGATATTTACAAAGGATGAAATTGACCTTGGATGATAGCATAGGCCTACGTACCCTATGTTATGGATCAAAGTCCACGTAATTCATCTAGAAATGCATTTTAGTTGGTTTATGTGCTTTAATTTCCTGAAATGAGCAAGAAAGCATAAATCAGTTTAATTTATATAAACAAAACGAGCTTAGAATTTGGTTGATGTGTTTTAATTATGATAACAACATGGTTTGACTCTCTAGCTCTCTTCATTTCCTCTCTTTTTGATGTTTTCAAATCTTTTGAAAATAAGAATTTTATTTTAAATTGGAATGAAGAACAAAATTATTGAAGACAAGTATTTTGAAAGTTTTGAATTTGCATATTTTTTTGGATTTATGAAATTAGAATTCACAATTTTAATTGTAAACGAGGAACAACATTATCAAGGGAGAGGGTTTTTTTTAGGATTTTTGGAAACTAGAATTTTTGTTTAATTTTTTAAGAAAAATGAAATTCTTGATGAAAATGGTTTTTAAGAATTTTCAAATTTTATTTTTTTGGATTTTTGAAATTAGGTTTTTATTATTATAAATTAAAAAAGGAGTGAAAGTATTGAGGAATACGGTTCGTTAGGATTTTGAATTTATGTTTTTTGGATTTTTGAAATTGAAACTCTTTATTTTAATTTTTCAAAAGGAATGAGATTATTACATAGAAGTGTTTTGGATTTTTTTGGTTTATAAATAGTGCAAAACAACTTATTTTTGTGATTTAGAAATTATTTTTATCTTTGTTTTTTTATCATGGATTAATTTTTAAGGCCTAAAGAGACTAAGGTCTCACATAGCCTATACCGGTTGATTCTTAAATGCTTGAAGAAATTAATAGTCACACATAGCAATTACTAAATTGAAGAACTAATAGATAGGTTATTTATGTGACTTAGCAATAATTTTATTTTTGAATGTTTTAAAAATTAGATAATAACTTTGAAAGCCTACGAAGACTAGGGTCTCACTTAATTTTTACTAGTTAATTTTTATGTGTTTTAAGAGACTAATGATTTTACATGACAACTTGTTAAAGAAAAGGCAAAATTAATTATTTTTTAATTTAGAAATAATTTTATTTTGTTACTATTTATTTATTTATTTATTTTAAAAATCACAAATCAACATTAATAACTTAAGGAGACTGAGAGTTTTACGTGACCCCTACTAATTTATTCATATATACCTGAAGAGATTAATGATTTCACACAAACAATTCTAAAAATTACAAGAAGCAAAAAAAAAAGATAAATATAGAAAAATTATACGCATGCAGGACATTGTGATTGTGAGTGTAAGTGTTCAATCGGTAATCACATTCTTTCAAGTATTATTTACGAAATTCAAAGGAACCTTGATGAATTTGCTTCCTCCAACTTCTATAGCTTAGCCCTCTAGCTTCTTGCCACCTTTCAACATTCTATCCTTGCTAACTTCCATCTATTTTCATAACTTCTTCAGCATACTTCCCAACCTTTTTCGCGGTTTTAATTCTCACAACAAAGCCACCATAAAACCCCATTATCCAAGAGTTATACCATGTTCAAGTGAAATTTAAAAGTCATGACATTATGATAAAAAAACTAAGATGCAGTTACTAAACGACCTAATAATAGCAAAAACTAAGAAGGAAGATGCAGCCAATAAATGACTGATGACAGCAAAAACTAAAAGAGAAGATGCAACTAATAAATGACTTAATAACAACAAAAGAAAGGGAAAATTTGCAGCCAACTTTTTTTTTTGCAAAATTATGACAACAAAGAAAGTGAAATGTGCAGCAACTTTTAGCCAAGATTATGGCAGCAAATAGGGAAAAAAAGTGTAGCAAACTTCTTCGTAATAAAACATAATAGCAGCAAAGGAAATATGTGTAGCAAATTAAACACCATTCATGTCAGCAAATGGGGGGAATAAGTGCAGCAAATTAAACACCATTCATGATAGCAAATGGAGGGAAAAAGTGGAGCAAATTAAACACCATTCTTTTCTTTTTCCTTTGTTCTTCAGTTGTCTTCTCAGTCTCTACTCTTTCTCCAACCACAGCCCTCTGATGCTTTTCTTTTTTTAGACCTTTCCCCAATGCCCCTTTTCTCTCGTGCCTCCTTACCCATACCCCTGCTCCTGCGCGCCATTCCAGTTTATAGATGGCCATTCTCGTGCCTCCTTTTTGTTATTTTAATTTTCACTTATTCTAATGGTTTTCATTTTTTATTTTGCATATTTTGGCTTATTTTTCTGTTCATTTTTTAATTTTTGATTTTGTTGTTGTTTCTTTTCTTAAATAATTTTTCTTAAAAAAATGTTATTTTAATCAATTAATTCAAAATTTTTTTTTCTTTCTTACTTTAGATTTGTTTTTTCAATTTTATCTTTATTTATGTTTTGAATTTTTGGAATTAGGTTTTCACGGTGAGGGACCATTAATTTTGTTTCAATGGACACCTTCAGTGCTAGGGGCAACAAAAAGACTAAGTAGAGTGAATCTTAAAAGAGAAAGAAAGGATGGCGGGGAGGATCGAAAGTTAAAAGAACTAAAGCTCATGAAGGAGGTATTGGCATCTGGGTTGAAATTTACGGTTCAGAAAAAATACATAAGTGACAAGTAGTAGAAGAGAAAGGATAAGAAGATCGTTATTAAGGAGAAGAAGAAAGGGAAGTTATTTGCTGATGTGTAGGGACTTGTTAAAGTGCCACTAAGCATAGACTGTAACTTTCCTCATGAGTAGTTTGTGTTTGGTATGTCTGGAAAAAGTCAAAGGGGAATGAAGTTATTGCTGAAGGTGATGTTGGCTCGCCTAAAATAGCCACCCAAGGGAAATGAAGTTGATAGCATGGAATTGCTAAGGACTTGGGGTGTCTTTGGCAGTGAAGAATCTGAAGGAAGTTTGTCGAAAATATAATGCTTCCTTGGTATTCTTGATGGAAATGAAAATGAGGTTAGAAAAAAATTAAAAAAATAAAATGAAGGGTTAGAATGGAAAAGGAATGGTATGCGAAGGGGGTTGGCTCTTTGGTGGAAGAAGGAGGTATTGGCGCAGATTCTATATAGCTTAAAGAGCTATCAGTTCTGATGTGGAGTTGGGGCCTAAGTTTGTTTCCTTTGTGTATAGTCCCTCAAAAGAGGCTAAGAGACAAGTGGTGTAGGGAAAATTAAAAGAGTTGGCTGGAGGGTGAAGGGCCCTTGGCTGTATGTAGGGGATTCTAATGACACGTTATTTCAGAAGGAGAAATTTTTGGGGGTGAGGGGAGGCCAAGGCTGCAAGGAAGATCTTGGAATTCCAAATCTTGTTGGATGACTGTAATATAATGGATGTTGTATATAAAGGCTTCCACTTCATATGGAGTAATCAAAGGTTGGGTGAGGCACATGTAAAGGAAAGGATTAATAGAACCCTTCGGAATGAAGCTTTTAGGGCGTTAGTTTTTAAATTGGAGCCAATTAGCTAAGATAACCACTTGTTATTGCTAGATTCTTGTTATGTGGATTTTAAAACTCATAAAATTTTCAAGTTTCAAGCAGTTTGGACAAAGCACAAGGACTATTTGCAGATTGTGAAGAAGAGCTGGGGAAGGTGTGAAGGGCTGATTGGCAATACTTAGAAAGACATTACTGTAAGATTGGATGGATGTAGAGAAGCCCTTGATAAATGGAATAGGATTGTGTTTCCTAATGTGTTGGAAAAGTTTTGAAGTCAGTTGGCAGTATGTTTGGAAGGAAGTTATGATAAGCAGGCTACTAGGGAGGTGGGTGACATTTTAGTGAAGATGAAGAGGGCGTGGGATTCGAAAGAGAAATATTGGCAATAGTGGGTAAGGTTGAGTTGGCTTAAAGCTGGGGATGAGAACATTAGATATTTATGCATCTACAGTCAAAAGAAGGCAACAAAATAAAATCTTATTTTTGAAAAATAACGATGGTATGTGTTGGGAAAAGGAAGAAGACATTACTAGAGAATTTGTAGGATATTATCCTGAGCTGTTTATGTCTATTAGGAAAAGATCAATTATAGGGGTGCTTGATTATATGAAGAAATTGGTTAAGGAAGGGGATAACGATGCTCTGATGTTTCCTATTGTGAAAGAAGCTGTAAGAGAGGCAGTTCTTCGGTTGAGAGATTAAAAGGCTTCAAGCCTTGATGGTTTTTTTCGCGAAATTTGATCAGAAGGCTTAGGAGGAGGCAGGGAATGAGGCCTGCTTAATGGTTAAAGCTTCTTTGGAATCTGGTGCTAGGTTAGATAATTAAAATGTTACTAATATGACCCTTATTCTCAAGATAGTTGAACTAGATAAGATTGAGTAGTTGAGGCCCATTAACCTTTGTTATTTCTGTTACAAGGTGATATTAATGGTTTTGGTGAATAGAATACAAGGGGTCATAGGGAGGATTATTACGCCAAGCCAAAGAGCTTTTGGTCCTGGGAGGCTAATTTATGACAATATCTTAATTATCCATAAGGTGTTTCATTATTTGCTGCATAAGAAGGCAAGGGATAAATTTGAATTTGCAGTAAAAATGAATCAAAATAAGGTTTATGATAGGGTAGAGTGGGATTTTTTTGGAGGGAGTGTTGTTAAAGTAGACTTCGGTTGATGGTGTTATGAGGTGTGTGTTGTTAATAATGCATAATCTCTTTTAATTTGCGCAAAAAATTGTTGACTTGGTATCGAGGAGAGGAATTAGACAAGGAAATCCTCTTTCGTCATACTTGTTTACTATTGTGGCTTATGTTTTGTCGACATTGCTTAGGTGAAAACCGGGATTTGAGGGGTATGAAGTTAGTAAGAGGTTGTCTAGTTCAGTTCCATATGTTTTTTGCTAATGACTTAATGTTTGTCATGAATGCTAAAGAGAAGATTGCTTTCTTTTAAAGAAAGTCTTGGTGGTGAATGTGAGCCCTCTGGACAAGTTGGGAATCTAGTGAAGAATTTATTTCTTTAAGAACACACCTAATCATATAAAAGAGGAAGTTTGTCAGTTTCGGGTAATTATGAATGCGTATAAGCCTAGAAAAAACCTTGGCTTGCAGGTGCTATAAGGAAGATTGAAAGTAGAGGCTCTTGCCTTTTTTTAGGGATAAAATGGCAAAGAAGGCGCACGGGTCGGAAGGGAATTTGCAAAAAATTTTACACATACTTGGGTGCACAATATAAGGAGATACTATAAGGTTAAAGAATTTGACTTGTTTAAGCTACAAACATGTTGTGAATATTTAATGTAAAAAATAGGAAAAGAGAACTACAACTCACATAACTCTAACTTTTTTAAAGAGAGATTGAATATCTTTAAGAAACTGTAAAATTAAGGCTATATAAAATAAAAATAAGGCTTACCTTATTTTTATTTTATTTAAAATAAATAAGTTTAGTAATTTATAAAATAAGCTTATAAAGAGACTCATTTAAATTGATCTCAAAATCTCTCTCTTTTAGTAATTTAATGAGATAATTATTAATTAAGTTTGAGTTGTGAGTTAGAGTCTTTACCCCATGAGCTAATAAATAATCTAACTCATTACTGATTAACTATTATTAATTAAATTTGGGATATGAGCTGGGGTCTTTACCTTATGGGCTAATGGATAATCCAATTCATCACTGATTACTTACTATTAACAAGGACTAAATCCATTCTTGATTTAGTCTAAATAATACTGATTTTCCAATTAATAAACTAAGAATTGATATAATAATAAAATTAATGTTAATCCATAATAATAAAATTTATTCTAATGGAATTTACTTTCTTATGTTGGAAGGGAGACTTTGTTAAAGCTATTGTTAGTGCAATTCCAGTGTCCCCTACGGTGTGCTTCAAATTTCCTAGGAAATCTTGTGAGGAGTTTAATAGCATGCTTGCAAAGTTTTGGTGAGGAAATAAAGGGGAAGAGGGTAAAATATAATGGAAATGTTGGAAGGCATTTGTTAAATCAAATTTAGAAAATAGCTTGGTTTAAGGGACTTTGCAAACTTTAACATTACTTTGTTGGCTACGATAGCTTGGAGGTTGTTGGAAAATCCTGAGGACTTATGGGCAAAGGTGTTTAAAGGCATTTATTTCTCTGGTTCAAGCTTCAAAGCCTTGTGGGCTTGGTTTAGTTTGTTGGAGGGGATGGATTTCCTTAAGGGCCTGTTTGGTTGCCAGCTTTGGGAAGGAAGAAATGGAAATTGTAATAGTAATGGTAAGCAACATATAGATTTTATTTGACATTAACAAATAGATTTCATCCAACAACAATAGATAATTGTTTAGGAGCGAACCATTACTTAATAGCAAAGTGTCAGGCAATTTAGCTGAGAAGGCATCATGGCACTCAAAGTTTTGAAGCATTTTTAAAAATATGAATATGATCTCCTTTCAAAAAATCAGTACCAATAGTCACCAAATAATAGTTTATTTGGTTCAAAATCGAAGAAAATGACAGCACTTCAATGTTTTGTATCAATGGGTTTAAGTTAGGTAAACTAGAAGAAAGTTTATATAAAAAAGTGTCAAAATTTAATACTTGTGTGGTTCATAAAAAATTGATTTAGGTGATCCATAATCATTATAACATATTGTTATTTTGCTTCTTCTGCTCATAAGAAATTGATCAAGGCCATTAATAACGATTATAACAAATTGCTCTTTTGCTTCTATTACTCTATAGCACTTTTCTCCAACACTATTATATTCTTTATATTCCTCTCACAACCACGTCAAACCAACTAATGAAAACAAGGATTTTTAACAATTCATTCAAGTTAATAAAGTTCAGAATGAAGGTGGTTTCAATGAATACTTAATCTATACCCAAAAAAAAAGTTCATACTGTCAATTGCATGAATGAATGTGGTTTGAATAGATATTCTGCAGTCATGTGGATATGTCTATAGTACAACCCTCAGATCCATTATTAGTAGGCCCTCTACTTGAAAATTGTCATTCCAAAATATTTTCCTGAAAACCAAAATCATGATATTAAAGTTGCTGGGAAAAAAATCCAAAACTAAAGCAAGAATAAAACCATAATACTTAGCAATAAAACTTCAAACGTAAAATAGGTAAATTAAGTTATAAACTGATGCAAACATTATAGGGAATAGAAAGAAAGGATAGATAAGGTGACTACACTTGTCAAGTAGGAGACACTTTTACATGAAATGAATAAATAAAATGACTAATAGAGAGGTATAAGAATACAACATAATCTTAGAGAGATGAGCTGAAAAGCTCCCAATTGTTCATGTCGCTATTTATAAGAAGGCACAAAGTACATATTTTTCCAATGAAGGCAAACACTGTCGTGCATTTCTGGGAAATATTAGCCCATAGCTCAAGAGTTTTTGATTTTATGAAAGGGGATAAGCCATAGATATACAATACACAATTGCACATAAGGAAAGGGAAAATTGGTGTACCTAGAATTGGTATTCGCTTGATGAGGACAAAGCCTTTCTTGAACGCATTTAGAAAACAACTTCCAGATTTCAAACCCGTTTTCGTTTACTCATTGCACCCATCTCCAAAAAATTGCACAATATTTTGGGTGTTCTATGAATGAGGCTCATATACGGTGCATTTAGGTTAATTAGAGGCAATGTGGTAGCAGTTCAAGCACACAATCAACTACCAAGATTTAAATGGCAGTCGAGCATGCTTTTACTATTTTACAGCACCGAATTCGCTTGCGTATTTTTATCTCTTTGTAATTATTGAGCATTAGAGGTTGCAATTCCTTTTGATATTTTTATGAATCATTGAGCACATTTGCTTAACCATATGAAGCTGGATTAAATAAACTTATATAATGTGATTCATCTTTATTATACATTTGGTGAACACATTAGATTGTATAAACTTATACGGTCAACTCCAATCACCTATATTTAACATAGCGATGGAGCTTATTATTATTATTATTATTTTTCTTGGCCTAATAAGATCTAATTGTATTAATAAAATATTTTATATCTTTTTTAGTAAAATCTTTTCTTGGAAGTCATATATAGGATATTTCTCAATTTAATATCGTAGAAATTTTTCTCAATTTAGTCATTCATAGATAAAATATTTTTAATTTGATCCCTCACAAAATTATTTTTTCAATTTAATCCTTCACATATATACATTTCTCTATTTGATCCTTTGCAAATGAAATTGTTATCAATAGTAAGCTAAAAATTAAGTTAATTTAAAAAATAGAAACTTAGAAAAAAATTTTAATTTGGTCCCTCACATATAAGATATTCATAATATGATCCCTTGGAGAATTGTCTTCTCAATTTTGTCATCAAATATGTATATTTTTCCATTTAATCTCTCAAAAATAAATTTGCTATCAATAGTATCCTCAAAACACAAAATAATTCAATAAATACGAACTCATAAAACTTTTTCTCAATTCGGTCCTCATATATAAGATATTTCTCAATTTGAACCCTTATAGAATTTTCTTCTCAATTTTACCCCTCACATATGTACATTTTTCCATTTGATCCCTAACAAATAAAATTGTTATGAACAGTATCCTAAAAAAGTACGTTAATGTAAAATATATGAAGTCATAGAATCTTTTTCCAATTTGGCCCCTTGCAAATAAAATATTTTTCAATTTGTTTTCTCATAGAATTTTCCTCTTAATTCAGCTTTCACATAATTGTCTTTTCAATTTAGTCTTTCACGTATAGATATTTCTTTGTTTGATCCTCACAAATAAAATTATTATCAATAATATCCTAAAAAAAGTTAATTTAAAAAGTTTGAAAGACATTAATTATAATGATTTTATTTATGAGAAACCAAATTAAGAAATATTTATATGTGATGTACTAAATTGAAAAATATCATATTTGTAAGAGACCAAATTGAAAAAGAAGTTTCAAAGGAGACCAAATTGAGAAATATTCTATATGTGAGGGATCAAATAAGCTTTTATTCATTTATTCTTAATTTGAAATTTTAATTTTTCCCATTCCACCTTAAATGTATATTGATATATTACTATTAATATGGATGTGTATAAGTGAAAAAGAAAAAATCATACTTTTTCCTTTAAGCATTTTGTTGAATATAATTTTATTTAAGTACAAAAGCTATTTGTCAAAATAATTAATTTTTATCCTATCTATTATTATATAAGTTATCATTATATATATAATCATATTATCTTATGCAATACAGTATCTTATATAATGTCATATCAAACAACGTATAGTATTAAATTCTTATCAGACCTTATACAATGTATCAAACAGGCCTATATAGACTTTATTAGGCTTGTTATCAGACAAATGCGACTTATCTTGTCAATTTCATTTTAGAATCTTCCAGTTATAAGTATGATAGTTAGTAATATATTCTAGATGTGGAATGTTAAATTTTGTTACTTAGATTATGGTACAATGTAAAATGACTTGTGTCCTCAAAGTGTAATCTGGTATGCTAAGATGTAAGGATGTTGACTTGATGTAATGCAAGGATAAGTTAATGGGAATTTAATATTATAACTATCAATTCTGCTATAGAGTTTTAAAATTAAATCATTATCAAGTGTGATTATTTAAATTATTTAAACATAAATATTTATCATAATTTTAATTTTTTAAAATTAGAATTTAATTTAATTCTCCTATTTGCTTATGAGAGACTCTTCCTCTTTTAGTTATACTACATAATGCTTCTAGATTGCGTTTTCCTTAAATGTCTCAATGCTTTCATTGATGCTTCTTTGGTGGATCACATTATGGATGAGGGTTTGTCTAACAATTTGAATCATGGTTCATTGGTACAATTAGATTGGACAGACTTCCAAGCATAAGAACAGGGGTTGCTTACTATGCTTGGCAAATTACATACTGGAAAACACATTATCAAGTTAATGTTAAGGTCTATGGTTTTAAAGAGTTGGAATTTGAAAGGTAAAATGGTTATGAGTGAGGCTGCTATGAATGTTTATACATTTAGTTTTGAAAGGGAGGACAATTACCAAAACGTTTTCAAAGATCGTCTCTGGACGATTTTAGGTTATCCACTGACATATTTGGTCACCTTTTCGTTTAGTTCGAGAACTAAATACAGAGCCTACTCATTACTAGGTCCAAATCCATGGGCTTCCTAAGGAGGGTATGACTGCCTAAAATTTGTTATGCTTGGGCTTTTAAGTTGGAAAGATGATGGCTTATGAAGACCTTTTGGTTGAACAGGGGCTATCACAATGCTTTTTAAAGGTGCATATTGATTTGGATTCAATAAAGCCTCTACCATCAGGAGTGTGGATTCCAAGACCTAATCTCCCTAAACTTTCGATTTCTTTTATTTATGAAAAAGTTATAAGAATTTTGTTACAACTACGGTAAAATTGGACGTGATAAGTCAATGCTTGTGTTAAAAAGTTTGGTCATGTACTCAACCCTCTGTGTCTCGTTATGGCTCTCAAATAGGAACAACACCATTACGCATTGTAACTAAGGTAATTTAGTATGGTACTGAGTCATCTGATATGGGCCAATCTCGGCTCTCAGCGATAACGCATATTCTAATGTCAATTGAAAGGTGTGTGGGTGATGATGTAACAGTTAATCTTACAACTAAGATTGATTCAGTTACTGGGCGTTTAAAAAGTGGTTTCAGCAATTCCCATATAGAGGTTAGGGATACTTCAGTTAACATGGAGAGGATTATGTTTTTTAAATGATAGTTTAGTTGAGGTGGCTAGAAAATTGAACACAATCATTTGCTTGTCCAATAGCAGCTTTTTTTACTAGTTTTCAAGCAAGACTTATGGAGACATTTTCCAACTGGGCCCAAATTACTAAATGCTTAACAAAGGAAGGGCTAATTTAGCTTCTCCTCACTAGGCAAGCTTTTCCAACATAACAATCTGCTGTCATCCCTCCTGCTCGTCTAGAATAGAGGTTCCTTAAAGGTAGGAGATACAATCCTCCACTACAAATTACTATATTGATTTACCACCAAATGATGATTCTTCATTGGCACCTTTGTTAGCCCTACAAATTCTTCCTTGTTATGAGTTAGATCTGGCACATGATTTACAGTGTATAAAATCTAAAACGTGGATTAGGTGACTCGAATGTATCTCTAATTCTTAAAAGGTTCAAGGTCATGATGTGTACAGGTGTGCCTATAAATCATTAAGTTGAACTTATCTGCAGTTGATGTCTTCTACTCTGCAGAATATAGTCTAAGAAATAAAAAAGATGTTGTCTAGTTTGAATCAAGTAACTTATCTCATCATGTTAATTGGTGTACTGATGTCGAGGTGTCAATGGAAGAATTGGTGGATGTACCTATTTAGTTAGGGGGTTTGGAATTTGCTATAATTTCTAATAGTGGGCCTGATGGCTTGCCTTCAAAAGCCATCGATACACCATGAGTCTCTTAATATGGAATTGTTAAAGGCTTTGGGCTCCTCTAACAGGCAAGTATCTTAAGAATTCTTGTTTACAACATAAACTCTTATAGGTTTTCCTCTAAAAAAGTAGAATAAATGAAAAGAAGGTTGACAAGGTTCAATAATGCCTACAATTTTCATAAAATTTTTCTATTAATCCCCTAAGATGATTAGTTGATCTTTCTTTTTAGTGGATTGAAGGTGTGGATATGGAAATTCTCTTTGGTTCACCTAATATTATCTATGTCAATATTCATGGAGGATTATACTTTATTACAAGTTTTATCTCATTTGTCTATGGCCCACTTACGAATTTTTAAAGTGATGCTTTCTGGAGATAACTTTTTGGCTTTAATCCAGGTGCTAATATATCATGGTTATGTATTAAGGATTTCAGTGACTTTATCTTTCTTCTTAAAAGTGGGGTAGTCGAATCAGAGTTGAAAATAGTCTTTCCTATATTCAATTTTTTATGATGGAGTGTGAAATAGTGGATTTGGGATTTAAAGGCCCAAAATTTACATGGACAAACAAACGCTTGGGTATTGCTTATATAAAAGAAAGGCTTGATAGAGTGGCGTGTAACATCCTTTGGTGGCATAATCTACTAAATGCTATGGTTTTTCATTTAGAGCAGTTAGGGTCAAATCATCTGCCATTAAAGCTTTATTTTTTTCATTATAAAGATACTAAAACACCTCGTTTGTTTAAATTTGAATTGATGTGGTGTGAGCAAAAAAAATTTTTTTTTTATCTATCATTTATGAGAATAGCATTGGCTTAACATGGATGAAAATGAAGTACTTAATAACTTTTACTTTAACCTTTAACAAGTGAAAATGACTCTTCTAGATTGGAGTAAAAAGGAATTGCCAAACAATAAACATATGATTGAAAGATTACTAGTTGATTATCAATTTTGTGTTAAAACGAACAAGGATGAAAATAAATTACAAAGGGCCAAATAGTTGGTAGCATACATTGAAGAATATTGGACTCAAGAAGAAGTATACTGGGCACAGCATTCTCATGTCACCTGGTTGAAGTGAAGGTATAGCAATTCCAAACTTTTCCATGCTTATACCATTAAGTAGTGTTAGAAAAAATAAGATTGTTTGCTTAAAGGTAAGTGATGACTGCTTTATTGCTAATGAGGATGATATAGCCATTGAATTTCAAAAATTCTATTCCACTTTGTTTTCCACTTTAGAGGAATGAGACTTCGGTGCTATACTTGATTATGTTGCTTATGCTACCTCTTATTATTGAAGAGGTTAAAAGGATTACCTTTAATATGTTGAATTTGGCAAAAATCTTGTGCAACTTTTCTAAGAATATGTCCCTTGGTTTACAAAATGAGTTGTGTGGTTTACTTAGCATCATAAGGATGGTCTCTCCTGTATTTAAGTCTCCATGTGCTTTAGGGCATACTAAAATCAGAGACCCTTGCTTTTTTTAAGGATTGTGTTTGTAAGAAAGTCCAAGGCTGGAAAATGGGGACTCTCTCCTGAAAAGGTAAGTTCTAATTAAAGCAGTGGCAAACGCAATACCTACATTTCCTATGTCTTGCTTTTCATTCCCTAAGAAGACAAGTCAAGAGTTAGATGAGGTGATTGCTAAGTTTTAGTAGGGTCAAAAGGAAGATGAAAACAAAATTCATTGGTTATCCTAGAAAAAGCTATAATTGACCCAAAAAAAAAAAAATGGTGGCTTAGGCTTTAAAATCTTATTTACTTTTAATATAGCACTTCTAGCTAAATTGAGTTAGCAACTTCTTTCTTTTCCAAATGAATGTTGGGCTAACTTGTTAAAAGGGAATTTATTTCCCCATTACTAACTTTTTAATTTCTAAGAAGGGCTCACGTGCATCGTGGGCTTGGTTTAGTATTATTGAAGGAAGGAATCTATTAGTTCAAGATCTTTGTTGGGTGGTTTGAAATAGGTAGAGTATCAATTTCTAACAAGATCCTTGGATCCTTGAGATTTTAAGTTTTAAGCTTGCTCACGATGCTCCATTAGAGGCTTTCTCAAATTTGAAGGTGTTTGACTTTATATACAATGGCTATTAGAATCTGTCAACAGTGACACGATGGTTATCATCAAATGAAATTGTAGTGATTCACAAATTCCTATTCCCTTTTTAGATGTTCAAGATCATTTGGTGTAGACCAAAGGTAAGAGTGAAATTTATACAGTAAAGGCGGGCTACCATATGGCTAAGGTTTTGGATGAAAGGCAGTTGCAGGATGGTGTCAACTCTTCTCATCGGGTTTCCTCTTATTTATGGCCTATTATTTGGCATTTGAAGTCTCCTAAAAAAATTAAACACTTTATTTGGGGATTATATGTTAATGTTATTACACTATGGGGAATTTTTAGCATAGGAGAGTGTTAGCCCCATAAATAGGTCTAATATTTTGGTTTAACTTCAGAAAAAACCCAATGTGACCTAAAGTCCAATTGTTGCTATGCTTTTAAGTGAGGAAAAAAAAATAAAAGAGAAACATGAACTTTATTTATAAACTCGTTCTTATAAGGGTTCAAAAATCTTTATCTATTTTTTATTATGAACTTCTTTCACAGTGGGTGAAGAGAAGCGAGTGTTTGAGAGTTGAGAAACTTTGAGATTAGTTTGGGGTGAGATAAGAAACCTTTAGATAATTTTAAGGTTAACTTGGAAAACCTTATGTTTAAAGGTGAGCACATATAAAACTCTTAGTAGTTGTAAAAATTGTTAACCTATTAAAAATTCATTAAAGGAGTTAAAGAGACTGGACTTTGTGTTTGTTTCTCTTATCCTTAACTCTGCATTTCTAATTTATGAATTTTAGTTAATTGTAATTTTTATAGTCAATTATTTTCTTAAAATCTCTTCTCTTTTTCAAACAATTCAATTTTCTATAAAATTTTAAGTTGATTACTTTCAATTATATTAAAAACTTGCTTTTGATGAATTTCAGTTAACTATGTTTCGAACATAGTTAACTGATTTATTAGTTTTTCAATGAATAGTAATTTTTTTAATTAACTTTATTTGTAAACAGTGCTTTCTAGAATAAGATTTTTCTGAGTTATTCCTTCTCTCTGGGTGCACTTTCAAGATGATGTCCCACACTATTGTGTCCTTGTTGTGGTCCTACAGAGGAGTCAATAGAGCACTTAATTTTGTTCTGTAACTGGGCACGCGTGGTTTGGTTTAGTAGTCCTCTGTCATCAAAACTGGAATCTCATAATATCACTCGTTTTGATGATTGACTTACCTATTGCCTTACTAGTCTTGACTTATATAATTTTCATCAAGCATTCCTGGTTACAATAAGCTGGTATATATGGAAAGGACATTGCCATCTGGTTTTTTGAATAACAACCTCTTGACCCCTTATTAACTCTTGACTTGCTGTTGGAGATGATTCATAACCATCTATTCCTTATTGCAAATCCAGACCCAAATATGATTTCTGTACCTTCTGTTATTCGGGTTCCACCATCTCCTGGACATGTGAAGCTTAATGTTGATAGTGCTTTTCGCACTGTATCTAACAGATTTGGTTATGGAATAATTTGTAGAAATTCATATGGCGACTTGGTGGATTTCGCGATGGGTTTATGCTTTGCTGATTTTGCATTTTATGGCAGATACTGTTGCTCTACATAAGGCGATGCAATTGGCACTTAACAAACATATGGCAAATGTTGAAGTTGAATTTAATTCTAAAAAGCTTGTTGATGTCGTCATGCACTTGCCCACCCTGGATTTGTTCTGCATCGTTAGAGGATATCAGATTGTTGCATCAATCTTTTTCATTTTTTCCTTGTCGCAGGATACCAAGACAATGTAACTTAGCTGCAGATTGGTTAGTCAAGCAGGTGATTAAGAGGATGTGCCTTGATGGGAAGGAACATGATCCCCTATCCCCTTTGATTTCTTTCCCGGAAGTTGATTTGCGAGCTGCCAGGGAAGGAGTTGGTTAATGTGTTTGTTGCAATCCTATTTTGCACTTGTTTATGTTTCTTATTCCTCTGTTTTCCTATTCCTGTAGGTCTGTTGTATGGTTTTTTTCTTTGTCTCCCATGGAAAGTTTGTTTTCTTTGTTTGGTGGAATACAATATTTGTTGGCCCAAAAAGAAACTTAGAATTTAATTTTAAAATTCATTATACAATTTTTATATAAGGATGGTAGCGACTAGCGAGCGAACAAATATTTCATCATACTTTAAATATTTAAATCCAAAATGTATATTCAATTTTTTTTATTTATATTTTAATGCAATACAACACTAAACATTTATTATTCAAATAATGCGAATATTATTTATCATGAAATATACAATAAATATGAGATAAATATGTTTTTAATCTTTTACTTATCACAAAATTATTATTTTAATTTTTTATTTATTAAAATATTTAAAATAATTTTTTATTTATTAAAAAAATATTATATTTAATCCATTAATTTTTAAAAAATTACAATATTTATTCTTTCTATCAAATTCTAAATTTTTAAAATTAAGAAATCAAATCTATTTTTATTGTAAAAAAAAATTAAATATAATATTTTTTTAATAAGTAAAAAAAATTTTTGTATATTTTAATAAATGGATGATTAAAATAATAATTTTATAATAAATAAAATATTAAAATAGTATTTTATTCTATTAAATATTAAATATATTTTTAAATAAATACTCAAAATACCCAAATTAACTTAAAAATTACAGGGTTTCACGGTCAATACTGAATAGTCAGTAACTTTGACCAAATGTTTGCTTTGTGGAGTCAGAGGAGGAACGAAGAAAACTTCCATCGTCAATCTGTGTGTGCAGACCCCGAACGTCCTCTTGTCTCTTCTCGTGCAGCCATTGGCGCCTCTCTACGATTTCCTTTCTTGTGCTTTGACTCTGAGACTTGAATTTTAAACCCCACCAAACATTTCCGTTCCACGCTTCCACCTTCTTATTTAGTTCTACAACTCTCCGTTTTCCCCCCATTCCCAGGGAAATAAAGGAAATGGGTAATTCTACTCAAGAATCCCATCTCAGATCCGAAAACTCTGTAACCTATGAGTCCCCCTATCCTCTCTACGCCATGGCCTTCTCTTCCACCCCTTCTCTTGCCTCTCCCCACCAACGTATCGCAGTTGGCAGCTTCGTCGAAGACTATACCAACCGCGTCGATATCCTCTCCTTCAACGCTGACTCTCTCTCCATTAGACCCCAACCTTCGCTCTCTTTCGACCACCCATACCCGCCTACCAAACTTATGTTCCACCCAAACGCCCACTCCTCTCTCCGGAAATCCTCGTCCGACCTCCTCGCCACATCCGGTGACTATCTTCGCCTCTGGGAGGTTCGGGAGAATTCCGTCGACACAATTTCACTTCTTAACAACAGCAAGACCAGCGAGTTCTGTGCCCCATTGACCTCTTTCGATTGGAACGACATTGAACCCAAGAGAATTGGGACTTCCAGCATCGACACTACTTGTACGATTTGGGATATCGAAAAGGGGGTTGTTGAAACGCAGCTAATTGCGCACGATAAGGAGGTTTACGATATTGCTTGGGGTGAGGCTAGAGTGTTCGCGTCTGTTTCGGCGGATGGGTCTGTTAGAATCTTCGATCTGAGGGACAAGGAGCACTCCACGATTATATACGAGAGTCCGCAACCAGATACGCCTTTGCTTAGGTTGGCTTGGAATAAGCAGGACCTGAGGTACATGGCCACTATATTGATGGATAGCAATAAGATTGTGATATTGGATATTAGGTCACCGACCATGCCGGTAGCGGAGTTGGAGAGGCATCGTGCTAGCGTGAATGCCATAGCTTGGGCTCCCCAGAGTTATCGGCATATTTGTTCGGCGGGGGATGATTCGCAGGCACTTATTTGGGAATTGCCCACTGTGGCTGGACCTAATGGAATTGATCCCATGTCCATGTATTCTGCTGGTTCTGAAATTAATCAACTGCAGTGGTCTGCTGCCCAGCCTGACTGGATTGCCATTGCTTTTGCTAATAAGATGCAGCTTTTGAAGGTTTGAGGTGAGAGAACAGCTTCCTAATAGAAAATCATTCTCACAATATAGTGAAACATGAATATTTACAAATAAAGAACTCGTTTAACATGCTTAAAGTTAGAACATCAGCTTCTTTTGCTCTTCGAGAATTCATAGTGCTCTCAGACTATGCCACTTCCTCAGGCCATGTTGGTGTTGCTTTTTTGTACGTGTTTCTCTATGGTTATCGAAATTATATTAGTAAATTGGTGTTTAATAATAGAATCAACGCAAGCTTTTGTTCGAAGCAATTTTCAAGACAACTTGGAGTTCTGTGCAGTTACTCATCAACCTCCCAAAATTATTGCTTCCTTGGATGTTACTTAACAATCATCGCATAACCTTAGAACTTCCCCTTGTGAACTCTATTCCCAATCCACAGCAATCTAAGTGGCTTTATTGGTTTACCATTTCCTTTGAATTTACTTGCCATGATTATATCTGAGCCGTGAGCTGTGTAAAAAATTGTTTATCCCTTTTGTTTTCTGTATATGATGCTATTCATAGTTATAAAATTGTGATACGAATTGTGAATCTCAAAAGGCTAATTTCTAAATCATGAATTATAAATCATATTCAATAATGAGATTTAGAAACAACATGAAAAACAGCTTGAAATATATCATATAAACGATGTATATGTCCAAAGCATAAACAAAATACTCAATATAATAGATTTTAGCAAGACTTAGCAAAACTACTTAACCTTATGTCTCATCAAGGAAGCACCAATACGTCAAAATGGCCAACACACCCGTATTTGGTGCGTGTCGGGTGCGGATACACGTATGGTGTGCCGACACGCGTGTCCGCTGCGTGTCTAGCACACCGAAACGTTGCGACACCTAAAACTTCCTTCCCTTTCAACTTTCAAGTTTTGCTGTCCTTTTCCTTCTGTCGCCTCTGCACTGCATCTTCTTTCGAATCGCTGCTTGCTCTGCATCTCCATTTGTGTTTGTCAATCCGTTCGAATCGCTGCCTACTCTGCATCCATTCTGTTCTGTCCGTAGTCTTGCAGGTCTAGTTATCACTTATCCTTCATCTGTTTGCGTGTCGGTCATGGTCTCTATTCTGTCCGTGTCTCGCAGTGGAGTTGGATTTTGTTTTGGTCCTCTTCCTATAGGTGTTTGGCAGTGTTGGGTTTTTTTGTGGTCTGGCAGTGTTTTTTTTTTTTTGGTTTCTTTTTGTGAATCTATATTGGATGTTTGGGTGAATATGAGTGTATAGGGTGGTGTTTGGATGTTGGGCAATGTTCGGGTGTTTGGCATAATAATAGTTTTAAGGCTGTTACACTTATTTTTACACTTGTTTTATGTTTATATATATATATATATATATATATATATATATATTTATATTGTCGTACTTGTATCTTAAAATTTTAAAAATTGACGTATCTTGTGTATCGTATCGTATCGTATCGCTCCCGATATGTGTACCCATATCGGTGCTTCCTTGCTCATAATCATAAGTGACAAGTCATAACACCTTCCTAAACCCTCATTTTTTACACCATAGTTATACCACAGCAGTAGAAAGCATCAATATCATAAAACACATTACACCTCACAAGCTCACACTAGAAGCTGGAAAGTAGAAAGAACAAAAACTAAAGTGATAGAATTGGAAGGTGAGAATGAGAAGAACCTACATGGCAGAATTTTGAGAATGGAAGAGCAATACAAAACGTCACTCACTATTCATGGCTGGTTGGGCTTCCTAATGGGATTAAGGGTTTGAAAGTCTAGGTTTAATGAAAATTTTAACGAGCACTGCTTTGTGGGCTTCTGAAAATGAAGAAGGAGAGGACCCAAAATCTGTTTTTGGGTTGTAAATGACCCAGCAAGATGGCCCGACCATAAAATGTGCAGGAACTTGTTGGAAACTAAACCAGATAAACTGCTAGAATGTGTGATTCTTGTTTTCTAGCTCAAATCACACAATTCCAGTAATCTTGTTCACAGTTGATTTATATTATTGGATTGCCAAATCATCACAATCCAAATCTTGAATGGTGCAATTTCAATTACACTGATGCTGTTAATATCAGTCATTGTTTTGTGTCCTATGCTTCTAAATACTTGGATATTGGTGTATAATTATGCTTATGATTTTTATCTCACTAAGTGAATTATTCATAACATCCTTTAACCCATAATAAATATATTTTCCTTCCATCCCATCAACTTTTAAGTGGTTTCTTTACTTTGAAGAACTTTTAAGACCCTGCTATTGCTAAATCAAAGTCAATACCATGGTTATTCACATTAGTCAAAATGAACTTAGAAATATGTATATTATTGTCATTTCCTTGTTATTACTGTTGATGGGGTAGAAGATAGCTAGTGGCCCTTGATCATTGTCTGCTCAAGTTAACATTCTTCTATAATTCAAGACACTGTTCTTTCCCTTGGCTTTGCTCATTGTTTTATACCTGCTTTCGTGTTCATTAATTTCATGTTATATTGCGTTCATTTTATCTGTATCTTAGACTTTCGGTCCTTTTTGACTTTTTGTTAATTTTAATATTCTTCCATTGTAGAATATTTTGATGTTTTACTGCAATGGGCCCATGAAGCCCATAGTATTGAAGGTCCATAGTAGGAAGAAGTGTCGGCCTGTGGTAATTGTAGAGGCTCAGAAGGTCACCTAAGTTTTGGAGGGAAACAACTAACTAAGGGGACATGTGTTCCATGTGGAGGGATAGGTTGTTAGTACTTTTTAGAGGGAAACTTTAAGAGGGGAAGGTAGGAAGAATCTGAGTGGTGGGAGAGTCTCTAGCTTCTTGAAGGTCTATACTAGGAAGAAGCGTCGGCCTGTGGTTATTGAAGAGGCCCAGAAGAAGGTTGCCTAAGTCTTGGAGGGAAATAACTAACTAGGGGGACATGTGACCTGGTGTGTACCATGTGGGGGGATAGGTTGTTAATAGTTTTTTAAAGGGAAACTTTGAGAGGGGAAGGTAGGAAGAATCTGAGTGGTGGAGTTAAAGGTGCGTTGGTGTGTGGAGTGTTGTTTTTTGTTTCCTGCTCTCTGCTTCTTCCAGTCCTTCATTTGGATTTATTAGTCAGAGGTTTGTTCCTTTTTTGCTTGCATCTAATAATATTAGGCGCTGCATCATTTTGGTATCGGAGCTGTTACAATCTATTAGTTCATGGTCAATACTCGAATGGATGCTTGAATTCAATCTTTGGAGAAGAGTGTCTCAGAGTTGGCTTCAGAGGTGTTTGTAGCCAGAGATGAAGGGAAGGCCATCCAATTGTTTCTGTCAGAGTTTCGTGAGGAATCAGCCAAATTTCTCTCATGGAGGTAATCAGAGGACAAAGGTAAGGAAGTTGTTGAAGCGTAGCCTGGCATGAAGGAATAGTAGGTTCCTGATGGTGGAAGTAGTAGTAGAACAGAGCCTGAATTGCTCAACTCTGACTCTAGCAGATATCGTCATTTAGAGCTTCCTTTATTTTCTGGAAAGGATCCAGTGGGGTGGCTCTTTAAGGTTAATTGTTATTTTGCAGTGCACGTCATTCCACTAGCTGAACATTTGGATGCAATGGTGGTCAGCTCAAAAGGGAAGGCTCTCAACTGGTTCCAATGGATGGAGAAACATGTTTTGTTTCGTTCATGGGCTCATTTCCGCTATGAAGTGCGTGACGTTTTCACTCAACCAAAAGGGGATGTGTATGAGATGTTAGTGGCCTTAAAACAGGAGACTACCATCCTTGATTTTTGTGAGAAGTTTGAGCTTTTGTCTGCTTCACTGGAAAGGGTGAATGATGAAATTTTGATGGGTACCTTCAAGAATGGCCTGTTTGAGGAAGTCAGAGTAGAGGTCTGGCTTATGCAACTCATGACTTTGACCTCGCTCATGGATTAAGCACAACAAATCGAAGATCATAATCTCGCGCTGGAGCGTTCTCGTGTAGCCAAGTATAATGGCAAGATTGCGGCCCCATTGACTCATTTGTTTCACAAGGATGCTTTTGTTTGGAATGACACAGCCCAGTCAGCCTTTGATTCCTCAAAAGAATCAATGACATTTGTACTGGTCTTAGCTATGCTCAATTTTCACTCAACCATTTGAGCTATAAACTGACGCCTCAGGATTTGGTGTTGGGGCTGTCCTCATGCAAGAAGGCAAGCCTGTTGCATACTTTAGTCCAGCACTTTCTAAGCGTGCTCAACAGTGCTTAATGTACGAGAGGGAGCTGATGGTCATTGTTCTAGCAGTTAAAAAATGGCAGCACTATTTTCAGGGACACAAGTTTATAATTCATACAAACCAGTGTGCATTGAAGTATTTGCTCGAACAACGAATACTGGAAGTTGATCAGCAATGCAAGGTTTCGAAGCTCATTGGCTATGATTTTGAAATTCCTTACAAGCCGAGCAAGGATGATCGAGTGGCAGTCACATTGTCCTGAAATTTGGAGGGATGAGCATTCAAAGCTGTTTCAATTCTGCAATTTGATGATTTGGAGACACTTGATAAAGAAGTTCAGAACGATGACAAGTTGCGTGTGATTGTTGATCACGGGATTTGCTACCCCTGTTGGATATTCTTTGAAGAAGGGAAGATTATTTTATCTTAACAAAGTTGTTCTTCCTAGGAACTCTTCACGTGTTGTTGTCTTGATTAAAGAGTTCCTCGATTCTCCCTTAGGAGGTCATTTGGGCTACCTTAGAACCTACAAGAGGATGGCTAACATTGTTTATTGGGAAGGAATGAAACGCAATATCCAACAGTACATGGCTAAGTGCGATGTGTGTCAAAGGAATAAGTATGAGGTACTTTGTCCTGTAGGACTCTTACAGCCCCTCCCTATTCCTCAGTGTGTGTGGGAAGAGTTGTTAGTAGTTTTTAGAGGGAAACTTTGAGAGGGGAAGGTAGGGAGAATCTGAGTGGTGGGAGAGTCTCTAGCCTCTCGAAAGCTAGAGGTGTATTGGTTTGTGGAGTGTTGTTTTCTGTTTCCTGCTTTCTGCTTGTTCCAGTCCTTTGTTTGGATTTATTTAATTCAGAGGACTGTTCCTTTTCTGTTTGCATCTAATAATGCCAGGGGCTACATCATACTGTTAGCTACATTTTGTGTCTGTCTTTATGAATGATTCTGCGCCACCATACACGGAAGGGTCGCTTAATTGTGAAGCTAATCATAGTCCAATTAATTCAAAGTTTTCCATTATTATCCTTAGGATTAAATATGTTGTTACACACAAATTTTAATTACATATGGATAGAGCATAGAAGTTTGAAGCTAGATTATTAATGTGTATTGTCCATTATTATCTTTGAAATTGGAGATTGGTTTACATTTGTTTAGGTTCGTTCACTTCACCGTATATATATTGACTATACAAAACTTAACTGTAAGTATTTCCAGATGTGGGATGTCTCTGGCTTTGATTAATATTTCTGTTTCGCTTTCATTTTTCATTGGGTGAATGGAGTGCCATATTGGCATACTGAAATTCTCATTAGAGTCAAAATTATAGGTGTCCTTTTCATTTCTACTCTATTTACTTTACTTTATTGTTTTCTTTTCTGCAGATATTTTCATGATGGGTGGGAAGATATTAACTTATTTGCTTGATACTGGCTTCCTATTGCTTGGCCAGAAGTTCAGTGCTTGCTTTATAGAAATTGATCTTGATTAGGAAGGTATGTTTTGGTTTTATAGGGATGGCTGCAAGTCATTGTTTTTATATGTCAAGCATATGCTTATTGGGTTAGGGCTAGGTTTACATCCTTGAATGTTGAATTTTTCCTGCTTAGCTGTATTGTTCCCTTGGCTCCCACGTTGTAATCCACCAGTTTCTTCAACATGTGATAATGTTTAATTGGGGTAATGCAAGTAATTTAAGTTCATTGGAGTACAATACTATAGTTATCAATGCATATTATGGTCTCTGTAGTTTTACTTGTTTGTTGTGAGGTACTGCAATCTAGATGCTGAAAGAGAAGGAAAGGGCATTTGTGATCATATAACTTTCTAGTTAGACTGTCAGCAATTGGAAATACTCACCTTTCGTTAATGGAGGAGAATCAAGTTTGCGGTTTCAAAAAGAAGCCCTGACTTGACGGTTTTGTTTAGTACAGTGAAAAGTGGAATGGCAAAAAATGGACTGGTTGAGGAATTTGGGAATTGGTGTGTAACTTGCCTGTGCTTGAATGGTACAAGAAAAAAGTAGAACTGAAAAGATGCATCTTATGCTCATTTCCCACTTCTCTATTTTTTTTCCTTCCATACCAAAGCACGATCTAGTGACCATTAAATTACCCGCTGTTAGTAGTTTTTACGGAGACCGTTGGGTTGAAAATTGAGAGAGTCTTGAGTTCCCTTCTAGATATTCAGCAACTATGGTGATCCATGGCATTTATCTTTATATGTTAAAAAATATCGCTTCAGAGCTTCGGCAAGTGGGTCGGAAGTGGAGCCTAAAATTTACAGATCGAATGAGAGGCCAATTCATTGACCATATAAGAGGGCCAGTTAATAAAGTCCAATTGAGTAAACAGGAAGAACAAGGAGAAAGATGAGCTGCTTAGAATTAGAAGAGATCTATTGGGTTTGCTATAATATAAAAAGAAGTAGCTTGAAGGTGTGAGAGCTGGGTAAAATATGTCTCTTTTCAGCAATTCACTATTTTAATCTTTGCAATTATTATAATGTTTTTGCTGTGCTGGGTCATCTTGATGGTTGGATTTACAGTATAGATGTAGCTATTTGCGATCGTAGTTGTTTGAGTTCTTTCTCAAAATAGCATTGCTAGATTAAATATTGTTAGAAGATTGTGACGACTGTTATATCAATCTTTTAGTTCAGCCATCCTCGTCTGCCATTAATATTTAGTGAAACAAGAAAAACCAGATTTGTTTTGAACCCCTGTTTTGAACCCCTTGTGGGCTTCTGCCTGTTGGCTAGAAATTCAGGCATTAATGTTTTTTATGATGCACATTTCTACTCCGACGAAAAGACGTTATTTAATGCTAATCATATCTTAATCAAAATGGAATATTTAAACTAATTTTATCCGAACAGAATAGAAACTATAATAATTTTTATCCTATCAGTCAAAACTAAACCTCTGAAAAAATTGTAAATATAACAAAAACAAAATATCAAAAAACGCGTAATTTAATTAAATTTCAAAGAACTTTTAAAACAAAATATGGTTTCCAACACAACCCATAGTCATTCCATTTAAACACCAAAAGAAAGTGCCACGAAGCCCCCAACCAGTATAGACTTAATATTTCTCCCTGGGGACCACAGGAGAAGAATCCACTTAATATTATAAACATGGAAAAAACCGTACTCTCATGAAATTTGGGATGTTTATTACTTTGGTTTGGATACTTCAATTCAACTAATTAAATTGGTTGACGAGAAATTTAATCAATTTATTTCATTAAAATGATCATATTTGATTCGGATTGGGCTTGATTAGTACATATCAAACAAATTTTATCTTTTTTAAGTATATGTTGAAATGCATTTTACATTTATTCTTTTTAATTATAAAAATAATCATTTTAAATACCATTTACAGAAAAATTCAATCCTAAAAATTACAAATAGAAAAGAGTAAAACTTATAAAAATATTATTAATATTATTGTTAGATATAATGTAAAATATTTAAAATATATTTTGGCCAATAAAATAAGTAAAATATTAATTTTTTGGCCAATTAAAATATTAATTAATAGTTGGTTTTGTCTGGGTGGAATTAGATCATCTAAGAATTGAATCAATTACACTAATTTTGCAAAAAAATTATTTAATTAATTTAAATTAATTAGCTTAAATTGAATGAGATCAATCTTGAGAAGTCCATTTTAAAATGGATAGAAAAACAGGATAAGAATATAAAGACGGATACCTGATCCCTATCAAACACCAATTTCCACCTCTTATTCTTTTTGCGAACCACAAATAAGTACCCTCTCTTGCTTTCTTCCTCCTTCATCTTCTTTACCTCTCTCCCACCCCTATTCTTCCCACTATGGACCTCACGATCAACATCCCAGTTCTGCTACAACAAGATTACAACTTTCACTCTGGAAAGCGCCGTCGTTGATATGTCGCCGCCGCTGCCGCCGCCACTCGCGGACATCCACAACAACTTTCTAGCTTCTCCCCACAAACTCTCCGCCTTACCGGATCTCTTCCTCACAGCTCTCTCTGCTTTCTTTCTCGTCACATCTTCCACCAAGTCCAACGTCTCACCCAGATGCCCCTTCCTGTCGTTCCCTTTGAACCCTCGTCGTTTTCTCAAAATCCCTGCCATGTCCCACTCTGCATCGAATCATAAAATTAATCTGCTCCCTCGTCGCCACAACTTCGTCTCCCCACAGTCTCTCTCTGAGTGGCTCAAGCCCCGTTTGCCATCTGACTCCTTCGCTTCGTGGGGAGTGAAGCCCGGCACCAAGAACGTCCACAACCTTTGGCTCGAACTCTCAGAAGGCGAAACCTCTCTGGCTGATTCCACTCCTCCGGTTCGTACAGTTCAGGTCGTCACGGTCCGAGTCATCGGCAAAGATGGGAAAATTTTGGTTGAGTCTCACCAAGAATTATCGGATGGTAATGTGAGGAAACGAGGTCGACCCTTGTCGGAGAAGATGAAGCCCAATGAGGATCCGGAATCCGCCGCCGTGAGGGCGATCAAAGAAGAGCTTGGCTCTGTGATTTTTGGGTCCGAGCCTGTTTTGGACGTGTGTGAAATTGTGAGTATTGATCCGAATTCGTATGAGATGAAGGTGGAGGAGCGGAATTCGGATTCGTATCCGGGTTTGCCGGGTTGTTACGTATTGCATACGTTGAATGCCACGGTCGAGGGGTTGCCGGAGGGAGATTTTTGTACGTTTGAGGTTGATGAGTATGGAAGTCTTGACGAGAAGAAAGTTGCTGACAAGGCGGTCTCTGTAAAGAAGCATTACTGGAAATGGGTTAGTGCTGACTCAATAAAATCTTGATATGAAGTTCTGGGTTGAAGCTAAAATTTTGGATTTCTGAAGTTTTTATACGATATGATACGAATAATTTTCATCTTGTAAAGGGACTTGAGGTTTTGGCAAATAATTTCAGACCTTAATTATATTTCTCCATTATTATAGTTATAGATGGAGTTAAACTACAATGTCATGTTGATGTTAATGTCGATATGGCCAACTCAACACATATAGAATTTTTGCTTTTTCCTGTGTAATTATGCGGCATTAGCAGCGTTGGTTGTAAAACCAGATAATTAGATTTTGCATTATCACTATCATGCCTTGACATGCCTGATGCGTACAATCGATGGTCAAATGAGTATTTGTAAGAGAGCGTAAAGTGAAGTTTCCTGTTCTTGAATGTGTGCCAACACTTATTAGCCAAAAATTGACATAATGACGCAAGTAAATCATGGTTGAAATTTTGTTTCACTTACCTGGCTTGTTAATAGAGTAATGGTGCATTGATGATTCATGATATCTTAAAGTGATCAAAAGGCTATTGATCAGATTTGCTCTGTGTTGGGAATCTTTTGTTATATTTTATCATGGGGTTATGGCTTGTTAGATCCATTTCCAAAATATTGAAGACATGTTTTGGATTCTATATCTGAACTCTCCAGGGACTTTATTTCTATATTTATAAGATATAATTGACTTGGTCATACGAGAGAAGTATTTTTGGTTTGAAGCTCTGAATTGGCACTACTTTGTTGAATATGTTGATGGTGTGCAACTGTGCATTAACTAGAGTCAAAGATCCAACATGTTCAGGTTAGTTTTGTATGGCAGAGGAAGTCAAATAATTTCTTGCAGCCTAAAATTGGGCTGATCCGAATGAGATTAAGCTGTTACTAATGCTTTGGGCTGTTTCCTCTTGCTTCTGTATCTATCTGGACAGAGTAGAGAGGACTTTGATGTGTGTTATCGAATGGAACTTTGATCAAAGGCAGTTCAAGTATGGGGTGAGTGAGTGTTCTCTTTGAGTAGTTCATACAATGGGTGGATTTATTCAAGTAAACTGATTGAGAAAGGAAAACAAGATGGAATCACCCTTGGCCATCGACGGCAATTACCTCATCTTGCACCCATCAGAGGTTGTCTGCCACCACTCATTAGTTGAAGCTTGAAAACTCCAAATGCTTCACATAAAAACTCCATTCTGCAGTAGACACTAACAGTAAATGACCTCCTTTGTATTAATTGAACATATTTGTTGAAATGATTTTGTTACTCTATTAATTAGGTTCAAGGACCTAGAAAGGGTGGGAAACTAAACCAGATGATATTAATCTTGCACTATATATTTTATAGCATCTCAGAGGGAAAAAAAATTGGTAGAATTGTGTGGATAGTTCTAAACTGTACATGATATATCTTATGCAACCTGCAACCCAGGTTTACTGATTGAAATTTTGTTTTAGCACTTGGTTATTGGATATTTCCGAGTAGTTGTGGCAGTTTTGATGTAATGTTCATGTGTGTGTAAATTCTCTTATGTGAGCAGCAATGCTGCTGGGAGTCTGATTGATGAAAGGAACTCATCCCAAGGAAAAAGGTTAATGTATTATATTAACTATCTAGAGCTTTCACTTGTGTCCATTGCTAGTATTAAATTCTACAGAAGTTGTTTACTTGGTTGTAAACAAAGAATGGAGGTGCCCTGGTGGGATCATATTTTGAATTTATGATATTGATAATTAAGGAACAATACAATGCGCATAAGTTACTTACCAGATTCTTCTCAAAGTTGTGGCCTCAGATAAACATTGCAGCAGACCGCACCTTCTCCGCATTGTATGTTACTTAGCATATTTTACTAGGTATCGGCATCGATATGGTCAAATGGGAACCAAAGCTATTGGTGGATCTCTTTGAATGCGTAAAACATTTGAGTGCTTCAGAGTTTACAAAATAGAGGTGACCAAGAGAGCCATCTTCTCAAAGGAAGCCTAGGGTATGGCTTGTATGATGCATAGTGTGAAATGGTCTTGGGGACGGATGAATGAAGAATGGTTGGTCATGGTGGCTAACAGGCTAAGGGTTTGTTGACGGAGCCAAGAGAGAGAAGGCTCAGATACATGGGCTGCTAATGCTAGGTAGGGTAGAAGACAGAAAATGAAGCATGTGACTTGCACGTGCTTCCACTGTGTACATGTGTGTGCTTTCAGGCCCAATATTTACTGCCACATGCCCACACATATTCATTGTTTGCCACATCGTGTCCTGGAGCATTGACAAACGAATAACAGTGACTTAATTAAAAATTGAGACAATAAGGACTCAATTACAAACTTCATGATTTTGAAGACTTAATAATAAACTCATTGAAACTATGAAGTAGCAATTGAGTAATTAAACCTATTGTGAATGCTCTATTAGTGTAGTAGCCAAAAACTTCCACTGATAAGCGTGAATTTCATTTCAAAATCTCTGTTAAATTTATTTATTGTGAAAAAAAATTGACGAGGATGTTAAGTTACAAATTCTGGACTTCTTTAATTGAAGCCCCGAGAATCCTGCTGTTCTTGAGTTTTTATTGTTACGAAGCTCTTTACATTTCCGTCTTTCCTGCATATTTCCTCCATGTTTCTTCGTAGTTCAGTAGTCAGTAGTGCTTTCAATCGTAGAATCCATGTTTTGGGTGCTAAGTATGGATTGAGGAGGCCACTTTACAAATTTCACTTTTTGGTAATGGAGTTACTGTCCAGGTTTCAATATACATTGGATAGTTGATAATCTACCCAGTGAAAGAAAAATAATATTGTGATCCATTCAGAGCCCAGGTTTTGCTCATCGACTATGTAACAAACATGGCTCAATGCAGAGACAGCCATTGATATATCCAATACTCCTCATTCGACTCATGAAGATGGTTTATGCTTTCTCCTTGGGGTTGGAGTTGGAGATGATAGAAGAAAGCTACGTATTAGACTTAACTGAGAAAATAGGTTGACGACTTCCATAAAATCACTCAGTATTATTAAGGTTAAAGGTGTTTAAACCATTGGTTGATGATTTTCAATGCAGTGCATAACATGGCTCTATCCGATTTTCGTGTCCTTAAAAACCTCGAAAGGTTGTGCAAATGAATTTGTGAAAGGTTGAAGTGCCAAAATAAATAATAGCCTATCATCACTTTTTTGGATTTCATGTCCTTTATCTATAATCAATTATTGGATCAGCTCCAGCCACAACATTAAGACACATCTTTTCTTTGTCTGTCTTCCTACGTATAGATGTGTGGATTACTTGGTCTACACAAGAACATGACCATAATCCCTTTCATATCTCAGATAATTAATAATAAGTAACCTCCATCAACCTGCAGAAAAGGTTTCATTGCTTGTAATGTTTCTAGCCCTTGTCTAAATTTGATAGTGAATTTTGAGTCATATTTTAAATAAAATATATGAAAATTAATTAATCAATTTTAGAAAAGAAAAGAAAACTTAAACTTATAAATCAAAACAAACTCATAAGCAAAATCAAATATTGTTTAGATAGGGAACTTTCTTTTTCATGTCTTCGATAGAAATACTAAGGGAAATTATTCTCTCCTTCTCTGACATAGCGCTTCTCCATAGTTAAACAATAATATACAAGCATTTCCCAAATTAAAAGAAGACAATTATTTTTTCAAAATGATCATGATTTTTTTTACTCTAACTATAATTTATTAGGCAATATATTTCTTAATCTTCTATTTCAATATCATTTATATTGCTTAAAAATTATAACCTTAATTTATTTTAAAATTGTATTACTTTATAATAATTATGTTCATTAATATATATTTGTTAAAATTAAAGATTGTTGATTATTATTTTTTAATTGGTAATTTAAAAAAAAAAAGGTCATTTCGTGAATACGTTTTAATATTAATTTGTGTCCTTTTAAGTAATTTTAAAATTTTTGAAATTTAAAAATAATCATTTATATTAATAAAATATATATTTAATACCTTTTATACTATACAAGTAATTAATCTAACAAATTTTTGATAAAATCAAGTGTAACTATAGTTCGTGTTTAGGTTTTTAAAAAGTTTTTTTTATACTTTTATAATAATAAGTAGAATGTAAAAAATAATTTAACTAGAGCATTATTATACATTGGTAGCCCACTTACTAAACATCTACATTATCCCTTGATCTTCGACATTTTAATGCATCAATTTTGATTAATGTACAGTTAAAAAGTTCATCTAGGGCAAAATCAATCATTCCTTGTACAGAAGATTTGTTGTATGCAGATGACTCATCATTTTTTAAAAAATTTAATAAAATAAAATTTAAAAAAATTGTTTAAATCAAAGCCACAGATTTATTATACGATTGATAACCCGAACTCCACACAAAGACACTCTCTAATTTTACAAGGTAGACACGTTTAAAGTTACTTTTCATAAAATCAAAAGGTCACTTCACTCAAGCTAAACGTGCCCCTCACTTGCTATGGCCCTCCAAAAGCTTACAAGGTTCGTCTCTAGGAAAGGATCCATACCCAGGCTAGCCCTACCTCTGCTTTTACTGCACGAATGTTGGAGTCCTTTTGCTCAATACGTCGTCTAATGTCGTGATTGACTCGTTTCACTCCAGTTTACCGTATATGTTAGAGGTAGGTTTAAATGTTCTTTGATTTGAAGTAAAATTCTAAGTAGAGACAAGCATAAAGTTGGATATGCCTCTCCTCCATTTCCAAGACCGAATTTTTAAAATCACTTAAATTCATCAGACAAATTAATAGAAGCGAGACAACAATATATTTAAAGAGAGGTATTTTGTCGTTCATATCAGTCCCTGGAAGTAGTGGGGACAAATTGATAGAGCTGAGTCACTGTGGCTTTTAAAATCTTCAAAAAGTTACCCAACTTTATATAATTTGTGGTACTGGATTTTTCTAGTTGCTTCTCGTTCCTCAAAAAGCAATGGTGGTGGAGTTGTTTTGTGTACATCATAACTTTATATTAGAAGACGACAAGAAAAGAGAAACAATCTGACCCTAAGTTAGGTTACAAAGTTAGCTGCGTTACTTTCACAGGTTGAACACTTACAGTTGATTAAGCGTGGATTAATCAATCATAAGCCCTTCAAAAAAAATTTATGCTAGATAAAATTATATAGAATGTAGGGTTTATTTAGTGTATTATTATACTAAAAGTTGTTTTTATAACGGGATAAAGTGATAAAAGAGAGACTTTAAGACCCTTTTTATTATTCAATTTTTTTTTTGTTAATAAAATAGTTAATTAGTGTTATTACAATAATATATTTTTTATTTAAAATTTATTATAATAATATTTTATTTATAAAAATAACATATAAATCATTTCATTTTATTAATAATTATCCTTTTTTTAATTAAACTTTTAAATAAATTCTTTTTATTAATGGTTATTCCACTTTATCTTAACCAAAACTCTCACGCTACTTTGCTTACTTTATAGCTTCTAAGTAGGTTTAATAGTTGGCATAATATGACGTTGTACATGAAGTAACTCTCTTTGTAATTGGATGAAATGATAAAAGAGGGACTTTAAGATTTTTTTTATTATTTTAAAACTTTTTTTTTATGGTTAATAGAGTGGTCAATTAGTGTTATTATAATGATATATTTTTTATTTAAAAATTTACTATAATAATATTTTATTTATAAAAATAATATTTAAATTATTCTATTTTATTAATAATTATTTCTCTTTCTTATTAAACTTTTAAACCAATACCAATCTCTTTCATTATTGGTTATTCTACTTTGTCTTAATCAAAACTCTCACGCTTCTTTGCTTACTTAATAGCTTCTAAGTAGGTTTAACAGTTCAACTGGCATAATAAGATATTGTAGATGAAGTAACTCTCTTCGTATAGTTGGTAACTACTGCATGAATATGATTGGTTTTAATATATTAATATCCTATCATTTTAGTTGCATGTATTTTTTCTACTTACTTACTATTCTAAATATTGACCATTGATGAAATGGTACTCTCAAGCTCTTCTATAAATTTATGTCTCTAAATCTAATTTTTAATAATCTTTAGATTACACATAGAAAATAAAAAAACAAAGGCTTAAAAACATCAATTTTTTAGTTTTAAAGTTTTGACATTTACAAAATTTTTAAACAATGACCATAATTAGAGATATAATTTTATCTGTATTATTTCCTTATTTTAGATTAATTTATTAGTCTATTTTACATATAAGTTCTAACAAAACATGCTTAGAATTAAAAGAATAAAGTGTCAGGATTATGCATTTCTGAGACTTTATATTCATTTCAGGCATGCCTGTCCAATTTCATCTCTTGGGTATTATTCAAAAAAGAAAAAAAAAATAGATGAAGAAATACTGATACGAGTAAGCTCATTAAATTTGGAATTTTTAAAATTATAATTTATGGGCGTGTTTATATATATATATATAAAAGTAGAATCTATTTGATTTATGACCATATTTTGTATGTGACGAAGAAAAATAATGGCATACTTTATGGATTATAAACAAATTAAGGAAGATAAAAATCTGATTAAAAATAGTAAAAAATAAAATGACTCATGAGCATCACAACTGATACCAAAAAGACAAAATTTGTTCTAGCATTACTTAATTGTCATTTGACATGTTTTAAAATATATCTAGAAATGCCTCTAAAATATGTCCGATCCATATGCACCCCTTGTTTATCCATGTCTATGCTTTTAGATAGAACCTGAATCATAGTTACCAAAAGTTGGATGAACAACTATTCTATTATATGATTCGTAAAGGCAGCGAATTGATATGAAATCTACAGATTTTCAGTGAGAATGCTACAAATTTAGCCTCTTTTTTTATGTTTTTTTTTTTCTTTCTTTCTGTCTTCTCGGAATCTTGTTTACATATTCTTCAGTGAAAACCTTTTCTTCCCACCCACCTAATAATTAAAGAAGCAAAGGTAATCCCATTACCTACTCATAAGTCCACTTCGAAATCACTACACAAAAGAGACCTTGATCCGCCATCCCCTTTCTTTCGCTTCAGCCAAACACTACCATCACAAACTGCGCATAAAGCAGTCCAGAGGGGATGGAAATTTCTCAGTCTATCTCCAAGATGATTACGTATGTTTGGATGATTAATCAGTTTTAGTTCTCTTTTGTAATATATCTATGTATAATCAGAAGAAGGAAAAAAGAAGAATAAAAGAACCACTGGAGATATGGTTGACATAACAATCTAACAAGCATGCTTTTCCATTCACTCTCATTAAGTTGCATCATCTAGTCCTATCATTCATATCCATATTTTATTCACAAATCTCTTAGTGGCTGCATAACTAACCAACCACAAGCAAGAGCTGAAATCAGAAAACTGGAAAAGGAACTCACAAATGGTAGAAGTAGATTATACTAAACGAAGTTTTGCCCCAAAAAAAAAAAAGATTATACTAAAAGAAGTTATTTTAGACCGTGGTCGAACACTGAGTTCTCTGATTTGAAGTGAGAGGACCAGCAGGCATGGAGGGTCCAAACGCCATGACTGAAACACAACTAACAACGAACCCATAATGCCCAGAGACCCAGGTCGCCACTTTCCACCGAAGGCTTCCACTCACTTTGAGATTCAAAACGAGTCTTCCAACAGCTTGATCACGACCCATTTCATAGCCAAGAGAAGGATCCACAGGTATATCATTTCCTACCAGAGAGGCCGTCAAGAGGTTGCTCTCTTCATGGTCCTGGTAGAACGGAGGCACAGAGGTGTCAGAAGTTATCTGCTGGCCCTTGTAGGTGGCGTAAACTTGGAAGTCATCATAGTAGATGGCGACTTTCTGGTTTGGGTTTTTGGAGAGTAGAGTGAGCTGAATGGATGAGTTTATGTGAGGACCTGAGAGACTGAGCTGGTAGATATCGACTCGTTGGAGGGAAAACTGAGGCTTGGCAGGACGGAGGATGACCCATATAGCAAGTGATAGTAGCAGAATTGCGGTAATAAATGAAGAGAAAGCAATGAAGAGCTTCTTGTAGTTTCTTTCAATGTTGTGTCCTTGCTTGTACTGAGCACAGTGTTTTGGAGATTTTATTGTGATATGAGACATTGGCCAGAGAGAAGGAAGGAGAGGAAGGTTTGAAAGGAGAAGTTACTGTGAAGATGATGAGAACCAGGGAGTAGAGAGCAGAAGAAGCAGGATCAATACATAGAGAGGAGAAAAAATAAGCAGATGAATATTCAGATGGTTTCTTATGGATTCACTGATGTTAAGAAATGGGAATAGGGGTGGAACCATAGGTCGCTATATATATACCTGAACAAGAGGATATCGTAGTTTACAACTTTTGCAGAAAAAAGTTTAAGAAAATTCTGTATTGTGGTCCATAGAATGACCAATTTTGAACTGTTAAAATAGGTTTATGGGTAATTTGGTGGATCTGAAGTTGTTGATCGTTGCATCATTTTCCACCGTTTTTTATACCAAATGCTTGCTGTAAGCAATTACGGGGCAGAGTTTAAGTGGGACAGGCTAAACCTTTTGTCCATATGGATATTGTCACACGAAGTACATAGGCTATGAATAGAAAATTTCACACCTGAACTCCAGAAAGCCCAGAAAAGTAACCTGGCTGGTTAATAGAATAGGTACTTGGGGCTTTTTTCTAAGGTTTCTTTCCTTTATGCCGTAAGACGCTTTGGTCGTTTTCAAACTTTTGCATTATGAAATGAATGAGACCACCATGGAACGCTACAAACCAAATTTGTGGCTATAACTCTCCCCCATCCAGCATGCTCTCTTTGGTGCTACTTAGTGCGCAAACCTTTGCTGAACCTAAAAATCTATGGCGGACAATTTTTTTCCAGCATTTCAGATGGAAATTGAATTAAACCCATAAGCTATTCATGATTGATATGAGCTTGATATTTAATAACTTTACGTATCAGTAGAAAGGTGTTCCTTGAACTAAAACTACATTGAAAGTGTAATAGCTCTTCAGAATGATTCACAGATAGACCAGGTAAGAAGGCAGTATTACTAGCACTGGAAGTTGGACAAATTTTGCTCCTCAGGCTCGTTAACTTTTGTAGGGAGCTTTACCCATCAGAATTTCAAAATAATTAGAGAAGTGTGTTTGACGAAGCAGTTATTTGTGCTTTATGGCTTGCCTTCTCACACATAGGAGAGTAATGCAAAAGACAAACGAAAGGACGATAATAATATTGATAAAGATGAAACCAGTAAGCCTGCATGATGTGCATGTCACACTGGTGATGATTACCAGCTGTAATCACGGAAGTGGTACACATGGGTACAAAACGGGACACCCACTTTTCAGAGGGTCCTATATATTTTTCATGTATCTATTATAGATAAATTGATTAATTATGAATAAACATGTAAGCATGTTGTGCGTGTATGCCAATATAAAATTGTGTTAAACATCTTTATATTTCTGTTCATGATTAGATTGATTTACTTATTTTTAGTAGGCCAACTTAATTTGCCTATAATTTTTCTGAGTATATGGTTTTCGAAGCCATAATCAGAGACTAGGAGGAAAAGGAAAAATTACTGAGGCTTAGAGAGCCGTGGAAGTGACAGAGTAGACTTTGACTTGTAGCCTTTGTCGTTCTACAGATATGGTGCAAAGGGCCTAGTGGCATGTCCTTCTCCCATGTGTCTATTGTCACTGTTAACTTCACAGCATGGTGAAGTTTTTATTGCAATTTCCACTTCATAAAACAACAGAACGAACAGAAAGTGAGGGAGACATGCAGAATCTATGAAATGGCATTTTACTAAACCTTCCCGGAATTATTGCCTATGTCATGATTTCCTGGGCTTAATGTGTCTTATAGATTTTGCTTTTGAGGTTGAGGGAAGGACCCACTTGAGAGATTTTTTTATTAGTCTCTGCCGTTTAATATAAACAGCCATTTAGCCATCCAAGAGTTTTTAGCTGATCATGGGATTCATATCATGTATATGAACATGTAGTTGGTGAACTATTTCATTGCTTGAATGATTGGTAAGTTGGCAATATGAGGACCCTACCCTACTGCTTAGCAGTTTAAAAGGCATGCAGAGACGTCTGAAATTAAAACTTTAGTCTTGCTTTTGAGACTTCCTTTTTTTCAGTTATTATTGAGCCTTTCAATCAAGAGAAAGTTGGATGACCCCATTTCCTTAGTGGTTCCTCATCTTCTCAACTTTCTTTCTTACCCCATTTCTTTTGTATTTCTTTCATCTGGGACCATAGGGACCCCAAATTTCTTCATGATTAATAAAAGGAGAAAAGATATTTTGCTTAGTTTTCCTGACAAAAAAAAAAATACATATAACTTTTGAACCTTCGACTATGTTCGTTCATTGAATTACTGTGTACTGGGACAATGATTGCCAATCGCTTTAAACTAAAGAAATGGGATATCTGTGTTATTAAAGCTCACACAAACAAGCTTCAAAAATGGTTGTTGGGAAGTACAAGTAAATCGGTTAAAAAGAAGGGGAAAAAAAAAAAAAAGGACTTGTTTAGACAACATTTGGCATTATTACTTCCAGTAATAGCATTTGTCCACTTGTGAATTATCTGTCTTTGCCTACAACTCTTTTGAAACGCTTTAGCTTCTGCCACTTTCCATAATATCCAATCACGCAATTCGAAACATCAGGCGGTTAGATGAGGTTTTCTGATATAAATTGAAGCCGACAATGGATGCCTGTGAAAAAAAGATTTCAAGCTCCTGCAATAATAACTAAATATTTGCTTCTCTTTACTCTCTAGCTTAGGAACGTATAATGTATCTTCCTCACACAAACTTCGAAACAAATTGGCAAAGCCATAAAAAGGTGGATGGCGTCCTCAACTGCTGTGACATATTGTCTGCAGCTTGCTACGAAAAATCCAATATTCCTTACTTTACTTTTCTTTCTCTTTTTTTCCTTTTTGGAAATATGGGTGGTGGGAGGGTAATCATTTTTGAAACACTTACAATTGCGCTCTTTATGAAAGGGTTGTTTGAGAAACTGGCAACCATATTTGTGTGGACGATTAGCAAATTCTAGAAATTAAGAAGTATTGAATAAAAAATACATGGTTAATAAGTTTCCTCCTACTGAAAAGATGAAAAACATAATCTCTGTTATTGTATTAGAAGCTCCTACGTGATTAATGAGCGAGTTCTTGTGAGCAAACCAATGCTTACAATAAATAAAGAATGAGCCAGGCAGATCCCTATTAAACTGTATAAAATGACAGCCATAAATTACATTAAGTTACATTATATATCAAAATCTAGAAGAAAAGTTAACCAGGAAATGGCTTTAAACAGTATATACAGATCGAGAGCTTCAGGTATTTAAGAACTCTAACAAAACAAAATTTTCCAGCTACTTATACTAACAACACAGTGCTCTCCCCTTCCGCTAAAGATCGTATTCTCAGCCATCTTTTTCTACAGCCTGGGGCTCAGGTTGCAGTTGACGAACAAATTGTCCTTTCACCCTGGGACGCTGCTCTGCAAGTTTCTTTCTGCTCTCATACCGGACCTGTCACACATATAAGAAAGATTTAGCATATAGGAAATGTGTTGGCAAATGATGATAATAATGGTAATAAAAGGTGATGCTGATGGCAAAGGACCTTCTTCTCGTAGCATCTCTCTTTCCTTTTCAAACGAAACTTGTTAAGAGCTGCTTCTCTTTGAACCGATCGATGAGAATTTGCATTGGGTGAAAGATCTTCATTCTTAACATCTGGAGCTGTCCTAACCATGGCAGCCTGATCAACATTGCTGTTACTTCCACAGTTGCTTCCATAGCCAATGCTGCTGTTCATGCGGCTCACATTTCCATTACAGAAACTACCACTTTCACTTTGATCAGTTGTAGGAGAGATATGTCCTTGATCTTCAACATGTTCCAATTTGTGATCTTGCATGTAAACAATGTGGTTTATGGTTGCAGGGCTGCTTACATTTTGACTTCGTGGTTCATAATGCTGCTCTGAACTTTGCTCTTTGACATTAGATTGATAATATGCATTCGTTTGAAAGGTAGGTGCAAGGTGCACAACTGAACTCGGACTCAGCATTGATGGTGGACCTGACTCTGTACTAAACATTGGAGGAATGACAGAACCATAGGCTTTGCATAGATCGTTGAACCTTATGCCTTTTACTGGAATTGGGAGAGAATGCGCTTGCTGGGATTGTGAACTGGCAAGTTTGGATTCTCTAGATTGGGCTGTAGTGGGTGACACAATACTTCTTTGCATGCTAGGTGTTGAACTATCTGAATTATGACCAGTGGTAACATGGGAGATATTTATCTCACAATTTGTTCTCTGTTCTCTTTGTGGATCACGGAAGTTAATGAAACCTGCAGGTTTTGCTTGCAATTGTCTGTTCGTATACCTGTGCATGAGAGTTCACTCAGATCAGAAAAGAGATATGCACTGCGAAGAGAAACTTTAGTGAGGCCACGTGGCAAAATCCAAGTACTTTCAAAACACTTTACTAGAATTGACATTTATTTGATCCTTAAAGCTCTTTGTGAGGTAATTATTCCGAATCTCATATATCATTATTTTAAAGTTCCTAAAAGAAAATCGCTTAAGAGAAACACCATTTTTAATATGACAGCAAAACTCAAAGTCCTATATTTCATAACATCAACTCGAGAAAAACCATTTTAATACTTAGAGGGTACAGAAGATATTGGATCCCATAAATAATGTCATTTCCAGGCAAAACTGGTTTCTCCAAGTTTATGATGTCTTGAAATAAATTTTAAAACCTCATAGAAACAAAAAGAAGAATGAGATTAGATATGAATACTTACTGCTTGAAAGCTGAGGCATTAGAATGCATGAGGGTATGCCTTTCTTCGGTGACTTCATTCTCGTAGTTGCTGGGATGATACCTTCTCAAGGAAAGAGCTAATTGTGGGGAGAAGTCCAACTTGCCTGTGCAATTAACTGTGGAACTTTTGAGACTGCAGTTTGGATGAGTACGAAATGCTCCAATCAAGTCAATAGCTTCCTTAGAAGAGCTAATTTGAACATAGTGATTGTCATGAGCCTCACCGCTGTTACTAGCTCTACTATGATGCTCTAGACCACCATCCTTGCCATGACTTATGCTTGTCTCACCATTTTTGCAGATACCCACAGTCATTCCTAATGAATAAGAGTTTCTACAATTTAAATTCTTCCTTGTCAAATAGAAATAATATGTAATACCAAGGGCCATGGTTTATAGAAATTTACCTCCAGCATAAATATCATGCATGACTGATGTGTGGCCTAAATGAAAACACGTTTCAACCTCCTGAATCTTTTTTTCACTTGGGTATGACTCAGCACATCTTAGGTGAGCAAATTCCTGCACATTTTCCACAGGGGCACTTTCTGCTTCCAAGTCGGGCTTTGTACAAGAGCTCTGCAAGAGACAACAACATGCAGTTTCCATATGAAACCTCATGTAATCAACCCAAATTGAAAGCAAATTTTATTCAACTATCAGAGGCTTATAAAGATTAAAAAATACATATTCCCTGGTAGTCTTCCATTGAATTTCTAAATAAATTTTAGACATTGATATGTAGACTTTCCAAGCTGGATAACAAGAAGCATGCAAAAGAGTCAGAGCAGGAGACTCTATCATCACTAAAATAGGTCATTGCTGCTTCAGGAAAGGCTTCCCATTTACAATAAACAACCACTAAACTAAACGGAAGTGGGAGAAATGTTAAATAAGAGTTCAAAGGCTTGGTGTCGACGTACTATTCGCCAGAACAATCAACTTCATCCGAGACTATCTTTTACTTGAATGGTTTTAAATTTTCTCACTACACAATAAAAGTAATGAAGAGAACAGTTTTCACTATTCAAAACATGAAAGGATTTTTTAGCTAATTTTCTAGATCGAGAAATCTAACCTGAGCATCACTTTCTTTCTCAATTAATTCCTTATTTTTTTGAATGCAAGCAGCATCTCCACTTGACTGACTAGCAGCATTGTTTTCAGCAGTGGCTTCAACCTTCTGTTGTGCAACACTCTCATCTTGTGGACCGCTTACACCAATTCTTGACTGAAATAGAAAAATAAATAATAAATTAGATAAAATTTTCAACTAGTGGTTAGTAACATCCAAGTATTTAAAAGAATGAACAGAACTGAAAAGAGCGGGTGCACAAATCATACTGATCGCCTTCTCCAAACATGCTGCCACAAATTCCTGAGCTCATTTTTTCTGATGGGCTTGACAAGATAGTCAGCAGCACCTTTCAACATGCACTTGTATACTGTGCTAATCGAATCATGCGAGGACATCACTGGAAAAGCATTCAGGAAAAAGCCAGAATAGGTCATTTTTATATTGATATAGTGGAAAAGAAATCAGTAAGTATAACAGCCATGAAGGTTCTATTTTTGGTGTCATACTTATAACAGGAATGTTTTTGCAAATCTCGTGCTCCATAATTAGTGTGAGAAAAGCATAGCCCGATATGGAAGGCAAATCCACTTCTGTCAGTATCAGGTCGATATTGTGTGGTCTTCCCTTCAGCAATTCCCATGCCTTCAAGCCATCAGGAACAGCGGCCACTGCTCAAAATGGAGGATGAACGTTATTTAAAGTTCCAAGAACATGTAACTAGGTTAGGAGTACATAGATTTTCCAAATTACAAGCCTCAGGAAAGCAGGAAAAGTGGGTCATTTAAAATTTAATATAACAAGTACAAAATGGTGGCAATAAGTATCATGTTTTAAAAACTCAAGCCAGATTTCACACCGCCAAGGTTCTTATTAGATACTAAAAGTTGGAAGGAGTTATTAATTCCTCAGACTTACATTTATAAATTACCCTCTTAGTTTGGGACTTTGGGCGAGACAGACCTGTAAGAAAATAAATAGATTTCTTTCTTTCCTTTTAACTTCTTTCTTTCTATATGCATAAGTTTTGTCTTTTTTCCTTCCCCCTTCTCCTAAAATCTTGAATTCCAAATTATCTGCTCTGAAGTGCTTGTTCACTCTATATGACATGAAAAGCAGACCATTGCAGGCTTAAAACTCGGAAAGGATAACCAAAGCACATGGTCAATGAAATAACGGTTTCAGCTCTGAAAGTTGGAAACAGGAAAGAAGAAAAAGAATCATATCCAGATGATTTTAAGGCCGTTAGCCAAAAAACAGAAAGTTGAGCAGATAATAAAATAATTCTTGGAACAAGTCATCTCACTGAGTCCAGAAAAACCGAAGAGAAAGAAAGAATTCAAAATTGTAATTGTGGTTATAGAAGAAGCACGTCCACCTAATTAGCTCAAGCTGAATCAACGAAACCATACAAGTCTCCTACTTGAGCTTTAATATCGAACAGTTACTATAACACCCGTTCTCCATCAAAGAGATCCATAGAAGGAGGAAAGAAAAAGACAAATGAAAAACCCAGCAAAACCATAAACTTGAAGGAAGCAAAGAATTTGAAGCAGATAAAGGTATCTGACCTCTGTAGCTGCATTTTCTGAGAAGCGCAGCAATAATTTGGCGGGTAGAATCATCGGCTTCAACCAACAGAACCCTCAATGTCATCCTGGGCAAGAACTTCTCCCACCTCATCAAACCATTCAATTCTCCTCCTTTACTCTCTGTTCCACTCTCCTCCTCCTCTGTCTTCTCCTTCTCCTTGGCTTCCACTACTCTCTCAGCACTCAACACCACATCCCCCATATTTCCCACACAACCTCTCAGCCTTTCACTTTCACCCTCTCTCTGCAGAATTAGAATCAAATGCAGAAGCAGAGCCCCAGGAGTATTCCTACGAGCGTCACACAAATAAACCTAAGCGAATCGAAAATGGGAGGGTAAAAGGGAATATCTTGAAGCACAAGGTTAAATTTTAATAAACTGAACATCCGACGGCGTCGAATGAGTATTCCAAAGGCAACCGCCTCAAATCCAACGGCTTAAGAAAATATCTCCAATAGCAAAATATCTTCGTACCTTGATGGCACTGGCCCATGTGATCCACGTCAGCAAGCAGATCTAATTTTCAGCCAAAGATCAAAACCAAAGGAGCCATTGGGTTTCTTTGGTTTCTGTTTGGTGGTGGATATTTAAGTTTGAGGGTCAACAACAACCTGGTTCTCTCTCTTGAATTGAGATATTTCTTGTGAGACAAGTGGCACTTTGTGGGTCCCACTGGCATAAGATATTAAGATTTAAATAAGATATTTCGTGAGTGCTTTAAGATTGCCAATCAATCTTATGGATAGCGCTTTGACACGTGGCGTTGCCTCAGGGGATGTCTCATTTGTGGTTTTGAGAGTTGTCAAACGCTATCTGCGAATGCTTCGAGAGCCATGTCGCCACTCGCGTCGGGTGGGGTTGTTGTGGTACTCGCTTGACCATTGGATATGACTCTAAGGTGGAAATAACGTTAATGACCCTGATGATGGTACGTGCTGGGTAATGAGCGTGAGGATCAGAGAAATTGTAATAGAACTAGAGGACACTCCTCGTTACTCTATTTGTTCCCGCCAAGGGTGGGGGAGCTTATGACGTTGTCATTATGTTAATTTATTCCTGAATGCATATCAAAAGATATTTATGATTATCCTCACTTTAGGTTAAATCCAGAGTTCGGTGTGCTGATGCCTTAAATCTTCATACAATTCCAAATAGAATTAGCATTTTTTTTTTTTGGACTACTAAAGAGGTTTATTAGTTTTGGAAGCAGGAAAAGGATACCTACATAGTGTCCTACTGTATATAATTATTGTGGTACTCTTCTTCCTTCTTCCAATAAGAATATGAGAGGACGGAACCATTGGTTAATAACATAAGCTGTAGAGGGATACAGTAGAATTAATAAAATATGTATCACACTGTTATTTAAAAATTTAATAAAAATAGGAAAAATGGTCATTTATAAAATAAAATTATTTGTATATTATTTTTGCAATATTATCTTTACAAATAAAATACTATTATAAAATACTTAATAAAAAGATATTATAATAATTATATTATTAAATCATTTTATTTTATTTTTAACTTCTAATTTTAGAGAATAAATAATAAGTAAGAGTCTTTGAGTCCCTTTTTTACTATTTTATTTTATATTAAAATAAACTTATAAATGTATATTCATCTTAATTTACTCATTTCATTTTTTGTTATTCCTTCTTTGATCATTCATCCAAAGTTACCTTTAAGTCTAATGTATTATTTAAGTGAAAATTTTAATTCATTAATAATAAATTTGGATTTCTTTTTTAGTTATCTCATCATTGTTAATATAAGTTGTCCATCTACGCGCTCCATGACCATGAAGACACCTGGGGAACATTAAATACGTATGTTATAAGGGAATCAAATTTATGAAAATAGATCGAGGAAATTTTCAGTGGCATTTAATTATAAATTAAACAGAGAAATTAATAACAATAAGACGAAAAAATAAATCGACAAAGATGCTGATATACGTCAATTATGGATGTAGGGTATGCATTGGAAGAGTTCCATTCCAGCTAGACTCCCATGTTTATGATCTATTCATAAGAAGTTAGGCTGCAGATCATATATTTGAAGATTAGTCCACATATGAGCAAAATTTAACTTTAGTTGAGTCTCTTTTTATTTTTTATTATTTAGATTAAATTTCATTAATTTTTTTAAGTTTGCAAGAGACAAACAAAAAAACCTAAACTAATACATTTTCTGGCTTAAAAAAATAACATTTAAGATTAGTATATAATATCTTTCAAGAAGTAAAATTATATATATTTCATTGAAAAGAAATAAAAAAGCTTAGTATCAGGTAAAATAAACTATCAAAGGCCACGTGCATGTGCATGGGAGGACCATTTGCCACGCCCACGTACGATTTTATTAGCTTAGAGGAAAGCAACGAACTTTGGCAACAACGTCAGTCTTTTAAATTCAAGCATCTCAACTGAAAATTTCAATACTATATATATGGAAATTATTTTATAATAATTATTTGCAAGGGGAAATTATATTTTATCTCCTAAGCAAAGATCTAATTCGACATTTGGCATATAAACTTTAAAATGTAACAAAATACTCCTTAATCTTAGGATGAAATAAAATGTTAAATTATAGTTAAATTCACATAAAGAGCTTATCTATATTACTTGATTTTGACTATGATAATAATGATTGGTTTCACTCAGCATTTCGAAACAGGAAAAGTCTTTCTTGTTTTAAAAATGTGTTTTATATAGTTCCAAAAAAATAAATGAACTTTAACTTCTTTTTAAGTTTAGAGCATTTTTTTTTATTACATTTCAATATTTATGCATCAATGTTATATTAAAACTTAATTTGAGAAGAGAAAATATAATTTGTTTGGATATATATCTAAATTAGTATTTATATATTTATAATTTATATATTAATAAAATTTATGAACTTGGAGATAAGAATGGCAATCTTGTAGGCAAGGGTGGGAGGCTGTCCCTACCATCAACTATTTTTTTGTTTACCCAGAGGAAATTTTCCATCCTCATTATTCTTTATAAGGACCTCAAATTTTTTTATAAAAAATACAGAAATTTATATTAAAATAGAAAAGAAGATTATTAAAAGAAATTAAGCACAAAAATTAAAAAAATATAAATAATATTTTCATTACAGTATCTCTCGCTTAAAAATTATGATATTTTTAGCAAACAAATATATATAGTAAAATCTATATGAATAATTAAGTTCTTACACCAAGTAATTTAATTTCTCAGAAAAAGTTCACTTTCTAAAAATTTTTAAATTCATTTTCCTTTTGGAATTCTTAATAGAATTCAAAATCCACATATTTTCTCACGTAAAGCTACATTTTTATATGCATAAATCATATTTAAGCATTTTTAATTAATCTCTAGTAATTTTGTGTTTATTGTTGACTTTTTTTGTCCGCGTATCACAAGCATAGCAAGTAAGAGTAACAATCATTTATCATCAATTACAACCTCAAATGCATCACACTTTTTTACATTTTAAAATTGTAATTTAAGCTGTCAAATTTACAAGGCACTAGATAATTATCAAAACGTATAAACAATTAATAAATTATTAATTTTAAAGCATTAATTAAAAGTTGAAATCTAACCAAACGGAGATATGAAAAGAAGTGCATTGTGATCTTGCTTCGAAGTATTTTAATTGCAATTCCACTATGTTGTCCAAAGCTTTGAAAAAAATTATTAAAAAGTAATAAGTGAAATCAATCTTTTAAGTTAAATTAATTTTTTATTTTAAATTATTATAAATATTAATATTGAGTGAAATGACTAAAATATATGAAAACTAATAATACATATATATATATATATATATATATATATTAATGAAAAGTCACATAAACATGATATTACAAAGTCGGAAGTATGATCTATGCCGACATTTCTAAACTACTTTAAAGGAAATTTATCCATGGACCATCCCTTGAGGAAAAATCCAATATAGGACAATTCCTTTGAAAATTTCAAATTTAGTGACCTTTTAACATCCTAATTAGGAATATATATTTGAACTCAAAACTATATTGTTTTGGTTTTTAAAAATCTTTTGCCTATTTTCTAGTAAGGTTTTATCTAATTTTCAATGAATTTAGTGAATTCAGAACCTCTACATATTACAACTGAATAAAGACTTAGATAATCCAAAATATCCAACTCGCCAACTCAAGTTCTTACTTTTAAGGCTCATTATTGAATGGAAAACAAGGTTGAAAAGCTTTTTGTGTACTAGGTCTATGTCCTCGGGTTAAGCCAAGTTCTAAGGCACCTCAGTCAGTTATCAGACCCAACATGGACCCAATATTTAATTATTATTTTTTATATTCGTTTATATTGAAAACTAAAAAATTGCAACAAAAACCCTACGTACTTATGCATAGTTGCAAGCGACTAAGGTCTTCACTTGCAAATCTTTGGTCTTCACTCTTTCTACCTCCCTCTTTTACAAATATGCACACATTCTTCCTCCCTTGTATGCAAATCTTCATGCATTTCTAGGCATCTCATGTTCGTGCGGGGCTTCTTGACAAAATCATGAGTCACGTTATCTGTCTGTGCGTATCTCTCTTTTCTCTTATCTTCAACCTCGATTTGTTTGTACGAATTTGGACTTTTGGTGATTTTGAGCTTATGTCGATCTCCCATTTGTTGCCTTCTTCTCTTATCTTGAAATTTGCCTTCCATCCATCACTCACTTGTCACCTTCGTCTCGTCAGTCACTACCTTTTGCACTTTTCCTTCTTTAATCTTCAAATCTTCTTTCATGTTGTCAATCATACTTTCTTTTTCTCTAATCTTCATTTGCATGTAGGAGATACAGATCTAGGAGATTCACACTTTCTATCACTTTAGACCTGATTTAGACTCGAAAAGCTTAGTGGACTTCAACTTGGCTCAATTTTAACCAGGTCCATCTAGTCGGGTCTCAATACCGAGTGTCATTTTCTAAACTCGTCATAATCTAGAGTTGGGTCTCTTAGTCCATCTATAATCCAACCCTGCATGAGATTTGTGCACCACTAATACATATGTATCTCCAATCCTCATGAAAAATAAAATTGAAAAATGTGTGTGTGTGTATATATATATATATTGAAAACAGAAAGCATACTATTTGCAGAAAAAATTTTATCCATCATATAAAACATGAGATAGCACATTTGATGCTTACTCTGTCAGAAAAGTAGTCACTCTGTAATTAAATGAGGTAATAAGTTAATGCCTATATTGTAATTATTCGTTCTAACCTATCAAGCCCCTGCATATGGAGTTTCATTTACATAAATGGAACAAAATTGTGGAGAACACCTGTACATAAGTTTCATAAGCGTGTCTTAATTTACGTCTTCTTCCTACTCTCTTCTCCCCTACAGCCATGAATAGATCTAAGTAGGGTTGTGGGATGCTATTGTCACCTTGGATTTTACAATTTTAATTTTTATATATAATTTTATTTATTATTTTAGATTTAATTCTTTCATTTTTAATTGTTTATCTCCTTTAAGATTTACAAATTTACCTTTTTTTAGTTTAAATCTTTAATTTAAAAATTTTTACCTTTTTTAAATAAAATCTAATTCATTTTTTCCAAAGCATAAATCATATTGCCATGTAATTAAAAATATAAACACATTCAAAAAATGTAATTCAAGTTTTTCTTTATTTTCTCCTTATAATTAACCTTTAATACTGAAAACTGTGTCTGTTTCTCTGAATTTTATAGAAAATTCATACATCTCAACTTCAAAAGATACGAAGTGTAAATAATGACTGTCTAAGTGCGTTACAATATTCACTCCAGCAATACAAATATCTGCGATGATTCAAAGGGAAAAAAAAATGAAGTGGATGAGATCCAATGCAACAATTGACAGTACGCAGGAGATGGTAGTGTGGGGTTGGACACCCGTTCAGTACTGCAATTATGCAATGTGCAGATATTATGTACATATCCATATATCCACGAAGAAATGGAAAAGTTCACAAAGGAATCAAAGACAATGCTGAAATAAGGACCACACGAGTCTTTTTGGATAAAATTTGAAGAAGAATGGCCACGTCTGTCTGACATTGTCACACTGGATGGATATTCATACAATGAATCCCCACTCTCCCTGCATATTCAGTCCTCTCATCCGTCATTTTCCCCTCATTTACTCCCTTTCTCCCATCCATTTTCCCTTCCTCCAAACAACCCCACATTCACACTACGGCAATGGCGACTCCCATCTCTTCCACCTTTCACGCCTCTTTTCTTATGCCATCATCACCATCCTCTTCTTCGTCTTCTTCCTCTTCTTCTTCTTCTTCTTCTACTTCCACTATCTGTCTGCCCAGTTCATCACCTCACTTTTTGAAGCAATCGATAAAGTCCAGAACTTTCTTTAGCCCATCTGAAATGCTCAGATACAATGCTACTGCACCGAGAACCAAAAGAAACCATGGAAGTTCACTCCTTGTTCGTATGTCCTGGGACGGACCACTCTCTTCCGTCAAATTGATCACGCAAGCAAAAAATGTAGAGGTATGTTTTCAACCCCTTTTCTTCAATTCCCCTTTAAACGAGGAAGAGTCCAAAATGTTCCATCTTCAATTATTTTTCCAGGTTGATCATTCCCAAAATATCACATGAAATTATTTGACATTTGAGATTTTAAGCGAGAAGAACAAGAAATGTGTTATTTTTTTGCTTGATTGTATGTTGTTGAAGGGGAGAATTTTAAGTGAGAAAATTAATGCGGAATTATGTACAGTTAACGGATAAGGTAAAGCAGCATGTGGAGGAGAAGGTAGGGAAGGCAGTTCAGAACCATAGTCACTTGCTTAGGGAGGTGGATGTGAGGTTATCCATCCGAGGAGGAGGAGAATTTGGGAGAGGACCCATGACCAAAAGATGTGAGGTACTTTCTACTTGCATTCCAATTTCGGCTATTATTACTACATTGAAGAAATCTTCTCCTAATACGATTTACTTATCAAAAGACTTTATCTCGCAACTCATTTGCCTGCATATATGTTTGTCCACTTTTTTATTGACCAAAATAAACGAACAACGAGTTAAAAGCTTTTAATAACTTAAATCGCGTACGCGGCGTGAATATTTTAGTGATGAAAAGTTAGATTTCTTCCATGGATTAATCTAGATTTTGTGTGGGCTCTACTCTACTTGATTAGGTAACTTTGTTTACAAAGAGGCATGGAGTGGTGAGAGCTGAAGAAGAAGCAGAGACTCTATATGGGAGTATAGATTTGGTATCCTCAATCATTCAGAGAAAGCTGAGAAAGATAAAGGAAAAGGAGTCAGATCATGGTCGCCATATGAAAGGATTCAATAGGTTGAAGTTCAAGGAGCCTGTAACTCAGCTACCCTACGATGACATACAGACACAAACGCAGACAGACACACCTCCCCAGCAAGAGGAACAACTCATGGATGAGGTTGCTACCTTACTGTTATACGCTCTAGAAGTGAATACTTCAAATCGGAAAAATTGGAATGAATCTTTGATTTGGAAGCAGATTTCATGTGTAAATGTTCTAAATCATAATCTTTTCTGACATAAGATCTGAGAACTCATGCACGCATGCTAGAAATTCTTTCCATGTTTGTCTGTAGATATGTTACTACTGCTAAATCATGGACTGGTCTGACAGATTGTCCGCACAAAGTATTTTGACATGCCCCCACTGACAATAAATGAAGCAATTGAGGAGCTCGAAAATGTTGATCATGACTTCTATGGTTTTCGAAATGAAGAAACTGGTGAGCAATCATAGTGCAGCTATTTTTGCTATTCCCTCCACCATTCTTTCTATCAATAATCTATAATTTTCCATTTTGGGAGACTTAATTTATGCTCTCTACTTCAGGGGAGATAAATATCGTATACAGAAGAAAAGAAGGAGGTTATGGACTCATTATACCCAAAGGAGAAGGTAAAGCTGAGAAATTGGAACCTGTGGTGGTTGAACCAGCAAGAGAACCCTCCTTCACAGAATGAATGGCACTTGGGAAAACTTTTTGAAAGGACTTGAGAGCTTGTACATGATTTTTGGACATGACTTTTGGATACCAATAGCTATATCTTTGAACATTGGCAACTGTGATGGAGATTTGGTGTTGTGAGTGTAAAGAAAGTTTTCAAACATGATAAGAACTTTGTTTACTAGCTATTGTAAAACGAGAGAGGCACCATATTGTACTCATCACGTTATGTCACTGTCCAGAATTGACACTTGACAACGCTACAAGCATCTTTGAGAATATTGATTCCAGTTTCACGTTCGTAAAAAATATATGTAGTTCAAATGCTAAGAGAATAATGTGTGCAGCAAGTCCATTTAAAAAGGTGATGAGTTAGCCAAATAGTTGATAATTTGGTCTGATTGAGCGGTCCTATTACCTTACAGTTGATCAGCTTTCGTAAACCGTGATTATGCATAAGTCTAGTGTCCAAACTATCCCAAAATACAAGCTTTAGCTTGAGCCAGCAAAAGACCCTGGAACGTAATAACATGGGAAAGATACGACAACTTAGCCGCATATTTATTGAAGAAAGAATGGCACAAGTGACGGAGAATAAAAGAATACATTTACACAGTAAAGGTTTGCTGTTACAATGGATGTTTGAAGCCCCAAATGTCGCTTCAACCAAGCTCATTTAGTTTTGAATTGAAGCCAGACAATCTGGAATTACTAAGCAAATGGCCTGTCACGACTATTATTTTGAGTCTCGTATCTTTTAATAATATCTCTTCTTGCTCCTTGGTCTTTTATGTAGGAGTGGCTTTTATTGGAGTGACAGATAAGTTATCCTCTCTTGATTTTTTAGTTGTCCTGGAAAAAGGAAACATGCAATGTATCATTTTCCAGTCAATATACAAACATTAAAAGTATTACGGGAAATGTATGATCAAAGCAAAAGAAAAGGATGAGTAATTACTAGCAGCTTGCAAGTGGACTTGCCTTGGATCATCTCGCGTGTCTTTGCAGACTTCTATCCTCTCATGCTGGGTATTCTTTTCCCGGATAATGAAAGCAGAAGAAAAGCGAAAATCCTTAGGAAAATACCAGACTAAGTTCAAGTAATAGACTAATAATTACTAATAGGAAGGTGACATTCATTGCAAATCCCCTCATCCACACATAGTACAAAATTACAACATATCAGCATAATATAATATTACTTAAGCCAAACTATATGCGACTGATAGGGCAAAAAAAAGAACAAGTGCAAAGTGTCACTGCTTATCAATTATCGATGGTATAAAAACAAAATTAACAAATACTAAGGACAAACATGTATTTAGACATAAATGCATGTGGGCATGCACACACACAGAACAGTATGACATAATTCCACCACATTTTATCATTAAGGCAGTCCTATAAAATCACAATGCACAAATCTACAACATAAAGACGTCTCATAAAAAGTTCCTCAAAAGGCTTAGAGGAAAATTGGGATGAAGCAAATGGTAATAGTAATGTATAAGTATAACCTGACTGACAACCAAAGAATAGAAAGAATTCATGCAAATCTAGTCATGTGAGAGTATATAGATTCAGAAACAGCAGATTTCTTGAAACAGACAAGTGATGCTGGATTGCAACAAGGTGTGCGTTGAAACTTGTGATATGTTGTCACAACAGTACTATTACATAGAATTTATTCAATGCAAATTTTCCATTTTTTTCCTTTTATAAAATGAAGAGCCTAGTTTTGACAACTAGTTTTTCCATCTTTAATATCTAGCACTAACCAAAGAAAATGATGCTAAACTGTTAATATTATTGCTCAGGAAGCAAACGTTAATCTTTGGCTCTATATTCAAGTTTAGACCACATCATATAGCAAAACATCAGCATTCCATGATTTGGTAATCTTAAATAAATAAGTGTTTTGCTTGGCTTTGCTTTTTCATTAACATTTATATAAAATATTTTGCCAATGATTACATAGATCCAAATAAACTTAGAGTTATCAATTTATCTCAGAAAGCTCACTTAATAAAAAAGACAAAAATTATTCTGAATCAAATTTGATTAATTTCTTTGCCTCTTTAGATTAAATAGCCTCAAGAGGCCACTAAACATAAACCATAGTCAGAACAGTTATCAATGCCAGCATCTATAACAAGCATAAAATTACACAAGAAGAGCTCAAAACAAAAGAAAAAAGGAAGCTCTGAGAGGTTCATCTGATCATCTTCAAATTGAGAGCAAGAAGTCCAATATTAGAGCCTCCTAACAGGGAAATTAATCATCTTGATCAGCCCAGATTTCTTTCCTTCCTTTTCCATTTTCCCTTCTTTTTCTTTTACTTCTGGCAGTCAAAGTGTTCATAATAAGTAACAATTTGAGCAGGCAAAGAAAATATATACCATCACATACATACTTGAAAGAGATGTAGGCACTAGACACACGTGATTGTTACCCTATCTCAAGAAAAAGGAATTAGAAGGTAATAAGCAGTTAAGCACCTCCCCCTTGCAAGGTTGGACTTTATCCATAAGACTAAGAAACATTTCTCCTGTTAACTGTCTCCAGTAATTATGTTGCAGAGAAAAAGAAGATAAAATGGTATAAAAGCTGAGCCACATGCCAACCCTAAGAAATAAACTCTAAAAATCAAGTTGAAATAAGAACCTCATGAGCCCTCTATATAGTATCTCATGCTTCAATACATAGAAATTGTTCTTCAAGTCGTACCATTAAGCTTGATGTGGACCCCATTAGCTGTAAAAACATTTTACCAAAGTGTTGCCCCAAACACTATTACCCGTGTCAGCACCAGAAACATATTAATGTCACATCAAAACTGAACTGGCATTTCTGTTATTGCAACATCAGTAATAATAACCAACATGGTATGTCAGATTTCAACCACTAAAATTATAGGTAAACATGCAAACCGCTCTTAAACAAAGTTTATACAGTCCATAGGACCTTTTGTAGACTAGATTGGGCCAGAGCAACATCGTCAAGTGATAGAACTGGTCAACCTCTAAATCAGCCATTGTAAAGCTGGAGAGGACTAGTCAATGGACGGCTGTAAATCATACAAAGGATTGCCATCGTAATACCTAAAGGCTAGAGCATGGGTATTTCAAAATTGAAACCAAAGAATACAAATAATCTATCATAGGAAACATAGGAAAGTAAAATGAATTTATATGTTTGATGTTCGATCTATGGGAAAGGCACTAGATATGTATATATAATGAGAAGCAAATTCACTCTTGCTGTTTTCATGGCTGTGCTATTTCTATCACATGAACTGTAGCGTGAACTTATTGAAGGGTAATTCAAAAGACAACCGAACTTATCAATCTTGCAATCATAATTTAGACCATGAAAATTGGAGACATGTGAAACAAGCCTAAAGAAAACATATAAGATACTGAACCCCCACTTGAAAAGAATTATACTTTGCGTTTCAGATTCCATGCAATTGCCAAAACAACAAAGAAAAGCTTCTCCCACATTGGCGCATTGCACAATGTATTAATCACTTCAACATTGTTCAAGGCCAGTTATCACCCTAATCAAATTAAGCCTTTCGTAAGATGCTTGAGTCATCAAAAGCACACCGATGTATATATCCAAACTCAATAATACAACTCCTGAATAGCAAAGCGACCAATCAGCTGAAACCAACATAAAATATAAAGGAGCCATCACTTTCCAAGCATGCGATAATGCTATGCAAAGCATAGATAATACTAAACATTCGTAAAAGCCACATCAAATATAGAAACACCAACAAACAGAATGCCAGCGCTCATCAGTTAAACAGTTAATAAAATTCACGCATTAGCGCGGGCATTCTGCACTGTAGAGGGAGCTCGTAATAGCTGCAGATAACTTTCGGAGTTTAGAACACCATATCAGTTTATCATAAAGATTCAGGCAAAATATAGAAACACATTATAATCTCTTACTTGGGTGGACGGCGTTATAAACTTTCCCCCCTCCTTCTTCACATGGGCACTATTATGATTACCAAACCCAAAAGTCCTTTTGCTTTTCTTCTTGGCCAAAAACTTCGACTTTCCTTTCTTCTCTCTAAATTTCCACACGTTATTCTTTCTAAACACAAACTTCTCAACCTTCCACCCTGGGCAACTCGTATCGATCACAGTCACCTCAGTCTTGGAAAAACCTTTCAACTCGTTACCACCATTCTCCTTCTCCTCCTCTACATTGGAACAAACTATATTCTCTTCTTTCAGTTTTGAGGCATCGTTACTGAACGAATTCGTAACGGGGACATTGTAGTCCTTTTCCGCACAGTCGACGATGCTACTGTTACTAAACGAAGAAGCGACGAATAATTTGGGGTTTGTCTGCTTCCTGGGACACTTCTTCCCAGAGCTGAGGCTACCGCCCATGTTGAAGAGCTCAGCAAGGACGCTGCTCATTGGTGGGGGAGCATCGGCGGTGGAGATCTCGGACCCTCGAGTCCGATTCTTGGGCAAGTGAGTGGGTTCGGAGATGAAATGGTAGGAATCGGAGGAGGTTGGGTTAGGGTGGTTGGCGAGGAAAGAATCGAGGTCGAGGCCGTCGCCGGTCGGGATGCCCTTGTTGGACCGGAGCCGGTCGAGCCAGTTTAAGCCGGACTTTTGTGCCGGAGCCGAACAGAGCATTCTCAGAAGAGGAAGAAGAAGAATCTGGAGAAACTGGAGAGAGTTTAACTCGAAATAATCGGAAGGAGACAAAGGGAGAAAGAGAGACTGAATCGCAGGTAAGGGAAATTCACAGTCCGCAGTCCACACAGAGGGAGAGAGATTGAAGGACAGAAGGAGGAAGAGTGCGAAGTGCGCGTAGACAGTGGCTGCCACGTGGCGCTATGTAATGTGCTGTATTTTCAAAATTGATAGAGAAAGAGTAATGCTCTTTTACGATTACGGTGCGAAAGCATGAAACATGTGAAATTACGATACTGCAAAGATGACTCTTCAACCCAAAAAAACAGCGTGTATTTTCTGTTCAAATCTCTTACAATTGTACTATTTTTCTTTTTAGGGTTTTCTCTCCTTTCATTCTTCACCGTAAACATATTTAAATCGACATACTTTGACATCTACTCTCCTTTTCCTGAATCTAATTTCTTCTACCGCGTTTGGAGACCAAGACGGTATGACGCTATATCACAATTACATCCTTCATATGATAAAGTTTGAAACTTTAGAACATTTCCATACCGTAATTTTGAGTCACTTGAACCACATCATCGTCGACTCGTTGATGATGGCGAAGAGCAAAATTTAACCAAAGCTTTACTTTAATGGGATGGATTTCGGCGGGAAGAAAGAACACACGCCACAATAGACAATTATTTTTTAATTTGTGGCCAGAAAGACAGTTCTGTTTCTGAAAACAAGTTTTCAAAAACTTATTTGAATTATTTGTTCTAAAAAAGTTCTTGGGTGTTCTGAATCTTTTGTCAATATTATATTATTGATGACATTAGACTCACATGTAACTCTTTATATTTTTTATATATTTTTACTTAATTAAAACATAATAAATGAATCACTAATTTATAATAATATATAATTTAATTTAAAATTAATACAGTTATTTATAATAATTATATACAGAAATTAAAAATTATATAATTATCATATTTAATTAAAAATTAATATATAAAAAACTGCACATAATTTTTTTTATAAAAATTAGATTTTTCGAATGTCTCTTGATTTTGAAAATAAAAAATTATAATAATTATAATCCGTGCTTTATCTTTAATTTTTTTAAAATATTATCTTCTTAAATTCTTAATACAATGAATAAAAATAATACTGTTAAATATTTTAAAAAATTTTCATAACCCGGAAAATATTTAAAACAGGATTCACATTCATTTAAATTATTGACTTTGTCAATGGCGTTTTTTAATATCAAGTTTGGTGCTGTTTTTCCGAAAGAGACATTAAAAAAAAACAGTCAGCTCCACATCGCGAAAGAGAGAAAGCATGGAGATATTGACAGCTTATCCCATCCAATAAACCTATAATTTTCATCATTGAAGGGTATAGATGATGACTTTACGTATAATTAATTTACTTGCTTTAAGCTTATGTGCAAAATGATATTAGTGAAAAAAAATACAGTTTTAATTCTTTATTTTTTACTTTAAAATTAATTTGATCTTTTTAAAATAATAATGTATTAAAATAATTCTTCAAAGATAAAACCCTTCAAAAAAAACTTTTAAAATTAGTTTTCATAAGCATCAAATTCATTTATTACTATTTTAATATTTTTTTATTTTTAGAGTACCAAATTAATCTTTAACCATAAGTAAATGACTAAAATTATATTTTTTTTAATATTAGAAAGAATTATAATTAAATATCATGATAATATAATATTTATTATTGTGAATTTGAAATTTTAAAGTGTTTAAAGATAAAAACTTTTTCAGTTTCAAAACCTTCTTTCTAAAATATTCATAATACATCATTAATAGGTTGTAAGACAATGTTATAGGGAGTTGAATATTAGAAATCAATTTAGCTCGTAAGGTGTGGATTAAATTAAAAATTATTCCATTCTCAAAAATTAAAATAAAATTATACTGTATATAAACTATATTTCAATTAGTTGGCCTTTCCAATCGGTCAAAGTTAACCAACCATTAGTTAGCATATAATTAACTCTAAAATTAAGCAGAGTCAAACACAAACGATTTCTCACTTAAATATGTATTTCATTGACACAAGAAGCTGCTTAATTTAATTAGAGAATGTATATTACACGAAAATGTCCATCAACTCAACTAACAATTCGAAATTTTAGGACTCATCATGATGATCATTGAAGTTCTTCAATATCATCTCATGTCTATTTTTCTCATATTATCATGTCAAAAAAATATAGATTATAATGAGTAATATTCATGATTTAAATGAGTCACATATATTTAAATAAGATTAGGTATTATTTATTTTATATTTATCTCTCTTTAATATAATAACAACATGAAAAAAATGAACATGAGAACCAAATTAGAAATTAATGTGATTAGGAGGATTAGTTTGTTTTAATAGCTGGATGAGGAATATGAGTGTTTTAGTTTGTTTTAAGGACAATCATTTTCTTCTCTTTTTAAGGCTCATTTATTGTCTCATCCCCGACTAGTACAGTCAGCACCACATCAAGAATGAGGGAAAGGATAGAGCTGAGACAACTTATCCTATCAAATAAACCTACAATTTTCACCATTAAATGTATAAATTATGACGTAATGGATGATCAATTGCTCTCAAATCTATTACATACGATTAAAATAGATTCTTTTTAAATGTGAAGATTTAAATTCTTAATTTTTATTTTTTATGTGTAAATTTTATGTAATTAATAAAAAATAATGATGTATTTATTTATTCTTTAAATAAGTAATTTATTATGATAATTTTTTTAAGTAAATGAAAAATTAATTATTTATTTTTTAAAATTTGAGATTTCTTTATAACGAATGAAAAAAACTAATAAATAAATAAATTAATTGTTTCATAAATTTTTAATAAAAAATTATAAATATAATTTGATATGATTCAAAATTAAAATAAAAAAAATAATATATGATAATCCCCTCTCAGAGAGCATATTATGATCACTTATTTCTCACCAATTTCATATAACCAATTTTATAGATTTTATCTAATTTATTATGTTTTATTTATACTACAATTATTAAATTTATTTTTTACTAACACTTACAAATATTGTTGATTTAAAATATATTGACATATAGTAAAATAAACTAATTTTCTCTGATGCAACGTGCAGGCAAATAAACTAGTTAATTATGATTAATGAACTACATCATTTTGCAATTAACCATGGAAAATTATATTTCAGAATCATAATTTTAAAATATTTATTATAATAAATCTTAAAATTTTAAATCATTTATTAGCAACCATAATTTTAAACATTATTTTAAACGACATGAAAGTTAAATTTCTATCTTAAAATTTTATAAATATAAGAAATAAATCCTAAAATAAAGTATAAGGATCTCATGACAAAGTATTTTAAAATTAAAAATTAAAAAAAAATATATTTTAATTTTTAACTATTTGAGTCATTGTTAAGTTAGTTTTCTATAAATTTTATAATATTAAAATAGTCTTTTACAAATTTAACAGTGACCAAAACAAAATATATGTACTCGTAATTTGAGAGATTAATTTTTGTTATATTTTAATGTTTGAATGACTATTTTGTCAATGAAAAATAGTGTAATATTAAAACAAAAAAATGAGAGATTGATATAATTAGTTTTTTTAAATAAATTTGTTCCATTAATCTTTCATACGTTATAAAAATTAATATTCTTTTTATTACACAGCAATTTCTCTTTTCAACGGAAATAAATTATTTTTCCCCTTATAATCAAATACTCCATCTTTTGGGCATTGAATGAAGCCAGGAGAGGTAAGCGGAAAAATGATAGGGTGATTCTTTTTTAAATTAAATTTTAGTGATTTGGATTCGATATATTTAAAATTTGGCGTATTTGGAGCATTTAGTTACTTTGATGACATTTTTTTTTATAAAAATTTAATATATATTTATAAAATAAGAAAATAGAATAAAACATTACAAATGCATGAAATGCGCTAAATCTTAAATGCGCATAATCCAAATTGAAATTTTAGTAAATATCACCCTTGTTTTTTAAATTTATTATATTATACTATGATGATACAAATCTTCTTAGTTCTATTTTGTTGAAGAAAATAAAAATTGAAAAACTTTCTACACAAAAAGCTGTTAAGTTCCATGCTTACTATTTTCTTTTTTACAATTATCATTTTGTTCTCACATTTTTAATTCAGTATTAATTTAGTCATTTATAAATTTATAATATCAAAATATTTTTCAAAAATTTAATATTAATAAAAATAATTAATTACTTAAAATAATTATGATTAGATTAATGAATAATTACTTTTGATTAATGTTAATTTTTGGAAGACCATTCAAGTACTCTAAATTTAAAAAGAATTAAATTGACTCCGAAGCAAAAAGTAAACAGCTAAAATAGTTTTTTTTTTTTTTTCTTTGACAATATGATATCCAAGTAGTAACAATGCACATGATTATATACTAAAATATAATAATATGGGTTTGAAAACTTAAGATATTAGTATAAAACACCTAAAAAAATACTAATTTTTTTAATACTGACATTTTAGAGTATTAATATTCATCAACTTATAATTATACTATTTGTTTTTTTTTTCTTTTAAAGCAATATGACTAGGTGGCATTCAAGTTAGAGTCAAATTCTAATTTGATCCAATCTACATTTTTTATTTAGTCTCTTAAAAATTATTTTATCAATTTAGTCCTTATGTATAGGTCATTCTCAATTTAGTATCCCATAAGTAAAGTCATTATCAATAATATATTTTATATTTTTCTAAATTAATATATATTTTTAAAGATATTATTAATAATAATTTAGTTTGTGAGGTATTAAATTAGAAAATAATAATTTTATGAGAGACTAAATTAACAAAAAGACTATATATGCAAAGGAACAAGCCACATAAAATAACAAAAAATTTAAAGAGACTCAAACAAAAACCATTTCTCACTAAAATATGTATTTCATTCGCACTAGAAAAGCATAATTTAGAGAATGTTAATTACACGTAAATATCTGTCAACTCAACAAACATTTCGAATTTTCGGGACTGAGGTGGATGCATGATCGTTAAAGTACTTATTTTTAGGGATAAGGATGCTTTAATTAAGCATGCTTAATGACTCGCTAATCATGTGACTTTGAGCAGTAGTTTCCTGTAATATCTAGCTACATATATAAAAGGCACAAAATCCACTAGCTAACTGAAGAATATGAATATTTACTATTTAGGCTTTCCTATAAGCTTTTTATTTTTTTCATTTTTTATCTATTTGAAGATAATAGGAGCACCAAGCTGCAACCTTTCTTGCATACTTTCATATTCACCAAGAATGTTTTGCATGTGTGTGTGCTTCAGCATTCTCGTGAAGGAGAAATACAACTATGGGGTAGGTAAGTTTATTCTTGCGTGTTTAAATTGGTATTGTGGTAACATAATTTTAAATTAATTTTGTTTAAATGTATATTTTTTTTGTCGATAATCAAATGTAATTTTAGATTAGAATAATTTATATTTAATTTTTTTATTTGTATAATTTATCTAACGCAAAAATAAATATTTTTTATTTTTGTGCAAATAAAAAATTAGATGACAAAATCAAATAAAAATATTTATAAAATAAACTTTTATTTAAGTTTACAAATGGATTTTTAATTATATAAATGAAAGAAGGAACAAAGATATTTAATTTCTAAAACCGTGTTTGATAACTTTCAATGTAATTAGTGTTATTTTATACGAAGTACAGGTTGCACCATAAAAGTTAGATTATTTTAATCTCCTCCCTAACATTAATGTATCAATCACTGCGCATATGAATCACACCAAGAGAATTCGCACACACAGTTAGGCACCACGTTCTTCATGTGAATGGTGAACCGTCCAGTACTTTCACACTCGAAGTTAAATTAAATTTATTATATTATAAACTCAACTCATATAAATAAAATAAGTACATATTAGAGTCCCGTCAATTGCATTAATTTATGTTAATTAATTTGTACTAATCTACCATAAAATAAACATATTTTTTAAGAAATATTTAAATTTTACAGTCTTCCTTTCTATTTAATATATATATATATATATACTATTATTTAAAATAAAAAATAAATTGGAAAAATTATTTTGTGATGGTAAAAGATGAGTTATAGTAATACATATTTTGATTAAAATACCTTTATATATTATTTAACTATTATAATGAATATTAAATATGTGCTTAACTAATATAAAAATAATTAATTTCTCAATTTGGAATATATAAATTTATAATTTTCAACATAAAATAATAATAATATTGGAATAAGACTTCAAAACTTTTTTACGAAATAAAAGAAACTAATATATATATATATATATATTTTTTTTTTTTAAAATATGCTAGTACATTTTAGCTTTAACAAAATTAGTATATGGTCAATGTAATTTAAAAATTTACTTCTAAGAAAGCATATTAATAATTCAAAAGTAAAACTGCATGCAACGAGTTACGAGCTGTCAGTCAATTGACCAGACAATTAAATCTGAATTGCAAAGTATTCAACAAAAGAAAGTGTCAATTTTCAAATCGTAGTACTGTGAATACCGTGTTAAGCCACTTGACTTTTACTAATTCCTTAATGTTAGATTCCCCTTTTCCCCACACTAAATTCTTCTTTTCCGCATGCATCATTCCCACTTTCTTCGTTTACCTGGTCACCACTCACCGTACACAAGCTTTTACCACTGTCCGTGAATTTACAACACCACTAAGCCTTGTCCGTGTCATGAAAAAATTAACCAAAAAAAAAAAAAAAAAGCAAACCTAGTCAAAGAAGTGTTAGTATTCATGAGAAAGTAAAACATTTTGAATTATCAAAGATTGTCAATTATGACTTCTTAATATTAGATTTTCAACTTATTTTCGTCAGAGGGATATCATTCCTTTCTCTCTTGGCAAGTGAACAAAGTATAATTTTTCTTTCTTATTTAAAACGTTATATTTTCGTACTTTGTATCCCTACCGACCATGATTAAGAACTAAAATTAATGTAAATCAATCTTCCCCTTAGCCCAGTCCAATAATCTCTCGGAGTTTTGTCATTCAGGTAAAAAGGGGATTCTCCCAGAGTTTGATTTCACTAGCAAAATCGGTCGGTGGTGGTGGCAGAGCCTAGTACTGATGGGTTTGGTGGAGCGCCACAAACGGGTACGGTAGCGATCATTGAAACATTTTTTGTGGATTGTGAGAGACCACATAGTTTCATAAGTTGCTATTGCATTATGTTGTGTTTCCCACCACGGCAAAACATTAGAAAAACCAAATAATAATAGAAGGAAAACGAGTCCAAAGAATTTAGGTAACGTGAAAAACAAGGGCTTCGCGAGTCAGCGAGCCACAAAACCTATGCGCCCACTAATCTTTCGTTGGCCTCCGTTGGCTTTATTGGAAACGATCCAGCACCGTCAATTGACATCTGTAGACTCCTCCCTCGTCGTCGCTTTCAATCTCCCCCACGCATCTTTATCTTCCGTCTCCACCAATCTTTATATTTGTCCTCTGATTCTTCTTCTCATTCATTGGTTCCCCAGAGACTTTACATTTTTCACCCACCCATTCACTACAACCACCACCGTCTATTGCTCGTGAAGTTGCTTAGCCACACCACGGCGTCGTTGTGAGATAAAATCGAAGCCAACCTGGAATTTTTTCCTATCTTCGTCCCTTATCTCCACCCCTCGTGTCTCAATCAATACCCATTATCCTGTTGTCCTCCTCTCCCTCTGTTTTTTCACCAAAGTCGTCCACTTTTTGCTTCCTGGATTGAGTTTTCTTCCTGTAAATTTTTTAGGTTCCTCATCGAAACCCCCTTCAACCTTTTATTCTCCTCGATTTGTACTGAAGATATTTTGTCAAAGGAGTGAAACTTTGTTGAAGGGGCAGGTCTAATATGAGGGCGTTCTTCTTTTGTTAAAAAAAAATTCTTTTTCGTCTGTTCAATTTTCGATATTCTGTTTTCCTGTTGATATGTCTTTGGTTCAACCTTTTTACGATATATTCGAAAATTCCACAATATTAGGAGTTTGCACAGGGATGGTTCTATTTCTGGGTCCAATCTGGCTCGCATTTTTGGTTGGCGTTGTTGTTGGATGGGCTTGGAAGCCGAAATGGGCGAATTTGGGAAGACAAGAATTAAGTTGTTCTCTGGCCAAATCATTGGATTGGTGCTCCCTATCGTCGTCGCCTTTCAAGCCAGTATTTTCGCCTCATACGGGTTCTGAACTGCAGTCATCAAATCCACAATCTTTGGTCATGCATAAAGGGCCACTCTCTTCTCCCCCAACAGAATATGATAGTTCCTGCAGGTACTTGGCTTTTAGGCTTCTAGAGATTATGATTGTAATTAGTTTGAAATTAGAACTTAAACGTAGTTTGTTCTTGCTTGTTTCTCTATTTCTTTTGCTTATCACTTATATTGCTAGCAAGGATCTCCAAGTTATTTCGGAATAATAATATTGAACACACTATAATAAATATTATATCTGAAAGCAAACTGATTTGTTTTTTATTGAGTTAGTCATAGTGGTATTGCTCTCCCCTTGGTGGTCGTAAGATGTTGCTTTGGTTCATAGTGATTGTCTTGCTTGAAGTAGGAAAGGAAGACGAAGGAAGAACCAAAACCCGGATTCATGTCATCTGTTTGATAACTTTGAAGTTTCTTCAGCTTCTGGGATGAATAACTGATTTGTAAAGTGTTAGGAAGTCTTCCTTGAAACCACTTACTGTAGTGTGTGTGATAAATAAGCTATCCGGCTTATAGTCTCAGTGCGAGCTCTTATACCTGGTTGCTTTTTGTGCTTTGTATGTGGATCTATGTGTATCTTTTCTGAATAAATTCATGAAGGGCAGATATCTCACTTTGTTGTACTGTGCAGTGCGTCCGCCACCAATGAAGACACATCTTCTGTTTTTAAATCGGAGGATTTACAGCATTTGTGGCAGCTTGTAGAGGTAAAAGATGGAGGTCCTCCATGGATTCAGATGATGGATCGTTCCACTCCCAATATGACTTACCAAGCCTGGCGTAGAGAGCCCAAGGTAACATCTCTTATTTATTGTGTTGGTAATTGTCTATTCTGGTTTTAATATGCAATCGTGCAATAGAAAATTGAGTATCTATTCTCTGCTGAACCTTCTAATTTTCTGTGAATAACTTAATTTTTTCATTGGAATTTATTGATCACTTTTAGGAGGGCCCTCCTCAATATCGAAGCAGAACTGTCTTTGAAGATGCCACGCCTGAGGTAGTGAGGGACTTCTTCTTGGATGATGAGTTCCGTTCCAGGTGGGATGACATGCTTGCAAGAGCCACTACCTTAGAAGAGTGTCCCACCACTGGAACCACAAAAGTGCAATGGATACGGAAGGTGAGAACCTCTTACCTTCATTTTGTTATGCTTTGTGTTTAGTTCTTTGTTAGCTTGGTTTGAAATTCTTATGGTCATCAATTCTTTGTGGCACAGTTCCCATTTTTCTGTAAGGACAGAGAATACATAATTGCTCGACGAGTATGGGAATCCGGAAGATCATACTATTGCGTGACAAAGGTATGAGAAGGAGGTTGACTCTGTAAACTTGTGTAGGAAAATTCTTTTATAGTAATTGATACTGAGTGCAGCAGCTGGCATTGCAATTAAATATCACGTTTTCTGCTGAAATTGTTTCTGTTGATTATTTTGGGGCTCTTTGTCTCTTGTGTTAGATCAAATTATTGTAGAGCAAACATAGAGGGGTAACTTTAGTATGATAAGAGAAACTGCTTAAGCAACATTTAGAGTTTGCTTAGCAGTTTCTTGCTCTTAGATGTTGATGGTCTGGAAATTATTGGGACAATTATGTATATTCACACTTGCTGGCAGCAAAGAATTAGCCTCTGTCCTATTGGTGTCTTAACTTGTTGATTATTAAAAACTTGTAGTTATGTAAAATGGTCAAGATTCTTTCTATTGCAGGATTATGCTGCAATGTTTATTTCTTTAGCCTTGTTTCTTTAAAGTTCATTAAATAAATGCTAAGTTGGGTAAGTAACCACTTCAATTATTTTCATTATTTCAGGGAGTAGATAGTCCATCTGTCCCAAGACGAGACAAACCAAGACGTGTTGATCTATATTATTCAAGTTGGTGCATTCGAGCAGGTATATATTTTCATTGCAGTCAATCAGTCATTTAGTCAAAGATAAACTTTGATTATGAATATGAAGTCACACTTTCACTTATGGAGCAAAGTGTTATCTTCCCCACCTTTTAAACCAGCAAAACTCTCACTGGAGTAGACAAGTTAAGTTAGGACTAATTATGCTATTTCACTTGACAGTGGAGTCCCAGAGAGCGAAGGACCAGTTGACTGCTTGTGAAGTTATGCTTTTCCATCACGAAGAGATGGGCATCCCATGGGAAATTGCAAAGCTTGGAGTACGCAAAGGGATGTGGACATTAGTCCAGAAGATTGAACCTGGCTTGCGGGCCTACCAACAAGCAAGAGCCGCCGGTGAGCCAATTTCTCGGTCAGCCTTTATGGCTCAGATCAACACTAAGATCAATACAGCAGACCTGCAATCCTTAGGAGCCTCTGATGATCAATCTGAAACAGAAATTGTGACCAATTCTGGGAAACCACAGGGCGTGAACATACCAAAGATGCTCATAATTGGTGGAGCAGTAGCTCTTGCTTGCAGTCTTGATAAGGGCCTGGTGACTAAGACACTTATATTTGGTGTAGCAAGAAGATTTGCGAATCTAGGAAGGAGATAGAAAGTAATCAGTCTCTGGCATTCTGTTTCTTGGGGTAATTGATATTCTCTGAAGTTATCACCATCAGTTATCTTCAAAACAATTGAGAGGTTTCATATTGGGCCAAAACCAAGACAAAGGAAGAGAGAAAGTGTTGGAGTGCTTTTCTTTTTGGTGATAGGTTATGGAGGGCACTATTATTCAACTTTTTTGTTTTCTTTGTTGGACCATGAATACTTTGTTGGTTCGGAATATGAAGGCAGTGTATGCTGTATATACTCAGTAGGTGCGTAGTAACATCAGAATGCATTTATTATCAGTTTTATCATAGTTCATATACCATTATGTATAATGGCAAACATCTTGCTACAAGTCCATAATCAAAATTTTATTTAGGTAAAGGTTTACGTGTCTCGTTGATATTTTAACAAAAATTTTCTTTTACTCTTGCAATGGCTGAAGAGGAATGGATATACCAGAGTTTCATAACAATGCAAATGTTGTCTGGTCAAAGTTGATACAAAAGCACATCCTTTTGCTGTCAAAGAAATAAACAAGTGTATAATATTGTGTATATCTTCTGAAGTATTTATATATAATATTTTAAAATAACTAGTTTTATTTATGGGGTCAAGAATGAAGTGAGCCTAGTCATTTAACATAAGTGTCAAAGGCTGATCGGTTAATCAGTTGGGATTTTAAATGCCACGTGTCGTTCAAAATGACATTGTAGGATAATCTGTGTATAATGATGGACCAGTTGTTCCTGAATCAAGCAGAGTCCAGGGCTTTGTTAGAGAGCAATTATGGCATGAGAATTATGGATCGTATTCAATGATGGAAGGAAGAATTTTGGAGATGCCTTAGTGATGAAGACAGAATGGATTTTAAGGAGGGGAATAAGATCAAGAGATAAAGTTAGCTTGGTGTGGAATGTTATAAATATGGCTTCTTATATAATACTTAGTAAATGATCCTTGTCATATTGGGTGCAAACAGGTTTACGGTTGTTGGGTACAGTTTCATGTTCCCCGCAATTTCGTGGTTCTTGTGCAGTAGCAATTTTAGACCATAGGCTTTTTATCTAATGATCCGTACTACATAATTTATTATTTAATTTTAATAAAAATTAAATATTTTATTAAAAACTATTACGATAAGTTTTTAAATGAATAACGAACAAATTATTAAAAGCTATTCAGTTTTTACTTTTCTTAAACTAGATATTATTGTGTATTAAAAAAAATTAAAATATTAATATGTTTTTGTATATTATAATCATTTGAAAAAAAATTATATTCGGATTAAATAAAAGATTATATTAATTAAAATTTATATCATTGAAATTTTATTTAATAATCTAAAATTACTATCATAGAAAACTGTATTATCAATGGAATAAAATTGATGGAGTAATTTTAAGAGTGATTGCCTCGATGTTTTTATTGCATATTATATTAAGAGAAAGACATGCAATAGTGACATGTTAAAATATGTTGACTGTATATCAATTTAAAATAATTTCTTATATTTATATTTTAATTTCAATAATTGTAAAATTAATTAAAAACCAATTTTTTAAAAAAATTTCAATTTACTCCCTTCACTTTTTATTTTTTAGTAATCCTACAAAATTTTAGTTTATAAATTAAAAATAATGATAAAGTTAGAAATTTTGGGGTTATTAAAAAAAATGATGAGATAACAAATTTATAAACTGATGTTTTCATAAAGTTACTAGAAAAGAAAATAAAATTAAAAAGTTTGAAAAGAATTTTGTTAAAGTACCACGTAGTAATGGAGATGAGATAATCTCGAATTTACCAAAATATTAATATGTCTTTGTATATTATCATAATTTTCTTTAAAAAAAGTTCTTGTAACTGATATTAAATGAAAAAAATTATATGATACAGTTGAAATCATTAAATGTTTTAAAATAATCTAAAATATCGTAGAAAGCTACACTAATGCGAGAATGAGTCCCCGGAGAAGGGCCAAATTAGATTGTGTAGAATCTTCATGGAACCTAACCTTATCTTCATCTTGAAGTGATTGCATTAAGCTTTGTCCAGAGATTTTCATCTTCGCTGACCCCATCTGTGTCTTAGCCGAGGCGTGATGGATCTTTGGCATTTGGGTGGATAAATGATTGAATTGAAACCAATAACACACAAGACGATGAATCAAATCCTCCACGTGCGTCATATTTTACTCGCTGGCTTTGTTGAATAGAAAAATATGGATGTATGGTAACTACAAAGAAGAAGTAGACAAATCTTATGCTTTTTGGGATCTCTTATACTATATCTTAGGCTTTCGTTGGACAAGGACTTGATCCAAAGTTTTGGATGTGATTCATACCTCCCTAGGATATGGATTGATGTGAGAGAGACAACCTAGATATTAATGAAAGTTTATATATATGGTCTCACTTTAGTAATTACATCTTACGTTGTTCTCAAATGAGACACGTGAAGTTTGAAGGGTGAAATTTTAATATTATATGTTAACATTTTAAGTGAGGAAACGAAAAATTACGAAGAACCCAAAATCATCCCAAACTACTCAATTTAGAGTGGTTTAGTTAAAAGAATGGACTAGGAGTGGTGTCCGGTCGGGCGAGATGATTTGAATATTTTAAAGATTAGTTGAATGTTTAAAAGTTGATGGGAGCAAAGTTAGCTTGGTGTGGAATGTTTTAAACATGGCTTCTTATATAAATAGATTACTATATGATCTTTGTCATATTTGGTGCGAACAAGTTTAAGGTTGTTGGGTATATTGTCATGTTCCCTGTAGAACGAAATAGTATTTTGCAGTAGCAATTTTAGATCATAGGGTTTTTATATAATGATCTAAAATATATTACATAATTTTTAAATTAATTTTAATAAAAATTAAAATTTTTTTTAAATCATAGTAATACAGAAAGACATATTATTTTTTAATGTTGTAATTATAAGATTTGAGGAATAAATAGCCAATTATTAAAAGTTATTCAGCTTTTTTTTTTATCTCATAAACATAATATTATTGTGTATAAACAAATTTAAAATATTAGTATGTCTTTGTATATTATAATAATTTTTTCCAAAAAAAATTATTTTTATTGAAATTGAAATTTAAAATATTAGATAATACATTTTACATCATTGCACTTTTTATCTAATCATCTAAAATTACTATGGCAGAAAACTGCACTATTGCGGGAATGAATCAACATAGAAGGGCTAGATTAGATTGATTAAAATCTTCATGGAAGATAACCTTACCTTGAAGTGATTGCACTCATTTTTGTACAGAGTGAGCCACGTCATAGGCCAAGTGTGAAAGACATTCATCCTTATTTTTTTACTCTTAATTCTTTTGTGGGAAGTTAAAGATTTTCATCTCAGTTGACCATTTGTTTCTTAATGTAATAATAATATAGAATATTAATTTTAATAAAATCATTTTTTTAATTATCTCCATTATTTTTTTAAAATAATTTTATTAGAAATCAACTATTACGTAAATATATTATAATTAACTAAATTTTTTTAGAAATCATGATGGATCTTTGACATTTTAATGGATAGATAATTGAATTGAATCCAATTATACAGACGACGGTGAATCAAATCCTGCACATTTCTTATTTTACTCGTTGTTTTTGTTGAATAAAAAAATATGGATGTATGGTAACCACCACAAAAAAAAAAAAAAAGATAAATCTTACGCTTTTTGGGATCAATTATACGATATCTTAGGATTTTGTCAGACAAGGACTTGATTCAAAGTTTTGAACGCGATTCATACCTCCTTACGATATGGATTGATGTGGGATGTGTGAAGTTTGAAGGGTGAAATTTTAATATCATGTGTTATAGTTTGTTAGACAAAAATAGAAAAATTAAGAGGATTAAGTGAGGAAATAAAAATTTATAAAGAACCCAAAATCATCCCAAACTAGTAAATTTAGGTGGTTTAGTTGGAAGGATGGCTTAGGAGTGGAGAAGGATCGGGCAAAAGATGGTTTGAGGAGTATTTTAAGGATTAATTGGATGTTTGAAAGTTGATGGGAGTAAAGTGAGTTAGGATGGTTTCTAAACCAACTTAACCATCCTATATCTCAATTTTCAAATACCATCTACTTTCTAAATCAATAAAGTGTGTTATTTTCCTCATCCCAATTCACCCTATCTTATTGATGATCATCATGTTTTATTGTCTTGTTCTTAAAAATTAGAGTGGGAAATAAATTAAAATATTTTTCAGACCATATAAACCCACGCTTGCGAATCACCTATAGTAAATGAAAATTCTATAGTTACTGTTTATAAATAAAAAAATATTTTTATTAATATAATATATTTTTATTAATTTAATATTAATAAAATATTATTTATTATTATTATTTTTTATTAGAGATTCTCCATTTATTGAAAAAAATCCGAACTCATAGACCCACCTCACTTCATTATTTTAGAAACGTCCAATCATTAGTTTATATTCTCAAACATTCCACTCAGCCCCTATCCTTTTAAGAACTATTAAATTAAATGCAAGAGGCAACATCTACAATGCTATTTATCACCTATCAAATAGCCTCCTAGGATGCCAATTGAGCTGATACACCTGTCGCCTTTTGGTGGTTGAACATGTGTATAATTATTAAATTCACGATTTTATTATTTAAATTTATAAATTTATAATTTTATATATAAAATATTAGTTAACTTGATATAAATTTAAAATTAGTATAAATTTAAATAAATTTATAAATTGACTTATTAAATTTATTGAATTTACGATTTTAATGAGTCAACTAATTTATAAAGTTAGTAATATAATAATTTAAAATTAAAAATAAACAAGATATAGATAAACTTCTTTTTATAAAATTTTTACAATTTTTTTTACAAGTTTAAATATACATAAAAAATAATAAAATTACATCTAATATATATTTATCAAAAAAATAAAATAAATATTTTTTAATTAATTATATTAAATAATTATTTATATATGATTATTTTAAAATATTTATGTTGAGATTATAATTTATAAAATATGAATAATTTTTATTTAAGTATAATTTAAATTATATTTAAATAATATTTTAATATATATAATATTGAAATTATAAAATTATATTTTAATAATTATTTATTAATTAAAGTAAATTTTTATGAATTTACGAATTTATCTTTTCCTCAGTAAATTTATTTAAATTTGTGAGTTTAACGAGGTCACGTCAGAGTTCGAGCTAATGTACTTGGAGTGAGGCTAATATTTTATGCCAATGTGGACCATGATTGATTGTGGGAGGTCATGTGGTGTTGGGTGGAGTCTCGAGTTCATTGAGCCTGAACCCCCGTTCCATTAATCTACTAAGAAATGGGCCAGTTCCAAAATTCACAAAATTCTTTTTTAAAGTATGTAGTCTTTGTTTTATATATATATATATATATATATATATAGTTTTGTTTATAAATTTACCAAAATCAGCAAGTTTTAAAAACTAAACTTGATAATAAATATGATTCCTTATCCACTGATCAGGATTCATAATTTTATACATCCAACGACCTACGTTAATTACTACAAAATCTTCAATAACTGCTCCTATGAATTCATTCATCAATAACTTGCCATAAAAGTCACAATTGGCTAGAACTGATTTACCTCGTTTGATTCCCTACGCGTTGCATTAATAAGTTCAAATTTTCTGTGAATATCGCTTGTCAAATTTTGTATAGTTAGGTTGCATATTATATTTAATGTAGATTGTTGAATTAAATTTTATTTATTCCAATAGCTAAAAATTATTGAATTTAATTTCTCAATTTTAAATATAAACCAGTAAATTTATATTATTCTTTTAACACTACGAACATATAAAGTTGAGATAAATATACAGAAAATGTAAATTAGTTACAGTACACGAGCATTCATGTAATATTTGATTGGTTACCTTCAATTAATATATATATATATATATATATTAATTGTCATCAAACAAACACGATAATTTTAAATTCAAGAATTACCTAAATAAAATTAATTTAATATTTCAACTCTTCAAGAAGTAAATTACTCTCTTAATATTTAAATACATATTTTCTTATTCTATTATGAATGTATTCACAGCCTTTACTTGGAATAAAAATATAACTAAAATATTTTAGCAATAATATTAATTTATTTTATAAAAATATGAATTTTAAAAATATATTTCTTATAATTTTATTTAATATTGTTTATTTTAGGTTTAAAATAACAAATTTATTTTATTTTGAATTAAAATAAATAGTTTATATTGATCAAATTCATATTTAATACTTATTCTTTTATATAAATAATAAATTTAAATATATTTAGTAAACATAAATGTAATTATAATTTTCATTTTGGTATAAAAAACATATTTAATTTTTTAAAAAATTAATTTCTTAAAATAAAAAGATAATAATAACTTATTCAAAAAAAAAATAAATGATTCACCTAAAAAAACACCCCGCCCTTTAGAGCTAGGACCTTCGGGCTTCCCTCTTCCTCATCGCTTCATATTTTATAGCCTGCCTGTAAAACCCTAAAACCCTAATATTACTGATTGCTACGAAGAGGCTCTCTCGTATAGTTGCAATTGAATCTTGGTGCTGAAATGGCTGCCAGCGAGTTGGCTTGCACCTACGCCGCTTTAATACTCCACGATGACGGAATACCAATCACCGTAAGACTTGATACTTAACGCTTTGTTTTACATTTTTGTGTACAAGGAATAGGGAAAATAATACAGAGGAAGATACTGAATTCGACTTAATTCAATGCTGATAATTTCGTTGAATAATTTTTCTGGGTAACGATGGAATAGGCGGAGAAGCTTAGTACTTTGGTGAAATCGGCTGATGCGACTGTGGAATCGTACTGGCCTAGCCTTTTTGCGAAGCTTGCTGACAAGCGGAATATTGAGGATCTAATTTTGAATGCTGGTTCAGGCGGCGCTCCTGCCGTAGCAGTGGCTGCTCCCGCTGCCGGAGCCGGTGCTGCAGCAGCGCCTGCTGCGGAGGAAAATAAGGTATTAATATGAAAGTCCTTGCTGGCTTTTTTATTATAAATTTACAATAATCTATGCCTATTCTGCTTCTTTGTTCATGAAATGCACATTTGATTGTTTTTGTTTGGCCCACATGAAAAGCATGTTTCTTGAACGTATACTTCGAGATACAATTAATTGGTATCCAGAAAACGACGAATGAGAAGTTTCTGGCACGTAAAGGGGGGAGAAGGTTACTCGTCTCATGGTTTTGTGCCGTTTCTTTTCTATTTCCCTTAGGGATAACCCAAATTACGACGTCCTTGTAAATGAGGAGGTAATTGAAGAACAGTAATACATTATGTTACTATGAAGAAATGCTAATAATGTATTCGGTTATGAAGTTAATTAGCAATTACTTATCTCTGTTGTATTACTGCATAGAAATTACTGAATCCCATTTAGAAGTTTGTACGGTGAAAATTTACTAGTGAGCTTTTGTTCCATGTGATTGCCAGTAAGCATGAACATATGTTTTTACATGCTTGCTTTTTCTTTATATCTGAACATTTCCTCCTGTATTTGTGTTTGCAGGAAGAACCAAAGGAAGAGAGTGATGATGACATGGGGTTCAGCTTGTTTGATTAGAGTTTGTTCATGGGTTGTAACCCATTTTAGAGTGGGTTACTGATTTATAAATTTTTTCAGCGTAGACAATCTTAGCAACCCATTGACTATCAAGTTAGATGCTTAATCAATTGCGAATTTTGGTGGCTTTATTTCTTTACATTTGTAGCAATTGAATTTCTCATTGTCATATTGATTTGGTAAAGTATTTGGTCACTTAATATGGGAGTTTTGATAGGGTTTCTTGATTATTTCTTGATATATATTGTCTTGAATGATTAGCTTGTCAATCAATATATCAAATATTTGCCTTTTATGGACATCAAATCTTTTCTAGTAAAACAAAGAATACAAGTTAATGAGTCCCTGTAATATCATTTTCAGTTTATTACTATTTTTAGAGAAGCTATTCTTATTGTCTCTTTTTTCTTTTTTTCTTAATGGGTTTTCTTCCTCTGTTATTGATATATTGGATGAAAAAAAGAAAAACAATGGTAAGGAAACAAATCAGCTAAAATATTAATAAGCACCATGTATCTTGGTTATGCAATGCCTCCTTGCTTTTTTTTTTTTTTCCCCTTGCAAAGAACGTGTAGTCAAGTTTCTGTACTTTGCCATTTGTGGTTGCTGTTGTGGTGATTGTTGAACTTTGCTTTTAAAAATTAACAGAATTTGGGTTTAAAAAAGTTTGGATTCGTTTTTTAATTGGTATTTTTTCATTTTATTAGGTTAGTTTTATTAGGCTAAGCAGGAGTTATGATCAAGTTAATTGTTATAAGATTATATGTAAAATATTGTAAATATTTATTATATTAGTGTAAATTTTTTGGACAAAAAATATTAATTTTTATTTTTTTAATAAGATGTTATATTATATTAATTTTTTTTAAATAACAAATTTTTTACTAGAAAATATTTATTCAAATTTCTCATATTAAGTTGGGTTTTAGTAAAAGCTTGAACTTGATATCGTTTCACAAATTAAATTTCTTTAGGTCATAATTTTTTTCTTTAGGTTAAATTTGTTGAACTAAATGAATTTTTTAAGTTATGATTATATTGAGTGAAGATCAATGAGATTTGGATAGATTTAAGTCATTGTGTCTCAATGAACTCAGTCATTTTATTAATCAAATTTATACTTGATTATAATTTAAAAAGTATGCCCAACTTAGTAAATTTAACTAAAAAAAATAACATTAAAATAAAAAAAAATTTAATTTGTAAAACAAATCAAATTTGTGCTTTTAAAAATTACTGTATTTGTTTACAAAGACAATGAAAGTGAAAGAGGTGTAGATACAAGGAACAGGAGAAAAGATGGGAGTTAGGATGAGGGAGATTTTATTATTATTTTAAAATTGAAATAATAAAACAAAGTATTCTACAACTGCAGGGAATTTATGCACTAAATATATATTTATTTTTTTAGTTTCGAACTTTCGTGAATATTTTATATGCATAATCTAAACACAATCCAACTTGTGATTGCCTAATTATCAAAAATTCATTAGCTGTCACTGTTTTTGCTCCATCATGTAATGGCAAGATTGGGGATCGGATATGGCTAGGATGTTAACTTTGGTTAAGATCGTTCTTCGCAAATTTTGTGGAGAATGGAAATATGTACTGTATAATTTATTTCAGTCCAAACCCACCCTGTTTTAGACAGGTAGAGGAGCGTTTCTTATGTGGGTTTCTATTTCTTCCACTTCAATCTTGCCCCATTGTTTTAAAACTCCTACAGAATTGACTCTTTCCTTTCCCAGCAATTTTAACGTCACAAGTGATGTACAAGTTATTAAGTATTTTGGAAATAATTCTTTCAGTGTTGAGGATAATAACGGAACGTCTTTTGGCTTTTCATAATTGCACCATTGGGATGTTAATTTATTGCTGCTATTGCAACTTTTGCAGGTTGGCATTCTCCTTCGAGTAATCGGTTACCCTTCCAAAACAATTGTTTACCTGGCTGGCTCTGAAACATTTGGAGTTCAACGTATTTTGATTCCTCTGCGAGCATGTTTGCCAACTTAGTGGATCGTACTTCCTTGTGCAGTGAAAAAGATTTGTCTGACTTGTTTGGACCTGAAACACCTGTTCCTTTGAATGCTTTCGACCACCTCCTATAAAAAGTGTGGACAAACTAAAAGAAGAATGGAAGAGGGCTGGTCCAAGGCCTCGACCTCTTCCTCCACCTCCAGATAGACCTATTTACCAACATGAAAAAGAAGGCTGGTATGCTTGGATTACTGAGACTCCAACATAGCCTGATCCTTCACCTATGGATCTGAGGATGCAAGCACATAGGTTCCTTTGGGATGCGCTCGATTACATTGTTTCTTTGGAAGCAGATGCATTCTTTCCAGGATTTAACAATGATGGTAGTGGATGGCCAGATTTTTCAAGTCTTGTCATGGGACATAGACTGTATGAGACTTCTTCCTCTAGAGCATACCGACCAGACAGGTAACTGGTACTTGGAATTAAATTAATTATATATCCACATTCCACCATGAAGGAAGTATAAGTAGGAGGTGTCCTTAAAGGCATTGAATTGCCTCATTTTTCAACTATTACCGAATCAAAATAACTCGGTTAGCTGGTTGAATAAGTTATAAAGCAAGTCATAATTTCACGACCCTTCATCTCTGGGTTGGGGCCAGATGGGGAAGGGGTGGATGTAAGGTAGACGAGCCTCATTCAATAAAACTTTTCACTTCATTTGCACGGTTAGCATGGCTCTCTAGAGAGGTGTTATGTCATATATTGAGCATATATATGACACTAAAACTCAGCACAACTTTCGTATATCCTGTTTTAGATGTGCACGGGTGTCAGATTTTTTCTGAAAAAATTGAGCCAGTACTAGAAATTTCTACCGCAAACCTTTGAGCATTTATGGAGCGAGTTGTTGGCACGACCTGCACAAAATATTTGTATCACTTTTGCCATGCATTAAGGCAAATTATTAAGTTATTTGCATGATATGCATACTCATGTCCACTTATGTGCGTTCTGCACTTTACGTGCTATTTTATACCGAGTATATGTACACATGGGGACTTGACTCTGATTTAACTACTCTCCTTGTAAGTCGTCATGGCCTATTTTCTTGGACTTGGGTCAATTGATACATTGAAAGATCCTTGTACTTCTGCATTTAATGCCAAAAGTATGACAAATTTTACCCCTCCTTCACACTTCCGTCTTCATGGCATGCTCCACTTCTTTGGACTTGAGGTGGATGCTTGCTTTTTTTAACCAGTGGTTGAAATTTCCTTGTTGAAGTGATCTATTGATATGTCTTGACTCCTAAAATTATCATTTCTATTGTGTTATCTTATGTGGTACTCTTCACAGGAAAACTTCGGCGGAACTTTCCAATATCACCCGTGACAATATGTACCATCCGAAACATAATTGGACAGTTCGAGTGCAGGAACATCTTTACAAGAGCTCGGGTGAAGAAGGCCTCATAAGTCTCTCCTGTCAAAACCAGCAATATTTCTTTCACATCCACTTCCATAATGTTCTTGTGTCAAAAGTAAGGATGGCCGCTTTCTATTTGGAGATGAAGATGAGTGCCCCAAGTGGACGAAGCATGCTAATGAAGCAGGTTTGGTTACACAAGAGGTTAAACCGGAAGACAATGGGTCACCAGATTATGAAAGTAATGCTTTTGCTGAAGAATCTGAATCTAACAAAAATAGTGGCAAAACCAATCCTACACTGATCTGGAACCAAGATGAGGAAATGGATCCAAATGACAAAAAGGGGTGTGCATATCATAGCTAGTCGAAACAGCATTCTTTTTCCCGAAAACGTCTTTGAGATTAAGTATAGGATAATATATGTAGGCAACCGTTGGTGTCAAAATTTTATCTTCGCTTTGAGTAGACGAGTATTGGAATCTATCTTTTCATTACTTTATGGTTTATTTCTCCATAGACGTATTAAAAAAACAAAAAAACCCCCCCATCTCTCTCTTCTTCATACTTAGCATTTTCAAGTGCATTTTTGTTGTTACGTACACATTACAAGAAGGAAGAAGTAAAATAGAGATCAGCATTTGAGCACGAGCAGAAAATTTGAAGTAGACTTTTACTTCATTATTTCCATTATTTGTGGCATGATATTAGTAATCCAACTGTTTCTGTTTGCATTACAAATCTTTTATGCACGTGGATGATGTTCAGTGCATTATCACCTTCATGGGACATGTATTAAACTGACCATTCATAGGTGTCATTCAATTGGTTCTTCTATGAAGCATCAATTTATCGAAGGACCCTTTCAAGACAATCAATTACTTCTGCAAAATCCGTAGCAACTTTAGGGCCAAGGCCAACCGTCCATGTCAATGCTACTGCTTTTGGATTCTCTACATTTAATTATGCATTTAAAGATATTGAACCATTACATTTTTATTTAATAATTCATATTTTAATAAATATAAAATAATTATCAACAATTTTTTAAAATACAAATTATTAAATTTTTAACTAATAGATGAAATTTTATTATATTCATCTGTATTTAAAATCTTAAATACAAGAAATCTATTTTGAAATTGAACTTTTTCTGTTCTTTTGCTACTCAAGAATTTTTAAATCTAAATCTGATATTCATACCCTTACATTATTACTAAAGTAAGTTTACTTTAATTAATTATAATCTATAATAGAGAAATATTTGAGTTTAATAATTATCAAATGTACAGATAAAAAAGAGAGTACATTTCTAATATTTGTAATAGTATTATTAAAATTCTATGTTGTTTTTACATAAATGGAATATTTTACACTTTAGTTTTTTTATAAATAAAATTATTATTAATAATTTCCTTTAAAATATATAAACTTAAAAATATAAAATATTACTAGTAATTATTTTATTTAAAAATTATATAATTAAATTAAAAATTAATTCTATGAAAACTAAAATAAAAAATACATTATGTAGTAAATAAATCATTACTTTTTATCGAGGTGGGGGAAAAAAAAAAGGCGGATTAGTGGTTCATGCTTTATTTATCTTGTGCCCTGTTTTCACGGTTTTAGCCTTTCCTTTTACTCACTTCGTTCTCGGAAGGATCATCCTCAACCTCGGCCTGAGCTCACTACGCCAAGGGACTTGTTCGACAAAGAGGCTCTGTTTAAGTTTTTATCCTTGTGGTATGGTGTTCATCGAATCATTCCTGTCTCTTTACTTAGTTGTAATGGCATTACCCAGTCTTCAATTTGTGTTTTAAGGTGAATTTGGTATTCATTAGATGGGTGAGCTTCATAATTTTAGTATCTAGTAATTCCTAACGTTGGATTTGCGTGCTTGCATGGTTAGTGTTGGCACATTTTAAAGATTGTGTTTTACTTGGGAATTGTCGTCATTGTTTCGTTCGCCCAATAGTAACGAGGGTTATATTTTAATTATTAGTTTTGTTCACCCTCTTCTGCCCCTACTATCTTCATGATGGGAACCTAATTTATAGTCAGGGCACCCTCCAAAATAGTTCATTTGTTTCTCATATGGTTGCATTGGTACTGGAATGCAACATTTAGGAGGTTGAAGAATCTGGTCACTGGTACCAGCTTTCTACGATAATCTATGCATTCATTGGGGTCGAGACAGATGCTATCCCTTCTGATTCGCAACTTTCCAAGGTTTGCAATATAACCTCAAGTAGAGTGTATACATCAGTCTAAAATCTTAGGTATGAATTATTTGGGTATACACGATCGCGAAGTTCATTTAGGGAGGCTAGAGAAACGAAGTTCCACTATCAGTTCTTTCCCAGGACATTTGGTTGCCATAACCTAAATTAGGGGTCAATTAGATTTTTGCCAGGGCTGATTTTTCAGTGCTATTAAAAGAGAACTGAGTAAGGTAAATGCTTAAATATATGTCAATGATAACTGATCTTGTGACACAAATGCTTTCTTTATGATAGATGGCAAGCGCTTGGACAAATATGAGCTTTGCATTCAAACATAGGGATATAGAGAGGGAGTGGGAGAATCAGGGTGGAGTTTTGGTTGTTTTTTTATAAAATTGGAGATTCTTGCTCACTCTGAAGATTTATACCTGCTAATATTCTGGAAAGGATGAAGAGATCAAATTTTTAATTCAATAATGTTATAGCTTTGGAGCATCTTGGAGCAAATGAGCAATGGAGCTTGTGGAGCACAGCTCACCAGGGGGATTGCTCTCTTGGTTTGCTTCATGGTTTTGGTTTCTTTTACTTTTGTGTAATCATTAGAGTAATGATGATGGTAATTAGTTCTTTCAGCAGTCAACATGACTTCAAAAAGTAAAAGGTTTTTCTTTATTCGTGAGGTTCCAATTTTTGTTTGCAGACAAATTGTGTCACTTCATCTATCAGATATGAGTGGCCGCTTTTCTCGCACAATCTATGTCGGCAACTTGCCCTTGGATATCAGGGAATCAGAAATTGAAGATCTATTCTACAAGGTTTGATGGGGAATTTTACAGTGTCATATATATTGGTGCATCCCAATCATGGTAGTTCCCATTTAACTATGAACTGGGAACATTCTGCTTAGTTTGTAATTGAGAATTATGGTTGTTCCCAGCATAATGTGGCAACTTATGTTAATCTGATCTAAATTTTGTTTCTAAGGGTCTAACTGGAGGAGATTTTGGCTGCCCTAATGTTGTATACATTTGTATTCTTTCTACAGTATGGCCGCATATTGGATATTGAGTTGAAGATTCCACCACGCCCTCCATGTTATTGTTTTGTTGAGGTAATATTCTTATTTTGTTGTTGTATTTATTGATGGGCACATCTTGTGTTCCTTTTATATTTTGTTTCCATTCTGTGTTTTCTACTATTTATTGTTTGTTTTGTTTGCTAGTTTGACAATGCTAGAGATGCAGAAGATGCAATCCGGGGTCGTGATGGATACAACTTTGATGGTTGTCGGTTAAGGGTAATCAGCTGTTTTAAGATTTATCTTATAAGATTATCAATTTTCTTTGATGTGTTTCTCAATTTCTTGTAGGTTGAGCTTGCTCATGGTGGTAGGGGATTGTCATCAAGCGATCGTCGTGGCTATGGTGGTAGTGGTGGTGGCCGTTTTGGCATCTCACGCCATTCTGAATACCGGGGTGTTACTATTACTCTATTACGAGAATATCTTTCTTTTATTTTTATATAGAAAAGAATTGGCGGTATATGCTAGGTGGTTATTCTCCCATCAGTCTATCGACCCATTTGGCCATGGTTCTTATGAAACATTTTTAAGAAACAGTTGAAATTTTTTGTACTTATGTTATTCAATAATTTTATTATTCAGTCTGAGACTTCTGAGACTGTGGTCAGAGAATATCATTTTCTTGAGATTAGCCCTTTCTTTTTTTAAAACAAAAAATGGTTTGGGATGCATTTTCTTTCTTTCTATCCCTTCATGATTTTGACCAGAGATTATTCTTATTTTCAATCTGCAGTTATTGTTCGTGGACTCCCATCTTCTGCATCCTGGCAAGATTTGAAGGTTTTCATAGTTAACGAAATTAACAAGACTTAAAAAACTTTTATCTTCCCTTGTTAATGTGTTGACCACTTTTCAGGATCATATGCGGAAAGCTGGTGACGTGTGTTTTGCTGATGTCACTCGTGATAGTGAAGGTACACCTTCCATTTGGTTTGTTATCTGACCACCCTGCCACTCCAAAGAATATCAACCCTTACTCCTTCTTTTGTATAAACAACGTCTGATTTTATTACCAGCAGTTGCTGTGTATAAATTGGAGTAGGGTTGTGGTTTTTGCTTATTAATTGTATGAGTAAGTGCCATTCTTATTGAAAAAGGTAATACTTTTAGCTCAAGGTTCCAATATGTTCTGTGCTATTTTAACAGAAAATTATCAAGCAATTAGATGATGTTATTTATATGCTTTAGCTTGGTAGAGGCTTTGAATAGTGAATATATAAATTTTACTGTTGGCATCGTATCTTATCTTTTTGCAAATTGCATTTTTACCATATAAAGGAACTCATTCTGCCTCCCAATGAAATAAAATCTGCTTTCACCAATGCACATCTTAGCAGTAGTCATCAATGACCAAACTCATCTATGATGAGTGATCTGGCCTCAGCAGACTATTTATTCAACCAGAGCCAGATTTTTCAGATCTTATCCTATATCCAATGTTTTGGTGTAGTTGTCATCCCAATTCTGGGGCTAGGCCTAATTGAAGTTCTGGCTGATGTTATGGTAACAAAATCTTAATCAGTGTGAAGTGCAAAGAGTGATAATATTTGTGTTATTATAATTTCAAAATAAACAATATTCTTAGCTTGTTTATGTACCTGGAAAGATACAGGAGTTGGGAAATTACTTTTTAAATTCAAGCTTTTGCTGGTGAAAGCTGTAAATTTAAAATATGTAATACCCTAAATAAATTGGTAGGTATCCTATTAGGTATCAAGCATCCTATATAATCTTTGGTCTTCAGTGGTTTATGCAGGAAATTATAAGTGTCATATTCTGCTATCTATTTGTTGAAGTCTCTTTATTCCAAAGTAAAAGTTTGTGGATACTATTATAAATATATTGATTAGCAAGATGCTGGTGCAATTTTCTGGAGATACGTGTCATTACTCATATAAGTTCCTTGATGGCCAGAAAAAGGTCTCATCTAAGCTCTTCTGTGATATTGATTAAAATCATCTGATGGCTACTTTTGACTTTCTATTCCACTAGAATGTATTTGTTTTCTAGAAGGATTTTTTTTTCTTTCGCTAGTTATATATTGTCGTCCTTCTTCACTCATAGTATTGTTGTCATATAGGAACTTTTGGCATTGTTGACTACACTAATTATGATGACATGAAATATGCTGTAAGTTGTTGAAATATACAATTGAATTGTATTTTGTTGAATACTGCTGGAATTTTATTAAATTTTTATTCCATTTGCTTCCTCACATTCTTCGTGTGCCTGCTCTTGCACAGATTCGGAAACTTGATGACACCGAGTTTAAGAATCCCTGGGCAAGAGCTTATATTCGGGTAGCTTCTACTTTCGTGCATAAAATTTTATCATTTGTGATTATTTGCTTCACACATAACTTGGCATATGTGGTTATGACTTATTACATCCCTTTCAATTTCAGCCTACTTTTGTTTTTATTTTGTATTTTAATGCTACCAACTTTTGGAGACTTCACGTAACAATAGGTCTTGCACTTTCATTTCTGTCTTTTTCGTCTTCTATAAAAAGATAGATTTCACATGGAGCTAAAAAATGTTTGATTATCACATGTCTTGTGTGAGAAGTCTATATGGAGAGCTGATCTTGAAAGGAAAGTCTTGGGTGATAAATTCAGTTGGTGTTTATGCAGGTGAGGAAGTATGAGAACAGTCCCTCAAGGAGTCACAGTAGAAGCCCAGGCAGAAGCAGAAGTCCTAAAAGGATTAGAAGGTGCTGCTACTTTCTTGTACTTCTTATTAGAGTATATTACACTCCCTTTCTCTTAAAAAAAAATGCGCTACACTGACATACTCTAGAATAAAAGATACGCTACAATTAGGCATGTCTGAGCAAAATATGTACTTAATAGGATATATAATGCTTATATAATATATGATAATTATTCAATATATGCTTGAGCAATATAAAATAGTCACTTTTGCAAAATTCAAAATAAATTGAACTTATGATTTTGAGCACAAAATAGATAATATTGGAATGAATGTTGAAGAATTACATTTTCTATTAAGTTATTTTTTTTTAAATAGAAGATATCAGTTAGTATTATCATTGATTGGTCATCTTGTAGCTTCAATGAAGGTTTGTGTATATTTTTATAATAGAAGGGAAGGATGTGTAGGTTTGTGTAGCCTCAATAAAGTTCATCTTATTCTTTTTCCTTTTAGTTATTCTTTTGCTTAAATTCATTCTGTTTCATGGTGCAGTAGGTCATTGGAGCGATCTGTCTCTAGGTCACCTTCTAGATCTAGATCAGCATCACCAATAAAGTCTTCCAGGTATACAAAGCTTACAGTTATCTGTAAATTCCTGTTAAGCGTTAATTCGGCATTTTTTATGTAGGTATTTTGTTTATTTAATTATGCAGGCCAAGGTCAAGATCACGATCTGGATCTCCACGCTAGGTAATTAAACTTTTGAATTAAATGTTAAGAGAGCACGTCCCAATCTTCTAGTCAAGTAGACAATGTGACTTAAGAGTTAAGACTAATGCATGTTTTTGTAAATCAATCTATATTTGAGGATTTAACTTTCATATTTAAGATGTCTTGCCGCATTTGCAGTCCTCATCCCTACTTTTCTGAACCAAGAGTTAGTTAATTTGTTGATTAATTTATATTACTCCTTATAGTAATATGGTGCGGTGATCCTGCATGTTATACTTTTCGTTAGCCCCAATTATTTTTCATTTCTGTGATATGTCGTTAAAATGTTGAATTTATCTTTACAAAAGGGAGCATGGAAGTTTTTGCAGATTCGGTCAGAAGTGGTTGATTTCCTTACAGATGTAGCAGGATTTTCTCCAGAACTTCTCTGTTGCAAATGTTAGCAGGATATACAAGTTGGTTTAAATCGTTTTGATGGAAAATCCTAATGTACCAGAGATGTGTTAATTGTTTTAGAATGGTTTGGCCATTGTGTATGACCTATGCGGCCTAGTTTAATCTGCTACTAACTGCCAGGTGCTTCTTGTCTAATTCCTCTAAACCTAGAATCTGGCTGTTATACTTAATTCTAAAGCACAGTCTGGTAATGTTTCTGTTTTGTGGCTTTGCATATGGTATTAGTAATGCTTAACTTTTGTATCTTTTCATCAAGTTACTGATAAAGTGGATAGAAATATTACGAAGGGTTTAAAAATTTTTGGAAATTACCAAATTATGGTTTTTAGGTGTGCTTTTATTTCTAAATATAAAGATATCTAAAATTTCTTGCTACTTCGATCCTTGTTTTCAAATTTTAATACGTTGGGCGTATTTGTAACCAAGGTTTTAGCAAACAAGGTGAAGCATCCACAATTGGTAAATTGTTTAAGCAAATAGAAGAGATGATCCAAAAGGATATGCTAGGTAAGAGAAAGAAGACTCCGAAATGGCTCAAGGATTTTGTGACATAGTGAGCAGGTTGGAAGAGTGCCACGTAGAGGAAATTAGTTATCCGAATAAGTGAAATCACTCTGGTGGCTAGAGTGCCTTATATGCGTGGTTTGACACATGTAATAGGCAGCTCGGTGAATTTTGTTATTTGGTTGCAATTTCTCATGGAGATTTCCCTCATTTGGAATGCAGGGTCCCATATATTTTCCTCTTTAATTTGCTCATCTTTTTAGCACTAAAAAGTGGTGCTTTCATTAAGAAGAGTTGGGACGTAAAGGGTGCCTTCATTTATATTGCAATTGTGTTGAATATTAATGGAGCTGTCAAGGAAAAAAAGACTGTGTCGACAGAGTGGGTTGTTGTAAACGTCGTGTATTGTTACGAGTTTTACATTGCAGAACCTCTTTTAAAGACAAAAGGTTTAAGACCAAAGGGTTTTTTTCACCAAATAGACAAGTTTCTTGAAATGGATTATTCCATTTTGCTTTATGCTTGCAAGTGCTTTCATTGACTATTCTTGTAACAAGGTTGTAACAAGGATGGCTGAAGGTACTAAGCTAGCAAAGCTCGATGAGGCCAATAAGGAGTTGTGCGACGAACACGAAGAATCCAAACGTGCTTGACTTGCTGTTGAAGCTGTCATTGATCAGCGATTGACCTATATCAAGAATACTTTCTTCCATGGAGAAGGTTCTGTTATGACTTTATAAGAATTGTTCTACTTCTTAGGAGTTGGTACCAACATACATTTATGTAGAGCAGTCCTCCTGACTCTGGACATCGCAATAATCATTTGATGAAAGGCATGAAGGTAGGATTTCCAAAGTTTGATGGCGTTGAAGTTAACGACTGGATTTTTAAAATTCAGTAGTTCTTTGAAATGTATGACACACTGGAAGAACGGAGGATGATTATTGCTTCCTTGTATATGGCGAGCGTATAGTTGGTATAAATGGGTCCAAAAGAATAAGATGTGTTTTACTCGGATTGAATTTCTAGCTGCTTTGTCTCATAGATTTGGGAAGCCACTATATGATGATCCTAAAGCAGCCTTGAAAAATCTATGCCAAATCACTATTGTTGCTGATTATCAGGCCATTAGGAACTTTCTAGTCAAGTTAATGGACCTCAACAAATAAATAAAAATTAAAACCAAAAATAAAATAAAAAAATAAAAATACAAAAAATAAATAGTCCAAAAAAGAAAAGATAAAAAAAAAAAAAAGTATAATGGAAAAAAAATAAGAAATAATAAAAAAAAAATCCTCGCATGTATCATTGTAAATTCAAAACACTCATCTTTACATATACTAGCAAAAAAAATTTTAAAAAACCTGAACAAGAATTATTCTATCAAAAAAATAAAAACAAGTCATTCCTTTTAAATTCTGAAAAATAAACAAAAAATAATAATAATAAAGGATAATGAAAAACACACACACTAACGTGAATGCAAGAGAGAGTCTGGGAACCACTTTTGTTTTACTCTCAGATGCACACACCCACACTGCCAAAAAGCAGAAAACGGGAGTAAGTGGTGAAGGAACTCGTGGAGGAAGAAAAGTAAAGGAGAGGGCACCAAGAGAACTCTGAGAACGGTAGCTGGCTAGCTGCCAGCTGGGAAAAACTGGAAAAGAAAAAAAAAAAAAGCACTTTTGGCACCACACACCACACTCGAACATGGAACACAAGAAAGGGAACCACAGCTACCTTATATACATGGCCAGAAGACAGAGAGAGCAAAATCAGGGACGACAGTAAGGGAAAGAAAGCACCAAGAGAGGAGAAAAAGAGGAGAGAGAGAACTGAGATTGAAGAGGAAGTGGAGACGGCAGAAGGCGAAGGAGACAGAGAAGAAGGGTGAGTGTTCTGTTTTCTCCATATTAAAATAAGGCCAAACAGAGATAAGCAAGGAGGTGATTTTCATTTCCATTCTGCTAATGATTTGATGATGTTGCTGGGTCCAATATTCATTGTCTTCTCCAACACTTGGTTTCTGTATTTCCTCTAAATAGTTGATACATTGGCTGTCCGGTTGATTTATAACTGTCATGGTGAGTTTGGGATTGTTTGAAGCTTGTCATCTCTGATTCGTGGCTGTCATAGTGAGGTTGTCTTTCTAGGTTTTTTTCTTTTTCTTTTTGGTTTTCAATATTCGTATAGGAATATTTTAGTCTGGGAAAGGAACACTTGGCTGTGGTTTGATATTGTAACTCTTTGTTAAATGTTTCCAATGGCTTAAAGTGTTCCTACGTTTGTTTGAGTTCTGTTGAAGATAATATTTGGTTCTGCCAAGGCGTGATTAGCTGGTTTTGTCAATGATAACAAGATCCAACTCAGTTCTTGCCTTGCTGTATAATCCTCTGGTTTCTCTGCTGAAAATGTGAAGCATGATATTTGAATGTTTCAAGAGTGGATCTCGTTTATGCTGTTCCCACGACTTTGTTTTGAATATAACCTGACAATGCTTCTTGTTGCCCGTACTGTTTTGGTGTGGAACCTCAAAATTCTTTTTTGGTTTTGGTGTGGACCGTTAATATGGTGACTTGGAGTACAGGTGGAGAGAAATAAGGGCTGAGTTGTAAAAAATTGCCACATTATTCCCTCTAGTAGCCAAATATGTATTTGCCGGGGTTCCTCTCCCTATTTCGCTTCCTCTCTTCATTCGCTCATGGAAGACAATTGCAACACTGAATCTGAAGCTGAGTTGCTGGAAATGACGGAAGGCAAACGCCGTTGTCGCTGTTGTTGTTGCTGCTGCTATTGCATGGAGCAATCTGGAAAGGTATGATCTTGGTCCATCGGCTGCTAGATAAGGGTTCACAGAAAATAGTACATTCGATTATGGGTTTATTTAATAATGGGTTTATTTAATGATGGGTCCATCAGCTACTATGTGTTTTATGACTGATCTATTAAGATATGGTATCAATGATTTAAAGTCTTTATTCAATGGGGGGTCCATCGGTTGAAGGCTACATTTTCTTGTTTCCTTTTGGTTATTTCAACAATGAGCTATGGTCTTTATTCAATGATGGGTCCTTCAGCTGTAGGCGATATTCTCTTGTTTTCTTTTGTTAATTTTAACGATTAGCACTTCTACTTAATGTTGTTTATCGTGCCCATTCTCTTGTTTACTTTTGGTTAATTCGACACGAGCTCTGCTTAATGTTGATTGGTAGTGATTGTCAGTTGAGCGTGTATTCTGATTGGAGTTAATTAGTCGAAGGCTTACATGTTGAGTGTGTGTATTATGCTAAATGCATTTTAACTTGCTCTGATTATTTTCATTCAAAATGCAGTTAAAGTTTCTCTAATTATTTTCAGTTTACATTTGAAATGATGCCTATTTGGTTTAAACTTTCTATGTTTCAATAATAGTGAAGTAGCTAGTTGGAACCAATAAAAATAACCAAATAATAAACTTTCTCTATGGTAATAATACCTACTAATTTAAAGAAACCTATTGTTTGTACATAAATGCTTGACATTTTAATTGTTTTGTACTTACAGTAGGGATATTTGTAAATTTCAGTTTGGATATTTTAGGTTATGCTAGTAGTACTAAATTAGTTAAGATAAAAGATTTTTGTTTCATGGGCTGACATTTTATTCATTCTTGGAAATCCATATTGAATAGGGGAAGAAGATGCCAAGGTGTTTGAAAAAAATAGGAGGTGATGAAGGGTATGGATGAGATGAACTATCATTAACTTCATCATTATCAAATAATCTCTCATATGGAGAGGACATATTATGTCATTGTGCATTAAGTGCAGTGATTAAAAATTCAACCACGAAAAAGAATTGAAGAAGAAAGTTTATAGGCTATCCAATGTACAAAAAAGGACCCGCTTGTGATTTCTTCAAGTGGTTAGACGAAAAATGCCTAAAATACGAAAGGGAGAAATATAAAGTGAAAGTGTTGTACACTATTGTTGCTGCCTTGTTTTCCATTATAATTGTGCAGTGGCTATTGTAATGAATGGAATTGTTTAGTGTTAATGTAATTGGTAGAATTAACAGCTGTTATTTGTAGTCTGTTGTCTAATGTCAATGTGGTAGGTTAATGTAGTTTGTTTAGGGTCCATTGTAATGTTGTTAATATGTATTGTAATATGTAGTGCAATCTATAATGTTGTATTAGGTTCTTATACACTATTGTAATGTTATGTTGTTGTTAAATAGATATGGAGTGTTGGTACTATGTAGCTATGATAGTCATTGTAAAGAATGTTATTGATAGCCATTGTTATTCAAATCCCTTTTGATAGATGAATGGTAGAGAAAAGATAAATGGAATTCATTAGTACAAAATGCAAGAAAAATTATAAGGCAATAGTTGAAAAGATCATTAGGAATTTTGGAATTAATATGTTCAGGTTATGTGTGTATGTGAAAACCTAACTTAAACAAAGTAATGGTTCAAATTTTCAGAAATTCAGATGGCATAAACTCAAGTACACAGAATATTATGCAATTCAACAGCTGCCTTTAAATACAAGGAGATAAGCATTCTAATATCCAATGTCCACTAACAAAAATAGTACATAAGATGGATTCAAATATCTACTAAAACATAAATTACATAGGATTCAAATATCTAATATTCACCCAAAAGAAAAACACTAGATGCCCTCCATGCATTTCAATCTATAGTGGTCAATAATTCTTGGGTCCTTGTTACTTGTGTTTCAAATCGTGCCCGAGTAATGCCTGTTAAACAGATATTCCTCATCTGAGCTGCCTGAGTCGTCTTCATTATCATTACTATGCTCATATGTAATTAAACACTCCTCAACATTAACTTCTTCAATTGGATGTGAAATCTCTATCTCGATTGGATCATTCATGACTGCTTGCTATACACCCAATAAAAATATGAACTCAAATAATATGGACAACAAATAAGATACTTTCATATATTCATAAGAATGAAAATTTGATATCATTCTTGCCGCTTCCCTTTTTGGTATAGCTTAACTTATACTATTATTATACTTACAATGTGCTCACTTCAAAATAAATCACTTGTATTATAGTTTTTATTATCTGGTCAATGAGGTATACCATTATAGCCGAAGAAAAATTTGGGGGTAAAATATGTCTACCTAGAATATCTTCTAATGTGTAGTGTAAACCACGAAGGATATAGTAAGAGTATATAAATTTTTTAGGACTTAATCATTTCATACTCCAAAAGAAATAGTACAGCTTTTGAAAATTGCACATTTTCATCTTCCTTTCTAACCATCACTTCAAAATTAGCATCTTATAATATTTGACAACATATATATATATATTGATTTGGTATACTTGCATAATTGAGATCATGTGTAGATTCTTTCTTTTGGCATTATGCACAATGTATTAAATATATGATGGAACAAATATCTCATAGTACGACTGGCTTTATTTCAAAATCATACTAGCTTTGCTAGCATCTACCTAGGGCATAATCATCATATTATTGAAGAAATTCTTCATTCTTCCTCCATGGATGTTTTGCTCACAAGTATAAGAAAGTTTTGAAACACAATATTCTAATAGCTACCATAAATATATAATGGTTATATATAATAAAAAATTTACTAAACACAAAGTATGGTCAAAGACTAACCCTATTTTTTAGAAATTAAAATGCAAAACATGTACACATATAAAACAAAGTCTTCAAAAGTTTAATACCATAGTGGGAGCATACACAACCTCATCTTTTCTATTCTTGATCCTTATGCATCCCTACTCTTTATTCCTATTGTTTGTTTATTCCTATGTCCAACCTCATCTGCTTTTTCAAGACGTAAACAAACTAACCTCATCTTTTTCTTGTGTTTTCTTATGTCCCCACCCCATTATTCATCTTCCATTGTGTCTTCACCCCATTACTAATCTTCTATTGTGTCCCCGCTTTCATTACTAGTCTTCCATCGTGTCCCCGCCCCCATTATTAATCTTTCATTTTTTCAAATCAGATACTTACTGTCAATAGTCCATTGCAAACCGCACTACTTCAGTTCCCAATTTAGCCTTCCTTCACTTGCCTTACCAATCTCTGTCTTTAGGTCATACAATAGGAAAGCCAGAGTCCTTGCATAACAGGGTCGCTGAGTGTTCACACAGACCCAAAACCTAATTTCCTTGAAGTCCTCTCTTATTAGAAAAAGGCTGTAAACCTAGTTTTTAGTGTGTGTGTAATTTTCTTGTGACATAATTCTTCTTGTGCATATTTTTCCCATCTCAACAGCATAATCTTCCAGGTTAGTGGTAGTTAACAGGAAGTTAACTGAGGGATGAGTTTTGCTTCAGATAAGATTTGTGGGGGATTACTTTGTCACATTTAAATTATAGGGGACTAAATTATCCTAAAATACAAAAATAAAGGATAAAAAAGGGACTTTAGTCTTTAAATGAACAGTGATTCTTTCTTGGGTTCAAAATCTTGTTACTACTTTTAAAGACGAGAAAATATTTTTGTTTTAATGGTGTTGGCCTAACTTGATGCTTGGATATTATTTTTATTTAGCTGCTAGCATAACATAAATGCAAACTTAGTGTTAGCTGTTATTTGATAATGTATCATAATATGATCAAAATGAAATTTGTAAAAATAATATATTATAATATATTCAAAATTGAGAGATAATAAATATAATACACTGATTTGAGGATGAAGAAACACTAATCGTTTGATGTAGACTATTAGAGAATTGTTAAGGAGAATTCCCATAAAAATAAAAAGTCTTTTGTGATCTTTAGTGATGAAGAAGCATCCTTATATATTGTATAGAAAAAAAAAAAGAACAATATTAGTGGGATATTAGGTGAGGTATAAGGTGAGTGAGAGACATGATGATGAAAGGTTTAATTACGATGTTTTCGCAAATAATTAAAGGCATCAATCATGATATTTTATTATCATGATTGTAATTAATATTTTTATTTTTCTATTGACTTTTCATCAGCAATTTAATGGGATAATTATTGATTAATATTGGGTTGCAGGTTTGGGTCTCCACCCAAAGGTACTTGTAAGTAATCCAACTTATTACTGATTACTCACAAATAGAACATAGACCCAATCCATTCAAGGTTTAAATCAATAATATTAATTTGCCTAATTATAAATTATCATAGATTGATCTAACAATATGATTAATGTTAATCCATATAACAATTAAATTAATTCCAACAGTCTCCTACTTAGATAGCATTAATCAAATTATTAAGTTAACCAATAATAGTGATAGAATTAGGCAATTAATATTCTCATAATCACATGGATGTGTGTACACATTCATTAAACCATGCAAAGTTCAAAAATGAAACTACACAAAGATCACTAGATCTGATTGGGGAACAAGTGATATTATCATTATTATAAATTAGTTTCAATATCTGAATACAAAATGACATTTCATATGTCATATTAAATTACAAAGAGTTCCTATAGAACTCAACTCAGACTCTCATTAAACCAAAGCTACATCAAAATTTTCAACAACATCTATGTGAGTCACATGATTTTTGAAGACCTCTATAGGTAAGCCTTTGGCTAATAAATTTGCCAACATGCATTCACCAGATATGTGAACTAAATGAGTATGAGATTCAGTAATCTTTTCTCTAACAAATAAGAACTTCATATCAAAATATATAGTATGACTAGAGTTCCTGTGATTTTGAGAAAAATTAACAGTAAATGAACTATTGCAATATATGGTCAGAAGTCGTGATGTAGAATCAACAAGATTCATGCTGGATATTAAATTCCTCAACCATATGGCTTGGCAGGTAGCCTCATAACAAGCGATATACTTTGCTTCCATAGTTAAAGTAGCCATTTTTTATTACTTACAACTTTTCCATGAAACAGCTCCTCCAGAAATCATGAAGATGTAACCAAAAGTGAATTTACGTCATTAACACATGATATATAGTCTAAATTAGAATATCCTATTAATTTAATGATTCAAACTTTTTGAAAGTCAACATATAATGCTTTGTACTTTAAAGGTACCTCATGACTTTCTTCGTAGCCTTCTAATGATCATGCCCAAGATTACTCAAATATCTGCCAAGCACACTAACAGCATAAGCAATGTCTAGACGTGTGCACACTTGGACATACATCAAGCTACCAATAGTAGAGGCATCATAACTTTAAAGGCATCTTTAATAGATATCAACGAGAAGGTTTCAGTATAATCAATTCGTTCTTTCTAATTGTAGCCTTTAGTTATAAGTCTGGCTTTATACCTTTCAACTTCACCATTGACTCCTCTTTTGGTCTTGAAGACCTATTTGTAACTAATAGCCTTACATCAGTCCAGTAACTTAGTAAGTTCTCACACATTGTTAAGATGCATAGAGGCAATCTTATCATTCATAGCCTCCAATTACTTAGATGAATGAGGACCTAATATAATTTCATCAAATGAGGTAGGATCTGTGTCAACAATGTCTGACTCAAATTCCTACAAATATACAATATAGTCATCTGGAATTGTAGGCCTATGTATCCTTTGTGACCATCTCAACTCATCAACTGTTTTTATATAGTAATTGCAAGAGGTTCCAAGATAAGATTAGTCAGATTATCAACAAAAGTATCATTTCTTCCATTATAAACAATAGTTGATGGAGGTGTCAAAACTGGTAAGGGTAACATCGCATCCTAATTATATAGATTGATAGCCCTAAAAACATAACTCCCACTATTTGAGTCATTTTCGAAATAGAATGCTCTATTAGACTCAATGACTTTGAAAGTGTGAGTAGGGCAAAAGAATTTGCATCCTCTGGATCCAAAATAATACCCAATAAAGAATCATGTCATGGTCCTTGAATCAAGTTTCTTGAGTTGTAGATAAGGTTTCACCTCTGTTTTGCAACCTTATATATGAAAATGTCTCAAACTAGGCTTCTTTCCTGTGAAAAATTCATACGGAGTCTGTTCAACTGATTTATTGGGAACTTGATTCAAGATATAATTCATTGTTTTAGAGGCATCTCCCTATAAAAACTTTGGCAAGGAGGAGTTACTGATCATACTTTTGACCATGTCTATCATAGTTTGATTCCTCTTTTTAGCAACTCTATTATGTCAAGGAGTGTCAGGCATAGTGTATTAGACTTTAATCTCATGTTTTTGTAAGAAAAGGACAAATGGTCTGAGATTTTGACTTGTCTTTGTATACCTGTCATAATATTCACCACCTCTATCTGATCTGATACATTTGATTACCTTTCTAAATTTTAATTCAACAACAATCTAATGATTCAAGCTTATCATTGAATAGATCCACTCATCCATGTCTAAAATAATCATCAATGAACATGATGAAGTATTTATAATCACTCATAGCAACAGGTGTTATGGGCCTACTAATATAAGTGTGGATCAAATCCAAGATATTGTTGGATCTATTTGCCCCTTTATTCCTAGCTCTAGTGAGAAATTTTCCTTTTATATAAGCAACATATAATTTGAAATATAAGAAATTCAAGTTATGTAATATTTCTTGTTTGACTATCCTTTCTAATCTCTCTCTAGATATATGACCCAAATGTCTATGCCATAACATGAAAGAATTTTCATCAATTTTTCTAAATTTATGTTCTATTACTACATTAACAATCTCATTGAGTGAAGAATTTAGATCAACATTCATATTGAATCAACATAATCCATTAATCAAAGAAGCAAACCTAACAATGATAGAATTAAGATATATGCCAATTCTTTTATTTCCTTGCTAAAAGGAATAACCTTATTTATCTAATATAGAACTGGAAATTAAATTCCTTCTTGATAAAGATACATAAACCACATTACTTAGAGTCAAACAATGTCCAAAATGTAAGGTCAAATTACAGTTCCCATACAGCTAACAGCAATCGAACTTCCTTCCGCTCTAAGGATGGTTCTTTCCCTTTCATTTCGGCTTCTCCTATCTCTAAGCCCTTACAAGGAATTAGTCACATGAATAGTCACTCCAAAATCCAACCACCAAGAATCTGAAGAGATTTCAAAACTATTGGATTCAAAATAAACTAGAGCTAGAGGAGCAATACGAAAGGAAATACCTTCTTTTTCATGCTTGTTTTTCAGCTTAAAGCAGTCAAAGATTTTATGGCCAGACCTTTTACAATAATGACATTTTCCTTTAAATGATTTCTTCTTTTAACTTTTATTATTCTTACTGATCTTTTTGGGTCTGAATGGTTTCTTCCCATATGTCTTACCCTCACTTTTATTTCTTTTTAGTTTTTCATTTCTAGTCTTATTAGATAAACCTTATGAAATATAATTCACTGATTGCAAGTGAGAATTTGCTTTCTTTATTGATTCCTCCTCTTGAGTTACTATAAAAATCATTTGATTAACAACCTACTCTACCTCTTGAGAATTATAAGTGGTTCTGAGGACTCCATACTCAGTAGGAAGAGATTGGAGCACTCGATAAACTAAGTAGCTTTCACCCAAATCTATACCGTAGGATTTCAACTTGTTATAGTAGTTAACGAGCTTCATCATGTATTCATGCACTCTAGACACTCCATCATAATGAGTGTTATCTAGCAGAGAAAGGTAATAGACCTTTTTAGTCTTATCATACTTCTTGAATTTCTCACTTATCGCTTTCACATACTTAACTGCGGTATCCTTTTTAGAAATATTTTGTCTAATGATCTTCTCAATTGTGTATTTTATGACAGTTAAACAAATCCTATTAAACTCATGTCATTGCCTGTGGTATGCCTTATTAGTAGGACTAGACCTAGTTGAGAGTTCATTGGCTTATACTTTGTCATAGTCAAATCTTCCTTGGTGATTGTCAGATACATGTCAAGGGACTCAATCCAATCATCATAATTTGTCCCTTTTAGAGTTTTTACCATAGACAGTTACTTAAACAAAAAAGTTGGAGGGAAAAAAATAAAAAACATTAATTATGTCCCAGACACATAATTATAAGATAGAGTTTTCATAATAGAACTTAGCTTTGCAACTGTATAACAAGATGTTTATTATGATTTACCTAAGGGCTCAAATTATAACAAACCAAGAAAACTCATACACACCAAGGAAGCATATTATTGAGAGAAACAACACAAAATACATCCACAGTCTCCATATCGATAGGATATAAGAGACCATGAATACATCAATTAACTAATTGCCGCTAACAGGTTGTAAATAGGCCTTATTCATAAAATTATACTGACAATTTCATGTCGATAAGGCATGTCCATCACCAGCATAATTATATTCTCTTTTGTTGGTTGCCTCAACTGTAATATCTTTTTTAATGATTTAGTCCGTACTTTCAAAAGTAAACAGACAATAAGCACAACAATAGTGGTTTAGAAAAAACCCAACACCATCATGATTAGGCCTACGATAGACGAACACATAATCACTAGGTGCAAATGGCCTAAAACAAAGTCCATTTACTCATTCTTTCACTTTGCACGCAAAATTAGGATTGAAATATTCACTAATTACACAAATAAATTTGTTTTATTTTCTTTGAGTATTGTTATGGAAAGTGAGCAAGATATGTTGTCCCTTATTATATATAATTGTTTCACCAATTTTTCTAGGTCAAAATAGTATCATTACACTACAATTTGAGGCCTTAAATCTAAGAAATTTCAAAACTCATATTTTTAGACTTCAAAAAATTCCATAAAAATACCATTAAATAGAAAATGGAATATTAATATGGGACCCAAAATTTTGGGTCCAAATGGGCCCTAGAAGTAGGCCCATGCACTCTCACGAGCCAAGGGTGCGACTAGGCTTCATCTCTGTGCACTGTTCATCATCATCATCATCCTCTAAATAGATCAACCTGACCCGTGTTACGACCTAATTTCTGATATGATGAAATACACCGTTTTATGGTATAAAATAGGTACAAAAAAATGTTCACCATGTCACAATCTACAAATCCCACATAGTAATTTCGATGGAAAACACGTTGTTTAGGAGGAATCATGTTTGAGAATTTCCAAGGATTTCAAGCTTTCTAAGCTTTAATGGAAGTTTGTGATTTTGCAAGTTTTGGGGTTCATAATGGGTGTCATTTGGCTAGTAATCATCTCATAAACAAAACCCTTAAACTGTTTGCAAGAGATTAAATCCATATTTCATGTAATTTTACTTGAAAATTTTCGACTTTAGGTGTTCATAAGGCATACTCGCTTAACTTGTTTCTAGGCACTTATTATACATCTATCTGTCCAAAATGATCTATGCAAGCCCCAAGTTTGTTTTCAAAGAATCCTTAAGATTGGTGACAAATTTCATCTAAAACTTAAGGTTCATATATATATATATATATATATATATATTTAAGTCTACAATATTTTAGCTACAACAATCAGTATACTTACAATCTTAAAGCTCTGATACCATTTGCTAAAATAATATATCATAATATGTTCAAAATGAAAATTTCAAAGATAACATATTATAATATGTTTAAAATTGGGAGACAAGAAATACAATACACTGACCTCAGGATAAAGAAACACTAGCCATTTGGTGTAGACTGATAGAGAATTGTCAAGGAGAATTCTCGTAGAAATTCTTGTGTAATCTCTGGTGATGAAGAAGCATTCTTATATAGTGTAAAAAAGAGATAATATGAGTAGGGTATTAGGTGAGGTATAAGGTGAGTGAGAGACATGATAATGAAAGGTTTAATAATGATATTTTTGCAATAATTAAAGGTCTAAATCATGATGTTTTATTATCATGATTATGATCAATATTTTTCTCTCTTTATTGACTCTTTATTAGCAATTTAATGGGATAATTATTTATCAATATTGAGCTGCAGGTCGAGGTCTCTACCTAAAGGTACTTGTGAGTAGTCTAGCCCATTACTAGTTAATCATAAATAGAACATGAACCCAATCCATTCAAGGTTTAAACCCATAATATTAATTTGCCTTATTATAAATTATTAGAGATTGATCTAATAATAGAATTAATGCTAATCCATATAACAATTAAACTAATTCCAACATTATTAACTTTAGCATAGCATGGATTTGACATGAAAATTGAGTCTGCATGAGACTAAGCTATGAAATTAATTCAATGAGTACCTTGGCTATTTATTTCATTGGGTTTTGGCGAAAGCTTAGAGTGCGTTTTAACGTTAAAACCTAAGCTAAGTATGTTTAAGTTTTGGAAAACATAAGCTGCATATTTTTGTAAGATTAAATAGATTTTTGTAAGCAATGTATTATTTTCTTTCTTAAATTGTTGGCATGCTCTTCATTGGACAATTGCTTTACAGATAATGTTCGGGTTAAGTTAGCTATGTTAGTTCTAATTCTATAAATAAAAGTAATAATGTTGTAACATAGGACAGTGGATACTTTTTCTGTTAAAATTTGAAAGATGGTGCCATTGTTATAAATTTTTTTTGTCTAGTCATATTTTTGCTTAACGTTACTCTTGTTTTGTGATGCAATGAGTTCATGAACCATGAAATAAAAAGAAGAAAAATGAAGCCTCTTAAAGATGATTAAAAGAGAAATGAAGCAGTGGTAGTCAATTCCATATTTTATCTGTAGTTGTAATACATGAATAATTGGCATGTGATTGAACACTAACATCACTTGATGAATGCTTGTAATGTTTTACTTTATTTTTAGTCGTTACATGAGATTTTTTATCTCTTCAAGCACCTAGGGAGCCAATTAGTAGGGGGCCATGTGTGACTTTGTGTCTCTTCAGATTTTACCCAATACCAATTAATTGAGTTTTAATAAATTTAGGTTTTTATGACCCATACCTAATTCTTTTTCTTCTAAGAAATTTGATTTTATTTAAATATTCTACTATCTTTAAACCTTTTCTTTTAGAAAAACATCTCTTCTCTCCCAAAGTTACAAAAGTCATAAGAAAAATAAAAGACAAAAATACAATAATCAAAATCTTTTTTTCTTTTTTAAATGAATTTATCTCCATACTTCACACCATTTTCATTTAAAATCTCAATGTTGTTCTTTTCCTTTTGAATTCTACTTTTATAAAATTAAAAAAGGAAAGTAAGTAATAAAAAACAAAAATATTCCTTTTTGTTTAATTTTCATTTTCATATCAAATAAAAATAATGAATTTCGTTTTTTTAAATATTTCAAAATCCTTAAAAATAGAAAAAAAAAGAAAAAAAAGAAAAGAGCTACCAAGTAAGATTATAGCGATTTTGTAAATTAAAAAATACCAACCAAACTTTACATTCGTTTTGTTTACGAAAATTTATTTGATTTCAATTATCTTAGCCTTTTTCTTAAAATAAAAAATCACTAACTAAAAGACAATTTTTTTAATTCAAACTACGACTTTGATCCCTATCGTAGGGACGTAAACTCTATGCTCTGATCCTAAGTCATGTCTACCCTATATATATATATATATATATATATATTATTTTTTCCTTTATTATATTTCCTTAATATCTTTTTTTAATTTTTCTCTTGCAAATGATTAATAAGAGTAATTAAAATTAAAATTAATGTCATATTTGTTTTGCGTACTAACTTTGCATAATTATTCTTAGAAACGAGTGCTATAAGGTGCCTTACACCTTCCTAATGCTTAACATTTTCCTCATGCACAATTGATTCTTGAACTTGATCTCTGGTTCACAAACCATCTTTTTATTAATTGGTTTTTCAATTTTTTTTGTTTAAACATTTTAGTGGCAATTCCTATATTTTAGTTCTCATTTTTAGGCAAAAATTAACTTTTTTTTTTCTTTCTGCTCCTTTGTGGTCACTTTCCAGGTGTGATAGTTTGGTGACAATACTGGGGACTTTTAAGTGTCAAACCCATTTAAGTTGATTGTGCGACATGACACGGCTTTTCTTTCATTTTGATCATTCTTTTACATTTTTTTTACCCTAACTAGGATAGATGACATGTTCACATACTTTGATTAGTTTTTTGTTTATTTATACATATGTTGCTGATTATTAAGGCATGCTTTGTTTAATACTTGTATACATTGTTTTTAAAATTTTCTTGTACACATTTCTTTTAGTTTTGATTTAAGTGATTTTATTTAATACATGTAAATTGCTTAAATATAAATTTACTTAATTGGGGTTGATAACATGTTTTTGTCTTGATTATTTATTAATTGACTAGTTATTTTGGCTTCGATAATATGTTTGTTGTATGAACAATATATGCTAATCTAGATAACATGTGGTCTAAAACCTTAGGGTAGATAATTTTTATCTATTTAACTTCTCTTTTCTTGTATAATCTGCTTAGTAGATAAGGGTTAGATAGTGTTTAAGCAAGAGGTATAATTGCTTTACTCACACTTTACAAATACATGTCATCTCACACATTCTTTTTGGGCCTTATACTTGGGTTTGTATGCACCTTAGGTTAATGGAAGTTTTTATTGGTTCCCATGTGTGGCTTTATGCCTCCTAAGGTTACCACAAAAACTTTGATCAGATTGTGCCTTGTTGTATGAGCCTAACCTATGTGGGACTTTCTTCCTCTTATGATTAGATTTGTATAGCATGATCTTTACCCTAGTGGTGGAGACAATCTGGGAACCTTTATTCTTTTAGGATGATAGACCTACATTTTTAACCTATACTATGATAGTCAAAACTTAATAATCCTTCTTTTTAATTAGTGCCTAGCTTCCTTAGTTAATCATCCTTATATTAAGTTCTCCCTGAGTTAGGTCATAGGAAGGCATCCTTTTTCTTTACTTGATGCATAACATGCATACTATTATGTCATGATCAAGCTTATAGGTAGGCGATTCAGTATTATTCCTCAATGGAATAATTGATATGATGTCATTGCAATGTGGGACACACATTAATTACAATGGAAGTATACATTAGAAAAACCATCCAAAGCTTGTAGGGGGTTACCAAACGTTACAGCTTCATAATCATGCATTATATGAACATTCTCATATATAGAAAATTCCTTGAAATGGGAAACCTTTAAACTACATCGTTGCTTTTAATAAAAATCTTTGGCATAAGAATGAATTAAACAGTTGTTTAGTGCATCCTTGGGCTGGAAGAGAAAACTTTTATTGTTATTTAGGCAAAGGATCGTTTCCTCTTCCAAGTTAATGGTTAAATCCTCTTCCCTATGAGATTTTTATCTCTCGAGGAAATTGAATTGTTTTGAACTTATATGCTAGCCTAATAATGTAATGATCATAATTTTCAATATACTATTAACATAGTTTTCTTTAATTTTATAATAAAATATAATGGTTATCATTGAGTTGTCAATGGGAAACAGTACTTCCCTTTGCCATATTTTCATGGATATATGAGTCCTAATAAGGGAATATAATGCCTTAGGGACAAATATTGGTAATTTTTTGACGTATCAATAAATGCTAAGGAACAAACAATTAGAAAAGTTCTCTGGTCGTATTTTAACCTATTCAATTCTTTTAGTAGTGATTTGTTAAAAGTGGCTTACTAGGTATACTTAACCAAAATGACCCAAACAAGCATCTCACAAAATCTAAGCTTGACAAGGGTGGTACTAACCGGGAAGAAAATCTGAATTAAGATAGAAACAAAATCTATAAAAGGTTTGATTCAGTTGAGTAAAAAGCTTAAAGATGTTCAGCTGAGAGATTTTCAAAGGGATTATGAAAATATGTTAGATTCGCTTATTATTCCAGTCCATTTAAAGGCACTCTCTATTCAAGCTTAATACTAGGATCACTCGCTCAGGTGTTTTACATTTCAATTTTTATACTTCACACCATTATCATTTAAAATTTTAATTATTTTTTTCCTTTTAACTTATACTTTTATAAAATTCATAAAATGGAAGATAAATAATAATGAAACAAAAATGTTTCTTTTTGTTAAATTCTCATTTCAATATCAAATAAAAATAATGAATTTCATTTTTCTTAAAGATTTCAAAATCCTTTAAAATAGAAAAAGAAAAAAATGAAGAAGGCTAGAAAGTAAGGTTATATTGATTTCATAAATTAAAACACACCAACCAAATTCCATATTCGTTTTATTTACAAAAATATGTTTGATCTCTGGTTTGTAAAACACCTTTTTACTAATTGGTTTTCCAAAGTTTTTCCTCTAAAAATTTTGGTGGTGACTCATAAATTTTGGCTTTCATTTTTTAGGCAAAAATTAACCTTTATCTTTCTTTTTGCACCTTCGTGGTCACATTCCTAGGTGTAACACTGATGACTAGCTAATTAGTTTTTTTCTTGCAGGCCTTCAATATGATATTTAGGGTGAAGTGATTGTTGCACAATCCATTACTTATTTTCAAACCATCTCTCTTGCTAAATTGTATGAGTATTGTTCTTTCAATACTAAAATGGTAGGGTCAGAAGTGACTCCTAAGGGTCTATGGGCTTCCAAATCATCTTCAGGGAACACAATGGTGTAACTAGTTTCGGTCACTCGAGCATCGCTACCTTTTTCAAGTTCTTTAGCGACCATGAGATCTTACCGAGCAAAACCTACATTGTTCTCTATTTAGTCTGTGTCCTCAATTGCACTAATTAACAAAGTCAGTCTAGTGGAACTCAAACTCAAACGCAAGAAAAGTCTATTTTCCTACTGTGATTAAAAGTTTCACCCTACGCACAAATGTAAAAACCAATGTTACTTATTGATTATGTATGAAAAGTTAGAGATACCTCCAACTAAATTATTAGTTACCAAGGTTACTCATAGTAGATAAGGAACTTAAAATTAGTTTTCACGCATTACTTGGTCACTCTTATCCTATTATGATTCGCTTACTTAAGAAGTGTAATAGCATTCTAACCATTGATGTATTGATGATGGGAACTCTCTTAATTTCATTAAGAATTTAGTTGCAAAGAAATTAAAATTATCTCCATTAGCCATTATTCTATCCCGAGTGCTTATAGGAATTGGACAGGATGTATGGTGTTCTTTAAAATGTGTTGATGTTGAGTTACAAATGTAGTGTTATAAGGTCACTCTTGATATTATTGTTATTCCTTTATATAGTGTTGACATTATTCTTAGGTGCAATGGTTATAAACTATTAGTCTCTTGTTATGGATTATTATCAACTTTTCATTGAATTTGTTTATCAAGGCAGTAAATTCAAGTTGCAAGGTGATTTGCAATTTACATTGAAGCCTATACAGAGGAAGCAACACCTTAAATTTTCATCAACGTCATATTTACATTCCTTGTACCAATTGTTCTCAGTTATCTTTGACCATCTATTTTTTAACATCTTTCCTATGGACTTGATTCAACATATATTATTTGAATGTTTCAAGAGCCCTTAAGCTTACCACTAGTTTAATCATATGATCATCGGATTTATCTCACTTGGCAGGTTAATCCTGCTAATGTTTGACCATATAACTACTTGTATATTCAAAAGAGTGAGTTAGAAAAAAATGGTTATGAAAATGCTTAAAGCAGGGTTATTTGACTAAGCCACTACTTATCCTCCCCCTCAGTGTTATAAGTCAGGAAAAAGGATAAATCATGGCATTTTAATGACAATTATAGAGCCCTTATCAAGCTCATCGTCAAGATCAAAATTCCAATCCCAAGTATAGATGAACTGGTGGATGAGCTACATGGTGCAACTATCTTTTCTAAGCTAGACTTACATCTAGATATCATTATATTATAATGCAAGAAAAAGACATTGAAATTGGTTTTTAGGACCCATCATGGTCATTTTAAATTCTTAGTCATGTCATTCGATTTGATTAATGCACTAATAACTTTTCAAGCCATTATAAATGAAATTTTTTCTCTTTATATGAGGAAATGTGTTAATGTATTTTTTTATGATATTTTGATATACAATAAGTTTATGGTCGACCATTTTCTCCATGTTAAACAAGTGCTTTATACTTTGTTGTGCCACCAATTACATGTTAAGCAATCCAAATGTGTTTTTGTATAGTCCAATGTTAAGTATCTTGGCTATTTGGTTTCTGTAGAAGAGTATGAACGAATCCCAAAAAGGTACTAAATATCCATTATTACTTAGGTAAAAGGATTTTTGGGACTTTTGAGCTATTACTACACATTCATCCAACATTATGCCTTTATTGCTCAGCCTTGAAGGAAAAAAAGCCTTTAACCCATTAAAGCACAGAATTGCAAATGCTCTTATTTTGGCACTCCCTGATTTCACCTGAGCATTTGAGGTTCATATAGATGCATTCATAACTAGCATAGGTGTTGTATGGTTTAGGAACAACACCTCATTGCATTTTTTAGGAAATAACTTTCACCAATCATGCAAAAAATATATACTTTATGTGTATGAATTGTATGCTATAGTAAAAGCTGTATTCATATTACAAATTATTTGTTAGGTAATCAATTCCTAATTATAATGGATCATTGCAGTTTGAAACAATTATTGGATCAAGTCATTCAAGCACCTAACCAATAGCATTATATCAAAAAGTTGATTTGTTTTTAGTATGACATAGTGTATCGTCTTGGAAAATATAATAAGGTTGCAAATGCTTTATTAAGAATTGACCCTAACGCCAATACAGAATAATGTTAGCTACTCAAAGCTGACCAACACTCTTTAAAGTCTGCACAAGGTTCTTTATAAAGCTCCTTTTGGACTAGACTATGATATGAGAATGTTTCCGATCCAGTATTAACAGAACTATACAATTCTTTTCAAGCCAAAATTGCCCTTGCAAGGTATAGGCAATCAAATGGAATCCTATTCTTTTAGGATCACAATTATTTGCCAACTAATATCAATAACTTTGACTATAATTCTATGATTCTACTCGTCATGCAAGAATACCAAAAACCACTAAACTCCTTACATCACTATTCTTTTAGTCGAGTATGTGTGAGTCCATTTGGAATCATATCATGCATAGAGCTACTTGTCAGCAAATTAAATATACCCCTTAAAAGCAATATGGATAGCTCTAGTCGTTACTCATACCTAACTCACTTTAGGAAGGTATTATAATGGACTTCGTGGTTGGTTTGCCTATATCTTAGGGTCATACAACCAAACTTGTTGTGGTTGATAGCCTAACAAAATCAATTCATTTCATAGCACTTCCTAAATAATGTATAACATCCTTAATTGCCTCTATGTTTGTGGATCGAGTCATTCGATTGCATAGGTTTCCTAAGGGTATTATCATAGATAGGGATCCCATATTCCTTAGCAATTTGTTTAGGCAAATTTTAAAGCATAATGGCACTACCCTAAAGTTCTGCATGGCTTGCCACCCCTAAAGTTCTCCAACAATACCTTCGTTTATTTTACTATTATAAACCAAAACTCTGTTTTGCATATTTGGTACATGCTAAATATCACTATAATACTAGTTATCATTCAGCCATCAATATCTTCATATGAGGCTCTATATGGCACATTGTTGAGACAACTTTTATTGTCAAGTGATCAAACCTCTAATGTTACAATGGTTGATGCTTAGATTTTAAATCGTGCTACCTTTTTGTAAGTACTGAAACACAACCTTTCCAAAGCTCAAGCTTCCATGAAATGGCTAGTTGATAAAAAGAGGCAACTTAAGCAATTTAAAGTAGGGGTGATAGTTTGGGTGAAACTTCACAAATAATGACAATTATCTTTTGCTGCCCCGTTGAACTTCAAGCTAAGCCAACGTTGTTTTGAACCCTATTAATCGTCAAGGCAATTGGACTAATGGCTTATGAACTTTAACTTTTAGAGCAGTAAAAAATTCACATTGTTTTCCATGTCAACTCACTCAAAGTTGCATCGAGTTTTGATGTTAATGAGGTGTTGCAACCTTTGCCCTTGTTGGACTCAGCTCTAATCGAGCCTTATGCCATCATCGAGTCATGCAAAGTTTTGGTGGATGGCCATCTTTCTTCACAGGTGTTAGTAGAATGGACCAGGCAAGCTAGAGAAGAAGTCATATAAGATGATTTGACAATACTACAACACATCTTTCCCTATCTAAACCTTAAGGACAAGGTTATAGGTGAGGGAGTGGCAATTGTAAGCAAACAAGGTGAATCATACACAATTCGTAAATCATTAGGCCAAAAAGAAAAAATGATCCAAAATGATGGGCTCGACAGGAGAAAGAAGACTCCATAATGGTTCAAGGACTTCGTGACATAGTGAGCATGGTGGAAGAGTGCCACATAAAGGGAATTAGTTAATTGAATAAGTGGGACCATTTTTGCCGTTAGGCTAAAGTGCTTTATATGCATGGTTTGACACATGTAATAGGCAACTTAGTGAATTTTGTTATTTGGTTATAATTCATATAGGAGATTTCCCTCATCTTGAATGTATGATCCAGCATATTTTCTTCTTTGATTTGCTCGTCTTCTTTTTATCACTAACGCAAGGCTTATAGACAAGGTGTGGCAAAACAAGAAATGGCTTATAGATGAGGGAGTCAATTGTCTTTCTATAATAATAGGGACACCATAATTGAAGGCAAAACAAAAGTTGATAAGTATAATATTTTTTAAAATTATTCACTATTAAATGTTTTATAACAAAACGTCTTAAAATTCTTTTATTTTTATTTATTTTTAGCTTAACTATTGTTTCTAATTTGTTGAACGACTTGCCTTCTTATTATAGTCGTTGTTTGTAAACAAAATGTAATTTGTTGTGTACGGATTACGTATCATAAATCCCACTTTCAAGTTTTAATTAGCATGAGGATTATAAGAAATTATGACCTAATAAATTTTAGTTGTGTAAGTATCATTTGCGGTCTAGGTGTCGTGATTCTCCATAAATACTTCATTACAGACAAGCAAATTCAATAAATGAACATATGCACTCTTTTTTGGAACTTTTCTTTTGGGTCAAATTCTATATTCAATCAAACAAGTTGCTTTTGTGAAGTAATGAGGCTTAAGCCCAAAAACCTGGATATTTGTAATTAGATCACTTCATAACCTCTCTATAGTTCTAATAAGATCACTTTGATATTTGTATTAAAATAATGGGCATGAAATTATTTTCGGAAAATATTTTTTTTCTCAAACAAAATAGTGCTATTTTCATCTATTATTAAAAAAATTAAAATTATAATAGTGTTCTAAAGAATTGAAATTGGAAAACTTTTTTTTTAGATGTTTTGGTCTTTTATTTTTCAAAATTAAAAGAGAACAAGAATATCTTGATGAAATAATTTTATTCAAATAAAATTTTTCTTGTTAAAATAATGTGATAAAATTATTTTAAGAATATATAAATAAAAAATAGAATCAAATAAGTTTAATATTTTATTTTTATATATAAATTTTAAAAACAAAAATGGAGATTATATGTGTAAGAATTTAAGCTCCATTTATTATAAATTTATGATTGAGTCACACTGTTGAAAGATTATGCCATGACAAGTGTGCTGATATGCTGTACTACTTGTATAGCGTACTTATATAGAAGGATTAAATTTAGTGTTATTAAGTGTTTAATTAAGATAATAATATGGTTTAATTTATGATTGAGTCACACTATTGGAAAATTATGCCATGACAAGTGTGTTGATATCCTGTACTACTTACATAGTGAGGATTAAATTGAGTGTTATTAAGTTGTTAATTAAGATAATAATATGATTTAATTAAATAATATAAAAATAACGATAGCAAGATATTTAAAACTATTTTTTTTTTCTCTAAAAGATAAAAATCACCACTCGTGTGGAGTTGCAGCCGCGAGGAGATTCGAACCTAGGGTTCGTTACCTCATCTTCCCTACTCGCCGGCGCGAAGCCAATGCTCTAGTTTAGTTCAACTTCCAATTTTCTCCATTTGACACGGGTTCGATCCCTGGCGGTTTCTCTGTTTTATGATTTTTCGTTAATAAATTTCCCTCCAAGTTCGCCCTCTTCCACTCCTCCAACTGACAACCACTGTCATCAGTGTCAGGGAAAGTTCTCGCCTTGAGATCCCACTTACCATAATGGCCTCTCCTTTACAGGCTGCAATGCTACTGGGTTCTCCTTCATACCCAAATGCCATTGCCTGGTCTGAGGAGAATTTGATTGCCGTTGCTTCCGGTCATATTGTCACTATTCTGGTGCGAAACCTGTATTTCTAGCATTCCCTTTCACTTGTTTATCTGCTCCCTTTTGTTCAAGTTGTATTGGGTTATGTTTTCTATGAATCTTTTATTTATTTATTTATTACGAGTGCTTTGATTCGTCTATGCCTATGATATGAATCCTCCTCTCTCTCTTTCTCTCTCTCTCTCTCTTCAATATTACAAACTCCAAGAAATGGAAGAAAAGGGAAAACTGTGCACTGTGCTCTTGTTTGTCTATCACACAACTTTAAATAGAGAACGGGGAAGACGCCCCCTTCCCCCCGAGATTAACTCATTAATGGCCTAGGAGAGAACATAGTATGGTTAATATGCTTTGCTGCTTAAGTTAAACATGGGAATTTGCCATTCCCTGGAACTCCTATGAAATCTGATTTATTTGGTGCACAATAATACGGTTTGTGCTATTGAGTAAATAAAAAAAGCTTTTCCCCACCTTTTTTTCAGAGACCGGAATTGCCTTATGGACCGCGTGGCGTAATTACAATCTCCACGAGTGAACCTCTTCCCATTGGTGTGGTAGAAAGAAAAGGTATATGTTTATTACCTTGTTAGTTTCTTTGTGCTACACTTGTTGTAACCTTACAATTTTAAATAATGGCTTACTGTATCCATGCAATTGCATTGCATGGGAAAATTGTCAATCACACTTACTGTTGTGAACTTTATTTTGCACTTTGGTGTGCTCCTTCCATTTTGTGGATGTTAGTTGTGTGCACTGACATTATCTTTTTGCCCAAGGCAAGGGGCATCTATATTTCATGGATTTTTTTTCCAAAAAGAAATAAAGGAAAAAGAAAATTTATGGCATTCTCCTAGAGCAAGAAGACAAGACAAGAAAGACCTAAAAGCTTCTTAAACATGTAACCAGGCAGCTCAACCCCTATGCATATCTGACGGAGCATTCCTTAAGAAAGCCTGAATGAGGTCACAATCAACTCCTGGTTCCATGATAAAACTAAACGCATAACCACATCCTAAAAATACGAGCATTTTATTTTAACTGTCTACACCAAAGCCCAGACAAACTGTCACGGAGCTTACACATCTTTTTTCCCATCCAAAATCTCTAAACAGAGTCGAAAGGAATTGTTCTAGTTTTTGGAGCTCACCCAAAGCTCACGTAGGATACCAAACAACTATAATGGAGTGGCCATCGGACAATTAAAAAAACACGTGATCAGCTGTTTCTGCGCTATTCCTGCTCAAATATTAGGGGAAAGAGCCGTATCTAGCTTGCATACTTGCATCTGTAATTAGTATTGATTCTATTTATTATCCCTGCTTTGATCTTTAAAGGATTTTTTTAATGCCTAATTGGATTTTCAAGAAGAAAAGGATCCTTATTGGAAGAGCAAGTGAGAAAATTAATATAGGGTTTGGAAGAATACATACTAAAAGGATCCAGAGTTCAAAATCTTTTATCCATGCATGCATGAGTAGGATGAATTGAATCAGGGAGAACCAGAAGAGGTTCTAGTCTTGGAGGACTTACCACATAATTTTCTGAACCACAGAGCATTAAAATGCCATTTAAACTGAATTATGTGCAGATTTACTCTCTGGATGCCTCCTGCCAACATGTTTGGCCCGAGATGATAAGCCTAGTGTACGATCAATATCATGGTCTCCACTTGGCATGGCTGCAAACTCAGGGTATGAATTTTGTCTTCAACTGTGCGATGATTTTAAATTTTGTCTTATCCTGCTCTTAGAAGGCAGCAGAGTGATAATTTGTTCATTTATAAATAATCAAATTTTCTATGCATTTAATTAATATATATGATTTAACTTGCTACAGGTGCTTGATGGCTGTTTGCACCACAGAAGGAATTGTGAAGGTTTATCGTCCACCTTTTTGTGATTTCTGTGCTGAATGGATTCAGGTACGTGCAGTGGAAATGTTTTGTCCAATTAGAAATGAAGATTAATGTTAGTACTCAACTGTTGGAGGCCACAGTGGACCTAGATTACTTGGGCTTCTAACAAATTTCTGGTTTATAACTGGTGTGATTGATAGCATCTCTGGAATGATCTATATAGGTGATTTAGAAAAACAGAAGTTAGAAATAAAATATAATGTGCCAACCACCTAAGTGTGTCCAATCTATGCAATGTCAAGAAATTAAATGTTTTAATTACTGCTATGTATGTGTATTTTATTGGTAGTATAATGGTCCATTCTTCTTATTCACTTTAGGTTTTAGACATAACAGAAAGGCTGTATGAATATCTTCTATGTACTAACTTTGGAGATTTGGGTACTCCCTCAATAGATCAATCTAAGGTAAGTTGTCCTATTCATTCATTTTAGTTTTCAGTCTGTGACTCTTCTTGTGGAGTCTTAGTTGGCGTGATATATGTCATGTTGTGCTTGACTCCTTTATCAACTTTGTGGCATCCTCTATTAGATGCAAGTAGCAAAGCAAAGATCAGCTGGGGACATGTCAGTCACTGTTTCAAGGAAGAAACATAAGCAAAGTAAAGTGTATGGACTTAGTGCAAACTCCTTGTACTAAGAAATTTATATGTTCAAAATGTATTCAAAAGCATTGTGCATAGGTGTCTCTGTACACAAACATGTTTTTGTTCGAAGAAATTAACTTTTAACTCTGTTGATATTTGTGTTGCAGCAATAATGTCTCCAGAGATCCCAGGAACAAATTATTGCTGACAATTAGTGAGGATGAAACTTCTCATTCTAGCCCCTGCAATGATATGGAAGGACAGAGATTGAATGAGGTATGGGAAATTATTTTAAATGAAAATGATGAAAATTTTTCTTCTGTTTTCTGTTGTATGAACAAAAACCAAATCATCACTTCTTTGTTAGTTGGTATAAAGTATAAACTATGCTTGCCTATAGTTGTTCTATCATCCTTAAAACATTGGTCTATTTTAGTTCATGGTTAAATTTTATCAGAAACATTTATGTTATTTTTGTTTAAATGATTTCAGGTGCCTGAGCTTGTTAGCTCAGGCCTGCAGATAATTGCATTAGATCAGATGGAATCTGCGTTTAAATCTAGAGAGAAATCCTTGAAAAAGATATCTGACAACCGCATGTTACCACTGATAACTGCTGATCAATACGCGTCTCGTAGCGCAATGCTATATTCACTAGTTGTTTCTTGGTCTCCATTGCTGCATGTAACATCTGAACTTCATCCAGTTCCAAATACTAATGCATCTGTCAGTCTACTTGCTGTTGGAGGGAAGAGTGGTAAAATTTCTTTCTGGAGATTTCATGCACCAGATTGCTATACTATTCAGGATGGTAACATCCCAACTGCTGTGAAGTTTGTTGGACTTCTACAGGCACACAATTCATGGGTTACGTCAATAAGTTGGGTGTTATTTACTTCTGATATTTCAAATCCTCAAATTTTATTGGCCACTGGAAGTTCTGATGGGAGGTAAGTTTGGCACGCTCATGAAACATGTTATATTTTTGTTCTTTGATACCTTGTTTAGCAACAAACTCACTCCTGGAGTTACATGCCATGATTAATTGGTTTTGCTTTATCTGCAGCTTTTTAAGGACAATTGAAATGCTTTCAATGCTGTTAAAATAATTTTATCTGTTCAAAATTCCTCTGGTTTCCTTCTTGTATCTTGTTAATGTTCACTTTGGTGTTAGCTATGTTGAATAACTAGCCACGAAAGGTGGTTTTTGTATGTGCAGCTTCTGGCTTTTCTGGAGTTATTAACAACCTTCCCTAGGACTTGTGATTGTAAATCTTCATTTTCCCATTAAGATGAAATGATGTCATTGAATCTTGCAATGGTGTAGAGTTGAAGCTTATTCAAGACTTCAAAGGTCTTAGTAATGAAAATAAAAAATTGTCTTCTTCTTAATGAAGAAGCATTGAGCTATGGTGGCAAAAGGGTTAGCATCTAGCAACTTAAGCTTTTGGGATTATCCTTGACATAAAATCAAAGTATCCTTGTTTACTCAAAGGTTGAATCTTCACCACCCTCACTCTTTGATAGGGATGTGGATAGCATGGGATGCCTAAGTCCCATATTGAGTATTATGAGATGCTTGTAAGGGGAAAGAACCACACCCCTTAAGTGGCCCATCAAGAATCCCAAACTACTTGATGTGGTATTTGGGCATCTCATACTACCCACGTCCCTAACACTCTCCCAATTGAATTAAACCTTTAGTTCATGGTTTAGGTAGGCTTGTGGTTTGTCAGTGCTTCACGCCCATGTGTGAGTAGGCTTGTTAGATAAAAGCCATTATCAAGCCAGTAGTTAACAGCTTAAGCTTTTCAGGTGATTAGTTCTTAAAAATAACAATACCAAAGGTCTCAAAGCCCAAATTCAGCTAATTACCTGGGATTCAGCCATTGCTAAAGTTACCCTATCAATAAAAATATAGTATCTCTAATATTATTTATTAGTGGCCAATCACATTTGTTTTTTCTAACAAGTTATATCTAGTACTATCTATATAATTTTACATTTGCTCCTAGTGATAAAGCTAAGCTAAAATGTTAAGATGCTTTTATCTTGAAACTTGTACTTCCTTGATGCTCTTGCTCTCTATGTCATCTTGTACTGTTGTACCCTATATTACATTGTTTCTCAACTCATTTCGTTTACCCCATGGTTTGGCAGTGTGAAGGTATGGCTGGGCAACAATGACAAACTACTGAATTCATCAGAAGTGAATCAAACTCTGTTTTCATTATTGAAGGAGGTATTTCCTACTTATATACTGCATCTTTTCTTCTTCTATTTTTCTTCTTTATAAATAATGCCCATAGTCCTGTACTCAACGTTCAATTCCTAAATAGGTTATAAATGTCAATGTTGTCCCAGTTTCTGTACTTTCAGCAACCATGCCAATTCAGTCTTCTTCTGAGATGCTTTTAGCCATCGGCAAAGGTTCTGGATCCTTTGAAATATGGATGTGTGACATATCTTGCAATGAATTTCATAAGCTTGGATCATATGATGCACATGATCATATTGTAAGTTTTTTTTTTTTTTTTTTGGAAGTTAATAGAGGTTGCATCCCTCTGTTGATTTCTGCATTTAAGATTTCCTTCAGGTTACAAGTTTGGTCTGGGCATTTAATGGAAGATGTTTGTGCAGCTGTAGCCAGGTAATAGTAGTCAAGGCTATATCCTCTTCCATAGTTGATTTACAGGCCCATTTTCCATCAAACGATACCAAGTTTTCTTAATCTGTTTCATTTTATGCATTCCACAGTTGTATTCTTTTTTCCAAATCTTTACTTGGTTGAACTTGATTTGTTTACTGTCTGGCTCTATTATGAAAATACACCAAAGGGGGGGGGGGGTGTGAGTTGGTGTATGCCTAATTTTTCAGAAATGCAACTAAATAAAATTAAGATGGCAGCAACTTAAATGGAAAAGTATTTAACAAATATAAGTTTGATGGGGACCTTAACCAAAATCTGCTGTATAATGTACTATTTATCAAAACAGGGCAGCAGACTTCTGGTATGGAATCCTACCTCAGGATTACAGCATAAAGGAAATATCAAAACAAGGAAAATGTGAGAAAAACCCCTTTGGCTTTCGAGAGGCCAGACCTCTCCTCAACAAACTACCGGCAACCTACCTTCTCTCTCCCCCAACTAACCCATATAATCATTAGCTCTCTTACAAGATCATAACACGTGTCCCTGTTAGTTACTGCCTACATTCTCCCTCTGGCCCAGCTCACCATATCCAGCTCTCTTAGATCTCCTCATATACATTTTACCCCATCTCCCACTAGGCCCAGGCCCATCATTTGTCCTCTCTGCAAGAGCCACCTTGTCCTCAAGGTGAAAACCAGGAAATTGTTTTTGTACAGCGAGAAAGTCTTCCCATGTGTTTTCGAATTCCTCAAGTCCTTGCCACTTGATAAGAACTTCACAATCCCCACTAGGCAATGTTCTTATTTGGACTACTTTTTATGGCTGAACGAGTAACTCCAATTCTTCAGTTAACATGGGTGGAATGGGCAAAGGTGGTGTTACTGGTGAATCAGCTTTTTTAAGCTGAGATACATGAAAAACCAGATGAATCCAAGTTGATGGAGGCAACTCCAGCTTATAAGCAACCTCTCCCAGACGTTCCAAAATTTTATAAGGTCCATAATACCTTGGTGCCAGCTTTTCATTCATTTTGTTGACCAATTTTTAAAACTTGTAGGGTCTGAGCTTGAGGAAAACAAAATCTCCAATATCATACTCAATATCCCTTTTGCGTTTGTCAGCCTGATTCTTCATTAGCTGCTGTGATCTTTTAAGATTTTCCTTTAACTGCTTTAAAATAACATCTCATTCCCTTAAGCTATGAGCCACATCATCAACAGTAGCACTGGTCTCATCCCACTTAAAAATAGAAGGGGGTTCATGCCTATAAAGAGCCTTAAATGGTGACATCCCTATGGACCTATTGAAGGATGTATTAAACCAAAATTCTGCCCAAGCAAGTCAATGACACCACTAGCAAAGCAACGAAGATAAGTTTCTAAGCTTCTGTTTACAACCTCAGTCTGGTCATCTATCTGAGGGTGATACCCCGAGCTAAACTTAAGAGTGGTACCAGAAAGTTTAAACAGTTCCCGCCAAGAATTACTGATGAAAACATGATCCCTGTCTGATACAATGGACTTTGGAAACCCATGCAATCTGAAAATTTCCTTAACAAAGGTTTCAGCTACTTCTTTAGCTGTGAAAGGGTGTAAAAGAGGCAGAAAATGTGCATATTTCGAGAAACGATCAACCACCACTAGTATTGTGTCAGCACATTGAGATCTAGCAAGGCCAGTGATAAAATCAAGATTAATGTCTTCCCAAACCTTATCAGGCAGTAGACGAGGCTGGAGCAATCCAGCAGGGAAAAGAGCCAAATATTTGTTTCTATGACAAGTGTTGCACTTTGAAACAAAGTCCTGTGCATCATGTTTCATGCCTTCCCAATATACCACCTCATACAACCTGTTATAAGTCCGAAAATACCCTGAATGGCCCCCAGTAGGTGTATCATGAAACTCCTGTAAAAGTTGTGGAATCAGAGATGAGCCTTTTGGAATCACCAAATGCCCCTGAAAAAATAAACTGCCCTTCCGTAATGAATATCCAGTAGGAGCTTCTTTTCCACTGATCAATAGATGAACTATTTCTTTCAAATTTTCATCTTGTTACACCAGCTCATCGATGTTATCCAACCCTTCACCAGACCAAACTGAAAATGCCTGCAATTCCATTGGAGAATCTCAGCAAGACAACCTATCTGCAACTCTATTATCTTTGCCGGGTTTGTACTTGATATCAAATTGGTAACCCATTTCTGCTAGTCATTGTCTAGTATCCACTGTTCTAGTAAATATTTGAGAGCTCTTTGATCAGTTTTAATGACAAAACGATGGCCCTTAAGGTAATGCTGCCACCATTTAACAGCCATAATAATAGCCATTAGTTCTCTTTCATAAACTGACTTTAACCTTGCTCTGTCTGAGAGAACATGGCTGAAAAAGGCAATGGGTCTTCCTGGCTGCATTAGCACTGCACCTACCCCTCCGCCAGAAGCATTAGCTTCTATTTCAAATGGTAATTTGAAATTAGGCATACCTAATACAGGAACAAACACCATGGCATCCTTCAATACAGTAAAAACTGCCTGTGCATTGGCTCCACATTCAAAGGAATCTTTACTAAGTAATTTAGTGAGAGGAGCAGCCAATTTACCATAATTGCGGACAAATCTTTTGTAATAGCCGGTCAACCAATCCCAAGAAACCCCTTAAAGCCTTAACATTCTTAAGAGTGGGCCACTGAACTATAGCTTCTAACTTAACTGGATCTGCCTCTACCCCTTTAGCTGAGATTATATGGTCCAAATACTCCAATTTCTACTGACCAAAGGAACACTTCTTCTGGTTAAGAATAAGTTGCTGGTCTCGCAAGATTTCCAATGTAATACACAGGTGTCCCAAGTGAGCTTCAAAAGTTTCACTACATACCAATATGTCATCAAAGAAGACCAATATAAATCTTTTTAGGTGGGGCCAAAATATCTTTTTCATGAGATTGAGATGTGGACGGGGCATTTGTCAAGCCAAAAGGCATGACTAAACATTCATAGTGGCCCTCATGTATCCTAAAAGCTGTTTTCTGTTCATCACCTTTCTTAATCCAGATTTGGTGGTATCCTGACTTGAGGTCCAGCTTCGAAAAGAATGTAGCCCCCCCAAGCTCATCTAATAATTCATCAATTGCTGGAATATGAAATTTATTTGGCATCGTGATGTTGTTAAGGGCTTTATAATCAACACAAAATCTCCAGCTACCATTCTTTTTCTTAACCAAGAGAACGGGGCTAGAAAAAAGACTAGTATTAGGTTGAATAATTCCAGCTTTTAACATTTCTTGCAGCAGCTTCTCTATGTCATTTTTCTATGAATGAGCATATCTATAGGGCCTGATGCTAGGAGGATTTGATCCTGCCATAACCACAATGGCATGGTCTTGTGATTGTGAGGTGGCTGACCTTCTTTGGCTATACAAACTGACTTAAATTCATCTAACGAGAGTTGAATATCCCCTGGAATAGAAGAGTGAAGAGGCTCAGTTTGTACTGTAATCGCTTTGCATTCCAACAAATATGCATTGTCCCTGAGTTGCACTGCCTTAGATATTGCCTTATAGGATATCTAAGCTTTGATAAGTGAGGGGTCACCCCTGAAACATAACCAACCATTATCTCCCTTAATTTTCATGGATAAGAGCCTTTAATTAATTTTGACTTCCCCTAAAGCTTCTAGCCATTCCACTCTTAATCCAATGTCCACCCCATCCAACAAGAAGGGATAAAAAGTTTGAACAATTGATAATCCTTGCAAAGACAGTTCCACATCATGGCATACCCCACTAGCATAAGTCTTCCTACCATCTCCTACAATAATAGAGTATTTAGGAGTCTCATCAGCACACATACGTAAGTCTTCTACTAATCTAGTGGAGATGAAATTGTGGGTAGCCCCACTATTTATCAGAACCAGAACCTCCACACCCTATAAGACACCCGTTAGTTTCATAGTCTGATGATTGGAGACACCAATTTTGGAATTTAAAGATAATTCCATTGAGGTTAACGGCGTCTTTTCCTCATGAGTAGTGTTAGGTACTGCTTCATCATCCTGCTCTGTAACTTTGTTATCCTCCTGAACCATTACTAACATCTGTAACTTTGTTAACCAAAATCTGCTGTATACTGTATTATTTATCAAAACAAGGCAGAGGACTTCTGGTATGGAATCCTTACATCAGGATTACAGCATAAAGGAAAATGTGAGAGAAACCCCCTTGGCTTTCGAGAGGCCAAACCTCTTCTCAACAAACTACCATCAGCCTACCTTCTCTCTCCCCCAACCAACCTATATAATTATTAGCTCTCTTACAAGATCTTGACATGTGTCCCTGTTAGTTATTGCCTACATTCTCCCTCTGGCCCAGCTCACCATATCCAGCTCTCTTAGATCTCCTCATATACATTTTACCCCATCTCCCACTAGGCCCAAGCCCATCAAAGTTCAATTAAGATGAACTTCTAAGATGATTATCTTGAATTAATCCACTTAATGTTAATGTGCAATTTCCTAACTACTTATGTCCAGTCCCCGTGTCACTTATGAGACTTTTACTTAATCAACAAGTTTCTTTTACTCCCACTCACCAGCAACAAGGATAGTTTTCACTTGGTTGCCAACAATGATAGGTGTTCACCTAACTGTTCACTTGAAACAGATTACAATGAAGGTTTTCTCTTGCTAACTCATGACAAACTCTACCTGCACTTTCCCAAAGCTAAGAGAGTAGAATAATTGAAGGATGAGGTAGTGAACCTGTTTTTCACTAAGGGATTACAATGATTGCTCACTGATAAACTAATGGACCCAAAGACTGAATTTCGTTTTATTACACACAATACAATCTATTCTTCCTCCTAACACTGGTAGGAAGTTATTACAGACTCCAATGACACCACAAATCACGGTAGAAAAACAAATACACATTGATCCACAAATACAACACTTCAGAAACATAAAGACACACTACCACAAACCCATAACATCCTGGCAGTTTGAGAGGCCAGACTCTCCACATTCAGAAGTCTCTCCCCTTCCCCTACCCTCCTCTCTTTTCCCTCCTGAAAACCAGTCAATCCCCTTCAGAAACCGCCGAAGGTAACTGCCCAACTGTCTCTGCCACATCACCAATTCTGGTCCCTTGCTTTTGTCTCCTGACATAAACATTGTTTATGTTAGGCTTATTGGGCGTAAGCCCATCATTTCCTCCCGCCGCAAGATGCACCTTGTCCTCAAGGTTGAAATCTGGAAACTGGTATTGAATAGTGTCAAAAGATTCCCAGGTGCTTTCAAATTCTGGAAGACCAGCCCACTGTATAATAACTTCAAGGCTGCCACTGGTTAGATAACGAGTGTTGAGAACCTTTTCAGGCATTACTTGCAATTCCATGTCATCAGTAAGGGACAAAGGAATTTCTTGAGTAGGAGTTGCAGGACTTAATGCTTTCTTTAATTGTGAAGATGGAAAACTAAATGAATATGGGCAAAACTAGGTAACTCCAATCTATATGCCACTTTACCTATCCTTTCCAGGAACTTGTAAGGGCCATAAAAACATGGTGTTAATTTTTCATTGATTTTCTTAGCCAACGTTTCTAGGCTATAGGGGCATAACTTGAGAAATACAAAATCTCCAAACTTAAATTCCACTTCTCTTTTGTGAGCATCTGCCTGTAACTTCATACATTGTTGAGCCTTCTCCAACTGTTCTTTTAATGCTGTAATAATAGCATTCTTTTCTTGCATAAACCTGCTAACATCTTCTACAGCAGATGGGTCATCACTGAATTTAGTCATCACTGAATTTAAATAAAGTGGGGGGTTCTCTTCCATATAAGGCTTTGAAAGGAGTCATGCCAATGGATCTGTTGTAAGAAGTATTAAACCAAAATTTTGCCCAAGCTAACCATTTGCTCCATTGTTTGGGTTGTTCACTGGCAAAACAACGCAAATATGTTTCCAAACTCCTATTCACAACTTATGATTGGCCATCAGTTTTAGGATGGTACCCAGAAGTATATTTCAATGTTGTTCGTACCATTTTAAACATCTCCTTCCAAAATTAGCTCACAAAGACCTTATCCCTATTAGACACAACGGATTTAGGAAAGCCATGGAGCTTCACAATCTCCTGTATAAAGATGTTAGCCACTTCCTTAGCATTAAAAGGATGAGATAAGGGATTAAAATGACTATACCTAGCCTATCTACAACCACCATAATAGTATCAAACTTGTTGGACTTGGGTAAACCCACAATAAAATCCATAGTAATATCTTCCCATACATGCTGTGGTATGGGTAAAGGTTGTAACGAACCTGCTGGACTCATTGCTTGATACTTATTTCGTTGACATTTATCACAGCAAGCCACGTACTCCTGAATATCTCTCTTCATTCCCTCCCAATGTACCATTGCAGCTAGCCTTTTATAAGTTCTTAAATAACCAGAATGCCCTCCCATAGGTGAATCATGAAACTCTTTAAACAACTCAGGAATCTGAGGGGCGTTTTTTGGTAACACCAAACTGTTATGGTACATAAGACATCCTTGTTTTATAGAGTAACCTGTAGGCGCATCTTTCCCCGCAATCAGTTTCTGCATAATAGTAAGCAATCTTTCATCTTGCTTAATCTGTTGTTCTAGGGAAGCCATGCCTTCATACTGCCACAGAGAAAATACCTTTAGTTCTAGATCTGTATCCCTGTGTGATAGTGCATCTGCTGCCCCATTTTCTGAACCAGGTTTATACACAATCTCAAAAGTGTAGCCCTTAAGTTTAGACACCCATTTCTATTGATCAGGATCTATAACACGCTGTTCCAGCAAATATTTCAAAGCCTTTTGATCAGTTTTGATAATAAAATGATGCCCCCTCAAATAATGCTGCCATTTCTTCACAGGAAACACAATTGCCATAAGTTCCCTTTCATATATAGAGCATTGTTTGCCCTTCTCAAATAATTTCTGACTAAAATAGGCTATGGGTTTGCCTTCTTGCATCAACACTGCACCAACACCACTACCAGATGCATCAGTCTCTATTTCAAAGACTTCATTAAAATCTGGCATTGCAAGCACAAGAACAGTGACCATTCCTTCTTTTAATCGGTCAAAAGCTCTTTGGGCTTCATCATTCCACCCAAAAGAACCCTTCTTAAGTAAATTAGTAAGAGGTGCTGCTATCTTCCCATAGTTTTGGACAAATTTATGGTAATAATCGGTAAGTCCCAAAAATCCCCTTAGTGCCTTAAGATCCTTTGGTTTAGGCCAATCCACCATAGCGTCGATCTTAGAGGGATCCACCTCCATTCCCTTGGCTGAAATGATGTGTCCCAAGTACTCAAGACGCTTTTGAGCAAAAGTACACTTCTTCACATTAATCACCAATTGATTATCTTGCAAAATCTTTAAGGCAGTAGCCAAGTGGCTCAAGTGTGAACAATAAGCAAGGCTGTATATTAGTATGTCATCAAAGAAAACAAGTATAGACTTCCTTAAATGTTCCTTGAAAATGTCATTCATAAGAGATTGAAATGTTGAAGGAGCGTTAGTTAAGCCAAATAGCATAACCAAAAATTCATAGTGGCCTTCATAAGTTTGAAAGGCAGTTTTAAACTCTTCTCCTGGCTATATTCTAATCTGATGATAACCAGATTTTAAGTCAAGTTTAGAAAACACGGTGGCTCCTCCCAATTCATCTAACAATTCATCAATGGCAAGTATGGGAAATTTATCTGGTATTGTAACCTCATATAGGGATCTATAATCCACGCAAAATCTCCAACTACCATCTATTTTTTTAACAAGCAACACAGGACTAGAGAAAGGACTAATGCTGTGTCTTATGATTCCAGCCTCCATCATATCTTTTACCATCTTCTCTATTTCATTTTTTTGTGAGTGAGCATACCTATAAGGGCAAATATTTGGGGGTTGTGCTCTAGGTTTCAGCATAATAGAATGGTCCTTTGTCTGATGCAGAGGTAATTCAACTCTCTCTTCATACACTGGTGGAAATTGTTGCAACACCTCCTTAATTTCTTTGGGTATTTCTTGTTATCCACAGATGCTCTGCAACTCTATGGCTTTTAACTCCACCAAATATCTTTCTCCTTTCTTCTTCAAGGCTTTAACAATTGACTTAAAGGACACTTGTGATGTGGTTAAGGTAGGATCTCCTTTTAGACATACATACTTTCCTTCCACTACTACAAATTCTTTATTCACCTGACCCATAAGTTTTATAGTCCTATTCCCAGCAATTTCCACAATGGAACTCATTGAAAGTTCCATTGTGGCCACCACCTTTCTAAAATCCTCTTCATTTGATTCCTCTTCTCTTATTTGCTCCTCATCCAATTCCCCTTCGTCTTCTCCAAGTATTATCATTTGTAACTGCTTCCCTTTACAACTGTGGTTTGGACCAAATTTTTCTTCACATTTGAAACATGGGCCCAATGATCTCCTTCTATTAATTCCTGCTTCAGATAATCTTCTGGTTTGGGAATTACTGTTATTCATAGTAATGGGAATGGTTCTTCTTGTCACACTTTTAGCACTATCTGCCACCCTCTCCTCACCTGGTTTACTCACACTCCCTTCAGATTGTTTTCCTCCACCATACGTTGAAACAGCAGACTTGGAATATGCAAATGTGGTTCCACCCAATCCAGATTCTGTCCAGGATTTTGCACTCCTTACTGACCCCTTTTCCTTGTGTTTTTTTTAATACAATATTGCGCCCTTCCACCTGTGAAGCCAAATCCATAAGTTCAATAAATGATCCAGGTTGTCTAAGGCGCACTTCTGCCCTGATTTCTTCATCCAACCCATTTTTGAAAGCACCCATAAGGACCTCATCAGGAACATCCTTACGAGGTGTAGATTTCATCTCAAAATTTTCCCTAAATTCACCAACTAGTCCTCCATCTTGTTTAAGAGCCATAAGCATTTCATAATTGTCCCCATCTTGATTACAATGAAATCTGGATATAACTTGTTTAAATTGCCTCCAACTTGTTAATGGCCTTCTATTTTCTTTTCCATCCATTGAAACCAATTCAGCGCCTTGCCTTCTAATCCAACTGCCACCATCTCTAACCTTTCTGCCTCATTAATCTTGTTGACATCATATCTCTCTGCCCGAAAAATCCAACCAATAGGATCACCCCCATTAAAGAGGGGCATTTCCATTCTTCTAATCCTGCTTTGCTCTGCTTCGAGTACTCCAGACAATTTGTCTTGAAGGTTTTCTCCTCGACTTGATTCATTAATAACTTCTCGTGGTACCTCTTCCCTTATGGGTTCCCCACTATTTCTTCCTTCTGTACATTGCATTTCTTCTAGTTTCTCCTTAATTTTAGCCATAAATAACTCTATAGCAGTTGTTTTGTCTTTCACCTCTCCCACAGTATTTTTCATCTATCCTACAGTTCTTTCTAATGAATCCACCCTTCCTTCCATTATTGTTCCAACCATACCCCAAATAACCTGCTCTGATACCAAATTGATGGACCAAACACTGAATTTCGTTTTATTACACACAATACAGTCTATTCTTCCTCCTGACACTGGTAGGAATTTATTACAGAGTCCAATGACACCACAAATCACTGTAGGAAAACAAATACACACTGATCCATGTATACAACACTTCTGAAACATAAAGGCACACTACCATAAACCCACAACATCCTGGCAGTTCGAGAGGCCAGACTCTCCACATTCAGAAGTCCCTCCCCTTCCCCTACCCTCCTCTCTTTTCCCTCCTAAAAACCAGTCAATCCCCTTCAGAAACTGCCGAAGGTAACTGCCTAACTGTCTCTGCCACATCACTAATTCTGGTCCCTTGCTTTTGTCTCCTGACATAAACATTGTTTATGTTGGGCTTATTGGGCCTAAGCTCATCATAAACACTCTCAAAGTGCATATGGCCTAGACATTAAGCTCACCGCGGGATCAGAAAGAGAGGAGAGTATGATCACTCGAAGCTTAAGGACTTGGTGTAGCCACTCTAGTACAGCCTTGGTAGCGATGACCATTAGAGAGAGAAGAAGTAGCTAGCTGTTTGAAGAATTCTGCTTTGGAACTTGACTGTAAAATACATATGCTTTGATCTTCCTTTTCTGGTGCTATGTTTCCTGAATTTTCTCTTCTGTTTGCGATCTTTCCATCTGCTTCTTTCATTTTCCTTCCAAGAGAAATCTGACCATTGGTGTCAAGAATTAGAATTTCCTTCCTTTGATACATATGAGCGTTGGCATAAAATAGAAGAATTCATTTCCTTGATTATTGCTAGCCTTTTGATTCATCTTTCCTTGTTGTATTTCCAAATGTGCAAACAATTGTGTTCTGACCAGATTTGATTGTAGCATCCTTTCTTTTCCTTTTTAATGCTTGGTTGAATTCCTTCTTGTTTGCTAGTTTGGTTTTCCTCCATAATGACGTATAGCAGTTATAATAAGTTTCTTCTTAGAGTGGTGGCTAACTTGCTTTAAAAAGGAACAATTTTGATCTGATTAAAGAGGGAAGATTAGCCATAAATCAGACTTTGAAAATAATACTATAAATTAATACTCAATGCTTTTAAAGATAAACTTCAGTAAATAATTTTAATTCCTAGTCAATGATTTTGTTGTTATCAAAATTAGCATTTAGGAATCCTTTTTAGAAACCTTGGGGCTAACACATTTTAGTCATGGCTTGCGGCTGGATTATGCAAGATATTAGTTGTATGTTAATAGTTTGGAAAGTTTCTGAAGTTTTCATCTTTAAGGCTATAATTCGTGGTTTGGGAGAAAGGGAAAGGAGTGATATGTAAAAAGATGTAGTGGAGAAGGAAGAAATGGGAAGTAGGCGAGAATACCTCCTTGTTGTTTAGATTAGACCTGATAATTGGTTTGGGCTTTTAAAAATTGGGCTTGAATTTGAGCTCCCAAAAAAGACCGAGTCCGTATTTTAATCAAGCTTTTTTATTTAAACTTTTATCCATGTTTTTAACTCAGACCTATTGGGTCAATCAGACTTTTTAATGAATGGTCAAATCAATTTGTTACTTAAAACTTGAGATAAATAACATAGATAATTGTTACTATTACATGTAAGATTATATATAGAGAAATTATAAATATAAATGAGTTGTTGTACTGGTATAAATTTTTTAAATAAGAGGTATTAGTTTTTATTTCTTTATCAAAATGTCATGTTATATTAAGTTCTTCTGTAAGTAATAATTTTTTATTTATTAAAAAAGTATTTATTTGAGCTTTTCAGACTCAGGTCAGGCTTAGAAAAAGCTCAAATCCGGCCCGTTTTACAAATTGAGCTTTTCTAATTATGCTTTTTTTGTTTAGGCTTTACTTTTTTGGGGTCGGACAAGCTTTTTAAATTATGATTAAGTCTAGTCTAAATGTACAAAGAGCCTGGAGTGGAATTCCTCCTCTCTTGTTTGGAGGTTGAATGGAATGGAGATGCTTATATTTTTTATATTCCAATATAGTCCTTATCTACTAAATGAACTTATCAGGAAGTGATTTAATATTAAGCTTATATATAAAACCATGAGTTGGTTCACGTAAAACAAAGATTTATTTTCAAGCTTTCTTTTTGTTGACGGACCAAACTGAATTTCAGGGCCAAAATCAAATAGTATGTTAGTTGCAGAAAAAATCTCTCATTTTGACAAAATGGGTAGTTGGGGGTTTTGGCTTGCACAGATGCTGAACCAACACCTGAACCACTCGTCGTGGTGCTTAGTTTGGTTCTCTACCTGACATTAGTTATCATGGTCTAGTATCAAGAATTGTGTAAGCAAATAGCTCCAAGAATTGAGCCTTGGGCCCTCTAAGCTAGTGGCTATGGTGGTCACAGGAAAGTGGGTGAAGAAGAAAAGAAGGTTCCATAAAGAAGGGCATAATATAATATACATTCCCACTTTACCCTGGGCGCTCCCATCCCCTCCACTCCCCTGCTTTTGCCAAACAAAGTTATAATGTCTATTCTTTACTATCCTCCTTCCCCCTCATTTAAACAGCCATGTTGAAGTTATATAAAACTGATCCTATTCTTAAATATGCTTTTGCAAAACATACTGTTCTTTCTTAATAAGCTGAAGAGGAAAATGAAATCAAATATGTATTTGAACTTCTTAAGAAACTGAATGATATTAATCTCCTATCATTTTCAGGATGTTTAACTGGTTATTTCCCAATTCCCACATTTTGCAGAAAAATTGAGTGCATAGGAAAATTTACTGAATATTTATCTGACATGGGATTTTAAGTCTGTTGTTACACTGGATGGTTTTAAGGCAAGATTACCTGGTCAAAACTGAGCACCAAATTTTATGGATGTCATTTCCTGATTTTAACAAGTATGACTTGTTCCTTTTCCATTCATCCGTAAAGCTGCAATAATAAGCATCGGCAAATTTAAGTGCTGCTTAAAGGAACTTGAAATAAATGATTTGATGATTGATAGATGGTTGTTTTAAATGATGGTAGGATAATTTAGTACGCAGCTGGATTTTTCATGAGAGACGCCTCAACGAAGTTGCCAGCTGTTCTGACATCCTCAATAGTTGCAATCCATCTCGTGTATGTTATTACTTACCCTTTATATAGTTTGTATGACAATTTTGTTCTACTTTAACGAATGTTCATTTTTTTTGGTTGCAGCCTTCAACAGATGTATATGACTCATGTTTTGGTGCTGCAGTGTCTCCTGGAAATCTTGTCATTGCTACTGTATGATATGCTATCATTCTTTTGAAACTCATACATATTATTTCTAGTTTATCAAAGTGATCAATTTTTTTTAGAGAACCAATCATCATGAGTCTTCCTGTGATAGCTCAAGCTTTTGGGTTGAAATGGTCTTTGATTTATTTTTACGATTTTTAAACTGCCCAACAAATGGCGTCTAGTATGTTCACTTTCATCTGTATATTATAAAGCACTGACACAACAATTTCCAGGTGTCTTAGTCACCCGCACCACTGCACAACACTTTTTTGACATGTGAATGACATGCATACTGACATGTCTTATTAAAAAACATTTCTGTTGACTCAGACACAAATCGCCCTACAATTGGGTGAGAGACTAGAAAATCTATCTTGATAAGATACCCTAATATTTTTTGGTTGTACATGAATAATTTGAATGTTATAGTTTAACATTTTTTTTTTTGCTGTAGACTTAGAAAATTATAGTGTAAGATACTTAGAATATAGGATAATGCCGGTTATGTCTTTCTTTATAAGTGTTTAACAGGTCCATATCCATGTTTGTGCTGCATAGTTTGTATGTCGACTCATAAACATGTTGTTTTCTTTTGCCTTTGGTTTTGTAGTTTACTTGCATCAACTATGATCTAAGCAAATGATGTTGGCTTTCTGGGAACACCATCACACAGTTCGCTTTCTTCTGGCTACCTTATCATTACCTGTGCCCAAAACTTATTATGGCTACATTAAGACCTAAACAGTGATGTCCTTGTCATTTGAGTCTATATTATGCTAACTGTTGCTTGGATCCCAAACAGTACATCAACTGCTTGCATGTGTGTGTGTGTGTGTTACAGAATGGTATAATGCATACAGTATTTGTTGCTTGTATGTGTCCATTATATTCTCTGAAGTGATCTTCCGACTGACAATAGCCATATTACATGAAAGTATTACTGACTACTTTTGCTTCAACATTGCAGGTTCGTTGCTTTGATATTGAGAAACTGAACCGAATGTATGAAGCAAGGTAAAATCATGTTTTCCTAGCTAAACTTTTCTCATCCTTTTTGTCTCTGCGTGTGCACGCACATGTGTGTGAGAGAGAGGGTAGAGTGTAAATAAGGGGCTAGTTATTATAAAGTAATGAGAATTTTGATGCAAACTGGAAATATAATTACAGGTACAAAATTGTTTCTAAATGTCCAAATTATTATCCCAGTCCTAAGTGGCAAGAGAATGCCAAAGGTATAACTTCTTAAAATATTTTTACTATGATTTTACTGGTGCTGGACGTTTAATTAACAAAGGAAGTATAAAATTCACACTAGGCCTATACTGGCATTTCCTTTTCTTTATCTTTTTCTAAATTTAAGTAGAGCTTTGATGAAAAATCTACTTATTAGAAAATTTTGACATTTTCCTATAAATATGGGCAGGATTTTGAGGGCAGCTATTGAATACTTTTGGATTGGTGGGCAGCATATGGATGTTCTGTCAAGAGCTCCCTTTTCATTTGAGGCTGATGAATATCCGAATTTTCCAAAGAAAGAATTAACTTATTGGGGGTCCAATATCAATTGGTCTCTGGAGCAATATCACTGTCTTGATAAGCCTCTGGTTCTTTGGGATATAATTACAGCATTATTGGCTTTCAAGGAGCACAAATCAATACATGTAGAACATATACTGACCAAGTGGCTCTCAGTGTCTTTTCTGGGATCTCATATGGACCTTCCTGCTGAAAAGATTTTATCAAGTGTGTCTTCAAAATTGTCAAATATTCCTTCTCGCCTGCTGCACCTGCTCAATATAATCAGTAGACGTGTAATGTTAGCAGAGCTGGATGCTGATCAAATAAATATTATAAACAACAAACTTATAAAGTCAGGAGGGTCAAGTCTTTCTGAAGAAAAGCAATTAACTAAGTGGGTGGAGATTCTTCTGAACAGTGAAAGAGAACTCCGTGAAAGGCTAGTGAGTTTTAGTTTTTCTGCTTTCCTAATCAACACGTCCTATACAGAAGAAACTTCTTCCCATACTGGCAATTGGTATCCTACTGGAATAGCGCAGATGAAACAATGGGTGGAATTAGATCAGGATCATGCACGTGACCAATTGAAAGTCCTTGCATCAAAAGTTACAAATGAGAAAAGGTGCACCTTGCTAGTTCTGACTTATTGTGTATTAAATTGTGCAAATCCATTTTATGATATAGTTTTTTTCAATGCTATGTTTATACACGTGGACTTTGTCGGACCTTGAAGTTAACCAGATCATGTCAGTTTGACCAAGTGTGTTTTATTTTGTTTCCAAAAGAGATGCTGAAGCGCTACATGGAAAATGATACTTAATAGCAAGCTTGTTTTTAGCGCACACAACTTGATGGAAAATGATCCTCAGAATGTCATCATATTTAGTGGATTATCACCTCAATCATTAATATGAGTTATTGAAACCAAATTATGTCATTTCTGAAAATTATGACACAATAATCTAGATACTGCATTTCCTGTCTATTGATGGTGAACTACAGAAGTTCTTTCTATTTCGAAGACCTTTTTGGCCTGTGACAGTACAGAATTCTGCATTCCTTTTTCTACTCGTACTGTGCAAACTAAGTGTTGTAATTAATGAAGCATGAAAATATATAAAATGGTTTTCACACACGAACTGTAACTGGTAGATCCATGGTGGTTTTTGCTGCAAACTCGTGATTAAGTTTGTAAATATCAGGTGATGCTGTTCTTTGTAGAATAAATTCAGAGCTTCTAATATGCTAACTACAATGTTGTCTATCTGTTCTAAGTAGCAGGTTTCTGTCCAGTGAACATTTAGCAGCGGAGCGATGCAGTTTTTGTTCAGCATCTGTTCCACTTGAATCCCCTGAGGTTGGTTTTTGCACAGGTGAGGATTACAGTAGGGGCAGAGGTCAGCGTCACAGGTTATTGAGATGTGCTGTCAGTATGCAGGTTTGCCCTATCACTCCACTATGGTTCTGTATATGTTGCCGTAGGTCAGCTTTTAGACTGACGCCAGAGGCACTCTTTAGAATGTCTGCATGTCCTGTAGATTTGAAATCATCAACTAAGTCATCTGCCCTAGCAGTATCCTCAAAACCCTTGTGTCCCTTCTGCGGGGTACTTTTACAGAGACAACAGCCTGACTTCCTACTTTCCCCTAGTTATGTATAAGAATGATAAACAGTATTTGCTATATAATTTATGTTATAATATTTATAATTGGTTTTCATGCTTGCTTTTGGCTTGGCGTTAAAGTTATTGACTTAATTTGGCAATGGGAAATATAAAGAAAATGATGGGGTGAAAGATTTTCATAGGATGGACATGTTGCCTAGACTTGGTTCAAAAGGTAGTGTAATAAAGATACCCCACCTTGGGAATTTTCATGGATCAGAATATGTGATAATTATGTAATTAGATCAAGGAAGTTTTATTACATTTTAAAATTTGTAAGTTCATGTATTATATATAATTAGATAATAATTTATGAGAGAAATCTTATTTTTCCCTGTAGCATTTTTACAAACTTAGGGCATATTTGATAGGATGAAAAGAAGGAATAGGAAGAAGAAATGGGAGAACGAAAGCTACAATATTGAGTTTGGTACAATGAAAAGGCTTTCCCTCGTTTATTCCCTTTCTATTGTACGGTATTAACATGCTTTCCTTCCAATATTTGATGGAAAGCTCATGCATTATTGGGGATGGTATCTTTTAGACCATTTTGCCCCTTTCACTTTGTCTTCAACGAGTTGCACGTAGCTTCTAGTTTTTTTTTTAAAAGTGTGCCATGGTGCAGTGGATTCATTAAAAAAGTAATATTCAATTATTTTTTTAGCAAAATATATTTTCTTATGAGTAAAATGTATTTTTAGTATCTCACTTATTACAAAATTATTAATTTAATTTTTTATTTATTAAAATGTTTAAAATGGTATCCTATTTATTGAAAAATATTATACTTTGTATTTTATTTTTAAAAAAAATATATCAAACTTAATTCTTTGGATTTAGAATTTAGGATTTAGTAGAATTATTAAATTTAGTATTTTTTTTAAAGTAAAGGATTAAATATAACATTTTTTAATTAGTAATAAATTATTTTTACATTTCAATTAGTGAGGGATCAAAATGATAATTTTGTGATAAGTAAGAAATTAACAATATGTTTTTCTCATTTTCTTATTCAACTAAAAAATAAAAATAAATTTTTTACTTAAAATAATATAACTATTTTGATATTTTTAATAAAAAATTAGAAAATTATTTATTAATATTTATTATAAATAATTTATTTATTTTATTAAGACTACCTTAAAAATGATTTTCAATAATATTAATTAAATGTTTAGGATAAGGGCATTTTGGCCTTTTTATTCTATTATTATTTTCTTCATGAACAAATTTTGAAACACTTTACTTTTGCATTCCTAACATACCAAATTAGTTTTGACATCAAAACTTTCATTTTTATTCTATCATATTTCTATTCCCATTTTCATTCATTTTTCTGCCAAAATCTACATCTACGTATCAATCGAGTTAAAGCTTAATCCTTGTCATAAATCAAAATGGACCCAACGAAGCACAATTGACAAGGCCCTCTGTTGATAGCGGATGAACGGCTGTAAAGTGGTTGTCCACTAAACTTTTTTGTAATTATTTTCTATTAAAAAAAATTTTATGTGGCCATGTGCTGTACAAAATATATGCTGTCTATCATCCAAGTTAACATGCATTCCTAATTATGAATTTGTTTATTGGGTGTAGTGTCACTTAATGCAAGTATTAAAAATGCCTGTGCTTAGCCTAGAAATATATGATTTCATCATTTTAATACATACTAATTCAATCCAAATTTTTTTTATGTTTTAGTGGGAATATAAAATTATATTGAATTATAATAGATTGTTAAATAAAAATTTAATAATTCAGATTTATAAATAAAAATTATAATTATATACAATTATATTAATTTAATATAAATTTGAACAATAAAATTTATATCTAATGATTCATCATATCAAACATAACCTCATATTTCTGCTAAAATATAAGGATTTAAATTGATACCATTTTCCACCAAAAAATCTAGAAGAGTTTTGAAGGGTAGAACTCAAATACATGAATGCTGAAGAATTTGAAGAATTTAATAGAATTAATTAAGAACCTCTTATTTGACTCTGCTCCGCAGAGTTACTCTTTCTTATACTCCTTTCCAAGTTTCATCGTTTAAGGTAAAAGTCTTGCGAGGGTCGAAGGAAATGAGCCAGCCATATACATGAATATTGATTGATGTGTTAGATTGATTGAATTGACCGAAACTGTGTTAAATTCGTCCGCGTCGGGGTCAAACATTCTCTTGTCAAAGGTATCAAGTACCCTTTGAATATGGTTAACTGGGATTGGGAAGATTGATTGATAATTGACTGTACTGGCTAGGAGCTGCTCCTCTTGAATTTCTTCAAGATTGCCTCCTTCTCTGGTAAACCTCTTGGACTTGAACCCCACTCTTTGTTTATTACAAATTTCTTTCTCCAATTCTTCTAAGAACATTTGGTATGGTAATGGTAGATATTACTAACTTCTCTGATACTAATTGTTCCTACGGTGTGTCACGTCTTATTTTACTAGAGACATTATGATTTGACTTTTCAATTTCTTCAATACCAAAATATATATATATATATATGAACAAAAGGTTAAAAGTTGCAATAAATGGATGTATATATTTATATTGGTCACAATCACTCTTAACCTTTTTTTTTAACAAACAAAATATTAATACAAACCTGAGTTATATTTTAGAACATTAACAATATGGGGCTCTTAGTCAAACAATTAAAGTTTTCTGTTTTATTTGGTGAGAAGTCCATACCCTAAGAAAACAAAGTGGGAAGCAGTAATGATTAAACTTAAGTGCATCAAATTCATTTCAATCTTAAAGTTAAATTAATATCACATAAATAATTAAAAATTCTTTAAAAATTTTACTATAAGTTGGTTGACGAGAATTTGAATCAATAATGATATAATATTAATGTTCCATAAAAAGGTTAAATAATATAATATGATGTGGGCTTTGAAAATATCTTTGGGAGTTGGACATTGTTGGACATATTCAGAATTGTTGGACATTGTTGACATTGGAAATAAACTACAAGACAGCCAAGCTAAAATAAAATTAGTTTTTTCAAAATTAAAATAAAAAATAAAAAATGAAGCAAGCAAATAAGGATGAAACTATTGAGCATGTGCCTTACACGTGAGAAAGATCCCTTTCATACTTAATTTTCAAACAACGTGAATCATAGGTTATTTATTCTGCTTTTTATTTCTTGCGTTAATCACTTTCATTAAATCTTACTTTAAATTTCTTCCATTTTCCAAACCAGTCTCGTAAAAATTAAGATAATGCAACATGTTTTTCCTACAACTAAAAAAAAAAAAAGTATAAAGTTTTTTTAAAAATTGATATAACAAAACATTAGGCAATGAAATATAATTGTACTGATATATTGAGTCGACCTTTTTTTTATTTAGGGTTCAAGGTTTAATTTTATTAAAAATTATTAATTATTAAAATATAATTATACATTTGATAATGATTATGTCTCACATAATATTTTCAGATAATTTTTTTTTTTTTATGCTTTTACTTTCACGTTACGCAAATATATGCCATGAGATACCAAAGATCTCATATAAGATTGACGCAATCGAAATTTTAGGAAGTAAATATTCAAACTAATCAATTATTACCATGACGACTTTTTGTCTTTCATCCCACACTTACCTCTCAAATAGTCAAACTCACTATGTCACGCAACGGCCTTGATAACTGATTTAATGGGCTAATTAATATATAATTTATATCATTGAAAATTTATTTTATTAAATTAGCACGTGGATTTGTGACCCCGAAAAACTCCGAAAAAACAATGAAGCTACTAGAGGCTTCTGAATTTTATTTCCGTGGCAAGAAGCCAAGAATAATGTCAATGGGATGTCCACAGAATGAAAATGGATTTTATATATATATGTGTGTGGAAGAAAATTTATATTTTAGGATCGTAATTATAATATATTTATTATATTTTTTAAAAAAATTTTATATTATTTTAAACTGCTCTAAAATTAAATTTTATTATTTCCAAAAATTATGACCTAAGACTCTTTATTATTTATTTAAACATTTCGAAATGTAATTTAAGAATTATTTTGAGATAAATAAAATGATTTTAAATATTTTTAATTTTGAAATGTTAAATTTATGTTCTGACGCTTATGTGTTTGGTCCACCACTTCAGAAATGGATGAAATGTACGAGCATGGTCATGGAAAATATTGTGGTGCGGACCATTTAAGATTTACACAAAATGCCTATTAATTTCTCATTTGGGGCGTACATAATCCTCTTGCATTTTGTCTTTTTATTTGTTAATTATGGACAAAACTAAAATTACTTGCTAATTAATTTTCTAATCACACGCCAAATATGCTATTTTTTCCTTGTCACTTTTTCAAAAACAACATCAACTTGCCCACTTAATTATTTTATATGTTTGGTACATGGTAAAGACCACTAAGGGAATGGAAAAGGGTGAGGGAGTGTCATGTTTCAATGTCTAGTGTATAGCATTTTTGTCTCCTCAGGAGTGCACTTTCTTAGCACATTTGGGAGAACGCTTTCCATCAGAAGAGGTAAGAAAAGATACTTGATTCTTGGGAATGAGATTGCAAAAGATGTTTTTACCCTTATGTATTTAATGTCATCAGACATTGATAGCTTTGCCAACTAAGAGAGAGCATAAGAGTAGAGACATCAGAAAACTTGAGTAGAAGGGCGTGTAGGGAACTTCATTTCAGTTCGATATTGTTGTCGACGAAAGAAGAAGAACGACCACCAGCGAACAGTTTCCAGCCAAGAAAAGTCACTGGAACCCAAGATATGACTTTTTCGACCTTTTTCTAAAGATTTAATAGAGTTTTCTTCTTCTTCCATTGATTTTTTTGGTTTAGAGCATGGCCATACATGTTTTTTTTTGCATTCTAATTTGAGCTCTACCTTTCATACATGTTTTCGCTGCCTTCTGGTATGATCATATTTAAGTGGGCTCAATGGACGTTGTGTGTTTCATAAGTTGGTAGATCTAGTTTCTTTACTTTGATGAGTGGAAGGTAATGATTCTTTACTTTGGTTCATAGGGGTGATTTAAGGCTCTCTTTAGTTGTTTGTATTTAATGTTAATGATTCTTCAACTTTCAAATCTCTGAGTAGCACCAAAAAAAAAAAAAAGGAACAAACATATTTAACAACTACAATGGTTAATATTTGGTTGTCTATGTATGTTATAGCACTAGTTATTTGTCAGCAAAGCATGCAGTGGGGAAAAATTTTGTGGTTGGTTGCCCATGTATTGTAGTTAATGGTTCCTTGGTGCTTTATACATAATAAATGCTTTTTAAGTAATGATGGTTTACTATGTTATTGTTCTATGTTATAGCCTTAGTTATTTGTTAGCAAATTAATATTTATAGTATAGCTACTATGGGGAAAAAAATTGATATTTTGCTGTCCATATGTTGTTGTCAATATTTCCTTATGCTTTATACGTATTCCTTCATGTTGATGCTTACATTATCGTTAAGAGGAGAGTTAAATCGTAATTTTGTAGTGATAGGCTAATATTTTATTGTCATATGTTGAAGCACTTGCTATTTGTTAATAAAGCAATGTTCATGTACTAGCTGTAGTGAGGAAAAATCTTTACATTTTGCTGCCAATGTTTGTATTATTGTCATGTTGGTTATTTCATGTTCAATGTTGTGTGGTACAACTATGGATAAAGTGAAAAGAGAAATTATCATTGGTTTATTGACTGAGTGGTTGAATCTTGTGCATCAAGTTAAAGTTGTTATTGCCATGTGTGTTGGTGTGGCTCTTCGCAAGCATTTAATGTTCCTTAAGTCATACATTGTTAACTTATATGCAAAATAGGCCTAACTTAGAAGTATAGTTTATGATAGCGACACCACGTGCTATAACCTACACAAGATGTATAGGTCCACATTTGATTGCTTGTGTGGTATGCTTAATGAACTAGGAGGCCTTAGACCCATGAAAAAATATGCTAGTAGATAAGCAAGTTGCAATATTTGTACATATCCTTGCTCATCATGTTAAGAATAAGGTAATCCAATTCTAATTTGAGAGATTAAGGGAAACAGTTGATAGATATTTCAATGTTGTATTACATGGTATGATGTGATTGGAAACTGAATTATTCAAAAAACTCGAACCAATTCCAATAGTTCCATGGACGACAGGTGGAAATGGTTCAAGGTAAATGTCACACCCCAAACTCCCTGGAGTGGGACCGACACAGGACACAAGAAAAATCCCTGAACCTGTAAGTCTTAAATTGGATGGACATTCAGTACCAAACCAAAACTATACAATTTATACCACATATATAATAGCTACCTTTATATAGAAATAAGTGTTTAATACAAAACAATGAGTTTTGTAGAAATTTCGACAGAACCTCCCAAGTAAATAAGACATTTTAAAATTTCTACAATATCCTGTAAGGCAACACAAATATAGAGGAGAGCTCCGCTCTTCCTAGCACAGCCCAGTATAAAATATATCCAATATATAACAATAAGAAAAGTTCAACTATCATTACTATACAAACCCAGAATACAAAACAATGGTTATCATCCTAATTATATACATTTATATACATTTAAAAAAGAATAAGTCATTTACAATAAAATAATCAAACAAGATCCCGCAAATCCCAAGTGGGCTCACCACAAGAATTCCTATCACTGCTCCGCTGCCTCTGGGAAGTCGTCTATCTCCCTATCTGAGACAAAATTTTTCCGACAGATAGCTCTCCAAAATCAGTAATAAAGTTACATATATAAATGGAAGTCAAAACGTGACTTTTAAATTATAAGTAAATACCGTTACAAATAAACATTTCCAACTAGAAAATGCACATCTCAAAACATTGAATTTAAGATGCCATAAACAAAAATCAATAAGTTTCTGGGTAACATTTCAGGGGAAGGACTACTATGGACTAATCCAATGTGGCACACAGCCATAAGGGCAAATCACAACAGGCGAAGATACACAATCCTCGAGGGCAAATAACCAATAGGCATGAGGTCATAACTCACGAAAGTTTATCACTCATCTGTCCTCATGTGATGGCCGTCACATGGGGCTAGCACCATCATTAACCCTACTAGTTAGATAATTACCTAAGTGCACCAAGGGCTAACAGTACTACAGCTAGTGTCCTAATTAGTCCTTGCAATAGTAGTGGGATTAAAACAAGCATGCATAAAGGAATATAACAAGTACGTATGAAATCCATTTGTTTCGCAATAAGTTTTTACCAGTAGTTATTCATAACCGAACGCATGATGATTCTCAAAAGTCGTTTCAAAACCAAACATAATGTCATCTAACATGTCACAGGATTTCATCTACTCATAATTTCAATTCTGGGAAAATATAATTATGGCAAAAATTAAAAATGATACTTATAAAACATTTCCAAACAATGAAAATTGAAGTATAAATAAGAGTATTAGGGAGTGTTATCTACGCACCTGAGCGCCATTAACTACCAGCGACCCAATGCCTTTCCTTGGGTGGTTTGACCATCTCACCACTAAAAGCTACCTAAACCATTTGAAAAACAATGAATTATTCTTCCACCTTATTATTGCTAAAAATAAACTCTAGCTCATATTTCTTGATTCCATCACCTAACTTTTCCAGAATTTTCGTCAGTTTACATTCACTACCTTAAAAACTTCCTAAGTTTTCCCTTTAGTCCTAAATTCCATACTTTTACCTTCAACCCAAGTAAAACTATAAAGAACAATAAGGTTTCATGTCATACACCTTGAAAGTGTTTTTATAAGACCAATTTAAACCCATTAAATTACAGCATTTCACCATTTTCTGAAAATCCTAAAATTTCAAAACTTTTTAGTTTAGTCCCTGTTAGAACAACTCTAAAAAACTAGCCTAAAATCATGCTTCCAAAGCTGAAATTCAATAGGGAAGGGCCAAAAATACTTCTCCTAACATCATTTTCATGAAAAAAAACTTATTAAAACTCACCAAATCCGCTACAAAATCATTTTCATGTCGAAAAAGTGCTGCTATCGCCTGCAACTGCTGGCAATGGCCATCCAGAATAAGTCACCAGTGAAGGAGGAAGCTGGCCAGAAGTGGTGGTGATTGACCATGGCAGAGGAACGTAGCAGAAACTGACAACAAAGGAGAGGCATTCTGGCTAAAAGAAATGACGGGAAAGGAAGAAAGAGGTAAGAAGGGGCAATTTGGTAATTTCACCTATGGGAGGGACACGTGTCAACACAAAAAAATTTCTAATGAAAGAGGTAGTTGCATCTCGAACCCACACTCTTTTGCATTCAGATGCCAAGTCTTACCACTATGCCAAAGCTCATATCTGATTAATAATACACAACACAAATATGTATACTCTCATTTTTCCTAAAAACAAAATTTTGCATCATATTTTGGCAAGTGTTACTGTAAACATCCTAATAATATTAACATTAGCATAAACCATAAATTTGTATCACACATGCAGACCCTACATATTTTTCATAACAATGTCTCGGTGCCCTAGATGGAACACACATAAAGATTAAAGTAACATTACAAGATAAACCTAAGTATCGCAATAGGAAATGAGAAGCAACCACCAATGTCCTTAGAGTTTGCTCCTTATATGGACAGTTTATATATGTTTTCCTAAGGTAGGAGGGGTCAATAGCTGATGCACAGGTCTTGCGTGATGCTTTAAGTACAAGGCATAGTTTGAGAGTGTAACGAGGTGAGAACACTTGCATATATGTTTGCAACACTAATGTATGTATTTTGTACACTAGGTCAATACTATTTGGTTAATGTGGGGTATATTAATTGTGAGGGCTTTTTGGCACCCTTTAGAGGACAGAGGTACCATTTACGTGGTGGAGGCATGGAAGGCAACCAAGTAGCCCCTAAGAATGTTTTAATATGAGGCATTCCTCTGCTCGTAATATAATTAAGAGGTGTTTTAGAATGCTTAAGCTCCGTTAGGCTATCTTAATGAGTTCATCCTTTTATCCAGTTAGAACCCACAACCGTGTGATCATTTTAGGCTATATGCTATATAACCTCATATGAAAAGACAATGCTCTAGACCTATTAGAGGATGAGATTGATGCTATTAACCCTATCACGGGCATTGTCGAGGACAACCCCATACTCACAATTGAGCCAAAGATGCTTGGAGCACTTGGCATGAAAGATTAGCGAATGAAATGCATAACGATTATAGGGCTAAACGTGCTAAGGCTTGATTTGCTTATGTGTTGTTCCTTCATTAGTTGTTACTTTATGTCATTGTTATTAGTTCTCATGAACGAGACTGTTATAAGATACTAATGGTTGGACGTGTTGTATGATTTTCATTATGTCATTGTTATTTTTAACGTGTCTATTATAAGACATTGCTTCTTATATAAGTTGTATCTTTTTTTTTGTGTGCTATATATGTGTTCTCTAATTACCATGCGCATGTAAGGTCTTGTTTGGTAATATGGTGCACAAAACAAAATCAAGCACTCAGAGCAACAAGCATGTGTGGATTTCCCATGAAAATGCTCTATTAGTTGAGTTCATGCTAATGCTCCTGGAGGATGACAAATACCATCAAGATTGTGCATTTAAACCTGGGTATCTCTAACAGTTTAAGATGTTGATGGAGCAAAAGTGCCCTGGATGTGGGCTAAAAGGTGTTCCACATATTCAGTTAAGAGTGAAGACTGTGAAGGGTAGTTGGCAGGCCATATATGACATGGTCATTAGAAAAGACACTAGTGATTTTAGCTAGGACCCTGAAAAGAAGTATGTGATGGTTGAGAAACATGTATGGGATAAGTACCTTAATGTAGGACATTCTATTTCAACATGTGTTGATATTCTATTTCTTATAATGTATGTGTGAGTTTTACTATATATTTGGGGACTGTTAATGTGTGTTCCTACACTTTGCAAACTCACAAGAAGGTTGCCCCTTTTTAGAATAAGTGGTTCCCACACTTTGATAAACTTACCCTTACGGGGGAAAAGACTAAACGACAGGCAAAGATGCCTAATATATGTGTGATATTGTGGATGAGCTCAATGGAGGAAATTAGGAGGTTAGGCTAGAAGATGTAGCTAAGATGGAAACACCCTAGGAGATTGACCTTGACATGTCATTCTCGGAGCTCTCAGTGCCCCCACTAAGGAAAAGGTATCAAACAAGCACTGACCATAATGAGTTATTTGCTAGGGTCATATGAGAAATGTGTGGGAATGTTGATAAAGGCATCCAAACAACAACTAATAAGATGTGTGTTGCGGTTGAGCACCTGACTTGTAACGGTGACATAAGGGATCGCACAGAGAAATTATTTGTTAATTTGTTGCAGGTGGATGGCATGACTAGAGCAGAGCTATATGCTGCCCATGTGAAGATTTCAAAGGATCCACAGTTGCTTATGACATTTGCTATTGTACTAGATATGGAGAAGATGAAGTGGATTCGCCATGTCATAAAAAATTAACACCTAGTATAATGGAGACTATCCTTTTTGTGTAGGAAGTTTAGTGAGACAATCACATATATGTGGTCAAAGTAATTTTTTTATGGGTGCTTTCGAATTCTCATCATAGTCTTTTGGTCCTCCATGCCATGATAGACGTGCACCACTACATATTTTGGTTGTCCATGCCATGACGACGAAACTATTGCTTGATTATCATATATTGTATATTGCCTATTGCATTGCTAGGATTTACACAACACATGACTAGAACTAGACATATTATAGGTAATTAATGTGGATATATAAAAGTGCAGGTTAAGGTTGTATGCATTCCTGTACATAAATATGTCATGTTTTTCACATCTGATGGTGTTCTTACATTGCATATCTATATTATGAGCATGGAAAATGCACATAACATAAAGGGACCATGTACTACAGTGGGATGGTATTCTTGGCCATCCATATTGTTATTTAATGTATTGTAAAGGTCCATTGTTGTTGGTAATACTTTAGGAAGAATGTAAAAACTGTAATAGTATGTAATAGGCATTAATAATGCCCATGAGGTGTTGTGGTTATTTACGGGCATTAATTGTACCCATGTGTTGTATTTCCATGGCATGTACTAGGTGGCAAGATGTGAATTCATATGTAGATGACTTTCTTTATGATAACATTTCAATGTGAATGCAAATTGATAGCTAATTCCAATATATGTTTCAAATGGCTGTAAAAACTGTGTGTGAAAAAACCAAAGTTATATATATGTTAATATTAATATGTGGGCATCAGTGCCTTGAATGTAACACATTGTAAACAACAAAATAGTTTTATGTCTAGTGTATGGTTACTAAACTAATTTATGAAGCATGTAGATGTTGTATATTATGAAGCATGGACAAGTTAAAAAGAACAATTACTATATTGCATATAGATCTCATAATGTGAAGTACATGCAAATTATACCATTATTCTGACTTTATGTCATCATTCTAACCAAAATATTTAATCAAATACTCAACATAAGTCATCCACTACTATGCTAATTTTATCACATCCTATGCACATTAATATTACGTAAATGTTGATCTAAATATCACTTAAAGACACTAGTAACATCAGCCACTCTTACTTCTTAAATATGAATTTAAAAGGAGGCATTAACATGAGAAACAATTATCCAACATATATTCATATATTAATAAGTTTTTACATCTCCCATAAATGGAAAATGAACATTGAGTGCTGTATTTGCCTTACATTATTCATAAAACACAAAAAACCCTCCTTAAAGCTTTCCCTATAGGTTACAATAAAGCATAACCCAACTGCATTTTCAAGACACATATAAATGACAACATGAAGGAAGTTACACACAGAGCTACAAGTCTTGCCCACAACAATTTAATCCCTACTAGCTCCCCTTCTATTTTTGACACTCTCATGCCGAGTGTAGAATCCTCTGGAGTCATTATGTGATCTACTCCCCTGCTAGTGCATGCACCATAATCACTTGGCAGCTTGTGTGGCCCACTTACTGTTAACCAATCAAAGAACTTTTACTTGTTAGCATCATACTTAATATATAGCTTGTTCGGGTTCTTTTCAAACTCTGATATCTTGTTGCTGCTTGTTTACTGCAATAACAATTCCTATTTTTAAACTTTAGCTCAGCATTAGCAATGTTATTTGTAACACTTGTGGTAGCCATTATAACAAAATAATCACCTACATATAAGAGGAATTTGCATTAGTTAGTTCAAATTTCTTGCTAGCTTATTGTAACAAGGCTATTGCTCAATGATTCTGCTAACTAGAACAAGGCTACATGCCTTTGTAGCATAAAAAAACCTAAAGCTACAAATGATACAACTAAATGCTACTGCTCAATGCCCAATTTCAAACTAAATGACAAGCCTTTCAAGCATCAAGCAATGGCTGAATTCAAACATTTACATGCTTCATTCCCATCATACCAAATAGGCTTTTGGGCCAAAACTTTCCATTCCATTACCTTCTATTCTTTTTTCATTTCTCATTCCATTTCTTTTAAATTTCACTCTTGCATACTAAATGGGCCTTTATATTTATTGGTTACACTCCCACACATATTTGTCTACTCTTTATTTCATCAATATATGCTTTGCCCAAAACAAGTCAGTCTACTTTGATATTTGAATAAAATTGTTTCTCATATAAAATTAATACAAAAAATTTATTTTTAATCCTTATAATTTCACTTAAATTTTAATTTAATATTTATATTTTAAAAATTTTATAATTAAGTCTTCATAATTTATGTGATTTACTATTTAATCCCTATATTATTCATTTTTTGTCAATATTTTACAAATTTTATGAGTTATTTTTACTTCATTATCTACTTTTACTTTTATTGTTAATATAAATGTTTAAGACATAACATAATTAATTATATCAATAAAATTTAATAAAATATCTATGTAACCATAATCGGAGGGACTAAATTAATGACCCTTTAAAATCAAGGGTAATACATACAAATTTGATATAGTTTCAATATTCGTGGTTGTAATATTTAAAAAAATTGGTTAAAAAAGTGGTCATTCTTTTTTTTATTCTATAACAGCATCTAAAGGATTTTACACGAACAGAAACATCTATATTTGTGTTCCTTATTTGAGAATTGACCAAAAAGTTGAGGTTCCCAATTGAGAACTACACATCAAGAATATTGAAAGACAGATGTCTTAAGATTTGGGTATAAATTATAGAATTGAGAGAAAGATAGATGTTAGGTTGAGCACTTTCTTCTTCTTCTTCTTTTTCACTAAAAAGTGTGTTGATTGTGACTAACAAACAACAAGCATATTAGTTGAATGATTATGGATTATTTTAACTAAAAGCACCAATTGCTGAATTCATATTGCAATGTTCATAATATTATTGAACCATTTTTTAATTAAATTATTCGTCGTTGGTCTATTTATGATGGCTACGTTACTTTTTGGAGTAAAAACATTTTACTTTATGCACTCTCTATCAGGTAAAATATGTTTTTCCTTTTTAAATTTTACATCAAATTTCTGACTAAATAAAGGGTGGTCATATAATTAATTTAACATACGGAAAGATTCTCATAACTTGCAGAGGATTAGAGTTAAAAAGAATAAAAACAAATAAAAAAAGAAGAAGATGAGGATCAGATTCATATACATCAAGAACACTCAATTTTCTTGTCAGATAAAAAAAAAAAAGGAACACCCATTTTTAAATTTCATTAGCTGTTAAATATTCTGATATAATTCATGTAAATTCTGAGGAAAAAAAATTCGAGGCAAAATTTTCTGAATACATATCATAATGATCAAGATCTAAGTAAATGTTACATTGTCATAGCCCAGAAAAATTATTAATCATAATAACTTTAAAAATGTCAAAGAAGTCCATTTAATTTCTAAAAATTTATCACCATTAAATTAATTTTGATTTAAAATGTATTACCATTAATTTAATTCTTGAAATATTATAATGATATGAATTTAATTTTAAGTTGGATTTGTTTATAAAAGAAGGAAGCTACATTTATGTTAAATTGAACAATACAAAATGATCATGTGCTCCCAAATGTATACTTTTTTTTTTTTTTAATTTTCTAGCCAAAAAGTCTTTGATGTTCATCCAAAGTATTTTGGCTGTTTCTATTTTAGTTTTATCCATTCACATCGAATCCGAGTCGGCGCACCCAGTACGACGCCGTTTAGGGCCGTAAGCTTCGCCGTTTGCAATGCTCGCAGATCCTCCACCAACCTCTGGGACACGTGGCGCTCAAAGAAAGCGAGTACTCATTGTTTTGAAGGAAGGCAAGTGTAGTACGCTTCTTCTGCTGCTTCATTAATTCTTGAAACCTTGTCTTCTTCTGCGCCCTTTTCTTGTAAAAACTTCACGATTTTCATAAATGGTTATGAATTTCATTTCTCTAATTAACATTTTTCTTTTCTAGGGGGAGTCATCAACTCCACTTCATCCTCACATGGGAATTTTAATATTTAGTCTCACTTCAGAGTTCTCATAAATGTTTAAAAGATGATTTTCTACAATTATTTGCCCTTAATTCTTCTTAAGGATTAATCTAGTTATTTAAAACGATATCAAATTTAAGTTCAATTCTTTTTATCTTTAGTATAAAGTTTTTAATTCATACATTATTAATCATTAATAATATAAAAATATATAATTTAATTTACAAATTATACGATTCTCTATAATATATATATATATATATATGTCATGATATTATTAAAAAATTATACATGTATTATATTTTAATTAAAAAAATAATATAACAAAATACAAATATTTATTCTTTAAAATAATGTATTTTCTATTTTTATTATTTGAGTCCAAATTTATATATTAAATTGACGGAAAGTACGGGCTTAAAATTATATGAGAAATGTAGTTGATGTCAAATGACATATAAATTAATTTGACAATGCTTAATTATAATTAGAAAAATTAACACCTATGTCGAATCAGTACTGAAACTTACCAATAGTTAATTAGGAAAATTGGTGGGAAAATCGTGGGATTAATGATAATTAGAGCTGCTAATTTTTTATATTTTTCATTTGTCTTTATTGTGCATTGCAGACAATGACAAGATAAATATAATTTTTTATGGTATGAACCAATAAATTGATTATTATTAACAAAATTGGGGAAAAAAAAGTTATAGTTGTCACAGCAAATATATTCCTTGGCATATATGCTCAAACTTAAAAGGCATTTGGTTTAAAGTATTGTTAGGATGACCACTAACCATATATTATTCTCCCATAGTATATTTCTTTATTAAAAACACATAAAAAAATCGATATAATTAATTACATGATTTTCTATTACTAAATAAGTTGGCCTTTTACATTTGATAATATTCTACTGTTATGTAATTTAACGTTTGGTCAAAAGCACCCACGCAACTTATTAGGCTAAAGCGTTCCATGTTTGAGCTTGTCAAAGTTGCTTTTTCCTTCTGAAATTAAATTTAAAAAATACCCAAACGGAAAGTTACTTGCATAATTAATTAATTAATTAATTAACCTTTTCTGCATCTACTCTTAAAAATGCAATATTTTTTAAAACTGATTTTTTGGCTCTATAGGCATATCAAATACACGGCGAATATTCATTGTCACCAAAAACTAGTTTTAATGAGTTAAAAATGATTAAAAGAATACATTACTGCTGTAAGCTCATTATATGATTATTTGTAAGTATTATTTTTTATACACTTACAACTTTAAGTGTATCAATATATTTAATTATAATATATGAATATTATTATAATATTATTATTAGTATTTAAATTAATATTATCACAATTATATATTACATATATAAAAGATTTTACTTTATTTTTATTTATGATTGGTTATTCTTTTCTTGATAATAAATAATTTGAACACTTAGGCTAAATAGATGTGGTTATTGACACATTCTAAAAATATATTCTTGTTTACATACAGCTATTTTTTTAATGGAAATTTCAACTGCATGTATTTATATTTTTAATTTATATTATTATTATTATGGTGTGCGCTTTTTTTAATTTAAAAAATAAGTGAATGAGATTCTTTAATTCAGAATTATACACCAAATCTAAGGTTAATTAAGTTTTACTGGGATTAACCATGCATTTAGATTCCACATGGATGATGAATTTAATGTATGATGACATGTGCAAAGGGTGGGCATTTAAGGAAAATTAATAAAGATATGGGAATATGGGTCTTCATATTTCCATTGCTACGTGCATCATCAAGTAGGGACGTTCTCAAGAAGGTCCAAAAAGGCAGTGCAGCGAAAACGGACGATCCGAAGAATACCCATTTCCTTTTCTCTCTCTGCTTTCTCTTTGTAGAATAATCTTCCCCTTCTTCAGTTAATTAGTGAGACAAAGCTTGTTCTCTATACTCGCCAGTTTCTTCACAATTTGCACAAGTTTCGTCTGCAATAATCTTTTTTTTTTTTTCCTTTCTGGGTTTTTAGAGTTCTTGTAACTAGACGATCTTAAAGATCGGTTTGATCTTATGTCAATGGGAATTTATTAGATAAAGCCAGGTATGCCTTTTTTCTCAAACATGATTTTCTTGGTCATTTCTGTTCTTCTTTTCCGTGCTAATTCAATCTCTCGATGGTTATTGTCTGATCAATTTTATACGTTAAAATTCAGAGAAATCTAGAAGCCGAAAAAGATAAGCTTTCTTTCCTGCCAGTGTTTCTTTGATTATGGCGGTTGCTGAGAATGCTGGAGCCATAATCGGCTCCTCCAGTCAAAACTTGGACAACAGTGTAGTCTCGTCGGACTCGACAGTGACAAATGAGCTGGAGAAATCGAAGGCCAGAACGGGTTCCATTGGAAATGGTATGGAAACAAATGTTCAGCCTATCAACGGCGATCAGAATCTGAACGGTGTATTCAACCACCAGGATAGAGTTCCGACGACTGTATCGACCCCTAACGGTAATTACAAGCCTCAAATGCCTCAGATGCGAAATGGGTTTGAGGCAAATGGGGTCCAGAACCAACAGATGGTGGTGAACGATGGAGGATACGGAATTAAGCAGATGTCCAACGGAGTAAGAAATGGAGAAGATGGTGGTGAGAGTTTCAAGCGTGATATGAGGGATTTGGAGGAACTGTTGTCCAAGTTGAATCCCATGGCTGAGGAATTTGTGCCCCCGTCTCTTACCAATAATCAGGGGTTCTTAGGCGGTGGTGGGTTTGGCTACACTAACAACTTTCTACTCCACGCTAATTATGGCAATGCTAATGGACTTACTAACAGAAGGGTATGATTAAAATTTTCGAGTCTCGCAGTTCCATTTCTTCTTTTTATCTGAGAGACAGTTCCATTTTTATATTAATTTCTGAATATTAGCTGTCCCTCTTGTGGTCAAATCAAGATAAGTGCTCTCTGAATTTGCCCTAGAGTTGTAGTTCGTTGCGTGGTCCTAGTCTGTTATCGGCATTTGAATTTCATCTTCAGCTGAATATGATAATAATTCATTACAGAGGAAGAATGGCTATAATCAAGGGAAGCGAAGAGCGAATAATAAAATGGATATGGAGAAGAGAGAAGAGATGACTAGGAAGACTGTTTATGTGTCTGACATCGATCAACAGGTATGCTTTATGTCTGGTTTGTAAATTCTCTCATTTCAGCTGGCTTCGGGTGTTTTTTGCTTTTAATTTCTGTGCATTCATTTGACGATCGTGTTCTCTGTTGGCATCTAGGTCACCGAAGAGCAGCTGGCAGCTCTTTTTCTTAACTGCGGCCAGGTAGAAACGTTTTTGTTTTCATTGCTTCTTTTCCTCCTGATAATGGCCGACCATGTTACTGAGTCAACTCTTTTTCTGGGCCAAAGGTTGTTGATTGCCGAGTATGTGGGGATCCTAATTCTATTCTTCGTTTTGCCTTCATTGAGTTTACAGATGAAGGTAATTTCACTAACTTATTTTCTTTACATAGCTTTGATATGTACTTTTTTCTCTACTAATGGCGCTCTACCTGCAGAGGGTGCAAGGGCTGCTTTGAACCTGTCAGGCACTATGCTTGGATATTACCCAGTAAGAGTGTTGCCTTCAAAAACTGCTATTGCACCAGTTAATCCCTCATTTTTGCCCAGGGTAATGATTTGCTTTCCATAGTTCTGTTACATGTCTTCGCATGGGAGTTAAAGCTCATAATCAACTTTCGAGCATAATTGATCAGATTGAGCTAATAATGTGTCTTTTCTCTGTCTTGGCTTTCTAACGTGTTGTGTCTCACAGTCTGAAGATGAACGGGAGATGTGCTCAAGAACTATTTACTGCACAAATATTGACAAGAAGGTAGTGTTAGATTATGCCTCATTTTAGAATGCTTCTATACTCAGTTGTGTCCACTTCTGGCTTTCCTACAAATGGGTGGCTGAAATTTTTTACCTTCTTTCTTGTCAATGATGCAGGTTACTCAGGCAGATGTTAGACTCTTCTTTGAATCTCTTTGTGGAGAGGTTTGTAGATTTTCTTGGAAATGGGCTTCTAGTATTAGTTGTTTGTTTAATAAGTATCTTATGAGATTTTTTCTCCCATTATTTTGGGTGTATTCATCTAGGTTCAACGCTTGAGGCTTCTTGGAGATTACCATCACTCTACTCGAATTGCATTTGTTGAATTCACAATGGTAATTACTCACTTACTCTTGGATATATGTTCATCTAAATTAGCTTTGGTGTACCATGATATATTTATACGTCTATCACATTTTGAAGTTATGTCCATTGTTGTCAAAATTGCGATTCAACTTGTTAGAATCGCTGATTTTACTAGATTAGGTAAGGATTTCGAGTTAAATTAGATGAAGAATCAGAATCAATGCAAACTCAATTAGAATCGATAATGAATCGTGTAGAATCATAGAATTGTGTAGAATCAAATGATGCTAGTAATTTCAGCCCAAAGTGATGCACTACAGTCTGTATTTTTTTTTAATGTTTGACATAGAATCTAAGAAGTTCTGCCCAATAAACATATTAGCTTGGAAAAAATCCCCAAATTGAAATAAAAAAACTTTGCAACTATTTTTTGTTCTAGTGATGATATTATTAAAGCAAGGAAGAAGAGTACTATTGTATTATGGATTATAGACTTTGGATTATAGAGTTTATTAAAAATTATATGTTGATAAATGAGAAATATGCATTATATAAAATATATAAATAAAATACATATATAATATTATATACTTATGTATGAAATGTTATGTAATTTCGTGATATGATTTTGTTCAATAGTTATTCAATAATAAATTTAGGTAAATTCTTATGATTTCACCTCCTCCTTTCTGATTCTATCTAAAATTGTGATTTTGACTACATTGGTTATATCCCTCAGATTTAATGCTACACCAAGCTTTGTATCTGTCACTTTGGTTATTTATATTATTGATCTTGGTTTCCCGCTCCCCAAAACAAGCAACCAAAGTTTTCCCTTTCTAAAGAAGAATCAAGAAGAGGAACAATGATTAATCTTGATAGGGTGGTATTTTGATTATAGAGCGTATTCTGCCATAGACCTAGATATGTATACACATTTCATTAGAAGGCGCATTTTGATACATTATGAATGCTGATACTATCCTTATTTGATAACCTTTGTAGAAGTTTTTTAAGTTTTGCTATAGCTGTGTTATAGCCAAATGTGGTCATGTTTAATTGGTTTATAGTGGGTTTCTTGGCCCTAAATTATACCATATCATGAAGCATGCTGGACAGTGAATATTGTTTGCCAATTGCAGGTAAACATACAGTCAGTGCCAATATTTAGTTTGTTCCTACAAATTTTCTATATTTTGGATTAGTTTCTCATCTGCTTTATTGTATGGTAATGTTAGTCTACATTTTGGTGGCCCATCCTTTGGACATAATCAACTTCACATGCTATAGAAGAAGGATGATTGCACTAAATTTGTTTATTCTGTGCGTCACTAGTGGCTTGTCTTTGTATTTGCTTTCCATTAGGTGTAGGTGTAAAATTAGCTAAATTGACTTGTCATGTTCTGGAGTCTAGACATAAGAACTGCAGCAAGGTCACATGTAACTAGGGCAATCAGAGGGAGGAAGGGACGGGTAGATGTCAGAGTAATGTGCTGTGGGGGAGTTCTTAATGGGCAAATGGTGGTTGTTAATTATCCCATGCTTTTAAAGAGTGATATAGTTGTTTATGCTTGATTACTTACTACTGTTAGCTTGTAATGTGTTCCAGTATACTGCTTTGGTGATATAGGAGCAAAGAAATGCTTATCCATTTACAGTATTTTGAGTTGGAAGTTTGCTTTGGGCCATGAAAGGAAAGTGGCTCTTAGACCTCCTTGGTGAGGAACAATTTGGTGTGAAGGAACCAGGCGGTGAATACACGTGGCTCAGCTGCTTAAGTCTGGCCTATTCTTACATTATAATCACCCACACTTGAGCAGCAACAAGTTTGGAGTGGTGGAACCAATATGCTCAACGGAGCTTGAAATTGAACTTAACCACATATTATTTACATAACTTAGTAACCATGAAGCTTTACTGAGTTAGTCTTATGCTGTTGAGCTGGGCTAGCACTTACCTTTAGATGCTTGCGAACTGTTTTGATCTGTTGCTTTCCCAAATATGGCTTTTTTTCTTTTTTAATTTTGTTCTGTTCCCATCTCTTTTTATTTATTGTTTTGGTTACAAAGGATGCACAAAGCCTTGGAAGTAGGAGTGGGGAAAGGGACAAGGTAGGAATTGAACCGGAATATATCACAAAAGTGCTCACACATCAACATGCTATTACCTTCATTATTTTTGGGTTTCTAGGTTTTTGCACCATTGTTAGTTTTAGTTTTATATTCTGTTTTCTCATATCATACATGATACAAGATACAAGATACATCTGTGGATTGGATCCTGCTATTCCCTTCTTTAATTAAACGTAGGAGTTGAAGAAGGATTAAAATGGTTTTGTGTATATAACTTTTAAAAAAAATTAATTTTCTTGCATTTGATTCTCACCCTTGTTGTCAGAATTATCATTGGATTATTTCTTTTGTCCATTGCGTCTATTGTTTTGGCTGTCTCAAGATTTTATGTGCTCAACCTTGCAGGCTGAAAGTGCAATTGCAGCTCTGAACTGTAGTGGCGTTATTTTGGGTTCACTGCCTATCAGGTTAGACTGACAGATCTTCTCTTTGACTTCTCATGTCTCTTTTTCTCTTGGGGAAAGTAAATATTAGGCCTGTGAAAGTAGTGTTTGTTCAAGGGGGTGTTTCGCTACATTTTAAGGTTCATGGGGGTGTTTTCTTACATTAAGGTTCATGTATCAATTTTGTGATTAGGCTATAGCTCATAGGGGTAAATTATACTTCCCCCTGTATTTTATTAATGGAAAAGTTTCCAGCATCTCTATTAATGTTTCTCCAACTATTCTTATGTTTTGTTTGCAGGGTAAGTCCATCAAAGACACCTGTTCGTTCTCGTGCACCGCGTTCTTCAATGCACTGAGCCATGCTTCCATGTTTCTGGGGTTTAATTGCTGCTCAGAGATATCTACATATATACATAGATAGAATCAGATATTGTCTAAGGTACCCATGGCGTTTAGTTGATACTTCTGTCCTTGAGACTTGGAGTTTGGTCACTGTTTCCCTAGGGGTTATGGACTATTTGTTTAGCTTGTAGAGTTGGATCTTGGATGGCACTTCGAGGATCTTTGATGGCTTAATTTATGATGCACAATGTGATGGTTTCATCTTGAGACCAGAGAATTTTATGGTCCGTCTCTTAACATCTGGAATGTCTTGGAGAAAACATGTTAGAAAGCCTTTGTTTCTCATGTCGTGAGCTGTTTGCAAAGGTTGTTTGGATTTTTCCTTACATCTTTATATACGCCATGTGAAATCTGAAGTAGTGGCTGATCTCCTTTTTGTCTTTGAAATCTCACCATAACTAGAACTCTTGCCTACGCCATTATAACTATTGACATCACCAGACCAACTCCTCCATGACTTCATAAACCTGTCTTTCTGCTGCTTGTCTTGTCATCTTTTGTTGACTATCGCCATCCACTACCACTACCACTTGTTCTAACCTTTTCCACCATACCAATACCATGCATTTCTTTTTACTGAGCTATAGCATTGGCCTCTAGTGATATGTTTCCCCACCAACCATTAGTTAGCCATCACAGGCACTGTTTCCTTGATGCTGAACTTGTGCAATCTCTGCCTCATTTGGATTGTATGCGAATATCAGTTTTTACTCTCTTCCTTTGCTAATCCCGCCATCACATATCACCCAGACTTACTTTGATTAAATTGAATATTGAGCAAGGCCTGCTGGATAACTATTCTCAGGAGAGCTGGCCACCTGAGGCTAAGCTCAGGTGATTAGGGGAACGGGAGTGTGTAAAAAGTTCAAGTTTAATCATTTCTTTGTACTTAACGTTGAGTTCTCAGTGCGTGAAAAATTCGACAAAAATATGAATATTAATGAGGCTCTGGAACACAAGGGCGAAAAGAAATTTATGCTTTGGGATAAAAACAATTTGTTATTGGAATGATTAATCCTGAGAATTCGATGATCAGGCAGGGAGGCAGTGTTCTTACTCTCGTAGAATTGTCCAATGAAAAGTACACAATGTCCCTTGATCTTTGTTCCTGGGAAAAATTTCATTTTAGGTTCATATAAATTATGAAATTATTTTAATAGATCTTCTGATTAGGTTTTATTTATTTAGAAAAATCCAATCTGGGGCTTTGAAACTTAATGTCTAGGCACGTAATGAGGGAATTTTAGATAGATTTTAAGATTCTAAGTCTCTTTCAACTATATAAAATTTGGCAATAAAGTCTTTAAGAATAATTTTAAAATATAAAATTGTTTATAATAAATATATTAAATTCATGTTTATTAAACATAATCTTTTCCTAATTTTCTCTTGGTATGATGTCAAATGAGGCTGTACAATATCGAAGTGGATAACTAGAGGGGGGGGGGGGGGGGGGGTTTCTACGTGGCCTTCCAGCAAATAAAGTAACTTATCCTTTTATAGAAATACATGTTCAACTTCACTTTGTAAGAGTTCATTTACAGTTCGTGAGATTATATTCCTCTAGTGTCTTTTTGAAGAATTACAGAACCATTGGAAACACAAAATATAACAATCAGGTATTTTTTTTATTTTTATTTTTTGCGTTTATTATGATGGGAATTAGCTAGAAGCTTTTCTTGCAGATAATTCTCACAAGGGAAAGATTCGAACCTTCTACTTCATTTGACATACAATACACAAACTTTCTTGCGTATGCATCCCTTTCAAAATGCCGCAGAAACTACGAACTCATGGAAAATATTACCAATTTCTCAACTTGTTAACGACTTTTTGTTAATTTTGATTTAAAATTCATTAAAAGCAGTTCCTTGATTGAGGGACCATCTTGTCCTATTCCGCCAAGACTAACACATTGATAACAGAATATCTTACTGATGCAGTTTATATGTAACTGATTTATCTTCGATTAATAACATCACACCTACATTTATTTTTGAATTTTCATAATATAAAATGGATGTAATAGCAAAACCCATTCATTCATTGTTGCATTAAAAATACTGATTTAATTATTGGGTTTTGTAACTTTTAATTAATTTGTTAAAGCTCAATTCAATAAATGGATGCAAATTATATTATAGAATTTATAATATGACAGAACAACATGATAGTATGATTGCTTATTTTGTAGATAAATTTCTTCGTGCTTTGAGTGCGTACACTCAATAATCAAGATTTAATTTGTACGTGAATCTTATTTGTATAGAACCTGATTATTGAGTGTATGTGAAAGAAAAGTATGAATAGTCAAGCTGCTAATTATGCAGTCAAAAATATATATACAAAATGGTCCCAAGCCAACGTAAGTTGACAAACTCTACTTTGAATTTTTCTCTGATACAATACCAATTCAAAAAAATTAGAATGGAATTGACGAGGCAGTTGATTCCCAATGTAGCTATTATATCATAATTAGATTAATTTATTTAGAGTTTATGGTTTAGAATTTAAAATTTAAAATTAATTTATTCATGATGTTCTCTCAGCAATCAACTACCACTAATTTGGATAATTTTTTATTAACAAAACCTTTTTTCAATATTTATTATTAATTAACTTTAGGATGGTTGTGTCAGACATAATTGATACTATCAAAACCTTCATATATTTTTTTTTCTATCAATTTTAAGAATTTTCCTATTGCTTTAAACTTTTGAATCTATTTGTTTGCTATATGCACCTTAATTTAATATATATGTTTTAATATCTTTATTGGTAACATTTATAGTGTCAAGAAAGCAATATTTAAGCACATAAATAAATTAATTAAAGAAATTTAAGATCCACAGTTGCAAAATCATTTGCTTTGATGATATTATGCATTTTAGATTCCCAAATCAAATTCCTTGAATTTATCCGAAGGTTTTAGTTGTTCTATAAAAAGAGATAATATATTTCTTAATAGTTTGAGTTTTTTTTTTTTTTTTTTAGCAATACTCCGAGTTTAAGAAATGAATTAAGCTATGAAATGAAAGAATGTACCCTCGTTTTTAGAAGAAAATAACTTAGATAAAAATTCGACAACATCCAACCCAGAAATAGTTCAAACAAAAACCTAAATTTCTATAGTTATTGTATTTAAATAAATTACTAATAAATTTTTAAGTGTTCACAGCTCACCTACAAAACAGGGCCTAAAAGTAATTTTAAAGAGAAAAACGTTACTGAAACTAGCTTTAGCCCATCATAGCTAGAATTACTTTGCAAAGGAAAAAAGAAAAAAAAATAACCTACAACTAATCTCAAGTTACAAACGAAAAAAAATTTAAAAAAAAAATTGGAAAAGTGAAGAATGAGGACTGTGCATCAAGATTCTTAAAGTAAAAAGAAAAAAAATGTGCAGACAATGAACATATCCATGACTCATTTCATCAGTGAGTAGCCTCAACAAATCAGATCAGATATTCCATGAATGAAATATATACTTGAGTCTCCTCTTTGCTTGATTAGTTTCCCTGCTACACCACCTTTCTGGTTTATTGAGCATTGCCATTCTTCTTCTTCCTTCTCACTTTTACTCACATTGCTGGAATCTCTTCTCATTAGCTCAAGCTGAAGATTTCTGATCAGTGGAGATTCCTGGCATTCCTGCTGCTGCAGCAGCTACGGTTCCTGAGACTAATCCTGCTTCAATTGAATATGACCTTTAGAAAATATCTAAGATGAGGAAAATCTTTTAGTCAGATATATATATATGTATATGAAGCATTGGTTAGATACCGAACCAGTGGAAGGTATTGAAGGAGAAGCAGAGACGGGTTCTGATAAGCCAACAACTGTGAACAATTCCTGAGATGACGCGTCAGAGTATTGTGCCTTTTTCGCGTATGCTGGTGGAACAAACTGTCCAACCCCATAAAAGGGGTGGTAATTTGCTGAAGGCCAACGAATTGGAACTTGCTGTCCACCATATACATTATAGTAGTTCTGCACAAAACAATACAATCCAGATCAAATAGTTTTCAAAATACACTGTAATCCTTTGTTTTCTGACTCTCCTCCAAAATAAATCTCCTTGCAAGCAATCTTAAGGGCGTGCATCCCCATATCAATCTGTAGCGTTTAAGATTCATCCCTAAAGTATTTTCTGAGAATATAAACCCATATTGATAAGGACAAATGCCACCTTTTCTTAGTCTTCAATGTACTGTAACTAAAAGCTAGTCAAAACTTTTCGAGCACATATCTACGCTTAAAATTGGGTATTGAAAGCTTGTACGGAGCAGCTACTTTATTAGCAAACTAACCATTGGATAGATTTCTTGTGTAGAATGATAACCAGGATACCTGCATGTTGAAGAGAAAGTTCATTTAGAATATGATAAATATACCAGACACAAAAGTTTACTTTTGCATGTTTGAACTGTTTACCTGTAAGGTGGATAAGGAAATGCATACTGGGGTATGTGCTGATTGTAATAAGAGGAGGTTCCTTGAAATGGGATTGGTACCACAGACCAAGAAGTGGTACTAAATTTATCTCTTCCTGCAACTGCAACTTTCGAGAGCAGAAAAGTACCAAAAAAGTAAACATGTTTGCATGTAAAGAATCTTGAACAATATTACCAAGAAATTTTAGGATTAAGACAAAGTAACAAACCTGTTGTGTATGGATTGAATCTTTGTGCACCAAGAGCTGCAAGATTACAATTAGCTCTCCTTCCATCAATCACAGGATAGGGATTCTGACAAGCTCTTATTGCAGAATCTGGGTCCTTGAAAGTCACCTAAAGAAAAATAAAGAATTAAAGCAGAGGCTAAAGTGATTAAAGTAAAAGATGTGGAAAAGGGGTAGAAGAGTGAAATTACAAAGCCATAGCCTTTTGATCTTCCAGTGTTTCTGTCAGTGATAACAACAGCCTCTAAGATCTCCCCAAACTGCTCAAAATAGTGTTTCAGAGCGTCTCTTCTAGTCTCCCAAGCCAATCCTCCAATAAAGATCTTGGTATAGGTTGTGTCACCAACTTGTTTGGCATTGTGTGGACTCACCATCGTATTTTGCCTTTGCTGTGACATACCAATTCGAATCACACAGCTTCGAACCACTAAAACCACTGAGAAACAAACCAAGACACAAATAGGATCAAGAAAACACAGTGGAAAGAGGAAGAAGATAAAGTCATAAGGAGCCGTTTGGTGGGTCGTAAAGCATGATTCAGACAACCCCAGAAAAATCTTCCACCAACGTGCTTTAGTGCTTCTCGCTCTTTCTAGCGAAGAAAACTAACTGATTTTCATGCTGATGTTTCCTCAGATTCTACAACTAAGATTCCCTTAACAAGAAACTGAGATGATTTGTAATAAAGGGTTGAAAATTTAGGAGAAAGAGAAACAGAGAAAACTAGAGAACAAGAAAAAGGAGATTAAAACCCAATTACACAGAGAGCAACTTTGCAATTAGGCAAAAGGACAGCAGGAGCAAGTAAAATAAAAAGAATTGTATATGAAAAAATAATAATAAATTAAAATAATTTTGATCCTTATTTCCTTTTATATCTTGGCCCATATCAAAGCTTCCCAAACTTTTAATAGGTCCGAAAATACGCGCCTCGCTGTATTCAACTTCGTTGCTTCTTTCTTCCGTTCCATCATTTATTTAATCAATATTTATTCGTTTTCCATATTATTATAGTGTGAGATTATTATGCTTAACGCGTGGAATAATGCCTTGACGCCATTTGGAGCGTTAGGACCACGCAGAGAAATACAGATTAAAGAAAACAAAAATCCCTTCATTATCTGCTTCTTCAAGAAACAAATCCATCTTGTTCTTCCATAAACCCCAGAACACGAGGGCAATCTAAGTCAATAAAATAGCCTTTGTGGTACATTTTAGCATTAGTTTAGTCCGCTGATTTACCTTTTGATCCATTTGTGTGTTTGTCTTTTTCCTTCTTGGGTTCTGGGTGTTAAAAATTTTTTTAGTAAGGTACTTATAATAGGAGGAAAGAATTCTCAATTTCACATCCCTTTTGGGTTAGACCAAGCCACATAGGGTACCTTCCAGTTTGAAAAAGAAGAGTTTTTTTAATAAAGTAGCATTCACCCACATGATGATGAGGCATTTCAGGATTGGATTAAAGAAAAAGAGAGGCAACTCAAATGATTTTGATGGGTTCTGGCCAACCACATTCCTTGAATCGAAATCTGTTGGTGTCCTTTGTTTGAGCATCCTAGGTGGGTCAGCTTCTGCTTCAAGTCGCAATTGCAAAATGATTCTCCTGCATTAGTCTAAAAGTATGTTCCTCTTTTCTCGGTAAACTGATGAAAAGTGATTTTTCGAGATTAAAATTTTGGTTTGAAATTGAGAAAATAAAAACATCTATAGTTTTGTTGAAGCAGATATATAAACTGATTCAATACGAGGAAGAGAGAGCTATTTATCAGAAATTGAGAATAAGAGCAAAAGCAATAATGTGTGCATAGAGAATGATGGTTTTGTAAATAATACATTTTTGTTGAAAAGAGACAAATGGGACTCCCAGAGCTGCAGAGTCCATGTGTCCCAACTTTGTAATAGAATCTGAAGCAATTTGATTTCTTTGTGGGGACCTATGTTTTTAATTTTTAATTTCAATTTTTACAAAATTTATAGACGGAAGATAATAGAATAAATGCATGAGATCAATAAAAAGAATAAATACTATAACAAAAGCAATATAGGCAAGGGATGGAACATAAGTTCTGGTTAGAAACTGAAGCACAATAATCATATATAACACCAAAAATTTTGGCATGATATCATGTCCCAACCTTGAAAGTTGAAGCTACTTGGCATTTATTGTTTTGTAAGTTAGTTTAATATGGTTATATACTTTTTTATAAATTATTTTTTTTTTCAGTTGTCAGATCTCAATTTTTTATTGTGGGCAATTTGGACTTAGCTTACCCCACACCATCAGATACATTGGTGTGTTTTCTTCTTTTACCCTTAATCTAGTGACACTATTTTTCCTTAAAATAAATATTGATAACATAATAGTCATGAATTCAGATTAGAATTAATTAGAGTAACTTATATTAATTTTTTTAAAATTCAACTAAATTATATTTGAACCTCTTTCGTAATGAGAAAAAAAAGATACTTGTCTCGTGTAAAAACTTTACATTAACTAAACCGTCTTTACTGTTATATTAAAAATACAATCAAAGACTCATATTATTTAAAAAAACAAAATTAATTTATTTGACAATATGATGTGATATATGTTAAAAATGTTGTGAGTGTCACCTGTGATTTTTAAAACAAGAGAAGTATTAAATGTAATTTAGTTAAAATTTAAGTTAGGATTTAGCATAATTTTCTGATAAATCAATTTTGTATGCGATTAGTGTATCTTTATATTGACGTATAATATATCAATTTTGAACATTAGCTTCTTTTTTTTCCTGTGGTCAAAATGTGTCCAACTTACTAAGTCAAACTTGTTTTATCCATTAAAATAGTGTGTTGGATTATAATTTTCAACTCATTTAACATAAATAAATTTAAATAATTTGAACCTCAACTAGCAAGTTAAAAGTCAGCTAAGTGGGTTGGTGAACTTGCCTATTTAAGAGATTTTATGAATTTTTTTTTGCAAAAAGTTTAATATTACATAATTTAAAGTATTTTTTATTCTTATTTTGTTTTTAAATATTGAATATTTAATCCACTCTAACAACATGAATGCATTTTTGACATTAGAAGTAAATATTTGACTTGATTATTAAATATTTTTGTTTGCAATTATTTTTTTTATAATTTAAAAAAAAATTTGAGTAAGTTAAATGAGTTGGTTGATGAGATTCAACATTCTTATTCACCAAATTAAAACCTATCTAATCCTGCTGGTTTTGACACCTCTACGAAAAAAGATATTGAGGGTGAGGGTGGAGAGGCCAGAAACGTCGTTTGAGACATGGGCTATAATTACGAGTCTGTTAAGGTGGTTTACCAAGCCCATTAAACCAAGTTTTTGGGCCAAGCCCATTATATCTTTAAGACAAAAAACACGTGGCAAGTCTTTTTCTTCCTTTTTGTTTTTCTTTTCAACAAATATGAAAAATAAAAGTGACGATGAGGCTGCGACAAAACTGAAAACGCAAGCAAGATCGTAATCAAACAAACATCTCTCACTGTGTCTTACGTTTGATGTCCACTAATATGTATATTTACACTGTAAAGTGAAGATTTATCTTTATAAATAATTTTATTTATTTTGATGTTAAATAAAAAATCACTTTTCCCTTTTCAATAATCTTTGATAACAGAAATTAATAAAAAAAAAAACTTACTTTTGCATCAGATATCAACTTACCTTTCACAGGACAAGTTTTTTAAATATAAATTATAATTATACAAATTTACTTTTAACCATTATCATATTCACAAAATTATATTAATTCAAAATATAGTTTATACAACTTCAATGCAAACATACATTTCAACAAAAGCAAAAAGAAAAAGGCAAGATCTTCACAACCTTCCTTTTGTCTTGTTGTTGCAGTGGTTTGGCACGCCACCCCATAGTACCATAGTTGAGTAGTTGTTGACAAGTCTCCATAACCATAACTCGAGGTATTGGAAGTCTTGGCCTCCATTTTCAGCTAAAGTTTGAGCCATTAATACTTTAAAATTGTAAATCTCAAGGAGTCTTCAAAGGGGCCTAGTTCGCGTACATGCATGTAGCACGTTATAAGAAAAAGGAGAGAGTGAGAGAGAAACGTGTGGAATTGTGGCTCTTAATTAAAAAAAATATATATTAGTTACTCATAATATATTTAAATAACAATTAATTTAGTGTATTATTTTAATAAAATTATTTTTAAAAAATAAATATTATTAAAAAAATATTATTTATAAAATTGATACACTATCTCAACTGTTATATAGATATATTAGAATTAGTTAATATTTTATTTTTAATTGAAATCCGTGGAATGAAACTACCCAAGAAAAAGTTACATGCACATCTTTTTCTTTTGAATCTTTGTCTGCGACTATGCGCCTTCGCACTTGAACAGTCTTACCTTATCTTAAGCAAATTTTGTGGTAGCCCCCATGTCTTTTATATATACTATTATGATATTTAAAATGATAATGTTCAATATGATAAATATTTTACGAGTAGAATATTGTGTTAGAACCGCTGTGGAGTAAGGATAGGATCAAAGAAGGCAGGCCTGAGGCCTCCATTTCTTTTGCTGTATATTGATATATCCAAACAATGATGACAGCACCATCTATATATATATATATATATATTGATTTTAATAGGTTTCTTGTCTCAGTTCTCTCTATTCTCTTTTCCTTGTGACATAACAGTGGAGTTCAAAATAGTAGAATTATTAATTCAGTTAATCACTGTGTGAACAAAAGGCTAGCTATAACGTCCCTAGGTTTTCTTTTTGAGATATATATTCATTTCAGTACGCTATAGATAAAGGTTGTGGATGGAATTATCTACTTTACATGAAAAGTTGATAGAGTTGAAGCTTTCATGTTCAGAAATTATAACTAAAACCGAAGATGGAATCCTTTATATATATATATATTCATGTACCATGCTATATCATATGTTAGGGTTTATTTTGCATATATTAATTCACAAACTAATTTAAGCAGAAAAAAAAATGATGAAAGATTAATGTTATAGACTATTAGTGGATGGGGGTACTATAGTCATTATCAACGTTTGGAATTTTCTTCCCTCACCGAAGGCGGTGGAAAATAATCAAAATTTACTGCGTGTCTCTATTATTGATGGATACTTTTTGTAAAGCGGACAAACATTTGATTATTTTATGAATCCTTCATTTATTGCATTTTATCTATCTTAGAAACAAGAAATTAACACTAGTGTTTTGAGTAAATTATCCACCTTTTTCTTGAACAAAATATTTAATTATACATCTCTTTTTTTTATTATATGAAAAAAAAAAAAACACAACATACTACCTCCAATGATTAAATATAATCAAAATATTGTCATAACTATTTTTATTAAATAAAATAACTTAATAAATTTTATTTTTTAAAATTTTAATTTCAATGTTATTTATTTTGTATTAGACACTATAAATTAATTAATTTTAAATTTAAAAATGAACTATTTTTATATTGATTGAATATATTGATATATATAATATCTGCTATATTATATAAATAACATATATAAGAGCTTTATATTGAAAATAAGTATAATCGTAACTAGTCATTTACTAACTTTTCAATTTACAAAAGAGAAAAAAAGTAAATTTTTTTTTCTTTAAATAAGAGACCATATAAAGTGGATCTCTCAAAAAATTATAATTCAATCTAGCAATTTTACATTTGTATAGGACCCTTTGATGAGCAATTTTAAGGAAGACTGGGAGGTCAACAAATTTAGTAAATTTACAACCAAAAGGGGCATTTGTGGATTTTGAAGATCTTTGTCTGATCCCCTTTTTTTTTTTTTTCCAAAGTGAGACAATGACATTCTTAAACTGGGCCCCAATGCTACCTAGAGCACTGAAAAGCAAACAAGGTCTGCTTATTTGATTATTAATGGGTGAGTGAAGCCTTAGCATGTGAGCAACAATGAAAGCCCTCATCACTGTTTTTTTCTTATTTCTATATACCACACATGCTTTGGTGGCTCCCACAATTTGCAATTCCTTCAGAAAAATGATACATTTAGTGTACCATTTTATGCTATTTATGAGTTAAAAATGCAGAAGAAGACACACAAACTTAATTATACTCCTCATTTCAGGGCCACTAGCTAGCCATTATATCAAACAATTGAAGGGACAATGGCATTAAATTATGTTACAGGTAAAAGGGCATTTTCAGTGCAGTTTAGGTGTAGTTGTTGAATTCCTATAGTATATTGAATCTCATGAGATGAAAAAGGAAAGAAGGAATGAGACTTGTTATAACATTTTGATTTTGATTATGAGTTTGCCTTAGACACTTTATTTATCAGGCTAACTTTATTTAAATTATATAATTTGCTAAACAGAAGCAGCCATATAGCAGTTAGCAGCTTGTAAAGCTTGATTTTTTAGTGTTAAAATAAAGTATGAAAAACTACAAATTAAAAAACCATCTAATCTGGATTAACTTTTAGGCCTTTATTTCCAGAACCATGTCTTATAAACTGTACATGATATTTTATTTTCTCAGCTTGACACGGATTCGTTCTAATCTGCTTCAACTCAACCAGTAGATTTCCTTATGGTTTCCTCTGTCTCTTTGTATAACAGTAAAAGACAGCAGGGCTAGAAGCAGTAAGAGAATCAACAAAATTTTCTGAACTTGGCCTTGACATCAGGAAAACCATAATGCTGATGCAATCTGAAGGGGGAAAAAAATCATGACCATATAGGGCTCAAAAGCAAGATATTTCTTAGAAGAACATAGTGGGATAAAATTACCAGTCTTCTTTCTGTCTAGTTGGGACATGGTGGTTGTGTTCTACAGTAATGCCTAGCTGCCTAGCCTCCCATTCCATGCCACTTGTACCTTTGGAAAAGGTTCATAGACCACAGCACAAAAATTCTTTTTAAAGTCTTATCAGAATTACATAATTTTTTTTTATGTTTAAGATATATTATATATACACAGATTTTTCTTGAAACAAAACACTATTTTATGTACTATCCTATTCAAAAAATTTTAACTAAAATATCATCTATTCATCTAAATACATATTTTTTTAACTTAAACAACTTTATAATGGTGGATAATTTAGTCTAAAAATTTTAGATTGAATTAAAGTACAGGAAAATCTTTTGTTTCAAGAGAAGTCTTAGTGTATTTTAAAAATATAATATAAATAAATATATATTAAATTTTAAAAAATATATATTAGACATGTCAATAGACAAGTAACTTAATATGTGTATATAAAAATGCGGACATGCGTAGTTTAGTTGCATAAAGGGCTATAAGTGAGGTTGCAATTGCGGCACTTTCCACTAGCCGACCTGTGTAGTAGGCGTGTTGACAAGCCCTTCATTTTCCATTCCCATCATAAAATCTATCCTACATCTTATGCTCTCTGTCTTGCCCTTTTTTTGTTAAGCTTTCTACTCCACTCCACACGAAACAACCCTCCCATTCCTTTTTATAACAAAAAAAAGGAAAGGAAAGGCCTCTCTTTTTCACTATATATGATATATCTCCATCGCAAAACTCAAAACACAACTTCCTCTGCTTTCCCCTGCTTTCTCTCTTCACACGCTATTTCTATCTCTGTAGCTGTCTAACGACTCAAGTTTCACCATCTTCAATCCTGTACGTACACTCGGTTTTCTTCAATTCAAAATGGGAAATTGCCTTGCTCTTTGTAAGCCCAGTTCGGGATCTGCTATGGCGAAGCAGGGTATGATTGTGAGAGTAGCGAAACCAGATGGAAAGATACTAGAATTCACCACGCCCATTCTTGTAAGGGAGATTCTGGAGAACTTTCCTGCTTTCAGCATTTATGCATCAAACGAAGCTTCGGAGCCTCTCTCCCCAGATTATGAATTGAAGGCAGGAAGGTTGTACTACTTGCTTCCAAATCTTTCGTCTCTTGGAAACACAGAAGCAGAAAGTGGGATGAGAAGGGTCAAGATTGTGATAACAAAGCAGCAGCTGGAGAAGTTAGTGACAAAACAGATCTCCTTAGAGGATGTACTTTCCGAAGTCCAAAGTAGGACTGTTGATTTGCCATCCAATTGGAAGCCACGACTGGATTCCATACCTGAAGGTAATGAGTGACATATAAGTCATATCAAATACTTTTTTTTTTTTCCTTTTTTGCTGTTCGGGGTTGAACCTTTTCTTTTGCTCCTTCCTTTCTCTGTTTCTGTTCTTTCTGTCAGTTGTAATCATGGACGTTGATGTAATGCTTTGGTCTGTTTGGTGGGGTTGAAAGGAAAGAAAGAATGAAGGAAGGAAGGAAAAGAAAGGCTTGGAACATAGTATATATGAATAGTTGAGGATGGTTTTAAAGTTTTCCATCTACTTTACCTTGGCAAGTATTTTATTTGCTTACTCTCTCGAACGAATCATACAGTCATGTTTTCAACCTGCCGACAGAGGTTAGGTTTGTGATTAGTAAGTAACAAATACACGAATTAAGAGCTAAAGATTAGAACTTCACAACCAGTTTTCTCAAATCCATGAAAATTTTACTTGATTTCCCATCTAAAGTAGCCATACAGGACACTAATATCTGTTATGATCCAACACCTAACAAGCACAGAGAGCAATTGCAAGACTGATTCATATCAGTGACATCACTTATGTATTCAGTATTGTGGTTCCAAAGAGAAGGTAGAGAATAACAATTTCCAGGCAATTATATTGCAAAAAGTAATTACGTTACTCATTTACACTTACAACATCATTAAGTCGTATAATGCTTATACAGAGGTAAAAACAGCGTAAAAAAGAAGTGTTCTGAAAGGACATTGTACAGGGCACTAAATTTCCATATCAGTGACCTTCCCTTCAATCTCGGAATTAAAGAAGGTTGAAACAGCGCAAGCAATAATATTCAATGAAGGAGTTTGAACGAATCACTTGGATTAGCTTCTCAAAGAATGCACTTTTTCCAGTGACTTTGGGTAAACATTTTGGGGCTAGTTGAAATTGACAGGTCTTGAATTTTTCTCTTTTATTTTCACAATACACCAGGTATTTCTGTGTTTTTAGGCCCTTGATTGAAGACTTAAGTTTCAGATTGAAGCAGTTTTTCCACCATACACTTCAACGCTTAAACAAAAACTAATTGTTAATTACTAGCATCAGCGGCCTAGCACTCTGTATCCAAAGGGTTACACAGTGACAAAACGGAAAAGATGAAAAACCTGTTTCCCTTCACTTTTTCGTTGATGCTAAACAGATTTACCATTATTTAAAAAAGGGAACCATTAGAAAGAAAAGAAATTGAAAATGGTTGAAGTGGCAATGTTGGAATGTGTAACATAGACAACCACTGTAGTACTATAATGTGTTATTGTCAACCACTACTATAATGATAAGACTTATTGATAAATTACAGATTCAAATTGCATGCAAAATATATATTCTATAAGAATTGTACACTTTTTGTTATGAAAGTTGGAGAATATTCTCATCCACGTTCATTTACATTTTTTTTTTTATTTCACAGGTATCAATACCAAATCCATAATAAGACCCACTATGCTTAAATTTGTATAGCCTAATTAATTGAAAAGGAAAAACCAATTTTGACTTTGCTAGTTCACAAACAATGTTAGACTGCACACTACAATTTATATAAGGATTCAACTTATATATTATTTTTATATCTGATTAAAATATAACATGTATCTAGTTAACTAATAATAATATATAATTTTATTTTAAAGTAATATAGATATTTTTAATAATTATGTTCATTTCACGATGAAATTAAAAAATAAATATTTATTATGTTTTAATTAGAAAACAATACAATAAAGATATTAAAAATTGTAATTATATACAAGAAATTAGTCCTATGAGTACATGATCAATATTTTTTGAAATTATTGGATAGAATAAATATTTGCCACAGTTGTCAACAATAATCATGACTATAAGCCTAGTAAGTGTAAAAAAAATTAACTAGTTTCAATATATTTATGGTAATTAATTTAATATATTAGTTTCAATGAAATTATGTTTTTGATGACCTCCATTCATCTTTTAAAATGATTTTATTATAATTAATATACTAAATAAATTGTCACATAAATGTACTACAACTAACTAATATTTTCTCCAACCAAAGTGTACGTTGCAGATTATTTAAATGTCTCATGAGCTTTCGTTGAATAATATTGCTATTAATATTCTATTTTTGTGTGTCATGGATTATTTTTTTACTTTGGAATCCAATAAAATTAATTATTTAATTTGATCCTCAGAAAGTGATGATTTCTCAATTTAATATCACAAATAAAATTATTATTAATACATTTTAACAATTACTTGCCATTTTATACGATGGTGACAATATGTGTGTGTGTGTGATCTTATCTATTGATTTCATTTGTAGTGTATTGACTATAGGAAATGTTATTATCGCTTAGGGACTAAATTAAAAAATATATTTATACATGAGATCCTAAATTGAATGAGCAATTCTAAAAAAATTAAATAAAAAAATACTCCATTTATGACAGATTAAATTCAAAAAACAGTTCTATGAAGAATTAAACTAACACATGATTTATTTGTAAGAGATTAAAATAAAATTTAAGTTTTAAAAAATTAAATATAAATCATATTTAGAAATTAGATTAATGAAAGTCGAGAATTGATATGGAAGCTGCCCATATTTAGTGCCCAGTTATTCTTATTAAATTAGTTATTTAATAACCTATATTGAATATTATATATTAAACATGCAATCATAATGAAAATTTGCGTACCTTAAATAGTTATATTATGATTGACTGTGACTGCTTTAATGTAAAAAAAAACCTAAAAATGATACTGTGTAAACAGAAGAGATTAATACATATACGTGAAGACGTCACAGAGATATACACGGTCATCAGTTATGGAATTTCAAAGTATGCAATATGATTATATGATTTCTATTTTATATCCAATTAAAAATTACAAAAATAAAAGATATCGAATTGAAAATTTGCTTTTTTTTTTTTTATCATGAAAAATTTGTAGTTCTAAACTTAAATTTTCCGTCACCATATTTTGAATTTTAAATAAATGCTCACTTATTAGGGCTTTTAATTGTTTTAAAACATTGGGTGATTGAAATTCTAAGTTTTTTTTTTTTTTTGCTTTTACCACTGTACTATAAGACAATATTATATACAATTGTAGAAGCAAGATATTATAATTTCACTTTGTATGCTCAAAAATTTTGTTGTAGCTTGTTTCTTTTTTAAAATTTTTAAATTTTTTGAATTTTAAAATATTAGGCTGCAAAGAATAGTGAATGATTATACAGTTAGAGTCGTGGTAATTAAGAAAGTTTAATTAATACTCTTCATAATATAAAATTGGGATAGCTTAGCATTGGATTGATAATTACGGATCAATCATTTTATGAAATTGTTGAATTTATTATTCATCTATATCTCTTGATGTGTTTGATGAGTGCAAGTAGTGATTAGTTGCGTTGGCTTAATATAGGCAAATCATTGTTATCACTTTGGAAAGTAATTGATTTTGGTAACCATATTAGTATATTTTCTTCAAGAAATGGCATTTCGTGCATCATATCTCGAGAAAGTATTTATGAGAAACATGTTATGTCTCTTTCGAAAGATGAGGTCAATTGTTTCGTGAAAAATAGTTTGAAATCTTAAAAAAAATATCATATTTCTTGGTGACAGATGATGAGGACTATTGCACACAAGCATAAATAACATAAGATCACACACACACACACACATTATATGCATGAATTAATGATCCCCTCAGCAACGAATTTAAGATTTAATTTTAAGAAAAAATAAAAGTATTTAGATTAAAATTTTTAATAAAATAAAATAAATTCTTATAATATAAAAATGATTTTTATAAATTAAAAAAATAAAATTATATACAATAATTAAAATTTTGAAAATTCAAATAAAGGCCATCCTTATTCACCTGTACTATAACATCACAATTTATGTTATTATATAGGATGAAATATGCCATTTTCAGTGTGTATCTTTGTCCGTAGTTCCGAGTTAGTTATTTTACTATAGAAAATCAAGTTTGAGATTGACCAGTTTTTTCCTTTTTCTTTTTTTAACCACAGGGTCATCTTTTTAAATTGTCCCAGAAATTGATTAAAATCCCATCAAAGCCTCTCATGTACGAGAATGTTATAATTTTATTATTGGGGTTGAACGATTCCAGCTTTTGTTTTATAAAATTTGTTCAATGTTTAGCTCAATAATAAAAATCTGATTTTAATTGATTAATAGATGGATCTATTGGGTTTGGTTTGAGTTATTAATAATTATGTAATAAATTTATAGTGTGTTTGATTTCACATTTAAAGAATTAAAAAATTTGACTTTATCTTCTAAATATTTTAATTTACTTCAAATTAATTTTATTCTTTAAATTCATGTTAATTAAGTGAAGGAAATTTACTTTTATATTATTTGTATTGTATTAATGAAAAAATTTATTTTTATAATAAAAAATTATAAATATATATCACAGTCATTTATTAAAATAAATTTTATAAAATCATATTAATCAAAAAATAAATTTGCAGAATTATAATTTAAAACACCCCCTGTTCTAATCTATGCATAATATTATTCTCATTTTCATCCAAATAGTCACAATAAAAACAAATAAGGAAAGAGAGACTCACTTGAAACTTGAACACAAATAGATAAAAAAATCTTACAAATTTTCCTCTAGCCCCATCATTGTAAAGCTCAAAAGTTTGAGGAATACATTACTGACTGTGCATAGATATGGGTGAAGATTAATGATATATAGATGAGAATAATCTTATACATACTTTAAAAATATTATCAGTTGAAATATTCATCTTCGTCTTTCTACTTCTCATCCTTGCCTCCGTGACTCTCACACTAACGTGCAGCATGAATAGTGAACCAGCATTACAGAATTTTCCTTAAAGTGAGTTCAGTATCATTCAAATTTTTGGTCCTGGAAGCGATACACGAAGCAAAAAAGGCAAGATTATAACTAAAGACAAACTGACCACAGAATCCAATGAAGTTTGACTGGTCTACCATCCCATATTTCACAATAAATGATTCTTTCTATGCCATAACTTAAAAACCATTCAATAAGTCTGATAAAAAATTATAAAGTTTAAATAAACAAATTTATTTTGTAAACTAAATTGGGTTTTAGTTTTTAAATACTTATTATTTAAAAGAAATATAATATAATATAATATATTGACAACAAAATAAAAATTAATATTTTTATTTAATTTTTTTATTAATTCAATAATTCATTTGTATTTATAAATTTTTTTAAATAATAATAACTAATTATATTATTTCTTTTAATTTTTAAATAACAAATAATATTAAAAGTTCATTTGATTTGATAGACCCATTTTAAGAAATATAAATAAAAAACGTATTTAAAAAACGAATTTGAACTTTTTTTAAAATCTAAATTCAAACTCGAATTTTAAAAATTTCACTCAATAATTAGGTCTAAATTCTCAATACTATAAAATTTTCAATTTCAAGTTGTTTGCTCACTTCCTTTGAGTCGAAATCCCTTCACAGTCTCATCGTCGCCAATATAGCACTGAAATTGGATTATGAATGTATCCTTATATTCTTTCACTCGTGAACTCTTCTTGCTCTTACAAAACTCAAAAATCCTTACAACTTTGTCATTCTTAATTTACCGTAAATTATATCAAATCCCACGCTTGGAGAGCTACAGCGGCATAAAAGCAGCGACAGCTCTCAAATCCTATGCTCTTTTTCTTACTCTGTGGGTTGCAGCTTTCGGCAGTCTCGAGGGTATTTCCTCTTTAATGCTTGCTCTCCAAGTGCCTGACACACCACTCCATTAACAACGCCACACAAAACACCAAAATATCAAGCATTATTCACTGCAGAGCATTAACCATATGCGGCTATGCTGTGCAGAGCTGTTCCCCAAAAATGAATGGACTAGCTGTACCATTATCTCCCACTTGCAGAATGCAGACCAGCATGATTTTATTTAAAAAGACAAGACAAGCATGATTTTATTTAAAAAGACAAGACAAGCATGATAAATATATATATATATATATATATATTTTCCCTCCTCATTTATATCTCCGTGCATTCTGCATTTACAGATACCACCTACTCAAATATCACAGCACTTCCTAGTTAGCTTGCCATGCTGCAGGAGAAAATTTCGCAGCCATTGATAGAGATTTCGGTGTAGTACGTATTTTTTTTGTTTCATGGGGAAGGCAGGAGGAGGCTCTTGGTTGAATGCTGTGAAAAGGGCCTTCAGGTCTCCGACCAAAGAAAAGGACGAGAGAAGCAGCAGGAGGAGAGAAGAACATGAACAAGAGGAGGAGGAGAAGGTATATTCTGAAACACATCCTTACTTCATTCCTTCTGGACTTGATTTCTACAATGTGGGTTCATGGTTTTAACTAACAAAAGAGGGTAAAAGAAAAATCTGAGATGTGCAAAACAAGGTGTAATTTTTTCACTGTGCAGAAGAGGGGTAAACGAAGATGGATCTTCAGAAAGCCCTTTAGCCAAGAAACAATTACCCAGCATTGTGAAGAAAGAACCATAACAACTATAGCTGACGTGACAGCAACAAGTTGTGAGGCAATTGAGGAGGCAGAACAAAGACATGCGATTGCAGTAGCCATGGCAACCACAGCTGCTGCTCAGGCTGCAGTAGCAACTGCTCAAGCAGCTGTGGAGGTCGTTCGCCTTGCTAAGCCTTCCTTCTTTGTCAGAGAACACAATTCAGCCATTGTTATCCAAACAGCATTCAGAGGCTATCTGGTAATTAGAGAAGAAACTCCTTTGCTACTATCTTATGGAACGTATATTTAAGTTGACTGACACATATATAGTTGTGGTTATGGATTAGGCAAGGAGAGCTCTTGGGGCACTTAAAGGATTAGTGAAGCTGCAAGCATTAATAAGAGGTCATAATGTACGAAAACAAGCTAAACTAACACTTGCGTGCATGCAAGCTCTTGTTCGAGTTCAAACTCGAGTATGCCAAGAGCGAGCCAAGCGGCTTTCACAGTACGAAAGAAACACCAATTCTAGAGATGGTAGTGGGACAGAGGAAGTGAGGATGCACTGGGATGGCCACCCACAAACAGTAGATAATATTCGAGCTGTTCTACAGAGAACAAAAGAAGTTGCCTTGAAACGTGAAAAGTCCCTGGCTCATGCCTTCTCTCATCAGGTTTGGTTCTTGTTTCATGTTCTTATTTCTTCGTTGTCTTCAAAATTCTCAAGTGCTACACACTAGCCAGCTTCTATTTTTTTTTTTTTCTTGCGACTTCTCCTTGTAGATATGGAGAACTAATCGAGAAACCAGTGCCAGCGAGGGAGAGGATGAAGACAGAGACAGCCCCATATGGAGGAGAAGGTATAGGGAGAACAGAGGTAGAGCTTCGTGTGATCAAAGAGACCCCATCAAAATAGTTGAAATTGACACATATAGACCCTACTCTAACCCTGTTCACACAGATCAAGAGAGATCATATTGTGGGTATAAACCCCACTTCAATAAACCACCGAGGCTTTCTTTGTCATCGCCTGGGCATCATAAAGCCCACTACGATATCTCAATGGCAGTGACACCACCATCAATGAAGATCAACCATTTTGAGGTACGATCAGCTAGTCCTCCTGGTGCAAAGTCCAACCTCTTAATGCCAAACTATATGGCAGCCACTGCATCTGCTAAGGCTCGGTTTCGCTCACAAGGTGCACCCACACACATGAATTCAGCCCCAGAAAAGGAAAAAGCAGGATCCATCAAGAAACGCCTTTCATTCCCAGCTCCATATTCCTGTGATGGTGTGGGCAATGGAGGATCTATTGTGTAGTACTTCTGTTTCAAATTTCCCAGAGTTTACCCCGTAATATGGATGTTATACTTTCGTCAGGATCATTCGTGTGTTGAGCTGAGCGTGATATCTTGGAGTTCACAAATCCAAACAAACAAAAACTTCATGTAATGGAGTTTCATCAAACTCTAGAACTGCATTTCCTGGGGTATTTCTTGGAATTACAATCAAAGCATCTCTAAATCGAAAGCCAAACAAGTTTCTATAAATTTCATGAGACTGCACTTATTTATATGTTTTCTAAGCGTACTCAAGCCATGTGCATGTGCGATCACCAATAATAATAGTAATAATATGGGTTTTGGTAAGGAGACTTGAGGAGCATTTATTGCATCCATTCGTATTAATAATTTTTTTTTCACAATTTTTTATGGAATGTAATTAATAGTTTTTTTAATTTTATTTTAAAGAGAATATTATCCTTTATCTTTTCCAAAAGATATATTCACTCTATTTTTCAAAAAAATTATAATCAACTTTTAATAAATTTTTATATATTTATACATTTAAATAATATCTTCATATTACTCTTTAATATTTCATAAGACTTTATTTAAAAAGATTAGTTTTAAAATTAAAAAAATTATTTTCTTAAAAAATTAAGAATAATGTGAAAATATTAATTATATCTATGTGGATATAAAAATTATTAGAGATTGATCATAAGTTTTTAAAAATAAAGGAGATTGATTTTACATTTTGAAAAAGATAAAGGATATAATATTATTCTTAAAAAAAAACTAGTGCATTAGCAAAACCCTAATAACAATAATAATAAATTCTACGTCAACAATATCTGTCTTGTATACTGTGCCCAGCGTCCTTGAGCTCAAAACCCCAAGGCCCTAAGCACACTGCTAAAAAATTATGCCTACGTTATATACTTTATCTTGCTCCATCAGACATGTAAGTAGAAATAAGCACACACTCATGGCATGTATTAGCAACATTTACGGATATAAAGATTATGAGAAATTACTGGTGCAAAATATTTTCTATTGGCTGGCCAAAATAGGATTAGACAAGAAAAGTATTTATCATTAAAGCTTGTTCAAATTTGAAATTTCTTTAGGGGATTACTTTTCTTGTTCCTGTTCACATTTTTCTTTTGCAGCCTTTTAGCATGTTTTATGGCTAATTTTTATGCTTTGGCGGGCTCTTTCGTTTACAGTTTTCAATAATTGGAGGTTTCAGAATGATTCCGTAAAAAAGTGAGAACAAGCATGTAAAAAGGTATTGATGCCATGGCTCATGTCCAGCTGATTCGAGGTGCTTCACATATCGGCATTGAAATATCGATGAATAAAAGAACAGGAAATTTGAGCGAAAGGTGTAAAGAAAAAAATAAATAAATAAATAAATATATATATATATTTGCAGAACGCTAGTCTAACAACAAAATATATTAAAATACTTAATTTGATTATAATCTTTTTCTTCTAAACTATATATCAGGGATATCCCTGACATAGTTTTGGACAGGGAGATTTTTAACCTTAAATTGACAGAATAAAATAGTTTTGATCAAAATATTATTATGATAAAAGTATTACATTTATATACTTAAAGATAAAGATATACTTTTATAATTTTTTTGCATAAATTTTTCGTGATTACCTTTTTCTAAAAAAATTGTGAGTGCCAGCCGTGGGCACCTTATATATATATATATATATATATTAATTTTGTTGATTCTACTAATATTTACTTTATTATTAAAAATTCAATTTTCCAATATTGTCTTTAAACACTTGAATATGTGTTTCAAACATATGCGTTACTTAAATGATTAATATTACAAAAAAAAATTATTTCAGGCATTTTTTTTATTTTGATGATTTAATAAACAAAACAGGAAAAAAGTACTAATTAAACCTTTTAGTTGATTCTGTATATATAATTTTAATAATGATAACAATTATTTTTATTATTATATGTCGTATGGCAAAAAAAATTTTAATTCGAAAATTTATGCAAACAGGGTCTCATTTGGAGGCTTTTATTTATGAAAGTGATTATTGGAAGTCGTTCAGATATTTCTTTTAACCTTAAAGCGTTAGAGATTTAGATGTTTCAAGAAAATATATAAAAGTTAAAATTTAAATAATAAAATAAATATTAATAAAATCAACAAAATTAATATAATTACATTTTAATTTAATTAAAAAATATTATATAAAAATAATATAATAATATTATATATATTAAAATATATGAGTGACTCGCCCTTAATAATAAAAATACATATATGAAATCTACATGAGAAGTTTAATTTGTACTCGTTTATGTTTTGTTTATTGAATCATCAAAATAAATAAATAAGTAAAATTTAAAAATTCTATAGTATCCAATCATTTAAGTAAGCTTGAAACATATATTCAAATGTTTATAAATAATATGTTAGAATTAATTAATAAAGAAAAATTAATAAAATCAACAATATTAATATGATTCTGTTTTTATTTAACTAAATAATATAATATAAAAATAAAAAATAATTAAACAAATTTTATACATTAATATATTTTTATATTAATTAATTATATATTAAATTATTAGAATATATATATATATATATATATGTGTGTGTGTGTGTGTGTGTGTGTGTGTGTGTTAGAATATCATATAATATCTAGAAAATAAGTCTATTAAAATATTATATTGTGTGCACCTATAAGGGGTGCTCATTAAATAATGGTAAAATAGTAATTATAAGAATTACTACTAAACCCTAACCCTAACTAACCTTTTATAAATAGGGTTAGACTAGTGTACGATAAAAATAACTCATTAGAGAGTGAGACTTGAAACGCTCTGACTAGAATACCTACGAGTATTCTGCAGTCATACTTGAGAGGAGATTTAGGCTGTAAAAACTCGAGATACACCCAATATATTATGGGTATCTCATCCGATCAGTGATCCTAGCCAGAGATCAATAAGCTTCCGCAAATTAAGAGATCAATGTAAATCCTTCTACCCACCTCTAAATTTATATTCTTGTGTTCTTTTATTCACCTTAATTGGTATCAGAGCACTTAAGCTGGTTTTCTGATTAATTGTATGCCTTATTGGGATTGGATTTTTATTTGGGGCTATTTTGATTAAAAAAAACACAACAATGTTTTTCGAAAACATTCCTGCTGTGGCCTGTGTGAAACTGTTGTAGAGATGAAAAGCATCTCCCTTTTTTTTCGAAAAACTCTTCCAGCCTGAGGAAGAAATATGGCCGCATATATATATATATATATATATATATGTATAATAAAATAAATTTTCAGAAATCCTATATTTTAGATCTGAGACCTTAAAATTTTTGTTGAGCTTAAGGTTTGATCCAAACTCATTGTTAAAATTATTTAAGCCTTTAAAAATATTTTAAAGAAAATAGGTCCTGTAAAAGTTTTTTTGGATAATTCTTTTTTGAGTTGAGTCTTTTTTTTAGGCATGTGGCCCATCAAAAAATAATAATTAGAGGCCTAATAGTTAAATCCCCTAATTAATAAACATTAAAAATGTTCAAAAATATAACTTGTATATTTATATTTTAGCCCTAAATAAATGCAATTAATTTTTTGTGAAAAATTAACATATCTCAAGAAATATCAAGTCCAAGAAATATGTGATTACTTATTATGTTAATTAGTTTAACATTTTTTTTAATTTTCTTCCAATAGAAAATTTAAACATATAATGTTAATTGGCTTAACATTATGCAATTAAATGTGTTAATTAGTTTAGCATTATATAATTAATTTATTAATGTGTTGATTAGTTTAACACGTTAGTTAACAAATGTTAATCTGTTTAGCATTTGAAAAATCATAATATACAATTTGTTTGTAGCATGATTAGGACACTTAGTTGTGATATGATTTCGTTAATTTACACCTTGCATACAACCTTAGAACGATGATTGGTACTTCGTGCTCTTTCGACTCCGATTTATGCATGGATTAATTAGCTTAATCATACGATACTTAGTGTCACAATTTGTAAGCATGGTGAACATTAAATCTTGCGTGTTTTTAATTATCAGATCCTGATTTAAGTTTGTCTTTCATTTTATGTAAAGAATGATTATGGTTTTCAAAAGTATTGTCGCTGAGCTCAACAAAGGGTTGAAGCTAAACGGCGACAATTATGAGATTTGGAGTACGAAAGTCCAGTATCTCTTGGAAGAGCAAGAGGCTCTTGAGGCTCTCAACAATGTCATGAAAGAGCCAGAAGCTGGAAACACGACCTAGCGTAGGTAGGACCGTGAAGCTTATGACGTTTGTAAGAAAAAGAATTCCACTACTCGCATTACATTGCTGAGCACTGTAGATGATGACATCCTAAGGGAGTTCAAGGACCACCAAAGTGTTATGGGGCTTTAGAATGCTTTAAGAATGAGGTTTGAAACAACGTCCGTATCCAGATTGCGTTCTCTAACGATTAAATTTGACTTATATAAGAAACACCCAAAACATTCAATGAGAAAACATCTGAGGCTGATGTCAAATATGATCGCTGAGCTGAAAGATGCTGAAAATGTCTTAATAGATGAGCAGCAGATCCAAGCAGTCATTCGCTCTTTGCCTAGTTCGTGGAAGCATATGAAGATGTATCTCACTCATAATGACAGAATCACGACTCTGGAAGATGTCCGGAGACACCTCGAACTTGAGGAAGAAAGGCTTGAATCAACCAAGCTGATACCTGAGTTACACATGGCAACTTCAGGTGAAAGATGTGGTTCAAAGAGAAAGAACTGGGCAAAGAACAAGGAACCAGCCCAACTTAAGAAAAAGCCAAAGACCAATCAACAAGGTAAAAAGAAGCAGCGAAAAGTCAATAAGGCAAATGTTAAATGCTTCAATTGCCAAAAGAACAGACACTATGCGAGTGATTGCCCCGAACCTTTCAAAAAGGTAAACTACACTCCTTATACTAGTGAACTTTGTGTTTCTAGCTCAATTATGCTTACTAAATCTTGTCCTGTGTGGATTGTAGACTCAGGAACCACGGACCATATAGTGCATGACCGTGATGCCTTTGTTGACTTCCGACGAGTTCCCAACTTAGCATTTTGGATATATGTGGGCAACAACACTAAGGTTGCTATCAAAGGGATCGGAACATGCAAGTTAGTCTTGCGTGGTGGTCGAGACCTAATCTTACATGATGTCCTTTATGCACCTCAAATTCATCGGAATGTATTTCAGTTTTGGTTTTACTTAGGCTAGGCTTTGAGTTGAATTTCTATGACAATTATGTTAAATTGATAAATGACTTAGTATTTTTTTGTTTTGATTATGTAACTGGAGGTTTTATTTGTATAGATTTAGATCATGAATCTTATATAAATAATAATATCAGTTTTTCCATGTTTGCCTCCACGCATGATTATGATCATGATGTAAATATATGGCATGCTAAACTTGGTCATATTGGCTAACAAAGAATGCAACGGTTAGCAAAATAAGGTTTGCTTCTCGGCATTAAACGCGTAGATTTGTCTACTTGTAAATCTTGTCTAGCTGGAAAATCTGCAAAAAAAAACCCTTTGGTAAAGCAACCAGAGCCAATTTTTCACTGCAACTAGTTCATTCTGACATTTGTGGGCCTATGAATGTCAGGGCCTGGCACGGAGTGAATTATTTCATCACATTCATTGATGATTATACTCATTTCGGTTATGTCTATTTGATTTCTCATAAGTCAGAAGCATTGTGTTGCTTTAAAAACTATATGAACTTAGTAGAAAATCAATTAGATAAGAAGATTAAGGCTCTTCGAACCGATCGAGGTTGAGAATATTTATCGGTTCCATTCAATGAATTATGTGATGAAAAAGGGATAGTTCATCAGTTGACTATTCCGAATACTCCACAACAAAATGATGTTGCGGAAAGAAAAAATAGAACACTCCTTGAGATGGTTAGGTCTATGATGGCACAGGCTAATTTGCCAATCACCTATTGGGGTGATACATTGATGACTGCAGCCTACGTACTTAACCATGTGCCTACGAAATCAGTTACAACCACTCCATATGAGTTATGGACTAGGCGAAAGCCTGACCTAAGTGTTTTGAAACTTTGGGGATGTGCTGCCTATACACATGATTCCTCTCACAAGTATGGGAAATTGGGCCCAAGAGGAAAGAAGAGTATCTTCATTAGATACTCAGAAACCTCAAAAGGTTATGTGTTTATAGGTCAGCAAGACAGTAGGAGCGTGACTGAATTCGAATCTAGAGATGTCACATTCTTAGAGAATGAATATCCTAAGAAGGGTGAGGTAGGTCAAGACCTATCCTTATTTGAAATAGAGGATCCGACTACACTAGGACCACTTCATTCGAGTGGGAAGAGTATTGTAGATGATGAATTAGTTTCTCATCAGCAACCTTCTTCATCATTTGATGCGAATGAAAGTGTTCCTGAGTTAGTTGCTCCAAGTGGGAGTGACCAAATGGAACTCATTCCAAGTGGGAGTGAGACCAACGTTCTAAATCCGAGTGGGAGTAATATTGATCCAAATGGGAACATTGAAACAAGATTCAATGAATCACAACTGAGACGTGGTTCACGTAAAAAGACTCCCCACCGTCGATATGAGATTGAAGGTGGTGAACTTTTTACAATGCTCTTGCAAAATGAAGATGAGCCAAGAAATTTGAAAGAGACTCTCTTAACCCTTTCTAAAGATAAATGGACTAAAGCTATGGAAGTGGAAATAGAGTTTATGAAAATCAACAATGTTTAGGAACTTATTGATCTTCTTGAGGGACGCAAGGCTATTGGGAACATATAGATTCTCAAAATCAAGAAAAGAGCCAATGGCACGATTGAAAAATTTAAGGCTCAACTAGTAGCAAAGGGGTATACACAGCAGAAAGGAATTGACTATAAGGAGACCTTTTCTCTTATTGTACGATTCACCTCTATCCGCTTACTTCTAGCTATAATGACTTGTCTGGATCTTGAATTACATCAGATGGATGTAAAACCTGCCTTTCTCAATGGAGAATTAAATGAAGAAATTTATATGAAACAACCTGAGGGTTTCATTAAAGAGGGCCAAGAAGAAAAAGTTTTTAGACTTTTGAAATCTATCTATGGCCTTAAACAATCTTCAAAGCAGTGGTATATTTGTTTTCACAATGCAATCATCTCTAGTGGTTTCATTATGATGAGTGAAGACAACTGTGTATATACCAAGAGATCTAAAGACAAGTATATGATTATGACATTATATGTTAATGACATACTCATAGCTGGAAATGATATGAAGCTTATCAACGAGGTAAAGACATGGTTGTCATCTCGCTTTGAGATGAAAGATATAGGTGAAGTTGCATACATTCTTGGAGTTAAGATTTCAAGAAATTGTTCTAAAAAAACGTTTGTATCTCTCATAAGAGAATTATATCAAAAAAGTTTTGGAATGTTTTAGTATGGAAAGTTGTAACCCTGCTGACACTCCTATCAGCACAAGTCGAACCTTGAGCGCCGAAATGTGTCTTAAGACTACCATGGAAAGAGAGCATATGAGCCAAACTCCATATAGGAATGCGATCAGTTGTCTAATGTCTGCTATGATGTGTACTAGACCTGATATCTGTCAAGCAGTTAGCTTGGTGAGTGGATATCAAACCGACCCAGGTCTTAAACATTGGGAAGCTGTAAAAAGGATCTTAAGATATCTAAAGGGAACTGTTGATTATGCACTCTGCTATCAAGGCGGCAGAGACCTACGATTGGAAGGATACACTGATGCTAATCACGGAGGAGACTTAGATGAGCGAAAATCTATCTCAGGATACGTTTTCTTACTCAATGATGGTGTCATATCATAGAGTAGTAAGAAAAAATCTTGTGTATCCTTGTCCACGATAGAGGCAGAGTTCATGGCCTTATCTTCAGCAGCCCAGGAGGCTATTTGGTTGAAGAAGTTCTTGGATCAACTGTTATGCAAAGCAAAAAATACTGAACCAGTATTAGTTTACTGTGACAGTGAGGCTGCAATTGCATACACCAAAGATCCAAAGTACCATTGCAAAACCAAACACATAGATATCAAATATCACTATGTGAAGGACATCATTGCACGTAAGACTATGAGCTTGAAGTATGTGTCTACGCATGAGATACTGGCAGATCCGCTGACCAAGCCAATTTCTAGAAATGTGTTTGTGAGACACACTAGGTATTTAGGATTACATAGACTTTAGCATCTTCATTTGTATTTTTTATTTTTCCATTGTTCACAGACAAAGATGTATTGATGTTCTTTAATAAATCAATAAATTTTGATTTCCATGCTTACATGTCTATATTTGAATGTTGTGTACATTCTTATTTATTATTGAGTATGTCGGGTAGACAAAAGAGTTAGCCTTCTCACACAGATAACCACTTCAGTGTCTTTGTGACATTAGAGATGAGACAAGATTTTAAGAGAAATTATCAGGAGGATAATTTGAGAGCAATTAAACTTAAAATCATATAAGTCGCTTAATTGATGACATATGGTCATTAAAAGTGATTTGATGAAATAAGTTCATCATTTCTAGTCTACCTTAGTTGCCAGATGTGAGTTCAAAACATTGTGTAGATCTAGGAACTTAATTTTAGACTTGTGGTGTCTAAAATATCATCTGTACAACATTATTTATAAAATAGACATGCACTCTTTGTGAAAAGGAGGGATGCTGTAACACATGTTTCATACCATGTGTGCAAATGCCGACCTTCGGGGTTAACATGAATATGATCTCAACTCATGATTGTGTGAGACCTCTAAGCCTTTACGTTGGCTCTATATTTGTACCCTTGGACTCTGATCAGGTACTTGAGATACAGCTTGGTGTTTGCTATCTTAGCATGTTGCCTAAGGACTATGAGTAATGATTCAGTCTGGTGAGACATATCTAGAAAAGTGAACTAAGTTTGTGTTAATAGGATCGTGAGAAGAAGAAGATTATAAAGAGAATCTCATTATTCTGTATTCACCGGTATACCAGTTATGACTTGTGTGTCATGATTGTGAATACAAGATATTGTGATAAATGAGATCATTGGGAGATATCTAAATGTGATTCTTATGATCTGGGATACATGCATACTTTATGATCTACATACAAGTGCGTTTCTCAACGAGAGGCTATATATTTGTAACTGTTGTATAGCATTAATGCTCTTATAGTATGCTGGTCGCACGACCTACTTTCCCAGTTTGAACAACTACAGATTATAAAGAGAAAATGTTCTCTTGATTTATCAAGAATATGTTTCTTGAGTTTAGAGCGTATGAGCACTCCCATTATGTGTGATTGGGAGATGTTAGAATATCATATAATATCTAGAGAATAAGTCTGTTAACATATTACATTGTGTGCACCCATAAGGGGTGTTCATTAAATAAAGATAAAATAGTAATGATAAGAATTACTATTAAACCCTAACCCTAACTAGCCTTCTATAAATAGGGCTAGACTAATATACGATGAAAATAACTCATTAGATAGTGAGACTTGAAACGCTTTGACTAGAATATCTGCGAGTATTCTACAGTCATACTTGAGAGGAGATTTAGGCTGTGAAAACCCAAGATACACTCAGTACATTATGGGTATCTCATCCAATCAGTGATCCCAACCAGAGATCAATAAATTTCTGCAAATTAGGAGATCAATGTAAATCCTCCTACCCAACTCTAAATTTATATTCTTGTATTCTTTTATTCACCTTCATATATATATATATATATATATATATATATATATATATTGCTTGATTATCTTGTCAATATATAAGAATTTAGGGAAAAATATATAAATACATGTATAATTTTAAATATATAAATGTAATATCTTTATCAGCCTAAAATTTTGGCTTAAAATATTTTATTTTATTATATTATGTTTGAAAAAAGAACATGTGTGAAATAGGCATTCAGCCTAGCGCGAGTTACATCACAACTTCGTCTCCTTATTCTACGAGTTTATATCTGTTTTTTTCTTTAAAAAAAAAAAATTGGCATATGGGCCAAACAAACTTGTCAATCATGTCTAATTGGAATTTAAGAGAAATAATGTAGTTAATTAATAATTATTCTTTATGCGATTATTAATCATTTAGATCAATGTCATTAATTACTATTTTTTACCATAATTTCATACTCTTTATGGTTTTCTGTTCCTAAACTTATTTTTAGCATTGTTAAATTAAAATAATTTTAATTCTAGCATCGTATTTCTCAATTGGCATTTTTTAAATAATCAAATTCAATTCTTTTTTTTTTTTTAAATTAATTCAAACTTTCTGTCCATTCTTGGAAAATTTCAAACCTAGCTTATCATACAAAATAAGCTTTCCTAAAGAAGCTCATTTTTAATCTGCCTTTATTTATGAATTTATATTTATTTTTTCAAACTGAGCCTTTCAAATTATACAAGTGATTGAAGCCAATGATCATGTCAAATAGCCTAAAGGATTCAAAGCTAGCTCAATGTAGAGTACACGGATCTATCATTGTACAGTAGATTTACTATATGATGGTAGATAAAAAAAAAAGACAAAAATTTTAAAAATAATTGTGTGTTTTAGTTGTACAATAAATCTATTATACGACGGAGGATTTATATTTCAACGTAGAATGTTTCTTATTGAATTAACATATATATATATATATATATATAGACACACAAAAATACCTTCACTGAGCTTAGTTTTGAAATCTTTAGAGGCATCATTCTTTGCAAAGACAATCTCAGGCATATACATCATGCAACGACAAAAAATGATATGAAAATAAAAAAGCAAGCAACATAATTTTTAAAGAAAATAAATGGCACAGTGCTCCCTGGAACAAAACAAAAAGAAGGTCGATTAAGAGAACAGTAATGAGGGCTGGTAAGGTTACAGTTGGAGCATTTATTTAAGACAGCGAACATTACATTCAAATTTAATTTTAGCATGCAATGGGAGCTAGCACATAGACAGCAATAACTGAAACTACTGATATTCAACAAGCCAGTTTCCAAATATTCTTGTACGTATACCCATAACTGTTACCAACTACCTAAGCAAGCAATTAAATCGGATACTCGGGTGAATTTGATAAAATACAGAATAATTTAAATATTAAAAAATTATTTAATATGTATTAAAATATGAGCCTTTGAATCATAATATAATAACTCAAATCTTTTTAATTATAAAATATTTGATAAGGTTAAAATGAACATAGTGAATGTTTTTTGGTGAGAAGGTTAGGCTGCAGAAATATATAGGGAAAAATATACTTCTTAATATAGACATGTGAATAGGCCTATAGAGAATTAGATATGGAAGATACATATAGAGAGAAAAAATATGAAAAAAGACAGAGGGTTCAGTAAGTAAATGTCGCTCATTCTCTCTCTTCTTTACACTGTTGCTCTCAAATGCATTTACTAGATCATATTTGTGTAAACAAGTAGGTGAGAGCAGCTATTTGCAAATTAACTACACTTGAACAAGTTAATTACTAAAGAGAGAGAGAAGAGTGAACAGAGAGTGGACATAGGCTAAAGTTGGATACATTCCGACGAATAACAAGAAAAACAAAAGAACCCTTGGCCTTACTACATTAGGAGAGAAAATGCTGACAAGCCTTGATGGGGCTAGGGGAATTCAAAGCTGCAAAACACAAGTGGTTTTCACCACAATAGAAACACTAGTTGTTCAGGATTTGATAAAGTACAGACCTCCTCGGAAGAAAATCCTATAGGTATCCAAAATCCAAATCCACATTGGTGAAACCAGAAGAAGGTTACAGAATAAGGTTCTCAAGAGGAAGACGGTGCTTTGGGGCGACTCAAGCAGAGCAAGGGCATATCAGAATTAGCCCTGGAAGACGCAACTCTTGGACTGCTAGTACAGCTACTATCAGACAAAGAAGCAAATGTCTTCTGCAATACCCCAGATGAAGATGACACCACTGTTACCACAGGACTCACCGGAGAGGATGAATTGGAGGGCGTCTCATTGGTGAGGGTAGCCACCGTGCTGGGCCTCAAAACTTCAGCTAGTGGTCCCCCAGGTGTGGAAGAAGCCACCCAGGGTGCAGGGGGAGCCATATGAGTATTACCGTTGTCTTCATCCAAACCACCACCCATTAATGGACCAATACAAGAGAGTGATAACTTAGCATTTAATGCAACAGAATCCCTTTTGTTGGCATTGATTTCCCGTGTTTCTGCGTTAGACCAAGCATCAATGAAACCCCTTGGTTTTACAGACCGATGATTTTCCTGAGGAAATGAAAGAGGATTGGCGTACAGAGGAGAGCGTTTGTTCTGTTGTTCTAGTGCAGAACTGGATAGATCATACGAATTCATATACAGAGGGTCCTTGTGATGATAAACTGAAATAGAGGAGTGGTTGGTACAGGTACTCAATACAAATTTGTTTTGTATCAGAGGATGCCATTCTGGATCAGAAGCAGCCATGGAAGTAGGGTCTTCTTTCAGCATCGAGTCCAAGCCTCTTCAATCATGCACATTTTCAAAATCACCAAATTAGTAAGAGAAGGATCAAATACGTTGGAACAGAACAAAATCAAACCCAGCTTTCACTGTATCTCCAACCAAAAAAAAAAATGCAGCATAGACACTAGAATTAGAGACATGTTTAGTGACAAAAGAAAACCAGCTCATCAAACCCATTTTGAACTTTAGAATGAAACATAATAGTATAATGGATAAACAAAAGAGGGACTAAAAAAAAAAAAAGAACAACAGTTTCACACTCATTATAAAATTCTGAGGCTTCTGATTTAAAGCCTGAATTAGTTGGGGAAAACCGAGGCGTAAACTTGATCTGCTTTTTTCTTGTGGCTTCTGACCAACCAAACGGAAGTACTCCCAGGGGAGGAGGGAAGTACTAAGAAGCCAATCTTGAACCCCAACGACAAAGAAAGACATAATATAGTAGAGTCCAAACTTCAAGTCACCTTGGTTCCTTATTTGATGAAACAGAAGCAAGGGAATCAACATTAGCAGCTTTGACTCCAAGATTATCAAGAGAAAGAGAAGATGAAGATTCAAAGTATGGCTGACTGGTAGTAGTAGACGCAAGAAACTGAGATGAAGATCCATGATTACTGATTGCGGAGTTAGAAATAGTAACAGTAGGAATAGACGACAAAGAAGGATAATCATGGGGCGCCATCTTGATTTGCTGATTATTGCTGGTGTTGGCTTGAATTTCCACAGGCTTTCTTGAACGGGGACGACCTCTGTGCATATGACGCTCGCAATACTTGTGGTTAGGCGCTACTTCTCTTGAACATCTCCATTTTTTCCCATCTGTTCTCCTGCACCTACCTGGCTCTGCATCACTACTGCTCGAAAACCTTAGATTATAACTGCTATCCACTGCTCACCAAAAAAAAGCCAAAGATTACTAATTTCAAGAAAAGGGTGAATAGTCAAACTAAACCCACATCATGAAAAGGTTCACAGTGATTGTTTCAGACTCAGATATATGACAGATGGCATACAGGCAAAAACAAAAACTTTTTCTTTTGGGGTAGGCAGAGACATAAACTTTTGATGGGAAATACGTAGATCAAAATTCAGAAGGCAGAAAAGTCATTGGGTATCATCCGTGTGGCTGCCTGAGAATGAGGTAGAGTAAATATTCATCGAAGACATGATAAACTTTACAGGAGAAACAAGAAGAAAGGCCATTATATAAGAGGGAGACATACAGGGAGAGCGAGAAGCAGCCATGGGGATAAGGAGATGAGGAGGAACAGGAACAGAAGCCATCATGTACTTGTATATCAAAGCTTGTCTTTCAAGCTCCTTCCATTGTGCATTTGTGAAAGGAAACCCCAATGAAGCCGCCATCATCCCCCCTACTACAAACAAAACCAACACATAAGCATTTTCAAAGCCTTCTCTCTCCTCTGACCAGCCCTTTCTGTATATTCTAGAATTAAAGATGCAATCTTTTATATATATATATATATGCAAGAACCCCAAATTAGAAGCTTCGCAGAGCACTGACTTAAGAGAAAAACCAAAAGCACAAACCTGAGGAATTGAAGGCGGTTGAGTTAGCAACGTGAAAAGGCTGCAAGGGTCTTACAAGTGCAGCACCAGAAGCAAAATGAGCATTAACAAAATGGTTTGTATGATTAGCGAAGGACATATAAGTCGTGGGACCATCACCATCACCATCACCATCATCAGCAGCAAATGAGGGATTATTATCAAAGGGAGATAGTGAAGGGTAGTGATGATTATGAGGAAGAGGAACCATCATCATCATGGGCTTACTCGGGAATGCTTCAAGGTTCTGCTTCTGCACCTTCACACTGCTGCTATTTTTTCTAGCTTCCTTGTCTGAAACGCCAAATTCACCCATATTAAAAAGAAAAAAGAGCTAATCAAACCACTTTACCCCAACAGGATACCAATTTCCCATTCAAAAAAATCACACAACCACCCAACTCTAGGTAGAGTCAGCTTTTCAGGCAAGCAAGATGCCCCCTGTTAATGGCCATTGGAGTTGGAAGTCTATCTAACAGTAATAATACACACAACTCTCTCTTCTCTTTCTCTCTCTGGCAGCAGCACTAGTTATAATGGAATGGAGAAAAGGGGGTGAGGTGGATGTGGGATTTATGATTGAGTAATGGGTTGCCGCCATTCTCGGCCTTTGATTTGCTTCCATACTTCCAACATTCGCATCACACTAGCAGACAAATTGCTAAAAAGTTAACCTTTTCTCTCTGTCTCTCTCTCTCACACACACACACATCATTATGGTGGTATCTATCATTTTCTGCATGTAAGGCTGGACATGGCTCCTGATAGTCTCTCCTCTATCTTCTTTGGAAGGGAGCAGAGAGCTAAAAAGTAAGACCAAAGACAGTATTTGGGCACTCTTACCTTTTCCCCGTTTCAGCTATGTAACGTTACAGCATGTGGTAGTCGTACAAATGCCAAAAAGCCTTAATTAACTGCCATTTCTGTCTTTGCTTTGAGAGTATCAAGGATTGATCATCATCAAAACCTAGATTTGTTTACATATATCTCCTTTGGCTTTGATTTTAGTGCTGTGTGTAAATTTCAATTCTCAAACAACCCTCTCATAATTCTAGCGCTTGGGAAATTGTCTGTTTTGTTTATATGTAAGTCTTCAGTTCCTTTCACAGATATAATATGCAGCTTGCAGTTTCACAAAAGTGAAGTACCAAAGACACTGTCTTTATTTATGGGATTCGGATTTTCAGTATTTAAGAATTTAAATTTATTATATTTAAAAATATTTGAATTATTAAATTTTTATTAAACAATTTAAATTTTAATATATATAAAATAACTGTCAATAACTTCTTAAAATCTGTGTTATTAAATTTTTATTTAATGAATAAAATTTTATTAAACATATATTTAAAATTATAAATTTATCAAATCCAAATCTTTATTTCTGCAATGAAGAAAAAATATGATGCACAAAGGTAATTTCTGCAGCTTTTAATGATGTAACAAGCTACGAAAGCTGTGCGCAAAGTTCATAGGAAAGTCCAATCCACCCATATCTTCTATTCACCAAGCACGACCCAGTAACGAGCAGAGATCCACTGCTGTAACCCTCTTACAACATCATGTGCTGTAAATGACATCTGAGCCATCTCTTCATCCAACGTTTGTGCCTCTGCCACGTCACTCATGTTCTCTGTTTTCTTTTTTTGGTTTTGAATTCCTGCAAACTGAACGAAGGAAAGCACGATACCTGAAAATCCTCCATTTGAGGTCTGAGTTCCTTTCCCACATGACATGCAGAAGGGATCAAGGACCAACCCAACAACTAAGGTCGAATGAGCCGTAGAATAGGACAATAAAATGTTCTGGATGTTGGGGATAGAATAGGACGAGGTTTCCATGAAGACATAGATGTAGAATTCTGAAGAATTTAAGTAGCTCTTGTGGAGGTGGGTCTACTTCAGGGAGATTAATGCTGAATTTGAGGTTATGAGGCTAAGACTGATTTGATGCATGAATCTGAAAAGAGAATGAAAAGGAACTTAATGATGCAAGGACTGTGAACATCCAGAACTCTTCACGTCAGTCATTTTCATTTGGTTTATTGTGTTTTTGAACTCTGATGATTAGATTCATTTCACCCAGGACTGCATTCTGGCTAGTATCGTCGAACCCTCAAATGGTGGAAATCGTGTCCGGCTTCTATCTGATTGCATTCGGCCTGTATCAGAAAAGGCTTCTATCAGATTGCATTCTGCTCAAATGGTTGAATCCAATGGATCCGGATCACCATAACTTTTGGTTATTAAAATTTTTTTTTTTAATTCATCGTTGTACAATAGATCTCTTGTATAATAATAAATCTATTTTTGAAACCAACAAAACACGAATACATGTAAGCACATCAAGTGTAACCATGATACATGATATGATATATAAAATATGTAAAAATTTTAAAATTTTAGAATATAAATACAGTAATATAAATAAATAAATAAATATATAAACACATAATTAAATAAGCTATAAGTTTACATTTATAAAAGATATCATAAATTTCAACTTTCAATATCATATAAAGTCACAAAATCAAAAAAAAAAAAAATACTCATAATCTCTAAAGTACTCAGTCATATCTATGGATTTATCCAACTTCTAAAAAAACACCAATACTGCCTATGCCATATAAAGTACTCAAAACACGAAAAGGAATATTAACTATTAAATGTTATTTAAAAATTTAAAATTTAATAAATATTAAATAATTTTTAAAATCTAAATCCTTAAATTTTTATACAACTGATCTAAATTCTTATCAAATTCATCAGATTTTAAAATTGTGCAATGTGGATGAGCATGTTCCGAGATTGTTGCAGTAATGCATCCTTCTCCCTCACCATATGTTTCCTCCATGGATCGCCATTGGAATTATGTGTGTCGTTAATACTTAATATATCCACTGACATATTGACATGAGAAACTCACATGGGGTTTTAATGAAACTAAATCAGACTTCAAGACACACCAACTCCTATCCGACAAAACTATCTGAATCCTATACCTACTGTAGTGTCACATTAACATTTGACATTTCTTCTTCACTTTTTGGTACATCCACCTCACTCCCATATAATATGTCCCCACACCAACTACGAATTTCCCTCTACTTCCAAAAGTCACCATCTACATTTGGACCCCACTGTATTTGTACCATTTGAATCCTAGCTTTGTATCAGAAGGATAAAGCTTAATTATATCTACCTTTTTAATCTGATTATTTGGTAAAAGCAGACATGATAGTAAGTGGAAATGGCTCATAAATTCAGTACTTTAAAATTTTGAATCAAGCTCAAAGTATATTTAACATCTCCACTTATATATGTATCTCCCAATATCATGCTTTCCTATTCAAACTTAGATATTCTTCCGAGACCAGTACAATGATGGAGAGAAAAAGCTGTGAACTAAGAACACACAAGATTTGAGATGCAATCATCAACTCTGACATATAATGATAAATTAACGTTCATGGTGTGTTTTTGAATTTTTTTCTTTCAATATTATTTTTTAAAGTTATTTTGAGTCATGGTTTTCTATTGAGTTTCATGCCCTTTTTATTCCCCTAAATGCATCTCTAGTTTCGAACTTACTCGTGCATATATGCACGAGCAGTAGTCTCATCAAAGCACATATATTTTTGATGAAGTAAAATCAGGTGTGAGAACGAGGAGAAACCAATTTTAAATAATGAAAGATATAAGATTGTATGATTCACATTTAACTGAAATTTATTAATCAAAATGAGGGATAGTTTAACTTGTAGCGGGTAATGAAAAGGAAAAAAAAAAAAAATCTAATCCCAATAATATTTTCCCTCGTGTTTGGTGATTCAGTGGCCTACCACCGCGAAGGAAACACCCACTTTTCAATTCAATTCATTGCACTTCATTTCGCAACTTTATCTCTATCTATATCCCTATCTCTTCGTTGCTTTCCTTTTGCCTTTTTCTTAGTTCAATGATTTAGATATTGGCTACCTTGCCCCTCCAATTACCAAAACGATATGGTTCACCATTTTTATCTCCAGGAACCACCTCCCCACTGTGGTCCCTGCCAACTTTAGATTTTTTTCTTCTTTTATATTTTTCTTATTATGAAGGAAATTGCATCTATTTTGTACCATTTTAACGTAGAGACATTAAAATAGGTTCGACCACATATTTATTTTACTTAAAAGGTGGGTTAAAATGAGAGTTCTCTTGAAAACCTGTTTAACATATTTCTATCAATTCAACCTATTTAATCTAAGTTAAACGAGTCAACTTGTGAATTAAATAAGTTTTTTTTTTTTTTTAATTTTTTACTCAAAACTTCAATACACTACACTTTTTTATTCAAGAAAAAAATAACACTAATATATGTGCTGTGTTATCTACTTGTCTCTAATATTTTGTAATTTGTTAAATTTGAATATTCTACTCATAATCATATTTTTATTATTAATAAATTATTGAATTATTGAATTATTTTACTTGTTTTAATCTATTGAAGTTTTTTTTATTATTTTAGTTATTTTTTGTTTATTTATATTGATATAGAAATTGATTAATTAAAAAAATTTATATTTAAACAAAATCATATTTAAATTTTTATATTTATTTATTTTTTGATAAATTAAATGGGTTAATTTGCTTAACTCACCCAATGGGGTGGATTGAGATTTTCAACCCACCATGGTGAATTACCAGCCCAGCTCAATGGATTTACCCAAGTGATTGATCCACTTTGACACCTTTTTTAATGTATACGAAGATATTTGCTATATACAAAGCATACTGCTTTTTTTATGCCTCCGTTGAATTTATTCCAAACCTTTTTTGTTTCAATGTTTTTAAATTTAAACGCAACTCGGGAGAGGTAGGTTTGCATTTTATCCAATTTCATTGGATAATAAAAGTCCTCTTACCCAGCGAAAAACCCATAGTGACAAACAGGACTTAGAAAATTAAACAAAGAGATGCTATCAATAATTTAATATTAAGAAATTATTTCTGTAAACTCACAACTCAATTTAGATCAAAGAAAAATCTCAGTTAAACAAAAGAGTAAATTTCCAGGAATCCTCAGTTCTTCTTGCACTGTACTGATTTACCCAAGCTGCTTTTGATAGGCTAATCAAATTTGTAAGATGTTATGGGCTCCCAATGTGGATTTGGAAGTTTTCCGGCCCATATTTTAAGTCTGGTTTGAAACACTTTTGGGCTTTCACAACCCAACCTAGATGTTGCAATGGGCAAATTGGACAGCGTTTGTTCCAATCCTAATTCAATCTCATTGGGGTCCGTTTAGCAGACTATCTAAGACTTGACAGTGTAAGGTAAGTATAAAATTGGATAGCGTATTGTATTTGGTGTAACATTATATGAGGTACTATATTGTTAAAATAATATGATTATATATTTGGTGATAGATTATATAATATTAAATAGGATAAAAATTAATTATTTTTTAAAAAAATTTACTTATATAAAATTATATTAAAAAAATGTTCAAAAAATTTTTTGATACTTTTTTACTATTTATACAAATTCATACTAATGGTAATATATCAATATACATTTAAGGTGTAATAGGAAATAATAAAATTTGAAATAAAGAATAAAGGAGTAAAACCTCATTTGGTCCCTCACATATAGAATATTTCTCAAGTTGACCCTCATAAGGAAGATATTTTTCAATTTATTCTATCACATATGGATATTTCTCAATTTGGTCGCTCATAAATAAAATCATTATAAATTATGTCCTTTATATTATTTTAAAGTAAATTATTTTTTGAAAAATATTATTAATAATAATTTTATTTGTGAGGATCAAACAAAGAAATGTCAATGTGAGGGATGAAATTGATAAGACAATTATGTAAGAGTTGAATTAAGAAGACAATTCTATAAGGGAAAAATTAAAAAATAATTTATCTACAAGGACTTGGAAAAAATTATGTGTTCATGTATTTTAAGTTAATGTATTTTTTTAGGATATTATTCGTAACAATTTGATTTCTAAGGGGATCAAATGGAAGAATGTACATATGTAAGGGACTAAATTGAGAAGAAAATTTTATAAAGGATCAAATTAAAAAAATATGTTATATTTTAAGGACCAAATTGAGAAGAAGTTTTATGATTTTGTATTTATTAAATCAACTTTTTTTGGGAGAATATCATCAATAAAAATTATATGTGAGGGATAACATGAGAAATGCACATATATAATGGACTAAATGGTAAAAAATAATTATGTGAATGAGTTCCTCTTTTTTTTGTTTTGCACATAAAATAAAATAAAAGAATAGGAACAAAAAAAATAAAAGAATAATATAATACAATTAAAATAAAATTGAATATATGAGACCAAATTAAAAAAAACTTTTATGAATTCGTATTTGTAAGGGACTAAATTAAAAAGATAATGATCAATCAAATTAAAAAATATCTTATATATGAAGAACTAAAATAAAATTTTATTAAAAACATAAAATATCTTACTAACACAATCATTAATACAAACAAATATAATCAAACTAAGAGAAATTGTATTAATAATATGTTGTTTGATCATATTAAATATAATTAACTAAAATTAATTATATAAACTTATATAATTCAATATGTAATAAACATATAATAAAACTAAATCATATTATATAACTTTATATAATATAACCTTGTACAGCGTGCCAATCATATTCTTCAAAATTCTTCATATCAGTATTTCATTTACTCTGTGGCTCCTATTTCTTTTGATCTGCAATTATTTTAAATTATCTTTTGAGCATAAACATGTATCTGCCTCACAGCAATAATAGCCTAACGACATTTACCAAGAGACGCCCAAAAGTAAAATAACCATATACGAAAAGCAATTCAAGAAATCCGTAATTAACACATCGTCATCATATGATACTACAAATGAACATGCTTGTTGAAAACCACCGTACTACAACATAGAGATATCAAAGCGCGAAACAAACAGTCAAAATACCACAAAAACTCCAAAAATATTTCCAAACGTCAAGTTGATATATAATGAATCCTCAATCTTCAGGTGAAAGTTAAATTAACAGAGATATCGTACGGAAGTTACATTTTACTTATTCCTGAAGGGGAAAATAGCAAAAAGCCACTTTGCATACTGAGTACATCCAGTGAAGTTTCCACAACAATCAACAACAATAAATGACTGTGACTCGGTCAAGAAACCTATTCTGATGCTTCCACTGGTGCCGAAGCTTCAGTATGTTTCAAAGTTTCCAGAGAAGAAATTCGTCTATCTAGAGATTCGTGGACACCTTTCATCTGAAAAACAAAGAAAGTAAGTTACTATTATACACTGAAGCCATACCGCTAGTGAAGAAAATTTACAAGTCTGATGTTAACTCCAAACACACCCGTCGCCTTCCCCGCAAGAACAAAAAGGAGGGACAAAATGGACCAATTTAATAAATGATTTGTCATTATCCAAGAATGAGTATGGGAAGAGACAAAAATAGGGTTTTTGGACTGAATAGTACAAAGCCTAATAGCTAATTCACATCACATGCAAAGGATGAAAGTTATATACAGTAAATAAGACTGTATAATTAATGAAAGCTATCACAACTCCTCATGCCATGCTACTGAAGATCAACTTATGACAAAGTCAATTTGGTGCCAATAGACATTATTCAATGTACGATATTAATTTTGTGTATGGACCATGAAGAGTATTAAACATTAGGAGTATTACACTCTTCCCCCAAGAGATACTCAAATTACATGGTCCTTCCGTCTGTTTTGAAATATTACACTCTGCTCTCCTGAAATCAAATGATACACTGGCCTCCCTTGCAATAATAGATAATTTACAGTTACACCTATTTTGGCCAAAATATCCTTATATTTATCTGACCAATATTAGTAGTCAAACTTTAAATTTACATTAAATTAAATTTATGTTTTTCAATACAAAATAAATATAACATTAACATAAATGTTTAGTAAATATATTTTCTAATTAGCTACAATTTTAAATAAATATTACCCGTAAGTATATTCTGGCCATCTTTGACCTTCAAGGAAGGTTCGTGTAATAGAAGGGAGGGATGTAAAATTTGAGCATCTCTAGTCTCAGGGGAGGAGAGATTTTTTATTTTTGGCCATCAAGGAGAGAATAATTTACCTTAAACATTATATGACAGGAACTGTTTATATTTCTGCCATAGTAATGTGATCAAGTACAAATGCGACTTAATAATCTGAATTAGTTACTAGAATGTCACATCAGAAGTGATCAGAAAACATATGGTTTAGAAAATATATTAAAATAGGATTTAATACAAAAGACAGTTCAATGTGGAGGCTGCTAAGTAATTTTGCTTCATGATTCAAATGGAACATCTCTAATATTTGGGATCAAAGCATGTATTGCATTTAAAATTAGAAAACAACTGCATCTTTATATTAGAAGATGAACAAATTAGACACTTTAAACCATGACCTGAGGAAGAAAACAGCACACTGATAAAAAGCACGGCTGTCAAGATCTCAATCTTAATCATTTGATCTTAACTATAGAAATCATTCTCAATTCTCAATATGGTTGAAGTCTACCAAGATTGCATTAGGAAAACATCCTGATTGTCCAATCTTAGAACCTTATGCCTTTCTGATCCTACGATTTTACAATCATAATGTGCGGGGATATTGTAACTTTAGAGGCTCAAGTGTTGCTTTGTGACTTTTGCATCCTATGACTTGTTAATGTCTGGTGAGATTTTGATAATACTATGCCAATTTATGAATATTATATAATTACTTAACAACCATGATAAAAAGACAGCCACAAGTTCAGCTGTTGGTTGTCAGCTCCCACTGCATCCCTCATTTTAGCTGGAACTTCCACATTCCATAACAAGATTACTAATCACCAATTCACCATACCGAACCTGAAGTAAAAGCATTTACCATCCGCAACCAGGAACATGAAAATAAGATACAGGGATTTGGGATGATTTTATTAGATACATCGTTAAGAGCCATAAGAAGAAATCCACATGGAAGCTCTCTTCTTCTGCTTGTCAAGGACAAGATAGTTAAATCACCACAGTAAGCCAAATCAACATTCAAGAAAGACAGAAAACCACAAAAATTGAGGATATTACAAACATACTAAAAACAAAAATTCACAATCTTTAAGATTCACATGAATAGGTCTAACAATTATTAGGATATCAAGTAATGTAAAAGTAGAACTAGCTTTATGCCATCGTCAATTAAACAGGAAATGTAACACCTCAATTTGAAGAAATGACGAGTCAACCATCCATTTACTAGAGCTGGACCATTAAGATAGGTTTAAAAACAGCATGCATTCTTGTAATGATTGGACATTAAATTAGTCAGCCATGGCAACAGAAGAGGCCCAAGCCAATTGAAATGTTGTTGTGTCATTTCCAAGCCAATGCTAAGAAATTAACAAATATGACCAACACACCAGCTTCATTCCTCGCATACAAACCAAAGGAATACAAGGCAATCTAATTACTGCCCACAATAAAAAACGGGCTTTGCCCGTGACATAAATCATCAGACATCTTTTCAAATGCAACGCAAGCATCACATTATTACTAAGAAACACGCAACTTCAGAAGAATATACGGAACCCCCAAATGCGAAGGACAAAAAATTGATTAGGTTTTCGTTGTGAAAGAAGGGGGAAGAGAAGGAGGTGTAAGCACCTGTTGGGTAAAGGCTTCCTGCGCAATCTTGTAATCCCTGTGAAGGATGTAGAGGCCCATAAATGACGCCGTTGCAGCTCCGGTGAAGAACGACGCCAATCTCACTCTCAGAACATACCCCATTTCTCTGTCCTCCTTCCTTCCTCCTCCTCTCTGTTTCCCTTCTGTTCCTAGCTTGTAAAACGGTTCCGTACAATTTAAAACGACGCCGTCTTCAAATGCCAAGAAAACCGCGCAGGAAAATGTATTCGGTTCAGCAAGTAATAGCCTTATGGGCATTTCTAATTTCTTTTTCTTTTATACAATATATAAAACCAACCTAAATAAACACAGGGCATTTCTAATTTTGGTCAACTACAAAATTTTTATGGTGTACAAATGATGCAACAAAAATTCGTTAAATAATTTTATTGGTACTTCTAATTATAAGGAATTTTTAATTCAGTCTTATTGACTTAAAATTTTATAATTTAGTTTTTCATTAGTACTTTATTAAATTTTTTTACTGGGATCAATCGTATACTATTTTGATATTTTAAACATGGAGATATATATATATATATATATATATATATATTATAAATGAATTTTGTTTTATTATTTATTTTGTTGACATAAATTATACATATTCAAAATATCAAAATAATAAATAATCAAGGGCCCTCTCCCAAGGGAGAGCGATTGCCTACGTAAATGGCAGAGAAAAACCCCCGTATTCTTCACCTCGTTGTTCCTTTTTTTTTTTGTTATCGTCCATTGATTAACTTATGTTCGAGGTTCTGTGATGGATGTGGATGCTGAACAATGTTCTGTAACCAGTGATGGTGAAACGGTTACTCTAGACTGGACCGCGTGGGATGGTGTTGGTACTATTAATTGGGCATTGATAGGAGAGGTGATCGCGAGTAAGAGGCTTGACAGGAATGCTATTCAATCTCTTATACTGAAAAATTGGAATGCCACTAGAAAGCGAGCGATTAGACGATCTGAAGTGTTTCATAGATTGGTTTCAGAGGATTTGGTGCATGTTTCAGTCTCCCTTGATCTGAGTGGTAATGTTGTTGGAATGGACCTTACTACGAACGGAATTAATGAGCTCTTAGCAGGTTTCAATTATCAATTTACTGGAGGGCTTGGTAGCTACACAGGGCACCTGATTATTGAGTCAGACGTCTAAAAATCATGTTTGAATTTGGATTTAAAAAATGTTCAAATTCATATTTTATTTGAGTTTTTATACCCAGGTTTATATTTATATTTTTTGGATTGGATCAATTAAATTTTTTAAAAAATGATCAAATTAATTTATTACTTAAAACTTGAGAATAATAATATAAATAATAATAATTATTATATATAAAAAAATTATAAATACAAATGAGTTATTGTATTAATATAAATTTTTAAAATAAGAGATATTAATTTTATTTTTTTAATCAAAATATCATATTATACTAAGTTTTTTTAAAATAATAATTTTTTATATATTAAAAAAATATTTATTCAAATTTTTTAAATTTAAGTCTAATTTTAAAAAAAAATTTAAATCTAATCCATTAATATAAATTAAGTTTTTTTTATTCAAGCTATAGTTTTTTCAAACCCGATTGGATTGGATTGGATAGGCTTTTTTAAGCTATGTCAAGTCTACTGCCTAGTTAAAACCACCAGGAGCCATGAGTCGCATATTTTGGAACTGTCGAGGTCCATGAATTGCGTATTTTGAAACTGTCAAGGTTCAAGGGTTGCCTTGACATGAGAAACTCACCAAAGAAAACACAAACCCTTTCTGGTTATGGAAACCAGGATGAATGTTAGGAAATTTAATAGATTTAGCAAAAGATTTAGTGTATATCCATCTGTTATTAACGTGGATCCTGTGGGCCTCTCTGGTGGTCATCAGATATTGTTATTCATGTTCTGGAAACATCACGAAATTTTACCAATTGTAGGTGATCGTCAGGTGTTCTGGGCGACTTTGTGTAAATTGAATCCTGGTTTCTCTATTCCCTGGTTCTGCATTGGCGACTTCAATGAAGTATTGTTCAATTATGAAAAATAAGGAGGTAAGTTGGTTAGTCCCATGAAGCTTGCTAGGTTCCATGGCCTTATGGACTCATATGGCATGGTTGAATTGCAATTCGAAGGACCCAAGTTCACTTGGTCAAATAATCGTTTTGGCACAGCACATATTCAAGAAAGACTGGATAGGGATATTTGTAACTTAGTTTGGCATGCAAAATTCTCAGAAGCCCAAATACTACATCTATAACACATTGGCTGAGACCATCCACCTCTGTTTGCTCAATTTGAACTTGTATCTTTTTTAGGCAAGAGGGATTTCAAGTTAGAATTCATGTGGATGATCATCGTAGTCTTCTACATGAGATTTCTAGTTCTTGGATTCTGGAAACCAGTTGTGATGTTGCTTAATCAATCGTTTGCTGTTAGATCTTTCTCGAGTTCAAGAGCGCCTAAAACAGTGGAGTAGAAAGGAATTTCCTCATAACTGACGTCAAATTGAAAGCCTGTTGTTAGAATTGCTGGCATGTTATATGGATAGTTGGGATGGTGAAAAAGCTAGACTTGCAGATGATCTGACTAGGAAAATTAAAGCTTTACAGGATAATGAAGAGAAGTATTGGGCTCAGCGTTGCCGTGTCAAATGGCTGCGATGTGGTGACCAAAATACAAGATTTTTCCACATGACCGCAATACAATAATGACAGTTTAATAAAGTTCTTCGACTGAAAAAGGACGATAGTGAGTGGTTTGATGATTTGGTGTTCATTGAAAATTGTTTTCAGCAACATTTTGATGAAATTTTCTCATCAGTGGGTCACCAAGATTTCACTGCGGTTTTGGTACTTTGGAAAATAATCAACATATTCTTCGGCCTATGTCTGAGAATGAGATACGGAAGGTTGTCTTTGACCTTGGTGGTTTAAAAGCTCCCGGACCAGATAGTATTTCAGGCTTATTTGATCAGCATTCCTGGACTACTGTGGGTTACCAATTTGTTGTATGGTGAGGAGGATTTTGCCTCAGACCTTGTACTTAGTAGGGCGAATATGACGAATTTGGTTGTTATTCTGAATATTGACTCCCCTAAACGTGTAGGTAATTATAGGCCCACAAGCTTATGTAATTTTACCAATAAGATAGTATGCAGGTGATAACCAATAGTTTGAAATGTATTCTTTCAAAGCTAATTTCAGAAAATCAGAGAGCTTTTGTAGTAGGGAAGCAGATTCATGATAATATTATGATTGTTCACGAGGCTTTCCATTATCTTAAGGCTAAGCGGAATACTTTGAAACATAAAATGACAGTAAAGTTGGACACGAACAAAGCCTGTGATCATGTTGAGTGACATCGAAGCTGTTCTCCTTCGTTTGGGATTCTCCAAGCGATGGTTCAACATTGTTATGAAACGTGTAAACTCTCTGCATTTTAATTTTTAATGGGAGGTAGAAAGATTGCCCTGGTAATGCCTCAGAGAGGATTGAGACAAGTTGGCCGACCCCCTTTCGTCTTATCTCTTTATAATTGTTGTCGATGCGCTGTCACATTTGATGAATGATGTTGTTCTCACTTGGTCATCTTCAAGGCATTAAACTAGCTAAACATTGTCCCCTTATGTCCCATTGTTTTTTTTTTTTTTGGGTGCCAATGATTTGATTTTGTTTTTCAGAGCTACTAGATCTAATTGTGTGGTTATGAAGAATATATTTTCCCAGTATTGTTTGGCATTTGGTCAATAAATTAACTTTGACAAGTCTTGTGTCTTTTTACCCCAAATACCCCTTTTGATTTAAGGAGTGACGTTTGTTCAGTTTTGGGCATTTCAGTTGCTGACCATCTTGGGAAGTACCTTGGCCTCTCTATACTGTGAGGTAGATTAAAATATGAAGCTTTAACTTTTGTCAGGGGTAAGATTAAAAGAAAGTACAAGCTTGGAAGCAGGGGATGTAGTCTCAAGCTGGTAGGGAGGTTCTCATTAAATCAGTAGCTAATGCCATCCCAACATTCTCAATGTGTTGCTTTAAGTTTCCTAAGCAAATTGTTAGGAATTGAATGGATTGCTCGCTAATTTTTGGTGGGGTCAAAATGATGGGGAAGGAAGGATCCATTAGAAGGTTTGGCGCCAATGGTCTGTCTCTAAAAGCAGAGATGGTATGGTTTTAAAGGATTTTACCACTTTCAACCTAGCCTTACTTGCTAAAATGGCCTACAGAATCTTTTCTACCCCAAATGATTGCGCATAATAAAGGGAAGTTCATTTTCCCATTGTTGACTTTTTCAGTGCCAAAAAGGGCTCTAGGGCATTTTAGGGTTGGTCTAGTATCCTAGAAGGTTGGAATTTTCTTAGTCTATTGCTAATGGTCAACGTGTATATTTCTAGTCTGATCCATGGCTTCCTACTCTACGGGATGTTGCTCTTCATTCACACCTTCCTGTGGAGAATTATGCTAAGATGACTGTATCAGAAGTAATCAATAATGGAGTTCGGAAGGGTGCCTGGAGAGGGATGAAGTTGATGGTAGACGAACGATTTTGTTACCTTCTGTGAATAAATAGGATTCACTTGTTTGGGCAGGCAATAAAAAAGGAATATATTCGATGAAAAAGGGCTACTAGTTGGCTATGACGGAGCAACAAAGTTAGTTGGTTTCAGGTGCGGATTCATCTCATCATATCTTAGAACTGTGGTGGGGTGAATTGTGGAAATTAAAGGTCCCCCCCCCCCCCCCCCCCCAACCCACAAAAGGTCGGTCCAATCTTGTGGAGGGCTGTTTCGAATATTTTACCAACAACGGAGAATTTATGGGTTCAAAATTGTCTAATCGACCCCATATGCGTTTGCTGTGATAACCAAGTTGAATCCACTGAGCATTTTTTACTTACTTGTGAATGGCCCAACAAGTTTTGTTTTCATGTCCTTTAACCGTACCAATCTGATTAGATAATATTTCTCGTTTTGATATATGGCTCAAAGGCTTTCTATGTGATTATGATTGGGATGATGCTGTGAAATCTTTGTTACCCTTCACATGTTGGCATATTTGGAAGACCAGATGTTGCTTAATGTTTGAGCATCAGTCTGTGGATCCTGTGCTTACTATGAGGCGTGCTTACCATTTTTTATTGGAATATTAGGACCATAACTATGTTTCTTTCCCTTTGTTCCAGTATTCCTCTTCCCCTTATAGCGCCTAGGGTCATTGGATTACTCCTCCTCATGGTGTTACTGAAGTGAATATTTTTGCTAGCTGGCGGGAAGGCAATTCCAGGGGCGGTTTCGGTGTTATTTTGAGGGGTAACAAATGTGAGGTAATTGATTTTTGTAGCTCTTCGGCTGCTACTCCTTTTCCTTTTCAATGGAGCTTTCGGCTTTGATCAAGGGGTTTAAATTGTCAAAGCTTTCGGGGTGCGAAAGGATATGTGTGGAGTCTGACAATGGAGCTTTGGTTGATACTGTCAACTTTGTTGCCCCATGTCCGGAATGGTGTAGCAAGAAATTGGGGGAGGCTCACTCTCTGAGGTCTCAGTTTCGCCTTTATGTTGTCAACTGGGTTCCTCAATTAGTAAATCGATCGGCTGATTGGCTTTATGAATTTTTTTGACGAGGGGATCTGCCTTTATAGATGGGATGGGGCATCTGCCCTCCATCCCCTCTGTAGTCAGTTGTGGCTGCAGATATGCTAGCTAACAGACAAGGCATGGGATAGTAGCTATGATACTGTCTTTTCTGGTGTCTGTCTTTGGACTATTGTATTTCTGTCTCCCTGATTGGTTTGCAATAATACATACTTTCGACCAAAAAAAAAACATTATACAAAATAATTTAACGTAATGCTTTTGAAAATATAACATAAAAGACTAAATTAAACCTTTTTAACATTATAAACATCAAATTATAAACTCTTACGTATAAAACTTATGTTGAAAATTACGTAGAATTATAGAAAGCAATAAAATAAATTAAAAAATTTTAAAAACTTGACAAATTGTTACATAGGAAGTTAAAGATTACTTATCGGTGACGCAGTGTCCACAGTTTATTTATTTGATTCACAATATTACCATAATTTTATGAGTTATAAGGCTGCTACGGTGCTACCTCTGGAATGGTGAAGCCTTGCTATAACTAGTCTGGACAGCTTGGCAAGTTAACTACAATAACCGTAACTTCTTTTTTTTTTTTTTTTTGTAATTTAATGCCATTGTCCGATAATAAAATTTCCCATTTTTTATCTTTTTCTTCATCCGAGATATTCTTTTTTGGGGCATCTCATTTATAATAATTTCTGGTCACCCATCAGGAGCAAGAGTTTCAACTCTGCTGTACAGCTATTTCTACTATGCAGTGAAAACCGATTAAGTAAATCCTACAATTAATATGTGAGCCCCCATCAGATCTAACAATCCATGTTACACAATCGCGATAGCTATACAGCAAGAGATCCTGCTCCCAGGAGCATACATTGGAACACATCAATGCTGAATGTCACAAGTAAAATATTTAATATACTTTCATAATATTAAAAAAGAAGTTAATATTATCATTACTTCAACAAAAGTAATTCTCATAAAATATGAACTCAAAGATAATAATTTAAATTTAAATAACATTTTAACAACAACTATATCAAATTATGCGAAATATAAACGAAAGCAACACTAAATATTTAAGTACCACAAATGAACTCCTTTAGATAACCATAAATTTAAAATCTATAACTACTTATTTTGTTTCAAAATAGGAACTTCCTGAATTTGGGTAATTACCAATATAATTACTGAGTATTGAGGGGAGAAGAGAGCATGGAAACCAAAAACATAAACTATGTTAATTCTTTAAGCACTCACAAACCAAATGAATGGGCACGAACTATCACATGCAAATGCACCGCAGAGAGAGCAAGGGATTGCAAATGAGGGCCGCATAATAATGAAGGTACAGTAAAATGAACTGCGGGGAGAAATAATTTAACCAAAAAATGGGGGAAGCAATGACAATTTAAATCACAATTGCTCGGGACCCAAAAGATTGCTTTTCAGTTCTTCAGAGACAATCTCCCACAAACCCCATAACCATCATCACACACTTTCCATATGCAATCCCATGAGTATGTCGTAAGGATAATTCGCTCCTCAATTTCCTGTCAATGTAAACACTGATTTAATTATGAATGCCGTACAACATAAATACACACTTCAGAATTATCAGAAAAATGTAGTAAAAATAAGGAGGAAAAAAGTAACTCCAGAATTTTTAGGAATACCACAAGCTCGGATTTAATTGCACATATTTGGTTATTAATATTTTTACATTTTTTAAAATACGATAAAGCTTGAAGAATATACAAATGTTAACTATAATTAAAACTAAAACACAACACCCCCCTCCCCCCCCCCCCCCAAAAAAAAAAAAGACAACAGAAGTCAAAAACTAATTTAATGGTTCATTCTCAAGAATATAGAACAACTCTACGGGGATCATTTTTTCCTACAATATCACCAAAGTGAACATGCTTCTTAATACCCTGAAGAAAAGGGATTTTTCCCTGGTACTACAGCAAAAGATTCAACGGAAACATATCCTATGACTAAGGCTTGATACCCAACAGAAAAAGATAATAATAAATAAATCAACTACTTACTGCATAAATACGCAACATGATCAACCCATGACTACGGCCAAAAGATGACATTTTGAAGGGTATATATCAATATAGCAAGATCTAATGAATCTAACAACAAAAGAACATTTAAACCGAGCTAACTTTTATGTCTTACTGAAGCAAACAAAGACGAATAAAGAATTAACATATCCAGCAAAATTCAGAGCGAACTTACCCACATTTCAGTATTCCAGTACGAAGGCTCATTATATTTGAGAACCATGCGCTGCAATGGCCCTGTCATAAAAATACAGTTAGTACATTTCCCTTTTCTAGTAGTCATATCATCTTAGACAGAGGCACAAACGCATAATGACAGATATCATCAGAGTGTAGAAGTATTACCTGGTCTGCTGTTTCCCAGCAAAGCTTGTGGTTAGCCTCCCATTTGCTGATCCAGAATTTTGGGTACTGCTCACATTTGATCTGTCAAGGATTACCTTATTGCCAACAGTTAAAAATACAGAAGATTGGACAGGCTGATTTTCAGGGCCATCCATTTTCTCAGAATCTTTAGATTTACTCAAAATTTTCGCATTTTCAAGCCCACCAGTAACACTGAAACACACACCATTTGTTTGCTGATACCTTAGGAGCTCATCAGTCACATTTGGAGAAATGACAGCATAATCCTTGACTGACTTGTCAACTTTAACATTCTTGGAATCAATAGAAGGAACTTTCTTTGGGCGATGAGATTGAGCCATTGGCGTAACAGCTACAGTGGGCAAATATGAAGAATAAGGAGATGATGAAGCAGCTGCTGCAGCAACTTTGGCAACAGCTGCAGTTGCCACTACCATTTTTTGTGCTCCTTCACGTAGCTGAATATAATCACCCTCAATCACAAATAACTGGGGGAGAAAAAAAAAACCACTGTGAGGGTACAAAGCAGTAAATTACTTGCATGCAGATACTTATATAGATCCAGACCCTAACTTAACACTCACCTCAGGATGGCTGGCCAAAAAATCATCAAGCTTTCCATATTTTTTCTTGTAATCATGCCAGTGTAGAGGTGCAAGCATCTTGCCCAATCTGTTAGGGAGCTGTGTTTGAAATATAAGAGGTATAAACAATATCAGCTTCAAAATACAAACAGCCAAGTTACAAAGAGGGCCAAAGAGGATGGAGGTTGGACTCACTAACCGTTGAACTGATACGAATTCGTCCACCAGCAGGTATAGTGCGTACAATGCAAGCTAATAATGTCCTTTCATCAAGGAGAGCAACCTCAGAAATCCTTGTGATTTCTGTCAAATTTGTCTTCCCAGTGGAGGCATATGCTTCAGGCATGACTGAATCAGAAGAATTGTTCATTGCCATTTCACTGTGATTACCTGAATGGATTATGTGGGAAGATGTATTGGCAGCAGAGCTAGATTGCTCTGTCATAAAAATGTGGTCCTCTGGTTTATGATTGGCAGAAGTCACAACATTTTGCTCCTACAAAAGGAAATTGGTTAAGCTTTCATCTTCCAAGCTGTAACAGTAGCCAGATTAAAGCTGATTTTGGCGTTGCTTTTGTCAGTTGCTTCTACTCAGTACATTCAAAAAATATGTTAAGCATTTGGTAAGTTCTTGAAGCTAACAACAATTTGTTGGCACTTTTAAAATCACATTAGAAGATGCATTCAGAATATACTTTGTACCTTTTTCGTTTTGCATGCATCATACACAATGAAACCTAGACATTTGCTCAAAATTACAATACTTTACTGTTAATATACACTATTAAAATATTAACTTGCCTATAAGTTCAGCATATGTTTCTAGAAGAAGCTTGTGCAAAGGACAAGCAATATCAGACTTAACCTGCCAAACTAACCATAGGACCAGTCAAATAACAGAAAGTTGAAACATGCAAGATATAGCAACAAACCTTGATTTCAGTGTTCTGTTCAAAAGAATTCACCCTCAAGGCATCATGAAAATGGGAAGAAATTTGTTGTAGGCTCTGATCTGGTTGGGAAGCTACGAGTTGATCTTTATCAACAGACTGAAGAGCCTGGGAAACATTAAACTTTCTTTAATGTCACACAATGATCAAGGACAGTTCAATATACAATGAGAATAACAAAATTCTAAGTTTCCAAACCTGTGTTTCCCCAGTAGATGATGAAATCATAGATTGTGGCTCCTCCCCTTGGCGGATGTGAACATCCAAATAATCTCTATGAAGAACTTGTCCATTGATAGAGTTCTCATAATTAAACTTAGCATCTGATCTCAACGAATTATGATCAGTTTCAGAAGATGAAGGATCATCCTGTATGGATACCTGTGAACCCTCTGACACATCCTGAGGAGACAAGTAGAAATCTCACACCACACAATGTATGACCAAAATACAATGTATCAATATCAACAATATGCTCGCAACACAGTAAATATTTAATTCTTTCAATACCTGTTGATTTTGCCACTGTTGCAGAGGTGCCATTGCCTGTACTGAGTGAAAATGTCCAACATGTGGTGCAACTGAATGGGACACTCCTTGTTGATGCATAACAAATGGATGCAATGCAGCCACTTGGCCAGGTGGGAGGTAGGAAGGCATCCCAAGCAGAGGTGATGGAGCAACAGGGACATGAGGAACTTGATCGGTCTTTTAAAAAAAAAAAAAAAAAGAATGTTGTCAAATTTTCAACATGTTTAATTATTCAACCTATTGTGAAAATATGTTGTCTATCAGAAGATACATAGGCATGCAGCTAAGTCATCAAGTATAACCACCTGATCATCAGAAAAGTGCTCTATGTCCTTCATAACAATGCAGCAGAAACTGGTTTTATAAAAGACAAAAACCACAAAGTTTTTTTAGGCTATGTGGTATGAAATTGAATCGCAAGGTAAGTGTCATTCTGTTATTTGGAAGCTTAATGAGAGAAGGAATGAGTCATTAATAGAATGGAATGGCTTATAACTTATTTTTCCAATATTTCCCTTATAACAATTGAGATTCTGGCAAGTTTTTATCCAAAGAGGATATAATTGTAATTGTATCACCTAGTCATTCCATTCCATTTAAGCCCTCCAATTAAAAGGGTCAAAAAAATTTGAGTTTTGGATGACAAGGAAAAGTCTTTAAGCCCCTCTTTTGCCATTTATTCCATCCTAAATGTGCCTCCTCATCAATAACAGGCATGCTATATCAGTATCTATAATAACTGCATCCAAGCACTATGAACCTGCAGTTCTGCACTACTACTTCCTCAACGCCAAGATCTTTGGCAACCAAAACGTTCAAAATTCATGCTTGACACCTATCTCACTTTCAAATTAAATAGTCAGAATGCAATATATTTTGCTTACACAATCTCTTTCACCCATTAACTTTTAAGTGCAACCTTCTTGCCTAGTTACTTAAATATTGATCCATTGAGAGCAGGCAGAGCCCCCTAAACAAAAGAGTCCCCCTTGACGCAAGTACTCCTAGTTGGTTCAGCACAGTCCAGTCACATCACCACCATGTCTTAATCCCATTCAGTGCAAAGGGGGTAAACGCCCTGTTTCAGCACTGGTCTTTTCAATTGAAAACCACACATTCATATTCATATCCCAACTGGCTATAAGAAATTTTTCACAAACTCTCAAACTAATCACTGAATACCTATCAATTATTTGATTAGGTTAAATTATTGGAAAGCTAGTAAATGCATGATAGAATCAGTATGATACATAAAGCAACTGCTATCATAACCCAATCAAATTAACATATGCACATTTTAACCATTTAACGCTTCTGTCCAGGGCTTCAATGCCTAATGACAATGTGCAACCGACACTATATAACAGTCACTAATCAGCTACAACATAATCGCAAGAGTTTTATTCAGATCTTCAGAATGCATGGTTAGAAATACATAATTCCTTAAATGTGGCATACTGCAAATTGGTTTTCAGAAAATTAAAAACATGTTAGCAGCTAAATGTTTACCTCTCAAACTATTAATTAAAGCACCCTACCTGAATTGATGCATTTCCATTAGATGCAAAAGGTGGACCACTATCTGAATTGTCATTTGGAAGAATACCATTATTTCCATTAGAAGTGCTGCCTCCACTTGCATCAAATTGGTTTCCATTGTCTTGTCCAAACTGAGATACATTCTTATCATTGTAAGTTCCACTCCTCTCTCTTGCTTCAGCCAGCTCAAGTTGAAGTTGCTGTATAGTATGCAAATGAAGTCTCTCCATCTCTGCAAACTAACATCACCAACCCAAAAAGTAAACAAAGTGAAGCATAACCCACTATTATCTGAAACGACCACAAAAAAATCTTATAAGGCTTGAATTGAAAATTATGTATGTTATCATGCCAAGCCTAAAAAGTAGGTTTAGATATTATAGGTCAAGGAGTGTTGTTAAAGGCGCTCACCTTAGCACCTACAGCCCTAAGGCGAGGCCCTGTTTGAGGCCAGCACCACTCATGGTGTGAGAGGCACGGACTTCAGCCAGGCGCTCTCCTGGCAGTGCCTTTGGCACCATTTGGGCAGTCCAGGCAAGCACTTTAGTTAAGTTAGGCTTATTAGGTGTTTTTTAAATTCAGGTTAGCTTAAGAAGTCCAGTTCAAATGCTTTAAATTAGGCAAGATTATATAGGAAACTATTATTTAAAACCCAGACCAGCCTTAGAAAACAAATATAAACTCATTCTTTAAACAAATTCTTTGAAGCCCAGTCCAATGTCAAAATATATTTAAACCTATTAGCTTTCTAAGGATTAGTAAACATATAGAAACAAACAAAATCATCAGACTTGTGGTCCCTTCTCCAAACTATTGGTGCCCTAAATTAGTGTATTTGATGATCAATATGTCTCTTGACTTTAAAGGCGCCTTAAGGGTTTTACAGTTAGCACCTTAAGGGCGCCTTTCAGTTTTGACTACCTTGGGGTCAAGCAATGAATCTTCAAAACTGAATCATAAAGATTATCAATAAATATGCACATATGAACATGCAACTGACGGATGTACACATGTCCAAAACAATATACATCTGTGTTAACAGGAACCAAAATTGAATCCCTGAAAGGATAGAAAATCAACCTGTCTTTGAAAACCCATCCAGAGTTGGTTATATTGCTCTGTGCGTTCTCGTAATTCAGCCTGTAATGTCTGATTCGTTGTTACTTGGAAAACATCCACCTCACGAACACGAGCAATCCAAGCTTGGGCCTCTCTCAACTGCTCATCTTTATACATAATGGTCTCCTGAGCAACCCTATGCTGAAAAATAGAACCATTATTAGCCCATGTACCTCCTAAAAGCCATCGAATTTTTATATAGATTTTAAAAACAAATCATACCATATATCAATTACTGTTGAAAGGCATACAGTTAACACTATCAGAAGGGCAATACTTTTTTTAGTAAAATAGATACAAGACAATACCAAACAGAACACCGTATGTAAATATTTGTAGCATGCCTACAACATAAGACTAATTTTAAGGGTACCAGAGAAAGATGTACAACACAAATTTCAAGCATACATACTTGTTCCTGCAACTCCATCAACTGCCTCTCTTTTTCTTGTATATGTTCTTGAAGATCATGTATTTGTTGTATATGTTGTGCTCGTTCAGCTTCTGAATGATCGCGCTCCATTCTGCAAAAGTGTAACCATATAATCAAGTTGAAAAGGTACAGATTCATATCCTATCAAGCCTCCCATAAATACAATTTGGGGGTAAAAAGATACTTGGGCAAAAATGTAATATAGCAGTGAAAACTGTTCTTTCAGAAGTAAACTCAGCACAAACACCCGCAGCATACATGTCTATATTACATATGCTTATGCAGCATGTGTGTAGTTAAAGAAAAACCTGAAAGTTGCAAGTTCTTTGTTTTGCTCACGAAGAAGGTCCTGTTTCGCCCATGCCTAACATGATAATAAATAAGATTAGCAAATAAATAAATAACTAGTATGATTAAAATCAGTATCCCAAAACTATTTGTTTAAAAATAATATTAATAAAGGGCCATTGAATAAACCGCTTCATTGTCTAATTTAATAGCATGCAGCTCTCTGTCTTTCTCTTCCATTTTCCTTTCCAGCTCATGCACTGCATGATCCCTTTCACAGAGTTGCTCCTGTAAGGCCAAATAAAAAAGTTTAGATTATGATAACAATCACTGACCTACAAAAAATAATTAAATAAAACAGGTAACTTTGAATAAAAAATTCTGAGCACAAAATTCTTCTTTTCACAGAAGACGACACACAAAAAATTGCATCTGCTGTATCAATCAATGATATCAATACAAAATGACAGATAGAATTTAGAGTACAAAAGAATATTTAATTTACACCTGAAGCTTGCTGGCAGCATTAGAATGCTCTTTGAGTTGAGCATCAAATCTACTTTGCATTTCAATAATCTCAGTTCTTGCAATCATTTGAGCTCTCAGCTCAATCTCAATGTGCTCCAGCTCCTCTCTTTGTCTAGCAACATCATGAACTCGTTGCTGCAATATATCATTGTCTAATGTCCCATCCACTGTTACTGAACAGAAATCAACATCAAGAGGCTCTCTTCTTTGCTGCACCTTAAAAAAGAAAAAATTATCTTCAGGTTCCTAATTCCCCAAAACTAAAAGGAAGCTTCTGTTACCATCAACCATACCTCATATATGGTTCTTTCATCAGATTGCCCCAATTTTGTTTGCTCTAACTCCTGCAAATTAGCAGATGTCTGATTAATAATCGAAGAAATAACAGAATAGGGAAAACATTATAGCTCCCTCGCTCCACCATATGTGTTAAAAAGGCAAGCCACCAAACCTTCGAAGCTGGAATACCAACAACCTCAAATATATATATATATATATATAAACACTGTAGCCTTAAGCCCTTAATATTAAACTTGCACAAACTTAATCAATTTACTTTCACTGCTATAGTTTACAAAGGTCACCAATTCAATAAAAAACATATGCATATTTAATGCGCCAGGGATGGTCTACAATAACAAATAAGAGACTAAAACTTGACCAGTTGGGACTGACAGACAAAATAAGGTTTCCCTGAACCAAACATTGAAACCATAGAAAACCACGCACCCTCCAAAAGAAAGAGCATTTGAAAAATAAAATCTAGAAACCGAATCACATTACGTTTTTCACTTCAGTCCTAGAAAGGGAAACGAAAACGCAATTAAATCTGAACTTAAGTCATATAAGCCAAGATACTTGCACCACAAAGACAAATACCTACATATCCCCAGTAGCGTGTGCAAGCTAAGGACAACATAATCCACCTAAACACTACTCATGACATCTATAATCCCGAGGCTTGGTGCGCATGAAACCCAAAAACTCCCAAGCTTATAAAAGAGACAAAACGGAAATATGGACTCGCGCGAGACGACAGTACTAAACCCTAATCCAAATTTGGACGGCGAGAAATTTGTAAAACCTCAAAAGTCCAGCATTGAGAAGGACATGGAATGTTTTCATCTTCTCGATCTCTAACAATGGGGAAGCTCGAAATCCCAGAACTTGGGTTTTCATCTTTCCCCGCATTCCACAATCAACAAATAGGACAATGTCAAATAATTTTTGCCGCCAAATCAGTACCTTGTCATCTGGGTTTCGAGTTACATGATGCTCCGCCACAGCGCGCCACCCCTGCCGGGACGACTGCATCTGAAGAGACGCGCCGCGAGTAGTGGTGGCAGCGGCAACACTGGCCGTGGCCTCCATTGAGTCAAAAGCTTACGACACTGCTCCGCGTCTCCACTCACTTCGTATCACCCAAAAAAAATCCCTAGATTGTCAGAAGAAACATACGCAAAACCCTAAAATTGGAAAGTAGGGCACTAGCGACAGAGAACGAAATTGGGAGAGGGATAAGAAAAAGAAGAAAGGCAAGGGATTTGAGATTTGGGAGAGTGAAGAATGGATGGGGGATTTTAGGGATAAAAGGGTTTTGGAGGGATTCAAGTGTAATTAGCGAACACGTTGAGGGATGCAAGAGAGAGTGATGATTGGGCGGGTTCTGACGTGCTGTGCTCCCGCCATTTATAGGTCATTTTTCACTACGAAAATGAATTTTATATGTTTTCGCAAAATTAGAAGTGGAAACTTACCTATAATGTATTTTTTATAGACATATTTTGATTATAACTTCTTAGAATAATTTATGTTAATAGATATCTATGACCTTTATTTTATGAATTTTAAATTATACACATTTATTTAAATTTAAAAAATGAATTTTTAATTTGATAATCTCTCTTTATACTTATCTATGATATTTTATTTTTCCAAAAAAGTCAAGCATACAAATAAAAGCATCTATGACACTTCACTTTCTCCACTCCAACTTCGTATGCGTAAAACTTTAAAAAAATAAAAATAAAAATAAATTCGCACGATTTCATTCTTGATAAACAAAATACATATTAAAATAGATAAATCTTGATTGAGAGCATGACTTGACCCTTCTTACAAAATAAATAAAACCATTTAGGTAATAGTTCTTTATTTTAATTTCACTGAAATGTTGATTTAATCCTAATAAATTTATTCAAATTTACTACATCCCTCAAAATTAAAAAAAAAATATTTAATATCATCACTTTTCTTAACATTCTTAATTCTACTAACAGGATTGTGTTATTTATGCATAATCTAGCGGGGTTAAAAAAGATGATAAGGCAAAAAATTGTAATACTTTCTATAGTCAATTTAACGAAAAAAATACATTTCATCTAATTCATTTGTGCCTTTGGAAATGTGAGGCACAATAAAGTCTCAGATAAGCCAACCCACTCAATCTCCAATTAACTTTTGATAATATAGTAATTAAATTTATGAATTTATTATCTGAATTTATGAGTTTATAATTATATATAAAAAAATGAGTTAATTCGTTATAAACTTAAATTTAATACAAACTTAAATAAATTCGTGAGTTGACTTATCAAATCTATTGAGTTTACGATTTTAACGTATCAGCTAACTTATAGAGACAACAACATAATAATTTCAACTTAAAATTAAATAAAATATAGACAAACATTTTTCCTATAAAAGTTTTTACAATTTATTTTATTACAAATTTGAATATATATAAAAAATAATAAAATCACATTTAATATGTATTTATTAAATAAAATAAAATAAATATTATTTAATTAGTATATTGAATAATTATTTTAAAATATTCATATTGAATATTACAAATTATACAATATAAATAGTTTTTTTATTAAGTATAATTTGAATTACATTTGAATAATTTTTTAATATATATAGTATTTAAACTATAATATCACATATTTTTATAACTATTTATTAATCAAAACAAATACTTACGAGTTTATATTACGAGTTTAAGTTACGAATTTATTTAAACTCACGAATTTAATAACTTTAATTGAGAACAAAATTTGTGAGAGTTTAAATATAAGATCATTTTTACTTTTAAAATTTATATTGAAGCAACATAAAATTTCAGTTGTATGAACTATTAAATAAAACCTAACAAATTGAAAGCGGAACATCACCAACCTATTAAGAACATAAATCGTCCATTGCTGAGTTCAATGGCTCACATGGTCAAGCTATAAAGCACGAGGCCAATGAATTATTTGAAAACATGAATAAAGGTCCTCTCTTGTTTGGCATTTTGCCAAATTGGGAGGACCCTGATAGCCTCATTTTCTTTTATTCTGTTAAATATTGATTATTTAAAAAAGTTATTATAGTATGTAACCAAAAAATTATATTTACTAACATTCTATTTTTAAATATATATATTATTATTTATTATATAATATAGTGTGATATTAGTAAAAGAATATGATCAAATAAATTAGATACTCTCCTGTATAGAGAATACTAATATTTTATATCTTTTTATTGCATATAACGGTATCATATTCAAAGAAAAAATAGAATAGCTTCTAAATCTGTTAAACCATACAACAAGATATTATAATTTAGGGGGACTCGAAATAAATTATTCTGAATCCATTGTTTTTTTGTGTCAGAAAATTAGGATTTAGAAATTTCGTTTCTGAGTCCACCTTAAATATTAAAAAAATAAAAATAAAGAAGGCAGGAAAGCAGGAAGTGCAGACGTGGAAAGTGAAAATGGAAAAGGCAAACTCAAAGCAAATATTAATTGGGAAAATTCTATTCGTGGTCCTTATAATTTTACTTAATTTTTAAGTTGTCCCTATAATTTAAAATTTTATAATTAATTATTTTAAAGTATTATTTTTTGTACACTTATAAATTTGGATATAATAGTACACTTAATTATAATGTAATGACGTAATTATAATATTATTATTTTTTATATTAATATTATTATAATTATATTCTTATATTATAATTAAGTATATTAATACATTTAAAATAATAAGTGCACCAAATTTTATTTTATTTTAATCATGTTCACCACAATTCCCACAAAAAATAAAATATAAAAAAAGTGACAGGGCAATCTAAACATAGGACTAAGGGAAAATTATATTTTTAATGCCTATAGTTTTATCATGTTGGTCCTTATAATTTAAAATTTTTTATTAGATCCTTATAATTTAAAAATATTTTAATTTAGTTTCTGTTAATACTTTGTTAAAATTTAATAATTCAACTAATTGTATAATATCTTAATATTATATATATATATATATATATATATATAAAATTTATACTAATAAAAGAGATAAAACATAGGTAATGAAATAAAATTAACTCACATATATGGCAAAATATTGATAAAAATATAATAATAGGGACTAAATTAAAAGTTACTTAAAGTATAATGACTTAATTACAATTTTTTAAATTATATTGACCAACTTAAAAACTAAATAAAATTGCAAGGACTACAAATAAAATTTTCCCTATTAATATTTTGTTTCAATCTCCCTTTCCTCTTGCTTTCTCTCTCCAAGTCTTGCAATATTACGCCTGTCACTTTTCTCTCTTTTTTGCCTTATACTAAATCGAAATGCAGTGTTCCGATTTTCCTTTGTATTTATGTTTTTTTAACATTTTAAGGAGGACTCGAAAACAATGTTTCTGAATCCCAATTTTATGACACAAAAAAACAATGGACTTGAAATGATTTATTACGAGTCCCCCTAAGCTATGGTATCTTCTTGTAATGTTATGGGATTTAGCTTTTTTGAGATTTCTTTTTCAGCATCCAGATCAAGAAGCTTATGTATCATAATCAAAACACGCCATATATCTCAGCCATGCCTTAGAGGAGAATTTACAAATCACTAACTAATCAGCTTGTTTAATTGTCAGAAATAAAATAGAAAGAACAAGAACGAGAATGGGAATAAAAATGATAATAAAAATAGAATATAATAGGAATTACTATTATTATGTTTGGTTAGGCATAGATATGAAAGAAGTTGGAAGGTAATGTGACCACATGACAGAAATAGCCCAATTCCATTATATTATATGTTTTTAAGAGATATGAGATGACAATCAAAATTGATAGAAATAAAGCTTATGATAGGGGGATAGGGTGGAATGGGGTTTCTTGGAAGGGGTGTTAATTAAGATAGGCTCTTGTTTTGAATGGGTGGATAGAATTATAGAGTGTGTTTCATTTGTAAAATTTAATTTGCTCTTATATGGGAAGAAAGTTGTTGATATTCGGTTAGGAAAGGGTCTGAGACAGGGTGATCCTCTCTCACCATACCTATTTATCATTGTAGTTGATGTTCTGTCCAGAATGGTAACCATGAATGCTGCAAATGGAAGGTTACAAGGAATTAAGCTGGCAAGGAGATAACCTGTATCAACACACTTTGTTTTTCTTACAGACAACAAGTGCCAATTATAGAGTGCTCAAAAATTTACTTGAGGAGTATATAGAAGACTCTGGTCAAACTGTTAACTTTGACAAATCATGTGTATTCTTATCATCAAACACTCCCCAACATGTTCAGGAGGAATTATGTGTAGTTCTTAACATTGAGCGTGCAGAGGCTCCAGAAAAATATCTTGGCCTACCTACGTTTTGGGGTCGTTCAAAGACCAGCACTTTGGCATGGGTTTGTGATAAGGTCAGAGGGAAGATTCAGGGATGGAAACAAGGTACTTTATCCCAGGTAGGTAGAGAAGCTCTTATAAAATTGGTTGCTTGTGCTATTCTTACATTTCCAATGTCATGCTTTCTTTTCCCACGGAAAACATGTTTGGAATTAGATAGCATTATTTCAAAATTTTGGTGGGGACAGAAAGGGGACGAAGGAAGAATTCATTGGCTATCCTAGAAAATATTGGTAGTTGCAAAGAAAGAAGGGGGAATGGGTTTTAGAGACTCTAGATGCTTTAACATTGCATTGTTAGCTAAAATGGCATGGAAAATTCTCAAACATCCAGTTGATTTATGGGTCTCAATACTAAAGTCCCTCTACTTTCCCAATTCTGAATTTCTCCAAGCTAGAAAAGGTGCAAGGGCATCATGGCTGTGGGCAAGTATTTTGGAAGGAAGACAACTGTTCATTAATAATGTATCTTGGGGTGTAGGGAATGGCCAAAGTATTAACTTTTGGAAAGATCCTTGGATTCCAGACTTAAAAGATTGTCACCTACAGAGTAGTTGTCCTCAAGAGGAATTAACAAATATGAATGTGGCGGACTGCAGTGTTAACGGGTCGTGGGATTTAGCAAATAAAGGATCAGTGGCTGAATCATAGAGAAATTGAAGCAATCCAAAGTATCCCTATCTCTTACTCAAATGTTCAAGATCAATTGCGTTGGGTGCATGCCAAATGTGGGGAGTTTTCTGTTAAATCTGGTTATTATATTGGTAGGAAAAAGGAAGCTGAACATGCAACATGTACTGCTACCTCATCAGAATCTACCCCTGAGGCACTATGGAAATGCACTTGGAATCTAAAGGTATGCCCAAAAATCTCTAACTTCTTATGGAGCTTATGTTCAGGGGCAATAACAACTAGAGAAAATTTGTTGAAAAGAAAATGTTATCAGTCACCTTATTGTCTAGCATATGGGTATGACATAGAAACAGTAGAACATATGATGTTAATTTGTGATAAGGCTAGGAAGGTCTGGTTTGGAAGCCATCTAGCACTAAGAGTTGATGCTCATGATGTTACACGGTTTGAAACTTGGCTGTCCAGAATTTTATGCAAATGGGAAATTTCAGCCTATGATAAAGTTGTGGTTGCATACACATGTTGGTTCATTTGGAAAGGGAGACGTGCATTAGTATTTGAAAATGAAATGACTGAGCCTATGGAAATAGTTAACAGGGCCAAAACTGCAACTAGTGAATTTTGGGAGGCTAACAGTTTAATGAAGTCATCAAAGGATGCTGTAAGGAAGGCTGCAACGGATGGTAGATGGGTTCCACCTGATGTACCTCACCTGAAAATAAATGTAGATGCAAGTTTTATTGATTATAAGAGGTTAGTTGATGTAGGGATAATTTGCAGGAATAGTACTGGATATGTTGTGGATAAAATCAGTTATGCTACTTTGGCTTCTTCCTCTTTTATGGCAGAGGCTGTGACCCTACATAAAGGTTTGCAAATGGCTAAAAACTTGGAGTTGGAACAAGTGCAAATTGAATCCGACTGCCGGGAACATGTGGATGTTGTTAATATGGAACGTGAAGTGGATTGGAGGAACTCCAGTTTGCTTGCAGATGTGAGGAATCTATATAGAAGCTTCAGTAACTGTTCTCTAACTTGGATCTATAGATCTATGAGCTTGCTGCGGATTGGCTAGCCAAATATGCTGCCAAGGAGGCGTGCGTATGCCCCTTTGGTTGGGCTGTTCAGCCCCCACCTTCCTTTATCTCTATTTTACAGAATGAAGCTCCAAACTCAAGGGAAGGAATTGGCTGAAGTCAGTTAATTAGCAACTGTCATTTTTGTGTGTTGTTTAGTTAGTTTGTTTTATCGTTGTCCAGTGCCGTTGTTCTTTGTTGTTATGTCTGTTTTTTCGCATTTTCTTTGGTCTTTTAGCAGTCAATTCTATGTTGGTCTTTGCTTTTTCCTATTGTTTCAGTTTGTCCCAGGTTGTATGAACTTTTTGTTCGGAATGAATTGTTATTGGCAAGAAAAAAATTACTAAATAGAAAATTATATTTTATTTGTTACAATAAAATTATTATAATTATAATTATCATTTTTATTTTATTAATTAATATTTAAAAATGGTTTTTAAATTATCAGTTATAAAGAAATATGAATAATTTAATTTTCTATTTAAATGTATAAAAATATTTTAATAATATTAATAATACAAAATAATAAAGTATTCATTAAAACTTTGTCTTCTTTTGTCTCCATATTCGGAGGAGGTTAGGTATTTTATCACGGGAAGAAGGTATTTTGTGTTCTTTTTTGTTTGCATATGGAGACATTTTTATCATGAAAACTTCATTCCTTAAAAAATTATTAAATTTTTCAAAGCATCCAAGAGAACAAGGAATCCTTCATTTGAGGTAATATGGTATTTTATGAAAATATTCAATTTGCCAATTGGATGGAAATATTTTTCTATTCTCATTCCATCACTTTAAATTTACCAACCAATTTTGCCAAATTTACCGACTAAACATGTCCTAAAAGTAATTAATACCAGTGAAAGTCGACTTTGTTTGGCAGGAAAGTGCAGGAAGAGAAGGCAAGGAAATTATGGAAGGAAGTCCTTTGTTTGATATTCATAAATGAATTGGAATGGTAAAGATCGAAAAGAAAAACAAAATTATTTCAACATGAACGGAAAATAAGTGGGTCTTGGGACGAGTATCTTTTCTTTCGTCTCCTTCTTAATTTTTTAAATATTTTGCTTTTACTTAATTAAAATCAATGTATGTTTATAGAAGAAAAGGATTTTATTTTCCAAGAGGCAAATATACTTACGTAATTATATTGAAATTACTATATTCATTATATAAATATATTTAATTAAGTGAAAAATGATAAAATTACTTGACATTTTATACACATTTAATTCGTCTGTTGTCTAATCAAACCAAATAAGAAAAGCAAAATGTGTATTTATTTCCCCCATATCTGACTAGATAAATGAAGCGATAATTCATATATTTGTTTTTCTTCTTCCATTACTTTTGTCTTGTAGTATTAACTTCCTTTACCTGTCTCTTCTCCTATATATATGATCACAAACAAAGTGCTCAACAGGGGAATGAAATAAAGCCCAATAAAAAAAATTAAAAAAAAGAATGTATAAAGTATAAGCCCATTGAGTCGTACAATTCAAAGTAGACCCACATGTTAAGAATTTATAATTGTGTTGTCACACATTAAATTTATTGAATATAAAATTAAAAAAAAAAATACTACCCACAAGGCGTCAAAGTGACAAAACAGAGCAATGAACACGACATGACACCAGTTGTTTACTGGTGATTACAACGAGATTGTCTCATTTTTCATATTCTCCCAGGAATGTGACATACGAAAAGTTTCTTCTTTTTTTTTTGGTCAAATATTAGAAAAGTTAAGAGCAAAACGCAATAACCAAATGACCAATAACCACTATGCTCATTTGCTAGCAAAACCGCATTTTTATATATAGGTGGGTTGAAAACGATGGCGTTTCCTCTTTAAGCATCCAAACTATGGTACATAAACTAATACCTACAAAAGAGAGAATTACATGCACATTTTTTCATTTTTTAAATTACGTTGTTTGAATTAAAATATGATAAATATATAATTTTTTGATAATATCGTAATATGTGTATTTTTTTTTTAGATAATTGTATAAATATTTAATTAAATTATACATTTTTATGTCTTCATTTATTAGTTATACATTTGTGATGTGTTAATTAAAAAAAAATTAACAGTAAATATATAAAAAAAATTATACCTGATTAAAACCCGTCTATAAATCCAGATATGAAATATGCGCCATTTTTAGAGGGCTACCTCTTTTTTTATTAATAAAAAACATTTTATGGTAAAATTGCTTTTATATTAAAAAGTATACATTTAGCCTATGTAATTTGTGTGAATTTTTTTATTTGTTACCTATATTTTTTAATAAGTCATTATACTTTACTATTATAATTTTTTATTTCGTTACGGACAATAAAATCCAAAGTGATAGTGTATTTTGGAACTAATTTAGTTAATGGAGGATTGATGAGATAGACTTTAAATTAATACATTTTGTTATTATAATTTGTTCAAGCTTTCAATTTCATCTATTCAGCCTTCTTTTGTTATCGATCTTTGCATTATTTTTATTTGATTCTCTAGGTTAAGATTTGTTTTGATTGGCTTTAAAATTGATCTGATTAACAGGCTATTAACCTATTATTATAGAATAATCAAAACAAATCAGTGGAAAATATGAAATCAAAATACTTGATTGAATACTGAATGATTTACACCATTTATATACACCTTACATTGAGGAAAGAAAGCTAAACTTAGTCACAAAAAGAATCTGCTACCTATACGTGATTGTTATTTACAGGATTAAATGGTGCCTCTATATGTCAGTATAGTGTGTTAACTCTGCATATGTTATAACCAAATATAACTACATGCAAAAGTAGTACATGTGAGTGATTGGGAAAGTATAATGAGACTATACATAAGTTTCACATTCTCCTTCCTAATGGTAATATACCATTCCTAACTTAGAAGCTAAAAAGTTGAATGGAGCAGCAGTCAATGCCTTGGCAAATAGATCTACACGTTGATCGGTGGAGGAAATATGATTGGGAAGAACAAACCCAACTTTATACTTATCCTGAACTAAGTGACAATCAATGTGGATATGTTTTGTTCTCTCATAGACACAAGGTTTGTTGTAATATGTATTGCAGTTTTGTTGTCACACCATAAGGGAATTAGAAGTGGAAAAGAAACTGAGATATCATTTAAGATGTAGTGGATCCACTAAAGTTCACAAACAGTGGCTGGGAATGACCTATATTCAACTTTTACCGAAGAATGAGAGATAGTGTGTTGTTTCTTGGTTTTCCAAAAGATGAGGGAGTCCCTAAAGTAGATGCAATAACAGGTCATGCTCCTCGTCGTGTCCTTATAAGAAGCCCAACTAACATTTGTAAAACTTTGCAAGTAAAGTTTGTTTTTATCTAAGTAAAATAACCGTTTTGAGGGACAACCTTTAAGATACTAAAGGACATGAAGAGCAAGCTGCCAATGAGTTTAAGATGGATAATGGACATATTGACTTAATTGTTAAACAACAAAAGTGATATATAGATATGTGAATCCAAGATACAACAGTCTACTAATAAGTCTGCGATAAAGCTCTGGATCAGAAAGTGAGATGCAATGATCAGAGTGTAAACCATGGTTAGATGAAAGAAAGGTGGCTATAGATTTAGCTCCCAAAAGCCCTATATCATAGAGTATGTCAAGAATGTATTTTCGCTAATTAATGAAAATTCTGGAGTTGGACTAAGCAATCTTAAGGCTTAGGAAGTAGTGAGTTGAGCCAATGTCCTTGATAGTAAATTTCTGATGCAAGAATTGCTTAACAGCAATAATTTTTTGAGTGAAGTCTTTATAAGAAGATAGTTATCAACATAAAAAAGTAAGATTAAAAGATCAGTATGGTCATGAAATATGAATAAATAATGATCATGGGTAGGTTGTATAAACCCATAATGCTGCAATTGAAAGGTCAATTCAGAATTCCACTGCCTCAATGCCTGTTTGAAGCCATATTAGGAGCACTCAATTTGCACACTTGTCCTGGTAAAGCTTTATTATATCCTTTTAGTGGAGACATAAGACATGTGTATATCCTCAGTTATATAGCCATGACAGAAAGCATTGGTTATATCCAATTGGTGTAAAGTCCATTGATTTACAACTGAAACAACTAGTAAAATACACATAGTAACAAGTTTAGCAAGGGAAAAACTGTCAACATAATCAACCCTTTCAATTTGATTATACCCCTTAACAATTAATTGGGCTTTGTAATGATCCACTTTGCCTTTGGAAGTGAGTTTAATTTTGTAAATCCACTTCTAGCCAATTAGTTTTTTTTCCTTCAGGTAAATTAATGACATCCCAAGTATTATTGCACTCAAGAGCAGTGATTTCTTGCTCTATGGCTTCTATCCAATCTTTGCATTTACTAGCTTCAAAATATGAAGATGGTTCCTGGATAGTAAATACTTGAGACTAGATAGTTAAATAGGAATCAGAGAAAACAGTAAAGATGTAAAAAGGAAAAGTGTTAGGCGTACAAGGAGAGGAGAAATGGAGAGAACTAAACATATAATCATTCATCCAATGGGTAGTTGGAAAAGGGTCAAATGGATCAGTATCACTAGAAATAGAAATGTTAGGTAATGGACAAGAAAGTGCTTATTAGATTAAGTAGTTTGAAAGGAAAACATGGATTCATTAAAGACAACAATTCAAGAAACAAAAATGCGATGGTCTTGCAAATTATAAAGTTTATATCCCTTGTGATCATGAACATACCCCAAGAAAACACATCTGTAAGCACGAAAAGCAAACTTCTTTGTGTGGGGAGACATTAGTTGCAAAGCATAAGGAACCAAAAACTTTTAGCTAATCATAAGATGATGGTCGGTTATTCAATACTAAATGTGGAATCTTCTAATAAACAATTGTGGGCAAATGATTGATTAAATATGTTGCAGTCAAAATTGATTCTCCCTAGAATTTGGATGGTAAATAGGGTTGAAATATAAAAGGATCTAGGTACTTGTAATAAATGTCTATGCTTGAGTTCAACGGTACCATGTTGTTGGGGAGTGTATGCACATTTATGGATAATGTCATATTAAGTGAAGAAAGTTTAACACTAATTGCTTAAAAATTTTGAACAATTGTCACTGTGAATCTGTTTGACAATAGTTTGAAATTGATTTTGATCCATGAGGTAGAAATTATGGAGATGAAAGAGGTTTGGCTTTTATGTTGCATTAAAAAAGTTCAAGTGGCACGAAAAAAATCATCTGCTATTGTTAGAAAACAATGCGCAGCAGTGAGAGAAGGAGTTTTATATACACCCCATACGTCAACATGAACAAGTGCAAAAATAGCAGAGCTAGATATTGCAGAGGAAGAAAACTTAATATGGTTTGTTTAGCAAAGGACATAGGTACACACAATGGAAGAATCATAAGGAATATGAGATACGTGTTTCATTTTATTAAGGGAAGGATGTCCTAAATGATTATGCCATAGAATTGCAAGACAAATAGAAATCTTGTTTTAATTATCATTCAAATTATTACAAGAGAAAATGCTAGAAACAGCGAAAAAGTTGTTGTCAAGTATGTAAAACTGGCCAACTGTTTTGCTTGTAGTAATGATAACTTTAGTCTTTAGGTCTTGCAAAATGCAACCAGATTGAGTAACAATGAATTGAAGATTAGTCTTAGAAGTTAATTGAGTGATGAAGATAAGGTTATATTTGAAGAATATGAAATATATTATGAAGAATCAATCAAGAATGTAGGTGAACAGAACCAATGCGAGATATTGATTAAGACGTTATATTAGGCAAATGAACAAAACCATGGTGAGTAGGAGACGTAAAGGAAGCAAATAAGGAAATACGGTGACAGATGTGATTGGTGGTTCCAGTATTTACTATCCAGTAACCATCAATGGTCAAAAGCGATAAATACAAAGTGAGAAAGAATACTTGCAAAATCATTATATTGAGTGACATTAACATGGGCATCCATAAAAGTTTTACCTTTAAGGATATTTGATAGTTCAGTTTGGACAATAGTAGTAATAGTAGCTGTGAAATTGCTAGAAGTCATTGAGGGATTATCCAAAGGAGTATCCAAATTGTTTGTGCAAGCATTAATAGAGGACTTCGCTTGTTTAGCTTTGAAATCTTTATACCACTCAAGATATCAATGTTTTTAAAGCAATTTTCATTAATATGACCCTTACCATTGTAGTGGGTATCTTTTTTCTTAACAAACTTTTTCTTTCTAAAAGTTAATTTAGTAGGGCTAGGGGTGGAATCAATAGTAGAGTTCAAATTAGCCAACATAATGATATTACTGGTTGGATAAGGGGAAGTAATGGTAACTTAGCGCTATTTCTCCACACTGATTAACATGGAATAAACCTTGTCTAAGTTGGGGAGAGGATTCATGAGCAAAATTTGATTTCTAACGTGACCACAAGAGTCGTTAAGTATCATGAGAAACTGAATGACCATAGCAGACTCATTAATCTAAGCAACAATAATAGGTAAATCGCAAGTGCACTTCCCATAAGAGCACTGCGAAAGAGCAACAAGGCAATTCAATTCGTCCCAAAGCTTACTTAAGGAAGTGATGTAGAGAGAAAGGGAAGAGTTGCCTTGGGTGGTAGTCAAGAGTTCCTTTCGAATCTAAAACTGTTGACGCCATTGGATTCTCCAAACCTCTACTCAAGATGATCCTATAGCTCTTTTGCAGAAGTATAGTAAACAAAAGCTTTATGTAACTCTTGATAGTGCACTTAAAGGAGAATGATGAATGGGTGCTCTAAAAATTTTTGAAAGAAAAAAAATCATCTATTTTAACAAATATAGTTAACTAAAAAATTTACAATTGACTATAATTCATAATAAACAGTTGATTGAAATAAAATATAGTTGATTAAATTTTTCACTAAGACATTTACTCTATCAGATGAAAGGAGAGTTAATTAAAAATCTCTTTAATCAACTATAATTTGTAATAAATAGTTATCTATCATGAAATAAAGTTAACTAAACCTTTTAGCAGTGGGTTAGCTCTATTAGAAGGAAAGATAGTTGACTATAAATATTTTAGTTTACTATATTACGTGAAGAGAAAAGATGAATGACGAAAACAGTTAACTATAAAATTTGAAGTTAACTGAAAAATAAATTAAAAGGCAAAATTCAAAGAAAAATAATCAAACAAGTTAGTTTATCCTAGTTCAGCCAACCACAATGCCTACTTTCAATCTCCTTGACTTTTTCAAGGGATTTTCCATTAGAATAATTTTCTTACAACTTTTCATGAAGTTTTCATATACTAATTCCAAACACAAGGTTTTATAGTTTAACCTCAAACTCTCAAACAGTTTTCTTCTCCACTAAGATATAGGCACAATACTAGTAGAAGGAGAAAATGAGTTTTATGAACCTTTACAAACTGAGTTTTCTCTAATAGCTTACAAAAATGCTCTAAAAAGCAAATAAACCAAAAACTAAGCTTTAAAGATGAAAATTTTTAAATATTACAGAATATTTTTTCTCTTTAGCTCTTTTTCGCTATCTTCTTGTCGTGGATCGAAGGTAGCAGCTCATATTTATAGCTTTCTTTGAAAGTAGTTGTTGGAGAGCATTTAATGTCTCAGATCTTCATGATGAGAGAGATATTCAGTTGCTCCTTCTTTGACCGCCATGAGGTACAGATTTTGGGCTCCATTGGCACGGTTGTTTTCGGTTTATTGAGGGTGCCATCAATGACCGCTTTTGTTGGTAGCTCGAAGAGGCAAAATAAAGTATCAACAAGTATGTGACAGTAAGAGATCAGAGAAGTTATGATATTTATTTTTGCAAAGCAGCTTTTCGTATTGTGTTGGAGAGATAAGCTTCATGAGCTGTCTTTCACTCTGTTGTGCTAATATGAGCTGATATGAGCTATCTTCCATATTTGCTAATTGCTTTGATGTTGACTGAGCTTTATTTTTAGCATTTGGTTTGTCATTTATCATATATCAGTTTGGGCCATTTTACATTTAGCCTAACAACTCTTTGGACAATGAATTGAGTATCTGGGAGACCGCCATCGTGTTGGCTCTAACCTAATCATCATAAGTAAGTAGAATTCTGCTTCAAAACTTTGTCAGTAGTCATACCAAGCTTATGCTTGGCAACAAAAACAATCCTCACTTATTTGCTCCAAATATGATAGCTGCCACCGGTTAATAGTGCGGTAACCAATAACAATCCATGGTGATTGGACCCATGAAGAGATAATGGAACGTGAGCAGCTAGAGTAAAATACAACATGATTCAGAGGTAGCCAAGAAAAGAAATAAAGAATAATGATGGAAAAAATACTGTATGAAAAGAAAGGTTTAAATTGATCTAAGACCATATAGAGTAATTAAAACAAATCAATAAAAAATAGAAGTCAAAATACTTCAATGAATACCGAATAATTTACACTAGTTATATACACTTTACACTAAAGAGAGAAATCTAAACTTACTTATATATATAAGAAAAAAAAAATGTGCTACCACTGTACGTGGCAGTTATTTACAAGATACTATAATGGGTTAACTTAGCATATGTTATAACCAAATCTAACTAGATGCATATCTAACACATGTGAGTGACTGGGAAAGAATAATGTGACTATACATAAGTTCTACAATTATTATATGGTGCAAATTCGAATAACATCATAAAGATAAAACAAATTTAAAATTATGATGTTAATTGTTTAAGACAGATCAATCAAACACAACGTAAAGTGTAAGTATTTTTCTTTTATTTTCATAGGCTATTGTGATTTAAAGTACAATTGAACATCAGAGCTTAATGCAAAAAATATCATTATAGTTATTCACTTTTAAATTTAGTTTTATTTTAATTATTTACAAATTAAAAATATTAAAATAGTCTTTCATTTTTAAATTTTATTTTCTTTTGGTCTTTCATAAAATAAAAGTCTAAAAATAATACTTAAGTTTTTAAGATTTAGCCTAAAATAATCAATCTCTAAATAAATTAAAATTGACCATTTTGAGTTGAATTTTATAAGTTGAAAGATTATTCTGTGACTTTTCAATTTGTAGAAGATTAATAAAATTATATTGAAGGTAGATGATTATTTAAAACGTTTAATTTCTTAATGATTATTTTAAAACTAAATTCTAAAATAAAAGACCAAAATAATGTTTGCATAAAATTAAATCTACCTTATACATGTTGACATAAGCATAATTCAATTCTCGATACACATGAAAAAAGGAAAAAGAAAAAAAAAGTACAACTCATGGCGTCAATGTTTATGGTGAACAAGATTTGTTTTCAACCGTCGTCCTCTTTGAAACATTTGTTCTTTTATGTTCGAAGACAATATTTACGCATCGATTTGTCTTATAAGTAAGAGTTTATTCCTTTTGTTGTCTGTTTGCCAACATTAGCAGCTCATTACCTTTCAAAAATATTCTATATTTAAAGAAGGTACAAAGATGTGACATATTTACGCATTTACATAATTATATCAAGTATAATGATTGGTCGCTAAATTTTATTTTATTTTTATTCTTATTTTATGTACCATACATAACTTATAAAAAAAAATCCTAAAATATATTAAATTGAAAGGAAAGTAATATACAAACCATTTATAGGAAGCTGATGACGCACACGCACTCATTAGGAAAAAATGTTACTTTATTTACATTCACATTATGGCTAATTCGAAGAATTTAGATAAAATAGTATTATAATACCTTATTTTTACTTGTTAATGATGGTTTCATGAGTATGTCTGGGAAACGCCGAACAAAGAAAAGATTGAGATAACCTACAGCTGTAGGTGAACACACCATGTTGAGCACTATTTACAATAAAGTCAAAGACTAAAACAAAATTATACTCCAAATACCAAGTATTTCAGAGTTCATACACCTTTGTGAACTCAGAAATAAACATCTATTTGATTGGCTCTGCTTTAGTCGCTCTCTTCTTAACTTCACTCTGTTTTTCCATTCACTTTTCTCTCTCTTTCTCTCTGCCTCCATTTTCTGCTCTTCCCTCGGTTCTCTCGAGGGGTTTGTGCTGGGGTTAAGCAGATTCTGCATAATTATACCCTTTCTGCAAATATTGATGCTTTTTCTTCTTCTCCTACAGAAGAGATTGATGAATTCTGTGGGGCTTTCAAGATCATGCTTGTGTCTGAAGGCTGACATGCGCTCTGGGGTTTCTGTGTTTCATACTGTTCTTTTTATTACCGCGCTGTGCAATTATTAAAATAATTTAAAAAAAAAAAAAACACATGTGGCTTATATTGACTTATACGCTTAAGGTAACTTCACGTTTTACTATATTATAATTTTTTAATTTTGTATCAATAAATCAATTTTATACAGAATTAAATTGTAATTTTTCATAATATAATTATAAAAATAAGTAAATTAATATTAAATTTCGATGTAAATTTATGACTCTATTTTTAAATTGATAATAAAATTAATTATATAAAAAACACACATTGTTAAACAAAAATTAATTAAAGTAAATAATTTTATAATGTATAAAATGTAGAAACTATAAAATTTTAAAAATAATAAAAAAGGAAGAAAAAAATATTACATGCGTATGTACAAAGGCAAGCTCGAGACCAGCCCCAAAGATATGGGGAGAGCAAGCGACTTTTCTCATGCAGTTGGCCCTGTCGTGTGAGCTCAATTCGCTGACTTTGAAATATATGGCATTCTAAGTCATTCTTCGTCTTCTTCCATATTTCCCCCCTCGCTCTTTCTCTCCTTAGTGTATTCTCAATTTCTCCGGTCGACTCTTTCTCTCTCTCTCTCTCTCTTTTGTTGAAACTTACTACTCCGGCATCCCCACGCACCAATGGGCCATTGCTGTAGCAAAAACCTTTCTGCCGTTGACAATGAAACCTCCGACGCCGACCCCCGCCATAAACATCCTCATTCGGCGGCGGCGTCGCCACAGCCTTCCGGCGATTCAGTCTCCGGAGCCAGCGATGCAACGCCTGGTCGCCAGACCCCCGCCAGCTCCTTCTCCAGCAGTCCCTTTCCCAGCCCACTCCCGCCCGGGGTGGCGCCGTCGCCAGCTAGGACTCCCGGTAGGAAATTTCGATGGCCTCTGCCGCCTCCTTCGCCGGCGAAGCCGATCATGGCGGCAATACTGAGACGGCAGGGGAAGGCTCAGCCGAAGGAGGGGCCCATACCAGAGGAGCAAGGCCAAAGTAGAGAGGGTGAGAGGCGGCTGGATAAAAGCTTTGGGTATGCCAAGAACATTGGGGCCAAGTACGAGTTGGGGAAAGAACTAGGCCGAGGACACTTTGGTCATACTTGCTGGGCGAAAGCTAAGAAGGGAGAGCTTAAGGGGAAGTCTGTAGCGGTGAAAATCATATCCAAAGCTAAGGTGAGAAGCGAAGTCTTTGGGTGTTGCTCATTTATGTATAAATTGCGTTAGATGATAAACTTATAACTTGGAAGTATTAACTGTGAGGATCAAACGAAACGTTTTAGTAGGAGATGGTATTAGTTGACGCTTGGTCATTCTGGTTCTTTTCCATAGTTGTTTTGGCACTAAAATTCCATACATAGTCAGCCAACTGTAGCGGTAAATGCGTCTTGTGCGTACTTACTGTTGAACATGGAAATTCAATAGTAATTCTATTTAAAAGTCAGGCACGCATCTCGGAAAAATCACGGCAGCACTTTTGTCCTTGGTTCATCTTAAGTCCATATATTATGTACTGATAATTAGATCCCATTATGGAACCCGCTGAGGTAGTAGATGTGCTCCAAACTCGTCCCAAGTGATTCTATTACTGACGTCCAAGGTTGTTTTCTGGTCCATAATGTAAAATTTATGGTTGTATAACCAGTTCATGTCAGTATTATTTTCTAAGTTTATAATAGTCTGAGAGCAGAGAACGGAGATCATTTATGCTGAAATAGATACAAATCTAAGGGCATGCTGTACAAAGCATTAATGGATTCATAATGTTAGATAATACTTCTTTTGAGGGCCAATTCAAAGGAAAAGTGATGATATAAATTATATTATTCTCATGCAACATATGCTTACCATTAGTTGGTCTCGTCAGAGCTTGACAGAAATTTCTTGAGAACCAGTGCAGATATTGTCATAATTCATAACACAATAGATTGACAGGTGAAGCTGTAACCTTTGTCACAAGGACAAGGTGATGATAAATGAAGCTCTTGCTGAAGTTATGCCAGCATAAGGGGACCCAAAATTCGTATATCAGAAAATATTATATTTATTACTGGTGCAATTATATGATTTATCGGAAGAGGATTTATAATTCTTCCATCAATGGCCAATATGGTGTGGTTTAGATGGTTAAGGCTCCTGTTTTTAAGGTGTGAAGCTCACAGATTTCATCCCCTTGATGTCAAAGCGCTATGATAAGATGTGGGAGGTTTGCTGGAAACCATAAATGTCACCTGTCTGATTTAATAAAAGTTCTGTTATTCTCCTCTGTTAGACCATTTGTAAACATATCTGTGCCTAGCCTTAGATTTAAGATTTCAGAATGCATATAGTGAGCCTGGGGTTTGTTATGTTTTGTGTTGCATTTTAAGATGATCAGGAGGTTAGTTAAGATTTCATAATACTGTTGACCAGACAGTGAGGCAGACACGTGGACTTTTGGGTTTCCTGTTTTTAAAAGAAAATATGATGACAAATGCTAAGATCATCGAGAAAGGGAACTAACAGCACCATTCTTATTAATGATCGATCATTTAGTAAGAAGTCTCATTTACTGCAGTCAGCATGGGCCTCCAACAATGTAAGATATTTATTTCAGTTACTGGACATCTGATGGTTGATGAAAGTCCTTAATTCTGGGAAGAGTAAGGGTGAGTACGGGCCAAAGGTGCCTTGGCATTTTAGCATTTATTTATTATTTGATTATGCAATCAAGTTGAGGTATGACTGTATGAGAATTAGATTGAACGTTGGGGAGGGGCAAATCATCTGTTGCGATGTTGTGGTCATAACTAACATAGCTACTTTCAAGTTTGCTTTACAACATACAGCAACATGAGTCAAACTGAGTTAACTCTAAACTGATTATTTATGCTTGGTAAAGGTAATTGTCGTTATTGATTGTCTGATTCCTTATGGCAGATGACAACAACCATAGCAATTGAAGATGTACGGAGGGAGGTGAAAATTTTGAAAGCCTTATCTGGACATAAGAATGTGGTCAAGTTTCATGATGCATTTGAGGATGCCAATAACGTCTACATAATAATGGAGTATGTGTAGAAAACGAAATTTCTGCAACTTGTTTTGTATGATGCTAGGATTTTAGTCATATATTTATTTTCCAGTTGGTTTGCATGCATGTTTGCTATAGGTTTAAAGTTGTGGGGGGTGATGGAATTCATCAAAATCATGATCCCAAGAGTATTTGTAATATGGGCAGATTTTATAGATGGGTAGCCTAGGCATGACATATATGCATTTGTTAAATCAGAATATTATCCTGAAGTAGCAGTTCATTCTTATTCTTGTCAGATTGTGTGAAGGAGGAGAACTGCTTGACAGAATTCTCTCAAGGTACAATGAAAAGATATGCTTCATTTGTACTAACTGTATCTTTCTTTTCCCTTCGATATTTTCCTGATAGAAGTTTGCTTTTTGTATATCATGATTCTAATTGGACTTTTGATTTTGATTTATTTATCAAGAGGTGGAAGATACACAGAAGAAGACGCTAAAGCTATCCTTGTACAAATTCTAAATGTAGTTTCCTTTTGTCATCTTCAAGGAGTTGTACATCGTGATCTAAAACCAGAGGTATGATGTTTTGAACAAAATGGAAAAAATCAGTCATGCCTTTAGATGTATATGCAATTTTCTTCTTGCCTAATTCTTAATTACCTCTCCCATCCGTAAGTTGTCACCCTCCCTGTTATGCAGAATTTTCTCTTTGTCTCAAAAGATGACGATGCTCTGATGAAGGTTATTGATTTTGGTCTATCTGATTTTGTGTGGCCAGGTAATCACTGATTAACATATGATAGCATCAAACACTTTAACATTGCATATGCAAGTAGCTGATCAGTGATCAAATTCCTGGTAGTAGCTGAAGAATGGTGGGATAGTAAAAAATCATCAAGCTTGAGTGCTTGATTAGTATAGATTTTCAAAGAGTTATATTCTTGTTCAGTTTTTTTGAGAGCTCCTGTCTGCCCTTGTTGCATGAACCAAAAGGGGCAGCTATTTAAGTTGATTGACTGTTTTCACCGAGTACATTGATAATGTTTGGTCAACTCCACTTTAGAGTAAGACAAGGAACTCCCAGATTGGTTAATCAGATTCATATGGTGTGCTTGGTAGGCGTGGATATGATTTGTTGTATAGCAAAGAGGTTAGGGAGTACTCATCTGAGAACTTGGCTGCTGTATTACTTAGCGTGCTTGATAGTTTATTAGATTTCCCTGTTCCCAGCCTTGCTACTGATTATATAAGTTTGCATTCATAACCCTTTTTAATATTTTACTGGTAGAGATGCATCTCAGGTTATGGTGCTTTTGTTTTAGTATTGTCTCCAGTTTTCAAAAGAAGCAAACAGTTTTCCCAAATGTTTTCCATTTATGCAGTTCTTTGGTCATTGCAATCCTATTTTTTAACATCTAGTCCCGACAACTTACTTCTTATAAACACGCAGATCAACACCTGAATGATACTGTTGGCAGTGCCTACTATGTTGCACCTGAAGTGCTCCATGGATCTTACAGTGTTGAAGCAGACTTATGGAGTATTGGGGTTATTACATACATATTGTTGTGTGGAAGCAGGCCATTCTGGGCACGCACTGAATCAAGAATCTTCCGATCTGTGCTAAGAGCTAATCCTAACTTTGATGATTCGCCTTGGCCTTCAATATCACCAGAAGCTAAAGACTTCGTAAGAAGACTTTTGAACAAGGACCTCAGGAAAAGGATGACTGCTGCCCAAGCACTAAGTATGTTTCATGAGAATTTTCTGCTCAGACCTTGGTTAATTAAACAAATTGGTTGAAATTAAAAGTCTATTTCTCTCTCTTCCTCTCCCAAACTTGTTCTGAAATTTTTTCTGACGAAGAGTCACCTCCATATTTGCAGCTCACCCATGGTTGAGAAATGAAAGACAGGCAATTCCTTTAGACATTTTAATCTACAAGTTAGTCAAGTCATATGTGCGTGCCACACCTTTGAAACGTGCAGCACTGAAGGTAGTCACTAGTCATACTGCCGTCAAACCCAATGCATCCTATATTCCTTCATACCCCCTGACGCAAAATTAAAGAAAAAATGAAATAACAAAAGTAATGATCAATTTTGCTTTTCTGTACATTTATTCAGGCTCTCTCTAAAGCATTGACAGAAGATGAGCTTATCTACCTTAGAGCACAGTTTAGCCTCTTGGAACCAAAAGATGGTTACGTGTCCCTTGACAATTTTAGAGCGGTTAGTGCAGGCTTATTGCAATTTTATTCCCTTTATGGCATTTAGGTAGTGTTCTTGATGTAGAATATTGTTTCCTGTTAACCTTAGCATAAATATGTTACTCTGGTCTGCAAACTAAAGTTAATTTATCTGGTTTTTGCCATTTGTTTCAAGTAGTTTAAACTTTGTAGATAATTTTATTTGCTACTGTTCCTACAATATATCAGCTGAAATCAACGAAAATGCAGGCTCTTATGAAAAATGCAACTGATGCTATGAAGGAATGTAGGGTCCCGGACATTTTAAATTTGGTGAGGCATCTTTGCCCTGTAATTTGGATATAATCATTATTTTGTTGAAATAACGAAATACTTCTAGTTTTTCCATTTGGATATTTTTCTTGTCCGTCTGCTTCCACCATAGTATGTTGCATGTCTCTCTGATCAAGATTTAGTAGTCATATAATAAATTGAAAACAGATTGCTAGATTGGGGGGTCACATGGTGTGGCGTGAGGTAAACCTTGAAAGTCCTGTGCAATCCCATGATAGTAGCGTTTAATGGCAGTCTAGTATATTTTTGTTAATAGTAAAATATGAAAAATACAATTTTGATTCCTCACTTTTAGCTTTAAAATCAATTTGATTATTTAAAAATAGGAAAATATTATAATGATCCTCAGATGAAACCTTTCAAAAAATAAAATCCTTCAAAGGGATTAAATTATTTCACTTTTAAATTTTTTATGATCATTTTGATACTTTCTATTTTTGAAATGATACTTTGGCCAAAAATTAGAGACCAAAATTGCATTTTTCTCTTACTAATTGTACAGTACAGACGGTGAATTTGAGCATGGTTTTCATTTCTATATCAATACTGAAGTGCATATTTCATGAATTAAGATGGATCCACTTGCGTACAAAAACATGGACTTCGAAGAGTTTTGTGCTGCTGCAATCAGTATATACCAGCTCGAGGTTCATCCAGAGTGGGACAAAATTGCAAAAACAGCATTTGAGTATTTCGAACAAGCAGGAAACCGAGTCATTTCGGTAGAGGAGTTAGCACAGGTTTGCACATCCATTTGAAAGAGACCACCTGAAGTTTCTTTTGCTTGTAGCCCACTGACCTTTTGAATGGTGTTTCAGGAGATGAATCTGGGTGCTTCAGCTTACTCTTTTCTAGGCAATTGGATCCGACAATCCGACGGAAAACTCAGCTTTGGTGGATATGCCAAGTTTTTGCATGGCATCACAATTCGTAGTTCAAATATAAGACAGCGACAGCGACAGCAACAGCAACAGAATGAATGATTTGTTGAAAATAGTTCGTTCATTTTTCTCATTTGATTTGAGAAGGAAATATGTCAAAAGGTGTAAACATTTCTGGTGCGTTGGATCGTGCAAAAATAGAGTTTTGTTCTGTACTCCTCAGCATGTGATTTGCAAAGCCAAGTAAAATTGTCTTTGAATTTACGTGTGAGAGCACAGATTGCACATGGGAGATGTTTGTAAGATTTCGTGCGAAGACCAAAGACGGCCTCAATTATTCCTACCAAAAGAAAAAGCCACGAGGTATTGAAGTAACAGTGGCTTACTACAACGTTGTTCAAGTCTCCTATAATTTTTTTATTTTTATTTTGTATATTATAAGTTATGAAAACAGTTGCAACACAAGGTAGGGAAGAAATAGAGAATTAAAAAACCTCAAGCAAGCTAGGAACATGGAAGTTCCGTGAAGGTAGGGATTTGCAGATTAAATAATTCCTAGCCATAAACAAGCAGTAAAGTAAAGCCCTGTTCATATTGCCTGTGTGAATGGCTTCGTCCTCTGCTAAGTTAACTTATTTTATTATCATTGATACCCAGATTAAATTTATTATTAATTATTGAATGAAGTTGAATAAAAAATTCAGTAACCGTTTAAATTATCAACTAAACATAGCATCAACGTATAATATATCTCATAAAACTTTCAACATTTAAAAGAATAAAACAGTTCTCCGCACAACAAATAATCCCAACTCGATAGGTAAGGATTGTTGCTCACGGTTGCCTTGACTACATTGTTATTATTATTATTATTAATTTTGAGGAAAAAAAATCAAATTGGTTATTTATTTTTATATTTTATAATAATTTGATTATTTGTAAATTATTTATATCAAATCAGTCATTCACAATTACTATTGCGTGTAAATTTAGTTTTTTGTATATCTAATTAATAAATTAACCAGACAATAAAAGAATTAATTTTGTATAAAATAATAATAATAAATAACTTATATAATATAAAATTATAAATAATATTTGAAGACTAAATTGTCACAAAATTAAAAATAAAAATAATTTAATACTTCTCTAATTTTGGTGACGACTTCAGTTGTACTAAGTCATGCTGTATGTTGGATTGACTTTTAAAATTTTAGAATTTGGACAAATTGTATGACATGTTCAAAGTTCAAACCGCACTTGGAAATGGGCATGGAATATAGACGCGTAATGGTTCAAGAAATGGGCACGTGAGAAGAGGGATAAAGCCCATTACTTGGCACCTAGGCTTTGGATTCTTCAAGGAATGTTAATAGGGTTTGCGTAAGAACCTTGTTGGCGTGTGAGAACAGAATCTAAGAAAGTGGAATTTTCTCAGAAAAGCTGAAAACGAATGTGATTTCTTACTAAGCCAACCAAAATATGAAGAAAAAAAAGAAAGAGAAAGGATAAGATAATGGAAGCAGTTATGATGAGGCTTAAAATAATGGGTGATCGCCCTCAATCCCGGAACTTCCTAGTGGGGAATTTGACTTTCAATAAGCTACAAATTCAAACAATTTCTTTAGCTATCACTTTCTTTTGGTAGGCTCTTTGAGAATTACTTTACGAATAGGAAAATAACTAAGAGATTTTAAAATCAATGAAAATGTTAAAATTTGAGCTAAAATCTAAACCATATTAAACTTGAGAAATTTCCCATTTCACCAATCTCCGAAAGCTTTCTTTTTGGTCCAAAACCATATTCACCAAATTTCATAGAAATTTCCTATTTCACAAATTTACAAACAAAATCAAAGGCAAGATGACAGAGAAAGCAAAAACACAACAACTGAAAAAACAAGACCACAACTTTGTCTATGGGGCCTCGTATTAGTATATATTCTCTTATCTATGTCCTCTTTTGGCGCCCACATAAATGAGCAGAATCATTAAATTTCTAACTGTTTATGTTGATGCTTTTTTCTGTAGCAAGAGCCAAATGGGAAAGGCATATATCCCTCTATTTCTTACTTCGTTCAAAATCCCAACTGTGTCCCTCACGCGTACAACTTTGTCCCACAAGCTACCTCTCTACTTCAATTCGTTCACATTAAAAACTTGAGAATTAATATACCACCAAACAGACAAGAAAGAATTCATACGCATATCGCTTGATTCTCGTTTGTAACTTATCATTCCAATTAATTAGATCAGAAACAATCATACAAAAGTCGTAGTCTCTTTCGTCATTGTCATCGATGAGGGCAGCACCAGATACACGGTGCTGCAGAATTTTCTTTTAATAGAAAGAAAAACTGAAGGGATATTAATTGTACATTGTGATTTCATAACTGAATCAAACTTTAAAGCACCAAGCATGGACATGATGATGGTGGTGATGGTGGTGGGGGTGGTCCCTATCAATCAAGCCTTGGACGGTACGAAACTCCTCCACGTGGCAGGGAATGGTGAGGAGGCCTTTCTGATCGAAGCCATATTCTTCCTCAGCTTCCTTCAACAACTGCAGGAAGAGAGGGTGGCTGAAGTACATCACAGGGATCACAAACCTCTGTTGCTCCTCTCCTTGACCCACCATGATCGCCAAGCACCCTTTTGGGATGTCCTTCGTGTCCTTCTTCTCGTGATGAAATTGGAGGTGAGGCAGATGCACGTGAAAATTGATCTTCATATCAGCACCAATCCCCATATTCCCAAAAACTCCCAAGATATCGAAGCTGACGGAAACCCTAGCTAGCTAGTCAATGAGAAGAAAGTTCGGTTATAAGAAAACAGCTGAGAAAGGCCAGGGATCGGAGGCAGAAATGGCAAGGTTGAAGAGGGTGAGGGAAGAGTCTGTGAGAGATCTTGGGATATTGCTCATGATAGATGGATTTCAGACAAAACCCACATAACAATGTTACGAAATATAATTTTGATGAGGAGGACTTGGAGAAGGTGAGGCTGGGACATATATATATATATATATATATATATATATATATATATATATATATATATATATATATACATTTGTAGGAGCGTGGTGGGTCGTGGGGATATATGCTTCTAGGGTTTTCTTAGTTTCTACACAAAGATTGGGCCAGTGTAGAATGTAAAAGCATTTTCAGACACAGCTGGAAATTTAGCGAATTTTGCGGGAAAATCATAGAAATGTAGTAGCTAGATAGATGGGTCTGTTTGACTTTGTTTTAATCTTGAAGGGAAACTGTGTTTGCGATATAATATCATCATTCATCAATTACGGCACGCCCTATCCCCACGTCTCCCTTATTTTCCACCCAATCATGTCTTCAGTTTTTTTTCTACTTCCTTCTTTGGACTAAGTCTTTAACGGGATCATTAGTCCCTTTGGTTTTTAGAAAAGTTTTAAAGTACATTTATATATTAAAATAAAAATTTGTTTTTGCAAACAATTTTATTTATTTAATTCAACATGATTTTTTTTGACATTTATATATTAAAATAATTTTTTTTTTTGCAAAAAAATTTATTTATTTAATTCAACATCAATTTTTTTTGAAAAAAAAATATCGTGTTTACCATTCAAACATATGTTTGTGCCAAAAAGTTAGATGAACGTAGATTTTATTAATTTTTTAAATAAAAAATTTTAAACATAAATAATTATCAGAAGTACCAAATTGGTTCCCTACTATTACATTTTGTGACAAGTTGGTCCCTCACAAATATCACATATCAGTTTCTCAAAAATCTTAATTTATTCAAAATTAGTCCCTTATTAATACAAATAGAGGAATTAATTTTATACAAATTTGAATTTATAAAAGACTAGTTATGTACAAATTTAAATTTGTGAGATACTTATTTGTCACGATTAATTTATAAGAGACCAAATTGTCACAAAGTGTAAAAGTGAGGACTAATTGTGTACTTCTCTCAATTATCATGTATTTGCAAACTTACAATTAAAATTAAATTTGTATAATTTCAAAATCTGAATAAAAAAACTCGATTAAAATAAAGGCTTGAATTGTTTTTTTAGTGCGATTCTTAAGAGTTTGGCTCGATAATCACGTTTAATCATTACTAGTTGATTATATATTTGTCATGTATTAATATTTATTGAAAATAATATAGTAAAAATATAAATAAATATATATAAGTTTAATTTAGGTTTTAATTATATGATGGAAAACTCAAATATAAATAAATAACAAACATTTTTATCACAAGATGGAGATGAAAATTTATTTGTAAATTTTGGAAGGTAATTCATGCTGCGTTCGATTACAAACAAGATTTTGGATACTCTGCTGCTGATATTCTGAAAGAAATGAGTGTTAAGAGAGCTTAAAAGTTAATTAATTAATATATAAACAGCTACTTGCAATCATATATTGTTAATTATGAATTTTTATGTGTGCGCGCATGTGACGTACTAAATTAGTAATTTATAGGCAAATATAAATTAATGTGATTTACCGAAACATAATCCGCGACCATTAAAATAATGAAACTCAACAAATTAAGAATTAATAATACGTGTAGAATATATACTTCGAGTGTTGCCGTGGATAGCTTTTAGATTTTTTATATATATTATTTTGTTAATTTTAAAAAAGTAGGATATATAGGGAATAATTCTTTCTTTTTAGCTCACTTCTTTCGTATTAAAATCTTTTTCAAGAAATTTATAATTCACCAAAGAAAAAGTGAGCTTATATGTCACGTTTTTTAGTTGTAGAAGCTTTTACGATTCTTAATTTGTTTGTATATGTCAATAATTTTTCCGACTATTAACCTTAATTTATGCATAATATATCTAGAAAACTTGGGTTTAAATTGGAATTAAAAAAAAACTAGAGTTTGTATTTTGCTCAGATTTTTTTATTTTAATTTTTATTTATATTTTTTGGATTTGACTTATCAAACATTTTAAATAATGATCAAATTAATTTATTATTTAAAATTTGATATAAAAATATAAATAATTGTTATTATTATATGTAAAATCATATATAAAAAAGTTGTAAATATAAATAAATTATTGTATTGGGATAAATCTTTTAAATAGATATATTAATTTTTATTTATTTATTTATCAAAATTTCATATTACATAAACTTTTTTTTATATAATAAGTTTTACTAATTAAAAAAAATATTTATTTTAATTTTCTCAAGTTGAATTTATAAAAAAGAAAAGTTTAAATTTAACTTGTTTTATAAATTAAATTTTTTATTTAAGTATTTTTTATTCTAACTTTATTTTTTGTAAGTTAAATAAACTTTTTGAATTATAATAAGGTATAAGTTAAAGCAATTTGTGGGCAAGAGTGAGCTAGAATTCTAGGTTTATATACTTAAATACAATTATTAAACGTCATCATAAGGAAGCAGCCAATGGGGGCTCTCCAACTCTTCCATGCTGATGCTGGCCTGACGCTATATATCTTTTATATATATAGGTTTATTTTATTGACTTTTTTTTTTTCAAAGGTGGAGCCCAAGTCCTGAATTAGCCCTTAAGTTTTGGGGTGAGAGTGGGACCCATCGTCCAGCAATTTCCAATTCAACAGCGGAGCACCAGCCTTATTTGTGCATCACTGTTGTCAAATGTCAATGTGCGTGTGCTTCTCAATAATTTATTTATTTTTTTCTTTCTTTTTTTTATAAAGGAGGTAGAGAAAATAAAAAAAAGGGATAAAAATAGAATTCAAGTAAAGTAAGATTTTATGAAGTTTATGAACCAAGACTTTTGAATATGTATTTTAATTAGTAATATCTTCCTTAAATGTGAGTACCAAGAAATTGCGGTGTATGTAAATTTAATTTAAATTAATATATATGATTGAGTTGTCTTACTGAATTTACTTTTATTTTTATTTTTTTTAGCAAGAGGGGACAAAAAGAGAAAGGTCCAAAGAAAACTTTCTTTATATTATTTTTTATATACGAGGTCAAATTAATCAAAATAATTCTAAGAATTCAATATTAGAGACTAAGCTTGGTTTGGATATGAATTATCAAATCACGAACATATTGAACTTCATTTTATTTTCTTAAGCAATATCCCAAAACTAAGACAAATTAAATAAACTCCAAATTTCAGCCCATTTGTTCATAATATGTTAGGGTAACGAGGTAATTATACACATAAGACTATATATGATGTCAGACAAATTGTGATTACATTAACAATCATTATAAGAACCCACTACAAGTTTGGCGCGGCATATATACTCATCGTACTAGTATTTTTGCTTCTGGAAAAAAAATATTATTTTAATCCTTACTTTTAAATTTAGTTTTATTTTGATATTTTTAAAATTAAAAAAATCTTAAAATAATATTTTTATTATTAAAAATTTGAATTAACATAATCCTCCTCAATTTTATTAAAAATTTTCTATTTTAAAATAATTTTTAAAAAACTAGAGAATAATTTTAAGGTGAGGACTAAAATAAAAATAAATTTTTAAAGTAAATAATTAAAATAATGTTTTTCTTTTTCTACTTTTGTTAGAGAGCAATTGTGATTTCACGCAACCTTGTTTGCACTTTAATTTTATTTTTTTTCATATTATCTCCTAATATCTTATTCAACCTTTAAGTTATGAAACGGAGTAATCTAAAATTAAATATTATCAAATATAATATTAAAGCTAATTTTTTTAATATTATATTCTTTATACAAGTAATAAAAATTTAATTCAAAACCTTATTTAATAGGTTTTGCCTTTATTATAGCAAAAAGATTCTAGAAACCTTGATGGACAAGTTGGGTAAGAATAAGGGTATTTTGTGAGTGTAGTTGGCCCACGTACGATTGTGCTACATGCCAACATCGACTTTCGTAAAGATCCAAATAATTTGAAGCTTCATGAATCACATCGAGATGATCAATCCCAGATAATAGGAATTCATTAGAAAACAAGACGAATTTTAGCCTAATAATAAAACGACAGCCATTTCCTAGTGCTTCCTACTTTATACCAAAAGCAAAGCAAACTAGGGTTAGATAATGGAGGTGAGCTAACTTTCGTTTTTCTTTTTTATTTTTTCCTTTTTCTTGTGTTCATCCGTCTATCGCACCTGCTTTTTCAGATGTTGTATCTTTTTCAACAGTTTGGTGAGCTTACAAGAAGCAAAGGATATTAAAAAATATGCCAGGCATTAGGGATGAATTCAAGAATTTTTATAATTTTGATATATATATATATATATATATATAATTTTATATTTTATATTTAGTTTTTAAATTGATAAGAGCTCTTTTTTTTTTGGTAAGAATTTATCTAATTTAGTTCAAACATTTAATTTAATGACTTTTTTTTTTCTGAAAATCAAATTATATATCTTTAGAATCAAATTCAAAGAAAAGTTATGGTTGATTAGAAAAAAAAAGACACATTAAAAAAGAGTCAAATAAACTAATCACTATAAGTTATGCTAAAATTACACAGACTTCTACTATACTTTCAAAATATATACAAATATTTCGAGAAACAAAAAAAAAATTATTTAACACTACAGTCCAATTTAAACTTACAATCAACAAACTTTAAAATTGAACTGAACTATATATATATAAAAAAAAAAAAAAAGTAAAATAATTTTTATTTAAAAAAAAATTTGTGCATATTTTAAAAACAAAAAGACAAGTTGATAGAATCTACTCAAAAGAAAGTGCAAGAATCTTATTAAAAACAAAGCCAAGCACAGGTTAATTGATGAAGTTGACTTTACTAATTACATTTGTAACTTTTGGTTCGAACTTTCAGTGTTACTCACCTTGAATGCTTTGTGTTGGTCATTTTATGTATGAAAAGTACCCGTTGGGCCATTGTATTGGATTTGGCAAGGCCTTTACTCTACCTTTTCATATTTCATGGGTGCTACACAAAATCTATTCAAACCTTAATGGATCAAAATTTGCAGGCAGCCTTGGCCTGCCTCTCCGATGCGATCCCAAGTCACTTAAAATATTTTTTTAATTAAATTACATTTGATATTTTCTTATTCAAAAATGATTTTTATAAATTCAAAATTTTACATATGATTTTATTTATTCGAAAATAAAATTATTTGACTATTTTTCATATAAAAAAAATCGCAATCTCGTGTTAAATTTTAATATAAAAATTAAAGTCACAGTACACTATTAAAAAGGATTTAAAAAATAACTAAATTGAAAGGGGTGCTTTGCTATATATATATATACATACCCAAACACAAACACACATAAAAAAAATCAAATATAATTTAACAAATCTGAAGAGAAAATAACGTACTTTATTATTACTATTTTCTATGAATAAGTTAGCGTTTGAAGTATCGCCTTGCTAGTTCTCTCTAGTGTCTTACTGGTTTCTGGGTTCTAAAATCATTATCAATCACAGTTTAATTAATTTTTATAAATTAATAAAATAAAGTTGAGTTTAATCTGTTAATATTTTGTAGATGGCTTAGGAAACTACATGGATAACGTTAAGATTGTAGCTAGGTTTTGAGAACTACACGTCAATGGTATTTATTTTAAAGTGACAGATTAATTGTCAATTTTTATAATAAACAAAAAGTGGAAAATTACAGCAAGATGCTGAAGAGTGTGCTTAATCTATTTTAATATCTTATCTTATTTATAATAGTATACTTACTTTTTACTATTTTCTGTCACCTTATCCCTCCCTTCTATTATAAGGCTATTTATTTTACTATACAATACAATTATTTACATTCTCTTTTTAAATTATTCTATTAAATCTTAAATAAAAGATATTTTGAGTAAATTGTTAGACATCTCTTCCATTTTTAAAATATACAGACTTTTCTTAAAATAAAAATCTACGATATATTTTAGTCTGATTTTAAATTAAATGCCTCTATTAATTCAAAGATATATTTTGTTAACTAAAATGTCATCTTACATTTGTAAAGAATAATTTAGTCAAGAAAATAAAAAACTGGCTAAAAAATATATTTTAAAAATAAAAATATATTTTTATAATTTGAACAAAACTTAGTAGAAGCTACGTAATTCATTCAAATGTTTTATAAAAAATCTAATTAAATGTAAAATTTAAGATCAGTTGTGGTATTACAATTTTTTATACACATTTTATTAATTTATAAATAATTTTATTTTTAGTATAACCAATAATAATTTGAGTGTCTTGAATAAGAATACACATATAAAATAAATGAAGTTAAACTCAAATTCTGATCAAACAATTAATAATAAAATATTTGGTGGACTCTATGACCGACTAAAAAAATGTCACGTGGTGCTGAGATGAATATTATTAGTGATTGAATATTAAGTTAATTTTTTTTTATTTTGTACTTAAAGCCTAATGAAATTTAAAATTTTATTATCGGTACTAGCAAATCTTGTTATATAATTAATAACCCTAAAATAAATAAAATTACTGACATTAAAAAATTGATATTTCAACTATAGAACCTGCAAGCAATCCTTCCCTCATCAAATAACCCTTATTCCGATCTCATACTATGAGAGCAGAGTCCGATACCCAAATCCCTTGCTGATCTTCTCATTGTTAGATGAACTTTACCGTCCTTCTGATCTCGTATTATGGCAGGGGAATCTCGCATTGCTGATAAAGTAGGGGTTAAGAAATAAATAGAAGATTATTCAATAAAAATAATAATAATACTAATGAAATAGAATTTCCACAAATCATAGAAGTTGAAATAGCAAGGAAAACTCACTTCATGGTTTCGCGATGTGTGAGACTGAAAATTGCAGATATAGATCGAAAAGCAGGGCCGCCATGGTGTTGATAAAGTCCGATTGAAGAGAAGTGCCGGTGTTTAGAAGTCTAACCGAACAGTAGCACTGATGTTTAGAAGTCCGATTGAAGATAAACGTCGGTGTTTAGAAGACCGAAAAACTCACATTGCCGTTGTCGTCGACTCCTAGTCGCCGGCCACCATGAACATAGGAGCTAGTACACCGGTGAACAAAAATAATATTGTGCGTTCAATAGATTTCCAGACAATTTTTTCAATAGGGATATGGCTTTCATTGTTTGAATTTCAAAAGTAAATTTGTTGATGCACAAAGAAATTCAGGGTTTGTTATGACATAGGCAGGATACTCATAAACGTAAAAGTCAGATTTTATTTTTATTTGGATCTAGCCGAATGAATTGTTTGGGGTGAAAACTTAGATTACAAGTAAATATTGGTTACATTTGAAATTTTTTTCTTCAGGGCAATAAATAAATTATAATAAATTATGGTGTAATTACATAATTTTAAAATTTTTATTTTTCGGGTTAATAATTAAAATAACAAAATTATTTAAATCAATATATAAATTTAAAAACTTATATCCAATTAGCATTTACTAATTAATAACTTCACATGTCAGCAATATGCGTTAGCATCTTATTTCACTATATTATGAGTGTACAAAATTATGAATGTAAAAAAAATAACAGCAAAATTAATAAAATAAAAAGGTCCGTCTAAAATTGAAAGAAACGTGGCGCTAAGTGTAGTGAAGTACCTCGCGTGTAACGCAGGAGAACAACCAGGAGGACGGCAGCCGCTAAGGACCGTCGTTTTGTGTGTGTGTGGTCAACGGCTTTACTCAGTCAATTCTTTTTAGTCTTGCATTGGATCACTTTCTTAATTATCTTTTAATTTCTGTCGTTTTCTTGTAAATTTAACAGGAAATTGCGTGAAACAAAAATTTTAAAAATTCCATACATTCTCTCCTCTGTTTTCTCTTCCTATCTTAACAGAAAGACAGGAGGATCATATTACCTCCAAATATTCTTAAACATCCCCTAAGCGGTCTTAGCAAGATATTAATAAGACAGAATTAGTCTACTTGGACTGTATGTTCATGCATTGAATTTTCGAAGTAATTAAGATAATCAAACTAATAAATTGAAAACAAAACACAAGGAGATAGGAACAGAATAATTAACAAATGGTCCAATTGAAAAGGGCAAAGCAAAGAATTTCAAAATATCAACATAACATTAACCAGAATAAGAAAATCAAACACTCTGATTCCTTCATCTAAAAATTGAACCCAAAAATATAGTAAAAATAAAAAAACTTTCTTAATTATGCGAAATGAAATTACCGCCCTACCCTCACGCAATAGCTCTCCCTATATCGGAGCCCGTTCGGCTTCCGCCACGTACCTCCTTGACCCGCCACCATCACGGGGAAACCGGCAGCAGTTCCCTCCGGCATCCAACGCGTCGGAAATCGGCTTAATTACCAAAATGCCCTCCCCCGCCATCGCGCAGCATAACGTACTCAGAAACACCACCAGCGTGGCGACGGCGTACGAATCTTCGTCGGGATTCCACAACGCCGTCAGCCCAAGAGACACAATCTGCAGCGTCAGCGACCCCAGAACGGCGGTAGCCAAGCCGTAAATCCGAATCCTCAAACCCTTGTTGATCACCAACGACAACACCTTCCAACTCGAGCACAAAAACCATAAGGCGTAGGAAACCCCAAAAGCCGCAAACGCGATGCTATTCAACAACGGGTAAGCACAGAGCACCGTCTCGCTCCCGGAATCATGGGTCCTCCGAATGACCGACGTCTGATGGAAGTACAGGGGCAACCGTAGCTCGTAGGGCTTGAGAATAATCAAGAGCGCCTGCGCAACGACGACGGGGAGGCAGGTGATGAGCACGAAGGAGATGGCCCAGGTGTCCTTGGGGGTCTTTTTGCGGATGGAGGCGTTGAGAAGGAAAAGGAGGGTGACCAAGAAAGCGGGCTCGAATAAGCCCAAGGAGAGGACGATGTGGAGTTTACAGAGGTTGTCCTGCTGGGTAGCGGCGAGAGGGAGGAAGAAGGGGTGGTATCTACGACGGAAGAAGGGCAATCGGAGGAGTTCGGCGAAGGCCCAGAGGAAGATGAAGAGGACAAGGAGAAAACGGACGGTCCAGAGGGAGTTGAATTCTTGGAGGTGGGTAAGGGAGAGGGATTTGAAGCGGAGATGGAAGATAAAGCAGAGGGAAAGAATGGAGAGGACGATGAGGGCGGAGATGAAGGTAACGGTGGTGAGGTCGAAAGCGGAGTCAAGGAATGGCAAGAACATGGATCAAATCAATATAAGTGGGTGTATCCCGGAAGAAAGGATATTGATGGGAGAGATGAGAAAGAGCATGGAGGAGGAGGGTGGTGGTGGTGGTGGTGGTGGGAGAAGGAGAGAGTGGGAAGAAAAGGGTAATGGAATATGGCGGTGGTGGGGCCCTTTTTTCTTCCCACTGCAATCCCAAGAGGGTAATGAGCAGTCAGGCGAGGGGAGGGAAGGGAATAGGGTTAAGAATGACAGAGAGGGCAGAGGGAGAAGCAGCAGAAAGAGAGACGGGAGAGAGGTGGCTTTGTGTTGTCATGATAAACGACCCTTCATTTTCGGGCCCCCGCCAGCGGTTATCCAACATTCCCCCGTTTCTCCCAACATATATTGGGCTCTGCTTCCCTCCCTTTTTCCCCTTATTTTTTTTAAATTTATTTTTATTATTTTATTATTTTTTACGAATTAGTATAAGTGTATAATCTATTTGTGTGCGGTTTAATTGATCAGTTCTAAATTTATATACAAAATCTGTACATCAGTTTTGTTATTCTAAAGTCAATGGATAAACAATTTTTATAAATTTTATTTCGATAAAAATAAGTTAGAATGACCATGATTTATATTTTAATTTTTAATTTAATAAATAAAATTTTTCCCTTAAGGGTTTAAAAACCGAATATACTTTTTCATACCAATCACACTAAAAATATGAAAAATGAAGAAGAGGCAAATAAGAGAAGCCAGCTGTAAGAACAAGGTATGTTATCGATATATGGTATATGGTTGGTTTCAATTTGGTGATTTGACCACATATTCGCTTTGCTGTGAGAAGAGGAGCCTTATACAGCTATGAACATACAGAAGCTCGATGATGGCTATAGGTTGCCATTTCTGGTATTATTGTTTCAATCAAGTGATACAATCATAGTCATTTAAAGTTGTCTAACAATTTATTCACTCAGTTTTTGCAAAATAAGATTGATCATTAACATATAATAACAAGTGAATTAGCTTCCATAATTTAATTGTGGTTGAATTGGAGTTGTATCATTTTATAGCAACTCCATACTAAATGAATTTGGTGGAATTCATCGTAATGAAAGCTAGGATTCTCACAAAAAAATGGAGGAAAAAAAATCAATATAGAATAGATTTAACACCAAACCCAAATGGGTTTTATCAAGTTGGCCAATTTTTGTTTTGATTGATTTTTGAGGTCAACGAACTAAAGTTATGATATACTCACTAATTTTTTAGTTGAACTAACCAATTCAATCTAAGTTTTTAATTGTTTATTTTACTATTAGGTTGATTCATTCTAATTTTTATTAGAACTTACTTTAATTTTATTTTTTTGTGAGTAAACAAGAGGTAAATATATGCATATATAGAAACTTGAATCTATCATATTATTGGTAGTAAAAGTTAAAATACTCACACATTGAGATATTGAAATCAAATATATATTATCATTTTTTTTATTTTGTAATACTTTGGTCTATTACAAATCAACCATGACAAATTTATCATTTAAAAAAAACTTATTTTATATAAAATTAATTATTTATTAATACAAATAGATGAACTTATTTTGTATAAATTTAAAGTTATAAAATATTAATTTATTATGATTAATTTGTGAGAAATCAAATTGCCATAAATGTAAAAGTGAAGTTCCAATTTTATATTTTTCTCTATTTATATATATATATATATATTATTAATTGAGCTAAGCACTCTTTAGGTTGTTAATTATCGTTAATATATATTATTATAGTCATAATTTGTGTCACATTGTTATTTGAAATTGATCGTTTTATTATCATTTTTTAAATAAGAAAGTCTCATCCAACAAAAAAAGAAAAGTGTCTCGTTTTCCTCCCTTGGTATAATCTGCAAGCTTCCCATTCATCTTTCCTTCCATTGGTTTTCCTGCCATTCCATCACGTGAGGGAAATTTGAGCAAAATATTATAATTCATCTATGATAAAATTAAATAGTTAAATAAATAATTAAATATTTCATTATCAAACTGGTTTGTGAAATGTATATCACAAACAATAGGTCAACTAGAGGATGTACTTTCCTATGAAGTCAAGAAGATAAGAATCCAGACGTATTGGTTAGTTTGTATCTGTAGAATCATTAGAATTATTTTATGATTGAAAGATGTAAAAATTGTCATTTGGGGCATTTCCTTAATTCAAATTTGCTAAAAAAATATTAAAATTTTCTAATTTAATAACAAACTTATAAAAGAAAATATTATATATACCTCTCGCAGCTTATAATTAGTCATGTGATTTTAGTTTAAATGTCTATATTTAGCAGTACGTACTTAGTTTAAAAGTCATAATTTATCAAGAATTTTAGTGGTAACTCAGTGATAAGGTTCCTCACACTCATTCAAGTGGTCTCAAGTTCAAATTTTATTGAAAATATATGTACAAGTTAAAAAAAAAAAAAGAATTTAGGTGTCAAAAGCTTGATAACCGCTTATTATTAAAAGGATATGGGTTTATTAAGTTTTGGATATGAAATTTACTCTGGTGATACTTAATTAGTAAATTACAGTATACACTTACTAATGTCTTAGTCATCTATTTTGCTCAAAATTTTCATAGTCATGTGAGTAGTAATTTTATATTCTCAACAACACACGTTTTCTATTTAAGATATAATAATGATTAAATATTATTATATGTAGAGTAAATTTTTACTATAATCACTCTCAATAATTACAATTAAATTAAATTAATTCTTTTATGAACTACTAATTGTTAAATAAGATAATATATATTTCAAGTAATTATTTTATAAAATATTATTTAACATTTGATAATTAATTACATTATAAGCAAGAAAATATAGTAATCTTAAGAACATAAAATCATCATTATAATAAATACTCCCAAAAAAAAAGAAGCAAGATGACCATTAAATATTACTAAACTATTCTCACTTTTAGACAAGTTAAGAAACGATTATATATATATATATATATGACAAGTATGACGTTGAGAAGTGGATGTGCGGGGTTTTTAATTAATGAGGTAATTAGCAGCAAAACTTGTTATAATCACCCTCTCCAAATCCAGCCCTAAGAAATTGATTCAGATTATCAATAATTAAACTTGTGGAAGAAGATAAAGTATGAAAGTGAGATTGGGTTATGATTTTGCCAACAGCATAGCATGCAGTACGCATATAAAACCTACATTTCCAGTGATCACTTTCTGATCCACCTCATAAACATACATATTATTGTAGAAAAAGGTTTTTGTTCTTTTCCGTTGTCTGTGTGTTGCGCACCAGCAACCCACTACTCATAATAAAAATATTAATATTGTGCATTAATTGTGTGGTCCAACGCAGTAAGTAAACGTAAATCCATTTCCATTCTATATAACTCCCTCACAAGAGGCCTCGATCCAGTCTGCATATATTCCTGGACCTCTTCTGAACATTTTATATCTAATTAGATTTGAAAATGCCAAATGACATTTAGTATATATAACGAAGTGCATTTTAAAAACACAAGTAAGTATAATAATGAAATTAAAGAGATTAAAACGGGACATCACATTGAGCTTCTTTATACATGATTACACATTTTCCTACTATATGATAGAAAATGCAAAAAACGATTATCATTAATCGATAACCGTGTAATTAATTTGTCTAATTTTCGCATTAATACGGACATATAGGTAATTGAGATTTTAAGAATGACCTATCTTTGACCTAACTTTTCACAATATATATGACAAGGAATTAGGCTTTGAATTCCACATTAGCAAGCCTCCTTCAAGAAAAAGGATTTATAAGTCTTTATGGAATTCGTGCCTATAACATGAGTGATGAGAAAAAAATTTGTTCTTTGGCAAAGTGGGCATAGATATTTTTGTTTTCGGATTAGATTTAATAATGATTTTATATTTGCTATCAACATTTTATATCGAAACAATGAATGTGCATAATTTATTGATAATAAGATGACAAATGTATGAATTCATTAGAAACTACACACTTATTTACAAAAATAATATACATGTCAATTATTATTTAATTAGAAAAACTTTGTAATTCTTTGGATAAGCGAAACAGGCTCATATTTTTTTTTTCCAGATTAGACTTAATAATGTTTTTATATTTATTATAAAAAATTTTAAGTAAAACAAACAATGTGTATATATAATTTATTGATAATAAGATGACAAACGTATGATATAATTAAAAGCTATACAGTTATTTACAAAAACAATATACTCGTCATATTACTATTAGAAAATCATATATATTATCATATTTCAATTAGAGATTAATTATAATCATAAAGACAAGTAACTGTATTCAAAATTGTTCCTGATTCTTTTGGCTTGCAAAAAGGTTCTTATTCTTTTGACTTTTACTTGCCTTTCATTTTGTGCAGCAAAGAAAGCTTCTTATTGTGGTAAAATGATCCGACTTAACTAAGACGTCTTTGGTTTCTGTCAGTATGCATATGACTGACATTGATTCGAGACTTTGAACATATGCAGTAGTACTATTGCTGAAAGTTTAAGCTATATATATATATATATATATATATATATATTCTTAATATATACTCATAAAATTAACCAAATCAAATAATTAACTCTATATATAATATCATCATTGGCGAATGGAAGACGATAAAACATGTATGTAAAGAAAGAGGGAATCAAAACAAAGGTTTCCAAAAGACAAGAGAAAGACAACTGCTTTTAATAAAGAGAAAAGATAGCAGGAAAAGAATCTAATCTACAGAGTTTATTTTGTCATACACTCTATCTAATGCTACCTTCATAGACCCATATCCTTCTCCATCCATCTATGCCTACCACTTTTAAAGGAATTTTTGGTGAAAATAATTAAAAATACATATTAGTAAAGCTGAGAAAGTTAAGAAGGCATGCAGGCCTGGAAATCTACCCACACCCCAACACGAACAAATAATTAACTCAATATTGAATGATCTATACGTGTAATTAATTCATCAGATCAGTATTGTGGGAGACTCGAAGCATAATTTCCTGTTAGTGTGTCTGATATCAAGGAGAGAAGAACTGGCATATAGAGATGCATATATTTGTATACGCTCATTATGTAGGTTAGGTCTGGGAAGTTTGTTCTTTGAAAACCCTAAGTAGAAACCAGAGGATGATTTAAAAAAAAAAAATGAAAAAGAACACAGATCCAAAACTAGCCAAACAGAGAGAACCTAGAAATCATGATGAAAAAATACTGGTGCGATGATGGGTATATATATGTAGGATAGGAATAGGACATAGAGTCAGTCAACATAGACTGAACAGCAATCAAAGGAGCATGATTAGCAGAAGTGGAAATGTAAATTCAGTTCTAGAAATCAAAAGTAAATGATGGCTGCCTTTTCAGTTCTGTCAGAAAGTGGAAAAAAATTTCATCATTACGCCGATCTAAATTCCCACAGATGGGGATCATGAGAATGGGAAACAAAATGAAATTAAGGTTCAAACCAATGAAAAGAGTAAAATTCAAAACTCACCTGAAGCAAGAGAGAAGCAGGTATATAACTAGATGGAAGCAGTAATTGAGGGGAATGAAGCCTGGTCCGAGGAGACAGCAACACAAGGACAGAATCTGCAGATTACATGCATATCTCTGAAAGTTAGGGTGAGATCTGCTTGGACCAGACAACATTCCCCCCAAAACTTGAAAGCTTCCTTTGTAGACGTTGAATGATCTGGTTTCGAACACAGTGATGGAACTGCACTGATGAAGATAATGATTTGGTTTTACCAGAGAATTTATAGGGAGGCTCTCTCACGCAGAACGAGAGAGAGAGAGAGAGAGGGGGGGGGGGGGGGAGGGAAGGTGAGGGTCATTTTCTGGAACCCAGCTGGAGTTGTGGGTGAGAATTAAAGCTGCCTCTTATTACGTGTCTCATTCTTTTAATTATGATTCGAAAATGAGAGAGAGAGAGAAAGAGAAGGGAAATGAAATAATGAATATGGTCAACAATATGTACCGTCAGAGTTTGGAAGGTTACGAGTAATTAAGAGTAATGTGTGTCTGATTGTGGATGGATGACATGGGAATAATTAATGTGGAAGTGGAACGGTGACCATCTAACGTATCCCTCTTTTTTATTATACTCGCCCACCATTTAATGCTCTTTAACTTCTTCATTTTGATCTTATCACTGTTTTTAATGGATCCATTAAGGCGCGCGTTGTGTTTCGTTATGGTTGGATTATTCTTTTAAGATTCATACGTATAATTATTATTTTTTAATTTGAAAACAATTGTGTGTATTTAGACATATGAATTGAGATTATAGGCCCATTTGTTACTAAAATCAAGACAAAGAGAATGAAAATATTTAGTTGAAAGATTAAGTTTTTATTCTTATTTTTTATGGAACTTACTCTCTTTCATATAAGGAAGAGTTCTCTCTAAATAAAACTATAGAATGAGATTAGTTTCATGAGAATAAAAATAAACTTGATAAAAGTGACTTCATTTATAATAATTTTTAGATAAAAATATCCATGTGATACATCAAAACCCTAATTTATTATTATTTATTAGTTTATTATTATTATTATTAATTATTCATTTTATTATCATTTATTAACTATTTATTATTAAATTATTATTTTAATATTAATATGATTAATTATTATTAATTTATTAAATATATATTATTAATTATTATATATTAATATATAATCAAATATATATTAATATATAATTATATTATTAAATAATAGTTCAAAGTGATGTTTGCCTTTTTTTCTTTTGTTTTATGATAAAAAATAATATAGTAAAATATACACATGACTTAACTAATTCTTATATATAATCTACTAACTAAATGAAGTAAAGGGAGACATGTTTATTCACATTCTTTCCCAATCAAACAACATTTTAATATTTTTATTCCCACTCCCATTTCCATGTTTATTCTTATTCTCATTCCCATTGTATCAATTCTAACAACTAAATAAGCCCACAATGATGAAGAGTTTCAACTCATAAAAATCTATAATATTCAAAACATTCAATTTCGTAAAAAATTGAGTTTTTTTTTAATAAAATGATACAAACTAATAAAAAATATTTTTTTAGTTCTTCATTTTATATTTTAGGACATGATACTAATTTAATTTTCCATAAATTTGTAGAGTCAAAATAATTTTTTAAAATTTTAACAAGAATTATTTTGTCACTAGAAAGCTAATTCAATACTCAGGTAAAATAAAGGATCAACATGGTCATTTTCTGTCAATCAATTTATCTAAATGATTGACATAAATAAATAAATTATTGTTTTTGGTGAGTTATATATAGCCTGTTTACTTTTCTTAGAAGTAAAACTGTGTTATATACATTTTCTAGTATTATTAAAATAATATACCTAAATCATTCAGGGCTAACTAAGATAATAAAAATGGAGTAAATATATGAGTTATGTCAAAGAATTAATTTTTTTTGATGTAGTGGAAAATTAATATACCTAAATGATTAACATAAAATAAATAACATATATATTTTGTGAAAGTAATAGTGAAACCAGTAGGACAGAGTAACATGTTAAAAAGATTACTTACATGCTTAAAATTATAAAGTATTATAACATCACATATTATGTTATAAAATATTATATGTAAATGTCTACAACCTTTAAATATCCCCATACACATCAATGTATATGCAACATTTGACATTCTAGCTCTTAAGGTTCCCTAGTCTATAAATAGAGACTTTGTGTGATGATACATACAACATTTATGAGTTGAGTAAAAGAAACACTTTCTTCTCCTACACAAGATAGAAATACTTTTACTTTTACATATTTTACAACACGTTATTAGTACAAATCCCTTCTTATATAAGTTTTGGATAATTGAGATATTGTCTAAGGTATATGAAATCACTTCATCTTCTATCCTTACATGCTCATGATCCACCATATGCATAATACATGATATTCTCTTTCTTATTCAAATGAATTAATAAACATTCTTATGTTCTAATGAATTATATTTTGCATATGTTTATCTTTTAATACAATCACATTCATATATTGATGGATATATGTTGTTTTTATATAAAAATACATAATTTCTACTACATACATATAAATTGAATATATTTTATTATCTATTTATAACTTTTTTGTTCTATTTACCATGAGAATTTGAAGAATATATTTGTTGTTCTAAGTTAACCTTGCCCTATAAAATCATATGTATTAGTTTTGAAAGCATGTTTATCTAATTGGGATATATATAATTCATACTTGCAAGTTTAATCTATGTTTATATATATGGTGTTTAATATATGTTTAAATTACTATTAATATTGTGTAATTATTAAATCAATCATGATAAAATAATTGTTATTATATTGAATATGTTTTGTATATAGGAATCATATCCCCTAATGAATTCATTGTTTTCTTATAGTACTTATCATGATAAATCTTGCAAAACTTGAAGTTGTGGCCCTTGACATATCTGGCAAAAGCTATTTGTCATGGACAATTAATGTCAAAATGTACTTGAATGCTATGGATCTTAGAGTGACAATAAAAGAAGGAAATAAAGCATCAAGCCAAGAATGTACAAAGGCCATGATTTTCATATGCCATTATTTGGATGAGGGATTGAAAAATGAATATCCCACTATGAAAGATCCCCTTATTTTGTGGCAAAGTTTGAAAAAACGATATGACCATTTAAAAATGACCATTCTCTCAAAAGCTCGATATAACTAGATGCACTTGCGATTGCAAGATTTTAAATAAGTGAATATAACTCTGCAATGTTTAAAATTAGCTTTCAATTGAAGCTATCAAGAAAAAATATTACTGATGATAATATATTAGAGAACACATTCTCTTCTTTTCATGCCTTGAACATGCTCCTACAGCAGCAATATCAAGAGTAAGGATTTAAAAAAATATTATGACTTGATATCATGTCTTTTTATGGCTGAGCAAAATAATGAGTTTTTGATGAAAAACTATAAATCTCGCCCCAACTGGTTTCATTCCATTCCCTGAAGTGAATGTGGTAACATCTAATGGTTGAAATCATAAGTGCGGGTGCGGTCATGGACGCGGACGAGGACGATATAACTTTAAGCAATGTTGTGGTCATGGTAATGAAAAGTGATAAGGCAAAGGGAAGGCACCACAAAATAAGAATGTCAAGAAATCTGAAAACTCATGCTATAGATATAACATGAAAAGGCATTAGTTATGTACCTATTGTACGACTAAACATTTTGTTGAACTTTACCAAGCTTCCCTGAAGGAAAAGAAAAATACTATAAAGGCAAATTTTATCAATCAAGATGATGGTAACCTCATTTATAAGCCATTGGGAATAAACCATTTGGATGTTGTAGACTTATTTGACTTGGAAAAGGGTAATGCTAATACTTCTTTTGATGTTTAACAAATTTATATTTAAAGTTACTTTCCTTTAATGTACTGCAATTTGTGTGTCTTTTTTTTATTTTTTAAATTTATTGGTGAGCTATCTTTTATGTAACTTAAGAACTTATTGTATCTATTCTTGTTTTATGATATCAAGAAGTATGGACATTACTCATTCTTTACGTGACTACAAAAATGTTGATAAAGACATATGCTTAGCTGATTGTGCAACAACTCACTCTATGCTTAGAAGTGAGAAATATTTCTTATTTTTTTTTATTATAATGGAGGCAAAAGTGATTATAATGTCAGGCATGGTTAATATAATTGAGAGCTTTGGAAGAGCCATTTTTTATTTACTTAATGGAACAAAATTTGTTCTAAAGGAACTTTTTGTCAACTAAATCAAAAAGGAATTTTCTTTCAAAGATATATACCTTAATGGTTATCACATTGAGACAGTAAATGAAAGTGATAAGGAGTATCTCCATATTACTTCAATTGTCTTAGGAGAAAAAAACATATTAGAAAGGTTGCCTACATTATCCTTCGACTTGTACTACACGCGTATTAGTACAATTGAAGCATATGTTGTAGTGAACTAGAAGTTCACTAATTCAAAGGATACGTTTATAATTTGGCATGATAGGCTAGGCCATCCTGATTTAATAATGATGCAAAAAATTATAGAGAACTCAAATGGATATCGGTTAAAAAACCTGAAGATTCTTTTATCAAATGAGTTCTTTTGTGCTGCATGTTCTCAAGGGAAATTGATTATAAGACTATCACCAGCAAAAGTTAGGATTGAATCCCCTGCCTTTCTTGAACGTATTTATGAAGACATATGTGGACCTATAGCTCCATCTTATGGACCATTTAGATACTTTATGATATTGGTAGATGCATCTATTAGATGGTTACATGTTTGTCTATTATCAACGAGTAATATGGCACTTGCAAGATTACTTGCTTAAATAATAAGATTACAAGTTCAATTTCCTAATTATCCTATCAAGACAATTCGTCTTGATAACGTTGGTAAATTTACATCCTAAGCTTTTAAAGACTAGTGTATGTCAATTGGGATAATTGTGGAGTATCTTATTGCTCATGTACACACAAAAAATTGTCTTGAATAATTATTCATTAAACACCTTTAGTTAATTACTAGACCATTGCTTATGAGAATAGAACTCCCCATTAATGCATGGGGACATGTCATTTTACATGCTACAGTACTTGTACGCATTAGGTCAACAATGTATCATAAGTTCTCTCCTATGTAATTGGCTTTAGGTCAAAGGCTGAATATTTCTCATATGAAGATTTTTGAGTATGTAGTTTATGATCCAATTGCTCCATTACGTTGCACCAAAATGGGTCTTCAACAAAAGCTGGGAATATACATTAGGTATGAATACCTTTCAATCATTAAATATCTAAAACCCCAAATGGGAGATATCTTTACGGTACGTTTTGCCAATTGTCATTTTGATGAAAATAATTTCTTAGCATTATGAGGAGAAAAGAAATAATTGAAAAAACAAATTACATGGAATGTACAATCATTGCAACAATTTGATCATCATACAAACTAATGTGAACTCGAAGTTCAAAAAATAATTCATTTGCAAAATATTGCAAATCAATTGCCAAATGCATTTACTAGCTCACATATTCCAACTGAAAATGCTCCAATTCATACTAAAGTCCTTGAAGGACAACTAAATACCATAGTAAATGAGCATAAAGTACGCCTGAAGCATGGTAGACCAATCGGTTCTGAAGATAAGAATTCTCAAAAAAGAAAAAGCAAATAAACAAAATGGTCAGATCGAGGAAATAGATATTTTAAATGTTAAGGTAGGCATAACTAATAAAAAATCTCTAGAAGAGATTTAGGTACCTGAAAGTGAAGAAAATAATGAGATTTCAATAAGTTATGTCGATACTGAAACAATATGGAATTGATTTGGAACTATTATTGATAACATTTTTAGATATAATGTGGCGCTAGAAATTGTAAATGAAAATGAGGCTCATGAACCAAAATTCCTCTAAGAATGTCGGCGAAGAAAAGATTGGCCAAATTGGAAACATGTGATCTAAGCTTAATTAAACTCACTTGCGAGGCATGAAGTTTTTAGACCTATAGTCCGAACACCTAATGGTGTAAAACCAATTGACTACAAATAGGTTTTTGTGCAAATGAGCAATGAGAAAAATGAAATTGTGATATATAAAGCACGACTTATGATACAAGGGTTTTCACAAAGACTATAAATTGATTATGAGGAGACTTACTTTCTTGTGGTGGATGCAATCACCTTTAGATATTTGATTAGTATGGCTGCTTATAAAAGACTTAATATGCACCTAATGGATGTTGTTACATCCTACTTGTATGGATCACTTGATAATGATATATATATATATATATGAAAATCCCTGAAAGATTTAAGATACCTGAAACATATAACTTTGAGTGATAGAGGAATATACTAAATTAAATTGCAAAGATCTTCATATAGATTAAAACAATATGAGAACATCTGGTATAATTGCCTTAGTGAGTATCTGCTACAAAAAGGGATACAAAAATGATCGTATTTATCCATGTGTTTATAAAAAGGTTAGGATCTGAATTTGTTATCATCACTGTATATGTTGATGATTTGAACATTATCAGAACTCCAAAATGTCTTTCAGAAGCAGCAAAACTTTTAAAATGAGAGTTTAAGATGAAAGACCTTGGAAAAAAAAAATGTTATCTTGGATTACAAATTGAAAACTTAGAAGGAGTAATATTTGTTCGTCAGTCAACATATGTCAAAAGGATCTTAGAGTGATTTTACATAGACAAGGAGCATCTATTAAGTACACCTATGGTGGTTAGATCACTTGAAGTGACAAAAGATCATTTTCAACCTCGTGAAGAAGGTGAAGAATTTATTGATCATGAAGTACCATATCTTAGTGTTATCGGGGCATTAATGTATCTGGCTAATGACACAGTACTGGATATAGTATTTTCAGTAAATTTGCTAGCGAGATATAGTTTTTCACCAATACAAAGACATTGGAAAGGAATAAAACATATTTTTAAATACTTCTGAGGAACAATTGATAAAGGTTTATTTTATTCAAATAAATTTAATTCACCATTAATTGGTTATGCAGATCCAGGGTATTTATCTGATCCACATAAAGGATAATTCCAAACTGGCTATTTGTTTACATTTGGTGATGCAACTAGATCTTGACGCTTAACAAAACAAACGATAGCAGTTACTTCATCAAATCAGGCAAAATTACTTGCAATTCATGAAGTAAGTCGTGAATGTGTATGGTTGAGATCCATGATTTAACATATTCATAAATTGTGTAGCCTATCACTCAACGAAAAGGCCCTAACAACATTGTATGAAGACAATGCTGCTTGCATAACCCAATTAAAATAAGGATACATCAAAGGAAACAAGACTAAACATATCTCACCAAAGTTCTTCTTCACTCATAATTTTAAAAAAGATGGTAAAATTGATATTTAACAAATCTATTCAAGTGATAATCTAGCAGATTTATTCACTAAGTCATTACTAACAACAACATTTGAGAAGCTGGTTCACCAGATTGGAATGCGCCAATTAAGGGACCTGTAATGATGCTATAGTAAGGGGAAGATACACGCTGTACTCTTTTTCCTAGGCCATGGATTTGTCCCATTGGGTTTTCCTAGCAAGGTTTTTAACAAGGTAGCCAATGATGCATATACTTATTATGGACATTCAAAAGGGAGTATTATAAAATATTATATACAAATGTCTACAACCTTTGAAATCCCTATGCACATCAATGTGTATGCAACCTTTCGTATTCCAACTTTTGGCATTCTCTATGAATATGTATACAACTTTTGACATTTTCCATGAATGTGTATATAACCTTTGGCATTTTAACTCTAAAGGTCCCCTAGCTAATAGAGACTTTGTGTGATCATATGTACAATACTCATGAGTTGAGTAAAAGAATTACTCACTTCCTCTACATTTCTCTCTATCATTTTTGAGTATCTTGTTCATAGAAATACTCTTACTTTTACATGTTTTACAACATATTGAATTTATTAGCTATTAATATCAAACAGAACAGCTTCAATCTTCTCAAATATGTCAAGTCTCTTGGGGTACATCCCATAACTCGAGAGCAGATATACAGCATTGTGCGCCATTGCACCTCAAAGGTAAAAAAATAGAAAAAAATTTTATGGTCAAGCTAAATTGCATTGAAATGAAGGCCAGTAATAAAAATCAAAATTGGTGTAGCCTAAAATCATGTTTTGATTTGCTTAAGTAAACTGCTTGATAACATTGTATAAATTTATATAATTTGACTTTATATGATGTATTAAACAAAACTTAAAGATCCCATTTTGCACACTATAAAAGGATCAGGTTGTGTTAATTTTATATAATGCAACTTTCCTTTAATGCACATATTATAATGTATAAGCTTATATGCTTAACTCCATTTAGCCTATCATTATATTATTAATCAATCATTTCTTCCTTTGATTAGATAAAATTGTATACATAATGAGTGAGAAAACATATTCCAATTTTATACATTTTAGTCCTCTCTCTCAGTATCAATCATACATAATGTTAAGATTTTATCAAACTTTATCATATCATATTTTATCTTACTAGGCATTATACTATTGAATCATATAACTTAATAAACGGCCCAACCATATGTAAAATTTGTGACAGTTACGGTGAAAGAAGAGAATATAGCAGTAAGCGTACGACTCGTGTGTGTAAATATAAATTTTGTAACAATTAAACTTTTTGAATGGACAAATGCAGCTTGTTGGGCTTGCTTTACTCCTTGGAGACCTTAACAAGATCAAGTGGGGTCTGCTTAGAGGACCGTCAAATCATTGAGCCCATTATCTGCATAACACATGACTGATGGAGCCCATAGAGAAGGCCAACTATTTTTTTAATAAACGACTAAAGCCTGCTAAATGTTTTACTTAATGGCTGTTCATAGCATTTACAAGTTACAACCATGCCGAAAAAATTATGATTTATTAATAAAAAAATATTTTAATCTTTTTGTAAACTTATAGGATGACTACAAATTTTGTTGATCCCTTTTTTGAGCTACAACAAGTATATTATATTTGTTTCTTTTACATATCAGAACTATTAATTTTTTTGATAATTATGGACGCCAAACCCTAAAATACATAATTAAGGACTCTTAGTCTCTTTAATATATCATTACAGACACCCATAAAATTATATAAACACCATGGCTAGACTAGATAAAAACCATTTAAAACTCCTTAACCCAAGAGGCCCAGTTATGAAGACTCACACTGTTTGAGTAACACTTTCATTTGGTGTTTTACTTTTCAGTGTTTGGTAGGAAAATTTTAAAAAAGAGGCCCAACAATTAAATTTTAAAAAACAAGTTGTAAGATGATATAACAGAATAAAGTAAAGTGTCAAGGAATGTAATAAAAAAAGTATGTCATTATATTATTTAAAATTTTAATGAACAAAAGAAATGATTATTAATAGAATGAAATGCTTTATAATTTATTTTTAAAGTATTATATTTATAAATAAAAATACTATTTTAGTAATTATTTTTAGTTAAAGATGATATAATGGTAAAAAGATGATTTGCCACAAGTAAGTTGCCACAATATGGATTTCATATTATTAGCGGACGTTTGAATCAAAGCAACTTAGTTACTTATGGTTCAAGCAAAATAATTAAAGTAATTTCAAATGTAGTTCTCATGCTCTCCACTACGTGTCTTGAAATCTTTACGTGCTTCAATTTGAGCTATGACCACAAAATCCAACTATTTTTTATTTTTATTTTTCATAAAAGGACAAAAGCGTGCATAAATGGTTTACCTAATGAAAGTCTAACAACAATTACCATTTTGGGAAAAAAATTAATCTTTTCATGATAAAGTTTGTCATCTTTTTGTTGATTTATGGGATTACTAAAGATTTTCACTCTTAGTGCTACATATCAGAACTCTTAGTTTTTTTTTTTGGTTGATAATTTTATGGATCATAAATAGAATTGAACTTTCATGCTAGAATTTGAAATCAATTTTTTTTTTTGCCATCTTTAAAATAAGATTACAGTTTTATATTACACTGAAAGTTATTTTTTTAAAAAATAAATATTAAAATAGGTATCCACAATATACAGATCAAATATCATAAAGTTAGATAATATTTTATAATAAAAAACTTAGAATGTAATTTACACAACTTTAATCTATCATTAATAAACCACTTATAATTAATAATTAGCATTTCTCTTGGTTACAGCAAAAGAAATAACTTGCTTTGATGAAAAAAGAAAACAAAAAACTCGTGGTAATTTCCAGTTAATTGCCGACACGCTACCCAAAGTAACATAGTTTCTACGTGCCTGGATTCTTTCAAGTTTTCACAATCATTAAATGAATCTAACCCAAAACCTAATAATGATTGGCGGACCAGTCAAGTCATCTTGGACTTTGATGCACTCAGAACCTTACTTTGCTTGCCAATTGGTGTCGTGGCTTGTGGGACTATCCAACTGGCACAACAGGCTTCTCGACACCTGTCCCATCCTCAAAAGCACGAGGACCCCATACCCCCCAAAAAAATTTATTGAAACGTTTAGATAGAGGTGATGTGGTGTTCAGTGTCAATATCATCAAGTTCTCACTCTTTATTCTTAATAATTTTATTAATATTATTTTATTAAATCAACTATCATATATATATATATAAATATTAATTAATATTTTTTCATACATATAACATTTGAGGATCAACTTGTGCAGCATGTAGACCAAAGTCCATGCTTACCCACATGGAAAAGCGAGGCCAATCATGGCCGTTTCAGGACAAAACAAGGTGTCATTCTCAGAAAACACAGAGTTGGTAATGGTATGCATTGGGACGCATCAGTTCCCACGCTTTAAGCTGCGAAAATTTAAGAGGAGCCCAGCTTCCTGGACCTGTACACTAATCATTTGTCTCATCATACCAAACGCCTATGAAGATCATGACCCACCACCTTTCCCATTAGGTATTCATGGACTTTTGGCTCCTCAGCTTCAAGCTCACAAGGAAATGCACACAAAAAGCAAGGGAGAAGCTTGTTGATCTCAGAAAACGAATATTGGAGAGCTTTTAGGGTGTGTTTATGTATGAATGATGAAGAATACGCTTTTAGAAAAGGCTTCACTTGACGTGCAAATTTTGGCCTAGAGTTTAGGGCTTATCGACTTGGGGGGTTCCTTGTTTGCTCGAGACACTTTACCAACCATCATCAACCACGACACCAACCTAAACAAGCAAACGCTATTGAGCGTCTATGGGAGGAAGGAAGCTTGACATAAAGCTAACCTAAAACATGCTAAAGCCTAATCTGATGAGGACTTGTACCTGTTAAAAATAGTTAGTTTAAAAAATTAAGTTAAAAAATATGTGGTTATGATAGGCTTCTAAATAAATTAAATATATCTAAAACTTATATATATGGTTATTCACATTACATATTAAATTAGAAAATTGAAGAAAAATTAAATACTATTAACTAATTTATATTTGTTTCATATTTTATTTAAATAAATAAATAATTTCTGTTCAAATTTAAACATTTATTTTTTAACGGTAATATTTTTATTTAAATTTTAACAAATACAATTTTTAAAGAAACACAATTTTTTAGAGGAATTCGTATAAATTCTGGTTATAAATACAAATTGGATAAATTAAAAAAGGATTGATAAAAATAAAAGAATTTCCTCCTCTTCTTAGACATTTTACTATGTTTTTATTTAAAAAATTTTCACAAAAAAATTTATAGAGATTGTTGTCTGTAAATTTTTACATGTTTAAAATAATTCATAAAAGTAACTTGCTATTAATCTAACAACAAATTAAATGAGAACTGATATTACCTAAAGAATAGTGTGGTTAAAGATATGTTTATAGGTACTATCTTTATCTTTTATATATGTTATGGTTATGGTTAGATACTTTTTCTTTAGGTACATGTAGACCATGGTCATGCTACAAAACAAAACGGGGAATTAAGTGGGTGTGTCCAAACCCAACAATATATATGTAAAAGCTCGCTTTCTGTGATTTGACCCCACAATCCGACAAGGCTTTGTCAGTATTAGGCGACTTCAATTGACCCCTTTTTTCCCGTATGTGATGGAAGCCCTACTCCACCTTATTTTATGATTCCCTTCATCTTATCTTCTTATCCACTTCACGAATAGGAAGGAAGAAAAAACAAAAAGTTTACTACAGTAACAGTGTAGCTTGATCTCTGCTAAAATTTTAAAATTGTCTTGCTGGCAGCATCAGTATGGCCTTATAAATTGTACCAAATGCAGCTGCTGTACCATTCTGGAATTGCACTTAAAATGAAAAAGCTCACATTTTTTTTTTCCCTTAATCTGTCAATATTGTAAGTGGATCTGTAGTCAGGAAACTGGCATGCATGAACCAGTTGTAATGTTTGTGATTTTGGCCTTCACTTAACTACCAAGGGATGCATAATAAGTTTTGATTGTACTGAGGAAAACCATTAGCAATCCAAACTTCAGAAAACAGCCTACGAATGATGACAAAGGAAAACAACTCGTCAGATTCAAACAAGAAAAGAGAAAAAGATCCATCCTTGGTATGAACATCAGTTTCTTCCACACAAAAATTATCTCCAATTCAGCTGGAACTTTTAATCAAACAATGTAACATCTTATAACTGTCACATTCAATTTTTGGCAGCTCATGAGCAATTAATGATTTGAAATTTTTGTCGGTGTCAAACATAAAAAAAATTTAAAAAGATTGGTGGCCAAACATTTAAAAAATAAAAGTAAAGAATTTTGTAATTATAATTTAGTAATTTGAAAATTGCATTGAAGACCTTTATTCATTCCTATAAATAGAGAGTTTCAAAATCTCATTTCTCACAACCAAGAAATAAACAATCCTATATATAAAGAAAATTATGATATTAGTATTTTCCTATTAGCAAGAGATATAAAAATATTGTATTATTCTTACTATATAGAGAGAATGTGTAATTCTTATTTTTTTCATAGCAAAACACTTTCTTCTTTGTTTGTGATTTTTTATCCTATTGAGGTTTTTCCACGTAAAATTTTGTATGTTATCTCAAATTATTTGCTACAATTTTACTTTTATCCAGTGTCTATTTGCTCTACAATTGGTATTAGAGCCTATTTGGTTGTGTTATTATCTACTTATCAGATTGCCACTGATATAGTGGATTTTCCAAATTATTCACGTGCACATGTAACTATTCATATATACGGTTACTGTTCATATGTATAGTTACTATTCACAAACTAGTGGGAGCTATTTTTGCTCACAAATAGGATGTGATTGAAACAATGATGACAAAATTTAAGATTAAAAAGTTCAAAACCTCATTTCTAACAATTAGGAAAGAAACAATCTTATATATAGAGAGAGTTATGATATTAGTATTATCTTATTAGCAAGAGATATAAAAATATTGTATTATTCTTGTTATATAGAGAGAAGGTATAATTCTTATTTTTCACATAGCGAAACACTTTTTTCCTTGTCCATAGTTTTTTCTCTTATTGGGGTTTTTGTGTGTTATCTCAAATTGTATGTTACAGTTTTACTTCAATCCGGTGTCTATTTGCTCTACAATTAGAATCAGAGTCTATTTGGTTGTGTTATTATCTACTTATCATATGCTCTGTGACTGCCACTGATATAATGGATCCTCCGCATTAGAAAATAAGTAAGATTATTTTTACCCAAGGTACTGAGTACTATTCACGTGCACATGTAACTATTCATTTATACGGTTACTGTTCATATATATGGTTACTATTCACAAAAATAGTGGGAGTTATTTTTGCTTATAAATAAAATGTAATTGAAACAATGATGAAAAAATTTAAAATTAAAAAGTTCAAGGATAGTAATTTCTTACTGTGAAGGTTGAAGATAAAAGTCATTTTCATAAATGATAATTGCCTTGCGACTATCAGTGAGAGGCCAATAGAATTATAGATGAAAATAAATGAAACGAAATGGACGGTAATGCAGTTGCAAATCTTCATTTAGCACTTGCAAATGAGATATTATCTAGAATAGAGGAGAAGAAGACGATGATAGAAATTTAGAATCATTTGACCAAATTATACAAGGCCGAGTCACTACACAACAAAATTTTCTATAAAAAGAAATTATACACTCTGCGGATGTCCAAAACTACTTTAGTGACGGAGTACATCAATACTCTGAATACTCTATTTTCTCAACTCATATTGTTGGGTCACAAAATAAAGGCTAATGAACATGCTTAAATTCTGCTTCAAAGCCTACCAGATTCCTATGACCAACATGTCATCAACCTGACCAATAATATTGTTATAGACTACTTAATTTTTAATGACAATGTACCAGCTATTCTGGAAAAAGAAAATCGACGCAAAAACAAGGAAGACAAGTTGATTTGTTCACAACAAGCGAAAGCATTGGCAGTGATAAGAGGAAGATCAACATATCATGGCTCAAGTGGAGTTAGAATTGAGGTAAATCAAAATCGAAGAGCAAGAAGAATATCAGGTGTTTTAAATGTAACAAAAAAGGACATTACAAAAATGAGTGTTGGATTTTAAAGAATGCAAAGGCCAAAGGCAATGATACTGAGTTGTCAAGTGCTCAGGGTTGTGTTGCAAGTACCTTAGATGATGGAGAAGTCTTATAGAGCAAGATAGCAATAATTGCTAATGGCAGAAAAAGGTTTAATGATATCTAGCTTGTAGATTCAGCGGCAATATGGCACATGACCTCATGGAGAGACTGATTCCATCAATATAAACCTATTTCTGGAGGATATGTATATATAGGAAATGATCATTTCTTAGAAATTGCTGGAATAGACACTATCAAACTAAAGATGTATGATGGTACAACTCACACCATCCAATAGGTTCGACATGTGAAGGGTCTCAAGAAAAATCTTTTGTCTTTAGGACAATTTGATAGCAATGGGTATAAAACCCAGATACAGGATGACATTCAAAAAGTCATTAAAGGCGTGCTTGTAGTTATGAAAGTAGAAAAGATAGGGGCTAACCTATATATACTTAAAAGAGAAATACAACAACAAGGAGAAGTTTCAATTGCATCAACTGATCCAACAGCGGAGGGATCAACTATATCGTGGCATTGTAAACTTGGCCACATGTCAAAATATGGATTGAAGGTTCTTGCAGAATGAAATCTTCTTCCTGGACTTAAAAAGGTTTCTCTATCTTTTTTAGAGCATTGTGTTACAAGTAAGTAGCATAGATTGAAATTCAATAGCTCTAAAGAGAGAAGTAAAGCTATTGTAGACCTAGTGCATTATGATGTTTGGCAAGCACCAGTCATATCCCAGGGAGGAGTAAAGTATTTTGTGTCATTTATCGATGACTACTCTAGGAGATGTTGGGTGTCTCTAATAAAGAGAAACGGAGATATGTTTAAAGTTTTCAAAATCTTTAAAGCACATATGGAATGTGAATATGAGAAAAAGATTAAATGCCTAAGATCAAATAATGGAAGAGAATACATCAGTGATGAATTTAATACTTTTTGTCAATAATAAGATATCAAAAGACAATTCACGGTGGTGTACACTGTACAACAAAATGGAGTGGCAGAGCGGATGAACAAAACTTTGTTGGAAATGACAAGAGCAATATTAAGAATTACTAGATTAACTAACTCATTTTGGGTAGAAGTAATCAAGACAACTTGCTACGTGATCAATTAGTCACCATCAACTACAATTGATCTGAAGACCCCAATGGAGATATGAACTGGGAAGCTAGCTGATTATATAAACCTCTATATGTTTAGAAGTCTAGTATACGTGATGTACAATACTTAAGAAATTTCAAAACTAGATCATAAATCTAGAAGATGCTGATTCTTGGGATTTGCTGACGGAGTAAAGGGGTATTACCTGTGGGATCTTACTAACCACAAAGTTATAGTCAGTAGAGATGTCTTCTTTCCTTAAGAGAAACAACATATACATGAAGGTGATAGGACTTCAAAAGAAATAATTGTGACTCCACAAGTTTAATGGTTAACTCGGGAAAGGAAGGAACCTATGTGGCACTCAGATTATATTATGGAAGGGAACATTGCATACTGTCTACTCACAGAAGATGGAGGGCCTTTGACTTTTAGAGAGACTATGGAAAGCCCATAAGCTTCTATGTGGTTGACAGCAATGTAAGAAGAAATTGAAGCACTCCATAAGAACAAGACGTGGGATCTTATTCTACTACCAAAAGGACGAAAGGCCATCAAGAACAAATGTGCTTACAAGATCAAAAGAACAAGTGATGATTAAGTTGAATGATATCAGGCTAGATTGGTGGTAAAATGATTTTCGTAGAAAGTAGGCATTGATTACAATGAGATATTTTATCTGGTTGTTTGACTCATAACGATTCAAATGGCCTTGGCAATGTGTGCTACACTTGATTTACATTGAGAGCAATTAGATGTGAAAACTGCATTTCTTCATGGTGATATTGAATAAGAAATTTATATGTTCTAGCTAGAAGGGTTTAAAGAAAAAGGAAAAGAGAACTTGGTTTATAGGTTAAACAAATCTTTATATGGTCTCACACAGGCGCCGAGATGTTGGTATAAGAGATTTGATTCCTTCATCATGAGCCTTGGATATAACTGACTTGAAGCAGACTCTTGTATATACATTAAGAGGTTTGGTGGAAATGATTTCATTATTTTGCTATTGTATATAGACGACATGCTGATAGCAAGCCCCAACAAAGATCGTATCAATGAATTAAAGGCACAATTGGCTAGGGAATTTGATATGAAGGACTTGGGACCGACAAACAAGATTCTAAGGATGCAAATTCATCGAGACAGAAATAATAGGAAGATTTGACTTTCTCAAAAGAATTATTTAAAGAAAATCTTGCGACGCTTCAATATGCATGATTGTAAGCCAATCTCTGCCCCACTTCCAGCATGAGTCTTAGCAGTGAAGAAGAGAGGAAGGAAATGTCTTGAGTATTGTACACATCAACGGTGGCTAGTTTATTGTTCGCTATGATTTGCATAAGACTTAACATTGTACAAGTAGTGGGAGTAGTTAGTCGATATTTGGCAAATCCTGACTGAAAGCATTGGAATGCTGTAAAAAGGGTCCTAAGATACATTAAAGGGACTACGGATATTGCATTGCGTTATGGAGGATCAAATGTCACAATCAGAGGCCATATAGATTCATATTTTGTAGGTCATCTTGACAATAGCAAATCTATTGGTAGTTATGTGTTTACTCTAGCAGGCGAAGCTATAAGTTGGGTTTAAAAACTGCAACCTATTTTAGCCACTCAACAACAGAGTCAAAATATATTGTAGCTACACAATCTAGCAAAGAAGCAATCTGATTACAAATATTATTGGAAGAGTTTGGGTACAATCTTGGGAAGATTACACTATTTTGTGATAATCAAATTGCTCTCCACCTGGCAAAGAATCCATCATTCTATTCTAAGACTAAATACATACGAGTTCAATATCACTTTATCTAAGGAAAGATGGAAGAAGGAAGTGTGGATATACAAAAAATTCATACTAAAGATAACCTAGCAAATGCAATGATAAAGCCTGTGAATATTGATAAGTTCATATAGTGTAGATCTTCTATTAGCCTAATAGAAACATGAGCAGCAGGAGATGACAATGATGAAAGAATGGTGTGAAGATTGATTGATTCTTAATCAAATCTTTAAGTGGGCTATTGTCAGTGGTAGGTGCCAAACATAAAAGAAAATTAAGGAGGTTGGTGGCCAAACCTTTGAAAAATAAAAGGAAAGAATTTTGTAATTACAATTTAGTCGTTTGAAAATTGCATTGAAGCCCTTCATCCATTCCTATAAATAGAGAGCTTCAAAACTTTATTTCTCCCAACCAAGAAAGGAGCAATCTTATATATAGAGTTATAAGATATATAGAGAATTGTGAGATTAGTATTCATCTATTAATAATAAATATAAAAATATAGTATTACCCTTGCTATATAAAAATAAGGTGTAATTTCTATTTTTTTCTCATAGTGAAACACTTTCTTCTTTGTTCGTGATTTTTTTTTTATTGGAGTTTGTTCGCGTAAAATTTTGTGTCATTTCAAATTATTTATTACAATTTTACTCTATCTGGTGTCTATTTACTCTACAATTTTAAATATCAATATGGATACCTTTCAAGCCTGCTCTCTCTTTTTCCTTTCTACTAGATTCCATGACAATAATAGATAGCCTCGAGCAACTTGTTATGAAAGTATGGTTGAAAACTGGGAATGTTAAATGAACAATGTTAAAAATACGACAGCCTCAAGTAACTTGATATGAAAGTGTATGAGTTATGTTAATTGAACAATGTTTAAAATACCCAAGGAGCAGGAAAACCACCTAGAAAGATTAGTCATATCAATTTCTTCATCTCTAGAAACCGCAGATATTTTCCTCTCATCTTACTTATAAAAAAGAAACAGGTGTGCCTTTGAGGGTGACAAGTGGGCAGTTCCTTGTCCAAACAGAAGAGTATTGGCCCCATAGGTAGCATACAAGAAGAAAAGCAAAGATAATTGTTTCTACAGAGCAAAAGATAGAAAGCTCCGCACGGTATCTAATTTGATAGGCCAATTTGACCCTTAAATTACAAGTTCCAGCAAATTAATAGAAATGGCCAACTATATATCCTGCAGCCTATGCTCTTCATCCGACTTTTAAATCTTTCATCAAATTCCTACTTCACTCATCGATTTTCAAATTTTTCCCTCCTCAGTTATCATTAATTTACCTAATGATGGAGGGCGAAGAGTATATTCAAGCATCAAAAGAACATAATGTTGTAAGCTTCACCAGCCCAAAGCCACCTCCGAATCCGAAGAAGAAGAACAAGATAGAAAACAAGAGGAGGTTCAGTGATGAACAAATTCGATCACTTGAGTGCATATTTGAATCAGAGTCAAAGCTCGAACCAAGGAAGAAGATGCAGCTAGCAAGAGATCTTGGGTTGCAGCCTCGCCAAGTCGCCATATGGTTCCAAAACAGAAGAGCCAGATGGAAATCAAAACTGATAGAGCAAGACTACAGGAAACTCAGAGATGAGTACGACAGTTTAGCATCTTTGTTTGAGTCCATAAAGAAAGAGAAGGAATCTTTGCAGGCTGAGGTAACTTAAATTTTCTCTTTTAGTTGGAGTACTTACACAATTTCCAAGGCCGTATACTCAAGTATATATATGTTTGATAACAGGTACAAAAGCTAAGAGATTTAATGGAGACATGTCATGATGGTAGAAGGGAAAGCAAGGTTGGCAATGAAAATAGCACAGAGGATGGTGCTTCAGGCAGTGGAAACAGCAATTGGAGGGCTGAGGCAAAGCCATGTTTCTCAAATGAAGGTTCAGAGGACGCCATGACTGATAATATGAGAGAGTTGGCATCTCTTGAAAAATGGTGTAGTGTTGATCCAAGTGGTCTATTGGATCAATCTTGCAGCAGTTCACAATGGTTGGATTTCTGGAATTGAAAAAGTGATCTTCAGAACTCACAAAATTTGTACATGCTCCCTTGAAGAAGGAACAAGGACTCACTGGTTGGCTCTTCTGCAGCCAGCACTTGTAAGCATGCAGGCCCAAGCAGGACATCGTAACTTTCATTGGATTAGCCAGGAAGATCAACGACGAAGTTTTGTAGGCCTTGAGATGATAGAGATAGAGTTGAGATTTGAGATTGTCACACTGAGTTGTTCATATTTGGAAGAATAAAGTATGTGCCATGTCATCTCTGTTCATGCTTGCATATGCCTTTCCAAACTTTGTGCCATTCTACTACATTTTCTTTCCTTTTTCCTGATCTTTTCTGGTTTTATCACTTGAGCTAAACCAAATTAAGTGATTGCGTTGATCTTTAGGACATAGCTAGTATACTACAAGTATGAAACGAATTGGAGTGAGATATTGCTTAACTTGGTAAAGCAATGAGCCAGTTAAGCTTGACTTACTGGTTCATTTCCATTCTATACTAGGTGTACGAAGTAAAATGCACTAAGAAAAAAAAAGTGTATGAAGTAAATGCAGCTGGATTATCATACTTTGATCAACACTGTTCAAGTATGTGAAAGACCTTCCTAAAATAAACAGAAGAAGCAACATAAACCAAAGATTTCCAGTTTTGTGCCTCAAGTACACCCTATCTAAATTCATGGTCATTACTCATTCGAATTACTTCCTGGTAAACAAATCAAAATCAGCAGCACACTGATCTATGCGTTTCAGTTGCAAACATAGCAATACACAGCCATATTTTGGGGCACACTGAAAATAATTTATATTATGAATTAGAATAATAAGCCATCACATCCTTGGCGGAAGCGCCGGCAAAGTAGAAGGTAAGGAAAATTGAAGTATATCCAAATGAGTCCCGAGCCGCAATTTAAGACTCCCATACAGATATTTTAAAAGGCAGAAAGTTTTTTAGCTGTTTTTCTATATATTCAGCATCTTGAGATGGGACATCAAATCATGACAGTTTGGCCGAGTGGTCTAAGGCGCCAGATTTAGGCTCTGGTCCGAAAGGGCGTGGGTTCAAATCCCACAGCTGTCATTATACAAATTTTTAACTTTTCATTTTGACCATTCCGAGCTTTCTTTTTAAATTTCTTTTGTTTTTCATTGATCGTATACTAGTAATCGGTGTTTTGTTCATGCGAATAGCTGGTGAAGAGTTAATCTACAACAAATCTTCAATACGGCTGTGGAGAATGGGATCAACCTCTTTGACATTGCTGATTTTATAGGGACAGGAAGGCTCAATGAGCAGGGCTCAACAGAGAAAGACGTGGTTATATGACGTTAGGTTGCAACTTGCAGTGTCGTAGAGATAGATTTATTTTGTGAATCCATGCTTCGAGAAGAGTAAAAGGAAGAAAAATCTAACAGAAGCAGATTACCATTAAAGTGAAGAGTGAAAAGGTTGGGGGCATATTAGTAAGGATGTTCTAAAACATCTTTCGTCATACTGTTTTTGTGGAAAAATGTTTCATCCAAAATAAAACTTTGTTCTTTTATTTCCATCCTGGAATGTAGCACCCAATCACCCTTATATGAAATGCAAATCCATGGGAAAGGGAAATTTCCTGAGTTGATAGTACAACCGAAAGCACCTAAAGCCCTAGGAGATGACAGTGACTGAAACGCTTATATTAAATTGAATATATGTTTAAAATTTATTTTTCTAAAGAATAAAATGGCAATGAAAAAATTTTAAACTTCATTCTCGTTATTTAAAATCTTATTCTTGTTGTGTCAAAAATGAAATAAAAGTAAAGAGTAATATTATAAAAGTAACGTACAAATCATTCTATTATATTAATAACCATAAAATTGTATATACTTTGTCATTTAATTCATCATCACTCATCTCCCTCTTTTAACAGTCATTCCATTTTATTATCTCTAAAACTTTCAAACAAAAGATTTTGAACGACATGCTATATAACTTCATATTTTCTAATAAAAGTGACAATCGAACCAAAAAAAGAACCGAACAACAAACTGAAAATAACATTAAAATTGTCATGGTAGACTTCAGCTCTCTGAAAGTAGGCTAGCCATTGATACTAGATATTGACCTCAATCAAGCCCAAGGTTGCGCTTCAGAAGAATAGTCCAAGTAGATTGAGGTAAAAATTATTAACTCATGTAAGTGCTAATATGACATACCAAGGGTAACAAGGTAGTGCACGATTAAGATAAAAATTAAAAAAGATAATGTCATCACATATAACGAAGACACAAATGTCGATTGATACTAATGTGTCTCAAACAAGAGATCAAAATCATAACAGTAACTAATAATGCGATTCTCAAAAATATTGTTTAACAAGCCTAAAATTTTAACAGGTTAATGAACTTCCAGGATCACAAAATACACCAGCAATCCATGACAATCCATTCTCCTTTCAATCATAAAAGTTTACTTGATCTTCTTCTTTGGCCTCAGCTGTTATAAAACAAATAAAAGAACTTAATCATTAGATAATATACAAAAAATATGCCATTTGTAAAATAAGAACAGTCGCACAGGTAACAACATAACGTATCCATAAATCAAAATGGCATACCTGGTTGCTATGTCCACACTTCTTTTTCCTGCAGTTGACAGCACGGGGGTGTAAACGAGCATAACACCTACAAAACAAAACGAGGCATAATTACCTTACGGAGAAGGATTCTCTACAGTCAAATTATTTGACTGTAGAGTGCAATACATACAAAAAGTAGTTGTAGATATGTTTTTTAATTTTAACACATTTTTCGAGACTTTGATATTTAAATTCTCGTTGGAAAATTTACTCTAAAGTGGATAATCCCACTGTAGAAAATCCACTCTTTACACTCCTTGCAAGCATTTAATTACTGTCGTCTCACGAAAGCACTCAGAAACTAACATCTAACGAGCGCTGGAAGTGAAACCTAGACAGTCATAAATCATTGGCTAATTTGAAGAAGTCACTGAACATGAGTAATGCAAAAGTGTGGCAATGGATAAAACTGTCAAATTTATACTGATTACTTTCCAACAAGCACACCCCGAGGCCCTGTTTAACATTAAATGAAAATACGTATGGCTATACAATAGTTATAAATATAACAAACGTCTACTTTCTGGAATAAAAAAAAGAATCAGAACTGCACTATAACATTGATTTCACAATCAAATTCGAATTTCAACAATCATATTTTACACTATAAACCCAGAGAGAAAGAATCTAAGACAGTTAAGCTCATAGTCCAAATTCATGCACAACCAAATTTCTAGGCATTTTATTTAAAATATATGTAATCAGACGTTAACTCTCCAGAGCTTGAGAACTACATTTGAAACTACCAGCCTGAACCACAAGAAACTGCAATACTTCAAACGTCCGCTAATAATATAAAAGCTATATTGAGCGAACTTACTTGCGGCAGATCATCTTGTCCTGATTATATTTCCTGGCCAATGCCATCAAAGATGGCTCGATAATGCCACCACGAAGCCTCAAAACAAGGTGCAACGTCGACTCTGCAAAATATGAGTAACGAATCAAATTTAATCAAAATTCAAACAGGATTCCCCCCTGTTTTTTTCTTTTTTGGTAATTTCTGGCCACCCAAACACTAACCTTTCTGGATGTTGTAATCGGCAAGAGTACGGCCATCCTCCAGCTGCTTCCCGGCAAAGATCAATCTTTGCTGGTCCGGTGGAATACCTGGGCACCAAAAAGTAAGCCACGACACAAAATTATTCAGTAAATAGAAAAACGAAATCACGATCAATCATTTTCATCGGCTAATAAACGAAGGGATGTACCTTCTTTGTCCTGAATCTTAGCCTTCACATTGTCAATAGTATCGCTGGACTCGACCTCGAGGGTGATGGTCTTCCCGGTTAGGGTTTTCACGAAGATCTGCATTTTTTTTCCGATTTTCTCTATGCCTGCTTCTCTCTTGACTCCCGCCGAAACGGCCTCTGCTATGCTGCTTTGCGGGTTTCACTAATATACTCTGAATTTTAAGATTAGGGTTTTTCCCTGCCGTCGCAGTGCGTTTGGTAACCGGAATTAGCAGGTACGGATGGCTAATTCCGCTGTTTGCCACTTGTCAGGATGGAATATAAGAAATAATTAGATTTACATATAGTTATTTATTTATTTTTATTATGTTGTTGTTTAATTAAAACATAAATTCTTTTGTTTAATTAATAATAATATATAATTTAAATTTAAAATGTAATTATTTATTTTGGTCCATTAATCTTATTCTATTAGTTTTAAACAAGTCTTTTCAATTCAAAATTTTTTTAAAATAATCTCTTAAATTTTGTATTTATTGTTATAGAAAATTTTAAATGAAATCTGTTAAATACTAAACATCTATTATGTCTTAACTGAATTGGAGTCCACATATATTTTCTATTTTATTTTTTGGTAAGTTATTTTATATCATACATTATTTGTGAAAAAATAAATTAATATACTCATTATATTTCAATTATGTTATTTTTAATAAAAACATAAAAAATATATAAAGGACTAACTATATCACAATAAATATATAGTTAAATAATTTTATTATTTTTAAATTAAATTATATATTATTATTAATTAATCATACATATATTTATTATAATTTAATTAAAAAAATTATAATAATAATAATATAAAAATCTGAATTTGTCTTCCCGGCTCTTGTCACCATTGATGAAAACTCTAGCCCCAAATCAAATTGCTCCTTCTTTGTCTTCTTCAAATTTAACCCTAAGTCTTCTCTTCTGCATTTACATTATTTCTTTTTATATAAGTAACAAATCTAATTCAATTTTATCAACCAAATTATATTTGTTTCCATTACATAATAAGTTTCATATTATTTATCAGAATCATATTTTTTAATAAATTATTTGTAATGAATGAATAATTCATAATAAATGTTAAATTATATTAAAAGAAAAGAAAACCAAACGCAAAAAGCACATGGTTTTTTCTGAAATTTTGAGCAGTATAAGTCAAAAAAAGAAAGATTTGCTCGAGTGAAACCCCATATCTGTTACAAGAAAATACTACAATGCTTGAAAATAATTTGAAAAAAAAGTTGGATTCGCCTATATGATGTTGGGGGATTCGCCCCCACCAGGGGAAATCACTCTGGCCACTATTCAATTTATATATATATATATATATATATATATATATATATGCATCAGAAGAAAATACGATTGTGAAATAGTGAAGTAAATATAATTTATTAAAATTTTATAAATCAAAATTGTATAATGATATCAAAATTTACACAAAAATATTGCACACAAAAATAACAAGAATATATGAATATAAATAATGAAGATGAATTACCATAAATATAAATAACAACAAAATTGCAAAATTTTAAAGCATGAATTATTATAACTCAATCATAAGAAGATATAACAAAAAAAAAAAAAAGAGACATTGTGCTTGTAATTCTAAAATATTTTTAAATCTCCAAAAATAAAAATATTAACATATAATTATTGAAATTAAAATTTTTATTTTTATTTAATTAAATAATATTTTATAAAAAATTTAATTTAATACATATATATATATATATATTAAATAATACTATATGCATATCTTGAATTATTTCTATATATTTTGTATCTCATAGGTTTAATTCATTTTATATTTCAAATAATTAAATTTAAACTGAAAATATTCAAACAATTCACGAATAAACCAAAATAATTATTTAAATAGCTAATGTTGAAACAATTAACAAAAGGTGAAAAAAGTATGAAAGTTTCAAATTTTTTCATATAAGGCATATGAATTTTGTTTTGAATAGTTAGATACTATACCAAAAGTTAGAATGTAATCCAAAATTTTAAATTATCAGTATTATTAAAAAATATAAATAATAGTTATAAGTAATGATCACTTGTAATTATTATGAATTGTCTCATATAAAAAATTCGATCACTTAATTTGAGGTGATTATAATCTGGCCCGTTCGCCATGATCGGATTAGTTAGGTTGACTAAAACGGACCAGATTATAATAATCCCTAATAATAATAGCTTCCTCTGTTATTTTTTGGCCTCAGTATTTACAATGAACTGAAGATTGGAAGCGACAAATTTGACTTGATCTTAGTTCCATAAGAAGGAAGAAGATCCTAGTACAAACAGAAAACAAAGCAGAGTATAATGCAAAGAAAAAGAAAAGAGAAAAAAAAAAAAAAACTGTTGTAATCTGAGGGCATTGGCTAAGTCATCAATTTCCTCACCTTCTATTATTCCACCACCTCATCAGTATTTGACCGAGACAGAGCCAATCCCATTGTAAGAGACGAAATTGTGAAGAACTGGCATGCCTTCTACGCTTGGATTTATTTAATATAATTTTTTAGTTTTATTCTGATTGGATCTGCCACATTATTTTTAATAAAAAGAATAAAAAACAAGTTACTCACATTGCTTTAGTTAAAAGCACATTCAGCGTCTTCAAATGAACAATTAGTAAACAGCTTTTTTTTTCTATAGCGGTTAAAGTATGCTTATCATTATTTCATCCCATATACACTAACTACTAATTTCTATAGTTATATTTTTTTTTATATTTATTTTTGCACATAACTTGCCTCACATTGTTGGGATATATTCAAAAGATAGTAATATATAGGAACCTTTCATATCAGAGCTGTCAAAGTCGACCAATCCGATCCACCTAACTAACCCACTCAAGTTGGTAGATTAAACGAGTCGGCCCGTTTAACCTATTATAAAGTAGTGGATTAAAATTTTTAACCAACCCCACCTGGTGGGTTAAGTGAATTGACTCATTTAACCTATCAAAAAATTAAAAAAAATAAAAAATAAAATAAAAAATTAAATGTAATTTTCTTTAAATACATGTCTTATTTAATCAATTAATTTATATATTAATATAAATAAACTAATAAAATAACTAAATAAAAAACAAATTTTAATGGATTAAAACAAGTAGAATAATTTAATAATTCAATGATTTATTAAAAATAAAAATATGATTATAAACAGAATATTCAAATATAAAAAATTATAAAATAATAGAGACAACACATATATTAAAGTTAATTTTTTTAAATAAAAAAATGCAATAAATTGAAGCGTCAAATTAAGTGAGTGAAAATTTTTTTTTAAATAAAATAAACAATTTATTTAACTTACAAATTAAACGAGTCAAATTAATAAAAATATATTAAATAAATTATCAAAAAAATCTCTATTATTTCATGTCGTTCTCCGCCCTCCTCGTTCTCTTCATGAGCAATATCTCGGGGCTTTACGTACGCGTATCTGCCCCTTTAAGAGATCTTGGGAATAACAACTTTAATTTGCCTAAGCATTGATAACTTCTTTACCGACACATGATTCAGCTTCACCAGAAAAAATATACTTATAAACTAGACATTTTTCCATGCATTTTCAACTTTTTTTAAATTTGATCATGTACAAGACTTGAAGATAAATTTAAAATGAAAATTTGAATTTAAAATTAAAAAAATATTTAAATTGAAATATATCACCCCTAATCATCATTTCTAATCTCTACATTCATATTGCATTGTGTATCAAGTTGGCAAGAAGGACAGACAGCCATTTGTCCCTTTTAATATCTTGTTTCACACATTTCATATTCTCTTTAGCCTTTACGACCAAAATCTCTGAACTGCATATATATCTATCTGCCCTACTGATTTTTCAAAGTCCATATGAAGTAAGCTAAGTCAGTAACTTGTAGTATACCAAAAAGAAAAAAAATCTGTCAACTTTAAATTTTAATTATTTAATTAATGCTTGCCTCAACTACTTTCTTAAGGATCCATACCTTGCTTCCAGAAGTAACAAAGGATCCAAGCAATACCATAAATAGAGGCAACCAAGAAGCAATCAAGCAAACGAAAACACAGCCATTCCATTAATCTTACGTACTGAAGAGTGTGTCAATCCAACATGGCCACCTCTGCACCTGTCTCCCTCTCCTCGTACACTCCTCAAACCAGAATGTTGTCAAAACCACAATCCCCACCTGTGTCTTTGCTCTCGTCTCCTCAAATTGGACACAAGTCCCTTGTTCGCCCTCTCAGGTACAAGGGGGTTTCAGTTTCTCCATTGAGCACCAGGAGAAATATGGTTGGAGTAGTGAAGGCATCCATGGAGAGCAAGAACGTCGAGGTGTTCAGTAAGGAGCACCTCGCTGTGTCTCTCGCCAGATACGTCGCTGATCTCTCCAACCAATTCATCCGAGAAAGAGGCTACTTCACTCTCGTTTTGTCTGGCAACTCTGTCAAATACCTCAGGTCTGTATCTCACAGTCTTACGTATATGTAATATGCCCCTCAATTTCAATCTTTTCTGTTTTTGATTCCTGAGAAATATAAACGCATTGCACATCTAAGAGAAGAAAATAATACAGAAGAAATTTTGTTAAGTTTATCTGCCAGGAATATGGTAATTATGGTATGGCAAATAGGCATCATAGTTAGTTTATCTGGGAAATGATAAAAATTTCAGGAAACTGGTGGAGTCTCCGTATATTAATTCAATCCAGTGGTCGAAGTGGCATATTTTCTGGGTGGATGAGAGAGTGGTGCCCAAGACTCACGTAGACAGCAACTACAAGCTTGCGAATGATGGATTTATCTCTAAGGTATTATTGTATAAACGACGAAACTCATGCAGGGTTTGATATATATTACACCATCATTACTGGTTCTGTTTCCATTAATACTCAGTTCAACGTGGGACTCATCAAAAAACTTGTACTGACAGGTGCCTATTCCACAATATAATGTGTACACCATCGATGATGCGTTGCCAGCAGAAGGAGTAGCAGATGTTTACGACACAACGCTGAGGCGTCTGGTTGCAGGGAAGGTGATAGCTACATCACCGTTCACTAAATTTCCGAAATTTGATCTGATACTACTGGATATGGGGCCAGATGGAGAAGTGGGTGCTCTGTTTCCGAATCACCCTGTGGTGGGCGAGACGAGGAAATGGGTGACCTACATCAAGGACGCACCGAAGCCACCGCCGCAGAGGATCACTTTCACGTTGCCGGTGATCAACTCTGCTTCCAACATAGCCATGGTGGTCACCGGAGCTGGTAAGGCTGACGCCGTTTACACCGCAATCGAGAACGAAGAGAATTACCCCGAGCTTCCTGTTCAGTTGGTGTCCCCTGAAGGAGAGCTCAAATGGTTCTTGGACAAAGGTGCTGCTTCAAGGCTCTACAAGTAGAATCTCAAAGTGTGCGTGCTATTTTTGAGAAGCTCTACTTCAACCTCGCGGTGTCAGTTGTGTTGGATGCCAGAGACCTAAATAAGTATACCACAATGAGAAATTTTCTTGTTCTTTTGTTTTCTGCTTCTTGAATGTAAGGGGATACTGTTAAAGAATCCCAAATGTTAAAGATAATGAATAAATTTATGATTTGTTGTTTATTATTTGATAGTATAGTATTATTGTTTCTTTTTTGCCCTTTTTGGGGAGCTTGATTGAAAGTTAACAATGGTGACTTCACCATCTTGTTGTCAAAATTTGAGTTTGGATTTCCATAATTTCAGGATTTTATTTTCCGTGGTACCTCTTTTAACTTTAATGATCTTTTAAGTTGAATTATTATTGTATTATTTTTTTTCTTTTAACTTTTAAAAACTGTGCCTAGATCTCATATCATCAATATGAAAGCAATTGACTTGACAAGTTTTTTAAAAAAAAAACCAAAATTTGTGAGTTAAGCTTACTTTTATAACATAAAAGTTATCTTCAGTTTTAACGGACAATCTTAATGCAAGGCACTGAGGGAAAGATATAGTTTTTGTCTCCAGTGTATTATAAAATTATTATTTTAATTTTTTATTTATTAAAATATTTTAAATAATTTTTTATTTATCATAAACTATCATTTTAATTCTTCATTTATTAAAATATTTAAAATAGTCTTTCACTCATTAAATAATATTACAATTAATTTTTTTATTTTTTTAAAAAAATACTAAATTTAGTCATTTAGATTTATAATTCAAGATTTAGTAGAAAAACTAAATTTAATAATTTTTTGAAAAGTGAAAAACTAAGTGTAACATTTTTAGATGAGTAAAATACTATTTTTGATATTTCAATAAGTGAATAATTAAAATAATAATTTTGTGATAAGTAAAGGATTAAAAGTGTATTTTTTTCAATATTGATGAGCAAAAAAGAAATATTAAACTATTTTTAATATCTCATAATTATTTTATATATATTATAGTTTATTTATTTTTTAATAATATATTATTCTGTATACAAAATAATTTAAAGTATTAAGATGTCTTTATTTTAAAAAATAATTAATTGTTATTTTTTTAAAAAGATCTTTAATAAAAAAAACTTTGGGCCATTCTCAACACAACAGAAAGAATCTCTTCCAGTTACTGGAAGGGATTATTCTCTACAGAGACTTGCTAATGACTTTTGTAACAGAGTGAATGTCCAGTATTAATTTATATGCAATGTGTGTTATGCCTGCACCTTTTCCTCTGAAGCCCATATGTTTTAGTTACTTTTAGGCTCTTCTTTGTTTTGCGAAGAAAATTAAAATTAAAATTAACTTTTTTTAATATTTTTATTTTTAGAATAATGATTTTGATTACACAAACAGGCACAAATGCCCATAACAGAGGATAAAGCAAGAGCTACTAATTTAAACTGTAAGCATTGGCTCAAACCTCTGAAATAAAGCTGGCAATAAACCATGCATACCAAGAGGCAACACATTAATTTCATTATAACCCAAATTAACTACACAACGTGGGAATTATGTGACTACTAAAAAGTAAAAACACTTTTTACCATTATTACAATTGAAAAATACAGTAGAAGAAGAATACTTTAAGATCTTTAAAGAGAAGCAACACACCTCCCAACTCTCTTCGAGAACTTTATCCCCCATGTCAACTTTTTCTTTTTTCTCTTTAAATCTTTGTCCTGCACAGTTTAACTAAAGCACTCATGGTACATCGGACCAACATGTTATCGCTCCAAATCCGTTAGACTTATGAGTTTAGATAAATTTATTTAAAAAATTAAATAAATAGTTATCAGAATATGTAATTTTATAATTTAAAGATTATATATATTAAAAAATTATTTAAATATAATTTAAATTATACTTAATTAAATAAAAATTATTTATATTTCATAATTTAAAATACTTAATATAAATATTTTAAAATGGTCATACATAAATTATTATTTAATATAACTAATTAAATAATATTTATTTTAGTTTATTTAATAAGCACATATTAAATGTAATTTTATTATTTTTTATATATATTTAAACTTATAATAAAATAAATTGTAAAGATTTCATAAAAAAAAATTGTCTATATCTTATTTATTCTTAAGTTTAAATTATTATATTGTCTGACTTTATAAATTAGTTGACACTTTAAAATCGTAAACTCTATAAATTTGATAAGTCAACTAACGAAACCAATAAATTTACTTGAATTTATACTTAGTTTAAATTTACAATGAATTAATTCATTTTGTTTATGTACAATCATAAATTCATAACCTCAATAATTAACCCGTGAAATTGACGATTATACTTCCATCCATTAGTATCCAAATTTGTGCTTTGCTTACAGCACACAAAAGATGTTCGCATTGTATTAATTTCGACTTCCTCCCACACTTCCCTGTTCGCAACTGCACACTTGAACACCAACAGCGACGCTCCTATCATCTCCGTTGCCGACGGCAGCAGGTTCTGGTATTGACAGCGGCTATGACGCGGTCCACCGCAGCGGTGCTGATTACGGCCTTGGCTGGGGTGGCTGGTGAAAAACCGATGAACTTCCAACAAAAAAAAATTCACAAGAGTAGAGCATTAGAGCTTCGAAAAACCCCAGACACGCTCAATCAGGCATAGATGATATTGTTTTCGATTCCCATTTTGTCCCACTAGAGAGTTTTATAAATAAGGAATATATAGATGAATATTCCTTTCCTTCATCATTGTCGTCGCCATCATTATCTTCGTCGTGGATCCATTTGCGTCCGGTTCTATTCGTTATTACTTCTTCCTCACCAGCTTCTTCTTGTTCAACCTCTTACCAGTGTGTTCTTCTCTGCTTTATCTCTTGCTTTTTTCCTATTTTTGAAAGCGAAGATTTATTTTAGCTCAAATTCTATTTAGCTTCTGCTCGTTTCGTTATCTAAACATAGAGTTATTCAGTGGCGGAGCCACAGACACTGCCCCCCTCAAATATATATATATATATATATATTTATTTATTTATTTATATATATTGTATTAAATTTTAATTTTTTTGGCCCCATATATTTTATTTTTTGAATTCAATGAAATTATTGAACTTGATGATTGGATCATGCTATTTTGTTTTATTATTTTACACATTAATTTGAACCCATTAAATTCACATATGTATTATCTATGTAATTTTATGTTTAATTTTTGTGTAAACATTTGATAAATTTTTGTACATTGTAATTTTACAATAATTAAATATAACATAATTAAGTTTAAATATCAAAATGTTATTTTTAGTTACCTCAAGCAATTGTCCTTATAAATGCTAAAATAAAATTTGGTAAAATAATATTTATAATCCTCTATAAATATTTTTTTTAGAAATTGACAATTATAAATTTTAATACTTTTCTTGATAAATTTATCTACTTTCTTCAAAATATTATATTGGGTTATTTATTAAACTATCATGATTTTGTCAAGTGATGGTATACTTTGTTCTGTATCTTTTTGTTATGCATTATATAACTAATGAGCAAATATAAATGTTTTCATAGGTATTTAGATAATAAAATTAATATTAAAATAGAGAGTAATATATAGTACAATATTTTATAATTACCTTTAAATTTAAGAAGAAAAAAGTTAAGATACTGTTAGTAAATTAACCTTTTTTAGTTTAAGTTAAAAGTTTAAATAAAAGAATTTTATTTTTAAAAAATATAACATTACAATATAATTTTTTAAAATATAATATAAAAAATTTTAAAAATTGTCCCCCCATTGGTTCCAATCCTGACTCTACCCTTGGAGTTATCAAAACAAACTAAGTCGACTAACGTGGGTTAGCAAGTAGAACCCATTTAACCCACCTCAATTTGGTGGATTGAGACGTTCAACTAAATTGATTAGGTGAGATAATCGAGCCAATTTATTTAACAAACCAGAATATGTTTATTTACAAAAAAAAAGTTAGTTAAAAAAAGAAATTCAAAACAAAAAATCTAATTATGAAGCCAAATATTTGATTTTAATATAACAAATTCATTCATGTTTTTATTGTTAATCAAATATTGAATATTAAAAAACAAAATAATAGTAAAAATTATTTGTGACTATGGAATACTAAACATTTTACAAAAGAAATATTATAAAGCCTCTTTCATGGGCCAACCCACAACCTATCGAGGTGGCATGTTTAACCTACAAGTTGAGTGAGTCAGGTTATTTTAACATACTTATGTTAAATGAGTTGAAAATCTTAACTTAACTTGCCATAATGCGAGTTTAAATGTAGGGGTGATCATAGGGAATGTCAGGTTGGGTTTTTGCTAGACTTCGGACTTAACTTGGTTTAGCCCGATAAGTGATCAGGCAGGGGGGGTTACACTTAATTTGTGCTAGGTCAATATATTATTCTTAAAAAATCTTATTTTATAGAAAGTGCATTTTTATTAATAAAAAAGATTTGAAATGAATAAAAATGGAATGAAAATAATTAAGATTTGCAATAAAAAGTTATTAAAATTTAACAAGAATTAATATTTTCAAAATTTATTATAAATAAAATAAAATTTGAAAAAAATAAGAAATATAATACTAGGTTGGGTCTAATTTGATCTTAGGACACTGGCCCGCCCCAATTGGAATTGTCAATTTTTTATTATTGACCTTAGCCCAATATGATCGAGGTGGGCGAGTTAGCTAAGCCAACTGAGTCTATAAACACTTATAATTAAATGAGCTTAACCTAGTGGGTTGAACTTATTTTTATGGCTCTATCCAAATATCCCCAATCTAACTACTTGTGTCGACTCATGTATATAACATGTGCTTCAACTTCCATATTCTTAATATTGTGTCTTTGTTCTGCACCATTTTAGTTTAACTTTTGTTCCTTGCTACTTGATTCTGGGTTTCTGATCTTATTCTGGTAGAGTTGTTGATTTGTTATATTTAAAACACTTTTTCCTTTTAGTAGTCAAGTAAAGAAAAAAAAAAGTGAGAAAATGGGAGAAATCTTTCTTTTAGTTGTGTTTTATAGAAAAATTGAATTGGATTCTTTCCTCTTTCTTATAATTTCATAACTTGCCCCCTAACCTTGTGTCAAATTAATTGCTTATGTACAAATAAGCAGTTAGAGTAGGGCTCTCAACACAATTGAACTTAATTGTGATTTTGATGGAATATTTAGACATCTTGCCATATATTTTGTATGTATTTTATTGGGTTGAAATGAATGTTTCATGCTAGAATATGTTTAGTGAGTATATTACTATTACATGTCCATTTAGAGAGTAGAAAATGACATGTTTTGGAGTTAGTTAATTTTTGGCATTTAAGAAGATTGGAGGAAATTGCAGTCATGGCTTGTCAAATTGTTTGGGGCTTCCAAAATGCTAGATATGTGTTTTAGTATTCTAGATTGTTTGAAAATGTAAATATCTAAATGATGATTTATGGTTCAAGAACTTCAAATTTATTCATTCTTCCACTTTTTATCTCTTTTCATATTCTCTTAAACTTTCTCCTTATAATAAGTTCAGTTGCTTCTCTCATATGAATGATATAATCACTTAATCTATAACATTAAATTAAAAGAACAATGATGATACTATGATCAAGTGGTTGGAACTATCCATCTTGAACTTAATGTGGCTAGCAGTACTATTATATTTACTTTTGTAAGTTTAAAGTATTTGGTTTTATGCATTAAGCGCCCTAGCATTTAAGAAGTTAGTGTAAAATATTTCTATATAAAACATGTAAATAATGATGTACAAAATCTATGAAAACTTTTTTTCATCATGCTGGAGAATTTCAATATACTTTTAATATGGAATAATAAATTTTTATGCATGCTTTTTTAGTGCTTGTTTTTTGTTTTTGTTTTTGTCATTATGTTGTCACAATATAATTCTATTGAATGCTTCACTAATTGATTTAAATCTCTTAGTAACTATATCAACCACATGCTTTTGTGCACTAATGTTGTTGTAGCTCTGTATTCGAATTTTGTACTTGATTGAGCAACTACAGGTTGCTTTTTACTGCACCATGATATAACTCTTGATCCCAAGTCAAATGCATATTTAGTAGTTGAATGACACTTATCATGATCACCAGCATAAGTGGCATCACAATATCCTTTCAACTTGTATGAATTTTCCTTCTTGTAAAATATGCCATAATCTATGGTATCTTTAACATACCTTATGATGCGTCACATGGGTTCTAAATGCAACTTCTTGGAATATTACATGAATCCAATCACTGCTCCATTTGCATAGAAAATGTCTAGTTGAATCATCATTTAGTATATTAAACTTCCCAATAGTTGTCTATACATGATGCCATCTTTTAAATTCTTTTCTTCTACTAAGTATAATTTTGCATTTGCTTCTATTAGAGTTGAGATAGATTTGCAATCTATCATTTTTGAACTTCTGTAAGAGACCCCAAGCATACTTCTGTTGACACAGAAGTAAGCTTTTCTTACTCCATTCAATTTTGTGTCCTAAAAAATGTCTTAACTTTCCATGATCCTTCTTGTAGATCATTACATATACTAATACCACTATCATTTTCTCTTCTCAAACTCTTACAAACAAGTTTGAATTTACCGATGCTATTAAATATCCATTTTGTATTAGAAATTCAATAATTTTTCCATACCAAGCTATTGGTGCTTGTTTAAGCTTGTACACCGCTTTCTTCAACTTACATACAGAATCATAGTGTGCATTATTGTCAAATCCTTTTGGCTAATTCATATAGATTTCTCAATCTAATTTTTTGTGCAAAAATGCATTATTTACATCTATTTGCCATACTTTTTGAGACTTTATTGCTACAAGCACCAATAGTACTCATACAGTAGTGATTTTAGCCACTGGACTAAACATATCTTCATAATCAAATCTGTACATCTAAGAGAATCCACGTGCCACTAGTTAAGTTTTGTATCTCTTGACTAATTCATCAGGATAAGTCTTCACTTTATACACCCATTTGTAATAAATAGGTTGTACGTCTTTAGGTTTTGGTACTAATACCCACGTCTGGTTCTGTTTCAATGTGTCAATCTTCTTCTATAGCTTTCTTTCATTCTTTTCTACTGGACAACTCACCATACATTGTTAGCTTATTAACTTTCCCATATTCTATCACTACTACATTTACATACTTCAGATTTAGGTTTCTTTGCCTTTTTTATCTTCATAATTGTTGTGGCTAAGGAATTTCTTCTTCGCTTAAATCTTCTTAATCGTTTAGCTAACTTGTTCTTTCTTTTTATGGTGTTACAAGCTTTCCTATCTTCTAAGGGCTCTTTTCACTTCGTTTGACTCTCAAACATTCATCTTCTGCCATTAGTTCCACTTCAACTTAAGAAATTGGTTGTACTTTGCTTTTATACTCATTTAATTTTTCTTCATTCTCCCTCGAGTCAGGATAGGTTGCATTTGCGGTAACCACCATGATGATACCTTATCGAATACTATATTACGAGATATATAACAATTACTAGTGGTCTAATTGCAACATTTCCAACCTTTCTGTAGATTATCGTAACTCAAAATATACAACAAATTGTCTTCTTATCAAACTTACTACATTGATGGTCATGTGTGAAAATGTAACACATACAACTAAACACTAAGAAATGACTTAATGTGGGTTTGATATTCCAAAGCTTCTCGTAAGATGACAATAAAACCAAGCTTTGCTTAAGGTAGATAACATGAAAGGTGGTCTTCATATATTTTACCCAAAATTGTGGTAGTACATTCTTACCATGCAATATACTTCGATAGGTCTTTGCTAAGTGTTCATCTTTTTGTAACCTCATTCTATTGAGGTGTTCCTGGGCATGTTAGTTGCCGCCATATTTTATTTTGCTACAAATACTCATTAAATTTCGTAGACGTATATTTTGTTGAACATAGGCACAATATTTTATGCCCAATATCTCTTTCATTTTTCTATTTAAATATTTTGAATTTAGATAACACTTTTAACTTTTAGTAGTCATCAATGAACATGATCAAATACCTATATCCACTAACAGACAATTGTTTGATTGGCCTAAAATCATCTGAGTGCACTAGGTTGAATGGACTCTTAGCTTTGAAACTGGACTCATCATATGGTAATTGATGTGCCTTACCGTACTGGCATCCTGCACCAACTATATTGTAATGAACTTCAATATGTGGAAGTCCTTTGAGTATCACTTTCCTTATCATCACTTTCAACTTATAGTAGTTGACATGGCTAAGTCTTGCATGCCATAAATTTATTGTCACATTCTTTCTTGTCTTGTCTATGTACACCGCTTGAGCTGACATTATATAGATAGACTCTACACATTTGCCTTCTATAATTGGTGCACCAGTAAGATCTAAATTTCTATATATTTTGACATCCTCTGGTCCAAACACCACATAGTTGCCTTCGGATGCTTATTATGACACTTATAAGAGGTTTTTCTTCATTCCCGATACATGATAGACATTTTCTAGATGTACTTTCTTTGTATTGTGGGGGTTATTATTGTACTACAAAAATAAGTTATTGGCAGTTTCAAGTTGTTTGCAATTACAACAAATTGGCCTCCTCTATAATCTGACATTTATATCATCTTTTCTATATCTCCTGTCATATAATTAAAGCATATGGAGTCTACGATCTAATCTTCATTGTAATTGACAGATTTATCACTTGTTGTGACAAGTAACAACTCTTCTTGTGGTTTTTCAATATAAGTCAATATACTTTCTTCTATTTCTTCTATGACTGCAAATGATACTTCAAAATCTCATTTTTATTCACTAGTGTTAAGTTGCAATATTTCTTTATTGGCTGGATATTCGACAATTTTTAGCAAAGTGGCCATTTTTACCATAGTTGTAGCATCAATTGTTTCAACGTCGTTCTTTCTTCAATTAAGAGTTTTTTAGATCTACGCAAGCTCCCTTTCGATATGAGCCTATCTTACAATGGTATTTCTGCCAACCATCTTGACATCTTCTTGTATCTCCTTTCTTTCTCTAACTGGATTTCTATTGTTGGCTTTTCTGTTTGCAAAAAAGAGCTTTTTCTTCGTCTTTCAATGATACTTTGGACAATAGCTCCTGGTTAGCCAGTATGCTTTCTAGCTCTACTAGAATTGGTTCTTTGGCCCAGCCTTTTAAGGCAGTAATAAGACTATGATACTTTGGGTTTAATCCTACAACAATAATTCTCTGTATTCTTGTGTCGGTAATAGCATTCTGCGAATCTAATTTTGAAATCTTAGGGCAAATAGATTTAAACTTTGAAAAATATTCACTCACTGACATATCAGCTTGTTGAATTGACATATACTTATTTTCCAACCACTGCAACTTTGTATCATTCACCCTTAAAAATAATGTCTTGGCATCTTTAATGTATCCAGTAAATTCTGGTTGTACCGTTGATATTAATATCTAAAGAACCTTTCTAACTCTTACCTTTCATTTCTTCAAGTCATTTGAATTTTGTTTCTTCAAGTCATTTCTTCAGTTGATATTATGCCATCATTACTGGTTCTGTTTCCATTAATACTCAGTTCAACACGAGACTCATCAAAATCTTGTACTGACAGGTGCCGATTCTACAATATAATGTGTACACCATCGATGATGAGTTGCCAGTTGAAGGAGTAGCAGATGTTTACGATACAACGGTGAGGCGTCTGGTTGCAGAGAAGGTGATAGCTACATCACCGTACATTAAATTTCCGAAATTTGATCTGATACTTCTGGATATGGGCCCTGATGGAGAAGTGGGTGCTCTGTTTCCGAATCACCCTGTGCTGGACGAGACGAAGAAATAGGTGACCTACATCCGAGACGCACCGACGCCACCGCCGGAGAGGATCACTTTCACGTTGCCGGTGATCAACTCTGCTTCTAACATAGCCATGGTCGTCACTGGGGCTGGTAAGGCTGATGCTGTTTACACTTTACACTGCAATCAAGAATGAGGAGAGTAATCTCCCCAAGCTTTCTGTTCAGTTGGTGTCCCCGGAAAGAGAGCTCAAATGGTTCTTGGACAAAGGTGCTGCTTCAAGGCTCTACAAGTAGAATCTCAAAGCGTGTGTGCTATTTTTGAGAAGCTCTACTTCAACTTTTTTGGACGCCACAGATCTAAATAAGTGTAATACAATGAGAATTTTTTTTGTTTTTTGGTTCTACACTTCTGGAATGAAAGGGCATACTGTCAAAGAATCCCAAATGTTAAAGATAATGAATAAAATTATGATTTGTTATATATTACTTGATAGTATAGTATTATCGTTTCATCTTTTCCGTTCTTCTTGAGCTTGATTGAAGCCAACAATGGTGATTTCACCATCTTCTTGTCAAAATTTGAGTTTGGATTTCATAGCTTAAAGAGTTTTATTTTATGTGGTAACTCTTTTAACTTTAAATGCTAAAAAACTTAATAAACTTAACTTGAATTATTATTGTGTATTTAAAAATTTTATGCCTCGATCTCATATCATCAATACACAAACAATTGATTTGAATTTTTTTTTTTTTCTAAAAAAACTACGAATTGCACAGGCTACTGACTGTTATTAACATAAAAGTTATCTCGAGTTCTTATGGGCTATCTAGACACTCACTATATTATAACTCTAACAAATGAAAGGTTATATATATCTGAACATTATTTTGGTTGACTTGAAACTCTTCCAGAAAGGATAGAAAAATTATAAAATCTTAAACCCTTTTACTAATACCCAAAACTATGTAATATTGCAGAAATTAAAAAGACAACTAGGTCTCAACAAATTAAAGTAACTTGGGCAACTTTTTTTCTCTCTCCAACTTGATAGCATTCAGATCCCTCCAAATGACTTCTTCTCATGACCTTAGGCATAGGATGACCACTTTGTTTACCCTCCTGATTCAAATGTATCTGAAATACAGAGACTTGCTAGTTACTTTCGTAACAGAGTGAATGTCCAGTATTAAATTATATGCAATTTGTCTTATGCCTGCACCATTTTCAGCTAAGCCCATATGTTTAGTTACTTCTAGGCACTTCTTTGTTTTGCGTAAAAAATTTATATAAAATTTCATAGAAACATACTTTTTTTTTTAATTTTGGAATAAGGATTTTGATTATCCAAACAGACTCAAATGCCCATAATAGAGGATAAAGCAAGAGCTACTAATTTAAACCACAAGCATTGGCTCAAGCCTCTAAAATAAAGCTGGCAATAAACCATGCATGTCAAAGGAGAGTAGATTTTTTTTTTTTTTACAGTAATGTAGAATTTGTAATAAAAATGTGAGTAGTTGAATTTTCATCTAATCCCTAAGTACACTTACTATAATGAGCCGACATTGTCATCAAAACTCAACATAAGCTTTCTAGTCAAAATTTTTTTTCTAATAAAACAAACAGTAGAGAGCAGCGTCTCACAAAAGCAGGCATTTGAGTCATCCATATCTGCTTCTGTCTTCCCACATGGAAGCAATTTTCTCATAAAAGCATCTTCTTACTCAAGGGAAGCTTCTTCTCTTCCATGTCAAAACTTGTTTTATGTTGAAGCTCTTACATTTCACTCTCCAGATATGCCATAGTGGGCATCTTTTAAGGCGAAAAAAGGAGAGTCGAGAGGTGTGTTGCTCCTCTTTAAAGATCTTCGGATTTTCTTCTTCTACTGTCTTTTTCTAATTGTAGTAATGGTAGAAAGTGTTTTATTTTTTAGTAGTCACCTTGTTCCCACGTTGTGTAGTTAATGTGGGTCGTAATGTAATGTGCTGCCTTTGGGTATACCATTTTGGATCTTCTACATTAATGCATGGTCCACAATTTTTTTGTACATATCAAATAAAAAATTATAAAAAATGTAAATATAAGCATATAGCAACAGTTAAAGTAAAGAAAAAAAAAAAGATACTTTGCTTTCTTAATTTAAAAAAATTGAACCAAATTAGATTATTGAATTTTTTCGAATTTCGTGAGAAAATTTTTCAATTAAGGAAACCGAGAGTGAATAATAGTAATTATTGATAGATAGCAAATGTTTAAATTGATTTGTTAATAAAATTAATATGTTAAAAAATTAAAGTTATCAGAAAATCATAATTAGTTCATGTTATATGCATTTAAGCTGCATAAAATTTCTAACCAAAAAAAAGAATGGACTAATAAAAAAAAAAAAGCTGCATAGCATTTCCTGTTTCGTCTTTCACTTTTTATTTTTGAGCAAACTCCCTGGCCCATCATATATATTTCCTATCCTTGTAATCTCTTTAATGATATTTGCATAAGCTTTTAAATCTTTATTCTGCACGGTTTAACTAAAGCATTCATAGTACACCGGACCAACATGTTCTTGCTTCCATTACTAACAAAAGTATCCAAATTTGTGCTTTGCTTCCAACACCCAGAAAAGAATCAAAACACTGGATAAATACGATCGAGAAACGAGCATCCAAGTGAAACGTAGCCTCCATTGTACTGAGATCATTCAGTAACAATGGCATTCTCTGCAATTTTCACTCCACAGAGCAGCCTATTATGCGCACAGAAGAAGCCTAGTCCTGTATCCCGAACGACGTCGTTGCTTCCCTCCCAATTCGCACAGAAGCTCCTTCACCAACCTCTGAGGTGTAATCAAGGGTTTTCTCCAATTGGGGTGAACACGAAGAGATCTGTGGGTCCTGTAACGGCGTCGTTGAAGTGGGAGAAGGGCTATACGAATGTGGAGGTGTTTACAAAGGAGCACCTTGCCGTGTCCTTGGCTTACGACGTCGCTCAGCTCTCCAGTAAGTATATCAGAGAGAAAGGCTCTTTCACTGTCGTTTTGTCCGGTGGCTCCTTGATCAAGTACCTCAGGTGAGTCACCTCATCACTCTTTCTTCTTCCCCAAAAATGCTACGTTTCAAAACGGAGACAATTTTTTTCCAGTCATCATGGGAACTTTATAGACTTTGACTAAATTATTCGCATGTTTGTTGTCTGAGAAAGTTCCATACTGTATGTTAAAATTTCAGGAAACTGGTTGAAGCTCCATATTTCGATACCATCGACTGGTCCAAGTGGCATGTGTTTTGGGTGGATGAGAGAGTCGTGCCCAAGGATCACTTAGAAAGTAACTACAAGCTTGCCTATGATGGATTCATCTCCAAGGTATAATATATTTGACAAGATATTCAGAATCACTACTTCAGTTAATTCTAATTGGGATATACCTACTAAAACTTGCTTGCCCATTAATGTTGAATTTGGAGGTGAAAATCCCTTCCACACAAGTTCACGCCATTAATGACGCGCTGGAAGCAGACGGAGCAGCCGATGGTTGGGAGACAACTATTCGAATGTTGGTGAAGAGCAATGTGATATCTTCGTCGGAGAACGGATTACCGAAATTCGATCTGATGCTGCTGGGCATGGGCCCTGATGGCCACGTGGCGTCTCTTTTCCCAGGGCATCGTCTTCTGAAGGAGAACAAGAAATGGGTCACGTACCTCACCGACTCACCCAAACCACCACCGGAGAGAATCACTTACACCCTTCCGGTCATCAATTCCGCTTCAAACATAGCCATGGTGGTGGTCGGCGCCGGAAAAGCAAACGCCGTTCGATCTGCACTTGAGGATGATCAGAACAAACCTGACAAGTTGCCCGTTGAATTGGTTTCACCTATAAAAGGCGAGATCAAGTGGTACTTGGACAAAGGTGCTGCTTCAAAGCTATTCAAGGAGTAGGTCCCTCGTATGCTTTGAGCATGCTGGCTATTTATACATGTGGAGCCAGTTTCAACCGCAGTTGCGTCTCATTTCCTCGTTTGTTTTGGCACTTCACATCTAAATAACAAGCATTGAATAATATTTTGTACTACTCTTTTTTAATGTAAACAAACACCTTTTTCTTTTTTGAAAAAAAAGATGATATTTTAATTCATAAGCGGGTTTTATTTCTAAATGAATATAATAAAATGCCCTGAGGATACTCATCTATTATTTATAGTGCATAGTTTTTTTTTCCTGCACAATTAATGGCGGGTGGACAAAGAATAAAATGATACGTTCTACATTAATAATTTACATTGTCCAACTAAAATGATTTGTAGTTTGACAGAGTGTAACTGTAACATACTCAAGCGGTACGATCACTTTTCAAAATTAATAATTCATTGTAAGAAGAGAATATAACGAAGCTCGGATGCACACATTATATAGACGAAAGAAAATACAATGAACGAATGAAAGAATGCCAGGTGTCTTTTACAAATAACAACCCACAAATATCCAAACAGAGTTAACATGTACACGTGCAGAGCTAAAGAAATATTCTGAAAAGAGTGTTATATAATTACAATTAATCAATAATGTGCCTTAATAGCCCCCCTCAAACGAGTGGGTGTAACGATCACTCTGAGTTTGTCCCTCATAAGAGAGCACCGAGAACGGCTGAGAGATTTTGCCAGGCAATCAGCAACCTGATCGATGGAAGGAATGTATCGAACCTGCAACTGTTTATCCATGACTTTATCTCTTATGACATCCAGTTCTATATGCTTAGTTCGAGCATGATAAACCGGATTCGATGCCAACACATTGGCGCTTAGATTATTACACCATGCTATTGGAGGATGATGCAGAGGGAAATGTATTTATTTCAAAAGTGACTGAATCCACTATAACTCAGCTGCCAGGTCAGCTAATGATCTGTATTCTAACTCCGCACTAAAACGAGCAAACACCCTCTGTATTCAGGAACTCCATGAAACCAATGTGTCACCGAAGTAAACACAGTAACCTCCAATTGATTTACTATCATTGGGGCAGCAAGCCCAGTTTGCATCGGAATACCCTGTTAAATGAAGAAACTCAGAAGGTTTAATGTGAAGTCCGTGTTGAGCTATTCCATTAAGATAAAATGAACTCTTTTGGCTGCTCTCCAATAAACAAAAGTGGCCTTGCTCAGAAACTGACTAAGCTTATCAACGACGAAGCTTATGTCAGGTCTGGTGTTCGTGAGATTGTTGTCAACAAATCAGGCTTCTGTATGTTTGAGGATCTTGCATTTCTTCTCCATCTGAAGCAGTGAACATTTTTCCCACTACTATAGGAGACGGACATGGTGATGCAAAAAGCATTCCAAATTTCTTTAATAAGTCATTTTTGTCTTTAGTCTGTGTGAGATACAGACCTGTAGCATCTCTTCGTGCCTCAAAACCCATAAAGTAGTGCAGACTTCCCAAGTCTTTCAGAGAGAAAATGTTGCTGAGTTTGTTGATCAGTGCCTTCAAACTTTCACTATGGCTTCAGTTACCAATATGTCATCTACATCAATGAGTATTAGAATGATTACTTCTTATCTTTGAAAGAGAACAAGGAACTGTATCTTTTGGCATTAAGAAAAATTCCCAACTGGTCAATGTATTTTTCAATCTGTCAAACTAAGCCCGTGGGCTTGTTTCAAGCCGTAAATCGCTTTCTGTAGCTTGCAAATGTGGTTAGGCATCCGTGATAGGTAAAACCCTCTGGCTGAGACATGTAGATTGTTTCTTCAAGCATTCCATTAAGGAAAGCATTGTAAAAGTCCAGTTGCTTGATTTCCCAATTCAATGACATTGCAAGTGATAAAATGAGCCTGATAGTAGCTGTCTTAACCACTGGGCTATAGGTTTCTGTGAAGCTAGTTCGGGATCTTGCTGAAATCCTCTTGCAACTAATCTAGCTTTATGTTTGTAAATAGACCCATCTGGATTGTATTTATCTTAAAGATCCACTTGGAATCAATTATGTTGGGCTGACCAGAATAAGGCACCAAAACCCATGTGTTATTCTTGATAAGAGCATTGAATTCTTCTGCCATATCTTGCTTCCGTTTACTGGATTTTAGTGCTTCTGTCACTTTAGTAGGAACAGAATCTTCTGTTGCTTTTGTGACACCTATAAAAGGTGTTTCTGGCTTACGAATTCCCATCTTGCTTCGATTTATCATTTTATGAGCATTCCTAATGGACTAATTACATTTATCTTCTGGTATATTTTCATTTCTGGTGTGACTTCAGCTGCTTCAACTGTTGGGGCAGGTGATGCTTCAGTTAATTCAGAGGAAGTACTTTCTGAGGTATCTCCAGTTGCATTATTTGTTAGAACATGTTGTCTGCTCAAATTAGAAGTATTAGGACCTCCATTCACAGAATTGTTAGTGTTGCCAATGCAAAATGAGGGAATGATGAAGCTGACACTATCTCACTACTGTCATTTCTACTAGTATTTAAGAATCTCAGAGCAAAAGGAAATGTTTCTTCATTAAATATAACATGTATTGAGACATATTCTTCCGGTACAACTCAAACCATTTGTATCCTGCGTCATGTGTTGTAACGCAGAAAAACAAATTTCTAAGAGTGGAATTGCATCTTGTGATGATTGTAAGGTTTTAGGAAAGAGTAACATGCAAACCCGAAAGTTTTTAAACTTTTGTAATTAAGTTGAGCTTCAAATAACAGGAAGTAAGGAGATTTTCCTTCAAGAACTACAGAAGGCAACTAGTTTATCAGATATACAGCAGTAGCAAAAGCCTCAACCCAGTAACTAAAAAGCTTCTTATGGGTAAAAGTATCGATATGACATAATATGATATGTAAGATATGTTAATTTTAAAAATTTTAGGATACCAACATGGATATATTTGTGTATGTATATATATATATTTTGGCAAATAAAATTGGTGATAGAAGAAAATTATGTGAAATATAGTAGGAAAAAAATGCTAAAATAAAAAGATAAAATAATAAAACAATATCATAACTAATAAAACAATGGTCAAAACATCAATTTGATATTATTTTAATGCATTTTGAAACATATCCAACAAAAAAAAATTTTGATACTTATACAAATGTATCGCATCAAATATCATATCAAATACGTATCTGATATAGATACGTCTCTTATTTAAAAGTATCCGTGCTTCTTAACCTTCAATAATAAAGTAATAATTTAGCCTGAGCAAGCATAGTGAGACCCAATTCCACGATGTGTCTGTGCTTTCATACAGCAAATCCATTTTGTGGAGAAGTATATGGACAAGAGTAACGAAATGTTACGCCTGAGTTATGTAATGCCGTTGGAAAAGTACTATATTCACCACCTTCATCGCTTTGCACCACTTTATTTTTGCTCGCAAACATTGTTTCAACTGTGCTTTTAAAATGCAGAAAAGCTTTAATAGCCTCATCTTTAGTTTGTAATGGATAGAACCATGTCAGTCAACTGAAATCATCGATAAAATGAATGTAATAATGACTACCATTTGATGAAACCACAGGGAAAGGTGGGCCTGCTTCGATTTCCTCTACCTCCGCCTCTGGTATTTCTCCCTCCTCCTATATTGTTTAGCCATCACCCTCGATTGGAATCAGAAAAACTGTTTCTGTTATTTGCTTTCACCTTGTTAGCAGAGGGAGAATTAATAGATAAACCAGAAAAGGAACTAAGCTATTCTGGCAAATTTCTGTAAGTTAACGGAGTAGCTTGAACTTCTATCCAAGAAAGATTATCTTTATCCAATAGTTGTACAACTATCGGATTATATTCAAAGTCAAGACCAGCCAATGTTTGCGTAATTAAATCATGCATACTTAGCGGAGAACCCGCAAGAGTAAGATTATCTGCTAAACTCTTCATTTTAGTTAAATATTCTTCCATTTTTAGTCCTCCTTTCCTCATTCTCTGTAATTCACTCTCATAGAGTGTGATACGTACTTTGGTGTGAGCTCCTGAGAGCTCTATTGCTATATTTCAAAGCTCTGTAGAAGTTTGACAATGCATGAGCTGGGAAGCTACTTCTACGTTCATGTTACTGAACAACTAGTCGAGAAGTAGTTGGTCATTAGTGACCCATTCTTCAAATTCTGGATTAGATTTGACCATTGCATCTGCAGTGATCATAGTAGATGGTCGTGGTTTTGCTCCAGTAATACACCCATTTATCTAGTTACCCCTGATTAAGGGCATCACCATAGACTTCCACAGTAAATAATTTTCTCGGTCCAACTTCACTGGACAAAGGGAAGTGGAAGGAGGGAGAGTTGTTTTGGAGAAAAGCGAAGGGGTTGAAGATGTCTGACTTTCAGTAGCTTTCTGAGGAGGAAGATCCTGCCATGGCGTCAAGCCTATAGAGCTCTGATACCAAGAAGAGAATATGACAAAGCTAGAATGCGCACTAAATATCGCTGGGGGCCTTGGTGCCTTCTCCCTGTGTAGCCTCTTGCATTATATAGATGACAGAAAATACAATGAACAAATGAAAGAATGCCATGTGTCTTTTACGAACAACAACTCACAAATATCCTAACTAACCGTGCTAACGTGTACACTAACAAAGCTGAAGAAATATTCTGGAGAGAGTGTTATATAATTACAATTAATCATTAATGTGCCTTAACATTGTAAATCTCAAAACAAAAAAGGAATTGAAAATTCGCTAAATCTAAATTCAGACATGGAACAAAAGCTGAATGGTGGATAGTCTATTCTAGTGTCTGGAATGGGCTCGAAAGAGCATGGACCACAGGCTAACCAATATAGACAAAATTGTGAAAAGTGTTTCACAAACTTTGATCGGCATACTATAATTTTGGGGCAAAAGATCATAATGTTGGAGATCAGGAAATAGAAATAGCTAACCCAAAAAATAACTAGTTATGTTTCTCCATACTAACCAATGTTGAGACATGTCTGCGACAACTGGTCAAGACCAATGTGATAGCTTTATCATCCGAAATTTGATCTGATTCTGCTCGGCATGGGCCTTCATGGGCACGTAGCTTCTTTGTTTTCAAAGAATTTTCCTGAAATTAACAATTCCCTTAATTTCCAATGATAGTACTCCTTCACAATTCCCTGTAAATGTTGAATTAATTGGTTTCACCTGAAGAGGAGTTACAATGGTTCTTAGACGAAGGGCCGTGCTGCTTGGCAGTGGATCTACCATCTATGCGTTAGTGCATTTGTGCTTGTAACGTTGGTTTTAGTATCATAACGGATAATTTATGAAATTAATCTTCCCTTTGTCCTTTCCTGCAGTCACTCTGCCTTGTGTATTCAACTGGAGAGAAATTAATTCCAATTTATGAAAGGCACACCTCTTTTAAAAAAATATATATCAATTTCAGACATAATTATGAGTCTTTCTACTCATCAGTGATATTGGTAGTAACATGATCAGCCACTGTCACTGTATTCCCAGGACTCTGCACAGTACTGCAATGAGCATCCATCTGAAATTGTACAAATGGCATGTGTGACAGGAAACTTCAAGGGTGCTTCCTATCCTTATTAGCGAAATTATATAAGCATCTAACCTCTCTAGCCAAATGCCTCATCCATGACCCAGTGCTTTGCCCCTACATATTCACCAAATCCCTTCACCACCTTCTTTGTTTCTTTCTTTGTTTGCAAGCTAACTTTGAATAACATAAGAATTAATCTCATGTGGGTTTGGTTTTTGTGTTTTTTCTATTTGGCCTGTTACATGGTGCCCCATGTGGGTTCCTTCCTTCAATTAATACCACAAAGTAAACTATTCATTTGGATTATTATGATGATGGGGTGGAAGGCTTTCTATGGGATATTAAGTAACATCTAAGATAATTATATGGTTTAATATTAAAAAGGCGCTAAACATAAGTTAAAAGAGAAATTACTCTAAAAATTTAACTGAATCTTACTCTCTCTCTCTCTCTATCTCTTTCTAATTACACGTGATAAAATGTTTTAAATGATTAAATCTTATTTGTGAATGCTTGTGGAGGTTTCTAAAGAATACCCTATGTAGTAGCCAATTGACTTTCTTTTAAGGTTGGATCTCATGCTTAAAGGACACTCCAAGCATATCCACTTGCAATTTGCGAGTTGTTAATACATATGATTAAGCAAGAGAGTGGTGATTACTTGGGACGTGCATTGTCCTCCTTGCCTCGCAGATCGTACTTTTTAATCGTACACGACCTTTTATGTGTCTGTTATGGTATATAAATGCCATTGGTTTTTGTACCATTTTAGTTTTTCATGTTAAGTAATACTTTGGCTTCTAAACCTGCATTTATTTCCTCAAATTAGTGTCTTATCTACTACAATATCAAAATTAGATGATTGGTCCAAGAAGCTCATGTTTCTCGGATGGATAATGCTTTGCTTGAGTTGTGTATGGGTATTTGTTTATTCTAACTAAGCTCACACGATAGTGATTTACAAGGGCACTTAAGTTAAACAGGAAGATAATTAAATAAGGTTAACTGTGTGATTAGCTAATTTACTAGTTGCTTATAGATAACGCTGATCTCTCGAGAACTGAGAAGAATTTTTAATTAGACATAATTTATTTAAAATATTTACTTCCGTACAATTATATAATTATTTTCATTACTTTCATCTCCCTAAAAAATTCATCAAAGGAAAGAAAAAAAAAAAAAAAAAACAAATTTGCTTGGGGAAGAAAGATTTCTGCAACTAGTTCAGTATGGTCTGCCACATATGGAAGCTTTATTTATTTTCTGCACAAGACCACCACAGTTCCTGTGAATTTCAGGCGCAACCAAATTTTTAAGTTTTTATTTTTACTAGAATAAATTGTATTCTCCCTATATCTTTCTAAAATTAATAGTGCGAGTTTTAGCGTCAATTTTAGAAAAGAAAAGTAAAGGCTGAACATAAAATAATAGAGAATATTTGAGGATCTACAGATCAAGAAGTTTATAAAATTAAACCCACTGACATTAAATTCTAACATATGCTTCGGTTAAAAATCCACTTAACATTTAATAGGCTTAAGCAGTGTTAAGTGCCAATCAATTCTTAGTGTTGATTAAACACCAAAACAAACGCTAAATCATACGCAGATTTGACAGCATTTACTTGACATTATTAAGGCCAACCTTTAGGATAACATGGCATGATGGTGTTGTCCTTGTCCAATAGAAGACAGAGCTCACTTTGGATTTACTGTTCATTCTCTGGAATCTCTTCATCATTGTGGTAGATCATGAAAAGGACCTACAATACATGAAACTTTCAAAAAGGTACAACATATGGGCCTCAATAGATTATTTCTTTGTTATCAATTTTCTTTTTGCTAGAAAAGTTGTCTTCCTTGCATGCTAATGACTCAATCAGTATGCTTTCTGAATGACCACTGTTGCTGCTGGGAGAGAAAACATTAGGTTATTACTCTAAAGATTTGTGTACAGAAAGCTAATACTTTGGATATCTAAAGCTGCCTTCATCATGATGACTGTGTTGGATGGTTCGGGCCAACACAAACCAAAGGCCTGAATTGCAGCAACGTAAACTGCATATTATGTGTTCGATAAATTGCGCATACCAATATTTTATGATACAGAGGAAGCTTTATATACTGCCCATTGTCGGATCTCAAAGTGGCAATTGATGTGAAAGCCATACAGCAACAGCCCCTTTGATTTAATTCATAATCAATTTATAAACCGGAAGTCACTGAAAAGTGCTCTGATTGGAGCCCACAAGAATATGAAAGAATATCACATCTTCTCAAGCAAACCACTTTCGAGGGGTAAGAAGAAGAAAACCAATAACACTTTCCTCTATTATGAAGATAAATCTGTTCTCTTTCTCTTTTTTTTTTTTTGTTTTTCGTGTATATGGAACTTAGAATTACACCAGAAGAATATTAGTTGACAAAAACAGAGAATCATTCTTATACAGACAATACCAGCGTCGTGAGATAACAAGATACCATGGATCAAAGACAAGATTGATAACATTGCATGTGAAGGGCTTTCCATTATGAGTATGTCATTCTTCTACTTTTCTAACCTTCATATTATTCCTTTGTTTTTTCTTTCTCTTTTGTCGAAACCATTGCGCGTGTTTATGTTGACTAATACTTTTAGATTTTATCTTCTTCTGCTCACACAAGACCAGGTTCGTTGGTAGTTAGCGGTTACCAACAGTGCAAAGTTGTGATTTTTTTAATGTAAATTTGACCCAAGAATTAAATGAATTCATGTATGTGTTTCATTTTCATACAATATATAACAAACAAGTTTAATGACTCGGTGATCCAAAGAACCCCACCTAGTAAATTTTGGCCAAGCATCACAAATCCCCATACAAATTGGCTAATTGCACACAAATGGTAGCATTGTGCTAGTCTCAGCCTTTAAAAATATCTAATCAACCTTTTTCTGTAATGCAACCACCGTCTAAAACATCTTACAGAAGTGGACTGAAGCCTAATTAGACAAGTTGGTACTTGTAGTTTTCTTGATATAAATTCAAGTCCCTTTTTGACTGAATATGCAATGTTAGGCCAGGTTCTCTTATTATATCGTCTTGTCATAATCAATCCATTTTGACTGTAATTTTACCTTGTATTGATTAGAGATGCCATAACAAGCAAATAACTGCTTATGTGCCCAACTAAATGTAATTACCAGTAATTGGCCGACAGGTTTTAATTGGGAAGAAGATGCTACATACAGAGCCTATATTCCAATTAGCTATGCTAAAATCAACTTAAAGCTAACTGACAATATTAATGTGAAGAGTATTAGTTTTTCTTCTCTATCTACAATTCTAGAAAATGGGAAAACGATCTAGAGGCATGAAATTGACTTTGAACCAAGTCTGAACTTAATTTAACGTGTGAAGGAACACGACCCTGTCATTTGATTGAGCCTTGAAGGTATAATGAGTTCCAACCTTACAATAATCCATTTAATGTATCTCCAAAAACTAAAATTTATGGAAAAATATCCATTTCACAAGGATTAAATCAAGTAGAGGGGTTTGAAATTCAAATTCTGCGCATTAACTTTTATTAATGATCTATCAGACCAGTTCTCCAAGTGATATAAAAATATCTTCTTTAAATGCCTGTATGTATATATACGCCCACACCGCTGGGCCTTTAATGCAATATTTTAATCTTGCTTGACCGGGTCATAATATTGTTATATAGTAACAGAGAGAGCAATGCTTCTATTCTAAATCACATCATAAAATGTTATTCAAAACCACCCTTGGCTTATGAACCCAAAAAAAAAGAACATTGAAATTTGAATGATGACAAATCCCACCACTTCTGTATCAGTACTTCCTGAATTAAAAAAAAAAAAAAAAAGAGAAGATTTATTTGTTTGATATCTTCAAATCATCATATGTATTATATTTTAGATAAGATATTGAATTTTTTATGCCTCAAATAATTTTTGGAAGTATATCTCCAAAAAAATTATTCAGAAAATTTATCAAACTAAACATGTGTCGTGTAGTGTTTTATGGAATTTTTGGAGATAGACCTGATATTATGGGGTTCAATGCTCCCTCCAACTTCGAACATTATGTTATGAGAACTGGTTCTCTTAGTATTATTTGAAACACAATTGTTGATATTGATGTAATTTTAAATAAAATAGCATGTGGTTGGAGAAAGAAATCAGGGCTAATGTAGATTTGATTATTGTTAAGAGATTCTGTTTGTTACATAAAAAATTACAAATGTGTTTTTTTTAGTGTGTTAAAATATATTTAATTCATCTAAATTAAGAAAAAGCAAACATTGTAGGCATAAAAAAACAAAAATGTCCATACATTAAGGATCAATAGAAAAAAGATGAAACTGATAGTTGATTGTTACATTTTTTTTTTAATGAGATGATCATGAATGAATGGTTGAAAAAATTATTATATACCTATAGATCGATTAATTAATTCTGTTCTGAAAGATAATTCATTAAAAAATATATAATTTAAATTTAAAAGTTTATCAATATTTTTAAAATATTTGAATTCAAAATACTAATGTGTTATATTAATGATGAAGGGTGTAAATACTTAGTCTAAACTCATCCATAAAAAATATTTAAGTTAATTTTTCTGCAAATTATTAAATCTAATTCTGATATCAAATTTGTTCTAGTTTTAAAATTGAAAGCTTCTTAGCAAGAGAAAAGAAGAAACTAAAACTAATGTTATTATTCAAGATATTTGGTAGACAATTTAAGTGTATCTAACTGATCTGAAATCATTAAAATTATTTTAATATGTTAAATAAACATATTTTGACCCGAAAAATCCAAATCATGATTGGATTACAAATATGAAGAAGGCAATCAGCGATGGAGATAAAGTTTAGTTATTGATATCTCTAGGGTTGAAATTGTGAAGGGTGAGTTATTTGATGTCAAGGAAACGACGTCGTATCCCTCTGTTCCCCCTGCCTTAGCAGTGTAAAGCCCAAAGCTTTACATATGCACTGATTCTTCCCCAGTCTTCCAATTCAGTCCTTTCACTCTTTCTCTCTCTTGTTCCTCTCTCGCGCTGAGAGAGACAAAGATAAAGGCTCGTGCAATTGTGCTTCTGTCACAAAATCAAAGTGGGAGAGCACCGGAAACCAAAAGCGGTTGGCTTTCGGGTTTGTTTGGCAAGAAAAAACGAAAGAAAGATATTCCAGTGGTTGAAGAAGAACGAGGAGGAAGAAGGGCATTATAGTAATTTCGGCTTCCTCCTGCATCTCCATGTTCGCATCCGCACACTTGAACACCAACAGCGACGCTCCCATCATCTCCGTCGGCGGCGGCGGCGGCAGGTTCTGGTTAATGGCAGCGGCTACGTCGCCGTCCACCTCGGCGGTGGTGATCACGGCCTTGGCTGGGGTGGCTCTCGTCGCTGTGATTTTCTACGGTACCAGTAGGTAAAAAACCGATGAACTGAACGAAAAAATTTCTCAAGAAGGGAGCATTAGAGCTTCGAAAACCCCTAGACGCGCTCAGTCAGGCATAGATGATATTGTTTTCGATTCCGATTTTGTCCCACTAGAGAGTTGTATATATAAGGAATATATAGATGAATCCTCTAAGACGAAGTCTCAATTCATCTTCGTCGTCTTCAAATTCCTCTCCTTCTTCATCGTCGTCGCCATCATCATCTTCGTCGTGGATCCATTTGCGTTCGGTTCTATTCGTTGTTACTTCTTCCTCACCAGCTTCTTCTTGTTCACCCTCTGATCGGTGAGTTCTTCTCTCCTTTATCTCTAGCTTCTTTCCTACTTTCAGAGCGAAGATTTATTTTAGCTCAGATTCTATTTAGTTTCTGTTTGTTTCCTGTCAGATCTCCATCTCCAAATATTCCCAATCTTACTACCTGTGTCAACTCATGTATTTAGCCTTTTTGTGCTTCAACTTCCATATTCTTAATATTGTGTCTTTGTTCTGCAGCATTTCGGTCTAACTTTTACTCTCTGCTACTTGATTCTGCGTTTCTTCTCTGGTCTTCTTCTGTTAGAATTGTTGATTTGTTAGATTTAAAACTTTTTTTTTTCTTTTTAATTGTCAAATAAGGAAAACAAAAAACAAAAAAGAAGAGAGAGAGGGAGAGATCTTTCTTTTGGGTGTGTTCTGTAGAAAGATTGACTTGGATCCTTTCCTCTTCTTATAATTTCATAGCTTGCTCTTGCTCCCATTCCTTATGTCAAATTAATTGCTTGTGTACAAATAAGCTGTTAGAGTAGGGCTTGTGAATGGTCTTGACATAATTTAACTTAATTATGATCTTGATAGAATATTTAGATTTCTTGCAGTATAGTTTGTTTGTATTTTCCTGGGATGAAACGAAAGTTCCATGCTAGAATGTATTAAGTGAGTATGTTACTGTTACATGTCCATTTAGAGACTAGAGAATGATATGTTCTGGAGTTAGTTAATTTTTGGCATTTAAGAAGATATAAGGGAACTGCAGTACTGGCCTGTCAAATGGTCTGCGTCTTCGAAGATGCTAGATATGGGTTTAAGTATTCTGTATTTTTTTCTTTTTTTTGAAAAAATAAATATCTGGGTGATGATTTATAGTTCAAGAACTTAAATTTTATGCCCTATTCCACTTTTTATCTCTTCTTATATTCCCTTAAACTTTCTACTTAAAATAGGTTGAGTTGCCTCGCTCATCTGAATGATAATCTCTTAATCAATCAAATACAATTAAAAAGAACAATGATGATACTGTAATCATGTGGTTGGAACCATCCATGTTGAACTTAATATGGTAAGCACTATTACAGTATTAACTTTTGTTAGTTAAGTGCATCTGGTTTGATGCGTTGTGTGCTTTAGCACTAAGGAAGTAGGTCTAAAATATTTCTATATAAAACATTTCACATAATGATGTACGAGTTCGGTGAGAATTTTTTTTTTTTCATCATGCTGGGGCACTCCAATGTACTTTTAATATGGAAGAACAAATTTTTGTGCATGCCTTTTATTCCTTCTGAAGTCTTTTTTTTGGTTACTGTTGGCTGTTTATTCTCAATTTTCGAGCGTGCTTATACATAGGTAGGCGGTAATCAGTAATTCTTTCTTGGAAATTTTCAGGGGTCGCCTTAAATCACCATGGTCACGCAGGAAAAGAAAACATGCCCTTTCACCACAGCAGTGGAAAAGCTTGTTTATACAAGATGGGAAGCTCCGCGATGGTGGAATTAAGTTCTTGAAAAGAGTTCGTAGTGGAGTGAGTTTACCTTTCTGTCTTGATGTTCTAATGTTTCTCATGCTTTTGTATTACAATTTGGAATTAACTACATAGTTATGCAGGGTGTTGATCCTACTATTAGAGCTGAAGTTTGGCCATTTCTACTTGGAGTGTAAGCATATTTTCTTCCTAGTTCGATTTCTAATGGCTGTCACTGTTGCTCAGTTTTGGTGCTTGGTGATTACCTTTTTCCTAGATTTGGATTATTGGAGTTATTGATTCTCTACTTCCTAATCTTTTCTAAATCTACTTATTTGATATTTCTATATGGTTGCTGATTACTCATTCATTTAAACAGCTATGACTTGGACAGCACCAAAGAAGAAAGAGATGTTAAAAGAGCTCAAAATAGGTAGGCATACCAATTTGATGTCTAAATATATTATTAGATGCTTCTTTCCTGCTTGATTGTACGGGCTTCTTCGCCCTTACAACTCATTTTGTTTTCTTTTCCATTTGTTTTTGGGTTTAATACCATGCTATTTTCATGCCAAATCTTTAATCACAGAAAGCAATATGAGAAACTCCGCAGACAATGCCGGAAATTTCTAAAGCACAGCTTTGGCAGCTTTAAGTTAAATGAAATTGGTGGAGTTGGCAGTGAGGGTGATAGTGGGATTCTCATTCAAGACTCTGGTTCTCCTAGTTCCGAAGATGCTGCCAGTGCCAGGGAATCTCTTTCTAGTGAGGAGAGAAGCCCTGATGTTGATTACTCAGATGATCCATCCAGTGCATTGGTTGAAGGAGATGATGTTTCTAATGTCAACAATGTTGATACCTCTGCACTGGATACTGATTCCTCTGATTCAGATTTGTCAGAAGGTCCTGAGGTGATCCAGAATTTCCCCTCTGTGGATGGTCAGGAGGAGAATGATCCCAAGACAGCTTCCAATGAAGATTCTTCTCCCTCCCAAACAAAAATTTCCTCAAAACTTAGAAATAAGGAAGATTTTGCGACATGGCAGCGGATCATCCGACTTGATGCAGTACGAGCCAATGCAGAATGGATAGCATACTCACCCTCTCAAACTGTGGTATCAGAGAATAGGGCACGCCGAGCTGCTGAAGCTGTTGGCTTGAAGGATTATGGTCACCTGGAGCCCAGCAGAATCTTCCACGCTGCCCGACTAGTTGCTATCCTTGAGGCATACGCTCTACATGACCCTGAGATTGGCTACTGCCAAGGTATGAGTGATCTGCTATCTCCTATAGTTAGTGTTATATCAGAGGATCACGAGGCTTTCTGGTGTTTTGTTGGATTCATGAAAAAGGCACGGCAGAATTTTAGACTTGATGAGGTAGGTATAAGGAGGCAACTTAATATTGTTGCCAAGATTATCAAATTTAAGGATTCCCACCTATATAGGCACTTGGAAAAGCTTGAGGCCGAGGATTGCTTTTTTGTTTATAGGATGGTGGTGGTATTGTTCAGAAGGGAATTAACGTTTGAACAGACTCTTTGCCTCTGGGAAGTTGTGTGGGCAGATCAAGCAGCAATTAGGGCAGGTATTGGAAAGTCTGCATGGAGCAGAATAAGGCAGCGTGCTCCGCCAACAGATGATCTATTGCTTTATGCAATAGCAGCTTCGGTATTGCAGAGGAGGAAACTGATTATTGAGAAGTATAGCAGCATGGATGAGATCATTAGGGAATGCAATGGCATGGCAGGACAGTTAGATGTTTGGAAACTGCTAGACGATGCACATAACTTGGTGGTCACCCTTCATGACAAAATAGAGACATCATTCCGATGACTGCAATTGATTAATAGTTAAAGTGGTTTATAATCTTGTCCAAAGATCTTATTTATTTCAGTCTGCCAGGTCTCTCCACGGGAAGAGGAAATAAGCATAGCAGATGGTATGACTTTGAGATCTGCTTCAACTTGCTGCTGCATCTATTCAAGGCTTAGATGCCGTAATGGTGGCTAAAGGGATGGAAGTTAGCTAGATTTATGTGCTTTTTCCTTTTTTGCTCCATTTTTTTCCTTAAAATTCTGATTTCAGACACAGATCTGGGAACTCTCCAGAACACCGTTGCGAGAAGCAGGTGGGTAGGGCATGTAATCATCGCGAGGATGAGATATTTTTCTACAATATGATTGTTGTCTTCTTTGACTCAAGTGGTCTTTGGTGCTTGAGCTTGAGCTTCTGGCCACATAGCAGATCCTTTGAATCTTGTAGAATTTTCCGCATCATTCCCTTTGCCATCGGCCGTTAAGTTTAACAGTCGATGAAACAAAACTCTAATGTGGTTGGAACTTGGATATTCCCACAAAATTGTGTAAGATATTGGGTTCAACTCGAAGTGAAAGGATGTTTACAGGGGAAAAAGTATATTTTAACGTATTGCCTACTTCCCGTTATAAAAACTAATTTTTTTTAAAAAAATTATCGTAGCATACAAATGTAATATATTATAGATTGACATTGGGATTAATAATATCAATATGTTTTAGTACTAACACTTTGAATTTTTAAACTCATCATTGTCATGATAATTTATAATTTATTGCAGTATTAGTGTACAAATAGTATTTCATTTTATATGGAAAAAAGGGTATAAAGTGCCAGGTCCCAGGTGTATCTGGTTTTTCTGTTAGAAGTTTAGTTTTTATTCTTTTGTATTAAATTAGATTTAAAATGTTAGAACTGTTCTTGTATTATGACAATTTTAAAAAAAATTAATATTTATTAAATTGAAAGAAAAAAATCATGTTTTAACACAAAAGAGGGATAAAATGCCATCTTGTTCGCATCAGAACCCTCTACTCCGTTAACCCTAAGTAACTTTACATATATAACCTTACATATATGATACTATACATTATTAATTCTTCGATACGTTATATGTACCACATGATTATAGAGCAAATCAAGAAAACTTCAAATCGATTTAATTAAAGTAGGTGTTAACAGGTTATAAAGTTGAAGGACACGCTCACTTTGATATACTCATATTTTCTTGATTTATGCCCGTGATACCCATAATCTACCTGAGAATTTTTTTAGTTCTACCGAGCATCTTGGACATCTTGGCAATTGCAGTGCCATTATTTTCAGGTTTGGTCAAAAGGTGGGTTACCGAATCAGTAGTGTTCAGACCGTTTCGGATTAGTAAACAAATTGTGGGAAGTAGTTGATTTTCATAACTTGTGCTCAACCTATTACGTAATTTTCTACACAAACAACTAACGACAAAGACAGTCAATAAATAAAATTATTTAAGCATTTCGTAAGTTGATCTAATTACACAAATGTATTTATTTAAAATGTTTTAAAGTGAATGTACAAAAAGTGAAACTAAATATACCGAGAGTTCATTAGGATGATGATGAATTGTGATTTTGAGTTGCACGTAAATCGAGTTATTCAAAGAATAATTGTTAATTAGCAAAATTATTTTGGGAAATAATAGTGGATCATACATTCTGGATTGTTAATTTGCTAGAGCTGTGTTGCTTGTCTCTCACCACTCAATCAGAACTGAAGTTCCTCATTGAATTCAAAGTCGGCCTCAAATTTGGTTTTAGCAGTTAGAAAATAACTTCATTATCTGGGAGGAGCACACGGTCCTCATTATTGTCATCCATAATGCTTTATGGAATTCGTGGAATAAGGCTATATCTGAAAATCACATTTCCGCTCCATTAGAAGCTATTCACTGTCAAAAGCCTCCGGAGAGAGTACTTCATTTCTTCACAAAAATCAACTTGCTAAACCTTCAAACGCGAAATCAAACACAGGAGCACAGAAGACAGTTTCTAGCACCTAGTTTTAAAGGGAGGGCTGGGTCACGTCTTCAAGCTGCAGGAACTAATCAAGAAGGAAGCAAAAATTTGTCCACATTTCAGTTTTCAAGAATGGTCGCCTTTTACGGTTTAATCGTGTATGCTTAACAAGAAGAATTGCCGAGGATTGTACTTTCTTCCATGCAGTCAGATACTCAGATCAATGCTGGAAAACACCTTTAATTTGGCACCTCACGGTGTCCCTGATAGTAGTCTTCAATTTGCTGGAGAATCAGAATCAAGTTTAGAATGGACGGTCGTTGCAGAATACGTCCATAATATTGTTACCAGTACTGCTTTTGAGTCTTATAGCGTTCTGATTCATGACAGACAAATTAGTTAGTTTATTCCCAGTATGCTTTTACCAGGCTGGTATGCATGTACCTTATAACTACTGTTTCATATATCCAAAGGAAAAAAAGAAAGTGAAAAAACTTAATAGTTTAAGAGAGGTAGCCTTTCTTATATCAATCAAGATTATAATTCTTCAGTCTTTGGACGTTTGCTAAATGAACAACAATACAGTTTCAATACTCATGCCACAAAGAAACTAACACCGATTTTTAAAATGCTGTCTGTAGACAGCAAGCAAAACCTTCACAAAGTTCAAAGTAAACAAAAATTGGTCTGTCTACTCCTTCTTGGTGTATTGTCGGACAGCAAAGGCTAAGCCCAATATCAGGAGAGGGAGCAGAAACTGCAAAATCTTGATCACAAAATCACCGGTTTTGTCAGCATTGTATGGAGTTTGCTGAGGAATAACGTAAGTACGCTTTTTTGGGACGGTTGATGCATCAATCTCTCCAATACAGTATTTTGCCATCATTTCTCTAGCTGAATCACTGTGTCCCACATCTTCAAAATCATTGGTTGCATCTTTTCCTGTCATTAGTAAAGTAGATACAATAAATTAGTATGGGGATTCTTGGTACAATTATCAACCATCTTTGGTTCATGTAATTCATAAGCTTACCTGTGGAAGATAACAAAACGTCATCACCTCCAGGATGATCCTCCATAAAGGGGGTGACATCATAGACCTACTATGATTAAAGCATAGAAATTCGTTAAAGTTACAGTAGTTTAACATCATACAAGTATAATAATCTCTTTGAGCCATTACAAATTTGGATCATAGCATCATGCAACTGCTGTAGTAGACAAAGTCATGCTCTATTAGTTTGACAAAGGCGTCTTTTTTTAACTCGATGTGTCATCTGTGTTCTTAGTACATGTCATTATGCGACCTTTAAAACATCTCAGGTAATGTTGGAAACAGTGCAAGTGGGTTTCCTTCCGCTAGATGTCTGGACGGGCCAATGTCTAGCTAGATTTTAAGTCAAAGCAGCTTTGCCTTATGTCTTCTTGTTTCGACTTGGAGCATACACGGATGCCATAAAAAATGCAATCATACTTGTAACATGAGAGCACTCAAGATTCTCCCCTTCAAAGGACTCTATATATTGTTGATCCAACACTTGCATTTATAAAACTCAACTGTGAAAGCCTCCACAAGATATGAATGCATGACATACTACTTTAAAGGGATTTCGTGGCATTCATTAGTCTATTCTTAGCATACTTTTTTTTTTTTTTCCTTTGGAGGAATTGGGTATACCAGTATTTTGCAAATCAGTTAGCAAGGTATTCCGCCATCATATTCTAAAAATCTGATATCACCATGCTTGATATGACAATAAAATCCTTTAAATGTGCAGGGCAAAGCCAGTAATGACTAGGCCTTGAATCCCCCAATCCTAAGTGTCCTACATTCCCATGGTGCCAGCATTCCATATGCATCCATGTTACCAGGCATCTTGCACACTAGTGTGAAGATGCCATATGGCAAAAGCCTTCAGGATATCACATAATTAAGGCTACTATTGAACTAGTAGATGCATATGCATAATGAGCAACTTCTTACTATAGTTATCAAACAATGATATAGACTACCAAAATGGAAATATCCAAGCCCAAGGTGGAATTAAAAAGTGATGCCACTAGATATTTCATCTAGTCATAATACATAGTAACTAGTAAGAAATGTGATACATACATCAGTGCACCCCCTGGGGTGGCGCCTGGCAGCAATTTTATTTTTCTCTTCCCGAGGACCAGGACGTTTTATCAGTTAGCACAAATAAATGAAACGTCTGAGCTATCGTTTGTTTTACCTTTGCAGGATTACTAAGCCTCCAGCTCTGTAATCATCTCTTCTATTACTAAAGTCCAAACGCTACAATGAGATTCTAACTCATGATTCATGACAAAGGCATGTATAGCAATCTAACATGTTATGTAGGACATAAGTAAGCGTAACTCTACAGTATTCCATAAAGTTTAAATGTTTTTATAAGGCGATGAATTATGTTGTGGACCAATTCAACCTAAGTGCTTAAACACTCAAATGAAGGATTGAACTCTTGTTACTCAAAAATAGAGGCTCTGCCATGTTGAGGACTACTTTCACTCAAAAACTTAAAATTCTTAGGCGAAAGACATAAATAATTTCTGTTACAATCTCTAATCCATGAACAACAACTATAGATAAAATTTTAATTTACAGTCACCCATGTAAAACAGAAATAAGATGCTGCAGCTGTGGAAAGGTTAATATTGTAAAAGTATCGGCATGAGACCCTAATTTGTTAAGCATGTAATGCATGCATGAGTCATGACATAAACAAAAGCCAACTAACATTCAATCTTTAAAAGAGAAAATTGCAGTGGCAGATTTTATTTGTTTTTCAAAGAACAAATTTGAGCATATGAAAGTGAGCTATGCTATTGCAATCTGAAACACTATACAGAGATGCCAAGTGCAGGAAGTTGGGGAGAAAATTTATCTTCGTGAACATTTCCTGCATATCTTGTCCAAAATATGAACAAAAAAAAGAAAGTAAAAAACTAAAGTTCGCATAATGTGGAAAGATAAATAAGACATGCACGGGGTTAAAAGTAAAAAATTCATATGTTCAAACACCACCAAGTGAGACAAATGAAGTAATTTAAATTCCAATTTTGAGTGTTAACTTAAAGAGAGGACAACAATATAATCAATTTATCAAAGAAGTAGCCATTATAGCCAACAGACGTGAAGGGAAATCAGAGATATACGGAACTTATGCTCATGGCTATGAGATATATACATCAATCAACAAAGACCTTAAACATTAACACGTTCAAACCATTATATGGATATCAGCAAATAGGAAAAATCAACGACACCTATCATACTGAAAACCCTGATACTTACCATCGTTTCTTACGGCGTCAGTCAGATCATAAAATGAACCATGCATAGAAAACATCGAATGTTTAGAAAAACTGACCTTCCCAGATATGATAAGCCAACAATCTTTGATCTGATTGTGCTTTGCCACTTCTTCGAATTTATGAACCTTTTGACTCGAAGCCATCACTGCTACCTGCCACAAAAATCCAATACACAAAGGACCCGGGAAATATCATTCGGAGAAAACAATGATCTAAAGAATCGGGAAAGGGATCTCAAGAGTCCTCTACAAAACGCAGAAAAGCAAAGAAGATTACATATAAGCCTTGAAATTGTAAAAATTAAAATCAATAATGAAGTTTCGGTAAGAGAAGCATCGTGGTCAAGATCCCACTTGGTTACGAACGTACCAGAGAGAAAGCAAGACTTTTGCCAGATACAGAGCTGCTTCCCCTGTCTCTCCCCTTGAGATGTCAAATACTGTCAATCTTAGTGTAATGTCAGCTAACAAAGCATTTGATTATTTATATGGCTGGATTTTGTTTTTTTGTTTTTTTTGGACTATATGTGGCTGGATTTTCACGAATCACAAAATAGCCTCCACAGCTTTTGCAAATTACAATATCAACCCCGAATAGCGATTTCGCGAAAGGGTAGTTTTGTCAATCAATATTCACATGTGTGACGTGCAACCAATTTCAATAAACGATTCCAAATTCATTTGGTAACTTTGAATTCCACGTACATAATATTTTTTTATTCTATAATTGGTAGGTAACAAAAAAGCAACTTGCTAGATTGTGATTCATTTTATTAATTTTCAAATAATTCATTTTTATAACAGTATATTTAACAAATTCGTTCACAACTTTTGATATATATATATATATAATTAAAAATAATATAAAAACCTTTCACCAATTTAGTGATAGCATGTCTTTAAAATTAAAGTTGTTTAAATTTATTTTTAATTAAAAATAAATTTACATAAACGTTATTATATTTTAAGTGAGAATAATTTTTTTACTTTTGTATAGATAAGTATTTAAAAGATAAAAATTTAAGAACATACAAAATTATTTATTGTATGCAAACAAACATTACTACTCTTTGATGACAAAACTAAATATTCAATTAAATGTTTTGCTATCAAATATTATTGTAACTCATTTTCTTATTTGAAGAATTTTTTGGAACGTCAACAACAAAAATTTATTTTATACAATGAATACGTGCAGCAGGCAATAGTATTTGCACACATTGAACACTGAATCAACAAGACATTGGAATAGGATAAAGACAAGAAAATAAGATACAAGTGAGAGGTTAGAGGTGGAGAAAGCTACAACAACCAACAAAAACGGTGGGCTAGTCAACACCTACCCTCCCACATCAATTGAATTCAGCCAACAGGTTTGGGAAATTAAACAAGTAACTCTTTCAGTCTTTTGGGACCTTTTAAACAAAACATACTTATAGTCAAGCTTATTAAATTTGTGAGAGAAAGATAAATTTGTATTATAAATTTGTAAAGATTTGTCTCAATTAATAAATAATTATTAAAATATGTAATTTGATAGTTTAAATATTATATACATTAAAAAATTATTTAAATATAATTTAAATTATACTTAATCAAACAAAAGTTATTCATATTTTATAATTTGTAATATTTAACATGAATATTTTAATATGTTCATACATAAATAATTATTTAATATAACTAATTAAATAATATTTATTTTATTTTATTTAATAAGTACATATTAAATATAATTTTATTTTTTATACATATTTAAACTTGTAATAAAATAAATTAAAAAGACTTTATGAAAAAAAATCTTATCTATATTTTATTTAGTTTTGAGTTTAAATTATGATGTTGTTGGCTTTACAAGTTAGTTAATACGTTAAAATCGTAAATTTGATAAATTAACTCGCAAATTTGTACTAAGTCCAAACTAACTCATTTTATTTAAATACAATCATAAATTCATAAATTTAAATAATAAACTTATAAATTTGACAATTATATATATAGCCAAATCAAAGAAAGAAGAGGAATTACGATCATTTTCGCAACTCAAATTTTGAGTCCGAACGCCAAACTTTTCAGATCAATCTTATCGGCTCCAAATCTGTTTTCCTTTTACTCTTCATCTCTCGATTTTCAACTACAAACATATAAAATTATATATTAGTTGAAAATAAAATCTAATTTTACAACAGCAAATACGTTACAGAAAATTGTTTGATGCATATGCGTATTAAAAATAAGAAGACCTGTAAGAGATGCCCAACAAAACTTTGCGTCCAATAATCTAATTTTTTTGTCTGCGAAACTGACTGTGTGGTTCAAACCCAGAATTTTCGCCCCGTCAACCACGTATGTTATTGAATAGAAAACTAATGGTGTTAGAAAACGACCCAATATCCCACATTGTATGACCAAGTCCAGTACGACCCACCCAAACAAACAATCAAAAAAAGCTATTGCCGAGGATGTTTGATTTATATCCAGTCTCTTGGAAAAACTACTATTTTGATCCCCACATTTTAATTTAGTAACCAATTAGTCCTCTATGAATTAGGAGTAACAATACGATTTCTTGTGAATTCATAGTAAACTAAATATGTCCTTCTATCATCATGTGGAAGGTTAATTCACATGTGGGATAAGTTTTCATCATCAACATTTCACCAAGTTTAAAATAAGTTTAGGATTCTTTCTATCAAAATTAAAAGAAAAAGTGTGAATATGATGTAAATTTGATCAAAAACTTTAAAAATATTTCACACTTGATGAAGTGTTCGTAAAGATTAAAAAAAAAAACTTTTTTAATATATGTAATTTAGCATCCATGCTAACAGAAAAAAAATTCATGTTAGCCTTTTTATAATGAAATGGTGATAAAATAATTTGTTTGATTTATTGATAAATTTTTTATAGATTATTTTGTTACTAAAAAATCATGAAGGACTAAATTGTTATAAAGTTAAAATATGAGAAACTAAAATGGGAATTTTCTCCCAATCTCTTGTATGATGTTATATTACTAAAACACAATAAATATATGATTAATTGATAATGATATATAAAAATAATACAATTACCTGTAATAATCATATAAATATAATAATATAATTAAAAATTATATATTTATTATGTTTTAATTTAAAATTAATATAATAAAAATAGATCAATTTTGTGTCAGTTTATTGCTGTATTTATATTTGTTTAAGCTTCGTTGCTTTGCTTCTGGTTACTTTTCGGATTTGCATGTTGTCTCTGTTTGAACAAGGCTTGTACGTCTGTTCTGTTCTTGAATGCATCTATGATATGCCCAGAAATAAAACTTTTAAGATTCAAAAATCAACACGCTGCGTCAATTACCCAATATATGTTAAATTTTTTCATAAATTCCTGTCTTTCTCGCTACGACACTGTAGTTATCCACCCTTCCGATTTTCTTCTTTTTTTTTGGGGTTGGAGGGAAGAAAATTTCTTTTGCGAAACATAGTATTAGATACATGTAGGTCAGGTTGAGGTTTTTGTTTTTTGGTCAATTTGAACCTAGCTTAGTTTTATATTGGGTCACAAAATTTGTTGTCTTAAATGTGACTCAACTAAGTTAGATTTGATTATTGATAGGGTCGGATTGGGTCTCTTTTTTTTAATTATTATGAAAAAAAATTAAAGATTAAATTTATTAGTAAAAATAATTTTTTAAGAAAAATGAACAAAATAAAGATTTGAAAGAAAACAAGAATGTAATAGAAAATAAGTTTAGGATTTCAAATAAAAATAATTAAAAGTTAAAAAGAATTAATATTTTGAAATTTAATTATAAATTAACTTTAGTTTAAATAAAATTAAAATATATTATAAAACTAAAAAAATTTTAAAAATAAATACTAAGTTAAGTCCTATGTCACATAAAAATTCTTGACCTAGTTATTAAACTCGACCCAACTTGGTTTAGTCAAAGAAACAATTTTTTTCATTTGGCCTAATCACAATCCTACCTAATGTAATCGAAACAAGCCAAGTTGGTCATGTTAGCTAGGATAATATTCATCCTAAGGGATATTTGTGTGATAGTTTAGAAGAATTGAGTCTCATATTGTAGCATGACTTTTTTAAAAAATGATTTTTATTACCTACCTAAAAATTGAAAATAAGTCAAATTTGGTTCATGTTATTCTAAATTAATGGAAAACAGATTAAAATGTTTAATCTATTTAATAAAAAATGTTAGTTTATTAAAATTTGTAACCTCCATATTTTCACATTCCATAACCTTTATCATCTACAAATTAATATTTTTGAGATTATAAACAAAATTATAAAAATATTAAAAAAATTATTTTATGTTGATATCTGATCAATATATAATGCGTAATTATTACATATCTACCTTGCACATGCTAGCTATTTTTATGGATGCAACAAGTTTTATTGTATGAACAAAAATTGATTTGGAGTTCGTTGGTTATTATCTAGTTTCTACTTGTATAATAATTTTTTTGGTGTTTGATATTTTTTACAGCAATGAATGCGAGGTGCTATTAATATTTCCAATCACATTAGAAATGAAATAAATTTTAACAACATTCGGACAAGACCACAAGAAGTTTGAGATCCTTTTAAGGACATGTTTTGAAAGTTTACAAGATGTGAAATGAAGTGATAGATAATGAAATATATTGGAATGATAATAAATAATATGATAAATTATGTGTAATTTCATTGTCTGAAAATTTTACGAGAGAAAAGAGGGTCATAATGGAACAGTGGTTTGTTAAATATTTTTTAAATATTACCCTTATGGCTAAAAGTGGTTTTGGCAAATGTTTAACCAAGATTCCTTTTAATTGGCACTTTTAAGAATTAAATCATTACGTTTTCTGGAAATTTAAACAACTATTATCATTTCGTCTAAGCCAATATTAAAAATTTTTGGTTTTGCAAATCCAATAAAAAAAAAAACCATTTTCATAATTAGCTTAAATGTACCAATTTTTCGCACATGAATCTCTTCACTCTTCGTAGATTATGAAATACGGTTTTTAAGAGCGTCATTGCGAGATTATATATATACATAATTACTTTATTAATCAATAATCATCATATATTTTCCATCACGCCAAATACTACTTAAAATTATACTATTATTAATTATCAATCATATTATCAGAGATAAACTTAATAAGTATGTTCTAGTGTAGTAGTGTATGTGTAACATAGAAAACATTGCAATCTAGAACTGTTAAAAGTTCAACCATTGAGTCAGGATTCGCTAAGTAATAGGTAATATAATAATATTTTTTATTAATTTAATATTAATAAAATATTATTATTTTATAATATTTTATTATTGGAACTCCAATAATTGCAGCGAATCCAGGAACACACTCGAGCATTTTACAGAAGATTATCCGGAGTGCAATGTCATTCACATATATAACTTCTTTTATTAAATTTATATAACAATTATAAATATTGTCGACAGAGACAGTCAAAGTAAGAAAAGTTGACCCCTCACGATCTAGATTTAATTTAAACAGGCTGCGCAAATTTGATTCAGAAATAAATTCTTTTAAAAGTCGGCTTTTGAGAGAATCATATAGTCATTTAATTAAACACGTTGACCAACTTAATAATAGGAAGCAAACATCTAAGAAAAGATATGGAGAAATTCTTCAGTATGATTTTGAATGGTTTCAGATTTAATAAATATAAAAAAATTTAAAATATAAAAATAAATAATTTTAAAAATAATATAATATTTATTATTAAAAAAAATAATTTTTAGTATTTTATAATTTATTTTATACATTTCATAGGAAGCAAACATCTAAGAAAAGTCTTAAAAGAATGGATAGTGTCCGCTTGATATTCTTTCATAAGGTTTGGTTATTGGTAATAATTTTTTATTTAACAGATATAAAAAAAATTTTAAAATATAAAAATAAATATTTTTAAAATAATATTTTATTTTATTATTAAAAATAAAATATTTTTTAGTATTTTATAATTTATTTTATATATCTTACAATATAATTTAGAGAGAGTGAATTGTGGCTCCAAATTTAATAAATATAAAAAAAAATAAAATATAAAAATAAATAATTTTAAAATAATATTTTATTATTAAAAATAAAATAATTTTTAATATTTTATAATTTATTTTACACATTTCAATATATAATTCAAAGAGACTGAATCATAGAAATAAAATTTTAATATATCTAATATTTTAAAATATTTATTTTATATTTTAAAATATTTATTTTATATTTTAAAATTTTTTATATTTATTAAATTTAGAGCTACTGAATCTATATCTAATAATTCAAAATTTTACTAAAAAATTTTTAGACTGACACAACCGATGATCCATTCTCGAGATTAGATCCTCTCTAGTTGGCTTTAGATTTATGATATATAAAAATAAATGTTTAAAAAATAATAAAATATTTTATTTTATTATAATATTTTATTATTAAAAAATAAAATAATTTTTAGTGTCATACAAAATAATTTTAGTATCTTATAATTTATTTTACATATCATACAATATAATTTAGAGAGACTAGACTATTTTCAGTCAAATTTAAAATTTTAATATTTTAAAAATATTTATTGTTATATTTTAAATTTTTTTATATCTGTTAAATCTGAAGCTATTAGATCTGAATCCAATGTTTTCAGATTTTATTAAAAAATTTTTAATAATGATATTTTATTTTATTATAATATTTTATTATTAAAAAATAGAATAATTTCTAATATCTTACAAAATAATTTTTAATATCTAATAATTTATTTTACACATCTCATATAATATAATTCATAGAGATTGATTCAAGCAGAATTTAAAATTTTAATAATCTTATTTTTATATTTTAAACTTTTTTTTATATCCAGATATTACTGGATAATAGTTACCGGAGAGAATCCAATCTCTCCGTTCTCGAGTTCTTAGAGAGGTTTGTCAGATAAACCAAAGTCAACTCTTTCATTTTTATTTTATTTTTTATAAAAACTGTGCTTCCATTAATTATATTAATTAATATTAATTTCATTCTCGAAGTGCTGAATCATAAAGATGGTGGAGACTCCAATGCCCACTCTCCAATTCAATGAATTTCAAACAGTGTAGTTTTATTTGAGAACCGTCAATAATGTAGGAACCAAATAAATGACTCCCAACAAAACCAGTTCACGAGCAATTTCACGCCTGTGCATGAGGTAAGACCCAATAAATCCTGTATAGGTTTATATTAATTTGAGCATGTCGTATGATTTTACTAAATAAATAATTTTAACTATCCAAAATTTTATAATTTAGATCCTTTCTATTTTTCTTCCATTAATTTTACGTCAATTTTAAAAATAGATAAATGCAAAATGAGCGAAGATGGATTAAAATTATCAAGCTAACTGAAATTATCTCGTCTTTTTAGAAAAACACCCACATGCATAAACAAGATACACATATTGAAATTTTTTTAAATAAAAATAAAAAATAGAGAGGATAAATTGAAAGGTTAATAAATAAAATATAAGAATATTAAAATTAAAATATAAATTAAAAAAATTATTTTAAGTTAACAAACATGTTATTACTACATATTTTGGTGTACTATATAATAATTACATTGATATAAATAATTTTATAATTGTACTACAAATATGACAACCGATGATATATTGACTTTTAAATTAAAAAAATCTTAAAAAGTAGAGGAATGAATTAAAAAATTTTCAAAATAATTTTGGTTAATAAATAAAATATAAAAATATCAAAGTCAAAATATAAATATGATAAATTATTTTAAATTATTTAACATGTTACTATCACATTTTTTTTAGCGTGTCACATAATAATTTTATTGGTAATATTAAATTTTATAATTTTGCAAACTTTTTTCGTTTCATCAATTTTTATGTTTGCCATACAGTTTTCTTTCATTTCACAAAGTCTGGCGTCATCTTCTTCGGTGTATACTATCTTCCTTTGCAGCATTAGTAATAGCCATCATCTTCCTTAACTTACTTCGCCATTTACAGATATCTATATATTTTTTATCCTTTCTCTTCCTCATTGTGTTTTTTATTTTCTTGAACATATAGTACTTACTGAGTTACTGTATCAGTATCTTAAATTTTCTAAAATTACTATATTTGCGTATCCTTTTTGAAACAGAGAAGAACTATGGTGCCCTGCCCTCCCGTACAGTGGTATCTGTCATTGTGTGCACTTTATAATACTAGTTCAATGATTTTTCCTTCAAGCTAATTTGGTCTTTTGCTGAAAATCCCAAGCTTCTTATAGCAAAAGCATTATTATCTTTATCGACATTTCCAATCGTTCCCATACTTCAAACCTCTTTTAACATCAAGCTAATGATTATTTTGACTTTGAGACATTCTAACAGAAAAGGTGAATCCAACAAATTAAAAATTGATACTTGTGTGAGTGACACTTCATAACTAAGTGGTACAATTTGAACTACATAATGATTGAGACGTTCTACAAATATGATGAAGTTCATAAATAAATTGATAAGATGTATGACGTTAATGCACAAGATCATTTTATGAAAATGCATGTACATGAGAATTTATCTAATAACTAACCACACGAATGTTGGATCCAACTTTCGAACTTTATATCTCTTACGATGGAAACTTTGTAAACCTTTTACTTGTTATATGACAATATCAAAACATGCTAATTTTTAATTATGAGTATTAATATTTATTTTTAGATTACCACATTGAACTTTGATTTTTTTTTTTATCTTTTTTGTTTTTTGGCTGATGTAAGATATTTCATTTCACGTCATCAATATAATTATTTTGGCATATAATTCGGAATTATTAATATGAACTGACAAGAAAATATTAATGCAACAGGCTCCATTTCGCCGCTGCTATATTTTTCTTGTACACATCAACCCATTCTTTCTGTGTCATATTATCAGCTTTATCTACATATTATTCTAGATTGGCCATTGACTAAAGAGCTTCTTCCCTTTAAATTAACTGCTGTAACCAGCCAAGTTAGTAACTAGTTACATCTATTTCCTCTCTTCCACACTACGTGAACTTCTACTTGGTTGGCAAGAAGCTCATGCAGATTGGAGGACGAATCTTAAGCAAAGCAAGAATAGATGAAGGCAGAATCCACAACCCATCTCCACAGATCAAACCAGAAGCAACTGCAGGAATCATCAATCCTGCCTCCCTCTTGTTTAGCAAGTGCCATACATAAACAGCCAAACTACCCACGCACATGTCTATCGCAAAGTAAGCCCCAACCAGAAATGGCACAGCCATTGCCATTGGAAGAGGAACCCATTTACCAATATTTCTTGGGCTCAGATCTCTCACCAAGTTGGCTGCTATGGCAAATGCGAAAAACCCATAACAGAGCTGTAAGCAATGGTGGGGTAGGGCAGAAAACCCTTGGACACCCAAAATTGCCATGTTTCTGTATATAATGGCATATGGGGCTTTGTATTCACCATCTGGATTTCCCACATCAAAAGCCTTGTAGAAGAGGAAGAATGTGAGAGGAGCTACCACACAACCTATTGCTGTTCCTATAGCCTGCGTTAAAAGCATTGAGCGAGGAGAGGTGAAGGTGAGATGGCCAGTCTTGAAATCATGCATCAAATCAGATGAGATGGAAACAATGGATTTAATCAGGCCACACCCCACAAGGCCAGCAACCACGCCATTTTCTTTTCCAGCCAAGGCTGCAAGCACAAACAGAGCCACTTTTCCATAGTTGTAGGCCATGTTCATGTCGGTTAAGCCCGCACCATAAGCATTGCAGAAGCCAAGAGAAGGTGCAAGCAGATAGGCCACCACTATGTAATACCACTTCAACTCAGGGAACATCAATGGGATTATAATGATAGAGACGATGGAAAACAATGTGTATCCTGCACATGCCAACCATATAGGAATGCTTTCCCGAACAAACACTTCATTCCGTCTAAGATCAAGGGGCTTCCTCTGGTTATTATCTGATACTGCGGTCACAAAGAAACCAACTCACTGGTGAGTGTTTAAGTGAAATTCAGATATCTTAAGCCAATCTTCGTATTAGATCACCTCTGGTTGGCTATGCAAAGGTTAATACCTGTTATTTACTACATGCACAGAAAATGGTTCTCTGACATACATTTCTCAGCAACCAGAAAAATTATCAGAGGCCATTTACTTACCTTCCTTAATGTTCCTCCTTTTCGTTCTGGCAACGATATTTGCAGCAGTGAAATAAAGTATTTTGAAAAAGTTGTAAAGCCCATCACCAAGGATCAAGGCAATGGAAATGAAAACCTGCAGCAAGTAAATAGAGGAGACATAAGGCTTGAACCACAGGAAAATGTCATCCACGAAGTCACAAATTGCAGCTCATTTTAAGACCTTATATCCATTAAGACTCTTCATACTGCTTTCTGATAAACTTTCAGGAAACCACTCTCCTTTCAGTCCCCTGATCAACGGCCACATAATACCCCATGAAAGCACAGCACCAAGAAGTAAGGATAAGTTGACAAGATGTGAACAAATCATTCCAGCTCCGACGTAAGTCATACTGAAATCAAAGTAGAATCTGCAAAATCCAAACTATTTTTTCATTAATGACACTGTGAATTCTTTCACAAATAAGACTAACAATAGTAGAAACAAGATGCAAGCACACACGAGTTTTGCCAGGCTTTCAACCCAAAGGTAGGAAACTGAGCAAATCCACATTGATCTCCTCCTGAATAGAACCACTGAAAGAAAGCCCAAAAGAAACTGAAAGAAAAGTATTTCATGAAACCATGAACCTGCTTCCTGCGAAAGGAGTCGAGCCAGTATTAGATCATTGACAGATTCACATTGATTAACGTGGAAACACAAACAAAAAAAGCCTTACTTGGCCACCTCATCTCCTTTAGGAGTATGGAACCCGTTGATAAGAACAGCAGTGGCAGTTCCACTAGGATACGTTAATTTATAGTCTATTATTAATATCTGTTAACACAAATTGCATCAGGTTACACCCTTTGAATAACCAACCGTATTCAATTCAGTTTTAAAAAAGCTCAAGAGGCATCACTAATAAGAAACACCTTTCTAAGAGGAACCAAAGCCAGGAGCCCAACAAAGCTTGTCACAAAGAGAAAACCAGTCATCCAACCAATCCCAGGTTCCTTGGTGCTCCCAGGAGTATTCCCTTCTGTTTCAACCCCTACTTGTTCATACGTCTTCCTATTCAAACCCAAGAGGTAAGAACCAAAACCACCTACAATTACAAGAGTAAAATTCAGAAAATTACTGATATAACAGTAAGAGTTCGATTAGAAATAAAAAGAAATCCGCCCACCTCCTACCGCAATGCTATAGCATGCCACTGCACAAGTCTGAATGATGGTATTCTCCTGTCTGGTGAAAGGTGTTGAAACAATCTTGGCCTTTTCAAGCAGTTTAGTCCAAGTTCGGATGAAGACAAAGCCAAGAAGAGCAGCTGAGACATTGAGATTGGGGACTAGCCCAGTTGTAAGGTTCAACTTCATCACAATCACACTGTAAATTACTCCAATGAGTATGCTAGCTACTAGTCCTCGAATTGTGATCTGTCTTTTCCATGGCGCTATTCTACTCACATCCTCCGGCTCTATTCGAACATCTTCCACTTCCTCTCTGTCCAAATTCTCAATCTCTGTGTGTTCTTCGCTTTTTAGAGATCCCATTGGACTCACTACAAAGGGGGGAAAATAGTAAACAAAGGGCAGAACTCTACTCACTTCAAGATACTTTATTTAATACTATCCAACTAAAATAACATATATTTCCTAATCATATTGGAATACAAGGTAATATGAATAACATAGATGTATCTTAGATTAAATAAGATAATCTAAAAAAAGACATTTGTATGGTTGTATGACAGAAAAGCAGAACAAAAGAAATTAGCATTAGATCCAATAAGGAAAAAGTCAAGGGAACAAGTCGCAACATAATTAGTGATTAAATATTAAAAACGGCATAGCTTACCCTAATTTCCTTTTCACTGCTAGTAGATTGAAGCTTATTAACAAGCACCTAGGCTTCAATCGTTGCCTGGCGAGAATATTCAACCGTGTAGAAAAAGGATGGAAGTGAATTCATCAACTTCTCTGATTTAAGCATCTAAACCTCTAAGCTCGCAAACAAACACGTGGATTCTGGTCTGCTAGCAGGTTTAAAGGGCAAAACCACCAGAAGAACTGAACTTTGAAAATTGATCACACGGACCGTTTTAAAGGGAAAACAGAAGCGTGAGAATCTAACAACCCACGAATGGGCCTCAGAAATCACATCAGGAATCAACTTCAAACAAGACCGAACTGGCAAGATTCTCAGCAATTTCTAACATTTGTATCAACCATTGCAACAAATACTTATATATGAACCAAAGGATGAGGAAGACCTCCCCTGCAAGTACTACAAAGCGGTAGTACTACCAAAAAAAAAACTCTGCTTTTTGTACTACACTCATACGCTGAACAACTTTCCAACTAACGCCCCACAACTTTCAAATTATAATCGGTTACAATTACAAACACAAATTCATAATCTTTCTCGTCACGTTGACTCAGGGAGAGAAAATTAGAGGTAGAGATAGAGGAATGCACAGATGGGCAGGGTTGGACTTCTTGGTTGTATCTCTTCCCTTCGCAGTTTGTCCTCTTTGGCCTCGCAATGCAAAGGCGTGTGGCCTAAACGTGGCGCATCAATTATCAAAACACAAAAGGAGTGGACACCGGGACCCTTCAAAGGTCAACTACCATAAATACCATAGGACGCAGATGAGGCAAGAGAGAATGCAAAGATAAGGAAACGGAAATGGACGTGCAGTGGGCCCCACTTGAAAAAGGTTGTTGTCTGTAGTGTTTAGATCCTCCACCCAAGAGCCAATTCACTTTCTTACGCAAGATTGAGAATTTGAGATGTCCTTCCACCTTCCATGCTTTTGGATTCTCCAAATGATCATCTTCCATGAGCCACACGATTATGATTCGAGGGTTATACTTATCACCTTCGTAACAATAACAAAATAGAATATAATATATTAATGTTGCTACGAAAAAGTAATAATGTTAATGTGAACTCGTTGATTCATTCTATCGGACGGACCAAAATGGTATAACGACGGATGATGACTTTGCGTATGAATATTTATTTATCATATGGGTCTTTCAAGGGAATGACGTTAGCTGACGCCATCGGATTCTTTTGTTGAATTTATTGTGTCTTGCTGTTTGGATGGAATGCCAAGTTGTCAACATGGTGACGGCTAATTATTGTGATTTCTTGCACTTTTTTTGCTTACAAAAAAGTTGTGATTCGGAATTCAGTAAGTTTTATAATTGTTGTCGTATCTTAAAATTTGAATTTTTGTGTATGATTATAAAATATTATTTCTATAAATTTGAAAGAAATTTAATAATAAAAATTGAACTTTTGAAAAAAAAAATCGAGTTGTTCATAATAAAATAATATCTGTTTTCTTTTTTTCTTTCCACTTTACAATTTAGTTCTCCTTAAAATCGATACAAAGGTCCATTCGGAGCTGGCAAATGGCTAGATTGATAGGGATAGTTTGATGCCATTGTTGTCACCTCCAAACAAGCGTTCACATTTGGGATCCATTTTCATTTTTTTAAAATTTGTGGAGTTGATTATGCATAACAAAAGTCAGTGTGCCAATAATTAAAGTAGATTATTACAATATTTAGCGTCATTCTGAATATTCTCATTAAAGTTATTATGAGCATTAATAGCTTCTTTTCCTCTAATGTCCGAAGCAGTGGTTGAGTGCTAGTTAGAAAAAATAAAACTTATATGAAGTTTTTTTATATTTTTATTATATTTTTTTTCAATTATAACTTGATAAATTATTTAATAATATTATGACATGTGTATGGTTGTTGTAAATAAATATTTTATTTTAAAATTAAATTATATATTATTATTAGTTAGACTCATCATTTATTATATTCTAATTAGATAACAATATAAAAAATTGTATATAAGTTCACTCCACTAGAAAAATAGAACATGCGAAGAAGGTTAAGCCTTCATACTACAAAACTATGTGGTTTATCTCAAGAGAGAAAGAAGGCATAGAGTTATTCTTGTTAGTAGGAATATGAATTGAGTTCTTAAAGGATTTTTATGGTGTAATTTGATACTAAATTTTTGAGTTCAGTCATAAGGAGACTTTGACATTGTAATATGATGCTTTAAATATTATTTTGTATTTCATTCTATTCAGATAATGAAATTTATTTATGAAAATATTAATATCACTTGATTCTCTATCGGTTTTCAGTTATCTTTATGTATAATTTTATTTCTGAATTTTATATGGTTTATAAATATACACACATCTATGTGTTTATGTAAATATTAATTGCCTAATTATGTATTCGTTTATTAACCTAATAATTTAATTAATGCTATCTAAGTGGGAGATTGTTAGAATAATTTTGATATTTTATAGATTAACATTAATTATTCTATTAGATTAATATCTAGTTATTACTGATTAGGTAATTGATGTTATAATTTGTAAACTATGAATGGATTAAGTTTTATTTTGATTTGTGAATAATCGGTGATGAGTTCGATTATCCATAAGTCCACTAAACAGAAACCTAACCCACAACCCAAAAGTATTAGTAATCATCTTGTCATATTACTAATTTGGAATTATTACCCAAAGATATTTAATAGGCTCATTTTTTTAATTAATTAAATAAAAAATTATTTTAAAGGTTCTGAAGAATTTTATTTTAATAATATTAATTAATTATATTATTAAAATAAAACTCTATAAATTGCACACTGAAATCCTAATTTTCAAACATGCAATACGATCACTCTCTCCTTGGCAGTCAAACACTCAGAGACTCTCTTGAGTATTAGGGGTTAAAATATTCTAACTCAACTAGTACACATCATAATTATGTCATCTTTATCAGATCATATTTTTTATTAATTTATTTTCCCTATTTTGTATTCATATATTATATTCTATGCTGAATAATTATATGATCTAATTTTTGTTATCAGGTTAATCTTTGGACTTTACTGCAAAATCCGCATATAAAGAAGTTTATTTTGCTTGAAGCTTCAAGAGGGAGATATAGATTGTTTTATACTGTATATCCGTTGATGGATTCTTTTTAACTGATAGACTTCTTCTTTCGCACAGGAAGTCATGAATAATATACTTGCAGTAATTAAATTCTGTTAAGATGGCGTATTGTTTCGTACAGTAAGTCATGAAGGGAAACACATTGGTCTTGATCATCCTTGGGTGCAATAGCAATAGGTTAGTAATTAAGCTGTTCTCTTACAGTATCAGGTTTCAGACAGATATAAATTAAGCTATTCTCTTTCTTTAATTATGAATTTGGACTTCATTTTTTCCGATAATTCTTTCATTATACCATACATGTATGTTGTAACAAATTTATTATAGCAGTGAATATTGCTAGCAAGAATCTGTGTAAAGGAAATTTGAATTATCTCCTGAGAGAATAATATAACATTATCATGTAAAGAGAAATAGACATAAAGTCTGTAGATTCACATACTTTAAATAAGATCCATCATTTAAATAATTGTATATTTATCTCTTTTCTCAAATAATATTAAATATTCTATCATACTACTCACACTGTTGGTTAGTGACTATGAATTTTTATTTTGTTAAATATATATAGAATAAGTTTAGAAGCTAGTAGTAGACAATAGGCTACTGAAGCACAAGTGGGTAGTTCATTTTTGGAGGAGCCAACAATGTTTGAGAGAATTTATGTGAGGTTGAGCTTCAAAGAGAATCATATTTTTGTAAGGATTTTTTCAAAACCATACAAAATAATTCATAAAGAAATCTTTATTAACTAAGAAACAAAAATTTCCAATTTCTTGATTAGTCTATGCAATTTTTCTCTAATAATAAAACATAATCAGCGAATTACATTATCCGGTCGGCATATACTTACGATATTTATGGTGGTGTTCATGGGTTGGGATAGCATTTGTTGCAAAGTTGGAGCATCTTAAACAGATGGTAAGTTAATTGAACATAGGACAAAAAACACAAAACAAGCAATAATTGTATTCTCTTTCATTCAATCCTCTCCTTTCCTTTTAGTTTGATAAGATATGATTCTCTTCTTTTTGACTCCATTCAATCAAACACACATAACAGGGACTTCTCCCTTAACCTTCAATGACTATTCTGATCATTTTCACTGCTTTATAATATTCCAATAAAAACCTCCCTTTTGAACGGATTCCACTCTACCTGTTGGGTGAACCAAAAAAAAGACTGGGACTTTTAGCAAAAAGTGTTTGCTTACTGACCATGACATTAAAAAATTGATTATCGTTTAAATTGCACTGAAAATAGTCTGTAGAAAGTTGGTGAATATGACCACTTATTGAATGAAGTGAAAAAAAAAAAAAAAAAAGGTCACGTGCACGCACCTGCATTGGTTTGTTTTCTAAAACTGTTACTTTCAGTGGCATCTCAAGCCACCAGCACGACTTAAAGTCTTAAACCAATGAAAACCACGCCGTTTTGTGTACGTAATTTATTGAGGTTGATGAATCAAATGACCTTTTCTAAAGACCCCTATTCTATGCTATCATTATCACAAGCAATGATTTCTGATTTCGATGCACTTGAATACACCTTCACTGGTTAACCCTCTATGAATAATGGGAATATATTATTATTTAAATTGACAGGATAGTGAAATTTCTACGTGCATGAGCCCAAAGATGGGATTTTGGGGCCAGCTGGGTAAGTTAGATTTGGGCCCTTAGGTATCCCAGCCTGAGCAAGATGGACCTCTTCTCATTATGGGCCAAGTCCAGTAACCATCTTGTCTTTCGTTTACCTGAATTTACAAAAAAGCCCCCGATCTCCCGAATTGAATCGCCGTGGTACTTTCGTTATTTCGGTTCAACCGTCGGAATCCAGGCCATTTCTCTTTCGGTCTCGTGTATTGGAAGGATCTCCCGTCTTTCATCGCGACAAGTCGGCTAGCCCCACTACCCAGGCATTCGCATTCTCTCGAAGCCTTGTAGATTCAAAGGAAACAGAAGGAATTTTTATTCCGAATGCTTCATATACATAGTGTTATAATTTTTTGTTGGAGATAGGCAAATGGCGGGTTCGTCAGAGACGAGGTTCTTCCAGGAGTTGTTATTTTACGCAGCGAGCGCGGCACTTAGTTGCTTGGTCTTGTTTGCTGGGCTCCGACACCTCGACCCGAATCGAGAGGCATCGAAGAAAGCTCTTCAACGCAAGAAAGAGACAGCCAAGCGTCTCGGTCGTCCTCTGATTCAGACAAACCCTTACGAGGTACTGTTTCTGTTCTAAACTTTTTTCTTGCCTCACGCTTGATATGGGCTTGTGACTTTTACTAGAACCCTATGTTTTGGCAAGCGCTTGATTGTGTTGCATTGTAATTTGGAGGAATTGTGTGGGCTTGTTCGCATTTTGCTTAGTAAAAACTTAATGCAATTTTTATACGTTACAAAACATGATAAATATATAATTATTTAATGATTTCACAATTACTGTCTTACTGATAACTTTTAAATTAATTTATATACTTTTTATGTTGTTATTGGATAACGATTGTCGTGTGTTAATTTTAAAAACCAATTCGTTTGCTTATATTATTTTGGGGTTCTTGGGTTTTGATGTCCTTTGGTTCTAACGCTGTAATGGACAGACTGATAGTGTCTTGGTTTTGTGATACAACATTAAAGTTTTACATGGGATTAGTTGAAATTAGTAGTTAGTTAGAAGTCTGTGAGGAAATGACAGTTAGGAATTCTGTTAGAAGGTAGTTAAGTGACTTGCATCCCTAACAGCTTATAAATAAGGGATGGAAGTGATAAGAATTGTGTTGAGATAGCTTGAGGCTATTACTTCTCTTCCACTCTAGACCAGTTGTTACTATAGCCAACAATCCACGGAAGAAATGGCCAAGGAACCGGGATCCCAGGTCTGGCTTGAAGAACTAGAGCAAGAAATGAGCCAAATTGTTCAGAAGTTAATGAGCTGCAAAGTTTGTTGTCTAGAATAGAGGCACTGCTGGCAGAAATGGTGTCCAAACATCTGCAAGCAAACAAGAGTAGCAATGGAGAAGCTGCTTTGAACGCCAATGGAGGAAGAGCTTTGAATGGGTGCCCCCATTTTTGCTTGTCAATGGAAATCAGCCTAGAAACTATGGCTTTCTGACAAAGTTTTCAAGAATTGAGTTCCCAAGATTTGATGGGAAGGACATCAAAGGCTTGATGTTTTTCTGCAGACAGATTTTTGAGGTTGATGACGCTCCCACAGATCAAAGAATCAAGCTGGTAACCATCCATTTGGAGGGAAAAGTGCTGTAATGGCATCAAGCCTATTTGAAGAAGAAGAAAGATGGCAGGGGAGGTTATTGGGAAATGTATGTGGAGGGCCTTAGGCTCGTTTTGGAGATATTTTGAAGGTAGATCCCATGGCAGAGCTGTAGAACCTGAAACAAGAAGGTTTTGCAGCAACTTATCAAGAAATGTTTGAGGAGCTAATGGCCAAAATTGAGTTGTTGGAGTAATTGGCAGTGAGTTGCTTTCTAGGGGGACTCAAGAACAAGATAGAAGCCCCGTTGAGGATGTTTCAAGCTTATTAATATCGTAAATGCCATGTATTTGGCAAGATTACATGAAGCTGCCATTTCAGTGATCCAAAACCAAGCTACCTCTTACCCCAAACAGAACCACACAACCCAGAGCACTCCCACCACTTTTTTGAACCCAAGGACACAAAATGATTACACCTGCTCAACCCATGGACCCCAGCTGCCAACACTGAACCGGAAAAGTTCCCCTACAGCAGAAAAGAATCGAATTCCCATCTTCCACAAAAGCAAAACCAGAACGCTAATGAAAATTAGTCAAGCAGCTCACTAAGAGAGAGACGAAGGAGAGAAGGAAGAAGGGAATATGTGACTGATGTCCTAAGAAATATACATTTGATCACGAATGCAAGAGTTCCTGAATTGTTATGATTCTGGTTCAAGAAAAGAAGCTGAAGCTTTTAATGATGCTTAAGGAAATTCTGTAACTGCAGTAGGCTATACACAAGTGCAAATCCAAGGAAACTGGTATACGCCTGGCTAGGAAGAGAGCAAGGAAGGTAATATGCCCTTAAATTAAGTTTTCATTGAAGCGCAAGGTACAACCTAGAAGTCATTACATGCCATATAAGAACAATTCATTGATTTTCCTACTTCACCATTGATACTAATCCTTGAGGAAAAGGATTATATTCTCTTTGTTTTTTTTTTTGCAGGGGGGGGGTGGGGTGGTGTGGTTGTATTGTTACATGGGATTAGTTGAAAATAAAATTCATTAGAAGTTTGTTAGGAAATAACAATTAGGAATTATGCTAGAATGTTGTTATGAGACTTGCATCCCTGTCAGCTTAGAAATAAGGGTTGGACAGATGTAAATGGTGCATTTGATAATACAAATTGTGTGCAATAGTATGAGGCTATCAATTCTCTTCGACTGTGTACCAAAAGTTAGCAATATCATGGGGTTAGGAAACTCTGCCCCTCTAGTTTATAAGAACTTATAGTAGATTAAAATTGGGTAAATTTGTTTATATGGAGCCCATGAATTATTTCTTTACGTCTAACAAATTAAATGATCGCGTACCTGGTTTGCATGAGTATTTACTGCCTTTTCCTATTTCATGGAGCTTAGTGCAGTCTATTATTATTATTGTAGTTGACAATGCAACCTATGACACTAATTCTGTGGGACATTTTGATTTGCTGATGGGGAGATGCTTAACGAATGACTTGAATGGCATCTTACTAACATAATAGTCTGTGAGGATTGAGATACTATAGAATTCTATCAGCAGCATTTAAGAGAAGTTCTTTGTCCTGTAAAAGTGATGGGAACAGTCTTTAACTTGGGTTTTGTTCTAATTTTGCAGGTGTTCCATAGATAGTAGGGCACTTTTTTATATCTTTTTACTGTGGTTGTGTTTGGGGATAAAATTCCTAAGAATTTATAGTTGTATCCGTTGAGTGAATGACAGTTTTATGGTTAGAAAGGAGTTCTTGCTGGACAAGATAGGGCGATGTATTTTTAGTGTATTTCCTTGGTAATAAATATCAGATAAATATGCTATTATTTGGCCTTCACATTGCAGCTTAAGAATTTAGGCTGAATGATTCTTTAACAGGTGGAACAATGTGCTCATATCACATGTATTCAAGCTTGAAATTTTTTGTATAGCTGGTGGTACTGGTAGTTTCTTGTCACTTCTAGTGCTACCCAGTTTGGGTTGAACCTATAGCTCTTGGCGCTGGTATTCTGCAAAAAGGAATGTTTCTTATCAATATTCCTCAATTTTTATGATAAATGGAAAAGTGTTAGCATGGAAAAGAAGTAGTAGTTTGTAATGCATATCCCGAATGGATATATGGCTTTATTTTCTTGTGGAAAAAAATGTTTTAGATTTATTTTCTAAAAATGAGGGAGAGCTAATTTTATTTAAATTTGTACCTACAGGATGTGATAGCCTGTGATGTTATAAATCCTGACCACATTGATGTGGAGTTTGACTCTATTGGGGGACTGCAAAAAATCAAGCAAGCGTTGTCTGAGCTTGTTATACTGCCTCTAAAACGACCTGAACTATTTTCTCACGGCAAGCTTCTTGGCCCACAAAAGGGGGTCCTGTTGTATGGGCCCCCTGGTACTGGAAAAACAATGCTTGCCAAAGCTATTGCTAAGGAGTCTGGATCAGTTTTTATTAATGTAAGGATATCAAACCTTATGAGCAAGTGGTTTGGTGATGCCCAGAAACTTGGTAAGTGCACATTATTGGTATATTTTATTAGATCCTTGGTGATTGACATGCAGACTCTTGAAACTATAATGCTTTTTCATTTTTATTTTTATTTTTTTGCCTATTGGTTGAATGTGATACAATCTTCTCATTGCTAAAAGTGTGAAAGATTTGACTCGTGGTGACCTGTACGTTTTAGACCTTGCTAGAACTATACTTTCATTTTCCTAACCATGTCTTTGTGATTTGATTCATTATACCAATTTGTATATAAATGTGATTTATTGTGCTCATGTTCTCCATGTGAATTGCAGTTCTTTTATTTGATTGATCAGTGATATTCTGCTGTCTGTTCTTTTGCAGTGGCTGCTGTATTTAGCCTGGCTTATAAGCTCCAGCCTGCAATTATATTCATTGATGAAGTTGACAGTTTTTTGGGTCAGCGTCGTACAACAGATCATGAGGCAATGTTAAACATGAAAACTGAGTTCATGGCTTTATGGGATGGATTTACCACTGATCGTAAGTTTGTAAGCATGTTATGTAATTTCCTCAAGGACTAAACATTAAAACTAAGTTGAAGCATGATAATATTATTTTATCCAGTTGTACTTGATGTCCTCTAGTTTATAATGCTCAAGAAGGGTTAAATATGAGTTATAATTTTTTCCCTCTGTAGAGAATGCTCGAGTTATGGTCCTTGCAGCAACTAATCGTCCTTCAGAACTTGATGAAGCAATACTTCGGCGTCTTCCTCAAGCCTTTGAAATTGGAATTCCAGATCAAGGGGAGAGGGCTGAGATATTGAAGGTTATATTAAAGGATGAGAGTGTTGAAGACAACATTGACTTTGATCATATAGCAGGCTTGTGTGAGGGATATACTGGTTCAGATCTATTTGAACTCTGCAAGAAGGCTGCCTATTTTCCTGTTAGGGAATTGCTGGATGAAGAAAAGCGAGGGCAACATTCCCTTGTGAGTTTATTCATCATTCTCTTCTACCTTCTTCGCTCCCTTTCTTGTTTCCTTTTTCCCTAATAGGCAATTTTATGCTATCTATGGCAGTTGTGACTAGATTACATATTCAGTAATGCCAAATTTTGTTAACAAGAGAAGGTTACATTTTGAGTTTGACTAATGGAAAACCTTTTTATGAGCCCAGAGTTATATTTTTATGCTTGAACTACATCTTCGGTCTGTGAAAGCAATCAATTGTCTGATTTGACTGTTCCTTTTACTTGTCATGTGTTTTTAAGTGGTTTATTAACATTTTCAGTTTGAAAAATGTCCAGATGATATGGCATGAGTGTTAACTGCAATCCCCCCTCTCCCCTTTCCCCCCCAAAAATATGTATGGAGTCAATTCTGAATACCTAGTTTTCTTTGATTCTATTTAATTTAACTGATAGATGGAAGTGGCTAAAGAAGCCACGCACAGTATGTGCTATTAATAATGGAAAGAGATTAGTCATCTTAATGGCTGTCTCTGAATAAGAAGTACTTGTGACTTTGAATGTTTCTTCTTTTCTTGTTTCAGGAGCCAAGGCCATTGACGCAGTCAGATTTGGAGAGGGCCCTAGCCTCTTCACGGAAAACAAAGGTTGTTGCTGGTGAATACAGTGGATTAAACGCAGAGTCACCAAGACGGAAAGGACACAGGGAGTCAGGTGATTATCAGTTTCAAGCTGCAATCAATGAACTCTCTAAGCTTGTGGTTTCTCAAATTTTTAACCTTCAATCAGATGCCCAGGATCCTTGAAATCATAACCTTGTATTCTGTTTCATCCATTTAGCATAGTTCTAATCGTAACAGCATCCTAGTCTAAAGCTTGTAGTTTGCTATTGCACATAATCTAGTTGCAGTCTTTAGCATGTCATTTTCGGAAAATTGTAATAATCATTAATATTTTAGTAGTACAAATTACGGTGTTGTATATTTTTGTATATGATGACCGAAGGGACATAACACGGTAGCTAATATTGTTCAGGTTTTATATTTATCCACATTTTTTGACCTATTCTATAGCACTGACCAAATGTAATATAAGGAGGAAAAAGAAGTTCAATCAGGCCAGAGGGTTAGAGTTGAACTACGCTTTCATTCTCTTCTATTTGACTTTTGGAAAAGAGAAAAGTATGCTATTGTTTGGATCAGTTATGATAGTCGTTGGCTCTTCTCGTATTATATGAATGAATGATGAATGATGAAATCCATGATTAATGTTGTTGAATCTAACACTGACCTACCTAACAACTTTAACAGAGTAAGCTTAAGATTCAAGACGATGCAGTAAGCCAGTTGCCAACAGCCATCAATCATTGAGACCTGTGGGAATTCCTGGCATTGAAGTGGGTGGGCTTTGGTTTCTCTCTTAAAGCGATGTGGGCCAGTGATCTTTGTTTTTTATAGCCTTGCTAGTTTCTGGTCCCCACCACTCGCGTAATATGACGATTAACCGAAACCCTTGAAAGTTGCAAACTATTATATCACATTCTTTCATTATATACACAAGACTGGTGCTGGACCCAAAATTTGTACTCCCTTTTACTCTCAAACATATTTCTACAGTGAAGGTAGGACCACTATAAAAGCCTATCTTACCTTAGTTTCTCCTGTTTGTGGCTTCAATGATACTTGTCTCGTGGTTCCATCATTACCAGACAACTTTTTCAAGGGAATTAGAAAATAGTAAAACATTTATTTTGTACAAATGAATGAAAAGGAGTTAGAAAATGAAGCGAGTGAAAACGATCTAATATTTATGATTAGGTTTCTTTCATTTTCTGCTTTGGATTTTCGGAAGTTGCCAATTGGAATAGAAATAAAATCCATAAGTCCATCAAAGACCAGGATGTTTTGTAGACGTACGACGCCGTTGCAGATGATCCACAAATAGAACATAGTGGTGGCAAAACAACTTTGTTTTCTTTCGTGGAACAATGCAATCTTGTTCATAGAAATCTCTGAATATCAATTAAGGCAATACCTGCTGGAGATTTTTTTTTCGTGGCCATTATCAATTTTTGGCAGGTTTTAATTATTCAGGATGGAAACTTTTGATGCCGACCTAGACACATTATTGTTCAAAAATAAGAATCATTTCAACTGTTTATGGCATTTTCTCCTATTACCTTTGGTGTCAAACAAAATTTTCTTCTCCAATAATATATGACTTTCAGTCTGGCCTCTAGCTGATGTCATATTCTTCATTCGGGCATGATCAAGGCACAGAGAAAAAAATAACGGACAACTTGGGCAGTTATTTTAAATGAAACGAAGTTTACTAGTTCAAAGCTAGCTAAGTATCAGGGAAGACAAACATGCCTTTGAATGCAATGTTAACTCATTATATCTCCCCTTTTCTTTTCTTTAGCCTCCACGATTCCCTATTGACTTTACCCATATGAAAAGTAATTTAATCTCGTTTTTCATCGTTTATCCTGCTTCGGGCATCGTGTTGGATTAAAGTATCTTTATGGTTCAAGTTTATGATAGCCAATAACAATATTCAATAGCGTTAATTTAGAATAAATTAAATCCATAGTATGTAGTTGATTTAGTGATTGTTCAAAAGTTCTAATATGTGACATGATGAAAGTATACAATTTCTACTTGGGTAGGCCCTGCAAGAGAAGTAAAACAAAACCTCGTGGATAGGACTAAAATACCTGACTCGCAATTATTCGCACCATTTTAACACGTATACATTATGAAGACAGCTCACCACTAATATATCATTTTCCATAAAGTTCAACTTTATCAAATCACATGACCACCAAAGCAAATCCATGTAAAACAGGATTAAGAATTAAAAGAAACGCGGATGGAAAAAAAAAAAAAAAGATTTCAACAAAATTCAGAATATTCTATGCAGAGAAAGCCACCTAGAGTCAAAAATCTTGAAAATCAAACAATTATCTTCATAGACAAGAACCCCCACCTGGAAGCCGTCTAGAAGTCATATATCCACAGCCATAAGCGCAAAGAAAATTTTCGCTGACCTGTTAAATTTGCCAATTGCCACCACCACCGCCATAACTCTTCAAACCCATCCAACCATCCTCCGTTGAACACCCATCTTCCTACCTTCACCGGCTTTTCTTATTTCTCTGAATCGTCCAGCCCGCATGTATGGAGTACCTTTTAAATTTTACCAGCTCTTACGGATTGTGTTAGTTTAGTTTCAATCGATATGATTTGGGCTAGCTCCATCTCTTCCATTCTTTTCGTCCTTCTTCTCTTTCTTCTTATCCTTCGTTTTTTCCGCAAAACTTCTGTATTATACATTCTTCAAAGATGGTGGTTTACCTTCGAAAACCACCTCCATATTCACCAATCCTTCAAAATCCCACGCTACAATGAGCATTTCCAGGAAAACCAACTTTACCAAAAAACCCTCACGTACCTTAGCTCACTACCTTCCGTCGAAGACTCTGATTTCACAAACCTCTTCTCTGGTTCCAAACCTAGTGAAATTTTCCTTCACCTCGATGCTAACCAGACAGTGCACGACGTTTTTCTAGGCGCCAAGGTTTCCTGGACGAAGGAGAAATCCGAGGGAGACGTTAATTCAGCACTGGCACTCAGAATTAAGAAAAAAGACAAACGCAGAATTTTCCGTCAATACTTCCAGCACATCTTCACGGTGGCAGATGAAGTCGAACAAAAGAGAAAAGAGATTAAGTTATACATGAACTCTGGAAGTGACGAGAACTCACGATGGCGATCGGTTCCATTCACCCACCCGGCGAGCTTCGACACGGTTGTGATGGACGCCGAGCTGAAAAACAAGGTCAAATCCGATCTTGATCAGTTTCTCAAGTCCAAGCAGTACTATCACCGGCTAGGCCGTGTTTGGAAACGGAGTTACCTCCTCTACGGTGCGTCCGGCACGGGAAAATCCAGTTTCATCGCAGCGATGGCAAGGTTCCTGTGTTACGACGTCTACGATATCAACATCTCCAGAGTTTCGGACGACTCCGATTTGACGATGCTATTGTTGCAAACAACGAGTAAATCGGTGATCGTCATCGAAGACCTTGATAGATTCCTCTCAGGGAAATCAACGGCTGTGAGTTTGTCAGGCGTGCTGAACTTCATGGACGGAATTATATCGTGCTGTGGGGAAGAGCGGGTGATGGTATTCACGACGAGCGCGAAAGAAGAGATTGATCCAGCGGTGATGAGGCCTGGGAGGATTGACGTTCGCATACACTTTCCCTTGTGTGATTTCTCCACCTTCAAGGTTTTAGCGAGTGGTTATTTGGGGGTGAAGGATCACAAGCTTTTTCCTCAAGTGGAGGAGGTTTTTCAGGCCGGGGCGAGGATGAGCCCGGCCGAGATCGGTGAAATCATGATCTCGAACCGGAACTCGCCGAGCCGGGCGTTGAAAACCGTCATCACGGCTTTGCAAATCAACGGCGGTGATGGGAGGAGGGTTCAGAGGTTGAGCGAAGGTGGGTCGGGTCGGAATAGCGGAGAGTTGGGTCAACACGATGCTCTTGTATGTCAAGAGAATGTTCATACGATGAGGGAGTTTCGGAATTTGTATGGGCTTTTGCGTTTGGGAAGTAAGAGGAAAGAGGAGCATTCTGGGCCCATAGAGAAAGAAGGCCCACATATCCAAGCATAAACCGAAGTAGGTTCGAATTGGTAGACTTGAGATTTTTTTTTATAAATTTTAAAAAAGTTTGGTTCCTCAAAGCAGGCAGGCAGAGAACCAGTTGGTTTGGTTGGCGAGGGCCATAGTCTTGTTTAATATATTTATATTGTTTTTTCATATATCAGCTGAATGACACGTGAAATTTTTCACGTAAAAATAGAAGCAACATGAAGTTGGTCATGGAAAGGAATCAATTCAGAAAGCTGTTCGTCTAGCAAAAGTCGTACACCTAAACCGATCTTGTCCTGAAGTTACAAGAGTGCTCCTTATATTAATTTTAAACATTACTTATAGTTAAAGTCTTGGAGATTTAGAGCTGTTAAAGTGGGTTAATTTAACTAAGTTGGTGGGTTAAACGAATCAGCTTATTTAACTTACTATAAAGTTTTGGATTGAAAATTTTAATTCACTCCACCTTAATTCATCAAAAAATTAAAAAATAAAAATAAAATAAAAAATTATAAAATTTTAAATGTGTCTTTTTTGAAACATATGTCTTGTTTAATTAATCAATTTTTATATTAATAGTTTATTTAATCTACTATAAGGTACTAGGTTAAAAATCTCAACTCATCCCATCTTAATCCACCAAAAAATTAAAAAAATAAAAATAAAATAAAAAATTATAAAAATTTAAATGTGATTTTCTTGAAACATATGTCTTGTTTAATCAATTAATTTCTATATTAATATAAATAAACAAAAAAATAACTAAATAAAAAATAAGTTTCAACATATTCAAACAAATAGAGTAATCCAATAATTCAATAATTCATTAATAATAAAAATATGATTATGATCAGAATATTTAAATCTGACAAATTACAAAATAATATAAACAACACAATATATATATTAGAGTTAATTTTTTTAAATAAAAAAGTGCAATGAGATGGAGCACTAAACTGAGTGAATAAAATTTTTTTTAAAACAAAAACAAGCAACTCATTTAACCTGCTAGTTGACTCATTTAACTCACAGGTTAAACGGCCCGAATTGATAAAAGTATATTAAATAGGTTCTCAAAGAAACCCTTCAACCCAACCCACCTAATAGGTGAATTACACCGGATCAAGCCCGTTTAGACACCTATTTGGGGATCTCTAAATGTTACATAAAACATTTTCTTTGGAGAGAATTTTACCATTTATGGATTTAAGATCTAGTAGAAATTATCTTTACGAAGTTATTATATCTTGGGAAAGGTTTGGGATATGACATGTTCTTATATATTCCTAGAACTCCAATTGTTTTGTCGTGTCCACGTGACAAATGAAAGGAAATTGAAGATCGAGCTGCGGAATGAGGCTTTTTAGAGGCCTAGGCACGTGACTCTTGTAGACATACAAGTTAGCCTTTTCTAATTGCCCGCGTTGGACTCATTTTCGAAAGTTTTCAGACGTGGTTTTGGCACCACTCTTTGGTTACTAGGTCTATGGACAACGATAGATTTTTTATAATAATTTAAATTTTGATAGTTGGATTTTAAGTTAACCGTTCATTTTAAAATATTTTTAATTTAATTTGTATAAAAAAAGTGTGAATTAAGATGCAACGATTCTTAGCATTATTGTATTAATGCAGGCAATCTACTGTATTAGAAAATTTATCATGAGGCCCTACACATCAATACATAATGAAAGATTGACATTAGAGTTTTTTCGCGACAGATTAACATAAAATCTACAAACTAACCCTAAAGACAAATAAATCTTAATATGATAATAAAATGAAGAATATTAAGTTCAATCACTTGATAAGTATTCATAAAGTGTCATATAAAAATATATAAGATTGGAAGTTATGAATTGTTCGAATGATGTTTTGAATCCATATTGGCTTGGTTTTCCTCCTAGGTTAGTGGTGACCTCTTTTCATTACTTGGTGTTGCTGGTTAAATATCATAATATTTGAGGGAAAATTTGTTAGAAGCTCATGGACCTTGAGAAGCATAATGGAAAAGAAGAGTTGAGGAAGTATAGTCCTAGATCTTATTCACTCTTGTGTAGGATAACACATGCACATTGGATTGCTTGCTTGTTTTCTTTTTCTTTTGAATTTTAAAGTTTATCTTGTGAAATTTTAATGAGAAGTTATGTGAATTCACAAAAAAATTGAAAGGATGAATAAGTTTTTTGAAAATAAAATGATAACAAAAACTTTCTTTAAAAGTTTTGCTAACAATAATTAGTTAACTATGTTAACTAGCTTAGACGTAGAAATAAAAAAGATTTATAGTTAATTGAATTTTAAAATCAATTAATTGATTTCAAATGAAAGTGAAACACTAATTTCTAAAATTAATTAATTGACTTTAAATTAAAAACAATTGACTGAAAAGTATACAACTTGCCTATGTTTAATCGTCTTGATACTTAAAGAATTTTTTATTATTATTTCAACACATTTGTAATATTTATTTAGAAGTTTTAAATGTTCGTCCTTAATATATATATATATATAAGATTTTCTATACTTACCTTTAAGGCAAGGTTGTTGTTTATACTCATATTTAACACAATATTTGTAAACTCATTTTAAACTAATTTTAGAGTTTTTATAATTGTACTTACTCTTCACTATACTTAACAATTGAGGGAATTCACAAATAAGAGAAATAATTCTCAAAGATCCTTATAAAATAAGATACAATATAAGCACACTAGAGCTCTCAAATGCTTATATATAAATTAGGAACAAAGTTCACAAACATTTCTATCTTTTATGCATAATGACTTTTAAATATGTGCCTTCTTCAAGGAGCTTCATCCCTTTTTATAGCCTGTAAGAAACTAGCCATTAATTAGGAAGAGATTTCTTCATATATTTGGTGGTCCAATGTCTATGAGAGATATTTCTTGGTTTTTTGATTTACATGTATACATTTTATTTTATTTTTAGCATACTACAGTATAAAAAGTATTACATTATGATATTATAAATTTATCACTCAAAGTCCCACTATCATTTAAAAAACAAAAAACCAAAAATGAAAGGGACGGAGAAAGAGATAGGGAAGGAAAGAGAGAGAGAGAGAATCAAAAACGAAGAGATAGAAAGAGATAGAGGGAAGGAGAAAGAGAAAGAGAAAGGAAATGAAAGAGAGAGAATAAGATATATTAGTAGTATATGAATATTAAATGAATGAAAATATTTTTAAAATGAAGTATATTTTTAAAAAAATTAATTTTAATTTTAAAATTTTAAAATAAAATAAAATAGAGAAAAATATATTTTTGGTCTATTCACTTATCATAAAATTATTATTTTAGTTCCTTATTTATCAAAATCACTTGCTTATTGAAAAATATCATACTTGACCTTATATTTTTTAAAAAATTACTAAATTTAGTCTATTTACTAAACTCTAAACCATAAATTAAGAGACTAAATTTGGTATTATTTTTAAAAGTAAAGGACCATATGTGATATTTTAAAATGAGTGTGAGACTTATAAAATCTAGTATTTTTCTAATGATTTATTTTGAGTCAATAAAAGTGTAGTATATAAATGTAATACTAAAAAGATTAAAAAAAATCAAAATCCTTAATTTTTTAAAAAAGAAATAAAATATTAGATTTAGTTTTTAAATTTTATGGTTTAGAGTTTAGTAAATAGATTAAATTTGATAATTTTTAAAAAATAGAGGGTCAAGTATAATATTTTTTAATGAGTGAGTGATTTTGATAAATAAGGAACCAAAATAATAATTTTATCATAAGTGAATGAACAAAAAGTATATTTTTCTCTATTTTATTCTATTTTAAAATTAAAATTAACTTTTATGAAAATATAATTTATTTAAAAAATATTTTTCTTTATTTAATACTCTTATACTACTAATATCTCTCTTTCTCTCTCTCCTTCCCTTCCAATTTTTGTTTTTATTTAAAATGATTTTGGGATTCAGAATGTATCACTCTAAATCTTAAAAAAATATATTAGGACTCAAATTAAATTCAATTTTAGAGTATCTTAATATAATTTTGTTTACACTATAGTATTTTAAAAATTAAAAAAAAAAAATTACGCATGTGAATCAAAAAGCCGATATTCCTTCATTTTAATCCATTATTCTTAACTCTTGTACAATTAGAAAAATAAAAAAGAGAAAAGAGATAACTCACTTTTAATGCTCTTCAAAGTTCCAATCATTAGAAAGAGCGAAAAAGAAATAAAGTAATAGGATATTTATGTAATAAATGAAATATGACAATAAAAATAAGGGTTTATAAGAGTAAGACACTTATTTTTTTTATTCAAACACGAGTCATTTGACAATCAACCAAAAGGTAATATTTCAAGAGCTAATTTAATGAGTGTTCCTTCAAATGGAAGTATTTCTTATTCCATATCTTTCATTTTCTAAATAGAATTAAATAAATAGATAATTTGGACTTAGATTTTGGGTTAGCTAATTATCAAATATGTATTAGATTAAAATTTTGAATATTTGGGCCAAACTGAATGTTAATAAGTTAATTTTAATACTTAAATATTTTTTAACTTAATGTTTTTTATAAAATAAGTTTATGAATTTTATTATTATAAAAATAATAATTTAAATCTTGAGACCAACGTCAATAATGTAATAATATTTTTAATTGGATCCTAATAGTTGAGTTTTGTATCTCTTCGACATTATTATTACTTAAATCAAAAGTTGGCAATAAATACACTGGTGGTATTTATTTAGTTTGGTGTAAATTACAGTTTTTTTTTAATAGATATTTCAATTATACTATTTTTTATTTTGAAAAATTAACACCATCCTCCCTTGAAATCAAAATATAGGCTACACTAATTTTTCGTACAGTAAAAAGTAAGCTATTATTACACATATATATTTTCACTTAAATATTCTTATTTCTGTTATTTATATAATACATAACATGTATTAAATATGTGTTTGACTAATATAAAAATAATCAATTATCAAATATAGATAAATTAAATTTATTTTTAATACAAAATAAATAATATGAAAAGAAGAGTACAAAATACATTATATAAATAAAAGAAATTAATATTATATCTTACGATATGTTGATCAAATTTTATCTTAAAAAAAAAGTTGTTTTTATTTACATGACACAGGGAATGACTGTATTCCCCCCAAAAAAAAAGTACGGTAATTCACTCTTGTTATCCTCCCCTTTTATATCTCTCGTCTTGGGGGTGAACAGGGCCGGTGTCAGGCAAAGTTTTCTTTTTTTGGCTTGAGACTTGACTTGATTTTATGCTTGGATTATATTTTTTATCATAGACCCAGTCTCACTTGGTTATTGACTGGGGATCGGATTAAATAGGGTTTGGGTGTTTTTTTTCAAAAAAATATGAATTATCTCATGGAAATAATTTTTTAATCAAAAAATGAAAAAAAAAGATTTGAAAGAATAGAAAATGGAATTAAAAAAATTTTTTAGATTTGAAATGAAAAATAATAAAAATTTGAAAAAATTGATATTTTAAAATTCAATTATAAATAAAATTTATTTTAAATCAAATAAAAATATATTATAAAAATTAAAAAAATTAAAAATAAATATCAGACTGAGTCTTATATTACTTTCAAAACTTCGCTTAAATAAATAAAAGTTGCAATTTTTTTTATTTGACCTAGTCATAACTCTCTTGATGTGATCAAGTCGGACCTAATTCACCGTATTGATCGAGCTAATGTTCACCTCTATCTCGTTCTCTCACAACTGCCAACTTTTTTTATGATCATAAGTTAATTAAAAGCACTCTGAAACATCTCTATTCTCTTTCTTTTTCATTTTTTTCGTACTATCTTGTAAAACTATGGTTGGTTACATATGTTTTGTATCTATACGTACAGTACTTATTAGGAATTTCTTTAGAAGGTAAGGAAGGGAAGTAGATTTTTAATTTTGACACCCCCCCTACAATATGCATGGAATGAAACAATGAATGAGAAGGAAGAGAAAAATGTTAAATTTAGTTCACTTCACCTCGTTAGATATTTTGCATCTCTACCAAGCAATGCCAAGAAATTTGAAAGCAATAGAATGAGAAATGCTTGAGGGAACAGTTTTCTTACTTGAAGCACTAACCTTATATTGAAGCTTCTCATGGACGGAATACTGAAGCTTCTCTAGCTCTGGCGTATTTTATTGTTCATGCCTACTGATGATTGATGATTAATTCATTGCGCGTCAGAATAAATATGTCCAAAGAATATTGTCATTTATAAAGCTTACACCTTACGTACTTGCACGTTGGTTAGACCCTGTTGAGCCAACATAAATAAAGCGACTTAATTACGAGACTTTTAAACTAGTTTATTAATTCCTGCTAGGGAGTATTCCATTAAGTTTTTCGTCATAAACCACGGTTAGTGGCTTGAGTTGGTCTCGGATAGAAAGAACAAAAATTGAGATTAGCTAAAATAACAGAGTTTAGATCAAGTTGTTTGTGGAACTTTTTTTTTTTTTTTTAAATTTTTGATGGAGAATATTAAAAGTCCATTCTGAATGAAATAAGTTATAAATTGCCCAAAGTCAGAAAGGATGAGCATGAAAATAAAGGCTACAGAGGTTGGCATGAACGGCACTGAACATAAATTGGAAAATAGTACCTTAGTCAATTGCGAGTCTTGCGTAGACATGTAAGTGTCAAGTATTTGGTTTCACGTTGAAAAAATAAAACCAATACAGACAATTGTCGGCCATGATGATGGCTAGCTTAGCGGTAAGAAGGTTCTGTGGGAGCTCCACCATATGTATTCACGTTGCTCCATTACCCACCTTCTGCTACGATCCCATTTACTTGCGCTGTGGTTTGGCTATCCATCATTCCCTGCCTCTTAAGTCTTTACTAATTCATACTTAATTACGGCTTCAATTGTGGGTTGCCCACCAAAATATTCTACATCTTATATTGAACCTCAAAGCTTTTAAGATAAATTGGACATTCAATTATCTAGTCAGGCAATTATTGAGCAAGCCTAACAATTTGATTCCCATTTTGAGAGCTGAATTTCTTGCTAAAGCTTTAATAATAATTTAATGCAAATTGACCCCATTTGTACTTATAGTTTAACACAACTATTGCCTATGTTTGACCTTTATAAATATACAAAGTTTTCTACCTAAACTCCAGAGCCTGAGTCAACCAATGTGATTCAGTTCAAATGGCATAATAATATATATATATATATATATATATATATATATTTTGTGGGTTTCGGTTGAAAATTACTACCAATGAGCATCTTACATCACTTGGGCGCATGGATCCCTGCATTTATGCAAGGGGCAAATTTAAAGTGAGATCAAGTGAAAAAAAGTACATGTTTTAATTTTTTCTCTCTTTTTAGTTATTTTTTTAAATACATGCTTAATATATCAAAGAAAATTTACTGTCACTTGGTACTCGCAGCGTTAGGCAGTAGCGCTTTCATATAATTTAACGAGTTCCTATTTTAGTAGGAATCGTGATTTTGTGAATTGACAGTCACATATATACGTTTTTCTCACTTTGTGTGAAAGGCTTTACCAATCGACCTTATTTCATGAATAAAATTTAATTCATTTATTGACCATTTATTTTCTTGAAATTTACAAGAAAACGGATGATAATTGTTAAAAATTACTTTGAATAAAAGCACTAAATATATTTTTTAAAAAAGGTAGGCATTCCAGAAGCGGAACAAAACAGTAGAGTGGGTCCACTCCACTATCTGTTTTGCCTTTTGCAGTCACAGATCTAAGAGACCGAGATATTTGCCGCCATGGGCATCCACATCTCCACGCTAATAGTACTACTAAGGGCCCGGCCAATAAAACCACCGACACGAACGCAAGGGCCACCAACCTCTCAATTTATGGAAAAATTCAGACACGACTTGAAGTTTAAATTATATACATATTATTTAATAATATTAAATTAAGTCTGTTATTTAATTTAATTATATATTATATATGCAATTAAAAATTATTTTTATTTTTATAAAAGAGTCCAGCATCTCATATGTCTCCACGTGTCAGTTAAACATGATCTAACTATGAACCGCGTTTTTCCAGCTCATGATCCTCAACGTCATCCTTCCGGATTAATGCTTCTTTCGAAATATATAATTAAATAAACTACTCCTTTCGTAATGTTACACTTTCTTTTTAATTTATTAGACACGTTAGAGTTATTTTTTAAATGGATGAAAAGTTACGTACAGTTGTATTTATTTTGATTAAAATGTTTTTTATTTATAATTCTTATAATATAAAAAAATATGTTATTTTTTATATAAATAATCATTTTCCCTAAATTTAAAGAATTGTAAAATTATTTGATAGAAAACAGAATAATTAGAACAAAAAATACAAGAATTTTAAAGACTAAAATTTTTTTAAAATGATGATAATATTTGACTAATTGTGTATTTAATATATATTAATAAATATAAAATTTTTCATAAATTTAAAAATAAATTGATTTTATATTCTTAATATAAAATAAATAACACTAAAATTAAAATTATGGAAGATAATTTATTTACATGCACATAAAATTTAATGTCAAATTTCACAATATACTATTTTAATGTCATGTTTAAATGTGAACTCATGGTAACAAGTAAATAAAACACATCTAAATCGACAAAATATTAAATATTAAATTTTAAATAATTCATGAGGTAAAAAATGAAATTGGATTATTTTTTCAAAAGACAATGTTGTCTAATTTTTAGATATAAGGATTAAATTACAATTTTTACAAAATTAAAATAACTAAAAGTACTGATTAATAAGAATTAGCAACTAAATTTTCCAAGCCTAAACTTTTAAGGACCTTACCCATATTTTATTATATAGGACGAAGCATCAACACTAATTTCTCTTTTTTTTTTTTTGGTGCTAAGCATATTTAGACTGGGTGAAAGCATAAGTTGAAGGTAGTTAGTAGAACTGATTATAATTTAAAAAATTTGTCCTACTCAATGAATTTAACTTAAAAAAAATAAAGTCAAAACAAAAAAATTCAAATAAAAAAAATCTAATCTATAAAATAAGTCAAGTTCAAAATTGTTTTAAAATTCGATTTAAGTCCCAAAAGCTTAAAAGAATATTTTTTAATTAATAAAAACTTATTATAAAATAAAAAAATTTAATATAATATGACATTTTAATAAAGAAATAAATACTAATACATTCTTATTTAAAATATTTAAACCAATACAACAATTTATTTATATTTATAACATTTTTATATATAATTTTACATGTAATAATAACAATTATTTATATTATTTATCTCAAATTTTAAGTAATAAATTGATTTAACATTTTTTTAAAATTTGATTAATTTAAAAAGCCTAACCTAAAAATTATAAATAAAAATCTAAATATAAAAACTTGACTAAAACGTAAACTTAAATATAATTTTTAAAAGCTCGGGGCATGTCTAATAGCCAGGTACACCCATGTCCCTCCATTTAGTACAGTAGAAATATAGTATTGGCCAATTGTATAATATATAAATATAATACATTTGCATCGTCGCATGGAATTTTAGCCTCGTCTTGAGCTTGAACCCACTATATAACTCTCCTCCCTCGCTAAGAAATCGTACTCTGCTTAGTTCTCGCGGATACCCGCGTTTCCTGTTCCCTCCTTGTCTGAATTTCTTTTCTTGCTCTCGCACTCTGAAATCAGAACGACAATGGAGTTGTTCTACTATCTAGTGTTTGGGTCGTTGGGTGCGGTAGTGGCAGCTCTCGAGCTCAGCAAGACCAACAAAGATCGAATTAATACCTCTTCAGCTTTCAACTCCTTCAAGAACAATTACCTCCTTGTTTATTCGCTCATGATGGGTATAATTGCCATCTCTCAACCTTAGATCTGTGTTTTTGTTCTTTTCCCGCTAGATCTCGCCTGAATGTGCTTATTGTATGACTGCGTTTGTCTGTATGTGTTTGTGAGTAATTGGTAGCTTTGGATCTAGTCTTCTTGTTGACGGAGTTGAATGCAATTTAAACTGGCCATTTTCTTCAGATCAGAATTCATTTATATTGTTGTGATATTTCGTGATTTATCTGGACGTGATTTCATGGGGCGTGTTTTCGTTGTATGATCTCTAAATTCGAACAAATACATTTGTTCGGGCGTTGGATTCTAACAAACATAAGTGCCAAAATCTGATGGGTAAACTGTCAGTTTATCAAATGGCTAGTATTAGGTGGTTTGCTTGCCGACAAACTGTTAATTAGACTTTATACCCGCTTGCTTTCTCTTAACTTGCAACAATGAAACAAGTGGGAAGTGAAACATTTGAGACGCATCCTAATTTAATCTCAAAATCCGAATGGAGAAGCTGTGATTGCCGGTGAATTTTTGTGTGGGTATGTTGTGAAATAGATGTTTACCGTTTACTAAACTATGTCATTTCCTTTGTTCCTCAGTGTTTAATTATGCATATTAAAACTTACTATCTACCTAAACTTCGTCACTGACCTTGTGAATAATGATGACAGTCCCCGAGTTCCTATTAAAACTGGACTATTTTTGCTTCTAGTGGGCCGGTTACTATCATTTTATTTCATGAGTTATTCCAATGTTTACTTACAATTTTATCAAAGAAACTACATTTAGATAACAGTTATTCTAAAATATTTTAACCAATTGAACATGTATATTAGACATTACTAGCAGGGCTGTGTTAGTGATTTGTAAACAGCTGCATATGAGGTACTGTACATAAAGAAATTGTTGCATGGGTTATTGTTTCACGGTTTTGGAAATCTAACAGTTTGCTGTGTCTTTGGCTATAGCTGGAGACTGGTTGCAAGGTCCATATGTCTACTACCTCTACAGTACGTATGGATATGGGAAAGGGGAGATAGGGCAACTTTTCATTGCTGGCTTTGGTTCATCCATGCTGTTTGGAACAATTGTGGGATCTCTAGCTGACAAACAGTGAGATGCTTCTTCTTCTTCTTTTTGGTTGTTTTACTTCATTTTACAGATAAAAGTCGTAACATTCTTCAACATATCATGCTCCATATGTTAAAATCAGGGGACGGAAGAGGGCTTGTGTTACTTATTGCATAACCTACATTTTGAGTTGCATTACCAAGCATTCTCCTCAATATAAAATCTTGATGTTGGGACGAATTTTGGGAGGCATTGCCACATCACTTTTGTTTTCAGCATTTGAGTCATGGCTTGTTGCTGAGCATAACAAGGTGAGTTTTAAAGACATAACTGTTGTTTATTAAAAAATTACCTCTGGATATGTTATTATTACTCACAAAAAGTACTTTAATACTGAAATCTTGTAGAAATAGTGATATAATTATCTCCTTGTATTTAAAGGCAGTCCATTTAATTGAATAGTATTCTGTGTACTTGAAACTAAAATTGGCATTGAGTGTAGGTTTTTGTCCTCAAAATTATATGAAGTTAAGATGTTATTAAAGTATGAACGAACTAGTTTGGCATATAACTGACAACTTTTAGGTAAAAAAAAATCTCCATTTTTATATCTGTTAAGTGCCACATAAATTGATTCCACGCACTGAGGCTGCTAGCAAAAAATGTTTTACTAAGAAGCATGACTACTTGAGTCTTTATGCCATCTGAATTTCTGAAACTTTGATACCATTACTGTGTTTAAGTTAGATTTTCACATACACACACATAACCTGAACATATTAATTCCAAAAGATGATCAGTTTCTGGTTTTATGAAATAAATTTTGGTCTTCTTTAACAAGGGAAAGACGCATTGTAGAAGATCTAATAGAAGTCTATTAACATGAATTTGGTTATAAAATTATGTTTGACCCTTAATCTGTGACAAAGGGTTCTGATGATGTTTTCAACTATTGCCTTCTCATTTTTCTTGCATTTGGTATTAACGAAGCCCATTTGTCTTTTCTCAACCATTCATCTGTCAGAGGGGATTTGAACAACAATGGCTATCAATAACATTCTCAAAGGCTATATTTCTTGGAAATGGTCTTGTTGCTATCGTGTCTGGGCTGTTTGGAAATGTCCTTGTTGATACTTTGGCCCTAGGACCTGTGGCTCCTTTTGATGCTGCTTCATGCTTTCTTGCAATTGGTATGGCCATCATATTATCATCATGGACAGAAAATTATGGAGATCCCTCTGAGAGCAAGGACTTGCTTACCCAGTTCAGGGCCGCTGCTGTGGCTATTGCTTCTGGTAGAGTTGTTACTTTACATTATACATTCTCACTGTTTTTAATGGCAATTCATGAAAATATGCTGTTAACAATACTAAGTATTATATATGTATTAGGACTGGACTGGTCATCTGTTGATCCTATCACAGTAATGAAATATGCTATAATCAAACTTTACTGTGGTGCTGAATCAGCTGTCAGATCAATATTTGAACTGAGGCAGGGACCAGGGACTTAAGTTAAGGAGTTGTACCCCTCCACTGCTTGTTGTCCTGGAAGTTAACAATCCATAACTAATGGCTGTGGGATTTAATTTTTCCATATGGCACTAAAAGAGGAAAATTATTTTGTAATCTATGGTAGTTACTTTCATCTAAAACGGCATTGGACATGAAAATATGTTCTTTGGCTATCTTTGTTCTGTTATCATCATATTTTATTCATCTTTTGCATTCTTTTGTTTCCCTTCTTGTCTTTGTTGTTTGTTTATTATACCTTTTTGCTTATTTCAGATGAAAAAATTGCATTGCTGGGTGCCTTGCAGTCTCTCTTTGAAGGTTCAATGTATACATTTGTGTTCTTATGGACTCCTGCTTTGAGCCCAAATGATGAAGAAATTCCCCATGGTTTTATATTTGCAACATTCATGTTAGCTTCAATGTTGGGAAGCTCAATTGCATCTCGGTTGATGGCCCGTGCGTCAACCAGAGTGGAGAGCTACATGCAGATTGTTTTTGCAATTTCTTCTGCATCTCTATTACTTCCCATTGTGACCTCTGTATGCTATTCTTTCAATATACTCCTTGTTTTCTGTTAAAAAATATCTGAGCTTTTGTGACATGCCTTTCATGCTGTTATTTATGTTTTGACTTGGTTAATGTGTAACAGTACTTGGTAGTTCCTTCCCAAGAGAGAGGTGGAAGCATCTCGTTCACAAATTGTATACAGCTTCTGGGCTTCTGTACTTTTGAGGCTTGTGTAGGCATATTTTGGCCGTCCATTATGAAGATGAGATCTCAATACATTCCCGAGGAGGCCAGGAGCACCATCATGAACTTTTTCCGCATTCCCCTCAACATTTTTGTGTGTGTTGTCCTGTACAATGTATGTTGCACTCTCCCCTTAGATACAGTGCTCGATCTTAAAATTGTATGTCTGTGCATGTGGATACCGAATGCTGGATCCCAACATTCAAATTTACTTTTCCTTTCATTGCCTAGTTTGAACTGAGCATCGGTCATATTAATTTTTTTAATACAATGCCAGGCATTATCCCATTGAATCCCACAAAGCTATACCTTCTTGTTTGGAAAAATAATCAACCTTCCCTTTTCACTCCATCTTGCCCCAAAAGCAAAGGAAAAATGATGCCCAAAAAAAAAAGTCTTTCTCTCTGTCTCTGTGTATGTATGTGTGTTTCTAACTAATTGTTTCATTTATCCGTGCAGGTTAATGCATTCCCTATCACTGTTATGTTTGGCATGTGCTCAATTTTCCTCTTCGTGGCAACTATACTTCAGAGGCGGTTGATGATGATAGCAGATAAGCCAAGTAAAATTCTCACCCCAGTCAACTGCTTAATTTTGAGTTTCCGATATTTAAGTGCTATGAATTCCAAAACTTACAATTAATCTACTATGTGTTGTGGAATTTACCTTTATACTCGTCCCAAATCATTTGTGGTCCTCCCAGGGCCTCTCCTGGATTCTGCCGTGCTCACAAGGGGAAATGATATATTCTAGTGTGCGCAAGATATTAGTCAGCTCTGTTATTTGACAAATGGCTATTATTACACCTAATGCTTCCATCCTCAACTCTTAGGGTCTTGCGACCTCTGTGTGTTATCCCATTTGGATGATTCTTCTACAACTGAAGTCACTCGTGTTGAGTCTAAATAGAATTTGAACATTTTACCAAAACAAGAATTTTTTTTTTTCTACTTGTCTTTTTTTGTTTGTTTACTTTTTATTAAAGGAAAATTTACTTACCATGATATTTGTGTTTTCCTGCTTGGAAGCTAATTTTTTCTGTTTGAACAGAAACAGAAGATTGGGCATTGAAGGAAAGGGACACCGAGTCGGAGCCATTAAACATCTAACTGAAGTTACAATGAAGTTTTTAGGAGGGTCCGAACCATCAGCCGCTTCATCTTACGTATTGTAGTTTCTATGTCAGAGACGACATGACTTAATGTGAAGGTACACCTCGAAAGAATTGTGCTCTCCCCAACAAAGAACGGGGAACAAGCGTAAAGGATAAGTTGAACAATTTCGTCAGTGTTTTTTGTATGATTGTTATAGTATATTAGATGTCTATTGACTACTGCTGAGGAGAAATCTCCATTTTGGTAGTTCTGATTTTTATTCTTTTGGGGGCGGGATTAATAGCGTACGTGCCATACTATGTCTTTCATCGTCTTTTCTCCCCTTTTGTAATGGAATTGCACCTAATATTCTGTCAATGCATCATCTCAACCTTCATTTTTACCCTCGAATATTTAGGTCCTGTATTTTGTTAGGATAAATAGAGTTCAATCTTTCAAAATAAATATTGGGAGACCGATTTGGGCTTTGGTTAAAATATCAGCTCAACCTCCTTGGCTTTGGAGAAGCATTTGAAGTAATAAAGATGTTATTTTTAAAAGATTAAATGGTTTATTGCTTAGTAATACGGGTTCATATTTTCTAATTTTTTTATTGCAAATTTTTCTATAATGTAAAAGATAAAAAGAGAGAAAAAGAGAAAATGAGTTTTATATGTTTTCTCATTCTTTTGTATCACTGTTTCTTTATCTTTGTATAACTTTTCAAAAATATTTATGTATAGAATTCTAAAGGATTCATTTAATTGATAATACTATACTCCGAGGTTGGTCAATGATGTACAAAACAGTTTTTTTTTTTAACAGCCAATATATTGGTAATCTAAATGCAATATATTTGAGGGATATAGCAAAAGAAATTTCACTGTTAATTTGTGAATGTCGTATTGCATAATTGACTTGGGCAAAAATTTTTTTAGTGTAGTATATGGCTTTTATATTAATCATGTCATCTTGATTCAGGTGTTGCAACTTTTTCATGGATAAATAGTATTTTGAAAATTTAAAATAAATTTAATCATCTATCAAATTTAAATTAACCTCTTGGAAAGTCCAGTTTTCTATAAGATAAATTGTCTTGGTGGCTACAATTTCAATCATAATATTTTCTTTTGTAATCTTTAAAGAAAACCTTTTTTCCAGACTAGGTTTTTTTTTTTTTTTTTTAATGATCTCAAACTAAGATATTTGAGTATAAAGAGAAATGCAATTTATATTATTTGTAATTTAAATGCAATTAATAGAATCATATGCAAAAATATATTGTCAAGTAGGTAAAATTTTTTTAATCTCATAACCTACCTTCGACTATCATTACCCTTTATATATTTGCTTCGTATGTATGTATACATATATTTTAGAGTTAATTATATAAGTTCTTTTATAGTCACCCAAATCATTATTCAGTATAAAATAACAAATAAACTCAGGTATCATTTTTGTGCCAATACACCAAATGATATAATTATAATAATATTAACTCAAAAAATAATAATATTACAATACATTATAATTGAATACACTTAAAATTATAAGTACACAACAAATTTTACCACTAACTCATTATTTCAATATTTGAATATTGCTACATGTAGATATTTCAATGGCCCTAGAGCGGATTAAACTACTTGTGTAATATTCATCTGAGAGGGCCAATGAAAATGGCATCATTAACAGAAGACAAGAGAGAACTGTGCCGCAAGATAACTGAATACAGAAATTGAACACAAATAAATACATAAATTCATAGTAATATACATAAAAACTGTACGTTTAAATGCACTTTGGATTGACACCTAGAGATGATCATGTCACGCGGCTGCGTTTTGCATCTGCAGCAGCAACTTCCAAATCCCCAATGAAAAACAGAATTTTGTCCAAAATTCCTCGACAAGATGTCTCATCTACAGAAGCTTCTCCTGCGAATTCCCTTTGTGAACCAAAAACATGGCAGCTATGGCTGGTTGCTTGTTCCCAATTTCTTCTCGAACCCAGACATCGCTGTATCTCACCTTGATGAACAAGATAGTAGTAACAGCCTTCTCTTATAATCTTCAAACCCCTGCTTTATGACGAACAAAAACACACTCTCCGTTTAGAGCAGAGTTGAGTTGAGACAATAAGTAGCTGTGTTGTAGAATTAATTATGCTCATGTTCTAGCTCATCAAGAATATTCCGAAAGTCTCTGACTAAGGAATTGCATGATAATTAGACATCACTGATCGGTGTTATGTTAAATATTATGGACAACAGAAGAAAATGCTTTTGCCACTTTCTATTCAGTTAATCCAAGGATGGATGGTGGCCCTTGGAAGGCAGTTTATGAAGGAGCCAACATCAATTTGTAGCTGAAGTAGCTAGCAGTTCTTTACATCACAGTGCATATGCTGTGTGTGTGTGTGCCTATGTGCATGTGCTTACTCTCAGTAAAGTGAATTTACTTACACTCCAACTCGATCACAGCGATCTTGAACCTCGAAAATATCCTTCCATGATTTTGAACCAATAGGAGCATAGAAAGCAGCATGATCTTCTCCCCATCTCTCCTTAAAAAGGTTAGACCATAGGGCATTGTCGGAAGCCAAGAGCTTCCATTTCCTGCATACTATACAACCAAATATCAAAGTCATGACAAAATCAGGGAAAAAAGAAAAATCTGAATCCTCAAAACTAAATGAAAGCTTGTTACATGATATTAGATATACATGAATTTTGTTATTACCTATCTATATACGCTGTTTATCACTATCAATTGCCGATCAACAAATCCTTGATTCTATCTTATACAAGACATGATCAGCTGTTAAATTTGGGAAACAAATCTTCATGTCAATCAAGATCGTGTGGCTCAAAAGAAATGAGAGCTGATTTGATTATGTTAAGCAGATGATGAGAAAGCAAATTCACTAGCCAGATCTGGTGTTGAGTATTTGAAAACCTATCTACAGTAAAGGCACGGACCCTCACGGTCATGCAGCTACAACCTAAAAGGTTTATTGGTATCAACACAGTTGATAAGAGCATGAGGATTCGAATGTGTGAACCAGAGAATTAGGGAGGAACCATTGGAAACAGGTCGGACAATATGGCTTGTTACACTGACAGCATTCTTAACAGGATCCACAGTCCAACTTCTAAGACCCTTCATTCCCTTCCGACTCATTTGTTTCTGATCTCAGTGTATCAATTCCGAGGTCAAACTTCAAAATCGGCCGTGAATTGAACATACATATACCATTTCATAGATTTTGGAGGATCATCTATATCGGCAAACGGAGGTTCCAACAGATATGAAACAGAAAAGGAAATCCAGGTCGATACGCAGAATGGATTCGAATTGAATAATATACCCAATTCAGATCTAATAACCAAAACTCATACGATAAGAAGAATTGATATATTATAGTATAAACCATTTCGGAATTGATAATCAATCAGGAAACCATTAACCAACGCATGGAAAACACATAAATAATTTACAAATCAAGAGGGAATTAAAATTGTCATGGCACCCACTAACCTTGTTGTGCAACTGCAAGATGTTGATAGTCCAAGAAACAAAATATCTTCAGACAGATTTCCATGGGTAACCTCTCCATTTCAAGAAGTATACTACCTTAGCTTTACGCAATGCACGTATCAAACGCAGATTATGTTACTTATAAGTTATCACCCACAGCGAGAGGGAAGGGGTCTCTGTAGTTTCCTCAGATTCCGTAATCCGAATGTGTGGTACTGTTTCTCATTGCTCGTTCGGTTGAAATCTAGTTACTTCCATATTGAATAAGCGAAAGCGAAGTTTATCAAACAAAAAAAAAAAAAAAAAAAACGAAAGCGAAACTTCCATTACTCGCCATTTTCTCGACTATATATAAAGTAAGTACTCGCTCTGTGGACCGTCCATTGGGTCATACACCACGTGTCTAATCCAAGGTGCGTATAGGAAGCAATAGTGCACCGCAATGTCTAGCTAAGGTGTTTCGCCACGTGTCCAGAGATTACCGCCAAATATTTTTCCACCATTGTCATACCGCAAACTTGAAAATGAGAAGAATTGAAGAAACTTTTGAAATTTTTTTATTGAAAATTTTGGAGCTTATATAAAAACTTAAATTTGATCCCTAGTGTCAATTTTTGTTCAGGCCATTCACGTCTAAGGTCATAGTTTGTTCCTTTAGAATTTTTTTTTTTCAAACTTTAATACATTCCTTTGCCATTGTTAGAATATTGAAATTAGTATTCAGTTTTACTAACTTGTTTCATGTGAATACATTTTAAATCAAATATATTTATAAATTTTAATAAAAAAATTAAACTTAATAATGTGCTATAATATAAAGAAAATATAATAAATTAGATAAAGTTTATAAAATTAATTATTTAATATTGGTGAAATAAAAGTAATAATAATAGACCTATTGAGAGAGTATTATTATAAACCATATTTTTTTTTATTTTGATTTTTAACTATATCATGTTATATTTATAATTTTTTATTAAAAATTTTAAAAATTATTAATTAATTATTTTGATTCCAAAAAATTGCTGATTTATAAAGCGATTAATTAATTTATTATTATTTTTGTTTATTATAAAAAAATTTTAAATTTTGAAGAATAATTAATTAATTTTTTTGTTTATTACAAAAATTCTCACAATTTAAAAAATTTTCAATTTAAAAATCGACTAATTAACTTATTAATTACTTTATTTTTTTTGTTAATTATAAAAAACTTATGCAAATTAATAACTTTATTATTTTTTTTATTGAGTGCAAAAAATTTAGGTATTTGAAAAATTTTTTAATACATACACAAAAAATATAAAAAGTTATTACATAAAGAGTTAAAAATTTACTCACGATGCCTTTGCATCAATTAAAAGAACTTACTTTATTTATATATAATAAATAATAAAAATAATATTCGATTTTACTGTCCACATTTTATGTTTTTATCAAATTTGTTCTCTCAAAAGATACATGTTTTTTTTTTCAGAAAAATTCTATAAAGAAGTAGAACTTTCAAAAGAGCTGAAGTTTCACTTGTACATCAACAAGAAAACTCTAGTATTTTTAATAAAAGGTTTATCACTTTCTGATAGATAGATATATATCCCTTTATAATTTGGTGATAATCCTTCAATTCTTTTCATTCTAGTTGCATACTCTCCTCCGCTCTAAGTTATGCTAACTTGTGATATCGTTATGGCATGTATAGTTCACACGTGTTTGTTTCTTATAACCTGCGATCTAATATGTATATAAAATTTTTATCTTTCAAAAAAAGCACATCTATTTCATTGTTATCATTCTTCCTAGCTTCCATATCTGTTATCAAAGTGATGCCCAAGGTCATTCCACAGAGATGGAAACCAAAATCTAATTTATATAGGTACATTAAAAAATATTTGAATCTCACTTTGCTTTTGTCATCTTACTCAACAAATAGCAATCCTATCTCAGAAAATCAGCAGCTTGGTTGAAAATTACTGACAGATGCCATTTCATTTGCTTCACATAAACCATTCTTGTAACTCAAGACCAAGCAAGCACCTTCAGATTTCAATAGATAAACAGTCTGAAAATTATAGAAATTTCAATTAGGTATTTTTTAAAATAATGACTAACCTACTAGCACAATTTACAATCACTGACTACCTAACAAAAACAAAAGAGATTTTTTTTGCATCAATGGTCACATAATCTCTCCATTAATGAGTTGGACTATGGGAGCATGACATTTCATTTTTGGTTCGGAAACTGACAAAAGCCTTGTGATTCGGCTTCATATCTAAGGGTTGACACTTACATTTGAAGGATTAAAAATTTTTACCCTCACCACCGTTCTTTTGCCCAAATGATGACTTACTCAATGTTAGCTGTGCTCTTTCTGATGCATCCAGCAGGCATTCCCTTGTATGGCTCTGAAATTCTTACCTGAGTTTGATCATCAGGCTTCCTCCCCTGAGTATGTTTTGCATTATAAGTAACATTTCTATCGAGATTTGAGTAAAAATAAAGCACAAAGTCGAACATAAGAACTAAAAAATAAATAAACATTGCAATTTTGATTCAGAAAAACAAATATGGTCAAATCAGAGAGAATGAAAGAAAACACCCATCACCAAACAAATTTACAGACTGAGTCCTGCGCCAGCTTTATTTTATTGCCAATTTTATAATGAAAATAATAGACACCGAAACAAGTGAAAAGGAAAATCTTTAATTGCCCACCTCGTTCAATCCCTATTCCACTCAATGTATGACCAAATGCTGCAATCAAACTACTGCTTTCTAAACATTAACATAAACGATAACTAATTTGCCTAACCCAATAATACTCATTCAAAACTCATAAAACAAAATACTCTATCACTTAAGTTACAGGTTAACCATGTTTACAAAATGTTTAATGAATTAACTATATAATGTCTTAATTGAGCACTCATCTAATTAATTAATTATTAGTTCTGAAACTGGAATTCATAAATTGTAGTGATTCCCATTCTACTCTGTATGTTGGTCAAAAGAAGAAAAGAATGTGCATAACACATGACTATCTTCATCCAAACACTCACAGATAACAAATTTATAAAAATTAAGCCAACTATATGTAAAGCAAAAATTCTACAACATACATCATCTCTCTCCCCTTGTAATTCTCAGACATTCTAGCACCGTCTGTTTCTCCCATTCAGCAAGTTTCTTTCTGTAAGCTTCTGTGATAAATTCATCTTTGTCAGTGTAGAGGTGATCATCTTTGCTTCTCTCTTTAGCATGCTTTCTCTCATAAACAACACCACAAGAATGCTCTCGCTCTCTAGCCCTTCTAATAAGATTTTGAACATATTTAGCTGGACCACAAAAGTTACAGGTTGATCAATGTCATCTTGGCAATTGGCAAACAAGCACAATGAATAAACTTACTTCAGCACTCATAAAAATAAGACATGAAAACTCAGTTAAAGCCAAACCAAAATAAAAGAAAAAGCACTTAATCCACTTCAAAGTCAGTCTTAACAATCTTCACAAAGTCTAATTAACAATAATCAGAGTATATGGTGGGACCACCAAATGTCAGAAGTTGCACAATTGAACAACATCGGCGTGATTCTATACCATGGCTGAAGCAAAAAGCAGCAAGTGTCGCCTGAAATCCAAAGAGTTTTTGCGCTTCTACCCAATCCATGGAAAGAAGAAGAGATGAATGTGGGATGCTTGATAGATGGAGGAAGGAAGCAGCTGAAGCACAATGGTGAGAACTGAGAAAGGGGAAATGCATTTGGATGAATGCTTGCTGCACAATGAGGAGCTATAGACAAGCGTGGTTGGGGATTGAAGGGGAAAGGGTAAATGTGATAGAAATATTGGTTAGTATGAGTTGTCTAAGTCCCAATCATTCTTGTTTGGAGTGGGTCCATCAAAATGAGTTCTCATCTTTGGCTTATGCGTAGAATTATGTGGCAAGAAGCATATGACTTACAAGTCACTAATCCCCTTGTCTGAGCATATTTTGCCACGTAAAGCCACCTCAAAATCATGTTTGCTGTGTTGACATATAATTAACAACATATGATAGTGTCTAACGGTAGAGATTCTTTTACAAATGTTTTGAACTTATAAGGACTAAATTACAGGAAAACAAAGTGTAGAGACCAAATTAAGAACTTAATAAAATTATAGGGACCAAAAGTTTAGTTTAAACTCACTTATTTCATGTTCTTAAGGATGAATGGAAGAAAAGAATCTAATACTCTCGTATGTTTGTGCAAGGATAATAGAGTTAAAAAACAGATAACATAAAATTTTAGATACGTCTGTGCAATAATTTATTGAAATAGATTCATACTATAAACTCACCTTCAGCCTCAAAAGGCAGTTGGGTATATCTTACTTGCCAATGCATTTCTCTTTAAACTGACTTTGAAACAACTTTTGCCTCGGGTTATGACTTATATTTGCAAAAGCTTTTGGACATTCCCTTTATAATTAGCACTACCAGTAGTCCCCACATGAGCAGGAGCCATCACAAAAGTGATGGAATCGATTTGTGTCTCTCACTATGATTTCTCTCTTCACTACCCGTGACACATACTTGATTGCTGAATGGCAGTCACCACAAACCCTAATATTCTTCATAATACGTATAGTGGATCCAGGATAAGTATTCAGCAGTGCAAATGCTAAAGCTAGCTTCTCACTATGATACTGTAACTTCATTTCCTTCTCTTGTTGATCAACAAACAGAAGCACATGACTAGTGTCTGGAACATAGCCAATTTCCTTAATTTTTTGACTTAACTCCTCCCACATTTTATGAATCTTTTCTTTCTGGGGATGGGCATCATCATCAGCCACAAATATGTGGACAGAATTCTCAATCTCAACCCAACTACAAGCTGGTTCCTTCTTCACACCGCTATCTCTCATTACCTTTCTGACTATTGCTGCTTCCTTCCACCTACCAGCAGAGGCATACATATTAGCAAGCAATATATGAGGCCCTGAATCAGAAGGATCAAGCTCAAAAATACGTTCGGCAGCATAAGCACCCGTATCCAGGTTCTTATGCATCCTAGAAGCTCCAAGCAAAGCTCCCCAGATAGCTGCAGTGGGTTCAATTGGCATTTCTTCCTCTATGAACCTCTTAGCTTGATCAAGAAGACCAGCTCGACCAAGAAGATCCACAATTGTCACATAATGTGAGACTTTTGGCTCAATTTTGTACTTGTTCATCAGTTTGAAATAATATTTACCACCATCCAAAAGTCCAGCTCGGCTACAAGCAGTAAGAACACAGAGGAATGTTATATCATTGGGTTCAATCCCAACCCATAGCATTTCTTCAAACTGCTGCACAGCTTCCTTTCCAAGCCCATGTTGGGCATACCCAATGAGCATTGAATTCCAAGAGACCACATCAACCTTTATCAACCGATCAAATACTTTTTTTGCATCCTCAATGCTGCCTGACTTTGCATACATGTGAAGAAGAGTATTCCCTACATAGCCAACTAACTTTCTGCCTGATTTTATCGTATGTGCATGAAGCCATTTACCTTGCTCCAAAGATCCCATTGAAGAACAAGAACAGAAAAGAGAAGAATACGTAAAATCAGTTGGTTTAAAGCCTTCCCTTAGCATCTTAAGGAACAGGGACAGAGCTTCCTCTCCTTCATCATTCCTTGCATAACCACCTATCAAAGCGTTCCAAGAAACCTCATTCTTATTCACCAACTTATCAAACATTTGCCTTGCTTCACCCAAGTAGCCACATCTAGCATACATATCCACAAGTGAACTCCCCACATACACATTTGAGTGACAACCGTACTTGAGACAACATGCATGAATTTGCCTCCCATCCCTATGACTAGGCAAAAGTGCAGAAGCCTTCACCAGGCTTGACAATGTAAATTCATTTGGTTTCAACCCATCGCGGAGCATCTGAGGGAACAACATAAGTGCATCTTCAGCACGTTCATTCTGGGCATATCCAGCAATCAAGGATGTCCAAGTAACCATATCTTTGGATGGCATTTCATCAAACACCCTGCGAGCATCTTCCAAATTGCTACACCTTGCGTACATGAAAAGAATGGAATTTCGAAGAACAAGATCATCCCTCAACTTAGAACCAAGAATGTAGGAATGCACTAATCTTCCTTCTTTAAGCTTCCCCAATTGTGTACATTTCTTTAGTAACTTATTGTACAGTTCTCGGCCCGCTTCGATCGAACCACGGTCTATAAGATCCAGGACATGAAGACCTGTTTTGGAGTGTGAACTAGGGCGAAGAAGATTCCTATCGTCAATAATATATGAATTGTCCCATTTCTCACTCTCTGAAACATCTGAGTCTGAAAAAGTTTCTGCAGTTTCAGGCCGCAGTAAACAACTAGAATGCCATTTGACAACTTTAACTGCAACTACGGAAAGGTAAAAATGAAATCTTTGGGGGCAAAACTGAAAAATTAATAGGGATCCACAGAACCGCTGAGCTTACCGGAGTTTTGGAGCAACAATCTGAAATCACCAGAGAAACTGAGCGCCGATGCCACAGTCTTGCATTGGATCATCACCTCCGATATGAGCTATTCACACTCCAAACCCAAATATTTGGCTCTCGTCTCTCTCAACCTGAGGAGCCAGAGAACGATCCTAGGCGCCGTTTGCGCAGTTTAAGATGAGCACTCTCGTGTCGTGGGCTTGTGGCTGCCTCACTAGTTTTGCAAAACGGTTTTTTGATTGCTTTTCAAAATAATTTAATTTTCAGAAAAATGTTATTTTGATTATGTATGCGGTTGAGTCAAATTTTTCCGTAGTTGAAATTTTAACTGTCGGAAAATGATATATTATAATTAGGATAAATTACCTTTTTTTTTTTTTTTAATTATATGATCCTTCTATTAATTCTTTAAAATATTATTCTTATTTTTTAAAATAAAATTATAATAAATACCATTGTATCTATTTATCCTAAAATATGCCACTCATTTCTTTATAATCAATTATAAGATTTGCAATATGGTTAACTTTTTCACTTTTATTAATAGACAATTTGTTAAAGATCAAGATAAATGTTCTATAGTTTATGCAGGTCAATCGTAATTCCTTTAGAATCTCATGCAAAAAATTATTGTGATTTCACCACTAGGACTCAATGAGTTCATAAAGAAATCACTTACATACGATTAGTATTAATGATAAATGATTTAATTTTCTATTTTGACTTACTGAAATGGGACTGAAAGTTTCATTAAGATTTTATCTCAATTTTTTTGAGTCATAACATTTTGAATTCAATTTGCTGATGACATTTTAGACCTTATCTCAATTTTTTTGGGCCAACAGAAGGATACAGAGGTTTTACTTAAGATGTGGTTCCCTCTTAACTGTTGAACTTTTTCCAGACATAATTACATTGTGGTCTAACTTTTAATAGATGTGTGAGGGAAGCAAGAAATTATCCTTCAATAAATTACATACAGTAAAATGTTCAAAACATATATTCATGTTCATCATCAGAGGTTTATCGAGACTACAATATTTCTGAAAGGCTTCTATCATAAAGCACATACAAACCATCCCTGTTTAGAGAGTTTTGCTTCTATTACAACAACAGTATGGATGCTATACATTGCAATGGCGTCATTTTCTAGCACACATCAGGAGACAAAGGTAGTCAGGAAGGGTTCCAGACATATGTACAAAGCTTTCACATGATATCAAAGCCAAATGGCGATGATTATACCAAATACAAGCAACTTGAAGAATCTTGCAGTGATCATTGAACAGGGCAACCGTGAGCAACAATGCCTTTGGCAGTAGGGCAAGCAGCCAAGGGACACCCTTCAAGATTGTTTCCCCACCAGTCAAGGCTAATATTCTTAGATCCCATAGCAAGGAACAGTAAGATTGTCATAAAGGCAGTGCCAGCATCAAGGCCACCTGACAAAACATAATTGTAGCGCTTCCACCATTCTCGTTTATATCTATAAACAACAAACCCAGACAGAAATCCAACAATTATCCAACTGGTGAAATTAACTGCAGTTGCAGGGGGCATCATCGATGTAGCGCCCAACAAGACAGGCATGTGAATTAGGCTTATCCATGTTTGACTTGGGAATGCCTTGTGAGCAAGCCAGACAAGAAGGGGAGCTATGGCTCCACCTAGGAAGAACCAATTCACTTTGCCATATTCACCAAGGTCTCCGAAGATTCTGCGTGGACCAACAAGACCCCAAATAACAGATGCATCATAGAACACACGGTCCATTGGGCATGTCCAAGGGGTGTCGTCACTAGTAGTAACACAAAGGTCAGGTATGGTTGCCATCAGCCACCATGCAGTTAATGTGTATATGACTACTGCTATGATTGTTCCTACCACCTGCAAATGATGCCATATTTAGCTTCACACCATAAACTTTTACCATAAATGCATGTTTGATGAAAATAAACTAACCTGAGCCATAAACATTGTTCTTGGTGGAATCTTCATATAGTGACCAAGTTTGAAGTCAGCCAAAAATGTTAGTGCTTGAGTCATGCTAATGTACCCATACACCTTGAAGCACATGTTAGCCACAGGGCGCTCTGGGTACATGTAGCCAATAACGTACTCTGTTATAATGTTTAGACCTGGTTGCTGTTCAGCACAAAGAGATTAACTTTTAGAAGTGTTTCACTTAACACAAATGTGAAAGTGAATTCATAAATTCCTGTAAATAATTTGTTGAGGCACCTGATTTGTAGTGGCAGTAATTACACCAATGGGAAGAGTGAAGAAGACTGAAATTCCACAAGCAAGTATTACACCCCACCAGGGCAGTTGAAGTGATTCATTGTAGTACTCACAAGCATACATAATAAGAGCTATGTTCAACACTAGGATGATGAAAAACCACCAAGTGGGCACTGATTTGTACCTCTTCATAAGTCTTGTGTGTATGTCCATTTTTTTAGTGCCCATAAAGGCCCTTTTGCTTTGCTTCCAGATTTCACTGTATGAGGTAAGTAAAAATGAAATTAAGATTCTATGCCACTCATAACTTAATCATGATGGGGCTTGGATTTTGGTAGGGGATGTGCAGACTGGTCCGTTTCAACAGAAACAAATTACATCTTCAGTCGCTGCACTTAATTTTAAATGAAATATCTATGTTCCTGTTTTGGATTGAAATAATAAAATATTTAGTCACATGACAAGTGTGACAATCTTCAGTAAGAGCACAACCTATTGAAGTTTATTACTGAGATAAATGCTAGGAAATCCACAATTGAGACGAACAATTAGCTGCTAGAAAGAAAACATAGCATGTATGAGTTAAACCATGTAGTCAGACAAAATGAAGTTTATACTGCAGGCGTACTAAGAGCGTGTGGTGGTAATGAATCACTGAAGAGTTACATATAGTTAAAAAGATTGACATTGGCGACGTAATTGAATGCTTGAAGTGGCAATTACCTTCCATTGAAGAGGAAAACATGCATAAGAGTGGCAGAAAGTGTAGCAAATCCAAGACCATATGTCATTGCAAAGAAGGTGCTGAGATGAATAGGCCCTCTCTTCTCATAAGCAATTCGATCAAGATGGAAATCAGAGTTAACGATGCTTGAAATCTCATATATTGAACCATTGCCCGTAAAAAGCTTGCTTGAAAATATTGGGAAGTTCTTAGCTTCATAGGCATTGTGCCAGTAAGCTATGGGAGTCATAACATACATAACGAGAAGGAATCCAACAAAAACATTAGCAGTAGCAAACCATGGGCTAGCTAGAGGACTGCCAAGGTAAGCAGCAATAGTGGACCAATCTAATCCAAATGAGCCAATCCCAAGACCTTTCAAGCCGGAACCCAATTGTTGAACTAGGACAGACTTGGGGGAAAGCCAACACACCCAAGAGAATGATGTCAGCATTGAGAAAAGATATCCTGGAAGGACATAGTAGGCAAAACCAGAGACCATGACAAGCAGGAAAAATTGAGTGCGGGTTGTGCCACCTTTGGGTCTTCTTTCCTTCTCATGTAGGGCACTGCATTGTTTTCTTGAGTTAGCGTCGTCAGGTCTTACAGATGCTACTGAAGCACATACTAGTTAAAGTGAAAGAGGAAATATAGTTTTCGTTGCCTAAAATATATGTGCCTCTAATTATTTGGTCCTTGAATCTTACTCACATGCTTGAAAATTTTTTACTCAATACCCATTTTGCCTTGTTTTTTACTGAGAGGAGACTAATCAGTAAAAATAAATAAATTAAAATCTAAATTGTGTAAGGATAAACTTTAGAGATCAAATAGTTGAAACATTATCTTTCATGGACCAACAACAAATTTCCAGTAAATAGAATTTACCTGAATAAAGAGACCTGAACCAGATTAGAAGGCCACCACATTTCCCCTGGCTCAACCAGAAACTTCCGAAAGAGCCCTGCCCAGCCGAACCCCAGAACCTGAAATTGAATAGGGAAGCATAAATCAAGGCACTAAGCAACACTCCTACTGTAAGAATAGCCAATAGATGTTGGCAGTGGCGACGAATATTAAGTAAACAGATTTTTAACTAATCATAACAATTATTTCCAAATTAAGTTTATTTTTTGGACACCCAATTCTCCGACCAGGGGAGACCATTAATTCCTATCAATGAATGTCTTATTAACAAACATGTAATGAACAAAGTGGAATGACAGATTTCATTGACTTCCTTTTATTATAGCATTCTGAACTCGCTTCCATGCAACTTAGAAAGATGAGGACTCCTGAGGAGAAGAAAATATTAAGATAGAATAGAACCTGGGTGGTGAGCATAACAATCAGGGCCGGAAAGAAAGTGAGCTTCCTTTTATAGATAAGCTTCACTGCAGTCAAAATATGAGTAGCATAGACCGTTCCAGCACCAGAATTGGCAAATATAGTGATGAGAACATGTTCCTTAACGTTGAAAGGGCCAGGGTTGAGCGAGAACTCAAACCTCGTATCCTTGAAGAAGAGGCGTTTTGGCAACGTCCTGGCCATGAAATGGCCCAACGGAACCACAGCAATCTGAGCGGAAATAGAAGTGACGGACAAGGGCTGTGTTCTGTACCAAAAGAATTGGTTCACAAAGGACAGAATCACACAGGAAGCAACACCCAGAACCCACATTCTGAACGTGAGAATAGGCAAGCTGGGGTCATCTGTTTTGGGCACTGTGAGATCCACTTGTCGAATTGGGCACTCTTCGTTTACCTCCTCAGAGCCAGAGCCTCCACTGTGTTTTCCCTCAACATCAAATGTCTTAGCCATGGCTGCCAATGCAGAAAAGGTGTTACCTTGCTACAAAAAACAATTTCAGCTCCCTCAAATGTTACGGATGAATTTAAAAACTCATGAGCTCTGCCACGTGCATTGAATACACACACAAACAAAAGCGGAGGCGAGGCTAGAGAAGGAAGACCACCCTTTGTAGTCCATTTTAGTTATTCTATAGCATTCCTGAAGGAAGACCACCCTTTGTAGTCCATTTTAGTTATTCTATAGCATTCCTGTATCGCTAATTTATTTTTCAGTTAAAACTACCTAATCTAATTTTTATTTTTTGAGAATGCAAATGCTTTACCCTTCAATATTTCAACATTCATACAATTAACTCAAAAAAATACAATAAATAGTATTTTACGTACGAGGTATAGCAACCGGCACCATGGAGTATTAATGATGACAGGTGATAACAAGAGCACTTGACAAAAAAAGGTACAAGGCATTTACTCTGCCCGGAGAAACCCATGAGTATGATGAACGCACCAAAAAAGGTTATTTGGTGTGTAATCATTTAATACCTATAAAAATTATAAGATGGAAATATAGTTTATAAAATATTATATTAAAAATAAAAACGACAAAATGTACGATTAGATTCAGCGCTGGAGCTATGGGAACCATAGAACATCCAAGTGGGCTACATGTGGATCCCATTTAATTATTAGTGCTATTATTTTTGCATTGGCAGTCAGCTTGGAGATTAAATGGTCTTGATGGGAAAATCTTCCCTAATCTTCTCTTTCTCCGTCTTCTCAATCGCACCCACTTTATGTGGATTTAAATTTGGTGAATTTAAAATTTTAAATGTACTTAAATTTAATAAAATTTAAATTATTGAATAAAAATTTAGTGGTTTAAATTCTAAAAAATTATTAAAATTATTTAATATATATTAAAATTTAAACTATTATATAAAAATTTAATAATTTAAATTTTTTTAAATACAATAAATTTAAATTATTAATAATCTCCTTTCAATATTTTTGATAGACGTCACTAACTTTGAGAGTGCCGAAGATAGCCGGCATCAAGTGGATGCAATGAGTGGGTTGGTCAACTCCACACACACACACACTCACTCTCTTTCTCTCTAGATCCAGATTACCTGAGATTTGGGAAGGGGATAAGACAAAATCTTCTTGTTAAGAAAATGAATTTTGGATTTTGCTAGGTTTTTATGTACAAGGAATTTTCGTATTATTAAAAGAGTAATGATGCTATAATAATTATTAAATTAAAGTAATGTTTTATTTATTATATAATAATACTAATTAATTACGTGAAAATCAAATTAACAATTAATGTTTGAAGTAATTAAATATGTAATATTTAATAAAACATTATTTATATTTAAAAATTATTACATTATCATTAATTTGAAATATCTTATTATTTGAAAATTTTTCATAATATTTTTTCTAAAGAAGATATAGAATCTTAGAAGTTGTGATCAATAAAAAAAAACAATAAGATAAAATATAAATTCTAAAACATTTCATTTTTGTTAATTTATTCTATATATTTGTCAAAATTCTCACTGTCATTTTAAGCGTTAACTCTATTAATTGAATTTATAAAAATTAATGATGTACCGTTATACGTAAGCTAATGGCCATTACAGAATGTTAAAGTAACTAAATTAAACACAGCTTACGTATATATAACACTACTTAATAACAATATAATTTATGTTTATCTCTTATCCTTTGTTATTGAGCAAACAGTCTTCCTTTAGGTTGAAAACTAAGACTGATAAAATTTTTATTCAAAACTTAAGGCTTGACATTCACACATGTAATAGCATGTTATTAATTTTTGTTAGATTAATTGATAGAGTTAGTATTTAAGATGACATTAAAAATTTTAATAAATGTGTAAAGCAAAATTTACATAAAATAAAAATCTAGTACAAAATTAATAATACTCCAAAATTTTTTTAAATTTTACTGTTGCCAAATTTTGTAGTTAATTGTTATAAAAAAAAAAAAAAGGCTGTTATACAGCATAAATATTAATGTAATAATTGTTTTGACAATACAATTTTGAATATAGATTTTCAATAATGATATATATGATATTAAATAAAACAGAAATAAATTCTTTGAGATGTACTTTATCATTATAAATAAGCCACACTCCCTTAGTAGCCCAATGGATATGGCATTATCACCTTTACATTTGTCTTAGGCGCTTTCAAGTAGGGATGTGCTTGACCCTGACTCTAGGTATGTTCATTCCTTTCAATACAATTGTCCACTCCCTCACTTTTTATTAATTTTTTAATAAAAATTTATTAAATTCCTTAAAAGTAAAATTACAGTCTCATATTAAAGTTTAAAATATATAACCTTAATAGAGAATAAAATTATAATTCATGACTTCATCAATAAACTAGTAGGAAATGTTTAAATGATATATTTCAAATAAGAAAGGTGTTGAGTACAATGTAGTCAAATCTTTATAAAAATTAGTCTAATTTACACTGTAAAATTATATGATATGTATAATATATCAGTTTTGTACTTCTGTTTTATATATGCCAATATTCAAATTTAAATGAGCACATCCCAATTTATTTATTGATATTATTATTGTAAGTATGAAAATATTATTTACATTCATTTCTATTATATTCACTCATTTTATTTTAATTTACTTTCCTCCGGTAGTACTATACTCCTCACATGTAGTTTCATTAAACCAAGTCACAAGAGGTAGGCCGAATAAAATTTGTTGCCTCCAGAAGATTAAAAAAAGGAACTTGTGAGTCTCAGTAATATAAACCTAACTCATTGTCTGTTTCACGAGCAAAGGAATCCAAATATAATAATAACTACAAGAGCATTTCAATATCCAATAATACACAATTACTATTTAAAGATGTGATAAGTTAAGTAAAATAAAGAAACGAAAGAAAAATAAATATAAAATATATATGTGTTTGAATTACGTATTGCACGAATTCGAATATCCTATCAAATTTTTGTTACCCTCTTACTCTTATCATTTGAAAATCCAATAAGGTGTATAGATTATTATTAATTGGAAACCAAGGCAATGAAGGAAAAAACTTACCAGCCTACACCAACGTTATCTCAATCTCAGTGGGGTGCCCAAACAGCTATCCTAACACAGAAGCAACTCATTCCATAATATTTAAATGAGACATCAAACTGAAAGAGAGTATGGAAATTTCATCTGTTGAAGCCTATAACACCAGGTTCATTATTTCGATATATATCTACATGTATATCTGCACAGTCAATATATCTGGATTTGATCCTACGTCCAATATCCAAATGTAGTAAGGTTTAAATGTAGTTTCAGTCTCTCGAGTACTTTGATCGTGTTTCAGAGGTTTTTAATAAGTGTTTACAGTCGCTTTGTTTCTATTTGATTCTGACATTTAATTAGAGGAGAGGCAGATATGGGTGTGAGCTTGGGCGGAGGAAGGAGTGAAGATGAGGCTTAGAGAGAAAAGTGATGCTTGTGTGAACCAGGACATTTGTTTAGTCATAATAGATCCGAACATGTTGGAAGGTATGGTGACTCCAGAGACGAACAAGAATTCCGTTTATTTTTATTAATTTCTCCATGCACACTTAAATTACAACTTCTATTATATATATATATATATATATATATATATCTTCTTTTCTTTTTGCATGTTTTCAATTTTTATTTTCGTAAAAAATTGATATAATTAAGTTGGGCTGAGAAAATAACTCATCCAATTTAATTATCTAATTCTTACATTTTAGATGTGCTTTTGAGCACAAGCATCACTCATTCTTTTAAGAATCTCTTTTTTTTTTTTCTTTAATTTTTGTTAATTTAGAAGGAGAAAGAGAGGAGAAAGTGCATAAAGTTGCATTATTTGGGTTACCCTTATTTTCTTTTTCTTTATTTCTTTAAGTTGCGAGAAAATTAAGGAAAAATAAATAAATAAAATTCAAATTGCAAGCCATTCTTGCATGCACTTACAACTCATTTGGCACATTGTATAATAAGGTATGATATTATCAGGCTGAATAGGTTCAAACTTGATAATGATTTAATACTATATTGTGTTTGGTGTGATATTAATTATATAAAATACTGTATTGCATAAGATGATATGATTATATATTTGGTGACAAACTATATAATACTATATAAGATAAATATTAATTATTATGAAAAAAATGTCTTTAACTTTAATAAAATTATATTCAACAAAATACTCAAAGAAAATGTAATATAGAATGGGAAAATTTAAAATTTGCACTAAAGAATAAATGAGTAAAACTTCATTTGGTCCTTCACACATAGAAGATTTCTCAATTTGGTCTCTTATAAATAGAATTATTATCAATAATATATTTCATAATTTTTAAATTAGCTTTTTCTTTTAAGGATATTATTGATAACAATTTTATTTGTGAGGATCAAATAGAGAAATGTCTATATGTGAGGGATTGAATTGAAAAGACAATTTTTGAGGTGGTAAATTGAGAGAACAATTATATGAAGGAACAAATTGAAAATTTTTTTTATCTACAACGGACCAAATTGAAAAAAAAAAAACTCTACAAGTTCATATATTTTGCGTTAACATACTTTTTTAGGACATTATTGATAACAATTTGATTTATGAAGGATCAAATGAAAAAATGTACATATGAGAGGAGTGAATTGAGAAGACAATTCTATAAGGGATCAAATTGAAAAATATCTTATATATGATGGACCAAATTGAGAAAAAGTTTTATAAGTTCATGTTTATTAAATTAATTTTTTTTAAGGATATTATTGATGATAATTTTATTTGTGAGGGACCAAATGGAGAAATTTACATAAATAAGGGATTAAATTGAGAATAAGGGTGCACAATTGGCAGGTTGAACCAGGCAACACACGAACCCATGGCCCGGCCCAGTATTATGTTGGGGTCATATTTTTTATCCCGGGCTTGGCGACTAGCGCCGATGAACCTAGGACATCACCAGGTTGGGTTTGCGAAAAAAAAAAAACACACTCTTCCTCCGCATTCAGGCACTCATAAACAACACGGGATATAATTCTTGAATTCCAAATGCCTTGACATTGCCATTTCATTGAATAACTCTTCCTTCAAGGTGAATTCAAGCAGTCACAAAGAACATTATCTTATAATTATAGGTAAGAACTAAGAAGTAAAGTCTAAAGCTCTAAAGCATACTTGTTAATTTAATACTTCTCCAACGCTAAAGCATCTCAGGTTGCTAAAATTAACTATACAATCACCATCAAGCCACTCACGCATGCAAGGGACATCCATTTTTCATCTTCTCCATTACCACATAATCAATTCCATTGAAAATCCCTCTTCTCTGTCAAAGTAAAAATAAACAAGATTTTTCAGCAAAACTTATAATCAATAGACAATTAACTAAGACAAAATATCAATTGCAAAGAATAGGCATATTATTGACCAATTATAGAGCTCTAACCTTTGGCAATCCAAATGAATTTTAAGGAGCAATTGAGGCAACTTCTCATTATCATATCAATTGCCTCACTCAAAAGACAAACATAGGTTTAAAAATTGATGTAACAAATATCATACAATAACACAAATTAAGCTGGACAAGCCCTTAAGTCTGCCAATGCATATGATATAGCCTAACTCAACAGGAGTATTCCAATATATATAAATAAACAGAAGACAAGCATAGGTTGAACTAAAAACACCTGCTTCAACAATTGTTACTGACTATAAACCAACAATTTTAGACATTGCAATGACATAAAAGCTAAGCTTAAAGTTACACAAAAGAACTAATGGAGAGAGCAAGAGAACACAAGATCATAAGCCAATAATTTTAGACATTATAATTTAGTCTATAGGTATTACAAATCTAGGAATTGAGGAAGGATCAAGCTCCTAACATCTTATCACATGAATATCATCTTCTCCACTGTGCTTAAAAATAGGAATCTGGTGAGAAAATCTTTGTGCATCTACTAGAGTTATTTCAATGATACCAATTTAAGTCGGTACATACTATCAAAAGAGATGTATTTGAGTAGAATACAAATTGTAATTAATACATTAGGATATATGTAGCAGTATGAAGCCGACATTACTAAAGTCAACCTTACAACACAAAGAAAACATAAAGGTCAAGCTCACGCAATTGCAACTTGCAACAAACATTATCAGAGTTAAGCACTAGACTTAATGTAATGAAGATGATAGGTTATCCACTAAAAATTGTATTAACAAATACATAATCTCAGTCAATGGCTAAAGCACCTCAAGTACTTATAACACTTGGATCTTTGGAGCCATCTATAAACATTAATCAAAATATGGAACAATAGAGTTAAAGATTACCATATGTAAATTAACAAGTGAAAATCACTCCCATCAAATTGTTCATAGTCATGCTCATTAAACATATTAGGGGAAAGCCAATTTTGGGTGTAAATGAGGGCCTGAGTTATTTTAGGGGATAAGGAGCTCTTAAACACGTCAAGCGCATGCCCATTAGTACTGAAAGCAGACTCTAAAGCCACAGTTGACACATGAATGACCAACATATCACGTGCAATTTAGGATAACACTATTTTGCAACATTGTCTCTTCACCATGCAAGGATATCAAAAGAGGCAGTATCATGAACTAATTCTTATTCCAAATACCTTTCTAACTTATATTTATGATTTGTGGAAACTATTCTTTGTTTCAATGCCTCCTCCTCATACTTGCAACTTGATAAGCAGCTTGTAATCGTACTATCCGAGGTGGCACTGGCACTCTCTAAGGTGGTTTCAAATTCAATTAACTCTTGTACAACTCCCTCAGAATAATTTTTATCGAAGCAATTCAATGCATTTCTAATCCTAACCTTCATGGTTTCACACATACTAGGATCAAAGTATAAATCAACAAAAGTGGAATATACATAGCCAGTGTTATATCGCATATCAAATACCAACCCTACTACTAGCAAAGGATTCATATTTTTGGATATCCCTTAGTTCTTATCATACTTGGCTTGCTATTGTTCATTATCTCTCTTATAGCAAGATCATGATATGTTGTGTTCGACAATAACATAACATGAATGTCTACGATGACATTGAAGCAAGTCTTTAAGGTCACATGCAGTGATCTTAATAACCTCAAGGTAGTATCATAAAATATCTTAAAAAACTTTACAAAGACTAATGCTTTACTCCAATTTGTAGTGTTTGTTGGCCCAGCTTGATTGGTATAATCAATGAAGTATGTAACATACCCATCATCCTCATTTTCCATCCTCTCAAGGACCTTTTAAAATTTGATAGCGCTATCTAACATGAAGTAGGTGGAGTTCCACCTCGCGGAAATAAAGTTATATATAACCTTTAAACCATCACTTACAACAAGTTTCAAAATATATATACAACAGCATATATGTAAGAAATCCCCATCACTCATTAACCCACCCTAACTTCTAAGTTGTTTCTTTAGATAAGTCATAGCTGTGTCATTTAAGGATGAATTATCCATTGTTATGGTGAATACCTTATCAATCCTCTACTCTAACAAATACTTCTCAATCGCTTGTCTTATCGTGTCACCCCTATGATTTTCGATAAGGCGAAAATTCAAGATTTGCTTTTGAAGCCTTCAATCTTCATTTATGTAATGAGTTGTGAGACACATGTAATTATGATTATGCACCGATTTCCAACTATATATGGCAAGACTTACACTAAATCCTATCCTTATAAAGGAATCCTAAAGTTCTTCGCCTCTTCAAGATAAATCTTATAACAATCCCTGGTAATTGTTATTCTGAATAGAACTGGAAATCATGGTTCTAATTCATAATAGAATTTCCTAAACCCATCCTTTACGACAAATCGAAATGGTACCTTATCTTTAATAACATACTTTGTTAAAGCCTTGCGACATCCCTCTAAGTTATAGCAATAGGGGACAAAGGTTTTAGGTTAAACTCTTTCTGATTCAAGAAATACTAACATAGATTGTTTACTCTCCTCAGCCTGATTTGGATGTTATCTACACCTCAATAAGTGTTTTTTCAATGAATTTGTACCATGCTTGTTTGAATCACAAGCATAGAAAGCACTGCAATACTTACAAACAGCTTTTATATCCCCATCCCAATTTCTTTTATAAGGAGTTTCATGAAACAATCCCACATATTGGATTTCTTTGGCAAGGTTTTTTTTTCTTTTCACCTACACCTATTACTGTTGACTCTGCAGTAGGTGTTGAGTAAGAGGTAGAGGTAGCTGCAACAATGCCAGTGGCACTTTGACCAATATTTGAAGGGTTGAATGTCAGGTTGGATGGCATATTGCTGCCCTGTGATGGATCTTGCTTTGGCTAACTAATTGTGTTTGGGTCTAACATCTAATTAATCAACCAACAATTGGAATACTTTATACAAATAATATTTGATCAATGTATATATTAATACAAACATGGAAGCAAACATAAATTACACAACCATTAAAGGGTTTAAATAAGTAAGACCTAAACTTACAAAAATGGAGATGTAGAATCCCTAAGAACCCAATTTAATGCAAAAAAGGAAGTAGAGAATGGGAAATTTACCTTTAGAAAATACTATATTGAGAAATATTTATATGAAATGGACCAAATTATGAAGATATTTCAAATGAAAATTTATAAATCAAAACAAATAATAAACAAAGATATTAAATTTGCAAAATACCATTCAATGTTCTTGCCTCAAATTTATAATGGTTTAAAGTATAATAAAATCACTTTGCCATATTTTACATTTCTTGTCAAGTTCACTAGGGGAATTTCATAAAATATGGCACATATAAAGCAAAAGCAATATGTGAATTTCTTAAAAAAAATAATTATCTTCTTTTATCCTAAATCATCTAACAACCTCGATCATTGGAAATTCAATCTAAGTAATTTTTTCGTTTAGTTCTGGGCATTTCTTCTAAAGCCACATCTCCTTTAATAGATCCATACTCACACAAACATTTCAAATTTTATGTCATCAGCATCTTGACTTGTAACCACAATAGACATTGAAGAAGGCAAAATGATACTAAATCACTGTTTGCATCTCAAAATTACAACTAAATACAAAATTATTTTTCCTTAGTCACATTAAGAAAGATGCATCAACTATAGGATAAATCGAATCAACTAAGATCATGTCATTAAGATATTAACACATATAATGGTTGTTATTATGTTAGATAATTGCGGCAATTGCAATGATGCATTCCATTTCAAGCAGTGCAAGAATTTCAACAACTATAGGTAGGAATTTCCAAAATTTATAGAGGAATTTTTAAACACCAAAATTGACAGAGGATGGGATCAACAATTACAGGCAGGAATTTCCAAAAATTAAGAAGACATTTCAAATGAATATTTCCATATGACAAAACTATTTTGTTGATGTATGTAACAAGCTTACCAAAAAGGTAGAAACAAAAGAGATGAGGGAGTATGTTGGAGAAGATGCCAGAGAAGCTCTTGAGGTAGTCGTAACAACTGTCAAAGGAAGAGATAATGAAGTGAGCTGAGAATATGCCACAAAAAAAATCAAACAAGCCCTAGATTAAATCATCGGACTATCGAATTGAACAAGGACAAGCAACTAACCTGGATAGGTAATAACGAAGGTTTAATCTCTAAAGAATAGCGACAGAGAGAATTGAGAGATCGAAAGAGAGATTGAAATTCAGATTTCACTTCAGGAAAAAAATAATTATAATATAATTATTATAATATTAAAATTATTTAAACATATATAAATATTCAGATCGGGCTAATTATTCTGGCTAAAATGGCTAACCCTGGCCCATCACCCTTACCTAACTTTTTCTCTCTAACCTTCTGGCCTAGCCTTCTTTTGCATTGGCCCGACTCGACTTGACTTGGCCAGGCTAGGTTAGGTCTTTCAAGTCACCTGGGTCTTCGAGCAACCCTAATTAAGAAGAAAATTCTATAAAGGATGAAATTGAAAAATATCTTATAAGTGCGGGACAAAATTAAAGAAGCTTATGGGTTCATAATTATTAAATTAATTTGTCTTTTAAAGATATTATTCTTAAAAATTTTATTTGTGAAGGATCAAATGGAGAAATATACATATGTGAGGGAATAAATTGAAAGACAATTCTATAAAGGATCATATTGAAAATATCTTATATGATCAGGACCAAATTGAAAATTTTTATGAGTTAGTTTTTATTAAATTAACTTATTTTTTAGGATATTTTTTATAACAATTTTATTTGTGAGGGATCAAATAGAAAATAGTATAATTGTGAGTGACTAAATTGAAAAGACATTTCAGTGAGGGACTAGATTAAGAAGTATTGAGGGATTAAATTGAAAAATATCTTATCTACGAGGGACTAAACTAAAATTTTTTTATAAGATTAAATTAAGAAATATCTTTTATGTAAAGGACAAAAAAAGATTTCACTACAAAAAGACAACATATTTGATTAATACAATCAAACTTAATCAAGTCAAGAGAGCCTATATTGGTACTACTAATACGGTGCATCACTGTATTAAATGTGGTTAACTAAAGTTGACCATATAAGTTTATACAATCCATTGTGTTCACCTAACACATGATAAAAGTGAATCGTATTATGAATAGGACTTATGTCATACATGTAAGGCCCGTAATATAAAACAACATTGTATTACGGATAGGCTTTGCTTTTGATGATGATAAGGAACAACACAAAGTTAATGCAGAATATGTGTGGTGGCACAAGCAAGATCAATAATTATTGTCCTAGAATCTTACGTCAATTTCAAAGTTAATTTTAACATGCTTAGTAGGCTGTGAGACTATTTCTTAGATTTGGAATCAAATCTTGATTTACTTTGCTATACAAACCAGTGTAAAAATTAAACAGTTTCAAACTAAATTACATGAGACAAAAAAAGGCACTCAATTAATCAGTGACTCTCTTCTTCAAATGAAATATATGCTTGATTCTTTAATCTCAATCGGATGTACAGTTCTATCCACTGATCATATTAAAGCTACCTTTGAAGGACTGCTAGTTAAATATGATATGCTCATAACATCTATTCCATCACGATTGAATCCATACATAGTTGCTAATGTTGATGCTCTATTGTTAGCTAAAGAAAGTCAATTAGATAAGTAAACTAAGGTACTTGATTCTCCTTCAATCAATGCAATTCAAATAGCTACTCATGCTCAGGGAGGTTCTTCGAACAAGAAATCTTCTAGGCAATATCTCAGGCTCTAGTTTCCAGCGAGGAAAATGACATCATTAGAATGCATTCAATAGATGAGGTCGCGACCAATATAATGTACAATGTCAAGTGTGTAGAAGGTTTGGTCACCTTGCATGGTAATGCTTTCATAGGTTTAATCTAAATTTTCAAGGTCCTCGATGTCAATATCCCAACCAAACTCTTTATATTAATTACTTTCAGTCAAGCAAGACACTTTCTAAGCCTTACACAAACTACACAGTGTTTTCTTCATAATACTGGTGTTTGGTATGCTTAGTGTTGTCAAACTCGCGAGTTGACTCGGTAAACTTGCTATATTATATAAATAGTATTTGAATAAACCTCATGTTATATATTATATTTTAACTATATAATTATATATTTAAATAATCATTTATTAATAGAAGTAAACTCTTACGATTCTACGTTACGAGTTTACGATATGAGTCTACACCCCCCTTTTCGATTCTGCTTAAACTCGCGAGTTTGACAACCTTGGGTATGCTAACAGAGTAGCAAGTCATCATGTTACTTCTAATTTGAACAATCTAGCCTATAAAGAACCTTATTATGGAGTTGAGAATGTACAAGTCGCTGATAGTGCAGGTATGGCTATTAAACATATTGGCTATTCACACATAAATTTATTACACTTTAAATGTCTTTTTCTTCATCAGCTACTTCATGTCCTATCCATTACTAAGAATTTACTCAGATTTTCTTAATTTACTCATGATAATAAGGTTTATTTTGAATTTCACCCTTATTTGTGTTTAGTTAAGGATTGGGATTCCCACATAATCTTATACGAAGGAGAATTAAGAATGGGTTTTATGCATTTAATCTTATTCCACTTGCTCATATCTAAGCTTCTCATACTTGTGCTAAGAGTCAACTGTCAACACCATTTGGTTTTCAACAGTATACTAGTTGTAATCTATTTCCATTTTTCATACTAATGTAACATCTTATCCATGTCAATTATGGCATAATCATCTTGGTAATCCCATACACAAAGTATTGTCACAAGTTTGATAAATCCATTTTTCCTTACGATTTTTTATTTTGCTTTATATTTGCTCCATTATCTATACCAGATACTTTGCCTTCTGCTACTCCACCCTTCATTTCTATGGATAGCCAATATGCTAATAGTTGTACTAATCACTGTCCTTGTACAATGTCTCATATCTAGAGGTTCTATAGGTAATATTATAGTATTGAAAGGCTACCATTTGATCAGCTACATGTTTCTTCATCTCAAGCTCAGTCTTTGAATGATGTTTCTATTGCAATAGATGCCCGAAATAGTGTTTCTAAGGGTGTTCCATCAGGTTTGCAAAATTCTGCCATGACTTATACTGCTCTTCCAAATTCACATCATATGATTACTAGAGCTAAAAATGGCATCTTTAAGCTTAAAGTTTTTACAGCTCAATAAGAGCCTACTAATGCCAAAGTTGCATTACAACATCCTGAGTTGCATAAAGCTATGCAATAGGAGTTTGATGCTTTGATTTGTAATAATAATTGGTCTTTGGTGTATTTACCTAAATCTTGTCATGCTATCGGCAACAAATGGGTATAAGTATAATGTTGATGGTAGTATTTAGAGGTATAAAGCGAGGTTGGTAGTTAAGGATTTCATCAACTAGAAGGGTTCAACTACACTGAGACTTTTAATCCAATTTTGAAGTTGCCTATAATTCATACAATATTGACCATTGCTCTCACTCAAAGGTGGTATATTCAACAAATTGATATGAACAATGCATTCCTCAATGGCTTGCTTCATGAGGAGGTTTATATGCAACAATTTGAAGGGTTTGAACATTCTGGTAAGTCTTTTGTTTATAAATTGTATAAAGCACTTTACGGTCCTAAACAAGCACCTCGTGCTTGGTATGAAAAGCTAGCTGGTGTTTTTCTCAAGCTTGGTTTTAAGCACAGCATCAGTGATCAATCACTTTTTCATCACCTCACATCTTCTCACACTATATTCATTCTTGTTTACGTTAATATTGTCTTACTTACAAAGAGTTCTAATTCAGTTTTATCAGACATGATTACACTACTGAATAAAGAGTTTGCACTCAAAGATTTGAGCTTCTTAAACTTTCTTGGGATACAGGCTACTGCTAATACGAATGGCAGCACTATTCTTACACAAACTAAGTATATAAAGGATCTTCTTGTACAAGCCAAAATGGATGGTGCTCGTGGTATTGCACCCTTATGATAAATAACTTAAATGCTATATAAACATGGTAGTGAGTAGTGATTGCATGTCTAATCCATATTTGTATTGGTCTATAGTAGGTGCTCTTCAGTATGCCACCCTTACGCGGCCAAAGATTACATCTATTAACAATAAAGTTTGTCAGTACATACAAACACCTCTGCAATCTCCTTAGATAGCAATTAAATGAATCCTACGATACCTTAATGGTACAATTACTCATGGTTTAGTTTTGAGACGATTCAAAACTTTGATATAGTTAATTTTTGTGATGTTGATTAGGGATCTGATGTAGATGATAAGAGAAGTATGTCTGGTTTAGCTATCTATCTTGGCTGTAATTTAATCACTTGGCAGCCGAAAAGCAATCATTGGTGTCTCGTTCATCAACTAAGGCTGAGTTTTGAAGCTTGGCCAACACGTTGATATACTCTGGTTGCAGTCCTTATTAATAGAGCTTGGTGTGAAGGTTGTTCAGGTATTCATAGTATTTGTGACAATCAAAGTGCTGTGTTAATGATAGTTAATCACATCCCACACTCTCAAGCTAAACACTTTGAGTTGGATCTTCACTTTGTGAGGGAGAAAGCAATTCAATGTCAGGTTGATATTCGACATATTCCATCCTGTATTATGGTTGTTGATATTTTGACCAAGCATTTAAGAATTGATCGTTTTCAAGCCTTGCGAAACAAGCTACAAGATCAAAGCTCCTCTGACTTTTGCTCAAGGGGAAGTAACGAGGCTAAGTGTTTGTCAATTCTAGGGTAAGTGTTAGGAGAAGTTAAGTTAGTTGAAAGCCACGTGAGCTCTATCCTAGTGAATTAGGTAGTTATAATAGTAACAGAGAAAGAGGGAATGAGTTGAGTCTACTTGTATAAATATATCAAGTGTAATATGCATAAGTGTGGAATACATTGCTATTTCTTTCAGGGTTTCGTCTTACTTTCTTCACTTCTTTCTCTCTGACCATGTATCATAACAGGGATCCATAAGCGATGAACTAAAAGTGCAGAAATGAAAAGGGTATCAGAGAACTGGGCAGCCATTAATAACGATGCCTTTAGCAGTGGGACAAGTAGCCAAGGGGCAGCCTTCAACACTGTTTCCCACCAGTCAATCTCAATGCCCTTGAATCCCAAAGAAAGAAACAATATGATTGTCACGAAGGCAGTGCCAGCATCAAGACCACCAGATAGAACATAATTGCAACGTTTCCACCAATCAGGTCTGTATCTGTATGCAACAAAGCCTGACAAAAATCCGAAAATCACCCAACTGGTGAAATTAACTGCAGTCGCAGGAGGCATCATCGATGTAGCGCCCAACAAGACAGGCATGTGAATTAGGCTTATCCGTGTCCTACTTGGGAATGCCTTGTGAGCAAGCCACACGAGGAGGGGAGCAATGGCTCCTCCTAGGAAGAACCAATTGACATTGCCATATTCACCGAGGTTGCCGAAGATCCTGCGTGGACCAACTAGACCCCAAATAACAGAGGCATCAAAGAACACACGATCCACTGGGCATGTCCAAGGGCTATCTTCCGGTAATTTTGAGGTATCGCAGAGGTTAGGGATCGACCCCATCAACCACCATGCAGTTATTGTGTACACAAAAACTGCTAGGGTTGTTCCTACGACCTGCAATTAATGTTGCTATGCTTTATCAGTTTATGATTTCAGAAACCTCAGCTTTGTTTTGTGTAGTCATGATTTTATAGTTTGTAATCTCGAAGAAACAGAGGAAGTAGAACTGACCTGGGCCATGAACATTGCCCTTGGTGGAATCTTCATGTAGTGACCAAGTTTGAAGTCTGCCAAAAAGGTTAGTGGTTGAGTCATGCTTATGTATCCATGCACCTTGAAGAGCATGTTAGCCACAGGACGCTCTGGGTACATGTACCCAATGATGTACTCTGTTATAATGTTCAAACCTGGTTCCTGTTCAATAAAGAGAAACATTAACTTTATGGGGATGTTTAGAATTTGGTGTAAACACTTTAAAATTAACGGTAAGTAATTATTGGCGCAGACATGATATTGGCAATGCATGGAAGTGATTGTTATATATATATATATATATATACCTGATTTGTAGTGGCTGAGTTTATACCAATGGGGAGAGTGAAGAAAATGGAAATTGCACAGGATAGTAATACTCCCCCACCAAGGCAACTGAAGTGATTCATTGTAGTACTGGACAGAGAAGAAGATAAGAACAAGGTTCACAACCAAGATGATGAGAAACCACCACATGGGCACTGATTTGTACTTCTTCATGAATCTGGTGTGTATGTCCATTGCTTTACTCTCTTTAAATGCTCTTCTGCTTTGCTGCAGGATTTCACTGTACATTGAAAGTATAAATCAACTCTATCTTCCGCCCAACGAACAATCAAAACTTCAAGTGAGGAATAATTTATACCTTCCATTGAAGAGCAGAACATGAACAACAGTAGCAGAAAGTGTAGCAAACCCAACACCATATGTCATTGCAAAGAAGGTGCTAAGATGCAAGGGTCCAACGGTTGAATAAGCACTTCGATCAAGATGGAAATTAGAGTCGACGATGCTTGAGATGTCATAGACTGAGCCATTTCCCCTGAAAAGTTGATTTGAAAATATTGGGAATTTCTTAGCCTCAAAAACATTGAACCAGTACGTTAGGGGTGTCATAACATACATAACCAGGACGAACCCAACAGCAACATTAGCAGTAGCGAACCATGGGCTGACCATAGGCTTCCAAGGTAGGAAGAAATGGTAGACCAATCGATCCCAAAGGAACCAATTCCAAGGCCTTCTAAGCCAGAACCCAATTGCTGGACGAGGATTGATTTGGGGGCGAGCCAACACACCCAATAGAAAGAGGTAAACATTGAGAAAAGATAGCCTGGAAGGATATTGTAAGCGAAGCTACAGATAATGACGAGGATGAAATATTGAGTGCGGGTTGTGCTGCCTCTGGGTCTTTTTGCCTTCTCATGTAGAGCCCTGCATTGTTTTGTCACATATAATTGGCATAGTTATAGTCTTACTATTGTGTTATTGTAGTGCCATTAGATAAGAAATTACCCGAATAATGAGACTTGAACCAGATTAGATGGCCACCACATTTCCGCCGGTTCAACCAAAAACTTTCTAAATAGTCCGGCCCAACCAAACCCTAGCACCTATAATACAAAAAGTCATTCTCTAAGCAAAAGTGAAGGCAATTTGATTCATAAACACAAATCACTTTAATTCAAAAGCTTAAAAATATGTTTAGATGAAAGATAATAGAGTGGGAGTAATAAGGAACGAAAGATAATGAAAAATCTTAAGCTAATTCTTAAAATCCTCCGAAGTATTTCCAATATTAAAGGATCAGGAGGAGAAAGTTTTCCCAAATTAGTAGGGGAAAGACAAATATTTAACCATCCATACTCCTCAGTTTCTTCTTTGTTGAACTTTGTTTTTTCTTTTGTCTCACAACTCTCACATATATCCTTAATTTGGTATCCCAAAGACCCAACAAAATTGTTACCCCAATATCATGCTTTGAACTCTCATGATAAATTAACCAGATGGGGCCGTGCTTTCATATAGAAAAGAAAAAAAATGGAGAGAAATAAAAAAATAATAATTAAAACAAAAAAACAAAAAAGAAGATGGGAGGACACAGGCAGAATCGCAGCAGAGCAGCTTAGGAATACCTAGTTAATGTACAATGAGATTACTTTACAAAGTTTGTGTGTGTATATATATGATAATACACTAAAGAGTTAGAATGGAACCTGAGTGGTGAACATAACAAGCAAGGCTGGTAGAAAAGTGAGTTTTCTTTTATAAAGCAGCTTAAAGCAGTCAAAATATGAGCAGCATAGACAGAACCAGCACCAATTTGCAAAGATGGTGATCATAACATGCTCCTTGATATTGAAAGGCCTTGGGTTCAAAGAGAATTCAAAGCTAGTATCCTTGAACACCAGACGATTTGGCAGCGTCTTTGCCATCAGATGACCAATGGGAACGACAGCAATCTGAACAAAAATGGAACTCACACTCAAAGGTTGCTTTCTGTACCAGAAGAACTGGTTCACAAACGACAGCAACACACACGAAACGATGCTAAGAGCCCACATTCTGAAAGTGAGAAGAGGCATGGCTGGGTCATCTGTTTTTGGTACTGTGAGTTCAACTTGTCTGATTGGACACACGTCGCTAGTCTCCTCTGAGGCATTTCTTCCCACTTCAATCTCAAGGGCTGTCACAGCCATGGCTGCAATTCAGAGATGGTACTCTGTAAACCAGGAAGCTTTAGAGCAAATTGAAGCTATGAAAACTCAAAAAGAAGAAATATCAAAAGCTATGAATGTGGGTATAGGATGATATGAATATTGAAAGATAAGAGAGGATTTGCATGAATTGTTAAATTGTTGCTTGTACATCGATGCTGGTAGAAGTTCGGTGGGATTAAAGCTCTTGAGATTTATTGTGTGAAATCATCACTAAAGTAGGTAATTTATTTACTTTTCTTTTGTTTTTCCGGTATTTGGTGAAAATAATAACAATATCAACAACAATGATAATATATTATTCTATTTCTCTTTAAGAAATGACCAGATTCTTATGTTTTGGAAATACACTCTTCAAATAAATAAAAAAATATCTTATACTCATCTCCTACAATGACACTTACTTCAATCTAAATTCTCCTTTATATGTTACATATGTAATATAACAAGTAAGTATTAATTATACATTGAATCAATAAAATAATCAATTTTATAAACTTAACAAATTGCAAAATCATTTGATAAAAAAAGAAATTAGTTTAAACGAAGAAGATATTTACAAACTACTGTTTTGAATTTAACTACTTTGCAGATAATAATTTAGTTTCAAGAACGACATTTGTTTTAAATTTATACTAACAAACATTAATGTTATAGTAAATTAATAAAATTTTAAGATAAATTAAATTCATGGCTCTAAATCTAAAATAAGTTATATTAAAAAAAATTAAAATATTTTGAATAAGTTATATTTTCATTAAAAGTAATCAATATTATTCTTGAAGATTATTTGGTCATCTTCTAATTTTAGAGAATAATGGTCTGTTTTCAAAACAGAGATAACGAGTTAATGACAGTGTAATTTAAATGTCTCTCAATAGAAAAAAAAATTACTTTAATAATAGTAATAGCTAAAGATCGAGATTTACCCTTTTTTTTTTCTTTTGTGCCTCTATATTTGTTCATGGATATCCAGATTTATTATTATTATTTCCCAAAAATAAAATAAAAATAAGAGTTAAATTTAAATACACTTTCTTGTATTTTTGTTATCAAATTTTTTAAATTAATATATAATTGACTATTAGTAACATATAAGTTTTTCCTTAAAAATAATGATTACATACTTTTTATAGCTTTGATCTCATAGGATACGTGCAATCAATAATAATATAGTAACTCTTTTAGTTGCTATTACGATTTTGGGAGCAAGACAAAACCTAACTGACAATCAAACTACTTAATCCTTCTATGATTTTAAGTTATCATGGGGTGAACCCAAGGTTCTTTCTCTTGGAATTCTTACGGTCTAGTCTCTAAGAAAGAAATAGAGTAACAAAGATAATCGTTTATACAAAGTTCTTTCTCTGATCAGAGAAATAAGCTCAGAAGAGAAAAAGAAAAAGAAATTGTTAGTAAATAATATTCACAATAACGCTTGTATTTTTCTTTTTTTCTTCTTCTTAAACTGTTTGAATTGAAATTGCTGGTGTCTATAATAAGAATCGGGGAGACTTTAAAAAATTTGTTGTTCCACAATAAATTCAAGTTAAAACTAAAACTATGAAAGTAGAGTTCAAACTTTTAAATATTAGTAGCAAGTCCCAATTCTGAGATCAATTAAATTTTCCGAAAAATGCGCGGGAAAACCATCTCCATGCGAAACATACGGAAACGCAGCCAAGACGAGTTCCGAGATAAAGCAGCATTGCACCCTCCTTTGATAATCGTGCACTAAGTATTGAACAAAATTGCACTAAATTGACTGGTTCATTTTAAAAACGTTTCGTTCAATGTTAATTTATGTCGATCAACGTAAATTTTCAACCTGGTCATAAATCAGATATTGACTGTGTGTGTGGGATTTCAGATAGCTAGAATGCTATATAAAGCTCCCAGGGTCTACACGTCTATTATGAGATCATATCATACAAATATTCCCCCCAAACATCTTAATTATCCTTGGTCAAATATTACTACCCGCCAAGCGAACATCTAAGAAATAAATAGCAAAGAGATTACATGAGGAACCTATAAAATCAACACTACACTATTTTTCTACTACCTTTTACTATCAAATACCCAGCATATTCTTATCATGCAACTACATACGGATTTGAATATGATCGGAATCCATAAGATAACTCCACAGTGGCCACAATATGATTATAGATGTTTAGTATAACGTCTGATTTAAAGTGAATACCTTCTGAAATTCCGATCCTTCTGGCCACTAGCAACACAAGGACTCCGTAATAAGGTTGACTTAACTTGGCCATGAGCTGCCTTGACACTTGCCAATAATGCCCGTGGCTGCCACAAATGAGAAAGGAAGCCACCAGGTAAGCCACCAACACAGCGACCCCATGCACTATACTTTGAAGCAGCACTTGTCACGCTACTTTCAATCACTACATAGATTTAAGATTCCTCTTTTCTTAAACCAACCCTAATTAAGATGGCAAAACCAACATAAGTCACAGGAATACCCAATGAACCACAAAATCAACTAAAGCGGTCAATCCTAGATCTCCTTCCTCCAAAACCCGCTTTGCTTTCAATCATCCAAGTACATACTTTAAAAGAGGAACCACATAAAATCACAAACAATCCCATTTTCTACCAAATCAATTACTTGATAATTTAGACAACCCCAAAATTTAAAAACCCAGAACTTCAAAGTCATAAAGTTTTCTGCAAGGAAGATCAAAATGACCAATAGTTGCCTATAATGTAAATGACAATGAGCGTAGAGGTTACTTCATACTGGAAACTAACGCCAACTATCAAATAACTGTAAAGGGTGAATGCATCAATCATAAAAATGTTACATGCCAAAAATGGCCGATAATCACTCTTCAGTACTTTTACCATCCTAATCATAATGACAAAATACTATACTTGCTAATCAGTCGACTTAAAAAACCAGAGAGTAACAAATATTAAATACAATTATGGTCACTACTTATTATTATTATTATAGCAACTACTATTAACATTAGTGGTGTCATGGTCACCACTGTCACGACTATAATAAAAATTAGGAATATAAAAGTGACTTCTGTGAAACTTCAAGATCCATTAACGCAAACAACCGAATATATAAATCTATAACAACTTAGAACACATATATAGGACTCAAAAGTCATTACATAGTAAGGAAAATGTTCTAAGGAATGACTGAAAAACTCATAGAAAAGGATAGATTGATTATAAATGCAAATATACAGACATTAAATATAAACTACAAATTATAACCTGAATAACATTAAGCAGAAAAACAGATTGCAACCTGAATTCCACTCAAGATACACACTACCATTTCCTTATATGAGCCAAGCCCCAATGGCAGAACTAGCTGAGAAAAACATGCAAATAATTTGATTTGAGGGCAAAGGAAGAATGTGTATCTATTTTCTCCAGAAATACCCTCTTTTAACCAGTAACTGTGTCCCCATATATGAAAATTGGGCATTACATTTCAAATATCCTCAAGTATTTAGAGACCATTTATTTCTCCTGATTTGACTCCTATTGTGAATTTCTTTCCATATGCATAAAGAAAGATATTTCCAGGTTCAAAGTTATTCACCAGAGCACCATTATTCTTTAGAATACATGCCAAGTAAGCATTATACTTAATAGCCACAATTTAATTGTCATTTAAGTATGTAAACATATAATAGACAATATTTGATATTCTAAAAGGCTGACAAGTAACCATGAAAAGCATGGATCTAATGCCCGGATATACGCAAGAGCAGTAAAACTTCACCTTCAATAACAGAAAAATAATTGTAGCGAACACCAAGACAATCTGAAGTAATTTATTCTAAATAAATTAGACAGTTTTCTCAAACAAATGTACACTCAAGCACATGGAAACCGCAAGATTTGACTCGTCCTAACGAATGCAACAGTATTCGCGAGCTGAAAGAGTGGTCTCTTGCTTCTGATGAGTGAATCCTACAGAGAATCGTCGTTTCATGATTCAGCACGATTTACCGTTCATAAATGAAGCTTTAAGTCAGCACCGAAGGACCATTAATAATAGAAGGTCCATGGAACGAAACGATAGAATTTATCACCTGTTGACGCATAGTTTAACGCTTGCCACGATGCCCGCCACCTGACCTTGCACCAGGATAGCGAGCAAATTGAAACCTTAAATTGACCGAGTTGCGGTCAAGCTCATCAAATTTGTAACCTGCAAAATTAAGGTTCACTGTTTCACGCTGAGCAACTTGCCACGTTCTGAACGGCGAATTACGGTGTCATCAGACAGAATGTATAAGACGTGTACTATCTTACCTCAGCTTATAATATAATAAACCTGAAATACACCTGAAAATTGTTTACACGCAATATCTAACATATGTGTAAATGCGAGTCCCTCACTCTTACAAAAGGGGTCAAAAAAGCACCCAAGAAGATAGGAAGAAGGGTGAACCACTTATAGTAGGTCTCAACACTTGAGACTGTCTCCGTCTCTAGGCACAGAGCGAAACATACAAATTTCTACATGAGTCTATCCATAAGCTATGGTGGGACAAGGAAAAATCATCAGTAGGGTATCATCCTCACATCGCATCTATCAATAGTTGGTAGGATATGAAAAAAAATAAGGTCTGCCTTCAAAATTAGGGGCATATTTGGTTAAACAGGATTCTATTTTAAGCAACAGTTCTTTCCTTTTTGCAATCCATACAACAAAGGTGAGATACACTAAACCACAAAGGTGAATGCTTCCACAATTTGAGAATATCTATATCGCTCGTATACATGGTTGAACCCAAATGAAGACATAAATTCAACCAAAGCAATCTCAAAATATAGATGTCAGCTTCATCGTTGCGCATAATAGAAATATTAAGAAGTGGATAAAATTTGTGACGTTTGATTTATGACATATAGCAACCTTCCAAGCTTCCTTGATCTGAGTCAAACCAGCTCCCACCGGCCAAATAAAATGAGCAGTATGACACATAAGAAATTATATTGCATAAAGAAAACTAATTAGTAAGCATTGGAACTGCTTTTGAATATATACTCAATGCAGCCAAGTAGCATTCTCTAGTCTCATCCAGATGCAATACTTTAATTCCTTTACTCATTTCTACTGTTGTAAAAAGCAATCACATCCTAGACCCAGCCCCACCCCATCAGGATATCCAATCTCTGTGCATCTTTATTACCAAAAAACCAAATGTGCATATGTCTCAGACTAGTCTCACACTCTTGAGGCAGTCAAAAGAGAGAAGATAGAGTAAAGGAGTGAAAAATCATTCTTTTATACTCATATATTGCTGATGTCCCAGAAGAAAGTTCCACCGAAGGGTGCTATTGCTCTATAATCATCACAATAAAATGTATGGAAACATGCAACACAATGGATTGGCACACTATGCCGTCATTTCTAGAATCAGAGAAAAACATATCTTACCCTGCAAGGCATCCATAGCAGTTGCTGCATGGGCTGGACTCACAAAATCGACAAAACAAAGTACCAGTGGATCACCCCCAGGCTGCATATGATCCCAGTCAAAAGTCCATCATTTGCAATAGTTACATATTTTCTACTTACTAAGTAAACTTACTTGTCTTGATTCCTTGCTAACAAGTCTGACTTCTTTGTAGCCAACAAAAGGTCGAAAGATGTCTGTACATCAAAGTTAAGAACAGACTAGAAGTAGTATTTTGCACCATCATTCTCACACCACTCCTTACACCTATTTCTTTACAAATAATTTCATATAATGTATTAGATGATATAGGTGAATTTTGTAATAAACATTGCATGTAAGATGCAAAAAAACAGTGTGTAAATATGCAATTAAAAGCATCAACATAAGAGGAATCAGATGAAAAAAGGATACGAGCTACCTCCCGTCTTGTGCAGTTGGAAGGTAAACCCTCCACAAACAGCGTATTAGTAGCATCAGGTGGAAGAAGACGCTCAGCCCTTCCACCACTTAAACCCAGGGTCTTGTCTTTTGTAGTTGTTGTTGGGTCCACTCCCCCAATATTATGGACATATGAATCATCAACAGGACGATTGGAAACCACCCCACCAACGGTTCTAGTAGACTGTCCAGCACCATAAGAGGAAACTTGCTGAAACATGTACAATATGTTAGCCTTAAACATATAGGCCCTTTTGGCACACCAGATTTCTCTGGTGGTAAATCAAGCTTGAGCGAGGTTTAAAGGGGTATTCTCATGCTTATTAGGATTAAAAAAATTATCTAAGAATTACTGTAAGAAAATTCCTTTCAATTGTTTTCCCCTAACTTCTCCAAATCTCCCGTGTGGAATTCAGGAAAAACCCATTATTTATTTGGGATTATTTTACCCACAAGTTAAAAATTCAATTATTCAATTGACCGTACTTCTATTTCTTCCATACACATAAACACAAAATAGAATTAATAGATCTTATCTGCCTAGAAAGTAAACACGTTTAATACCCACAAAAAAGGAATTTTACATGTCATTCTGGGCCATAAGAGATCAAGACATATATTCTTAGCCATGTACAAATGGTAAGAACAACTAGTACCGCACTATGCAGGTAACGCTCATAGGATGCTTCAAGGGATTCCGTATCTCTAATTACTCGAAGCCCTCCTCTATCATCATCACGAGGAAAGTAATTGGCCAAGTCATGAACACCAGAGGCATCTTCAAAATTAAGCAATATTTTCAATTAATGAGCAGACAGACCAGAAGAAGATGGGAGAAAATAATCAATTGCACGGTGACTATGATGGCATGAGATTAAAGTCACCTTATGATTAAAATTTGTACACTAAGATATTAAAAAAACATTAACATAATAATAAATTTCAAACATCTGTTGAAGATAATAAATCTCTGAATGCAAAAGATTTAACATAAAATTAGAACTCCCTAAAATACTATGAACTCTTTCTGTAAGTCTGACAAAAGATCATGGACCCCACATCCAAGCTTAGGTCATTTGTGGGTCTCTAGGTTTTCTATATTTGCTCTTTAAACTAAAAGGCATGTACGCCAAAGACATTTCAAATCGTTTTATGTATATATACGTCAAAATTACATGGTAGAATAGTGGTAGCACATATCACTTGTTACCCCTCATAAATTGTAGATTCTTCAAACAATTTAGTCTGAGTATAGCAACTACTGGAGAAGCAAACTCACGCTTTACCAACCCAGTACAAAATACAATGATTTTTAAAAAAGATAGGATACTATATATATATATAAATAATGAATATTTTACAATAAATAAATTTATAATAAACAATAAACAAAATAATCATCCAAGTTTTCTAACACAAAATGTATGATAGTCTATTCTAAATAATTTTAGCTACTGAGTTGTTGAGGTTTAAACTTTAATCCTCTACATTTAAACACCCAAAATCCAGAGCTAGAGGTTTGTTTGCAAGTAAGGAAAGCCACACGGTACCCAAACCAAAAGAACTACGTCATACTCATACCATGTAACATATAAATAGTAACTTATTATTTCTTGGTCGTTGAAACAACACTCATTTACCACCCCTTTACCGTTAAAAATACCAAAACAATTATAATAACCAGAGCAGAACCAAGTAGAATAACTAAAAATGGAACGAGGAAAAAGCAAAATTCGGGAATTCACGGTGCCATAAAATTTATAATTTAAACAATATTATTAGATCAATTAGGCCATCAGATCACCCTCAAAAGGAGTTCTTAAAGTTATCAGTTTCCAATTTGCCCATATGTCTCCATATATACACGAGTCGGAAAGATTAGCAAACATCTAGACTCTTTATTTTCAGTCAGGCATAAACCTTACAGATCGTTTACAACTAAACAACCGAATCCCCCCATCCCAAGTTATATTTTAAAAGGAAAGAACAAAAAAAAAAAATCCATCTATCATGCTTCAAATACTGAATAACAAAAACCCATGGGTTCTTATTCCAACATAGCCTATCTACAGCTGGTAAAAACTAGAAAATTTCGCCATAGGATAGCTTCATACTTCATTCCGGCGACCAAACGAAAGGCAATTCCTCGATTTAAAATAAAGAATATAAAATGCCAGCAAACCCTAAATTCTACCATAAGGCAAATACTTCACATACCATAATCGGATCGCGAGCGCTTTCCGGCTATTGAAGACATCGCCGACGGCATCTGCCGTGAGTCGCTGTATCTCCAATAAGCATCAGACATGAAGATGATTACAGTCGAACAGACAAGGCAGAAACACACGAAGAGAGAGAAAGTGATCGATTATACGTATGGCGTGTTTGGGCCTTCGATTTGATAATATGTAGAAACAAAACTTTGCGTCAAGGAGACCAACGCACACAAATTTTATTCCTCAAATCATTTTTTTTCAGTTATTTGGTATTATGTGTTTATAAAAAATTTGAATTTTTTTATTTGTTGATATTATCTACATTACTAATGAAATAAGCTAACAAATCGAAGGTTTAGTTATTAGAAGATGAAAATAGATATCATATTATGAATATGGATATCTAACTTAATATTTTACAAAAATAAACTAAAAGACGTCATTTTGTAATTATTAATACTTTTTATTTTCTTCAAAAATTGTTAAGTAAGAGATTAGATTAAAAATCTATGCTGATAATTATAACATACATGTTTGCATTTTTTAATGATCACATATTTAATAAGTCAATTAATTTTGCTCAAAATTTGGATTCGATTGCCCAAAACCTAGCAATGGGTGGGTAAAACCTAGTTAAAATTTGGGTCTGATTGCTCAAAATTTGGTAAAGCCAGTGGCCCTTTTGGGCTTAAAGAGTCAAACTCAAACCTAGTTAAAAATTAATAATATAAATTTTTTTACCAAAATTCATTCTATTTTATTAGAAATATATAATAAGTGTGTGGTTGATCAATAATAACATAAAAAACATATAATTTAATTTAAAAATTATACAATTATCTACAATATTTATATGTATTTTTTAATATAATTAAAAAATAATTTAATTATTATATTTTAATTAAAAAAGAACACAATAAAAGTAAAAATAACAGTGTATTATAAATTCATCCGGCAAAAGATTTATATTAGTTCCAATTTAATTCAATTGTATTCCATAATCTCTCCAATATGCAATTACAAACGAAGTAACTATCATTTGCCCGCAAATATATATATATATATATATATATATATATATATATATATATATATATATATATATATATATATAAGATGTGAATGTCTAAATTGTAAATAAAAAACAATATTATGGTTATAATAAAAATTAAGCTAGACAAGTGAACCCGACCAATTTGGATTTCACTTGTTGTGGTAAGAATATAAGGTCATATTTAATCATGATGGACTGTTTGATGGAGATCCAAATGTCTAGATTTATATTAAATTAATATAACTGCTGGTAGTTATATTTTTAATTTATAAATCTAAACTATTGAATCTCCATCCAATTATTCACTATAATTAAACATAATATCATGTTTCCACGAACAATGCACTTAGAGTGGGTGAATATGTGCTTTTAAAATTTTTCTTAAATTATGTTTTTAAGATTATAGTTAACTAAAAATATTTTAATAGACTATAAACTGTAATAAATAGTTGATTGTGATAAAATACAATCAATTGAGTATTTCAGCAATTTGTTCACTCTATCAAACAAAAAGATAGTTAACTATAAATATTTTAGTAAAATGTGTTACTTGAAAAGAAAAGATAAGTTGAGAAATCAATTAACTATAAATAAATCAAGAATGCAAATATTAGGGATAAATTATTAAACATGATGATTTATCCTGGTTCGACCAAGAACAATGCCTACTTCCAATTCCATTGACTCCTTCAAGGGATTTTTCACTAAGAATAATGTTTTTTTACAATTTAACAAAGTTTTTACGTGATTACCTTGAACACAAGGTTTTCAAACTTAACCTCAAACGAACTAAAGTACCTCACTCTAATACACTCCCCTTCTCTATTGAGATAGAGGCTAAAAACCAATAACAATATGAGATTTATTTATAAAATGAGTTTTCACTAATAGCTCACAAAGTACTCTGATAGGCAAATAAACTAAAAACTTAGTTTAAGAAAGAAAACTTTTTGAATGTTACAGATCTATCACTCTCTTCCTTTTTTAAAAAAACAAAAGGACAACAAATCCATATATAGTTTTATAAAAACTAGTCATTGGAGAACAACAAATGTTGTAGATCTTCATGATTAAGGAGATGATCCAATTGTTCTTTGGTTGACCACCATGAAGTACAAGATTCAGCTTTAGTAGGCATGATTTGTCTTGGAAGGTTGAAGGTGCCATTAATGGTCATTCTTGTCCGTAGCATCAGGAGGGAAAAAAAGAAGAAGATGTAAAGCATATGGAAGAGATGCTGTCAGAATAAAGCTGAGTTTTATCCCTTTAGGATAGCCTTCACATGTTGTATGTTAGAGAGAGAGGGTCATGAGCTGTCTTCCATTTTCAAATAAGGATTGTAGGCTTTAGATTTGGAAGACTTCTTTATTTTAATGATATGGGCTAGACTTTTTCTACATTTGGTTTGTCATAAATCAAACTTGGGTTTAGGCCAATCATTTTTTTTTTTTTTTGCCAACAATCTCCCCCTTTTGATGATGACAAAACTAAATGGAGAAACTACAAGAGTTACCCCTGAAATGAAGAATCTTCTTATTTTCACAGAATAAATATATGACAACCATCCCATAACAAGATATTCTGTATAATTACAAGATAGTAATAGTTCAATACAATCACAAGATATTAAAGTCAATCATAGTCATATTTTTTAAGATGTAGCAAGATAATTCCAATGTCAAAATAATACATAGTGCTAGTTCAAAATAGAAAATAGTTTACTGAAAATAAAGAAACAACAATTAAAGTTAACTAAACTCTCTCCCCTTTTTTATTATCACTCAAAATGAAGGTGAACAAAAAGAAGAGTCATCATAGACTAAATGTCAATCTAGGGAGAAGAGGGCCAAATCAGCGATGCCTTTGGAGAATTTGTTGAAGACCCAGATGAGATTGAAGAACGGTGTTACGAAGTTCCTAAAAATTTTTGTTTAGTTAGGCCTTTCTATGTTATAAAGTAGCCTTGACATCTTGTAACTCAGTGTGGGCGGCCTTTTGTCTTTGATTTGAAGTGTTTAACTGTCATCGGATAATAGCTAGTTCAGATTGCACTTCAACCAATTGAGTATGTATAGTGTCTATGAGGGTGAAAATTTGTGTTTGATTGTTAAGCAGGGTGCATAGAATCTAAAATGGGTTTAAAAGCAAAGTTTCAAACAAAGATGGAGGGGCTGGTGCTTCATGGATATCAGATGTTTCAAGGGCAGTTTGTGGTGGAGGTGTTTCAATTTCACTCATATTTATCCACCTTTCATGCATAAATTTATATTTCATCAACTTGAAAGAGGAGGCATCGTAAGTGGCTAAAATTCTCTTGTAAGGATGATGGTCTAAGTTTACTCCTGAAAAGTTTAGTAAGAAGCATTTCATATGGGAGGCTAGATGATGGATTCAAATGAGTGCTACTTTCTAACATACATTGTAGGATCCAATAGTGAATGTTAATGGGTTGCTGAACATGTAAATAAAATAACATAAGTAATTCTCTCTTGTCGAGGACCTCTAATGATCTAATTTGTGGAAGGACACAAGTAGCAATCATGTGTGCTTATACTCTTTCCTTAAAGGGAAAGGCTAACCTATTTAACTTTGTTCCTTGGAAAAACTCATTACTTTCTACTAACTGATTCTTGACTTCCTCAAAAGTGAAATTAAAATTCTTAGGCCAATTACTTTTGAAGAAAATTTTTACTTTAGCCTCAAAATGCATGTCATGAATACCATCAATAGTTCCTTCATCCATAATTATGCGTACTCCATTAACTAAAGACTTTAGAGTTGAACCATCAGCCAAAATAGATAAGTTTGTATAAAATTGCCGAACCAAATCCTCATACATAGGTTCTGACAGAGTGAAGATAGGAGACCAACCTAGGTTTCTTATCTCAGGTTTTATTGGGACTTGTAGCTTACCAAGTTTTTCAAAAGACACAGTTCGTCCAATGTAATAGGCTTTAAGGAAAAATACTGCCTACATCTGATTTCATGTTCAGTAGACCTAAAATGTCTTAAGACATAAGAAGAAGATGAGATACCTTTACCTTTTGAGCCTTTTGGCAGAGAAGAAGATACAGGACGCTTAGCTTTTTTGTTGATCACTATACTATGGGTGACCCGAGAAGGCAGAGAATGAGAGACATTCATTGGGGTTTCCTCGGCCAATAGGGTTTCCGTAGCAATAGGGCTTTCTTCTTCTTTGTGTGAGGAAGAAGAAATCACAAGGCATATTTTTCCTTTGGAGTTTACCATTTTAGAAATAGAGGAAGGGGTCTGAGATTTGAGCTCCATCGATGGAGCATTTTCTATGACAGGAGAAGGTTGCTCTTCGGTGGTGGCTGGTGGATGCTGCTGGGTTGCAGCTGAAACAAGTCATCATGAATATCGGCAGTGAGAGAATGTGTTCAGAGGTTCCATAAATGTTGGCAAGTGAAGAGACGCGAGATAGAGAATGTCGACAGAGAGAATGAAAGATAGCTAAGATGATGGTTCTGTGTCCTCCTTAAGGCACAAAAGTGACAACAAGAATGAGTGAGAGAAAACTTACCTTTTATTTCTCCAATAAATCTTATAAATGCCCCTAACCAGTGTGAATTGATGTGGTCGCAAAGAAAGGTTCCCAAGAAATGACTATTAAAGCAACTGTCATGATGATAGATGGAAGACTGATGACTTCTGACTGATTTGACTTATAAGAGTTGTGATCATGAAGCATACCATTTTGAGTCTCCCAATTTATATTGGCATTTTTTACCTCAGATAAAATTCAATTAACTCAAAATAATATAGTTAACTAAATTTAAAGTAGTTAACTTAAAATTTTACAATTGGCTATTTATCTAAACTTCAGTTAGTTGAAAAATTTATAGTTAACTATGTTTTTAAATTTAAGTTAATTGAAAATTTTTTAGTTGATTGTTTTATGAAATTTCAATTAATTAAGAATTTTTTTAGTCGATGGATATGACAAACATACAATTAACTGAAAAATTTGTAGTTTACTATAAAAGTCCAGAAGAACTTTTTTTTTTTTTTTATATAATGCAGTTATTCCAAGTTCTGAGTGAAGAAATTTGAACTTGTCTTCATGTAAAGGCTTAATGAAAATGTCAGCAAGTTGATGTTCAATTTGAACATATTTTACCTCAATGTTTCCTTGTTGTACATGATCTCAAATAAAGTGATGGCAGACCTCAACATGCTTTGTTCTTTAGTGATGGATGTGAGGCATATAACACTTGTGTTGTCACAATATATAGGGATTTGTGAAAAGAATAGTGAGTAACCTTCAAGTTGTTGCTTCATCTACAAGAGTTGAGTGTAGCAACTATCAAGAGCCATATATTCAGCTTCAATGGTGGATAGTGCTACTGAGGTTTGCTTTTTGCTAAACTAAAAGACTAGGGCTTTGCCAAGCATTTGACAAATTCCACTAGTACTCTTTCTATCTAATTTGTCCCCTACAAAATTAGAATCTACATATCTAACTAGTTCAAAGCTATTAGTTCTAGGATACCATAAGCCATGATTTTGAGTTCCTACTAAATATCTAAATATTCTTTTAATTGTAACAAAGTGTGATTCTTTAGAACTAGTTTGATATCTAGCACATTTATAAACATACTTCATTATATCAGGGCTACTAGCAGAAAGAAAAAAAAGTGAACCAATCATACCTCTATACACGTTTTGGTTAAAGTCCTTACCATTCTCATCCTTCTCCAAGTGGGTTGAAGGATTCATGGGAGTTTCCATAGGTTTTGCATTTTCAAACCTGAATCTTTGAACTAATTCTTTTGTGTACTTTGTTTGACAAATGAAGTTCCTTTTATTGGTTTGCTTTATTTGAAGACTAAGGAAGAAGGTTATCTCACCCATGATGCTCATCTCAAATTCACTTTGCATAAGCTTGGAAAATTCCTTGCACAAATCATTATTAGTGCTTCCAAAAATAATGTCATCAACATTGACTTGTACAAGTGCAGCTTCTTTGTTAGTTTTTCTAATGAACAAAGTGGTGTCAACATTTCCTCTTTTAAAATTATTTGAGATAAGAAAATTGCTTAACTTCTCAGACCAAGCTCTAAGAGCTTGCTTTAAGGCATAAAGAGCTTTTGAAAGTTTATACACATGGTTAGGCAATTTTTCATTTTCAAACCCAAGAGATTGTTTGACATATGCTTCTTCATTTATGAAACCATTTAAAAAGACTATCTTGACATCCATTTGGTATAATTTAAAATTTATGTGAAAAGCATAAGCAAGCAACATTCTAATGGATTTTAATCTAGCAACAGGAGCATAAGTTTCATCATAGTTTATACCTTCTTGTTGAGTGTATCTTTGAGCCACTAGACAAGCTTTGTTTTCATCACTTTTCCTTACTCATCCAACTTGTTTCTAAATATCCATTTAGTTCCAATTAATGAGGTATTCTTTAGTTTTTCAACAATAGTCCATACCTCATTTTGTTTAAACTAGTTCAACTCCTTTTGCATGGCTAGGATCCATCCTTCATCATTTAGTGCATCATCTATTGTTTTTGGCTTTATTTGAGATAGAAAAGCCAAATTGTTATTTTGCCTGAAGGATAATCTGGTCTTTAGTCCTTCCTGTGGATTTCTAAGAATGAACTGCATAAGATAAGTAGGTGAATGTTTCCATTCTCTTGGAAGTCTCTATTCTGTTATGGATTTTTCTAGTTAACTGCATTTATTTTCCAGTTGACTAAAGTTTTGATCAGTAGGAATATTTTGATTGGAGTTCAGTTGACTACATTCATTTTCTAGTTGACTAAAATTTTGATCAGTTGGAGTTTTCTAGTTTCCTTTCAAATCAAACACCTTTTCTTGATTCTTTTGACTTTGGTGCGGGACAACGATGGGCGTAGTCTCTTCTTCATCATCTATGACTACAAATTTCTTAGAAATTGAGTTAGAGTCATCAAATACTACATGCATAGATTCCTCGACAACTGGTGTAAGCTTGTTGTAAACTCTATATGATTTACTAGAGGTAGAATACAATAGAAAAATGCCTTTATCACTGCGAGCATCAAATTTTCCAAGTTTATTTTTACCGTTGTTGGGAATGAAACACTTGCAACTAAAAGCATGAAAATAACTTATATTGGGTTTTCTTCCTTTCCAAAGCTCATAAGGTATTTTCATGATAATAGGCCTTATTAAGCAATGATTCAAAATGTAACAAGCAATGTTAATGGCCTCAACCCAAAAGTATATAGGAAGATTATTATCAATAAGCATGGTTCTTGTCATATCTTGTAAAGTTCTATTATTCCTTTCTACCACACCATTTTGTTGTGAAGTTCTAAGGGAAGAGAAGTTATGGTTAAATCCATGCTCATTGTAGAAATTTTCAAAAAGTTTGTTTTCAAAATCACCACCATGATCACTTTTAATACTTAATGTTAAATACCCTTGTTCCTTTTGAACTTGCTTGCAAAATATTTTAAAGAATTTGAAAGTTTCATACTTATGGCTTAGAAAGTATACCTAAGTATATCTTGAGTAGTCATCAATGATAACAAAAGCATAACTCTTTCCACCAAAGCTTTGAGTTTGAGTAGGTCCAAACAAGTCCATATGTAATAATTGGAATGGTCTAAAAGTAAAGACACATTCTTTTGGTTTGAAAGAAGACTTAATTTGTTTGCCATACATCACATACATGATCTTTTTCAAAGTTTAATTTTGGAAGACTTTTAACAAGGTCAAGTTTAGAAAGTTTTGAAATAAGATGCATACTAGCATGACCTAGTCTTCTATGCCACACCCAAGAGTTATTACGAATGAATGAAAGACATGTAACATTTTTTGTAGATATATCTTCTAGGTTTAAGATGTAAATATTCTCATATCTTTGACTATCAAAAAGAGCTTTGTCACCATTGAAGACTCTACAATAAAATGATTCAAACATTACTTTGTAGCCTTTGTCATATAATTAACTTATACTAAGAAGATTATGTTTGAGTCCTTTTACAAGATACACATTTTCTATATAGCAATTACGAAGTAATTGTATCTTACTTATGCTAACAATTTTACCTTTACCATTATCTTTAAAGGTGACCAATCATTCATCCTTTATTGATATGGATACAAACTTGGATGGGACTCCTGTCATATGCCTTGAACAGCCACTGTCCAAGAACCATTGATTTCTAGAAATCCTTCCTTTGAGGCAAACCTCACTTTTGGCTATGGCCATGAAGCATAGGTTGGCTATCTCCTACTCTAGCTTTTCTTCTTCTTCATCTTCATCTTCACCATCATCACTCCATGCAGTAAGAGCTCTTTTTCTATTTGACGCTTTGCTGAATTTCTTCTTTAGGAAGGACAATCAGAACGTATGTGGTCATTTCTTCCATATTCATAACAAGTTATGGTATTTTCCCCTTGATCTTCTTTCTTGAACTCCTTTCTTGGAAAATTCCTTGTATTCTTTAAGAGCTTGCCTTTTTGTCTAGTATATTTCTCAAATTTCTTTGAGAAGAAGGCTATGGCTTGTATGAAAATCTTCATTCTGCCTTTTCAGTGTGTATAATGATTTCCATTGAAATAAGGTGCTCTTGTGGTTGAGTGTCCTTCACTAAAATAAGCTTCCATAAGGTGTTGAATAGTCATGTTCTGCAAAATGGTTCTTTTCTCCTAGTTGTAAAGTATAGATCAAGTGAGACCACAACCCTAATACTAATTGACAATGCACCTAGAGAGAAGTGAATAGGTGCTTTTAAAAATTTGCTTAAAGTCTGTTTTTAAGATTATAGTTGACTAAAAATATTTCAATCGACTATAAACTGTAATAAATAGTTGACTATGATAAAATATAATCAACTGAGTTTTTCAGCAATTTGCTTACTCTATCAAACCAAAAAAGAGTTAACTGTAAATATTTAAGTAAACTGTGTTACTTGAAGAGAAAGATAAGTTAAGAAATCAGTTAACTATAAGATATGCAGTTGACTATAAATAAATGAAGAATGCAAAGATCAATGATAGAGTATCAAACACAATGATTTATCTTGGTTCAACCAAGAACAATGCCTACTTTCAATCTCGTTGACTCCTTCAAGGGATTTTCCACTAAGAATAACGCTTTTACAATTTAACAGAGTTTTCTCATGATCACTCTAAATACAAAGTTTTCAAGCTTAACCTCAAACTAATTAGAGTACCTCACTCTAACACACTTCCCTTCTCTATTGAGACAAAGGCTCAAAACCAATAACAATATATGAGATTTATTAACCCTTATAAAATGGGTTTTCACTAATAGCTCACAAAGTACTCTGATAAGCAGATAAACCAGAAACTTAGTTTAAGGAATAAGACTTTTTGAATGTTACATATCTATCACTCTCTTCTTTTTAAAAAGACAAAAGGACAACAGATCCATATATAGTTTTCCAGCAACTAGTCATTGGATAACAATAAATGCTACAGATCTTCATGATTAAGGAGATGATCCAATTGTTCTTTGGCTGACCACTATGAAGTACGAGATTCAGCTCCAGTAGGTGCAGTTTTTCTTAGAAAGTTGAAAGTGTCATTAATGGACGTTCTTGTTGGTAACTTCAAGGGAAAAAAAATGCAGAGTAGATGGAAGAAATGCTGTCAGAATAAAGCTGAGTCTTGTCCCTTTAGGATATCGCCTTCACATGTTGTATACTGGAGAGAGAGAAAGTCATGAGCTACCTTTCATTTTCAGACAAGGATGATAGGTTTTGGATCTAAAAGACTTCTTTATTTTAATGATGTAGGTTGGGCTTTTTTTGCATTTGATTTGTCATAAATCAAACTTGGGTTTAGGCCAATCATTTTTTTTTAGGCCAACATTCACCACAACATGAGGGGATCTAGATTGAAACCCGATGATTCTCGTTTATTTAATTTAAGTTTAGCTTGCCTTGTTATCAAAAGAGTCCTACGTTTATTTGTTTGGATTCATCTTGGCATGGGAATGGGCAAGGAAATCCCTCTCCCACATTGGGTTGGAAAATTGTTGGAATCCCTCTCTTTTGACAAGGTTGTATCCCACATTCATAAAAGAGTGATCTCCCTCCAAAAATTTATGAAATTGCATAGCTTTTCTTGGAATGCAACGTTGAAGCTTGAAAATGCCCTCATCAACATTTCAACTATTAAGATTTGTTTGGTGTAATGGTAAGGCTGTCAGTGGCGATGGAAGGGATTAGAAGCACGTTTAATGGAGAGGAAGCACAATGTCATAGGCAAGCAATCTCCCTTTTGTACTAAGAGAGACATCAAATAGGCAGAAGAAACGAACATCTTTCCATAAAAAAAGGGCATGAAGATTACAAAATTACCCTAAAATTTATTTCAGCATATCGCTAAAGAGATATATGCACAGTGAAAAGTGCATAACTAATAAGGAGATCCAATCATTTGCATAAGTTAATTGATTGATTCTAACTAACCACCTTATTAGTAACCTTGCCTTTGTCATTAACAAAACCTCTATAGCTCTTTGGTGCTCAGTGCCCTAACACCATGGATCTTCACCTCATCCCTGCCATGCATTAATCTGTAGTCAAGGACCAACACCTTAATTCTGTTGACAAATAAGGCCGCTGGTCATTGGAGGTTGGATAATACTGACGTTTGACACTACACACCTTACACAATGGACGTCTGCTGGCTAATGAAGGAACCTCATCCTTTATGCCTCCTGCAATTAGGTTAGGCTAACAAGGATGGTGCAAAATAAGCTAAGGGCACTTTCACATTTTGGCCATCTCATACTTTCCATTCCATCATAATTTTCATCATATTAAACAAACAATTCTATGATATTCCTTTTTCCATTCTCACCACACCAAATGGGCTTTGGGCTAAAAAACTTCATTTCTATTCTATTTATTTCATTCATTGTCCATTAAAATTCACTTCTACATACCAAATATGGTATTACAACAAAGTAGAGGTATTTTGTAAACCAATCAATATAAATGCAAGCCACAATGTCACTGTTGAATGACAACACATAGTATTAACCTTAACTGGCAACTCTACCTTCCTCAAAGCTTCATAAGAGAGAATATATTGAGCACACCAAATCTCCAATCTCCTACCCAGTATGAAAAATGTTGTGACGATAACACCCGACAGACTAGCACATGTGGGATGAGGCTTCGGTGAGTGGGTAAGAATAGATAAAAAGGATAACCAGATCAAACTAAACCTGCAAGATTGCTTTGCTACCTTTGCATCATCCTTGTTCTCCCAACTTTGCTTCATTTTGCCTTTGCATCTAGTTTGTTTGATTTTATGCATTTCTGATATGCTCGCTCATGTTCCTTTGGTCCATTCATTCATTTCTCTCCCTCTTTTGTTTTGGGTATTTTGTTATGATATGCTTTTTTATCTAATAAGTCCTTTATGTTAATTAGTTTTGCTCTATGTTGCTTTTCTTCTAGTTCAATATTTTTGTTATGGGTATTTTTCTTATACGGTAGATGATTTATTTTTAGGTGGTAGCCTTGGGATTTTTGCACCTAACTTTTCTTATTTTCTAAGGGATAAAATGATAACCTTCACCTTAATTCTTTATTTTTCTTTCCTTAATCAACATACCAAATAAACTATTACAGTATCATTTCAATTCATTTTCATATACAACCAAATATATTCACTGAATTTCTCTTTCTCTATTTCACTGTTATCCTCATTTTCATTTCTATTTTTATTTTTTAGCCATAGTTTTACCAACTAAACCAATCGTTAGAATTTGTTTTGGCTCAAACTTATTTTTGCCATATATGGTAAAATATTAAATGTAGGTATTATTTTTTTTGGCCCAAAAATATAGGTATTATTTGAATAACACGAATATTATACTTCAATATTATATATACATTCAGCGAAAACCTTAAGTTTAATTTTAAGTCAAAATCCTTAATGTTTTAAAGACTTTCATGGATAGTCAATCACTTAAGTTCGGAATCAAATGCTCTCTGCTATTGACTATGCGAGCGATTTGAAATATATGACATTGTTTACACGTGCTTATTAAAAAAAATTAGTGAGAAGCTAAGCAATTTTTATTATCTTAACTTCCCATATATTTTCATTATAATACTAATTTTAATTTTTTTTATTACTTTGAGAACTAGAGCTCCTAAACGCATATAATATATATATATATATATATATATATATATATATAGTTTAAAAATATTTTTATTTAAAGTTGAGGGTTTAGAAAGATTTGAAATTAGTACATTCTTCTAAACATATAGTTGTAATAAAGATTTTTAGAAATTATGATTAATGGAATGTTTCCTTTTAAAGTACATCATATTTTATTTAAATAATCACATTTGATGATACATATAATATGTATATAATACCAAAGGTAAGCTGTCAAATATATTTAAGTCGAATCAAATTTCATCTTGAAATATATACATTTAAATGCTCCAAAGTTAGCTCATTATGTATACCTTAGGATGTTTATATTTTATGTTCCTTTAAAACAACGAAGGTGTTTTTTTTAACTCTTTTTTTTTTTTTAAATGTGTGTGAGTATGACATTTATACTAGTTGGGTAACACTCGCATCTTTCAGTCTTTAGTATAAAAGACAGAGATAAAACATGTTTTAAAAAAATAACTAGAAAATGTATGGAAAGTGATTTCATTTTATCTAAATTGTGTAATATCTGATTTTCCCATTTGCGCGGCCAAACTTCGCAGTCCCCTTTTTATCCTTTGTTGCCCGGATTTCATATTTGTAAATGCTACAACGGTTTTCCAAAGCCACATCTAAGCCCATGGCCCAACGTTCGAAAACTTTGAGTATCAATTACAATATAACCAAATTTTAGAAAATGATAGTGCAATTTCTCAAGACAATTAAAAAAGAGAAAAAGACACAAAATTATCATTTTACTCCATTAGTTATAGAAATACTCAAAATAGTCCTCACTCATTGAAAAATGTTATATTTAGTTTTTCACTTTAAAAAAAATTAACAAATTTAGTCCTTCCATAAAACCTTAAACCTTAAATTTAAGGGATTAGATTATATATTTTTTTAAAAAGTTATGGATTAAATATGATATTTTTTAATGAGTGAGGGGTTATTTTAGATATTTTAATAAGTGAGAGAATAAAATGATAATTTTGTAATAAGTGGGGACCAAAAATATATTTTACTCCAATAAAAATATACATTTTTTTCCAATGACAATTAAAAAAGAAGAAGTAATACTCATTGCACCAATTAGAGGTGTTCAAATGTCAAGTTAGGCTGATTGGAACATAATTCGAGACCTAGCCCTTCCTGCTGTGCCCCGGTTTATATTTTATTTTTTAATTATTTTTATTTTAAAAATTTATTTTTAATGAATAAAAAATAGGTTTTTTAAAATAAAAAATAGGAGAAAATCAATAGTTGAAAGTGAAAAAAATAGAATGATTAATAATTAAGATTTAGAATAAAAAATAGTTAAGATTTGAAATAAATTAATGTGTTTAAAATTAATTATAGATAAAAATAAATGAATTAAATTATAAAAAATAATATTTTAAAAAATAAAAATATAATTGAGTCTAGGTAAAAGTTGAACCCAAAACACAACTTAGCCTGATATTTTTAAATTTTTTTTTTATTTTGACCGAGTTAAGTTGGCCAGATTACTAGGTTTCTAAATAGCCCTAACACTAGTATGTATATAAATTTTTAAGTGTTTTAGACTTTTTTGTTATATTATTTTTTGTGTAAGTGTATCTTATAATAATTTAAAATTTGATACAAGACATATTTCTTGAACTTTTTGAACTTTCTTTATTAAATTCAAACCTTTTATAAATGAATTTTTTAGTGTTAGGGAAAACTAAAATTTTTGTGTACTAACAATGTTCCGTTCATCAATTAGATTCAGGACACCAGTAATTGACGCTTGGTAGAATTGGGAAAATCCAAACAGAAAATAAGCTACAAACAAAGCATTCATTTTCCTCTTCCAGTACCATTAATTAACTTCATGTAATTAAAGCCTAGATTGTCGCTAATGTATCACAGCATATTATATTTCTAAATCAACGAAAATCTTCAAAAAACTTAGCAAAGGAACAAATTGTAAGGCCACTCAAATGCTCCCGTGAAGTACAAATTAGAGAGAGAGAGAGAGAGAGAGAGAGAGAGAGAGAGAGAGAGAGAGAGTGAGTGATCTTACGTAGAAGCCCATCAATTCTCGTGCTACACTTAAAACTGTTGCCAAATGTAGCCAAGCAGATTGTATCAAGCAGATCCTAATGATGTTGATTTTTGTAACATGATTCTGTTAAACAATGAATTACCCGTCTACATTATATATATATATGGTCCCGCAGCTATGTAAATAACCACCCCTTCTCGCCCTTCATTAATTCTTAGGGTCTGACTTCAACGTAGAAAGCCTAATTTATGGTAGTCATTGGAGAAAATAGATGGAAAATTGTCCACCTCTAGGGCTTGATATCCAGTACCCACATACATTAATTCCATGTCCATGATTTAGCAAATGAGGAATGAGTATTCTCTTGGCAGTAGAATATAATCAACATATAGATCATGGTTTTTCCAAACCCTAAATATATATAGGAGGCTCTTTTTTCTAGGATTTCAAGAGTACTGGCGCATATATATCTAAATCAACGATAATGCATTAATGTAAACATTCACCAGCAATATTAATTACCGTTTCTTCCGAATTCCCACATATCATCTTAAGTTCATTGTCAAATTGTCATTTTGAGACGTTCAAATGGAATTCATAAATCGCGTCCAAAAGCATTATTATCCCAGAAATGAGCGAGGACGTGTGGTAGAGATAAAGGTAATTAGATAGATAGTAACTTAAAAAGTTTATAAGATGAAATGTGGGTATTTTTCTGCTGGGTAGATGGATGAGTTTGGCAAGAAAGAGACCTTCCATGATGCGAAGCCCTAACCCATGGTTTAATATGTGCTTAACACGTTAGATCCAAGTAAATTAACCTAACCAAATGAGGCACCACCCCTATATATATTGTTTACTCTAGTTTCAATATTATAATAGATGGAATAAGGTCTATCTATATATACGGAGGATTTGCAGAGTGGAGGATAATATTCTTGCACGATGACCGAGAGGAATGTTTGTGGGACCCCATAGGAGGAAAAAGAGGAGACTAAAGTCAAGTTCGAGCTTCTTTAGCTTTCAACATAAGAAAGGAAAAGGAAGAGGAAGCCCCCCATGTGGGGGATATGGAGTGAATTTAAATTAATAATAATCTACGCAAAAGGAGCAAAATGTGGTTGAATGAGCCTTCCAACAACAGAAAAGAAACATACGAGTTCATGGAAGACATGGAATTCCACTTTCTTTAAAAGATCTGGCGCGCATAGTGGGTTTTATTTCCAACAAGGGTTTTGATATAGTCATTTCTTCCCCCATATAGTTAATAAGTAATCACTCTCACGGTGGAGAGGAAACTATAGCAATTGAAGAAAACTAGTACTCAGCTTGGGAATATGCTTTCTTTTTTAAAGTGCAAATTTTGCAAGGCTTAAAATGGATGATCTGTGTCTAATTGATTTAATAGTCATTAATCTAGTTAGATCCTAGTGGCCAATTCGTGAAAACTGCTTTCATGGGAGGATAGAATCAGTAAGACCAAGACCTTACTGATTAAGATCTGACACTTCCGACCAGTTGGCAAGCAAAAAAGAAAGAAAAATAAAGAAGGAAAAGGGAAAGATAGGTAGACCACTTTTGCTGTAAAGGATTTGACACCCATCATTCCAAACTCACTTTATGTTTGAGGTTTTAATTATTAAACCCATTTATATAATCACCAAATTCAACCACAAATTTGATATTATCCCATTTACCATTAAAAAGACTAAATTGCAGATTGTGACTTAAACGAAATCTCTGCTTATATCTGACCGACGAATATCTTCGTACCTGACAATAAGAAACAGTAATTTTTTTTGCATCAACGTGTTGAGTGCAAGCTATCGTAGAACGGTAAGCAAATTGCGAGAGAAGATCTGGCAAAAGTCCAAGAGCTACAGTTCTTGACGTAAAGCAAATCGAGCTCAAAATCCAAGATATAGGTTATGACATACAGAAGCTGTAACCTAAAAAGAATGGTAGCTTCAGCATGCACATCCACATTAATATTCTTCAGGATTATAAGGAGAGAATTAAAACGGGAGAAGTAGTAGTAGAAGGAAAATTAAGAAGATCACCAGAAAATGAAATGGATTAAAGAACCAAAAACAGAAGCCATGTACCCTATTTGTTAGTGGTTCTGATCAATTCAAACAGTCACTCACCAAATTTTAAGAAAAAGAAAAGAAAAGGAAAAAATAAAGAAGAAGAAGAAGCTAGAACACCGACCCCTTTGCATTTTCACGTTTTTCATAATTTTCTTCTCCAATATTATCTTACCACGATCCTCCACCTAACATGCCATTCCAAAACCCCGTTGAATCGCCCTGGCTTCTATTCTGCTCATAGTGATCAGTACTACTTGGAACTTGCTTCAAATCCTCAATAGGAAACAACACCCTTGCACCACCACTACTACTTCCCTCTTGTATTCCAGAAATACCCCCATACCCATTTTCAAACCCTTCGAGAGTGAAGCTAAGCCCTGGAGGAGGCTTAAACTCTTGCAAAGGAAACCCACTTGAATTATACATTGCTGTGCTGGAAGAGTCTGACACCGACATAGGCATTAAAGAACTCAAACCCCTTGATGACGTAATCCCAGTTTTCAGAAGCTCCATAGGGGATAACTGATCATGAGAAGGAGCCTTATCTTCAGTACTATAAGGAACCTCGATAAATTTTGATATGCTATTATTATAGTCCTCAGGTGCTGGAGGGGGGTATGCTAAGTTAAGATCTTGACCTTGGTGGATCTTGGGGTTCAGATCAGGAAGCTTCTTTGAAGATGTTGTTGATGAAGATGAAGATGAAGAAGAAGTTGATGATCTCTTGTTCTTTCGTGAGCCTCCTCCCACGGGAACATTTCTCAGAGACCCACCCTCGGTCCAGTACCTTCTACAAGTCTTGCAGAAGTATCTTGGCTGAGAGAGGCTGTAGTTGTTGTAGTAGCAGAATTTAGTGTTGGTTGAATTGCACCTTGGGCAGTTCAAAGCTTGATCTTTCTGAGGCCTTGCCTTTCTTTCAGTCATAGGAGGCTTTGAAATTGAACCTTCCATGGGCTGTTTAACCACTCCAATCCCCTGAAAATATTCATCCAAAATTAAAAATAAAAATAATAGAAACAAAAAGAGGAAACGAACAAGACAAGCAAACAAAGAAGCTGCTTTTACACTTTGAGGGGATTGCAAACAACAGCTAGCAGCAATACAAACAAATTTATTAGCTTTTTCTTGGGGCCTTTATCAGACGGTGGAAAGCAATAAAAAGTGAGAAAGAGGAAGGTGCAGTACTTTCAATAACAGCAAAAAAATATTTATATGAGGGAAAGATCTTATAAAGACATCAAGTTAGCAACAGAATTTGAATTTAGTGGGGGGACTAATGAGCTGGGCAACATAACATCTCATGAGAATTGAGAGGTTGGGGGGAGGGGGGGGGGGGGAGAAGTAAACTTCACTCAGAACTTAGTAATTAATAATCAAAAGAAATTCCAAAAACCGAAGCTTATAAATTCTATGAATTATCTTTAAAATTGACAACCTCCAGAAAATTTCATGATTGTATGGAAAGAAAAACAGAAAAAGGGTCTGCTATGTACCTGTGCCCACTGAGCTGTGTCCATGGATTAAGAGGAATGAGAAAAAGCTATGGAGTCGAGAGAGAGAGAGAGAGAGAGAGAGGAAGGACACCCACTTTCTAGAGGTTGGGTATCAAAAGCAAGTGTGGAAAGGTTTGAGAGTTGCGATATGGTGGTGGTTCCATGTGTTTGCCCACTAGCTATATTACACATAAAGGGTAGCATAGTCTTTTTATGACTCTTCGGTCACTATATGATACATGATCGCACATTCACCCATATGGGAAATTTTGTGTACAAGCATATATGTATAAGCTTTTCAATAAAGTATCTTTCATAATCTTCCCTGATGTCTCTGTGTGCATGTACACTTCATTTAGTCGGTTAATTCTTCCATGACTATGACAGAATGAGCGGCGATTGATTCTTGAGTTTAGCACGTACTTTTTTTTAACAGCACTATTAAACTTTTTATGATATTAATTTAAATTAGTATTATGTATAATATATTTTTTTGCCAAAATGGATAATATGCTTTAAGAAATGCTGTTTGTATGATTCACTATTTTATATTAACTAACGAATGATTAAAATATAAATTTAAAGACATCTAGAATTTATAATTTATTTATATCAATTAAAATAATATCAACTGTTTTTTTTTTCTCACGCACGATTTTTATTTGTGGGATAGACAGAGATAGGTACACAGAAGATTATTAAGTGTACTTTCCCTTTAAACTTAAAATTACATTAGCTTAGTAAGAAAGTTATTAAATGTAATGATCTAATAATTTAATGTGTCAAAAATTTGAAAGAAATATTACATTTAATCTTGTTCATGCCATGTGTGTTTATAGTTACTAGTTCAAGGGGTGATATAGTTGAAACGAGAGATAGAGAGAGGATAAATAATTCACTATAGATATTGTGCAGTTAAATATATCAAGCATTTAAAAGTCAAGTGACGTAAAATGTATAAGGCCTAATTCTCTTTTTTCTGCTCACTCTTTTTCTTTTTAATCTCTTATAAAATGTATCGTGATTCGACAGTAAAGGATTAATATTAACTCAATTAATAATTAATAACTTTCGATAAGATTGATTTAATTCTTGGACAGATGATGAGTATAATAATTGTATTAAATCTAACAAAATAGAGAAAATATTATTTCATATTTAGTCATTTTTTGTATTATAAATAAAAAAATAGTATTTTAAATTCATAATATTATGACACTTAAATTCTGGGGGATTAATGTAGTTATTTTACTTCATTATAATTGCTGTATGAAGTGGGTCTCACTTGAATAAATTTGTCTAAGCAAAAGTGAAAGTACCAAGCTGTGGAAAAAGGAAAAGCAAAAGAAGAAGAAGAAGAAAAAGAAAATGAGAGACAGGAACGGCTGCGATGCAAATGAGAAAACTGAGGAGAGAGGATAATCCTTTTAGATTATGCTGCTGAGATATTATTCTCGCCAACGTACGACACTAAATAATTTGGGTATATTATCTGATGGATCATAAATTCTCTTTTTCTCATTTTAATTCTCTATTATCAACGCAAATTATTATTAAATTAACAATGTAAACATTCTTTAATAACGTGCTTAATGTATCTAAGGCAATAATTAATTACTTTGCATATTAAATAACTTTCGCCAATAAATTTATAATCCACGTAATATTAAATTCTTAATCTTTAAAGTGAGGTAAAAGAACAGAGTGTGTAGCATATAAAACGAATTTTTTTTATTACACGTTAATTACACTTTATTATTATTTTCACCTTAAATAATCTAAACCAATTAGTCTTTGACAGTAACATATATATATATATATATATATATATATATATATATATATATATATATTCATTCATTCTATATTCTCGACTAAGGTTTTATGTCTCTTTCATAACAAAAAAATTTGAAAATTTTTAACAGCAATTTATCCTTATATATATATATATATATATATGCTGTGTCGATCGAACTTCATACAAAATTTTACATGTTATACGTAATATTTGTTCCCTCAACAACTCAAATTGAAATTTCCACCTTAGTCTCGCGTATGCAAGTTTAAACTGATCTATCGAATTTACCAACGATAAAACGCATAAGAATTAATTACTCACTTGAATGTTTAACTCCATATAGATATTTAGATTTATGTGAAACTGTATATCAACAGCAACATCTCAACAATCGTCTTAATATCAACACCATAGCAGACAACTTGGACAATCTGTTCGTGGACTTAACATTTCATAGATCTTTCCGATAAAATTTAAAAATAAATTAATTATACAATATATATATATATATAAACTTTCAATCAAAATAGCATTAAAAATGATATATATTCATTTTTTTATGAAATTTGCCAAAAAATTTACCTTCATGTATAAAATGATCTCTTTAAATTTTAAGTTATGCAATGATAGTTTTTTCTATTTTAAAAACTTGATAATAAATTCCTAAATTTGAAATTATGTAAAGTAATCAAACGCCATTAGTTTAATATTTCATTAACAGTGACAAATTATGAGATTATTTGTATATTCTCTAATTAAATATCAATAATTATTTGTGAATAACCTAATATTTAGAGAACTATTTCAACAAAAATTAAAGTTTAAAAAATTCATTTAATTATTTTTTCTTTTAGTTTTCAAAAAAATGATCTGCACACGATTTAATCACGAGCATTTTAGCCTACTTTCTACTATCAAATTATTTTGAAATTTATGGGAACGATGTTTTATATAAATTTTTTTAAAAAATATCCAACCAAACTCGGGTTCTTTCTCATGGCTTTTTTGATATATGGTCTCCATAAATTCTCGATATGTTGTTTTTTGTATAAAGGGAAAGTGTGAGGGCCTGCAAAATGGGGCAATACAAAATCAGAAGCATACTGACAGAGGCATGAACGGCGGCGGCTCGAAGTTGGAGGAAGCAGGTTGAGCTCCGGGACGGAGGGGAGAAAGTGTGCGAAAGAAGAAGAGGGGGTAGCCAAACGTGTCGATGACGTAAGGAATGAGAAGCAGAATATCTAAATCTAAAACAGACACAAACTTGAGGTGTCCATCCCATCACTCATGGGTTTCAGTTTGGTGCTTCGTCCACACGTGGATGCCGCTCTACCGTTGGATCTCGTTTATTTCTAAAGAAAAGAATCTTCCCCCAATCGTCTGATAATTAGACAGGTTGCTCTTCCTCAAGACTCAAGTTTCGCATGGACCCCACCCTATTATATTCTCTCCCTAGTGTTTTCGTTCTAGCCTCCTACCCATAAAAAACTCTTATTGCAAATCGCCCACTCAAACTAGTATGATATTAAAAAAAAAAAAAAGAGCTTAACTGTCATTATAATTTTTAAATCGGTTAATTTATTTTAAAGATACATTTAGCACCAAAAATTCCATAAAACTTTTTATTTGGTTTGATTTGCCAAGATTGGTATATATAATAAAAGATTGACCTACAATTGACTCATTTAATTTATAAATTAAGTAAATTGTATCAATTTAATTATATATATATATATATACATATATATATATATATATATATATTAAAATTTAAAATTTTAACTAAATCTACAAAAATAATGAATTAAACAAGTCAATTCACCAAATCAAACCCAATTATAACTAAATGTGGCCATTTAAACCTTATATATGAGGCGAGTTAACAAATATGATTAATTTTTAATTTATTAAATAATTAGAAAATAAAAAAATAAAAAAAATGAAAAATTCAATTGTTATTATTTTAAAAAAATTATTATTAATTTTTTTTTTAAAAGTCACATATCATGTTTTAGACCATTTGATGAATTTTAATGGTCTAAATTTAAAATTACAAAGACTGTCTGGGATTCCCATCATGCGTACCCTACCTCCAACTTGCATATTGTATGCATGTATGGTTAGATAAGTTTGATAATTTTTTGTAATGTTGAATGGACAATTATTTCATACAAGATAGGAAAAAGCAGTTTTCTTATATTTTTGCTATCAAATTATTTAATTATAACAGATAAATATATAATTATTTAGTAGAAATATAACAAATGTATAGTCCTTGCAAACAAGTTTATTGTTATTTAATGAAATCATATACTTATTATGTTATGATTAAAAAATATATACCTAAAATATTTTAATTGAATAACTTAATAATAAAAATATGAGGAACTACAGTTAAATCTAATCTTAAAAGATGTTGTATGCATAATGTAATTTAATTGTCCAATTTATGCATATATTTTTTATGATTATGTGAATAAATTTCATGTATATGAGTACCAGTTTTGAACAAAAATTGATATTTTTCCAAAAAAGCGAGTCCATGTTGGAGAATTTTATACGAAAATGAATGTGAATTGAGTATCGGTTAGGCTATGGGTTTGGAAATATATATATATATATATATATATATATATGTATATATGTTGAGATAAAATATGTTTTTATCTTTATTATTTTGTATTATGTCTCCTTTAATGATTAAGCAAATCTTTGTCTTGTGTAAATATGAATTGTGAAGCAAGCTCAATTAAAAATTCGATAGAAGCAAGAAGCTGTGGGTTTCAAGAAGCAAGTACATTAATTAATTTCACATTAAGCATGAAATTTCAATTTATTTTGTTTTAATGGTTAATTGTGCAATTCTTCCCCTCTTGTTATATTTGTGTGTATATATATATATATATATATATATTATAATTTATAGATAAGTAATGTATCTTACTCGTGATCTTTAGAGTAAGTTTGACTTAAAAACATAAAATGAATAAAAAGACCAATCAAAATGATATAGCTAGCAATGAAATTCACCAAAATCTCGCGTGCGCTGGACTAGTTAGTTTCCGTAATCATAATTCACAGGAAGGTGAGTCATATTTTAAGTTTCCAATTACGTTGGGGATTAAACAGAGTCGACCTTGTCACGTTTAGGTGTACTATCATTATATAAAAGACCTTTTAGCGAAGAAAGAGATCTAATTAATAACCAGAAATATGAAGTCCAAGACCCTGACGAAACTTCCCTCTCAAAAGGTGAATATCAATCTCATAACCCCCAACTTTATTTACATAAGGCTTTCTACTTAATTCTTTGCTATCTTTACGCAGAAAATGACACATTAGTAGGCTGGTCCAACTTAATTTGGTGTACCTACCTGGTAATAGCGATTTACACCGGGTCGGGTATGGCTTCGACGCTGATACCCTCATATCACCACTTTTTTGGGCAGCAATATATGCAGTGTAATTACAGCCTTAATTAGCTAATTTCAAGTTTTATATATACGCGTTTATTTCTTTTTGTGGTCTACCCACTTTCATGCATATAATGTTGAGAAAAAAATATTTAACACTAAATTTTTATATCTTTATTATATTATTTTTTAATTAAAATATAATAAATATATACTTTGTAATAATAATATATTTATTATATATTGATTAAAAACTGTCATACTAAAAATATAAATAATTGTATTAATCTCAAACCATACTCTCGTATTTTAAAAAAAGTTTGCGGGAAAATTAAATTTAAATTGTTAAAAAATATTTTCTCTGTCTTTTTCTTTTGGTTAAACTGAGCTAACTCTTTTGATACACACTATGATTAGAGCTCATACATAACATACAGTTTTATCATGCGCATCCAAATAATTATATAAATTAATTTTGGTGAAATATCTAGATCGATATGAAATCTTTTAGCAAGTACACAAGAGATTGAAATAACAAAGCACGTCGTATATGTACGCTCAAGATAAATGATAAAACTATCAAATGAACCACAAACAGGTAGCTCAACTCAATAACTGAAGTACTAAATATACACCAAATGGATCTTATTTATATTTTTACGTCATTAAACAGAATTAACATGCTACTTTTATATAATATTAAAAAACAAAAACATAAAGAATTCACCAATTCGGGACCCAGAAACATACAAAATCTACCATGTCTTATTTATAAAGCAGGATTTAATTGCAAGTAGGTCGTTCATTGACCTGCCCAACTCCTTGCTGGTTGTTGAGTTTTCCTATCTTCACCTGCACATCCTGTTTATTGCCTAATTAACGAACTAATTAATCTTTCACTAAAATTATTTAAATATGCAACACCAATTACGTAAAAGCGTTGTGGGTTACGTATGATGACCCACTCCCCAACTTCATTATTTTTCTTTTGGGCATTATATAGAGAAAAACATAAAGCAAACTAACAATAAACAGTTAATGCATAGAGGTGATGACTGATGAAAGAATGGAAATATAAGCAATGCTTGCATGATAATATTATAGTAACATCTGTTATTATTATTTCTTTAAAGTCAAAGTTGTGATGACCTTTAAGTATGATATTGATCCCTTCCTAAGGATTAAGTATTCGTTCCACCATCAAAGCCGTTTAGCCCGGTGCTCTTGTCTCCTGATTCCGTACCATATATTCCATTCTTCCAATGGGGCCACCCCAATATATTCCAACACAAATAGAAAAAGGGTATTGAAAAGCATGCTCTACCATTCCTCTTTTCATCTTTAACCTTTTAATTACTCCTTTTCTTTCTTTTTAAAGGGTGTGGTGGCCATGCAGCTTCAGCTACTTTGCAGTTTCAGCTTTGAACCACAGCGAGAGGCATATTCAAAGACAATAGACCACACTTTCTATCAAATTGCACTGCCTCAAATTATCGTCACAGGAAGCAGCTAAAATGGCTGACTGTGGCCTATATGGCTTCATCTTCCATCAAACTTTGCTTTTTTCAAGGAATCGGTTCGTGAATTAATTAATGACACAATTGGGTACTGGTCAGCGCAATTAATCATAATCACTTTAAAATTTATAAGCTTTTCAATATACGATTCAGACAGAGAATTTCAACACTTTTCAGAGACGCATGCGATCGCAGTAGCATTTTTATTTTAAGATTTCCAGCTTTTTCCCCGTTTCAATGGAAGAGTCCACTCATGAGTAGAACACACAGCATCAAGAGTGTGGGGTCATGCCGTGATCGCCGACTTGAAACAAATGTATAAATATTCAACAACATTTTGCCTCAATGGACATGGATGCACTATGCAGATCCACTGTGAAGTTCTAATTATCACTGAACCTGCAAACGTCAATGGACCTCTATAGAGCATTAATTATGGTGTTGGGTTCATTGTAAAATAGAAATATGACCACATTACGTGCATGTTAGAAAGTTGGCCACAACGTCATGCATCTTTTTCTATTTCTAGAATCCCACAAAAGTAACATATTATTGTGTTTTGGTAAAATAAATAGCTGAAACGCGAATAATATGTATGCTCAAGTAGGCCTAACGAGAATCGCACATTTTCTTTTGTCAAAAGACATGGTTGTGCAAGTCTTTTGGGTTCTTGTGTTTCTGGGTACATTGTTGTGATTCCCATATTATTTTGTCAGTTTGGGTTAGGCCCAAAAGCCCAATCAGACGTTTCCAGGTACTTTTGGCATGAGCCCAAAAGCCCAGAATAGGAGCACTTTTTCTGTGTCCTGGACAAAACCGTGGCGCGAAAATCCGAAATTTCGCGCATTGACCAACTGAAAAAAAAAAAAGAAATGAAAAGAATCTGATTTGGCGCGAATGCGAATTAGCGCGCCAAGCACCTTCCAAAATAAATTTAGGTCACAAGCTGAGTCCCTCCGATCCCCAGCATTTCTCGCGTCTACTGCTCTCGTCATTGCATCGTCGAGACAATCAATGTCGCTCCGACGAAGGACTCATGCGCCGAAACCTGTATCGAAGTCCACTTCAGTCGGTAAAATCTCCGATTACGATGATGTGAGCTGCGAAGAATGTGGATCTGGTCATTCGCCAGCCAAGTTGATTCTCTGCGACAAATGTGATCGAGGATACCACCTCTTCTGCCTCAGACCCATTATTGTTTCTGTTCCCAAGGGTTCCTGGCTCTGCCCCTCTTGCTCTAGGGACAAGAAGCCCAAGTGTATGTTCCCTATATCCGTTAATTTGTAATGGAGTGAGTGCTATTTGTATTTGGGTATTGGAAATGTTAATTTCTTATTAGATGCGAGACAAACCCCGTGCCGCTTTCATTTCCTTGATTGATTTATTTTTTCCGGATAATGAATCATAGATTTCTTCGTAGCGTGATTTGAATTCGGGTTTGGTTGGATTGTTCAGCTTTGTTTTGCCCATTTCTCTTGAAATTGCTTAGGCTTCGTTGGTTACTCTACTTATTCTATGGCAATATCAAGAAATATAATTCACGATTGTTTTAGACTTTTCTGCTGACTGCCATGAATTACCCAAAACCCCAGAAAAGAACATTAGGTTCGAATTGTTATATGTTTCCGTTATTTGCAGATATTGATGATAATTTACGAGCTGAAAATTATATCTCCCTGATGATTTCTTTTAGCCGTTTCATGTTTTGTTTGTCACATTTGCTAATTAACTTTTTCGTACCAAAAAATACTGATACTCTTTCTGTGAAAATGCAGCTTTTCCTCTTGTTCAGACCAAAATTATTGATTTCTTTCGCATTCGACGATCTTTGCAAGTTACCCAAACATCCTGTCAAGGTAAAGCGAAAAACATACGTATGTTTTATTCCCCCTTCAACATCCCTACTTCAAAGGGAAGAATAAAATCCTATGCAAGGTTTGAAACTAATTAAGGTCCAAACTTCTTTTGTTTCCTGAATTTAAGATAGTCGAAAGAAAAGAAAGCGGGCTACAAGCCTAGTGGTGTCGAAAAAGAAAAGGAAGCTACTGCCATTCTGCCCATGTGAGGATCCTTCAAGGAGACTGGAACAGATGGCATCTCTGGCAACGGCATTGACAGCAACTAATGCAAAATTCAGCAATGAGCTTACTTACATACCTGAAATGGCACCAAGATCAGCTAATTGCGCGGCTCTTGAACAGGGTGGAATGCAGGTAAGTTGATTTATCTTTGCGAATGGTAATATAAAAATTTGGTGCAATGTGAAAAGAATGTCTATATTAGTTAAGATGAACTGAATAGTGTTAGCCTAAACTCAGTATTGACAGACTGTAAAAAATACTTGGTAGAGCATGCTTTCAATATGTATGGTGATCGGTTAGAGGAAGAAAAACTTACGATCATCTGTAAAATTTGCTCTGATTGTATTTTCTTGTTGAATCATTTAGTTGCATTGTCAATATGCACAACCAAATTTTGTATATATGTATGTCACATAATTCTCGGATAACTTATGATGGGTGCAATATCATGAATTGATTATGAACGTTGAAGTTTCAATTTTCCGAATCTTCTTCCTCGTCCTCCTTGATGAATATATAGGACATTAGGTTCGCAATTCAGTTAAGTTTCTGTCAATTTTTGTTTCAGGTTTTGTCGAAAGAAGACACTGATACCTTGAACTTGTGCAAGAGTATGATGGAAAGAGGAGAGTGGCCACCCCTCATGGTTGTTTATGATCCACAAGAAGGGTATGTATGCATGTTAAATAAATTGGGTAGTCATGTTTTTTCCTCCTTCCCTACTTAGAATTTGACTTTCACTTTTCCTTAACGTAGGTTCACCGTGGAGGCAGATAAATTTATAAGAGACTTGACAATAATCACAGAATATGTCGGAGATGTTGACTATTTGAGGAATCGTGAAAATGATGATGGGGATAGCATGATGACGCTTCTTTCAGCTTCTGATCCTTCTCGAACGTTAGTAATCTGTCCGGACAAACGAAGTAACATCGCCCGGTTTATTAACGGCATTAACAATCACACACCGTAAGCTTGTTTTCCGCCCTAAGTCTTACTTTCTGTGCCTACGCATGCCACATCATTTTATCTATAGGTGTCTTTCAAATTGAGCGAGTCTTCAATAAAAACTAAACAGAGTCTGCATTATATTTCTATTCAGTGAAAGTAGGACAATTTTTTATAGATAAGAAACTAAACAGGGTGCCTTTCATGCAGGGAAGGAAAAAAGAAGCAAAACTTAAAGTGCGTGAGGTTTGACGTCAATGGTAAGTGTCGGGTTCTATTGATTGCAAACAGAGACATATCAAAGGGGGAGAGATTGTACTATGACTACAATGGAAGCGAGCATGAATATCCAACTGAACACTTCGTGTAAATGTTATTTTTTGTTGTTGTTGAACAATCCCCAAACTGTGATAAAAGCAAATCCCCACTACAGGGCAATTGTATGCTAATGACTCGTTTTGGCAGTTAACAGGAAGTTCTCCTAACACCGTGACAACACAATCATGATACATCTTACCATCAGAGTGCTGTTTGCATTTGTTTGTTATTTCATCCGTGCTCGTCTATATTTTAGTACTTATGAACATATATATATATATATATATATATATATATATATATATATTAAAAATAATAATAATTGTATGTTATATATAAGTTTGAATTTTTAAACTAATCTAATTCATTTTAAAATTAGAATAGGCTTATTATATATTATATAAAGTGTAGATTTATTTGTAAATAATTCTAATTAAAAATTAGGGTAATATATGCTTTTATGAAAAAGGTTAGTCCCAAAATTATATGTATTGAGTTTTTTTCTTAAAATCTTATCTCCTAGAAAAGAGAATGTGTTCTTTTTCTTTAAATTTATATATATCAATTTAGAAGATCCATAGTTACAAAATCAAAAGATTACATTAAAAATAAAATTTAGGTACATTTTTACATCTAATTTATTATTTTTGATGATTTAATATGATAAGTATTTGATTTGACGAGGATTTAAGGTTTATGATTTAGAATTTTATCAATATTAATTTTTATTTTAAAAGTGGTATTAGAATCTACTTTATGTTAAATCATTAAAAAATTGTTATCATGTTATTTTTAGATATATAATAATATAAATTTCTTTTTGGATTTCAATTTTACTATTAAGTTTCAATTCAAATTTTAATGCCTCTATTGAGTGTTTTCTCTCTCACTAGAAGTTTCCATGGTTACTTAGCCTGCTGAATGCCTCCTCTCTTTTGGATGCTTTAGAGATTCCTTTATTTTCTCATAGTACTTCTCCACCTGTCGGTATGCTTTGTGTTCCTTGTCATTATTTGGTTTGGTCACGTTTGGTTTTTCTTATTTAATATTTGTTCCAAAGTCTTTGCTTTCTGTATTGCATTTATGGACAAACAATACCTTTTAGTTTGTGGCATTAGTTGGTTTGAAAGTAGCTCGGGGAAGGACCTCGTCATCCACTTTGACCAATCCATTGAAGTATTTTCTAGATTTATACTTTCACAATGTGGTCTAATGCTCAATTTCTATCAATGCATAGTCAACGGTAACCATAGCTATTGGAATACTTGCTTGATTGGGTATTACTATAGATGACAAGTTAATGCCTTTACACTGAATTACTCTGTCACTACAACATGTACGACACCTACAAGACAGTTTTCAAGTCGTGTGAAGGGAAAATAACAAGTTTTTGATATAGGTTTAGAATATAGAAGACCAATCCTTTGTTTTGGAGCACGGTCCTTGGGCTTTAAACAATTCGTTGCTTGTCCTAAAGCGCTGGAAACCAAATACTCTACTCTCTGAAGTAATAATGAAGATGACAACTATTTGGATTCAATTTTGGAGACTTCCCTTAGAGTACCTATCATCAGGAGTAGTTGAAGTATTAGGACATATGGTGGGTGAACCTGCTAAGGTGAATGGCTCTTCTAACTACTTCAGAAATATTTGCTTTCTCAGAGTACAGGTCAGAGTTGATCCTTTTCTTCTTTTGTTAATGTCTGCACTCATCAAACTAGATAATGGTCGGCGCATTTGGGTAGAGTGCTGATATAAATGTATATTCCAAATCTGCATACAGTGTGAAAGGATTAGGCATGTGATGAAAAGATTGCACATGGTCCTTAAAACAAGTGCTTAACGCTCAGAATATGCTGAAGGACTAAATTCTGCCAAAATATGAGGTTAACTTTTGTACTGATCTTCGATATCCCACGGTTTATGACCTTTCAAAGACTTTTCAGAAAAAAACGCAGCACTTGAAGAACGACCAAAATTCGTTGGATAGAGTCCATGGAAGGTAGTTACTACTATCTCCATGATAAAGAGCCTAAGCCTCTTAACAACTTTAATAACCAACCCCCTATAGCGCCTAACCTCCTTAGTGCAGTTGAGGAGTCACTCTCCTCTTGGTTAAGAGATAATCAATTTGACTTTAACATTATTCTAGTAGATAATCACAAGATCTTTGTGGCCCCTGAAATGCACGAACATCAGCCACCTGTAGCTCCCAAATGCAGGACTACCAATCTCCTTTTTTTATTAACACAATAATTACTAATATAATTATTAATCTAATGTTTTTTTATTAGACGCAAGTACCTTTGAATGCCCTAATATGATGATGCCAAAAATTCAAGAACATGAAATATAGGATTATTGGAATCACACAAGTGCAAATCATAGGGGCGATCTTTATTATGGTTCTTATTTTCTATAGATCAATCCTCAAATAGGTATAAATGTTGTTGGAATCAACAAGGGAGATGCTTTAGAAGATGATCAAACTAGCTGGGACACGACTATAGAATATTTTTGTTGAGACTTTGAACAACAACTTCCTAACCATGAACAACATAATAATATGTTTTAATTTCCTGTGGCCTCTGGAAAGGATCCTTACATGCAGCTTGACTCAGTGAGTGAATGCTGATTCATTCCCATTGCATCTGACACTAACATGGAATCAACTAAAGATGACACCTTATCTGAGCAAGAAGCCCATCTCGTTAGCTCTCTTACACCTATTATAACAGATGAGATGATAGACACTTAGCCTAGATTTGCTTCTATAAGAAATCATCTTTTGCATTGCTCTCAACTTCAGGAATCCAGTGATGTGAACATTCCATTCAATGATGTTTCATTCGCAACTTATTTGTGACTTCAAGATTTATTTTCAGTTGGTGGGAGTCATTATTTAATGCATAAAATGAGGATTGGAGCTATATTGTGTTCATTAGCCATGTTGAAGATAATCATATATTATCCTAGCAAGTTTGGCCAAGCAGTCCTACAAAATGTGAGATTATGAGCTGGCCCTATTGTACATTTTGCTATATCCTTGCTGACATTGACAATACTATGTGGTTCCCATTCAACAGTCTCTTCATGCTCAAAGTTTATCATTTGTGGGTTTTTGACTTACTTATGCACATGTCTAAACTCAACCTTTGGCTCATGCTTCAGTCAAGCAAATTCAAACAACTGCCTCTAGCAGATCTATGATATCTTAATCAGAATCTAGATTATGGAACTACTGCTTTCATACTATCTCAAGAAGTAGTACTCTTGTTGAAAGATGATACTAGTTGAAATACAAACTATAAGATTCGCAGTCATTCTTGAAGTTGAAGAAGAACTTGAAGATCATTAGAATAATCAAACTGGGGTTTAGGAAGCTACCCACTCAAAGCTTCCCCCTCAGCCATGATTCTATTATGTTGGAACTGTTGTGATCTTAGTAAAACCACAATAGTTCACAAAAAAATGGAACCAATTGCTCTGTTATTCATATCACTCCTCACTAGATACATATATAGACTTTGAATACTAACAGAGTCACTTGTTTCATCACTTTCATTTATGGTTTTCCAAATATAAGAAATAGACATATTTTATGGACATGGATGGAAAACACCCACTAGATCATTAACAACCCTTAGCTATTGATTGATGAATTCAATCAAATACATTTTTAATCTGACAAGATTAGTAACAACACTCACTTACCAGGTGCTAATACCTTTTGAAATACTATCATTACTTGCAATCTAATTGAAATTCAACCAAGAGGTCAATGGTACTCTTGGAATAACAATAGAAAGGTGATGAAAATGTTTAGGCATGTATTGATAAATCCTTTTGCAATCACTTATGGTTGGAATCTTTTCCACAATCAACTCTTACCATTCTTCCTCTAGCGACTTAGATCATTTTTCATTAACATTCAGAACAAGTGCCTTTCTCCTACAAAGAAGGAAACTTCTTAGATTTCAAAATTTTTGTTTCCTTTATAATAGATGCAAATAAATAGTTCAAAATATCTGGGTTAATCATGCTGATGGTTCTCCTAGTTTTAAACTTTGGACTAAGCTCTCAAGAACTATGGCAGCTTTTTAGCATTGGAATAAATTTGAAATTGGTAATATTCCTCTAAAAATTCAATCTCTTGAAACATATCTCCAATTCATACAAGAGAACCTTTCCTTAGAAAATCATGATTTGTTAGAAAAAAAAAAATATCAAACATGAATTGAAATTTCTCTATGACTATGAGAAATATATTTGGGCTTAAAAAGCCAGACAATCTTAGCTTAAAGATGGGGATAAGAATACCAAATATTTTCACTCCTTAGTTAATAAAAGAAGGATTCATTGCCTCATCTCACACATCAGAATTAGCCTAGCTAAATAGATTGATGATAATGGCACCATAGTAAATCTTGGCTTCAATTATTCAAAAATTTTTTCTCTCCCCAACAGCTCAATATGATATTTTCCTCTCTAATGATTGGCAAGATCTTAATATTCCTTATCTATCCCAAGAGCATATTAACTCTTTCAATATGCCTTTTACAAGAGAGGAAGTTAAAAAAGCTATTTTTGGAATTAACCTTGATAGTAGTCCTAACCTAGATGGGTTTTATGGTCATTTTGACCAAATTTTATGGGACATTATAAGGGAAAAAGTAGCTAATAAATTCATTTCCTTTTTTCATAAGGGGTACCTATTAAAAAGTCTTAATCATTCTTTCATCACCCTCATCCCCAAATCTGATTAACCTCAATCTTTTCAAGACTTTCGCCCTATAAGCTTATGCAATGTGGCTTATAAAATCATTTCTAAAGTTATGTGTAACAGGTTGAAGGACATTCTAAGCGACCTCATAGCCCCAAACTAGAGTGCCTTCTTGAAAGGTAGACTGATTTCTCATACTATTATTGTGGCATATGAAATTATGGATAAGATCCATAACACTAAAGGGAAAAAGCTTAGATGGTGCGCTTTAAAGTTAGATCTTGCAAAAGCCTTTGATAAAATTTCTTGGACCTTTGTGACTGAAGTTTTGAATCTTGACAACTAGATCTAGACATTAGACAATGCATCTCCATTGTGTCTTATCAAGTCATCATTAATAGGTATCCTACACCAGTCATCACTCCTTTAAAGGTATTCATCTAGGTGACCCATTATCCCTATACATTTTTATCCTTTACGCTATTGTACTTTTTAGTATGATTTTGAAAGTCGAGGATACAAATAGTTGGAGGTATTAAAATTAGCTAACTTTCCAGCCACATCTCCTATTTAATGTATGCTGATGATTTCGTCTTTTTTCTTTGATGGTAAGCCAGAAACTTGCAACTTAGCACATAATACACTTTAGAAATATTGAGTTCTCTGGCCTAGAGATTAATAAGTCTAAATCTAACATGGTTTTTAGCCCTAACATTCCATATTTATTTAAGAAATTTTTATCTGGAATTTTTTGGGTTAAATTCTTTGGGAAGCTTAACAAATATCTAGGTACTTGAGTAGACACACCAAGAAATAAAAACTAACTACTAGATAGCATTGTGGAGAAAATCAAAACCAAATTGCAATCCTAGAAAGCAAACCTACTATCTCAAGCTAATATAGTGAACTTGATCAATTCAGTTCTTAATGCGTCCCTAGTACATTTACTCTTGTATATAAGATTAAACTAGAAACACAATTATAGAATTGATTATGCCATATCCAATTTTTTTAGGGTTACATGAAAAACATAACATGTTTTCACCTCTAAAATTGGGATAAGCTTTAACATAAGAAACGTTTGGGTGGTTTGGGATTATGACCCATTAGGCTTTTTAACAAAGCACTACTTGCAAAGTAGGTCTGGAGAATTCTGTCATTGGCACACTAGTCTAATTTAGATGGACTTCTCATCAAATATTTGATTTGAACTAAATACTTAAAGATTCCATGTGACCTTTTTGTGTTAATGGCTCTTCGCAAAGTCCTTTTTAGGATTTCCATGTATGAAAGGTCCTCAAACTCAATGTAAATTCTTGTCTTGTAAAGGAAGTTAGCCCATATTGTCAATCACTCAAGTGCCTTGAATCATTGATGGTTAATCATACAGAAGGACATTACCTTGCTTAAGTCTTATAATTTCCTCCAAATTAGCTTGCTATAACAACCTTGACTTCCTTATCCTTTTTTTTTTTCCCTTCCTTTATGTTTTATGCGGAAAAAAAATTTGATTTTAATTTCAAGATCTCATAAGAAATTAATACAAAGTCTAGGATTTAGGATTATGACATTTGACTATATATGGATTGATTATGGGTTTCACATGTTGATCAATTTCAATTTCATATATATTTAAAAAGAGAAAAGAAGGATAACAACAAGATAGAATTTATCGCAACATAGATAAGGATGAGATATACCATTCAATTTAAATGTGTTGTGAAATAGATATATATCTTATATATACAAAGCAATTTCATAAATATATATAGATATTTATAAAACTATATATAATTTATGTTAGTATGTTATAGAATGATAATTGAAAGAGAAATTAAGTTTTATGACAATATATTATATGTGCAATTCAATAACACAATATGATAGAGCATGAGATTATATTCATATATATGCTTTATATATGAAATTAGTATTTGTAATGTAATACATATATACAATATAAAATTATGACAATAATGGATTTAGCATATGCGTGATTGCATGAATATGAATTGCTACAATATTACTTATGGTTGCATATGTTTTATATAGGCTGTGATTATATTTTTTATATATATATATATATATATATATATATATATATATGTATGTATATGTTTGTTACATACAAAAGGAGATTTACCGCAATATATTATGTATATATATGTGCAAAAAATTTCAACTTTATATGAGATGGTATATAAAGTTAATCATCCTTATTCAAGTTGCACCCATTGCATGTTGATTATCTAAAAAAACACAATATGATATATAATAATGTGTTACAAGTTCAAAAATTTTAGGGGAATTTAAATTTGAATGTTGGTATTATATATATTTTGAGATGACTTAATTGAAACAAGATGTTACCAAAGTGACTATTGTGTAAATTAATTTGTTTTAAAATATATAAGATTGTGTGTATGTAATTTATGTAAATATTGATTAGCCCCAAGGAAAATCTATATTTAGCATAATTATATATGCATCTATGGTAATGAGTGCATGATAATTATTTGGGTTTTACATATGAGTTCTAAATCATCGCAAAGGAGGATTATTGTTCTATATGTTACTTTATTATCAATGTTTGATTACTACACCAATATATCATTTACAAGTTAATATTTTTCCTAAAGACAAAATATTAATGGAGTGCCAGATATCTTGTGATGGTGTATACTTGTTAACTCTCCAAATTAGAGTTAACTTGGCCTAAATTTTACAATGAAATGCCTTATCTAACCATTTTACAAGCCCTTTGTCCTAACTTTAACATCTTTGAAAATCGAACTCCAATTATCATGAATTATATATATCAAATGACTAACTTTAATGATAGTTATTAAGGAACAACTATTAAGGCATCTAAGTAAAAAAAAAAAAAAGGTGAAAAAACTCAAGGACCAGAATATAACGTTAATGCTTAGGCATTGGACTAGTACCCAGGCACTGGAATTCTAGTGCCCCAGTACTAAAACTAGAGACTTAATGGTCGGGCACCAAAAAAGCAATGCCTAACATTCAAGCACTAAAATTCCAGCGCCTAGGCATTAAAACTACACGTTGGTAAATTAAAGACAGAGTTCCTTTACCTAAGTGCTATAAATTACAAAAAGTTTAGCACTCAGGCACCACAATTTTAGTGCTTCGACACTAAATCTGGCACTCAACCATAAACATTTCTCTGCCTGGGTGCTAGAAATAGAGAGGTAGTACTCAAGCGTGTCGTTAGAAAACCTAATTTTGAAAATTAAAGTTGAGTTGATTCTAACTTTTAGGGGCTCTAAAGACTATAAATAAGAGACCTAGGGATGCTACAAAACACACAATAAGCTAGAGAGATTTTGTTACTTAGTTGAGGAGCATAGTTAAGTAGGGTTTGCAGTGGATTAGGAAAGAGCTACTTTAAAATGAAGCAGTAACTTGCTCTAAGTTGCACTTTCTTTCTAGTTCTCTTTTCTCTTTCTATGTCTTACTTTCATTTTTATTTTTATTTTCTAAAACAATGCCAATACTTAGATAGTTATGATTTTTCTCTTGGATTTTGATATAACCCTTTATGGGGCTATTTTTGTATGACAATAACTTCTCATTAATATTTTGAATTCCGTTTACTTATTTTCATTTTGTGTTTAACGCATTTTGAGCTTGATCACCTTGGAATTGAACTAGACTTTTAGCTAACTTGAAAGAGAACCCATAAATTAATATTGTTACCATTATCAACTTAATTCCTATGTTGAATGGTATAAGTTTTAAGGCATAGTAAGAGAGTTTCCTAATCATTCTTAGAGTCATGGACCTAGACTTTGTATTAAAAGTTCATAAGTTTGCTAATAGAGTACTTTATATAAAAAGAGGGAGATTAAAAATAAAGAAGTAAATAAATAAAAGAAAATAGGAAAAGTCTAATCATATAAGTCCTTAGATCATCAAACGTGCCACTCTAAAATTTTGTTTTAGGGCAATATGTTTGATCAAGTGGGCATGGCTAAGACTTTCTTTAATGACCTTGAAAAGAAGTTTGCTAAGAATGAAAGGGTTAAAACTAGTACAACCTTATCAAAACATACCTTTGAGGTATACAGGAAAAGGAAACATAAATGAGTACATTTTGGAACTATTTCATCTTGCTTCAAAAACTGAAGACACTTCAATTAAAGTTGTTTAAAGTCATGTTCGTCCATTTAATTCTAATATCCTTTCGATATAGTTCAATAAGTTCAAGGTGAGCAAGAATAGCCAAAAAGGCTTTTGGCCATTTAATAAGCTCATCTCACGTTATGTTTAGTAAAAAAAGAGATTGAAGCATGATAAGATAACAAGTGCTCAATTAACCTCTACTTTAAAGGACAAGAAGAAAGATAATAAGAAAATTAAAAATAAGGAAGCCATGGATATGACACCATAGAAGAAACAACGTAAGAGACAAACTCAAGAGAGTTGTTTCTTCTATGCACCACAAGTCATAAGAAGAAGCAATGTACCAATTGTCACATATGGCATGCAAGGAAAGGTATGCTTCTTAACTTTGTTTGTTTTGAGGCCAATTTGACTTCAATATTATGGCATAAGGGGTGGATATGTTCATAGGAAAAAATTATTCTTAATTTGAAGTTGAAAATTAACTCAACAAGAGAAAAAAAATAAAGCATCATATTTGATCATGCGGGTGAATACTATAGCAATTATAACATATCAAGTGAACGTCTGAGATTATTTGTGAAATTTTTAAAGGAATGCAGTATCATGCTATAGTACACTATGTTGGGTTTGCCAATTATGAATGGTGTTGCTGAATGACAAAATAAAATGCTTGAGTACATGATGAGAAGTATGATCAGTCATTCTACCTTGCCTAAATCATTATAGCGAAAGACATAAAAAAGACCATAGCATATATACTCAATAGAGTTCCAAATAAGGCAACTAAAAAGGCTCATTATGAGTTTTGGACATGCAAAAAAAGCTTAGTCTAAAATATTTTCAGATTTGGGGATATCCAACTAAGGTAAGGCCCTGTAGGCTAAAGTAAAAGAAAATGGACTTGAGGATTATCAATTGCAATTTATTCGACATTATGAAAGAATGGGGGGTTACAAATTTTACGTTCCTATAACTTAGTTATTTTTGAGACAACGAATGCCTTATTATTATTATTTTTTTTATAATGTTGAGTTTATATAAGGGGAGAAAGAGTTAAGAACTTTGTCTTGAAAGAGGAATATGTGGATTCCTTTAATTACAATTGACAATGATTAAGAGCAGTTTCTCATACTTGATGTTAATGAAGAAGCAATTTTGGGTTAAGGCTATTTTATGTAATCTCTAACACAAGTTCAAGAAGTTATTATAAAAGAATAATCTCTACAACTTCATGAACCATTGTCATTAGGGATATTCGTTAGAGAAAGGAGAAATGCAATTATGGATTATTATATTGTCTTTCTCTAGAAACATACTGTTGAAATTAGAGTGATGGAAAATGATCCAATCAATTTTTGTAACATCCTAAAATTTTTCTTTCAATTAAGTCCTTATCTTTAATTGAAAAGAAAGTTATAATTTAAGGACTAAATTGAAAGTAGGGTATAATTTTTATCCAAAGACTTAAATAAAATTCTTATTAAGGCATCAAGAGGTGATTATTAAGTTATATGGGGAGCCTTTGTAAATTAATAAACCTTAAGGATTGTTTTCTTTGTAGATAAGGAATTACACATAAGTATTATCCTAAAGTGTAATATTTTCTTAAGGTTAGGGCAAATATCATAATAGGTAACAAGTAGCATTGAAATAGAATGGAATTGGTTGAAAAGGAACCAAACTAGAAGCCATTTGGTTCTTGTCCAACTAATGACATGTGTAGCAAAATTCAAGTAAAACAAAGTTGGATATTGGTATCTTTGATGGTATGATTACTTATGGCTAAGTGTCATTTTAAGAACTTGCATGGCTAAGTGTCAAAGTGCATGAATGCTTAGTCAAAATATTAGTCAAATGTTTAACTTAAAACAATAGCACGTATTGGAAGCCATTCATGCCATGCAAAGGAATTAGCCTATAAATAGATGGAATGCAAGCCTTGCCATTGACCAACTTGTGTAAGCTTGTCTTAAGTGAGAAATAGCGATTTAGAGTGAGACAGTTTGAAGAAAGAAGGGAGGCCAGGAAAAGATTAGCTAGGAAGTCAAGTAAGGATTATTTTATTTGTTGTTCTTTCATTTTTTGCATGCATTAGGATCAAGTAGAATTTAAATGCACATTCTTCTTCTTCTCTTTATGCTTAGGCCGAGACACTAAGGAAATATTCAAGGAGAAAAACCAAATCAACCTAAGGTAGTTAAACTTGCTTTTTATTTCATTATGCATGAGATATATGTATCATGTTAGATAAGTTATAGTGGTGGCACTAAAAGGGGAGCATTGAGCATTTTTAACATTTGCTTTGGAAGCAAGGTAGTTTGGCATGCATGTGGTAGTTTAATGGATCTAATTGCGATGATTATATGCTCAATTGTGATTATTGTTTACATGTGGTATATATCTATGCATTAATGTCATAATAGACTTATTTAACTATTGAGAATTTGTTTAAATTCTTATTCCATTACATCGCCAATTTTTAGGCCAAGAACATGACTTTCTTAGATGTATTTACATTTGTTTTACATTATGATAACTTCTTTGTGGTATTCACCGTTATGCTTTATAATATTAGTGGTGAAATCTATACCGAAATAGTGACAATAAGGCTAGGCGTGGAAGAATAATACTCACCTCAGGAAACTATGCCAAATGTCACTTTGATGATGTTTTATAGGCCACTTAACATCATCTAAAGATGATGAAGGATGAAGAGCCATGGAAGAAGATGCTAGGGTGTCTAATTTCAAGTTTTGTGTTGTAATATGTTAGAAATTAGCCCAAGTATGTGTGTTTTGTAAACTTAAGTTATAACATGTGACCAATGACTATGTGTAAGTGTGTAAGTGTTGACTTTTTTCAATATGTGGAATGTTCAAGTTGAATGTTTTATAAGAAGATATCTTATATATATGGTTTCAGCTACTTGGTATTTTGTGGTTAAGAAAAAAAGTTATCATAAAGAATGGTAAAATGGAAACATGTAAAATTGTCTTTGACAATAAAGACGCATGTTACAAGATGCAAGTGAAGTAAGAAATAAAAGAGGCTAGATGGGATAGAAGTGTAAGAGAATAAGAATCTTGAAGGATAAGATTGATAGGAGAATCTAGGGAAAATGATAACTTTGTTTGTATATAGAAACATTAAAATATGCATCAATAGTCTATAGGGAATAACATGCAAATTTATGGTAGAACGAGGTTAAATAAAAAGATAAAATTTTATGTCTTATTCAAAGGGATTAAATTGCATATTCGAAATTCACAACATAGGGACTAAACTGAAAATGTAAGATGAACTATGGTAGAAATTGTACAATAAAGAAAATTTCATGCAAGTTACGTAGAATGCATGAGGGAAAGAGTGTGCAAATGGTTCTTGTTAAGAATATTACCATAATGCCATTTTGCAATATTCAATTTTGTTATAATATCATTTTTTGATATTTAGTTAATACATAGTATTTAATAATCTTCTTACATTATTTGATAATGGAAACTATGTGCTAAAAATCATATTAGATATGCTATTTTGTTAATAAAAAAGTTATGAGTAAGCAAGGGAAGAAATACTTGGTATTTGTTAAAAATATGATTACTTACAAGTGTCTTTAAGTGTTAAGAAGCTATACTTTAGATTTTAAAGTATTTTTTGTTATTCATAATTAATTATGTTTTTGATACAAGGATAAAAAATGTGAAAGTGTTTTAAGAAATGATGTTTGGACAAATAAAATGTGAATTTTTACCTGATGACTATTTATTAGTTATGTTATTGAGAAAAATATATTTTACTTTTTGTATGGTATTTTGTTGACAAATGTTTAATTAAACCAACATTTGGTATTTGTACATTCCAAATAATGGAAATAAAATTTCACAAAGATAATATCTTATAGGAATTGTATACATGTTTTAAGTAATATATTTACTTTTGCTTAATTAAAGTATGATTGTCTATCCAAGTGTTGAATATTTTGATAAAATAATAAAGTGGTGTGATTACAATATGTATTAACATTATGATTAGTTTGATACAAAAGTTACAATATGTGAGTTTTGATTATGTATTTTATTCAAGGTATAATTTTTAGATATTATGCTTAGCAATAAGTATTTCTTTTCATTATGTTCAAAGTGTAATTTTTGTTGACAATTGGTCACTTGATGTTTTCAAAAAGTTTTACTATAAGTTTCAAGTAAAAGATTTAAAAACATTTTCCATTTGTTTATGATAGTCAGAATGATTGTTTACATAAAGTGTAAAATAGCATATAACTATTCTTACATAAAAAATTAGTATTATAAGGATATGGTATTTTGGCCAATTGGTTATATAGTTAAGTAATTTTTAGATATATTTTAGTTTCAAAACATTTGTAGAAAAGAAATTTATTTATGTTTGAATTGGACGTTTGTAAATTAATACGATATTAAATCTATGGTAATCAAATAGATAGTTTATATTGTGATTAAAAAATATTGGATGTTTTAATATTTTGACATTTTTTCACAAAATATATGCTCCATTGTAAGATCTTCTGTATTAAAATTATAGTAGTATACAAGTTGTCACTTTGAATTTTATTTTCTACTATGTTAATTTGTTGTGTGCTTGATTTTCCTCTGTATTTTAGTGGCAATTATTAATTAAAATTTGGGACGTCACAATTTTCATCAGGCTATGGAAAGTTTTAACTTTCAATAGTGGATCGATGCCATGAATGAAGACACTAAGTTTATAAAGGATAATGACATCAGAGATTTTGTCTCATTGTTGGAAGGTGTGAAACCCATAGGTTGCAAAAGGTTTTTAAGACCAAAAGGGATTAAAATGGTGATGTTGAAAGGTAAAACACGTCTTATTGCTTGAGGCTTCACAAAGAAAGATGACATCAATTATAAAGAGAGTTTCTCTTTGGTGGTTTCATCAAAAGAATCTTTTTATATTATAAAGACATTAGTGGTAATCATAAGTTACATCAGATAGATGGCAAGACTGTGTTTCTTAAGGGTGACATTGATGAAACAATCTATACAATGTAATTAGAAAACTATGTATCGAGTGATGTAAAGTCAATGGTTTACAAACTAAAGAAATCCATCTATGAGCTTAATTAGGTGTTTCGTCAATGGTATCATGTATTTCACTAAGTTGTTATCTAGTTTCATCTTGTGATGAATTTGGCTAATGAATGTATATACTACGAATTTAGTCAGAGAAAATATATTTTTCTGGTTTTATATGTTGATGACATATTGCTTGCCAGTAATGATAGGTTTGCTACCTGAAACCAATATATTTTTCTAGTAAGGAACTTTGAGCTGAATGATCTTGGTGATGCAAACTTTATGTTAAGAATTCAGGATACATTGGAATCACTCTTAAGGTATCATTAGATTATCATAAAAGGCCTATATCAAAAAGGTTTTTAAATGATATGAAATGTAAGATTGTAAATTAAGTGATACCTATGTGGGAAAATGAGACAAGTTTAGTCCTAACTAATGTCTTAAGAATGCTATTGAGGAAAAAAATAGAATATAGAAGATTCCTTATGCATCAACAGTAAGGAGTATGAAGTATGAACATATTTATACACATTTAGATATTGCATAGATTTTAAGAAGGTTGGAAGATGTTTAAGTAATCTAAGAGTGGATCATTGAAAAGTAGCCAAATGATTGATGTAGTATTTGTAGAGAACGAACCATTACATGTTCACATATAGGGAAGTCATACGAGTTAGTAATCATTAGGTATTTAGATTCAAAGTTTATAGGATGCCTAGCCAGTATGAAATTTGCTTTACGTTATACCTATCTAATTGTTGGAGGCGCTGTCTATGAGAGTTCCAAACAAACACCCGTAACTCCTTACACTAGGGCAACTAAGATTATAGCATGTTATAAGGCATTCAATCATGGAATATGACTGTCAAACTTTATCACAAGGCTACAAATTATGGATGGTATTAAAGGACCACTAGAATATTTTGTGACAATTAGTTAGCATTCTTATATTCTAATAACAACATGAGCTTAAAGAAGTCAAATCATATAAACATTAAGTTCTTTGTTGAAAAAAAAGAGTTTAAAGTGGTTAAATATCTATAAAGCATATTGGCATAAGCTCCATAATTGTGATTTCGCTTACTATAAGATTACCACCCAAGGTCTTTCATGAGCACACTACTCATATGAGTGTTATGTCATTTACGAATATTTGATTTTAGTGGGAGTTTGTAATTTTGCTTCATAAACACATTCTTTTATTATTCTAGTTGTAGATTTTAAGGCTATTTTCTGCAAAAATAATGTTGTTTTAGTTCATTCAAAATTTGATTTTGATATGGTTTGGTCTTATTGAGGTTTAAGGTGAACCATTTGGAAATAAACATGTTTACATCACATTGCATGTAATTTTCACGCTACACATTCATACTTGATTTATGTCATTTGGTTTTATTGATATGCATGATCAAAGATGGATTTAGTTATGATACATGTAACAAAATTTGTCTTTGTTCTATTTTGGTATAATTAATGGACGAGATTGTTCAGGGATGCCTTTGCTTATGATGTAAAAAATTTTTGAACTCATAAAGTTCTATTATGACATACAATTATAAGGTGAAATGTATGTGTGTGTGTGTGTTTATATATATATATATAGGCCATGTGAGAGATTGTTAGTATTTATGGACATATATATTATATATATTAAAGATAATAATAATTTTACGTTATATGCTATCGTGTAAAAGGAAAAGCCCAAACTTTAAAAGTGATCTAATTCATTTTAAAATTATGATGGGCTTAAAGTATATCATATAAAGTATAGATTTATATGTGTAGATATCATAATATCTAATTTCCAATATGATGATGGGCCTAATTAGAAATTAGGACATCATATACTTTTATTAAAAGGTTATGTTCCCTAAATTATATGTATAAAATTTCTTTTCTAATATCCCAGCGTTTGAAAAGAAAGAGAGTTCATTATCCTCCCAGCGTTTGAAAAGAAAGAGAGTTCATTATCCTTAGATTTATACATATCATTTTAGAAGATCTATAGCCACAAAATTAAAGGATTACATTAGAAAAATGGATTTAGGTACACTTATGCATTTATTTTATGATTCTTGATGTGCACCTAGAGGGGATTGAATAAGTGCTTAAGAATAAATAATTCAATAATTGATTATGTAAAAGTTAATTTTGAAAATATTATTCAAGTTCTTGAATTGAAAATTCAGTGCTTGAAGATTAATCTTGAGTGAAACAACTTAGTGACTAGAGAATTAAGTTTAGGTGCTTAAAAATGATTTTTAGTGACTTAAAGAAAATCTCAGTGACTAAGAGAAAATCTTAGTGACTAAGGTTGTTTTGAAAAATGTTAAGAAAGTAAGACATAGACAATTTATACTAGTTCAAACAATCTCGTTCTACATCCAGTTCCTTGTTATCCATAAGAGATTTTCACTAAGGGAGGTTTATAATTTGGATAATCCTAAACTCTTATAATGATGGGTTTACAAATGTTCACTTTTAACATAAGGTTTACAATAAGCTTAAATTCCACTTGAGTTTCCACTCAGTTTACCCCTAACTAACTTTCACTTAGGAAATATTTAAGTAGAATGCAGTGTTTAAAATTCCCTTATAACAAGAGTTACAAATAAGCTCAATGCACTCGGGCTCTTGAAAGCAAAACTTAGGGAGTTTATTTCTTTTAACTTCATTGCTCATTTCCTTTTGCAGAGTTTCCTTTTATAGTTTTGAGCTTGATGACTATTGTAATTTGAATTTTTCCATTCCTTAATGTAAGAAGACATTGGGTACTGATATAGAGGAGAAAAGTTTCATGTATGTCATGGTAGCTCTATATTCCTACTTTGTATGTGTTCCATTGGCTGTGTTTGATATAGGAGATATTTTAGATACAATACTCGATAGATGAGGAAAGCAATTCAGAGGTTGATTGCTTTTGTTCCTAAGATATCTACTCCATTTGTCTTCGTTGCTCTATTCGAGAGAATATATGATATGAAGACACATTTTTTTGCTGAATGTTTCTTCCATTTACTGCATATTTATGTCTTCGCCAAAATAGAGCTTCTTGTGTTGCTTCAATTTTGTTTAACAAGAGAGCTTTTGCATTGCACTTTGCTCTCTCTCTCTCTCTCTCTCTCTCTCTCTCTCTCTTTAGCTTTAGTTGCTTTCTTCCTTTTATTATTTTTGTTCGCATCTCATAAAGTGTAAAGCTTCATACAAGAATATACTTTTGCATCCCTTTAACTTTTTTCTACTTTTTGCCTCCTTTAATTTTAGCTGAAAGTGAAAGTTACTATAATGTATTTGGTTTATGCAAATTAGAAGCTTTTTCTCCCATGTACTTTATGATAAATTTATTTAAAAATATCGAGATTTCAATGGAAATGATTTAGATAAATACCAATTAGGTTTTCAATTCTTGGGCTTAGAAAGAACCTTATTGGACTAAGATAATTAAGGTTTATTTTTAAACAATATATTTAGGCCGAAATAACTTAGCTATATTTTTCAACAAATAATTTTGGGCCAAATTTAAGATCCAAATGGGTTTGTTATTATCAAACACTTATTGGGCCATGTGAAACTATTAGGTTAACAATTTCCCCCTTTTAATGATGACAAAACCATTGGATTTTTAAAAAAGAAAGCTCCCCTAAAACTTTGCCCAAAACTTTTTCTTGTAAAATAAAGGCTCCTTTAAAATATGCCTAAAAACACTTTAATGATTCAAAAAATTTTATGAAATATTTTATCATTAAATTATATAGGAACTTTGTGTTTTAATGTTGAAAAATACTCCTAAGGACCATGAAAATTTTTAAAGTTTTAGGGACCTGAGTTTACTTTAGTGCCTAAGGTTTACTACGTTATCTTGAATATGTTCTCCCTCTTTTTGACATCGTCAAAAGGTTATAATAATAACAATATTAGAAGGGGAGAATAAGATAAAGAGAGAGATATTTCATGAAAAGAAAGCATAACAATAAAATCAAGTGATAACATGATAACAACTAAACGTCCAACACATAGTCATATTTTAAACATCCATAATGAAGACAACAGTCATAACAAGCATAATTATAAGAGACATAAGCAACCATAACCAAAATCAGAATTAGACATAATTGCAAAACCAACTAAATAGACATGCATAAACTAAGCAAAGATTCATAAGATGGAGTACCATCATTGGCATTGTCAGCATGATATTACATCATGGTCTAGGCTATGAAGACCAAAGGCAATAGGTACTATATTCCCCAATCTACTGACCTCATTTACCAAAGAGCTTATGGTAGTAGTAATCCCAGAGTTTATCTCTTTGACACCATTAATGACTTCAGTGGCCTTGGTCTAGTATGCTTGTTTATGATATACTATATCCCAAGGTAGTCCTCCAATTATGTTATAAGGATCAAATTTCCCATTTAAAAGATTTAACTCAACCTTCATCTTTGTTACTTCTCCCTAATATTTATCCATTCCTTGGGTAAAGTCTGCCTGAATGTTATTCACTTTGTGGTGAAAAAGTGTGAGAGAATCATTTATTTTATTCGGTATGGGAACTTGAGATAGCATGAGGACATTGGAAAAACCCATTATAATAGGTGCTAGTGCGATTAATTCATGGGCTTGAATAGATAGGGAAAGTACTTGAGATGATGATGACAATGTAAATGGTCCAAGTGCTTGAGTTTATAGTTAGGGATGGCAGGAGGAGGAATAATAGTGTTTACAATAGTGAGTTTAGGCATTGGAGCAATGACTTTAGGCACTGGCATATCAGAAATGATAGGATTAAATGTAAGTACTTGTGTGGAGTCTTTAGGGCCATGAATGTTAGTAGCAATTTGATCTTGACCAGGTGCTCATTGTGTGAAAAAAGAGGACTATCAACTCAAAGTGCCTGAGTTCCAATGTCAGGTGCTTGAAGTTAAGGAATAAGGATAGTTCTAACCCAATGGCCTTTTTCAAATTTAAATTTCATGGATGCAACAATTATAACATTGTATGTGGTAGTGACTTTTCTGAAAGGAAGATCAAGGAGATCCACCTTTTTATGCTTGAACAATTTAGTTATGAGCATTCTATTAGGAAATGACACTAGAAAGTCCATGCTTTAACTATTTTCGACTATGTACTTGAGAATCTAATGCGGTAGGTTAATGTGGATCCCAAAATAGTTTTTATATCTTTTTTCTTTAATAACAGTCCTTCTTCCTTGGACAAAAGACTCTGTAGATATTATATTAAGTAATATCCTCATATTAGTATAGAACTTCCTTGACAAGTCATTATAAATAGGTTCCTTTATGGTTAGCAATGGTGTCCATCCAATAACATCAATGTCTCCTTTGAAAGTCTTACAGTTCAATTTCTCCAACTTTTGGAAATCCACCATTCTTCCTCGAGCAATTTTTTATGGACAAATAGGTCCTTAAACTTCTGTTTTTCCATTCTTGACCAGAATTCTGTGAGATTAAATGGCTTCTTATCTTCATCTTCTGAGATAAAAATATCATATATATCATTTTCTTGCTTCTCCTATTGTTTATAGTAGTCATGCATTTCTTAGCACTAGTGATCTAAATGTTAGCTTCATCCTCTGTTTTCTCATAATCAATGGGAGGGAGACTTTGAGACTTAGGCACCTTTTTTTTTTTTTTTAGGGGCCTGAATTACTGCATTTGTTTCTCCTTTAGTCTTATCTCCTCAGGTGGATTCTCAGTGCCTTTAGTTTCCTTAAAAGTTTCATCTCTTACCTTACTTGTATCTTCATTGCCTTGAGTATCTTCTTCTTTAGTTCTTACTACATTGTTTGTCTTCTCAATGGCCCAAGTCCCCTTTGAAACTTCATGTTCATCTTCCGTGCCCAGATTTTCCTTTGTGTGTGTTTTGACAACTTCCAACTCTTTAAGGACAGAGGTAGTGAGCTTAAGTTCTCTAAAATTTCTTTTAGTGCTTCCTGAGGATCGAGGGTGATTTGGTTGTGCCCTAACTCCTTTTTACCAGGAATGTCTTTAAGAATAGTGAACCTTTGTTGCTATTCCTCTTCATCTTATAGTTGTTAACTCTTTATAATTTAATTATTTTGCCATGTTTCTAAGAGTTAAAAATTATTTTGTTTTGGGTTTATGTAATAAGAGTATCTAGTTACAATTAAGTTTAGTTATGTTTTTATAGTAGTTTAAGTGTTAATTTTTAGTTAGATATTTAATAATTTGTAAATAATCAATTTCATGTGTGTTTGTTAGGTTTTAATGAAAAGAAATATAAGTTGAAGGTATCTCAAAGCTTAACCAACAAAAACTTAGATAAAAAAAGGTATAAAAATTAGTTTGAAGCCATTTTACTAAATCTGGTGTTATGACTAGCCATCAGCTGGCCATGACTTAAAAGGAAAATGATTAGATAAAATGAAATGTTGTCATGACCAACTGAGAGCTAGTCATAATGCCATATCATAAGTAAGCCAAATAAATGCGTTTCAAAATCTAATTTTTGCTAGTTTATAAGAGGTTTTAGAGGTTTAGGAGGAATGCTGTCATTCTAGGTCATTTTAGGGGTTGAAAGGGCTGGAAAAGGTCTCAATAAGCTTTAAAGGCAAGATGAAAGCTTAGGTTCAAGGATATTCACCGATTAAATCAATTTTTTTCTTATTCCCTTGCTTCTCTTTGTATTTCTATGCTTATTAGGCTTGTGCATTGTTTTAAATGTTGATTTTTCCTGTACTTATAAGTTAAACTTATTGATTTGGGATTATGATGAACCCTAGCATGTAATATGACTCTTTTACTCTCTTTACTTGCAATTAGTGATATGATTTTTTTACTTAATCTTACTCTTAATACTTCCAAGTATATGGAAACCATTAGATAATTTGGGTACCTAAATGAACTTAGGAAAAGGAATTTAAGGCTAGACCATGGATTAGGTAGTGTGTGTTTATGAAAATGTTGAGTGGATTGATTTTTTTGTAAGATAAGAATATACCTACCGGCCTCGCATTAGGACTCATTCTTCATTAAGTCTCCTAATCAATTGCATAAGGAATTATGGATTGGCACAAAGGGAATGCCTATTAGTAATTCGGAAGATGGTTATAGGTAATTAAGAGTCCTAGACTAGCAAATTATACTATTAAGCATAATGTTAAATAAGGTATCTTGGGTTTATATAAAATGCTAGGGGAATCATAATCCTAAGTCTCTCACTTCCAAAATTAGTCTAAAGTGCTATCCTCATTTGTTATTTTTATATTTTTAGATTAGTTTCCTTCATTATAATTTATCTTTGGCTTAATTTAAATTAGAGAGCTAATTTTAATACTTAGCAATTATCTTATTGTCAAATCCTCATGGGAATGATACTTTACTTATTATTATATTACTTGTATGATACGTATACTTGCGTGTCAAGAGAGAATGCTGAAGGCATTTCAATAATAGTTTCTTCCATGCCCACTGGTTGTTCAATGGTTCTTGAAGTTTGACTTAATTAAGATAGATTTTCCTTGGCTTTCCTTCCTCTTCATCGATTTTACTTCTTTTTCAAGAAGAGCATTTTCCATATTCATTTTTTCCCCTTGCATCTTGCTTTTGGTTTCTATGTTTTCTTTGAATAGGAAAATGAACCTTAAATAGAAATAATTGCTTCAGGAGTTTCAAAGAAAGAGAGGGATGACCAAGTGAAGAATGTGATGTGTTGGGATGTTTGAAAGACTTCTGATAATATAAAGGTTTGTGGCAGTTGGAGAGAGAAAAAGTAACTACTGCATTAAATGTGAGTCTTAGAAGGAAAATTTAATCTTCTGCTTGAACCAATACGTGTCATTGATCTTATCTTGTTGACATCATTGCCTCAGTATTTAAGTGACTGAACCATTCATACAGCACAGAAAATTTAAATATATAAATTTAAGTGTCTAAATTTGAATCTTAGTGACCTCATTAATCAATTCTATGGGAAGCAGTCAAACAAATCTTAGGTGCTTTAAAACAATAGTCAAGATATTGAAATAAGCATTATACAGAAAGTAAACTCAGGTGTCTAAAGTCATACTTCAGGTGCCGTTGATCACGCAAGTAAATATTATTTAAGTGCTTAAGAATTTGATTCATGTACCTAAGATGTTACTTATTCAAAAAAATTTGAGGGTTTTTTTTTATCATACCAATTTTCTTTCTGAGATGGATGTACTTATCTTCATGAAAAGGTTTTGTGAATATGTTTATAGCTTAATTCTCAGTTTTGATGTAGTAGATTTTAACATCTCCATATTGCACATGGTTTTTTGAAAAATAATGTTTTATTTCAATATGATTGGTCCTTGAATGATACACTAGATTTTTGCTTTAGCATATTGTACTAGTATTGTCGCAGAGGATTGGAACTTTGTCATAATGTAAGAAATAATCTTTTAATTGTTGTGTCATACATAGAAGTTAGGTGCAACAACTTTTGATTGCCATATGTTCAGCTTTTACAGTAAATATGGCAATAAATCATTGTTTCTTACTAAACCATGAAATTAAAGCACTTCCAAGGAACAGATAAGTGACATTGGTACTTTTTCTATCCAGTTTGTCACCTATGAAGTCAGTGTTTGCACAGCCTATTAGATTGAAATTATTAGATTTTGGATACCATAATACATATTCTTATGCCCAAATTAGATATCTAAATATTCATTTTAGAGCATTAAAATAAGATTCCTTAGGGTTAGCTTGGAATTTAACACATTTACAAATGCTAAACATTATGTCAGGCCTCCTTGCTGTAAGATAGAGTAGGGATCTGATCATACTTTGATATCTTTGTTGATTAAAATCCTTACCTTCTTCATCCTTATCTAAGGAAGTAGCTGGACTTATAAGAATTCCCATGAGTTTAGCATCTTCAAAGCCAAACTTCTTAAGTAGTTTTTTTTATATACTTAGTTTGACATATAAAGTTACCATTTTTGGTTTATTTAATTTGTAGTTTAAGAAAGAAGTTTAATTCTCCCATCATACTTATTTTAAATTCACCTTGTATTAGTTTTAAAAATACCTTGCAAATATTTTTGTTAGTACTTCCAAGTATGATGTCATCACATAAACTTGAACCAGTAGTGCATCTTTGTTAATTTTCTTAATGAAGAGTGTAGTATCAACCTTTCCTCTTAAGAAATTCTTTTCAATGAGAAAATTATTCAACCTTTCATACCAGGCTGTAGGGGCTTGTTTTAACCTGTATGGTGCCTTCATAAGTTTAAGGATATGGTTGTGCAAATTTTCATCTTGAAATCCTAGATGTTATTTTACATATACTTCATTAATATTGTCATTTTATAATACAATTTTGACATCCATTTGATATAATTTAAAATTCATGAATGCAACAGAAGAAAGTAACATTCAAATTGATTTTAGTCTAGTAATAGGAGCAAAGGCTTCTTCAAAATCAATACTTTCTTGCTATATGAAATCTTGGGCCACGAGTCTAGCCTTGTTCCTTACCACATTGCCTTGCTCATTCAATTTGTTACAAAACATATATTTTGTTCTAATAACGGATGCATCTTTTGGTTTTTCAATAAGTTGCCAAACTTGGTTTCTTTCAAATTGATTCAGCTCTTCTTGCATTGCCTGAATCTAGCTTTTATCCTTGCAAGCTTCATCAATATTCCTTGCCTTAATTTGGGATAGGAAAGCATGGTTGTTTGCTTGCTTGAAAGATGATATAGTTCTTAAACCATCATTTAGTTTTTTGAGTTTATACTGCATGGGATAAAAATGCGAATGTTCCCATTCTCTAGGTTGCCTTATATTGGATTTTGTTTTGTTTGAATGCCTAGAGTTTTAGTTTTAGTCACTGATTGCATTATTTAGGTGCCTAGGTTTATCATCAGGTCACTCATTGTATCCTCAATCTGTTCCTTTTCTTTCATCTAGTCAGCACTTGTGTTTGTTATTTTAGGGAATTGTTGAGGTTGAGGTTCAGGTTCTTTATCCTACACATCTTCATCACTTTGTGCTTCATTTCTTCATGTAGGGTTATATTCATTAAAAAAAAAAATGCATAGATTCTTTTATGACTAAGGTTCTCTTACTATAAACCCTATAAGCCTTGCTAGTTGTTGAATATCCAAGAAATATGTCTTAATCACCTCTAGCATCAAATTTGCCTAGATTATCTTTCTCATTATTGTGGATAAAATATTTGCAACTAAAAGTATGAAATTAACTTATATTGGGTTTCTTTCCTTTCCAAAGCTCATAAAGTGTTCTTTTAAGTATAGGCTTTATACAAAATCTATTCAAAATATAACATGAAGTGTTAATAGCTTCAACCTGGAAGTATCTAGGAAGATTATTGTCAATCAACATAGCTTTTACCATATCTTGTAAAGTTCTATTTTTCCATTTAGCAACTCTATTTTGTTATAGAGTTCTTGGTGCTAAAAAATTATGAGTAAAACCATGTTTATTGCAAAAATTTTCAAACTTTCTATTTTCAAATTCACTTCCATGATCACTTCTAATGCTTAAAATAAGATAGCATTTTTCTTTGAATTCTTTTGTAAAATATTTCAAAATACTTAAAAGCTTCATCCCTGTGAGCTAGAAAGATCACCCAAGTGAATATTGAGAAGTTATCTATAATGACAAACGTATAGCCTTTACCATTAAAACTTCTAATTTGTGTTGGACTTAAAAGATCCATATGCAATAGTTTTAAAGGCTTTGAAGTTGAAACATTATATTTTGCTTTAAAAGATGACTTGGATTGCTTGCCTAGCTAACATGCATCACATAAGTAATCATTTTCAAAATTAATTTTCAAGAATCCTCTTACGAGATCTCTTTTTGATTATTTTGAAATAAGATACAAGTTGACATGTCCAAGTTTCTTATGTTCAACTCATGGATCATTGAATTTAGAGGAAATACAAGCTATTTTCTTTTCTTGTAATTCTTTTGGATTTAGAATATAAATATTCTCTTGTCTTTGCCTTACAAATAGAGTTTTATTGTTATTTGCTACAATGAATTGACTAGATTCAAAAGTTATTTTATACCCTTTATCACAGAGTTAAGCTAATGTTAAACAAGTGATGTTTAAGTCCTTCAACAAAATAAACATGATCTATGTAACAATTTTTGGTGAGAGACTTGTCTTTTTAAATGCCAACAACTTTACCCTTTTTATTACCACTGAAGGTTACTATTCCTCCTTCTTTATATGTAAAGGATATTGAATTTTGATGAGTCCAAAGTCATGTTTCTTGAACATCTACTGTCAATTTACCATTTCCCTTTATGATATAACTGTAAGAGTTTATCTATTTTTAGGTACCCAAATCTTTTTGGGTCCTTAAAAATTATTTTCAGGTGCCTCATTTATGACTAAGACCTTTTGGAACCCACTTCTTATTTCCTTTCACTTTTAAATAGTTATAACATGCAGGACCATACTTGAAACGGTAATAGCATGTAGGAGTATGCTTTGATGTCATAAAAAAATTCTTGCAATTAAGATGGGCTTAAAGTATATCATTTAAAGTATAGAGTATAGATTTACATGTGTAGATATCATAATATCTAATTTCCAATTTGATGATAGGCCTAATTATAAAGTACAACAACATGTGCTTTTATAAAAGGGATTATAGTCCCCAAATTATATGTATAAGATTTCCTTTCTAATATCCTGTCATTAGAAAAGATAGAGAGTTCCTTTTCCCTTGATCTACACATATTGATTTGGAATATCTATAGCAGTAAGATCAAAGGATTACATCATAAATATGGATTCAAATATGCATATGCATTTAGTTTATTATTCTTGATGATGATAGCGCACCTAGAGGGGTGAATAGATGCTTAAGACAAAATAATTCAATTTTCTTTTTAAAAATTAATTACTTAAAAGTTATTTTTGAAAATACTATTCCAATGCTTGAAGTGAAAACTTAGGTGCTTGAAAATTAATCTCGAGTGAAACAACTTAGTGATTGGAGAATTAAGTTTAGGTACTTAAAAATGATTTTCAATGACTTGAAAAAATTCTCAGTGACTAAGGCTATTTTGACAAATAGTTATAAAAGTAAGACATAGACAATTTATATTAGTAAGAACAATTTCAATCCTACGTCCAGTTCCTTTCTATCTAGAAGAGATTTTCACTAAGGTAAGGTTTTAATTTGGATAACCCCAATATCTTATAATGATGAGTTTTAAAGTGTTCATATTTAACACAATATTTAAGATAACCTCAAACTATTTCAATTCGATTTTTACTTAACTTACTTTTAACTGACTTTCACTTAGAAAAGATATAAGTAAAATATGGTGTTTGAAATTCCCTTATAACAATGGTTACAAATAAGCTTGATGCACTCAGGTTCTTGAAAGTTAAACTCAGGGACTAGAAACTAGGCACATATGTGTAATTCTAACATTCTTTTCACTTTGTTGCTCATTTGCTTTTGCAAGCTTCCTTTTATAGTTATGATCTTGATGACTGTTGCAATTTGAATTTTGCCACTCCTTAATGCAAGAAGATGTTGGGTGCCGATATGGAGGAGAAAAGCTTCAGATCTATCATGGTAAATCTATATTCCTCCTTTGTATGTGTTCCACTGGCAGTGTTTGATATAGGAGATGTTTTAGATAAAGTCCTCCATAAAGGAGGAAAGCCTTTCAAAGGTTGATTGCTTCTGTTCCCAAGATATCTTCCCTATTTCTCTTCGTTACTCTGTCCGAGAGAAGAAATGATATGAAGACACCTGTTTTTTGCTGAATGTTTCTTCCATCTACCGCATATGTACGCCTTTGTCGAAAGAGAGCTTCTTTGTGTTTCTGCAATTTTGTTTGACAAGAGAGCTTATGCGCTGAACTTTGCTTTCTCTTTCTCTCTTTAGCTTTAATTGCTTTCTTTCTTTTATTGTTTTTGTATCTCATAAAATGTAATGCTTCAAATGAGAATATACTTTTGTATCCCTTTGACTTTCTTTGCTTTTTTCCTCCGGTGATTTTAGCCGAAAGTGAAGGTTACTGTAATGCTTTTGGTTTATGCAAAATCAGAAGTTTTTTCTCCAATGTACTTTGTGATAAATATATTTAAAAGTATTGGGCTTTCAATGGAAATGATTTAGATAAATATCAATAAAGTTTTCAATTCTTGGGCTTAGAAAGAATCTTATTGGAGCATGATAATTGAGTTTTATTTTTAAATAGTATATTTTGGCCAAAATAAATTAGCTATACTTTTAACAAATAATTTTGGGTCAAATTTAAGATTAAAATGAATTTATTATTATCAAACACTTATTGAGTCTTGTAAAACTATTAGGCCAACATATGATTTAACATGACGAATATTAATTTGACGAGAATTTCATCAATGTTGAGTTTTACTCTAAGACTATATTCAAGCCAAAGCATTCACTTAGTGTTTTCAGTTTGCTTCATTCTTGATTCTTCACGATTTGGTGATACGTTATACTTAGGGCACCAAAAATTTTAGCGCGGTTCTTTCTTTTTCATGATTTATTCAAAACTTGTATACAGCATTTAGCTAAATTTTACTAATCCATTTGTCATCACTTGTTCAAATAAAAAAAACTTAGTATTTTATCCCTTTATTTATTTTAATTTGGTTATTTAGCCTTTTTTTTTCCAATTTTAATTAATTTCTAATTTTTATCATGTTTGTCCTTTTAGGTCACATGATTAGGACACCTAACAAATGAAGTATATATATATCTTTTAAAATGATCTTTAACTTTTTTTAGCGTTTTAAAATAACTTCTTTTTTTGACATTTCAATATAAATCTTTTACTTTAGTGTTTTATTTTATTGTACCGACATTTTGAAAAATTAAACTTGACTTAGCTTTTCATATACATTTAAAGGATAGTTTTTGAAATATTTCAAAAATTTTTAAAAACAGATACTAAAAAAAGTTAAGAGATTATTTTGTAGGTTAAAAACCATACAACACCGTTTATCTCAATTTTTATATAAATGCCAATAATAATGTCCGCCAAGGGACTCATGAATGTGATGAAAAAAAATGAAAATATTTAGTGGAGCTCATAAGGCTCAGTGAAAGGTTTTCAAAGATGATAACTGGGGAAATGCACTTCTGTATATCAAAAGCAAATCGCCCCGGAGTTTTTTTTTTTTTGTTCTGCCATTTGTGTTGATGATATAGAGTCAAAAACTAATTTGAAGCTGATAATTTGATAACTTGCCAAATGCACTTTTGTATACCACAACTCCATATGTAAATTCCCTCGGACTTCTTTTCCTTTGGTTGATGAGATAAACGATAGAGTCAAAATCTTTAATTGGAGTTTGCATCCGGAGCTAAATATATGTTTGAATTGGTGTTGGAGTAACATGATTTTGAATCAACTTAATTTTTAAAATTAATTTTGATCAAACATAATTTTGCATTACCATTATTTATGTTTAAAAATTTTTGTTTGAAAATTAATTTTTATTATCTATATAGGTCATTCAATGTAAAAATAATTATTTTTTATTTTCACACAAATAAAGATTTGGAAAGAAAATTTGATTTAAAAAAAAAAAATCAAATGTCAAATTAAAGAATAATATTTACATGATAAATTCTTAAGTGTGTAAACAGATTTTGAACTATTTAAACATTATACCGAACACACACCTCTTTGCCCAATTGAACCCAGTCAAGGAAGGGCATATTGGTAAATTAACATCATGGTCCAACTGGATTTCAATTGTTTGGGCTTGTTGTAGGGTTAACAACAGACACAAACTGTAAATATTTTAGCATGAGCAGGCGTGACCCTTTGACAATTTAATATAATGATTTTGTTTTAACATCAAACAACACCGGATCCGTGGCGCAATGGTAGCGCGTCTGACTCCAGATCAGAAGGTTGCGTGTTCGATTCACGTCGGGTTCAAGTTCCCGATCCGTAGCTACCAACGGGTCATTCTTTTTCCACTTCAGTATTAATTTCTGTCGAATATTTTTTTCCATTCCAGTTTATTATTAACTTCTTATATTAGTGCATGGGAGTGGTATGAGCTTCTCAAGATTCTCAAGGCTTCAGTAATTTGGCACTACGTTGAACTTGGAAGCCTCACCCACCAATCAGTTGGCTTGAAAGCCACCTTCATTGTTTTCTTCTCTGTGGGGTACAGTGCACAACCAACGTAAGTACATAACCTACAAGACAACGAAGAAAGGAAAGAGACAGAGAGAAAAGGGTCATAAATTCATAATCCAATGTCAATTGTCAATGAATGTAGAGCCATTTGGACACACTCCAAATCCAAACTCACACCTTAGTAAAAAGAGACGTTAGTGAATACTATGTAGTACATGCACGGCATGGCAGGCAGCTAGCTATAACCCCAAAACAACTCACAAACAAACACACTTTCCTCCTACCTTATGATTTTTACTATTGATCCTTTCTTTCTAGGACCACCCTATATCTATCTATCTATCTATGTCTCTCAAGTCAGACCAAAATCACACTCTCTGCCAATACCCTAGCATGGTCCAAATGTCCAATCCTTTGGGCGTACCCTAGCAGTTGTCAATGCACAAGCTTGCAGCCTGAGATCACCGTCTGATTCTGATCAGATGAAAGCCAACCAAGAGTGGTCCCACACCTCCCCAATGTAATGTGGTGGTCCCATGATCAATGTATGATTATGAAGCAGAAGTGTGTACTTTTGTTAAGGTGTTATAAGGTCCAGCCAACACCAACAGTTTTTTTTTTAATTTCTTAGCACAACTCTGATCCCAATGTATGAAAGGCCTTTCATTGATGGAGGTTTCGAGTCATTTTGGGACCATTGTCCATTCATGACTCACAGACAAGTGAAAGTAACTACAGTATGTAAATATGGCACAGAATTCATAGAACCAATAGTTTTAGCTGCTCCTATTTCCCTCGAAGGGGAATACAAATTGGTGAAAGAGAAAGCTTGTGAATGGGTTTGTGAAATATATATTAACTCTTTCAATATGAACCAATGTTTTTAATAATTATCAGCTTCGGTGTCGTTTTCGTTAATTTTAACTGCTTCTTGAACATTGTTCAGAATACATTGTAAGTGGGCATTAATCATCCAAGCATCATTCTGGTGATTTGATGAAATGGAACTTGTTTTCTTATGTCACAGTAACAGAACTAAGAGGAAGAGGATTATGTTTCTTATCAGTTCATCACCCATCTTTGACTATAATTGGTTAATACACCACGATCGTGACACAGGCCACCAAAATTTTCAAACATTGATTGGGCCTACAAAAGCCCATACATACTATTTTGATTCATCTTTTTCTTTTTCTTTTGAGACATATTTGTCTTTCCCGTTTGAAATTTATATGCCATAACGACATATTTTGATTTTTTAGGTACACCTTTTTCAAAAAGACAAAAACTAAATAAAATAAACGTATTAACATTTATCAATTCACTACACAATGTAATAATGCATCACATTCATGTAGTTGAAACTTTCAGTTTTCTTCATTAGTTTTCTTTTTGGTCACATAATAATGATACTTCAAAGAGCCATTGTATCAAACAAAAATTAAGTAGGTTTTCATTCTATAAAACCATGTGTGAATATTATTATTATTATTCTTCTTCTTCTTCTTCTTCTTGTCACTATGTATCTCTGTCATTAATTTAAATATGTAGTGAGCAGGACTTCAATAACATACATATATAGGATCTCTGGAGACAGAACTAAGCTAGCTAATGTACTTAACAAGCTAGCCTTTGAGTGTTGAAAAATTTTTCTAAAAGAAGTTGATCACCACACAGAATTACAAGTTTATAAAAAAAAGATTCAAACTATTTTCAAAATGAATTCTTCTGATTCAGTGACTAGAGAACTAACTACGTTACTTGATGGAGTCTGCAAGTTATGTAAATTTTGTGTTATATATGGGTGGTGGCATTGGTTAAAGAAGTTGGCATATATAGAGAAATAAATGAAGGAGGAAGAAAGACATGAAAAGGATGGTGATGAAGAAAGAAAAGTAGAAAGGGGGAAGCTTGAAAAAGGTGAGTGGGACGGTGGGTACCCATTTTGCAATTAACGCTATGCAGAGAAATGGAACCATCAAAAGACCCACTTCCCTACTCTCTCTCCCTCCACCACCTTGTTTGGTGGAAACCTGTCCACACCACCACACACCACATACCTCCCTCTCTCTCTCTCTCTCTCTCTCTCTCTCTCTCTAACTCTTAACACTTACTTTTCACATCACCAAGATTTATTCAAACCCCGTGGTACTACCCTTGTGTGAGCCCCATCACCCACACTTACGATCTCCATGAAAATGTCTCAATATTTGGCCTCCACATTTCATGTTCCCATTGCTTCCACCTTCAAAAGATAATGCTTCTTTGATATCCCCTCCTTCAATCTTGCACTTTCCTGTGTTTGACGAAATCCCCAGATGCATGCCTTGCATTACATTTCTGTCAATGAATTTCAAACCCCTTTTTCTACGTATCCAAGTCAATCCAGATCATAAAGCTCAATCTCTCCCCATTAATCAGTAGGAGTGTGTGTGATCTTTGGATTGGTTAGTGTTGGTTCAGATGATGATGAATGCCATAGAGTGATGATGAGAGATAAGAAAGAGGACGAAAATTGTCAGAGTGGATATTAGGGGTTGAGATGAGGTTTCTTTTTAATTGTTTTTGGCATAAATGTGACAGCAGCATCAGGAAAAAAGCGTGTCGCATCTTTGATACTCAGCAGTAAGGTAGGCATCTGCTTGTCCTGTTTGGCGAAAAGAATTTCAATGATCTGCATTAAGATGTTGAACCCCACAAATGTTTTTAATAGAGCTGTGACATAAAGGTCCTTTTCGTACTAATTTGATTGCATTTTTTTTTTACCCCACTTTGAGATAGAAATGTGTCTTTCTGAGGAGAAATTCAAGCAAATACAGCAGGAAAGTATTGATACTGATTTTGTCGTTAGCTTGGACTAATAGTAGGTGATCATAGTTGTTTTTTATTTCTTTGGTGACCCCATAAGTTCTTCAACACAAATGGCATCCTATGGTTATGTCCTATGAATGAATGGAAAAGATTTGAAAATTATGAGCCCTAGGTTTATTAATTACTTCCAATCATGATGCACAGTGCGATGCATCAAATCGAACCACTTTTTTTTTTAATTGTATTTTGATTCCACATGTAAGATTTAAACTTATTCTTTTTTTAATTATTAATTTAATTATTAGAATGTTCAGTAAAATTCTTTTATCTTATCTCTACTCAAAATTTAAGCACTTTTTTTTGTTCACTTGACCTCAACGGCTAAAATTTAATCTATACGCAAACTATGTAAAAGTTAAATCTTGATTATTAAGCATACACAAAAAAGAAATACCAAATTTTAATACTAAATTAAAAGTGTGTATAGTTAATAAATATCATAAAATTAACAAATTATTAGTGTTAATATCAAATTTTGAATGAAAATAAAATGAAAAGACAACCGTATGTTTAGTATTAAATCTATTTTTTCAAAAAGAGAAAGAGAGAGAGAGAGAAGAGAAGGAGGGGCTTAAATTTAATAGGGTGGTGGCTGTCTACGTTAATGACTCCATTAATTGTCGGCCACAAACACATCAACAAAGAAACAATAGTAATGTGGTTTTGCATTTAACCACCAACAGATTAGCCTTATTATTTATTATTATATATTATGTCGGCTCCCAATTCCATCGAGTAATTTATGCAATTATTCACGCATCTAGTTATACCCCACTCGTGAACTCATCATGTTCTCTTACACCCTTATTTTTTTTTTAACGGGAGCTAAAATTATGAATTAGATGAAAATGTTCAATACATAATACATAATTGTCATTATAAATTATATAATTAGGATGATTGATATTAATGATCTACTAATTTATTCTATAATAAGACATTTTTTAAAAATAAAAAGCTCTTTGCATTCTAGAATAAGTAAGCCAAACTCTGATGTATCATAATCATCTGAGTAAATAATATATATAAGAACTTGTGAGTCAATTCTAATAGTCCTTAGAGACTGAAATTTAGATGATATCTATTCAAGCGTATGTCTAAAAGCGATGATTTCAATTAAATAGGGAAACAAAACATTTTCATAATATCCCATAGCAGCTTGAATAAGCTCGCCAATTCCATATCTACATACATAGCTAAATCCCAACCTCCTTTTATTCATAAAAATAGCCTTATACATTATATATATCCAACCTTTGTTATGTTCGTACATCATAGGTATCCACCTTGACTGTTGTTTATTAGGTGCTAGTTTCCTATTTTTAACTTGACATCAATCATTTAAGAAACATTTTACCTTTGCAAAAATCGCACTATCACTAAGTGGACTATTTTGCCACATTGTCTTGTTTCTAATGCTCCATATCATCCAAATCATGCAACAAAAAAATTCTTGATCATCAACACTTAAATTCTGTAGAACCCATGTTGTTGTATTTCTAAGGCATGTGTAATTTCTGTCACTAATAATTCTACCCCATTTGCTCCAGCAATTCCTGATGATAGGACAATTTGATAAGGCGTGATCTTGGTTCTCCATTTCACCATAAAAAACACAATTCACCTAAATACTAACTTCTTTCATTTTTAGTATTGAATTTACAGGAATTACCCCCTTAATCTTGTTTATCAATATTGTTCCTTTTTTGTTATTGACAACAAAATAAATGGGCTTATTTGAGATCCTAATTTACTCATTAATCTTCAAAAATTTACATAAGTAGATATAATAAACTCTAATAATTAATATGATAATTAATAATTTAATCAGGCATATAATTGATTTAAAAAAAAAAGAACTATAATACAATCCACATTAAAAATTGAACAATGATCAGGAAAACGTTACTAAAAGTTAGTAATGCATGCAAGTTACCAGGTGGACTTAATTAATTATGCATAGGATAAAAAACTATGCAATACACGGAGTGACCTAATTAAGGCATATAATTGGGGAATAGAATCTTGAAGTGGACGTGGGGGTTTGGATTGCTTAAGATGGAGGCATACCCAGCTATTGAATAATATATTTATATATATTCACTTCCGACCAAGTAATGCCTTTTTCAATGAAATTCACAACTCACATCTCTCATACATTTCTGCCTCATATATATCATATATACTATCAAAACCTTAAAAATCAACAAGAATATGTAACGGCCCTTTTATTTTCTTTTTTTTTTTAATAATTAATTAGGTAAATCAAAATTTGGGAAAAAATAATAATAATAAAGAAAGCTTCTTTATGCATGTGTATACAATTATATGAGTTCTGAAATAATCAAACCAGGCTGGTTGTGTTTGTTTGTCATTTTTTTTTTCCTTCCATTTTCTTTCTTCCTTTTGGCAACCAAGAATCGCTAATGATCTAGATGATCTGCACATGCATGTTCATATACCAAAGATAAAACCCCAGTTTTGATTGAATTTAAAGTACTGCACAGTTAGTTAAACTAACCCATCAAAGTCCAGTCATGACTCTGGTCGGTTACCAATCTTGCTTTTGCCAAATATTTATTGTACTCAGAATTATACATGACAAAGTTATAAAAAGCCGCAACTTCAAATTCTACAATGAAAAAGAAGACAAGAGAAACTTAAAACATGGTATTGATTGTACACCAAAGTATTGCTCGTTGTACTTAAAGGCATATAAGCTAGCTGCACATGGTGCTCACATGCAAGCTGCTACAGCCATGGAGGGCATATATATGTTCTTCGCCTAGAAGTCTCAGTAAGCATGTAGTGCTTGGCATATCATGGAATGTTTTGATTAAGGTCTTTCCTCTTTCCTATTGTTATGTGAAGAAGAAGACGAAAGAGAGAAAGAGAGGGACCCATATTCTGCTCAAACATTAACATGCTTGATTTTGTGCTTATTTTGCCAAGTTTTCAATGTCGAGCCTTCATTATATAGTTAGTTGAAGACCTGAATATTTGCTAATTAAGGAAGGAAAATTTAACATGCATGTGTGTCCTTTATTTTTAGTACATATTCAACAATTAATTTATAATATATCAGTTTGTTATGTATACAATAGATGATAATGAAAACTTATCAAAGTAACTTATTACAGTATGAGATTGATGAATTTATTCACTCATTATTGATTGTTTCAATTGATTGTGGAATGTGTGTAGTTCAGAATCACCTTTTAATTCAACTATGGTTTTTTTTATTTTTTATGGAGTAATCGTTGAAAATGAAAAATTTTAATTTATATATATTAGGAAATTGTTTAACAAATTATATAGGGTTTTTTCCCTTTTTAATTATAGCTTTATATATGATTAAAAAAGCTATAACTTCTTCTAAAAGTACTTTAATAGTTATTTCTGATACATCCTTCAATTAATTCTGCACTAATTATGTCTTCATACACTACAAAAAATCTATAATTAGCGTCATAGTTTTAGCAACAATTTTTCTAATTGTTGCCAATTCACTTAATAACAACGGTCATTAGATATTGCTATTATCAAGAACTGGTCATATTATAGGTGAATTAAACTCTTAGATGGGCCTAATTAGTTATTGCAAACAGATTAGTAGCGAATTAAGATAAAGCCAAAATTTGGGATACATTATTCTACATTGTCTTCTAGGATTGGTCGGCATGTCCATAATGTCATATACATTTCACCATAACGCCTAATGAGTGAAAGCAAAAAGTTCAAACATTGAATCATTGATGTTTTCCTAGTTGGGGGGTACATAAAAGGTAGCTTCTCATTATAATAATAATAAATCTACAATCATATATCTCTAAGCCATCTCTCTTTTTCACCCTCTCTTCACTTTAATCAAGCGCTTAAGGCATTACAAGACAGGTTAAACCAAACACTTTGAACTTAGACAACTAGTTAATTGCTAAAGTAGGGTTTTTGATTATGGTAATTAATCAAGCGTTGATGAGACAAAAGCATTCGAAAGCAAAATTGTTGGGTTAAGTGGAAGCAATAAAGCCCTTCCTTTCTGACTTTTTAGGGTTTGTATGGTCCTTGTGAAGACATAAAATCCCTAAAATGTGTCACCATTATTACCCACCAATGTACCAATTTTAACATTTTTTTTTCTTGGTTTTATGAAAAAAGTGCTGATCCCTAAAAAGACTATCTTACCAATTGTCGATTAATTAAATTTAATCACACCCTTATTGTAAGGTAGGTCCTTCATCATCATTTCTTTTTTTTTTTTTTTCAGTACAAAAATCAAAACACTACAAACTCAGTTTAATTATATCGCATTGAAGAATTTTCTGAGTAGGGTCCCATCGGAGTATATATGCATAACATGATTGAGATCTTAATGGCAACAACCATAAAATTAGAACAATGGGACAGGAGTGAAAAATTCAAGTATATCCAAACAAAAATTTACAGCTTACAATTGAGTTAACCGTAAAAGACAAACTAATGAGATGAAATTTATTTATTCTTTTTAAAATGTTTATTTTGAATGTAACATACAGTTGTCTTAACACTGATGTATATAAAATAATTTAGGGTAGAAGAGGAAAAAATGTGGGGATAAATGTGACATGACGTAAATGCCCATGCCCTGCTATGTGAAAGAAGCATGGATAAACGAGTTGGGAAAAAGGGTGACATTGAGAGGGTCATCACCTGCCCGGTACCTCTCAATTATCAAAGCCAAAACAAAAGAACAATTTATGGGTCGTAGTATCTGACCGTTGACTAATTTATTTTCCATATATCATTATAATATTAATAATTATATTATATCTTTCAGGGAATATTTCAAATCTGCAATAATCAATGTGGAACCGCACTGAGTCGCTGCTTCTACACGGAAAATTTCGGTCAAAACAAAAATAGTGACGCTGACTTTCTCTACGGAAGGTTAGGACTGTGGCCTAACCCACATTGCATTTTCTCATTTTCTGGGTATACATGGATAGAGATCTTAGGCACTCTTTTAATGTTGTATGTCACCATAAATTAAATGCCACATCAGGAATCTGGTTTTCCAATAGTGATGAATAAGCCCGCAAGCAAGCACATGCATAATTTGGTCACTGTTAATTACAATTCCTTCAAGAAAAGATATGCTACTTATATAGAATCGAAAGGAATTTCTACGACCTGAAACGTCCATGAGAATTTGGTTACCCCACGTAGCGATCATGATTGTAGACAGAATTACAATTTGTTATGATTGTGGCAATCTATGCAAATCGAAAATTTCATGATGTTCAGGACAGTTTAACTGAATTGAGTTATTATTATTATTATTATTTTTTAAAAATTTATCAAAGTGACAATTTTACAATAGAGAACATGAGTGGAGAGAGCGAGGGGAGCGCGCAGAGAGACACCCTAAGCTCTCGGAATCTCGTTTCGCGGGCCACCCGTTCACGAGTATCGATGAATTTGTGTTGTTTTCCTGATTTACCCTTCCTCTCTGTCGCGTCCTTTCTCAAATTGTTAAAAACTTAATTTCTATTTTCTATTTTTTTAATTTTAAATAAACAGAATTTTGCTTATATAATAACTTTTTTTTTCGTTTTTCTCCCTCCGCCTAGTGCTCCGTTTGCTTCCTTGTTGGAGAGTCCGAAATGCTCCAACCTTTCATGGATGCTTCGATCTGCGTCCTCTTCAGTTTCAACATAATCTTCTAGAGATTAACATCCCCCATGTAAGCAGGGTTTTCCCATACCTTTTTCTATTTGGAAACTAAAAGAAAATTGGTTGCTCTTGCGAACACTCTGTTTACAATTTCTATGTTTGCTGATTCATTTCTTCAAACTTAATTATCCTACGATTTCCGGGTTTTGTCTCAATGGATTTTGATACGAGTTTGGTCATAAGTGCTTTTGGCCCTTTTTGTATTGCGAAATTCTGGGTTCATTGGGAAATTTTTTTTCAGTTTTGATTCTCAATTGAATACATGGAATTCTTGTTCTTGCTAGACCAGGTTCAATGGGAATTGATTGGGATCTATGTTGGATCTCTCGTTTTCTGTTTTGTTCTTGTTATTATCATTGTTTTGTGATTTAATAAATGGTTACGTCGGTTGATATTGGTTTCTGTGCTTTTTATCACTTTTTTTTTTATAGTTTATTGTCTGGGTGGCTTTGTCCGGAGGGATAACAGGAATTGGCCACATTTCTAGGGCTCAAAATGTTGCTTGTTTGAGGGGGCTTTTATGGATTGAACTGGAAGAATAATGGCTAGCTTCAGCGAAGATGAAGAATCCCGATTTTTCGATGCTCAAGAGGAAGTTACGTCCCTTGCTGATGTAAAATTCGAGGACACTGACACCCTTGACTCTTCTAGTTCTAACAACGGGATGTGCAATGGTTTGGAGTATGACGTGTGGATTCGGAGCCCAAGGAGTGTGCGGGAGCGTCGAAGTAAGTTCATGAAGTGGATGGGGCTGAGTTTGGATCAAATTACCCTCGAAAATTCAGTAGATGTATGTAGTCTTGAGCGGGAAGAGGATATGAATAGAATCAAAGAAAGTAGTGCGAACATGACCGCCTATTCTGTGGAGGAGTTTTGTTCAATTCGGTCATCAATGTCTTGTTGGTCTACTGTAAATGCTTTGGACGAGTTTGGTTCAGTGGAGAACTCAGCATGTGAAGATAGGCATTCGGACATGAAGATGGCGCTTAACTTGGATCAGGAGGGCCAGCATGGGAAGGTGAGTGATGGTAGAGAGGTCGTTTCTGAACAATCAATGGTTGCAGAGGTGCCTGAGGACTGTGAGAACACATCTGAGGAGTCTCCTTCTTTCCAACATATGATGGGTAAGGAGTATGACGTGACAAATGTCTTTGGGCAGAAGACAAAGAGGATTAAAAAGGGTTGGTTAAAAAAATTACGTTCAATGACATGCATGATTGACAAGCGAGGTGATGGGAGACAAGAAAGCAGTTGTACATTCTCAGGGTGTAGGATTCAGAAAGTTAAAGTTCGCCATTGCAGGAGGCAAAGAAAGGAACTTTCAGCTCTTTATATGGGGCAAGATATTCAAGCTCATGAAGGTTCAATTTTGACCATGAAATTCAGCCCTGATGGACAGTATCTTGCCAGTGCTGGGGAAGATAGGATTGTGCGAGTCTGGCAGGTTGTGGAAGATGAGAGATGCAATGAAATTGACATTCCAGAAATTGACTCATCCTGCATATACTTCACGGTGAACAATCTCTCTGAGTTGACACCCCTATTCATAGATAAGGAAAAAGTGAGCAGTCTGAGGAGTCTGAAGAAGACATCAGATTCAGCTTGCATCATTTTCCCTCCGAAGGTCTTCCGGTTGTTGGAGAAACCATTGCATGAGTTCCATGGGCATAATGGTGAAATTTTGGATCTCTCTTGGTCAGAGAATAATGTGAGTGAATATCATAAAATCAGTTGTTCGGTGAACTAAGCATAAAGTTTGTTAGACATGAAATATTGGGGAAATTGATTTGGTTCTTCATCTTTTTTTGGATTGCAGTTTCTGCTGTCATCTTCAGTTGACAAAACTGTTCGTCTATGGCAAGTGGGGTATGACCATTGCATGAAAGTTTTCTCACATAGTAATTATGGTGCGCCCAGCTTCATTTCTATCCTAGTTTACTGAATTATTGGGCTTGTTAACCTATGAGCAATTTGCTAGAATCATTTAAAATTTTCTCACAAATTGTCTTATTTGATGTTGCCTTTCCAGTGACCTGTATACAATTCAATCCTGCGGACGATAATTATTTCATTAGTGGCTCTATAGATGGAAAAGTGCGCATCTGGTCAATTCCAGATTGTCATGTTGTTGATTGGACTGACATAAGAGAAATTGTGACTGCAGTGTGTTATCGATCTGATGGGCAGGTATCCCTTAGTTACTAGTTTCATGTTATAGAGATATACATAAGATGAGAAATGAATTCTTATGTATGATCTTTTTCTAATACAGGGAGGGATCATTGGTTCCATTACAGGAAATTGTCGGTTCTACGATGTCTCAGGTATCATCTTTTCTACATATATTTTCTCATTTTTCTTTAGTTACATTATTCAGCTGTCATTTGGTAGATTTTTTTATGGTTGTTATCTGTGTTTTGGTTTCTATATTATCATGTTGTCATGCTTAGTGGCATATGTTATATGACTTGGTGGATCTACATCATTGCATGTGCTTGACTTATAAATTTGCTTTGTGAAATGGTGCATTTTCTGCATGCATTTGAATGGTGGTCAATGTGACTGTACTTGTTCTTGGGTTAAAATTTAAAATGATGTTTCCAGTTTCCACATTTGTAAAACTAGAATTGCTATTGAGGTTAAGATCTTTACTAGACTAATAACTTAGGCTGTTCTTTTCTTAGTCTGATGATTGGAATGATAGATTTTGGGTCTGGATTAGCTTTGAAGCAGCAGTCTACCTAAAGAAAATCAATTTTAATCTAGTGACAAAATCTAAAGTATTACTTCCTCCTGTCAATGTATTCCCTGAATTTCTTATCCAAAATGAAAAAGTATTCCCTAAATTTATTTAGTGTTGTGAAATATAAATGAATGTTCATCAATGCCATGTTTTTCAATCTTATTTAACTGATTTTGATGAGGAAGTAACAAGACTCTGTATGCCACAAAATCTTAATCTCTTTAGCATTGGAAAACATGACTGCCATTAAGTCTTAGCCTCTAACACAACCATTTCAAGAGTGGGCAGAATTTGATGGCTAAGTTCTTATCAGAGTGCTGATTTACATTTTTGTTTGAATCAGAGAATCACTTGCAGCTGGATTCCCAACTATGCTTAGTTGGTAAAAAGAAGCATCCTGGCAGGGGGATAACTGGGTTTCAGGTAATGATTTTTGTGCTTCTCGTGGCAAGACAGTCTATTTGGCTGTTATTCTAGGTGTATTTTGTGGTTTTTTAATGTGATTCTCTCTCTTTTTCTCCCTATGATTAACTGATTTTATGATTTATTTCAGTTTCTTCCACAAGATTCTAGCAAAGTTTTGGTTACCAGTTCTGATTCAAAAGTCAGAATCCTTGATGGGGTTAATGTGATTGGCAAATACAAAGGTTGGTTTTTTTTACTACATTTATCAACAATTTTACATGGTTTCCAGCAGATTTGTTTATGGATTGGAAGATCAGTTTCTATGTAATAGCTTAATTTCTTATTCAATTTGTTCTGGCATTTGTGTTGGCAAACTTAAACTTTAACATGATAGCTTGCAAGTTTTATGATAGAAGGGCTAGCTATTGTTCTAATGTCTTGGTTCACTAAGCTTAATCTTAGTAATCAGTTCAATAATTGTCATGTTACTAAATTTACTCTATTTTGTTTTTAGGCATTAGTGCAGGGAGCCAACTATCTGCATCATTCACGTCAAATGGTAAACACATTTTATCAGCGTGTGAGGACTCTAATGTATATCTGTGGAACGTTAGTCAGGAAGAGGGTAGTCCCAAAAAGGCAAAGAAGATTAGATCTTGTGAGCGGTTTTATTCAAATGCATCTGTTGCAGTACCATGGTGTGGTTTGAAATCTCAAAATCATGAATGTGATTACGAATTGGATATACTGGGTCAGAGATCACCTCAAATTATACGCCTCAACCCACCTGCTTCTTTTACTCTCAACCAAGATTTTTACTTGGAGTCTTTCCCCAAGGGGTCTGCAACTTGGCCTGAGGAGAAGCTTCCCATTTCAAGCCCCAAGGCTAAAAAGTATGCAATGCATAAATCTGAATACAAGTTCTTAAAATCTTCTTGCAAGAGTACCTCCAGTTCTCACGCATGGGGTCTGGTCATTGTGACTGCAGACTGGGATGGGAGGATCAAATCATTCCACAACTATGGGTTACCTGCACCCGTTTGAAATTTAGTGGCTTTACCTAGTTTGGATGAGAGAATCAAAATTCATGCTTTGCTTGGGCAAGTTGTTCTTGACAAGTTACATGCTGCTAATCTTTTTTTAGGCTTGAGACTGATATAAGTTTTGCAACATCAGTAACAAAGCTGGTAGAGGTCAAATTCTAAATAGTGACTGTAGCTTAGATGATTAAAGGAACTTTGTCTTTCAGACGGGCCCATTTAGATTTCTGGGGAGTAATATCAGCAATCAGTTCATTACTAGTGGCAGCTTGAAATTAGCTAGTGGCCAAGGTTAAATTGCCTTCTGTCACACAAAAATCTGCTAGCCCCCAAAAGAGATGCAAAATCATGTGTTGGACCTTGGAAGAGGCCTAATTTGGTAAAAGGGGAGGGGGCGGTTCAGGAGCTGGTGGCTGAAGTTTGCTTTGATAAAAATGGTGGGGCGGTGTCTTGCATCTTATCGTCGGCTGGGATAACTGATAAAATCTCTTTGTCTCCCAATCTTTCAATCCTTCTCATGGTAGGGCCCCCTTAGACCTGAGGTTGCTAGTGTGGTGGACATGAGCGGAGCGGTCATTTCTGCTTCAATATTTGCTCTCTGCTCTAAAAAATACAAACAGTACGTTCTCATTATTGGTTCTAAATGACTCTCCGAGCGTTTGGCAACTGCTTTGGTGCTCACAATATCATTGCTAACAAATATTTGATGTATCATCTCAGAGTTAGGCTAACATCACTTTTAATTAGTTGAGTTATTAGGGATCAAATCTTTCTATTTGAAATTCATAGAAATGCCATTTTGGTATAGGCAGATATGTATACGTGTAATTTGCTGATGTAAATAAAATCATTTTTTTGGCTGAGCTTGTGGCTGATGGAATTTTTGCTTGGGTAACTTAACAGCAGAAACAATTGTTAGGAACTGAGAGATTATATTGATACTCAAAGCTGTTCATATTGGTACTCATCCTTCCTTTTATGATCGCTCTATTATATTTGGATATATAATAGGACAAGATGTCATATTGGTTTGAAAAGTGAGAGAATTCAATTGACGCTGAGGTTGGCAGTGAAGAAGACTGGTGCTAATTTACCACTCCAGTGAGAAAGTGACTCATGAATTTAAGCCTGCCATGTGCTTTAATAATCAATTCCGACCTTTATATGATGCATTGTGCTATTTGAAAAGCATTATATTTTGTTTGTATTATAGAAATTGGAATATGAGATATTTACATGGTCTGTATAAATAATTACTGTTTCTACATTTAATTCTCAAGGTCGCGCAATGTTTCCTTCCGATAACATTTCTGGTGGTGCTATTTGTTTACTTGACTTTTCTTGCACTCATTTTTTATTCAAGGACGACCGATTCATCTGAACTGAGGTGCGCAATTTGATTTCTCCTAATAATAAATACCCTATACTTTTATACGAATCTTCGTAGAAAATTATGCAGCTGATTTTGAAAAATATTAAATACGAGTATTATTGGAAAGAATATATATGTTCCGTCTTGGTTTAATCATGCAAATAAAACTTTATATATATATATATATATATATATATATATATTCAGTATAAAAACATAACATCTTGTGTGATGTTGGAACACTCTGTATGGTCCATAATTGTGCCGAATAACAAATATATATATATATATATATATATAAAAGAGTACTGACACTCAAAAATGTGATACCCATTGAAAGAAGCATTTCTCAACAGTTGCCAACCGATAACCAAGTGGAGAAAACAAAAGATGATCAATATATTTCATTGGAGATAGAAAGGGATAAAGCAAGAACATGCTACCCAAATCAAAAAGCACAAGATATTGAACATTTTGAGCTTACATTGACCCTTAAAGGAATCGCATCAAGGAGACAACAAGAACAAAATGAATGATTAGTTTTTGAGGGAATTTTTGGCTTAGCTGTAATCTTACTCGGCCTTACATTGGCTTCTACCTTCTAATTCGTGGGTTCGAAAATGAAAAACCAATTTATCTTTATTTTTTCCTCTACTAAGTTCTTTATGTGTGCATTGTTTTTTTAATTTTTTAAATCCTTTTGAGATTAGGAGGGAGACTCAGACAATGCAGTAAACATTGTGACCCATCTTCTTTACATTGGTGCAGACTCTGCAACAGAGAGAATCAAATACTAAAAGCTGAGCTGATGGATGAGAAAAGGACAAGAAAGATGACTGTGGATTAGCTTAGCAGAGAGATATGTTTTCAGATCAAAATACACGCACCCGACAAACAAATACTTAACAATTGTCTCCACTCTCTTCCATGATTTTAGTAAACTAATAGTTTTATTACTATTACAATTGATTGCTTCGTTACTATGTTAACGGTAAAAGTCAGTTGAAAAATTTCCTCGCAAGATTGTTTTCTAGCTGGCAAAGTTTCTTCGAGAACATTAGATAACGATTTTAAGTGCAATGTCATCTATATATAGTTCATATCAATTCTTATTTTAGTATCCATCAAGTTATACAGAGATGAATTAAAAAACAAAAAACAGAAAACTATGATCAAGTATGTCAGAAGAAACAAAAATATGACGGAAGAAGTAAACACAAAATGTAACAAAACCAGCTTCTAACAGAGTATGAAGAATGTTTTCTACGTATGTATTAAATTAAATTCATATTTTGGTCTTTCAGTTAACTTCTTGTTTTGATTTCTCTTTATTTATTGTTGTTAAATTAATTATTTAACACCCAATTTGTCAAATATCCTAAACCATTAGTTTGGTCTAAATGATGCTTCTTTAACAAACGTCCTTGTAATTTAATGAACAATATTGACAATTTAAAATACATATAATAAGAAATGAAAGTTAAAAGATTAATTTAATCATGGAATAAATATAAAAGATTAACGAAAAAGAGGTGAAGAAAATATAATATAAACAGAGAAAAAAGACATCAATATTTATATAAATAAATTTGGGTTTGAAATTTTATATGTATTAGTTCCAATATCATATATTAGTACATAGATAAAATATAATATAAGAAAAAAAAATAAAATGCATACACCAGAGTAAGAAGTCATAAGATAACATATAAAATTTATTTCAATTTAATTTTATAATCACAATTTTTTAAAAAATGAAGTGTATATATATATATCCGCGTGTGCGTGTGTAAACTTTTTCACCAGAAACATTAAAACTTCCAATTCTTTTGGCAAGACCTTTTTTCTTTCTTTTTTCTGTGATATGGATTGGGTCTCACAGTAGAAGACCTTAAAACCCACAAGAAATGAATAGGCCCGATTCAGTTAGGCCTGGTCCATTAAAACTAAAACAATATTTTCTTCCAAAGAAAAAAAAGAAACTGGAAAAGAAAGAAACCAAAACCCTACACTAGTACTTTCAAAACCTCTTGGGGAAAATTTACGTGAAGACGGAGACAGATCAAAGCTGAAGGAAGACGATGGAACATCGACAAGTAATTGAGGCTTAGATATTCAGACTTCCTAGTTCTACTGCACCTTCGTCTTCCCCGGTGAGTTTTTCTGTTCACATGCTCCCTGTTATGCTGGCTCTGTGCTTTTGTCCCTCCAGCTCTTTTCTATAAATTTGATGGCTTTCTTACAATTTGAGCTATGATTGTGAATTCGAGACTCTACCCACAAGATAAAATTGTGACTTTTATTCCATAATTTATTTTTTGCAATGCTGTTATTTGGTCAACACTCCTCTTCTGGTTGATTAGACATTTTATGCTGGGTTGTTGAGTTTTTCACTCCTTAAATTCAAGCTTTTCGATGAAAGCAGTTACTCTAATATTATTTCAATCACTCTCATACCCTGTCTTGTGAAATTGTTATCAGTAAATAATTAATTAGAGGGGCATCTGATGGCTAATTCTCGTGGGCGTGATTTCTTGTTCTGTCACTTGTGTGGGACAATGCTGACGGTTCCTTCTACTAAGTATGCACAATGCCCGTTGTGCAAGACTAAGCGCGACATTAATGGTAAAGCCTTTAAGCCATTTCTTCTGATTGATTTGAATGCTTGATATGCTAGCAAGTTTAGCTATTTTTGGTGTTGATGAAGTGCTAATAGGGTCCCTTTTTAGCCTCTTAAATCTTTATGTTTCTTTTCAATTATTAAATCATAGAACTATTCTCTCTTTTTTCTGTGTTTTCAACCTATCAGAGTTTTGCTATTCAATTGTATAGCTAAATTTAGGCTGTTATGAACTTGTCTACTCGTTTGTGTTTGAAACCACAACCCACAATATTCAGTTGACAATAGTTATGCTTGGCGATTGGCATGTTAAAAAAAAAAAAAAAAGAAAAAAAAAAGAAAAGGAAAAGGAGTTTTTATGTAGCCAAACGAATGCTTTTTGTAATCTGAAGCTTATGTTTCTATCCATTAGAGCCAGAGGACTGGTTGTCTACTTATTTTTCTTATACAGATAAGTTATTAATCATTTTTTTGGTGAGATATTTGTTGCCTATGACATTTTGTGCTCCTGTTGAGTTTTGGTAAAATCTTGGTCAGGTCCAGTTGATGTTTTCACTAGATGTTTGCCGTGGTTTTATATGAATTCTGAGTTTGGTGTAATATCATTTTTGTTTAAAAACAAAACTAGTAATTTAATAGTAAGGCGTTTGAAAGTAACAGCAGATTTCCGTCCTCTTTCCTCTTTCCTCTTTTAATGATTTATATACCAATTGAAGATGCGGTTGAACTGTTAAAGTTATTCCATGAGAAGCATGGTGACAAATTTACAGCACCAGCCAAATTATGGAATCTATGTGCCAGTGTTAGTGTGCATGTATGGGTGCTTGCAGATTTCAAATTTTGTATTGTGTGTATGTGTGCATATTTTGAGCTTTTGTCGTAGTTTTATATCCTTCTTGTCTAGAAATCTCAATTTGTCACTAGAACTTAATTCACTTTATACACCCTAACTGACTGTCCTTGTCTTCAGATATAAGCGGAAAAGAAATAATTTACACCATTTCTTCCGAGGTATGCTTAGCTTTAGATAAGCTGCTGATCATCTTTTTATTGACTTTGTTCGTATATATGTGTTCTTTTGACCAACACACCATACATTTAATGAAATCATAATCCCAAAATGTGGACGTAGGTTGGGGATTTGATAGCAATATAACAAACTTTGTGATGGCATCATAGACGCAACTAGATCAAACTTCATGCTGAATCCTATTATCATTGGTTCATATTCTCATGTGCCCTTGTGTTGGCAGGATATCAGACGAGAGCTTGGAATTATTATAATGGACGAGCAGAAGGTGCAACTGTCAAAGGTAATCCAACCTCGAAGGCTGATTTAAGGGCATGCATGAGCTTTCCTTTTATGCATAGGTTTACTTGTTTTATATTGATGTAATTTTTGCTTGACAGGTGAACAAGAAGTGTGAGAAATGTGGTCATGATGAAGCTAACTTTTATACCAGACAGGTAATATTAGACTTTATAATGCACATGCACTTGTATGAAGCTTAAGTTTAGCAGTTCATGTTTATAACATTCCTCCTCCTTCGTATCTCTAAAATTACAGATGCGATCAGCAGATGAAGGGCAAACTACGTTTTACACTTGCACTCGCTGTGGCCATCAGTTTCAGGAGAATTAAGTTGAAACATGTATGAATAGATTCCCCGTCTCTTTCATATATAATTCTTCAGGGGAAAAGAGGTTGTTTTTTTGCAATATATGGGGTTGAAGGTTGAACCCTTTGTCCAATGAATTATGTCAATTGAGACTCAATATTTTACTAATACCAGGAACAATATAGGAAAACAAAGTATATAGATAATATTAAGTTGATTTCTTGTTGAAAATCAACTAATGCCCAATGGTAAATTTGCTTTTTAACAGAGGTTGATATAGTTGTTGGTGCTGATTCGGATTTATCGTGACGATTGGGTAAACTTATACAACAGAGTTAAAATTGCAAGAGACGCGATATGACGAAGACTAATCTGATGCAATATAATCCAGTCTTGGACACTGCTTTGCGAGTATGATTTGGAACTACTGACTTTGGCATTAATATTTAGGTTCTTTTTAGTTGTTGGAAAGACTGAAAATAATGGAAATAAAAATGGACTTTGATAGAATAAAATTTGTAAGTTTATTATGATATTAAAATAAGGATTAGAAATAAGAATGAAGGTTAATTAAATTATCAAAATATACCTGTTAAGAAAATTAAAATATTATTTTAAAATTTTTTGAAAGTAATTTTTTTCATCTTTTCTTTTCTTTCTTTTGGACAAAATCCATATCTTCCTCCTCGGTGAGAAAAAAAATGCAGAGTCTCTTCCTTCGGCTGGGATTTTGGCAACCTTATGATGGTTTTCTAGTATATACAATGTTTGGTTTCTCTACAAGCACTGCGTTATTGATCATGGAGAAGTTTTTGGAGATGGCAGTGTCGTTGAAGAAGGATTCTAATGTCGTCTTGTTGGAAACTCGACTAGATCTTGCCAAAATCCCTCTCTCTCTCTAGAACGACAATGTTTCATCCCTTCTCGTTCGCGGAATATCGGTGGTGCTGTTAACCATCACATAATCGATGACATTGGCAGAGCACAGAACGACAGCAACAGAGCACTGAATTGATGAGAGGAGAGATTTACTGGCCATGGAATGCAACGTTGAAAGAGATTAGACGAGAGAGGGAAACGAAAAAGACAAAAAGGACTAGGGTGGGAATATGAAACAAAGCAAAGGGTATTTCGGTCCTTTTACGACCTATTCGTGGGAGCACCATTGTTTTCATCAAGATTTGGAGTGATTGAAGATTCTATTATTTATGGAAGTCTTCATTCCAAAGGAATGGGAATCCATTGCCATTCTTGCAACCAAACTTGAGAATCATTGCCTCTCCTTCCTGATTCCATCTACCAAACTGGCCCTCTTTCATTATAGGCCTCAGTGGTTCTAAGAAAAAATATTTCCTTCAACGATAATGAGAAAATGGCTTTCGACAAACAGGATTATCTAGTGCGTGCTCGTTATACATGACAAATTTTAAGATAGATTTACATTATAGGGTTACTTTTTCTGTTTGTGTTATACTAACCTTTTTAACAAGTAGGTTTAAGTGTGTGTATAGATAGGACATTCAAGTTGTTTAAATATTATTTGTCTTAGGTAGTTTTATGCTTTAATATTTGGTTAAAAAAACCTTTTTAACAAAATAAATTATAATTGCATCTATTTTGACTAAAATATTTTTTATGTATTACTTATATAAATAAGAATTTTAAACATTTATCTAACCAATAATAATTGTTACTTTAAAATAAATTAAATTTCTAATTTTCAATCCAAAATAAATAACATCCAAAACAGAAGAAATATGTTTTTTTTTAAAAAAATTAGTATTCGGTAATCTTATGAGTTTAATAAAATTGTGTATATTTTTATAATAAAAAAGTATAGCATAATTCAAACATTTTTTTATTAAAAATAAAAAAATTTCATGGAAAAATTAATCTTTTGATCCTCATATGTTGTAGTAATTCCTTCGCATTCCGTTTTTCATCGTGCATTCCCTTCTCCTTTCCTCTCTTTCTTTTCATTTTTTCATCGTCTATCGTTCACCTTTATTTAGCTACTTTCACTTCTTTGCTGAAATTGAAAAGGGACGCTGAGAGTGATATATTGGAAAACAGAGAGGGAGAGAGAGATTGAAAGACGAAGAGCAGAGATAGAGAAGGACAATGCAAAACTGCTCATCCAATAGATCTCCAATAGTGTCTTTTTGCTTCCCTAGATATTGACTTATTTTTTTTATGCTCTTAGAAGTATATCAGCTTGAAGTATACACTACTCTTTTACATAGAGTTCCAAGTTTTGTTTATAATTTGTTCATGATTACTTTGTAGTGAGCAATTAGGAGTGCAAAAATATTTACCTTAATTAGGTGAAATTTTAAATGTGTAATTTTCACTCGTTTTCTCTTGGTTTGATCGATTTTCTTTTTTATTGGAATTAATGGTGCTATATTGGTATTATCAAGCATTGATACAAAGCATGAAACTCCCCATCTATTATAATTACTACTGTATAACTTCTAACTAGAGAACAATCTGCTACTGTATAATTAATTTTGACATTCTGAGATGTCAATGGATTGTTAATCCAATATTTAGTGGCTTGATGAATATAATATCATTTTCATATTTCTTAGAAGGTTAAAGGAATCCAAAAAGTTTCCAAATCATTTGAACTTTTCAAAGAGAGGTAAAAAAAAAAAAAAAACACACACACACAAGGAAGCAACTTGTGAATGAGGAAATGAATGAATTTTGAATATTCCTTCTGCTGCTCTAATTACTAATGCTTCTTCCTTTTATATTGATACTAATCATGCACTAATCTTTTGTCTGCTATACTCTCCTTTAGCACATATATCGATTTCAACGTCCACAAACATCCATATATGTTGCAAAGCTCTCTAAAGAGTCCCCCCCGGGTGGTGAAGATTTTGACTATAGAATGGTGAATCATTTTGTGGCCGACTTCAAAAGGAAGAACAAGAAAGACATGAGTGGAAAGCCAGAGCTTTGAGGAGATTAAGGATAGCTTGTGAAAGAGTCTAGAGGACTCTATCTTGAGCGACCCAAACAACCATTGAAATCAATTCTCTATATAATCTCTATGTTTCATGCCTTCGCAGGCTTTCCACCTCTGCTCTTCTTGTTTCAATCTCTCTCACTCTCAGTTTCCAATGCATCACTCTCAGCCTCCCTTTTCAATTTCAGCCGATAATGTGTATTAGTGAAAGTAGCTAAACAGAGGTGATCAATAGAGGAGGAGAAAATGAAAAGAATGAAGAGAGAAACGATAAAATAAGTGAGGGAAGGGGATATTAGAACATGAGCAATATAATGCCAGGTGAACTATGCCATGTAGGCTCCCTTACCTCCATGAAACAAACACTGTTATAATGATTTTGTATGGTAAGGACCAATTTTTAGTCAGTAGTAAAGTATAAGGAGTGAATTGGAAAAAAAAAATTATAGGGATTGAATTGAAAACTGCTGTAAAATATGGGAACCAAAAGATTAATTTTTCAAAAATTCATCCTAAATTCGAACACTCCTACGAGCCAAACCAATGAGGTTCTTCCACCCTGTATCATCCCACCTTGAATAACAACACTTTGAATAATAAATCATCATTAAACATTTGAGATGCACCTCTATATCCCATGCTGCATGCAATACCTCATCAGTTTCCACTGTAAACAGAAGTAAAATGAATATCACAAACTCACGCGCCACAGGAAAGCTTTGTTAGATCAATTTCTTCCGTTAATGGCATACGCAAAATAGACAGGAAAAATCGTTAAAATGTGATTGGTAATATGTGCTAAATAGATATACGGATAGGCAGCACTTGAATGATGTCAAATTATCTCTCTGGGAGAACCAGAACTAGCTGCTTACGGGAATCACTTAAATCAATCCTAGCCATCGTCGGGGCCTTCTCCCTATTTATATTCGTTTCTATGAATCAATGGCTGATTCCATCGCTTCAAAACATAAGCCTTTTAAATTAATGAAGTACGATAATGCTCTTAGTATGATCACAAATACAGTTTGCTGAATGGAGGGGGGAAAAAAAAACTTTGTATGAACCAACAGAGAGAACTAGTGCGTTGTGAATGAACCTTCTAGAAACCAACAACATCAGAAGTCAGAAGAACACCTAACAAAATTCAATCACCCTAACAATGCACCTTTTATTCTTTCATCACAAAAAAAATCAAACCTACATTTACATGGTTCACTCATCCCAGCAGCTCAAGTTTTCTGACAGCAGTGGATGGGACATTACACACATCTTTCTAGCATGCTTTTGTTTAATATTCCTTGGTGTCATCATCTTGGGAAGGCATAAACCATATAAGTGATGGATTCAGGACAGTTGAACTCCGTATATCTTAGACGCTGCCTTATCTATTAGCAGAATGCTTCAGCAAATCTAATCAAATACGAAAACATTATGTCAAAGTTGTTGAAAGCTATCAACAATTAGTTCTGTCCTAAGAATGAGGGCACTTAAAAGGCTGAAAGGGAGGAATTATTAAAAAGAGGATATTTGAATCAGCTGGGAAAAGAAGGTAGTGATACAGAAATTGTATGACATCTTAAAGAGAGATTTCCTGAATGAATAATCAATCAGGAGATACCTGGAAAATGAAAGAAAGATAGAAGTCCTGTCAATTTACAGTATGGTAACAATTAGAGCATATCAAGACAAGATTCAGGCCTAAACTGTTTTTCTCAATCAAGATGATACAAGTGTTTCCATTAAGATTTATAACAATATAATGGAGATTTGCAGTATTCCTAACGTTCTTTGTAGAAAAGAGAATGAGGTATCCTTTCACTATAAGAGGCTTTGAATATATACCTAGAAAAGGAAAATATAATTAATCCTAAAATTTTTTCCTATAATTGGCAGTTAACTATCTGCACTATAATTACGAGAATATAAATCCCTTAATCATCTACAAAATAATTACATAATCTTTTCTAAACGAGTTTACTATAATCTTGGAATTTCCCACACTCTCCCTCAAGCTCGTGAATAAATATTATCCATTCTTATTAGCTGATAGAAGATACGTTACAGGCTATTGCACCTTCCTTAGTGGTAATTTTGTATCTTGGAGAAGTAAAAAGCAGAATGTTAAGATACAACAATTTGTAGAGGAATTAAGATACAACAACAAAGGATGATACTGATATCAAATGGGACAAACACAAAAGGCTGACAGAGTATGAGAGCAGCAATGAAGGCTAGCAAACCCAAAAAATCACACATGAAATAGTAAAGCTCAATCCTCTATTGAAAGGCCTAGATGTGTCCAAGGGTAATACCATTATCCGTTCAATTGCCCATTCAAGTAAGCCTCCCAATTCCCATGGATTTAATGTCTCAGATAAGTTTGCTCAAGGTTCCAAGGTCACTAACTCAGGAACTACTAACCATATAACCAACTCTTCCCATCAATTTAGTACATATACTCTATGTCTTAACAATAAAAAAATTTCAGTGGCTGACAGCTCTTTAATCACTGTTGTTGGACTAGGAGATATCCAAATTAATCCTTCTCTAGTTCTTAGAAATGTTCACCATGTCCCCAAGTTGTCTACCAATCTTATCTCTATGCAAAAACTCACCAAAGACATGAGTTGTAATGTATTTTCACCCCACTTATTGTGTTTTTAGCACCAGGCCTTGAGAAAGAGGATTGGGCTTGCTAAGGAGAAAGATGGGTTATACTACCTTGAGACATCACAAAATCCTAGTATTATCAAGAACAAATTATCTTCATCATTTGTTTCTAAAAGCTCCTCTCTTTAGGTAAGATTTGGCTTCCTCATTGTTGCCTTTTGGAACTTTGAAAGTCATGTTTCGTCCTTTGTTTGAGAGCTTGAGTGCTGAAAATTTTCATTGTAATGTCCTTGAATTTGACAAACATAGACGTACACACTTTCCTATTAATAATGCTAAGAGCTCTACTTCTTTCTATTTGATTCACAGTGACATAGGGAGCCCTTTTACAATTCCTAACATCCTTAGGGCTCAATGGTTTGTATCTTTTATTGATGATTACACTAAAGTCTCTTGGATCTTTCTTCTAAAAAGTAATTTCGATGTGAGTGATTTGTTTCCAACCTTTCACACCATGATCCAAAATAAGTTTGGTGTAAAAATTAAGAGGATTAAGACTGATAATGCAATAAATTACTTTAATCAAACCCTGTCAACTTATTTCAAAATGAAAGAGATCATACATAAGTCATCTTGTGTCAACACCCCTACAACAAAATGGAGTGGCCAGAATGAAAATTGATTATGTCTAAAATTTCTCCCAATAATTGGCAGTCGCCTGTCTGCACTATAATTATGAGATTATAAATCCTTTAATCATCTACAAATAATTACATAATCTTTCCTAAACAACTTTGCTATAATCCTGGAATTTCCCACATTCTTTAATCTTATGGATTATCTTTAAGGTATTGATTTTGGCAGTTATACGAAACAGGTGTTAGGTGTACCAAGCCATAGATAAAATTGAAATCTGTATTATACAATTTTTTAAAGGAAAGCCCGCAAAAGCATTGTCAAATGCCTTTGAAATTGAAAGCACAAGAATAGATTAAATTGATGTTATAAATTATAATTATCAACCTTTTCCCCATTCATTTGTCACAACAAAAGAATATCGGCTCCCAAATTTATCCTCAATATGCAGGACAAAAAACTCCTAGAAAGAAGCAAACCTAAAAGAATCTTGACCCTCTCATCCAGACCCCAATTAGGCACATTGAGATAAAGGAAACCAAGGCCCAGCAAACAAAGCACAAACATGACTCTCCCTATCAATATACCCCTTCTCTTGTTCAACATTCCAAAGAGGCAAGATGAATATCAAAGAAAAGAATAAAGATCATTAAAGAACAGAACAATTAACAAATCAAAAACACCCAAGTATAATTACACATTGGGAAACAAATTTAGTACAGGATGCTCCCAACAAAGTCTCCAAAAAGGAAAAAAGTTCAAAATTCAAAAATTCAAATCCATTCCCACATCCACAACATCAATTACAGAATAGTCATACCGAACAGAGATATCGACGGATCCACCCAATCGTGTCGCCGAAATACAATAGCAAGAAAAACCCATCTCAGAGAAATGGGAAAATACAAGCATATGTATCACGGGATTTCCAAAGTATATGCGTATACCATCGTCAAACGGGAAGGTTTGCGACGTCGTTTTTATCAGCAGGAGAGGGTGCGGCGACGGGGACGCGGTCGCTGAGATTGACGGAAGCAGAATTGGAGAGCATGCTGGCGTCGTCGTTTTCGTCGTCAAGGTCATCGGAGGTGGAGACATTGACGCAGGACCAACGATCAAGGGAGGCGAAGAAGGCGGAGGCCACGCTTGATCCGAACCAGCTAGCCATGCCGTTGAAGGTCTCCGATGACAAGCACCACGATCCCTGGTTCTCCATCCCTCAATAATCAGTGTGATCTTTCGTCCTCTGATTTCGCAGAATCAGATTGAGTTCCCTCTTAGATTACAGAGGAGAGAGAAATCGCAAAGAATGGTCAAAACAGATTGGGTCAATTATTCACTTCTGCTCTTAAAATGCTTAAATTATGCAATCTATTTTTATTATAAGATAATAAACTCGGTAATTTTTTTTTATCAAAATATAATTTATTAAAACATATATTTTTAGAATTTTATTTGATAATATTTATTTTATATTAATAATAATAAATTTAATTTATTCCTAATTTATTCTATTAATATTTTTAAAAGTAATTAAATATATATTTAATAGTCATTACATTATATAAATTAAAATGATGAAATAGATAAAAATAATGTATCATTTTTTGTATATTTATAATTTTAAACAATATATTTAATTATAATATAACAATATAATTGTAATATTTATAATGTACTTATAAATAATATTATAATTATATTCTTATATTATAATTGAGTGTATATAATATTTTATTTAAAAATAAATATAATTATATTATTTTAAAATAAATTATGTAATATAAATAATTTAAAAAAATAAATTTTTTGATACATTTATAATTTTAAATATACTAATATATAATTATAATATAAATATATAATTATAATATTATTTTTACAAAATTTAATAATATTATAATTATATTATTATATTATAATTAAATAATACATTAAAATTAATACATCTCACACAAAATGTACTTTACCATAACAGATTTGAACGTCGATTCTCACAATCACATTACAAGAATAAAAATAAGGAAAAAAAAAAGAAGCAAATAATGGCCGCATATCATTGTCGCGTTATTTGATATTCATGAGCTTGTGCCATCGGGCGACAGGAAAATTAATACAGATTTACTGTAGATAACGGTTTATAAATTTTTATACAAATAACATTAAAAAAATTTAAAAAATATGAACTATTAAATTAAGATTCAACTGTCTAAATTTTTACTGTATATTCTATATTATTGTAAAAAAATTTGCTCTCCTCCAACTTTCGAGTCATTGTAGAATTTTTATATTTTCAATTAATTAAAATAAATTAGGTCAAAACTCTACTCATTAATCAAATGAGCTTTGGTCTAATTGAGGGTTGTTAGTAGATGATAATATATATTTGTTCCTTATTAGAGTGTTTTTCAGTTCACGATTAAAGTTGATAAAAGAAAGATGACAACAACTAATGAAAAAGTTAAAATGAGTAACATTACTATTTGAGAGTTTTTTTTTTAAGATAATTAAACTGTTGGATCAAGATCTAATAATTTATAATCTTTTTATACAAATAAAATTAAAAAAATATGAACCATTAAATTAAAATCTTATAGTCCAAATTTTTACTATAAATTTTATATTATTGTAAAAAATTTGCTCTACTCTAACTTTTAGGTCAATGTAAAATTTTTTTTTATTTTCAATTAATTGAAATAAATTAGGTCAAAACTCTAGTTATTAATCAAACAAACTTTGGGCTAATTGAGGGTAGTTAATAGATGACAATGTATACTTGTTCCTTATTATAGTGCTTTTTAATTTATGATTAGAGTTGATAAAGAAGGATGACAAGAATTAATGAAAAAGTTAAAATGAGTAACATTACTATTTGAGAGTTTTTTTTAAGATAAATAAACAGTTGGATCAAGATCAATAGCTTATAATTTTTTTGTACAAATAAAATTAAAAAAATATGAACCATTAAATTAAGATCAACAGTCCAAATTTTTACTATAAATTTTATATTATTGTGAAAAATTTGCTCTCCTCCAACTTTTGGGTCAATGTAAAATTTTTATATTTTCAATTAATTGAGATAATTTAGGTCAAAAGTCTAGTTATTAATCAAATGAACTTTGATCTAATTGAGGGTAGTTAATAGATGACAATGTATACTTGTTCCTTATTAGAGTGCTTTTTAATTCATGATTAAAGTTGATAAAGAAGGATGACGAGAACTAATGAAAAAGATAAAAAAGTTAGAATGAGTAACATTACTAATTGAGAGTTTCTTTTTAAGATAAATAAATGGTTGGATCAAGATCTAATAGCTTATAATTTTTTTTGTACAAATAAAATAAAAAACAATATGAACTAAGATCCAACAATCTAAATTTTTACTGTAAATTTGATATTATTATAAAAAATTTGCTCTCCTCCAACTTTCGAGTCATTGTAAAATTTTTATATTTTCAAATAATTGAGATAATTTAGGTCAAAACTCTACTTATTAATCAAACAAACTTTGGTCTAATTGAGGGTAGTTAATAGATGACAATGTATACTTGTTCCTTATTAGAGTGCTTTTTAATTCACAGTTAAAGTTGATAAAGAAGGATGACGACAACTAATGAAAAAGTTAAAACGAGTAACATTACTATTTGAGTTTTTTTTAAAGATAAATAGAATACAAAAGAAAGATTTAAATACTTCTACTAATTATCTAAAACTTAAAATTTTCTTACCTCAATATTAAGAGATTTGTAATAGAATCAAATAAGTAGATAGTATTGGTATAATTACAATTACATCTTATTCAATTAAAAATTTATCACAATCACGTTCTAGCTATAAAACTAATATTTAGAATCTCATAAATTATTCCATTTTATTGATCACTTTTTTCTTTTTCTAAAATGAAATTTAAAATAGTGGTCGATTTCTTAGAAATGATATTCTATAACATAATTGAACTTCATAACAGACATTCGTTGGAGCACCCAAGCAAGCAGGCGCATCTGGTGTAGTGGTATCATAGTACCCTCCCACATTACTGATCGGCGTTCGATTGCCCAGATGCGCAATTGTAGCTGGTTCCTTCATTAACATTATTTTGCTTTGCATTTTATATATTTGTTTTGAAGAATATTGTAGTTATCCGCCTAAAAATATTGAAGGCATAACAATTTAACCTGCAACGAAGAAACTAAAGAGGCAGATGATCATGAAAAGCAATTTAAGAACTCAAGAGGTTGTTGATTAATACAAGCTTTAGATTAAATTAGCACTGTGTGATTTTGGCGACGAAAGTTGAAACTCAAATCAGGATTTTAGCGAAGGTTGATCTGAGTATAGTCTATTAGACTTGAGGCTAACATTTGCAAAACCCACCACTGTAAATAAACATTTGCATTTTATATATTTGTTTTGAAGAATATTGTAGTTATCCGCCTAAAAATATTGAAGGCATAACAATTTAACCTGCAACGAAGAAACTAAAGAGGCAGATGATCATGAAAAGCAATTTAAGAACTCAAGAGGTTGTTGATTAATACAAGCTTTAGATTAAATTAGCACTGTGTGATTTTGGCGACGAAAGTTGAAACTCAAATCAGGATTTTAGCGAAGGTTGATCTGAGTATAGTCTATTAGACTTGAGGCTAACATTTGCAAAACCCACCACTGTAAATAAACATTTGCATTTTATATATTTGTTTTGAAGAATATTGTAGTTATCCGCCTAAAAATATTGAAGGCATAACAATTTAACCTGCAACGAAGAAACTAAAGAGGCAGATGATCATGAAAAGCAATTTAAGAACTCAAGAGGTTGTTGATTAATACAAGCTTTAGATTAAATTAGCACTGTGTGATTTTGGCGACGAAAGTTGAAACTCAAATCAGGATTTTAGCGAAGGTTGATCTGAGTATAGTCTATTAGACTTGAGGCAACATTTGCAAAACCCACCACTGTAAATAAACATTACTTAGACAAGCTGACAAAATGGCCAGCGACACAAAATCAGACAATATGAGTAATTAGGACCAATTAATTATGAGATGGAGTGTAAATAAATAGAAATACTCGTGAGTTAGAGTTATGATGTATCTAGTTGTATGTAAAGCGAAATTTATTTCGAGGCAGTTTCTACCTGAGCATTAACCACGTTAAGACACATTAGATTTGGAAAGAAAATTGAAATGGTGAATCTTTATGCCTAAACTATTTTAACTAGGATGTTAGTCACTGTCCACCCTAACATTACCATCTAATGGCATGGTTTATAACGATTCTAAATAAAAAACAAAAAACAGAAAATAGAACTCTTCTGCATACTATTGTCTTCCCATCTTATCTTAAAAGCATTAAGAAATTGAGGCTACTTACTATAGTGGTTGTCTTTGCTGAGAAGTTAATATTTTGATGAGAGAGAGAGAGAGAGAGAAGGATTCGAGTCATCGCTAAAACCATTAAGCTGTGGCTAACTTGTACTACTTGCTTGTAAATCATAACCAGTAACTTGCGAGGTTATTAGAGTTTTCAAAACTACACAAGGCTCTTCCATTTTAGTGAAGAAACCCCATAGGAATCTGCATGAATGGCTGAAATCACTTTAGTCTTTATTAATTACGGCCAACAAAACCTGCTTAAGGGATGTGTTATTGAATGCTCAAACTCGGATGCTTTATTAGTTATCAGATATCACCCGTCATCTTCCCCTCCATGTTGTGGGTTTTAACTTTGAAGGGATCAACATGAATAGTACCTTCCCAGTTCCCACTGGACAACTTGAAATAATTCTTTATTCTTTAAATGGGTCAAGACTCATGAGACAAAGGTTGCTTGACATTTTAACAATCCCAAAGAAAGGTTTTCCCCTCTCTCAAATCCGACTGAAATAGAGTATTCGCTTGAAAGTCGTCAAGCAGGCTTTACCATGCGAGCTGCTTAATAATTAAAATATTCATTCCTTTAATTAACAGTATCTGATACATAATTTTTTGTACTCTATCAATAAGAAAAAGCCATCCAAGAAAGGCATATTGCAATTCTCAGTCTCGTATGAACCAATGTGGCCAATAATTGACCATCGTTAACACCCAGGTCTTCTGTGTTTGTTCTGCGCTATATATATGCTTGGCAAAGCATACCAACTCAAGCAATCCCCTTTCTGTAGGAAAGCTTGGACTTCCAGCAATGCGGAAGCTTGTATAGCATCTTGGGCTTCTTTTCATGCTTAGCGTTTTTCCAGCTTCAAAGGCTGAAAGCGAAGAGCAAGCGATTGTGATAAGATGTTGCAGTTACTGTAATTGTAGTCGCAGATGCAATTGTGATGGGACGCAGTTGTGTTGCAGTTATTGCAATTGCAGTTGCAAATCTGATTATAATTGCATATTAAGAAGACTGGCACAAGAAATTTAGTAAAAAACGCAATTATATTGAAGAACCTTCCTTTGAATATATTAACATGAGTATATTCTTTTTACAAGTTCAATTAAAAAACGTTCGTTGAAAAAAAACTCTTCTCAATATCGTAGACTCCCTATGCCCTTGTCCTTGCACTGTTATCTGAGCCCAATTCAACAATAAAGTCCAATCCGGAGCCCAACTGATATTGATGGGCAAATAATTGGTTAAATAAATAATTATATGGACTAAATTCTAATTAGTTAATTAAAAAGTAATTTTTTTATGTTTAATTGTAACTAATCACTTGATGGGAGTGATTAATAAAATATGTGATAATTTGAAATTTAAATTATTAGATAATAAATAGTTATCAAATAATTATGATCGTTATATGATAATAAATGTTTATTTAGAAACTAATTCCTATCTCCACCTATAAATAGAGATTATGTGTTCTCTCCAAATTCAGAACTAATACACATGTAAATTAAGGAAGGTTAAGAGATAAAAACACACTCTTCCTCTCTTATAATTTTTTTTTCTGAGATTAGGAATCTAAGGGTTTACGCACTACAAGAAAAACACTAATTAGGGACAGATTTTTCCATCCCTAATTGTGCAAAAATCTGTCCCTAATTTATTTGAGACAAATTCTGGGACGGAAAAACATCCATACCACAAATTGAAGTTATAAATCATTAGGGACGAAAAATAAAATCTGTCCTTAAATTTGGGACAGATATTTCCGTCATAAACAAAACTTTTGTCCCTTATGAGAAATATTATAATCTTGTTTAAGGATCAAAATTCCATCCTAAATTTCTTCCAATTTGGGATTGAATTTTGTGAGGAAATATTTTGTCCCAAATAGGGATAGAATTATTCTATCTCAAATATCTATCTCAGAATGTGACAAAATATTCTGTCTCAAATTGAAACGTAATTATTCTCTCTCAAATAGCTCTCCTAGATTAGGAGAAAAAAATCTAATTTAGGACGGAACTACTAATACATCCCTAAATTCCATCTACATTTCGTCCCTAATCTGTCCCTATTTTACAATATGCAAACATATCTATCTCTAATTCGTCCCTATTTTACAATCTTAAAATATCTCCGTCCCTGATCTATCCATAATCCGTCCCTAATTTGTAATTTGAGAATTTTTCCATGCTTATTTTGTCTCTAAATTTTACAGTCCTATTTCATATTATATTGCTATTGGACATTTGCACACCTAAATACAGATAATATGGCAGATAACCAATGGACTAAAATATATAAGTAGTCATAATATTAACAATAAAGTACATACATAAAACTAATCCATAATAAAATCCAACATAATATAAATATCAAGCAAATCCTAATGTAATTATCAAAATGACATAGTTTTCTAAATTAACAATGAAGGTGAAAAAGAAGAAAAAGGAACAAAAAAAAGAAGAAGAAGATAAACTTAAAGTTTTTCAATACAAAAATTGACAGAACAGTCATTGCCATAATCAAAATAGAGAGATTAGCAGAGAAAAGAGATAATAATGTTAAAAAAATGATGATGATAAAAATTAGTCATTTTTCATAGAGATGAGAATCTATTATTGTTGCCAGGGAGTGAGTCATGGGAGAGGATCAATAAGACAAGAATGGTAGGCTTTGCATCTATATAGACTTTAAAACAAATTTAAATCATTAGTTAGAGTAAGACAAGAAAACCAAGTTGGGAATTTACCATCAAACAATACAATTTATGTGTAAATCAAATTTGGGGCAAAGTGTTATATATATGTATATGAAACAAGGCTTCAGCTACAATGCCAATATATCATCAACTAAGTTTGATTCGGATAGTACAAATTTCACAAATTAATCTACTCCATCAATGAACTTATCACTTAGTCCTTTTTTATTCTGGTCTCGTCAATTATACCCAAGCGTTCAATCGTATATTAATATTTAAAAATGATTTGGGCTTGCAATTGGATTAAAGTTAATAATTTTTTAATATGGAGGGGCTGGGGTGCTGAAAAAAGAAGAAAAATCTGCCCAGTTTCAAGAAAGTGGTGGGCTTTTCAAATTGGGCCAGAATAAACAGAAGAAGTATATTAAGGAGATGGCCCAAGGTGAAAAACTAGATGGAAGAGAAACATCGCTCAAGGAGATAAAGACTAAGGTTTTGGAGGTCGATCTCAAAAGGGAGGAAGCGGGTTCAGCCCAGAAAAACGGTAACCCAGCAAACTTTGCGGTTGAGATATCATCTGATGACGACGGCGATGAGGAGAAAGCTGTTGTTCCTTGTAATCAATCGAATATGTGAGAGCAACTTCGGGGTCATTTCAAGCCAAATATGAAATCCACCATCTATATATATGTTCAATTCCAATATTTAAAACCATTAATTACTTTATGGTTAGTTACGGGGCGAGAATATAACTCAAGGTCAAGCTATTTAAATGGATAGCGAGAGTGAAATGCTTTTCGTTCCCTATCCCAAATACCATGTTACAGTATTAAAGAAATAAAAAAGTCGTAAATGATAGACCAAAGTTATACCATGCAAATTAATGAAGATGGACAACTGGCATAATTTGTTTATTCTTAAAATACCTTACTACTTGGCGACAAAAGAAGACATGAAATGAAAATAGAAGAAAAAAGCAACAAAAATTTGCGGGTGGGTGAAAGATGCCAAACCAATGCGCGAAGCCAAGGGATATTACTTGTTGAATTTTATTTTTTCAGTGTAATGAAAATTCACTAATTTAAAGGGTTCCCAGTTTCCAAGTCTCCCCTCTCAGTCTCATTGGCTTGGGTCCCAGGTTGATTAAAGAGGTTGAACTGATAACGACAGAACAAGCACAAGGCCACCGTCACTGAAACTGAAGACACGTTAATGACGAACCACCAAATTGGAGGAACGATGGCCAACACAAGCAGCTCACAGGCAAGTGCTCCAGATATATGGCAAACTGTAAGCTTCAAATTGGGCGAATGATCGTTAACTTGATTCAATTGAAAAATAATGAGTGCAATGACATAGATGAATACTGTTATGAGAAAAAGCGTCATGATGGCAGGATGTTCTTTGAAGGGACTGTTGCATGATCCTTCATACTTGATTCCAATCAAAGTAAGCAGCAGTCCGGTCAGGTAAGCGTAAATGGTGTGAAATGAAGAAATGAATTCCAAAGCTGAGGCCCTTCAACAAATTTATTTAAAAAAAAAGAAAGAAAAAAGAAAGTCAAAAGGAGAAAAAGCACATAAAAGGAAAGATACAGAAGACAGAGGAAGAGAGAGTAACCTTGGTGGCGTAGTATGAGAGCCTACAGTAATGCTATTTGAAGTAGAATTGTGGGGAGGAGGAAAGATAAAATGGAAAAAGCCTAAGATGGAACTCCACATGAATGAAATTAAACCACTATTCATGCTTTTGCACTCGACGGAGACACTCTAAGCTGGATTTTTAGTAAACTGAGCAAATCTGTCACTAAATCATTAGGCCAGAGAGGGTATATATACGGGATTTCAGGTCAGAAAATCGTGCACTTTTAGTACACGTGGGATTGCTAACATTGTTCAGAAGGCAACTCCAACTCCAAAGTCAGCACGAACTTCAAAACATAATATTAAAATAATCACAGACAAGGACATAATGCAGGACCACTCACATATGCTTAGTGGGAATGTAGGTTGGTGCACGCTGGAACTGGATCACCCACGGTGAAAAATCTACAAAATCTGGAGTGAAATATGAGTTATTAGATTTTAATTTAATAATTCGTATTTTATTTATTTATTTAAAATAAAAATATAAAATAAAATATGAGTTATTAAATTAAAATTTAAAAACTTATATTTTATTATAAATTTTGTAGTAAAATATAATTATTGGTGATTTGCAGGGCTAAGTAGAGAAATCAAGAATGAAGAAAGATGAAACAGATATTACTAAAAGGTAATATAGTAATATACACATCAAAATTAAAGAAAAAAAAGACTTTTTTTGGTTATCAAAACAAAAAGAAAAGAAAAACGAATTTGCTACTTGTCCTGACAAAATCATAATTCAATTTTGATGTGTATATTACTATATTACCTCTTAATAATATCTGTCTACAGCTTCATCTTTCTTCATTCTTGATTTCTCTACTCACGTATGTTTATTTTGATATATTTTAATATACTCATTTTAATTTATATGTTATATGTATTTATTTTGATTAAACTATTTTTTATATTAAGGAACTGAGATTAGTGGGTATTGTATAAATATAGTCTCCGTTCTTTGATTAAGTGAAAAATAATTTGGATAAAACATAGTTATATCTTTACTAAACTATTTTATAATTATAACATAGCAACTACATGGTTTTCAAATTATCTAAATATGCTTACAGATAATTATATAATACTCAAATTAAATTATATAGTTAAATTATATAGTTATATTTTTCTTGTATTTATTTAAAAAAATATAATAGCAATTATATAAAGAACTATATTTAAGTCTAATCTGAATAATTTTAACAATTTTAGACCCATTCTCTAGTATATAATAAATTCAATATCCATAAAATGTGACCCTAATTATTCGAAGAAATCTCAAAATTTGTAATTTTTTTTAAACAAGCGATACAATTATTCAAATAAATTTACAGAAAACAATTATACAGCTATTAATATTAATTAAGTATACGATTTGAAATAATTTATACTCAAGAATTTGAGGAAGTGAATTGAAGGACTAACAGCTTTATTTGGTACGTGGAGAATACCACCCTCCTCAAATCTGAATTTGAAACTATGAAAATTTTGACAAGAATTCTCAGACCCAAATTTAGACCTATTCATGATCCGTAAATTTTAATCCAACCAATTAAACTATAAAGATAGCCATCGGGCACGGTATTTTGATCTTCTTCAGCAAAGGCTTTCAACAATAGTGGATAGCCTGCCGTTTCAATTATCCATTAATTTGCGTAATCTTTTTATTATAAACTATTTGAATAAAATTTAAAATCACATGTAGTCAATACTAAAATATTTGACTGCATATAATTATTTAAATTTAATTTAACTGTCAAATTAAATAAATTTTCATATATTAATCATCAAATCTGCATACTTTTTCCATAATATAAGAAATTCTGATCCACTTTAATTAATATTTTTTGGGTTGTAATTAATGGGACGTTGTTTGATAAAATTAGTGAATGGTGGTGAATTCTTTAGAAATTCTATAATAATATAGAAGGAAAGCGGTTATCCGTAACGCATTGCAATACAATAATTCTGCAGTAAAATATAAGAGCCTTGTTTCCTTCAGAGAAGTGTATTAATCTCAACAGTTACTTGTCAGTTTTGGCAAAGACTAGAATGTCCAACGACTGTACCAAAGCATTGGTTTTAGCGATAGTTAGCAGTTATCCTAGCAAAATATTTTCTTAGTACAATTATGTATGATTTTCAATTGCCGTGTCTTGACCACTTTCAATGCTTCTACAGTGGGCCAAGAGAACAACTAACCATGTTGGAATATACATACTTTTTGATGAGAAAACTTTTCTTTTAAAGTATCCTGTACCAATAAAATACCATCCTTAGATGAAAGATTGCATGAAAGTGAAGTCAGTAATGGAGATTGGACGAGATCGCAACGTTAAAAAAAACTTAAGTACATGTGATTTTTCTGGAGATTTATTATGAGGTAATATTGCGAGAGAAGATTAAAAAAATATATCTAATGATACTTTTTTTATCTTTTCTTTTCTCAGTGTATGTTATGTTAGTATAAAGTATAAATTAAAATTTGAAAGAGTAGAAATTACAATTTTTTATATATTTTATTTCAATTCTTAATTCTCTTATTATTTGATTTTTTTTCTCTTTTTAATCTCTTAAAGAGTATTTTTATTTTGTTTTTTTTAATGTTGATAATTATACTTTACATTTACATTCGTTTATACTTTTTTAATCTCTCTTGACTTTTAGGTTTGATAAAATATGTCTTACTATTATTATTATTATTATTATTATTATTATTGTTATTAATATTATTATCATCATTATAACACTCTATTAATTTAAAAAATAATTTCTGCCTTGCCCACTCACTTAAAAAAAAAGAGTTATTTTTCTAAAACCGACGTTAACCATGTTGTCCTGTTGCTGTGTGTGCCGCGCTCTGCAATGGGTTGGGTGGCCCACCGTTTGTGTCTGCTACGACACCATGCTCTGCCCGCTGCGTCTCCCTACTTCACTCACCCAAGGTCTGCTTCCACCATGATCTATCTCCCTTTTTCCTCTTTCTTACTAATCGATCTTTTACTTTTGTGCTTAGTTGGTGTGATGTTTCGATATTAAGACGTTAAGAATTGTTAAGGCTATTTGATTGTTTCTCTGTTGCCCTTGACTTGATTGATTATAGTGAGAAAACCTTCTCTGATGGATCTTTGGCTTTTCCTCGATTGATAAAACTTGCCTATCTGCAAATCCAATTCCAAATCAAACCCCACATCTAATATTTTAAAAGGAAACTATCTAGCATTTAATCACGCTCCCTCTGTAATTATTCCCTTATAAACCAACTAGACTTTGACTGGTAGAATTTGATTTTGAATCCTGTCTAATTTAAGGTCAGTTTTATTACTTTATCTTATGCTGATAATTACCTAAGCAAGTGAAGGTAATTTATCTCTCTCTCTCTCTCTCTAGTTCCACACTCGACAATACTAGCAGCGGTGGCAATTCCCCCATCATCAACTGGCTCATCTCTTGTCCTGCTAATTCCCACACCCCATTGAAATTGGATTTTTGCTAGCATATATTATTAGTATCCATTTCCAAACATTAGATTTTTGCTGGATTTTTGCCAAAATTGCTTTTTCCCTCTAAAATATTTGAACATTAGAGATGAAGATAAGGTGTAATGGGGAAGTTCTGCAATGCAGGTTTCTATTAGCAAAAATAATTTGTTATGCTGTGGAGGTTATAGCTTCATTTTGTTTGTACTTGGGTTTGACAACTTAGACGAAGCTCTTTAATTTTCCTATCTTCTTTTTCTTAGCCTTGGTATGATGAGATGCTAATTTTCCTTGGTATTCGCTGGGCTTGCTTCATATTGTCTCTTATTTTACTACTTGTAATTTGAACGTATATAGGCTGAAGCAAGTCTGATACATAATGGGCTTTTTCGTTAGATTTATGGTCCTAATATCTGATATTATTCCAATTCTACCTTCGGATAAGCCCAGACTTATCAGAACCATTTTGAGTGGTCTCACTTTTCATATTTACATATTATTTCAGAAGATCAGAAACATTGTATATATAGTGTGTGGCAAGTTTGGCATACATGCAGTCAATTTAATAGATATGAACATCAATTTAATATTGCAAGCCAAAGCAATTTTTGTTTGGAAAATTGGATGTGTTATACTACTGATCAAGAAGAATGAAATACTTCAACCTTCAAAACAGAAATAATTTTTTTGTGATTTGAATCTTTACATAGTGATGATCAAGTCAAGTACGTAAAAATGTGCTATGTATGATCAATATATAAGTATTATTCAATACAAGGGGGAAATATATTAATATTATCAAGACTAATAAATAAAAGGTGTTGGACTTTGAACTACGAGCATCGGAGCATATATATAACTTTTACTTAGACTTTCAATCATAGTGTTGCATGTAGAAATATAGAGAGAAGTCTCTGTACACCAAGTAATATACTTAGACATTTTGACTCGTAAATATAATAGAATTTATATGACATTTTATCATAATAAAATTGGAGAAAATATTTTACATTGTCCCATCAAGCATCATATTATTATATAAACCTTCAAAACAATGGTCTTATGTCTCATATTCGAAGAGAAAAAGCAACATGGCAAGTTATTTTGCAATTAATTTTGTCCTTCTGCCATGTTTATGAAAAAAAAATTTTTACATGCGCGTAAAGTTTCTTGTTATCTATATGTTATTCAATAAAATGAAATCAAATTTGCATACAATATTATAGGAGTAAATACCATTAGTCCTTTTCAGATTTGCATCCTTTTAATTATAAAATTGACTCCATCTATTGTCTTAAAACATTGCAAGCCAAAGCCATCAAAATAATAAATTGCTTTCAACATGAAGCCTTATTATTACAGATCAGAAACAGTGAATATATAATGTGTGGCAAGTTTGGCATACAAGCATTCAATTTAGTTTATCTTGATTCGTTTGAGTGAGTTACTATATTGACATTCTTCTGTTTCTTTTAGTATATATATGTGAGTTCATTCTTTCGAACCAACGCCTTAGCATTTATTTTTCTAATTTGCTAGTGAATTTAGTCCCCAAATTGTTTGCACTGCCTTAATATTATGATTTATTAATTAACCCATATATATAATCGGGTTTTATATACACCTAAATTTCTTATATGCAAATATGATATAATGGGTTTCTTTTTAATTGCAGGACACTTATTCTTTCAATTGGTAGCTTGAAGTTGGGATTTTGTTGACTTTTTGTACATAGGTATGTTGACACATATGAGAAGCTTTATTAATTATTTTGGTTTTGATGAGAGGTGACTGTTATATGAACGTCTTTAGTGGAAAAATAATATAACCTATTGTGATATAGTTGATAAGCATTGTGATATAGTCTTATTGGTCCTAAGAGAATGTAAGAATATAGTCTATTGTGATATAGTTGGTAACTATTGGGATACAATCTATTCTTCTTTTGATTGACCAAAAAAATAGTTTGTTCTTATTTTGTCTGTTAAGATAGGCTTTTTGTATGTGGTAACTGGTAAGATAAGAAGCATACACATGAATCAAATTATTTTTAATTATGCAATAGCTATTCGGCTATTCCTATTATGATGTGGACCTAACAATAAGGGCCTTCTATCCTTTTTTTTATTATTCTGAGTATGTCTCTCCATGCATAATTAGGTGGGTGATGGATAAAAGTTAGATTAGTAAGCCACAAATTTCACCAGAATATATCAATGGGGTTGAAGGTTTTCTTGATTTGCATTCTCCAAACCTAATGTAAAAAGAGTTATAAAATGTCCATGTATTTGTTGTGGTTTTAAAAAAATGTTTTACAAGAGACATCACATATGACCACATGATATGCAACAAGGCTCCATTAAGGTATACTACTTGGATTAGGCATGACAAACTTATAGAGGAGGAAGGTCATAGTAGCTGTAGTGACATCAGTAGAACAAGTAGGAGGGGATATGCGAGAATTGTTGCATGATGCCTTTTGGGTATTTAGAGAAAGAGACAACAACAAATTGAGATTACCTAATCATTTTACTGATGAAATTCAAATGGATTCCAATAATGGGCATAATGGGGAAACACATAACTTCATTGACTTAATCAATGATGAAAATGAAGAATTGTATTATGGTTGCACAAAGTGTTCAAATCTCTCATTTTTTGTGAGCTAATGCAAAAAGGAGAAATTAGAAACCATGGAACTAGAGTATATTCAAGAGAGAACTTAAATGACCAATATGTTGCAATACTTTGCTTAGCGTTTTGGAGTACCTCTTGATATTCTTCACGTACCAAAACCATCTTCTCCATAAGTAATGCAAATTTTAACTTAGAATGTTATCAATTAAACAAAATCATCATGAATTTTTACTTTAAATGTAATGCTTTAAGGTACCTGATGCGGGTAGTGCTGAATAATCACAAGAAGGATGCCAACAGTCGTATGAAGCTAGGCATAATCTTTGACTTAATCCTCTAATAGTTGTTGTGATATTTAAACTGATGTGATTGTTGTTAAACACCACTTTTATGTCATAGATGAGATTATTTATTATTGAGATACTTAATGTAGACTAATATTTATTTAATATAAGTTTATGCTATACATTCAAATGTGGAAACCAAAAAAGAAAAATTCATTTAAGCATTACAAATAATGTAAGGTTTAAGCTAAATGATACAAATTTGAATCTTACTCATTTGCGTCGATCATTAGCGTTGTTAGAACATGCAAATAGCATAAGCTCTAGCATCGATTTTTATTGTTGTTAACTTCACATTTAGGCATCAATTTAGAGTCGATTATTACTGTTGTTAAGCATGAATCAAATAATTCATGTAATGTTGATCAAAATTGATGTTATCTGATGTATTATAATTTGTTCATATTGCCAACGGTGAAAAATGACATTAGTTAAAGAAACTAACATCGGTTATAACTGACATTAGAGTATTCCTTCTATGACATTGGTTATTCTAACGGATTTTAAAACTGCCATTAAATGGTGTATCGATGCTGCATATAGCAACGGTCTTGATAAATGACGTTAGAACTTTTAGTATCAATCATAATTGATGTTAAACACCTATTTTGACCAACACTAAAAATCTTTTTTTTTGTAGTGAGTGACTAAACAACTATATGAAAAAGATTCCAACTTCCACCAACTCCAGCTCTTATATATGAACCTTTCTTCGAAGCCTCCCATGAAGTTGAAACAGACTTTACTTTCTCCCATGTCTCAGCCTCATCTCCTTCTCTATGTGCCATTACCTATCAACACTAAGCTTTCAGACTCCCAACACACCTTGTCGCCAACATAGGCCTCTTTGTTTTTTGTCGCTATGCCTCCATGACGGTTCAAGGATCTTTGAATAATTAAATCCTTGTCACCACCATACACTATTTTTTCACCATTTATTGTCTTCTCCCTTTGTGGCCATACATGCATTTACGAAGTACCCTGTGCTTCTTTGACTATTTCTATTTTTAATGATTTTAAATATTCATCATGATTCATTTTTTAAAATTAAAAGTAAATGCTTTTCAAAAATAAATTACTTATTTAAAAAATTTGAAGTATGCCAAACAGGCTATTAACCTATGTCTTTCTATGGGTATTTACGATTGACCTTGTCGCCACCATATGCGCCTTGGTCACATAACCTACCGTCTTTTGTAATCCTACCTTATTCTTTTGCCACCATTGATGTTTTCGACTCCTACACCTAGCCTACTTTGGCCTCATCAATATCTTATTCGGCTTTGCCACCTTTGTCTCTCTTGGAATCATCAAATATCTTGTCTATTACGAACTTATGCATGCTGCTGCAAAACAAAGACATACTTCACAGAGGGCTTGTGATTTAGATATAAATATACTCATAAATTTGGTTTGCAGTCGGCTAATCATTTAATAACCCATTTCTCCATAGCTGAGCCTGTTCAGTTTACTCACACTCCACCTTATAGTCTTCTTGACATTTTTAGCTTCTTTTTCTCTTTCACTTCTCTCGAGTACACAAAGTATGGATGGAGGTTTAATTTCTTTCTTAAGGAGCTCCATCTCAAGCTTTTCTCATTTTATCTATGTTCCTCCCACCAATTCAACATTATGTAGCAATAATGTAAGCGTTCAAACTACGCCTCTAAGGTTACTATTTGTTACATTTGTCTTCTATATCATTCCTTTTGTGTGGTTTTTCTGATTTTGACATATATTTTTTCTTATATCTGTTGAAGGGCCTCATATTTAAATTATATTCCTTCACTTTACACCATTTACGCTTACCAGACTGGAGTGTTGCTTACTTTGATTGGAATCAAGTATAAAGGATCTGGCAACAACCCCTTCAAAGAACATTTTGTCATCATAACACTTGTTCTCATTGTAATATTAGTCTATGCCATTACACTTATAACTTTTCCCTTAAATCAAGTCAACAATCACCACCCAATTTTACATTAATGGTAGATTTTTCTTTCATTCCCTCCCTCTTTCCTCAACACCTTGGGATTTCACAAGTTTCAACATTGAACTTTAAAAAAAAAAAAATTTGTTCTATTTGCAGTTTATTTAATGAAAGTCGACTTTTTTAGCGACCTTGCTGGAAGATTCGGTGTCAAAATAGAAAAACAGAGGCGTGAGGATGGAATAGGGTTATCCACCTATAATTGGATTTCTTTTTCTCCAATATTCTATAGATCAGGAACTAAGTAGTTTAAATATAATATGGGAGATGAAAGTTTTGTTAAGTATGATTGGTAGGGAGGACCGAAGTGGTAACTATAAAACCATTTACGTTTGTTATTTGCATTCATAATAAAATACCATCAACTTGCTCCCTGTAAAACTTGTTTATATCATTTTTGTCTTTTTTTTCCTCAACATATTTAGATTTTTCTTCTTTCTCTGATTCTCTTCGCAGTACTTCATCGCCACCAGCAGAGTTCAATTCTCCATAAAATATCCCTCTTCTCCCACTGTCCCGATCTCTCTCTCACTAACGAACCTCTCCCTCTCATGTTGCTAGCTTACCAATGGACACGAGCTAAGAGGTGGAGAATAGAACTGTTGGAATAATTTTAATATTTATGGATTAGTATTAACTATTTTATTATATTAATATCTTGTTAATACTATTTAGGCAATTAATGTTATAATTTATAAACTGAGAATGAATTGGGTTATATTTTAATATATGTGGATAATCGGTGATGAGTTCGATTATTCACAAGCCCACTGGGCAGAAACCCAACCTACAACCCAAGAGTATTAGTAATCATCTTGTCAGATTACTAATTTAAGATTGTTATCCAGAGAGAGATTTTATAGGCTTGATTTTGATTGATTAATTAAATTTAAATTGTTTTAAAGATTCTGGAGGATTTTACTGTAATAATATTGATTTATTATATTATTAAATAAAATCCTATAAATAACACACTGAAGTCCTAGTTTTAAAAACACACTAAATCTATCATTCTTTCTCTGCCGTCAAAACAATATGAGTAACGCTTTTAGGCATTGTAGGTTGAACTTCTTAGACTAACCAATACTTAGATCAACGATGACATCTTCATCAGGTCAGATTGTCAATTTATTTATTCTCCCAATTTATTTATTACTGCTCAATATACTCTCTCAGTCACTTCTGCATGTTCTTCTCACTGCCTTCTCCATCTCTTAGTTCTATTTTCTTTTTACTCCTCTAACTCATTTCTTCGAAACCTTTTTTTACATAAGTTCTCCATTTTCTCATCCTCTCTCTCGGGTTCTCTCTATTCACTATCGTTTCTTCGTACTATTTCTACTCTTTTTCTTAACCTATGGACAAGGCTCTTTATTCCCCTCACTTCAACCCTTTCTTCTTTCTCGATGCATCTCCTGCTGGTGCTTGGTGCCATGCTGCTGCTTGAGCAAAATGCAGAGGATGGTTGAAGAATGAAGATACTTTAGGCTGGGTTGAAGAATGAAGATGTATGAATGTTTGTTTGGGCTGGCCTCTATTTCCATCTTATTTCTTTTATAGAAAGGTGGGCTGGATTCATGAAGCATGTCTAATGCATAGTTTTTTGTTCATATAATGTAAATTTGGATTAGAAAAAGGGACGTGTATGCAACTCAGTAGACTCGATTCAAATCCAACGAGTCTATTGAATTTGATCGTTAGGTACGAATTTAATTGAGTTTGAGTTGATTTCAAATTTTTATCTTGATTTAAATCGGTTCTTTTACCTAAAAACATAAACTCCACAAGTCTAAAGAGTTGACTCCTGAATTTGACAGTAATGCCCCTATGTATTATATTTAATTACCTAAAATATTGCATTAATATATTATTACATTTACCTCCCACTTCTCTCTGAACTTTCCTCACTCACCTTTATGCTCTCTCCCAACCGGCTGACCCCCACTTCCACGCACACATTTCTCTTTTAGCATTAACCAAAAAAAAATATATATTAAATTAATACACAATCAACATGTATGATATATTATTATTACATATTTTTTTAATATATAACGTAATACTTAAATTAATACAACTATTTTTAAAAATTCATTAAAGAATTTTCAAATTTTACTTTGAAGTTCTATTAAAAAGTTGTCGAGTAATTCTTTCATCTATTTATATTTTAAGTTCTACTAATTTAATTATTTGTATGAATAAATGATTTCAACTATTTGTTAACCTTAATGTGAAATATTTTAATGACTTGAAATATAGAAAATAATAAAATAATAAATATGTAGAGTATTTTAATCAAAATAAATACATTAAATATATCAAAATGTACTAGAATAAGTACATACGAGAGAGAGAACAATAAAAAAAATACCGGAGGTAGAAAATCATGAGGAATAAGGAGTAATCTTAGAAATTTATGAAACATTAAACGAAATTGAAAATAAATCGGCGTCATTTTTTATACAATATACTAATGCATCAAATTATAATATAATGATATAATTATAATATTATTAATTTAAAAATAATAATATTATAATTATATCCTTATATTATGTTTAATTATAAAATATTTTATTAAATAAGGCCCATATTTAAAAAATTAAAAAAACAAAGCCAAACATGCTATCACTACACTTTATGACTTTTGATACCAATGGGTAACCTTGATCCTCCTGTCCCCTTAAATTATTTACTTTCATTTGTCTGTTAGAAACCTTTTTTCTCAGCCCAAAGTCGTATTGTCTTTTTCTGTAGTCTCACAGCCGTCCTTGACTGCGATTATTTTAATATTAAGTCTCTTTGATCTTCGACTAGATTCCACATGCTGAGGGTTGACCACGTAAACCCATGATTTAGACCTAAATGCCACCTATAATTTATATAATATAAATTAGAAGAGACATAAAAAAATTAAAAATAATTTTTAATTTCTCTCTGTGTCACTCTAAATAATAATTTGTACGTGATTAATTGACATCCATCTACTTTCCCATTGCTTGGCTATCTCATGGCGTCTATCGGCAAAGTCTTTTAAAAAATAAATTACTCATTTAAGATATTTAAGATATGCCAAACAGACTATTAACCCATGTCTATTTATGGGTATCCACGCACCTTGTCGCCACACCTTCTGGAAAGCAAACCCAGAAATCAAAATTCGAATGATAAATTCCAATGGTCAGAAAAAATATATAAATCCAAATACGTTACAATATTTTTGTCTTTGCTTTCTGCTACTTTCGGTGGCAATTTGCTTGTGGTTAGACATTGTTTCAGATTCAAATGAACAGGATAGACAAAGTACATAAACTGTAAAAGTTTTTGATATATGATAAATAAAATTTTGATGGTAAGTAACACATGCACTAAAGACCAAACCCTAAAACATGATCACTAAAGCCTAATTAGCACCAACAAATATAGAAAGCAAACCCAAAACATAGAAAACCACCCAGCAAGCACTAATAAAAAAACCTAGAAAGCAAACCCAGAAAACAAAATTCGAATGATAAATTCCAATGGTCAGAAATGTCAAATCAAAATTGGGTACGTCGATCATTTCTGACCAATTTTTTGTCGGAAATTTCCGACGGCTCTATGAATTATATTCCTTCTTCTCTGCTTTCTTCTTTATTCTTTTTGGATATTCTTTTTTGTTTCTTGTTTCATGTCTTTTCTCCATGTTTCTTAAATTTTTTCCATTGAACAAAAGCTTCTTCCATTGATACTTTGAGTTTATCCCATTTATCCCTTCCCCTCAATGCATTGGTCATAACCTAGAAACCAGGGCACAAAGGATAACGAGATTTGGTTCAGTAGTAAAATAAATATAATATACGAATTATGTTTTAGTTATTATATTAGAAAATTTTTAGAAAACAGACAAAAATCAAGAAACATTTAGAGCTAATTTATGAATACAAGAAAAATTTTTGAAGTCATTTTTTAATTTTAATATTTATCAATTTACCATTAAATCAACTCATTGAAAGGCACCGAATAATGCACCCAATAAATAAGTGGCGCTACTGTTTATTCAACGTAGAAATTTTTTTTATTTTATATTTATTTAAATTTTTAAGGAGAAATATATGGATCTAATAGTTAAAATTAATTTTAATTACTGTGCAAACTTTTTGAGCGTCCTTGGTTATAAATTTTTTATGCAACAGTTCAAATGTAAGAAATTTTACTATTCATCGGAGAGCAGCTCGTTTCGGAAAATATACAAATCCAAATCCTATTCTATATTTACCACGTGTTCTACTTTGTTTGAATTAGGAAGTGTTTGTCATGTTCTCAAAATGCCTCCTGTGTCTCGCTTTGACTAAGGGTTTCTCTGGTTTAAAAATAAATATATTCACAAATCCAATTTCTATTATTCACCATAAGCTATATATACCATCTTTTGGCTAATGATATTAATTTATTAACTGATTTCTCAGGGCTACACACACACACACATATATATATACCATTTTCTAACCGATGTAGAGCGCCTTCAGTTTACTTGCACTCTTTAAGAGTATACCTAACATCTTTTGCTTCTCTGGCAATTACATTTGTTGAGTACATACACAAGTAGGAATAATGGAGGTTCGGTATCCTTCACGAGCAGCTCCATCTCAAGGTTTTTCATTTCATCTTTGTTCTCCCAGACAATTCAACTTCAAGTAGCAACACTGTAGGAGTTGCTACGTATTTGTTTATCTTCTTTATCTTTTATTTTGCGTGCTTTTTTTTCTTAATTTTAACTTGTTTTTTAATTTTTAAAACACGTTATAGGGCCTCATTATAAGATTTCATTTCTTCGCTTCACACTATTTATGTTTTACCTGATTATATTGCTGCTTACTTTGATTGAAATAAAGTGAGAATTAGGCTCTAACAGCAACCCCTTCAAAGAACACACTGTTATCATGATGTTTTTCCTCACAGCAATATTTGTGTACGCCATTGCACTCATAAGTTTTCGATTAGATCAAATTAATGACATGATCGCTCACCCAACAATTTAAAACTTATGGTGTGCCATACTTCTAGAATCTGTGTGTGTGAATAACTTGTATATATTGGTACTCGTTCCTCTAATCAAGTGGTTTATGATTAATGTGTCCTCAGTCATATTGTTACGGGTATTGTGCTTATCCAACCAATATCTATCACAGCTATTCAATTCAGTATCGGAGAATCACAATTGGGAGGAGCAGGCAATTGAGACGGTAGACATGAAAGGTGCAATTAATCACCAATTGGAGCTCCTCTAAACAATTTTATTGGAGTATCATCAATAAGAAATATGAGTTGTTTGATGAAAGTTTAATAGTTCAAATTTAAAGATAAAAAATTATCTGAGATTGTGCACAATAATTAATGTCTGAGTGCGATATTTAATAAAAATTTTGAATTATTAGATTTTTATTCAATAGATTATATTCTACAAGATCTTCTCTTGTAAATATCCGGATTGATTTTTGTTTTAGACCAAAAGTAAAATAACCAGTTATATACGGTGAGACCATGGTCTCTGTAATTAATGACACTTCCTTATCTCTTTCCCTCTCGAACAACCCATGGGATTTCTCGTGTTTTAAATTCCGGAACTTTTTTCTCTGTTTCCTATTCACTTTATATAAGTAGCCTTTTTCTTTTGACCTTAAAACAGAAAAGAAGGGCCTGCGAAGGGAATTGATCAGTTGTCCACCTTTAATTGGATCAACACATGATCCCAAGCTGTTACAATAAAGTGTTATCTATATTTTGAGTCATTGAATCATGACACAAAAAATTGAAGCTAAAATTTGAATAGTTTAATTGTAGGCCATTACGTGAAATAGGAAGTAGATATTAATTTCAAGTTAAGAATAATATTTATAGAAATATTAGTATAAAAAATTGTGATATAAAAAATTTTCCGAACTTGCAATTATCAATGATCCAAATGTATTTCGATACAAATCATATTCATAAATGAATAATGTATTAATTACAAAAATATCTAAAATACAAAACTCTAATGTCAATTGAAATGTTTACAAAACAATTCCTATGGCTGCAATGGAATTAAGAAGTTAAAAGGCTTGTTTCTCAATGAATCATTTATCATGCAAAAATCAAGAACACTATTTTTATGAGATACAAGTAATTATTGACTAATTTTGCAACAGTAACATTAAAGATACATCATGGACTTGCAATAGAAATTATTAGCACTTTAGTTATATTCAAATGACCAATAGTAATATGCAAAAAAATCCATATTATAACAAACCAGCATATGCATGTAGTTAACAATTCAAGCACAGTAGCCTTTTGAGCCAATCTATGGGAGAAAAGCATGATATAATGTAAATATCATTATTATCCAGACAAAGAAGATGCTATATTGGAGCCAAACTAATATTAACCACATCTTCACTATATCACTAAGTATATACTAAGTACAATAATAAAAGATTAAATTAGAATTTTTGTCCCTTGAAATTATTTGTAAAAGCGGAAGATGAATATACCTGAGAGTAAGGAAGAAGTGATGAAGCAAGGAAAGGATCATGATCTGGGTATCAACCACAATGGAAAGAACGAAAAATTTTATCCATTGACCAAACACCAAACTACACAAGAATGAAATAGAAGTATTCATAAAATATATTGTTCTCATAAAATATTTATAAAAATCCAAAACTGTTCAGCGAAGCAAACCATCTATGTCCATATCCCTTACCTTATATACATCCTTTAAACATGAAAAAAAGGCTAGCTAACAAGAACACCTAAGTATAGTAAATATCATGATCATCCAGACAAAGAAGATGCTATATTGGAGGCAAACTAATATTAACCACACCTTCAATATATCACTAGAAAAAGAACCAGAAATGGAGGCATTTTACAAGAAATAAGAGTTTCCAAAACTAAGCAAAAGAATTAGAGAAAGGGTTTGAATTTAAAAGCTGAGAATAGTCATTAGCATCTAGAAGAAAGGGTTTCTTGTCTTGAACACAACACTAGTCTTAGTATTCCAAGTCCATTCATAATATTCCATTAGTCATCAGCAGCCAGAAGAAAGGGTTTCTTAACATTACAAACTACATGGCTAATTTTGACCAAGAGGAAAGGGTATTGCGATTTGTACCTCGGATTTGAACTCCGAAGCTGTGGTCATATCACGTGATTTCGTTTGCGATTTACAACCATGGGAACATGTTGAATTTTGGCAAGATATAAGGAAGAGGAAGTATAAGCCAAGTACAATAATATAAGATTAAATTAGTCTTTGAATACTTTGACATTATTTGTAAAGGAGGAAGTTGAATATACCTGAGGGTAAGGAGGAAGTGATGAAGCTAGGAAAGTATCATGATCTGGGTATCAACCATCATGGCAAGAACAAAAACTTTTTTCAATTGATCAAACTTTAGATTTACACTTCACGGTTTCACCAAACAAGACTAGGATGACATAGGAAGTCCAAGATCATGTATTCTGACACTTAAAAAATTCCCAATATGCAACAAGCACGCTACATTGAATTCATTAACATTAAGAAAACAATTTATTAACATATATGTTCAAAGCTGCACAATCCTTTAAACATGGACAAAAGGCCAACTAACATGAACACTTAATAATAGTAACCATTCCAAAAAAACAGAGCATCCAACTGATATAGAGTGCTACATCTGCATTAGCAAGTCAGAACATGTGCAAAAAGAGACCGAAAACAATTGTCAAACTGTTCTGCTAAAAAAATGTAGGAGCTCAACTGATTTTGGCACTGTGCAATGTACAAAGTATCTAGTTTTTCAATACTTAGAAATGCAATTGAAATATTTCTTACAATTAAATACCAGAAGCTTTTCCCAATGCAACAGTTTTTCCTACAAGAAAAAATAAACCATGAAACTTGAAAATATATTTAATAACAAAAATTCATTCAAGTCAAGGATATCATTTTTTACCTTCTTTGTGGAGAGTGAACCTACCAAGTTAAGGGAAATTATAGAATTTCTAAATGCATAACATTTTATCAATATGTAATCAAACAAAATTAAAATTGGTTAGCATATTCATAGAAGTGGCCACAAGTGGAGAAGATAAGTATATAAATCACAGTAATTTCTTACCAGAAGATCAGATGATGCCAACTATACTAGAAAAGTATATAAACCAAACCATTTTTGCTAGTATCCCTCCATCATTCCCCTTCAATATAATTTTCTATTTGTCTCTTTTCCATCATTATATAGCACCATTCACAAACAAATTAAAAAAAAATGAGAGCCATTACTAAAGGATGATGCTACTTTGGCGGCCTTCTGGTATGAATTCCTGCATTGCATAGCATCAGAAAATGCAGCTTCTAAGCATAATATTAGAATCAGCATACCAAAAAATGTTCTGTTATTGTCTCTGCTTCTTCAACTGATAGCTTGAACCTGGAGTATATATTGCAAGATCAGACCACCCGTTGCTACTACCATTCCAACAGCTTGAATCACCATTTCGCATACCCAGAAAGCTCTTTGAATTGCAATTGCTCTGCCTCTCCTAAACCCAAATCTAAACTCCTCACAAGGCCATAGATTCTTGAAAAACTAAGCAACTTTCTATGCTTATAATATACTTCTTCAACTAGTAACGCACAAACAAACAAAATTTAATATACGGTGTAATTCTTAGAATAGAAAATAAATACGCTTTCATTAGGAATACAGTTCATATTTTTCTCGAGAGGAAGAAAGGAATAGAGATAGAGTGGAAGAGGAACCCGAATGAATAGATGAAGAGAGAAAAACCTCGAGCTTTGTCGAAGAGAGGAAGAGACGACGACGGAGGAAGAGATGATGACGATTGCAGCTGCCAGGAGAGAAGAGTCCGTCGGGCAAAGCGAAGGCGTTCATGACAATGATGGCATTGCCGTCGGTTTTGCCTTGCATGAGACCTATGACCTCAATGTTGCAACCAGAGAGAGCATGGACAACCATCTTGAGAAAGGCAAGAGCGGAGATCTTAACACACTGAAAGTAGTGAGGATCGGTCACCTTGAAGGACAGAGGAGCTTCGAGTCACCTCCACTTGAACAATGGCATTTTCTCTGGTGGTGACGGAGGGAAGCTCGCCGGCGAAGTGAACCCATTGTACTCTATACTCAATTTCACGTCTTGTTCTCTCGCTTTCACTCTCTCCCCCTGATTTCCGCCCTTTTGCTCTTTCTTCAAGCTCTAGAGCCCTTACCCTAATCTTGCGGCAATAAAAGTCGAGGAATAAAGAAGGCGCGCGTACTAAAATTTTTATGGGCAAAAGGATTGGAAAAAGCCAAAAAGAACTTTTCTCAACAAAAAATTAATGACCGTCAAGAATAATTCGTTGAAAATGCCTAGTTTTCCTGTGGTGCATGGAGGTTGAATTACAATCTATTGAACTTGTTTCATCAAAAGACCACTCCTCCAGCGCAACAAAAGTGTGAGGCATATTCATGTCGTATTCTCTTACACAATAACTTCAATTACCTTTCCAGCAATTGTACGGTCATCAAAGAAGTCATAGACAATTTGTCGAACTCTTTTAGCAGGACCAAGACTGGACTCCCTCTGGATCACCTTCAATTACTGGAGATTTTTCAGTAACCGGAGCTATATAAAAAATTATTTTTTTTATATTTTAATTATTTTTAAATTTAATATTATAAAAATAATATTTTATTTTCTCAAAATCTGGATTCCACTGGACTTGATGGTTTGATCAGAAGAGAAGAACAGAGGAATAATTGGCTTAGGTTTTTCATTGGTAAGCAAAATCTGCAGCCTAGACCTACTTATGGTTCCTACATTTTACTGGAAATTGTATAGTAATTAGGTATATAAAAAATTATTTGTTTATATTTTAATATATTTTTAACTTTTAATATTTTAAAAATAATTTTTATATTTTTCAAAATCTGGATTGGATTGGACTTGATGGTTTGATCAGAAGAGAAGAAGAAGGAATAATTGGCTTAGGTTTTTCATTGGTCAGCAAAATTTGCAGCCTGGACCTACTTATGATTCCTACATTTTACTGGAAATTGTCTGGTAATTGAAAGTATATAAAAAGTTATTTTTTTAATATTTTAATATATTTTGTTAAATTTAATATTATAAAAATAATAATATTTTATTTTCTCAAATTTCAGGTTCGACTGGACTTGATAGTTCGAAGAGAGGAATAATTGGCTTAGGTTTTTCATTGGTCAGCAAAATCTGCAGCCTGGACCTACTTATGATTCCTACATTTTACTGGAAATTTTCCGGTAATTGAAAGTATATAAAAAGTTATTTTTTTAATATTTTAATATATTTTTAAATTTAATATTATAAAAATAATAATATTTTATTTTCTCAAATTTCAGGTTCGACTGGACTTGATAGTTCGATCAGAAGAGAAGAAGGGAGGAATAACTGGCTTAGGTTTTTCATTGGTCAGTAAAAACTGCAGCCTGGACCTACTTATGCTTCCTACATTTCCCAGTACACATATGTGAGTGGTCGTGCATCCCATGTTGTCCTTATCTGCGATTATTTTAATATTTTGTCCATGTGATCATCGTACCAGCGCTGTCGGTCTAATACCGACATGGAATCCTGCTTTACAATCCACATGTCCTAATCTGAGCGGATCTATTTGACCTGGGACCTGGCTCAGGCGCGTATATATACCCTCTGTCTCGCCTGATGATTTAGTAACAGATTTGCTAACCACCTGAGCGGGCTCATTTCACTTAAAATCCACCTTAGAGCGTCTCCGTCGAGTGCAAAAGTATGAATGGTGGATTAATTTCATTGATGTGGAGCTCCATCTCAAGCTTTCTCCATTTTATCTTTTTTCCTCCCCACAAGTCTACTTCAAATAGCATTACTGTAGGCTCTCACACTACGCCACCAAGGTTACTATCTCTTCTTCTGTCTTCTGTATCTTTCCTTCTGTGTGCTTTTTCTCATTTTGAACTTTTTTTTTTTTAATAAATTTGTTGAAGGGCCTCAGCTTTGGAATCCATTTCTTCATTTCACACCATTTACGCTTACGTGACCGGAGTGCTGCTTACTTTGATTGGAATCATGTATGAAGGATCATGCAACAATCCCTTCAAAGAACATTCTGCCATCATGACGCTTTTTCTCATAACAGTATTCATCTATGTCATTGCACTCATAATTTTTCGATTGAATCAAGTTAACGATCACTCGCCCAAGTTGAAGCTTATGGTTTGCCATATGTCTGGAGCACTTGCCTGTGAGCTACTTGTGCTGGCCATCGTTCCTCCAATTTGGTGGTTCGTCATTAAAGTGTCTTCAGTTGCAGTAATGGCGGCCTTGTACATGTTCTATCGTTATCTGTTCAACCTCTTTAATCAACCTGGGGCCCAAGCCAATGAGACTGAGATGGTAGACTTGGAAACTGGGAACGCTTAAATTAGTGAATTTTCATTACACTAAATAAATAAATAAAAAAGAACAAAAAGTTATCTCCCTTGGCTTGACGCGTTGGTTTGGCAGCTTTCACCTGCTTTCAAATCTTGTAACTTTCTTCTTCTCTTTCGATTTCATGTCTCCTTTTGTCTGCCTCGTAGGAAGGTATTTTAAGGATAAACAAATCACACCAAGTTATCCATCTTCGTTAATTTGCATGGAATAAAACTTTTTTTTTTATGACTTTTTCTTCTTCTTTTATATATATATATATATATATATATATATATATATATATATATATATATATATATTGTAACATGGTATTTAGGATAGAGAAGGAAAAGCATTTGACTCTTGCTAACCATTAAAATTGCTAGAGCTTGAGTTATATTCTTGCCCTGTAATCAACCATCAAGTTATTAATGGTTTTAAATATTGGAACTGAAAAACTATATAGCACTTTTTTTTCAGATGAAAAATCACATTAACCATCTTTTATATACTTTTTTATGATTAATTCTAATGCACTTTTAATATAAAAATAATAATTTATTTCTTGATTTATTAGACCTCCTTTTAAAATTAATTTCCATGAATATATTGTCTGACATGAATAGATAAACTTTGTTTAGTCTCCGTCTAAACAATATTTAAAAGGGGGTCAAAGCCGCATGGAGTCTTCATTCAGCTTACAAAATTACGTTAATAATGATAAGAAGGTGATGGCCGACGCCGAAATGTTTAATCTTGAGCATTTTGATTGTGCCCATAAAAGTCTGAAAGAAAACAGTTTCTGCGTAATTTACCGACGGTCTCTTTTTGGAGAGTGGATCCCTCCACTTACTGGAGGGAATGCCTCTCTCCACTCCAAATGTAAAAATTTGTTTTAAAAGATAAAAATTAAGTATTTTATAAATAAAATATATTCATATTTTATATTTTATTATATATAATGATATTTCATTGAAAAAGAAAAAAATATATTATATTATAAAATATGTAGAATATTAGAAGTAGTTTAAATTTTTTTTCTAATAAGATATTATTTTATATAATAAAGATTTAAATTTTTAATATATTTTATTTTAGAAAATATTCAATTTTATTTTTTTAAAAAAAATTTCACATTTGGAGTCATTGGATCTAAGATCAATGGCTCCAAAATTACAAGAGAGAGGCATCCCTAAATAAATCTCCAAATTTAACATAATGCTTATAATATTTTTTTAGAAAAATAAAAGTCTTTGAATAACTGAATATTCAAAACGTGTGCTAATATATAGGTCATGTAAATTCACCTTTGATTCAAATCAATTTTAAAAAGGAGAAAATTTATATGCTATTTCTTATATACTTATATCAAGTTTCATAATTAGTTAATGACATTTGGATAATTTTTTACAACTTATGCACTTTCTTATTAATATTGTTAATTCTCGCTTTTTAAAAAATTGTAGATATATCATTAGCTAATTAAAAGAGCATGATATAAGTATATAAAACACAACATATAAATTTTTTTCCTTTTTAAAATTAAGTTAATTTAAAATTAATTTTTCTTAACTCTAATTTAAGCATATATGCGTGTTTCTTATTTATCAAGATTTATAATTATATATATATATATATATATATATATATATTACAAATATAATGTGTTATATATACATATTTTTTTAAAAAACTATGAGATTCTATAGGAGATTTTGCTTTCTCCTTTATAGAGTCGTTGCTTCAAAATCATAAGCCAAATTTATTTATTTATTTGTTTTTGGACATTTGATTGTCTTCTATCTTTGTGGCCATGGCGTGTTATTTTTTTTTTCTTCCTGTATTTATACTTTTAAGTTCTATCAAGATTCTAAGAAGTTGCCTACCGTGTGCTTCTTTTGACTATATGTATTTTAAGTTATACTAATTTCATTTTTTATATGAATAAATGATTTTTTGTCTTTGTTATGATGAAGTTTTATTAGGATGAACTTATATTTTAAGGTTGGAAGCTCTGCAAATTGCCACGCATGCTTGTTTTATTAATTAAAAAAAATGTATATAATTCCCGAATAAAAAGGAAGTCAATGAGTTAACGTATAGCCTTTGGTCCTCTAATAGTAATAAACCGATAGAGATTTTTTAAAGTAAAATTTTGTCCCAACTTAAAACAATTTATTTTATTTATAGTTTAGTCTTAACATTTTTAATTTTGTTTATCAACACCAAACTTCTTTTGAATGTGTAAAGTTACTCTTTTAACTTTTTTATTTCTCAATAAATTATAAAAACATTAATTCATAACTTTTAAACATGGATAAAATTAAAAAATTTTAAAATAAAAAATGATTTAATTTATATTTACAAACTAGTAAGTTTTTACTTATTTATAAATAAAAAAAATAAAAAAATAGGTTGATAAATTCAAAAATAAATAATTGTAAATATACATATAACAAATTATTTTAAATTAGCCAAGGACTGTTATAAATTTTCTTTTCTTTTGGGTTTCTCGCTTTATACTAGCTTCCTCTTCTTCTAGGAACTGCTGGACACAGCCCGACTGTGTGCTTGCTACTCTTGAGATAGAAATTATCGAAGGACATTTGTGGGCATATAAGATTAACTATTTCCTTTGTCCTGCTTAGATGGAACATATTGGACAATAATCTCTGCATGTTATTGAGGGCAGAGAAACATCTAAACTAGTTAATTGTCCTTTTAAGTTTCTCACTTTTCTGTTTGGCCAGACCTTTAAGTTCCCATTAGCCCTTTGTATTTGTAATCCTTATAGTCTTTCTGTTATTTGTATAAATGCATGGTCCTTAAAAAAAATTAATTTGTATTATTATATGTTAATATATTTTAAATTATTAGACTCATTGAAAGGACATTTATATATCATTTTTTTTACTTTAATTTTAGACTATGTCAAATTATATTTATAATCTGTTATTATAAAGTTTAAGACACAGTTAATAAATTAATTTATTATTTTTCATTTATTTTAAAAATTGTTCAAGTTTTAAAGAATTTTTTATTTAAGAGGTAATTAATTAATTAATTATTTTATAATTTTTTTATTGACAATAAAAAAGATTATTAATTTTCTTATTATTTTAAAAAATTATCGATTTACGACACAGTTAATTAATTAATTAATTACTTATAATTTTTTTATTGATTATTAAAAAATTTATATACTTCAAAAATTCTTGATACATATATTAAAAAAAATAAAGAATCATCACGTGAAGTGTAAAAGTTTGATTAACCAAAATTTTGGGAGGTTACTAGAAGATAGATTGTATTATGTGGTGACAAGGCGTTCCAAGTTCCGTTTACAATTGTTTGATGCTTTAATAGAAGGTAATGATGGTCCTACCAAGTACCAACTATACTACAAAAATGAAGGTATTATGAAGGAGGCCACGTGGAGATGCAACACAATGGGGTACACTTGCGTCACATTGAAAAATCTGAGTGGTAAAGAAGGCAAATGAAGAGAGGGAGAGATTAGAGTGGGTATGAGAGAATGGAATGAGAAACGTAGGTGTGTATGAATCTGGACGAGGTGGAATAAAAGAGATTAACTTTTCGAGCATGGCATATAGTTAATAATTAGTACCGCGAAACTTCCCAGCATTTGCTTCTCCAGTCTTTTTAATTTTGGTTTCAACTGCCACATCCAAACCCTCCACACATGCCTCTGTATAAACCCATACGTCAGTTGTAGTTGCAGTCCAAATAGTATAGGGACATTACATAAAAATTTAATAATTTAAATTTGAATTATTAAATTTTCATTCAGATATTCTTACTGTTGAGACACTGTTGAGTGATGGCTGCATGTAATCCGGATCATTTCCAAACCTTAATTCTCGGTGGGCCTTATTTTATTATCATACTACTATTCTAGAAGTCGCTGCCAATTTCTGTTCATTTTAATATAAATTTTTTAAGTAAAATTTTATGAAAGTATCGCAATAAAGAAATCATTTGCTTTTTTATAAAATTAATTTGATAAGTCTTTATTAAAAAAATTAATTTTATTATCAAATTACTACATATGATTAAACTCAAAATTTATTTTTGATCCCTTAATTTTATTTAAGATTTTAATTTTATATTTTAAATTCATTTAATTTTAATTTAATCTCTTCACTGTATCTTTAATTTCACCTATATACATTTTAACTTCATTTAGTTCCAATGTAATATGTAAATCTTATCTTAAGTTTCACTTATCTTCCTTAAATTTTTTTAATTCCAATTTGGATCCCTAACTTTACTTTAGATTTCACTTCTACATCTTAATTTTATTTCCCTAAATTTTAAAAAAGTACTCAAAGCTTTTTTCTTCCCGCACCAAATTACAATGACAAACAAACTAGGCGACACGCCAAAATGAGAAAAGCAGACATAAAAACAAATTTGGCTGTCGAGTATCAATCAATTTAGTTGTGGAATAATAAGATAGTCTTGAATATCTAAATAGAAATTACTACATTTCAAGACTTTGATAAATGAAACAAATAAAACTGGAAGGACAAAAAAAAAAGAGAGTAATTGAATAGTTTTTAAAAATTAAGAGCCAAACTAGATAATATAAAATCTTATGGAATAAAAATAAAACTTGAAATAAAATTTATTAATGGACAAAATTAGAACAGAAAAATTAATAGATAAAAGTGAAACTTAATTACGGTAAATTTAAAAGACCAAATTGAAATTCAATAAAATCAAGGGACAAAAATGAAACTAAAATAAATTAAATTAAAGGACTAAATTAAAAGTAAATAAAGTTAAGGGATGGTAATGAAATTTGAGGTAATATTTAGGATCACATATATACTTTTGCCTTATGATTGTTGTTCTTATCTGTTTTTCAAATATTTTTTATGGTTAATTTTAATTAACCTTTTTATTCTTTTATTTGATCAAAATTTTTTATACACACACACACACACACACATATATATATATATATATGAGAATTTTTACCACCAATATAGTATATAAAAAGTACAGATATTGAAGCAAATAAGATATATTATTTAAATATATCTAGAGTTAATATTATTTAACATCAAATAACATTATGCATGGAAAACCCATCGGCGATTTTGAGTACTTCACTCTATCTCCTACAGGGAAGTTATAGGCACTTCTTCATGTGCTATCCAATTGTAGACAAGTTGACCCGTTTCTTTAATAAGTGATTTGTACATATGGAAATTAGAACATTCATATATATTTTCATTAATATAATTTCTTGTATATGTCACATAGGAAATTTAGAGATCACATCAGGAGAATATTGCAAAGTCACACACGGTCTTCTACTTAAATTAATAAAAGGTTCATAGAGAATTTGTTCCATGTTTCCGTCATTGTATGAGTTCATATTTACCCATAAGTGTTGTTACCTTGCCAAGTAATTTAGTATTATATTTACAATTGATTAATTTAAAGTCAGAAATGATATTTATAGACCTCATTCAGCTAATATGCAACTGCTTGCCCTAGGTTCACTTGATACAGTGAAGAGATATAGTGCTTACAATGTTAATGGTTTCAAATTTAGAACAATGGAATGAGATCAAGGGTTGAAAACTTAAAATAGTGGAGTCTTTAAGACTTTCAGAACTAGAAGTTATTCAAGTAATAGTGATGGTCAAATGAGCTTTGGAAGTGTGTTATACAATGGGAATTTGGTAGATATCGTTGAATTAAATTATCATGGTGGCTTTATGGTTACCTTATTCAAACGCATGTGGGCTAATATGACCAATCATAGAGGGATTACAACTAATGAATTAGGCTTCAAGTCGACCAACTTTTCACGGTTGATACATACAAGTGACAATGAAGATGATAAGTCATACATCCAAACTTTAGAAGCTCAACAAGTATATTATGTTGATGATGAGGTAGATAATAATTTATGCTTGTTTGTCCATCTAAAGCCTCTTGACTTGTATGATTTGGGAGACAAAGAGGAGGTTGTTATTTTTGACAGTGAACTATTCCAACCTTAACACTTAGAAATTATATTTCCAGAGTTTGAATCAAACTTGAAATTATCTAGGTAGTGTTTCAAAATTATTGCTCATGTTGTTTTGTATATTGCTTTAACTACGCATATTGTTGTCCATTATGTATGAAGTAATATTTCTTGTGTTTTACTTTAGCTATGAATATTGATGTAGCCAGGGTTGGACTCATATTTTTCTTATTTGAATAAACAGAAATTTTGAAAATGAACAAGTACCTCAAGAAATGTAAAGTGGGTAGGAGTGGTGGTTCCAAGAATAGTAGAAATAGTACTGGAAATCTTATGTCTAATTCCCCTGGCTCATTAGAAGTTCCAGGACTTGAATTCTATGTTATCTTACCCAATGTTCATAATGAACATGAAGAAGTCAATGTACAATTTGTATAGCCTAAAGAGAATGAACTTGAATAGAATGAATAACCTATAACACACGATGTCCCTCCACGACAACATCGAAGACAATGTTGGATTGTTGATGTTATTGGTATGTAATGTCTAATTTTGCAAAGGTGTACAAATTTTTCTAACTTTTGAGGCTTATTAATTTCCATTCCATTAACAAATGAAAAAGGAGAAGTTCGTACTTAATCATTAAGTGTGCATAATGCATAGTTCCTTTCAAATGATCCAAATAGTAGACATGTACCATCAAGGAATGCAACTCATTCTTTGCATGGATCAAGTGCCTTTGAAAAGTAGTTTAGGTGAACTATAATTATATTAGTATGTATTTGGATATTTGTATATGTATGTAATGGTATTCTATTGGTTGGACATTATTCTGGATGGACAACTTCTTTTCTTGAAATGAAATATTATTGGTTAGTAAAATCTTAGTTGCTTGGAGCTGTTTTTTTTTTTAATGGATTTATAAGTTCTTATGACAAAAATATATATAATTAGTATATGGTATGATTTAAAAAAAAAAATCTACTAATTACGGTTGAAAACCACTATAAATAATTAGGATCTAACAACTATTATGTCTTAACCACGGTTTTCAAATCGTGACCAGGACAAGGTCTTAACAACGATTATTCAAATTATTGTCTAGACAAAGGCTTAACCATAGTTTTTGCAACCATGGTTAAACTTTGACCTAGTCACAGACTGTGGTTAAGACAAGGTTTTAGCCACGGTTTTGCAAACCGTGGTTAAGCCTTGTACTAGCCACAGTTTAAATGGAACTGTGGTTAAGACAATGTCCTAGCTATGATTTGGAAACCATGGTTAGGACACGACTTAATCATCGTTCTCCCCACGATTTAAAATAAATGTTGTAGTCCTTTCTCCATGATTAGTTCTACCATGGGTTTTCCAACCATGGTTTGTGGCCCTAACCAAGGTTTTAACCGTGATTAAACCATAAAAAAACAATGGCTAGAACACAGTTTTTTTGTAATGACTCATGCATAAACCTTATAAACTTGTGCGTCTTTGTTTTTCTTTTATCTCTACCCTACTTGCGGCTCTTTGTTTTCTTTTTTGTCCCGATGCATGACAAATCTTTTAATCCTATCGCTGTCATAAGTGGATTTACTGCTTCACAACAGTTTTTCACTTAAAAAAATTGCATAAATAATAATTAAACAAAAAAAAATTGGTGAAAATTATTGTACAGTGACAAATCTGAATTTTATTTCTTATTCGTAACAAATTGAATTTTATTTCTCATTCTCTTTTATACAAAGAAAGTTGCCTTGCCTACCGACCGTTCTACTTCTTTGACCATTTCTATTTAAGTTATATTGATAAAAAAAGAACATGATAAGGAGTAATATAAAAGTTGTTGTTACTGCTTAATGTAGGGCCAACACCCCGTTAACCTCCTTCACTTTTGACACCACATATGTACTGTCAATCCTTGATCCACCTTTTTGTCACCATATGCCGCCTTTGAAGCAACCCGAAACTAGGACAACTTCTCGTGATTTAGATGTTCATACATTCAATTTCCATTCCACTCAAATAAAAGTATATCTATATATACCTTCTTTTAGGTAATTATACTTCAAATAACCTCATCTTTAGAGTCTTCTTAACATATTTAGCTTATCTGGCAATTCCATCTGCTGATCTCTAGTACACAAGTATCTTTGGAGGTTTTATTTCTTTTTTCAGGAGCTCTATCTCATGCTTTTTTCAACTTATCTTTCTTCCTCCCAATAATTTAACTTTAACTACCACTACCATCGGAGTTCATACTGTGCCTCTAAGGTTACAACTCTTTGTTCCTTTGTCTACTAAATCTTTTCTTTTGTGTGTTTCCCCGTTTTGACTTCTTTTCTCTCTTAAATATGATGAAGGGCCTTTGATTTAAATTCCAACCCTCTACTTCTTGCCATATCACTAATTTAGGCTTGGCTTTTAGTTCTTTGCAAGTTTATGTTCAACTTACAACTAGATCTAAAATTCAAAGAATTCATTGTAGAAGTATACCTATTTCATTTAGTTTATCCTTTTAAAGAACAACCTCAATTGATTTATCAACTATCCATTTTTCTAACTGGGTATAATATAAAGCTTTTAGTAGTTAAGTTACATTAAAATATATATAAAAGTGTGTCATATGTGGGGTTTATCAAGATCACTTGTAAAATTTGAATTTGTATAGCCTTTAATGGTGAAATCTGATCCCCTATAATACAATGCAACACTTGCTATCCCTTTAAAATATCTTAGGACCATTTTTATAGCATTTCTCTTAACCAAGATTCACCATATATCGATAAACCACTCCCATTGCTTGTGCAATGTCTGGTCTTATGCAAATCATAGTGAACATTAGGCTACCCATTGCTGATGTATACGATACTCGAGACATTTCCTTCCTCTCTTTTTCACTGCTAGGAATCATATTTGAGGATAACTTAAAATTAATAGGAAATAGGTTAGAGATTGGCTTACAATCATGCATATTAAAGTGTTGTGTATCTTTAAATAATTCTTTTAAGAAAGCCAAATCTTCCTGTTATTTCTGTCTCAGTGAATTTGCATCCTTAAAATCTTATTTGCTAATCCAAAGTCCTTCATATTAAATTCCCTAGCCAATTGTGCCTTCAATTCATTGATGTGATCTTTGGTTGGGCCTGCTTCTAGCATGTCATCTATATACAACAACAAAATAATAAAACCATTTCCACTAAACCTCTTGATATATGCATAAGAGTTTGCATTAAGTTTATTGTATCCAAAGCTTATGATGAAGGAATTAAATCTCTTATACCAACATCTCAGTGCCTGTTTGAGACCATATAGAGATTTGTTCAACTTGCAAATTAAGTTCTTTTTTCCTTTTTCTTTAAACCCTTCTGGCTGAAGCATATAAATTTCTTCTTCAAGATCTGCATTAAAGAAATGTAGTTTTTACATCTAACTGCTCTAGATGTTAGTCAAGTGTAGCATACGATACTAAGACCACTCGAACCATTGTAAGTCAAACAACGAGAGAAAATATCTCATTACAATATCGTTCTACTTGATCATCATTAGTTCTTTTGATCTTATACACCCATTTGTTGGCGATGGCCTTTTGTCCTTTTACCAATGGAACAAGATCTCATGTCTTGTTCTTACGGAGGGATTCAATTTGTTCTTGCATTGCTGCTAACCACAGATAAGCTTATGAGCTTTCCATAGCCTCTAAAATCATTGAGGGCTCTCTATTTTCTATAAGTAAACAGTATGCAACATTCCCTTCTATAATGTAATATGTGCCAAACTAATTCTTTCCTCTCTCGAGTTAACCATTGAACTTATGGAGTCCCAAGATCAAATTGTTCTTGTTCATCATACTTTGGTGCTACTTCAGAAGGATCTGGTACTTTTGTTTTATTTTCTCCTCTTTCAGTATGCATTGTAGTGATCTCAACTATTTCTTTTGAGGTGTTATCACCTTCATGTATATGTTATTTTTCTTCAAGAAAGATGACATCCCTGCTAACTATTACCTTGTGATCAATGGGATCCCACAGGTGATACCCTTTTACTTCGTTAGCATATCCCAAGAATAAGCATCTTCTAAATTTTAGATCTAGCTTTATAATTTCTTGAGGTATTATACATCACGTATACTAGATTTCAAACAAATGGAGGTTGTATAATCAGTTGGCTTCTTAATCCATATCTCCATTGGGGTCTTCAAATCAATTACTATTAATGGTGACCGATTAATCACGTAGCAAGCTATCTTGGCTGCTTCTATCCAAAATAAATTGGCTAATCTAGCAATTCTTAACATTGCCCTTGTCCTTTCTAACAAAGTCCTGTTCATCTATTCTACCACTCTATTTTGTTATGGAGTGTATGTCAACATGAATTGCCTTTTGATACCTTCTTGTTGATAGAAAGTATTAAATTCATCACTGGTGTATTTTCCTCCATTGTCTGATCTCAGACATTTAATCTTTTTCTTATATTCACATTCTATATGCGTTTTAAAGGTTTTGAAAACTTCAAACACATCTCATTTTCTCTTGATTGGGTACACCCAACATCTCTTGGAGTAGTTATCAATGAATGACACAAAATACTTTACTCTTTCAGGGATAAGACCGGTGCTTACCAAACACCAAAGTACACTTAGTCTAAGATAGCTTTACTTCTCTCATTAAAGCTGTTGAACTTTAACCTATGATACTTACTTGTAACAAAATACTCATAAAAAGGTAAAGAAACCTTTTAAAGTCCAGGAAGAAGATTTCATTTAGTAAAAACCTTCAATCCACGTTCTGACATGTGGCTAAGTCTACAGTGCCATGTTATAACATGTGGCTAAGTTTACAATGCTATGTTTTAACATGTGGCTACGATAATCGCTATCTTTTCTACTTTCATAACTACAAGCGTGCCTTTAATGACTTTTAGAATGTCATCCTGTACCTGGGTTTTATACCCATTGCTATCAAATTGTCATAAAGACAATAGATTTTTCTTGTGACCTTTCACTTGTTGGACCTTATAGATGGTGCGAGTCATACCTTTATACATCTTTTGTTTGATGGTGCCTATTCCAGCAATCTCTAAGAAACAATCATCTCTCATAAATACATATCCTTTAGAAACAGGTTTATATTAGTGAAACCACTCTCTCTGTAAGGTCATATGCCACGTTACTGCTGAGTCTACTAGTCAAATATCACTGAACCTTTTTCTGCCATAAGCATTTATTGCTGCCTTACTGTATAAGACATCTTAGTCATCTGAGGTACTTGCAATGCAACCCTGAGCACTTGATGACTTAGTATCTTTGTTTTTAGGTTTGACATTCTACTTCAAATTCTAACATTCATTTTTATAGTGTCATTTTTTATTACACTTGAAATATATAATATTCTTCTTACTCTTTGATTTTTGATCTACCTCGATTCTGACTCCCATTTAAACGACGTTTTGTTGATCTTCCCTTCATCACTACCAATGTTTTTGCTTGTTATGAATAAACTAACATGTCTTCCTTGTTTTTGCATCAATTTTCTTCTTCTACTAGTGCAATGTTATAAAAAACTAGGTAGTCCACAAGAACATTATTGGTCAAGTTGATGACGAGTTGGTCATAGGAATTAGGTAGGCTTTGAAACAGAATTTCAACATGTTCATTCACCTCTATTTTATGACCCAACAATATGAGTTAAGAAAATAGAGTATTCACCTTTTAAGGAAAATTTTGTTGTGAAGTGACTTGGCCTCATGCAATTTGGTCAAATGATCCTAAATTTCTTTCACTGTCATCTTCTCCTCTATGCTGGACAATATCTCATTTACAAGTGCTAGATGAAAATTTGCAACTGCATTCTTGTCCATTTCGTTCCATTTATTTTTACCTGTGAATTCTATAGGTCTTTCACTGATAGTCGCAAAACAATTATCTTTTCTCAAGATGACCATTATCTTCAGCTTCCATAGTGAAAAATTACTACCATTGATATTTTCAATCTCAAATTTTATCGTCATTGCTTCAATCACAGTCTATTTGTGAGCAAAAATAACTCCCACTATTTTTTATGAATAGTAACCATACGTATGAACAATATTTTTTGTAAAGATAATACGATATTTTTATATCTCTTGTTAATAGAATATTAATCTCACAACTCTCTATATATCTCACAACTCTTTCTCTTTACATAGGATTGCTCCTTTCTTGGTTATAAGAAATGAAGTTTTGAAGCTCTCTCTTTATAGGGAAGGATGAAAGGCTTCTATGCAATTTTCAAAAGATTAAATTGCAATTACAAAAAATATTCTCTCCTGTTTTCTTCGATTGTTCACCAACCAAGATAATTAGTTCTCTCTTTTTCTTTAGTTGTTCACCAACTAAGATAATTAGTTTTTTTAGAGGCACCAAACTTTGACATAAGTTGCTGCACATAATGTGTGATATCATGCCTTGTAAAACCCAACTATAAGAGGCACCCAAGTGCTTTGCAATATGGTTTAGGATCACTTAAAAGAGCTCCAGGATCTAAGATTAACTTGGTTGTTTTAGTAAGTGGTGTTTTGACTGGTTTACAACCAATAAGACCTATGTCAGAAAGGAGATCTAATACATACTTTCAGTAAGTGATGTAGATACCTAAGAAAGAGTGAGCAAGTTCAAATCCTAAGAAATACTTGGCTAGACCAATGTCTTTAATGGTAAAAGTCTAAAGCATAAAAGTTTTAACTCGAATAAGAACCTCTAAGGAATTCCCAATGAGAACTATATCGTTTACATACACAATGAGAGCTAGGAAACATGTGTTAGAATTAAGAACAAAAAGGCAATAATTATTAGAGGAAATTCAAGTAATTTAGTTGTAAGTTCAAGGTTCCACTGTCTTGATGCTTGTTTTAAACTATAAAGAAATCATTTAAGTTTGCACACTTGTCCAGGTAATGCTTTAGAGTAACCTTTTGGTGGACTCATGTATATTTCTTCATCAATAAAGCCATGAAGAAAAGCATTGTCAATATCAAGTTAATGGAGTTCCTAACAGAAAGCTGTCGCAAGAGCAAAGGAAGATTCAAACTGTGACCACCTTTGCAACAAGGGAAAATTTATCCATGTAATTAATTCCTTCAAGCTTAATATAACCTTTGCCTACTAATCTTACTTTATAGCAATCAACAGTACCATTGGCTTTAAGTTTAACTTTGTACACCCACTTACATCCAATGGGTGTTTTGTCAGAAGGAAGATTACTAAGTGTCCAGGTATCATTATTCTTTAAAGCTTGTAATTCCTTTTCCATGGCAATCACCCATTCCCTGCAATTCTTAGCATGACAATATGAAATAGGTTCTTGAATTGCTGTTATATTTGCTAAAAAATTCATATATGATGGTGAAAACAAAGAAGGTCGATAAAATGGAAAAGTAGGTATAGTGTGTGTGGTGAAGTAAAGGAAGAGTTAACCACATAATCTACCATCTAAGAAGGTGGTCGATGGAGTCAATGACTTCTACGAGTAAGTGTAGGTATAGGTAAATCGGAAGGAGAAGTGATAGATGTATGTGGGAGAAGAGGAGAAGCAGTGGATGAAGTTGTGGGCAAGGATTCAGAAACAGGTGCAAAATTAGATGAAAGGCTAGGTTCAGAGTAATGTTCAAAAATAGGTATTATTGGTAAAGGAGTAGAAACAAAACGATCCTTATATAGGTAGGAAATATGGATTTATGAAAAACAACATCTTTAGAGATAATGATATTTTGATGTTAAATATCAAATAATTTATAAGCTTTTAAACCTGTTGCATAGCCAATGAATACACACTATAATGCTCTAAGTTCAAACTTAGTTTCATGAAGTAGAACATTTGTAGCGAAGCATAAACAACAAAAGGTTCTTAGATTATCATATAAAGGTGTTGTGTTATATATGACCTTAAAAGGAGTTTTCGAGTGAAGTAATTTTGAGGGCAGGTGATTTAGAATATAAGTAGTAGTTAGAATAGACTCTCCCCAAAAGGAAAGAGGCAAACCATAATGAAACATTAGAGAACGAGCAATTTGAAGAAGATGTTGATGTTTTTGCTTAACTATTCCATTCTGTTGAGGGGTATATGGAGACTACCGCTGATGGAAAATTCCAAGAGTAGAAAACAAATTCTGAAATTGATGGCATAACTATTCAAATCCATTGTCTATTTAAATGTTTAACTGTTGTATTAAACTGAGTTTTGATTAGATTAAAGAACATTTTAAGAATGAAGGAGGTTTGACTTCTAGAATTAATTTAAAATGTCCAAGTACTCCTTGAAAAGTCATCCACAATTGTTAAAAGAATAATGTGCACCACTTATTGGTTGAGTTTTGTATGGTCCTCATATGTCCAGATGCAATGAATCAAAACATTTGGAAGAGCAAATTGTATTGGGGGTTAAAAGATAACCTTGTCTATTTTGCAAGAGGGCATTTGTGACATATGTCAAGTAGAGGTGAAAAATATTTGGAAATAGCCTAAACATGTTGTAATGAATTATAAGAAGAATGACCCCAACGAAAATGCCATAAAGATTGAGAGCTCAAGTGGTTCTTATCGCTGACAGTTGTTAAATGATCACTAGTAGAAGTATTACAAGTATTAAAAGCATTACTGGAAGAAAGAAAAGGAAAAGATGTATTGGTATGAAGTACATACAATCAACTAACAAGTTTAGCAATAGCAATGACTTCACAAATCCTGAGGTCCTGTATTTTAGAATAATCATGTGTAAATGTTAGATAGTAATGAAAATTAGTAGTTAATTGACTGGCAAAAAGAAGAGTATATTGAAATGATGGAATATGGAAAACATTGCGCAAAAATTAGAGTATTGGTTAATGGAATAGAACCAATGTGAGCAATAGACTGAGAACGACCATCAAGTAAATGAACGAAAGTTAGTGATGGAGAAGGAGTAAAATCAAAAAATAATGACAAATGATGAGAAACATGATTAGTAACGCCAATGTCAATAATCCAGGAACTACTTGGCATATTATAAAGCATTTGAAGAGCAAAATAGGAAAAGATACCTACAAAGTCTGTGAACTAAACAGAATTCACCTGAGCAGTAGTTCCTTTGGGAGAAATCATTTTAGACAGCTCTTTGTGAACAATATTAGCCATGGTAGATTGAAGGTAAGAAGATTAAGTATCCGGCAATGTCAATGGAGTATCCAAATCAGTATTGCAAGCATTAATGGCAGATTGAGATTGTTTAGGTTTGAGATCTTTATACTAATTTAGAAAACCATGGATCTTAAAACAAGTATCATTAGTGTGGTGGTTCATCAATAGCGCTAGCTAGTGGCCTTGTGGTTGTCCTACCAATATCTCTCCCACCTCGTCGATCACAATGAGGAGGGGCAAGCTACTGAGAAGGTCAACGTGGAAGCTGCTATATCTTCCGCTGCCTAATAATTAGTAAGTTTTCTTTGAACACTGAAACCAAAATAACAAGTTGTTTGGATACGTTATTGACGTAGTGTTACCTAGAAAGCATTTTTCTTTCATCCTCTCTCTTTCTCTCTCCCCAACACCTTAGGATTTCATGAGTTTTAAATACTTGGACTCATGTTTTGTTTTTGTCTTCATTCTATTCGCAATTCCATTAATAGAAGTTGCTTTCTTTGGACACCTTGTAGGAAGAAATAGTGACGAAAATGGAAAACAAGAGTTGCAGAGGATATCTTTCGAGCTGTTTGATTTGAATTAGTGATAAATACTTTAATTACACTATAGGATTGATGGCTATGGGCATGTACCATGAAGGGGTTTGCTAGATGACCACCTCTTAAACTGCACTTGTGGTTTATGTTTATCGCCTCTTTCCTATCAAAGCTGGGGACGATGTTACTGTAAATCCTTAAAGACAAAAACTCTATTTTTGTCCGCCACTCAGTTCCTTATTTCCATTCTAGTCCCCTACTCTTTCATAGATTCAAATCAGTTGCTTACTTACTCAAACATCCATAATTTTAGTCCCTCTATTAACCTAAAGTTAAAAAAACTGCTGACATGGAATGGTGACGTGGCCTGTTAACTAGTGACATAAATACAAGTCATCCTCTCTCTTGCCACGTCAGAACACTAGTGGGCTTGAAAGACCCACCCACATGAAAACCCTTTTGCTGTAAACCCTTCGCTACAGCCATCGAAGCTCTAGCTTTCGTTGTACCCACCCGAAAATACGTTCCTTACTGCAACCATCTTGTGGCCTCATCGCCATTGGCCTATGCTACCATATCGTCAAAGGACCCTCCTTATCTTTAACATCCAAGACCTGTGAATCAGTTTCATGAATCAGTCTAAGCAACATGCATGGGCCCACAATTTATTCCTTTATATAGCATCCGATAATTTTGCAAAACCAAAACTTGCAGTTGTAAACAAAGACTAACTTAATGACTTGGTTTTTAAACCACCTATTTCTATTATCAAATTAAGGGGCCCACATTCATCCACAAAATTGATTCTTTCAGTCGACTAACATTAATTTCGCTAAAAAGGGTCATGATTTATAATGAGAAAAACTTTAACAATCTAGCCATAGTGTTATGCTTATGATAAATCATTATGGTAATTATGAAGTGGAAATATTTATCTAGATTAAAAAGGAGAAAGAGAAGGCAAACCTCAATTTTAAAGATAGAAAGAGAACTAGTATTTTCTAAGCTCTTCTTGGCTGCAAGAATCACAAACTCAACCAGACATATCATTGATTCCCACGGGTTTCTGTTCAGTGAGTCTCCCGCAAACATAAGTCTATTTCCCTTTAAGCTTCTCAAGCAACAGTTTTGGCATCAAAAAATATATATGGAAATTCTATAACTTACAAATATATATATATATATATATATATACATATATATATATAATATGACATCTAACTTCCATATTATTTATTTTAGGAGTACCCTCCAATATTGACATCAAATACATAATATATCTAATACTCACATTAATTTAATAAATACAGAATTGATAAAATTAATATTCATTTTTAATTAATTTTTTCTTCCTTATACTTTATAAATTTTTACTCCTCTTCATATTTTACTAGTTTCCCTCTTAATTTTGTCCAATTTGTCTCTCTAATATGTAATCCTTTTATTTTTAGATAATTAAATTTAATTCCATTGAACAATTCACTATATTTAAGAAAATAAAATGGTTCAGATGAGCACATGAGATATGACATCATATAAGGCTCTACTCTGTGTTTTCTTGTTAATAACGTTTTCTCTCCCTTTTAACATGTGAAAAAGGTTATTTATTTAATCTATAAGTATATATATAACAATAAAATATCAGTAATATAAATTCACTATTAAAAATAAATTAATCAATTATAAGTAATATAAAAATAATTAATATATCATTTCTAGATATTTATTATAAAATGTCTAATAATATTACATATATACTTTTCTAAGAAAATTCAGATAATTATTATTTATTAAGAAATTAAATTTGATAACTAATAAACATATTAACAATATACTTAATGATTAATAGTCTCTTGGTTCCCTGATGCTTTCAGTTTTCTTCTTGCTTCGTACAGTGCAACATTAGTGAAGACGACGTCATTTTTCTCTCTCTTCCTCGATCTTCTAATATAGAGATTCAGGTCTTCCGTTCCTAATGCAATTCACTTATGTTGTGAGGAATTCACATTTATCTTCTTTGTACAAAGGATGTGTCCCGTTATCAAAAACCCATTCTCTAGTAAACAAATCACTTTTTTGGAGGCAATTCAACCCCTTCCTCCTCCTGCGTCCTCTTCCTTCACAACTGGCAACTCAATCTTCTACTCTTTCTTCTTCTCTACGATTGACTTAAAATCAATCACTTGCTGGGTTTCCGCAGATTCTTATCCTCCCAACTTCTTGGAAACTATGACTGTTGAGAGTGTCTTCTACGCCTTTCTTGAGATCCATTTGACCAGAATTGGCTCGTTCTTGGATTTAAAAATAGATGAACCACGGTGATATATAGAAATGTACTTAAATTTAAGTCTTTTGCCAAATACAAAACTACTTAATTTTCACAATATTTTCTTTAATAAAATTTTACTTTAAAAGATCTTTCAAGTAAATAAAAAAATTTACAATAATGACACACAAGTCGTTACTTTACTTTATTCATTTCTTTGAAAATGTTGGACATGCATGTATATAATCGGTACTAAAATGATAATAAGAAAGGAAAAAAAGAATCGATGAGATAAGAGCAGTCAAATGTGCAGCCAGTATTGCATGAAGGAGGTTGGGGATTAAAGGAACTGGAACAATCACTAGTCACTACACTACCGTTTTGGTCTGTTTCCTTCTTTCTTTCTTCTTCCAGAGTTATGTTGCACTAATATATTAAATTAATCTGGGAGGCCTCTGCTCATGCAATTAATGTTAGAAATTGTCTTTTTGAAAATGAATAATGATAGTTGAACAGCCTCTCTATAATCTTCAAGCCTATTCAGTGATTACCAAGAGTATCATATTCATCCTATTAAACTCTCAAAGCAATTTTGAAAGGAACCGAAAAATAGGTTAAGACAACCTTTTTGAGATTTTTTTTTTCCTTTTCTGGGTAGAAACTTCTTTAAAAATAATTACATTTTTTCCCGTCCAAAGAAATAATTGACAAATGAGAGACAAGGTACAAGCCAATGATTAGTTACTCTTTTTTTTTTTTGTTAACAACCAACTGGTTATTAAAGAAGGGAAAGTAAAGGTTGGGCTTGTTTGATGGCCACCAAATATCGTTATGGCTCACCATGGACTAAATATGAGCCTAAAATAATATTTTTTAAATTGATTTGGGCTGGACTAAAACTCTTTTTGTGCTCAAAATTACACACTTTTTGTTAACAGGAGGGACAACAAAACCTGCTCGTTATCTAAAAATAGGAAAATTTTGTTTACTAATTTTAATATATTTATGTAGTAATTGATTTGATATATTAGTCTTAATAATATTATCTGGAAAGAAGAGTGGGGGCCATTAAATAAATTATTTTATTGATATTGATAAATCAAATTAGTTGTTACATAAGTGTATTATGATTAGTTAATATTTTTTTAAAAAATATAATTTTGATATTTTACTTTTAGCTAAAATAACACCAGTGAATCACCAAATAGTTGACGTTATTAATCCCCTTTTTTCGTCTTTAGTATTTTGGATTTGTATTGATGTGACCAACTTCTTTTTTCTTTATTTATTTTTCTGGAAATAATTGTTATGCTTAATTTGATCTAGAAAAAGCATTTTTTTTCTGAAAATATATATTTCAACAAAAATTAATGTAACAAAATGAGTAAATTATTTATTTTTTTATAGTGTACCTCAAAGACCAGGCATGCGACTAAAGAAACATTTTTAAAATGATTAGGACGTGAGATTGGATTTGAGCTCAAGTTTAGATATTCATATTTTCTTCAAGTTAATAATTATCAAAGTGAGATGGATATGAGCCTAGGTGAAACAAAAAATTCTATCTAGATTGAGCTTTGTCCTCAATTGAATTGTTAATTTGCAGAAGTTTAGTCTCCTTTTTCATTTATTATTCGCGTATACATGATCTTAAATATTTATTATGATTAATATTAATAAAATTTTTAATTTTTTGTTTATCAAATTAAATACATATAATACATAATACATATTATTGATATTGTAAAAGAACCGATAAAAGTTGCTTCTATTTTTTAGTTTATTAAAGCAACATTGAATGCATTACAAAGTTTTAACTCATATAACGCGTGTGACATGCATAGAGAATATGTGCGCGGGCGTGTGTGTGTATATATATATATATATATGATTTCCTTATTTAAATTGATATATATCTAATTTAGCATTGATTTTGGCAAATCTTTTGGTGTAATTATAAAAGTAATTATACTGGTACAATCATTATATGACATATATTAAAAGAAAAATATGTAGCAATGACGTGTTAAAATATGATAAATGCATAAAAATCCAAAAATATTCATTTTATTTATAATTTAACCATATGACTTTTATATTTTATTTATAAACCCAATTTTTGTTTGAAAATTTTTAATTTACTTCCTCTATTTTTTATTTGTTTGTAATCTACATAGAAACATTAGTTTATTAATTTATTAATCCATCTATGCACTTTAATAAGTGCACCATAGTTTTATTCTCATTTTTAATTTATAAAGTAATATTTTGTGGAATTTCTAAAAAATTAAAAATAGATAGGGTAAATTGAAATTTTTGAAAAAAAACTTCAGTTCATTAATAAATTCTAAAAATGTTAGAATTAAAATATAAATATAATAAATTATTTTAAATTGACATATAATTATCAGATTTTAATATGTTACTGTTACATGTCTTTATTTTAAAGTATCACATAATAATTACACTAATACTATTAATTTTATAATTACATCAATGATAACATCATTGATCTAAATAAGTAAGCTGGCTAAATAAAAATATAATAAATGTACTGCAATTATAATGTAATAAAAAATAATTATTAAATCTAACAAATAATAGGTTAACAAATTTTATAGTTAATATTCTCATGTAATAAATGTACAAAAAAGTCAAATTTATCCAGTTGAAAAAGTCTTTATTGTTTATTTATTTCTTGATATTGCAATCAAAATTAGAATATATTAACTATATTATTATTTATATATATAAAAGATTAGTTCCAAGCTTTGATCGCTTCCTGTTCCAATTTTATAACATGTCCTCGAAGCGATTTATTTACATTAAATTTTAATAATAATAATTTTTTGGAAAGAAGTAACCTATTTATTATTTAAAATCTTTATTTTATACAAGATAGTACCCTAAGTTGAACACAAAAATAATAAATTAAATGATGTAAGAAATAGACTTTAGATTATTAGAAATTGTTTATTTTTTTTCAACAAAATATTATCATATATAAAAACAGATTCAATATATTAATATGTTTTTATAAATTAGGATAATTTTTTAGAACAAATATTTGTTAATATTAAAATTAAAAAAATTACATACAATCTATTCAGCGTCCACAAGCAACAGGCAGGTTATTATAATAGTCGGCAATTGATGAAGTCTTTTTTAGTGCAAACAGACTTGAAACTTTTAACAATGAATGTCTTGTCCTTGGCCTAGTCACCCCCAATGACAAATATGTAAATAAACTAATGGGAGCGAATAGCTTAAGGGCATGGTTTCATTTTTTCTTTTTGGCTACCATTAAGTGTATGGTCATGAATTTGACAAAATGGAGGACACTTTGACCATTGCAACGCCGCTCTTTATGTATTCTCCAGTTCTGAGAGCCCACAACCTTGACCTTTATTTTAGTGAGCTTACATAAACAGGAAAAGAAGAGACAAAGGGGTTATATGTATATACACCAATCCGGTTCTCTCTTACAGCTGCGTAGAAAATCTAATAAAATATAAGATGTTAGATAGGAATATAATAATTCAAATATTTTATCACAGGGTGCCATAATTAATAATTTCACGCACAGCTTTTAATAATTTGTTTATTTTTAAATTTAAATTATCAAATTTTCATTCAACGGTCTATGTTTCACTACTGCAGATTCTCCAAAGAAATAGACCGTTTGAGGTGATCTACTTCAGCATATACACACATATAAAGCTTGTTCTTGTAAAACAATTATCATAATCATTTAAAATCCTTCTAAACATGATATTATTTTATTGAAAACAAAAAATAACTAAGCAGTTACTCGTATGGGAAGTTGTAAATCTCTTACTTTACAATATATTTTTCTTTTAACATGATTGCATCCCCTATTTTTTTATGTATATTAACTTTTTTTGAACAACTTAATTTGAATATGAAAAATATTTAGTAAATATTAAATTTCATACTATACAAAGATATTATTAGTATTTTAGATTCTTTTTCCCACAAGACACTTTCATATTTTAAAAAAATTAGATAATGTTTAATATGTAAAACTATTAGACTCAAGACCTTATCATTTATTTCTATTCCAGAAAATAGCATTCTGTGACATAACATGTTGGTAATGGCTTTATATATTTGAATTTATTTTTTTTAGAAGTACTTGATGTTTATAAAAGGAATCCGACAACCGGCTCATATTACGAGTGGGAAGGCAGACACGTGAGACGATCGAAAATTGACTGTGGAATAAAAGAGTGACTTTTCGAGCATGGTATATTAAGTAATTCGAAACTTCCCAGCTATTGCTCTAATTTCAAGTGCCACACACACGTCCACGGGGTTTGGATTCTCTCCTGCAGATTCTCTTGTAATAAAATAATATAAAATAATAATATTTTATTAATATTATATTAAATTAATAAAAAAATATTATTATATTTTCTCCTGAAAAAATCCTTGTCCCACGTCTACGCGTCGTTATAGTTGAGAGGTAGAATTGCGTTAATTTTTTTTGTAGTCTGATCATGTAATCTAAAAAATTTGAATCATAAGATAATATTTACAACCATTAAATTTGAACATTTTAGCATTAAATACAACAAATCTTTTTTCCTGTGCAAACCTCAATTCTCCATAGGCCTTGTTTGAGGGTGCAGATTCTCTCCAATTCCAGTTGGTGCAGTTGATCATCATCATTCATTTATTTTTTTTGTTTTTTAAAGTATTAAATTTTTTGAAAGAAAACATATGATGTGTTGCATTTGAAGTCACCCTTCATACTACTGCAGTTGGAGTCGCTGCCAATTTTTGAAAGTAAAATCTTATGGAAGAGTATTGCATGAAAGAAATGATTTGTGTTTGATGAAATTATTTGTTTGATAAATCTTTCATAAATAATTTTTTGATTAAAACAGACGTATATATTTCACTTTGTAATCAATATTATTATCTTCATAAATAAATAATATCAAATATTTGTTTTGGTTAATTTTAATTCCTTATTTAATCAAAATATATAAAATAAAATAATATCTAATATATGCAAAATCTTTAGTACAATTAGAAAATAGATACAATTATCATGTGACATACTAAAAAGAAGATTGTGACAATCTCATATCAAAATATATTTATTGTATGTCAATTTAAAGTAATTTATTATATTTATATTTTGACATTAATATTTTTAGATTTTATTTATAAATCCAAAATTTTTTTTTAAATTTTTTTTATTTACCCTCTCTACTCTTTATTTTTAAGTAACCCCACAAAACATTAATTCATAAATAAAAATAAGGATAAAATTAGATATTTGGAGAGTTATTTAAAAAATAAAGAATGTATAGGAGTAAATTAAAAAATTTATAAACTAGTATTTTGTGGAAATATCTTAAAAATAAAAAATAAAGGGGCTAAAGTAAAAAAATTTTAAAAAGATCTTGAGTTCATAAATAAAATTTAAAAAATATAAAAGTTATAATATAAATACAATAAATTACTTTAAGTTAGCATACAACCAACATATTTTAACACATTATTACCACGTATCTTTGTCTTAGTAGCTCATATAATGATTGTATTAATACAATTAATTTTTTAATTGGTGAAAAGAATTTACTTAAATGATATATAAAGCATTTCAATGAAAATGAATACATATAACATATGAACTAAAATAAATATATAAATAATACATGGAAATAAAATATATACGGATATAAAATACAAGAACCCAAAAAGATAAAACTGTATTTTAAAACGATAAGGACTTGTGTAATATATATATATATATATATATATATATATAATGGATAGTTTATTGAAAAATATTATTTGAATATTTAAATTATTATTTTAATTTTTTATTCATTTTACAAATAACATAATCTCGCATGTATTTAAAATTATCGCTTTGGTTTAACAAAATTATATATGATAAATAATGATATTAAAAATAGGATAAAAATGTTAATCTTTAATAAATAGAGATTATTTTTAAAAAAATAAATGATCAAATTAACAATAAAATAAGAATTAAAATAATATTTTCTTGACAAATCAGTTTGATGAATTAAAATATGACAAATTAAATTAAGGATAATTATACAGGTCCTTATAATTTCACTTAAATTTTAATTTTAATTTTACAATTTAAAAATTTGTAATTAAATCCTTAAGTTTAAATAATGTTTAATTTAGTCTTTATCGTAATATTCTTACTAATATTTTGTCATATAAATGAGTTAATTTTATTTTGTTATTCATTTTTATTTATGTTGTTAATATAAATCATATATATTTATAATATTAAATTTATATGCAATTAGTTAAATCAATAAATTTTAACACAATATTAACATATTTTAAATATTAAAAATTAAATAAATTATTTATAAACTATAATAATCTAATTACATATTTTTAAATAATTAAAATTTAATAAAACTATATGGATTAAAAATATAATTTTTCTTTAAATTAAAATATTACAGACACGTTGAAGTGAGTAATGATTAAACTGATAAGAACAAGGATGCACCCAGAGACTGGATTTGTTGACCGAAGGGGCTTCGCAGAACATTAAACAAAGCGTCACAGTCTACTTCACGTGAAAACGTGAATGAGTGGGCTCAACCTGTCCCTCTCATTGGAAATTTGTGGACGCAAACGGACGTATGAACGTTCTGGAACGACGAAGAATGACGTAAGCACGTGGGTGATTGTTCATGTGACCGCCGTTTAAGGCGAGTCTCAAGAATTGGATAAAATAATAAGATCTGAATTTTGCTTTTAAGTGAAATTTATTATTTAAGTGGATTTTAATTTTGTGTATTTATATTTTTAGCATAATAAAATGAGAGGATTCAAATCTTACTCAAAGAGGATCTATGCGTTCCTATAAGTTAGCTGCGTTTTATTTTCTGTTAAAAATTAATTTTTTAAATAAATTATTACTATATTTTGTTTAAAAATTTACAACTGTTTTTATATGATAATTTCAAAATTAAAATATTTATTAAAATAATAATTAAAAAAATTGTTCCTCCAATTTTAGTATTTGGATAGACATAAAATCAGATTTTCGCCGTTTTTACTGTATATCGTTTTTTCTTTCAATTAAAACTTGCGGTAAAGACATGTGATGTGATCGCCTGAGCTCAGCTTTTTATTCTTTTTAATTATATTTATGTGGACAATAATAAAATTTAGATTATTAAATTTTTATTAAATAATTTAAATTTTAATACATATAAAATAATTTTTAATATTTTCTTAAAATTTAAACAATTAAATTTTTATCTAATAATTCAAATTCTATAAAATTCACTTATATTTAAAATTTAAAATTTACTATATTCAAATTCCCCATTTGATATGACATGTCACCAGCAGGATCCAGAATGAGAGCAGGAATTACACTGATTGAGCTGTCTAAGTGCATAGTATAAAAAAATTTGGATCATCTCATTAAACCTTTTGACTACGTTAGTCCAAAAATTAGTTTTTGTTATTTTAAAATTTAAAATTTAAAAATTTATTTAATAACATTTGAATTTGCACATTTCTATTTTAAATGTAGGAAATAATTTTCAATCAATAATTTTTCACTGGCTTAAAATTTTTAAAATTGGACTTGAAATTTGGGCCATGAAAAACGTTTGAACTTATTTTTTTATTTATATTTTTTAAATTGAGTATTTCATGTCAAAACGACTTTTTAAATTTATAATTAGATTTATTTGTTATTTAATATTTAAAATAAATAAAATGATTAATTATTATTATTTATACAATTATATTTATAAAATTTTTAAATATACTTGAATTATTATATTAACATGAATTTTTAAAATAAGTTATATTTATTTTTTTAATTAAAATGTCACATTTTCGAACTTATCTCATTGAATAGACTGAATTTTTTAAATTATGATAATTTTAATTACTATGAGACTGTATGAAAATAATTAAACAAATTTATAACGATATATTTGAAACGGCAGGAATCTTCTAACCTTTTCATATATATATATATATATGACTAAGATTTGACGTAAGAAAATGAAGTATCTATGATTATATTATTTTTTCAGAAAAAATTATTTTAAGTCTTGAATTATTATTTAATTGTCTTTTTAACCTATCACTTTTTTTATTTTTAGAAAACTATTTTACTTATTAAAAAGTATCACTTTCAATTCCTTCTTATGATTTAATGAACTTAACATGAAGAACTATAAAATAATATTAAAATTGCAGACTAAAATTGATAATTTTAATAAATAGTGAATAAAAAATGACAATATCTAATAAATGAGGGATTATTATGCAAAATAAAATGAATGAAAAACCAAAATGACAATTGAATAATAAGTTATAAAATAAAATAATTTTTATTTTCATTCTTTCAAAAAAGTGATGGGAAATACTATAAATTTTATTTGTGATATAATTAATTATTAAATATTAAATAATGTTTAATTAAAAATTTTTGTATCATAATTAATAATTCTTAATCAAAATATTGAATTTATTAAAATAAATAAAGTATTGGGTTATATCTAATGATAAAATGTATTCTAACTAAAGAATATAATATTTTTTAAAATATATCAGCATCATTCTTTATAAAATACATCATTCAGTTTTTTTGAGTATTCAATATATATTATTGAGGAGGTCCTATTCCTTACAACAAGTTTGATTAATCTCTCTCTCAAAGGCGATGCTTTTTGCTTAACATTCAACTTGTTTATTTGCTTGCACGTTACATGGACGTTATAAAAAATTTGTTTTATTATATGTTAATACATTTTAAATCAATAGTATTTATAGGTGTTAGAAAAAAATTAAATTTAGTAATGTATTATAATATAAAGAAAGCATAATAAATTGGAAAAAAAATGTATAAAATTGGTTTTGTGAGATTGGTAAAAGAAAAGTGACGACAATTGACTCATTGAAAAGACATTAACATAAGGGTTTTTCTTTGTCGTATGAAGCAACTCTTATTATTACTCTTTTTAAGAACTTTGGAATCTTAGAAATTGATGAAATCACATTGGCTTTGCTTTTGACTTTGAGTGATGATTAACGATGGTGTTGACCCTAAGGTTCATTATTATAAGTTTTGATTATGACAAATATATGACATACAATTTAATACCAACATACTTGATAAAAATATTTATAGTGTGCCAATTGCCATTAAAAGATGCATATAGTTATATATGAATTGGACTATTAGGTTTGCAAGTTAAATATCTATTATGTAGGATGATCTTATGAAAGAAGAGTGTGCATTCAAATGAGGAGAATAAAATGTCAATATCATGCTCTACACAAGGAGATAGCAGTAAAGAAAGATGCTCTAAGTATTGAAGAAGTTAAAGATTTAAAAATTTGGAAGCTTGGTTGCATCAAAATAGCTAATAAATTAAGCAGGTGTAATTATAGGCTTAAGTTATATTGTGAAATTCAATAATTTAGATTTGTATTTATTATCTCAAGACATTTTGGTTTTGAAAATAAAAATTTGGACCTAAAAGATAGTGAGATGTTGATTTTACTTAAAATCTAATTTTAACATTTGGTCACTATATTGGTTAGATATCACAAACCACATAACAAATTATTATGATACTTGTTTCATTAGAAAATAGACTCAAAGGGACTTTCAATGATAGGTCATTGACTTAAAATAGAGTTCAAATGAAAATGTTATAACCATCTAAATTTAAATAGGGAGATATAAATTTTGTATAAATTTTTTTTTGACCTTTAGTCACTATTTTAATTTTATCTCCCAAAATATATTGAATTTTGATATGAAAATTGTTGTATTGAAAAATAGACGAAAAGAGTTTTCTAGTAATAGGTCATGCACTCAAAATGGAGTTAAAATAAAACATTTATGATAATTTAAATTTGGATATGTGTTACAGTAAGTGACTAGTCCACTACTCATCTCCGCAAATGGATTGGGAGACTAGAGATTCAAGCTAACACTCAGAAGACAATCAATGAGAGCTTTACCAAATATTGCTAACCATTAAAACCATATTCAACATGAGAAAACCCCAAGGAAGCAAACGCTACTCACAAGAAAAACATAAGCTACCACTCAAAACTAGAACTGCTCCAGAGCATGGAAATAAGAGTTAAAGGGTGCAGAATTAGCATGCAAACCACAGATGATGACTCATCCACAAGTATACCGAATTGCACAAGTAATATAGAGTGAGAGAGTATCGTCCCACGAGGATTTTGGTTACCAAATACCAATTTCACTAATTTGATACTAACTAGATTATGGAAAATTAGGATTAAAAGAAGCTCAATGCAGTTAAAAAGAAACACCAATAATAAAAAGCAATTAGTTTGTAATTTTAGATTTTTAACAACAAGAGCAATTAAAACCATGAATAAACACAAATATTCAAAAATGGTTAGGGATCCGACTTCACTTGACCTACTAATGTATCCTAGAATCCTTACTTAACCAAGCTCTATTCCATAATTGATGGTTAAATTTCCAAAATTAACTAATACCTAATCCCTTGGAATATTAGTATTCCTTTAACTAAATAAAATTTTCCAATCCCTTAGATAAATCCCAATTAGGAAGGGCTTTACACAAGAACAATGAAATTTTATAACAACACACAATCAACATCATCTATCCTTAGATAAAGTCAAATTTTGGTGTTTATCACATGAACAAGCTCATATATGAATTTCTCAATTCTACACATGAACCCTAAATTAACCCATAGGTGGCCAAGTCAAAAGAGGCATTAAAACCATCATAAACACTCAATCAATGGAAATAGAAACTTGTATCAAGCAAGAAAGCTAACAAAACATTATCCAAGTCAAGTTATATCTTCACCCTAGCTAAAAGAGTTTAGCTATACATAGTTAAAGAGCAAAAAAGGAGGTAGAAGAAAATAAAGTAAGCAAACTCCATGGTCTTCTTGCCCCCAAAATGATCTTGATGCTCTAAAATCCCTTGGAATCATTATTCTTGCTTCTTTTCCTCATTTCCCAACTTACTTTCGGCCTCCCCCATGCACAAGTTGCCCAAGATGGTTAAAATAGTTTATTTATAGGTGAATTTCTACACATGTAAAGAAAAAATAGCAAATGTCTAGGCATTACTTTAGATGCCCAGGCATTGAGTGACCTGAATAAAAAATAAAAGCTGCAGTGGATGCTCAAGTATAAGGTTGAATGCTTGGGCAGTGGGTGGTCAGAATGCATATAAAAATAGTATTAGTGAATGCTTGGACATTGGACCAACTGAACACATCTCTTTAGAATTTTAGAATCCAAGTCTTCTCTTAAGCTTCCAAACCTAAAATTTGTTAATAAAACACTTAGATTTAGTGCACACAAGTCATGATAAAAAAGTTTACTAACTTGAAATTAAAATTACAATGCTAAAAGCGAAAACTTGGAATTTAGAAGCACTTTTCTATACAAATAACTGCTTTTGAATAGGAAAATTAAGATTAAAATCAAATTTATCAATAGACTAGCAAGGAAACCACCAGAAGAAGACAAAGACACATTTTGCTTATCAATGCACCACTAAATTGTAACCCTTAATAATAAGACAAAATTCACTCTGCTTCCTTAAATATCATGTTTTGGAAAATTGAAATGGAGATTGAATTATCAAGAATGGATCCAACTAAAACAAAACCAGAAAATTGGTTCTGCATGTTCTTCTACTCATTTCCAATTAAAATGCACAAGTAATAACCACTATAGCACAACAAACAAACAGACAAAAGAGGGACCTCATTCTAAGCTAAAGTCTAAAGCTTAAAAAATGAATACATCCAAGCCAAAGCCTAAAACATTGAACAGAACCCATTCACAGATCTTTGTGAAGTATTAAAATATATCTAAAGCTTTAAAATCTTTAAACTTCGTGCTTCTTCCCCAAATTGCACTGAAGCTTTAAAATCTTTCAAGCTCGTGCTTCTTCCCCCAAATCGCACCAAAGCAGAGAGAGATCTGAGATTTTTTGTAGTTGTATATTAGTGTATTACCCAAAGGTGAACATTAACATGCAATTAATTATTAAATGAATTGCTTTGAGAATATATATAATGACTCAAAGCACTAATATTAGGCTTATTATTTCTTGCAGTATCTATTTTCTATTTTTAATTTGTCTCATTCGTATGTTTTATCTATTCCAATTTTAATGGGTTAAATTTTTCTAATTAGAGTGAATAAGTCAAATTTGGTGTATTGAATCTTGATTTGACACTTTAGGTTGAGTGACCTACTGCTATTACTAATGCCAGTAATAATAAAGAAAAATCCCATTATAAGAATTAGGAAAAGACAAATTGATTATGCTTAATGTTTATACGAACAAGTATAATGAATAATATTAAATTAGCTCTTCCTAAAACTGAAAGTGCCAAAAAAAAGTTTTGGAATCTATGGAAGAGTATTCTTAGACTGTAGACAAGTCTATTACTGGACATTAATAGGTACCTTAACCATCATGAAATTTGATGGTTCACGTACTAGATGACAAATATAGTAGTAAGACTTAGGCCCTTATGAATGAATGTGGATAAGAATTTTCTTGTAAAATTCATAATTAGCTTATTACTGTTTGAGTATGACCATTTCCAAATTAACTACAACATCATAAAAGATAAAAAGAATATGTGTGAACTGCATGGTATGTTAGTTCGAGAAGAAATAAGGCTTAAGAATCAAGGAAATCATTATGTCCATTATGTGAAATATTAAAGAGTTGGAAAGAAGAAAGGAAAGAAACATGATAATACCACTGAAGCTAAATGAGTCCTTTTATTAAACCCACAAGAAGGGACAAATGAATGACAGATGTCATGTAAGAAGGTTGGACAATTCTTAAAAGTATTGTTTGAAAAGTAAAGCCTGATTTGAAAATAAAGGTAAGCTTAATGCTTATGTATGTGTCAAATCAAATTCAATTAAAGTTCCTCATAATGTTTAGTGGGTTGACTCAAGATGTATAACTTATGTTTTTAATATGATGTAGGGATTACTTAACAATTTGAACCATAATCCTGAATGAGAAGTTTATCTTCATAGGAAACGAAATGAAAGCTTTAGTGGAAGTTGTCGAGACTTATCGTTTAATCCTTGATACTGGACATCATTTAGACTTATTTAATACTTTTTTTTGTACCTTGTATCTCTTGAAATTAAGTTTCATTGTCTAAACTTGATGTTATTGGATATTCTGGTAATTTTGGTAACAGATATTTAAGTTTGTTTAAGCATAACTATCTTATAAGCTCTGTTGTTTAAACTAAATCTAAATAGTAATTATATTGCCTTTAACCATGCATCATAATATTGGTACTAAAGGTGGTTTAGTGAATAAATGCTCTGTTAACTTATGGCATAGGTGTTTAGGTTATATTTTCAAAGAAAGATTAGAAGGATTAGTAAAAAATAATATTTTTCCAAATTTGGATTTTATTGACCTAAATACTTGTGTGGATTGTATAACAGGAAAACAAACAAAAGTTATAAGAAAAAAAGCCATATGAAGCACACAGTTTCTTGAGATTATACACACCGATATTTGTAGACCATTTGATGTCATTTCTTTCAATAAGGAAAAGTACTTCATCACCTTTATTGATGATTCTATGCGATATGGATATGTATGTCTATTACATGAGAAATTTCACCAATGAATGCCTTAGAAATATTCATAAATGAAGTTGAAAGATAACTGGATTGGAAAGTAAAAATTATCAAATCAGATAGAGAGGGTGAACATTATGAGAGACATGATGAAACTAGATAACACATAAGTCCATTTGCTAAATCTCTTGAGAAACATGGTATATGTGCTCAATCTATGCCAAGTGCACCACAACAAAATGATGTATTAGAAAGACACAATAGAAACTTAATGAATATGGTTAAAAGTATGATTTGTAATTCATCTTTACCCATCTCATTGTGGATGTATGCTTTGAAAACTGTCATGTATTTATTGAATAGGGTTCCTAGTGAGATAGTTCTAAAGACACCTTTTGAATTGTGGACTGATAGGAGACCCAGTTTAAGGCACCTGCATGTTTGGGGTTGTCCGATAGAATTAAGAGTATACAACCCACAAGAAAAGAAACATAATGCAAGAACAATAAGTAGATATTCCATTGGTTATCCCAAAAAAATCTAAAAGGTATACATTTTATTGTCCTAGTTATAGCTCAAAAATTGTTGAAATTGGAAATGTCAGATTCATTAAAAATGGTGAAACCAGTAGAAGTGAAGTTCCACGAAATGTGGAAATTAAGAAAATAAGAATGCAAGTTCTATTAATTTGTAATTATTCTAAAGTAGTTGTTCCTCAAATTATTAAACCAAAAAATAGTGAAAAATAATAACAAATTAATGATCCCATTGTTCACAATAAACCTATAGTAAATGAGCCACAAGAGATAGTATTAGAAAAATCCCAAAGGAAGGAAAGAGATGCTATGTCTAATGATTATGTGGTTTATCTACAAGACTCAGAAAATGAATAAATAATAATCCATGTTCATTTTCATAAACCATTGATAGTGATAATGCTGATAAATCGTTAGATGCCATGACAGAAAAGTTAAAATCTATGGAACATAATAATGTATGGAACCTTGTAGAGTTGCCTAAAGGTTTTAAGAAAGTTGATTGCAAATGGGTTTTAAGACCAAATGTGACTCTCATGGCAACCTTAAACGTTATAAGGCCAAACTTGTTGCCAAAGGTTATACAAAGAAAGACATTGTTAATTATAAGAAAACATTTTACCAGTCTCTTAAAAGGACTCTTTCAAAATTATCATGGCGTTGGTAGCTCATTATGATTTGAAGCTACATTAAATGGATGTGAAAACTGTATTTCTCAATGGAAACTTAGAGGAAGAAGTTTACATAGATCAACCAATGGGCTTTTCCTTTGAAAGAAAGGAACACAATGTGTAAACTAAAGAAATCAATATACATGCTTAAACAAGCTTTTTGGCAATGGTTCTCAAGTTTAATGATACTGTTGTTAACTTTGTATGTAAAGAAAACACCTTCGATTGGTGTATATATATATGAATGTCAATGGGAGTAAGTTTATATTATCTGATTACGTATGTTGATGATATCTTGCTTGCTGCTAATGAATTTCTTATGGTTATGTCGTTACTAAATCTAATGTATGCAAAAAGTTTTTAGATACTTGTAAGGAATTAAAGATCGTATAGTTATATAGATATTTAGATCCCATTTTGTAAATACAATGGAATCCACTTGTATTATTGGCTGGAAAGGTCATCTAATGAAAGATGAGCTTGTAACATGTTTTGAAAACACTACTTATAATTTATGATTGCGAAACTCTATTTTAAGACTTGGAATTCTTGATAGTATTTCCTAGTTATTGAAAATTTATTGTAATAATTTCGTATCTATCTTTATTAAGGATGACAAGTATTTCAAGGTGCTAAGTATATAAGAATTGAAATATTTTGCCATTAAAAAAGAAGTTCATAAACATACAGTGTCAATAGAACATATTAGCAACAACCTTATGATAGTTGACTCTTTAACAAAAGGGTTACTGCCTAAGACATTTAAGGGTCATGTCATATATATGAACATTATTGATAACAAGGATTGTTGAACATTATTAAAGTATTGTATTTTGATACTGTGAGCTCTTAAATGGATATGTTTCTAATTTACCTGTTAATTAAGTATTATATACATGAATGATCATAATGATAATAATAGATATTGTCATTATTAAAGACATTATGTTGGGCCAATTATGTATTTCTCGCAAATATTGTCGAATAAATGATGTATAATTGTTTGACTCATAGATTTTTATCCTTATTTATGACGAATGATGTAATCAATGTATGAGAAATTAGTTATTTTTATGCACATTATGATTTATTTAACCATGAAGAAATGCAATATCACATTAGCTAAGTGGGAGAATGAAAGACTTAAGTGGCCCAAGTGATACTAATTAAGTAATTAATTGGTTAAATAAATAATTAAATGAACTAATTTTTAATTGGTTAATTGAAAAGTAGTTTCCTTATATTTAATTGTAACTAATGGCTTGATGGGAGTGGTTAATAGAATATATGATAATTTGAAATTCAAAATTATTAGATAATAAATGGTTATCAGATAATCATGATCATTATCTGATAATAAATGTTTATTTGGAAACCAGTCCTAATCTACCTATAAATAGGGGTTACGAGTTCTCTCCAAATTCAGAACTAACGCACATGTAAATTAAAGAAGGCTAAGAGATAGAAACACAATCTTTCTCTTTCATAATTCTCTTTTAAGATTAAGAATCTAAGGTTTTATGTCAATTAAGCGATGGATTAAGGTATGAATTCTTTCCTAATTTGATGGTATTGTATATGAGTATGACATGTGAAAATTTATGAGTTCCCAAAATTTAATAAATTATAATTGATTAATAATTTCTATCATTAGGGTTAGATATAAGTTAAGAAAAAACTTACAGTTCATTCATAGTGAACTATTGGATGGAAATTCAATAGTCTAGATTTATAAATTAAATTAATATAATTGTTTGCAGTTATATTTTCAATATGTAAATTTAGATTATTGAATCTCCATATAATGGTTCATTATGATTGAATATGATTTCATGTTCCCACCACAACATGAGGTGATCCAAATTGAATAAAGTCATGTTTAACATGGAAGCCCATGACGGTGGGATGGATTCAATAATAAAGTCATATTTAATATTGGAAGCACTTGGGTGTGATGGACATACACTTGAGGGGGATGATTTCCATGAGGGACATCTCTTCAAATCAAGTCCAATATAGAAGGGTCCTTTGAACAAAAAAATATTCTGCCTATAATGTTGTAGGCTCCTTAGGCCTCGACCAAACAAGGCGCATGAATATTTGAGAAGAACGCTTGTGTTTTTGGCAATGCTAAGGACACTAGCAGCTTCCATGACACCTAGAGCTCACAGAGCAATGTACTACAAAGTTTGCAGCGACAAAGTGGGATGTGCCTAGCGTGCAATATTAGCTGCATGCAATGGACATTTCCAAATAACAATATTGATCTTTCTGTTTATTGCTACCCTCTACCATATGGCTGCAATGATTAGCCTACCTACACCCCATCTATGATCATTCCTACAGTAGCTACCCTAATCATTCTTTTATACTTGTTTCATTACTTCTACATGGATTTGTACATTTAGCATTTAGTAGTGTCGCTCTTGCTAGCTGCTTCATTCTACTTGTTAATAATTGAATATCTCACCAATCAGTATATTACCTCACCTCTGGCTTCCCGTTTTGTAAAATACCCAGGCGCCTTCCTATCACTAACAGAAATCAAAACCAATCAAATCAAAGCTTCGCCAGTTTTTTTTTTTTTTTTGGTAGCCAGGGGAATTTACTCGAACCATTCCCCCGTCTTCCCTGCTGCTCAAGTAAGTGTTGGCCGTAGTTGTTAATTTATACTTCTAGCATTTAGTAGAGAGAAACGACTTAAATATAACTTCTTATATTTTTATTATTAAGTTTTTAAGTTGAAACATGATAAATGGATTGTTTATAAATGGATATATGGTAAGTATAGGAATATTATAAATGGATATATGGTTTTACAATCAAACTATATATTTGTCACATTATTATTGAAAAATATACACTTGTACTATTTTAATTAGAGAATTTAATTGTAAAAATATATAAAAGTTACAACTAATTAGTCTAATCATTAGTAGTGTTGTTATTGGATTAAATTAGTAAACTTAAGTTTAAATTATATTTTAAGGGTATATGAAATAATATTTGTTATTTAATTTCATATGTCTATTATTTAAATTTTAAATGTGGTTGTTATCTCTTATTTGATTGGTATTTCTATCATATCTTAATTGCTAGTATAAATAAATGATTAATTAAAAGTTCTAATCAATTGATGATAAAGAAATCTATTAGTTAGTCAAAGTTTTGAGAGTTTTTGACGAAGAAGTATATAAATTTCCCTAAATGAAGTTTATAAATTTTTCAGTTGCATACTACTCCAAATTTTAGTGCTAGTATCCTTTACGCACTTAGTTTGAAGTCAAAGTGCCTGCTTAGGTACCTATATATACCATTAAAGATTTGAAAGAATTAAATGAGAGCCCAGAAGAGAGTTGAAACTGGTGAATCACACAGTAGAGAAATTGGGTGTTTTTCAGAGTGTACTTCTCTATGGAAAATCCAGCTACCTTTACATGTTCTTTTGTTCATATGGTGGCTGATTAATCAATCTCTCCCGGTTGGTGATGTTCATATTCGACATCACCTTCAAGTTCAATCACAGTGTTGGTTTTGCCACGCAGCCCCAGCATCAATCAATCATTTGTTCATCACTTGTTCCTTTGCTTGTGCTTTATGGTTTGCTTTGCCTTTCGGATTTCGCACAGATCAATTTCATGATCCTAGTGTTTCCCCTTGGCTAAATGCTTGTTTAAAGAGGGCAATCTTGCTTCTGAAAACTTTAGAATATACACTGCTTACTTGTTCCTTATTTTTATGTGATTTGGTTCTTCAGGAACAAATTTGTTCATAATGGTGTCAAACCCCACCCTGGCAAAGCTATATAGACCAAACATTGTATGTTTACTGAATATCAGAAAACGAAGAATTTTTGCAAATCATCTATTCAACCTTCTTTGAGTATGACTCGGTGCAGTATCCCGAGGCTTCAATTGGTTTCTTCACGATGAATGATTGTTTTCTAGCGCAAGAAAATTAGGCATCCTTGTAATAAATTCAGAGTCTTTTGCTGCATTTGGTTTTATAAAGATATAATCAAGCTTCAAAAATTTGATTGGACACAACGCTTTAACAGGAACGTCTTTTTACTTTCTGTTATTAGAGAAGCTCTTTATTGGCTTAGCAATCAAGATGTACATGCAAATATTGCAGAATGTCATGCATCTCATTGTGCCTTCAAATCATTGGTAGGACATTCTTAACTTTAAATATTGTCAAGATAGATCTCTCAACATGCTTGGCCTTGACATTCATAGGCTTGCAAGTAACTTTGGGTCTTTCAAGTTTGGTGTGGTTTCTCAGGAAGACAAGCCTCAGCTTCAGTAGTTTTTTAGCAAGCTCTTCTTCCTGTAGCTCTCTCTTTTCCCTTTTCTTGTAGTTCTTCTGTTCTGCTTTCTTATTTGTTTCTTTCATCAAATATATATATATATATATATATATAGCTTTTGCACCACCTCTGCTGAATACTCTATAGTACTTTTTCATAAGAAAGTTGAGAGAATTGTGTGCAGAGAATAACGAGTCCACCTTTAAACAGAAGCAATTCTATTTTAATTTTGATACTTGTGTAGATCTTGCAAACAAATCTGTTAGATTTATAAGTTTAAGCAAATTCATAAAGAAGAGGTAAACTTATAATATAAACTTATAAGAGTTTATCTTAATGAATAATTATTAAAATACATAATTTTATGGTTAAAACATATACTATATGCAATAAAAAAATTATTCAAATGCATTTTAAATTATGCTAAATCACACAAAGGTTATTCATATTTCGTAATTTGTAGTATTCAATATGAACATTTTAATATATTCATATATAGATAATTATTCAACATAAATAATTAAATAATATTTCTTTCATTTTTATTTTAATAAGCACATATTTTATGTAAATTTATTATCTTTATGTATGTTTAAATTTATACTAAAGTATTTTATAATGGCTCCATAAAAAATAAGTTTATTTATACCTTCTCTGATTAAGTGCTTGAATTCTTATAATGTTAACTACAAGTTAATTAACACTTTAAAATTATAAATTTAATAGGCTTGATAAGTCTACTCGTGAATTCACTTAAATTTGCATTAAGTTCAATTTTATTCCGAGTTGACTTATTTTTCATATATATATATATATATATATTTGTAAATTCATAAACCAAAATAATAAAGTTTAACAATATGCTTACAGGATGCAAGTATTTCAAATTCAAGCCATTTAGAAAACAAAAATGACTTTGTGGATTTAGTATATGCGGACTATTTCAAATTCAAGCCTTCTAGAAAACAAAAATGACTTTGTGGATTTAGTATATGCGGACTGCTCCACGGAGATCCATGTCTATTATTTTGTTTTTCCTATATATATAGTCAGTGAAATCTTAAACTCGAGTCTGAAACCTTAAACTCGTCTTCTTCCTCTACCGCGAGTGGGGCTTAAAGGCAGCAAGACGACATTAGCTTTCTATTGAACTAGTTGACGATTTTCTTTGTTTATTCAACTTGAACTGTCCAAATTTTTAGCTTTTTGTTATGAATAAATTATTAATAAATTATATTACTAAAAAAAAATTGTACGACTTTGATGAATTATGAAAAGATGTCAGATATATATAATTCTTGTAGCAAAAAATTTTAATACACATAAATGTGTTTTCTATTTTTTCTTTTTGAAATATTGAAGTTCAACAAATTGATCTTGAATGACCAGACCCCTACTGGCCACCTCATTAACCTAAGCTGCACTCAAATACAAACAATGAAACAATGGCCCAACAGTATTTCGAACTTTTCATCCCTCTTAATTTCCAAGCAATTGTTTTATATATTCTGTCACATAATTTATTTTTTGTTTTGATAAAAGCCACGTAACTTAGTTTTAAATCATGATTAAATTGATTCTTAAATTATAAAATCTTATGACTATAGGAATATAGTAAATATATTCGCGTGTTTCACTATTTAAGAATAGTTCTTTTTAAGTTTTGGGCAAGGAAGATATTAAATGTCTTGATGATGATAATGATTAGGACATGGGAATGCTGAAGGATTTCAAGAGCAGATGATAAAATATTCCATAAATGTAATTAACTAGATCGATGTAACTCAAACAAGAATAGTTGATGATGAGAGAATAAAACAGCGAATACAATAAAAAAAATATTCTATTCACCAGCAGTTCCAGGTGGTTGCAGACCCTTGGTTGTCTCTGTACATCACTGATGGCTACATGGAAAAATTGAACTAAAAGAACAACGATTATAACTATAATTGGCGGCGGTGAGCGACAATATATAGAAATTTATTTTATCCTTCTTTTGTCGAATTAATACGCACCTCTTGGAATACCCGAGACCCTGAAACTCTGCAGCGAAGAAAAGTAAAGATTTAAAGAATGACACTAAAAAATGTGGTACGTGATTCCCAAGTGTCAATGATGATTATCTAGAATGGGCCAAAAAGAAAAAGTGATAACTACTAGGTTTTAAGGAGTATATAGTCATCCCTTTCAACACAAGTTGTAGCAACCTTGCTACAAAACAAATCATACTGCGTTGCGGTTTTCAAAGAGACAAGACAAATCATACTGTATTGCGGTTCGCAATTTCAAAGGGTAAGATTACCAATGTTTTCAATAGAACCCGATGTTCTCCTTTGAGCAAGCAATATTAAAAAGTGGAGTGGGAGGTTGATGCATCTGGCTTGTGTATATTGATCATTTATTGCTCTGGAAGCTTATTTTGCTCAACTGTGACCGAGATAAGTTGCCAAAGAGTATGGTATTTATGATTTTATTCATTTAAAATCTCCAAGAAATTTCTGAGGCAAAATTGAATTGTTGGATTTGGATCTCTCATGTTCCTGTTAGAAAAAGATAGACTTAGAGTAGGTGGACATCTTTAAATGGGGCTTACAAGTCAAGTAGGTCCTATTACTCTGTGTTCATATGTCTGCAACACGAAAAAAAAAAAAAACGAAAGAGCAAGAAGATGAGGGAATATTAGAAAAGAAAGAGAGGCATGATATACCATGGTACATTAAATCTTTTTAAAATTTAAGTTTTGAGGAGCTGCCACTTAGATCAAAACTCTTGGAGTACTATCATAACAAATTTGAATTTGAATCTTTTAAAATATAAAATGAGAGAGAAAAGAGGGTGTGAATGAGAAGAGAGGAAGTGAATTCCATAAACATTCCTACTCTTTGTGTTTCTTTTGCTAAAAGTGCAATTTTAATTTGCAAGGAGTTGGGCCATCACTCTCCATTAACGTTGTCCAAAGTGAATTAATGAATTATCATCACTATTAATGTCACATTATAATTTTATTGATTCTTATTAATTGAAGAATTACATGTGTTTTTAGACAGACTATATATAGTAGGTCATTATCTAGGCGCCAAATAGGAGAATGGGCTGTTCGTTTTCTAGCTTTTTCATTGCTGTATTATATTTTAGTTCTCAAGGGTTGAAGTTAAGGGATCAATTTTTCTTTCATTGTTTGTTAGTTCTCAGGATGCTCTAAGCCGCTTTTAAGGCCCTAACTTTTTTATATATTGTTATATTATTAAATTTATTAGTCAGCCTCTCCCATTGTTAGCATGCTCTAGTTTTTGGCACAATCCTTGATCCACCATGTGGGTTTAATACTTGCTAATTTTAGTTAGTTTCTCTCTTAGGTCAAGTAAAAAAATTGATTTAGTCTTTCAAACTTTTAGATTTTAGATACTCTTGTATTGTTTTACATTTTATTTATGAAATTGTGCCTTTTATTTATGTTCCTCCCAACAATTCAACATCAAAGTAACAGTGTCACAAAGAGTTCCTGCATGGTCTGTCGAGGTTACTACTCACTATCACCTCTTTAGTTGTCTTCTATTTATTTTAATCCTTGGTTGCTTTCTTCGATTTCGATATTTCTTTTATTATTATTATTATAAACTCTGTAGGGTCGAATAACCTGCCTCGCACTTTTGTTGGTCCTGGTCCCTCGAGAAGGAAAGGAGGATGGTCTCTGTTCTTCTCCAACAATTACACAACCACCTGATCTTAGAGGTTATACTTGAAAGCTTATGGGAGATGATAAAAATGAAATGGTTAATGATCAGATAGGATGGAAAATCAAAGGATGGAATGAAAAGATACGAGCTATTTTATTATTCGAGAGTTTAATAAAAAATAAATCACCAATGAAATGAAATGTTTTATAAATTGTTTTTATAATTGCTATTTTAACACATTTTTAACTGAAGAAAATTTAATAATAATTGTGTCACCTGTCTCTTTAATTCCACTACAAAAAAAAAAAAAGACGTTTTGAATAGTAATAAAAAAGTTTTAGAATCCCTATTTTATAGAGTTAGATTTACGAGTTCTTTTAACATTTTATAGTTCAATTCTATTAAAGGTGAGACTTCTCCTTCTTACTTACACTTTATGCCAACAAACTTTGCCTAATTACGCTTTGAAAAAATACACACCATTTGCATTTACAGTTATACGTATAATTATCGCCGCAACAAAAATTGTTGTTTAATCAGAGTTATACGAGGCTAAAATCCAGCTATCTTGTAGCGAATATATAGGTGGGTTCTTCAGAGACGGGAAAGTATATAATGGAATACACCATTTCCATCTGTTTTTCAATCAATTAAGAAAGACAGAGAGGATTGAATAGACTGTGATATTATCAGCCAAAAAACCCCGAGCTTCAGATGAATTTGGAAATTCCACATATGTCATGCAACTCTCCTTGGATTTAAATCTGTAGTTAATTGAGAAGGTTAAAAAGCGAGAGATTCCAATTACTTCAAAACAAGTTTGGCTTGTTTTGGTTTTTTTCTCAATGATGGCTTCAAGGTAAAAACGACATAAAAGAACAACGATTAGAACTAGAGTTCGCGGCGGTGAGCGCAATAGAATTTTTCTTCGAATTGTTATTTACCTCCTGGGATATCCGAGACCCTGGAACTCTGTCGAAAAGGTAAAATTTAAAGAGTGGCTTCCACTAATAAATGTTGAACGTGATTTCCCAAGTACCAATGGTGACTACTAGGAAATGGCACAGAAAAGAATTGATGATTGCTAAGGAATAGACATCGTCGCTTTCAAACAAGTTGCAGTAATCACTCATGCGCACGATAATTTATGGGTTTACGGTAATATCATTGAAACCCTTTATAAATGATATTCCTTTTGCTTGAGATCGATGAACACTGAACACAGCGTCATTTCTCTGCAGGGTCCTCGATCGAGAGAGACGCAGATGGTGAAGGACCCTTCTCGCTTAATGTTATGCGGAAGCAGTGAGAGATAGAGAGTTATGGGGTGTCCTTTGTGATGTTTTCTACCTCAAAAGAGTATTCAATAAAGGTATATCACCCGATGAGGTTTATTTTTTATTTGGAATCCTCATGTTCTGCTAAATGATATATTAATAGTAGGGTTATTAGTATATCATTTGGAATCTCCAGGTTTATTTCTTGCTTAACTTTGACAGTCAGAATATGAGAGAAGTCCCTGTTTTACAAATTCAAAATCGCAAATTTTGCACTCGGCAAGACATCACGAAGCATCAAATTTCTTTTACTTTGAGCTCTTCAATGAAATGCATCAAATCAACCTCTCGTAAACCCTCGTTCTCTCACAGTAATAAAAATTCTAGTATACAGTTCACAGCGGCGGAGACTAGCAAAACCAATCCAACCATGCTCATCTTCGAGTGTGGCCGGCGTATGTACCATGAAGAGAAGGGGAGTTGACGGTGACACGAGCACCACTTGGAGGATGGAGACGATCTGACGATGCCTTTGGGGGAAAAGCGATCGGCTAATTGGACGGAGAAGACGGTGGAGTTGGGGGATCAAAGAGACACTCAGAAATGACGGAGGAAAAAATGTGACGTTTCGTGAGAGTAAAATATGCTGCCTCAAACTTTCAACAAATTAAGCTGGCGAACGATATCAGAACTGATTTCGATGCTGTGTGTCTTGATCCCTTTTGTTTTCAAAATGATTGAAACTCTCCAAATTCGTCGGAAGTTTAAAGGGTTTTAAAGGAAGTATTTATTATAACTTAGTGAACTAATAATTATTATTTTTTATTTTTCATAGCATTTAATTAATGGTTTTTTAATTTTTCTTTTAGGACACTATTATTCTTTATTTTTTAAAAAGGCATAATCAATCTCTTTTATATATAAAAATTTACTATCAATTGTTAGCGACTCAGCAAAACCCAAGTTTAAAAGCCTCAAAATGCCTCATGTGTAGACCATTTAATACTAATGTACTAACCTTAAATGTCATGTTAGCTTATTTATCTTGCTTCCTCCTTGTTCCACCTCCTTAAAGCTGTGTGTTTGAGTTGCTTCTTTTTTTCTTTTTTTTAAGTAGCTCCTCTTCGGAAGAATCACACTTGCAGCTAAAAATATTTAAAAATTAATTAAAGAGGCAATACAGAGCTTTCAGTATATGGAAAGGAAGAAAAAAAAGCTAATGTTGACATGGCATTTCATATTGGCCAATAAGCATTTAATATAGACATCACGCTTTTTATTAAGTTTCTAAATAATTAAGCTATAAAGAGATTAACTTGATGATCATTTCGTATATGAGAAATATTTTGAAAGCAAATACTTCTGATGGCCTAAATTTAAAAGAACTCCTCGACCAAAAGGAAAGAAAATAAAAAGATAAATTTAGTTGATATGACATTTAGTATAACCACGTTAATATTTAATACTCCGCATTCCATAGTTCAAAAAAAAAAATCCACATTACATTTTTAATTAAGTTTTTAAATTATTAAACACGGAAAAAAAAATCAGCTTGATAATAGTTTTCTTCGTAAGAAATCATTGAAATATTTACGACAGACCAATTAAAAAACATATTCATTTGCAAGGAATTAAAATATAGTTCTAGTCTATATGAATATTTTCATAATGATCTACTCGATTTGGAAAGGTAAATCTATTTTCGAATATCTTTTTAGTTACCATGAGTTGGCATCTGTACCTTCTGTGGCAGTTCCATTTCTTAAGTAGACAAGTATGAATGAATGCATGCAGGTTCATTTCTTTTGAGGAGGAGCTCCATCTCGAGGTGCTTTCATCTTAAGAATGTTCATCCCTACAACTCAACCTCAATTGGCAGTACTACAGGATATCATACTACGCAACTAAGGTTATTACCTATTTATAATTGTCATATATATATATATATATATATATATATATATATGACAATTCTTCCACTGCTTTTAATTAGTTTCAAAGTTAATTAGTTCTCAGGATGCCCAAGTGCTATAAGGCTCACCCTCTGGTGTTTATTATTTAAATTTATTAGTAAGCGTCTGCTTTTGTAAGAACGCTCTTTAGCCCCCACGCTTATCCACCAAGTGGGTATTTATTACTCACAATATAAAAGCCTCTCCAATGTTTATTATTTAAAATTTATTGGTAAAGCATTTGCTTTAGCCTCAATCCTTGAAGCATACGTGGGTATTTATTACATGCCACTTGTGTTTGATTTGCTTTTCGAAAAATTGAACAGATTTTTTTACAATAAAATAAATTTTTTTTTTATAAATAGTCTAATTTAATTTGTGGTTTTTTATTTTTTTTAAATTACTTTTGCTCTTTAAAGTTTTGTTTGTTTATAAGTAAAAATATATTTTTATATTGAATGAACTATATTGATATTAAAACTCAATTTTTAAATATAAATTACAACCGTATAAAATTATATTTGATCAAAATTCCTTATAAAAATCAAGATGATCCAAAATTATTTTTTACCCAACTCTGACAAAAACACAATACACTATTCTTACTTCGATAAATTCAGGATTTGTTAGCTCTCAAGACGTCAACCATGTGTTTTTTTGACCAATGGTTCCACTGGTTTGTATATAAATATATTCACTAGTCCAGTTCTGTTGGTCACCGTAACATCTATGCCTTCTCTTGGCTAATGTAACAAAGATGATATACAATATTTAAGCAAATAATTGTTCAAGTCTTGCATTTGTTTTAAAAAATGAGTTGAATAATAGTAATAGCTATAAAATTTTTATGTAATATTATATGAGTAAATTTATGAATATGAATTTCATAACAAATATTACAAAATCGGGGACCGGAAGTACTATACGATGATAAAAGGTCATAATCAGGTAATCACCAAATCTGTAATTGTCTATTCTGTTAAGCTTTTGATTATTATAATTTATTAGTAAACGTGTGTTTTGCCGCTGTTGTTTACATTTGTAACTGTCTTCTCAATTTGCCTGCCGCGTGCATGTTTCTTTGACCAATTGTATTCTCGCTTGACATATAAATATAGGTTTTAGCTAACCAGTCCCTAATATATATATAAATATAGGGTTTAGCTAACTAGTTTAAGGCACTAGTTAAAGAGTATTTATTGTATTTATTGACACCAATAATAATTATTTATTTTTACAACTTTTCATGACATACAATTAATAGTTTTTTTAGTTTTATTTTAAGGAAAATATTACCCTTTATTTTTTTCAAATTGTATGATCAATCTCAATCTCTTTTATTTTAAAAAATTTATAACCAATCTCTGACAATTTTTCAAAAGATATTTTCACTCTCTTTTATTAAAAAAAATTATAAGAATTTTTATATATTTATACATTTAAATAATATCTACATATTACTTTTTAATATCTCATAAAACTTTATTTAAAAAGACTAGTTTTAAAATAAAAAAATTATTTTTTTAAAAAAATTAAGAATAATGTTAAAATACTACTTAGATCTATATAGATATAAAAATTGTTAAAGATTGGTCATAAATTTTAAAAAATAAAAGAGATTGATTATAGAAGAGCATTTTAAAAATAAAAGAGATTGACTAAAGAAGCTATTAATTGCATGCCATGAATTATTATGAAAAAATAACAATCATTAATGTTAGCGGGTGCAATAAACTCAAACCACTTGTTAGCAAAACCATAAATATATTCACAAATCTAGATTAGTCCGCATAACATCCATCCCTCCTCTTGGATTGGACTATTTAACAAAGATGATATACATTTACGCGAACAATGATAAAAAAATTTCTTGCAATTAATGAAATTTTTTCAAAAAGGAGTTGAATGATATTAAAATTGATGTTATATATATATATATATATATATATATATATTCATGAACAGTATATTTTTTATTATGATGCAATAACAAATAAATGTAATTAACTACAAAATAAAATTTTATTCATTTTAATAAATTTATTATTATTATTATCATATTCATTATTCTCACAAAAATAAAATTAATATTTTAAATAATTTTAATTATGAAATGGGATAGTATTTTAAATAATTATTTAATAAAATATTGTTTTACATTTAATTTACGTACTTTCGAAAACCTAAACACAAATATTAATGACAGCGAAATAGGGATACGATGATAAAAGAAATAATATTAATTAATTTTAATATACTTATATAATAATTAATATGGTGTATCGGTACCAATTAAATCATTACTAATATTTTTTCACTAATTTGTTTGCGTTATTAAGCGGAACGAAGGCCCACTCGCCACTTTTGTTTGCATTGGGAAGTGTCTGGGTTGTGTTCAAGATGCCCACCGCGTCTCTCTTTGACCAAGGCTTTCTCGTCTTGTTATATATAAATACAGTAATATAACTCCTATGTAGAGCGCCTTCAGTTTACTTACACTCTTAAGGGTCTAACATCTTTTTGCTTCTCTGACAGTTCCATTTCTTGGGTACACAAGAATGAATAATGGAGGTTCAATATCCTTCATAAGCAGCTCCATCTCAAGGGTTTTTCACTCCATCTTTGTTCCTCCAAACAATTCAACTTCAAGTAGCAACACTGTAGGAGTTGATCATACTACGCCAGTGAGGTTGCTACGTATTTGTTTATCTTCTTTATCTTTTATTTCACGGCTTTTTTCAATTTTAACTTGTCTTTTATTTTTCGAAACATGTCGTAGGGCCTCCTCAGATTTATATTCCATTCCTTCACTTTACACCATCTATGCTTACCTGATTGGATTGCTGCTTACTTTGATTGGAATGAAGTATGAAGGTTCTAACAGCAACCCCTTCAAAGAATACCCTATCATCATGATACTTTTCCTCATAACAATATTTGTATATGTCATTGCACTTATAACTTTTCGATCAGATCAAATCAACGATCACTCACCCAACAATTTAAAGTTCATAATGTGCCATGTTTCTGGAATCCTTGCTTGTGAACTACTTGTGCTAGTACTCGTCCCTCCAATAAAGTGGTTCATCATCAATGTGTCCACAGTCATAGTGGCAGTGACATTGTGCTTATCCCACCAATACCTATTGCAGTTCTTCAGTTCAATATCGGAGACTCACAATGGGGAGGAGCGAGCTATTGAAACGGTAAACATGGAAGCTGCAATAACTTCCACTCCTTGATTAGTATGTTTTTGTTTTACACTGAAAATAAAATTACCAGTTATATGCCGTTGCAGTAGCAGTAGTGTTTTGTTACCACGATTTCTGTAATTAATGGCACTTCTCTGTCTCCTTCCCTCCTCTCACCCCGACGCCTTGGGATCTAATGTGTTCTAAATTCTGGAACTTCTTTTTCTGTTCCCAGTTCACTTTCTTTTTTTTCTTTTTGGACCTTCTTGGAAGATATGACAAAGAAAACAGGAAAAAAGTAAATAAAGGGCATGCGGAGGGAATCAGTTGTCCACCTTTAATTTATTTGGAGGCCAGGTAAATATACTAATTTTAAGCTTCGGTTCAGGAGACAAAATCCCTGTTTATATAGTTGTTGGCCAAAAAAATCTATATATATATATGTATTGAATTAATTAAAAGGGTACTAAAAGAAGTGTGAATGTCTTATCATCTAAAAGACTGAAAAATCTGTTAATTTTTTTGTATCAACTCTAAATTTGAAAGAGATGGACTGATACAATTTATCAATCCGTTTTCATCGTATTTAAGGAAAGATTATTCCTCCAGCGCAATAAAAGCAACATGTGCCTTATTCACCATTCTAATAATGATAGGAGAAGATTTAAATAAAAACATTTTTAAGAAAATATTAACGGATTAAGTCTTTGATAAAAATACAAATATGCAGACCAAATTTTGTAAATAATTCTGTTAGGAGTGATATTGAATTGTAAAAGATATTTCATCATTTTTACTAGATAAGTCAATACCAAAATGCGTTCCACCTTGTCCCATTGCCATGTCATTAGTGAAATAAAGGAGGAAAATAAGAATTTCCATTAATGAAATAGCTGTTATTATTATTATTATTATTATTTTTTATGAAGATAAACAAAGAGGACGTACAAACAAAAGGTTATTGAAATAGTCTGCAAGTAGTTTTGAGGTCTTCTGAAGCAATGCTCACTGTAAAAGATCAAAAGTTCTTGGATAAGTGGCTGATGTCCTGCTCGATGACTTTCAGCGCTTTGTTACATTGCTACCCCACTGTGAGAACTTGCAGCCAGTGCCTTGAGGGAAGACTTAGTGTAACTGCAAGCTCATAATCATTAATTGAAATGTCATGATGATTTAACCAGAAGAGAACTTTCCGGATTGCTTTAAGGAAGAAAACCTTTGAATCCAACTTCTGCAAATGGTCAATCTTCTAGAACCTCACTGAATTACTTTCAAGTGCAATACGGAACAAGATACGCATCATTTGAATTGGCTTTTTGAGCTCTTTTTTTTTTGGTAGCAATAAACACAATCCATCCTGAATCAGGTGAATAAGATAATATCCTCGAATGAGGACCCGAGTTTTTTTTTTTAAATAGAAGTTACCCCAATATAATGCACTGATCTTTAGCACTTCTAGCTTTAGAAAGCATCCTTCTTATCATATAATAAGCTACTAGAACATCTGGGATAATGCCCTTATGAATGAACTCATTCCTAAGATACCAAATGACATAAAAGGTGAGGAGGATGTACTGTGTTGCGAAAACAAAATCATCATTGGTACTTTGCCACTTTTAAACCAAGCACTAAGTTACGTAGGAACCTCAGGATTCTCAAATTGATCTGCGCGCAGTGCAAGAGGGGATGCAAACCATAATAAAATAGCTGCTTGATTGTAAAATCATTCAGAAAAAACTCTTTTATAAGCCATCAGTGTCTTCATTTTACGCATTTTATGTTGAGTTTCAAAAAATTAGACAACTCATAAAAAAAATTTATTTAAAATTTAATGGTCAGATTTGTGATCAAATTGATTGGAATAATTTAACTAAAATATTTTTTAAAATATACGAAATTACAATTTTTATAATTATTAAATTAATAATATTAAGAATATATTTATAACTAATATATATTATATTATATTAAAGTAGTACTTTGATTCATATTTTATAAATATATGAATGTTTTTCCAATTTTATGGCACGCTATTAAGTTATAAAATTTTGTTCCCAACGCATGTTACAGCCATTTCCTGGAAAATATTTTTTTGACGATAAAAATTTTTTTATTTAACTTACTAATGAATAACATATTATTGTTTGTTGTGTAGTATATGAAGTTATGTTCAACGTTATTATATATATTGCGTACATCTTCAAAGTGATTATATGCTATTTTGATTGTCATGCGCATGGCAACCAACCAACCCAATGTTCGAAACTTACGTGTGGATGAAAATACCCAAACCTGGCTGTCACTTCCTTTTTTTTTCTTGGTCATACATTAATTCCTTTTCTCTATCATATAATTGATATGAAATAATTTTAAGTATAAAGTCTTAAGAAATAAATTAGGAAAAAGCAAGAAGGTATCAAATCCAACCCAACCCAAATAATCTTTATAGTTAGGGTAAAGCCCATTTAATTAATGGAGGACTAATAGGCGTTTAGGGATGGGCTTGTTTTATAGGCCAACTTGAAAAGGAATAGTCTACTGATTCTGTGACTTTGAATATATTTATCTTAATGGAGGAGGTTGGATCAAGTGTGTATAACACTATTTATCATGTATTGTGAATTATCATATTAGAATAATTAATTTTGATAGTATGATTTTACTATAAATCCAACGATTCAGCGCACAACAGATGAAGCTGGATAGCACTTGATCCAAACTATGCAAGGGAGACATCACCATTAGTTGACATTAATTGTTTTTCATCCATATAGACCTTTATAATTCATGTCGAACTATGATTTTTTCATGGAGGTTAATGTATCACTAATTGTTCAACAACTCAACAATTCGCTCAAGCAGTTTTGGTATTTAATATTTTAATTTGAGGAATTTTTTACTTTTCATGGTCTTCACCTCTGGAATGGTACAGTTTTAAAGCGTTGACTTTGTGATTTATATGGGGTTCTTTTTAGTTTACGTAAAAAAAAACATTATTGATTATGCTGCGCAGGTATAACTTCGCGATGGCTTTGTAAAAGTAAAACAAAAATAAACGTTTCAATTAATGTTTTTAAAGAATGTCTTAATATTCTGTATACCGTCATTTAGAGCTTTTATAAATATATAGTACTACTAGGTACTTATAAACCAAGTTCTGTTTCTGAGTTCTAAGGTTATTAACTATTTTCAGTTCACTTGTAAGTTCTTTTTTGTCGTCCTTGGTCTCTTTTACTTCAATTTTAAAATTTCTTTTTTCTGTAAATTAGCAAGTAAATAAATGGCCCAAAATGTTAACGAAAACTTTTTGACAAAGAAGTTGTCACACTATATGAAGTTCTTAATAAATTGTTCGGCCAGAAAAAAAACAATGCAAAAGAAGAAATTTGATCGACAAATATATATTTGTTTTGAGATAATTCACGAAATAAACTTAAAAATGAACAGTTTATATAATTAAGCCTGATAATGGACCGGAATCTCTCAGCAGGGAAACTAGCTAGTGCTTCAGAACCTCAATATTATATTATCAGCAAGTGCCTGTTTTTGTCGATCAGCTCATCATATTATTATATTCGCATGCTCTAATATTAGTCTAGCTCTAGTAAAAAGTCATACGCAGCACTTCAATTAATACATTATGTTATTAGAGTTTCTTTTAGCTTAGGATCAGCTTATAGCCTCAATACATTATATTACAATTTCTTTCCTGATCTGATTGTGTGCTTAGTCAGTAAGCACCTCGGTACATTGTATTATAATTTCTCTTGCCTGATGCATGATTATTGGCTTGGTTTACATCCGCCCCACCTTGAGTCTTAACTTCTTCAGCTTCTGTTTGATTTCTTGAGTACACAAGTATAAATTATATAAACGCGCAATTCAACACTCTTTTGTTTGAAAAATATATATTTTCTTATTGTCAAGTTACTTAAAATATATGTATATATTTAACTTTGTAATTAATGATTTATTTGTATGAATAAATGATTTTAAATTTTTACTACGGTTAGTGATAAATTGAGTACTCTTTTATTCTGTTAATTAATTAAAATATAGAAAATAAAGTAAAATTAATATGTAAAATATTTTAAACAATATAAATACATATAACATATAATTTAAACTAAACCTATCAATATACATATAAATTGGTAAAGAAAATAGGTAGAAAATGATGAGGAGTTTATTTTGTCACTGTCCTTAGGAGTTGGGACCTTTTCGTCAACCATATGCCTCCTTTTTCTTTTGGCTTTTTGGCCACACGGCCGTCACGCTTCACAGTTCACAAATCTTTTGAATCCTTATCATGTTTGTTGTCATTGAACTTTAATATCATGTTCTACTAATTAAGAAGCTGCCTACCGCGAGCTTCTATGACTATTTATATTTTAAGTCCTATTAATTTAAATATTTCTATGAATAAATTATTTTCAATATATGACTAAGTTTAATTAAATTAAATACATTTAATATATATATATATATATATATATGTATATATAGATATATGTATATGAGATAATTAAAAAGGAGTAATCTAAAGTTTGCTGTATTACTCAAATAAGTTTAGAAAGTTATCAAACACTACAAAAAAAAAAAAGAGTTGAAAATAAACTACTCATGTTAAGAAATTAGAAAAAGAATAAAAAAAAAAAAAGGCCAAACTAGCTATTACCAGTTTACCACACGCCCTTAACTTATGATACTCATGTATTATCCCTAATCTTTCTTGTGGCCTACACACCCATTATCGTTTGTCACTTGGAATGACAAATTTATGAGGCGGGGTGAGAATTACCTCTCCACTTATTATTATCATCAATTATATATTTTATCTTCATCTCTATTATCTACTTTTGGGAAAAAAAAATTTCATTCTCATTTTTTGTGGAATGTGGTAAATGATATTATTTTTCTTATAATAGTAACATGGTATTTAAAGTAGTGAGACAGAACCCTTGCTAAAACCATTTAAATAGCTATAATTAACTTATACTCTTGCCCTGTAATCATCAAGTAATTAATTGTTTAACATATTGGAATGTAATGCTCTTATGTGATATGAAAAATCACAAGAACCCATACATATTATAAACTTTTTATAATTAATTGTAATATTTTAATGAAATAGCTTTGTGATTTATCTACTAACCATGATGATGGGGGTGCGACAAAATACGAGTGTTGCATTTTAGATATTTTTGTAATTAGTACATTATTCATTTATAAATATGATTTGTATCGGAATATATTTGGATCATTGATAATTGCAAGTTCGGAAAAATTTTTGTATCACAACTTTTTATACTAATATTTCTATAAATAATATTCTTAACTTGAAAAATAGTAACCTACAAAAAGAAAAAGGATATATATTTTTTTCCCTTTCAGTAAATGTCAATGTTAATGGACAGTAAGCGTCAAAATTACTTAAGGATTTTTATTGACAGCCAATAACTATAAATAATATTTTTTTAAACAATACTTTTATTGATGCTTATTGATGGTTAAATGGTTGTCGATAAAACAAATATCGACGGCTAGAGTTGTTTTCTTCGACACTTATGACCCTAAAAAATAACACTTATGTAGTGTTTGACAATTATAATTTAAACACAGTCGAACTTAAAATAATATTTAAGACTTTAAAAGATGGAATGAAATGATTAAAAATAAAAAATAATTAAATACAAAGAATAAAATGATAAAATATGTGTTACTCTTTTATTTGAAAGTTTAATAAGAGAAGAAGAATAATTATTAATAGAATGAAATAACTTATGTATAATTTTTATAACATTACTCTTACAAAAAGAATGTTAGTATAGTAAGCATTTAGTCGAATAAAATATAATAATAAATATATCATTAAGCTTCCATTATATTCTTAATTAATTTCCCAATTTAAATGAATAACAAAAATAAAGGGCTTTAGAATCCCCCATTTATTATTCCATCTCAAAATAAACTTTTAAAGTATTTATTATAATTTAGTAATATAACTATATGTTACTTCATCTTTATCTATCTATTCAAACATATCCTTAAGTTTGATACAAAAAAAATTTATAAAACTATATTGAACACATTTTTGTCACATGATATTCTTTTACACATATTTTAGTGAATTTGTTTTTCAAGTGGCATATATTTGAATGGAAGCAAAAACTATGGTGGAACTACTTCATAAAAATCATAGTGAACAAAGTTTTCATGTCGATAAGCTTAAAATTAATATCTACTTCCTATTTCACATAATGGCCTACAATTAAACAATTCAAATTTTTGCTTCAATTTTTTGTGTCATGATTCAATGACTCAAAATATAGATTACACTTTATTGTAACAGCTTGGGATCATGTGTTGATCCAATTAAAGGTGGACAACTGATCAATTCCCTTCGCAGGCCCCTCTTTTCTGTTTTAAGGTCGTCAAAAAAAAAAAAAAAAAGAAGAAAAAGGCTACTTCTATGAAGTGAATACGAAACAGAAAAAAGTTCCGGAATTTAAAACACAAGAAATCCCATGGGTTGTTCGGGAGGGAAAGAAATAAGGAAGTGTCATTAATTACACAGACCATGGTCTCACCGTATATAACTAGTTATTTTACTTTTGGGTGTAAAACAAAAATCAATCCAGAAGATCCTGTAGAATATGATCTATTGAATAAAAATTTAATGGTTTAAAATTTTTATTAAATATTGCGTTTGGCCATTAATTACTATCCACAATCCCAGATAATTTTTTTATTTTTAAATCCGAACCATCAAACTTTCATCTAATAACTCATATTTTTTATCAGAGATTCTCTAATAAAATTGTTTGCAGGAGCTCCCCATTGTGATTAATTGCACCTTCCATGTCTACCGTCTCAATTGCTTGCTCCTCCCCATTGTGATTCTCTGATACTGAATTGAATAGCTGTGATAGATATTGGTTGGATAAGCACGATACCTGTAACAATATGACTGAGGACACATTAATCATAAACCGCTAGATTAGAGGAACGAGTACCAATATATACAAGTTATTCATAAACATAAATAATGTGAAGTGAAGGAATGAAGTCTTATAATGAGGGCTATAACATGTTTTAAAAATTAAAAAACAAGTTAAAATAAAAAAAAAGCACGTAAAATAAAAGATAAAGAAGATAAACAAATACGTAGCAAACCAGCTAACCACTAGGGCATAAGACATGTTTAATATATATATATATATATGACAAACATTATATATATATATATATATATATATAAGTCTTGATCTTAATTTGACAAAATAAATAAAATCTTTTTTTGGTCCCTCATTTGTAGGGTATTTTTTTAAGTTAATCCCTTATAAAATTTATTTTTCATTTCAATCTCTCACAAGTAAGATATTATTTTAATTTAATCTTTCATAAAATTTCTTTTCAATTTAGTCCCTCATATGAATATTTTTCAATTTCTTCCTTCACAAATAACATCATTATTAATAATACTCTTTTATATTTTTTTATAGTTTGAATTTTATTTTGGCCAAATGAATAAAATCTCTTTTGGTCTCTCACTAATAGGTTATTTATTAATTTGATTCCTTATAAAATTATTTCTCATTTTGGTCCCTCAAATAAAATACTTTTCAATTGAGTCACTCATAAATTTTTTTTTATCAATTTAGTCCCTTACTTATAAATTTTTCTCAATTTATTAATAGAGGTAAACTCTAATGATTCTACATTACGATTCTACGTTACAGGTCTATACCCCCTTTCACTAGTCTACCTAAAATCGCGAGTATGACAACCTTGCTTACCAGCATAGTATGAACAACTCAACAGTGTTGCTACTTGAAGTTGAATTGTATCGGAGAACAAAGCTGAAATGAAACACCTTGAGATGGAGCTGCTGTGTGTGTGTTCGTGTGTGTGTTTGTGTGTATAGCCCTGAGAAATCAGTTCATATGTTAATATCATTAGCCAAAAGATGGTATATATAGCTTATGGTGAATAATAGAAATTGGATTTGTGATATATTTATTTTTAAACCAGAGAAACCCTTAGTCAAAGCGAGACACAGGAGGCATTTTGAGAACATGACAAACACTTCCTAATTCAAACAAAGTTGAACACATGGTGAACATAGAATAGGATTTGGATTTGTGTATTTTCCGAAACAAGCTGCTCTCCGATGAATCGTACAATTCCTTATATTTAAACTGTTGCATAAAAATTAGTAATTAAGTCGGTCAAAAAGTGTGCATAATGATCAAAATTAGTTTTAACAATTAGATCCATACATTTCTTTTTAAAAATTTAAATTAATATAAAATAAAAAAATTTCTACGCTGAATAAATACTAGCGCCACTTATTTATTGAGTGCATTATTCAGTGCCTTCCAATGAGTTGATTTAATGGTAAGTTGATAAATATTAGAATTAAAAAATGACTTCAAAAATTTTTCTTGTATTCATAAATTAGCTCTAAATGTTTCTTAATTTTTGTCTGTTTTCTAAAAATTTTCTAATTATAATAACTACAACATAATTCATGTATTATATTTATTTTACTACCGAACCAAATCTCGTTATCCTTTGTGCCCTGGTTTCTAGGTTATGACTAATGCATTGAGGGGAAGGGATAAATGGGATAAACTGATAAAGTATCAATGGAAGAAGCTTTTGTTCAATGAAAAAAATTTAAGAAACATGGAGAAAAGACATGAAACAAGAAACTAAAAAGAATAACGAAGAAAGCAGAGAAGAAGGAATATAATTCATAGAGCGGTCGAAAATTTCCCACAAAAAATTGGTTAGAAATTGTCGACATACCCAATTTTGATATGACATTTCTGACCATTGGAATTTATCATTCGAATTTTGTTTTGTGGGTTTGCTTTCTAGGTTTCTTGATTAGTGCTTGCTGGGTGGTTTTCTATGTTTTGGGTTTGCTTTCTATAGGCTTTAGGGATCATGTTTTAGGGTTTGGTCTTTAGTGCAAGTGTTACTTCCCATCAAAATTTTATTTATCATATATCAAAAACTTTTACACTTTATATACTTTGTCTATCTTGTTCATTTGAATCTGAAACAATGTCTAACCACGAGCAAATTGCCACCGAAACTAGCAGAAAGCAAGGACAAAAATATTGTAAGGTATTTGGTGCGGGGATACCCATAAATAGACATGGGTTTACGACCAAAAAAACAAAAGATAGACATGGGTTAATAGCCTGTTTGGCATATCTTAAATTTCTTAAATAAGTAATTTATTTTTGAAAAGACTTTGCTGATGGACGCCTTAAGAAAGCCAAGCAATGGTAAAGTGGATGGATGTCAATTAATCACGTACAAATTATTATTTAGAGTGACAGAGAGGGAAATTAAAAATTATTCTTAATTTTTTTATGTCTCTTCTAATTTATATTATCTAAATTATAGGTGGCATTTAGGTCTAAATAATAGGTTTGCGTGGTCTACCCTCAGCATGTGGAATCTAGTCGAAGATCAAAGAGACTTACTTAATATGAAAATAATCGCAGTCAAGGACGGCTGTGAGACTACAGAAAAAGACAATATAACCTTGGGCTGAGGTAAAAGCTTTCTAACAGACAAATGAAAGTAAAAATTTTAAGGGGACAAGGAGGATCAAGGTTACACATTTGTATCAAAAGTTATAATGTGTAGTGATAGTATGTTGTGGTTTTTTTTTTATTTCTTAAATATGTACACTTTTTAGTAAAATTTTTGGGAGTTTAATTACAATGTAAGGATATAATTGTAATATTATTAATATTATTATTTTTAAGTTAATAATATTATAATTATATCCTTACATTATAACTTAATGCATTAATATATTTAGAATTATAAATATATAAAAAATAACACAAATTTATTTTCAAGTTCGTTTAATGTTTCTTAAATTTCTAAGATTACTCCTTATTCCTCATTATTTTCTACCTCCAGTATTTTTTTATTGTTCTCTCTCTCTTACCCGTATGTACTTATTCTGGTACATTTTGATATATTTAATGCATTTATTTTAATTAAAATATTCTACATATTAATTATCTTATTATTTTCTATATTTCAAGTGATTAAAATATTTCACATTAAGCTTAACAAATATGTGAAATCATTTATTCACATAAATAATTATATTAGTAGAACTTAAAATATAGATAGATGAAAGAATTACTCGACAATTTTTTAATAGAACTTCAAAGTAAAATTTGAAAATTCTTTAATGAATTTTTAAAAATAGTTGTATTAATATAAGTATTACGTTATATATTAAAAAAATATGTAATAATAATATATCAAACATGTTGATTGTGTATTAATTTAATATATTTTTTTGGTTAATGCTAAAAGAGAAATGTGTGCGTGGAAGTGGGGGTCGGGAGAGAGAGCATAAAGGTGAGTGAGGAGAGTTCAGAGAGAAGTGGGAGGTAAATGTAATAATATATGAATGCAATATTTTAGATAATTAAATATTATACATAGGGTGGTGGTGAGCATCATAGTTGTCAAACTCACAAATTTATTATTAGAATTTACAATTATACATAAAAAAAATTAGTCAACTTAATGAAAACTCAGATTTAATATAAACTTAGCCAAATCACGACTTGATTTACTGAGTCTACCAATTTTACGATTTTAATATGTCAACTAACTTGTAAAGTCAACAATATAACAATTTAAACTCAAAATTAAATAACATATAAATAAGTTTCTTTTCTATAAAGCTTTTACAATTTATTTGATCACAAGTTTGAATATGTATAAAAAATAATAAAATCATATTTAATATGTACTTATTAAAAAAATAAAATAAATATTATTTAATTATTTATATTGAATAATTATTTATGTATAATTATCTTAAAATATTCATGTTAAGTATTACAAATTATGAAATATGAATAGTTTTTGTTTGATTAAATATAATTTTAAATTACATTTAAATAATTTTTTAATGTATATAGTATTTAAACTGTAAAATTACATATTTTAATAATTATTCATTAATTAAGGTTAATTCTTATAAGTTTATGTTATAAGTTTACGTTACAAATTTAAACTCATGAATTTAATAACCTTAATAAACATTATCCTTAAATTTGGAGTCAACTCGTTAAATTTATCTGAGTTAAACTTGTCGAATTTATATTTTTAGGTAAACAAATCAATTTAAATAAGATGAAAACTCTAAATCAACTCAAACTCAATCAAATTCGTACCTAACGCTGTCAAATTTGATAGACTCGTTGGATTTGAATCGAGTCTGACGAGTTGCATACACGTCCCTTTTTCTAATCCAAATTTACATTATATGAACAAAAAACTACGCATCAGACATGGTTCATGAACCCAGCCCACGTTTCCATAAAAGAAATAAGATGGAAATAGAGGCCAGCCCAAACAAACATTCATGCATCTTCATTCTTTAACCCAGCCTAAAGTATCTTCATTCTTCCACCATCCTCTGCATTTTGCTCGAGCAGCAGCATGGCACCATGCACCAGCAGGAGATGCATCGAGAAAGAAGAAAGGGCTGAAGTGAGGGGAATAAAGAGCCTTGTCCATAGGTTAAGAAAAAGAGTAGAAACAGCACGAAGAAACGATAGTGAATAGACAGAACCCGAGAGAGAGGATGAGAAAATGGAGAACTTATGGAAAAAAAAAAAAGGTTTAAAAGAAATGAGTTAGAGGAGTAAAAAGAAAATAGAACTAAGAGATGGAGAAGGCAGTGAGAAGAACATGCAGAAGTGACTGAGAGAGGATATTGAGCAGGTATCGAAAAAGCTGGAAGAGGAAGCTAGCAACAAGAGAGGGAGAGGTTCGTTCTTGAGAGAGAGATCAGGGACAGTGGGAGAAGAGGGATATTTTATGGAGCATTGAACTCTGCCGGTGACGATGAAGTAGTGCGAAGAGAATCAGAGAAAGAAGAAAAATCTAAATATGTTGAGGAAAAATAGACATAAATGATAGAAACAAGTTTTACAGGGAGCAAGTTGATGGTATTTTATTATGAATGCAAATAACTAACGTAAATGGTTTTATTGTTGCCACTTCGGTCCTCCCTGCCAATCATACTTAACAAAGCTTTCGTCTTCCATATTATGTTTAAACTACTTAGTTCCTGATCTATAGAATATTGGAGTAAAAGAAATCCAATTACAGGTGGATAACCCTATTCCATCCTCACGCCTCTGTTTTTCTATTTTGACACCGAATCTTCCAGCAAGGCCACTAAAAAAGTCAACTTTCATTAAGTAAACTGCAAATAGAACAAATTTTTTTTTTAAAACATAGATATTGAAACTTGTGAAATCCCAAGGTGTTGAGGAGAAAGGGGAGGGAATGAAAGAAAAATCTGGGCTATTGCAAAGGGATATATATATAAAATTTGTTATTTTGTGTGTCAGTGTAAAAGAGAACTTGCTAATCAGGCAGTGGCAGTGGTAGATGCTATGGCAGCTTCCACATCTACCATCTCTCTAGCTTGGTCCTCCCCTCTGTGATTAAAGAGGTAATGGTAGGACAAGCTCGACGCCACTAAAGTTTTAACAGAAGATACATTAATGGTGAACCACCTGATTGGTGGGACAAGGACTAACACAAGTAACTCACAGGCAAGAATTCCAGAAATATAGCACACCATAAGCTTTAAAATGGGTGAGTGATCATTAACTTGACTTGATGGAAAAATAATGAGTGTAATGGCATAGACTAATATTGCAATGAGAAAAAGCATCATGATGGCGGGATGTTCTTTAAAAGAGTTGTTGTCTGATCCTTGGTACTTAATTCTAATCAAAGTAAGCACACACAAACGGAAAGATATATATAGAAGAGAAACGAAGAGATATATGGTAATTAACCTTGGAGGCGTAGCTACAGTAACGCTACTTGAAGTTGAATTATGGACAGGAACAATGATAGAATGAAAAAAGCTCGAGATGGAGGTGACCATTCATACTTGAGTACTGAAGAAGTAAATTAAATTGAAAGAGCGACTAAAGAGGTTAAGGAAATTTGAATTTTTCGCTATTAGTATAAAAAATGACCGTGTCTTATCATTTTTATATTATATTTAATCGCACTCAGTTAACGACTAACGAGTATTACGTTCTAGCGAGAGAATAGAGAATCTGAATTCAGATTAAGGAGTGATAGGTGGAGAAGTGTAACTGACGAGGGTCGGGTGATGGACACAAATGGCAAAGCAATGATAGTTGATATATAGCCTAACAGAAAGACAATGATAGACGAGGATCGATGCCACACTCCAATGTTGGTGACGTCAAAAGGTCGGTTAGGGATGCCTCCAAGACAGAAAACAATGCACCATGGTCGTCGAAAAGGAGGACTGTGGATACACATAAAAAGAAAAAAAAAGACTGGATCACACGTCCTCCCATAAAGGACGTTCTATGATTATATGTTTACGACGTTGTATATTTATTATATTTCATCGATATGACGCCACATTGGAAACGGAAAGGGAAGAGTCTCTGAGACAATTATGACTGTGTTTAGTATGCAGTAATGGATGTGATGGAAAGGAAAAAGGAAAAAGGGTTCCTTTAGAAAGTGTGTTTGTGTTTGGCATGCTGAATGAAATTGTTCAGCCTTTCAAGAGACCACACATTCCCTCTTATACGGCAATCTGCTTTCCTCCCTCGCTCTGAAGCTATGAAATCTCGAAGTTTTCCATGGCAATGATAAAGCACAAAACGAAATTACCCTCACTACTGGCATAGCCTCTCTCCCTCTCCCATAGTCGTGCCTTCTGACATTAGCACCAAGGTTGTCAAACTTGCGAGTTTAGGTAAAATCGTTTAAGGGAGGTAAACTCGTAACGTAGAATCGTAAGAGTTTACCTATAATTAAAAAATAATTATTAAAATATACAATTATATAATTAAAATCAATATTTTTAAATTTAGACTAATAACTAAAACTACTGAATGCAATGATTAATAGTTTATTAGTTTGATTATAGTTGAATAAGTGATAATTAAATATAGATATTTTTTAAAATTTTATATATTTAAATCTAAATATAATAACTACTAATAATCAAATACTAGTAATTTTAAATTTGAATTAAAATGATTTATAGAGTAATAAATATAATTATTAAATATTACCTTATCAAAATAGGTCAAAAGATAATAACAGATAACTTTTTAAGTCATGACTAATAAAAAATTCAAAATAAAATTTCTATAAAAAAAGTCAATAATAAATATATATAATACATTACAAATGATAAACATGAAGTTTTTATTGGTTATGTGGTAATAGGTGATGAACTTATTCTAAGTGTTTGGGTTTAAGTATATGGAGATGTTTTCTTTTAAACTAAGAAAATAAAGTCTAAATATATATAATACAACACACATATATATTGAATGGTAACGTTGGCTCAGCGGAAACGTGCAATTTGGCTGCCGCGATGTCACAGGTTCGAGTCTTGGAAGCTGTTCTGTGTTTATTTTTTTTTTTTTTTTGGAAAACAATGATACTGAGTCAACTCGTTCGAGTTTGGACAAGTTAAGAACCGATTTTGACCGAGTGAGCTGATTCCGAGTCAGAGACCGAGTTGACTCGAAATACTTACCTAAAAACGCAAACTCGACAAGTCAACCAAGTTGACTCGCGAGTTTGATTACATTGATTAGCACTCAGTAAATTACTTTGAACGATACATGAAATTATAAATATATATCTATATATATATATATATATCTCTATATATACATGCATCCACTTTCTAGTCAACAACGCGCTATGAATAGTGCAGAGTCCAGAATGCTTAAATAACCTCTTTCAATATTCTTTTTTTTATGTTGGTTACTACTGAACTAATTTTTCCGAATTAAAAATAAAAAACGAATTATTTATATGTGTTTTTTTTATTAATTTGGTAATTAAAAATTCAATTTTTGAAGTAATAAAATTAAAATGAAATGTTATATTTTTTTATTATTAGTCATTTGAAATAATTTTCAATTACAAAATTATTAATTTAATATTTTATAATAATGTTTTGTCATTATTTTATAATTATTGGTAATTAATATATTCATTTATTATTTTTTGCACTTAGGTTAATATGGTCAGTTACTCAACTTTTCTTTCCATTTTCACATTAATTTTATCTAATTGAACAAAATGAGAAAATTAAATATGCATTCCTTTCAATGTCATTCATAATTAAAGATTGTAGCATTTCATCATATCAAAACTCATTCCTATTCTTGCTTCTTTCCCCATTTCCATGGATTGAAATCATTCCAGTGTACTAAATTAAACGGTCAACATAATTAATTTTAAGCATTTATTATTGCTTTTTAATAAGAAAAATGAAATATACAAATTTTGGAAAAATTGGAGACAAATTTTGAAATAAGCTTTATCTTACTGTATAGTTCAGCAAAATTCTCTTTCTCCCCCCATATTTGATATTTTTTTAATTATTAGAAATCAAAATAGAGGAATACAATGAAGGCAGCTATAAAACACTAATATGAGAACTTGTATTGGATTCGTAGGATAAGATATATGAAATATCTTAATTTTAAATGAGAGTATATATATATATATATATATATATATATTAGCAAATAGAATTTGACCTTTCAATCTTTAGCCAACCGTATGCGTTGAAAATCATTTATGACAGAAAAGATAGATAAAGATGATAAGGAAAAAAATATAAAGATTTGAAGAAATATGGGGAAAACAAAGAAAATTAAAATATGTCACACAATTAATAAAAAGTTATAGAAATACTTTAATACTGGTTTAATGTCATTTTGACATATTTTAAAATATATCCTGCAATATACAAATGCAATACGTACTTTTGTATACAAGTACTTCTCTTATTTAACAGTTTCCATGGATAGCACATCCACAATTTTTATTTCTCCACTTTGACACACATCTCTCTTCTCCTATTATGCACATACTTCTATTTCCGTTTTCTAAACTGAGAGAGTGTAGGCAATAAGGGCAAAAGTTTAAATTAAAAAAATAATAAAATAGAATAGAAAATTGTAGAATAATATGTACATGGTTTTAAACATTGACATGCATTATTTTCGTTAAAATAATATTTAGAATAAAAATAATTTTTTATAATATTTGACTCAAAAAGCCAATTGATATGTACAGGGACATGCAAATCGGCTTCATTAGGCAAGAGAAATTATTATGTTATGTAGTGTACTAAGATGCTTTGATGACTAAGAGCATGAAAGAAATTATATGTACAATGTATTGAGGCTAAGCTGACTAAGCTGAAAGAAACTATAATACCGACAAATTAAAGTTAAAACCTTTTTAGTTTTATATTATATTGTTAGGTAATCTTAGCCCTGAAATTTCTATAACAAAGAATCCAGAAAATTCAAAAAGAAAATTTTAAACAATTTATTCGTTCATTTTCATGAAGCATTTGTTATTTATACAAATACCTCTTGTATGACGGCTTCATAGCAAGTTAATGTATAAACAATTTTCAAAATTCATAAGAGTTCAGTTTGAATGAACATTTTTTTTCTCCTGAGATTTAAGCCCAACTTCTGTTATTTTAAACATTTTTATTTTGATTTTGTTAATATATCTATACTTGAGACTTAAGCTTAACTTGTTTTAGAAATTTTTATTTAGGACAAAGCTCAATCTGAATAGAATTTTTATTTCAGCTAGGCACACACCAATCTTATTTTAAAATTATTAAATTTAACAGAATATAAATATATATCTAAACATGAGCTCAAATCGAGTCTGAACCCCAGATCATTTTTCAAATGTTCCTTTGGTCTCATTCTAGTGCGCTGGAGGAATATTCTTTTGATTAAAAAAAAATTCATCCTCTAATTAATTCTTAAAAAGATTTATTTAGATATCCTCCTATGTGCTGGAGGAATATTCTTTTGATGAGACAAGTTTGATAAATTGTAATTCAACCTCTATGTCTTTGACCGTTGTAATTTAAACACATTCTCGAACTTAAGGTTGACACAAAAAATTAATAAATATATATTGAATAAATATTTTAGTCTTTTAGATAACATGATACTCTTGTACACTTATTTTAGTATGTTTTTATTAATTGATCGCATATATTTGATTGGGAGAAAAAACTATGGTGGTGCTACTTCATAACAATCATAATGAACAAAGTTTTTGTCCCATGAAGCTTAAAATTAATATTTACTTCCTAATATAATTCACATAATGGCCTACAATTATATAATTCGGATTTCTTGCAATCAAAGGTGTGATGATTTCAATGACTCAAAATTTAAACAACACTTGAATGCAATTTCATGGAATCTGCGTGGTCCCATCAAAGGTGGACAACTGATTCTTTCTTAGGCCTTCTTTTCTGTTTTAAGGTCATAAAAGAAAAAGACTACTTATATAAAGTGACCAAAAAAAAACAGAAAAAAGTTTCGGAATTTAAAACACGTGAAATATTCCCATGGGTTGTAGGGGAGAGAGGGAGGGAAAGAGATAAAGAAGTATCATTAATCACAGAAACCATGGTCTCATGGGATATAACTGGTTATTTTATTTTCGGTGTATAATAAAAAGATACTGATTAACTAAGGATAAGGAGTCGAAGTTATTGCAGCTTCCACGTCCACCATCTCAATTGCTAGCTCCTCCCCATTGTTAGTCTCCCATACTGAATTGAAGAGCACAAGTAGAATGGACGGACGAGTACCAGCACAAGTAGTTCATACTCAAATATTGCTGTGAGGAAAAGCATCATGACAATTTGAAGGGGTTGTTGACTTGCTGTTGGAGTCTAATTCTTACTTTCTTTCAATCAAAGTAAGCAGCAATCCAATCAGGTAGAGCGTAAATGGTGTGAAGCGAAGGAATGGAATCTAAATCTGAGCTCTACAACATGTTTTAAAATTTAAAAGGCAAGTTAAAATCAGAAAAATACGTAAAATAAAAGATAAATAAAGACGTAGCAACCTCATTGTTGTAGTACTAGTATGATCAACTCCTACACTGTTGCTATACTTGAAGTTGAATTGTTTTGGGGAGCAAAGATGAAATGAAAAACCATTGAGATGGAGCTGCTCATGAAGGATATTGAACCTGCATTAGTCATACTTGTGTACTCAAGAAGTGGAACTACCAGAGAAGCAAAAGATGTTAGCGATACTCTTAAAGGGTGCAAGTAAACTGAAGGCGCACTACATCGGTTAGAAAAGGTATATATGTACAGCCCTGAGAATAATGGAAATTGGATATGTGAATGTATTTATTTCTAAAGCAAAGAAACCCTAGTCAAATCGAGAGGCATCTTGAGAACAAGACAAACACTTCCTAATTCAGACAAAGCAACGAAGATAGTACACTTTGACTTGGTAAATATAAAATAAATGAATGACTGAACCGAATAAACAGTGGCGTCACATAATCATTGGGTGGATTCTTGGTGCCTTCGAATTAGTTATGGTGAATGTCATGCTAAAGAGAAATCATAAATGATAGAGAAAGTATTATTCAATGCAAATTAATGAACGTGGGCGATGATGTAATTTTATATCCTTAGCACAGGTACAATGTGACAAAAAAAGACGTGAATTGTAAATAGAAGAGGAAAATTACAGAATTTGAAAGTTGGCGCGAACGAAGGATGTCAAACCAACGCCAAGGGATATAACTTCTTGTTATATTTTCTGTTAAATGAAAATTTACTGTTTAAGCATTGGCAGTTTCCATGTCTATCAGCTCACTAGCTTGCCCCTCCCCACTGTGATTAAAAAGGTGGAACATATGATGGTAGGACAAGCACAAGGCCACTGTCATTATAACACAAGACACGTTAATGACGAAGAACCAGATTGGAGAAATGAGGACCATCACAAGTAGGTCACAGGCAAGTGTTCCAGATATGTGGCACACCATAAGCTTTAAATTGGGTGGTGATTGTTGACTTGATTTGAGGGAAAAGTTATGAGTGCAATGGCATAGACTAATATTACAATGAAAACAAGCGTTATAATGGCAGAATGTTCTTTGAAGGGGTTGTTGTCAGATCCTTTATACTTGATTCCAATCAAAATAAGCAGCACTCCAGTCAGGTAAGCGTAAATAGTGTAAAGTGAAGGAATATAATATAATTTAAATATGAGGCCCTTCAACAGATATAAGAAAAAAAATATGTCAAAATCAGAAAAACTATGCTAAAGGAATGATATAGAAGACAGACGTAACAGATAGTAACCTTAGAGGCTTAGTTTGAACTCCTACAGTATTGCTACTTAATGTTGAATTGGTGGGAGGAACATAGATAAAATGAGAAAAGCTTGAGATGGAGCTCCTAAAGAAAGATATTAAACCTACATCCATACTTTGTGTACTCGAGAGAAGTGAAAGAGCAAAAGAAGCTAAAAATGTCAAGAAGACTATAAGGTGGAGTGTGAGTAAACTGAACAAGCTCGGCTATGGACAAATGGATTATTAAATGATTAGTCGACTGCAAACCAGATTTATGAGTATATTTATATCTGAATCACAAGCCCTCTTGAAGTATGTCCTCGTTTTGCAGCAGCATGCATAGGTTCATAATAGACAAGATATTTGATGATTCCAAGAGAGGCAAAGGTGGCAAATCCGAATGAGATATTGATAAGGCCAAAGTAGGCTAGGTGTAAGAGTCGAAAACCTCAATGGTGGCAAAAGAATAAGGTAGGATTACAAATGACAGTACACATCAACTTAAAGGTTATGGGACCAAGGCGCGTATGGTGGCGACAAGGTCAATCGTAAATGCCCATAGAAAGACATGGATTAATAGCCTGTTTGGCATAATTCAAATATTTTAAATAAGTAATTTATTTTTTAAAAGCATTTACTTTTAATTTTTAAAAAAGAATCATGATGAATATTTAAAATCATTAAAAATAGAAATTGTCAAAGAAGCACAGGGTACTTCATAAACACGCGTATGGCCACAAAGGGAGAAGACAATAAATGGTGAAAAAATAATGTATGGTGGCGACAAGGATTTAATTATTCAAAGATCCTTGAACCGTCATGGAGGCGTAGCGACCAAAAACAAAGAGGCCTATGTTGGCGACAAGGTCTGTTGGCAGTCCGAAAGCATAGTGTTGATTGGTAATGGCACATGGAGAAAGAGATGAAACTAAGAAATGGGAGAAAGTAGAGTCTGTTTCAACTTCATGGGAGGCTTTAAAGAAAGGTTCATATATAAGAGCCGGAGTTGATGGAAGTTGGAATCTTTTTCATATAGTTGTTTAGACAGTCACTACATAAAAAATGGTTTTTTGTGCTGGTCAAAATTGATGTCTAACGTCGATCAAAACTGTTGCTATATGCATCATCGACACACCATTTAACGTCAATTTTAAAATTCATTGGAATAACCAACGTCAAAGAAGGAATACTCTAATGTCAATTACAACCGACATTAGTTTCTTTGACTAACATCAGTTTTCACAATTGGCAATATGAACAAATTATAATACATTAGATAATGTCAGATCAAAACCAACGTGAAATGAATTATTCGATTCATGCTTAACAACGGTAACAACCAACTCTAAATTGGTGCCTGAATGTGAAGTTAGCAACAATAAAATTGATGTTAGAGCTTATGTTATTTGCATGTTCTAATGATGCTTATGACTGGCGCAAAGAAGTAAGATTCAAATTTGTATCATTTAGCTTAAACCTTACATTATTTGTAGTGCTCATAAGAATTGTTTTCTTTTTTGGTTTCTACATCCGAATGTACAGCATAAAATTAAACCTTCAGATAATTGAACTTATACCCATGCAAATGTCTTATAACAAAAAGATACTTATATTAAATAAATATTAGTCTACATTAAGTATCTCCATAACAAAAAATCTCAAACATGACATAAAAAGTAGTGTTCAACAACTATCACACCAGTTTAAGTATCACAACAACTATTAGAGGATTAAGTCATGGATTATGGCTAGCTTCATATGACCGTTGGCATCCTTCTTGTGATTGTCCAGCACTACCCTCATCAGGTACCTGAAAGCATTACATTTAAAGTAAAAATTCATGATGATTTTGTTTAATTAATAACATTCTAAGTTAAAATTTGTATTACTTGTGGAAAAGATGGTTTTGGTACGTGAAGAATCTCAAAAGATACTCCAAAACACTCAGCAAAGTATTGTAACATATTGGTCATTTGAGTTCTCTCCTGAATATGCTCTAGTTCCATGGCTTCTAATTTCTCCTTTTTACATTAGCTCACAAAAAATGAGAGTTTTGAATACTTTGTGCGACCATTATTGGAATCCATTTAAATTTCATCAGTAAAATGATTAGGCAATCTCGATTTGTTGGTGTTTCTTACTCTAAATACCTTAAAGGCATCATGCAACAATTCTTGCATGCCCCTTTCTACTTGTTCTACTTATGCCACTTCAAGGCTACTATGACCTCCCTCCTCTATAAGTTTGTCATGCCTAATCCAAGTAGTATACCTTAATGGAACCCTGTTGCAGATCATGTGGTCATATATGATGTCTCTTGTAAAACATTTTTTAAAACCACAATAAATACATAAACATTTTATAACCCTTTTTGAATTAGGTCTGGAGAATGCAAAATCAAGAAAACCTTCAACCCCATTTACATATTCTGGTGAAATTTATGGCTTACTAATCCAACTTTTATCCATCACCCACCTCATTTTGCATGGAGAGACATACTCAAAATAATTAAAAAGCATAAGAGGCCCTTATTGTTAGGTCCACACCATAATAGAAATAGCAATTACATATTTACAAATAATTTGATTCATGTGTATGCTTCTTATCTTATTACATGCAAAGAACCTATCTTAACAGACAAAAAAAGAATAAACTATTTTTTTGGTCAATCAAAAGAAGAATAAACTATATCCCAATGCTTACCAACTGTATCACAAATAGACTATATTCTTACATTCTCTTAGGACCAATAAGACTATATCACAATGCTTATCAACTATATCACAATAGGCTATATTCTTTTTCCACTAATGATGTTCATACAATAGTCAACTCTCATCAAAACCAAAATAATTAATAAAGCTTCTCATATGTGTCAACATACCTGTGCACAAAAAATCAAGAAAATCTCAACTTCAAGCTACCAATTGAAAGAATAAGTGTCTTGCAATTAAAAAGAAACCAATTATATCATACTTGCACATAAGAAATTTGGGTGTATATAAAACCAGATTATATATATGGGTTAATTAATAAATCATAATATCAAGGCAGTGCAAACAATTTGGGGACTAAATTCACTAGCAAATTAGAAAAACAAATGATAAGGCGTTTGTTCGAAAGAATGAACTCACATATATATACTAAAAGAAACAGAAGAATGTCAATATAGTAACTCACTCAAACGAATCAAGATAAACTAAATTGAATGCTTGTATGCCAAACTTGCCACACATTATATATGCACTGTTTCTGATATGTAATAATAAGGCTTCATGTTGAAAACAATTTATTATTTTGATGGCTTTGGCTGGCAATGTTTTAAGACAATAGAGGGAGTCAATTTTATAATTAAGAGGATGCAAATCTGAAAAGGACTAATGGCATTTACTCCTATAATATTGTATGCAAATTTGATTTCGTTTCATTGAATAACATATAGATAACAAGAAACTTTACGCGCATGTAAATTTTTTTTCATAAACATGGCAGAATGACGAAATTAATTGCAAAATAACTTGCCTTGTGCTTTTTCTCTTCAAATATGAGACATAAGACCATTGTTTTGAAGGTTTATATAATAATATGATGCTTGATGGGACAATGTAAAATATTTTCTCCAATTTTATTATGATAAAATATCATATAAATTCCATTATATTTACGAGTCAAAATGTCTAAATAAATTACTTGGTGTACAGAGACTTCTCTCTATATATTTTTACATGCAACACTATGATTGAAAGTCTAAGTAAAAGTTATATATATGCTCGTAGTTCAAAGTCAAACACCTTTTACTTATTTGTCTTGATAATATTAATATATTCCCCCTTGAATTGAATAATATTTACATATTGATCATATATAACACATTTTTACGTACTTGACTTGATCATCACTATGTAAAGATTCAAATCACAAAAAAATTTATTTCTATTTTGAAGTTTGAAGTATTTCATTCTTCTTTATCAGTAGTATAACACATCCAATTTTCCAAACAAAAATTGTTTTGGCTTTCAATATTAAATTGATGTTCATATCTATTAAATTGACTGCATGTATGCCAAACTTGCCACACACTATATATACTATGTTTCTGATCGTCTGTAATAATATGTACATATGAGAAGTGAGACCACTCAAAATCAGATATTAGGACCATAAATCTAATGAAAAAGCCCATTATGTATCAGACTTTCTTCAGCCCATATGCATTCAAATTACAAGTAGTAAAATAAGAGACAATATGAAGCAAGCCCAGCGAATAACAAGGAAAATTAGAATCTCATCATACCAAGACAAAGAAAAAGAAGATAGGAAAATTAAAGAGCTTCGTCTAAGTTGTCAAACCCAAGTACAAACAAAATGAAGCTATAACCTCCACAGCATAAAAAATTATTTTTGCTAATAGGAACCTCCATTGCAGAACTTCCCCATTACACCTTATCTTCATCTCTAATGTTCAAATATTTTAGAGGGAAAAAGCAATTTTGGCAAAAATCTAATGTTCGGAAATGGATACTAATAATATAAGCAAGAAAAAATCCTATTTCAATGGGGTGTGTGAATTACCAGGACAAGAGATGAGCCAATTGATGATGGGGGAATTGCCACCGCTGCTAGTATTGTCGAGTGTGGAACTAGAGAGAGAGAGAGAGAGAGAGAGATAAATTACCTTCACTTGCTTAGGTAATTAGCAGCATAAGATAAAGTAATAAAACTGACCTTAAATTAGACAGGATTCAAAGTCAAATTCTACCAGTCAAAGTCTAGTTGGTTTATCAGGGAATAATTACAGAGGGAGCGTGATTAAATGCTAGATAGTTTCCTTTTAAATTATTAGATGTGGGGTTTGATTTGGAATTGGATTTGCAGATAGGCAAGTTTTATCAATCGAGGAAAAGCCAAAGATCCATCAGAGAAGGTTTTCTCGCTAAAATCAATCAAGTCAAGGGCAACAGAGAAACAATCACATAGCCTAAACAATTCTTAACGTCTTAATATCGAAACATCACACCAACTAAGCACAAAAGTAAAATAGCCTTAAAATCTGAGAAATAGAGGTTTGACGCTGGAAAACTTCACATTGTCGAATGGTTTGCCAACTAAAAGATCGGTTATTAAGAAAGAGGAAAAGGGGAGAAAGATCATGGTGGAAGCATACCTTGGGTGAGTGAAGTAGGGAGACGCAGCGGGCAGAGCATGGTGTCGTAGCAGACCACAAGCGGTGGCTCAACCCATTGCAGAGCGCGGCACACACAGCAACTGGACAGCATGCTTAGCGTCGGTTTTAGAAAAATAACTTTTCTTTTAGTGAGCGGGCAAGGCAGAAATTATTTTTTAAATTAATAGAGTGTTATAATGATGATAATAATAATAATAGTGAGACATATTTTATCAAACCTAAAAGTTAAAAGAGATTAAAAAATTATAAACAAATGTAAATGTAAAGTAACATTAAAAACAAACAAAAGAAAAATAATCTTTAAGAAATTAAAAAGAGAAAAAATCAAATAATAAAAGAATTAAGAATTGAAATAAAAAATATAAAAAATTGTAATTTCTACTCTTTCAAATTTTAATTTATACTTTATGCTAACGTAACATACACTGAGAAAAGTAAAGATAAAAAAAGTATCATTAGATATATATTTTTATCTTCTCTCGCAGCATTACCTCATAATAAATCTCCAGTAAAATCACATGTACTTAAGTTTATTTTAACGTTGCGATTTCATCCAATCTCCATTACTGACTTCACTTTCATGCAATCTTTCATCTAAGGATAGTATTTTATTGGTACAGGATACTTTAAAATAAAAGTTTTCTCATAAAAAAGTATGTATATTCCAACATGGTTAGTTGTTCTCTTAGCCCACTGTAGAAGCATTGCAAATGGTCAAGACACGGCAGTTGAAAATCATACATAATTGCACTAAGAAAATATTTTGCTAGGATAACTGCTAACTATCGCTAAAAAGAATGCTTTGGCACAGTCGTTAGACATTCTAGTCTTTGTCAAAACAACCTTTAAGCTGTGGCTAAGATGTACAAACAGTTCTCTGAAGGAAACAAGGCTCTTATATTTTATTGACGAATTCTTGTATTGCAATGCGTTACAGATAACTGCTTTCCTTTTTATATTATTATAGAATTTTTAAAGAATTCACCACCATTCACTAATTTTATCAAACAAAGTCCCATTAATTACAACCCAAAAAATATTAATTAAAGTGGATCAGAATTTCTTATATTATGGAAAAAGTATGCAGATTTGATGATTAATATATGAAAATTTATTTTATTTAACAATTAAATTAAATTTAAATAATTATACACAGTCAAATATTTTAATATGTGATTTTAGATTTTATTCAAATAGTTTATAATATAAAGATTACGCAAATTAATGGATAATTGAAACCACAGGCTATCCACTCTTGTTGAAAGCCTTTGCTGAAGATCAAAATATCGTGCCCGATGGCTATCTTTATAGTTTAATTGGTTGGATCAAAATAGAGGGATCATGAATAGGTCTAAATTTGGGTCTGAGAATTCTTGTAAAATTTTTCATAGTTTCAAATTCAGATTTGAGGAGGTGGTATTCTCCACGTACCAAATAAAGCTGTTAGTCCTTCAATTCACTACCTCAAATTCTTGAGTTTAAATTATTTCAAATAGTATACTTAATTAACATTAATAGCTGTATAATTGTTTTCTATAAATTTATATGAATAATTGTATCGCTTGTTTGAAAAAAAAAATTACAAATTTTGAGATTTCTTCGAATAATTAGGGTCACATTTTATGGATATTGAATTTATTATATACTAGAGAATGGGTCTAAAATTGTTAAAATTATTCAGATTAGACTAAAATATAGTTCTTTTTATAACTGCTATTAGATTTTTTTAGTAAATACAAGACAAATATAACTATATAATTTCCTATATAATTTAATTTGAGTATTATATAATATATTTATATAATTTGAAAACCATGTAGTTGTTATATTATAATTATAAAATAGTTTAGTAAAGATATAACTATGTTTTATCCAAATTATTTTTCACTTAATCAAAGAACGGAGACTATATTTATATAATACCCACTAATCTCAGTTCCTTAATATAAAAAATAGTTTAATCAAAATAAATACATATAACATATAAATTAAAATGAGTATATTAAAATATATCAAAATAAACATACGTGAGTAGAGAAATCAAGAATTAAGAAAGATGAAGCTGTAGGCAGATATTACTAAGAGGTAATATAGTAACATACACATCAAAATTGAATTATGATTTTGTCAGGACAAGTAACAAATTCTTTTTTCTTTTCTTTTTGTTCTGATAACAAAAGAAGTCTTTTTTTTTCTTTATTTTTGATGTCTATATTACTAAATTACCTCTTAGTAATATTTGTTCACCTTTCTTTATTTTTGATTTCTATTTAGATAATCTACGATAAGTATATTTTATTATAGAATTTATAATAAAATATAAATTATTAAATTAAAATTTATTAACTCATATTTTATTATAGATTTTACAGTAAGGTTTTTTATTGTAAGTGATCCAGTTCCTGTATACAGCCTGTACCATCCTACATTCCCACTAAGCATATGTGAGTGGTCGTGGGTCCCATTATGTCCTTGTCTGTGATTATTTTAATATTATGTTTTGGAGTTCGCGCTGACTTTGGAATTGACAAATGTTAGCAATCCACGTGTCCTAATATTTGTGGGGTTTAAATTTTTTTCTGTTACATGAGAATATAAAATAATAATATTTTATTAATATCAAATTAATAAAAAAATATTATTATATTTTCTTCTTGAGCATCCTTAAGAGAGAATCCATGTTTATAACTGTGAGCGGGTCTATCTGACCTGAGAGGCTGAGACCCGGCTCAGATCACATATATACCCTCTCTGGCCTAATGATTTAGTATTTTATTGGTACAGGATACTTTAAAAGAAAAGTTTTTTCATCAAAAAGTATGTATTTTAATTGTCAAATTCGTAAGTTTATTATTTAATTTTATGAGTTTATAATTATATATAAAAAAAATAAGTTAATTTGTTGTAAATTAAGATTTAGTACATATTTGAATAACTCATGAGTTAACTTATCGAGTTTATCGAGTTTAGAATTTAATATATCAACTTACTTGTAAAGTTAGCAACATAATAATTTAAACTAAAGATTAAATAAAGTAAAGACAAGCTTCTTTTACATAAAATTTTTATAATTTATTTTATTATAAATTTAAATATGTATAAAAAATAATAAAATTACATTTAATATGTACTTATAAAATAAAATAAAATAAATATTATTTAATTAGTTATATTGAATAATTATTTATATATGACTATCTTAAAATATTTATGTTAAATATTACAAATTATAAAATATAAATAATTTTTATTTGATTAAATATAATTTAAATTATATTTAAATAATTTTTTAATATATATAGTATTTAAACTATAAAATTACATATTTTAATAACTATTTATTAATTAATACAAATTTTTATAAATTTATGTTATAAGTATACTTTAAAAATTTTTTTTTTTTATAAATTTATCTAAACTTACAAGTTTAACTACGCAGGCGTATATACCAACATGGTTAGCTGTTTACTTGGCCCACTGTAGAAGCATTGAAATTGGTCAAGACACGGCAATTGAAAATCATGCATAATTTCACTAAGAAAATATTTTGCTAGGTAACTGCTAACTATCGCTAAAACCAATGCTTTGGTACAGTCGTTGGACGTTCTAGTCTTTGCCAAAACAACCTTTTAAGCTGTGGCTAAGATGTACAAAACAGTTCTCTGAAGGAAACAAGGCTCTTATATTTTATTGAAGAATTCTTGTATTGCAATGCGTTACAGATAACTGTTTTCCTTTTTATATTATTATAGAATTTTTAAAGAATTCACCACCATTCACTAATTTTATCAAACAAAGTCCCATTAATTACAACCCAAAAAATATTAATTTAAGTGGATCAGAATTTCTTATATTATGGAAAAAGTATGCAGATTTGATGATTAATATATGAAAATTTATTTGATTTGACAATTAAATTAAATTTAAATAATTATATACAGTCAAATATTTTAATATTGACTAAATGTGATTTTAAATTTTATTCAAATAGTTTATAATAAAAAGATTACGCAAATTAATGGATAATTGAAACCACAGGCTATCCACTCTTGTTGAAAGCCTTTGCTGAAGAAGATCAAAATATCGTACCCGATGGCTATCTTTATAGTTTAATTGGTTGGATTAAACTTTATGGATCATGAATAGGTCTAAATTTGGGTCTGAGAATTCTTGTAAAAATTTTCGTAGTTTCAAATTCAGATTTGAGGAGGGTGGTATTCTCCACGTACCAAATACAACTGTTTAGTCCTTCAATTCACTTCCTCAAATTCTTGAGTTTAAATTATTTCAAATACATAATTAATATTAATAGCTGTATAATTGTTTTCCGTAAATTTATATGAATAATTGTATCGCTTGTTTGAAAAAAAATTACAAATTTTGAGATTTCTTCGAATAATTAGGGTCACATTTTACGGATATTGAATTTATTATATACTAGAGAATGGGTCTAAAATTATTAAAATTATTGAGATTAGACTTAAATATAATTCTTTATATAACTACTATTAGATTTTTTTAATAAATACAAGACAAATATAACTATATAATTTAATTTGAGTATTATATAATTATCTGTAATCATATTTATATAATTTGAAAACCATATAGTTGTTATATTATAATTATAAGCTTCAAATTGGGCGAGTGATCGTTAACTTGATTCAATTGAAAAATTATGAGTGCAATGACATAGATGAATACCGTTATGAGAAAAAGCGTCATGTTGGCAGGATATTCTTTGAAGAGACTGTTGTCTGATCCTTCATACTTGATTCCAGTCAAAGTAATTTGGTGTGAAATGAAGGAATGGATTCCAAATTAAAGATACTGTCTATCTTTAATTTGGTCTATCATTTACGACTTTTTTATTTCTTTAATATTGTCTTCTGTATCTTTCATGCAAATTAAAGATAGACTAAAGTTATTCCATGCAAATTAATGAAGATGGACAACTGGTGTAATTTTTATTTATATATTAGCTACCGCCGGGTTTGAAGTCTGCAATAGAATGAATGACGTGGCAATGCATTTAGTCCGATGGTGAAGTCTGCAATTGAATAATTGACGTGGCAATTATTAAAAAAAATGAGAAAAAGCACACAAAATTGAATTATGATTTTGCCACGTCAATAATTCAATGCACTCATTTATGTCTATCAACGTTGAATTACGATGTGTGGGTCCCATTATGTCTCTGTCTGCGATTCTTTTCAAGTATGCCATTCACGTGATTGTTTAGTTGCTGATTTGATTGGAATCATGACGCTTTTTCTCATAACGGTATTCATCTAATGTCATTGCATTCATAATTTTAATGTGGCGTCATATCGATGAAATATAATAAATATACAACGTCGTAAACATATAATTATAGAACGTCCTTGACCGGAGGACGTGTGATCCAGTCTTTCTAGCTATTTCTTTACGTGTATCCACAGTCCTCCTTTCGACGACCATGGCGCGTTGTTTTCTGTCTTAGAGGCATCCTTGACCCAACTTTTGACATCACCACCATTGGAGTGTGGCATCAATCCTCGTCTATCATTGTCTTTCTATTAGGCTATATATCAACTATCATTGCTTTGCCATTTGTGTCCATCACCCAACCCTCCTCAGTTACACTTCTGCACCTAACACTCTCCTTGATCTGAATTCAGATTCTCTATTCTCTCCCTTGAACGTAACACTCATTAATTGAGTGCGATTAAATATAATATAAAAATGATCAGACACGATCATTTTTTATACTAATAGCGAAAAATTCAAATTTCCTTAACCTCTTTAGTCGCTCTTTCAATTTAATTTACTTCTTCAGTACTCAAGTATGAATGGTCACCTCCATCTCCAGCTTTTTTCATTCTATCTTTGTTCCTGCCAATAATTCAACTTCAAGTGGCGTTACTGTAGGAGTTCGAACTACTACGCCTCCAAGGTTAATTACCATATAATCATATATCTCTTCGTTTCTCTCCTATATATATCTTTCCTTTTGTGTGTGCTTACTTTGATTAGAATCAAGTACCAAGGATCAGACAACAACTCTTTTAAAGAACATCCCGCCATCATGATGCTTTTTCTCGTTGCAATATTAGTCTATGTCATTACACTCATTATTTTTCCATCAAGTCAAGTTAATGATCATTCACCCATTTTAAAGCTTATGGTGTACCATATTTCTGGAATTCTTGCCTGTGAGTTACTTGTGTTAGTCCTTGTCCCACCAATCAGGTGGTTCATCATTTTTTTAATACACAATAAACATGTTTGATATATTATTATTACATAATTTTTTTAATACATAACGTAATACTTTTATTAATACAACTATTTTTAAAAATTCATTAAAGAATTTTTGAATTTTACTTTGAAGTTCTATTAAAAAGTTGTCAAGTAATTCTTTCATCTATTTATATTTTAAGTTCTATTAATATAATTATTTGTATGAATAAAATAAAAAAGGATTAAAATATGGGAAAAAAAATAATTATCAATAATGTTTGTTTAATACGATGAAATGGGGATCATAAGGAGACGTACGCCACTTATCTAATTTGGTGATGGAGCTGCGGGAAACTTATACGACTGATATATATATATATATATATATATATATATGTATGTATGTATATACACACGCACATTATGCATTTGTTCGAAAGATAAGTAACAAATTCTTTTTTTCGACAATTAATAAATGATAAATTTTTTAGTGTAACTATAAAATTAATTACACTGTTACAATCATTACATGACACATTAAAAGAAATATATGTGACAATGATAAGTCATATTATGCTGATTGTATAATAATTTTAAAATAATTTGTTATATTTATATTTTGACTCATTATTTTTAGATTTTATTTATGAACTATAAATTCATTTTACATTTTCGAATTTACTCCTTTTATTTTTTACTTTTCAATAACCTACAAAGAAATATTAATTTATAACTTTATTAACTCACCTATATTTTTTTTTATTTTTCCAATAACTCTATAATTCTTTAATTTTACTCTATTTTTAATTTATGAACAAACGTTTTGTGAGATTACTCAAAAATAAATAGTAGAGGGAATAAATTGAAATAATTTAAAAAAATTTTGAGTTCATAAATAAATTTAAAAACATTTCAATCAAAATATAAATATATTAAATTATTTTAAGTTGATATACAATTAATATATTCTAATATATTATTACCATATATCTTTTTCTTAATATTTTAAATAATAATTATACTAGTGTAACTAATTTTATACTTACACGAAAAAGTGAAACCTAAAAAAATGACTCAATTATTGCTTAGCAGAAGTTCAGAAATTAAAGAGTGCCATGCGGGCTATTAAACCAAATTTGTCATTATCCGTCGACTGGGGTCGCCACAAATCCCCTTATTTTTCATTATCTTCCTTCTTGCTGATAATGCCATTGCGCGTTTCTCTTCGGACTCGTACGGTTTAAGTTCTATGAAGATTCTAAGAAGTTGCCTAGCGATAGCTCCTTTTGACTACTTATATTTTGAGTTCTATTAATTTTTTTTATTCGTATGAATAAATGATTTCAAATATTAATTATTAATTTTAATTAGAAATTTTAATCATTTTATTTTATCATGATATAAAAATAAAATCATAATTAATATAAAAATATTTTAATTGAAACAAATCCATCTTATATATATATATATAGTAAATATATCAAAATGCATCAAAATAATTATATACGGGAAAGATAAGAAGAGGGAAAAACTTTAGGTAGAAGATGATAAAAAGTAATCTAAAAACTGATGTTTTGATTTAAAAATAAGTGTAGAAAGTTATCAACACTAAAAAATAAATCAAATGTAAATCCTTTTCTAAATGAAATAAATTACTTATTTAATAAATTAAAAGCCAACCCCATTGACCCCATTGACCACATTGACACTACCGGATTCCTTGTGATTTACATATAATAGAAAATATTACTTATAAATAAGTTTAGAAAGTTATCAAGCAATAGAAAATTAAATTACAAATAAATACAATAATGAAACTAATTTTTTACTTATTTATATTTGCTGATGAATCCAGTTGCTGCCTGTGTCTCGATTCATTCCCCAACTGGCTCACTTTGCGGTACTGTCTTTTGGCGCCCAATTATGATTGAAGGCTCATTTTCTTTCATTAAGAGCTCAATTTCTTTCATTAAGAGCTCCATCTCTAGCTTTTTCCACTTCATCCTTATTCCTCCCAACAATTCAACTTCAAGCAGCATAACTGCTAGAGTTCTTGCAACACCACTGAGGTACTGATTGATATATATATATATATATATGTTTTTTATAATATGGTTTCTTCTTTTTTCTGATTCTGACTAAAGACAAACAAATTATCTATTGAAGGGCCTCAAGTTTGGATTCTACTCCATCACTTCACACTGTTTATGCATATTTCACTGGTTTGCTAGTTACTTTGATTGGAATCAAGTACCAAGGATCTAGCAGCGACCCCTTTAAAGAACATCCCACGATCATGACCCTTTTTCTCGTAACAATATTGGACTATGTCCTTGCACTCATAATTTTCCCATCAAATCAAGTCAATGATCACTCACCCAATTTAAAGCTTATGGTGTGCCATGTTTCTGGAACTTTTGCCTGTGAGCTACTTGTGTTGGTCCTCGTCTCTCCAGTCCGGTGGTTTATCATTAATGTGTCTTCTATTATGGTGATAGCGACCTTGTGCTTGTTTCACCATTATCTGTTCCACCACCTTAATCACAGGGAAGAAGGGCAAGCTCCTGAGATTGAAGACGAGGAAGCTGCCAATGCTTAAATTAGCAAGTTTTCATTACCCAAAAAAAGAATAACCAGTTATATCCCTTGGCGTTGCTATGGCACATGTACTTCACTGTTTCAAATTCTGCAACTTTCTTTTTTTATTTTCTGTACATATATATATATATATATATATATATATCTTTTTTTGGCCTTGTTAGAAGGTATGCTAATGATAAAATCTTACTTACATCAGTTTTCCACCTTCATGAATTTGCATTTAATAAAACTTTCTCCATCATTTCTATTTTTATTTAAAGAGCTATATATAGCTTAAGAGAATCAGAGGCGCCAATTCTCACTTGTTGGCGTTCCTTTCCGGCGTGTGTTTCTCTCTTTCCCGTCGAAGCGTTCTCTCTCTCTAAAATTTGTTCTCGTAATCGACCACAATTTCGTCAATTCCTAGGGTTTATCCATCCTCTCTCTAGAACCAGATTACCAGATGGCCGGTCTGTAGGTATTTGGATTGTGCTTTTGTCCTCCCACATCCCAGTTGTATGCGCTCTTCTAGGGTTTCGCAGCAGCATCGGTAGGACGTACCGACCATAAAAGCAATCACAACAAGATAGAACCCGACGCCAAACCGTTTGAGCGCAGGTCTGATGCCGATGAAGGAGATGACCGTGTTGGGCAGTGTGAGAAATGAAAGTTTTAGACGTTGATGCCGATCAAGGCTGAACGTATATTCCTTTCCTAATTGATGTAAAAAACGCTTTCAGTTTGCATACACTCTTATAAGAGTCTACATACTACCTTTTGGTTTTCTGGCAGTTCCACTTTGGGTTAGTACGTACACAAACATGAATAATGAAGGTTCAATATCTCCTTCATATGATGGGGCAAATGGGCTTCGTCCAAGTGAATTTAAGGTCGGTGACCTAGTTCTTAAAAAGATCTTACCGAATCAAGAAGATGGACGGGGCAAATGGGCGGTAACGTATGAAGGACCTTATGTTGTCAAACATGCTTTCGCAGGAGATGCTTTAATATTAACAGACATGGAAGATTGAGTACTAACAGCAACCCCTTCAAAGAACTCCCTGTTGTCATGATGCTTTTTCTCACAGCAACATTTGTGTATGTAAGTAGTTATTACAATCATAAGTTTCCGATCAGATCAAATTAAGGATCGCTTACCCAATTATTTAAAGCTTATGTGTGCCATATTTTTAGAATCCTTGCCTCTGTAAGTGTGAACTACTTGTGCTGGTACTCGTCCCTCCATTCTGGGCGTTTATCATCAACGTGTCTTTAGTCATAACGGTAGTGATATTGTGCTTATCCCACCAATATCTATCACAGCTCTTTAGTTCAGTATAAGCACAAGCATGGGAGACTCACAATGGGGAGGAGCAAGCTATTGAGACGGTGGACGTGGAAGCTGCAATAACTTCCACTCCTTAATTAGTATTTTTTTTAACACTGAACATAAAATAACAAGGTATATCCCTTTGCAGCAGCTGTAGTACTTGTTCGTTACCATGGTTTCTGACTTTCTATAATTAATGGCACCTCTTTCTCTCTTCCCCTCCCTCGATATCCCTAACACCACATATAGGATTTTACGTGTTCTAAATTCTGGAACTTTTTTTCCTGTTCACTTAGAGCATGTTTAGTAGTAAGCATTTGAAAGAGGGGATGAGAATATGAATAACTCCCATGTTTGCTTACTTCGTCAGTACTCACTCCCTTTCCAGAGGCAATGATCATTCTCTCAAACGTGAGAATCTTGATTCCCTAACTCAGCCTATGGAATAAGCAGCATTCCTGGGAATCAGAAGATGATGGACACCACTGCCCCAGCGTCCCCTACCATCTTCTGCTCCGCCCTCCTTCTTCTCCACCGAAATCACTGCGCTCTCAACCGCCTGAATCGTTCTTCCTCTTCCTCCTCTACGTCGAAACAGGCCGGAATCACTGTACTGTACACTTCCTCACCGGAATCTCCACCGTAATCGTTCTTCCTCTCCTTTGGAATACTCAATCGTTCTTCCTCTCCATCGGAATACTCGATCTTCTTCGTTACTCTGTTTTTCTTGTAACTGTCTTTTTTGCCTTACTGAGCTCACCGGAACCTTTATCGTAACACTCGATTATTCCTCGTTACTGTGTTTTTATTGCTACCGTCCTCTTCGACTTACTGTGCTCACCGGAACCGGAATTGTTGCTGAAGAATCGTTGGTAGTCGGAAGTCGCCGGAAGATGCGAAGCTACAAGAGAGGACGCTGCACGCGATTTCTTCAGTTTGTTCCGATATGATTTTGGTCATTTTCTATGTTTTATTTTAAGGGTCATTTTGCAAGCATTCTCTGCTATTCCATCAGTATCTTTTATCTCATAGTTCATACCAACCATAAAGTCTAAAAATTCACTCCCATTTTTATTACTATTCTCACTCCTATCCATCGCAATTCTGACAAGTAAAGCAGCCATGTAACTAGTCTTTTTTTTTTTTTTTCTTGTTACGACCTTAAAACTGAATTTGAAGGCCATTCAATGAATTAGAAGTATTCAATAGTTTTAAGCGTCTGTTCAGCAGACAAACTTTGTTCATTATGATTGTCATGAGGTGGCACCACCATAATTTTTTTCTTACATCCAAATTTACATGACGAATTAATAAAAATTCACTATAAAGTAAAATAAGTGTGAAAGAATCCTATAATCTAAAAGGCCTAAAATGTTTATTCAATATATTTTTATTATTTTTTTGTATCAACCTTAAGCTCGAGAATGTGTTTAAATTACAACCATCAAAGAATTTTTATAGGCTGATTTACAATTTATATTAAACTTCTTTTTCCATCAAAAGATTATTCCTCCAGCGCAATAAGAGTAACATATGTTTATTCACCGTTCTAATTAAGATAGGAGAATATTCAAATTATGTTTTTAGGCATCTATTAATGGATTAATTCTTTGATAAAATTACAAATATGTAGACGAAATTTTGTAATAAATTCAATTTGGTGGTATTGAATATAAAGGATATTAACTTATTATTTTTACTAGATAATTTATTACCAAACACCTACCAATTTTGACAAAAATGACATGGGTTTATGTTAATTGATAATCATTAAAAAATATCCTGTTATGAAACAACTAATTGCTAGAAATAAGGATAGGGGGAACAGATAAATGTAACAATAATGACAAACCTTTAACAAAGCTAATTAAGCAAGCAGCACACACAAAATTAATGTATGACCTCCCACTCCCTCGTCGTAAAGCTTGCAAGAATCCATGGATCAAATTCTGTAACTATTTTCTATTTCCAGTTCATGTCTTTTTTGTCGCCTTTTAGGAAGTTATGTTAAATATAAAAAAATTACATCGTCGACCACTTTCATATTAATTAGCATGGAACTTTCTCTATCATTTACAACTTTTTTTTTTTTTAAATGTTGTAACATATATGGTATTTACTATTCAGGAAAGAGAAGGAGAAGCATTTGACTCTTGCTAACCATTTGACTAGAGCTCAAGTTATACTCTTGCTCATTAATAAAAATAAATTTCTTTATATAAATTGATATAGATCTAATCATAATTGATATGACATAGTAAGTTGAGTAAATAGACATATGATACGTGCACCAGGATACTAATGTAATAAAAAAAATAAAATAATTTTTGAAAACTAAAAAAATGGGTTCAAAATTAAAATTATCATAATTAATATTATGTGTAATAAATATAAATTAAGTTCAAATTCATTTACTTGAAATAATCTATTTCTTTATTTTTTATTAATATATGATCAAAATGAAGTTGAAACATATTAATCATATATTACTTTTTTTTAATGATGTAAACTTATTATTTTCAATAATAAGCAATAAATGTATATGTTTGTATATATATTATACTAATAGTAGGCAACGAAGATTCACGAGGGCCATGTGCCATTTTTTTTTTTTTTAAATAGCTACTTTTAATGGTCTTGTATTATATGCTGTAATAGTACCGTTGAAAGTGGAACTAGAACATGTAATTAAACATGATTACAAATTGAAAAAATAAATAAATTAACAGTCTGACCTGATAGAGACGACATAATTAATCTGAATATTGGTTGAGTTTAGAAAGTTCAACCCATAATGTTCAAAAGCGTTTTTTAGAGTGTTTTGACGGCAGAGAGACAATAACAAATTTAGTATGTGTAAAACTAAGGTTTTACTTTGTTATTTATAAGATTTTATTTAATAATATAATTAATCAATATTATTACAGTAAAATCCTCCATAATCTTTAAAACAATTTTAAATTTAATTAATCAATCAAAATTAAGCCCATAAAATCTCTCTCTGGATAACAATCTTAAATTAGTAATTTGATGGGATGATTACTAATACTCTTGGCCTGTGGGTTGGGTTTCTGTCCAATGGACACGTGAATAATCAAACCCATCACTGATTATCTATACATATTAAAATAAAACTCAATCCATTCTTAGTTTATAAATTATAACATTAATTACCTAATTAGAATTAACAAGATACTAATATAATAAAATAGTTAATATTAATCTATAAATATTAAAATTATTCCAACATTGTCAACTTTACCAGTCTTTGGGTATGACGTCGCCCCTTGTTGATCTTTCTTCTACTGATAAGGCTACGTTTAGTAAGATTGAATAATTTTGTTGAATGTGTGAATACAGATAGAAATGGAAATAATTTTTTATATAACAAACTTTGTGACTTATTATTATTTCGACTATAATATTGAAGGGAAAAAGTGATAGTTAAAAAACAATTAATCAAATAACTATAATATCTTTTATTAATTTTTTAATACGTTCAAAATATATTTCAATTATCCATGATAAAAATTCACAAACATTGAATGTCGCATCTAACAATTCGTCATAGGATTAAGTGCTACATAAATTGAATGAAAAGAAAAAAAATTATTTCTGAGACATAGATACATTCCAGAGTTTATATGTTAAGTATGAAGATTGTGTTAATCATTCCATAATATCTATTTGCATAAAGCGGCTACTTTTGATTAGCCATGCAAATTTAACAACTAGAAGCAATTTTATTTGTGATGGAATTGACTGAATTAATTTATTTAAAATATCTTAAATAAATTCTTAATAATAATAAAAATTAAGAAAATATCTTTATCAATGGCATATATATTTATATATATATATATATATATTATATAATTAAAGGTGTTATTTTAATTCATATTTTATAAATATATGAATGTCTTTTTTCCAATTTTTTTGACTCGCTATTAAATTATAAACCTTTGTTGAGAAAACATGTTACAAATTACATATTTGGAAAAAAAAAAATTTGTGGATCTAAAATATTTTTCATTTAACTAATAAACAAGAATTTATTGTGTTTTGCGACGGTTGTCCGATTTGCTGATCCGCGTCATTTCCGCGTTGAAATTTGAAAGATAACAGTTTCTATTTCGCTTTGTCGCCACCAATGCTCGTCTGAATTAACTTGATTACTTTGCGTCGGCTATCTCTGCTTCATATGCGTCTTTCCACCCCATAAGGACCACAACTCACCATAACATCTATACCTTCCTTGTCCTAATGAATGATATTATACTTCGATAGTTCAGTTTATTATCATACTGCACCTTAGACTCTCCTTGCCATCTTCAGCTTCTCTGGCAGTTCCATTTCTTAAGTACACAAGTATGAATAATGGAGCTTCTACTTCTTTCTTCAGGAGCTCCATCTCAAGCTTCTTTCGTTGCATCTTTCTTCCTCCCAACAGTTCAACTTCAAGTAGCATTACTGCAGGAGTTGATACAACGCCACTGAGGTACCTCTCTCTCTCTCTCTATATATATATATATGTGTGTGTGTGTGTGTGTGTGTTCTAGATATTTTCTTCTTTTTCAGATTCCGACTCAAAAATTTAAAATTACTGGTTGAAGGGCCTTAGGTTGGGATTCATGTACTGCTGCACCTCGCACTGTTTACGCTTATCTCACTGGTTTGCTAGTTACTTTGATTGAAATCAAGTATGAAGGATCAGGCAACAACCCCTTCAATGAACATCCTGCCGTCATGATGCTTTTTCTCATAGCAATATTAGTGCATGCCATTGCAGTTGTAACTTTCCCATCAGATCAAATCAATGATCACTCTCCCAATTTGAAGCTTATGGTGTGCCATATATCTGGAACTCTTGCCTGTGAGCTGCTTGTGTTGAACCTCGTCCCTCCAATTTGGTGCTTCGTCATTAATGTGTCTTCAGTTATAGTGGTAGTGGCCTTGTGCTTTTCCTATTATTATCTGTTCCAGCTCTTCAATCACAATATGGAAGGGCAAACGAATGAAATGGTAGGCGCGGACGCTACCACAGCATCGACTACGTAATTATTAAGTTTGCTTCTTCAGTGACGAACATTGTAACAAGTTATATATATATATACACACACACACACACACACCTTTGCAGTTGCCGTAGTAGCTTTATAATATTAATGTTATTCATTCATTCGCTCCCTCTCTCCTCAACATGTTGGCACTTATCTAACTTTTGAAGGAAAGGCTATATATGGAATTCTTTCTTTGTCATTATATACCACTTTTCTTTTTTAGAAAATTCAAACATAATTATATACAAAATTTTTTATGTCAGTTTATCCTTGACTATCAAACATATCTTAAAAATTTTCATATATGTTATGCACTTGTTACCTTTAACCAAAGGTTAAGCTTACTGAGTGTCAACATCTTAGTGGCGGAGCTAAGAACACAAAGTTCCAGGGTCAAAAATGAACTGAAGATAAAGTAAGATAATATATATATATATATATATATATATATATATGTGTATGTATGTATGTATAAAAGTTTTATCACAAACATATTATAGGAAAAAAAATTGATATTTAATCAAATAATATATATTCAGAGTCAATATTATTATAAAACTAACAACATCATGTTGCTATACTCATTTTCTTCAATTAAAATATTTAAGATTTTATCAAAAGTGAAAATATAAAACAACTACACCAAACGCACTCATTTTTTTTAAAAAAATTATTATGATAATGTAGATAAAACATCAACTAATTATAAAATGAGAAATACAAATAATAGGATAAAATCTTTATATATATATATATATATATGTATATATATCAACTAATCTTTAAACTGAAAGGGTAACAATATATGCCAGAGAAAATTATTAATAAGGTGCAAACATGTAATAATTTTGCACAAAGTGTAGAGAAGGTATGAAAAAAAAGGAACCATGAAGCAATGAAACAAAAATTAATAAATTATTATATTAGATAATGAAATGAAGACATTCCTAAATAGATAAAAATTTTGAGAAAGGTGTAAATTTTGAACAATAAAAAATGGATTGGGCTGAAGAAGATTAAGTGAAGGTAAATAGTGATGCTGAGTTTCGAATTTACATATGTATGTAAATAAGTAAAGATTAAAAATGAAAAATTTAAAATTTAAAATAAATAAAATATATAAAGGTATGACTGAACTGCAATTAAATGAATATAATTAAGTACTTTTAAAAAATAAAGAGCATAGTATAATAATATGTTAAGAAAAGTTAAAAAGAAATTTAGAAGTTATAGTCATATATATTGGCCCAAAAACACACATCTCTACTTGTAGATAACCAAACAAAAAAAAAGAAGGAAAAATTAATCAATTGTTCTCTATAGTTTAACTTAATTTTTGAACTGCTCCTTTTACCTTATGTTTTTTCACTCTTTACACTTTCAGAGAATTGTATATTAGTCCTTGCGCCATTTGACATATGCTAACGTGACATGCGTATTTGGATGATAAAAATTGCAATTGAGAGGAGTCACAGTCCACATTTTCTTGGTCAGTTGTGGATGGAAGAAGAAGAGCAGGTTTTCACAAATCAGAAAGTAATCGTGATTCGTGAACAAAATGTTTAAATAAAAGGTAAGGAAGAAATCTATAGAAGCATTTGTTGAGAAATGACAAAAGGTTGCTCACCCCAAAAATAAAAGCATAAAGTTATTGCAGGAAGTCACAAATGAGAATGGCACCGCAAGCAGGGACAGAGGGAGAAATTTTGTGATGGGAGCAAGAATATAAATTATATATATTTAATATAAAAATTTTGTAATTATTCTACTTATATATATATATATATTTGTATATGCAAATGATATATTAAATTAAAAGGTAAGATCACATGTATGTTATACTTATGTGCAATAAAATAGTATAAAACATGCATAAAAAAGAGTAAAATTTTAAATAAATCCTATTTTAATGATGTATTTCATTAATTAACTTTTGATAAATTATAAACTGATTTTAAGTATAAATAAATAAAATCTATAGATAGTTGATGGTAATAATAATAATAACTATAGTAATTTATACAACTATAGGTAATATAAGATTATAGAGCCAGTGACAATGCATATGCAAAGAATAAGTTGGGGCATATTAAAAATAAAATAGGAAAATATCTTTAAAAATTAAAGAGATGAATATTAAATAAAGTGAAAGAATGAGGAAAATAAAAAAATAATATGATAAAATAGTGATGTTTAATCTTTTAAATTTTAGTCTATTAACATAAAAGTGTAAACAAAAACATTTTATTTTAATTTTTAAAATTTTGGTAAGATATTATTTTTAAGGTTTGTTATTTCTTTTAATTTTATCATTCACAAATACTTACAAAATTATTAGATATGGCAAATATGATGAGAAAATAACAAGTTTAGTCCTTCACTTTTTTGTTTGTGTCCATTTGGTCTTTCCATCAATTTATTTTGATAAAATAGTTTATCAAAAATTCAAAAATAATTAAGTAATTCCTCAAAGTGGTTATAAGTGACTCATCCTTAGTTTAAAGAGAGATTAATTTTAATTACTGTTAAACTTTTAAAGAACTATTTTAATATTACAAATTTGTAAAATATCAAATTAAAACTAAAAAAATAAAAGACTAAAATAACACTTTTCTCCATATATTAATATGTGAATTTTATATATATATATATATATATATATATATATTATATGAGTTGAGGGAGGGCCAAGGCCCCCATTGGTTCCCCCTCCCTCCGTCATTAACCGCAAGATTTTTAGAAGAAATGATGAAATTAAATTTCATATTACAATGGGAGATAGATAAATAAATCAACGGTAATTAATTTTACTTATTTGATGAAGCGTATAATTATAATATGTTGGTAGAGTGAACAGTTCACTTTGTCCAAACCTTTTGTACATAAAAGTTAAAGTGTTCAGAGAGAAAAAGAGAATATTGATAAGCCAAAATATTTTGATGATTGTTTTAAAAAAGTGAGTAAATTATTTATCGTTCAGAATAATTATCTTTATTTAATAAATAAAATATTCAAATTATTTATTAAAAGAAAATGGTAACTCCCCATTTTATCTCAATTGTTTAGAATTGTCAAATTTAAAATTAAATATGCTTATAGAATATTTTTCTTACTAGTCAATAATACAATAGAATAACTACTGACAAGAATTAACTATATTGGGGCCTCTACCTAATGAGTTTGGGGGTAATCTGACCTATCACTAATTACCCACAAATAACTCGGATCTAATATATTTCTGGTTTATATGTCTAAATAATTGCTTAATTAATTGATTAACCAAAATAATTGTCCTAATAATAAATTAATACCAATCCACATTATTTTAATATATTTCAAAATCAATTCAACAAGAAATCCATGACAGTGTAGAAATATAACAAGATAAACTCCAAATTCCTTTATTTATGTCCTGAGAAAAGCCTATACGTACCCGTCTATGTTGGTCCTGAAAATTGCTTTGCAGCACAATAAATTGCAATTTGACTTCACCCAGTAATGCAAATCCTCTGGCTTCTCTGGGCTCTGCATTTTGAAATTCTCTCCTTTTCTTCGGCACTGTAACACCCAACTTTGAAGCTCATTTCCTCCGTTTGTGATGTATCAATTTCTTGAATGTTCCGATAGAAAAATGAAAGAAACTTAAAAGCAAATCAACTTCAAACGAAAAAAGGGGAACGAACAAGGGATGAGAGAGATGATCCGAGTATGAGTAGAAAGTAACCTACAAATCGCCAGTATTGCATACTCTCCTCATTTGTGGATGGAAGAAAGTTGACTTGGGGAGCTTAAGGCCTGGCTTCGAAAACATAGAGTTTCATAGAGAGGAGGCCGAAAGAGAAAAATGTGCTTCTCATTAAAAGATTTACTGTTGAACCTCATTTGAATAATCCATTTTGCATCAAAAGCAATTTTTCGGTGGATCAAGAATCGGACGCCGGGGATTCCCATTAGCAGCATGGAGATTCTAGCATGGCATGAAATATGCCAAAGAAAATCGTGGCCTTCATTCTGTAGACTTGCTTAGTTCTTGCAGGAACACCATGATTTTGTAAGACCGCCCATTCCTTGCTTAGGTGACTTGGATCTAGCTTCTTACTAGGGTCACCTAATGTGGCGTTTTTCTTATCCAAGTGGACGTGCCATGCCAGCATGTGTAAGCCACATCATCATATGTTTTAACAGTGTTAAATGTAAGTATAACGGCAAAGACCAATATGTAATTTTTGGAAAGTATAAGATGTGATTTGAAAAAAAATAAAGTGTAGGGACCAATTTAAAATTAAGGTAAACTATATGAACCAATTGATTAATTTTTCCAAAACAAAATGAATCGTATTGCTAGCTCCATTCAAGTGATTTCACTAATTTGCAGATTTGGTTAAAGAAAAAAAAAAAAGAAGAAGCAAAAACTCTATTATAAATTCGTACCTTTTTCCATTGACTTCAAGTCGAATTTCTTAATATTAATGCAAAAGTGTAATAAATTCATATACAGTATGTGTGATCTTTTGAATAGCTTGTGTGTTTACTGATTTTTCCTTTAACCTGTGACTCTTAGACATATAATTTTGACGGTTTGTTGGCCCAATAAATTAATGAATGCTTTTTTTTACGGGAAGTTGGCACACCATGCATGTATTTGAAGGATGCAACTAGCTCTAGCTGATTTCATATCCAATGTTCGGCTTTGCCTCATTCCACACTAGGATGGGCATAAATAGACAAATGGCAAATGTTGAACGTAAAGACATAATTCTTTGATTGTATAATGACCTACCAAACCGGGAAAAAATTCTTTTGCAACCCATTTTTCATTAAAAAAAATTTATATTTACATGTAGTTTTTTTTAAAAAAATTTATTATCAAGTTTTGAAATTAAAATAATGAGAAATATAAAATTCTTCAATAAGTGTATGATTTTTACAGATAACTATAATTTTTTAATTAAACCATATACTTATTATCATATTATTAAAAAAGTATACACTTATCATATTTCAATTAAAAATATGAAAATCGTAAATATGTTAAGTCCTTTTCCAGTATTCAACTAATTCATTCAATCTGAATATTACGAGATTGAGGGAACTTGCGAGTAGATATTATTTGCTAAGAGGTTTATTTTGGCGAGAAAGAGAGAGAAGCATTGAAGTCTTTGCTAAAACCATCAAGCGGGGGCTAAGTTGTACTAATTGCTTGTAAATGATATGTAATGGTTGAGATTAATATAGTTTTCTAGTGGCAATTTTGCAGGACAAAGGTGACGAGTGCTTCCTTAATCTTTATCTTTATCTTTATCATTAATTATATCTCACATCACTACAAGAAAAAGACTTATTTTCGAAGGTCACCGTTGTCCAAAAAAAATTTCTTGCAACGATCATTTAATCATCAATGATCATCAAAGAAAATATTGTTGAAAAAAGTATTTTCAACAATTATATTGATTGGCAAAGCATTTTCGACAATTATTGATTATCAAAATACTTTGTCAAATGTCCTCAACATTTTTAATAGCCATTAAAAATGTTAGTCACGAAGTATTTTCGATAATTATGACTGTCGAAAATACTTTTGTAATAAATCATTTTTTATAAGTTTGACCGTTAAAAAAACATCAATAAGATTTTTAACACCAAACTCCCTCTTAGATTGTTCTCTTTTTTTTTTTTTTTTTTGTTTAATGTAGATAAATTTAGTTAATAATATCATTTATATAAATATTCATACTTAAAAAAATGGTGTAAATATTTGTCCAAACCTGCATATGTATATATATATATATATATATATATATAATGAACCAACATGTTTCTCATCTAAATATTACAAATGAGTAATGTATTAATTGCAAAATTATTTAGAATATAAAATTACATTATGTCAATTAAAACATTTACAAAATAAATACAAAATATTATATCTAACTTCTAGCATTTTCATTCTTAAACATTCTAGTGCAAAGTAATTTTAGAGGCATAAAGCTCATTCAGGTCTAACTTACGAAGAAAGAAAAAAGATTGAATTAGATTATGAAAACATTATATCATCAAAGTATGTTGTTTAGAGCATATAAAGATGTAAAAAGGCTATTAGTCTCATTGACACAACCTTTTTTTAAGTACAAAATAGCACTTATGAAGATATCTAAGCTATAAACCTTAACCTTTGACCTTTAAACCCTACACTTTAAAACACACAAAACATCTATGTTATATTCTTATTTTGTTTATGATAGATTAATTTAATTTGCTTGTTATTATCAAAATTTGACACAATTAATGAAAATGCATAGCCCTCATTCCAAGGTCTTTCTTTTAAAGAAATACCTTATCCAATGCTTGGACCATCTCTATCTCTCAAAAATATCCCTTGCCTTTTGTAAACTCTAATTGGTGTACTAAACTATAATACTCTTAAGCTTTCTGGGTTCTAATTATTTGCTATATTTCTTCACAAGGAAAGTAAGCTCGTTTATGCTTATACAGTTGTGACTTTTTTGGTTCACAAGCTATTTAGATCAGTAACACTAATTGCAACAGATTCATAACAGTATATGTCTGCTCATCAGAAATAAATATATGCATTATTAATTATTATCTGTTTATTAATTTTCATATTGAAATCCAAAAGCTTTTGTCAATGTTTAAAAGGACAAAGTGAAGGTGAGGCAATAACCAGAGACAAAGGGAAGCATAACGGGTTATCAGTTTCCAATATCATACAACTCAACTAGATAACTATGAAATCTAGATCTTTGGTAGTCTCATGACTTTGTATTTTTAGATACTCACATGTGTACTCTATCTAGTATTGGGCACAAACATAAAATAGAGTTTTAATAGTAAACAAAAACCATTCCAGAAGTCTACCATTTTCATTTCCTTCTCTGAAACTCCCTATCACTTATTCCAAGTCTATTTTTCAAGAAGAGAATCATTTAAACAAGTCAACAAAAGCCAATTAAAGTGAGAAAACTATGATGAACTAATTTGCATCTAATCCTTCTCCATTGTCTTCTAAAAAACACAATATAAAAAGATGTAAGTAACTTCATATCAATACCTGAAAAATGTGAATATGAACATAAAATTAGATTCCTATGATATGATCGCGAGAATAAAATGAATGATAGAGATGAAGTTAAAGCTGGTTTCACTGGTTAGATAGCTTTAAACTAATAGTTCTTAAGGCTGGAAAGCTATGAATTTCACATTTGTTCAAAGTTTTAATCTTATATAAGAAGTCTTTAGCACTTAGAGACATTTTGTTGTCAACAAAGCAAACATAAGCTTATTATATCATAGCATTGCAAATAGATCAAGCAGAATTTAAGAATTTTAAATAAGTTACATATTACAACACTATGCTGAAAGAAATTTTATTTAATCATCATCTTAAATAGCATGGAATAGGAAAAAAATTAAAATTAAAATTAGACTTAATATATCAACAAAGCTTAATTTCATTTAAGAATTATGTATTGAACAATGATAAAATAATTAGTCATGTGTTTATGTTATAAAGGGTAATATTGAAAAAAATAATTAATGAGTCATTGCATTCCATTTATTTTAATATAACTTCAAAATAAAATGATAAGTGTTCTTCCCTTATCTCATTAAAACTTCTAAACAACATATCTACTCAAGCAACTTCACTCCATTCTGTTTCATTCCATATCAAGCAAGAAAAAGTTTTGGTTTAAACACGCTAGCTTTTCCCCTTATGACCATGAAATGTAAAGGCTGTAAAGTTAACAATAGTGATTGTGATGATTGAGGAGAAGTAGATTCATCATTTTCAGAAATAGTAAAAGATGTCTACATAGCAGTAAAAGATTGTTCGAATGCATCATTTACAATAATAGTAGCAAACTTGTTCTATCTGTTAGAAGCTCTTGTGTAAGAAGCAACAACAGAACTAGGAAAACAATTAGTACAGTTAAGATTAGCAAAGATATTTGAAGAAACATAAGACTAATCATTCATACTACTCAAGTGTGGAGTAATAAAAGGAAGAATAATATTAAATGAAGAAAGAGGTGACTCAAAGGAAAATTTTGGAAACAAAAATAGATATGGAAAAAGAAGTTCATAAAAAAAAAATCTCTGGAAATATAAATTTTCCAGCAAAAAAGAGGCATTTATAATCCTTGTGGGTACCCTTGTATCTAATAAAAACACACTAACATGACTTACAATCCAGTTTATGGTTATTATATGGATGAATAAGCAAACAGCAAGCATTTCCATAGGCTTTTAGAAATTGTTTATTTGTCTTTCGATGAAAAACCACTTCAAAAGGTGAACAATTTAACAAAACTAGTGTAGGAAAAGGATTAATGAGATAAACAACAATATGAAAAGCAGTAAAGAAGCAAAAAATAAAGTTAATCCAATTTCATCTATATGGTATTGTTTCCTCTCAATCAAGCCATTATGTTCATGAGTTTAAGGACTTGTTTTGTGGAAATATCATAAGTTTGTTAAAATTGAGACAAAGACCAAAATTCTCCACCTCAATTTGACTGGACAACCTTTATTTTGGTATTAAACTGCAACTTACATGAGTTTTGAGAATCTTAAAAGCTGAAAGAGCACCATACTTGTTATTAAAAAGATAAAACCAAGTAAATCTAAAATAAGTATTTGTGAAATGCACGTAGTAGGAACAACCTTGAGAACTTTTGGTGGGTGCAAGGCCCTACACATCTATGTAAATAAGTTGAAGAGGTTTAGAATATTGTGTGGTGGATGACACATATGGTAATTGATGTGCTTTACCATAACAATATGATTTTCACACATGAAATTAAGTTTTATTATTAAATGGAACATTACAAATTTTCAATACAGCAATCATAGTCTTATTAGAAAGATGTAATTGATTATGTCATAATTGAAAATTTGAAATAAATGATACATTGGAATGTAATGACTAAGAACTACAATAGGTATTCAACAAAATAGGGTCTACAAAACATGTTTGCTCTTATCCTTGATTTAGCCAGTGAAGAACATGACAATAAACAAAAGTCAATGGTTAATTAAACACATAATGACCATTTTTAATCCTCCCTTACGAAAGGATTTTATGGGAATGTTGTTCCTTCACAAAACAATTAAACACATGAAACTAATAAAGCACATTATTGTCTTGTGCAAATTTAGAAACACAAAGAAGATTCTTTGAACAGAAGAAATATAAAGTAAATTTTGAAGAAAAGAGGTCTAGAGAAACTAGGTTATATATTTAAATAACCAAAATTATGAATCTTTAAACTTGAGCTATAAACAACATGTAGTTTCTTTCCATTGTAAGGCTATTTGTACTCCAAATTTTGCAAATCTAGTGTGAAGGGATTACTTGCTCCAAAGTTAGGGTACAAGAAGAATCAAACTCAACTTTTGGTATAGAAGAAAACATTGCCATATTTCCTTGTGGCTTAGCAAACTACATATATTTTAGTTGATACGATTAGTTAATCATGTCTCTTAGACCATGATAACTTTGATCATAGCGATAATAACATTGTCATGTTGAAATTCCAAATTTGCCACAAACTTGGCACACCACTCCTATTCAATTTCTTTGAGCTCTTCTATCTCTTCTGCCATTAGAGTTCTAACCTCATCCTCTATGGAAACTAGAATTTGAATGGCCTCTTCTACTGTGATTAGACCTTCCTCCAAAATGTTGTGATTGTTTATTCTAAAAAGCTTTAACTAAATTAGCTGATGGTGATTTAATTTTCTTAGTATTTTTTCCTATCCTCCTCACTTGAGCAAGTAACCAGGCTTTAATATTAGCTATAGTGTATGGATCTAGCCTAGATGATATAGAAGTAACAAAAGAATTGTATTCTTTAAGCAATCTCTCTAGTATTACTTCAATATGAACATTGAATGTCATTAGATAACCAATTGAGGTCAAAGAATCAATTGTAAACTTGATCTTAAGTAGATACTTCGTTACATTAGTAATTCCTTTCATTATGCTCCATAGTTATGACTTTAGTTGCTTAATCTTAGCTCATGTTTAAGAAAAAAAGAATATAAAGATTTGATTCCAAAACTAAGATGATATTTTGTGGCCAACCAACCTTGTTAACATAGACTTGGAAATTAACAATAATATCCATGATAGAAAGAGTTGATCATGTTTCTACCACTTCAGGAATTCTAGATTCAGTTTGTTTGCTGCTTGTGCACTATTTGATGCATGTTTTAGTTGGAACTTGAGGAGAAATCTCAATAAACTTTTGCTAATTGTAACCACAAATTGTTGTTTCCATAGCTATAAATTTTTATCATCTAACTTTACATATATTGAATGAGAAAATGTAATAACCTCATTCTTCTATAGAGGATTTAGTGGACTCGTTACAAACCTAATGGATTGAGACTCCATCATGGGAGATGATACTTTTATACCATGTTTAATAAAGTGAAAAAGCATATGAAGAAAAAGGGAAAGAGAGATAATGATGAAGTGAATCAATTAGTAAGTCATATTATTATATGTTACTATTCATGGTAACATCATTATATAGAGATCAAACTGGTCACACTTAGTTACAACTGAACCTCCTAACTTAGACTTTCCTAACTTCTTAAACTAACTCATGTGACTATACACACAATCACTTTAACAAAGATATGAATAAACAGACAAATGGCAAATGTTTGATGTAAAGATATATATATATATATATATATATATAGTTCAACTATATCATGATTTTACCAAAAAGGGGGGGAAATTTTGTAAAATCCATTTTCATAAAAATAAATAAATTTATATGCAATTTTCATATTTTATTATGATTAGATTTTTAATTCAAAATATGATAAGTATATAGTTCTCTAATAATTATATGATAAGTATAACGTTTTTATAAATAACTAATTTTTTAATTAAACCATAAACTTGTTATACTATTATTAAAATGCTATAAATTTACCATATTTTAATTAAAAAATATATAAAAATTGTAAATATGTTGAGTCCTTTTCTATATTCAACTAATTCATGCAATTTTAACATATATTAAAAGACACTACAAAAGAAATGTCCACTAAGGACTCTTTAACCTATGCTTTAGGAAGGCAAAAGCATGCAAGTCGTGTATGAGGATTAGGATTGGGTCTATATCTAGACCAAGTATTTGGATGTACCTCTCATTCTTCCACTAGAGCAAGCTCTTCTTATCCTTCCAATATGGAGCTGCAAAGTCGGTTCATTCAAATGCAATAAGTGATACAAGCTCAAAGTCAACAAATACAAGATCAACATCATTAATTACAATATCAAAATAAAATAGTTAATGGCTCAGTGAGCTTTATTATGCAAAAATTTCAAGGTCAATTGCCTCATGAACTTGGTAACTTACAAACATCACTGGTAATGTTTTTAATACATACATTATACTTTATTTCATACAGATAACTGGCTACAAGCTGCAATACATTCTCTTCGTGTCTTACTATACCATATACTCCTAAATAAGTACTTGATCAGACAAGTGGACATTGGCTAAGTGCAGTGGATCATTCTCCATATATTTCAAATGAAAAAAATTCATAAATTTAGAGATGTTAGAATGTCATTAGGACTTCCTTACATTGGTGTTGTACTTTATGAACTATGTTGTATTGGTGTAGAACTTCATGTACTAAGTTATGTAAGTGTTGTACTTTATTAACTATGTTGGATGTGAAGTTCTCTTCTTTAATAACAATTTGATTGTTAGTATTAATGTTATAGTGTTTGATTATAAGATTATTGGTTGAAAGTCAAATAAGCAGGTATTGCAAAAGAAAAAACATAGTAAATTTCATATTTAATTATACTTTTTTGTAAAACGTAAGAAAAGAGCATTAGTAGTCAAGGTAATTTTATTAAAATAATAAACCTGCATATGATATAGCTGCAGTTAACAAAACCGCCGCTAATAACTAGCTACGCTTGATGCTGCCGCAGCTAATTTTCCTTTGCTTATAACTACAGCAAAAAGACGTATTTACCCATAACTCACAAAACTGCAACTAGTAGGTTTAGCCACCCTAGGTTTAGCTGTGGTTCGTCAAACACACGGGTATTTCATACCAACTGAGAAAATGTTAAAAAGCCTTTGTTGAGGAATACAAAATATCTTGCCCTATGAGTATCAAGAAAATATACGTGCCTGGATCTATATATAACATAGTTGTTAAACTCACAAATTAACTCAGACAAACTTACCGAGTCAATATTATTACCTGTGGAAGTCATGTCAACTTAGACTTAGCATTTACTCACTCAAACTCATGACTAATTTATTTAAACTTAATCGAATCAACAAATTTCCTTCACATTTTAGCAAAATGTAAAGCCTCCAAGATTCAAACCAAAAAGCAAACATAGTAGCATTCCAACACCTTTTCATTTAGCCCTAAACAATATCTAGTTTATATATGACATAAGTTTAATAAAGGTAGTTTTAATTTTATTTTGGCCAAATGAGTAAAACATTTTTTTAATCCCTCGCTTATGAGATATATCTTAATTTAGTCATTTATAAAATTTGTTTATCATTTTGATCCCTCTTACAGATAAGATATTTAGTCTCTCATATAACTTTTTTTCGTCAATTTATTTCTTGTATAAATGTTTCTCAATTTAGTCTTTTACAAATAAAATCATTATTGATAATGTTTTTTGTATTTTTGAAAGTTTAAATTTTATTTCGGCCAAATAAATAAACCTCTTTGGTCACTCACTAATGGATTATTTCTTAATTTGATCTCTTATCAAATTTATTTAACATTTTGATCCCTCACTGATAAGATACTTTTCAATTTAGGCCCTCATAAATTTCTTTTCTCAATTCAATCCCTCATATATTGATATTTCTCAATTTGGTCATTCACAAATAAAATAATTATCAATATAATGTCCTTAATATTTTTTAAATTAATATATTTTTTGAAAATATTAATTTTTATTTATTATTAGAAGTAAATCTTACAAATTTATTGTTTACACTCGCAAGTTTGACAATCTTAATATATAGAGATAAATAATAAAATTTTAATTGCTTTAAGATATTTAGTAAAAAGAATAAGAACTAGAATGTGAGACTCAACTTTTTATTTTGACTGACTCTTTTTTTTTTTTTTTTGGTTTTCAACCTTTCTAACTATGAAATTGAGATCACCACCTGAATCCCCAACCTCATTAATCTAGAGTTTGGATTTTTCTCATTTTATGATGTGGTTGTATGAAAATCTAGTAATTTAGATTTATAGACAAAATAATAATTATATTCAATCATATTTTATTAATAAATATCAGAATCATTATATTCTCAATTAATAATCTAGATTAAAGATGAAAACAAGATAAGAGCATGTATACATTCAATTATAGAATATGACACATGAACAGAAAATATAGAGAGATTAAGTTAATAAATGATTTAATCTGATGAAGACGATATAATAACTATGTGCACTGGTTGAGTCAAAATATTTCAACCTCAATACCCAAGAGGGTTTGACGGCCAGAGAGAATGATCTTGAAATTAGTGTGTGTCAAATTAGGGCTTCAATGTGCTATTTATAGAGTTTTATTTTAATAATATAAGAATTAATATTATTAAAATAAAATCCTTCAGAATCTTTAAAATGATTTCTTATTTAATTAATAAAAAATCAGCCCATTAAATTTCTCTCTAGGTAACAATCTCATATTAGTAATTTGACGGGATGATTACTAATACTCTTGGGCTATGGGTTAGGATTTTGTCCAATGAGCTTGTGGATAATCAAACTCATCACCGATTATTCACAAATAAAATAAAACTCAGTTCATTCATAATTTATAAATTATAATATCAATTACTTAATCAATAATAACAAAATATTAATCTAATAGAATAATTAATCCTAATCCATAAAATATTAAAATTATTATAACAAAAGAAACATAATCCTCATGTATAAGGATAACATGCATTTGGACTAATCTTTGGTTCCCTCAGCAATTATTGTCCAACCTTCCATCCCTATACCCTACCACTGAGCTGCATGTCAGTATTTGAAGTACAATTCAGTCCAAACAATCATTTAAACTTGTAATTATCAATATCTTGTCCTTGCCACCCAACCCCTCCACACAGGCCTGTGTAAAACCTCACTACTTCATGGTTATTTTAACCCCATACTACTACTGTTGGAGTTGATGCCAATTTTTGTTTATTTTGATATAATTTTTTAAAAGTAACATTTTATGAGATGTATTGCAGGAAAGAAATAATTTATGTTTGTTAAAACTATTTATCAATATTATCTTATTTGACAATTTTTTTCAACAAGTAATTTTGATTATCAAATTACTAAAAAGACATTTATATATTTATCTTTGTAATTACTAAAAAATGTGTGTACAAATGATTTTAAAATTATTATGTTTAATGTCAATTAATTTTTTAGTACTCTTTTATTTAATCATGATATATAAAAACTGCTGTCATAACATAAAAACAAATTTTAAAAGTTATGAAACACTAATTAAAAAAGATTAAAAATAATTTACGAAGAAAGCCAAATTACATATGCTATTAACTGTGTGTATCCTTGATCCACCTTGTCATTGCTATCATCTTATATTTAGGGTTTAGAGGATACTAGATGCTTAGAACAATATCTTGTCAGTACTTTTATCCCATGCAAGAAACCTTGTCCCACTATCATGTTTTGTAATCTTATCGTTGTCTTCAAACTCTTGTCGTCAACCACTAAGGTGCATGCCGATCGATTGCGGTCCTTGTCTATCAATGTTTTAATATTAAGACCCTGTGATTTAGATATAAATATCTTCATTTACGTACATTCCACCTTGGAGTCTCCTTAACGTCTCTAGCTTCTCTGGAGTTAGAATCTAGCATTAGTTGTGATTAGTGCTATGTTCTAATTACTTCTGGCAGTTTCATTCCAGCGCACAAGTATGGATGATGGTCATAACTACTCATTCATAAGGCCGAGCTTCATCTCAAGCTTTTCTCATTTTATCTTTGTTCCTCCTGACAATTCAACGTCAAGTTTCATACTATGCCACAAAGGTTAGTATAGTCTATATATCTGCTCTGTTTGTCTTCTGTATCTTTTCTTTTGCATGCTTTTCCTGATTTTGAATGTTTTAAATCTGTTTTCTTTTTAATTAATTATATCTGTTGAAGAATCTTTGATTTCCATTCCTCTGCTTCACACAACGCTGCTTACTTTGATTGAAATCATTTATGAAGGATCCGGCAACAACCCCTATATAAAAAACGTCTCGTCATCATATCGCTCTTTCTCATGTTAGTAGTCTATATGCTATTACACTCATAACTTTTTTCCATCAACTGCCACATCCAAACCCTCCACACATGGTTAATAATTAGTACCGCGAAACTTCCCACACTAGTCCTTTTAATTTTGGTTTCAACTGCCACATCCGAACCCTCCACACATGCCTCTGTATAAACCCATACGTCAGTTGTAGTTGCAGTCCAAATAGTATATGGACATTACATAAAAATTTAATAATTTAAATTTGAATTATTAAATTTTCATTCAGATATTCTATCTGTTGAGACAGTGTTGAGTGAAGGCTGCATGTAATCCGGATCATTTCCAAATCTTAATTATCGATGGGCCTTATTTTATTTTTGTAAGTAAAATTTTATGAAAGTATCGCAAGAAAGAAATCACTTGTTTTTTTATAAAATTAATTTGATAAGTCTTTATTAAAAAAATTAATTTTATTATCAAATTACTACATATGATTAAGCTCAAAATTTATTTTTGGTCCCTTAATTTTATTTAAGATTTTAATTTTATCCTTTAAATTCATTTAATTTTAATTTGATCTCTTAACTGTATCTTTAATTCCAATTTAATATTTAAATCTTATCTTAAGTTTCACTTATCTTCCTTAAATTCTTTTAATTCCAATTTGAATCCCTAACTTTACTTTAGATTTCACTTCTGCATCTTAATTTTATTTTGTTTCAAGTTGACCCTAAATTTTAAAAAACTACTCAGAGCTTTTTTCTTCCAACATCAAATTACAATGACAAACAAACTAGGCAATACACCAAAATGAGAAAAGCAGACATAAAAACAAATTTGGCTATCGAGTATCAATCATTTAGTTGTGGAATAATAAAAACAGACTTGAATATCTAAATAGAAATTACCACATTTCATAAGACTTAGAGAAATGAAAAAAATAAAACTGAAAGGACAAAAAAAAAAAGTAATTGAGTAGTTTTTGAAAATTAAGAGCCAAACTAGATAATAATAAAATCTTCTGGAATAAAAATAAAACTTGAAATAAAATTAATTAATGGACAAAATTAGAACAAAAAGAAATTAATAGATAAAATTGAAACCTAATTAAGGTAAATTTAAAAGACCAAATTGGAATTCAATAAAATCAAGGGACAAAAATGAAACTAAAATAAAATAAATTAAGGGACTAAATTAAAAGTAAATGAAGTTAAGGGACGATAATAAAATTTGTGGTAATATTAAAGGATTACATATATACTTTTGCCTTATGATTGTTGTTCATATCTATTTTGCAAATATTTTTTATGGTTAATTTTAATCATGTTTTTTATTCTTTTATTTAATCAAAATTATATATATATATATATATATATATATGAGAATTTTTACCACCCGTATAGTATATAAAAAGTACAAATATTGAAGCAAATAAGATATATTATTTAAATATATCTAGAGTTAATATTATTTAACATCAAATAACATTATGCATGAAAAACCTATTGGCGGTTTTGAGTACTTCACTCTATCTCCTATAAGGAAGTTACAGGCACATCGTCATGTGCTATCCAATTGTAGACAAGTTGACCTGTTTCTTCAATAAGTGATTTGTACATATGGAAATTAGAACGTTCATATACATTTTCATTAATATAATTTCTTGTATGTGTCATATAGGGAATTTAGAGATCACGTCAAGAGACTATTATAAAGTCACACACGATCTTCTACTGAAATTGATAAAAAGGTTCATAGTGAATTTTTTCGATGGTTCTGTCATTGTGTGAGTTCATATTTACCCATAAGTGTTGTTACCTTGCTATGTAATTCAATGCTATATTTACAATTAATTAATTTCATGTACAAAATGATATTCATACACCTCATTCAGTTGATATGCAATTGCTTGCCTTGGGTCCACTTGATATAGCGATGAGATATTGTGCTTATAATGTCAATGGTTTCAAATTTAGAACAATGGAATGGGATCAAGGGTTGAAAACTCAAAATAGTGGAGTCTTTGAGACTTTCAGGACTAGGAGCTATTCAAGTAATAATGATGGTCAAATGAACTTTGGAGGTTTGTCATACTATGGAAAATTAGAAGATATCATTGAATTAAATTATCATAGTGGCTTCATGGCTACCTTATTCAAATGCATTTGGGCTAATACGACCATCATAGAGGGATTATAATTGATAAATTAGGCTTCAAGTCCATCAACTTTTCATGGTTGATACATACAGGTGACAATGAAGATGACGAGTCATTTATCCAAACTTTAGAAGCTCAACAAGTATATTATGTTGATGATGAGTTAGATAAGAATTTAAGTTTGGTTGTCTATCTAAGGCCTCTTGACTTGTATGATTTGGGAGACGAAGGGGAGGTTGTTACTTATTACAATTAACCATTCCAACCTCAACACTTAGAAATTATATTTCCAGAGTTTGAATCAAACGTGAACTTATCTAGGTAGTGTTTCAAAATTATTGCTCATGTTGTTTTGTATATTGCTTTAACTATGCATATTGTTGTCTATTATATGTGAAGTAATATTTCTTAGGTTTTACTTTAGCTATGAATATTGATGTAGGCATGGTTGGACTCATATTTTTCTTATCTGAATAAATAGAAATTTTGAAGATGAATAGGTAACTCAAGAAGTGTAAAGTGGACAGGAGTGGTGGTTCTAAGAATAGTGGAAATAACACTGGAAATCTTGTGTCTAATTCCACTGGCTCATTAGAAGTTCCAGGACTTAACTTCCGTGTTATCTTACCTAATGTTCATAATGAACATGAAGAAGTCAATGTACAATTTGAATAGCCTTAAAAGAATGAACAACCTATAACACATGATGTCCTTCCACGACAACATCAGAGGCAATCTTGATCTTGGATCGTTAATGTTATTGGTATGTAATGTCTAATTTTGCAAAGGTGTGCAAATTTTTCTAACTTTGAAGGCTTATTATTTTCCATTCCATTAATAAATGAAAATTATGAAGTTTGTACTCAATCATTAAGTGTGCACGATGTATGGTTCCTTCTGAGTGATCCAAATAGTGGACATGTACCATCAGGGAATGAAACTCATTCTCCACATGGATCAAGTGCCTTTGATAAATAGTTTAGGTGAACTATAATTATATTAGTATGTATTTGGATATTTGTATATGTATGTAATGGTATTCTATTGGTTGGACATTATTCTGGATGGACAACTTCTTTTCTTGAAATGAAATATTATTGGTTAGTTGAATCCCAGTTACTTAGAGCTATTTTTTTTTTTTTCATGGATTTATAGGTTCTTATAACAAAAATATATATAATTAGTATATGGCATGATTTAAAAAAGATCTACTAATAACGGTTAAAAACCACTATAAATAATTAGGATCTAATAACAATTATATGTCTTAACCACGGTTTCCAAATCGTGACTAGGACAAGGTCACAACAACGGTTATTCAAATTGTTATCAAGATAAAGGCTTAACCACAGTTTTTGCAACCATGGTTAAACTTTGACCTAGTCACAAACCGTGTTCAAAACAAGGTTCAAGCCATGGTTTTGGAAATCATAGTTAAGCTTTATCCTAGCCACGGTTTAAATGGAACCGTGGTTAAGACAGTGTCCTAGTCACGATTTGGAAATTGTGGTTAGGACACGACCTGACCATCATTCTCCCCACGATTTAAAATAAATGTTGTAGTTCCTTTTCCACGATTGGTTCTACCACGGTTTTTCCAACTGTGGTTAGTGGTCTTAACTAAGGTTTTAACTGTGGTTAAGCCACACAAAAAAACTATGGTTAGAACACAATTTTTTTGGTAGTGACTCATGCATAAACCATATAAACTTGTGTGTCTTTGTTTTCTTTTAATCTCTTCCCTACTTAAGGCTATTTATTTTCTTTATTTATTCTGATGCATGACAAATCTTTTAATCCTATCACTGTCATAAGTGGATTTACTACTTCACAACGGTTTTTCACTTAGAAAAATTGCATAACTAATAATTAAACCAAAAAAATTGGTAAAAAATTACTTTACAGAGACAAATCTTAATTTTATTTCTTATCTGTAACAAATCTGGATTCTATTTCTCATTCTCTTTTATACGAAGAAAGTTGCCTTGCCTACCTACCATTTTTTCTTCTTTGACCATTTCTATATAAGTTTTATTGATAAAAAAGAAAATGATAAAGAGCAATATAAAAACTGTTGTTACTGCATAATGCAGGGCCAACGCCTTGTTAACCCCCTTCACTTTTGACACCACTTGTGTATTGTCAATCCTTAATCCATATTTTCATCACCATATGCCGCCTTTTGACATATTTAGTACTTTTAAGTATCTTTTTTCATCTTTTGTAAACCATTGATGTGTTTGTCTAGGCCAATTTATTATTATACTCTCTTAGGTTTATTTTATTTAAAGTGACCCGAAACTAGGACAACTTCCCGTGATTTAGATGTTCGTACATTCTATTTTCATTTCAATTAAATAAAAGTATATCTATATATACCTTCATTTAGGTAATTATACTTCAAATACCCTCATCTTTAAAGTCCCCTTCATATCTTCAGCTTCTTTAGTAGTTCTATCTGCTAATCTCCAGTACATAAGTATCTTTGGAGGTTTTATTTCTTTCTTCAAGAGCTCCATCTCATGCTTTTTTCAACTTTTCTTTCTTCCTCCCAACAATTCAACTTTGACTACCACTACCATCAGGGTTCATACTGCGCCTCTAAGGTTACTACTCTTTGTTCATTTGTCTATTAAATCTTTTCTTTTACATGTTTCCCTGTTTTAACTTATTTTCTCTCTTAAATATGATAAAGGGCCTTTGATTTCAATTCCATCCCTCTACTTTCACCATATCACTAATTTGGACTTGGCTTTTAGTTCTTTGCAAGTTTATATTCAACTCACAATTGGATCTAAAATTCAAAGAATTCATTGTAGGAGTATGCCTATTTTGTTTGAGTTTATCCTTTTAAGGAACAATCTCAATTGATTAATCAACTGTCCATTTTTCTAACTAGGTATAATATAAAGCTTTTTGTAGTTAAACTACAATAAAAGATACACAAAAGTGTGTCATATATGGAGTTTATCAAGATCACCTATAAAATCTGAATCTGTATAGCCTTTGATGGTGAAATCTAATCCCCCATAATACAATGCAACATTTGTGGTCCTTTTAATATATCTTAGAACCATTGTTATAGCATTCCAATGCTCTCAACTAGGATTCACCATATATTGACAAACCACCCTCATTTCTTGTGCAACGTCTGGTTTTGTGCAAATCATAGAGAACATTAGGTTACCAACTGCTAATGCGTATAGAACTTAGACATTTCCTTCCTCTCTTTTTCATTGCTAGGACTCATATTTTAGGATAAATTTATTAGAGATTGGCTTACAATCATACATATTAAAGCGTCGTATGATCTTCTTTAAATAATTACTTTAGGAAATTCAAATCTTCCTGTTATTTCTGTCTCAGTGAATTTGTATCCTTAGAATCTTATTTTCTGGTCCCAAGTCCTTCATATCAAATTCCCTAGCCAATTATGCCTTTAATTCATTGATGCGATCATTGTTGGGGCCAACTACTAGCATTTCGTTTATATACAATAGTAAAATAATAAAACCATTTCCACCAAATGTTTTGATATATGCACAAGAGTCTGCATTAAGTTTATTGTATCTAAGGCTCATGATGAAGGAATCAAATCTCTTATACCAACATTTCAGCGCCTGTTTGAGACTATATAGGGATTTATTCAACTTGCAAACCAAGTTCTTTTTTCTTTTTTCTTCAAACCCTTTTAGCTAGAGCATATAAATTTCTTCGTCAAGATCTACATTAAAAAAATGCAGTTTTTACATTTAACTGCTCTAGATGTTAGTTAAGTATAGCACAAATTGCTAAGACCACTCGAATCGTTGTAAGTCGAACAACCGAAGAAAATATCTTATTGTAATCATTGCCTTCTTTCTAAGCAAATCCTTTTACCACTAGTCTAGCACGATATCGGTCTACTTGATCATTACTAGTTCTTTTGAGCTTGTATACCAATTTTTTGTCAATTGTCTTTTGTCCTTTTGCCAGTGGAACAAGATCTCATGTCTTATTCTTATGGAGGGCTTCAATTTCTTCTTACATTGCTACTAACCATAGAGAAGCTTCTGAACTTTCCATAGCCTCTCAAAAAATTGAGGGCTCTCTATTTTCTATGAGTAAACGGTATGCAACATTCCTTTCTATAATGTAATCTGAGTGCCAAACTAATTCTTTCCTCTCCCAAGCTAACCGTTGAACTTATGGAGTCATAAGTCAAATTGTTCTTGTTCATCATACTCTGGTGCTACTTCAGAAGAATCTGGTACTTTTGTTTTATTTTCTCCTCCTTCAATCTTCATTGTAGTGATCTCAACTATTTCTTTTAAGGTGTTATCACCTTTATGTATATGTTATTTTTCTTCAAGAAAGATGGCATCCCTATTGACTATTACCTTATAGTTAGTGGGATCCCACAGGTGATACCCTTTTACTTCGTCAGCATGTGTGATATCATGCCTTGTAAAATCCAAGTGTAAGAGGCACCCAAATGTTCTACGATAAGGTTTAGGATCACTTAAAGGAGCTCTAGGATCTGAGATTAACTTGGTTGTTTTGGTAAGATGTGTTTTGATTAGTTTATAGCCAATAAGACTTATTAGAAAGGAGATCTAATACATACTTCTGCTAAGTGATGTAAATACCTAAGGAAGATTGACAAGTTCCAATCCCAAGAAATACTTGGCTAGATCGATGTCTTTGATGGTAAAAGTCTAAAGCAGAAAAGTTTTAACTCAAATAAGAACCTCCAAGGAATTCCCAATGAAAACTATATCGTCTACATACATAATGAGAGCTAGGAAACTTGTGTTAGAATTAAGAACAAAAAGGTAATGGTCATTAGAGGAAATTCGAGTAATTTAGCAGTAAGTTCAAGGTTCCACTGTCTTGATGCTTGTTTTAAACTATAAAGAAACCGTTTAAGTTTGCACACTTGTCTAGGTAATGCTTTAAAGTAACCCTCTGGTGGACTCATGTATATTTCTTCATCAATTAAGCCATGAAGAAAAGCATTGTTAATATCAAGTTAGTGAAGTTCCTAATTGAAAGTTGTCGTAAGAGCAAGGAAGATTCAAACTATAACCACCTTTGCAATAGGGGAAATTTTATCCATGTAATTAATTCCTTCAAGTTGAATATAACCTTTGGCTACTAATCTTACTTTATAGCGATCAATAGTACCATTAGCCTTAAGTTTGACTTTGTACACCCACTTACATCCAATGGGTATTTTTCCAGGAGGAAGATTACTAAATGTCTAAGTATCATTATTCTCTAAATCTTGTAATTTCTTTTACACGGCAATCACCCATTCCCTACAATTCTTAGCATGACAATATGACATAGATTCCTAAATTGCTGTTACATTTGCTAAAAAATTTATGTATGATAGTGAAAATAAAAAAGGCCAACAAAATGGAAAAGTAGGTGCAGTGTGTGTGGTGAAGTAAAGGAAGAGTTAACCACATAATCTGCCATTAAAGAAGGTGGTTGATGGAGTTTGTGACTTTTACGAGTAAGCTTGGGTATAGGTAAATTAGAATGAGAAGTGATAGATGTATATGGGAGAAGAGGAGAAGCAGTGGATGAAGTTGTGGGCAAAGATTTAAAAACGGGTGAGAAATTAGATGAAAGATTAGGTTCAGAATAATGTTCAAAAAGAGGTATTATTGGTAAAGGAGTAGATTCAGAGTGATCCTTATATAGGTAGGAAATATGGATTCATGAAAAATAACATCTTTAGAGATAATGATCTTTTAATGTTGAATATCAAATAATTTATAAGCTTTGAAACCTATTACGTAGCCAATGAATACACACTATAATGCTTGAGGTTCAAACTTAGTTTTGTGAGGTAGAACATTTGTAGCAAAGCATAAACGACTAAAGGTTCTTAGATTATCATATAAAGGTGTTGTGTTATATACAACCTTAAAAGGCATTTTTGAGTGAAGTAATTTTGAGGGCAGACGATTTAGAATATAGGTAGTAGTTATAATAGACTCTCCTCATAAGGAAGGAGGCAAACCATAATGAAACACCAAAGAATGAGCAATTTGAAGAAGATGTTGATGTTTTCGCTTAACTATTCCATTCTGTTGAGGGGTATATGGAGATGACTACTGATGGAAAGTTCCAACAAATTCTAAGATTGATGGCATAAGTATTCAAACCCATTGTCTATTTGAATATGTTTAACAATTGTATTAAACTAAGTTTTGATTAGATTACATAACATTCTAAGAATGGTGAAGGTTTGACTTATAGAATTAATTAAAAATGTCTAAGCACTCCTTGAAAAATCATCCATAATTGTTAAAAAATAATGTGCACCACTTACTAATTGAGTTTTGTATGGTCCCCATATGTCCAGATGCAATGAATCAAAACATTTGGAAGAGCAAATTGTACTGGGGTTAAAAGATAGCCTTGTCTATTTTGCAAGAGGGCATATGTGACATATGTCATGTAGAGGTGAAAAATATTTGGAAATAGCCTAAACATGTTGTAATGAATTATAAGAAGAATGCCCCGAACGAAAATGCCCTAAAGATTGAGAGCTCAAATGGTTCTTATCGCTGATAGTAGTTGAATGATCACTAGTTGAAGCATTACAAGTTACAAAAGCATTACTGGAAGAAAGAAAAGGAGATGTATTGGTATGAAGTACATATAATCAACCAACGAGTTTAGCAATAGCAACGACTTCACACTGTATTTCATAATAATCATGTGTAAATGTTAGACACTAATGAGAATTAGTAGTTAATTGACTGACAAAAAGAAGCGTATATTGAAATGATGGAATATTGAAAACATTGCATAAAATCAGAGTATTTGTTAATGGAATAGAACCAATGTGAGCAATAGACTGAGAGCGACCATTTGGTAAATGAACGAAGGCTGGTAATGGAGAAGGAATAAAATCAGAAAATAATGGCAAATGATGAGAAACATGATTAGTAACTCCAGTGTCTATAATCCAGGAACTACTTAGCATATTATCAAGCATTTGAAGAGCAAAATGGGAAGAGATACTTGCAAAGTCTGTGAATTGAACAGAATTCACCTGGGCAAAAGTTCCTTTGGGAGAAATCATCTTAGACAGCTCTTTGTGAACAATATTAGCTACGGCAGATTGAAGGTCAGAAGATTAAGTATTCAAAAATGTCAATGGAATATCCAGATCAGTATTGCAAGCATTAATGACAGATTTATACTATTTAGCTTTGAAATCTTTATACCAATCAGGAAAACTATGGATCTTAAAACAAGTATCATTAGTGTGATGGTTCATCAATAGCGCTAGCTAGTGGCCTTGTGGTTGTCCTACCAATATCTCTCCCACCTCTTGGGTCACAATGAAGAGGGGCAAGCTACTGATATGGTCAACGTGGAAGCTTCCTAATAATTAGTAAGTTTTCTTTGACACTGAAACCATAATAACAAGTTATTTGGATACGTTATTGACGTAGTGTTACCTAGATGGCAGTTTTTCTTTCATTCCCCCCTCTCTTTCTCCCCAACACCTTAGGATTTCATGAGTTACAAATTCTTGGACTCATGTTTTGTTTTTGTCTTCATTCTATTCACAGTTCTATTAATAAAAGTTGCTTTCTTTGGACACCTTATAGGAAGATATGATGACAAAAATAGAAAACAAGAGATGCAGAGGAAATTGTTCAAGCTGTTCGATTTGAATTAGTGATAAATACTTTAATTATACTATTGGATTGATGGCTATGGGCACGTACCATATAGGGGTTTGCTAGATGGCCACCTCTTAAATTGCACTTGTAGTTTTTGTTTATCGACTTTTTCCTTTCAAAGCTAGGGACGATGTTACTGTAAATCCTTAAAGACAAAAACTCTATTTTTATTCGCCACTCTGTTCCGTATTTCCATTCTAGTCCTCTATTCCTTCAAAGATCCAAATCAATCCCTCACTCACTCAAACATCCATAATTTTAGTCCCTCTATTAACCTAAAGTTAAAAAAACTACTGACATGGAATGATGATGTAGCCTGTTAACCAGTGAGATAAATACAAGTCATCCTCTTTCTTGCCACGTCAGAACACTAGTGGGCCTGAAAGACCCACCCACATGAAAACACTTTTGTTGTAAACCCTTCGCTATAGCCATCAAAGCTCTGCCTTTCACTACACCCACCTGAAAATACGTTCCTTGCTGCAGCCATCTTATGGCCTCACCGTCATTGGCCTGTGCTACCATATCGTCAAAGGACCCTCCTCCTCTTTAACATCCAAGACTTGTGAATCAGTTTCATGAATCAGTCTAAGCAACATGCATGGGCCCATAATTTATTCCTTTACATAGCATCCGATAATCTTACAAAACCAAAACTTGTAGTTGCAAACAAAGACTAACTTAATGACTTGGTTTTTAAACCACCTTTTTTTGTTATCAAATTAAGGGGCCCACATTCATCCACAAATTTGATTCTTTCAGTCGGCTAACATTAATTTCGCTAAAAAGGGTCATGATATATGATAAGAAAAACTTTACCAATCTAGCCATAATGTTATGCTTATGATAAATCATTACGGTAATAATGAAGTGGAAATATTTATCTAGATTACAAAAGGAGATAGAGAAGGCAAACCTCAATTCTAAAGATAGAAACATAGTTGTCAAACTCGCGAGTTTATTATCTAAATTTACAATTGTACATAAAGAAAACAAGTCAATTCGTTGTAAATTTAAATTTAGTACAAACTCGGGTAAACTTGCGAGTTGACTTACTGAGTTTACCAAGTTTATAATTTTAACATGTTAACTAACTTGTAAAGTCAGCAATATAATAATTTAAACTTAAAAACTAAATAAGATATAGACAACTTCTTTTCCATGAAGCCTTTACAATTTAATTTATTATAAGTTTGAATATGTATAAAAAATAATAAAATTACATTTAATATGTACTTATTAAATAAAATAAAATAAATATTATTTAATTAGTTACATTCAATAATTATTTATGTATGACTATCTTAAAATATTCATATTGAGTATTATAAATAATAAAATATGAATAACTTTTGTTTGATTAAGTATAATTTGAATTACATTTGAATAATTTTTTAGTGTATATAGTATTTAAAATATAAAATTATATATTTTAATAACTATTTATTAATCGAAGCAAACTCTTATGAATTTATCTTTCTCTTACAAGTTTACCTAAACTCGCAAGTTTAACTACTTTGGATAGAAAAAGAACTAGTATTTTCTATGCTGTTCTTGGCTGCAAGAATCACAAACTGAACCAGACATATCCTTGATTCCCATTGGTTTCTATTCAGTGAGTCTCCCACAAACATAAGTCTCTTTCCCGTTAAGCTTCTCAAGCAACAGTCTTGGCATCAAAAAATATATATGGAAATTCTATAACTTACAAATATATAAATATATATAATATGACATCTAACTTCCATATTATTTATTTTAGGAGTAAAATCCAATATTGACATCAAATACATAATATATCTAATACTCACATTAATTTAATAAATACAGAATTGATAAAATTAATATTCGTTTTTAATTAATTTTTTCTTCCTTATATTTTATAAATTTTTACTCCTCTTCATATTTTACTAGTTTCCCTCTTGATTTTGTCCAATTTGTCTCTCTAATATGTAATCCTTTTATTTTTAAATAATTAAATTTAATTCCATTGAACAATTTACTATATTTAAAAAGATAAAATGATTCAGATGAGCACATGAGATATGACATCACTTAAAGCTCTACTCTGTGTTTCCTTGTTAATAACGTTTTCTCTGCCTTTCAATATGTGAAAAAGGTCATTTATTTAATCTATAAGTATATATAATAATAAAATATCAGTAATATAAATTCCCTATTAAAAATAAATTAATCAATTATAAGTAATATAAAAATAATTAATATATCATTTCTAGATATTTATTATTAAATGTCTAATAATATTACATATATACTTTTCTAAAAAAATTCAGGTAATTATTATTTATTAAGAAATTAAATTTGATAACTAATAAACATATTAACAATATACTAAATGATTACAATCTCTTGCTTCCCTAGTGCTTTCAGTTTTCTTCTTGCTTCGTACAGTGCAACATCAGTGAAGACGACGTCATTTTTCTCTCTCTTCCTCGATCTTCTAATATAGACATTCAGGTCTTCCGTTCCTCATGCAATTCACTTGTGCTGTGAGGAATTCACATATATCGTCTTTGTACAAAGGATGTGTCACGTTATCGAAAACCCATTCTCTAGTAAACAAATCACTCTTCTGGAGGCAATTCAACCCCTTCCTCCTCCTGCTTCCTCTTCCTTCGCAACTGGCAACTCAATCTTCTCCCCTTTCTTCTTCTCTACAATTGACTTAAAATCGATCACTTGCTAGGTTTCCACAGATTCTTATCCTCCTAACTTCTTGGAAACTATGACTGTTGAGAGTGTCTTCTAGGCCTTTCGTGAGATCCACTTGACCAGAATTGGCTCGTTCTTGGATTTAAAAACAGATGAACCGTGGTGAGATGGTAGCATAGACCAAGGGCGACGAGGCCATAAGATGGCTGTAGCAAGAAACGTATTTTTCGGTGGGTGCAACGAAAGGTGAGTTAACAGAGTTTCGATGGCTGCAGTGAAGGTTTCCAGTGAGGTGTTTTCGGGTGAGTCTTTCAGGGCCGACGTGGCAAGAGAGAGAGGATGACTTGGATCCATGTCACTAGTTAACGGGCCACATCGGCATTTAACTAGTCATGTCAGTAGCTTTTAAATTGTGGGTTACCAGAGGGAGTAAAATAATGAATGTTTGAGGGAGAGAGGGACTAATTTGGATTGTTGAAAGAATGGAGGACCAAAAGGAAATGAGGGGTTGATTGAGGGACCAGAATAGGATTTTTGTCAATAGGCTTTGATTGCACCCAACATATAATCACGTCATCCAATGAATCTTTTAAATGCACATGATATTTATATATATATTTTAAATATGATGCACAGTGATATATAGAAATGTACTTAAATTAAGTCTTTTGCCAAATACAAAACTACTTAATTTTCACAATATTTTCTTTAGTAAAATTTTACTTTAAAAGATCTTTCAAGCAAATAAAAAAATTTACAATAATGACACGCATGCCATTACTTTACTTTATTCATTTCTTTGAAAATGTTGGGCTTGCACGTATATAATCGGTACTGAAATGATAAGAAGAAAGGAAAAAAAGAGTCGATGATATAAGAGCAGTCACATGTGCAGCCAATATTGCATGAAGGAGGATGGGGATTAAAGGAACTGGAACAGTCAGTAGTCACTACACTACCGTTTTTGTCGGATTCATAAATAGTAGACGCTGAAATTATTTGATTGAGCCCCCATGAAAGTATGGAAGTAAACAATTTCCGTGAATTTTAACTTGTGCCTCCCTTCTGTCTGTTTCCTTCTTTCTTTCTTCTACCAGAGTTATGTTGCACTAATATATTAAATTAATCTGGGAGGCCTCTGCTCATGCAATTAATGTTAGAAATTGTCTTTTTGAAAATGAATAATGATATTTGAACAGCCTCTCTATAATCTTCAAGCCTATTCAGTGATTACCAAGAATATCATATTCATCCTATTAAACTCTTAAAGCAATTTTGGAGGAACCGAAAAATAGGTTAAGATAACCATTTTGAGATTTTTTTTTTTTTTCCTTTCTTGGGTAGAAACTTCTTTAGAAATAATTACATTTTTTCTCGTGCAAAGAAATTATTGACAAATGAGAGACAAGTTACAATCCAATGAGTAGTTACTTTTTTTTTGTTTTTGTTAACAACCAACAGGTTATTAAACAAGGGAAAGTGAAGGTTGGACTTGTTTGATGGCCACCATATATCGTTATGGCTTACCACGGAGTAAATATGAGCCCAAAATAACATTTTTTTAAATTGATTTGGGTTAGGCTGAAACTCTTGTTGTACTCAAATTTACACATAATTTTGTTGAGAGAAAGGACAACAAAACCTGCTCGATATCTAGAAATAAGAAAAAAAACAAAAAAAAAATATACTAATTTTAACATATTTATGTAACAGTTGATAAATATATTAATTTTAATAAAATTATTTTTTAAAAAAGAGTGTAGACCATTAAATGAATTATTTTATTGAAACTAATACACCAAATTAATTGTTAAACAAGTGTATTGAAATTAGTTAATACTTTTTTTTAAAAATATAATTTTGATATTATACTTTCCGCCAAAATAACACTGGTGAATCACGATGTTATTAATCCCTTTTCTTCGTCTTTAGTATATTGGAGTTGTATAGATGTGATCAACTTCTTTTTCTTTATTTATTTTTCTGGAAATGATTGTTATGTTTAATTGGATCTAGAAAAAGCATTTTTTTTTTCTGAAAATATATATTTCAACGAAAATTAATGTAACGAAATAAGTAAATCATTTATTTTTTATAGTGCACCTGGAAGACCAGGCATGCGACTAAAGAAACATTTTTAAAATGATTAGGACGTGAGACTGGATTTGAGCTCAAGTTTATATATTCATGTTTTCTTCAAGTTAATAATTATCAAAGTGGGATGGATTTGAGCCTAGGTGAAACAAAAATTCAGTCTAGATTGAGCTTTGTCCTAAATTGAATTGCTAATTTGCGGAAGTTCAGTCTCCTTTTTTATTTATTATTCGTGTATACATGATCTTAAATATTTATTATGATTAATATTAATAAACTTTTTAATTTTTTGTTTATCAAATTAATAACATATAATACATAATGCATATTATTGATCTTGTAAAGGACCGTATACATGATCTTGAATTGCCTAACAAAGTTTTAACTCATATAAAGCGTGTGAGATGCACAGAGAGAATATGCGTGCCGGGGAGAGGGGGGGGGGGGGGGGGTGTGTGTGTATATATATATATATAGATATATAAATATATAAATATAAAAATGATTTTCTTATTTAAATTGATATACATATTGATTTAGGCAATTTTTTTTGTGTAATTATAAAAGTAATTATACTAGTATAATTATTATATGATATATATTAAATATATATATATATATGATAATGACATATTAAAAGATAATGAATGCATGAGAATCTAAAAATATTTATTTTATTTATAATTTAACCATATTATTTTTATATTTTATTTATAAACCCAATTTTTGTTTGAAAATTTTTAATTTATTTCCTATACGTTTTATTTTATAACAATCCACATAAAAACATTAGTTTATTAATTTATTAATCCATCTATGTACTTTAATAAATGCACCTTAGTTTTATTCTTATTATTAATTTATAAACTAATGTTTTGTGGGATTTTTAAAAAATTAAAAATAGAGAAGGTAAATTGAAATTTTTTTAAAAACTTCAATTCATTAGTAAATTTTAAAAATATTAGAATTAAAATATAAATACAATAAATTATTTTAAGTTAATATGCAATTATTAAATTTTAATATGTCATTATTACATGTTTTCCTTTTAAAGTATTACATAATAATTACATTAATACAATTAATTTTGTAATTATATCAATGATGTTATCATTGATGCACTGATAATGTAATAAAAAATAATTATTAAATCTAACAAATAATAGGTTAATATTCTCATGTAATAAATGTACAAAAAAGTCAAATTTATCCAGTTGGAAAAGTCTATATTATTTATTTATTTCTTGATACTGCAATCAAAATTAGAATATATTAACTATATTATTATTTATATATATAAAAGATTAGTTCCAAGCTTTGATCGCTTCCTGTTCCAATTTTATAACATGTCCTCGATCGAAGCGATTTATTTACATTAAATTTTAATAATAATAATATTTTGGAAAGAAGTAACCTATTTATTATTTTAGATCTTTATTTTATACAAGATAGTACCTTAAGTTAAACACAAAAATAATAAATTAAAATGATGTAAGAAATAGACTTTAGATTATTAGAAATTGTTTATTTTTTTCTTTTCAACAAAAAATTATCATATAGGAAAACAGATTTAATATATTAATATGTTATTATAAATTAGGATAATTTTTTAGAACAAATATTTGTTAATATTAAAATTTAAAAAATTACATACAATCTATTCTGCGTCCATAAGCAATAGGCAGGTTAGTATAATAGTAGGCAATTAATGAAGTCTTACCAAACTTGAAACTTTTGACAATGAATGTCTTGTCCTTGGCCTTGTCACCCCCAATAACAAATATGTAAATAAACTAACGGGAGCGAATAGCTTAAGGGTATGGTTTCATTTTTTCTTTTTGGCTACCACTAAGTGTAGGGTCATGAATTTGACAAAAAGGAGGACACTTTGACCTTTGCGACGCCGCTCTACATATATTCTCCAGTCAAACCGATTCTGAGAGCCCACAACCTTGCCATTTATTTTGGATTTGGATTTGAAAAATTTAAAATTTTAAATGTATATGAATTTAATAGAATTTGAATCATTAGATAAAAATTTAATGGTACAAATTTTTTTAAAAAATTTTATATGTATTAAAATTTAAATTATTTAATAAAAATTTAATGATTTAGATCTTTTTAAATACAAAAAATTTGAATTTTCAAATGTAATGAATTCAGATTCCTATATTTTAGTGAGTTTACCCAAACCAAAAAAAAAAAAAAAAAAAGAGGTTATATGTATATACACCAATTTAGTTCTCTCCGATAGCTGCGGTAGAAAATCTAATAAAACATAAGATATTAGATAGGAATATAATGATTCAAATATTTTATCAAAGAGCGATAATTAATAATTTCACTCACAGTTTTAAGTAATTTTTTTATTTTTAAATTTAAATCATTAACTTTTCATTCAGACCATTTGAGGTGATCTACTTCAGCATATACCAAATATGAAGCTTTTTCTTGTAAAACAATTATCATAATCATTTTAAATCATTCTAAACATGATATTATTTTATTGAAAACAAAAAATAATTAAACTGTTACTCGTATGGGAAGTTGTAAATCTCTTACTTTACAATATATTTTTCTTTTAACATGATTGCATCCTCTTTATATATATATATAAACTTTTTTGAACAATTTAATTTGAATATGAAAAATATCTAGTAAATTTTAATTGTCATACTATACAAAGATATTATTAATATTTTAGTTTTTTTTTCCCACAAGACACTTTCATATTTAAAAGACTAGATAATTTTTAATATGTAAAACTATTAGACTCAAGACCTTATCATTTATTCCTATTCCAGAAAATAGCATTCTGTGACATAATATGTTGGTAATGGCTTTATATAATTGAATTATTTTTTTTAAAAGTACTTGATTTTTATAAAAGGAATCACCAACGGCTCATGTTAGAAGTGGAAAGACAAACACGGGAGACGATTGAAAATTGACTCTGGAATAAAAGAGTGACTTTTCGTGGATGGTATATTTAGTAACACGAAACTTCCCAGCCATTGCTCTACTTTCAACTGCCACACACACGTCCACGCGTCATTATAGTTGAGAGGGAGAATTGCGTTAATTTTCTGTAGTCTGATCATGCAATATAAAACATTTTAATCATAAGATGACATTCACAACCATTAAATTTGCACATTTTAGTATAGTTGTCAAAGTGGGCCAATCCGACCCACCTGAGTTGACTCACCCGAGTTGGTGAGTTAAATGAATCAGCCCGTTTAACCCACCATAAGATGGTGGGTTGAAAATCTCAACCCGTCCCATTTAGTGGCTTAAGCGAGCTGACCCGTTTAACTCACCAAAAAATTAAAAAAAATAAAAATAAAATAAAAAATTATAAAAATTTAAATGTGACTTTTTTTAAGCATATGTCTTGTTTAATCAATCAATTTCTATATCAATATAAATAAACAAAAAAAATAACTAGATAAAAATCAAGTTTAAACGAATTAAAACAAGTAGAGTAATCTAATAATTCAATGATTCATTAATAATAAAAATATGATTATGAGCAGAATATTTAAATCTAGCAAATTACAAAATAATAGAGACAACACAACACATACATTATGGTTAATTTTTTGAAATAGAAAAGTGCAGTGGGCTGGAGCGCTAGACTGAGTGAGTGAAAAATTTTTAAAAAAAAACAGCTAACCCATTTAACCCACTTAACCCGCGAGCTGGCTCGTTTAACTCACGAGTTAAACGGGCCGAGTTGATAACGGATTCTCAAAGAAATCTCTTAACCTAACCCACCTCTTAGGTGGGTTAAACGGGCTCGACCTAGTGGGTCAAAACCGTTTTGATGACTCTACATTTTAGCATCAAATACAGAAATTTTTTTTCCTGTGCAAACCTCAATTCTCCATAGGCCTTGTTTGAGGGTGCAGATTCTCTCCAATTCCAGTTGGTGCATTTGATCATCATCACCATTCATTTATTATTATTATTATTATTATTATTATTATTATTATTAAAGTATTAAATTTTTTGAAAGAAAACATATAATGTGTTGCATTTGGAGTCACCCTTCATACCACTGCAGTTGGAGTCGCTGCCAAATTTTGAAAGTAAAATCTTATGGAAAAGTATTGCATGAAAGAAATGATTTGTGTTTGATGAAATTATTTGTTTGATAAATCTTTCATAAATAATTTTTGACTAAAACAGACGTATTGTATATATTTCACTTTGTAATCAATATTATTATCTACATAAATAAATAATATCAAATATTTTTTTTGTTTAATTTTAATTCTTTATTTAATCAAAAAATATAAAATAAAATAATATCTAACATATGTACAATCTTTAGTACAACTGAAAAATAAATACAGATATCATGTGACATACTAAAAAGAAGAAATGTGACAATCTCATGTCAAAATATATTTATTGTATGTCAATTTAAATTAATTTATTATATTTATATTTTGACATTAATTTTTTAAAAAAATAAATTTATTTACCCTCTCTTCTTTTTATTTTTAACTAATCCCACAAAACATTAGTTCATAAATAAAAATAAATATAAAATTAGATATTTGGAGAGTTATTACAAAAATAAAGAAATTATAGGAGTAAATTAACAAATTTATAAATTAATATTTTTGTGGAAATATCCTAAAAATAAAAATAAAGTGGCTAAAGTAAAAAAAATTTACAAATAATTTTGAGTTCATTAATAAAACTTAAAAAATATAAAAGTTATAATATAAATATAATAAATTATTTTAAGTTAGTGTACAACTAACATATTTTAACTCATTATTATTATGTGTCTTTTTCTTAGTAGGTCACATAATGATTATATTAATACAACTAATTTTTTAATTGTATGAAAGAATTTACTTAATCGATATATAAAACATTTCAATCAAAATGAATACATATAAAATATGAACTAAAATAAATATATAAATAATACATCAAAATAAAATATATACGGATAGAAAATACAAGAACCCAAAAAGATAAAACTGTATTTTAAAAACGATAAGGGCTTGTGTAATCTATATATATATATATATATATATATATATAGACACACGTTATGCATTTGCTCGAAAGATAAGTAACAAATTCCTTTTTTCTACAATTAATAAAAGATAAATTCTTTAGTGCAACTTTAACATTAGCTGCATTAATGCAATCATTACATGATACATTAAATAAAATATACGTGATAAGGATATGTCATATTATGTTAATTGTATAATAATTTTAAAATAATTTGTTATATTTATATTTTGACTCATTATTTTTAGATTTTATTTATGAACCATAAATTCTTTTTATATTTTTCAATTTACTCCCTTTATTTTTTATTTTTCAATAACCTATAGAGAAATATTAATTTATAAATTTGTTAACTCACCTATATTTTTTCTTTATTTTTTCAATAACTCCATAATTCATTAATTTTACTCTATTTTTAATTTATTGATAAATGTTTTGTGAGGTTACTAAAAAAATAAATAGTAGAGAGAATTAATTTAAAATTTTTAAAAAAGTTTTAAGTTCATAAATAAAATATAAAAATAATAAGTTATTTAAGTAGACATACAATTAATATATTTTAATAGTTATCACCACTTATCTTTTTTTCAATATGTCATATAATAATTATATTAGTGTAACTAATTTTATATCTACACAAAAAATGAAACCTTAAAAAATTACTCAATTATTGCTTAGCAAAAGTTTAGAAATTAAAGAGTGGCATGCGGGCTTAAACCCATGTTCATTAAAAAGTGGTCAATATCCGCCAGGGTCGCCGCAAGTCCCCTTCTTTTTCATTATCTTCCTTCTTGCCGACAATGCGATTGCGCGTTTCTCTTCGGACACGTACGGTTTAAGTTCTGTTAAGATTCTAAGAAGTTGCCTACCGAGTGCTCCTTTGACTACTTATATTTTGAGTTCTATTAATTTTTTTTATTTGCATGAATAATGATTTCAAATATTAATTATTAATTTTAATTAGAAATTTTAATCATTTTATTTTAGCATGATATAAAAATAAAATCATAATTAATATAAAAATGTTTTAATTGAAACAAATTCATCTTTTATATATATATATATATAATAAATATACCAAAATGCACCAAAATAATTATATACGGGAAAGAGAAGAAGAGGGAAAAACTTTGGGTAGAAGATGATAAAAAGTAATCTAAAAACTGATGTTTTAATTTAAAAATAAGTGTAGAAAGTTATCAACACTAAAAAATAAATCAAATGTAAATCCTTTTATAAATGAAATAAATTACTAATTTAATAAATTAAAACCCAACCCCATTGACCCCACCGGATTTCCTGTGATTTACATATAGTAGAAAATATTACTTACAAATAAGTTTAGAAAGTTATCAAACACTACAAAAATAACTCCCCAACTCTTTAGATTTATTCTTATTTTCAAGTTATAAACTAATCTTTGATGGGATTATTAAAATTAAAAGTAATAAAAAATTATTCTTAAAAACGAAGAAATAATAGGATAAAAGATTTTATGATTAATACTCTGAGTAATAAATGTACAAAAAGTCAAATTCATTAAGTTGAAATGTTCTATCTCATTTATGTATGTCTTTATATTACAATTAAAACTGGAATATATTAACTATATTTTTAAATTTATATATATCTAAAATATTAGTTCCAAGCTTTCATCCCTTATTGTTCCAATTTATCATATGTCCTCGGAGGGAGTTTATCCCTCCCAATAAACACTAGGTACTTTTTATCAAATGGCATAAAATGTACCAAGTAAATTTTTTATTTAATTTTAATAAATAATAAATTTTAAATGTTTTTTTAATACAAGATAGAACTCTGTTGAAGAGAAAAATAATAAATTAGATAGTGTAAGAAATAGACTTTAGATTGTTAGAAGTTGTGTAATATTTTTTTTCAACAAAATATTATCCTATGTAAAATAGATTTAATATTATGTTTTTATAAACTAGGGTAATTTTTTGGAACAAAAAATTAATATTTGTTAAGATTAAATTTTAAAAAATTACGTCCAATCTATTCTGCGTCCATAAGCTGCAGGCAGGTTGCTATAATAGTAGGCAATTAATGAAGTCTTATTTAGTGCAAACAAACTTGTAATAGTCAATGTCTTGTCCCTCACCTCGCCACCCCCAATAACAAATATGTAAATAAACCAATGGGAGCGAATATATATAGCTACAAAGTGTACGGTTTCTTTTTTGTTTTTTGTTTTTTTTGGGTTGCTTATGGTCATGCGATTGCGCGTTTCTCTTTAGACTCATACAGTTTATTAAGATTCTAAGGAGTTGCCTACCGGGTGCTCCTTGGACTAATTATATTTTGAGTTCTATTAATTTTTTTTATTTGTATGAATAAATGATTTCAAATATTAGTTATTAATTTTAATTAGAGAGTTTAATCATTTTATTTTATCATGATATAAAAATAAAATCATAATTAATGTAAAAAATATTTTAATTGTAACAAATCCATCTTATATATATAATAAATATATCAAAATGCATCAAAATAAGTATATGCAGGTAAGAGAAGAAGAGGAAAAAACTGTAGGTAGAAGATGATAAAAAGTAATCTATAAACTGATGTTTTTATTGAAAAATAAGTGTAGAAAGTTATCAACACTAAAAAATAAATCAAATGTAAATCCTTTTATAAATGAAATAAATTACTAATTTAATAAATTAAAACCCAACCCCATTGACACCAGCGGATTCCCTGTGATTTACATATAGTAGAAAATATTACTCATAAATAAGTTTAGAAAGTTATCAAAAAATAGAAAAATAAATGACAAATAAATACAATAATGAAACTAATTTCTTATTTACATATTTATATTTGCTGATGAACCCAGTTTCTGCCTATGTGGCAATTCATTCCCCAACGGGATCACTTTGCGTCGCTTTGCTTACGGTACTCTCTTTTGGCGCCCAATTATGATTGAAGGCTTAATTTCTTTGATTAAGTGCTCCATCTCACGCTTTTTCCACTTCATCCTTATTCCTCCCAACAATTCAACTTCAAGCAGCATAACTGCTAGAGTTCTTGCAACACCACTGAGGTACTGATTGATATATATATATATATATATATATATATATATATATATATATGTGTGTGTGTGTGTGTTTTATAATATCGTTTCTTCTTTTTCCTGATTCTGACTAAAGATAAAAAAAAATTAGCTATTGAAGGGCCTCAAGTTTGGATTCTACTCCATCACTTCACACTGTTTATACTTATTTCACTGGTTTGCTAGTTACTTTGATTGGAATCAAGTACCAAGGATCTAGCAGCGACCCCTTTAAAGAACATCCCACGATCATGACGCTTTTTCTCATAACAATATTAGACTATGTCCTTGCACTCATAATTTTCCCATCAAATCCAGTCAATGATCACTCACCCAATTTAAAGCTTATGGTGTGCCATGTTTCTGGAACTTTTGCCTGTGAGTTACTTGTGTTGGTCCTCGTCTCTCCAATCTGGTGGTTTATCATTAATGTGTCTTCTATTATGGTGATAGCGACCTTGTGCTTGTTTCACCATTTTCTGTTCCACCACCTTAATCACAGGGAAGAAGGGCAAGCTCCAGAGATTGAAGACGAGGAAGCTGCCAATGCTTAAATTAGCAAGTTTTCATTACCCAAAAAAAGAATAACCAGTTATATCCCTTGGCGTTGCTATGGCACATGTACTTCACCGTTTCAAATTCTACAGCTTTCATTTTTTATTTTCTGTACATATATATATGTCTTTTTTTGGCCTTGTTAGTAGGTATGCTAATGATAAAATCTTACTTACATCAGTTTTCCACCTTCATGAATTTGCATTTAATAAAACTTTCTCCATCATTTCTATTTTTATTTAAAGAGCTATATATAGCTTAAGAGAATCAGAGGCGCCAATTCTCACTTGTTGGCGTTCCTTTCCGGCGTGTGTTTCTCTCTTTCCCGTCGAAGCGTTATCTCTCTCTAAAATTTGTTCTCGTAATCGACCACAATTTCGTCAATTCCTAGGGTTTGTCCATCCTCTCTCTAGAACCAGATTACCAGATGGCCGATCTGTAGGTATTTGGATTGTGCTTTCGTCCTCCCACATCCTAGTTGTATGCGCTCTTCTAGGGTTTCGCAGCAGTATCGGTAGGACGTACCGACCATAAAAGCAGTCACAACAAGATAGAACCCGAAGCCAAACCTTTTGAGCGCAGGTCTGATGCCGACGAAGGAGATGACCGTGTAGGGCAGTGTGAGAAATGAAAGTTTTAGACGTTGATGCCGATCAAGGCTGAACATATATTCCTTTCCTAATTCATGTAAAAAACGCTTTCAGTTTGCATACACTCGCATAAGAGTCTACCTACTATCTTTTGGTTTTCTGGCAGTTCCACTTTGGGTTAGTACGTACACAAGCATGAATAATGAAGGTTCAATATCTCCTTCATGAGTACTAAAGCAACCCCTTCGAAGAACCCCCTGTTGTCATGATGCTTTTTCATTGTTTTATTCTAAGCGTCATAAGGGTCATTTTGCAAGCTTCCTGTGCCATTCCATCAGTATCTTTTATCTCATAGTTCATAACAACCATAAATTCTAAAAATTCATTCCCATTTTCATTACTATTCTCACTCCTATCCATCGCAATTCTGACAAGTAAAACAGCCATGTAACTGGTCTTTTTTTTTTAAATTATTGTTACGACCTTAAAACTGAATTTGAAGGCCATTCAATGAATTAGAAGTATTTAATAGTCTTACGCGTCTGCTCAGCAGACAAACTCTGTTCATTATGATTGTCATGAGGTGACACCACCATAATGTTTTTCTTACATTCAAATAAAAATTCACTATAAAGTAAAATAAGTGTGAAAGAATCATATAATCTAAAAGGCTTAAAATGTTTATTCAATATATTTTTATTATTATTTTTTATCAAACTTAAGTTTGAGAATGTGTTTAAATTACAACCGTCAAGGAATTTTTATAGGCTGATTTACAATTTATATTAAACTTATTTTTCCATCAAAAGATTATGCCTCCCGCGCAAAAAGAGTAACATATGTTTATTGACCGTTCTAATTAAGATATGAGAATATTCAAATTATGTTTATAGGCATCTATTAATAGATTAATTCTTTGATAAAATTACAAATATGTAGACGAAATTTTGTAATAAATTCAATCTGGTGGTATTGAATATAAAGGATATTAACCTATTATTTTTACTAGATAATTTATTACCAAACACCTACCAATTTTTGACAAAAATGACATGGGTTCATGTTAATTGATAATGATTAAAAAATATCCTGCTATGAAACAACTAACTGCTAGAAATAAGGATAAGGGGAATAGATAAATGTAACAATAATAACAAACCTTTAACAAAGCTAATTAAGCAAGAATCCATGGATCAAATTCTGTAATTATTTTCTATTTCCAGTTCATGTCTTTTTTGTCGCCTTTTAGGAAGGTATGTTAAACATAAGAAAATTACATCGTTGACCACTTTCATATTAATTAGCATGGAACTTTCTCTATCATTTACGACTTTTTTTTTATTTTTTTAATGTAGCAACATATATGGTATTTACTATTTAGGAAAGAGAAGGAGAAGCATTTGACTCTTGCTAACCATTTGACTAGAGCTTAAGTAATACTCTTGCTCATTAATAAAAATAAATTTCTTTATATAAATTGATATAGATCTAATCATAAATTTCATTTAACTAATAAACAAGAATTTATTGTGTTTTGCAATATATGAAGTCATATTGAATGAAAGGGAGACGGTTGTCCGACTTGCTGATCCGCATCATTTCCGCGTTGAAATTTGAAAGATAACAGTTTCTATTTCGCTTTGTCGCCACCAATGCTCGTCTGAATTAACTTGATTACTTTGCGTCGACTATCTCTGCTTCTTATGTGTCTTTCCACCCCATAAGGACCACAACTCACCATAACATCTATACCTTCCTTGTCCTAATGAACGATATTATACTTCGATAGTTCAGTTTATTATCATACTGCACCTTAGACTCTCCTTGCCATCTTCAGCTTCTCTGGCAGTTCCATTTCTTAAGTACACAAGTATAAATAATGGAGGTTCTACTTCTTTCTTCAGGAGCTCCATCTCAAGCTTCTTTCGTTGCATCTTTCTTCCTCCCAACAGTTCAACTTCAAGTAGCATTACTGCAGGAGTTGATACAACGCCACTGAGGTACCTCTCCCTCTCTCTCTCTCTCTCTCTCTATATATATATGTGTGTGTGTGTGTGTGTGTGTTCGAGATATTTTCTTCTTTTTCAGATTCCGACTCAAAAATTTAAAATTACTGGTTGAAGGGCCTTAGGTTGGGATTCATGTACTGCTGCACCTCGCACTGTTTACGCTTATCTCACTGGTTTGCTAGTTACTTTGATTGAAATCAAGTATGAAGGATCAGGCAACAACCCCTTCAATGAACATCCTGCCGTCATGATGCTTTTTCTCATAGCAATATTGGTGCATGCCATTGCAGTTGTAACTTTCCCATCAGATCAAATCAATGATCACTCTCCCAATTTGAAGCTTATGGTGTGCCATATATCTGGAACTCTTGCCTGTGAGCTGCTTGTGTTGAACCTCGTCCCTCCAATTTGGTGCTTCGTCATTAATGTGTCTTCAGTTATAGCGATAGTGGCCTTGTGCGTGTCCTATTATTATCTGTTCCACCTCTTCAATCACAATATGGAAGGGCAAACGAATGAAATGGTAGGCGCGGAAGCTACCACAGCATCGACTACGTAATTATTAAGTTTGTTTCTTCAGTGATGAATATTGTAACAAGTTATATATATATATATATATACACGCACACACACACACCTTTGCAGTTGCCGTAGTAGCTTTATAATATTAATGTTATTCATTCATTCGCTCCCTCTCTCCTCAACATGTTGGCACTTATCTAACTTTTGAAGGAAAGGCTATATATGGAATTCTTTCTTTGTCATTATATACCACTTTTCTTTTTTAAAAAAATTCAATCATAATTATATACATCATTTTTTATGTCAGTTTATCCTTGACTATCAAACATATCTTAAAAATTTTCATTTATGTTATGCGCTTGTTACCTTTAACCAAAGGTTAAGCTTACTGAGTGTCAACATCTTAGTAGCGGAGCTAAGAATACAAAGTTCCAGGGTCAAAGATGAACTAAAGATAAAGTAAGATAATATATATATATATATATATATATATATATTTGTATGTATAAAAGTTTTATCACAAACATATTATAGGAAAAAAATTGATATTTAATCAAATAATATATATTCAGAGTCAATATTATTAAAAAAACCGACAACATCATGTTGTTATACTCATTTTCTTCAATTAAAATATTTAAGATTTTATCAAAAGTGAAAATATAAAACAACTACACCAAACACACTCATTTTTTTGAAAAAATATTTATTATTATAATGTAGATAAAACATCAACTAATTATAAAATGAGAAGTACAAATAATAGGATAAAATCTCTCTCTCTCTCTCTCTCTCTCTATATATATATATATATATATATCAACTAATCTTTAAACAAAAAGGGTAACAATATATGGCAGAGAAAATTATTAATAAGGTGCAAACATGTAATAATTTTGCACAAAGTGTAGAGAAGGCATGAAAAAAAATGAACCATGAAGCAATGAAACAAAAATTAATAAATTATTATATTAAATAATGAAATGAAGACATTCCTAAATAGCTAAAAAATTTGAGAAAGGTGTAAAATTTGAACAATAAAAAATGGATTGGGCTGAAGAAGACTAAGTGAAGGTAAATAGTGATGCTGAGTTTCGAATTTACATTTGTATGTAAAAGTAAAGATTAAAAATGAAAAACAAAAAATTTAAAATAAATAAAATATATAAAGGTATGACTGAACTGCAATTAAATGAATATAATTAAGTACTTTTAAAAAATAAAGGGCATAGTATAATAATATGTTAAAAAAAGTTAAAAAGAAATTTAGAAGTTATAGTCATATATATTGGCCCAAAAACACACATCTCTACTTGTAGATAACCAAACAAAAAAAAAAAGTAAAAATTAATCAATTGTTTTCTATAGTTTAACTTAATTTTTGAACTGCTCCTTATACCTTATGTTTTTTCAACACACTCTTTACACTTTCAGAGAATTGCATATTAGTCCTTGCGCCATTTGACATATGCTGACGTGACATGCGTATTTGGATGATAAAAATTGCAATTGAGAGGAGTCACAGTCCACATTTTCTTGGTCAGTTGTGGATGGAAGAAGAAGAGCAGGTTTTCACAAATCAGAAAGTAATCGTGATTCGTGAACAAAATGTTTAAATAAAAGGTAAGGAAGAAATCTATAGAAGCATTTGTTGAGAAATGACAAAAGGCTGCTCACCCCAAAAATAAAAGCATAAAGTTATTGCGGGAAGTCACAAATGAGAATGGCACCGCAAGCAGGGACAGAGGGAGAAATTTTGTGATGGGAGCAAGAATATAAATTATATATATTTAATATAAAAATTTTGTAATTATTCTACTTATATATATATATATATATATATATATGTATGTATTTGTATATGCCAATCATATATTAAATTAAAAGGTATGATCACATGTATGTTATACTTATGTGCAATAAAATAGTATAAAACATGCATAAAAAAGAGTAAAAAATTTAAATAAATCCTATTTTAATTATGTATTTCATTAATTAACTTTTGATCAATTATAAACTGATTTTAAGTATAAATAAATAAAATCTTTAGATAGTTGATGGTAATAATAATAATAATAACTATAGTAATTTATACAACTATAGGTAATAAAAGATTATAGAGCCAGTGACAATGCATATGCAAAGAATAAGTTGGGGCATATTAAAAATAAAATAGGAAAATATCTTTAAAATTAAAGAAATGAATATTAAATAAAGTGAAAGAATGAGGAAAATAGAAAAAATAATAAGATAAAATAGTGATGTTTAACCTTTTAAATTTTAGTCTATTAACATAAAAGTGTAAACAGAAGCATTTTATTTTAATTTTTTAAATTTTGGTAAGATATTATTTTTACGGTTTTTTATTTATTTTAATTTTATCATTCACAAATACTTACAAAATTATTAAATATGGCAAATATGATGAGAAAATAACAAGTTTAGTCCTTCACTTTTTTGTTTGTGTCCATTTGGTCTTCCCATCAATTTATTTTGACAAAATAGTTTATAAAAAATTCAAAAATAATTAAGTAATTCCTCAAAGTGGTTATAAGTGAATCGTCCTTAATTTTAAGAGAGATTAATTTTAATTACTGTTAAACTTTTAAAGAACTATTTTAATATTACAAATTTGTAAAATATCAAATTGACACTAAAAAAATTAAAAGACTAAAATAACACTTTTCTCCATGTATTAATATGTGAATTATAAATTTTATATATATATATATATATATATATATATTTATATTTATATATATATATTATATGAGTTGAGGGAGGGAGTCGAGGGAGGGCCAAGGCCCCATTGGTTCCACCTCCCTCTCCCATTAACCGCAAGTTTTCTAGAAGAAATGATGAAATTAAATTTCATGTTACAATGGAAGATAGATAAATAAATCAATGATAATTAATTTTATTGATATGATAAAGCACTAAGTGTTATGATATGTTAGTAGAGTGAACAATTCACTTTGTCCAAGTCTTTTGTACATAAAAGTTAGAGTGTTTAGAGAAAAAAAGAGAATATTGATGAGCCAAAATGTTTTGATGATTGCTTAAAAAAAGTGAGTAAATTATTTATCGTTCAGAATAATTATCTTTATTTAATAAATAAAATATTCAAATTATTTATCAAAAGAAAATGATAAGTCCCTATTTTATCTTAACTGTTTAAAACTGTCAAATTTAAAATTAAATATACTTATAGAATATTTCTCTTACTATTCATTAATATGATAGGATAACTATTGACAAGAATTGGCTACAAGTTGGGGCCTCTACCCAATGAACTTATGGGTAATTTAACCTATCACTAATCACTAATTCTCTAGGCTCTGCATTTTGAAATTCTCTCTTTCTTTTCTTCGGCAGTGTAACACCCAACTTTGAAGCTCATTTCCTCCGTTTGTGATGTATCAATTTCTTGAATGTTCTGATAGAAAAATGAAAGAAACTTAAAAGCAAATCAACTTCAAATGAAAAATGGGGAACGAACAAGGGATGAGAGAGAAGATCCGAGTATGAGTTTCTTCGGTAGTGGAATACTTTTGACGGTTTGTTGGCCCAACAAATTAATGAATGCTTTTTTTTACGGGAAGTTGGCACACCATGCATGTACTTGAAGGATGCAACTAGCTCTAGCTGATTTCATATCCAATGTTCGTCTTTGCCTCATTCCACACTAGGATGGGCATAAATAGACAAATGGCAAATGTTGAACGTAAAGACATAATTCTTTGATTGTATAATGACCTACCAAACCGGGAAAAAATTCTTTTGCAACCCATTTTTCATTAAAAAAATTTTACATTTACATATAGTTTTTTTTTAAAAAAATTTATTATCAAGTTTTGAAATTAAAATAATGAGAAATATAAAATTCTTCAATAAGTGTATGATTTTTACAGATAACTATAATTTTTTAATTAAACCATATACTTATTATCATATTATTAAAAAAGTTTACACTTATCATATTTCAATTAAAAATATGAAAATTGTAAATATGTTAAGTCCTGTTCCTGTATTCAACTGATTCATTCAATCTCAATATTATGAGATTGAGGGAACTTGCGAGTAAATATTATTTGCTAAGAGGTTTATTTTGGCGAGAAAGATAGAGAAGCATTGAAGTCTTTGCTAAAACCATCAAGCGGTGGCTAAGTTGTACTAATTGCTTGTAAATGATACGTAATGGTTGAGATTAATATAGTTTTCTAATGGCAATTTTGCAGGACAGAGGTGACGAGTGCTTCCTTAATCTTTATCTTTATCATTAATTATATCTCACATCACTACAAGAAAAAGACTTATTTTTTAAGGTCAATTGTCAAAAAAAAAAAAAATCTCTAGTTGATGATATTTATATTTACAACAATCATTTAATCATCAATGATCATCAAAGAAAGTATTGTCAAAAAAAGTATTTTGAACAATTATATCGACTGGAAAAGCATTTTTGACAATTATTGATCATTGAAACACTTTATCAAATGTCCTCAACATTTTCGATTGCTATTAAAAACGTCGATCATGAAGTATTTTTGACAGTTATGATAGTCGGAAATACTTTTGTAATAAATCATTTTTTATAAGCTTGACCATTAAAAAAACATCAATAAGATTTTTAACACCAAACTCCCTCTTAGATTGTTCTCTCTCTTTTTTTTTTATGTAGATAAATTTAGTTAATAATATCATTTATATAAATATTCATACTAAAACAAATGATGTAAATATTTGTCCAAACCTGAATATATATATATATATATATATATATATATAATGAACCAACATGTTTCTCATCTAAATATTACAAATGAGTATTGTATTAATTGCAAAATTATTTAGAACATAAAATTACATTATGTCAATTCAAACATTTACAAAATAAATACAAAATATTATATCTAACTTCTAGCATTTTCATACTTAAACATTATAGTGCAAAGTAATTTTAGAGGCATAGAGTCCATTCAAGTCTAACCTACAAAGAAAAAAAAAGATTGAATTAGATTATGAAAATATTATATCATCAAAGTATGTAGTATAGAGCATATAAAGACGGAAAAAGGCTATTAGTGTCATTGACACAACCTATTTTTAAGTACAAAATAGCACTTATGAAGATATCTATGCTACAAACCTTAACCTCTAACCTTTAAACCCTAAACTCTAAAACACTCAAAACATCTATGTTATCTTTTCATTTTGTTTATGACAGATTAATTTAATTTGCTCGTTATTATCAAAATCTAACACAATTAATGAAAATGCATAGTCCTCATTCCAAGGTCTTGCTTTTAGAGAACTACATTATCTAATGCTTGGACCATCTCTATCTCTCAAGAATATCCCTTGCCTTTTGTGAACTCCAATTGGTGTACTAAACTATAATACTCTTTAGCTTTTTGGGTTTTAATTATTTGCTATATTTCTTCACAAATAAAGTAAGCTAGTTTATGCTAATATAGTTGTGACTTTTTTGGTTCACAAGCTATTTAGATCAGTAACACTAATTAGAACAGATTCATAGCAGTATATGTCTGTTCATCAGAAATAAATATACGCATTATTAATTATTATATGTTCATTAATTTTCATATTGAAATCCAAAAGCTTTTGTCAATGTTTAAAAGGACAAAGCGAAGGTGAGGCAATAACCAGAGACAAAGGAAGCATAATGGGTTATCAGTTTTCAATATCACACAACTCAACTAGATAATTATAAAATCCAAATCTTTAGCAGTCTCATGACTTAGTATTTTTAGATACTCATTTGTGTACTCTATCTAGTATTGGGCACAAACATAAAATAGAATTTTAATTGTAACATTTGCAAATTTTTTTTCTTAGAAAGAATAAAAGTATAAATATTCATGGTGTATGTTATTAATCAAATAATGAGCTATGGCTTAGTGGTAAGATCTTGGTGTACAAGTTTGATGGCTGTCTCTGCACAACCACTGTTCCACCACCGCCTTAGCCTTTCAACCACGTCCCCCCATCACTAGTAGCTTGTTTCCTATCGCCGTGGCTTAGTTTTTCCGACAATAACACTTTTCTTTTTTGGTTCACGTGTGGCAGTCGTGAAGAGAGTGATTTTAGCGGTTTCTTAGTGAGTTTTTCTTAGTTTTTCATAAAAATGTTGATGGTAGATGGATTTTTAATCCTTTCCCTTTGAATTTTAGCTTTAGAAGCATGGTTTTGGGCAAGATTTTGATATTGGTTATCCTAGGGACTAAACTAAAAATTTTCTAGATTTTTAAGGTTAAACAGAGGATTTTAAAATTATGGAATTTAATGGTTTAAGCTAGTATTTTAGGAACACTATTATTGTTTATGCAATGATATCTTATTATTCTTCATAACTAAGCTTGGTTGAAGGTGAAAGGAAGAGTTAAAGTATGGTAATTGGGGATGAATTTGAATAATTAGAAAGTTTATAAGGTTTGGATTTAATTGATGAAAAAACTGAGCAAGTCATGTGGTGGAATCAAGGAATATGACCTAAGGCTAAGATGTGATTGTTTTTAGTGGTAAATAAGGGAGTTTTACATGTGTTAGGTTATGGAAATGTTATGAACTAAAAGAAGAAAATCTTCTTAAATTGAATTATGTGTTGAGTTGATGTTATGAGTTAGTATGAGAATTATAGATATTTTGGTTATTTTTAGTAGGTTTTTTCCATATATGAACTTGTCATGAGGCATTGAAATGAGCCTAAATTAATGTGTATTAGTAATGGTAAATTGAGGAAATTGTACTTTTGTGATATAGGGATTATTTGGTGAACTATCTTTTAACAAAGAGAAATGAGGCAAGATTATTTTAGACTACTTCACTCACCAGGTAAGTAGTAGCTTTTCTAGCCGTATGACATGTTATATGATGTTTGTTTACCGTTTATATCATTATATGATGGCATAGTCTGCTAGACTTGATTAGTCTTGAATTATGAATTGTATGTGATGTCATGCGAAAACCATAAAAAAGAAAGTTACATGAAAAGTGAGTACAATAGGAACTTATGCCTTACGACCGTCTGATTTAAAATACCAAAGGGCTAAATTCCTTTAATCGATGATAAAATTACCCAAGGGCTAAGTATCTTTGACTGATGATAAAGTTTCCTGAGGGCTGTGGATCCTCGACCAGTAAATTTATTTTCCAAGGGTTGTGTACCATTGATTGATTAATTTTCTATGGAAATGAATCCATGATTGTTATTGTTATATTGCACGTAATTAATGCATGTTTAAGGCTTACTATGATAAGGATTTAAATGTTGATTCAAAAAGTACTAATTATTTAAAAGGTTGGTGCCAAAAGGTATAGTATTGGATATTTGAGAAGTTATTATGCATTAAATTACACAAAACTCTGCATACCTAAAGGTATTGTAATGGTTTTATTATTGGAACTCTACTCGTTTATATTTTATTTAATTTCAGGTAACATTCCAGAGCAGTTTTCTAATTGTGAGGGCTAAAAGAGCCTTACTAGTATTGCTAAGGATTTTATTCCTTATTTTAATGGGGTTTTGTTCTTTTGTAATAGTATAATTGCCAAAAATATAAATAACTATAAATGAGTATAGATGACTACAGGTAGATTTCCTATTCCCTTATTGTGATTTAGTTGTTTTTAGATGATCTGAGAGCTGAGCTCTTTTTATTGGATTTTGTTGTTTTTAGGTAGATATTTGTAGCAATTTCGAGATATCTCAGTTACAACGGAAACTCTGTAGAAATTTCTACAAAAATGTATGAATGTTAATATGCTTGGTAATAAGATTTCCATGAATTTTCATTATAACAAAGAAAACATATGCTTATAATATCATAGCATTGCAAACAAATTAAGCAAAATTTAAGAATTTAAATAAGTTACATATTGTAACACTATACTAAAAGAAATTTTATTTAATAATCATCTCAAATAGAATGGAATGGGAAAAAAAAAAGAATTAAAATTAAACTTGATATATCAACAAAGCTTAATTTCACTTAAGAATTATGTATTGAACAATGACAAAATTGTTAGTCATGTGTTTATGCTATAAAGGGTAATATTGAAAAGAAATAATTAATGAGTCATTCCATTCTATTCATTTTAATATAAGTTCCAAACAAAATGATTAGTGTCCTTCCCTTACCTCGTTAAAACTTCCAAACAATATATGTACTCAAGCGACTTCACTTCATTCTATTTCATTCCATGTCATTCCATTAATGATCACTTCATTTCATCATCCCTTAAACTTTCAAATATAGCCTAAGGAAATACCAAACTATATTATGACTAATGTTATCATCTTTCTTAATCAATTTTGTCACTTAGTGTTACGTACATAGAATATCATTGTCTTCAAACTCTTCTCATCAACCACTGAGGGTGCTCAATGCTATTGACATACTAGTCCTTGTTTATCAATGCTTTTAGTTTGCTTCCATTTTTTCGTCGAGTTGGACCTATGATTAAGATATAAATAACTTTATAAGTCCAAAAGGGATCTATACCTCTCTAGCTAATAATACTTCAATAACCGATTTGTCCATCACCCTAACGTGTTTGGTTTACTCATACTTCACCTTAAACTCTCCTCATCATCTTTAGCTTCTCTAACAGTTCCATTTCTCCAGTACACAAGTATGCATAAAGGCTTTATTTCCTTCATCAATAGATTCATCTCAACCTTTTTTCATTTTATCTTTCTTCCTCCCAACAATTCAACTTTAACTAGAAATACTAAAGATGTTCATAATACGCCTTTAAGGTTACCACGGTCTATCCCTTTGTCTCCTTTACAGATCATTTCTTTGGCATGATTTTCCCAATTTTGAATTTTTTTCCCTCTTAAATTTGTTGAAAGGTATTTGACTTAGATTTCATTCCTTCACTTCACACTATTTACGCTTTTCCCATTGGAGTTTGCTTACTTTGATTGGAATCAAGTATGAAGGATTAGACAACAACCCTTTCAAAGAATATCTTGCCATCATGATGCTTGTTCTCATAGCCATACTAGTCTATGCCATTGCACTCATAAATATCGGCCAATCAAATCAAGCCAATGATCACTCTCCTAATTTGAAGCTTATAGTGTGCCATATATTAGGAGTTCTTGCCTGTCAGCTACTTCTATTTGTCCTTGTCCCTTCAATCAGGTGGCTCACTAGTAATGGGTCATCAGATATCATTTTAGTGGTATTGCACTTATCTTACAATTACCACTTTAGTCATAGTGGGGAGGAATAAGCTAGTGAGATAGTAGACATAAAAATTGTGAATGCTTAAATTAGTAATCCTTCGTCTACTTTCAAATTCTGTGACATTCTTTTTCTATTTCTAGTTCACGTTTTTTATTTTCTTTGCCACTTGTTGGAAGGTATGTTAATGATATAAAACTACTCAAGTCATATCCACCTTCATTAATTTATATGACTCTTAATATATGAATTATATGGAATTGAAGATAAAGAAAAAGAAGCTCATGACTCTTGCCTTTTAATCATCAAGAAAAAATTTATATCATTCTTTTATATATATTTGCTATGTTGCTATTTATTCAAATACAATAAGTATATAGTTTCTTAAATTAATTAAATTGAAAAAAATACCAAAGCAATCACCTTATTTTTATACTTTGTGACAATTTAGTTCTTCATAAGTATACTATGATAAATAAGTCCCTCACAAATCCTATTTTGTGTAAAATTAATCTCTCATTTATCCAAAATGAGAGAATCATTTTGTACAAATTTGAATTTGCAAAAGACTGATTTGTCACCGTTAATTATGAGAGACAAAATTGTTACAAAGTGCGAAAGTGAGGGATCGATTTTGTAGTTTTATCTAATTAAATTATATACTTTTTATTTTGTTATATATTGGAGAAAAGTAACACTTTGTTCCCTACTTTTTGCCTCAGTGCTAATTTGATTCATTACAAATTTATAATGTCAAAATGTTTCCTTAAAATATTCAACCAAAATAAAAAATAATTATTCATTAAGTCAAAGGCAAGCCACTCATAACTGCTTTATGGGATTATGTTTTATTACATTTTAATTTCTGAAGGATCATTTTGTTACTACAAAATAATGGAAGGCCAAATTGACACTAAAGCAAAAAATGGAGGGACCAACATGATTATTTTCTCATTATTATTGATTAATTGTACATTTATCCTATGTTAATTCAAAAATTTTGGAGCATAAGAAATTGTCTCTAAATTTAATCAACATTGAAGTATGTTTAAAACTAAAAATATACATCTTATTTTAAATGAAAAATAACACTAACCAATGGATCCTTTTCTTTTTTTGTTTAATTATGATGTTTTTAATCTAAAAATAATAGTTTATTTCTTGATTTATCATACCTCCTTTTAAAATTAACTCGCTTGATGAACAAATTTTCTACAGGAAATTTTACACGAGATGAAAAGATAAACTTAATTAGTTATTGGTCATGGCCAAGCAGGGCAAAGTGAGAAATGAATTTGGATTCTCTATTATCGTAGCAACTGTTATGTGTGTTAAAAATAATTGTGCATAGATAAATATAACATAAAATTAACCAGGTGTAATCATTTTTTTACACATATAGCAGCTGTTATAACAACATAGGATCAAAATTGGTGAGAAATGAAGGTATAGACAATGATGACAATGACTAAAATATTAGTTTTTTTTTTGGCGAGGTAGAACAATTATTTGGTTAATAAGCAAAGGGAGACTAAAGTTTGAACTTGTTCGACAAGTTGTATCTTTATCTACTCATTTTTCTTTTTGTAATGGGCAAGGCCCATTATCTATTTCAATAAATGAGTGCTGAACCACTTCTATTATTTTGGAGTTGCATAGACGTAACCCACTCTTTTTCTTTATTATGCATTTTTTTGAAAGAAATTCTTACGTTTAATTAGCTCAAAAAATATATATTTTTGCAATAATGTAAATCTCATTTCAAATTAAAATAACTAAATAAGTAATTTTTTTTCATTTTTATTTTGAACATGATGATGTAAGCTTGTTAAGTCTTGTCCGCAAACCATCATGGCTCACCATGGATCAAGAATGAGACCTAAGGAACATTTCAAAAATGATTTGGGCTTGGGACTCCATTTGAGCCTAAATTAGATATTTATATGCTGTTCAAGTTAAATATTTATTACGATTAATTTTTATGAGATTTTAAAATTTTTATTTATCAAAATAAATACGTATAATAAAATTACTTATATTTTTTAAATTCATTAAAGCGATATTTGATTTCATTTCAAAATTTTAACTTATAACTAGTCACTAGCTATGAGGTGTTTATATGTATTTTTTTAGTAGAAATAATATATATATATATATATATATATATATCTGATCGTAGCATTGATATAACATAAGTAAGTTGAATACATATAAATGCGCACTACAATAATAGTGTAATAAATATAATAAAATTCAAATAATAGTCTATTTATTTAATGATATACAATCAAAATGAGGTTGAAATATATGAATCATATATTACTCTCTTATGATGTAAGCTTACTATTCTCAATGAATTCTCGAGTGGGCGCATACGTCGTATTATTTTGAAAAGACCTACTTTTAATTGTTTTCATCTGTTGTAATCATTTGGCCAAAGAAATAAATAAATAAATCATCTGTCGTAATCCAATTGTTGTGAACTCCAGAGATTCTTTCATCTCGATTGGGTATGACGTCAGTCTGTGTTAATTATGTGTTCGAATAATATATGTATTAAAATATAAATAAATCTGAATGAGAGAACACCTTGGTCGATTCGCTCAGCGTTGTTTCCGTGCTGATACTTTTGTGGTTATCTTTGTATAATTAATGTTGGTTGAAGAACGGAAGTAAAACTTCTCACCATAACCTTTCTAACTATGAAATAGTAGTTTAGATTTATAAACAAAATAATAATTATATTCAATCATATTTTATTAATAAATATCTGAATCATTATATTCTCAATTAATAATCTAGATTAAAGAAACATAATCCTCATGTATAAGGATAACATGCATTTGGACTAATCTTTGGTTCCCTCAGCAATTATTGTCCAACCTTGCATCCCTGCCACTGAGCTGCATGTCAGTATTTGAAGTCCTATTCAGTCCAAACAACCATTTAAACTTGTAATTATCAATATCTTGTCCTTGCCACCCAACCCCTCCACAAAGGCCTGTGTAAAACCTCACTACTTCATGGGTATTTTACCCCCATACTACTACTGTTGGAGTAGATGCCAATTTTTGTTTATTTTGATATAATTTTTTTAAAGTAACATTTTATGAGATGTATTGTAGGAAAGAAATAATTTATGTTTGTTAAAACTATTTATCAATATTATCTTATTTGATAATTTTTTTCAAAAAGAAATTTTGATTATCAAATTACTAAAGAGACATTTATATATTTATCTTTGTAATTACTAAAAAAATGTGTGTACAAATGACTTTAAAATTATTATGGTTAATGTCAATTAATTTTTTAGTACTCTTTTATTTAATCATGATATATAAAAAATATTTTAATCAAAATAAATATATCAAAATACATCAAAATAATTACATATAGGTAGAAAAGCGGTAAGGAGTAATATTATATATAAATTAAAATAAATTGTGCTTTTGCGCAAAGGAGAAGAAACAAATTCTTTTTTGGCTGAAAGAAAATTACTTCTATGATTACATAAAAATAAGTTCAGAAAGTTATCAAATATTAAATATTTAATTAAATAATAATTTTTAGAAAGTGATCAAATATTAAATATTTAATTAAATAATAATTAATTTTTAAAAGCAAATATTCACGTGGACCCATTCGCCTCTTTTTTTTGTTTTTTGGTCACGACGCAACAAATTGTTTTTTGCCATCATGCACAAAGCACTGACTGTTTCTTGTCTATGAACTAATGAACTTTATTTTTAAGTTCTATTAAGAAGTTTCCTACCGTGTGCTTCCTTGACTATTTATATTTTAAGTTCCATTGAAATTATTATTTGTATGAATAAATAATTTTAAATATTTGTTATGATTAATTTTTTATTATTATTAAATTAATTTATTTAATCAAAATATAGAAAATAAAATTATAACTGATATATATATATATATATATATATATAATTTAATTGAAATAAAAACATTTAATATACGTAAATTAAAATAAACATATCAAATTAAAATGCATCAAAATAAGTATTTACGGGTAGGAGGAAAAAACGAAAAAACAAAAATGGAAATGTAGGTAGAAAATGATAGTTGGAGTAATCTAAAAACTGCTGTTATAACATAAAAACAAGTTTTAAAAGTTATGAAACACTAATTAAAAAAGATTAAAAATAATGTACGAAGAAAGCCAAATTACATATGCTATTAACTCTGTGTATCCTTGATCCACCTTGTCGTTGCTATCATCTTATATTTAGGATTTAGAGGATACTAGATGCTTAGAACAATATCATGTCAGTACTTTTATCCCATGCTGTCCCACTATCATCTTTTGTAATCTTATCGTTGTCTTCAAACTCTTATCGTCAACCACTAAGGTGCATGCCGATCGATTGCGGTCCTTGTCTATCAATGTTTTAAAATTAAGACCCTGTGATTTAGATATAAATATCTTCATTTACGTACATTCCACCTTAAGAGTCTCCTTAACGTCTCTAGCTTCTCTGGAGTTAGAATATAGCATTAGTTGTGATTAGTGCTATGTTCTAATTCCTTCTGGCAGTTTCATTCCAGCGCACAAGTATGGATGATGGTCATAACTACTCATTCATGAGGCTGAGCTTCATCTCAAGCTTTTCTCATTTTATCTTTGTTCCTCCTGACAATTCAACGTCAAGTTTCATACTACGCCACAAAGGTTAGTATAGTCTATATATCTGCTCTGTTTGTCTTCTATATCTTTTCTTTCGCATGCTTTTCCTGATTTTGAATGTTTTAAATCTGTTTTCTTTTTAATTAATTAAATCTGTTGAAGAATCTTTGATTTCCATTCCTCTGCTTCACACAACGCTGCTTACTTTGATTGAAATCATTTATGAAGGATCCGGCAACAACCCGTATATAAAAAACGTCTCGTCGTCATATCGCTCTTTCTCATGTTAATAGTCTATATGCTATTACACTCATAACTTTTTCCATCAAATCAAGCCAATGATCACTCACTCAATTAAGCTTAAAGTGTTGTGTCATATACTTTGAACTCTTGCATGTGAGCTACTCGTGTTAGTCTTTGCCTCTCTAATTAGGTGGTTCACCACTAATGTGTCTTATAGCGGTATAATGGAGAAAAAAAAAATGAAACATTTTTTCTCTTTTACAATGAAAAAATTACTTCCATGATTGTTGAGGGACAATAATGAAATTTGAGGTAATATTAAAGGATCACATATATACTTTTGCCTTATGATTGTTGTTCTTATCTGTTTTGCAATATTTTTTATGGTTAATTTTAATTAAGCTTTTTATTCTTTTATTTAATCAAAATTTTATATATATACATATATATATATATATATATATATGAGAATTTTTACCACCTATATAGTATATAAAAAGTGCAGATATTGAAGCAAATAAGATATATTATTTAAATATATCCAGAGTTAATATTATTTAACATTAAATAACATTATGCATGGAAAACCCATCAGCGGTTTTGAGTACTTCACTCTATCTCCTACAGGGAAGTTATAGGCATATCGTCATGTGCTATCGAATTGTAAACAAGTTGACCTATTTCTTTAGTAAGTAATTTGTACATATGGAAATTAGAACATTCATATACATCTTCATTAATATAATTTCTTGTATATGTCACATAGGGAATTTAAAGATCATGTCAAGAGATTATTGCGAAATCACACACGGTCCTCTACTGAAATTGATAAAAAGGTTCATAGAGAATTTGTTCAATGGTTCTGTCATCATGTGAGTTCATATTTACCCATAAGTGTTGTTACCTTGCTATGTAATTCAGTACTATATTTACAATTGATTAATTTCAGGTAAGAAATGATATTAATACACCTCATTCAGTTGATATGCAACTGCTTGCCCTGGGTCCTCTTGATATAGCAACGAGATATAGTGCTTACAATGTCAATGGTTTCAAATTTAGAACAATGGAACGAGATCAAGGGTTGAAAACTCAAAATAGTAGAGTCTTTGAGACTTTAAAGACTAGAAGCTATTCAAGTAATAATGATGGTCAAATGAGCTTTGGAGGTGTGTCATACTATGGAAAATTGGTAGATATCATTGAATTAAATTATCTTGGTAGCTTCATGGCTACCTTATTCAAATGCATTTAGGCTAATACAACCATCATATAGGGATTATAACTAATGAATTAGGCTTCAAGTCCATCAACTTTTCACGGTTGATACATACGGGTGATAATGAAGATGACGAGTCATATATCCAAACTTCATAAGTTCAACAAGTATATTATGTTGATGATGAGTTAGATAAGAATTTAAGCTTGGTTGTCTATCTAAGGCCTCTTGACTTGTATGATTTGGGAGACGAAGAGAAGGTTGTTACTTATGACAGTGAACCATTCCAACCTTAACACTTAGAAATTATATTTCTAGAGTTTGAATCAAACGTGAACTTATCTAGGTAGTATTTCAAAATTATTGCTCATGTTGTTTTGTATATTGCTTTAACTATGTATATTGTTGTCCATTATATGTAAAGTAATATTTCTTGTGTTTTACTTTAGCTATGAATATTGATGTAGGCATGGTTGGACTCATATTTTTCTTATTTGAATAAATAGAAATTTTGAAGATGAACAAGTAACTCAAGATGTGTAAAGTGGGCAGGAGTGGTGGTTCCAAGAACAGTGAAAATAGCATTGGAAATCTTGTGTCTAATTCCACTAGCTCATTAGAAGTTCCAAGACTTAACTTCTGTGTTATCTTACCCAATGTTCATAATGAATATGAAGAAGTCAATGTACAATTTGAATAGCCTTAAGAGAATGAACAACCTACAACACATGATATCCTTCCACAACAACATCGGAGACAATCTTGGATCGTTGATGTTATTGGTATGTAATGTCTAATTTTGCAAAGGTGTGTAATTTATTCTAACTTTGAAGGCTTATTATTTCCCATTCCATTAACAAATGAAAAATGAGAAGTTTGTACTCAATCATTAAGTGTGCACAATGCATGGTTCCTTCCGAGTGATCCAAATAATGGACATGTACCATCAGGGAATGCAACTCATTCTTTACATGGATCAAGTGCCTTTGATAAGTAGTTTAAGTGAACTATAATTATATTAGTATGTATTTGGATATTTGTATATGTATGTAATGGTATTCTGTTCGTTGTACATTATTCTGGGGAGACAACTTCTTTTCTTGAAATGAAATATTATTGGTTAGTTGAATCTTAATTACTTGGAGCTATTTTTTTTTTCTTATGGATTTATAGGTTCTTATAACAAAAATATATATAATTAGTATATGGTATGATTTAAGAAAGATCTACTAATAACAGTTAAAAACCACTATAAATAATTAAGATCTAACAACAATTATATGTTTTAACCACGGTTTTCAAACTATGAATAGGACAAGGTCATAATGACGGTTATTCAAATTGTTATCAAGATAAAGGCTTAACCAAAATTTTTGCAACCATGGTTAAACTTTGACTTAGTCATAGACCGTGGTCAAGATAAGGTTCTAGCCATGGTTATGGAAATCGCAGTTAAGCCTTATCTTAGCCACGGTTTAAATGGAACTGTGGTTAAGACAGTGTCCTAGCCACGATTTGGAAATTGTGGTTAGGACATGACTTAACCATCATTCTCCCCACGATTTAAAATAAATGTTGTAGTTCCTTCTTTATGATTAGTTCTACCATGGTTTTTCCAACCGTGGTTAGTGGTCTTAACCAAGTTTTTAACTATGGTTAAACCACAAAAAAAACTATGGTTGGAACACAATTTTTTTGTAGTGACTCATGCATAAACCTTATAAACTTGTGTGTCTTTGTTTTCTTTTTATCTCTACCTTACTTAGGGCTTTTGTTTTCTTTATTTATCCCGATGCATAACAAATCTTTTAATCCTATCACTGTCATAATTGGATTTACTACTTCACAATGGGTTTTCACTTAAAAAAATTACATAAATAATAATTAAACCAAAAAATTGGTAAAAATTACTGTATAGCGACAAATCTTAATTTTATTTCTTATCCGTAACGAATCTGGATTTTATTTCTCATTCTCTTTTATATGATGAAAGTTGCCTTGCCTACCTACCATTTTTGCTTCTTTGACCATTTCTATTTAAGTTCTATTGATAATAAAGAAAATGATAAAGAGTAATAAAAAAACTGTTGTTACTGCATAATGCAGGGCCAACACCTCATTAACCTCCTTCACTTTTGACACCACATGTGTGTTGTCAATCCTTAATCCACTTTTTCATCACCATAGGTCGCCTTTTGGCATTATTTAGTACTTTTAAGTATCTTCTTTCATCTTTTGTAAACCATTGAGGTGTTGTCTAGGTCAATTTATTGTTATACTCTCTTAGGTTTATTTTATTTGAAGCGACCCAAAACTAGGAGAACTTCTTGTGATTTAGATGTCCATACATTCTATTTCCATTCCACTTAAATAAAAGTATATTTATATATACCTTCATTTAGGTAATTATACTTCAAATACCCTTAATTTTAAAGTCCCCTTTATATCTTCAGTTTCTTTGGTAATTCTATCTGCTAATCTCCAATACATAAGTATCTTTGAAGGTTTTATTTCTTTCTTCAAGAGCTCCATCTCATGCTTTTTTCAACTTTTCTTTCTTCCTCCCAACAATTCAACTTTGACTACCACTACCATCGGAGTTCATACTGTGCCTTTGAGGTTACTACTCTTTGTTCGTTTGTCTTTTAAATCTTTTCTTTTACATGTTTCCCTATTTTAACTTATTTTCTCTCTTAAATATGACGAAGGGCCTTTGATTTAAATTCCATCCCTCTACTTTTCACCATATCACTAATTTGGACTTGGCTTTTAGTTCTTTGTAAGTTTATATTCAACTTATAACTGGATCTAAAATTCAAAGAATTCATTGTAAGAGTATACCTATTTTGTTTGAGTTTATCCTTTTAAGGAACAATATCAATTGATTAATTAACTATCCATTTTTCTAACTGGGTATAATATAAAGCTTTTTGTAGTTAAACTACAATAAAATATACACAAAAAGAGTGTCATATGTGGAGTTTATCAAGATCACCTGTAAAATCTGAATCAGTATAGCCTCTGATGGTGAAATATAATCCCCCATAATACAATGTAACATTTGTGGTCCTTTTAATATATCTTAGAACCATATTTACAACATTCCAATGCTCTCAACTAGGAATCACCATATATCATAAACCACCCTCACTTCTTGTGCAATGTCTGGTCTTGTGCAAATCATAGCAAACATTAGGCTACCAACTGCTAATACGTATAGTATTCGGACATTTCCTTCATCTCTTTTTCACTGCTAGGACTCATATTTGAGGATAACTTTATTAAAAATTGACTTACAATCATACATATTAAAGTGTTGTATGATCTTCTTTAAATAATTACTTTAAGAAAGCTAAATCTTCCTGTTATTTCTTTTTCAATGAATTTGCATCCTTAGAATCTTATTTTCTGGGCCTAAATCCTTCATATCAAATTCCCTAGCCAATTATGCCTTCAATTCATTGATGCAATCTTTGTTGGGGCCAGTTACTAGCATGTCGTTTATATACAACAACAAAATAATAAAACCATTTCCACTAAACCTTTTGATATATGCACAAAAGTCTGCATTAAGTTTGTTGTATCTAAGGCTCATGATGAAGGAATCAAATCTCTTATACCAGCATTTCGGCACCTGTTTGAGACTATATAGAGATTTGTTCAACTTGCAAACCAAGTTCTTTTTTCTTTTTCTTCAAACCCTTCTGGCTAAAGCATATATATCTCTTCTTCAAGATCTGCATTAAAAAAAATGTAGTTTTTACATTTAACTGCTCTAGATGTTAGTTAAGTATAACATACATTGCTAAGACCACTCGAACTGTTGTAAGTTGAATAACCGAAGAAAATATCTCATTATAATCACTGCCTTCTTTCTAAGCAAATCCTTTTACCACTAGTCTAGCACGATATTGGTCTACTTGATCATCACTAGTTCTTTGATCTTGTATGCCAATTTTTTGTCGATGGCCTTTGGTCCTTTTACCAGTGGAACAAGATCCCATGTCTTGTTCTTATGAAGGGCCTTGCATTGCTACTAACCACAGAAAAGCTTCTGAGCTTTCCACAGCCTTTCAAAAAATCGAGGGCTTTTTATTTTCTTTGAGTATACAGTATGTAACATTCCCTTCTATAATGCAATTTGAGTGCCAAACTGATTCTTTCCTCTCCCGAGCTGATCGTTGAACTTATAGAGTCATAAGTCAAATTGTTCTTGTTCATCATACTCTAGTGCTACTTCAGAAGAATCAGGTACTTTTGTTTATTTTCTCCTCCTTCAATTTGCATTGTAGTGATCTCAACTATTTCTTTGGAGGTGTTATCACCTTAATGTATATGTTATTTTTCTTCAGGAAAGATGTCATCCCTACTGACTATTACCATATGGTTAGTGGGATCCCACAGGCGATACCCTTTTACTTCGTTAGCATTGTGATATCATGCATTGTAAAACCCTAGTATAAGAGGCACCCAAATGTTTTGCAATAAGGTTTAGGATCGCTTAAAGGAGCTCTAGGATTTGAGACTAACTTGGTTGTTTTGGTAAGTGGTGTTATGATTGGTTTACAACTAATAAGACTTGTGTTAGAAAGGAGATCTAATACATATTTCCACTAAGTGATGTAAATACCTAAGGAAGATTGACAAGTTCCAATCCCAAGAAATACTTGGCTAGATTGATGTCTTTTATGGTAAAAGTCTAAAATAGAAAAGTTTTAACTCGAATAAGAACCTCCAAGGAATTCCCAATGAAAACTATACCGTCTACATACATAATGAGAGCTAGGAAACTTGTGTTAGTATTAAGAACAAAAAGGTAATGGTCATTAGAGGAAATTCAAGTAATTTAGCAGTAAGTTCAAGGTTCCACTGTCTTGATGCTTGTTTTAAACTATAAAGAAACAGTTTAAGTTTGCACACTTATCTAGGTAATGCTTTAAAGTAACCTTTTAGTGGACTCATGTATATTTCTTCATCAATACAGATATGAAGAAAAGCGTTGTTAATATCAAGTTGGTGGAGTTCCTAATTGAAAGTTGTTGCAAGAGCAAGGAAGATTCAAACTGTAACCACCTTTGCAACAGGGGGAAAATTTATCCATGTAAGTAATTCCTTCAAGTTGAATATAACCTTTACCTACTAATCTTGCTTTATAGCGATCAATAGTACCATCGGCCTTAAGTTTGACTTTGTACACCCATTACATCCAATGGCCATTTTTCCAGGAGGAAGATTACTAAGTGTCCAAGTATCATTATTCTCTAAAGCTTGTAATTTCTTTTCCACAGCAATCACTCATTCCCTACAATTCTTAGCATGACAATATGAAATAGGTTCCTGAATTGTTGTTACATTTGCTAAAAAATTCATGTATAATAGTGAAAACAATGAAGGTCGATGAAATGGAAAAGTAGGTGCAATGTGTGTGGTGAAGTAAAGAAAGAGTTAACCACATAATCTGCCATTGAAGAAGGTGGTCGATGGAGTCTGTGACTTTTACGAGTAAGTTTGGGTATAGGTACATTAGAAGGAGAAGTGATAGATGTTTATGGGAAAAGAGGAGAAGTAGTGGATGAAGTTCTGGGCAAAGATTTAGAAACGGGTGCAAAATTAAATGAAAGGTTAGGTTTAGAGTAATGTTCAAAAACAAGTATTATTGGTAAAGGAGTAGAAACAGAGTGATCCTTATATAGGTAGGAAATATGGATTCATGAAAAACAACCTCTTTAGAGATAATGATCTTTTAATGTTGAATATCAAATAATTTATAAGCTTTGAAACTTGTTACATAGCCAATGAATACACACTATAATGCTTGAGGTTTAAACTTAGTTTTGTGAGGTAGAACATTTGTGGCAAAGCATAAACAACCAAAGGTTCTTAGATTATCATATGAAGGTTTTGTGTTATATATGACCTTAAAAGGCATTTTTGAGTGAAATAATTTTGAGGGCAGACGATTTAGAATATAAGTAGTAGTTAGAATAATGAAACATCAAAGAACGAGCAATTTGAAGAAGATGTCGATGTTTTCGCTTAACTATTCCATTCTGTTGAGGGGTATATAGAGATGACCACTGATGGAAAGTTCCAAGAGTAGAAAACAAATTCTGAGATTGATGGCATAAGTATGCAAACCCATTGTCTATTTGAATATGTTTAACTGTTGTATTAAACTAAGTTTTGATTAGATTAAAGAACATTATAAGAATGGTGAAGGTTTGACTTCTAGAATTAATAAAAAATGTCTAAGTACTCTTTGAAAAATCATCCACAACTGTTAAAAAATAATGTGCACCACTTACTGATTGAGTTTTGTATGGTCCCTATATGTCCAGATGCATTGAATCAAAACTTTTGGAAGAGCAAATTGTACTGAGGTTAAAAGATAACCTTGTCCATTTTGTAAGAGGGCATATATGACATATGTCATGTAAAGGTGAAAAATATTTGGAAATAGCCTAAACATGTTGTAATGAATTATAAGAAGAATGCCCCAAACGAAAATCCCATAAAGATTGAGAGCTCAAGTAGTTCTAATCGCTGACAGTAGTTGAATGATCACTAGTTGAAGCATTACAAGTAATAGAAGCATTATTAGAAGAAAGAAAAGGAAAAGATGTATTAGTATAAAGTACATATTATTGACCAATGAGTTTAGCAATAGCAACGACTTCACACTGTAGTTCACAATAATCATGTGTAAATGTTAGATGGTAATGAGAATTAGTAGTTAATTGACTGACAAAAAGAAAAGTATATTGAAATGATGGAATGTGGAAAACATTGCATAAAATTAAAGTATTGGTTAATGGAATAGAACTAATGTGAGCAATAGACTGAGAACGACTATCAGGTAAATGAATGAAAGCTGGTGATAGAGAAGGAGTAAAATCAGAAAATAATGGCAAATGATGAGAAACATGATTAGTAACGCCAGTGTCAATAATCTAGGAACTACTTGGCATATTATCAAGCATTTGAAGAGCAAAATGGGAAGAGATACTTACAAAGTCTGTGAACTAAATAGAATTCACCTGGGCGATAGTTCCTTTAGGAGAAATCATCTTAGACAACTCTTTATGAACAATATTAGCTACGACAGATTGAAGGTCAGAAGATTAAGTATCTGGCAATGTCAATGGAATATCCAAATTAGTATTGCAAGCATTAATGACAGATTTAGACTGTTTAGTTATGAGATCTTTATACCAATAAGGAAAACCATGGATCTTAAAATAAGTATAATTAGTATATTGGTTCATCAATAGCACTAGCTAGTGGCCTTATGGTTGTCTTACCAATATATCTCCTACCTCTTCGGTCACAATGAGGAGGGGCAAGCTACTGAGATGGTCAATGTGGAAGCTACCTAATAATTAGTAAGTATTTTTTTTACATTAAAACCAAACTAACAAGTTATTTGGATTTGTTATTGACGTAGTGTTACCAAGATAGCCATTTTTCTTTCATTCCCCCCCCCTCTCTCTCTCTCCAACACCTTAGGATTTCACAAGTTGCAAATTCTTGGACTTATGTTTTGTTTTTGTCTTCATTCTGTTTGCAGTTCCATTAATAGAAGTTGCTTTCTTTGGACACCTTATAGAAAGATACGATGACGGAAATAGAAAACAAGAGATGTAGAGGAAATCGTTTGAGCTGTTTGATTTGAATTAGTGATAAATACTTTAATTATACTATAGAATTGATGGCTATGGGCATGTACCATGTAGGGGTTTGCTAGATAGCCACCTCTTAAATTGCACTTGTGGTTTTTGTTTATTCACTCTTTCCTATCAAAGCTGGGGACGATGTTACTGTAAATCCTTAATGACAAAAACCTTATTTTTGTCTGCCACTCTGTTCCTTATTTCCATTCTAGTCCTTTATTCCTTCAAAGATCCAAATCAATCCCTCACTAACTCAAACATCCATAATCTTAGTCCCTCTATTAACCTAAAGTTAAAAAAACTACTGACATGGAATGGTGACGGAGCTTGTTAACCAGTGACATAAATATAAGTCATCCTCTCTCTTGCCACGTCAAAACACTAGTGGGCCTGAAGGACCCACCCACATGAAAACACTTTTGCTGTAAACCTTTCGCTACAGCCATCGAAGCTCTGCCTTTCGCTGAACCCACTCGAAAGTACATCCCTTGCTACAACCATCTTGTTGTGGCCTCACCGCCGCCTGTGCTACCATATCATCAAAAGACCCTCCTCGTCTTTAACATCCAAGACCTGTGAATCAGTTTCACGAATCAGTCTAAGCAACATGCATGGGCCCACAATTTATTCCCTTACATAGCATCCAATAATCTTACAAAACCAAAACTTGCAGTTGCAGACAAAGACTAACTTAATGACTTGGTTTTTAAAACCACCCTTTTTTGTAATCAAATTAAGGGGCCCACATTCATCCACAAATTTGATTCTTTCAGTCAACTAACATTAATTTCGCCAACAAGGGTCATGATATATGATTAGAAAAACTTTACCAATCTAGCCATAGTGTTATGCTTATGATAAATCATTATAGTAGTTATGAAGCGGAAATATTTATTTAGATTAAAAAAGAGAAAGAGAAAGCAAACCTTAATTCTAAAGATAGAAACATAGTTGTCAAACTCGCGAGTTTATTATCCGAGTTTACGATTGTACATAAAGAAAACGAGTCAACTCGTTATAAACTTAGATTTAGTACAAACTCAGGTAAACTTGCGAGTTGACTTACCGAGTCTACCAAGTTTACAATTTTAACATGTCAATTAATTTGTAAAGTCAGCAATATAATAATTTAAACTTAAAAACTAAATAAGATATAGACAACTTCTTTTTCATGAAGCCTTTACAATTTAATTTATTATAAATTTGAATATGTATAAAAAATAATAAAATTACATTTAATATGTACTTATTACATAAAATAAAATAAATATTATTTAATTAGTTATATTGAATAATTATTTATATATGACAATCATAAAATATTCATATTGAGTATTACAAATTATGAAATATGAATAACTTTTGTTTGATTAAGTATAATTTGAATTACATTTGAATAATTTTTTAGTGTATATAGTATTTAAAATATAAAATTACATATTTTTATAACTATTTATTAATCAAAGCAAACTCTTACGAATTTATCTCTCCTTACAAGTTTACCTAAATTCGCCAGTTTAACAACCTTAGATAGAAAGAGAACTAGTATTTTCTAAGCTGTTCTTGACTGCAAGAATCATAAACTGAACCAGACATATCCTTGATTCCCACTGCTTTCTGTTCAGTGAGTCTCCCACAAACATAAGTCTCTTTCTTGTTAAGCTTCTCAAGCAACAGTCTTGGCATAAAAAATATACATGGAAATTCTATAACTTACAAATATATATATATATATATATATATATATATAATATGACATCTAACTTCCATATTATTTATTCTAGGAGTACCCTCCAATTTTGACATCAAATACATAATGTATCTAATACTCACATTAATTTAATAAATACAGAATTGATAAAACTAATATTCATTTTTAATTAATTTTTTCTTCCTTATATTTTATAAATTTTTACTCCTCTTCATATTTTACTAGTTTCCCTCTTGATTTTGTCCAATTTGTCTCTCTAATATGTAATTCTTTTATTTTTAAATAATTAAATTTAATTCCATTGAACAATTCACTATATTTAAAAAGATAAAATGATTCAGATGAGCACATGATATATGACATCACATAAGGCTCTACTCTTTGTTTTCTTGTTAATAACGTTTTCTCTCCCTTTCAATATGTGAAAAAGGTCATTTATTTAATCTATAAGTATATATAATAATAAAATATCAATAATATAAATTCCTTATCAAAAATAAATTAATCAATTATAAGTAATATAAAAATAATTAATATATCATTTCTAGATATTTATTATTAAATGTCTAATAATATTACATATATACTTTTCTAAAAAAATTTAGGTAATTATTATTTATTAAGAAATTAAATTTGATAACTAATAAACATATTAACAATATACTTAATGATTACAGACTCTTGCTTCCCTGGTGCTTTCAGTTTTCTTCTTGCTTCGTACAGTGCAACATTAGTGAAGACGACGTCATTTTGCTCTCTCTTCCTCAATCTTCTAATATAGAGATTCAGGTCTTCAGTTCCTCATGCAGTTCACTTGTGCTGTGAGGAATTCACATTTATCTTCCTTGTACAAAGTATGTGTCACTTTATCAAAAACCCATTCTCCAGTAAACAAATCACTCTTCTGGAGGCAATTCAACCCCTTCCTCCTTCTGCTTCCTCTTCCTTCGCAACTGGCAACTCAATCTTCTCCCCTTTCTTCTTCTCTAAAATTGACTTAAAATCGATCACTTGCTGGGTTTCCACAAATTCTTATCCTCCTAACTTCTTGGAAACTGTGACTATTGAGAGTGTCTTCTACGCCTTTCTTGAGATCCACTTGACCAAAATTGGCTCGTTCTTGGATTTAAAAACAGATGAACCGCGATGAGATGGTAGCATAGACCAAGGGCGACGAGGCTATAAGATGGCTGCAGCAAGAAACGTATTTTCCGGTGGGTGCTGCGAAAGGTGAGTTAACAGAGTTTCGATGGCTGCGGTGAAGGTTTCTAGTGAGGTGTTTTCGGGTTAGTCTTTCAGGGCCGACGTGGCAAGAGAGAGAGGATGACTTGGATCCATGTCACTAGTTAACAGGCCACATCAGCATTTAACTAGTCATGTCAGTAGCTTTTAAATTGTGGGTTACCAGAGGGAGTAAAATAATGAATGTTTGAGTGAGAGAGGGACTGATTTGGATTTTTAAAAGAATGGAGGACCAAAAGGAAATGAGGAGTTGATTGAGGGACCAGAATGGGATTTTTGTCAATCCTTAAATATCTAACTCATATCAACTGACACTGAAATTTTCAATCTTGGGCCTTTGATTGCGCCCAACATATAATCACGTCATTCGATGAATCTTTTACATGCATATGATATTTATATTTAAAAAAAAAACATGATGCGCAGTGATATATAGAAATGTACTTAAATTAATTCTTTTGCCAAATACAAAACTACTTATTTTTTACAATATTTTCTTTAGTAAAATTTTACTTTAAAAGATCTTTCAAGCAAATAAAAAAATTTACAATAATGACGCACAAGCTATTACTTTACTTTATTCATTTCTTTGAAAATGTTGGGCATGCATGTATACAATCGGTACTGAAATGATAATAAGAAATGAAAAAAAGAGTCGATGAGATAAGAGCAGTCAAATGTGTAGCCAATATTGCATGGAGGACGTTGGGGATTAAAGGAACTGGAACAGTCACTAGTCACTACACAACAGTTTTTGTCTGTTTCCTTCTTTCTTTCTTGTTCCAGAGTTATGTTGCACTAATATATTAAATTAATCTGGGAGGTCTCTGCTCATGCAATTAGTGTTAGAAATTGTCTTTTTGAAAATGAATAAATCTCCAAATCTACCATAACGGATGTAAATATTTTATTTTAAATCAATTTATCAAATATCTTCAAAACGTGTGAGAATGTGTGTTGCTTATCTATCAAGATTCAAGACTATATATATATATATATATATAGTTATTTTACTAATAAGGTGCATTATATTTAGTTTATATGCTCGGCCAGCTGCAGCCAGACATCAGAATTGGGGAAATAATGATATTTGAACAGCTTCTCTATAATCTTCAATTCAGTGATTACCAAGAGTATCATATTCATCCTATTAAACTCTCAAAGCAATTTTAAAGGAACCGAAAAATAGGTTAAGACAACCGTTTTGAGATTTTTTTTTTTTTTTTTCTTTCCTAGGTAGAAATTTCTTTAAAAATAATTACATTTTTTTCCATCCAAAGAAATAATTGACAAATGAGAGACAAGGTACAAGCCAATGATTAGTTAATCTTTTTTTTTTTTTGTTAACAACCAACTGGTTATTAAACAAGGGAAAGTAAAGGTTGGGCTTGTTTGATGGCCACCAAATATTGTTATGGCTCAACATGGACTAAATATGAGCCTAAAAGAATATTTTTTAAATTGATTTGGGTTGGGTTGAAACTCTTTTTGTGCTCAAAATTACAAACCTGTTCGTTATCTAGAAATAGAAAGAAAGAAATTTATTAATTATAATATATTTATGTAGGAGTTAATTTGATATATTAGTTTCAATAAAATTATTTAGAAAGAAAAGTGGGGCCATTAAATGAATTATTTTATTGATACTAATAAATCAAATTAGCTATTACATAAGTGGACTAAGATTAGTTAATATTTTTTTTAAAAATATAATTTTGATATTTTACTTTTAGTCAAAATAACACTGGTGAATCACCAAATAGTTGACGTTATTAATCCCCTTTTTTAGTCTTTAGTATTTTGGAGTTATATAGATGTGACCAACTTCTTTTTTCTTTATTTATTTTTCTGGAAATAATTGTTATGTTTAATTCGATCTAGAAAAAGAAATTTTTTTTTTCTGAAAATATATATTTCAATGAAAATTAACGTAACGAAATGACTAAATTATTTATTTTTTATAGTGCACCTCAAAGACCAGGCATGCGACTAAAGAAACATTTTTAAAATGATTAAGACGTGAGACTGGATTTGAGCTCAAGTTTAGATATTCATATTTTCTTCAAGTTAATAATTATCAAAGTGAGATGGATATGAGCCTAGGTGAAACAAAAATTTCTGTCTAGATTGAGCTTTGTCCTCAATTGAATTGCTAATTTGCTGGAAGTTTAGTCTCCTTTTTTATTTATTATTTGCGTATACATGATCTTAAATATTTATTATGATTAATATTAATAAAATTTTTAATTTTTTGTTTATCAAATTGAATACATATAATGCAAAATACATATTATTGATCTTGTAAAAGAACCAATAAAAGTTGCTTCTATTTTTGAGTTTATTGAATCAACATTGAATGCCTTACAAAGTTTTAACTCATATAAAGCGTGTGACATGCATAGAGAATATGTGCGTGCGCGTGTGTGTATATATATATATATATGATTTCCTTATTTAAATTGATATATATCTAATTTAGCATTGATTTAGGCAAATCTTTTGGTGTAATTATAAAAATAATTGCGCTGGTACAATCATTATATGATATTTATTAAAAATATATATATGTTAATGACGTGTTAATAAATGATGGGTACATGAGAATCTAAAAATATTCATTTTATTTATGATTTAACCATATTATTTTTATATTTTATTTATAAACCCAATTTTTGTTTGAAATTTTTTAATTTCGGTCCTCTACTTTTTATTTTCTAGTAATCCACATAAAAAAATTAGTTTATTAATTTATTAATCCATCTATGTACCTTAATAAATGCACCTTAGTTTTATTCTTATTTTTAATTTGTAAACCAATGGTTTGTGGGATTTCTAAAAAATTAAAAATAGTGAGGGTAAATTGAAATTTTTTGAAAAAACTTTGGTTCATAAATAAATTCTTAAAATGTTGGAATTAAAATATAAAAATAATTTTAAGTTGATATACAATTATCATATTTTAATATGTTACTGTTAGATGTCTTTATTTTAAAGTATCACATAATAATTACACTAATACATCTAATTTTATAATTACATCAATGATGTCACCATTGATCTAACATAAGTAAGCTGACTAAATAAAAATATAATAAATGCACTGCAATGATAATGTAATAAAAAATAATTGTTAAATCTAACAAATAATAGGTTAACAAATTTGATAGTTAATATTCTCATGTAATAAATGTACATAAAAGTCAAATTTATCCAGTTGATAAAGTCTATATTATTTATTTATTTCTTGATATTGCAATCAAAATTAGAATATATTAACTATATTTTTATTTATATATATAAAAGATGAGTTCCAAGCTTTGATCGCTTCCTGTTGCAATTTTATAACATGTCCTCGAAGCGATTTATTTACATTAAATTTTAATAATAATAATTTTTTGGAAAGAAGTAACCTATTTATTATTTAAGATCTTTATTTTATACAAGATAGTACCTTAAATTGAACACAAAAATAATAAATTAAATGATGTAAGAAATAGACTTTAGATTATTAGAAATTGTTTACTTTTTTCCTTTTAAAAAAAAAATGTTATCATATATAAAAACAGATTTAATATATTAATATGTTTTTAAAAATTAGGATAATGTTTTAGAACAAATATTTGTTACTATTAAAATTTAAAAAATTACATACAATCTATTCTGCGTCCATAAGCAATAGGCAGGTTAGTATAATAGTAGGCAATTAATGAAGTCTAGTTGTTTTTTTTTTTTTTTCTGGCCAGAAATTAATAAAGTCATATTTAGTGCAAACAAACTTGAAACTTTTAACTATGAATGTCTTGTCCTTGGCCTTGTCACCCCGATAACAAATATGTAACTAAACTAATGGGAGCGTCGGAGCGAATAGCTTAAGGGTATGGTTTCGTTTTTGTCTTTTTGGCTACCATTAAGTGTATGGTCATAAATTTGACAAAAAGGAGGACACTTTGAAATTGCAATGCCGCCCTATATATTTTCTCCAGTGAAAATTGGCTGTGGAATAAAAGAGTGACTTTTCGAGGAAGGTATATTTAGTAACACGAAACTTCCCAGCTATTGCTCTACTTTCAACTGCCACACACACGTCTACGCGTCATTGTAGTTGAGAGGGAGAATTGCGTTAATTTTTTGTAGTCTGATCATGCAATATATCAAAAGATGATATTCACAACCATTAAATTTACACATTTTAGCATCAAATACAACAAAACTTTTTTCCTGTGCAAACCTCAATTCTCCATAGGGCTTGTTTGAGGGTGCAGATTCTCTCCAGTTCCAGTTGGTGCAGTTGATCATCATCACCATTCATTTATTTTTTTTATTTTTTAAAGTATTAAATTTTTGGAAAGAAAACATATGATGTGTTGCATTTGAAGTCACCCTTCATACTACTGCAGTTGGAGTCGCTGCCAATTTTTGAAAGTAAAATCTTATGGAAAAGTATTGGATGAAATAAATTATTTGTGTTTGATAAATCTTTCATAAATAATTTTTGACTAAAACAGGCGTATATATTTCACTTTGTAATCAATATTATTATCTTCATAAATAAATAATATCAAATATTTGTTTTGGTTAATTTTAATTCCTTATTTAATCAAAATATATAAAATAAAATAATATCTAATATATGTAAAATCTTTAGTTCAACTGGAAAACAGATACAATTATCATGTGACATGCAAAAAAGAAGAAATGTGACAATCTCATGTCAAAATATATTTATTGTATGTCAATTTAAAGTAATTTATTATATTTATATTTTGACATTAATATTTTTAGATTTTATTTATGAATCTAAAATTTTTTTGTAAAAAAATTTGTATTTACCCTCTCTACTTTTTATTTTCGAGTAATCCCATAAAACTTTAGTTCATAAATAAAAATAAAGATAAAATTAGATATTTGGAGACTTATTAACAAAATAAAGAAAGTATAGAAGTAAATTAACAAATTTATAAACTAGTATTTTTGTGGGAATATTAGGAAAATAAAAATAAAGGGGCTAAAGTAAAAAAAAATTTAAAAAGAACTTTGAATTCATAAATAAAATTTAAAAAATATAGAAGTTATAATATAAAAATAATAAATTATTTTAAGTTAGTGTACAACCAACATATTTTAACACATTATTATCGCATGTCTTTCTCTTACTAAATCACATAATGATTGTATTAATACAACTAATTTTTTAATTGTACAAAAGAATTTACTTAATCGATATATAAAACATTTCAATCAAAATGAATACATATAAAATATGAACTAAAATAAATATATAAATAATACATTGAAATAAAATATATACAGATAGAAATACAAGAACCCAAGAACATAAAACTGTATTTTAAAAATGATAAGGACTTGTCTAATATATATATATATAGACACACACATTATGCATTTGCTTGAAAGATAAATAATAAATTCTTTAGTGCAACTATGAAATTAGTTGCACTAATATAATCATTACATGACACATTAAAAAAAATATACGTGATAATAATATGTTATATTATGCTGACTGTATAATAATTTTAAAATAATTTTTTATATTTATATTTTAATTCATTATTTTTGGATTTTATTTATGAACCATAAATTCTTTTTATATTTTTCAATTTACTCTCTTTATTTTTTATTTTTAGTATCCTATAAAAAAATATTAATTTATAAATTTGTTAACTTATCTATATGTTTTCTTTATTTTTCCAATAACTCCATAATTCATTAATTTTACTCTATTTTTAATTTATGAACAAATTTTTTGAAGGTTACTAAAAAATAAATAGTAGAGAGAATAAATTAAAAATTTTTGAGTTCATAAATAAAATATAAAAGTAATAAGTTATTTTAACATATAATTAATATATTTTAATATATTATTGTCATATGTCTTTTTTTTAATATGCCACATAATAATAATACCAGTATAACTAATTTTATACCTATATAAAAAATGAAACCTTAAAAAATTACTCAATTATTGCTTAGCAAAAGTTTAGAAATTAAAGAGTGCCATGCGGGCTATTAAACCTGTGTGCATTAAAAATTTGTCATTATCCGTCATCTGGTGTCGCCACAAGTCCCCTTATTTTTCATTATCTTCCTTCTTGCTGATAATGCCATTGCGCGTTTCACTTCGGACTCGTACAGTTTAAGTTCTATTAAGATTCCAAGAAGTTGCCTGCCGGGTGCTCCTTGGACTACTTATATTTTGAGTTCAATTAATTTTTTTTATTTGTATGAATAAATTATTTCAAATATTAATTATTAATTTTAATTAGAGAATTTAATCATTTTATTTTATCATGATATAAAATAAACTCATAATTAATATAAAAATATTTTAATTGAAACAAATCCATCTTTTATATATATATATATATATATAATAAATATATCAAAATGCATTAAAATAAGTATATAGGGAAATAAATGAAATAAATTACTTATTTAATAAATTAAAAGCCAACCCATTGACCACACTGACACCACCGGATTCCCTGTGATTTACATATAGTAGAAAATATTACTTATAAATAAGTTTAGAAAGTTATCAAACAATAGAAAAATAAATTACAAATAAATACAGTAATGAAACTAATTTCTTATTTACTTATTTATATTTGCTGATGAACCCAGTTTCCGCCTGTGTCAATTCATTCCCCAACGGGCTCACTTTGCCTCACTCTGCTATAGTGTCTTATGGCGCCCAATTATGATTGAAGGCTCAATTTCTTTCATTAGGAGCTCCATCTCACGCTTTTTCCACTTCATCCTTATTCCTCCCAACAATTCAACTTCAAGCAGCATAACTGCTAGAGTTCTTGCAACACCACTGAGGTACTGATTGATATATATATATATATGTGTGTGTGTGTTTTATAATATCGTTTCTTCTTTTTTCTGATTCTGACTAAAGATAAAAAAAAAATTATCTATTGAAGGGCCTCAAGTTTGGATTCTTCTCCCTCACTTCACACTGTTTATGCTTATTTCACTGGTTTGCTAGTTACTTTGATTGGAATCAAGTACCAAGGATCTAGCAGCGACCCCTTTAAAGAACATCCCACGATCATGACGCTTTTTCTCATAACAATATTGGACTATGTCCTTGCACTCATAATTTTCCCATCAAATCAAGTCAATGATCACTCACCCAAATTAAAGCTTATGGTGTGCCATGTTTCTGGAACTTTTGCCTGTGAGCTACTTGTGCTGGTCCTCGTCTCTCCAGTCCGGTGGTTTATCATTAATGTGTCTTCTGTTATGGTGATAGCGACCTTGTGCTTGTTTCACCATTATCTGTTCCACCTCCTTAATCACAGGGGAGAGGGGCAAGCTCCTGAGATTGTAGACGAGGAAGCTGCCAATGCTTAAACTAGCAAGTTTTCATTACCATAAAAAAGAATAACCGGTTCCGTTTAAAATTCTGTAACTTATTCTATTTTCTGTATATATATATATATATATATATGCCTTTTTTTGGCCTTGTTAGAACGTATGCTAATGATAAAATCTTACTTTCATCAGATTTCCATCTTCATGAATTTGCATTCAATAAAACTTTCTCTATCATTTATTTTTTTTCATTTTTGGGACATGATATTTTAGATAGCGAAAGATAATCATTTGGCTCTTGCTAAAACAATTTAAAGAGCTACATATAGGTTAAGTATTTGTTTGCGCGTAGGTCTGATGGCATCAGAGGCGACAATTCTGACTTGTTGGCGTTCCTTTCCGGCACGTGTTTCTCTCTTTCCCGTCGACGCGTTCTCTCTCTCTAAAATTTGTTCTCGTAATCGACCACAATTTCGTCAATTCCTAGGGTTTATCCATCATCTCTCTAGAACCAGATTACCAGATGGCCGGTCTGTAGGTATTTGGATTGTGCTTTTGTCCTCCCACATCCCAGTTGTATGCGCTCTTCTAGGGTTTCTCAGCAGTATCGGTAGGACGTACCGACCATAAAAGCAGTCACAACAAGATAGAACCCGACGCCAAACCATTTGAGCGCAGGTCTGATGCCGACGAAGGAGATGACCGTGTAGGGCAGTGTGAGAAATGAAAGTTTTAGACGTTGATGCCGATCAAGGCTGAACATATATTCCTTTCCTAATTCATGTAAAAAACGCTTTCAGTTTGCATACACTCGCATAAGAGTCTACCTACTATCTTTTGGTTTTCTGGCAGTTCCACTTTGGGTTAGTACGTACACAAGCATGAATAATGAAGGTTCAATATCTCCTTCATGAGTACTAAAGCAACCCCGTCAAAGAACCCCCTGTTGTCATGATGCTTTTTCATTGTTTTATTCTAAGCGTCATAAGGGTCATTTTGCAAGCATTCTGTGCCATTCCATCAGTATCTTTTATCTCATAGTTCATAACAACCGTAAATTCTAAAAATTCATTCCCATTTTCATTACTATTCTCACTCCTATCCATCGCAATTCTGACAAGTAAAGCAGCCATGTAATTAGTCTTTTTTTTTAAATTATTGTTACGACCTTAAAACTGAATTTGAAGGCCATTCAATGAATTAGAAGTATTTAATAGTCTTACGCGTCGGTTCAGCAGACAAACTCTGTTCATTATGATTGTCATGAGGTGACATCACTAAAATTTTTTTCTTACATTCAAATTTACATGACGGATTTATAAAAATTCACTATAAAGTAAAATAAGTGTGAAAGAATCATATAATCTAAAAGGCCTAAAATGTTTATTCAATATATTTTTATTATTATTTTTTATCAACCTTAAGTTTGAGAATGTGTTTAAATTACAACCGTCAAAGAATTTTTATAGGCTGATTTATAATTTATATTAAACTTATTTTTCCATCAAAAGATTATGCCTCCGGCGCAATAAGAGTAACATATGTTTATTGACCGTTCTAAATAAGATATGAGAATATTCAAATTATGTTTTTAGGCATCTATTAATAGATTAATTCTTTGATAAAATTACAAATATGTAGACGAAATTTTGTAATAAATTCAATCTGGTGGTATTGAATATAAAGGATATTAACCTATTATTTTTACTAGATAATTTATTACCAAACACCTACCAATTTTTGACAAAAATGACATGGGTTTATGTTAATTGATAATGATTAAAAAATATCCTGCTATGAAACAACTAATTGCTAGAAATAAGGATAAGGGGAATAGATAAATGTAACAATAATAACAAACCTTTAACGAAGCTAATTAAGCAAGCAGCACACAAAAAATTAATGTATGACCTCACACTCCCTCGTCGTAAAGCTTGCAAGAATCCATGGATCAAATTCTGTAACTATTTTCTATTTCCAGTTCATGTCTTTTTTGTCGCCTTTTAGGAAGGTATGTTAAACATAAAAAAATTACGTCGTCGACCACTTTCATATTAATTAGCATGGAACTTTCTCTATCATTTACGACTTTTGAAAAAAAAAAAAAATGTTGTAACATATATGGTATTTACTATTTAGGAAAGAGAAGGAGAAGCATTTGACTCTTGCTAATCATTTGATTAGAGCTTAAGTTATACTCTTGCTCATTAATAAAAATAAATTTCTTTATATAAATTGATATAGATCTAATCATAATTGATATGACATAGTAAGTTGAGTAAATAGACATATGATACGTACACCAGGATACTAATGTAATAAAAAAAATAAAATAATTTTTGAAAACTAAAAAAATGGGTTCAAAATTAAAATTATCATAATTAATATTATGTGTAATAAATATAAATTAAGTTCAAATTCATGTACTTGAAATAGTCTATTTCTTTATTTTTTATTAATATATGATCAAAATGAAGTTGAAACATATTAATCATATATTACTTTTTTTTAATGATGTAAACTTATTATTTTCAATAATAAGCAATAAATGTATATGTTTGTATACATATTATACTAATAGTAGGCAACGAAGATTCAAGAGGGCCATGTGCCATTTTTTTTTTTTCAAATAGCTACTTTTAACGGTCTTCTATTACTGCTGTAATCGTATTGTTGTCAACTTTACCAGTCATTGGATATGACGTCGCCCCTTGTTGATCTTTCTTCTACTGATAAGGCTATGTTTAGTAAGATTGAATAATTTTGTTGAATGTGTGAATAAAGATAGAAATGGAAATAATTTTTTGTATAACAAACTTTATGACTTATTATTATTTGGACTATAATATTGAAGGGAAAACGTGATAGTAAAAAAAAAATTAATTAAATAATTATAATATCTTTTATTAATTTATTAATTTGTTAAAAATATATTTCAATTATCCATGATAAAAATTCACAAACATTGAATGTCGCATCTAACAATTCGTCATAGGATTAAGTGCTACATAAATTGAATGAAAAGAAAAAGAAATTATTTCTGAAAGATTAATTAAATTTATTTAGGAGTTACTAGTAGAATTTCTTAAGGAGAACTTTTAGCAATTTATTTTTAAAATAAAAAAACATAAATGTTTAATGCAAAAACTTAGATACATTCCAGAGTTTATATGTTAAGTATGAAGATGGTGTTAGTCATTTCATAATATCTATTTGCATAAAGCGGCTACTTTAGATTTGCCATGCAAATTTAACAACTAGAAGCAATTTTACTTGTGATGGAATTGACTGAATTAATTTATTTAAAATATCTCAAATAAATTCTTAATAATAATAATAATAATTTAATTAATAAATATTAAGAAAATATCTTTATCAATGGCATATATATTATATAATTAAAGGTGTTATTTTAATTCATATTTTATAAATGTATGAATTTTTTTCTCCACTTTTTTTGACTCGCTATTAAATTATAAAGCTTTGTTGAGAAAACATGTTACAAATAACATATTTGGAAAAATAAAATTTTGGATCTAAAATATTTTTCATTTAACTAATAAACAAGAATTTATTGTGTTTTGCAATATATGAAGTCATATTGAATGAAAGGGAGACGGTTGTCCGATTTGCTGATCCGCGTCATTTCCGCGTTGAAATTTGAAAGATGACAGTTTCTATTTCGCTTTGTCGCCACCAATGCTCGTCTGAATTAACTTGATTACTTTGCGTCGACTATCTCTGCTTCATATGTGTCTTTCCACCCAATAAGGACCACAACTCACCATAACATCTATACCTTCCTTGTCCTAATGAATGATATTATACTTCGATAGTTCAGTTTATTATCGTACTGCACCTTAGACTCTCCTTGCCATCTTCAGCTTCTCTGGCAGTTCCATTTCTTAAGTACACAAGTATGAATAATGGAGGTTCTACTTCTTTCTTCAGGAGCTCCATCTCAAGCTTCTTTCGTTGCATCTTTCTTCCTCCCAACAGTTCAACTTCAAGTAGCATTACTGCAGGAGTTGATACAACGCCACTGAGGTACCTCTCTCTCTCTCTCTCTCTATATATATATATGTGTGTGTGTGTGTGTGTGTGTGTGTTCTAGATATTTTCTTCTTTTTCAGATTCCGACTCAAAAATTTAAAATTACTGGTTGAAGGGCCTTAGGTTGGGATTCATGTACTGCTGCACCTCGCACTGTTTACGCTTATCTCACTGGTTTGCTAGTTACTTTGATTGAAATCAAGTATGAAGGATCAGGCAACAACCCCTTCAATGAACATCCTGCCGTCATGATGCTTTTTCTCATAGCAATATTGGTGCATGCCATTGCAGTTGTAACTTTCCCATCAGATCAAATCAATGATCACTCTCCCAATTTGAAGCTTATGGTGTGCCATATATCTGGAACTCTTGCCTGTGAGCTGCTTGTGTTGAACCTCGTCCCTCCAATTTGGTGCTTCGTCATTAATGTGTCTTCAGTTATAGTGGTAGTGGCCTTGTGCTTGTCCTACTATTATCTGTTCCACCTCTTCAATCACAATATGGAAGGGCAAACGAATGAAATGGTAGGCGTGGAAGCTACCACAGCATCGAGTACGTAATTATTAAGTTTGCTTCTTCAGTGACGAACATTGTAACAAGTTATATATATATATATATATACACACACACACACACCCCTTTGCAGTTGCCGTAGTAGCGTTATAATATTAATGTTATTCATTCATTCGCTCCCTCTCTCCCCAACATGTTGGCACTTGTCTAACTTTTGAAGGAATGGCTACATATGGAATTCTTTCTTTGTCATTATATGCCACTTTTCTTTTTTTAGAAAATTCAAACATCATTATATACATCATTTTTTATGTCATTTTATCCTTAACTATCAAACATATCTTAAAAATTTTCATATATGTTATGCGCTTGTTACCTTTAACCAAAGGTTAAGCTTACTGAGTGTCAACATCTTAGTAGCGGAGCTAAGAATACAAAGTTCCAGGGTCAAAGATGAACTAAAGAAAAAGTAAGATAATATATATATATATATATATATATATATATATATTTGTATGTATAAAAGTTTTATCACAAACATATTATAGGAAAAAAATTGATATTTAATCAGATAATGTATATTCAGAGTCAATATTATTAAAAAACTAACAACATCATGTTGCTATACTCTTTTTCTTCAATTAAAATATTTATGATTTTATCAAAAGTGAAAATATAGAATAACTACACCCAACACACTCATTTTTTTAAAAATTTATTATTATAATGTAGATAAAACATCAACTAATTATAAAATGAGAAGTACAAATAATAGGATAAAATCTTTATATATATATATATCAACTGAGAGGAGTCACAGTCCACATTTTCTTGGTTAGTTTTGGATGGAAGAAGAGCAGGTTTTCACAAATCAGAAAGTAATCGTGATTCATGAACAAAATGTTTAAATAAAAGGTAAGGAAGAAATCTATAGAAGCATTTGTTAAGAAATGACAAAAGGCTGCTCACCCCAAAAATAAACGCATAAAATTATTGCAGGAAGTCACAAATGAGAGTGGCACCGAAAGCAGGGACAGAGGGAGAAATTTTGTGATGGGAGCAAGAATATAAATTATATATATTTAATATAAAAATTTTGCAATTTTTCTACTTACATATATATATATATATATATATATGTATGTATTTGTGTAAGTAAATGATATATTAAATTAAAAGGTAAGATCACATGTATGTTATACTTATGTGCAATATAATAGTATAAAACATGCATAAAAAAGAGTAAAAATTTTAAATAAATCCTATTTTAATTATGTATTTTATTAATTAAATTTTGATAAATTATAAACTGATTTTTAGTATAAATAAATAAAATCCATAGATAGTTGATGGTAATAATAATAACTATAGTAATTTGTACAACCTATAGGTAATAAAAGATTATAGAGCCAGTGACAATGCATATGCAAAGAATAAGTTGGGGAATATTAAAAATAAAATAGGAAAATATATTTAAAAATTAAATAAATAAATATTAAATAAAGTGAAAGAATGAGGAAAATTAAAAAATAATAAGATAAAAAAGTGATGTTTAATCTTTTTAGTATATTAACATAAAAGTGCAAACAGACACATTTTATTTTAAATTTTTTAACTTTGGTAAGATATTTTTTTTTAAGGTTGTTATTTCTTTTAATTTTATCATTCACAAATACTTACAAAATTATTAAATATAGCATATATGATGAGAAAATAACAAGTTTAGTCCGTCACTTTTTTGTTTTGGTGTCCATTTGGTCTTTCCATCAATTTATTTTGATAAAATAGTTTATCAAAAACTCAAAAATAATTAAATAGTTCTTCAAAGTAGTTATGAGTGACTCGTCGTAAGTTTAACAAGAGATTACTTTTAATTATTGTAAAATTTATAAAGAACTATTTTAACATTACAAATTTGTAAAAGATCAAATTGGCACTAAAGAGAAAAAATAGAAGACTAAAATAACACTTTTCTCTATATATTAATATGTGAATTATAAATTATATTATATTTTTTTTACATTCATTGAAAAAAATTATAAATTTTAATATAATAATATATATATATATATATATATATATATATGAGTTGAGGGAGGGCCAAGGCCCCCACTGGTTCCGCTCCCTCTGCCATTGATCAAAAGTTTTTTAAAAGAAATGATGGAATTAAATTTCATATTACAATAGGAGATAGATAAATAAATCAATAGTAATTAATTTCACTTATATAATGAGTCACCAAGTGCAACCACGATATCAGTAGAGTGAACAACTCACTTTGTTTAAGTTTTTTGTACGTAAAAGTCAGAAAGTGTTTAAATAGGAACAGAGAATATTGATAAGCCAAAATGTTCTAATGATTGCTTAGACAAAGTGGGTAAGTTATTTATCGTTCAGAATAATTATCATTATTTAATAAATAAAATATTTAAATTATTTATTAAAAGAAAACAGTAACTTTCCAATTTATCTCAACTGCTCAGAACTGTCAAATTTAAAATTAAATATGCTTATGGAATATTTCTTTTACTAGTAAGTAGTACGATAAGATAACTATTGACAAGACTTAAGCTACAGGTTAGAGCCTTTACCCAATGGGCTTATGGGTAATTTAATCTATACTAATTACCCATAAATGACTTGGATCCAATCAATTTCTGGTTTATATGTCTAAATAATTATTTAATTAATTGATAAATCAAAATAATTGTCCAAATAATAAATTAATACCAATCCACATTATTTTAATATATTTCAAAATTAATTCAACAAGAAATCCATCACAGTGTAGAAACATGACAAGATAAACTCCAAATTCCTTTCTCTATGTCCTGAGAAAAGCCTATACGTACCTGCCTATGTTGGTCCATGAACATAGCTTTGCAGCACAAATAAATTGCAATTTGACTTCACCGAGTAATGTAAATCCTCTTGCTTCTCTGGGCTCTGTATTTTGAAATTCTCTCCTTCTTTTCTTCGGCACTGTAACACCTAACTTTGAAGCTCATTTCCTCCGTTTGTGATGTATCAATTTCTTGAATGTTCTGATAGAAAACTGAAAGAAACTTAAAAGCAAATCAACTTCAAATTAAAAAAGGGGAACGAACAAGGGATGAGAGAGATGATCCGAGTATGAGTAGAAAGTAACTTGCAAATCGCCAGTATTGCATACTCTCCTCATTTGTGAATGGAAGAAAGTTGACTTGGGGAGCTTAAGGCTTGGCTACGAAAACATAGAGTTTCATAGAGAGGAGGTGGAAAGAGAAAAATGTGCTTCTCATTAAAAGATTTACTGTTGAACCTCATTTGAATCATCCACTTTGCATCAAAAGGAAGTTTTTGGTGGATCAAGAACCGGACGCCGGAGATCCCATTAGCAGCATGGAGATTCAAGCATGGCATGAAATATGCCAAAGAAAATCGTGGCCTTCATTATGTGGACTTGCTTAGTTCTTGCAGAAACACCATGATTTTGTAAGACCGCCCATTCCTTGCTTGGGTGACTTGGATCTAGCTTCTTACTAGGGTCACCTAATGTGGCGTTTTTCTTATCCAAGTGGACATGCCATGCCAGCATGTGCAAGCCACATCATCATATGTTTTAACAGTGTTAAATGTAAGTATAACGACAATGACCAATATGTAATTTTTGGAAAGTATAAGATGTGATTTGATAAAAAATAAAGTGTAGAGACCAATTTAAAATTAAGGTAAACTATATGAACCAATTGATTAATTTTTCCAAAACAAAATGAATCGTATTGCTAGCTCCATTCAAGTGATTTCACTAATTTACAGATTTGGTCAAATAAAAAAAAAAAAACAAAGCAAAAGCTCTATTATAAATTCGTACCTTTTCCGTTGACTTCAAGTCGAATTTCTTAATATTAATGCAAAAGTGTAATAAATTCATATACAGTATGTGTGATCTTTTGAATAGCTTGTGTGTTTACTGATTTTTCCTTTAACCTGTGACTCTTAGACATATAATTTTGACGATTTGTTGGCCCAATAAATTAATGAATGCTTTTTTTAACGGGAAGTTGGCACACCATGCATGTATTTGAAGGATGCAACTAGCTCTAGCTGATTTCATATCCAATGTTCATCTTTGCCTCATTCCACACTAGGATGGGCATAAATAGACAAATGGCAAATGTTGAACGTAAAGACATAATTCTTTGATTGTATAATGACCTACCAAACCGGGAAAAAATTCTTTTGCAACCCATTTTTCATTAAAAAAAAATATATTTACATGTAGTTTTTTTTAAAAAAATTTATTATCAAGTTTTGAAATTAAAATAATGAAAAATATAAAATTCTTCAATAAGTGTATGATTTTTACATATAACTATAATTTTTTAATTAAACCATATACTTATTATCATATTATTAAAAAAGTATACACTTATCATATTTCAATTAAAAATATGAAAATTGTAAGTATGTTAAGTCCTTTTCCTGTATTCAACTGATTCATTCAATCTAAATATTATGAGATTGAGGGAACTTGCGAGTAAATATTATTTGCTAAGAGGTTTATTTTGGCGAGAAAGAGAGAGAAGCATTGAAGTCTTTGCTAAAACCATCTAGCGGTGGCTAAGTTGTACTAATTGCTTGTAAATGAGATGTAATGGTTGAGATTAATATAGTTTTCTAGTGGCAATTTTGCAGGACAAAGGTGGCGAGTACTTCCTTAATCTTTATCTTTATCATTAATTATATCTCACATCACTACAAGAAAAAGACTTATTTTCAAAGGTCACCATTGTCCAAAAAACATTTCTAGCCGTCGATATTTATATTTACAACGATCATTTAATCATCAATGATCAACAAAGAAAATATTGTCAAAAAAACTATTTTCAACAATTATATTGACTGGCAAGGCATTTTCGACAATTATTGATCGTTGAAATACTTTGTCAAATGTCCTTAACATTTTTAATAGCCACTAAAAATGTCAGTCATGAAGTATTTTCGACAATTATAACCGTTGAAAATATTTTTGTAATAAGTCATTTTTTTATAAGCTTGACCATTAAAAAAACATCAATAAGATTTTTAACACCAAACTCCCTCTTAGATTGTTCTCTTTTTTTCTTTTTTTATGTAGATAAATTTAGTTAATAATATCATTTATATAAATATTCATACTTAAAAAAATGATGTAAATATTTGTCCAAACCTGTGTATATATATCTATATCTATATATATAATGAACCAGCATGTTTCTCATCTAAATATTACAAATGAGCAATGTATTAATTCAAAATTATTTAGAACATAAAATTACATTATGTCAATTAAAACATTTACAAAACAAATACAAAATATTATATCTAACTTCTAGCATTTTCATTCTCAAACATTCTAGTAGTAATTTTAGAGGCATAGAGCTCATTCAAGTCTAACTACAAAGAAAAAAAAAGATTGAATTAGATTATGAAAACATTATATCATCAAAGTATGTTGTTTAGAGCATATAAAGATGTAAAAGACTATTAGTCTCATTGACACAACCTTTTTTTAAGTACAAAATAACAATTATGAAGATATCTATGCTATAAACCTTAACCTTTGACCTTTAAACCCTACACTCTAAAACACACAAAACATCTATGTTATATTCTTATTTTGTTTATGATAGATTAATTTAATCTGCTAGTTATTATCAAAATTTGACACAATTAATGAAAATGCATAGCCTTCATTCCAAGGTCTTTCTTTTAGAGAACTACCTTATCCAATGCTTGGACCATCTCTATCTCTCAAGAATATCCCTTGCCTTTTGTAAACTCCAATTGGTGTACTAAACTATAATACTCTTAAGCTTTTTGGGTTTTAATTATTTGCTATATTTCTTCACAAAGAAAGTAAGCTAGTTTATGCTTATACAGTTGTGACTTTTTTGGTTCACAAGCTATTTAGATCAGTAACACTAATTACAACAGATTCATTATTATCTATTTATTAATTTTCATATTGAAATCCAAAAGCTTTTGTCAATGTTTAAAAGGACAAAGTGAAGGTGAGGCAATAACCAGAGACAAAGGAAGCATAATGGGTTATCAGTTTTCAATATCATACAACTCAACTAGATAACTATGAAATCCAGATCTTTGGTAGTCTCATGACTTTGTATTTTTAGATACTCACATTTGTACTCTATCTAGTAATGGGCACAAACATAAAATAGAGTTTTAATAGTAAAGAAAAACCATTTTAGAAGTCTACTATTTTCATTTCCTTCTCTGAAACTCCCTATCACTTATTCCAAGTCTATTTTTCAAGAAGAGAATAATTTAAACAAGTCAACAAAAGCCAATTAAAGTGAGAAAAGTATGATGAACTAGTTTGCATCCAATCCTTCTTCATTGTCTTCTAAAAAACACAATATAAAAAGATGTAAGTAACTTCATATCAATACCTAAAAAATGTGAATATGAGCATAAAATTAGATTCCTATGATATGATCACAAGACTAAAATGAATGATAGAGATGAAGTTAAAGCTAGTTTCATTGGTTAGATAGCTTTAAACTAATAGTTCTTAAGGCTGGAAAGCTATGAATTTCACATTTGTTCAAAGTTTTAATCTCATATAAGAAGTCCTTAGCATTTAGAGACATTTTATTGTCAACAAAGCAAACCTAAGCTTATTATATCATAGCATTACAAATAGATCAAGCAAAATTTAAGAATTTTAAATAAGTTACATATTGCAACATTATGTTGAAAGAAATTTTATTTAATCATCATCTCAAATAGCATGGAATAGGAAAAAAAATTAAAATTAAAATTAGACTTAATATATCAACAAAGCTTAATTTCATTTAAGAATTATGTATTGAACAATGATAAAATTATTAGTCACGTGTTTATGTTATACGGGGTAATATTGAAAAAAATAATGAATGAGTCATTCCATTTCATTTATTTTAATATAACTTAGAAATAAAATGATAAGTGTCCTTCCCTTATCTCATTAAAACTTCTAAATAACATATCTACTTAAGCGACTTTACTCCATTATATTCCATTCCATGTCAAGCAAGAAAAAGTTTTAGTTTAAACACGCGCCAGCTTTTTCCCTTATGACCATGAGATGTAAAGGCAGTAAAGTTAACAATAGTGATTGTGATGATTGAGGAGAAGTAGATTCATCATTTTCAGCAACAGTAGAAGATGTCTACATAGTAGTAAAAGATTATTCGAATGCATCATTTACAATAATAGTAGCAAACTTATTCAGTCTGTTAGAAGCTCCTGTGTAAAGAGCAACAACAGAACTAGGAAAACAATTAGTACAGTTAAGATTAGCAAAGATATTTGAAGAAACATAAGACTAATCATTCATACTACTTAAGCATGGAGTAACAGAAGGAAGAATAATATTAAATGAAGAAAGAGGAGACTCAAAGGAAAAATTTGGAAACAAAAATGGATATGGAAAAAGAAGTTCATAAAAAAAAATCTCTAGAAATATAAATTTTCCAGCAAAAAAGAGGCATTTATAATCGTTGTGGGTATCCTTGTATCTAATAAAAACACACTAACATGACTTACAATCCAATTTATGGTTATTATATGGACGAAATAAGCAAATAGTAAGCATTTCCATAGGCTTTTAGAAATTGATTATTTGTCTTTCGATGAAAAAGCACTTCAAAAGGTGAACAATTTGAAAAAATTGGTATAGGAAAAGGATTAATGAGATAAACAACAATATGAAAAGCAGTAAAGAATCAGACAATAAAGTTAATCCAACTTCATCTATATGGTATTGTTTCCTCTCAATCAATCCATTCTGTTCATGAGTTTAAGGACTTATTTTGTGGAAATATCATAAGTTTGTTAAAATTGAGACAAAGACCAAAATTCTCTGCCCCAATTTGATTGGACAACCTTTATTTTGGTATTAAACTGCAACTCATATGAGTTTTGAGAATCTTAAAAGCTGAAAGAGCACCATACTTGTTATTAAAAAGATAAAACCAAGTAAATCTAGAATAAGTATTTATGAAATGCACATAGTAGGAATAACCTTGAGAACTTTTTGTGGGTGCAAGACCTCACACATCTATGAATTAAGTTGAAGAGGTTTAGAATATTGTGTGGTGGATGACACATATGGTAATTGATGTGCTTTACCATAACAATATGATTTTCACACATGAACTTAAGTTTTATTATCAAATGGAACATTACAAATTTTCAATATAGCAATCACAGTCTTATTGAAAAGATGTAACCGATTATGTCATAACTGAAAATTTGAAATAAATGATACATTGGAATGTAATGATTGAGAACTACAATAGGTATTCAACAAAATAGGGTCTGCAAAACATGTTTGCTCTTATCCTTGATATAGCCAGTGAAGAACATGACAATGAACAAAAGGCAATGGTTAATTAAACACATAATGACCATTTTTAATCCTCCCTTGTGAAAGGATTTTATGGGAATGTTGTTCCTTTACAAAACAATTAAACACATGAAACTAATAAAGCACATTATTGTCTTGTGCAAATTTAGAAACACAAAGAAGATTCTTTGAACAGAAGAAACATGAAGTAAATTTTGAAGAAAAGAGGTCTAAAGAAACTAGGTTATATATTTAAATAACCAATATTGTGAATCTTTAAACTTGAGCTATAAACAACATGTACTTTCTTTCCATTGTAAGGCTATTTATACTCCAAATTTTGCAAATCTAGTGTGAAGGGATTACTTGCTCCAAAGTTAGGGTACAAGAAGAATCAAACTCAACTTCTGGCATAGAAGAAAACATTGCCATATTTCCTTGTAGCTTAGCAAACTTCTTATATTTTAGTTCATACGATTAGTTAATCATGTCTCTTAGACCATGATAACTTTGATCACAGCGATAATAACATTGCCATGTTGGAATTCCAAACTTGCCACAAACTTGACACACCACTCCTATTCAATTTCTTTGAGCTCCTCTATCTCTTTTGCCACCAGAGTTCTAACCTCATCCTCTATGGAAACTAGAATTTGAATAGCGTCTTCTACTGTGACTAGACCTTCCTCTAAAATGTTGTGATTGTTTATTCTAAAAACCTTCAACTAAATTAGCTGACGGTGTTTTAACTTTCTTAGTTTTTTTTCCCTATCCTCCTCACTTGAGCAAGTAACTAGGCTTCAATATTAGCTATAGTGTATGGATCTAGCCTAGATGATATAAAAGTAACAAAAGAATTGTATTCTTTAAGTAATCTCTCTAGTATTGCTTCAATATGAACATTGAATGTCATTGGATAACCAATTGAGGTCAAAAAATCAATTGTAAACTTGATCTTAAGTAGATACTTCATTACATTAGTAATTCCTTTCACTATGCTCCATAGTTGTGACTTTAGTTGCTTAATCTTAGCTCATATTTAAGAAAAAAAGAATATAAAAATTTGATTCCAAACCTAAGATGATGTTTTGTAGCCAACCAACCTTGTCAACATAGACTTGGAAATTAACAATAATATTCATGATAGCAAGAGTTAATCATGTTTCTACCACTTCAGGAATTTTGGATTCAGTTTGTTTGCTGCTCATGCACTATTTGATGCATGTTTTAGTTGGAACTTGAGGAGAAATCTCAATTAACTTTTGCTAATCGTAACCACAAATAGTTGTTTCCATAGCAATAAATTTTAATCATCTAACTTTACATATATTTAATGAGAAAATGTAATAACCTCATTCTTCTATAGAGGATTTAGTGGACTCATTACAAACCCAATGGATTAAGACTCCATCACGGAAGATGATACTTTTATACCATGTTTAGTAAAGTGAAAAAACATATGAAGAAAAAGGGAAAGAGAGATAATGATGAAGTGAATCAACTAGTAAGTCATATTATTATATGTTACTATGCATGGTAACATCATTATATATACACCAAATTGGTCACACTTAGTTACAACTGAACCTCCTAACTCAGACTTTCCTAACTTCTTAAAGTAACTTATGTGACTATGCAAACAATCACTTTAACAAAGATATGAATAAATAGACAAATGAAATATGTTTGATGTAAAGAGATATATATATATATAGTTCAACTATATCATGATTTTACCAAAAAGGGGGGGGGGGGGGGAATTTTGTAAAATCCATTTTCATTAAAAAAAAATTATATGCAATTTTCGTATTTTATTATGATTAAATTTTTAATTTAAAATATGATAAGTATATAGTTCTCTAATAATTATATGATAAGTATAACGTTTTTATAAATAACTAATTTTTTAATTAAACCATAAACTTGTTATACTATTATTAAATTGCTATAAATTTACCATATTTAATTACAAAATATAAAAATTGTAAATATGTTGAGTCCTTTTTCTATATTCAACTAATTCATGCAATTTTAACATATATTAAAAGACACTACAAAAGAAATTTCTACTAAGGACTCTTTAGCCTATGCTTTAGGAATGCAAAAGCATGCAAGTCGTGTACGAGGATTGGGATTGGGTCTATATCTATACCAAATGTTTGGATGTACCTCTCATTCTTCCACTAGAGCAAGCTCTTCTTATCCTTCCAATATGAAGCTGCCAAGTCAGTTCATTCAAATGCAATAAGTGATACAAGCTCAAAGTCAATAAATACAAGATCAACATCATTAACTACAATATCAAAATAAAATAGTGACTGCCTCAATGAGCTTTATCATGCAAAAATTTCAAGGTCAATTGCCTCGTGAACTTGGTGACTTACAAACATCACTGGTAATGTTTTTAATACATACATTATACTTTATTTCATATAGATAACTAGCTACAAGCTGTAATACATTTTCTTTGTGTCTTACTATACCATATACTCCTAAATAAGTACTTGATTAGGCAAATGGACATTGGTTGAGTGCAGTGGATCATTCTCCATATATTTTAAATGAAGAAATTCGTAAATTTAGAGATGTTAGAATGTCATTAGGACTTCCTTACATTGGTGTTGTACTTTATGAACTATGTTATATTGGTGTAGAACTTTATGTACTAAGTTATGTTAGTGTTGTACTTTATTAACTACGTTGGATGTGAAGTTCTCTTCTTTAATAACAATATTGATTGTTAGTATTAATGTTATAGTGTTTGATTATAAGATTATTGGTTGAAAGTTAAATAAGCAGGTATTGAAAAAGAAAAAACACAGTAAATTTCATATTTAATTATACTTTTTTGTAAAACGTAAGAAAAGAGCATTAGTAGTCAAGGTAATTTTATTAAAATAACAAACCTGCATATGATGTAGCTGCAGTTTACAAAACTGTAGTTAGTAACTGGCTACGCTTGATGCTGTCGCAGCTAATTTTTCTTTGCTTATAACTACAACAAAAAGACATATTTACCCACAACCCACAAAACTGCAACTAATAGGTTTAGCCACCGTAAATTCAGCTACGGTTCGTCAAACGCACGGGTATTTCATACCAACCAAGAAAATGTTAAAAAGCCGATAAGGAATACAAAATATCATGCCCTATGAGTATCAAGAAAATATACGTGCTTGGATCTATATATAGCATAGTTGTTAAACTCACAAATTAACTCAGACAAACTTGTCAAGTCAATATTATTACATGTGGAAATCATGTCAACTTAGACTTAGCATTTACTCACTCAAACTCATGACTAATTTATTTAAACTTAATCAACAAATTTCCTTCATATTTCAACAAAATGTAAAGCCTCCAAGATTCAAACCAATAAGCAAACACAGTAGCATTCCAGCACCATTCCATTTAGCCCTAAACAATATCTAGTTTATATATGACACAAGTTTAATAAAGGTAGTTTTAATTTTATTTTAGCCAAACGAGTAAAACATTTTTTTAATCCCTCGCTTATGGGATATATCTTAATTTAGTCATTTATAAAATTTGTTTATCATTTTGATCCCTCTTACAGATAAGATATTTAGTCTCTTATATAACTTTTTTTCTCAATTTATTTCTTATATAAATGTTTCTCAATTTAGTCTTTTACAAATAAAATCATTATTGATAATGTTTTTTTGTATTTTTGAAAGTTTAAATTTTATTTCAACCAAATAAATAAAACCTCTTTGGTCATTCACTAATGGATTATTTCTTAATTTGATCCCTTATCAAATTTATTTAACATTATGATCCCTTACTGATAAGATACTTTTCAATTTAGGCCATCATAAATTTCCTTTCTCAATTCAATCTCTCATATATTGATATTTCTCAATTTGGTCATTCACAAATAAAATAATTATCAATATAATGTCCTTAATATTTTTTAAATTAATATATTTTTTGAAAATATTAATTATTATTTATTATTAGAAGTAAACTCTTACAAATTTATTGTCTACACTCGCAAGTTTGACAATCTTAATATATAGAGATAAATAATAAAATCTTAATTGCTTTAAGATATTTAGTAAAAAGAATAAGAACTAGAATGTGAGACTCAACTTTTTATTTTGACTGGCTCTTTTTTTTTTTTTTTTTGGGTTATCAACCTTTCTAACTATGAAATTGAGATCACCACCTGAATCCCCAACCTCATTAATCTAGAGTTTGGATTTTTCTCATTTTATGATGTGGTTGTATGAAAATCTAGTAATTTAGATTTATAGACAAAATAATAATTATATTCAATCATATTTTATTAATAAATATCTGAATCATTATATTCTCAATTAATAATCTAGATTAAAGAAACATAATCCTCATGTATAAGGATAACATGCATTTGGACTAATCTTTGGTTCCCTCAGCAATTATTGTCCAACCTTGCATCCCTATACCCTACCACTGAGCTGCATGTCAGTATTTGAAGTCCAATTCAGTCCAAACAACCATTTAAACTTGTAATTATCAATATCTTGTCCTTGCCACCCAACCCCTCCACACAGGCCTGTGTAAAACCTCACTACTTCATGGGTATTTTACCCCCATACTACTACTGTTAGAGTTGATGCCAATTTTTGTTTATTTTGATATAATTTTTTAAAAGTAACATTTTATGAGATGTATTGCAGGAAAGAAATAATTTATGTTTGCTAAAACTATTTATCAATATTATCTTATTTGATAATTTTTTTTCATTAAGTAATTTTTATTATCAAATTACTAAAAAGACATTTATATATTTATCTTTGTAATTACTAAAACATGTGTGTACAAATGATTTTAAAATTATTATGGTTAATGTCAATTAATTTTTTAGCACTCTTTTATTTAATCATGATATATAAAAACTGCTGTTATAACATAAAAACAAGTTTTAAAAGTTATGAAACACTAATTAAAAAAGATTAAAAATAATTTACGAAGAAAGCCAAATTACATATGCTATTAACTGTGTGTATCCTTGATCCACCTTGTCATTGCTATCATCTTATATTTAGGATTTAGAGGATACTAGATGCTTAGAACAATATCTTGTCAGTACTTTTATCCCATGCAAAAAACCTTGTCCCACTATCATCTTTTGTAATCTTATCGTTGTCTTCAAACTCTTGTTGTCAACCACTAAGGTGCATGCCGATCGATTGCGGTCCTTGTCTATCAATGTTTTAATATTAAGACCCTGTGATTTAGATATAAATATCTTCATTTACGTACATTCCACCTTAGAGTCTCCTTAACGTCTCTAGCTTCTCTGGAGTTAGAATATAGCATTAGTTGTGATTAGTGCTATGTTCTAATTACTTCTGGCAGTTTCATTCCAGCGCACAAGTATGGATGATGGTCATAACTACTCATTCATGAGGCTGAGCTTCATCTCAAGCTTTTCTCATTTTATCTTTGTTCCTCCTGACACTTCAACGTCAAGTAGCATTAGTGCAGGAGTTCATACTATGCCACAAGGGTTAGTATAGTCTATATATCTGTTCTGTTTGTCTTCTATATCTTTTCTTTTGCATGCTTTTCCCGATTTTGAATGTTTTTAATCTGTTTTCTTTTTACTTAATTAAATCTGTTGAAGAATCTTTGATTTCCATTCATCTGCTTCACACAACGCTGCTTACTTTGATTGAAATCATTTATGAAGGATCCGGCAACAACCCCTATATAAAAAACGTCTCGTCGTCATATCGCTCTTTCTCATGTTAATAGTCTATATGCTATTACACTCATAACTTTTTTCCATCAACTGCCACACATGGTTAATAATTATTACCGCGAAACTTCCCACTCCAGTCCTTTTAATTTTGGTTTCAACTGCCACATCCGAACCCTCCACAAATGCCTCTGTATAAACCCATACGTCGGTTGTAGTTGCAGTCCAAATAGTATAGGGACATTACATAAAAATTTAATAATTTAAATTTGAATTATTAAATTTTCATTCAGATATTCTATCTGTTGAGACAGTGTTGAGTGAAGGCTGCATGTAATCCGGATCATTTCCAAACCTTAATTATCGATGGGCCTTATTTTATTTTTGTAAGTAAAATTTTATGAAAGTATCGCAAGAAAGAAATCACTTGTTTTTTTTATAAAATTAATTTGATAAGTCTTTATTAAAAAAATTAATTTTATTATCAAATTACTACATATGATTTAGCTCAAAATTTATTTTTGGTCCCTTAATTTTATTTAAGATTTTAATTTTATCCTTTAAATTCATTTAATTTTAATTTGATCTCTTAACTGTATCTTTAATTCCAATTTAATATGTAAATCTTATCTTAAGTTTCACTTATCTTCCTTAAATTCTTTTAATTCCAATTTGAATCCCTAACTTTACTTTAGATTTCACTTCTGCATCTTAATTTTATTTTGTTTCAAGTTGACCCTAAATTTTAAAAAACTACTCAGAGCTTTTTTCTTCCAACACCAAATTACAATGACAAACAAACTAGGCAATACACCAAAATGAGAAAAGCAGACATAAAAACAAATTTGGCTATCGAGTATCAATCATTTAGTTGTGGAATAATAAGACAGACTTGAATATCTAAATAGAAATTACCACATTTCATAAGACTTAGATAAATGAAAAAAATAAAACTGAAAGGACAAAAAAAATTAATTGAGTAGTTTTTGAAAATTAAGAGCCAAACTAGATAATAATAAAATCTTCTGGAATAAAAATAAAACTTGAAATAAAATTAATTAATGGACAAAATTAGAACAAAAAAAATTAATAGATAAAATTGAAACCTAATTAAGGTAAATTTAAAAGACCAAATTGGAATTCAATAAAATCAAGGGACAAAAATGAAACTAAAATAAATTAAATTAAGGGACTAAATTAAAAGTAAATGAAGTTAAGGGACGATAATAAAATTTGTGGTAATATTAAAGGATTACATATATACTTTTGCCTTATGATTGTTGTTCATATCTGTTTTGCAAATATTTTTTATGGTTAATTTTAATCAAGCTTTTTATTCTTTTATTTAATCAAAATTATATATATATATATATATATGAGAATTTTTACCACCCGTATAGTATATAAAAAGTACAAATATTGAAGCAAATAAGATATATTATTTAAATATATCTAGAGTTAATATTATTTGACATCAAATAACATTATGCATGGAAAACCTATTGGCGGTTTTGAGTACTTCACTCTATCTCCTATAAGGAAGTTACAGGCACATCATCATGTGCTATCCAATTGTAGACAAGTTGACCTGTTTCTTCAATAAGTGATTTGTACATATGGAAATTAGAACATTCATATACATTTTCATTAATATAATTTCTTGTATGTGTCATATAGGGAATTTAGAGATTACGTCAAGAGACTATTATGAAGTCACACATGGTATTCTACTGAAATTGATAAAAAGGTTCATAGTGAATTTGTTCGATGGTTCTGTCATCGTGTGAGTTCATATTTACCCATAAGTGTTGTTACCTTGCTATGTAATTCAGTGCTATACTTACAATTAATTAATTTCATGTAAGAAATGATATTCATACATCTCATTCAGTTGATATGCAATTGCTTGCCCTAGGTCCACTTGATATAGCGACGAGATATAGTGCTTATAATGTCAATGATTTCAAATTTAGAACAATGGAATGGAATCAAGGGTTGAAAACTCAAAATAGTGGAGTCTTTGAGACTTTCAGGACTAGAAGCTATTCAAGTAATAATGATGGTCAGATGAGCTTTGGAGGTGTGTCATACTATGGAAAATTAGAAGATATCATTGAATTAAATTATCATAGTGGCTTCAAGGCTACCTTATTCAAATGCATTTGGGCTAATACGACCATCATAGAGGGATTATAACTGATAAATTAGGCTTCAAGTCCATCAACTTTTCATGGTTGATACATACAGGTGACAATGAAGATGACGAGTCATTTATCCAAACTTCAGAAGCTCAACAAGTATATTATTTTGATGATGAGTTAGATAAGAATTTAAGCTTGGTTGTCTATCTAAGGCCTCTTGACTTGTATGATTTGGGAGACGAAGAGGAGGTTGTTACTTATTACAGTTAACCATTCCAACCTCAACACTTAGAAATTATATTTCCAGAGTTTGAATCAAATGTGAACTTATCTAGGTAGTGCTTCAAAATTATTGCTCATGTTGTTTTGTATATTGCTTTAACTATGCATATTGTTGTCCATTATATGTGAAGTAATATTTCTTGTGTTTTACTTTAGCTATGAATATTGACGTAGGCATGGTTGGACTCATATTTTTCTTATATGAATAAATAGAAATTTTGAAGATGAACAGGTAACTCAAGAAGTGTAAAGTGGACAAGAGTGGTGGTTCCAAGAATAGTGGAAATAGCACTGAAAATCTTGTGTCTAATTCTACTGGCTCATTAGAAGTTCCAGGACTTAACTTCTGTGTTATCTTACCCAATGTTCATAATGAACATGAAGAAGTCAATGTACAATTTGAATAGCCTTAAGAGAATGAACAATCTATAACACATAATGTCCTTCCACGACAACATCGGAGACGATCTTGATCTTGGATCGTTAATGTTATTGTTATGTAATGTCTAATTTTGCAAAGGTGTGCAAATTTTTCTAACTTTGAAGGCTTATTATTTTCCATTCTATTAACAAATGAAAATTGTGAAGTTTGTACTCAATCATTAAGTGTGCACGATGCATGGTTCCTTCCGAGTGATCCAAATAGTGGACATGTACCATCAGGGAATGCAACTCATTCTCCACATGGATCAAGTGCCTTTGATAAATAGTTTAGGTGAACTATAATTATATTAGTATGTATTTGGATATTTGTATATGTATGTAATGGTATTCTATTGGTTGGACATTATTCTGGATGGACAACTTCTTTTCTTGAAATAAAATATTATTGGTTAGTGGAATCCTAGTTACTTAGAGCTTTTTTTTTTTTTATGGATTTATAGGTTCTTATAACAAAAATATATATAATTAGTATATGGCATGATTTAAAAAAGATCTACTAATAATGGTTAAAAACCACTATAAATAATTAGGATTTAACAACAATTATATGTCTTAACCACAGTTTCCAAACCATGACTTGGACAAGGTCACAACAACGGTTATTCAAATTGTTATCAAGACAAAGGCTTAACCACAGTTTTCGCAGCCATGGTTAAACTTTGACCTAGTCACGAACCGTGTTCAAAACAAGGTTCTAGCCATGGTTTTGGAAATCATAGTTAAGCCTTATCCTAGCCACGGTTTAAATGGAACTATGGTTAAGACAGTGTCCTAGCCACAATTTGGAAATTGTGGTTAGGACACGACCTAACCATCATTCTCCCCACGATTTAAAATAAATGTTATAGTTCCTTCTCCACGATTAGTTCTACCACGATTTTTCCAACTGTGGTTAGTGGTCTTAACTAAGGTTTTAACCATGATTAAAGCACACAAAAAAACTATGGTTAGAACATAATTTTTTTGGTAGTGACTCATGCATAAACCATATAAACTTGTGTGTCTTTGTTTTCTTTTTATCTCTTCCCTACTTAAGGCTATTTATTTTCTTTATTTATCCTGATGCATGACAAATCTTTTAATCCTATCACTTTCATAAGTGGATTTACTACTTCACAACCGTATCACTTAGAAAAATTGCATAACTAATAATTAAACCAAAAAAATTGGTAAAAAATTACTGTACAAAGACAAATCTTAATTTTATTTCTTATCCGTAACAAATCTGGATTCTATTTCTCATTCTCTTTTATACGAAGAAAGTTGCCTTGCCTACATACCATTTTTTCTTCTTTGACCATTTCTATTTAAGTTCTATTGATAAAAAAGAAAATGATAAAGAGCAATATAAAAACTGTTGTTACTGCATAATGCAGGGCCAACGCCTCATTAACCCCCTTCACTTTTGACACCACATGTGTATTGTCAATCCTTAATCCACCTTTTCATCACCATATGCCACCTTTTGACATATTTAGTACTTTTAAGTATCTTTTTTCATCTTTTGTAAACCATTGACGTGTTTGTCTAGGACAATTTATTATTATACTCTCTTAGGTTTATTTTATTTGCAGTGACCTGAAACTAGGACAACTTCCCATGATTTAGATGTTCATACATTCTATTTTCATTCCAATTAAATAAAAGTATATCTATATATACCTTCATTTAGGTAATTATACTTCAAATACCCTTATCTTTAAAGTCCCCTTCATATCTTCAGCTTCTTTAGTAGTTCTATCTACTAATCTCCAGTACATAAGTATCTTTGGAGGTTTTATTTCTTTCTTCAGGAGCTCCATCTCATGCTTTTTTCAACTTTTCTTTCTTCCTCCCAACAATTCAACTTTGACTACCACTACCATCGGGGTTCATACTACGCTTCTAAGGTTACTACTCTTTGTTGATTTGTCTATTAAATCTTTTCTTTTACATGTTTCCCTGTTTTAACTTATTTTCTCTCTTAAATATGTTAAAGGGCCTTTGATTTAAATTCCATCCCTCTACTTTCACCATATCACTAATTTGGACTTGGCTTTTAGTTCTTTGCAAGTTTATATTCAACTCACAATTGGATCTAAAATTCAAAGAATTCATTGTAAGAGTATGCCTATTTCGTTTGAGTTTATCCTTTTAAGGAACAATCTCAATCGATTAATCAACTATCCATTTTTCTAACTAGGTATAATATAAAGCTTTTTGTAGTTAAACTATAATAAAAGATACACAAAAGTGTGTCATATGTGGAGTTTATCAAGATCACCTGTAAAATCTGAATCTATATAGCCTCTGATGGTGAAATCTAATCCCCCATAATACAGTTCAACATTTCTGGTCCTTTTAATATATCTTAGAACCATTTTTACAGCATTCCAATGCTCTTAACTAGGATTCGCCATATATTGACAAACCACCCCCATTTCTTGTGCAATGTCTAGTTTTGTGCAAATCATAGCGAACATTAGGTTACCAACTGCTAATGCGTATAGTACTTAGACATTTCCTTCCTCTCTTTTTCATTGCTAGGACTCATAATTTAGGATAACTTTATTAGAGATTGGCTTACAATCATACATATTAAAGCACCGTATGATCTTCTTTAAATAATTACTTTAAGAAAGTCAAATCTTATTGTTATTTCTGTCTTAGTGAATTTGTATCCTTAGAATCTTATTTTCTAGTCCCAAGTCCTTCATATCAAATTCCCTAACCAATTATGCCTTCAATTCATTGATGCGATCATTGTTGGGCCCAGCTACTAGCATGTCGTTTATATACAACAGTAAAATAATAAAACCATTTCCACCAAACGTTTTGATATATGCACAAGAGTCTGCATTAAGTTTATTGTATCTAAGGCTCATGATGAAGGAATCAAATCTCTTATACCAACATTTCGGCGCCTGTTTGAGACTATATAGGGATTTATTCAACTTGCAAACCAAGTTCTTTTTTCTTTTTTCTTTTTTCTTCAAACCCTTTTAGCTAGAGCATATAAATTTCTTCTTCAATATCTACATTAAAAAAAATGCAGTTTTTACATTTAACTACTCTAGATGTTAGTTAAGTATAGCACACATTGCTAAGACCACTCGAATTGTTGTAAGTCAAACAACCGAACAAAATATCTCATTGTAATCATTGCCTTCTTTCTAAACAAATCCTTTTACCACCAGTCTAGCACGATATCGGTCTACTTGATCATCACTAGTTCTTTTGAGCTTGTATACCAAATTTTTGTCAATGGCCTTTTGTCCTTTTGCTAGTGGAACAAGATCCTATGTCTTGTTCTTATGGAGGGCTTCAATTTTTTCTTGCATTGCTACTAACCATAGAGAAGCTTCTGAGCTTTCCATAGCCTCTCAAAAAATCGAGGGCTCTCTATTTTCGATGAGTAAACAGTATGCAACATTCCTTTCTATAATGTAATCTGAGTGCCAAACTGATTCTTTCCTCTCCCGAGTTGACCGTTGAACTTATGGAGTCATAAGTCAGATTGTTCTTGTTCATCATACTCTGGTGCTACTTCGGAAGAATCTGGTACTTTTGTTTTATTTTCTCCTCCTTCAATCTCATTGTAGTAATCTCAACTATTTCTTTTGAGGTGCTATCACCTTTATGTATATGTTATTTTTCTTCAGGAAAAATGACATCCCTATTGACTATTACCTTATAGTTAGTGGGATCCCACAAGTGATACCCTTTTACTTCGTTAGCATGTGTGATATCATGCCTTGTAAAATCCAAGTATAAGAGGCACCCAAATGTTCTGCGATAAGGTTTAGGATCACTTAAAGGAGCTCTAGGATCTGAGATTAACTTGGTTGTTTTGGTAAGATGTGTTTTGACTGGTTTATAGCCAATAAGACTTATTAGAAAGGAGATCTAATACATACTTATGCTAAGTGATGTAAATACCTAAGGAAGATTGACAAGTTCCAATCCCAAGAAATACTTGGCTAGATCGATGTCTTTGATGGTAAAAGTCTAAAGCAGAAAAGTTTTAACTCGAATAAGAACCTCCAAGGAATTCCCAATGAAAACTATAACGTCTACATACATAATGAGAGCTAGGAAACTTGTGTTAGAATTAAGAACAAAAAGGTAATGGTCATTAGAGGAAATTCGAATAATTTAGCAGTAAGTTCAAGGTTCCACTGTCTTGATGCTTGTTTTAAACTATAAAGAAACCATTTAAGTTTGCACACTTGTCTAGGTAATGCTTTAAAGTAACCCTCTGGTGGACTCATGTATATTTCTTCATCAATAAAGCCATGAAGAAAAGCTTGGTGGAGTTCCTAATTGAAAGTTGTTGTAAGAGCAAGGAAGATTCAAACTATAACCACCTTTGCAATAGGGGAAATTTTATCCATGTAATTGATTCCTTCAAGTTGAATATAACCTTTGCCTACTAATCTTGCTTTATAGTGATCAATAGTACCATCAACCTTAAGTTTGACTTTGTACACCCACTTACATCCAATGGGTATTTTTCCAGGAGGAAGATTACTAAATGTCTAAGTATCATTATTCTCTAAAGCTTGTAATTTCTTTTACACAACAATCACCTATTCCCTGTAATTCTTAGCATGACAATATGACATAGATTCCTGAATTGTTGTTACATTTGCCAAAAAATTTATGTATGATAGTGAAAATAAAGAAGGCCAACGAAATGGAAAAGTAGGTGCAGTGTGTGTGGTGAAGTAAAGGAAGAGTTAACCACATAATCTGCCATTGAAAAAGGTGGTCGATGGAGTTTGTGACTTTTACGAGTAAGTTTGGGTATAGGTAAATTAGAAGGAGAAGTGATAGATGTATATGGGAGAAAAGGAGAAGCAGTGGATAAAGTTGTGGGCAAAGATTTAGAAACGGGTGAAAGATTAGATGAAAGGTTAGGTTCAGAGTAATGTTCAAAAGGAGGTATTATTAGTAAAGGAGTAGAAACAGAGTGATCCTTATATAGGTAGGAAATATGGATTCATGAAAAATAACATCTTTAGAGATAATGATCTTTTAATGTTGAATATCAAATAATTTATAAGCTTTGAAACCTATTACGTAGCCAATGAATACACACTATAATGCTTAAGGTTCAAACTTAGTTTTGTGAGGTAGAACATTTGTAGCAAAGCATAAACGACCAAAGGTTCTTAGATTAACATATAAAGGTGTTGTGTTATATACAACCTTAAAAGGCATTTTTGAGTGAAGTAATTTTGAGGGCAGACGATTTAGAATATAAGTAGTAGTTATAATAGACTCTCCTCAGAAGGAAGGAGGCAAACCATAATGAAACATCAAAGAATGAGCAATTTGAAGAAGATGTCGATGTTTTCGCTTAACTATTCCATTCTGTTTAGGGGTATATGGAGATGACTATTGATGGAAAGTTCCAAGAGTAGAAAACAAATTCTGAGATTGATGGCATAAGTATTCAAACCCATTGTCTATTCGAATATGTTTAGCTATTGTATTAAACTAAGTTTTGATTAAATTACATAACATTCTAGGAATGGTGAAGGTTTGACTTATAGAATTAATTAAAAATGTCTAAGTACTCCTTCAAAAATCATCCACAATTTTAAAAAAATAATGTGCACCACTTACTGATTGAGTTTTGTATGGTCCCCATATGTCTAGATGCAATGAATCAAAACATTTGGAAGAGCAAATTGTACTAGGGTTAAAAGATAGCCTTGTCTATTTTGCAAGAGGGCATATGTGACATATGTAATGTAAAGGTGAAAAATATTTGGAAATAGCCTAAACATGTTGTAATGAATTATAAGAAGAATGCCCCAAATGAAAATACCCTAAAGATTGAGAGCTGAAGTGGTTCTTATCGCTGATAGTAGTTGAATGATCACTAGTTGAAGCATTACAAGTTACAAAAGCATTACTGGAAGAAAGAAAAGGAAAAGATGTATTGGTATGAAGTACATATAATCGACCAACAAGTTTAGCAATAGCAACAACTTCACACTGTATTTCACAATAATCATGTGTAAATGTTAGACACTAATGAGAATTAGTAGTTAATTGACTGACAAAAAGAAGAGTATATTGAAATGATGGAATATTAAAAACATTGCATAAAATCAGAGTATTGGTTAATGGAATAGAACCAATGTGAGCAATAGACTGAGAACGACCATCTGGTAAATGAACGAAAGCTGGTAATGGAGAAGGAATAAAATCAGAAAATAATGGCAAATGATGAGAAACATGATTAGTAACGCCAGTGTCTATAATCCATGAATTACTTGGCATATTATCAAGCATTTGAAGAGCAAAATGGGAAGAGATACTTGCAAAGTCTGTGAATTGAACAGAATTCACCTAGGCTATTGTTCCTTTGGGAGAAATCATCTTAGACAGCTCTTTGTGAACAATATTAGCTACAGCAGATTGAAGGTTAAAAGATTAAGTATTCGGAAATGTCAATGGAATATCCAGATCAGTATTGCAAGCATTAATGACAGATTTAGACTGTTTAGCTTTGAGATCTTTATACCAATCAGGAAAACCATGGATCTTAAAACAAGTATCATTAGTGTGATGGTTCATCAATAGCGCTAGCTAGTGGCCTTGTGGTTGTCCTACCGATATCTCTCCCACCTCTTTGGTCACAATGAAGAGGGGCAAGCTACTGAGATGGTCAACGTGGAAGCTGCCTAATAATTAGTAAGTTTTCTTTGACACTGAAACCATAATAACAAGTTATTTGGATACGTTATTGACGTAGTGTTACCTAGATGGCAATTTTTCTTTCATTCCCCTCTCTCTCTTCAACACCTTAGGATTGCACGAGTTGCAAATTCTTGAACTCATGTTTTGTTTTTGTCTTCATTCTATTTGCAGTTCCATTAATAGAAGTTGCTTTCTTTGGACACCTTATAGGAAGATATGATGACGAAAATAGAAAACAAGAGATGCACAGGAAATTGTTCAAGCTATTCGATTTGAATTAGTGATAAATACTTTAATAATACTATAGGATTGATGGCTATGGGCACGTACCATATAGAGGTTTGCTAGATGGCCACCTCTTAAATTGCACTTGTGGTTTTTGTTTATCGACTCTTTCCTATCAAAGCTGGGGACGATGTTACTGTAAATCCTTAATGACAAAAACTCTATTTTTATCCGCCACTATGTTCCTTATTTCCATTCTAGTCCTCTATTCGTTCAAAGATCCAAATCAATCCCTCACTCACTCAAACATCCATAATTTTAGTCCCTCTATTAACCTAAAGTTAAAAAAACTACTGACATGGAATGATGATGTAGCCTGTTAACCAGTGACATAAATACAAGTCATCCTCTTTCTTGCCACGTCAGAACACTAATGGGCCTGAAAGACCCACCCATATGAAAACACTTTTGTTGTAAACCCTTCGCTATAGCCATCGAAGCTTTGCCTTTCACTGCACCCACCCGAAAATACGGTCCTTGCTGCAGCCATCTTATGGCCTCACCGCCATTAGCCTGTGCTACCATATCGTCAAAGGACCCTCCTCGTCTTTAACATCCAAGACCTGTGAATCAGTTTCATGAATCAGTCTAAGTAACATGCATGGGCCCACAATTTATTCCTTTACATAGCATCCGATAATCTTACAAAACCAAAACTTGTAGTTGCAAACAAAGACTAACTTAATGACTTGGTTTTTAAACCACCTTTTTTTGTTATCAAATTAAGGGGGCCACATTCATCCACAAAATTGATTCTTTCAGTCGACTAACATTAATTTCGCCAAAAAGGGTCATGATATATGATAAGAAAAAGTTTACCAATCTAGCCATAGTGTTATGCTTATGATAAATCATTATGATAATAATGAAGTGGAAATATTTATCTAGATTAAAAAAGGAGAAAGAGAAGGCAAACCTCAATTCTAAAGATAGAAACATAGTTGTCAAACTTGCGAGTTTATTATCTAAATTTACGATTGTACATAAAGAAAACGAGTCAACTAGTTGTAAATTTAAATTTAGTACAAACTCGGGTAAACTAGGAAGTTGACTTACTGAGTTTACCAAGTTTACAATTTTAACGTGTTAACTAACTTGTAAAGTCAACAACATAATAATTTAAACTTAAAGACTAAATAAGATATAGACAACTTCTTTTCCATGAAGCCTTTACAATTTAATTTATTATAAGTTTGAATATGTATAAAAAAATAATAAAATTACATTTAATATGTACTTATTAAATAAAATAAAATAAATATTATTTAATTAGTTACATTGAATAATTATTTATGTATGACTATCTTAAAATATTCATATTGAGTATTATAAATTATGAAATATGAATAACTTTTGTTTGATTAAGTATAATTTGAATTACATTTGAATAATTTTTTAGTGTATATAGTATTTAAAATATAAAATTACATATTTTAATAACTATTGATTAATCGAAGTAAACTCTTACGAATTTATCTCTCTCTTACAAGTTTACCTAAACTTGCAAGTTTAACTACTTTGGATAGAAAGAGAACTAGTATTTTATATGATGTTCTTGGCTACAAGAATCACAAACTGAACCAGACATATCATTGATTGTCACTGGTTTCTGTTCAGTGAGTCTCCCACAAACATAAGTCTCTTTCCCGTTAAGCTTCTCAAGCAACAGTCTTGGCATCAAAAAATATATATGGAAATTCTATAGCTTACAAATATATAAACATATATAATATGACATCTAACTTCCATATTATTTATTTTAGGAGTAAAATCCAATATTGACATCAAATACATAATATATCTAATACTCACATTAATTTAATAAATACAGAATTGATAAAATTAATATTCATTTTTAATTAATTTTTTCTTCCTTATATTTTATAAATTTTTACTCCTCTTCATATTTTACTAGTTTCCCTCTTGATTTTGTCCAATTTGTCTCTCTAATATGTAATTCTTTTATTTTTAAATAATTAAATTTAATTCCATTGAACAATTTACTATATTTAAAAAGATAAAATGATTCAGATGAGCACATGAGATATGACATCACATAAGGCTCTACTTTGTGTTTCCTTGTTAATAACGTTTTCTCTCCCTTTCAATATGTGAAAAATGTCATTTATTTAATCTATAAGTATATATAATAATGAAATATCAGTAATATAAATTCCCTATTAAAAATAAATTAATCAATTATAAGTAATATAAAAATAATTAATATATCATTTCTAGATATTTATTATTAAATGTCTAATAATATTACATATATACTTTTCTAAAAAAATTCAGGTAATTATTATTTATTAAGAAATTAAATTTGATAACTAATAAACATATTAACAATATACTAAATGATTACAGTCTCTTGCTTCCCTGGTGCTTTCAGTTTTCTTCTTGCTTCGTACAGTGCAACATCAGTGAAGACGACGTCATTTTTCTCTCTCTTCCTCGATCTTCTTCCTCTTCCTCGATCTTCTAATATAGAGATTCAGGTCTTCTGTTCCTCATGCAATTCACTTGTGCTGTGAGGAATTCACATATATCGTCTTTGTACAAAGGATGTGTCACGTTATCAAAAACCCATTTTCTAGTAAACAAATCACTCTTCTGGAGGCAATTCAACCCCTTCCTCCTCCTGCTTCCTCTTCCTTCGCAACTGGCAACTCAATCTTCTCCTCTTTCTTCTTCTCTACAATTGACTTAAAATCGATCACTTGCTGGGTTTCCACAGATTCTTATCCTCCCAACTTTTTGGAAACTGTGACTGTTGAGATTGTCTTCTATGCCTTTCGTGAGATCCACTTGACCAGAATTGGCTTGTTCTTGGATTTAAAAATAGATGAACCGCGGTGAGATGGTAGCATAGACTAAGGGCGACGAGGCCATAAGATGGCTGCAGCAAGAAACGTATTTTCCAGTGGGTGCAGCGAAATGTGAGTTAATAGAGTTTCGATGGCTGCAGTGAAGGTTTCCAGTATCTGCAATTACTGCAGAATCTGTAGTAAAAAGAAATAATAAAATAATAATATTTTATTAATATTAAATTAATAAAAATATATTATATTAATAAAATTTATTATTTTATTTAAGAACAGTAACTAGAGATTCTCTAATTATTGTAGTTACTGCAGGTGATCCACTCCCATTTTCAGTGAAGTGTTTTTGGGTGAGTTTTTTAGGGCCGACGTGGCAAGAGAGAGAGGATGACTTGGATCCATGTCACTAGTTAACGGGCCACATCAGCATTTAACTAGTCATGTCAATAGCTTTTAAATTGTGGGTTACCAGAGGGAGTAAAATAATGAATGTTTGAGGGAGAAAGGGACTGATTTGGATTTTTGAAAGAATGGAGGACCAAAAGGAAATGAGGGGTTGATTGAGGGACCATAATAGGATTTTTGTCAATAGGCTTTGATTGCGCCAAACATATAATCACGTCATCCAATGAATCTTTTGAATGCACATGATATTTATATATATATATTAAAAATGATGCACAATGATATATAGAAATGTACTTAAATTAAGTCTTTTGCCAAATACAAAACTACTTAATTTTCACAATATTTTCTTTAGTAAAATTTTACTTTAAAAGATCCTTCAAGCAAATAAAAAAATTTACAATAATGACACGCATGCCATTACTTTACTTTATTCATTTCTTTGAAAATGTTGGGCTTGCACGTATATAATCGATACTAAAATGATAAGAAGAAAGGAAAAAAAGAGTCGATGATATAAGAGCAGTCAAATGTGCAGCCAATATTGCATGAAGGAGGATGGGGATTAAAGGAACTGGAACAGTCAGTAGTCACTACACTACCGTTTTTGTCGGATTCATAAATAGTAGACGCTGAAATTATTTGATTGAGCCCCCATGAAATTATGGAAGTAAACAATTTCCGTGAATTTTAACTTGTGCCTCCCTTTTGTCTGTTTCCTTCTTTCTTTCTTCTACCAGAGTTATGTTGCACTAATATATTAAATTAATCTGGGAGGCCTCTGCTCATGCAATTAATGTTAGAAATTGTCTTTTTGAAAATGAATAATGATATTTGAACAGCCTCTCTATAATCTTCAAGCCTATTCAGTGATTACCAAGAATATCATATTCATCCTATTAAACTCTTAAAGCAATTTTGAAGGAACCGAAAAATAGGTTAAGATAACCATTTTGAGATTTTTTTTTTTTTTCCTTTCTTGGGTAGAAACTTCGTTAGAAATAATTACATTTTTTCTCGTGCAAAGAAATTATTGACAAATGAGAGACAAGTTACAATCCAATGAGTAGTTACTTTTTTTTTGTTTTTGTTAACAACCAACAGGTTATTAAACAAGGGAAAGTGAAGGTTGGACTTGTTTGATGGCCACCATATATCGTTATGGCTTACCACGGAGTAAATATGAGCCCAAAATAACATTTTTTAAATTGATTTGGGTTGGGCTGAAACTCTTGTTGTACTCAAATTTACACATAATTTTATCTAGAGAAAGAACAACAAAACCTGCTCGATATCTAGAAATAAGAAAAAAAAAGAAAAAATATATACTAATTTTAACTTATTTATGTAATAGTTGATTAAATATATTAATTTTAATAAAATTATTTTTTAAAAAAGAGTGTAGACCATTAAATGAATTATTTTATTGAAACTGATACACCAAATTAATTGTTAAACAAATGTATTGAGATTAATTAATACTTTTTTAAAAAAAATATAATTTTGATATTATACTTTCCGCCAAAATAACACTGGTGAATCACCAATAGTTGACGTTATTAATCCCTTTTTTTCGTCTTTAGTATATTGGAGTTGTATAGATGTGATCAACTTCTTTTTTCTTTATTTATTTTTCTGGAAATAATTGTTATGTTTAATTGGATCTAGAAAAAGCATTTTTTTTTTGAAAATATATATTTCAACGAAAATTAATGTAACGAAATAAGTAAATTATTTATTTTTTATAGTGCACCTGGAAGACCAGGCATGCGACTAAAGAAACATTTTTAAAATGATTAGGACGTGAGACTAGATTTGAGCTCAAGTTTAGATATTCATATTTTCTTCAAGTTAATAATTATCAAAGTGGGACAGATTTGAGCCTAGGTGAAACAAAAATTCAGTCTAGATTGAGCTTTGTCCTAAATTGAATTGCTAATTTGCGGAAGTTCAGTCTCCTTTTTTATTTATTATTCGTGTACACATGATCTTAAATATTTATTATGATTAATATTAATAAACTTTTTAATTTTTTGTTTATCAAATTAATAACATATAATACATAATGCATATTATTGATCTTGTAAAGGACCGTATACATGATCTTGAATTGCCTAACAAAGTTTTAACTCATATAAAGCGTGTGAGATGCACAGAGAGAATATGCGTGCGGGGAGAAGGGGGGGGGGGGGTGTATATATATATATATATAAATATAAAAATGATTTTCTTATTTAAATTGATATACATATTGATTTAGGAAATTTTTTTTGTGTAATTATAAAAGTAACTATACTAGTATAATTATTATATGATATATATTAAATATATATATATATATATATATATATATGATAATGACATATTAAAAGATAATGAATGCATGAGAATCTAAAAATATTCATTTTATTTATAATTTAACCATATTACTTTTATATTTTATTTATAAACCCAATTTTTGTTTGAAAATTTTTAATTTATTTCCTATACGTTTTATTTTATAGCAATCCGCATAAAAACATTAGTTTATTAATTTATTAATCCATCTATGTACTTTAATAAATGCACCTTAGTTTTATTCTTATTATTAATTTATAAACTAATGTTTTGTGGGATTTTTAAAAAATTAAAAATTGAGAAGGTAAATTGAAATTTTTTAAAAAACTTCAATTCATTAGTAAATTTTAAAAATATTAGAATTAAAATATAAATATAATAAATTATTTTAAGTTAATATACAATTATTAAATTTTAATATGTCATTATTACATTTTTTTATAAAATATTACATAATAATTACATTAATACAATTAATTTTATAATTATATCAATGATGTCATCATTGATGCAATGATAATGTAATAAAAAATAATTATTAAATCTAACAAATAATAGGTTAATATTCTCATGTAATAAATGTACAAAAAAGTCAAATTTATCCAGTTGGAAAAGTCTATTTTATTTATTTATTTCTTGATACTGCAATCAAAATTAGAATATATTAACTATATTATTATTTATATATATAAAAGATTAGTTCCAAGCTTTGATCGCTTCCTGTTCCAATTTTATAACATGTCCTCGATCGAAGCGATTTATTTACATTAAATTTTAATAATAATAATATTTTGGAAAGAAGTAACCTATTTATTATTTTAGATCTTTATTTTATACAAGATAGTACCTTAAGTTAAACACAAAAATAATAAATTAAAATGATGTAAGAAATAGACTTTAGATTATTTGAAATTGTTTATTTTTTTCTTTTCAACAAAATATTATCATATAGGAAAACAGATTTAATATATTAATATGTTATTATAAATTAGGATAATTTTTTAGAACAAATATTTGTTAATATTAAAATTTAAAAAATTACATACAATCTATTCTGCGTCCATAAGCAATAGGCAGGTTGGTATAATAGTAGGCAATTAATGAAGTCTTATTTATTTTTTTCTGGCCAGAAATTAATGAAGTCATATTTAGTGCAAACAAACTTGAAACTTTTGACAATGAATGTCTTGTCCTTGGCCTTGTCACCCCCAATAACAAATATGTAAATAAACTAACGGGAGCGAATAGCTTAAGGGTATGGTTTCATTTTTTCTTTTTGGCTACCACTAAGTGTAGGGTCATGAATTTGACAAAAAGGAGGACACTTTGACCTTTGCGACGCCGCTCTACATATATTCTCCAGTCAAACCGATTCTGAGAGCCCACAACCTTGCCATTTATTTTGGATTTGGATTTGAAAAATTTAAAATTTTAAATGTATATGAATTTAATAGAATTTGAATCATTAGATAAAAATTTAATGGTACAAATTTTAAAAAAAATTTATATGTATTAAAATTTAAATTATTTAATAAAAATTTAATGATTCAGATCTTTTTAAATACAAAAAATTTGAATTTTCAAATGTAATGAATTCAGATTCCTATATTTTAGTGAGTTTACCCAAACAGAAAAAAAAAAAAAAGAGGTTATACGTATATACACCAATTTAGTTCTCTCCGATAGCTGCGGTAGAAAATCTAATAAAACATAAGATATTAGATAGGAATATAATGATTCAAATATTTTATCAAAGACTGGGAGCGATAATTAATAATTTCACTCACAGTTTTAAGTAATTTTTTTATTTTTAAATTTAAATCATTAACTTTTCATTCAGACCATTTGAGGTGATCTACTTCAGCATATACCAAATATGAAACTTTTTCTTGTAAAACAATTATCATAATCATTTTAAATCATTCTAAACATGATATTATTTTATTGAAAACCAAAAATAATTAAACTGTTACTCGTATGGGAAGTTGTAAATCTCTTACTTTACAATATATTTTTCTTTTAACATGATTGCATCCTCTTTATATATATATATATATATATAAACTTTTTTGAACAACTTAATTTGAATATGAAACATATTTAGTAAATATTAAATGTCATACTATACAAAGATATTATTAATATTTTAGTTTTTTTTTCCCACAAGACACTTTCATATTTAAAAGATTAGATAATTTTTAATATGTAAAACTATTAGACTCAAGACCTTATCATTTATTCCTATTCCAGAAAATAGCATTCTGTGACATAATATGTTGGTAATGGCTTTATATAATTGAGTTATTTTTTTAAAAAGTACTTGATGTTTATAAAAGGAATCACCAACGGCTCATGTTAGAAGTGGAAAGACAAACACGGGAGACGATTGAAAATTGACTGTGGAATAAAAGAGTGACTTTTCGTGGATGGTATATTTAGTAACACGAAACTTCCCAGCCATTGCTCTACTTTCAACTGCCACACACACGTCCACGCGTCATTATAGTTGAGAGGGAGAATTGCGTTAATTTTCTGTAGTCTGATCATGCAATATAAAAAATTTTAATCATAAGATGACATTCACAACCATTAAATTTGCACATTTTAGTATAGTTGTCAAAGTGGGTTGAAAATCTCAACCGGTCCCACTTAGTGGATTAAGCGAGGTGATCCGTTTAACTCACCAAAAAATAAAAAAATAAAAAATTATAAAAATTTAAATGTGACTTTTTATAAACATATGTCTTGTTTAATCAATCAATTTCTATATCAATATAAATAAACAAAAAAATAACTAGATAAAAACCAAGTTTAAACGAATTAAAACAAATAAAGTAATCTAATAATTCAATGATTCATTAATAATAAAAATATGATTATGAGCAGAATATTTAAATCTAGTAAATTACAAAATAATATAGACAATACAACATATACATTATAGTTAATTTTTTGAAATAGAAAAGTGCAGTGGACTGGAGCACTAGACTGAGTGAGTGAAAAATTAAAAAAAAAAAAAAAAAAACAGCCAACCTACTTAACCTGCGAGCTGGCTCATTTAACTCGCGAGTTAAATGGGTCGAGTTGATAACGGGTTCTCAAAAAAATCTCTCAACCCAACCCACCTCTTAAGTGGGTTAAACGAGCTTGATCCAGTGGGTCGAACCCGTTTTGATGGCTCTACATTTTAGCATCAAATACAGAAATTTTTTTTTCCTGTGCAAACCTCAATTCTCCATAGGCCTTGTTTGAGGGTGCAGATTCTCTCCCATTCCAGTTGGTGCATTTGATCATCATCACTATTCATTTATTATTATTATTATTATTATTATTATTATTATTAAAGTATTAAATTTTTTGAACGAAAACATATAATGTGTTGCATTTGAAGTCACCCTTCATACCACTGCTGTTGGAGTCGCTGCCAAATTTTGAAAGTAAAATCTTATGGAAAAGTATTGCATGAAAGAAATGATTTGTGTTTGATAAAATTATTTGTTTGATAAATCTTTCATAAATAATTTTTGACTAAAACAGACGTATTGTATATATTTCACTTTGTAATCAATATTATTATCTACATAAATAAATAATATCAAATATTTTTTTGTTTAATTTTAATTCTTTATTTAATCAAAAAATATAAAAGAAAATAATATCTAACATATGTGCAATCTTTAGTACAACTGAAAAATAGTTACAGTTATCATGTGACATATTAAGAAGAAGAAATGTGACAATCTCATGTCAAAATATATTTATTGTATGTCAATTTAAATTAATTTATTATATCTATATTTTGACATTAATATTTTTTTGATTTTATTTATGAATCTAATTTTTTTTAAATAAATTTATTTACCCTCTCTTCTTTTTATTTTTAACTAATCCCACAAAACATTAGTTCATAAATAAAAATAAATATAAAATTAGATATTTGGAGAGTTATTACAAAAATAAAGAAATTATAGGAGTAAATTAACAAATTTATAAACTAATATTTTTGTGGGAATATCCTGAAAATAAAAATAAAGTGGCTAAAGTAAAAAAAATTTACAAATAATTTTGAGTTCATTAATAAAACTTAAAAAATATAAAAGTTATAATATAAATATAATAAAGTATTTTAAGTTAGTGTACAACCAACATATTTTAACTCATTATTATTATGTGTCTTTTTCTTAGTAGGTCACATAATGATTATATTAATACAACTAATTTTTTAATTATACGAAAGAATTTACTTAATCGATATATAAAACATTTCAATCAAAATGAATACATATAAAATATGAACTAAAATAAATATATAAATAATGAAAGCGGAATTGAAACATGTAATTGAACATGATCACAAATTAGGAGAATAAATAAATCAACAATCTGACCTGATGAAGACGACTGAGTATTGGTTGAATCTAATAAGTTCAACCCACAAACAAGTTCAACTCACAATGCCCAAAAGCGTTTCTCAGAGTATTTTGATGCAGAGAGAGAGTGACAAATTTAATGTTTCAAAGCTAGAGTTTCAATGTGTTATTTATAGGATTTTATTAAATAATATAATTAATCAATATTATTCAGTAAAATCCTCCAGAATCTTTAAATAATTAATCAATATTATTTAGTAAAATCCTCCAGAATCTTTAAAACAAGTTTAAATTTAAATTAAGCCCATAAAATCTCTCTTTGGATAACAATCTTGAATTAGTAATCTGACGGGATGATTACTAATACTCTTGGGCTGTAAGTTGGGTTTCTGCCCAGCGGGCTTGTAGATAATCGAACCCATCACCGATTATCCACACATATTAAAATAAAACCCAATCCATTCTCAGTTTATAAATTATAACATTAATTGCCTAATTAGAATTAATAAGATACTAATCTAATAAAATAATTAATGCTAATCCATATAATATTAAAAATATTCTAACAATCTCCCACTTGGATAGCATTAATTACATTATTAGGTCAATAAACAAATACATAATTAGGCAATTAATATTCTCATAAACACATGAATATGTGTATATTTATAAACCATATAAAATTCAGAAATGAAACTGCACACAAAGATCGCTGAATCCGATAGGAAAACAAGTGATATTAACATTGTTATAAATTAGTTTCAATATTTGAATAGAATGGAATACAAAACGAAATTTGAAGCATCATATTACGATGCAAAAGTCACTTTTATGACTTAACTCTGAAATTTGGTGTTAAATTGCACCACAAAAGCCCCTTAAGGACTCAATTCATAAATTTGGTGTTAAATTGCACCACAAAAGCCCCTTAAGGACTCAACTCATACTCCCACTAGACCAAGGCTACATCAAAACTCAACAAGACCCATATAAGTTATACAATTTGAATTACTCTTATAGGTAGGCATTGGTCAATAGATCCGTCATCATACGCTCACTACAAATGTGAACCATGTGAGTCTGAGATAACAAAAAATTCAGAAATGAAATTATGGATCAAGGATATCAAATCTGATAAGGAAAGCATTGTTATAAATGCCAGCAAAATTTCAATTCTGAATTATATCTAAAATTTTGGCATAACCAAAACATTGAATCCGATAGGGAAACAAATGTTATAAGTGCCAAAATATGCCAAAGTGTTCCTTAAGAACACAACTCAGACTCTTACTAAAACAACACATCAAAATTCGAATATACCCAAGAGTCATATATTTCCAAAACTCTAATGGGTTTGTGTTGATAAACGGATCACCTAAAATGAGTATGAGATATACAGATCTTCTCTCCAACAAACAGGAATTGACTATCAAAATTTGATATAACTGAAATTCCTGTAACTTTGAGAGAAGCGTATAATAGAGTCATGTCGCAACAAAATGGTCAAAACTTAAAATATACACATGACGGAAATTGATTTCCTTGACCATATTCCTTAAAGAGTGACCATCACAAAACTAGCGACATACTCTTCACTTATATATATATATATATATATAAGGCAGTTGTAAATGTCCATTTGACACTTCTCAATAAAACAACTCCTTTAAAAAAAAAAAACATCATATAGATGTAATCAGAAATGGGTTCAAAATCATCATAACTATCTCTGTAGCTTTCTAATGATCATGCCTAAAATTACTTAAATATATCTCCCAAGCACACTAACATGGAAAAAACAATGTTCAAACATGTGCACACTTAAGTCTAATTGATTCACATGGAACTTTGCCCATCAAAGTTCTCTCTTCATCATTTAGGATATAACGATTTAAGCAACCTATCACCTGCACAAGTGCACAAGGAGTGCAAAAATACATATCAAATTTATTGAGCACTCGTTCAATATAAGCTGCCTGAGATAAACCAAGAATACCACAAGATCTATCACAGTGAATTTGAATTCTCAAAATAAAAAATGATTCACCTAAATCTTTCATATCAAAGTGGCATGACAAAATCTGTTTTGTCTCATTTAATAAGCACACTGAGTTATTGGCTAATAAAATGTCATCCACACACAGCACATCCTCGTACAAGTCTTCATATGAGATTACAGTGCCTACATAGCTAATTGTAATCAAACTTCCTTCCAATCCAAGGATGGTTTATTATTCTTATTGCTTTTCTTAAGTCCATATGGTTTCTTGCCATAGGCATTGCCTTCACTTTTCTTTCCTTTTCAATTTCATATTTCCAGCCTTGCTGGATGGACCATGTGAAATATAGTTCACTAATTATGAGAATTCACCTTATTTATTGATTCTTCCTCTTGGGTCATTTTAAACATCATATGATTAATAGACCACTCTAACTCTTAGGAATTATAAGTGGTTCTCAAGACCCCATATTCAACAGAAAGGGATTAGGGAACTCTATAAACTAGGTTGCTCTCATCCAAGTCCACATCTAGGATTTCAGCTTGTTGTAACAGTTAACAAGCTTCATCATGTGCTCACACACTTATGACACTTCATTATAGTGAGTGTTATCTAGCAAAGAGAGATAATAGACCCTTTTAAGTCTTATCAAACTTCTTAAATTTCTTACTAACCACTTTAAGATATCAATTACGGTGTCCTTCTTAGGAATACGTTGTCTGATAGTCTTCACAATCGTATACTTAATCACAGACAGACAAATTTTATTGGACTCATACCATTGCTTATGGTAAGCCTTGTCAACAGCGCTAGACTCAGCGGTGAGATTCACTTGCTTAGATTCTCTCATACCTAAACTTCCATTGGTGATCACCAGATACATATTAAGGGACTCAATCCAATTATCGTAGTCTATTCTTTTTAGAGTTTTCACCATAAATAGTTGTAAAAACAGAGAAGCTGAGGGAAAACAAATAGGAAACATATAATTATGTCCCAGACACATAATTATATATATAACAAAGTTTCCGTAACAAGACTCAGCTTCAGCAACTATGTAACAAAATACTTATCATATCCTACCTAAGGGCTCAGATTATGATAAATCAAGAAAACTCATGCACACCAGGAAAGCTCATTATCAAAAGAAATGACACAAAATGCACCCACAATCTCCATATCGATAGGATATAAGAAACCATGAATACATCAATCAGCAAATCGTCGCTAACAAGCCACAAAAAAGCTTTATTAACAAAATTATATTGACAATGTCACACCGATAGGGCATGTCTATTATCAACATAATATTTACATACACTCTCTCTAGTGGACTTATCACAATATTTAGAATCATCCCTCATAATGGTAATTAAATTATGCAAAAAAAGTGTTGGAAGTTAAATGACAAATATAAAATTTATAAAAGACATATCACCATGATTGGGCTCACGATAGGCGAGCACATAATCAGGCGTATGTGAACCAAAGTCATTACAATTTCCACGCACAACATACTCATTTTAACGCATGTGCTTAAATTAGGAATAAAATCTAATAATTAATGCAAAGAAATTAATTATAATTTATTTACACATAATCAGGGAGAGTGAACTGAACATATTGTTCCGTATTATGTCTAGTCTTTACATAAAATTTTTCATGTCAAAATTCTTATCCTAAGCTTGTTATAGCTTACACAATATTTCCCTAGATATTTCAAAATATTTATCTAACCTCAATCTTTTCTAATTCGACCCTTCTTAGACCTTAAATGAGCTCATAGAAGGTCATGGTAACAAAATTTTAAGATAAATGACCATAGGCCAAAAGAGATTGGTTATACAATATTATGGTGTGTTCTAAACTCAATTATATTGTCACACCATAGCCAACCCTTTTTACCCTTACATTACCATAAAGACCATTCAAAAAAAGAAGAAGGAAAAGGAAGAAGAGAAACTAGAATATGCTAAATCATGTTACGAAGATGAGATTAGAGAAAGGAAATTTAAAAAAATTTCATAGTCCATCAAACCGTGGCTCTGATACCATTTGAAAGCGGAATTGAAACATGTAATTGAACATGATCACAAATTAGGAGAATAAGTAAATCAACAATCTGACCTGATGAAGACGACTGAGTATTGGTTGAATCTAATAAGTTCAACCCACAAACAAGTTTAACTCACAATGCCCAAGAGCGTTTCTCAGAGTGTTTTGATGCAGAAAGAGAGTGACAAATTTAATGTTTCAAAGCTAGGGCTTCAATGTGTTATTTATAGGATTTTATTAAATAATATAATTAATCAATATTATTCAGTAAAATCCTCCAGAATCTTTAAATAATTAATCAATATTATTTAGTAAAATCCTCCAGAATCTTTAAAACAAGTTTAAATTTAAATTAAGCCCATAAAATCTCTCTTTGGATAATATTGATTAATTATATTATTAAATAAAATCCTATAAATAACACATATGATGCCCAAAATGACTAAAGATTTGAAAGCGGAATTGAAACATGTAATTGAACATGATCACAAATTAGGAGAATAAATAAATTAACAATCTGACCTGATGAAGACGACTGAGTATTGGTTGAATCTAATAAGTTCAACCCACAAACAAGTTCAACTCACAATGCCCAAGAGCGTTTCTCAGAGTGTTTTGATGCAGAGAGAGAGTGACAAATTTAATGTTTCAAAGCTAGGGCTTCAATGTGTTATTTATAGGATTTTATTTAATAATATAATTAATCAATATTATTCAGTAAAATCCTCCAGAATCTTTAAATAATTAATCAATATTATTTAGTAAAATCCTCCAGAATCTTTAAAACAAGTTTAAATTTAAATTAAGCCCATAAAATCTCTCTCTGGATAACAATCTTGGATTAGTAATCTGACGGGATGATTACTAATGCTCTTGGGCTGTGAGTTGGGTTTCTGCCCAGCAGGCTTGTGGATAATCGAACCCATCACCGATTATCCACACATATTAAAATAAAACCCAATCCATTCTCAGTTTATAAATTATAACATTAATTGCCTAATTAGAATTAATAAGATACTAATCTAATAAAATAATTAATGCTAATCCATATAATATTAAAAATATTCTAACAAATAATACATCGAAATAAAATATATACGGATAGAAAATACAAGAACCCAAAAAGATAAAACTGTATTTTAAAAACGATAAGGACTTGTGTAATCTATATATAGACACACACGTTATGCATTTGCTGGAAAGATAAGTAACAAAATCTTTTTTTCTACAATTAATAAAAGATAAATTCTTTAGTGCAACTTTAACATTAGCTGCATTAATGCAATCATTACATGATACATTAAATAAAATATACGTGATAAGGATATGTCATATTATGTTAATTGTATAATAATTTTAAAATAATTTGTTATATTTATATTTTGACTCATTATTTTTAGATTTTATTTATGAACCATAAATTCTTTTTATATTTTTCAATTTACTCCCTTTATTTTTTATTTTTCAATAACCTATAGAGAAATATTAATTTATAAATTTGTTAACTCACCTATATTTTTTCTTTATTTTTTCAATAACTCCATAATTCATTAATTTTACTCTATTTTTAATTTATTGATAAATGTTTTGTGAGGTTACTAAAAAAATAAATAGTAGAGAGAATTAATTTAAAATTTTTAAAAAAGTTTTAAGTTCATAAATAAAATATAAAAATAATAAGTTATTTAAGTAGACATACAATTAATATATTTTAATAGTTATCACCACTTATCTTTTTTTCAATATGTCATATAATAATTATATTAGTGTAACTAATTTTATATCTACACAAAAAATGAAACCTTAAAAAATTACTCAATTATTGCTTAGCAAAAGTTTAGAAATTAAAGAGTGGCATGCGGGCTTAAACCCATGTTCATTAAAAAGTGGTCAATATCCGCCAGGGTCGCCGCAAGTCCCCTTCTTTTTCATTATCTTCCTTCTTGCCGACAATGCGATTGCGCGTTTCTCTTCGGACACGTACGGTTTAAGTTCTGTTAAGATTCTAAGAAGTTGCCTACCGAGTGCTCCTTTGACTACTTATATTTTGAGTTCTATTAATTTTTTTTATTTGCATGAATAATGATTTCAAATATTAATTATTAATTTTAATTAGAAATTTTAATCATTTTATTTTAGCATGATATAAAAATAAAATCATAATTAATATAAAAATGTTTTAATTGAAACAAATTCATCTTTTATATATATATATATATATATATAATAAATATACCAAAATGCACCAAAATAATTATATACGGGAAAGAGAAGAAGAGGGAAAAACTTTGGGTAGAAGATGATAAAAAGTAATCTAAAAACTGATGTTTTAATTTAAAAATAAGTGTAGAAAGTTATCAACACTAAAAAATAAATCAAATGTAAATCCTTTTATAAATGAAATAAATTACTAATTTAATAAATTAAAACCCAAACCCATTGACCCCACCGGATTTCCTGTGATTTACATATAGTAGAAAATATTACTTACAAATAAGTTTAGAAAGTTATCAAACACTACAAAAATAACTCCCCAACTCTTTAGATTTATTCTTATTTTCAAGTTATAAACTAATCTTTGATGGGATTATTAAAATTAAAAGTAATAAAAAATTATTCTTAAAAACTAAGAAATAATAGGATAAAAGATTTTATGATTAATACTCTGAGTAATAAATGTACAAAAAGTCAAATTCACTAAGTTGAAATGTTCTATATCATTTATGTATCTCTTGATATTACAATTAAAACTGGAATATATTAACTATATTTTTAAATTTATATATATCTAAAATATTAGTTCCAAGCTTTCATCCCTTATTGTTCCAATTTATCATATGTCCTCGGAGGGAGTTTATCCCTCCCAAAAAACACTAGGTACTTTTTATCAAATGGCATAAAATGTACCAAGTAAATTTTTTATTTAATTTTAATAAATAATAAATTTTAAATGTTTTTTAATACAAGATAGAACTCGGTTGAAGAGAAAAATAATAAATTAGATAGTGTAAGAAATAGACTTTAGATTGTTAGAAGTTGTGTAATATTTTTTTTCAACAAAATATTATCCTATGTAAAATAGATTTAATATTATGTTTTTATAAACTAGGGTAATTTTTTGGAACAAAAAATTAATATTTGTTAAGATTAAATTTTAAAAAATTACGTCCAATCTATTCTGCGTCCATAAGCTGCAGGCAGGTTGCTATAATAGTAGGCAATTAATGAAGTCTTATTTAGTGCAAACAAACTTGTAATAGTCAATGTCTTGTCCCTCACCTCGCCACCCCCAATAACAAATATGTAAATAAACCAATGGGAGCGAATATATATAGCTATAAAGTGTATGGTTTCTTTTTTGTTTTTTGTTTTTTTTGGGTTGCTTATGGTCATGCGATTGCGCGTTTCTCTTTAGACTCATACAGTTTATTAAGATTCTAAGGAGTTGCCTACCGGGTGCTCCTTGGACTAATTATATTTTGAGTTCTATTAATTTTTTTTATTCGTATGAATAAATGATTTCAAATATTAGTTATTAATTTTAATTAGAGAGTTTAATCATTTTATTTTATCATGATATAAAAATAAAATCATAATTAATGTAAAAATATTTTAATTGTAACAAATCCATCTTATATATATAATAAATATATCAAAATGCATCAAAATAAGTATATGCAGGTAAGAGAAGAAGAGGAAAAAACTGTAGGTAGAAGATGATAAAAAGTAATCTATAAACTGATGTTTTTATTGAAAAATAAGTGTAGAAAGTTATCAACACTAAAAAATAAATCAAATGTAAATCCTTTTATAAATGAAATAAATTACTAATTTAATAAATTAAAACCCAACCCCATTGACACCACCGGATTCCCTGTGATTTACATATAGTAGAAAATATTACTCATAAATAAGTTTAGAAAGTTATCAAACAATAGAGAAATAAATGACAAATAAATACAATAATGAAACTAATTTCTTATTTACATATTTATATTTGCTGATGAACCCAGTTTCTGCCTATGTGGCAATTCATTCCCCAACGGGATCACTTTGCCTCGCTTTGCTTACGGTACTCTCTTTTGGCGCCCAATTATGATTGAAGGCTTAATTTCTTTGATTAAGTGCTCCATCTCACGCTTTTTCCACTTCCTTATTCCTCCCAACAATTCAACTTCAAGCAGGATAACTGCTAGAGTTCTTGCAACACCACTGAGGTACTGATTGATATATATATATATATATATATATATATATGTGTGTGTGTGTGTGTTTTATAATATCGTTTCTTCTTTTTTCTGATTCTGACTAAAGATAAAAAAAAATTATCTATTGAAGGGCCTCAAGTTTGGATTCTACTCCATCACTTCACACTGTTTATGCTTATTTCACTGGTTTGCTAGTTACTTTGATTGGAATCAAGTACCAAGGATCTAGCAGCGACCCCTTTAAAGAACATCCCACGATCATGACGCTTTTTCTCATAACAATATTAGACTATGTCCTTGCACTCATAATTTTCCCATCAAATCAAGTCAATGATCACTCACCCAATTTAAAGCTTATGGTGTGCCATGTTTCTGGAACTTTTGCCTGTGAGTTACTTGTGTCGGTCCTCGTCTCTCCAATCCGGTGGTTTATCATTAATGTGTCTTCTATTATGGTGATAGCGACCTTGTGCTTGTTTCACCATTTTCTATTTTTATTTAAAGAGCTATATATACCTTAAGAGAATCAGAGGCGCCAATTCTCACGTGTTGGCGTTCCTTTCCGGAGCGTGTTTCTTTCTTTCCCGTCGAAGCGTTATCTCTCTCTAAAATTTGTTCTCGTAATCGACCACAATTTCGTCAATTCCTAGGGTTTATCCATCCTCTCTCTAGAACCAGATTTCCAGATGGCCGGTCTGTAGGTATTTGGATTGTGCTTTTGTCCTCCCACATCCCAGTTGTATGCGCTCTTCTAGGGTTTCTCAGCAGTATCGGTAGGACGTACCGACCATAAAAGCAGTCACAACAAGATAGAACCCGACGCCAAACCGTTTGAGCGCAGGTCTGATGCCGACGAAGGAGATGACCGTGTAGGGCAGTGTGAGAAATGAAAGTTTTAGACGTTGATGCCGATCAAGGCTGAACATATATTCCTTTCCTAATTCATGTAAAAAACGCTTCCAGTTTGCATACACTCGCATAAGAGTCTACCTACTATCTTTTGGTTTTCTGGCAGTTCCACTTTGGGTTAGTACGTACACAAGCATGAATAATGAAGGTTCAATATCTCCTTCATGAGTACTAAAGCAACCCCTTCAAAGAACCCCCTGTTGTCATGATGCTTTTTCATTGTTTTATTCTAAGCGTCATAAGGGTCATTTTGCAAGCATTCTGTGCCATTCCATCAGTATCTTTTATCTCATAGTTCATAACAACCATAAATTCTAAAAATTCATTCCCATTTTCTTTACTATTCTCACTCCTATCCATCGCAATTCTGACAAGTAAAGCAGCCATGTAACTAGTTTCTTTTTTTTTAAATTATTGTTACGACCTTAAAACTGAATTTGAAGGCCATTCAATGAATTAGAAGTATTAAATAGTCTTACGCGTCTGTTCAGCAGACAAACTCTGTTCATTATGATTGTCATGAGGTGACACCACCATAATTTTTTTCTTACATTCAAATTTACATGACGGATTAATAAAAATTCACTATAAAGTTAAATAAGTGTGAAAGAATCATATAATCTAAAAGGCCTAAATGTTTATTCAATATATTATTATTATTATTTTTTTATCAACCTTAAGTTTGAGAATGTGTTTAAATTACAACCGTCAAAGAATTTTTATAGGCTGATTTACAATTTATATTAAACTTATTTTTCCATCAAAAGATTATGCCTCCGGCGCAATAAGAGTAACATATGTTTATTGACCGTTCTAATTAAGATATGAGAATATTCAAATTATGTTTATAGGCATCTATTAATGGATTAATTCTTTGATAAAATTACAAATATGTAGACGAAATTTTGTAATAAATTCAATCTGGTGGTATTGAATATAAAGGATATTAACCTATTATTTTTACTAGGTAATTTATTACAAAACACCTACCAATTTTTGACAAAAATGACATGGGTTTATGTTAATTGATAATGATTAAAAAATATCCTGCTATGAAACAATTAATTGCTAGAAATAAGGATAAGGGGAATAGATAAATGTAACAATAATAACAAACCTTTAACAAAGCTAATTAAGCAAGAATCCATGGATCAAATTCTGTAACTATTTTCTATTTCCAGTTCATGTCTTTTTTGTCGCCTTTTAGGAAGGTATGTTAAACATAAAAAAATTACATCGTTGACCACTTTCATATTAATTAGCATGGAACTTTCTCTATCATTTACGACTTTTTTTTTTTTTAAATGTAGTAACATATATGGTATTTACTATTTAGGAAAGAGAAGGAGAAGCATTTGACTCTTGCTAACCATTTGACTAGAGCTTAAGTTATACTCTTGCTCATTAATAAAAATAAATTTCTTTATATAAATTGATATAGATCTAATCCTAAATTTCATTTAACTAATAAACAAGAATTTATTGTGTTTTGCAATATATGAAGTCATATTGAATGAAAGGGAGACGGTTGTCCGATTTGCTGATCCGCGTCATTTCCGCGTTGAAATTTCAAAGATAACAGTTTCTATTTCGCTTTGTCGCCACCAATGCTCGTCTGAATTAACTTTATTACTTTGCGTCGACTATCTCTGCTTCTTATGTGTCTTTCCACCCCATAAGGACCACAACTCACCATAACATCTATACCTTCCTTGTCCTAATGAACGATATTATACTTCGATAGTTCAGTTTATTATCGTACTGCACCTTAGACTCTCCTTGCCATCTTCAGCTTCTCTGGCAGTTCCATTTCTTAAGTACACAAGTATGAATAATGGAGGTTCTACTTCTTTCTTCAGGAGCTCCATCTCAAGCTTCTTTCGTTGCATCTTTCTTCCTCCCAACAGTTCAACTTCAAGTAGCATTACTGCAGGAGTTGATACAACGCCACTGAGGTAACTCTCTCTCTCTCTCTCTCTCTCTCTATATATATATATATGTGTGTGTGTGTGTGTGTGTGTGTGTGTTCTAGATATTTTCTTCTTTTTCAGATTCCGACTCAAAAATTTAAAATTACTGGTTGAAGGGCCTTAGGTTGGGATTCATGTACTGCTGCACCTCACACTGCTTACGCTAATCTCACTGGTTTGCTAGTTACTTTGATTGAAATCAAGTATGAAGGATCAGGCAACAACCCCTTCAATGAACATCCTGCCGTCATGATGCTTTTTCTCATAGCAATATTGGTGCATGCCATTGCAGTTGTAACTTTCCCATCAGATCAAATCAATGATCACTCTCCCAATTTGAAGCTTATGGTGTGCCATATATCTGGAACTCTTGCCTGTGAGCTGCTTGTGTTGAACCTCGTCCCTCCAATTTGGTGCTTCGTCATTAATGTGTCTTCAGTTATAGTGGTACTGGCCTTGTGCTTGTCCTATTATTATCTGTTCCACCTCTTCAATCACAATATGGAAGGGCAAACGAATGAAATGGTAGGCGCGGAAGCTACCACAGACAGCATCGACTACGTAATTATTAAGTTTGCTTCTTCAGTGACGAACATTGTAACAAGTTATATATATATATATATATATATATATATACGCACACAAACACACACACCTTTGCAGTTGCCGTAGTAGCTTTATAATATTAATGTTATTCATTCATTCGCTCCCTCTCTCCTCAACATGTTGGCACTTATCTAACTTTTGAAGGAAAGGCTATATATGGAATTCTTTCTTTGTCATTATATACCACTTTTCTTTTTTCAAAAAATTCAAACATAATTATATACATCATTTTTTATGTCAGTTTATCCTTGACTATCAAACATATCTTAAAAATTTTCATTTATGTTATGCGCTTGTTACCTTTAACCAAAGGTTAAGCTTACTGAGTGTCAACATCTTAGTAGCGGAGCTAAGAATACAAAGTTCCAGGGTCAAAGATGAACTAAAGAAAAAGTAAGATAATATATATATATATATATATATATATGTGTGTGTGTGTATGTATAAAAGTTTTATCACAAACATATTATAGGAAAAAAATTGATATTTAATCAAATAATATATATTCAGAGTCAATATTATTAAAAAACTAACAACCTCATGTTGCTATACTCATTTTCTTCAATTAAAATATTTAAGATTTTATCATAAGTGAAAATATAAAACAACTACACCAAACACACTCATTTTTTTTTTTAAAAAAATTATTATTATAATGTAGATAAAACATCAACTAATTATAAAATGAGAAATACAAATAATAGGATAACATCTTTATATATATATATATATATATATATATTTGTATATATATCAACTAATCTTTAAACAAAAAGGGTAACAATATATGGCAGAGAAAATTATTAATAAGGTGCAAACATGTAATAATTTTGCACAAAGTGTAGAGAAGGCATGAAAAAAAATGAACCATGAAGCAATGAAACAAAAATTAATAAATTATTATATTAAATAATGAGATGAAGACATTCCTAAATAGATAAAAAATTTGAGAAAGGTGTAAAATTTGAACAATAAGAAATGGATTGGGCTGAAGAAGACTAAGTGAAGGTAAATAGTGATGCTGAGTTTTGATTTTACATATGTATGTAAATAAGTTAAGATTAAAAATGAAAAATAAAATATTTAAAATAAATAAAATATACAAAAGTATGACTGAACTGCAATTAAATGAATATAATTAAGTACTTTTAAAAAATAAAAAGCATAGTATAATAATATGTAAAGAAAAGTTAAAAAGAAATTTAGGAGTTATAGTCATATATATTGGCCCAAAAACACAAATCTCTACTTGTAGATAACCAAACCAAAAAAAAAAAAGGAAAAATGAATCAATTGTTTTCTATAGTTTAACTTAATTTTTGAACTGCTCCTTATACCTTATGTTTTTTCAAAACACTCTTTACACTTTTAGAGAATTGCATATTAGTCCTTGCGCCATTTGACATATGCTGACGTGACATGCGTATTTGGATGATAAAAATTCCAATTGAGAGGAGTCACAGTCCACATTTTCTTGGTCAGTTGTGGATGGAAGAAGAAGAGCAGGTTTTCACAAATCAGAAAGTAATCGTGATTAACAAAATGTTTAAATAAAAGGTAAGGAAGAAATCTATAGAAGCATTTGTTGAGAAATAACAAAGGGCTGCTCACCCCAAAAATAAAAGCATAAAGTTATTGCAGGAATATAAATTATATATATTTAATATAAATATTTTGTAATTATTCTACTTATATATATATATATATATATATATATATGTATTTGTATATGCCAATGATATATTAAATTAAAAGGTATGATCACATGTATGTTATACTTATGTGCAATAAAATAGTATAAAACATGCATAAAAAAGAGTAAAAATTTTAAATAAATCCTATTTTAATTATGTATTTCATTAATTAACTTTTGATCAATTATAAACTGATTTTAAGTATAAATAAATAAAATCTATAGATAGTTGATGGTAATAATAATAATAATAATAACTATAGTATTTTATACAACTATAGGTAATAAAAGATTATAGAGCCAGTGACAATGCATATGCAAAGAATAAGTTGGGGCATATTAAAAATAAAATAGGAAAATATCTTTAAAATTGAATAAATGAATATTAAATAAAGTGAAAGAATGAGGAAAATAAAAAAAAAATAATAAGATAAAATAGTGATGTTTAATCTTTTAAATTTTAGTCTATTAGCATAAAAGTGTAAACAGAAACATTTTATTTTAATATTTTAAATTTTGGTAAGATATTATTTTTAAGGTTTGTTATTTCTTTTAATTTTATCATTCACAAATACTTACAAAATTATTAAATATGGCAAATATGATGAGAAAATAACAAGTTTAGTCCTTCACTTTTTTGTTTGTGTCCATTTGGTCTTTCCATCAATTTATTTTGACAAAATAGTTTATCAAAAATTCAAAAATAATTAAGTAATTCCTCAAAGTGGTTATGAGTGACTCGTCCTTAATTTAAAGAGAGATTAATTTTAATTACTGTTAAACTTTTAAAGAACTATTTTAATATTACAAATTTGTAAAATATCAAATTGACACTAGAAAAAAAAAAGACTAAAATAACACTTTTCTCCATGTATTAATATGTGAATTATAAATTATATATATATATTATATGAGTTGAGGGAGGGCCAAGGCCCCATTGGTTCCCCCTCCCTCCGCCATTAACCGCAAGTTTTCTAGAAGAAATGATAGAATTAAATTTCATGTTACAATGGGAGATAGATAAATAAATCAATGATAATTAATTTTACTTATTTGATAAAGCACTAAGTGCAGTTATGATATGTTAGTAGAGTGAACAATTCACTTTGTCCAAGTCTTTTGTACATAAAAGTTAGTGAGTGTTTAAAGAAAAAAAGAGAATATTGATGAGCCAAAATGTTTTGATGATTGCTTAAAAAAAATGAGTAAATTATTTATCGTTCAAAATAATTATCTTTATTTAATAAATAAAATATTCAAATTATTTATCAAAAGAAAATGGTAAGTCCCTATTTTATCTCAACTGTTTAGAACTATCAAATTTAAAATTAAATATGTTTATAGAATATTTCTCTTACTAGTCATTAATACAATAGGATAACTACTGATAAGAATTGATTACAGGTTGGGGCCTTTAGCTAATAAACTTGTAGGTAATTCAACCTATCACTAGTCACTAATTCTCTGGGCTCTGCATTTTGAAATTCTCTCCTTCTTTTCTTTGGCACTGTAACACCCAACTTTGAAGCTCATTTCCTCCATTTGTGATGTATCAATTTCTTGAATGTTCTAATAGAAAAATGAAAGAAACTTAAAAGCAAATCAACTTCAAATGAAAAATGGGGAACGAACAAGGGATGAGAGAGATGATCCGAGTATGAGTAGAAAGTAACCTACAAATCACCAGTATTGCATACTCTCCTCAGTTGTGGATGGAAGAAAGTTGACTTGGGGAGCTTAAGGCCTGGCTTCGAAAACATAGAGTTTCATAGAGAGGAGGTCGAAAGAGAAAAATGTGCTTCTCATTAAAAGATTTACTGTTGAACCTCATTTGAATCATCCACTTTGCATCAAAAGCAAGTTTTCGGTGGATCAAGAACCGGACGTCGGAGATCCCATTAGCAGCATGGAGATTCTAGCATGGCATGAAATATGCGAAAGAAAATCGTGGCCTTCATTCTGTGGACTTGCTCAGTTCTTGCAGAAACACCATGATTTTGTAAGACCGCCCATTCCTTGCTTGGGTGACTTGGATCTAGCTTCTTACTAGGGTCACCTAATGTGGCGTTTTTCTTATCCAAGTGGACGTGCCATGCCTGCATGTGCAAGCCACATCATCATATGTTTTAACAGTGTTAAATGTAAGTATAATGGCAAAGACCAATATGTAATTTTTGGAAAGTATAAGATGTGATTTGAAAAAAAATAAAGTGTAGGGACTAATTTAAATTTAAGTTAAACTATATGACCCAATGATTAATTTTTCCAAAACAAAATGAATCGTATTGCTACCTCCATTCAAGTGATTTCACTAATTTGCAGATTTGGTTAAAGAAAAAAAAAAAGCAAAAACTCTATTATAAATTCGTACCTTTTTCCATTGACTTCAAGTCGAATTTCTTAATATTAATGCAAAAGTGTAATAAATTCATATACAGTACGTGTGATCTTTTGAATAGCTTGTGTGTTTACTGATTTTTCCTTTAACCTGTGACTCTTAGTCATATAATTTTGACGGTTTGTTGGCCCAACAAATTAATGAATGCTTTTTTTTACGGGAAGTTGGCACACCATGCATGTATTTGAAGGATGCAACTAGCTCTAGCTGATTTCATATCCAATGTTCGGCTTTGCCTCATTCCACACTAGGATAGGCATAAATAGACAAATGGCAAATGTTGAACGTAAAGACATAATTCTTTGATTGTATAATGACCTACCAAACCGGGAAAAAATTCTTTTGCAACCCATTTTTCATTAAAAAAATTTTACATTTACATGTAGTTTTTTTTTAAAAAATTTATTACCAAGTTTTGAAATTAAAATAATGAGAAATATAAAATTCTTCAATAAGTGTATGATTTTTACAGATAACTATAATTTTTTAATTAAACCATATACTTATTATCATATTATTAAAAAAGTATACACTTATCATATTTCAATTAAAAATATGAAAATTGTAAATATGTTAAGTCCTTTTCCTGTATTCAACTGATTCATTCAATCTCAATATTACGAGATTGAGGGAACTTGCGAGTAAATATTATTTGCTAAGAGGTTTATTTTGGCGAGAAAGAGAGAGAAGCATTGAAGTCTTTGCTAAAACCATCAAGCGGTGGCTAAGTTGTACTAATTGCTTGTAAATGATACGTAATGGTTGAGATTAATATAGTTTTCTAATGGCAATTTTGCAGGACAGAGGTGACGAGTGCTTCCTTAATCTTTATCTTTATCATTAATTATATCTCACATCACTACAAGAAAAAGACTTATTTTTGAAGGTCAACATTGTCAAAAAAAAAAAAATCTCTAGTTGATGATATTTATATTTACAACGATCATTTAATCATCAATGATCATCAAAAAAATTATTATCAAAAAAAGTATTTTGAACAATTATATCGACTGGAAAAGCATTTTTGACAATTATTGATTGTTGAAACACTTTATCAAATGTCCTCAACATTTTTTACTGCTATTAAAAACGTCGATCATGAAGTATTTTTGACAATTATGATAGTCAAAAATACTTTTGTAATAAATCATTTTTTATAAGCTTGACCATTAAAAAAACATCAATAAGATTTTTAACACCAAACTCCCTCTTAGATTGTTCTCTCTCTCTTTTTTTTTTTATGTAGATAAATTTAGTTAATAATATCATTTATATAAATATTCATACTAAAACAAATGATGTAAATATTTGTCCAAACCTGAATATATATATATATATATATATATATATAATGAACCAACATGTTTCTCATCTAAATATTACAAATGAGTAATGTATTAATTGCAAAATTATTTAGAACATAAAATTACATTATGTCAATTCAAACATTTACAAAATAAATACAAAATATTATGTCTAACTTCTAGCATTTTCATACTTAAACATTATAGTGCAAAGTAATTTTAGAGGCATAGAGCCCATTTAGGTCTAACCTACAAAGAAAGAAAAAAGATTGAATTAGATTATGAAAACATTATATCATCAAAGCATGTAGTATAGAGCAAATAAAGACGGAAAAAGGCTATTAGTGTCATTGACACAACCTATTTTTAAGTACAAAATAGCACTTATGAAGATATCTATGCTACAAACCTTAACCTCTAACCTTAAACCCTAAACTCTAAAACACTCAAAACATCTATGTTATCTTTTCATTTTGTTTATGACAGATTAATTTAATTTGCTCGTTATTATCAAAATCTAACACAATTAATGAAAATGCATAGTCCTCATTCCAAGGTCTTGCTTTTAGAGAACTACATTATCTAATGCTTGGACCATCTCTATCTCTCAAGAATATCCCTTGCCTTTTGTAAACTCCAATTGGTGTACTAAACTATAATACTCTTTAGCTTTTTAGGTTTTAATTATTTGCTATATTTCTTCACAAATAAAGTAAGCTAGTTTATGCTAATATAGTTGTGACTTTTTTGGTTCACAAGCTATTTAGATCAATAACACTAATTAGAACAGATTCATAGCAGTATATGTCTACTCATCAGAAATAAATATATGCATTATTAATTATTATATGTTCATTAATTTTCATATTGAAATCCAAAAGCTTTTGTCAATGTTTAAAAGGACAAAGCGAAGGTGAGGCAATAACCAGAGACAAAGGAAGCATAATGGGTTATCAGTTTTCAATATCACACAACTCAACTAGATAATTATGAAATCCAAATCTTTAGCAGTCTCATGACTTAGTATTTTTAGATACTCATATGTGTACTCTATCTAGTATTGGGCACAAACAAAAAATAGAATTTTAATTGTAGCATTTGCAAATTTTTGTTCTTAGAAAGAATACAAGCATAAATATTCATGGTGTATGTTATTAATTAAATAATGAGCTATGGCTTAGTGGTAAGATCTTGGTGTACAAGTTTAATGGCAGGGGTTCAAGACCCAGCTTCCTCCTCTCTCATAATTTTTTTTGTGCTGCCACGTGTCCTAAATAGGTGGAATGACCAAATTGCCCCTCATTTTCTTTTTCTTCTTCTTCTTCCTAAGCATTTCTTTTCTACTGAACATTGCATTTCCTTCTTCCAACTTCTCCTTCCACTGTCTCTGCACAACCACTGTTCCACCACCGCCTTAGCCTTCCGGCCACGTCCCCCCATCACTAGTAGCTTGTTTCCTATCGCCGTGACTTAGTTTTTCGACAATAACACCTTTCTTTTTTGGTTCACGTGTGGCAGTCGTGAAAAGAGTGATTTCAACAGTTTCTTAGTGAGTTTTTCTCAGTTTTTCATAAAAATGTTGATGGTAGATGGATTTTCAATCCTTTCCCTTTGAATTTTAGCTTTAGAAGCATGGTTTTGGGCAAGATTTTGATATTGGTTCTCCTAGGGACTAAACTAAAATTTTTTTAGATTTTTAAGGTTAAACAGAGGATTTTAAAATTATGGAATTTAATGTTTTAAGCTGGTATTTTAGGAACACTATTATTGTTTATGCAATGATATCTTATTATTCTTTATAACTAAGCTTGGTTGAAGGTGAAAGGAAGAGTTAAAGTATGGTAATTAGGGATGAATTTGAATAATTAGAAAGTTTATAAGGTTTGGATTTAATTGATGAAAAAACTAAGCAAGTCATGTGGTGGAATCAAGGAATATGAGCTAAGGCTAAGATGTGATTGTTTTTAGTGGTAAATAAGGGAGTTTTACATATGTTGGGTTATGGAAATGTTATGAACTAAAAGAAGAAAACTCTTCTTAAATTGAATTATGTGTTGAGTTGATGTTATGAGTTAGTATGAGAATTATAGATATTTTGGTTTTTTTTAGTAGGTTTTTTCCATATATAAACTTGGTAGGAGGCATTGGAATGAGCTTAAATTAATGTGTATTAGTGATGGTAAATTGAGGAAATTGTACTTTTGTGATATAGGGATTATTTGGTGAACTATCTTTTAACAAAGAGAAATGAGGCAAGATTATTTTAGACTACTTCACTCACCAGGTAAGTAGTAGCTTTTCTAGCCGTATGACATGTTATATGGTGTATTTTACCGTTTATATCATTATATGATGGCATAGTCTGCTAGACTTAATTAGTCTTGAATTATGAATTGTATGTGATGTCATGCAAAAACCATAAAAAAGAAAGTTATATGAAAAGTGAGTACAGTATGAACTTATGCCTTATGACCGTCTGATTTAAAATACCAAAGGGCTAAGTTCCTTTGATCGATGATAAAATTACCCAAGGGCTAAGTACCTTTGACTGATGATAAAGTTTCCTGAGGGCTGTGGATTCTCGACTAATAAATTTATTTTCCAAAGGTTGTGTACCCTTGACTGATTAATTTTCTATGGAAATGAATCCATGATTGTTATTGTTATATTGCACGTAATTAATGCATGTTTAAGGCTTACTATGATAAGGATTTAAATGTTGATTCACAGAGTACTGATTATTTAAAAGGTTGGTGCCAAAAGGTATAGTATTGGACATTTGAGAAGTTATTATGCATTAAATTGCACAAAACTCTATATACCTAAAGGTATTATAATGGTTTTATTATTGGAACTCTACTCGTTTATATTTTATTTAATTTCAGGTAACCTTCCAGAGTAGTTTCCTAATCATGAGGGCTAAAAGAGCCTTACTGGTATTGCTAAGGATTTTATTCCATATTTTAATGGGGTTTTGTACTTTTGTAATAGTATAATTGCCAAAAATATAAATAACTGTAAATGAGTATAGATGACCACAAGTTGATTTCTTATTCCCTTATTGTAATTTAGTTGTTTCTAGATGATCTGATAGCTGAGCTCTCTTTATTGGATTTTGTTGTTTTTAGGCAGATATTTGTAGCAATTTCAAGATATCTTAGTTACAACAGAGACTCTGTAGAAATTTCTACAAAAATGTATGAATGTTAATATGCTTGGTAATAAGATTTCCATGAATTTTCATTATAACAAAGAAAACATATGCTTATTATATCATAGCATTGCAAACAAATTAAGCAAAATTTAAGAATTTAAATAAGTTACATATTGTAACACTATATTGAAAGAAATTTTATTTAATAATCATCTCAAATAGAATGGAATGGGAAAAAAAAAAGAATTAAAATTAAACTTGATATATCAACAAAGCTTAATTTCACTTAAGAATTATGTATTGAACAATGACAAAATTGTTAGTCATGTGTTTATGCTATAAAGGGTAATATTGAAAAGAAATAATTAATGAGTCATTCCATTCTATTCATTTTAATATAAGTTCCAAACAAAATGATAGGTGTCCTTCCCTTACCTCGTTAAAACTTCCAAATAACATATATACTCAAGCGACTTCACTTCATTCTATTTCATTCCATTAATGATCACTTCATTTCATCATCTCTTAAACTTTCAAATATAGCCTAAGGAAATACCAAACTATATTATGACTAATGCTATCATCTTTCTTAATCAATTTTGTCACTTAGTGTTACGTATATAGAATATCTTTGCCTTCAAACTCTTCTCATCAACCACTGAGGGTGCTCAATGCTAATGACATACTAGTCCTTGTTTATCAATGCTTTTAGTTTGCTTCCATTTTTTTGTCGAGTTGGACCTGTGATTAAGATATAAATAACTTTATAAGTCCAAAAGGGATCTATACCTCTTTGGCTAATAATACTTCAATAACCGATTTGTCCATCACCCTAACGTGTTTGGTTTACTCACACTTCACCTTAGACTCTCCTCACCATCTTCAACTTCTCTAACAGTTCCATTTCTCCAGTACACAAGTATGCATAAAGGCTTTATTTCCTTCATCAACAGCTTCATCTCAACCTTTTTTCATTTTATCTTTCTTCCTCCCAATAATTCAACTTTAACTAGAAATACTAAAGATCTTCATAATACGCCTTTAAGGTTACCACGGTCTATCCCTTTGTCTCCTTTACAGATCATTTCTTTGGCATGATTTTCCCAATTTTGAATTTTTTTTCCCTCTTAAATTTGTTGAAAGGTATTTGACTTAGATTTCATTCCTTCACTTCACACTATTTACGCTTTTCCCATCGAAGTGTTGCTTACTTTGATTGGAATCAAGTATGAAGGATTAGACAATAACCCTTTCCAAGAATATCTTGCCATCATGATGCTTGTTCTCATAGCCATACTAGTCTATGCCATTGCACTCATAAATATTGGCCAATCAAATCAAGCCAATGATCACTCTCCTAATTTGAAGCTTATAGTGTGCCATATATTAGGAGTTCTTGCCTGTCAGATACTTTTATTTGTCCTTGTCCCTTCAATCAGGTGGCTCACTAGTAATGGGTCATCAGATATCATTTTAGTGGTATTGCACTTATTTTACAATTACCACTTTAGTCATAGTGGGGAGGAACAAGCTAGTGAGATAGTAGACATAAAAATTGTGAATGCTTAAATTAGTAATCCTTCGTCGACTTTCAAATTCTGTGACATTCTTTTTCTATTTCTAGTTCACATTTTTTATTTTCTTTGCCACTTGTTGGAAGGTATGCTAATGATATAAAACTACTCAAGTCATATCCACCTTCATTAATTTATATGACTCTTAATATATGAATTATATGGAATTTAAGATAAAGAAAAAGAAGCTCATAACTCTAGCTAAAACCATGTAAATACCTATGTGTTATACTCTTGCCTTTTAATCATCAAGAAAAAATTTATATCATTCTTTTATCTATATTTGCTATGTTGCTATTTATTCAAATACAATAAGTATATAGTTTCTTAAATTAATTAAATTGAAAAAAATACCAAAGCAATCACCTTATTTTTATACTTTGTGACAATTTAGTCCTTCACAAGTATACTATGATAAATAAGTTCCTCACAGATCATATTTTGTGCAAAATTAATCTTTCATTAATCCAAAATGAGAGAAACATTTTGTACAATTTTGAATTTGCGAAAGACCGATTTGTCATCGTTAATTTATGAAAGACAAAATTGTTACAAAGTGTGAAAGTGAGGGATCGATTTTGTAGTTTTCTCTAATTAAATTATATACTTTTTATTTTGTTATATATTGGAGAAAAGTAACACTTTGATCCCTACTTTTTGCCTCAGTGCTAATTTGATTCATTACAAATTTATAATGTCAAAATGTTTCCTTAAAATATTCAACCAAAATAAAAAATAATTATTCATTATGTTTTATTACATTTTAATTTTTGAGGGATCATTTTGTTACTACAAAATAGTGGAAGGCCAAATTGACACTAAAGCAAAAAATGGAGGGACCAACATGATTATTTTCTCATTATTATTGATTAATTGTACATTTATCCTATGTTAATTCAAAAATTTTGAAGCATAAGAAATTGTATCTAAATTTAATCAACATTGATGTTTAAAACTAAAAATATACATCTTATTTTAAATGAAAAATAACACTAACCAATGGATATTTTTTTTTTGTTTAATTATGATGTTTTTAATCTAAAAATAATAGTTTATTTTTTGATTTATCAGACCTTCTTTTAAAATTAACTTGTTCGATGAACAAATTTTCTACAAGAAATTTTACACGAGATGAAAAGATAAACTTAATTAGTTATTGGTCATGGCCAAGCAAGACAAAGTGAGAAATGAATTTGGATTCTCTATTATCACAGCAACTGTTATGTGTATTAAAAATAATTATGCACAGATAAATATAACATAAAAATAACTAGGTGTAATCATTTTTTTACACATATAGCAGCTATTATAACAACGTAGGATCAAAATTGGTGACAAATGAAGGTGTAGACAATGATGACAATGACTAAAATATTAGTTTTTTTTGGCGAGGTAGAACAATTATTTGGTTAATAAGCAAAGGGAGACTAAAGTTGGGGCTTGTTCGACAAGTTGTATCTTTATCTACTCATTTTTCTTTTTTGTAATGGGCAAGGCCCATTATCTATTTCAATAAAAAAGTGCTGAACCACTTCTATTATTTTGGAGTTGCATAGACGTAACCCACTCTTTTTCTTTATTATGCATTTTTTTGAAAGAAATTCTTACGTTTAATTAGCTCAAAAAATATATATTTTTGCAATAATGTAAATCTCATTTCAAATTAAAATAACTAAATAAGTAATTTTTTTTCATTTTTATTTTGAACATGATGATGTAAGCTTGTTAAGTCTTGTCCGCAAACCATCATGGCTCACCATGGATCAAGAATGAGACCTAAGGAACATTTCAAAAATGATTTGGGCTTGGGACTCCATTTGAGCCTAAATTAGATATTTATATGCTGTTCAAGTTAAATATTTATTACGATTAATTTTTATGAAATTTTAAAATTTTTATTTATCAAAATAAATACGTATAATAAAATTACTTATATTTTTTAAATTCATTAAAGCGATATTGGATTTCCTTTCAAAATTTTAACTTATAACTAGTCACTAACTATGAGGTGTTTATATGTATTTTTTTTGTAGAAAATAATTATTTTCATAAAGTGATATATATATATATATATATATATATATATATATCTGATCGTAGCATTGATATAACATAAGTAAGTTGAATACATATAAATGCGCACTACTATAATAGTGTAATAAATATAATAAAATTCAAATAATAGTCTATTTATTTAATGATATACAATCAAAATGAGGTTGAAATATATGAATCATATATTACTCTCTTATGATGTAAGCTTACTATTCTCAATGAATTCTCGAGTGGGCGCATACGTCGTATTATTTTGAAAAGACCTACTTTTAATTGTTTTCATCTGTTGTAATCATTTGGCCAAAGAAAAAAATAAATAAATCATCTGTCGTAATCCAATTGTTGTGAACTCCAGAGATTCTTTCATCTCGATTGGGTATGACGTCAGTCTGTGTTAATTATGTGTTCGAATAATATATGTATTAAAATATAAATAAATCTGAATGAGAGAACACCTTGGTCGATTCGCTCAGCGTTGTTTCCGTGCTGATACTTTTGTGGTTATCTTTGTATAATTACTGTTGGTTAAATAACGGAAGTAAAACTTCTCACCATAACCTTTCTAACTATGAAATTGAGATCACCACCTGAATCCCCAACCTCGTTAATCTAGAGTTTGGATTTTCTCATTTTATGATGTGGTTGTATGAAAATCTAGTAGTTTAGATTTATAAACAAAATAATAATTATATTCAATCATATTTTATTAATAAATATCTGAATCATTATATTCTCAATTAATAATCTAGATTAAAGAAACATAATCCTCATGTATAAGGATAACATGCATTTGGACTAATCTTTGGTTCCCTCAGCAATTATTGTCCAACCTTGCATCCCTACCACTGAGCTGCATGTCAGTATTTGAAGTACAATTCAGTCCAAACAAATTCATGGTTATTTTAACCCCATACTACTACTGTTGGAGTTGATGCCAATTTTTGTTTATTTTGATATAATTTTTTAAAAGTAACATTTTATGAGATGTATTGTAGGAAAGAAATAATTTATGTTTGTTAAAACTATTTATCAATATTATCTTATTTGATAATTTTTTTCAAAAAGAAATTTTGATTATCAAATTACTAAAGAGACATTTATATATTTATCTTTGTAATTACTAAAAAAATGTGTGTACAAATGACTTTAAAATTATTATGGTTAATGTCAATTAATTTTTTAGTACTCTTTTATTTAATCATGATATATAAAAAATAATATTAATATAAAAAATATTTTAATCAAAATAAATATATCAAAATACATCAAAATAATTACATATAGGTAGAAAAGCGGTAAGGAGTAATATTATATATAAATTAAAATAAATTGTGCTTTTGCGCAAAGGAGAAGAAACAAATTCTTTTTTGGCTGAAAGAAAATTACTTCTATGATTACATAAAAATAAGTTCAGAAAGTTATCAAATATTAAATATTTAATTAAATAATAATTTTTAGAAAGTGATCAAATATTAAATATTTAATTAAATAATAATTAATTTTTAAAAGTAAATATTCACGTGGACCCATTCGCCTCTTTTTTTTGTTTTTTGGTCACGACGCAACAAATTGTTTTTTGCCATCATGCACAAAGCACTGACTGTTTCTTGTCTATGAACTAATGAACTTTATTTTTAAGTTCTATTAAGAAGTTTCCTACCGTGTGCTTCCTTGACTATTTATATTTTAAGTTCCATTGAAATTATTATTTGTATGAATAAATAATTTTAAATATTTGTTATGATTAATTTTTTATTATTATTAAATTAATTTATTTAATCAAAATATAGAAAATAAAATTATAACTGATATATATATATATATATATATATAAAATTTAATTGAAATAAAAACATTTAATATACGTAAATTAAAATAAACATATCAAATTAAAATGCATCAAAATAAGTATTTACGGGTAGGAGAAAAAAACGAAAAAACAAAAATGGAAATGTAGGTAGAAAATGATAGTTGGAGTAATCTAAAAACTGCTGTTATAACATAAAAACAAGTTTTAAAAGTTATGAAACACTAATTAAAAAAGATTAAAAATAATGTACGAAGAAAGCCAAATTACATATGCTATTAACTCTGTGTATCCTTGATCCACCTTGTCGTTGCTATCATCTTATATTTTGGATTTAGAGGATACTAGATGCTTAGAACAATATCATGTCAGTACTTTTATCCCATGCTGTCCCACTATCATCTTTTGTAATCTTATCGTTGTCTTCAAACTCTTATCGTCAACCACTAAGGTGCATGCCGATCGATTGCGGTCCTTGTCTATCAATGTTTTAATATTAAGACCCTGTGATTTAGATATAAATATCTTCATTTACGTACATTCCACCTTAGAGTCTCCTTAACGTCTCTAGCTTCTCTGGAGTTAGAATATAGCATTAGTTGTGATTAGTGCTATGTTCTAATTACTTCTGGCAGTTTCATTCCAGCGCACAAGTATGGATGATGGTCATAACTGCTCATTCATGAGGCTGAGCTTCATCTCAAGCTTTTCTCATTTTATCTTTGTTCCTCCTGACAATTCAACGTCAAGTTTCATACTATGCCACAAAGGTTAGTATAGTCTATATATCTGCTCTGTTTGTCTTCTATATCTTTTCTTTCGCATGCTTTTCCTGATTTTGAATGTTTTAAATCTGTTTTCTTTTTAATTAATTATATCTGTTGAAGAATCTTTGATTTCCATTCCTCTGCTTCACACAACGCTGCTTACTTTGATTGAAATCATTTATGAAGGATCCGGCAACAACCCCTATATAAAAAACGTCTCGTCGTCATATCGCTCTTTCTCATGTTAATAGTCTATATGCTATTACACTCATAACTTTTTCCATCAAATCAAGCCAATGATCACTCACTCAATTAAGCTTAAAGTGTTGTGTCATATACTTTGAACTCTTGCATGTGAGCTACTCGTGTTAGTCTTTGCCTCTCTAATTAGGTGGTTCACCACTAATGTGTCTTATAGCGGTATAATGGAGAAAAAAAAAAATGAAACCTTTTTTCTCTTTTACAATGAAAAAATTACTTCCATGATTGTTGAGGGACAATAATGAAATTTGAGGTAATATTAAAGGATCACATATATACTTTTGCCTTATGATTGTTGTTCTTATCTGTTTTGCAATATTTTTTATGGTTAATTTTAATTAAGCTTTTTATTCTTTTATTTAATCAAAATTATATATATATATATATATATATATGAGAATTTTTACCACCTATATAGTATATAAAAAGTGCAGATATTGAAGCAAATAAGATATATTATTTAAATATATCCAGAGTTAATATTATTTAACATTAAATAACATTATGCATGGAAAACCCATCAGCGGTTTTGAGTACTTCACTCTATCTCTTACAGGGAAGTTATAGGCATATCGTCATGTGCTATCCAATTGTAAACAAGTTGACCTATTTCTTTAGTAAGTAATTTGTACATATGGAAATTAGAACATTCATATACATCTTCATTAATATAATTTCTTGTATATGTCACATAGGGAATTTAAAGATCATGTCAAGAGATTATTGTGAAATCACACACGGTCTTCTACTGAAATTGATAAAAAGGTTCATAGAGAATTTGTTCAATGGTTCTGTCATCATGTGAGTTCATATTTACCCATAAGTGTTGTTACCTTGCTATGTAATTCAGTACTATATTTACAATTGATTAATTTCAGGTAAGAAATGATATTAATACACCTCATTCAGTTGATATGCAACTGCTTGCCCTGGGTCCTCTTGATATAGCAACGAGATATAGTGCTTACAATGTCAATGGTTTCAAATTTAGAACAATGGAACGAGATCAAGGGTTGAAAACTCAAAATAGTAAAGTCTTTGAGACTTTAAAGACTAGAAGCTATTCAAGTAATAATGATGGTCAAATGAGCTTTGGAGGTGTGTCATACTATGGAAAATTGGTAGATATCATTGAATTAAATTATCTTGGTAGCTTCATGGCTACCTTATTCAAATGCATTTAGGCTAATACAACCATCATATAGGGATTATAACTAATGAATTAGGCTTCAAGTCCATCAACTTTTCACGGTTGATACATACGGGTGACAATGAAGATGACGAGTCATATATCCAAACTTCATAAGTTCAACAAGTATATTATGTTGATGATGAGTTAGATAAGAATTTAAGCTTGGTTGTCTATCTAAGGCCTCTTGACTTGTATGATTTGGGAGACGAAGAGAAGGTTGTTACTTATGACAGTGAACCATTCCAACCTTAACACTTAGAAATTATATTTCTAGAGTTTGAATCAAACGTGAACTTATCTAGGTAGTATTTCAAAATTATTGCTCATGTTGTTTTGTATATTGCTTTAACTATGCATATTGTTGTCCATGATATGTGAAGTAATATTTCTTGTGTTTTACTTTAGCTATGAATATTGATGTAGGCATGGTTGGACTCATATTTTTCTTATTTGAATAAATAGAAATTTTGAAGATGAACAGGTAACTCAAGATGTGTAAAGTGGGCAGGAGTGGTGGTTCCAAGAACAGTGGAAATAGCATTGGAAATCTTGTGTCTAATTCCACTAGCTCATTAGAAGTTCCAAGACTTAACTTTCGTGTTATCTTACCCAATGTTCATAATGAATATGAAGAAGTCAATGTACAATTTGAATAGCCTTAAGAGAATGAACAACCTACAACACATGATATCCTTCCACAACAACATCGGAGACAATCTTGGATCGTTGATATTATTGGTATGTAATGTCTAATTTTGCAAAGGTGTGTAATTTATTCTAACTTTGAAGGCTTATTATTTCCCATTCCATTAACAAATGAAAAATGAGAAGTTCGTACTCAATCATTAAGTGTGCACAATGCATGGTTCCTTCCAAGTGATCCAAATAATGGACATGTACCATCAGGGAATGCAACTCATTCTTTACATGGATCAAGTGCCTTTGATAAGTAGTTTAGGTGAACTATAATTATATTAGTATGTATTTGGATATTTGTATATGTATGTAATGGTATTCTGTTCGTTGTACATTATTCTGGGGAGACAACTTCTTTTCTTGAAATGAAATATTATTGGTTAGTTGAATCTTAATTGCTTGGAGCTATTTTTTTTTTCTTATGGATTTATAGGTTCTTATAACAAAAATATATATAATTAGTATATGGTATGATTTAAGAAAGATCTACTAATAACAGTTAAAAACCACTATAAATAATTAAGATCTAACAACAATTATATGTTTTAACCACGGTTTTCAAACTATGAATAGGACAAGGTCATAATGACGGTTATTCAAATTGTTATCAAGATAAAGGCTTAACCAAAATTTTTGCAACCATGGTTAAACTTTGACTTAGTCATAGACCGTGGTCAAGATAAGGTTCTAGCCATGGTTATGGAAATCGCAGTTAAGCCTTATCTTAGCCACGGTTTAAATGGAACTGTGGTTAAGACAGTGTCCTAGCCACGATTTGGAAATTATGGTTAGGACATGACTTAACCATCATTCTCCCCACGATTTAAAATAAATGTTGTAGTTCCTTCTTCATGATTAGTTCTACCATGGTTTTTCCAACCGTGGTTAGTGGTCTTAACCAAGTTTTTAACTATGGTTAAACCACAAAAAAAACTGTGGTTGGAACACAATTTTTTTGTAGTGACTCATGCATAAACCTTATAAACTTGTGTGTCTTTGTTTTCTTTTTATCTCTACCCTACTTAGGGCTTTTGTTTTCTTTATTTATCCCGATGCATAACAAATCTTTTAATCCTATCACTGTCATAATTGGATTTACTACTTCACAATGGGTTTTCACTTAAAAAAATTACATAAATAATAATTAAACCAAAAAATTGGTAAAAATTACTGTATAGCGACAAATCTTAATTTTATTTCTTATCCGTAACGAATCTGGATTTTATTTCTCATTCTCTTTTATATAATGATAGTTGCCTTGCCTACCTACCATTTTTGCTTCTTTGACCATTTCTATTTAAGTTCTATTGATAATAAAGAAAATGATAAAGAGTAATAAAAAAACTATTGTTACTGCATAATGCAGGGCCAACACCTCGTTAACCTCCTTCACTTTTGACACCACATGTGTGTTGTCAATCCTTAATCCACTTTTTCATCACCATATGTCGCCTTTTGGCATTATTTAGTATTTTTAAGTATCTTCTTTCATCTTTTGTAAACCATTGAGGTGTTGTCTAGGTCAATTTATTGTTATACTCTCTTAGGTTTATTTTATTTGAAGCGACCCAAAACTAGGAGAACTTCTTGTGATTTAGATGTCCATACATTCTATTTCCATTCCACTTAAATAAAAGTATATTTATATATACCTTCATTTAGGTAATTATACTTCAAATACCCTCATTTTTAAAGTCCCCTTCATATCTTCAGTTTCTTTGGTAATTCTATCTGCTAATCTCCAATACATAAGTATCTTTGGAGGTTTTGTTTCTTTCTTCAAGAGCTCCATCTCATGCTTTTTTCAACTTTTCTTTCTTCCTCCCAACAATTCAACTTTGACTACCACTACCATCGGAGTTCATACTGTGCCTCTGAGGTTACTACTCTTTGTTCGTTTGTCTCTTAAATCTTTTCTTTTACATGTTTCCCTGTTTTAACTTATTTTCTCTCTTAAATATGACGAAGGGCCTTTGATTTAAATTCCATCCCTCTACTTTTCACCATATCACTAATTTAGACTTGGCTTTTAGTTCTTTGTAAGTTTATATTCAACTTATAACTGGATCTAAAATTCAAAGAATTCATTGTAAGAGTATACCTATTTTGTTTGAGTTTATCCTTTTAAGGAACAATATCAATTGATTAATTAACTATCCATTTTTCTAACTGGGTATAATATAAAGCTTTTTGTAGTTAAACTACAATAAAATATACACAAAAAGAGTGTCATATGTGGAGTTTATCAAGATCACCTGTAAAATCTGAATCAGTATAGCCTCTGATGGTGAAATATAATCCCCCATAATACAATGCAACATTTGTGGTCCTTTTAATATATCTTAGAACCATTTTTACAACATTCCAATGCTCTCAACTAGGATTCACCATATATCATAAACCACCCTCACTTCTTGTGCAATGTCTGGTCTTGTGCAAATCATAGCAAACATTAGGCTACCAACTGCTAATATGTATAGTATTCGGACATTTCCTTCATCTCTTTTTCACTGCTAGGACTCATATTTGAGGATAACTTTATTAAAAATTGGCTTACAATCATACATATTAAAGTGTTGTATGATCTTCTTTAAATAATTACTTTAAGAAAGCTAAATCTTCCTGTTATTTCTTTTTCAATGAATTTGCATCCTTAGAATCTTATTTTCTGGGCCTAAATCCTTCATATCAAATTCCCTAGCCAATTATGCCTTCAATTCATTGATGCAATCTTTGTTGGGGCCAGTTACTAGCATGTCGTTTATATACAACAACAAAATAATAAAACCATTTCCACCAAACCTTTTGATATATGCACAAAAGTCTGCATTAAGTTTGTTGTATCTAAGGCTCATGATGAAGGAATCAAATCTCTTATACCAGCATTTCGGCGCTTGTTTGAGACTATATAGAGATTTGTTCAACTTGCAAACCAAGTTCTTTTTTCTTTTTCTTCAAACCCTTCTGGCTAAAGCATATATATCTCTTCTTCAAGATCTGCATTAAAAAAATGTAGTTTTTACATTTAACTGCTCTAGATGTTAGTTAAGTATAACATACATTGCTAAGACCACTTGAACTGTTGTAAGTTGAATAACCGAAGAAAATATCTCATTATAATCACTGCCTTCTTTCTAAGCAAATCCTTTTACCACTAGTCTAGCACGATATTGGTCTACTTGATCATCACTAATTCTTTTGATCTTGTATGCCAATTTGTTGTCGATGGCCTTTGGTCCTTTTACCAGTGGAACAAGATCCCATGTCTTGTTCTTATGAAGGGCCTTGCATTGCTACTAACCACAGAGAAGCTTCTGAGCTTTCCATAGCCTTTCAAAAAATCAAGGGCTTTCTATTTTCTATGAGTATACAGTATGTAACATTCCCTTCTATAATGCAATTTGAGTGCCAAACTGATTCTTTCCTCTCCCGAGCTGATCGTTGAACTTATAGAGTCATAAGTCAAATTGTTCTTGTTCATCATACTCTAGTGCTACTTCAGAAGAATCTGGTACTTTTGTTTATTTTCTCCTCCTTCAATTTGCATTGTAGCGATCTCAACTATTTCTTTGGAGGTGTTATCACCTTAATGTATATGTTATTTTTCTTCAAGAAAGATGTCATCCCTATTGACTATTACCATATGGTTAGTGGGATCCCACAGGCGATACCCTTTTACTTCGTTAGCATTGTGATATCATGCATTGTAAAACCCAAGTATAAGAGGCACCCAAATGTTTTGCAATAAGGTTTAGGATCGCTTAAATGAGCTCTAGGATTTGAGACTAACTTGGTTGTTTTGGTAAGTGGTGTTATGATTGGTTTACAGTTAATAAGACTTGTGTTAGAAAGGAGATCTAATACATATTTCCACTAAGTGATATAAATACCTAAGGAAGATTGACAAGTTCCAATCCCAAGAAATACTTGGCTAGATTGATGTCTTTTATGGTAAAAGTCTAAAATAGAAAAGTTTTAACTCGAATAAGAACCTCCAAGGAATTCCCAATGAGAACTATATTGTCTATATACATAATGAGAGCTAGGAAACTTGTGTTAGTATTAAGAACAAAAAGGTAATGGTCATTAGAGGAAATTCAAGTAATTTAGCAGTAAGTTCAAGGTTCCACTGTCTTGATGCTTGTTTTAAACTATAAAGAAACAGTTTAAGTTTGCACACTTATCTAGGTAATGCTTTAAAGTAACCTTTTAGTGGACTCATGTATATTTCTTCATCAATACAGATATGAAGAAAAGCATTGTTAATATCAAGTTGGTGGAGTTCCTAATTGAAAGTTGTTGCAAGAGCAAGGAAGATTCAAACTGTAACCACCTTTGCAACAGGGGGAAAATTTATCCATGTAAGTAATTCCTTCACGTTGAATATAACCTTTACCTACTAATCTTGCTTTATAGCGATCAATAGTACCATCGGCCTTAAGTTTGACTTTGTACACCCATTACATCCAATGGCCATTTTTCCAAGAGGAAGATTACTAAGTGTCCAAGTATCATTATTCTCTAAAGCTTGTAATTTCTTTTCCACAACAATCACTCATTCCTTACAATTCTTAGCATGACAATATGAAATAGGTTCCTGAATTGTTGTTACATTTGCTAAAAAATTCATGTATGATAGTGAAAACAATGAAGGCCGATGAAATGGAAAAGTAGGTGTAATGTGTGTGGTGAAGTAAAGAAAGAGTTAACCACATAATCTGCCATTGAAGAAGGTGGTCGATGGAGTCTATGACTTTTACGAGTAAGTTTGGGTATAGGTACATTAGAAGGAGAAGTGATAGATGTTTATAGGAAAAGAGGAGAAGTAGTGGATGAAGTTCTGGGCAAAGATTTAGAAACGGGTGCAAAATTAAATGAAAGGTTAGGTTTAGAGTAATGTTCAAAAACAAGTATTATTGGTAAAGGAGTAGAAACAGAGTGATCCATATATAGGTAGGAAATATGGATTCATGAAAAACAACCTCTTTAGAGATAATGATCTTTTAATGTTGAATATCAAATAATTTATAAGCTTTGAAACTTGTTACATAGCCAATGAATACACACTATAATGCTTGAGGTTTAAACTTAGTTTTGTGAGGTAGAACATTTGTGGCAAAGCATAAACAACCAAAGGTTCTTAGATTATCATATGAAGGTTTTGTGTTATATATGACCTTAAAAGGCATTTTTGAGTGAAATAATTTTGAGGGCAAACGATTTAGAATATAAGTAGTAGTTAGAATAATGAAACATCAAAGAACGAGCAATTTGAAGAAGATGTCGATGTTTTCGCTTAACTATTCCATTTTGTTAAGGGGTATATAGAGATGACCACTGATGGAAAGTTCCAAGAGTAGAAAACAAATTCTGAGATTGATGGCATAAGTATTCAAACCCATTGTCTATTTGAATATGTTTAACTGTTGTATTAAACTAAGTCTTAATTAGATTAAAGAACATTATAAGAATGGTGAAGGTTTGACTTCTAGAATTAATAAAAAATGTCTAAGTACTCCTTGAAAAATCATCCACAACTGTTAAAAAATAATGTGCACCACTTACTGATTGAGTTTTGTATGGTCCCTATATGTCCAGATGCATTGAATCAAAACTTTTGGAAGAGCAAATTGTACTGAGGTTAAAAGATAACCTTGTCCATTTTGTAAGAGGGCATATATGACATATGTCATGTAAAGGTGAAAAATATTTGGAAATAGCCTAAACATGTTGTAATGAATTATAAAAAGAATGCCCCAAACGAAAATCCCATAAAGATTGAGAGCTCAAGTAGTTCTAATCACTGACAGTAGTTGAATGATCACTAGTTGAAGCATTACAAGTAATAGAAGCATTACTAGAAGAAAGAAAAGGAAAAGATGTATTGGTATAAAGTACATATAATTGACCAATGAGTTTAGCAATAGCAACGACTTCACACTGTAGTTCACAATAATCATGTGTAAATGTTAGATGGTAATGAGAATTAGTAGTTAATTGACTGACAAAAAGAAAAGTATATTGAAATGATGGAATGTGGAAAACATTGCATAAAATTAGAGTATTGGTTAATGGAATAGAACTAATGTGAGCAATAGACTGAGAACGACTATCAGGTAAATGAATGAAAGCTGGTGATAGAGAAGGAGTAAAATCAGAAAATAATGACAAATGATGAGAAACATGATTAGTAACGCCAGTGTCAATAATCTAGGAACTACTTGGCATATTATCAAGCATTTGAAGAGCAAAATGGGAAGAGATACTTACAAAGTCTGTGAACTAAATAGAATTCACCTGGGCGATATTTCCTTTGGGAGAAATCATCTTAGACAACTCTTTATGAACAATATTAGCTACGGCAGATTGAAGGTCAGAAGATTAAGTATCTGGCAATGTCAATGGAATATCCAAATTAGTATTGCTAGCATTAATGACAGATTTAGACTGTTTAGTTATGAGATCTTTATACCAATAAGGAAAACCATGGATCTTAAAATAAGTATAATTAGTATAGTGGTTCATCAATAGCGCTAGCTAGTGGCCTTATGGTTGTCCTACCAATATATCTCCTACCTCTTGGGTCACAATGAGGAGGGGCAAGCTACTGAGATAGTCAATGTGGAAGCTACCTAATAATTAGTAAGTTTTTTTTTTACATTAAAACCAAAATAACAAGTTATTTGGATTTGTTATTGACGTAGTGTTACCAAGATAGCCGTTTTTCTTTCATTCCCCCCCTCTCTCTCTCTCTCCAACACCTTAGGATTTCACAAGTTGCAAATTCTTGGACTTATGTTTTGTTTTTGTCTTTATTCTGTTTGCAGTTCCATTAATAGAAGTTGCTTTCTTTGGACACCTTATAGAAAGATACGATGACGGAAATAGAAAACAAGAGATGTAGAGGAAATCGTTTGAGCTGTTTGATTTGAATTAGTGATAAATACTTTAATTATACTATAGAATTGATGGCTATGGGCATGTACCATGTAGGGGTTTGCTAGATAGCCACCTCTTAAATTGCACTTGTGGTTTTTGTTTATTGACTCTTTCCTATCAAAGCTGGGGACGATGTTACTGTAAATCCTTAATGACAAAAACCCTATTTTTGTCTGCCACTCTGTTCCTTATTTCCATTCTAGTCCTTTATTCCTTCAAAGATCCAAATCAATCCCTCACTAACTCAAACATCCATAATCTTAGTCCCTCTATTAACCTAAAGTTAAAAAAACTACTGACATGGAATGGTGACGGAGCTTGTTAACCAGTGACATAAATATAAGTCATCCTCTCTCTTGCCACGTCAAAACACTAGTGGGCCTGAAGGACCCACCCACATGAAAACACTTTTGCTATAAACCTTTCGCTACAGCCATCGAAGCTCTGCCTTTCGCTGAACCCACTCGAAAGTACATCCCTTGCTACAACCATCTTGTTGTGGCCTCACCGCCGCCTGTGCTACCATATCATCAAAAGACCCTCCTCGTCTTTAACATCCAAGACCTGTGAATCAGTTTCACGAATCAGTCTAAGCAACATGCATGGGCCCACAATTTATTCCCTTACATAGCATCCAATAATCTTACAAAACCAAAACTTGCAGTTGCAAACAAAGACTAACTTAATGACTTGGTTTTTAAAACCACCCTTTTTTGTTATCAAATTAAGGGGCCCACATTCATCCACAAATTTGATTCTTTCAGTCAACTAACATTAATTTCACCAACAAGGGTCATGATATATGATTAGAAAAACTTTACCAATCTAGCCATAGTGTTATGCTTATGATAAATCATTATAGTAGTTATGAAGCGGAAATATTTATTTAGATTAAAAAAGAGAAAGAGAAAGCAAACCTTAATTCTAAAGATAGAAACATAGTTGTCAAACTCGCGAGTTTATTATCCGAGTTTACGATTGTACATAAAGAAAACGAGTCAACTCGTTATAAACTTAGATTTAGTACAAACTCAGGTAAACTTGCGAGTTGACTTACCAAGTCTACCAAGTTTACAATTTTAACATGTCAATTAACTTGTAAAGTCAGCAATATAATAATTTAAACTTAAAAACTAAATAAGATATAGACAACTTCTTTTTCATGAAGCCTTTACAATTTAATTTATTATAAATTTGAATATGTATAAAAAATAATAAAATTACATTTAATATGTACTTATTACATAAAATAAAATAAATATTATTTAATTAGTTATATTGAATAATTATTTATATATGACAATCATAAAATATTCATATTGAGTATTACAAATTATGAAATATGAATAACTTTTGTTTGATTAAGTATAATTTGAATTACATTTGAATAATTTTTTAGTGTATAAAGTATTTAAAATATAAAATTACATATTTTTATAACTATTTATTAATCAAAACAAACTCTTACGAATTTATCTCTCCTTACAAGTTTACCTAAATTCGCGAGTTTAACAACCTTAGATAGAAAGAGAACTAGTATTTTCTAAGCTGTTCTTGACTACAAGAATCATAAACTGAACCAGACATATCCTTGATTCCCACTGCTTTCTGTTCAGTGAGTCTCCCACAAACATAAGTCTCTTTCTCGTTAAGCTTCTCAAGCAACAGTCTTGGCATCAAAAATATACATGGAAATTCTATAACTTACAAATATATATATATATAATATGACATCTAACTTCCATATTATTTATTCTAGGAGTACCCTCCAATTTTGACATCAAATACATAATATATCTAATACTCACATTAATTTAATAAATACAGAATTGATAAAACTAATATTCGTTTTTAATTAATTTTTTCTTCCTTATACTTTATAAATTTTTACTCCTCTTCATATTTTACTAGTTTCCCTCTTGATTTTGTCCAATTTGTCTCTCTAATATGTAATTCTTTTATTTTTAAATAATTAAATTTAATTCCATTGAACAATTCACTATATTTAAAAAGATAAAATGATTCAGATGAGCACATGATATATGACATCACATAAGGCTCTACTCTTTGTTTTCTTGTTAATAACGTTTTCTCTCCCTTTCAATATGTGAAAAAGGTCATTTATTTAATCTATAAGTATATATAATAATAAAATATCAATAATATAAATTCCTTATCAAAAATAAATTAATCAATTATAAGTAATATAAAAATAATTAATATATCATTTCTAGATATTTATTATTAAATGTCTAATAATATTACATATATACTTTTCTAAAAAAATTTAGGTAATTATTATTTATTAAGAAATTAAATTTGATAACTAATAAACATATTAACAATATACTTAATGATTACAGTCTCTTGCTTCCCTGGTGCTTTCAGTTTTCTTCTTGCTTCGTACAGTGCAGCATTAGTGAAGACGACGTCATTTTGCTCTCTCTTCCTCAATCTTCTAATATAGAGATTCAGGTCTTCAGTTCCTCATGCAGTTCACTTGTGCTGTGAGGAATTCACATTTATCTTCCTTGTACAAAGTATGTGTCACTTTATCAAAAACCCATTCTCCAGTAAACAAATCACTCTTCTGGAGGCAATTCAACCCCTTCCTCCTTCTGCTTCCTCTTCCTTCGCAACTGGCAACTCAATCTTCTCCTCTTTCTTCTTCTCTAAAATTGACTTAAAATCGATCGCTTGCTGGGTTTCCACAAATTCTTATCCTCCTAACTTCTTGGAAACTGTGACTGTTGAAAGTGTCTTCTACGCCTTTCTTGAGATCCACTTGACCAAAATTGGCTCGTTCTTGGATTTAAAAACAGATGAACCGCGATGAGATGGTAGCATAGACCAAGGGCGACGAGGCTATAAGATGGCTGCAGCAAGAAACGTATTTTCCGGTGGGTGCTGCGAAAGGTGAGTTAACAGAGTTTCGATGGCTGCGGTGAAGGTTTCTAGTGAGGTGTTTTCGGGTTAGTCTTTCAGGGCCGACGTGGCAAGAGAGAGAGGATGACTTGGATCCATGTCACTAGTTAACAGGCCACATCAGCATTTAACTAGTCATGTCAGTAGCTTTTAAATTGTGGGTTACCAGAGGGAGTAAAATAATGAATGTTTGAGTGAGAGAGGGACTGATTTGGATTTTTAAAAGAATGGAGGACCAAAAGGAAATGAGGGGTTGATTGAGGGACCAGAATGGGATTTTTGTCAATCCTTAAATATCTAACTCATACCAACTGACACTGAAATTTTCAATCTTGGGCCTTTAATTGCGCCCAACATATAATCACGTCATTCGATGAATCTTTTACATACATATGATATTTATATTTATAAAAAAAAACATGATGCGCAGTGATATATAGAAATGTACTTAAATTAATTCTTTTGCCAAATACAAAACTACTTATTTTTTACAATATTTTCTTTAGTAAAATTTTACTTTAAAAGATCTTTCAAGCAAATAAAAAAATTTACAATAATGACGCACAAGCTATTACTTTACTTTATTCATTTCTTTGAAAATGTTGGGCATGCATGTATACAATCGGTACTGAAATGATAATAAGAAATGAAAAAAAGAGTCGATGAGATAAGAGCAGTCAAATGTGTAGCCAATATTGCATGGAGGACGTTGGGGATTAAAGGAACTGGAACAGTCACTAGTCACTACACAACAGTTTTTGTCTGTTTCCTTCTTTCTTTCTTGTTCCAGAGTTATGTTGCACTAATATATTAAATTAATCTGGGAGGTCTCTGCTCATGCAATTAGTGTTAGAAATTGTCTTTTTGAAAATGAATAAATCTCCAAATCTACCATAACGGATGTAAATATTTTATTTTAAATCAATTTATCAAATATCTTCAAAACGTGTGAGAATGTGTGTTGCTTATCTATCAAGATTCAAGACTATATATATATATATATATATATATATATAGTTATTTTACTAATAAGGTGCATTATATTTAGTTTATATGCTCGGCCAGCTGCAGCCAGACATCAGAATTGGGGAAATAATGATATTTGAACAGCTTCTCTATAATCTTCAATTCAGTGATTACCAAGAGTATCATATTCATCCTATTAAACTCTCAAAGCAATTTTAAAGGAACCGAAAAATAGGTTAAGACAACCGTTTTGAGATTTTTTTTTTTTTCTTTCCTAGGTAGAAATTTCTTTAAAAATAATTACATTTTTTTCCATTCAAAGAAATAATTGACAAATGAGAGACAAGGTACAAGCCAATGATTAGTTAATCTTTTTTTTTTTTGGTTAACAACCAACTGGTTATTAAACAAGGGAAAGTAAAGGTTGGGCTTGTTTGATGGCCACCAAATATCGTTATGGCTCAACATGGACTAAATATGAGCCTAAAAGAATATTTTTTAAATTGATTTGGGTTGGGTTGAAACTCTTTTTGTGCTCAAAATTACAAACCTGTTCGTTATCTAGAAATAGAAAGAAAAAATTTATTAATTATAATATATTTATGTAGGAGTTAATTTGATATATTAGTTTCAATAAAATTATTCAGAAAGAAAAGTGGGGCCATTAAATGAATTATTTTATTGATACTAATAAATCAAATTAGCTATTACATAAGTGGACTAAGATTAGTTAATTATTTTTAAAAAATATAATTTTGATATTTTACTTTTAGTCAAAATAACACTGGTGAATCACCAAATAGTTGACGTTATTAATCCCCTTTTTTAGTCTTTAGTATTTTGGAGTTATATAGATGTGACCAACTTCTTTTTTCTTTATTTATTTTTCTGGAAATAATTGTTATGTTTAATTCGATCTAGAAAAAGAAATTTTTTTTTTCTGAAAATATATATTTCAATGAAAATTAACGTAACGAAATGAGTAAATTATTTATTTTTTATAGTGCACCTCGAAGACCAGGCATGCGACTAAAGAAACATTTTTAAAATGATTCAGACGTGAGACTGGATTTGAGCTCAAGTTTAGATATTCATATTTTCTTCAAGTTAATAATTATCAAAGTGAGATGGATATGAGCCTAGGTGAAACAAAAAATTCTGTTTAGATTGAGCTTTGTCCTCAATTGAATTGCTAATTTGCGGAAGTTTAGTCTCCTTTTTTATTTATTATTTGCATATACATGATCTTAAATATTTATTATGATTAATATTAATAAAATTTTTAATTTTTTGTTTATCAAATTGAATACATATAATGCAAAATACATATTATTGATCTTGTAAAAGAACCAATAAAAGTTGCTTCTATTTTTGAGTTTATTGAATCAACATTGAATGCCTTACAAAGTTTTAACTCATATAAAGCGTGTGACATGCATAGAGAATATGTGCGTGCGCGTGTGTGTATATATATATATATATGATTTCCTTATTTAAATTGATATATATCTAATTTAGCATTGATTTAGGCAAATCTTTTGGTGTAATTATAAAAATAATTGCGCTGGTACAATCATTATATGATATTTATTAAAAATATATATATGTTAATGACGTGTTAATAAATGATGGGTACATGAGAATCTAAAAATATTCATTTTATTTATGATTTAACCATATTATTTTTATATTTTATTTATAAACCCAATTTTTGTTTGAAATTTTTTAATTTCGGTCCTCTACTTTTTATTTTCTAGTAATCCACATAAAAACATTAGTTTATTAATTTATTAATCCATCTATGTACCTTAATAAATGCACCTTAGTTTTATTCTTATTTTTAATTTGTAAACCAATGGTTTGTGGGATTTCTAAAAAATTAAAAATAGTGAGGGTAAATTGAAATTTTTTGAAAAAACTTTGGTTCATAAATAAATTCTTAAAATGTTGGAATTAAAATATAAAAACAATTTTAAGTTGATATACAATTATCATATTTTAATATGTTACTGTTAGATGTCTTTATTTTAAAGTATCACATAATAATTACACTAATACATCTAATTTTATAATTACATCAATGATGTCACCATTGATCTAACATAAGTAAGCTGACTAAATAAAAATATAATAAATGCACTGCAATGATAATGTAATAAAAAATAATTGTTAAATCTAACAAATAATAGGTTAACAAATTTGATAGTTAATATTCTCATGTAATAAATGTACATAAAAGTCAAATTTATCCAGTTGATAAAGTCTATATTATTTATTTATTTCTTGATATTGCAATCAAAATTAGAATATATTAACTATATTTTTATTTATATATATAAAAGATGAGTTCCAAGCTTTGATCGCTTCCTGTTGCAATTTTATAACATGTCCTCGAAGCGATTTATTTACATTAAATTTTAATAATAATAATTTTTTGGAAAGAAGTAACCTATTTATTATTTAAGATCTTTATTTTATACAAGATAGTACCTTAAATTGAACACAAAAATAATAAATTAAATGATGTAAGAAATAGACTTTAGATTATTAGAAATTGTTTACTTTTTTCCTTTTCAAAAAAAAATGTTATCATATATAAAAACAGATTTAATATATTAATATGTTTTTAAAAATTAGGATAATGTTTTAGAACAAATATTTGTTACTATTAAAATTTAAAAAATTACATACAATCTATTCTGCGTCCATAAGCAATAGGCAGGTTAGTATAATAGTAGGCAATTAATGAAGTCTAGTTTTTTTTTTTTTTTTCTGGCCAGAAATTAATAAAGTCATATTTAGTGCAAACAAACTTGAAACTTTTAACTATGAATGTCTTGTCCTTGGCCTTGTCACCCCGATAACAAATATGTAAATAAACTAATGGGAGCGTCGGAGCGAATAGCTTAAGGGTATGGTTTCATTTTTGTCTTTTTGGCTACCATTAAGTGTATGGTCATAAATTTGACAAAAAGGAGGACACTTTGAAATTGCAATGCCGCCCTATATATTTTCTCCAGTGAAAATTGGCTGTGGAATAAAAGAGTGACTTTTCGAGGAAGGTATATTTAGTAACACGAAACTTCCCAGCTATTGCTCTACTTTCAACTGCCACACACACGTCTACGCGTCATTGTAGTTGAGAGGGAGAATTGCGTTAATTTTTTGTAGTCTGATCATGCAATATAAAAAATTTGAATCAAAAGATGATATTCACAACCATTAAATTTACACATTTTAGCATCAAATACAACAAAACTTTTTTCCTGTGCAAACCTCAATTCTCCATAGGGCTTGTTTGAGGGTGCAGATTCTCTCCAGTTCCAGTTGGTGCAGTTGATCATCATCACCATTCATTTATTTTTTTCATTTTTTAAAGTATTAAATTTTTGGAAAGAAAACATATGATGTGTTGCATTTGAAGTCACCCTTCATACTACTGCAGTTGGAGTCGCTGCCAATTTTTGAAAGTAAAATCTTATGGAAAAGTATTGGATGAAATAAATTATTTGTGTTTGATAAATCTTTCATAAATAATTTTTGACTAAAACAGGCGTATATATTTCACTTTGTAATCAATATTATTATCTTCATAAATAAATAATATCAAATATTTGTTTTGGTTAATTTTAATTCCTTATTTAATCAAAATATATAAAATAAAATAATATCTAATATATGTAAAATCTTTAGTTCAACTGGAAAACAGATACAATTATCATGTGACATGCAAAAAAGAAGAAATGTGACAATCTCATGTCAAAATATATTTATTGTATGTCAATTTAAAGTAATTTATTATATTTATATTTTGACATTAATATTTTTAGATTTTATTTATGAATCTAAAATTTTTTTGTAAAAAAATTTGTATTTACCCTCTCTACTTTTTATTTTCAAGTAATCCCATAAAACTTTAGTTCATAAATAAAAATAAAGATAAAATTAGATATTTGGAGACTTATTAACAAAATAAAGAAAGTATAGAAGTAAATTAACAAATTTATAAACTAGTATTTTTGTGGGAATATTAGGAAAATAAAAATAAAGGGGCTAAAGTAAAAAAAAATTTAAAAAGAACTTTGAATTCATAAATAAAATTTAAAAAATATAAAAGTTATAATATAAATATAATAAATTATTTTAAGTTAGTGTACAACTAACATATTTTAACACATTATTATCGCATGTCTTTCTCTTACTAAATCACATAATGATTGTATTAATACAACTAATTTTTTAATTATACAAAAGAATTTACTTAATCGATATATAAAACATTTCAATCAAAATGAATACATATAAAATATGAACTAAAATAAATATATAAATAATACATTGAAATAAAATATATACAGATAGAAATACAAGAACCCAAGAACATAAAACTGTATTTTAAAAATGATAAGGACTTGTCTAATATATATATATATATATATAGACACACACATTATGCATTTGCTTGAAAGATAAATAATAAATTCTTTAGTGCAACTATGAAATTAGTTACACTAATATAATTATTACATGACACATTAAAAAAAATATACGTGATAATAATATGTTATATTATGCTGACTGTATAATAATTTTAAAATAATTTTTTATATTTATATTTTAATTCATTATTTTTGGATTTTATTTATGAACCATAAATTCTTTTTATATTTTTCAATTTACTCTCTTTATTTTTTATTTTTAGTATCCTATAAAAAAAATATTAATTTATAAATTTGTTAACTTATCTATATGTTTTCTTTATTTTTCCAATAACTCCATAATTCATTAATTTTACTCTATTTTTAATTTATGAACAAATTTTTTTAAGGTTACTAAAAAATAAATAGTAGAGAGAATAAATTAAAAATTTTTGAGTTCATAAATAAAATATAAAAGTAATAAGTTATTTTAACATATAATTAATATATTTTAATATATTATTGTCATATGTCTTTTTTTTAATATGCCACATAATAATAATACCAGTATAACTAATTTTATACCTATATAAAAAATGAAACCTTAAAAAATTACTCAATTATTGCTTAGCAAAAGTTTAGAAATTAAAGAGTGCCATGCGGGCTATTAAACCTGTGTGCATTAAAAATTTGTCATTATCCGTCATCTGGTGTCGCCACAAGTCCCCTTATTTTTCATTATCTTCCTTCTTGCTGATAATGCCATTGCGCGTTTCACTTCGGACTCGTACAGTTTAAGTTCTATTAAGATTCCAAGAAGTTGCCTGCCGGGTGCTCCTTGGACTACTTATATTTTGAGTTCAATTAATTTTTTTTATTTGTATGAATAAATTATTTCCAATATTAATTATTAATTTTAATTAGAGAATTTAATCATTTTATTTTATCATGATATAAAATAAACTCATAATTAATATAAAAATATTTTAATTGAAACAAATCCATCTTTTATATATATATATATATATAATAAATATATCAAAATGCATTAAAATAAGTATATAGGGAAATAAATGAAATAAATTACTTATTTAATAAATTAAAAGCCAACCCCATTGACCACACTGACACCACCGGATTCCCTGTGATTTACATATAGTAGAAAATATTACTTATAAATAAGTTTAGAAAGTTATCAAACAATAGAAAAATAAATTACAAATAAATACAGTAATGAAACTAATTTCTTATTTACTTATTTATATTTGCTGATGAACCCAGTTTCCGCCTGTGTCAATTCATTCCCCAACGGGCTCACTTTGCCTCACTCTGCTATAGTGTCTTTTGGCGCCCAATTATGATTGAAGGCTCAATTTCTTTCATTAGGAGCTCCATCTCACGCTTTTTCCACTTCATCCTTATTCCTCCCAACAATTCAACTTCAAGCAGCATAACTGCTAGAGTTCTTGCAACACCACTGAGGTACTGATTGATATATATATATATATGTGTGTGTGTGTTTTATAATATCGTTTCTTCTTTTTTCTGATTCTGACTAAAGATAAAAAAAAAATTATCTATTGAAGGGCCTCAAGTTTGGATTCTTCTCCCTCACTTCACACTGTTTATGCTTATTTCACTGGTTTGCTAGTTACTTTGATTGGAATCAAGTACCAAGGATCTAGCAGCGACCCCTTTAAAGAACATCCCACGATCATGACGCTTTTTCTCATAACAATATTGGACTATGTCCTTGCACTCATAATTTTCCCATCAAATCAAGTCAATGATCACTCACCCAAATTAAAGCTTATGGTGTGCCATGTTTCTGGAACTTTTGCCTGTGAGCTACTTGTGCTGGTCCTCGTCTCTCCAGTCCGGTGGTTTATCATTAATGTGTCTTCTGTTATGGTGATAGCGACCTTGTGCTTGTTTCACCATTATCTGTTCCACCTCCTTAATCACAGGGGAGAGGGGCAAGCTCCTGAGATTGTAGACGAGGAAGCTGCCAATGCTTAAACTAGCAAGTTTTCATTACCATAAAAAAGAATAACCGGTTCCGTTTAAAATTCTGTAACTTATTCTATTTTCTGTATATATATATATATATATATATGCCTTTTTTTGGCCTTGTTAGAAGGTATGCTAATGATAAAATCTTACTTTCATCAGATTTCCATCTTCATGAATTTGCATTCAATAAAACTTTCTCTATCATTTCTTTTTTTTCATTTTTGGGACATGATATTTTAGATAGCGAAAGATAATCATTTGGCTCTTGCTAAAACAATTTAAAGAGCTACATATAGGTTAAGTATTTGTTTGCGCGTAGGTCTGATGGCATCAGAGGCGACAATTCTGACTTGTTGGCGTTCCTTTCCGGCACGTGTTTCTCTCTTTCCCGTCGACGCGTTCTCTCTCTCTAAAATTTGTTCTCGTAATCGACCACAATTTCGTCAATTCCTAGGGTTTATCCATCATCTCTCTAGAACCAGATTACCAGATGGCCGGTCTGTAGGTATTTGGATTGTGCTTTTGTCCTCCCACATCCCAGTTGTATGCGCTCTTCTAGGGTTTCTCAGCAGTATCGGTAGGACGTACCGACCATAAAAGCAGTCACAACAAGATAGAACCCGACGCCAAACCATTTGAGCGCAGGTCTGATGCCGACGAAGGAGATGACCGTGTAGGGCAGTGTGAGAAATGAAAGTTTTAGACGTTGATGCCGATCAAGGCTGAACATATATTCCTTTCCTAATTCATGTAAAAAACGCTTTCAGTTTGCATACACTCGCATAAGAGTCTACCTACTATCTTTTGGTTTTCTGGCAGTTCCACTTTGGGTTAGTACGTACACAAGCATGAATAATGAAGGTTCAATATCTCCTTCATGAGTACTAAAGCAACCCCGTCAAAGAACCCCCTGTTGTCATGATGCTTTTTCATTGTTTTATTCTAAGCGTCATAAGGGTCATTTTGCAAGCATTCTGTGCCATTCCATCAGTATCTTTTATCTCATAGTTCATAACAACCGTAAATTCTAAAAATTCATTCCCATTTTCATTACTATTCTCACTCCTATCCATCGCAATTCTGACAAGTAAAGCAGCTATGTAATTAGTCTTTTTTTTTAAATTATTGTTACGACCTTAAAACTGAATTTGAAGGCCATTCAATGAATTAGAAGTATTTAATAGTCTTACGCGTCGGTTCAGCAGACAAACTCTGTTCATTATGATTGTCATGAGGTGACATCACTAAAATTTTTTTCTTACATTCAAATTTACATGACGGATTTATAAAAATTCACTATAAAGTAAAATAAGTGTGAAAGAATCATATAATCTAAAAGGCCTAAAATGTTTATTCAATATATTTTTATTATTATTTTTTATCAACCTTAAGTTTGAGAATGTGTTTAAATTACAACCGTCAAAGAATTTTTATAGGCTGATTTATAATTTATATTAAACTTATTTTTCCATCAAAAGATTATGCCTCCGGCGCAATAAGAGTAACATATGTTTATTGACCGTTCTAAATAAGATATGAGAATATTCAAATTATGTTTTTAGGCATCTATTAATAGATTAATTCTTTGATAAAATTACAAATATGTAGACGAAATTTTGTAATAAATTCAATCTGGTGGTATTGAATATAAAGGATATTAACCTATTATTTTTACTAGATAATTTATTACCAAACACCTACCAATTTTTGACAAAAATGACATGGGTTTATGTTAATTGATAATGATTAAAAAATATCCTGCTATGAAACAACTAATTGCTAGAAATAAGGATAAGGGGAATAGATAAATGTAACAATAATAACAAACCTTTAACGAAGCTAATTAAGCAAGCAGCACACAAAAAATTAATGTATGACCTCACACTCCCTCGTCGTAAAGCTTGCAAGAATCCATGGATCAAATTCTGTAACTATTTTCTATTTCCAGTTCATGTCTTTTTTGTCGCCTTTTAGGAAGGTATGTTAAACATAAAAAAATTACATCGTCGACCACTTTCATATTAATTAGCATGGAACTTTCTCTATCATTTACGACTTTTGAAAAAAAAAAAAAATGTTGTAACATATATGGTATTTACTATTTAGGAAAGAGAAGGAGAAGCATTTGACTCTTGCTAATCATTTGATTAGAGCTTAAGTTATACTCTTGCTCATTAATAAAAATAAATTTCTTTATATAAATTGATATAGATCTAATCATAATTGATATGACATAGTAAGTTAAGTAAATAGACATATGATACGTACACCAGGATACTAATGTAATAAAAAAAATAAAATAATTTTTGAAAACTAAAAAAATGGGTTCAAAATTAAAATTATCATAATTAATATTATGTGTAATAAATATAAATTAAGTTCAAATTCATGTACTTGAAATAGTCTATTTCTTTATTTTTTATTAATATATGATCAAAATGAAGTTGAAACATATTAATCATATATTACTTTTTTTTAATGATGTAAACTTATTATTTTCAATAATAAGCAATAAATGTATATGTTTGTATACATATTATACTAATAGTAGGCAACGAAGATTCAAGAGGGCCATGTGCCATTTTTTTTTTTTCAAATAGCTACTTTTAACGGTCTTCTATTACTGCTGTAATCGTATTGTTGTCAACTTTACCAGTCATTGGATATGACGTCGCCCCTTGTTGATCTTTCTTCTACTGATAAGGCTATGTTTAGTAAGATTGAATAATTTTGTTGAATGTGTGAATAAAGATAGAAATGGAAATAATTTTTTGTATAACAAACTTTATGACTTATTATTATTTGGACTATAATATTGAAGGGAAAACGTGATAGTAAAAAAAAAAATTAATTAAATAATTATAATATCTTTTATTAATTTATTAATTTGTTAAAAATATATTTCAATTATCCATGATAAAAATTCACAAACATTGAATGTCGCATCTAACAATTCGTCATAGGATTAAGTGCTACATAAATTGAATGAAAAGAAAAAGAAATTATTTCTGAAAGATTAATTAAATTTATTTAGGAGTTACTAGTAGAATTTCTTAAGGAGAACTTTTAGCAATTTATTTTTAAAATAAAAAAACATAAATGTTTAATGCAAAAACTTAGATACATTCCAGAGTTTATATGTTAAGTATGAAGATGGTGTTAGTCATTTCATAATATCTATTTGCATAAAGCGGCTACTTTAGATTTGCCATGCAAATTTAACAACTAGAAGCAATTTTACTTGTGATGGAATTGACTGAATTAATTTATTTAAAATATCTCAAATAAATTCTTAATAATAATAATAATAATTTAATTAATAAATATTAAGAAAATATCTTTATCAATGGCATATATATTATATAATTAAAGGTGTTATTTTAATTCATATTTTATAAATGTATGAATTTTTTTCTCCACTTTTTTTGACTCGCTATTAAATTATAAAGCTTTGTTGAGAAAACATGTTACAAATAACATATTTGGAAAAATAAAATTTTGGATCTAAAATATTTTTCATTTAACTAATAAACAAGAATTTATTGTGTTTTGCAATATATGAAGTCATATTGAATGAAAGGGAGACGGTTGTCCGATTTGCTGATCCGCGTCATTTCCGCGTTGAAATTTGAAAGATGACAGTTTCTATTTCGCTTTGTCGCCACCAATGCTCGTCTGAATTAACTTGATTACTTTGCGTCGACTATCTCTGCTTCATATGTGTCTTTCCACCCAATAAGGACCACAACTCACCATAACATCTATACCTTCCTTGTCCTAATGAATGATATTATACTTCGATAGTTCAGTTTATTATCATACTGCACCTTAGACTCTCCTTGCCATCTTCAGCTTCTCTGGCAGTTCCATTTCTTAAGTACACAAGTATGAATAATGGAGGTTCTACTTCTTTCTTCAGGAGCTCCATCTCAAGCTTCTTTCGTTGCATCTTTCTTCCTCCCAACAGTTCAACTTCAAGTAGCATTACTGCAGGAGTTGATACAACGCCACTGAGGTACCTCTCTCTCTCTCTCTCTCTATATATATATATGTGTGTGTGTGTGTGTGTGTGTGTGTTCTAGATATTTTCTTCTTTTTCAGATTCCGACTCAAAAATTTAAAATTACTGGTTGAAGGGCCTTAGGTTGGGATTCATGTACTGCTGCACCTCGCACTGTTTACGCTTATCTCACTGGTTTGCTAGTTACTTTGATTGAAATCAAGTATGAAGGATCAGGCAACAACCCCTTCAATGAACATCCTGCCGTCATGATGCTTTTTCTCATAGCAATATTGGTGCATGCCATTGCAGTTGTAACTTTCCCATCAGATCAAATCAATGATCACTCTCCCAATTTGAAGCTTATGGTGTGCCATATATCTGGAACTCTTGCCTGTGAGCTGCTTGTGTTGAACCTCGTCCCTCCAATTTGGTGCTTCGTCATTAATGTGTCTTCAGTTATAGTGGTAGTGGCCTTGTGCTTGTCCTACTATTATCTGTTCCACCTCTTCAATCACAATATGGAAGGGCAAACGAATGAAATGGTAGGCGTGGAAGCTACCACAGCATCGAGTACGTAATTATTAAGTTTGCTTCTTCAGTGACGAACATTGTAACAAGTTATATATATATATATATATACACACACACACACACCCCTTTGCAGTTGCCGTAGTAGCGTTATAATATTAATGTTATTCATTCATTCGCTCCCTCTCTCCCCAACATGTTGGCACTTGTCTAACTTTTGAAGGAATGGCTACATATGGAATTCTTTCTTTGTCATTATATGCCACTTTTCTTTTTTTAGAAAATTCAAACATCATTATATACATCATTTTTTATGTCATTTTATCCTTAACTATCAAACATATCTTAAAAATTTTCATATATGTTATGCGCTTGTTACCTTTAACCAAAGGTTAAGCTTACTGAGTGTCAACATCTTAGTAGCGGAGCTAAAAATACAAAGTTCCAGGGTCAAAGATGAACTAAAGAAAAAGTAAGATAATATATATATATATATATATATATATATATATATATATATATTTGTATGTATAAAAGTTTTATCACAAACATATTATAGGAAAAAAATTGATATTTAATCAGATAATGTATATTCAGAGTCAATATTATTAAAAAACTAACAACATCATGTTGCTATACTCTTTTTCTTCAATTAAAATATTTAAGATTTTATCAAAAGTGAAAATATAGAATAACTACACCCAACACACTCATTTTTTTAAAAATTTATTATTATAATGTAGATAAAACATCAACTAATTATAAAATGAGAAGTACAAATAATAGGATAAAATCTTTATATATATATATATATCAACTGAGAGGAGTCACAGTCCACATTTTCTTGGTTAGTTTTGGATGGAAGAAGAGCAGGTTTTCACAAATCAGAAAGTAATCGTGATTCATGAACAAAATGTTTAAATAAAAGGTAAGGAAGAAATCTATAGAAGCATTTGTTAAGAAATGACAAAAGGCTGCTCACCCCAAAAATAAACGCATAAAATTATTGCAGGAAGTCACAAATGAGAGTGGCACCGAAAGCAGGGACAGAGGGAGAAATTTTGTGATGGGAGCAAGAATATAAATTATATATATTTAATATAAAAATTTTGCAATTTTTCTACTTACATATATATATATATATATATATATATGTATTTGTGTAAGTAAATGATATATTAAATTAAAAGGTAAGATCACATGTATGTTATACTTATGTGCAATATAATAGTATAAAACATGCATAAAAAAGAGTAAAAATTTTAAATAAATCCTATTTTAATTATGTATTTTATTAATTAAATTTTGATAAATTATAAACTGATTTTTAGTATAAATAAATAAAATCCATAGATAGTTGATGGTAATAATAATAACTATAGTAATTTGTACAACCTATAGGTAATAAAAGATTATAGAGCCAGTGACAATGCATATGCAAAGAATAAGTTGGGGAATATTAAAAATAAAATAGGAAAATATATTTAAAAATTAAATAAATAAATATTAAATAAAGTGAAAGAATGAGGAAAATTAAAAAATAATAAGATAAAAAAGTGATGTTTAATCTTTTTAGTATATTAACATAAAAGTGCAAACAGACACATTTTATTTTAAATTTTTTAACTTTGGTAAGATATTTTTTTTTAAGGTTGTTATTTCTTTTAATTTTATCATTCACAAATACTTACAAAATTATTAAATATAGCATATATGATGAGAAAATAACAAGTTTAGTCCGTCACTTTTTTGTTTTGGTGTCCATTTGGTCTTTCCATCAATTTATTTTGATAAAATAGTTTATCAAAAACTCAAAAATAATTAAATAGTTCTTCAAAGTAGTTTTGAGTGACTCGTCGTAAGTTTAACAAGAGATTACTTTTAATTATTGTAAAATTTATAAAGAACTATTTTAACATTACAAATTTGTAAAAGATCAAATTGGCACTAAAGAGAAAAAATAGAAGACTAAAATAACACTTTTCTCTATATATTAATATGTGAATTATAAATTATATTATATTTTTTTTACATTCATTGAAAAAAATTATAAATTTTAATATAATAATATATATATATATATATATATATATATATATATATATATATATGAGTTGAGGGAGGGCCAAGGCCCCCACTGGTTCCGCTCCCTCTGCCATTGATCAAAAGTTTTCTAAAAGAAATGATGGAATTAAATTTCATATTACAATAGGAGATAGATAAATAAATCAATAGTAATTAATTTCACTTATATAATGAGTCACCAAGTGCAACCACGATATCAGTAGAGTGAACAACTCACTTTGTTTAAGTTTTTTGTACGTAAAAGTCAGAAAGTGTTTAAATAGGAACAGAGAATATTGATAAGCCAAAATGTTCTAATGATTGCTTAGACAAAGTGGGTAAGTTATTTATCGTTCAGAATAATTATCATTATTTAATAAATAAAATATTTAAATTATTTATTAAAAGAAAACAGTAACTTTCCAATTTATCTCAACTGCTCAGAACTGTCAAATTTAAAATTAAATATGCTTATGGAATATTTCTTTTACTAGTAAGTAGTACGATAAGATAACTATTGACAAGACTTAAGCTACAGGTTAGAGCCTTTACCCAATGGGCTTATGGGTAATTTAATCTATACTAATTACCCATAAATGACTTGGATCCAATCAATTTTTGGTTTATATGTCTAAATAATTATTTAATTAATTGATAAATTAAAATAATTGTCCAAATAATAAATTAATACCAATCCACATTATTTTAATATATTTCAAAATTAATTCAACAAGAAATCCATCACAGTGTAGAAACATGACAAGATAAACTCCAAATTCCTTTCTCTATGTCCTGAGAAAAGCCTATACGTACCTGCCTATGTTGGTCCATGAACATAGCTTTGCAGCACAAATAAATTGCAATTTGACTTCACCGAGTAATGTAAATCCTCTTGCTTCTCTGGGCTCTGTATTTTGAAATTCTCTCCTTCTTTTCTTCGGCACTGTAACACCTAACTTTGAAGCTCATTTCCTCCGTTTGTGATGTATCAATTTCTTGAATGTTCTGATAGAAAACTGAAAGAAACTTAAAAGCAAATCAACTTCAAATTAAAAAAGGGGAACGAACAAGGGATGAGAGAGATGATCCGAGTATGAGTAGAAAGTAACTTGCAAATCGCCAGTATTGCATACTCTCCTCATTTGTGAATGGAAGAAAGTTGACTTGGGGAGCTTAAGGCTTGGCTACGAAAACATAGAGTTTCATAGAGAGGAGGTGGAAAGAGAAAAATGTGCTTCTCATTAAAAGATTTATTGTTGAACCTCATTTGAATCATCCACTTTGCATCAAAAGGAAGTTTTTGGTGGATCAAGAACCGGACGCCGGAGATCCCATTAGCAGCATGGAGATTCAAGCATGGCATGAAATATGCCAAAGAAAATCGTGGCCTTCATTATGTGGACTTGCTTAGTTCTTGCAGAAACACCATGATTTTGTAAGACCGCCCATTCCTTGCTTGGGTGACTTGGATCTAGCTTCTTACTAGGGTCACCTAATGTGGCGTTTTTCTTATCCAAGTGGACATGCCATGCCAGCATGTGCAAGCCACATCATCATATGTTTTAACAGTGTTAAATGTAAGTATAACGACAATGACCAATATGTAATTTTTGGAAAGTATAAGATGTGATTTGATAAAAAATAAAGTGTAGAGACCAATTTAAAATTAAGGTAAACTATATGAACCAATTGATTAATTTTTCCAAAACAAAATGAATCGTATTGCTAGCTCCATTCAAGTGATTTCACTAATTTACAGATTTGGTCAAATAAAAAAAAAAAACAAAGCAAAAGCTCTATTATAAATTCGTACCTTTTCCGTTGACTTCAAGTCGAATTTCTTAATATTAATGCAAAAGTGTAATAAATTCATATACAGTATGTGTGATCTTTTGAATAGCTTGTGTGTTTACTGATTTTTCCTTTAACCTGTGACTCTTAGACATATAATTTTGACGGTTTGTTGGCCCAATAAATTAATGAATGCTTTTTTTAACAGGAAGTCGGCACACCATGCATGTATTTGAAGGATGCAACTAGCTCTAGCTGATTTCATATCCAATGTTCATCTTTGCCTCATTCCACACTAGGATGGGCATAAATAGACAAATGGCAAATGTTGAAGGTAAAGACATAATTCTTTGATTGTATAATGACCTACCAAACCGGGAAAAAATTCTTTTGCAACCCATTTTTCATTAAAAAAAAATTATATTTACATGTAGTTTTTTTTAAAAAAATTTATTATCAAGTTTTGAAATTAATTAATGAAAAATATAAAATTCTTCAATAAGTGTATGATTTTTACATATAACTATAATTTTTTAATTAAACCATATACTTATTATCATATTATTAAAAAAGTATACACTTATCATATTTCAATTAAAAATATGAAAATTGTAAGTATGTTAAGTCCTTTTCCTGTATTCAACTGATTCATTCAATCTAAATATTATGAGATTGAGGGAACTTGCGAGTAAATATTATTTGCTAAGAGGTTTATTTTGGCGAGAAAGAGAGAGAAGCATTGAAGTCTTTGCTAAAACCATCTAGCGGTGGCTAAGTTGTACTAATTGCTTGTAAATGAGATGTAATGGTTGAGATTAATATAGTTTTCTAGTGGCAATTTTGCAGGACAAAGGTGGCGAGTACTTCCTTAATCTTTATCTTTATCATTAATTATATCTCACATCACTACAAGAAAAAGACTTATTTTCAAAGGTCACCATTGTCCAAAAAACATTTCTAGCCGTCGATATTTATATTTACAACGATCATTTAATCATCAATGATCAACAAAGAAAATATTGTCAAAAAAACTATTTTCAACAATTATATTGACTGGCAAGGCATTTTCGACAATTATTGATCGTTGAAATACTTTGTCAAATGTCCTCAACATTTTTAATAGCCACTAAAAATGTCAGTCATAAAGTATTTTCGACAATTATAACCGTTGAAAATATTTTTGTAATAAGTCATTTTTTTATAAGCTTGACCATTAAAAAAACATCAATAAGATTTTTAACACCAAACTCCCTCTTAGATTGTTCTCTTTTTTTCTTTTTTTATGTAGATAAATTTAGTTAATAATATCATTTATATAAATATTCATACTTAAAAAAATGATGTAAATATTTGTCCAAACCTGTGTATATATATCTATATCTATATATATAATGAACCAGCATGTTTCTCATCTAAATATTACAAATGAGCAATGTATTAATTCAAAATTATTTAGAACATAAAATTACATTATGTCAATTAAAACATTTACAAAACAAATACAAAATATTATATCTAACTTCTAGCATTTTCATTCTCAAACATTCTAGTAGTAATTTTAGAGGCATAGAGCTCATTCAAGTCTAACTACAAAGAAAAAAAAAGATTGAATTAGATTATGAAAACATTATATCATCAAATGTTTAGAGCATATAAAGATGTAAAAGACTATTAGTCTCATTGACACAACCTTTTTTTAAGTACAAAATAACAATTATGAAGATATCTATGCTATAAACCTTAACCTTTGACCTTTAAACCCTACACTCTAAAACACACAAAACATCTATGTTATATTCTTATTTTGTTTATGATAGATTAATTTAATCTGCTAGTTATTATCAAAATTTGACACAATTAATGAAAATGCATAGCCTTCATTCCAAGGTCTTTCTTTTAGAGAACTACCTTATCCAATGCTTGGACCATCTCTATCTCTCAAGAATATCCCTTGCCTTTTGTAAACTCCAATTGGTGTACTAAACTATAATACTCTTAAGCTTTTTGGGTTTTAATTATTTGCTATATTTCTTCACAAAGAAAGTAAGCTAGTTTATGCTTATACAGTTGTGACTTTTTTGGTTCACAAGCTATTTAGATCAGTAACACTAATTACAACAGATTCATTATTATCTATTTATTAATTTTCATATTGAAATCCAAAAGCTTTTGTCAATGTTTAAAAGGACAAAGTGAAGGTGAGGCAATAACCAGAGACAAAGGAAGCATAATGGGTTATCAGTTTTCAATATCATACAACTCAACTAGATAACTATGAAATCCAGATCTTTGGTAGTCTCATGACTTTGTATTTTTAGATACTCACATTTGTACTCTATCTAGTAATGGGCACAAACATAAAATAGAGTTTTAATAGTAAAGAAAAACCATTTTAGAAGTCTACTATTTTCATTTCCTTCTCTGAAACTCCCTATCACTTATTCCAAGTCTATTTTTCAAGAAGAGAATAATTTAAACAAGTCAACAAAAGCCAATTAAAGTGAGAAAAGTATGATGAACTAGTTTGCATCCAATCCTTCTTCATTGTCTTCTAAAAAACACAATATAAAAAGATGTAAGTAACTTCATATCAATACCTAAAAAATGTGAATATGAGCATAAAATTAGATTCCTATGATATGATCACAAGACTAAAATGAATGATAGAGATGAAGTTAAAGCTAGTTTCATTGGTTAGATAGCTTTAAACTAATAGTTCTTAAGGCTGGAAAGCTATGAATTTCACATTTGTTCAAAGTTTTAATCTCATATAAGAAGTCCTTAGCATTTAGAGACATTTTATTGTCAACAAAGCAAACATAAGCTTATTATATCATAGCATTACAAATAGATCAAGCAAAATTTAAGAATTTTAAATAAGTTACATATTGCAACATTATGTTGAAAGAAATTTTATTTAATCATCATCTCAATAGCATGGAATAGGAAAAAAAATTAAAATTAAAATTAGACTTAATATATCAACAAAGCTTAATTTCATTTAAGAATTATGTATTGAACAATGATAAAATTATTAGTCACGTGTTTATGTTATACGGGGTAATATTGAAAAAAATAATGAATGAGTCATTCCATTTCATTTATTTTAATATAACTTAGAAATAAAATGATAAGTGTCCTTCCCTTATCTCATTAAAACTTCTAAATAACATATCTACTTAAGCGACTTTACTCCATTATATTCCATTCCATGTCAAGCAAGAAAAAGTTTTAGTTTAAACACGCGCCAGCTTTTTCCCTTATGACCATGAGATGTAAAGGCAGTAAAGTTAACAATAGTGATTGTGATGATTGAGGAGAAGTAGATTCATCATTTTCAGCAACAGTAAAAGATGTCTACATAGTAGTAAAAGATTATTCGAATGCATCATTTACAATAATAGTAGCAAACTTATTCAGTCTGTTAGAAGCTCCTGTGTAAAGAGCAACAACAGAACTAGGAAAACAATTAGTACAGTTAAGATTAGCAAAGATATTTGAAGAAACATAAGACTAATCATTCATACTACTTAAGCATGGAGTAACAGAAGGAAGAATAATATTAAATGAAGAAAGAGGAGACTCAAAGGAAAAATTTGGAAACAAAAATGGATATGGAAAAAGAAGTTCATAAAAAAAAATCTCTAGAAATATAAATTTTCCAGCAAAAAAGAGGCATTTATAATCGTTGTGGGTATCCTTGTATCTAATAAAAACACACTAACATGACTTACAATCCAATTTATGGTTATTATATGGACGAAATAAGCAAATAGTAAGCATTTCCATAGGCTTTTAGAAATTGATTATTTGTCTTTCGATGAAAAAGCACTTCAAAAGGTGAACAATTTGAAAAAATTGGTATAGGAAAAGGATTAATGAGATAAACAACAATATGAAAAGCAGTAAAGAATCAGACAATAAAGTTAATCCAACTTCATCTATATGGTATTGTTTCCTCTCAATCAATCCATTCTGTTCATGAGTTTAAGGACTTATTTTGTGGAAATATCATAAGTTTGTTAAAATTGAGACAAAGACCAAAATTCTCTGCCCCAATTTGATTGGACAACCTTTATTTTGGTATTAAACTGCAACTCATATGAGTTTTGAGAATCTTAAAAGCTGAAAGAGCACCATACTTGTTATTAAAAAGATAAAACCAAGTAAATCTAGAATAAGTATTTATGAAATGCACATAGTAGGAATAACCTTGAGAACTTTTTGTGGGTGCAAGACCTCACACATCTATGAATTAAGTTGAAGAGGTTTAGAATATTGTGTGGTGGATGACACATATGGTAATTGATGTGCTTTACCATAACAATATGATTTTCACACATGAACTTAAGTTTTATTATCAAATGGAACATTACAAATTTTCAATATAGCAATCACAGTCTTATTGAAAAGATGTAACCGATTATGTCATAACTGAAAATTTGAAATAAATGATACATTGGAATGTAATGATTGAGAACTACAATAGGTATTCAACAAAATAGGGTCTGCAAAACATGTTTGCTCTTATCCTTGATATAGCCAGTGAAGAACATGACAATGAACAAAAGGCAATGGTTAATTAAACACATAATGACCATTTTTAATCCTCCCTTGTGAAAGGATTTTATGGGAATGTTGTTCCTTTACAAAACAATTAAACACATGAAACTAATAAAGCACATTATTGTCTTGTGCAAATTTAGAAACACAAAGAAGATTCTTTGAACAGAAGAAACATGAAGTAAATTTTGAAGAAAAGAGGTCTAAAGAAACTAGGTTATATATTTAAATAACCAATATTGTGAATCTTTAAACTTGAGCTATAAACAACATGTACTTTCTTTCCATTGTAAGGCTATTTATACTCCAAATTTTGCAAATCTAGTGTGAAGGGATTACTTGCTCCAAAGTTAGGGTACAAGAAGAATCAAACTCAACTTCTGGCATAGAAGAAAACATTGCCATATTTCCTTGTAGCTTAGCAAACTTCTTATATTTTAGTTCATACGATTAGTTAATCATGTCTCTTAGACCATGATAACTTTGATCACAGCGATAATAACATTGCCATGTTGGAATTCCAAACTTGCCACAAACTTGACACACCACTCCTATTCAATTTCTTTGAGCTCCTCTATCTCTTTTGCCACCAGAGTTCTAACCTCATCCTCTATGGAAACTAGAATTTGAATAGCGTCTTCTACTGTGACTAGACCTTCCTCTAAAATGTTGTGATTGTTTATTCTAAAAAGCTTCAACTAAATTAGCTGACGGTGTTTTAACTTTCTTAGTTTTTTTTCCCTATCCTCCTCACTTGAGCAAGTAACTAGGCTTCAATATTAGCTATAGTGTATGGATCTAGCCTAGATGATATAAAAGTAACAAAAGAATTGTATTCTTTAAGTAATCTCTCTAGTATTGCTTCAATATGAACATTGAATGTCATTGGATAACCAATTGAGGTCAAAAAATCAATTGTAAACTTGATCTTAAGTAGATACTTCATTACATTAGTAATTCCTTTCACTATGCTCCATAGTTGTGACTTTAGTTGCTTAATCTTAGCTCATATTTAAGAAAAAAAGAATATAAAAATTTGATTCCAAACCTAAGATGATGTTTTGTAGCCAACCAACCTTGTCAACATAGACTTGGAAATTAACAATAATATTCATGATAGCAAGAGTTAATCATGTTTCTACCACTTCAGGAATTTTGGATTCAGTTTGTTTGCTGCTCATGCACTATTTGATGCATGTTTTAGTTGGAACTTGAGGAGAAATCTCAATTAACTTTTGCTAATCGTAACCACAAATAGTTGTTTCCATAGCAATAAATTTTAATCATCTAACTTTACATATATTGAATGAGAAAATGTAATAACCTCATTCTTCTATAGAGGATTTAGTGGACTCATTACAAACCCAATGGATTAAGACTCCATCACGGAAGATGATACTTTTATACCATGTTTAGTAAAGTGAAAAAGCATATGAAGAAAAAGGGAAAGAGAGATAATGATGAAGTGAATCAACTAGTAAGTCATATTATTATATGTTACTATGCATGGTAACATCATTATATATACACCAAATTGGTCACACTTAGTTACAACTGAACCTCCTAACTCAGACTTTCCTAACTTCTTAAAGTAACTTATGTGACTATGCAAACAATCACTTTAACAAAGATATGAATAAATAGACAAATGAAATATGTTTGATGTAAAGAGATATATATATATATATATATATATATATAGTTCAACTATATCATGATTTTACCAAAAAGGGGGGGGGGGAATTTTGTAAAATCCATTTTCATTAAAAAAAAATTATATGCAATTTTCGTATTTTATTATGATTAAATTTTTAATTTAAAATATGATAAGTATATAGTTCTCTAATAATTATATGATAAGTATAACGTTTTTATAAATAACTAATTTTTTAATTAAACCATAAACTTGTTATACTATTATTAAATTGCTATAAATTTACCATATTTAATTACAAAATATAAAAATTGTAAATATGTTGAGTCCTTTTTCTATATTCAACTAATTCATGCAATTTTAACATATATTAAAAGACACTACAAAAGAAATTTCTACTAAGGACTCTTTAGCCTATGCTTTAGGAATGCAAAAGCATGCAAGTCGTGTACGAGGATTGGGATTGGGTCTATATCTATACCAAATGTTTGGATGTACCTCTCATTCTTCCACTAGAGCAAGCTCTTCTTATCCTTCCAATATGAAGCTGCCAAGTCAGTTCATTCAAATGCAATAAGTGATACAAGCTCAAAGTCAATAAATACAAGATCAACATCATTAACTACAATATCAAAATAAAATAGTGACTGCCTCAATGAGCTTTATCATGCAAAAATTTCAAGGTCAATTGCCTCGTGAACTTGGTGACTTACAAACATCACTGGTAATGTTTTTAATACATACATTATACTTTATTTCATATAGATAACTAGCTACAAGCTGTAATACATTTTCTTTGTGTCTTACTATACCATATACTCCTAAATAAGTACTTGATTAGGCAAATGGACATTGGTTGAGTGCAGTGGATCATTCTCCATATATTTTAAATGAAGAAATTCGTAAATTTAGAGATGTTAGAATGTCATTAGGACTTCCTTACATTGGTGTTGTACTTTATGAACTATGTTATATTGGTGTAGAACTTTATGTACTAAGTTATGTTAGTGTTGTACTTTATTAACTACGTTGGATGTGAAGTTCTCTTCTTTAATAACAATATTGATTGTTAGTATTAATGTTATAGTGTTTGATTATAAGATTATTGGTTGAAAGTTAAATAAGCAAGTATTGAAAAAGAAAAAACACAGTAAATTTCGTATTTAATTATACTTTTTTGTAAAACGTAAGAAAAGAGCATTAGTAGTCAAGGTAATTTTATTAAAATAACAAACCTGCATATGATGTAGCTGCAGTTTACAAAACTGTAGTTAGTAACTGGCTACGCTTGATGCTGTCGCAGCTAATTTTTCTTTGCTTATAACTACAACAAAAAGACATATTTACCCACAACCCACAAAACTGCAACTAATAGGTTTAGCCACCGTAAATTCAGCTACGGTTCGTCAAACGCATGGGTATTTCATACCAACCAAGAAAATGTTAAAAAGCCGATAAGGAATACAAAATATCATGCCCTATGAGTATCAAGAAAATATACGTGCTTGGATCTATATATAGCATAGTTGTTAAACTCACAAATTAACTCAGACAAACTTGTCAAGTCAATATTATTACATGTGGAAATCATGTCAACTTAGACTTAGCATTTACTCACTCAAACTCATGACTAATTTATTTAAACTTAATCAACAAATTTCCTTCATATTTCAACAAAATGTAAAGCCTCCAAGATTCAAACCAATAAGCAAACACAGTAGCATTCCAGCACCATTCCATTTAGCCCTAAACAATATCTAGTTTATATATGACACAAGTTTAATAAAGGTAGTTTTAATTTTATTTTAGCCAAACGAGTAAAACATTTTTTTAATCCCTCGCTTATGGGATATATCTTAATTTAGTCATTTATAAAATTTGTTTATCATTTTGATCCCTCTTACAGATAAGATATTTAGTCTCTTATATAACTTTTTTTCTCAATTTATTTCTTATATAAATGTTTCTCAATTTAGTCTTTTACAAATAAAATCATTATTAATAATGTTTTTTGTATTTTTGAAAGTTTAAATTTTATTTCAACCAAATAAATAAAACCTCTTTGGTCATTCACTAATGGATTATTTCTTAATTTGATCCCTTATCAAATTTATTTAACATTATGATCCCTCACTGATAAGATACTTTTCAATTTAGGCCATCATAAATTTCCTTTCTCAATTCAATCTCTCATATATTGATATTTCTCAATTTGGTCATTCACAAATAAAATAATTATCAATATAATGTCCTTAATATTTTTAAAATTAATATATTTTTTGAAAATATTAATTATTATTTATTATTAGAAGTAAACTCTTACAAATTTATTGTCTACACTCGCAAGTTTGACAATCTTAATATATAGAGATAAATAATAAAATCTTAATTGCTTTAAGATATTTAGTAAAAAGAATAAGAACTAGAATGTGAGACTCAACTTTTTATTTTGACTGGCTCTTTTTTTTTTTTTTTTTGGGTTATCAACCTTTCTAACTATGAAATTGAGATCACCACCTGAATCCCCAACCTCATTAATCTAGAGTTTGGATTTTTCTCATTTTATGATGTGGTTGTATGAAAATCTAGTAATTTAGATTTATAGACAAAATAATAATTATATTCAATCATATTTTATTAATAAATATCTGAATCATTATATTCTCAATTAATAATCTAGATTAAAGAAACATAATCCTCATGTATAAGGATAACATGCATTTGGACTAATCTTTGGTTCCGTCAGCAATTATTGTCCAACCTTGCATCCCTATACCCTACCACTGAGCTGCATGTCAGTATTTGAAGTCCAATTCAGTCCAAACAACCATTTAAACTTGTAATTATCAATATCTTGTCCTTGCCACCCAACCCCTCCACACAGGCCTGTGTAAAACCTCACTACTTCATGGGTATTTTACCCCCATACTACTACTGTTAGAGTTGATGCCAATTTTTGTTTATTTTGATATAATTTTTTAAAAGTAACATTTTATGAGATGTATTGCAGGAAAGAAATAATTTATGTTTGCTAAAACTATTTATCAATATTATCTTATTTGATAATTTTTTTTCAATAAGTAATTTTTATTATCAAATTACTAAAAAGACATTTATATATTTATCTTTGTAATTACTAAAACATGTGTGTACAAATGATTTTAAAATTATTATGGTTAATGTCAATTAATTTTTTAGCACTCTTTTATTTAATCATGATATATAAAAACTGCTGTTATAACATAAAAACAAGTTTTAAAAGTTATGAAACACTAATTAAAAAAGATTAAAAATAATTTACGAAGAAAGCCAAATTACATATGCTATTAACTGTGTGTATCCTTGATCCACCTTGTCATTGCTATCATCTTATATTTAGGATTTAGAGGATACTAGATGCTTAGAACAATATCTTGTCAGTACTTTTATCCCATGCAAAAAACCTTGTCCCACTATCATCTTTTGTAATCTTATCGTTGTCTTCAAACTCTTGTTGTCAACCACTAAGGTGCATGCCGATCGATTGCGGTCCTTGTCTATCAATGTTTTAATATTAAGACCCTGTGATTTAGATATAAATATCTTCATTTACGTACATTCCACCTTAGAGTCTCCTTAACGTCTCTAGCTTCTCTGGAGTTAGAATATAGCATTAGTTGTGATTAGTGCTATGTTCTAATTACTTCTGGCAGTTTCATTCCAGCGCACAAGTATGGATGATGGTCATAACTACTCATTCATGAGGCTGAGCTTCATCTCAAGCTTTTCTCATTTTATCTTTGTTCCTCCTGACACTTCAACGTCAAGTAGCATTAGTGCAGGAGTTCATACTATGCCACAAGGGTTAGTATAGTCTATATATCTGTTCTGTTTGTCTTCTATATCTTTTCTTTTGCATGCTTTTCCCGATTTTGAATGTTTTTAATCTGTTTTCTTTTTACTTAATTAAATCTGTTGAAGAATCTTTGATTTCCATTCATCTGCTTCACACAACGCTGCTTACTTTGATTGAAATCATTTATGAAGGATCCGGCAACAACCCCTATATAAAAAACGTCTCGTCGTCATATCGCTCTTTCTCATGTTAATAGTCTATATGCTATTACACTCATAACTTTTTTCCATCAACTGCCACACATGGTTAATAATTATTACCGCGAAACTTCCCACTCCAGTCCTTTTAATTTTGGTTTCAACTGCCACATCCGAACCCTCCACAAATGCCTCTGTATAAACCCATACGTCGGTTGTAGTTGCAGTCCAAATAGTATAGGGACATTACATAAAAATTTAATAATTTAAATTTGAATTATTAAATTTTCATTCAGATATTCTATCTGTTGAGACAGTGTTGAGTGAAGGCTGCATGTAATCCGGATCATTTCCAAACCTTAATTATCGATGGGCCTTATTTTATTTTTGTAAGTAAAATTTTATGAAAGTATCGCAAGAAAGAAATCACTTGTTTTTTTTATAAAATTAATTTGATAAGTCTTTATTAAAAAAATTAATTTTATTATCAAATTACTACATATGATTTAGCTCAAAATTTATTTTTGGTCCCTTAATTTTATTTAAGATTTTAATTTTATCCTTTAAATTCATTTAATTTTAATTTGATCTCTTAACTGTATCTTTAATTCCAATTTAATATGTAAATCTTATCTTAAGTTTCACTTATCTTCCTTAAATTCTTTTAATTCCAATTTGAATCCCTAACTTTACTTTAGATTTCACTTCTGCATCTTAATTTTATTTTGTTTCAAGTTGACCCTAAATTTTAAAAAACTACTCAGAGCTTTTTTCTTCCAACACCAAATTACAATGACAAACAAACTAGGCAATACACCAAAATGAGAAAAGCAGACATAAAAACAAATTTGGCTATCGAGTATCAATCATTTAGTTGTGGAATAATAAGACAGACTTGAATATCTAAATAGAAATTACCACATTTCATAAGACTTAGATAAATGAAAAAAATAAAACTGAAAGGACAAAAAAAATTAATTGAGTAGTTTTTGAAAATTAAGAGCCAAACTAGATAATAATAAAATCTTCTGGAATAAAAATAAAACTTGAAATAAAATTAATTAATGGACAAAATTAGAACGAAAAAAATTAATAGATAAAATTGAAACCTAATTAAGGTAAATTTAAAAGACCAAATTGGAATTCAATAAAATCAAGGGACAAAAATGAAACTAAAATAAATTAAATTAAGGGACTAAATTAAAAGTAAATGAAGTTAAGGGACGATAATAAAATTTGTGGTAATATTAAAGGATTACATATATACTTTTGCCTTATGATTGTTGTTCATATCTGTTTTGCAAATATTTTTTATGGTTAATTTTAATCAAGCTTTTTATTCTTTTATTTAATCAAAATTATATATATATATATATATATATATGAGAATTTTTACCACCCGTATAGTATATAAAAAGTACAAATATTGAAGCAAATAAGATATATTATTTAAATATATCTAGAGTTAATATTATTTGACATCAAATAACATTATGCATGGAAAACCTATTGGCGGTTTTGAGTACTTCACTCTATCTCCTATAAGGAAGTTACAGGCACATCATCATGTGCTATCCAATTGTAGACAAGTTGACCTGTTTCTTTAATAAGTGATTTGTACATATGGAAATTAGAACATTCATATACATTTTCATTAATATAATTTCTTGTATGTGTCATATAGGGAATTTAGAGATTACGTCAAGAGACTATTATGAAGTCACACATGGTATTCTACTGAAATTGATAAAAAGGTTCATAGTGAATTTGTTCGATGGTTCTGTCATCGTGTGAGTTCATATTTACCCATAAGTGTTGTTACCTTGCTATGTAATTCAGTGCTATACTTACAATTAATTAATTTCATGTAAGAAATGATATTCATACATCTCATTCAGTTGATATGCAATTGCTTGCCCTAGGTCCACTTGATATAGCGACGAGATATAGTGCTTATAATGTCAATGATTTCAAATTTAGAACAATGGAATGGAATCAAGGGTTGAAAACTCAAAATAGTGGAGTCTTTGAGACTTTCAGGACTAGAAGCTATTCAAGTAATAATGATGGTCAGATGAGCTTTGGAGGTGTGTCATACTATGGAAAATTAGAAGATATCATTGAATTAAATTATCATAGTGGCTTCAAGGCTACCTTATTCAAATGCATTTGGGCTAATACGACCATCATAGAGGGATTATAACTGATAAATTAGGCTTCAAGTCCATCAACTTTTCATGGTTGATACATACAGGTGACAATGAAGATGACGAGTCATTTATCTAAACTTCAGAAGCTCAACAAGTATATTATTTTGATGATGAGTTAGATAAGAATTTAAGCTTGGTTGTCTATCTAAGGCCTCTTGACTTGTATGATTTGGGAGACGAAGAGGAGGTTGTTACTTATTACAGTTAACCATTCCAACCTCAACACTTAGAAATTATATTTCCAGAGTTTGAATCAAACGTGAACTTATCTAGGTAGTGCTTCAAAATTATTGCTCATGTTGTTTTGTATATTGCTTTAACTATGCATATTGTTGTCCATTATATGTGAAGTAATATTTCTTGTGTTTTACTTTAGCTATGAATATTGACGTAGGCATGGTTGGACTCATATTTTTCTTATATGAATAAATAGAAATTTTGAAGATGAACAGGTAACTCAAGAAGTGTAAAGTGGACAAGAGTGGTGGTTCCAAGAATAGTGGAAATAGCACTGAAAATCTTGTGTCTAATTCTACTGGCTCATTAGAAGTTCCAGGACTTAACTTCTGTGTTATCTTACCCAATGTTCATAATGAACATGAAGAAGTCAATGTACAATTTGAATAGCCTTAAGAGAATGAACAATCTATAACACATAATGTCCTTCCACGACAACATCGGAGACGATCTTGATCTTGGATCGTTAATGTTATTGTTATGTAATGTCTAATTTTGCAAAGGTGTGCAAATTTTTCTAACTTTGAAGGCTTATTATTTTCCATTCTATTAACAAATGAAAATTGTGAAGTTTGTACTCAATCATTAAGTGTGCACGATGCATGGTTCCTTCCGAGTGATCCAAATAGTGGACATGTACCATCAGGGAATGCAACTCATTCTCCACATGGATCAAGTGCCTTTGATAAATAGTTTAGGTGAACTATAATTATATTAGTATGTATTTGGATATTTGTATATGTATGTAATGGTATTCTATTGGTTGGACATTATTCTGGATGGACAACTTCTTTTCTTGAAATGAAATATTATTGGTTAGTGGAATCCTAGTTACTTAAAGCTATTTTTTTTTTTATGGATTTATAGGTTCTTATAACAAAAATATATATAATTAGTATATGGCATGATTTAAAAAAGATATACTAATAATGGTTAAAAACCACTATAAATAATTAGGATTTAACAACAATTATATGTCTTAACCACAGTTTCCAAACCATGACTTGGACAAGGTCACAACAACGGTTATTCAAATTGTTATCAAGACAAAGGCTTAACCACAGTTTTTGCAGCCATGGTTAAACTTTGACCTAGTCACGAACCGTGTTCAAAACAAGGTTCTAGCCATGGTTTTGGAAATCATAGTTAAGCCTTATCCTAGCCACGGTTTAAATGGAACTATGGTTAAGACAGTGTCCTAGCCACAATTTGGAAATTGTGGTTAGGACACGACCTAACCATCATTCTCCCCACGATTTAAAATAAATGTTATAGTTCCTTCTCCACGATTAGTTCTACCACGATTTTTCCAACTGTGGTTAGTGGTCTTAACTAAGGTTTTAACCGTGATTAAAGCACACAAAAAAACTATGGTTAGAACATAATTTTTTTGGTAGTGACTCATGCATAAACCATATAAACTTGTGTGTCTTTGTTTTCTTTTTATCTCTTCCCTACTTAAGGCTATTTATTTTCTTTATTTATCCTGATGCATGACAAATCTTTTAATCCTATCACTTTCATAAGTGGATTTACTACTTCACAACCGTATCACTTAGAAAAATTGCATAACTAATAATTAAACCAAAAAAATTGGTAAAAAATTACTGTACAAAGACAAATCTTAATTTTATTTCTTATCCGTAACAAATCTGGATTCTATTTCTCATTCTCTTTTATACGAAGAAAGTTGCCTTGCCTACATACCATTTTTTCTTCTTTGACCATTTCTATTTAAGTTCTATTGATAAAAAAGAAAATGATAAAGAGCAATATAAAAACTGTTGTTACTGCATAATGCAGGGCCAACGCCTCATTAACCCCCTTCACTTTTGACACCACATGTGTATTGTCAATCCTTAATCCACCTTTTCATCACCATATGCCACCTTTTGACATATTTAGTACTTTTAAGTATCTTTTTTCATCTTTTGTAAACCATTGACGTGTTTGTCTAGGACAATTTATTATTATACTCTCTTAGGTTTATTTTATTTGCAGTGACCTGAAACTAGGACAACTTCCCATGATTTAGATGTTCATACATTCTATTTTCATTCCAATTAAATAAAAGTATATCTATATATACCTTCATTTAGGTAATTATACTTCAAATACCCTTATCTTTAAAGTCCCCTTCATATCTTCAGCTTCTTTAGTAGTTCTATCTACTAATCTCCAGTACATAAGTATCTTTGGAGGTTTTATTTCTTTCTTCAGGAGCTCCATCTCATGCTTTTTTCAACTTTTCTTTCTTCCTCCCAACAATTCAACTTTGACTACCACTACCATCGGGGTTCATACTACGCTTCTAAGGTTACTACTCTTTGTTCATTTGTCTATTAAATCTTTTCTTTTACATGTTTCCCTGTTTTAACTTATTTTCTCTCTTAAATATGTTAAAGGGCCTTTGATTTAAATTCCATCCCTCTACTTTCACCATATCACTAATTTGGACTTGGCTTTTAGTTCTTTGCAAGTTTATATTCAACTCACAATTGGATCTAAAATTCAAAGAATTCATTGTAAGAGTATGCCTATTTCGTTTGAGTTTATCCTTTTAAGGAACAATCTCAATCGATTAATCAACTATCCATTTTTCTAACTAGGTATAATATAAAGCTTTTTGTAGTTAAACTATAATAAAAGATACACAAAAGTGTGTCATATGTGGAGTTTATCAAGATCACCTGTAAAATCTGAATCTATATAGCCTCTGATGGTGAAATCTAATCCCCCATAATACAGTTCAACATTTCTGGTCCTTTTAATATATCTTAGAACCATTTTTACAGCATTCCAATGCTCTTAACTAGGATTCGCCATATATTGACAAACCACCCCCATTTCTTGTGCAATGTCTAGTTTTGTGCAAATCATAGCGAACATTAGGTTACCAACTGCTAATGCGTATAGTACTTAGACATTTCCTTCCTCTCTTTTTCATTGCTAGGACTCATAATTTAGGATAACTTTATTAGAGATTGGCTTACAATCATACATATTAAAGCACCGTATGATCTTCTTTAAATAATTACTTTAAGAAAGTCAAATCTTATTGTTATTTCTGTCTTAGTGAATTTGTATCCTTAGAATCTTATTTTCTAGTCCCAAGTCCTTCATATCAAATTCCCTAACCAATTATGCCTTCAATTCATTGATGCGATCATTGTTGGGCCCAGCTACTAGCATGTCGTTTATATACAACAGTAAAATAATAAAACCATTTCCACCAAACGTTTTGATATATGCACAAGAGTCTGCATTAAGTTTATTGTATCTAAGGCTCATGATGAAGGAATCAAATCTCTTATACCAACATTTCGGCGCCTGTTTGAGACTATATAGGGATTTATTCAACTTGCAAACCAAGTTCTTTTTTCTTTTTTCTTTTTTCTTCAAACCCTTTTAGCTAGAGCATATAAATTTCTTCTTCAATATCTACATTAAAAAAAATGCAGTTTTTACATTTAACTACTCTAGATGTTAGTTAAGTATAGCACACATTGCTAAGACCACTCGAATTGTTGTAAGTCAAACAACCGAACAAAATATCTCATTGTAATCATTGCCTTCTTTCTAAACAAATCCTTTTACTACCAGTCTAGCACGATATCGGTCTACTTGATCATCACTAGTTCTTTTGAGCTTGTATACCAAATTTTTGTCAATGGCCTTTTGTCCTTTTGCTAGTGGAACAAGATCCTATGTCTTGTTCTTATGGAGGGCTTCAATTTTTTCTTGCATTGCTACTAACCATAGAGAAGCTTCTGAGCTTTCCATAGCCTCTCAAAAAATCGAGGGCTCTCTATTTTCGATGAGTAAACAGTATGCAACATTCCTTTCTATAATGTAATCTGAGTGCCAAACTGATTCTTTCCTCTCCCGAGTTGACCGTTGAACTTATGGAGTCATAAGTCAGATTGTTCTTGTTCATCATACTCTGGTGCTACTTCGGAAGAATCTGGTACTTTTGTTTTATTTTCTCCTCCTTCAATCTCATTGTAGTAATCTCAACTATTTCTTTTGAGGTGCTATCACCTTTATGTATATGTTATTTTTCTTCAGGAAAAATGACATCCCTATTGACTATTACCTTATAGTTAGTGGGATCCCACAAGTGATACCCTTTTACTTCGTTAGCATGTGTGATATCATGCCTTGTAAAATCCAAGTATAAGAGGCACCCAAATGTTCTGCGATAAGGTTTAGGATCACTTAAAGGAGCTCTAGGATCTGAGATTAACTTGGTTGTTTTGGTAAGATGTGTTTTGACTGGTTTATAGCCAATAAGACTTATTAGAAAGGAGATCTAATACATACTTATGCTAAGTGATGTAAATACCTAAGGAAGATTGACAAGTTCCAATCCCAAGAAATACTTGGCTAGATCGATGTCTTTGATGGTAAAAGTCTAAAGCAGAAAAGTTTTAACTCGAATAAGAACCTCCAAGGAATTCCCAATGAAAACTATAACGTCTACATACATAATGAGAGCTAGGAAACTTGTGTTAGAATTAAGAACAAAAAGGTAATGGTCATTAGAGGAAATTTGAATAATTTAGCAGTAAGTTCAAGGTTCCACTGTCTTGATGCTTGTTTTAAACTATAAAGAAACCATTTAAGTTTGCACACTTGTCTAGGTAATGCTTTAAAGTAACCCTCTGGTGGACTCATGTATATTTCTTCATCAATAAAGCCATGAAGAAAAGCTTGGTGGAGTTCCTAATTGAAAGTTGTTGTAAGAGCAAGGAAGATTCAAACTATAACCACCTTTGCAATAGGGGAAATTTTATCCATGTAATTGATTCCTTCAAGTTGAATATAACCTTTGCCTACTAATCTTGCTTTATAGTGATCAATAGTACCATCAACCTTAAGTTTGACTTTGTACACCCACTTACATCCAATGGGTATTTTTCCAGGAGGAAGATTACTAAATGTCTAAGTATCATTATTCTCTAAAGCTTGTAATTTCTTTTACACAACAATCACCTATTCCCTGTAATTCTTAGCATGACAATATGACATAGATTCCTGAATTGTTGTTACATTTGCCAAAAAATTTATGTATGATAGTGAAAATAAAGAAGGCCAACGAAATGGAAAAGTAGGTGCAGTGTGTGTGGTGAAGTAAAGGAAGAGTTAACCACATAATCTGCCATTGAAAAAGGTGGTCGATGGAGTTTGTGACTTTTACGAGTAAGTTTGGGTATAGGTAAATTAGAAGGAGAAGTGATAGATGTATATGGGAGAAAAGGAGAAGCAGTGGATAAAGTTGTGGGCAAAGATTTAGAAACGGGTGAAAGATTAGATGAAAGGTTAGGTTCAGAGTAATGTTCAAAAGGAGGTATTATTAGTAAAGGAGTAGAAACAGAGTGATCCTTATATAGGTAGGAAATATGGATTCATGAAAAATAACATCTTTAGAGATAATGATCTTTTAATGTTGAATATCAAATAATTTATAAGCTTTGAAACCTATTACGTAGCCAATGAGTACACACTATAATGCTTAAGGTTCAAACTTAGTTTTGTGAGGTAGAACATTTGTAGCAAAGCATAAACGACCAAAGGTTCTTAGATTAACATATAAAGGTGTTGTGTTATATACAACCTTAAAAGGCATTTTTGAGTGAAGTAATTTTGAGGGCAGACGATTTAGAATATAAGTAGTAGTTATAATAGACTCTCCTCAGAAGGAAGGAGGCAAACCATAATGAAACATCAAAGAATGAGCAATTTGAAGAAGATGTCGATGTTTTCGCTTAACTATTCCATTCTGTTTAGGGGTATATGGAGATGACTATTGATGGAAAGTTCCAAGAGTAGAAAACAAATTCTGAGATTGATGGCATAAGTATTCAAACCCATTGTCTATTCGAATATGTTTAGCTATTGTATTAAACTAAGTTTTGATTAAATTACATAACATTCTAGGAATGGTGAAGGTTTGACTTATAGAATTAATTAAAAATGTCTAAGTACTCCTTCAAAAATCATCCACAATTTTAAAAAAATAATGTGCACCACTTACTAATTGAGTTTTGTATGGTCCCCATATGTCTAGATGCAATGAATCAAAACATTTGGAAGAGCAAATTGTACTAGGGTTAAAAGATAGCCTTGTCTATTTTGCAAGAGGGCATATGTGACATATGTAATGTAAAGGTGAAAAATATTTGGAAATAGCCTAAACATGTTGTAATGAATTATAAGAAGAATGCCCCAAATGAAAATACCCTAAAGATTGAGAGCTGAAGTGGTTCTTATCGCTGATAGTAGTTGAATGATCACTAGTTGAAGCATTACAAGTTACAAAAGCATTACTGGAAGAAAGAAAAGGAAAAGATGTATTGGTATGAAGTACATATAATCGACCAACAAGTTTAGCAATAGCAATAACTTCACACTGTATTTCACAATAATCATGTGTAAATGTTAGACACTAATGAGAATTAGTAGTTAATTGACTGACAAAAAGAAGAGTATATTGAAATGATGGAATATTAAAAACATTGCATAAAATCAGAGTATTGGTTAATGGAATAGAACCAATGTGAGCAATAGACTGAGAACGACCATCTGGTAAATGAACGAAAGCTGGTAATGGAGAAGGAATAAAATCAGAAAATAATGGCAAATGATGAGAAACATGATTAGTAACGCCAGTGTCTATAATCCATGAACTACTTGGCATATTATCAAGCATTTGAAGAGCAAAATGGGAAGAGATACTTGCAAAGTCTGTGAATTGAACAGAATTCACCTAGGCTATTGTTCCTTTGGGAGAAATCATCTTAGACAGCTCTTTGTGAACAATATTAGCTACAGCAGATTGAAGGTTAAAAGATTAAGTATTCGGAAATGTCAATGGAATATCCAGATCAGTATTGCAAGCATTAATGACAGATTTAGACTGTTTAGCTTTGAGATCTTTATACCAATCAGGAAAACCATGGATCTTAAAACAAGTATCATTAGTGTGATGGTTCATCAATAGCGCTAGCTAGTGGCCTTGTGGTTGTCCTACCGATATCTCTCCCACCTCTTTGGTCACAATGAAGAGGGGCAAGCTACTGAGATGGTCAACGTGGAAGCTGCCTAATAATTAGTAAGTTTTCTTTGACACTGAAACCATAATAACAAGTTATTTGGATACGTTATTGACGTAGTGTTACCTAGATGGCAATTTTTCTTTCATTCCCCTCTCTCTCTTCAACACCTTAGGATTGCACAAGTTGCAAATTCTTGAACTCATGTTTTGTTTTTGTCTTCATTCTATTTGCAATTCCATTAATAGAAGTTGCTTTCTTTGGACACCTTATAGGAAGATATGATGACGAAAATAGAAAACAAGAGATGCACAGGAAATTGTTCAAGCTATTCGATTTGAATTAGTGATAAATACTTTAATAATACTATAGGATTGATGGCTATGGGCACGTACCATATAGAGGTTTGCTAGATGGCCACCTCTTAAATTGCACTTGTGGTTTTTGTTTATCGACTCTTTCCTATCAAAGTTGGGGACGATGTTACTGTAAATCCTTAATGACAAAAACTCTATTTTTATCCGCCACTATGTTCCTTATTTCCATTCTAGTCCTCTATTCGTTCAAAGATCCAAATCAATCCCTCACTCACTCAAACATCCATAATTTTAGTCCCTCTATTAACCTAAAGTTAAAAAAACTACTGACATGGAATGATGATGTAGCCTGTTAACCAGTGACATAAATACAAGTCATCCTCTTTCTTGCCACGTCAGAACACTAATGGGCCTGAAAGACCCACCCATATGAAAACACTTTTGTTGTAAACCCTTCGCTATAGCCATCGAAGCTTTGCCTTTCACTGCACCCACCCGAAAATACGGTCCTTGCTGCAGCCATCTTATGGCCTCACCGCCATTGGCCTGTGCTACCATATCGTCAAAGGACCCTCCTCGTCTTTAACATCCAAGACCTGTGAATCAGTTTCATGAATCAGTCTAAGTAACATGCATGGGCCCACAATTTATTCCTTTACATAGCATCTGATAATCTTACAAAACCAAAACTTGTAGTTGCAAACAAAGACTAACTTAATGACTTGGTTTTTAAACCACCTTTTTTTGTTATCAAATTAAGGGGGCCACATTCATGCACAAAATTGATTCTTTCAGTCGACTAACATTAATTTCGCCAAAAAGGGTCATGATATATGATAAGAAAAAGTTTACCAATCTAGCCATAGTGTTATGCTTATGATAAATCATTATGGTAATAATGAAGTGGAAATATTTATCTAGATTAAAAAAGGAGAAAGAGAAGGCAAACCTCAATTCTAAAGATAGAAACATAGTTGTCAAACTTGCGAGTTTATTATTTAAATTTACGATTGTACATAAAGAAAACGAGTCAACTAGTTGTAAATTTAAATTTAGTACAAACTCGGGTAAACTAGGAAGTTGACTTACTGAGTTTACCAAGTTTACAATTTTAACGTGTTAACTAACTTGTAAAGTCAACAACATAATAATTTAAACTTAAAGACTAAATAAGATATAGACAACTTCTTTTCCATGAAGCCTTTACAATTTAATTTATTATAAGTTTGAATATGTATAAAAAAATAATAAAATTACATTTAATATGTACTTATTAAATAAAATAAAATAAATATTATTTAATTAGTTACATTGAATAATTATTTATGTATGACTATCTTAAAATATTCATATTGAGTATTATAAATTATGAAATATGAATAACTTTTGTTTGATTAAGTATAATTTGAATTACATTTGAATAATTTTTTAGTGTATATAGTATTTAAAATATAAAATTACATATTTTAATAACTATTGATTAATCGAAGTAAACTCTTACGAATTTATCTCTCTCTTACAAGTTTACCTAAACTTGCAAGTTTAACTACTTTGGATAGAAAGAGAACTAGTATTTTATATGATGTTCTTGGCTACAAGAATCACAAACTGAACCAGACATATCATTGATTCTCACTGGTTTCTGTTCAGTGAGTCTCCCACAAACATAAGTCTCTTTCCCGTTAAGCTTCTCAAGCAACAGTCTTGGCATCAAAAAATATATATGGAAATTCTATAGCTTACAAATATATAAACATATATAATATGACATCTAACTTCCATATTATTTATTTTAGGAGTAAAATCCAATATTGACATCAAATACATAATATATCTAATACTCACATTAATTTAATAAATACAGAATTGATAAAATTAATATTCATTTTTAATTAATTTTTTCTTCCTTATATTTTATAAATTTTTACTCCTCTTCATATTTTACTAGTTTCCCTCTTGATTTTGTCCAATTTGTCTCTCTAATATGTAATTCTTTTATTTTTAAATAATTAAATTTAATTCCATTGAACAATTTACTATATTTAAAAAGATAAAATGATTCAGATGAGCACATGAGATATGACATCACATAAGGCTCTACTTTGTGTTTCCTTGTTAATAACGTTTTCTCTCCCTTTCAATATGTGAAAAATGTCATTTATTTAATCTATAAGTATATATAATAATGAAATATCAGTAATATAAATTCCCTATTAAAAATAAATTAATCAATTATAAGTAATATAAAAATAATTAATATATCATTTCTAGATATTTATTATTAAATGTCTAATAATATTACATATATACTTTTCTAAAAAAATTCAGGTAATTATTATTTATTAAGAAATTAAATTTGATAACTAATAAACATATTAACAATATACTAAATGATTACAGTCTCTTGCTTCCCTGGTGCTTTCAGTTTTCTTCTTGCTTCGTACAGTGCAACATCAGTGAAGACGACGTCATTTTTCTCTCTCTTCCTCGATCTTCTTCCTCTTCCTCGATCTTCTAATATAGAGATTCAGGTCTTCTGTTCCTCATGCAATTCACTTGTGCTGTGAGGAATTCACATATATCGTCTTTGTACAAAGGATGTGTCACGTTATCAAAAACCCATTTTCTAGTAAACAAATCACTCTTCTGGAGGCAATTCAACCCCTTCCTCCTCCTGCTTCCTCTTCCTTCGCAACTGGCAACTCAATCTTCTCCTCTTTCTTCTTCTCTACAATTGACTTAAAATCGATCACTTGCTGGGTTTCCACAGATTCTTATCCTCCCAACTTTTTGGAAACTGTGACTGTTGAGATTGTCTTCTATGCCTTTCGTGAGATCCACTTGACCAGAATTGGCTTGTTCTTGGATTTAAAAATAGATGAACCGCGGTGAGATGGTAGCATAGACTAAGGGCGACGAGGCCATAAGATGGCTGCAGCAAGAAACGTATTTTCCAGTGGGTGCAGCGAAATGTGAGTTAATAGAGTTTCGATGGCTGCAGTGAAGGTTTCCAGTATCTGCAATTACTGCAGAATCTGTAGTAAAAAGAAATAATAAAATAATAATATTTTATTAATATTAAATTAATAAAAATATATTATATTAATAAAATTTATTATTTTATTTAAGAACAGTAACTAGAGATTCTCTAATTATTGTAGTTACTGCAGGTGATCCACTCCCATTTTCAGTGAAGTGTTTTTGGGTGAGTTTTTTAGGGCCGACGTGGCAAGAGAGAGAGGATGACTTGGATCCATGTCACTAGTTAACGGGCCACATCAGCATTTAACTAGTCATGTCAATAGCTTTTAAATTGTGGGTTACCAGAGGGAGTAAAATAATGAATGTTTGAGGGAGAAAGGGACTGATTTGGATTTTTGAAAGAATGGAGGACCAAAAGGAAATGAGGGGTTGATTGAGGGACCATAATAGGATTTTTGTCAATAGGCTTTGATTGCGCCAAACATATAATCACGTCATCCAATGAATCTTTTGAATGCACATGATATTTATATATATATATATTAAAAATGATGCACAATGATATATAGAAATGTACTTAAATTAAGTCTTTTGCCAAATACAAAACTACTTAATTTTCACAATATTTTCTTTAGTAAAATTTTACTTTAAAAGATCCTTCAAGCAAATAAAAAAATTTACAATAATGACACGCATGCCATTACTTTACTTTATTCATTTCTTTGAAAATGTTGGGCTTGCACGTATATAATCGATACTAAAATGATAAGAAGAAAGGAAAAAAAGAGTCGATGATATAAGAGCAGTCAAATGTGCAGCCAATATTGCATGAAGGAGGATGGGGATTAAAGGAACTGGAACAGTCAGTAGTCACTACACTACCGTTTTTGTCGGATTCATAAATAGTAGACGCTGAAATTATTTGATTGAGCCCCCATGAAATTATGGAAGTAAACAATTTCCGTGAATTTTAACTTGTGCCTCCCTTTTGTCTGTTTCCTTCTTTCTTTCTTCTACCAGAGTTATGTTGCACTAATATATTAAATTAATCTGGGAGGCCTCTGCTCATGCAATTAATGTTAGAAATTGTCTTTTTGAAAATGAATAATGATATTTGAACAGCCTCTCTATAATCTTCAAGCCTATTCAGTGATTACCAAGAATATCATATTCATCCTATTAAACTCTTAAAGCAATTTTGAAGGAACCGAAAAATAGGTTAAGATAACCATTTTGAGATTTTTTTTTTTTTTCCTTTCTTGGGTAGAAACTTCGTTAGAAATAATTACATTTTTTCTCGTGCAAAGAAATTATTGACAAATGAGAGACAAGTTACAATCCAATGAGTAGTTACTTTTTTTTTGTTTTTGTTAACAACCAACAGGTTATTAAACAAGGGAAAGTGAAGGTTGGACTTGTTTGATGGCCACCATATATCGTTATGGCTTACCACGGAGTAAATATGAGCCCAAAATAACATTTTTTAAATTGATTTGGGTTGGGCTGAAACTCTTGTTGTACTCAAATTTACACATAATTTTATCTAGAGAAAGAACAACAAAACCTGCTCGATATCTAGAAATAAGAAAAAAAAAGAAAAAATATATACTAATTTTAACTTATTTATGTAATAGTTGATTAAATATATTAATTTTAATAAAATTATTTTTTAAAAAAGAGTGTAGACCATTAAATGAATTATTTTATTGAAACTGATACACCAAATTAATTGTTAAACAAATGTATTGAGATTAATTAATACTTTTTTAAAAAAAATATAATTTTGATATTATACTTTCCGCCAAAATAACACTGGTGAATCACCAATAGTTGACGTTATTAATCCCTTTTTTTCGTCTTTAGTATATTGGAGTTGTATAGATGTGATCAACTTCTTTTTTCTTTATTTATTTTTCTGGAAATAATTGTTATGTTTAATTGGATCTAGAAAAAGCATTTTTTTTTTGAAAATATATATTTCAACGAAAATTAATGTAACGAAATAAGTAAATTATTTATTTTTTATAGTGCACCTGGAAGACCAGGCATGCGACTAAAGAAACATTTTTAAAATGATTAGGACGTGAGACTAGATTTGAGCTCAAGTTTAGATATTCATATTTTCTTCAAGTTAATAATTATCAAAGTGGGACAGATTTGAGCCTAGGTGAAACAAAAATTCAGTCTAGATTGAGCTTTGTCCTAAATTGAATTGCTAATTTGCGGAAGTTCAGTCTCCTTTTTTATTTATTATTCGTGTACACATGATCTTAAATATTTATTATGATTAATATTAATAAACTTTTTAATTTTTTGTTTATCAAATTAATAACATATAATACATAATGCATATTATTGATCTTGTAAAGGACCGTATACATGATCTTGAATTGCCTAACAAAGTTTTAACTCATATAAAGCGTGTGAGATGCACAGAGAGAATATGCGTGCGGGGAGAAGGGGGGGGGGGGGGGGGTGTATATATATATATATATAAATATAAAAATGATTTTCTTATTTAAATTGATATACATATTGATTTAGGAAATTTTTTTTGTGTAATTATAAAAGTAACTATACTAGTATAATTATTATATGATATATATTAAATATATATATATATATATATATATATATGATAATGACATATTAAAAGATAATGAATGCATGAGAATCTAAAAATATTCATTTTATTTATAATTTAACCATATTACTTTTATATTTTATTTATAAACCCAATTTTTGTTTGAAAATTTTTAATTTATTTCCTATACGTTTTATTTTATAGCAATCCGCATAAAAACATTAGTTTATTAATTTATTAATCCATCTATGTACTTTAATAAATGCACCTTAGTTTTATTCTTATTATTAATTTATAAACTAATGTTTTGTGGGATTTTTAAAAAATTAAAAATAGAGAAGGTAAATTGAAATTTTTTAAAAAACTTCAATTCATTAGTAAATTTTAAAAATATTAGAATTAAAATATAAATACAATAAATTATTTTAAGTTAATATACAATTATTAAATTTTAATATGTCATTATTACATTTTTTTTATAAAATATTACATAATAATTACATTAATACAATTAATTTTATAATTATATCAATGATGTCATCATTGATGCAATGATAATGTAATAAAAAATAATTATTAAATCTAACAAATAATAGGTTAATATTCTCATGTAATAAATGTACAAAAAAGTCAAATTTATCCAGTTGGAAAAGTCTATTTTATTTATTTATTTCTTGATACTGCAATCAAAATTAGAATATATTAACTATATTATTATTTTTATATATAAAAGATTAGTTCCAAGCTTTGATCGCTTCCTGTTCCAATTTTATAACATGTCCTCGATCGAAGCGATTTATTTACATTAAATTTTAATAATAATAATATTTTGGAAAGAAGTAACCTATTTATTATTTTAGATCTTTATTTTATACAAGATAGTACCTTAAGTTAAACACAAAAATAATAAATTAAAATGATGTAAGAAATAGACTTTAGATTATTTGAAATTGTTTATTTTTTTCTTTTCAACAAAATATTATCATATAGGAAAACAGATTTAATATATTAATATGTTATTATAAATTAGGATAATTTTTTAGAACAAATATTTGTTAATATTAAAATTTAAAAAATTACATACAATCTATTCTGCGTCCATAAGCAATAGGCAGGTTGGTATAATAGTAGGCAATTAATGAAGTCTTATTTATTTTTTTCTGGCCAGAAATTAATGAAGTCATATTTAGTGCAAACAAACTTGAAACTTTTGACAATGAATGTCTTGTCCTTGGCCTTGTCACCCCCAATAACAAATATGTAAATAAACTAACGGGAGCGAATAGCTTAAGGGTATGGTTTCATTTTTTCTTTTTGGCTACCACTAAGTGTAGGGTCATGAATTTGACAAAAAGGAGGACACTTTGACCTTTGCGACGCCGCTCTACATATATTCTCCAGTCAAACCGATTCTGAGAGCCCACAACCTTGCCATTTATTTTGGATTTGGATTTGAAAAATTTAAAATTTTAAATGTATATGAATTTAATAGAATTTGAATCATTAGATAAAAATTTAATGGTACAAATTTTTTTAAAAAATTTTATATGTATTAAAATTTAAATTATTTAATAAAAATTTAATGATTTAGATCTTTTTAAATACAAAAAATTTGAATTTTCAAATGTAATGAATTCAGATTCCTATATTTTAGTGAGTTTACCCAAACCAAAAAAAAAAAAAAAAAAAGAGGTTATATGTATATACACCAATTTAGTTCTCTCCGATAGCTGCGGTAGAAAATCTAATAAAACATAAGATATTAGATAGGAATATAATGATTCAAATATTTTATCAAAGAGCGATAATTAATAATTTCACTCACAGTTTTAAGTAATTTTTTTATTTTTAAATTTAAATCATTAACTTTTCATTCAGACCATTTGAGGTGATCTACTTCAGCATATACCAAATATGAAGCTTTTTCTTGTAAAACAATTATCATAATCATTTTAAATCATTCTAAACATGATATTATTTTATTGAAAACAAAAAATAATTAAACTGTTACTCGTATGGGAAGTTGTAAATCTCTTACTTTACAATATATTTTTCTTTTAACATGATTGCATCCTCTTTATATATATATATATATATATATATAAACTTTTTTGAACAACTTAATTTGAATATGAAACATATTTAGTAAATATTAAATGTCATACTATACAAAGATATTATTAATATTTTAGTTTTTTTTTCCCACAAGACACTTTCATATTTAAAAGATTAGATAATTTTTAATATGTAAAACTATTAGACTCAAGACCTTATCATTTATTCCTATTCCAGAAAATAGCATTCTGTGACATAATATGTTGGTAATGGCTTTATATAATTGAATTATTTTTTTAAAAAGTACTTGATGTTTATAAAAGGAATCACCAACGGCTCATGTTAGAAGTGGAAAGACAAACACGGGAGACGATTGAAAATTGACTGTGGAATAAAAGAGTGACTTTTCGTGGATGGTATATTTAGTAACACGAAACTTCCCAGCCATTGCTCTACTTTCAACTGCCACACACACGTCCACGCGTCATTATAGTTGAGAGGGAGAATTGCGTTAATTTTCTGTAGTCTGATCATGCAATATAAAACATTTTAATCATAAGATGACATTCACAACCATTAAATTTGCACATTTTAGTATAGTTGTCAAAGTGGGTTGAAAATATCAACGGGTCCCACTTAGTGGGTTAAGCGAGGTGATCCGTTTAACTTACCATAAAATAAAAAAAAATTATAAAAATTTAAATGTGACTTTTTTTAAACATATGTCTTGTTTAATCAATCAATTTCTATATCAATATAAATAAACAAAAAAATAACTAGATAAAAACCAAGTTTAAACGAATTAAAACAAGTAAAATAATCTAATAATTCAATGATTCATTAATAATAAAAATATGATTATGAGCAGAATATTTAAATCTAGTAAATTACAAAATAATATAGACAATACAACATATACATTATAGTTAATTTTTTGAAATAGAAAAGTGCAGTGGACTGGAGCACTAGACTGAGTGAGTGAAAAATTAAAAAAAAAAAAAAACAGCCAACCTACTTAACCTGCGAGCTGGCTCATTTAACTCGCGAGTTAAATGGGCCGAGTTGATAACGGGTTCTCAAAAAAATCTCTCAATCCAACCCACCTCTTAGGTGGGTTAAACGAGCTTGACCCAGTGGGTCGAACCCGTTTTGATGGCTCTACATTTTAGCATCAAATACAAAAAAAAATTTTTCCTGTGCAAACCTCAATTCTCCATAGGCCTTGTTTGAGGGTGCAGATTCTCTCCCATTCCAGTTGGTGCATTTGATCATCATCACTATTCATTTATTATTATTATTATTATTATTATTAAAGTATTAAATTTTTTGAACGAAAACATATAATGTGTTGCATTTGAAGTCACCCTTCATACCACTGCTGTTGGAGTCGCTGCCAAATTTTGAAAGTAAAATCTTATGGAAAAGTATTGCATGAAAGAAATGATTTGTGTTTGATGAAATTATTTGTTTGATAAATCTTTCATAAATAATTTTTGACTAAAACAGACGTATTGTATATATTTCACTTTGTAATCAATATTATTATCTACATAAATAAATAATATCAAATATTTTTTTGTTTAATTTTAATTCTTTATTTAATCAAAAAATATAAAAGAAAATAATATCTAACATATGTGCAATCTTTAGTACAACTGAAAAATAGTTACAGTTATCATGTGACATATTAAGAAAAAGAAATGTGACAATCTCATGTCAAAATATATTTATTGTATGTCAATTTAAATTAATTTATTATATCTATATTTTGACATTAATATTTTTTTGATTTTATTTATGAATCTAATTTTTTTAAAATAAATTTATTTACCCTCTCTTCTTTTTATTTTTAACTAATCCCACAAAACATTAGTTCATAAATAAAAATAAATATAAAATTAGATATTTGGAGAGTTATTACAAAAATAAAAAAATTATAGGAGTAAATTAACAAATTTATGAACTAATATTTTTGTGGGAATATCCTGAAAATAAAAATAAAGTGGCTAAAGTAAAAAAAATTTACAAATAATTTTGAGTTCATTAATAAAACTTAAAAAATATAAAAGTTATAATATAAATATAATAAAGTATTTTAAGTTAGTGTACAACCAACATATTTTAACTCATTATTATTATGTGTCTTTTTCTTAGTAGGTCACATAATGATTATATTAATACAACTAATTTTTTAATTATACGAAAGAATTTACTTAATCGATATATAAAACATTTCAATCAAAATGAATACATATAAAATATGAACTAAAATAAATATATAAATAATACATCGAAATAAAATATATACGGATAGAAAATACAAGAACCCAAAAAGATAAAACTGTATTTTAAAAACGATAAGGACTTGTGTAATCTATATATAGACACACACGTTATGCATTTGCTGGAAAGATAAGTAACAAAATCTTTTTTTCTACAATTAATAAAAGATAAATTCTTTAGTGCAACTTTAACATTAATACAATCATTACATGACACATTAAATGAAATATACGTGATAATGATATGTCATATTATGTTAATTGTATAATAATTTTAAAATAATTTGTTATATTTATATTTTGACTCATTATTTTTAGATTTTATTTATGAACCATAAATTCTTTTTATATTTTTCAATTTACTCCCTTTATTTTTTATTTTTCAATAACCTATAGAGAAATATTAATTTATAAATTTGTTAACTCACCTATATTTTTTCTTTATTTTTTCAATAACTCCATAATTCATTAATTTTACTCTATTTTTAATTTATTGATAAATGTTTTGTGAGGTTACTAAAAAAATAAATAGTAGAGAGAATTAATTTAAAATTTTTAAAAAAGTTTTAAGTTCATAAATAAAATATAAAAATAATAAGTTATTTAAGTAGACATACAATTAATATATTTTAATAGTTATCACCACTTATCTTTTTTTCAATATGTCATATAATAATTATATTAGTGTAACTAATTTTATATCTACACAAAAAATGAAACCTTAAAAAATTACTCAATTATTGCTTAGCAAAAGTTTAGAAATTAAAGAGTGGCATGCGGGCTTAAACCCATGTTCATTAAAAAGTGGTCAATATCCGCCAGGGTCGCCGCAAGTCCCCTTCTTTTTCATTATCTTCCTTCTTGCCGACAATGCGATTGCGCGTTTCTCTTCGGACACGTACGGTTTAAGTTCTGTTAAGATTCTAAGAAGTTGCCTACCGAGTGCTCCTTTGACTACTTATATTTTGAGTTCTATTAATTTTTTTTATTTGCATGAATAATGATTTCAAATATTAATTATTAATTTTAATTAGAAATTTTAATCATTTTATTTTAGCATGATATAAAAATAAAATCATAATTAATATAAAAATGTTTTAATTGAAACAAATTCATCTTTTATATATATATATATATAATAAATATACCAAAATGCACCAAAATAATTATATACGGGAAAGAGAAGAAGAGGGAAAAACTTTGGGTAGAAGATGATAAAAAGTAATCTAAAAACTGATGTTTTAATTTAAAAATAAGTGTAGAAAGTTATCAACACTAAAAAATAAATCAAATGTAAATCCTTTTATAAATGAAATAAATTACTAATTTAATAAATTAAAACCCAAACCCATTGACCCCACCGGATTTCCTGTGATTTACATATAGTAGAAAATATTACTTACAAATAAGTTTAGAAAGTTATCAAACACTAGAAAAATAACTCCCCAACTCTTTAGATTTATTCTTATTTTCAAGTTATAAACTAATCTTTGATGGGATTATTAAAATTAAAAGTAATAAAAAATTATTCTTAAAAACTAAGAAATAATAGGATAAAAGATTTTATGATTAATACTCTGAGTAATAAATGTACAAAAAGTCAAATTCACTAAGTTGAAATGTTCTATATCATTTATGTATCTCTTGATATTACAATTAAAACTGGAATATATTAACTATATTTTTAAATTTATATATATCTAAAATATTAGTTCCAAGCTTTCATCCCTTATTGTTCCAATTTATCATATGTCCTCGGAGGGAGTTTATCCCTCCCAAAAAACACTAGGTACTTTTTATCAAATGGCATAAAATGTACCAAGTAAATTTTTTATTTAATTTTAATAAATAATAAATTTTAAATGTTTTTTAATACAAGATAGAACTCGGTTGAAGAGAAAAATAATAAATTAGATAGTGTAAGAAATAGACTTTAGATTGTTAGAAGTTGTGTAATATTTTTTTTCAACAAAATATTATCCTATGTAAAATAGATTTAATATTATGTTTTTATAAACTAGGGTAATTTTTTGGAACAAAAAATTAATATTTGTTAAGATTAAATTTTAAAAAATTACGTCCAATCTATTCTGCGTCCATAAGCTGCAGGCAGGTTGCTATAATAGTAGGCAATTAATGAAGTCTTATTTAGTGCAAACAAACTTGTAATAGTCAATGTCTTGTCCCTCACCTCGCCACCCCCAATAACAAATATGTAAATAAACCAATGGGAGCGAATATAAATAGCTATAAAGTGTATGGTTTCTTTTTTGTTTTTTGTTTTTTTTGGGTTGCTTATGGTCATGCGATTGCGCGTTTCTCTTTAGACTCATACAGTTTATTAAGATTCTAAGGAGTTGCCTACCGGGTGCTCCTTGGACTAATTATATTTTGAGTTCTATTAATTTTTTTTATTTGTATGAATAAATGATTTCAAATATTAGTTATTAATTTTAATTAGAGAGTTTAATCATTTTATTTTATCATGATATAAAAATAAAATCATAATTAATGTAAAAATATTTTAATTGTAACAAATCCATCTTATATATATAATAAATATATCAAAATGCATCAAAATAAGTATATGCAGGTAAGAGAAGAAGAGGGAAAAACTTTAGGTAGAAGATGATAAAAAGTAATCTATAAATTGATGTTTTTATCGAAAAATAAGTGTAGAAAGTTATCAACACTAAAAAATAAATCAAATGTAAATCCTTTTATAAATGAAATAAATTACTAATTTAATAAATTAAAACCCAACCCCATTGACACCAGCGGATTCCCTGTGATTTACATATAGTAGAAAATATTACTCATAAATAAGTTTAGAAAGTTATCAAACAATAGAAAAATAAATGACAAATAAATACAATAATGAAACTAATTTCTTATTTACATATTTATATTTGCTGATGAACCCAGTTTCTGCCTATGTGGCAATTCATTCCCCAACGGGATCACTTTGCCTCGCTTTGCTTACGGTACTCTCTTTTGGCGCCCAATTATGATTGAAGGCTTAATTTCTTTGATTAAGTGCTCCATCTCACGCTTTTTCCACTTCATCCTTATTCCTCCCAACAATTCAACTTCAAGCAGCATAACTGCTAGAGTTCTTGCAACACCACTGAGGTACTGACTGATATATATATATATGTGTGTGTGTGTGTGTTTTATAATATCGTTTCTTCTTTTTTCTGATTCTGACTAAAGATAAAAAAAAATTATCTATTGAAGGGCCTCAAGTTTGGATTCTACTCCATCACACTGTTTATGCTTATTTCACTGGTTTGCTAGTTACTTTGATTGGAATCAAGTGCCAAGGATCTAGCAGCGACCCCTTTAAAGAACATCCCACGATCATGACGCTTAGACTATGTCCTTGCACTCATAATTTTCCCATCAAATCAAGTCAATGATCACTCACCCAATTTAAAGCTTATGGTGTGCCATGTTTCTGGAACTTTTGCCTGTGAGTTACCTGTGTTGGTCCTCGTCTCTCCAATCTGGTGGTTTATCATTAATGTGTCTTCTATTATGGTGATAGCAACCTTGTGCTTGTTTCACCATTTTCTGTTCCACCACCTTAATCACAGGGAAGAAGGGCAAGCTCCTGAGATTGAAGACGAGGAAGCTGCCAATGCTTAAATTAGCAAGTTTTCATTACCCAAAAAAAGAATAACCAGTTATATCCCTTGGCGTTGCTATGGCACATGTACTTCACCGTTTCAAATTCTGCAACTTTCATTTTTTATTTTCTGTAACTATTTTCTATTTCCAGTTCATGTCTTTTTTGTCGCCTTTTAGGAAGGTATGTTAAACATAAAAAAATTACATCGTTGACCACTTTCATATTAATTAGCATGGAACTTTCTCTATCATTTACGACTTTTTTTTTTTTTTTTTTTAATGTAGTAACATATATGGTATTTACTATTTAGGAAAGAGAAGGAGAAGCATTTGACTCTTGCTAACCATTTGACTAGAGCTTAAGTTATACTATTGCTCATTAATAAAAATAAATTTCTTTATATAAATTGATATAGATCTAATCATAAATTTCATTTAACTAATAAACAAGAATTTATTGTGTTTTGCAATATATGAAGTCATATTGAATGAAAGGGAGACGGTTGTCCGATTTGCTGATCCGCGTCATTTCCGCGTTGAAATTTCAAAGATAACAGTTTCTATTTCGCTTTGTCGCCACCAATGCTCGTCTGAATTAACTTGATTACTTTGCGTCGACTATCTCTGCTTCTTATGTGTCTTTCCACCCAATAAGGACCACAACTCACCATAACATCTATACCTTCCTTGTCCTAATGAACGATATTATACTTCGATAGTTCAGTTTATTATCATACTGCACCTTAGACTCTCCTTGCCATGTTCAGCTTCTCTGGCAGTTCCATTTCTTAAGTACACAAGTATGAATAATGGAGGTTCTACTTCTTTCTTCAGGAGCTCCATCTCAAGCTTCTTTCGTTGCATCTTTCTTCCTCCCAACAGTTCAACTTCAAGTAGCATTACTGCAGGAGTTGATACAACGCCACTGAGGTACCTCTCTCTCTCTCTCTCTCTCTCTCTCTATATATATATATGTGTGTGTGTGTGTGTGTGTGTGTGTGCGTTCGAGATATTTTCTTCTTTTTCAGATTCCGACTCAAAAATTTAAAATTACTGGTTGAAGGGCCTTAGGTTGGGATTCATGTACTGCTGCACCTCACACTGTTTACGCTTATCTCACTGGTTTGCTAGTTACTTTGATTGAAATCAAGTATGAAGGATCAGGCAACAACCCCTTCAATGAACATCCTGCCGTCATGATGCTTTTCCTCATAGCAATATTGGTGCATGCCATTGCAGTTGTAACTTTCCCATCAGATCAAATCAATGATCACTCTCCCAATTTGAAGCTTATGGTGTGCCATATATCTGGAACTCTTGCCTGTGAGCTGCTTGTGTTGAACCTCGTCCCTCCAATTTGGTGCTTCGTCATTAATGTGTCTTCAGTTATAGTGGTAGTGGCCTTGTGCTTGTCCTACTATTATCTGTTCCACCTCTTCAATCACAATATGGAAGGGCAAACGAATGAAATGGTAGGCGTGGAAGCTACCACAGCATCGACTACGTAATTATTAAGTTTGCTTCTTCAGTGACGAACATTGTAACAAGTTATATATATATATATATATATATATACACACACACACACCCCTTTGCAGTTGCCGTAGTAGCGTTATAATATTAATGTTATTCATTCATTCGCTCCCTCTCTCCCCAACATGTTGGCACTTGTCTAACTTTTGAAGGAAAGGCTACATATGGAATTCTTTCTTTGTCATTATATGCCACTTTTCTTTTTTTAGAAAATTCGAACACAATTATATACATCATTTTTTATGTCAGTTTATCCTTGACTATCAAACATATCTTAAAAATTTTCATATATGTTATGCGCTTGTTACCTTTAACCAAAGGTTAAGCTTACTGAGTGTCAACATCTTAGCAGCGGAGCTAAGAATACAAAGTTTCAGGGTCAAAGATGATATATGTATATATATATATATATATATATATATATATATGTATGTATATATGTATAAAAGTTTTATCACAAACATATTATAGGAAAAAAAATTGATATTTAATCAAATAATATATCTTCAGAGTCAATATTATTAAAAAAACTAACAACATCATGTTGCTATACTCATTTTCTTCAATTAAAATATTTAAGATTTTATCAAAAGTGAAAAAAGTACAAATAATAGGATAAAATCTTTATATATATATATATATATATATATATATATCAACTAGTCTTTAAACAAAAAGGGTAACAATATATGCCAGAGAAAATTATTAATAAGGTGCAAACATGTAATAATTTTGCACGAAGAGTAGAGAAGGCATGAAAAAAAAAAAACCATGAAGCAATGAAACAAAAATTAATAAATTATTATATTAAAAAAAAATGAAATGAAGACATTCCTAAATAGCTAAAAAATTTGAGAAAGGTGTAAAATTTGAACAATAAAAAATGGATTGGGCTGAAGAAGATTAAGTGAAGGTAAATAGTGATGCTGAGTTTTGAATTTACATATGCATGTAAATAAGTAAAGATTAAAAATGAAAAATAAAAAATTCAAAATAAATAAAATATATAAAGGTATGACTGAACTGAAATTAAATGAATATAGTTAAGTACTTTTAAAAAATAAAGAGCATAGTATAATAATATGTTAAAAAAAGTTGAAAAGAAATTTAAAAGTTATAGTCATATATATTGCCCCAAAAACACACATCTCTACTTGTAGATAACCAATAAAAACCAAAAACAAAAGGAAAAATTAATCAATTGGTTTCTATAGTTTTAACTTAATTTTTGAACTGCTCCTTATACTTTATGTTTTTCCAAAACACTCTTTACACTTTCAGAGATTTGCATATTAGTCCTTGCGCCATTTGACAAATGCTGACGTGACATGCCTACTTGGATGATAAAAATGCCAACTGAGAGGAGTCACAGTCCACATTTTCTTGGTCAGTTTTGGATGGAAGAAGAAGAGCAGGTTTTCACAAATCAGAAAGTAATCGTGATTCATGAACAATATGTTTAAATAAAAGGTGGAAGAAATCTATAGAAGCATTTGTTGAGAAATGACAAAAGGCTGCTCACCCCAAAAATAAAAGCATAAAGTTATTGCAGGAAGTCACAAATGAGAATGGCACCGCAAGCAGGGACAGGGAGAAATTTTGTGATGGGAGCAAGAATATAAATTATATATCTTTAATATAAAACTTTTGTAATTATTCTACTTATATATATATATATATATATATATATATATGTATGTATTTGTATATGCAAATGATATATTAAATTCAAAGGTAAGATCACATGTATGTTATACTTATGTGCAATAAAATAGTATAAAACATGCATAAAAAAGAGTAAAAATTTTAAATAAATCCTATGTTAATGATGTATTTCATTAATTAACTTTTGATAAATTATAAACTGATTTTAAGTATAAATAAATAAAATATATAGATAGTTGATGGTAATAATAATAATAATAACTATAGTATTTTATACAACTATAGGTAATAAAAGATTATAGAGCCAGTGACAACGCATATGCAAAGAATAAGTTGGGGAATATTAAAAATAAAATAGGAAAATATATTTAAAAATTAAAGAAATGAATATTAAATAAAGTGAAAGAATGAGGAAAATAAAAAAATAAGAAGATAAAATAGTGATGTTTAATCTTTTAAATTTTAGTCTATTAACATAAAAGTGTAAACAGAAACATTTTATTTTAAATTTTTAAATTTTGGTAAAATATTATTTTTAAGGTTTGTTATTTCTTTGAATTTTATCATTCACAAATACTTACAAAATTATTAAATATGGCAAATATGATGAGAAAATAACAAGTTTAGTCCTTCACTTTTTCGTTTGTGTCCATTTGGTCTTTCCATCAATTTATTTTGACAAAATAGTTTATCAAAAATTCAAAAATAATTAAGTAATTCCTCAAAGTGGTTATGAGTGACTCGTCCTTAGTTTAAAGAGAGATTAATTTTAATTACTATTAAATTCTTTAAAAGCTATTTTAATATTGCAAATTTATAAAATATCAAATTGACATTAAAAAAAAATAAAAGACTAAAATAACACTTTTTTCCATATATTAATATGTTATGAGTTGAGGGAGGGCCAAGGCCCCCATTGGTTCTCCCTCCCTCCGCCATTAACCGCAAGTTTTCTAGAAGAAATGATGAAATTAAATTTTATATTACAATGAGAGATAGATAAATAATCAATGGTAATTAATTTTACTTATATGATGAAGCATTAAGTGCAATCATGATATGTCGGTAGAGTAAATAATTCACTTTGTCTAAGTTTTTTATACATAAAAGTTAGAGAGTGTTCAGAGAAAAAAAGAGAATATTGATAAGCCAAAATATTCTAATGATTGCTTAAAAAAAGTGAGTAAATTATTTATCGTTCAAAATAATTATCTCTATTTAATAAATAAAATATTCAAATTATTTATTAAAAGAAAATAGTAACTCTTCATTTTATCTCAACTGTTTAGAACTATCAAATTTAAAATTAAATATACTTATAAAATATTTCTCTTACTAATCAATAATACGATAGGATAACTACTAACAAGAATTAGCTATAGGTTGGAATCTCTACCCAATGAGTTTGTAGGTAATCCGACCTATCACTAATTACCCACAAATAACTTGGATCTAATCTATTTATGGTTTATATGTCTAAATAATTGCTTAATTAATTGATTAACTAAAATAATTGTCATAATAATAACTTAATACCAATCCACATTATTTTAATATATTTCAAAATTAATTCAACAAGAAATCCATGACAGTGTAGAAAAATAACAAGATAAACTCCAAATTCCTTTCTTTATGTCCTGAGATTCTAGCATGGCATGAATTTTGCCGAAGAAAATCGTGGCCTTCATTCTGTGGACTTGCTTAGTTCTTGCAGAAACACCATGGTTTTGTAGGACCGCCCATTCCTTGCTTGGGTGACTTGGATCTAGCTTCTTACTAGGGTCACCTAATGTGGCGTTTTTCTTATCCAAGTGGACGTGCCATGCCAGCATGTGTAAGCCACATCATCATATGTTTTAACATTGTTAAATGTAAGTATAATGGCAAAGACCAAAATGTAATTTTTGGAAAGTATAAGATGTGATTTGAAAAAAAAAATAAAGTGTAGGGACTAACTTAAATTTAAGGTAAACTATATGAACCAATTGATTCATTTTTCCAAAACAAAATGAATCATATTGCTAGCTCCATTCAAGTCATAATCGCAGAAAACTAACTCGCAGATTTGGTTAAAGAAAAAAAAAAAAACAATGCAAAAACTATATTATAAATTCGTACCTTTTTCCATTGACTTCAAGTCGAATTTCTTAATATTAATGCAGAATTGTAATAAATTTTTTGAATAGCTTGTGTGTTTACTGATTATTCCTGTAACCAGTGACTCTTAGACATATACTTTTGACGGTTTGTTGGCCCAACAAATTAATGAATGCTTTTTTTTACGGGAAGTTGGCACACCATGCATGTATTTGAAGGATGCAACTAGCTCTAGCTGATTTCATATCCAATGTTCGTCTTTGCCTCATTCCACACTAGGATGGGCATAAATAGACAAGTGGCAAATGTTGAACGTAAAGACATAATTCTTTGATTGTATAATGACCTACCAAACCGGGAAAAAATTCTTTTGCAACCCATTTTTCATTAAAAAATTTTTATATTTATATGTAGTTTTTTTAAAAAAACTTTTATTATCAAGTTTTGGAATTAAAATAATGAGAAATATAAAATTCTTCAATAAGTGTATGATTTTTACAGATAACTATAATTTTTTAATTAAACCATATACTTATTATCATATTATTAAAAAAGTATACACTTATCATATTTCAATTAAAAATACGAAAATTGTAAATATGTTAAGTCCTTTTCCTGTATTCAACTGATTCATTCAATCTGAATATTACGAGATTGAAGGAACTTGCCAGTAAATATTATTTGCTAAGAGGTTTATTTTGGCGAGAAAGAGAGAGAAGCATTGAAGTCTTTGCTAAAACCATCAAGCGGTGGCTAAGTTGTACTAATTGCTTGTAAATGATATGTAATGGTTGAGATTAATATAGTTTTCTAATGGAAATTTTGCAGGACGAAGGTGATGGGTGCTTCTTTAATCTTTATCTTTATCATTAATTATATCTTACATCACTGCAAGAAAAAGACTTATTTTCAAAAGTTACCATTGTCGAAAAAAATTTCTAGCTATCAATATTTATATTTACAACGATCATTTAATCATCAATGATCATCAAAGAAAATATCGTCAAAAAAAGTATTTTCAACAATTATATCAACTGACAAGGCATTTTCAACAATTATTAATTGTCGAAATATTTTGTCAAATATCCTCAACATTTTTTACAACCACTAAAAACGTCGGTCATGAAGTATTTTCGATAATTATGACTGTCAAAAATACTTTTGTAATAAATCATTTTTGACAAGCTTGACCGTTAGAAAAACATCAATAAGATTTTTAACACCAAACTCCCTCTTAGATTGTTCTCTCTCTCTTTCTTTTTTTATGTAGATAAATTTAGTTAATCAAATGATGCAAATATTTGTCCAAACCGGCATATACATATATATATATATATAAAATGAACCAGCATGTTTCTTATCTAAATATTACAAATGAGTAATGCATTAATTGTAAAATTATTTAGAACAAAAAATTACATTATGTCAATTCAAATATTTACAAAATAAATACAAAATATTATATCTAACTTCTAGCATTTTCATTTTCAAACATTCTAGTGCAAAGTAATTTTAGAGGCATAGAGCTCATTCAAGTCTAACCTACAAAGAAAGAAAAAAGATTGAATTAGACTACGAAAACATTATATCATCAAAGTATGTTGTTTAGAGCATATAAAGATGGAAAAAGGCTATTATTGTCATTGACACAACCTTTTTTTAAGTACAAAATAGCACTTATGAAGATATCTATGCTATAAACCTTAACCTCAGACCTTTAAACCCTACACTCTAAAACACTCAAAACATCTACGTTATATTCTCATTTTGTTTATGATAGATTAATTAATCTGCTAGTTATTATCAAAATTTGACACAATTAATGAAAATGCATAGCCCTCATTCCAAGGTCTTTCTTTTAGAGAACTACCTTATCCAATGCTTGGACCATCTCTATCTCTTAAGAATATCCCTTGCCTTTTGTAAACTTCAATTGGTGTACTAAACTATAATACTCTTAAGCTTTCTAGGTTTTAATTATTTGCTATATTTCTTCACAAAGAAAGTAAGCTAGTTTATGCCTATATAGTTGTGACTTTTCTGGTTCACAAGCTATTTAGATCAGTAACACTAATCACAACATATTCATATCAGTATATGTCTGTTCATCAGAAATAAATATATGCATTATTAATTATTATCTGTTCATTAATTTTCATATTGAAATCCAAAAGCTTTTGTTAGCGTTTAAAAGGGCAAAGTGAAGGTGAGGCAATAACCAAAGACAAAGGAAGTATAATGGGTTATCAGTTTTCAATATCACACAATTCAACTAGATAACTATGAAATCCATATCTTTGGTAGTCTCATGACTCTGTATTTTTAGATACTCACATGTGTACTCTATCTAGTATTAGGCACAAACCTAAAATAGAGTTTTAATAGTAAACAAAAACCATTCTAGAAGTCTACCATTCTCATTTCCTTCTCTGAAACTCCCTGTCACTAATTCCAAGTCTATTTTTCAAGAAAAGAATCATTTAAACAAGTCAACAAAAGCCAATTGAAGTGAGAAAAGTATGATGAACTAGTTTGCATCCAATCCTTTTCCATTGTCTTCTAAAAAACACAATATAAAAATATGTAATTAACTTCATATCAATACCTAAAAAATGTGAATATGAACATAAAATTAGATTACTATGATATGATCACGAGACTAAAATGAATGATAGAGACGAAGTTAAAGCTGGTTTCACTGGTTAGATAGCTTTAAACTAATAGTTCTTAAGGCTAGAAAGCTAAAAATTTCAAATTTGTTCAAAGTTTTAATCTTATATAAGAAGTCCTTAGCACTTAAGGACATTTTATTGTCAACAAAGCAAACATAAGCTTATTATATCATAGCATTGCAAACAGATCAAGCAAAATTTAAGAATTTTAAATAAGTTACATATTGCAACACTATGTTGAAAGAAATTTTATTTAATAATCATCTCAAATAGAATGGAATGGAAAAAAATTAGAATTAAAATTAGACTTAATATATCAACAAAGTTTAATTTCATTTAAGAATTATGTATTGAACAATGACAAAAGTATTAGTCATATGTTTATATTATAAGGGGTAATATTGAAAAAAATAATTAATGAATCATTTAATTCCATTCATTTTAATATAACTTCTAAACAAAATGATAAGTGTCCCTCCTTTACCTCGTTAAAACTTTCAAACAACATATCTATTTAAGCAACTTCACTCTATTCAATTTCATTCCATGTCATTCTATTAATGATCACTTCATTTCATTCTTCCTTAAACTTTCAAATATAGCCTAAGGAAATGCCAAACTATACCATGGCTAATGCTATTATCTTTCCTAATCAATTTTGTCACTTAGTGTTACGTATATAGAATATCATTGTCTTCAAACTCTTTTCATCAACTGCTAAGGGTGCTCAATGCTGATGACATGCCAGTCCTTGTCTATCAATGCTTTTAGTTTGCTTCCATATTGCCACCAGGTTGGACCGGTGATTGAGATATAAATAACCTTATAAGTCTAAAAGGGATCTATACCTCTTTGGCTAATAATACTTCAATAACTGATTTGTCCATCACCCCAACGTATTTGGTTTACTCACACTCCACCTTAGATTATCCTCACCATCTTTATCTTTTCTGACAGTTCCATTTCTCTAGTACACATGTATGTATAAAGGTTTTATTTTTGTCATCAGCGGCTCTATTTCAACCTTTTTTCATTTTATCTCTCTTCCTCCCAACAATTCAACTTTAATTGGCAATACTAACGGTCATCATAATACACCTCTAAGGTTACTACTGTCTATCCCTTTATCTCCTATATAGATCTTTTCTTTAATGTGATTTTCCTAATTTTGACTTTTTTTTCCTTTTAAATCTTTTGAAGGGCATTTGACTTAGATTTCATTCCTTCACTTCACACCATTTATGCTTTTCCCACTGGAATGTTGCTTACTTTGATCGGAATCAAATATGAAAGATCAGACAACAACCTTTTCAAAGAATATCTTGCCATCATGACGCTTGTTCTCATAGTCATACTAGTCTATGCCATTGCACTTATAACTATCGGCTGATGAAATCAAGCCAATGATCACTCTCCCAATTTGAAGCTTATAATGTGCCATAGATCAAGAGTTCTTGCCTGTGAGCTACTTCTGTTCATCCTTATCCCTCCAATTAGGTGGCTCACTATTAATGGGTCGTCAAATATCATTTTAGTGGCATTGCACTTATCTTACGATTACCACTTTAGTCACAGTGGGGAGGAACAAGCTAGTGAGATGGTAGACATGGAAATTGTGAATGCTTAAATTAGTAATCCTTCGTCAACTTTCAAATTCTCTGACATTCTTTTTCTATTTCAAGTTCACATTTTTTATTTTCTTTGCCGCTTATTGGAAGGTATGCTAATGATATAAAACTACTCAAGTCATATCCACCTTCATTAATTTATATGACTCTTATTCTATGAATTGTATGGAATTTAAGATAGAGAAAGAGAAGCTCATGACTCTAGCTAAAACCATTTAAATACATATGTGTTATACTCTTGCCCTTTAATCATTAAGAAAAAAATTATATCATTTTTTTATATATTTGCTATGTTTCTATTTATTCAAATACGATAAGTATATTGTTTCTTAAATTAATTAAATTGAAAAAATTACCAAAGCAATCCCTTATTTTTATACTTTGTAACAATTTAGTCCTTCACAAGTATACTGTGACAAATAAGTCTCTTAAAAATTCTATTTTATGCAAAATTAATCCCTCCTTAATCCAAAAGAAGAGAATCATTTTGTACGAATTTAAATGTGTGAGATACTGATTTATCACCGTTAATTTGCGAGAGACAAAATTGTTACGAAGTGCGAAATTGGGGGATCGATTTTGTAGTTTTCTCTAATTAAATTATATATTTTTTATTTTGTTATATATTGGAGAAAAGGAATACTTTGATCCTTACTTTTTGCCTTAATGCTAATTTGATTCACCATAAATTTGTAGTGTCAAAATGTTTCCTTAAAATATTCAACCAAAATAAAAAAATAATCATTTATTAAGTCAAAGGCAAGCCACTCATAACCATTTAAGGGATTATGTTTTATTACATTTTAATTTCTGAGGGATCATGTTGTTACTACAAAATGATGGAAGACCAAATTGACACTAGAGCACAAAATAGAGGGACCAAAGTGATTATTTTCTCAATATTATTGATTAAATATACATTTATCATGTGTTAATTCAAAAAGTTTAGAGCATAAGAAATTGTATCTAAATTTAATCAACATTGAAGTATGTTTAAAACTAAAGATACACATATTATTTTAAATGAAAAATAACACTAACCAATTGATCCATTATTTATTTTTTTAATGTTTAATTATGATGTTTTTAATCTAAAAATAATAGTTTATTCTTGATTTATTAGACCTCCTTTTAAAATTAACTCATTCAATGAACAAATTTTCTATGGGACATTTTATACAAGATGAAAAGATAAACTTAATTAGTTATCGGTCATGGCCAAGCAAGGCAGAGTGAGAAATGAATTTGGATTCTTTGTTATCATAACAACTACTATATGTATTTAAATTAATCAGGCATGGTGAAATATAACATAAAAATAACTAGGCGTAATCATTTTTTTACACCTATAGTAGCTATTATAATAACAGAGTCAAAATTGGTGAGAAATGAAGGTGTAGACAATGATGACAACAACAATGACTTAAATATTAGTTCTTTATGGGCGAGATAAAACAATTATTTGGTTAATAAGCAAAGGGAGACTGAAAGTTGGGCTTGTTCAATAGGCTATATCTTTGTCTACTCATGTTTCTTTTTTTAATGGGCAAGGCCCATTATCCATTTCTATAAACGAGTGCTAAACCACTTCTACTATTTTGGAGGTGTATAGACGTAACTCACTGTTTTTTTTATTATTATCCATTTTTTTGAAAGAAATTATTACGTTTAATTAGCTCAAAAAATATATATTTTTGCAATAATGTAAATCTCATTTCAAATTAAAATAACTAAATAAGTAAATTTTTGTCGTTTTTATTTTGAACATGATGATGTAACCTTGTTAAGTCTTGTCTGCAAACCGTTATGGCTCACCATGGATCAAGAATGAGACCTAACAACATTTCAAAAATGATTTGGGCTTGAGACTCGATTTGGGCCCAAATTGGATATTTATATGCTGTTTAAGTTAAATATTTATTATGATTAAATTTTAAAATTTTTATTTATCAAAATAAATACATATAATAAAATTGCTTATATTTTTTAAATTCATTAAAGCGATATTGGATTGTTTTAAAAAATTTTAACTTATAACTAGTCACTAACTGTGAGGTGTTTATATGTATTTTTTGAGTAGAAATTATATATATATATATCATTAATAAAAAATAATTATTTTCTTAAAGTGATATATATATATATATATATATATATCTGATCATAGCATTGATATAACATAAGTTGAGTAAATATAAATGCGCACTACTATAATAGTGTAATAAATATAATAAAATTCAAATTAATAGTCTATTTATTTAATGATATATGATCAAAATGAAGTTGAAATATATGAATCATATATTACTCTCTTATGATGTAAACTTACTATTCTCGATGAATTCTCGAGTGGGGGCATACGCAGTATTATTTTGAAAAGACCTACTTTTAATTGTTTTCATCTGTCGTAATCATTTGGCCAAAGAAAATAAATAAATCATCTGTTGTGATCCTATTGTTGTGAACTCCAGAGATTCTTTCATCATCATTGGGTATGACGTCGATCTGTGTTAATTATGTGTTTGAATAATATATGTATTAAGATATAAATAAATCTGAATGAAAGAACACCTTGGTTGATTTGCTCAGCGCTGTTTCCGTGTTGATACTTTTGAAAGGGACACTTTCTATTTCGTATGCCAATGATAAGTTTTTGGCAATTTCTCATGTGCCAATACTCGTCTGAAACACACTCCTTTTATACCATATGGCATATGCTTCGTCCTACTTTGTGTTGACTGACTCTGCTTTATATTTACTGTTCACAAATCAAGCTTCCAGACAAAGCCATATTTACACCTTCTCTTATGTAATGAATAATATACGAAACTTCAGTAATTGATTCGTCCGTCACCTGAGCTTGTTCATCAGTTTACTTCACACTCCACCTTAAACTCTCCTTAAGATCTTTTGCTTCTCTGGCTGTGGCAATACCATTTCTTAAGTACACAATGAATACTGGACGTTCTACTTCTTTCATCATGAGCTTCATCTCAAGCTTCTTTCATTTTATCTTTGTTCCTCCCAACAATTCAACTTTAAGTAGCATTACTGTAGAAGTTCATACTACACCACTGAGGTACCTACATCTCTCTCTCTCTCTCTCTCTATATATATATATATCTATAGATATACATTTGTGTTCTATATCCTTTCTTTCTTTTCAAATTCTGACTCAAAAAATAATAATTATCTGTTGAAGGGCCTCAGGTTTGGATTCCACTCCCACACTTGACACTATTTATGCTTATCTAACTGGTTTGCTAGTTACTTTGGTTGGAATTAAGTATGAAGGATCAAGCAACAACCCCTTCAAAGAACATACTTTCGTTATCACGCTTTTTCTCGTAACAATATTGGTGCATGCCATTGCAGTCATAACTTTCCCATCAAATCAAATCAATGATCACTCTCCCAATTTTAAGCCTATGGTATGCCATATATCTGGAACTCTTGCCTATGAGCTACTTGTGTTAGTCCTCATTTCTCCAATCTGGTGGTTCATCATTAACGTGTCTTGTGTTATAGTGATAGTGGTCTTGTGCTTGTCCTGCCATTATTTGTTCCACCTGTTTAATCACAATAGGGAGGGCAAGCTTATAAAATGGTAGATGTGGAAGCTACCACTACCTAATTAGTAAGTTTTCTTTTGCAGCGACGAACAATGTAATAAGTTATATATATGATCTCACTTTATATATATATACCTTTGTAGTTGTTGTAGTGTTTCCATATTAATGGTTATTCTTTCATTCGCTTCCTTCCTCCTTGGTACTATTGACTCCTAGATTTAACTATGATATTAAGTTATTTTGATGATAACTAAACTCTTAAGTTTAATTTATTAAAAGCATTAAGTCAAAGAGAGTATATTTAAATATTGGGCTTAATTAATATTTACATGGGCTAACTTATTAAAGGTTTTATTGGGTTGTATTTTACAAATTTATCTTATTTTAAACAAAGCCTAAGTAACTTGGTTCGTCTTGTTTATATGCAAACCCACTTAGTTGCATTGAGCCCAAATGATATCATAAGCTTAGTTCATTTTGTATTGGTATATTATTAAGACTCATATTTGCCCAACTTACTTTGTCTTTATAACATATATTTCTTAAAGTAAAATAAGACAAAATAAGGCCAAAAAAGTCGATTATGGTTCAAATTGAAGATAAGTAAGAGATGATAGCAGTCAAAGTGAAAAAGAGCATAAAAAGTCATAATTGATGGCGTAAAAAAGGACTAAAGTGTAAAAAAGCAAAATGATAAAGCATATAGAGGACAAAAGGCATTATGTGCAGCAAACAAATGTTATAAATGATAGAGAACAAAGAATACTTACAAGCAAAAGGACAAGCATCCTTTTTCAGAGTTATCATCACATCTAACACAAGTTGGAGCTAGAATTCTAAAACATCAGACATTGCAGCACACTTTTAGCAAGAACAAATTCCAAGAGAGAAGAAGCATGGATACATGGAGGAAAATCTTCATACTTTATCTTCATCTTCTCTAACAATGTCTAACACAAAAGCACTTGAGTACCAAGCTATGAATAACCTTCCAAAGGTCTACAATTAAGGAAAACCTCCAGCCAAAAGCCACCATAGCAGAACTTGTCACACAAGCATGGAACACCATGGTAATGGATTTAGTCGAGGACCACGAAGGGATAAGGACATTACAATTCCAGCATGACTAATTATAAGATTATGGGCCAAAAGATTTAGATTTACCTTGCAAAGTTGTGTGGGCCATTCGGTGAGGGAATACTTTTGTGACCTTCATCTCAAGTGGCAGGAGTTGAAGAAGAGGATGGCAATGTTTCATTATGCCAAGCGTGTGGGCTTAATTTAATTGTATGGATTTTATTCCATATTTGGCTTTATAATTTCCTTAGGTATTAAGTAATTTCCATATTTGTTATTTCCTAATGAACTAATTAGTTTCCTTATTTGATATTCCTTAGGCATTATGTAGTTGTCAAATTTGTTATTTCCATAGAAATTAAGAAGTTTTTTTATTTGTTATTTTCCATGGGCATTAATTTAGCTGTCTTTTTTGCTCTTCACTTGGACACTAAGTTAATGATAGGCTATAAATATTATTATATGTAAACAATTTTGAGTTATTAAATGATATTGAGTAATCTCTATTTTTTTGCAAGTGATGCACACTTACATTCCTTGTTACATAAAAAATTTGATATTTTATCAAGGTAATTTTTTTCTTTGTGGCGATTTTGATTTTTGTCTTTTCAAGCTTTATTATTTGTGTTTCTAATAATGGGTTTCTGAAGGGTTCAGTAGGATGAGGGTTTAAATTCGATCATTGCTAGAAATAAGTGTGTGTTGGCATTTCAATCTCTTTATGCAAAAGAGAAAGCGCAAAGTTGTCCAACACTACAAAGCTTTCGTAAAGGCAAGAAATGTGCAAAAAGCTTCATAAAATTGTCATAAAGCAAAACTAAGTATAATATTTGATAGTGATAGCCATGATGCTTTACAAGAAGGAAATAAAGAACAACAACCATGAAGCCTCCATCGCTACATCTCTCTTGCACCTTCATTCATTATGTCTAAAGGTTAAAAACCAAGCTTGTGGAGGAAAATTGAAATGCAACGATTATATTTTGATTTCTTGTAAAATGAGAAGTGCTTGAACATATTTGATAAACCTTGGAGAGCATGACGATAAGAGAGAAGCTATAAAAATTTCAAGTGAAAGTGACACCTAGTTTCAAGTACCTTTATTTGGCTATCAAGCGCTTGAAAGTTAAACTTGCTTGAATTCCTTGTTGTATAAAGGTTTCAAATCTTACTCTTCTCTTGTAAAAATCTTTCCTAATGAAGAAACTCAGTTATAGGTTAACTATGTGAAAATCCAAGTTTGAGGTAAACTATAAATATTGTGTTTTAGGTGAGTATGGAAAACCAGGGTTTGAGGTGAGTCATAAACCTTTATTTTGGGTAAGCATAGAAAACCTAGGTTTAGGGTGAATTATAAAACCTTTATTCAGGGTTACCATGTTAAAACCCTTGTAAACTTTGATATAGTGAAAATTTCTTCAATTTTGAATAGGACTGGACGTAGGACAAGATAGTCCAAACCAAGATAAAATTACTGTGTGAAATTTCTTCCTCCCTTCTTTATTGATTTTTTGTTGTAACTTTTAGACACTTAAAATCAATTTTCAAACACCTAAAATATCTATTAGGCAATCGAATATAAATTTTAGGGTATGAAAACCTACATTGTGTGTGGATTCAAACTTATCATTTTTCAATATCTAAAAGATCTCTTTAAGATTTAAATTTATGACATATTTTTTTAATAAATTTCTTATGTCTTTTTCTTTCTAACACTTTTTTTAAAAGTCTTTCAGTCAAAGTTTTTCAAGCACCTAAAGTCAATTTTCAAGCATTAGATTCTTCCAATAATCATTCTCATTTTCTAATATTCCAATACTTGATTGTTTCCTTTAGATATCTAAATGCAATATTGAAAATCAGTTTTATTTATGCATATTCAATTTATAAATTGTTTTAACTTAATAGAGCACATATTCACCCCCTCTAGGTATACTATCAAATATGTTGAGATTTTATTTCAAATTATCTAACTTTTGTACTTTTCTTTTCATAAAATTCTATTGGCAATTCTTTCAATTGCCTTGCTTCAAGAATTGAGATACAATGATGAAAATGTAAAACTAGGGGTGCCAATAGAGGGAACAAGTTATCCATTTTTAATTAGTTTGAGTCCTTTATTCCATTTAGAACTTAATATTTTATAATTATTTTATAGGAGATGAAAGCTTTGTATAGTTTGATTGGTAAGGCAAACTTTTTACACATGTTATTTACTCTATTACCTTTAATAGGTTGGGCTTATAGATGGGCTTACAAGCTATGTCTTGGGTATTTTATATTGGTGCCTAGTAGGTAATGATCAAGTTGTAAAATAAAAAATAAAGCAAGTTAACAATGTAATGAATTTGTCATTTGTCCTAAATTGAATTTATGTGGGTTAAGGCTCATGTTAAAGAATAATGAGTAGAAATAACATATGAGTATTTTTTGCTTGTAGATAAAAAAAAAAACACAAAATGAAGCTTGCCTAGCATATTGTTAGCTCCATTCATGTGACAATCTCAAAAAATTAGCTTGCAATTGCAAAATTAGTTAATGAACAAAAAAAAAAGGAATTAAACAAAGCAAAAACTTTATTATAAATTTGTATATTTTTCCATTGGCTTCAAGTCGATTTTTTTAGTATTATTACAAAAATATTATAAATTGATGTATAGTATATATGGTCCTTTGCATAGCACTCATGCATTTAGTTTATTGATTTTCTTGTAACCTAGTGATTCTTAAACACATATAATTTTAATAGTTTGTTGCCTAGTAAATTAATGACAGCTTATTCACAAAATGTTAGCACACTATGCATTTGTAGGATGCCATTAGCTCTAGCTGATTTGACATATAAATGTCTTTGTCTCATTCCACATTAGGGTTTAAGTAAAGTGAAAGAGCGAATGAGAGAAAAAGAGGGACAAAGTGAATCCAAAAATAAGTCTTATTATTGTATGTTATTATATAAAGTACACATCATTATATATAAACTAAACTAGTTACACTTAGTTACAACTAAAACACCTAACTTAGACTTTCCTAACTTTTGGAACTAACTCACATGACTATACACATAGTCACTATAATACTTGTCTTTAAATTGAACTACTGCTTATCTTTATCCTTTGCCCCCTCAAACTTAAGTTCTCTTTGTTTTTGACTTGAAGTTTGCTATGAAGTTCATTGAATCGTACATTAGAAAATGATTTGGTAAAAATATTTGCCACTTGAATATAGTAAGGAATGTGTTAAATGCTAACCTCCTTACTTAGACCTTTTTCCTTGACAAAGTGCAGATCCAATTCAAAGTGTTTTGTTGTGGAATGTAAGATAAGATTAGTTATCATAAGAACTATACTCTAATTGTCATAGAAAATCACAAGTAAGCAAGTAATAGTTATATGTAACTCTGTAAGTAAAGACTTTAGCCAAATAACATCAGTTAAAACATGGGCCGAACTTTGATATTTGTTCACTAAAATCTATACATGCAAGTGCATGTGATCGCGAAAAGTAATAAAAAGTCAATACGATATCATTCCCACGAGGACTTGGATTTAATTCTGGATTGATACTATTATCAAACTTTTAAATCAAGTAAATGGATGGAGTGTATAATTGAATAACTTGACAATAATGTAAAATTGAGTAAACAAACAACTAAATGAATCTAGCACCTTGACTTCAACTCAATTTGTAGTTACTTTGTATTAACAGTTACTTCTTCCTAAGTTATGAATTAGTTTACCAACCTAGGGATTCAACTGCTTATGAAGCTCTGTCAAATCATCATAAACCTAATAGCTTCCTCCAACTCTTTATATTTCTATGAAAGTTGGCTGATAAGATAGTTGATGTAAAGCGCTACCCTAATATTGGTTATCTAAGACAGTCAAGTACTATCGTCTTGATTGCTAATTGCTATACTTACTTCTCTTTAAGCATGCAAACAGATATTATCTTCATCCAATTCTTCATTTAGGGTTTCTCTTTCGAGTTAGGCTAAATGTTAATTCAATTATAAAGTGATCAAGCTAAAAAAAAATTAAGAACAGAATGAAAATAAATAAACTGAATTCAAAACATCAATTAAAAAATACTGTCATACAAAAGTAACCCTACAAAGGGTTCAGCCAAAATACTAGATAAAACTTGCTAGCCTCTAGTGGGTATTAGTACAGATTTTGATAACAAAGATAAGCAATAAGAATACATGAAGAAAGAAGAAGGTGTTCAGAATGGGAATAACTCTATACAGAGTCTTCACTCTGAAACCACCCCTCTCTACAGTAACTCTTAACTTAGATTTATCCTCAAGTGATTTCCACTCTTCTCTATGCTTCCTTTTTGCTTATATGCCTTGCTGCTTGCCCTTAGGACCCTAGATATAGCCTCAGAACCTTAAAAGTAAAGTATGGGTCGAGTATGGAGCCTTCAATCATTAGAGCAAATTAGGGTTTATGGCAGTGCACTTGAGTAAGGCCCATTTGGCGCTTGGGCGCCATGTCTCTGGTTTTGATGCCCTAACGCTGGAATTTTAGCACTTGGGCTTTATTTTTTCAAGAAAACTAGCGCCTTAGTGCTGAAATTTTGGCGCCTGGGTACTATTTTTCTAGAAAAATGGCACCTTGGTGCTGAAATTATGGCACCTAGGCATTAAGATTTTCAAAATGCATATTTGGCACCTGGGCACTGAGTCTCTAGAATTGATGCTTGGGTGCTGGAATCTTCTTGTTTTTCACTTTTTCCTCCTTTTTTTGCTTGTACATTTTCGACTCCATATCCCATAAATTCATCACAATTTATGCCTAAATATATGCTTAATAATGGTCAAACATGAGTTTCCAAGATATAAATAAAATTTCTTTGAAATCAATGAGATTTTATCTATATTTTAATTATTTTTGCTATCAATATTGTTCTAAATAACTTTCTTTCATAGAGTTATTAATATTCAACTTTAGAGGTAGACCTAGGGACCATAAATTGCTTTTTAGAACTCTAAGAGATTAGATTTTTACTCGAATAAACTACAGAGCCTGAAACACTCCTCCTATCATCCAAATCAGCCCCCCCAATCTGTATCACAAAACACAACTATATCATAGTATCATATGGTTTCATCACTAAACTATGAGATAAAGAACCATTCAAATATTGTAAAATCATCTTGATCACTTTTCAATAAGTGTCCAAAGGTATTTGCATATACTAGTAGACCTTATTTACAGCAAAAGATAGCTTAAGACATGTAAGAGTAACATATTGGAGAGCTTCAACAATGGAGCGATATAATTTCAGATCATTCATAAAATCACCATCAGATTTAGAAAGTTTACAACTTGACATCATAGGAGTGGGAAGGCCTTTAGCTGAATTCATTTTGGCCATATTCAACAAATCTTAAATATATGTAGTCTAAGTAAGTAATTAACTACCATATGTAAGCCACTAAACTTGAATACCAAAGAAAAAATTTAAAGGACTATGATCATTTAGTGTAAAAGCTGAGTTTAATTGAGTAATAAGCAATTGAAGAAAGAAGAACTCCCAGTAAAAATTATTTCATCCACATAAACCAAGATAAAAGTAGTATATTGTTTAGTAATGCTAAGAATAAAAACTAATCAAATTTATTATGCCTAAATCTAAGCTGAATTAAAGTAGTAGCTAAGTGTTTATACCATGCTAGAAGAACTTGTTTAAGCCCATGAATAGCCTTATTTAGCTTACACTATAAAGATTTATTTGTACTTTCAAAACCTTGCAATTGTTACATGTAAACTTCCTCATTCAACACTTTATTGAGGAAAACATTATTCACATCAAATTGTTTAATTTCCCACTTTTGAGATAAAGCAAAAGACAATATGCTAAGAATAGTAGGATGTTTAATACCAGACTAAAAGTCTCAATACAATCAAATCCCTTTTATTGGTGGAACCCTTTTGCAACTAACCTAGCTTCATACCTTTGAATACTTCCATATGCAATATACTTCAATTTAAATACCCATTTACACCTTATAACTTGTCTATTAGATGGTAATTTTACTAATGACTAGGTATTATTTTTTAGCAACGTATTGTACTCTTCATCCATAACTGCCTTCCATTTAGAACTTATCATGGCTTCACTAACTGATGTAGGCTCTTATTGAGCAAGAAAAAGTTTTGGTTTAAATATGCCAACCTTTCCCCTTGTGACCATGAGCTGTGAAGGCAATAAAGTTAACAATAATGATTATGATGATTAAGGAGAAGTAGATTAATCATTTTTAGCAACAGTAGATGTCTACACAACAGTAGAAGATCGTTCGAATGCATTGCAATAATAGTAGCAAACCTATTATGTCTGTTAGAAGCTCCTATGCAAGGAGCAACAATAAAACTAGGAAAACAATTAGTACAGTTAAGATTAGCAAAGATATTTGATGAAATACAAGACTAATCATTCACACTACTCAAGCATGGAGTAACAAAAGGAAGAATAATATTAAATGAAGAAAGAGGTAACTCAAAGGAAAAATTTGGAAACAAAAGTGGATACGCAAAAAGAAGCTCATAAAAAAAAAAAACATCTCTGGAAATATAAATTTTTCCAGTAAAAGAGAGGCATTTATAACCCTTGTAGGTATCCTTGTACCCAATAAAAACACACTAACATGACTTATAATCCAATTTATGTTTATTATATGGACGAATAAGCAAATAGCAAGCACTTCTATGAGCTTTTAGAAATTGATTGTTTATCTTTCGATGAAAAAGCATTTCAAAAAGTGAACAATTTGACAAAACTGGCGTAGGAAAAGGATTAATGAGATAGATAGCAGTATCCCAAAATGACATAGGTAGTAAAGAAGCAGGCAATAAAGTCAATCCAATTTCATCTATATGGTATTGTTTTCACTCAATCAAGCCATTTTGTTCATGAGTTTAAGGACTTGTTCTGTGGAGAATATCATAAGTTTGTTAAAATTGAGACAAAGACTAAAATTCTCCACCCCAATCTAACTGGACAACCTTTATTTTGGTATTAAACTACAACTCACATGAGTTTTTAGAATCTTAAAAGTTGAAAAAGCACCAAAATTGTTATTAAAAAGATAAAACCAAGTAAATCTAGAATAAGTATTTGGGAAATGCACATAATAGGAATAACCTTGAGAACTTTTGGTGGGTGCAAGACCCCACACTTCTATATAAATAAGTTGAAGAGGTTCAGAATGTTGTGTGGTGGATGACACATATGGTAATCGATGTGTTTTACCATAACAATATGATTTGCACACGTGAATTTTAGTTTTATTATCAAATGGAACATTACAAATTTTCAATACAATAATCACAATCTCATTAAAAAGATCTAACCGATGATGTCATAATTGAAAATTTGAAATAAATGATACATTGGAATGTAATAACTGAGAACTACAATAGGTATTCAACAAAATAGGGTCTATAAAACATGCTTGCTCTTATCCTTGATTTAGCCAGTGAAAAACACTGACGATGAACAAAACGCAACGGTTAATCAAACACATAATGACCATCTTTAATCCTCCCTTGCAAAAGGATTCTGTGGGAATGTTGTTCCTTCATAAGACAATTAAACACATAAAACTAATAAAGCATGCTGTTGTCTTACGCAAATTTAGAAACACAAAGAAGATTCTTTGAAGAGAAGGAACATGAAGTAAATTTTGAAGAAAATAGGTCTTGAGAAACTAGGTTGTATATTTAAATAACCAATATTATGAATCTTTAAACTTGAGCTATAAACATGTACTTTTTCCTTTCCATTGTAAGGCTATTTGTACTCCAAATTTTGTAAATCTAGTGTGAAGGGATTACTTGCTCCAAAGTTAGGATACAAGAAGAATCAAACTCAACTTTTAGTGTAGAAGAAAACATTGCCATATTTCCTTATGGCTTAGCAAACTACATATTTTTTTAGTTGAAACAATTAGTTATTCATGCCTCTTAGACCATGATAACTCTAATCATAGCAATAATAACATTGTCATGTGCAAGTCCAAATCTGCCATAAACTTGACATACCACTCTTATTTGATTTCCTTAAGCTGCTCTATCTCTTCTGCCACTAGAGTTCTAACCTCGTCCTATATGGAAACTAGAATTTGAATGGCCTCTTCTACTATGACAAGACCTTTCTCCAGAATGTTGTGATTATTTATTCTAAAAACCTTCAACTAAATTAGCTCACGATGATTTAATTTTCTTAGTATTTTTTTCTTTATCATCCTCGCTTGAGCAAGTAATAAGGCTTCAATATTAGCTATAGTGTATGGATCTAGCCTAAATGAAATAAAAGTAACAAAAGAATTGTATTCTTCAAGTAATCTCTCTAGTATTGATTCAATATGATCATTGAATGCCATTGGATAACCAATTGAGGTTAAAAAATCAATTGTAAACTTAATCTTAAGTAGATATTTAGTTACATTAGTAATTCCTTTCATTGTGCTCCATAGTTGTGACTTTAGTTGCTTAATCTTGGCTCATGTTTGAGAAAAAAAGAATATAAGGATTTGATTCCAAACCTGAGATGATGTTTTATAGCTAACCAACCTTGTCAGCATAGACTTGGAAATCAATAATAATATCCATGATAGCAAGAGTTGATCATGTTTCTACCACTTCAAGAATTCTAGATTCAGTTTGTTTGCTGCTCATGCACTATCTGATGCATATTTTAGTTGGAACTTGAGGAAAAATCTCAATAAACTTCTGCTAATCGTAACCACAAATTGCTACATTAAGTTGTTGTTTCCACAATAAGAAATTTTTATCATCTAACTACACATATATTGAATGAGAATGTAATGACCTCATTCTTCTATAGAGGATTTAGTGAACTCGTTACAAACCTAATGGATTGAGACTCCATCACAGAAGATGATACTTTTATACCATGTTTAGTAAAGTAAAAAAGCATATGAAGAAAAAGGGAAAGAGAGAGAATGATAAAGTGAATCAATTAGTACATGATATTATTATATGTTACTATGCATGGTAAATTCATTATTATAGACCAAACTGGTCACACTTAGTTACAACTGAACCTCCTAACTCAGACTTTCCTAACTTCTTAAACTAACTCATGTGACTATACACACAATCACTTTAACAAAGATATGAATAAATAGACAAATGGCAAATGTTTGATGTAAAGATATATATATATATATAGTTCAACTATATCATGATTTTACCAAAAAAGGGGGAAAATTTTGTAAAATCCATTTTCATTAAAAAAAATTAAATTTATATGCAATTTTCATATTTTATTATGATTAAATTTTTAATTCAAAATATGATAAGTATATAGTTCTTTAAAAACTATATGATAAGTATAACGTTTTTATAAATAACTAATTTTTAAATTAAACTATAAACTTGTTATGTTATCATTAAAATACTATAAATTTACCATATTTTAATTTAAAAATATAAATATGTTGAGTCCTTTTCTATATTCAACTAATTCATGAAATTTGAACATATATTAAAAGACACTACAAAAGAAATTTCCACTGAGGACTCTTTAGCCTATGCTTTATGAGGGCAAAAACATGCAAGTTATGTACGAGGATTGGGATTGGGTCTATATCCATACCAAGTGTTTAGATGTACCTCTCATTCTTCCACTAGAGCAAGCTCTTCTTATCCTTCCAATATGGAGTTGCAAAGTCAGTTCATTCAAATGCAATCAGTGATACAAGCTCAAAGTCAATAAATACAAAATCAACATCATTAATTACAAGATCAAAATAAAATAGTTAATGCCTCAGTGAGCTTTGTCATGCAAAATTTTCAAGGTCAATTGCCTCCTGAACTTAGTGCATTACAAACATCACTGGTAATGTTTTTAATACATACATTATACTTTATTTCATTCAAATAATTAGCAACAAGCTGCAATACATGCTCTTCATGTCTTACGATACCATGTACTCCTAAATAGGTACCTAATCAGGCAAGTGGACATCAGGTAATTGCATTGGATCAGTCTCTACATATTTCAAATGAAGAAAATTCGTATATTTAGAGATGTTAGGATGTCATTAGGACTTCCGTATATTGGTCTTGTACTTTATGAACTATTTATATTGGCGTAAAACTTTATGTACTAAGTTATGTTGGTGTTGTACTTTATTAACTATGTATGATGTGAAGCTCTCTTATTTAATAACAATATTGATTGTTAGTATTCATGTTATGATGTTTGATTATGAGATTATTGGTTGAAAGCCAAATAAGCTAGTATTGAAAAAGAAAAAACAAAGTAAATTTCATATTTACTTATGCTTTTTTTAAAAAAGTAAGAAAAGAGCATTAGCAGTCAAGGTAATTTTATTAAAATAACAAGCCTACATATGATATAACTATAGTTTACAAAATCGCTGCTAGTAACTAGCTACGCTTGATGCAGCCGCAACTAATTTTCCTTCGCTTACAACTACCACAAAAAGACATATTTACCCACAACCTATAAAACTGCAACTAATGGGTATAGCCACCTTAGGTTCAGCTGTGGTTCATCAAATGCACAGGTATTTCATACCAACCGAGAAAATGTTAAAAAGCCTTTATTAAGGAATACAAAATATCATGCCCTATGAGTATCAAGAAAATATACGTGCTTAGATCTATATATAGCATAATTGTTAAACTTGCAAATTAACTCGACAAACTTATCAAGTGAATATTATTACACGTGGAAATCATGTCAACTTGGACTTAGCATTTACTCACTCAAACTCATTACTAATTTATTTAAACTTAATCAAATCAACAACTTTCCTTCACATTTAAGCAAAATGTAAAGCCTCCAAGATTCAAACCAACAAGTAAACACAGTAGCATTCCAACACCTTTCTATTTAGCCCTAAACAATGTCTAGTTTATATATGACACACGTTCAATAAAGGTAGTTTTAATTTTATTTTGGTCAAATAAGTAAAACATTTTTTTTAATCCCTCGTTTATGGGATATATCTTAATTTAGTCTTTTATAAAATTTGTTTATCATTTTGATCCCTCTTACAGATAAGATATTTTTCAATTGAGTTTCTCATATAACTTTTTTTCTCAATTTATTTCCTGTATAAATGTTTCACAATTTAGTCTTTTACAAATAAAATCATTATTGATAATGTCTTTTGTATTTTTGAAAGTTTAAATTTTATTTCAGCCAAATAAATAAAATTTCTTTTGGTCACTCACTAATGGATTATTTCTTAATTTGATCTCTTATGAAATTTATTTAACATTTTGATCCCTCAATGATAAGATACTTTTCAATTTATGCCCTCATAAATTTCTTTTCTCAATTCAATCCCTCATATATTGATGTTTTAAAATTTGGTCATTCACAAATAAAATAATTATCAATATAATGTCCTTCATAGTTTTTAAATTAACATATTTTTTGATAATATTAATTGCTATTTATTATTAGAAGTAAACTCTTACTAATTTATTGTCTACACTTGTAAGTTTGACAATCTTAATATATAGAGATAAATGATAAATCTTAATTACTTTAAGATATTTAGTAAAAAGAATAAGAACTAGAATGTGAGACTCAACTTTTTATTTTGACTTGCTCTTTTTTTTTTTTTGGTTATCAACCTTTCTAACTATGAAATTGAGATCACCTGAATCCCCAACCTCATTAATCTAGAGTTTGGATTTTCTCATTTTATGATGTGGTTGTATGAAAATCTAGTAGTTTAGATTTATAAACAAAATAATAATTATATTCAATCATATTTTATTAATAAATATCTGAATCATTATATTCTCAATTAATAATCTAGATTAAAGAAACATAATCCTCATGTATAAGGATAACATGCATTTGGACCAATCTTTGGTTCCCTCAGCAATTATTGTCCAACCTTGCATCCCTACCACTGAGCTGCATGTCAGTATTTGAAGTCCTATTCAGTCCAAACAATCATTTAAACTTGTAATTATCAATATCTTGTCCTTGCCACCCAACCCCTTCACAAAGGCCTGTGTAAAACCTCACTACTTCATGGGTATTTTACCCTCATACTACTACTGTTGGAGTAGATGCCAATTTTTGTTTATTTTGATATAATTTTTTTAAAGCAAAATTTTATGAGATGTATTGCAGGAAAGAAATAATTTATGTTTGTTAAAACTATTTATCAATATTATTTTATTTGATAATTTTTGTTATCAAATTACTAAAAAGACATTTATATATTTATCTTTGTAATTACTAAAAAATGTGTGTACAAATGATTTTAATATATAATTATATTATTAATCAATAATTCGAATAGATGTCTACATTTTTTTTTTGGTTTTATGATAAGAGATAATATAATAAAATATGCACACTACTTAATTGATTCGCATGCGTAATCTATTAACCAAAAGAAATATAGGGAGACATATCTATTCTCATTCCTTCTCAACTAAACAATATTTTAATATTCTCATTCCCACTTCTACTCATATTCTCATTTTCATTGTATCAATTTTAACAACCAAATGGGTCCTTAGGGTTTGTTTGGTTCATGGAATCATTAGGAATGAGAATGAGCTTGAGAATGGAAATGAATATTGATGGAATGGAATCTTAGGTCCATCTACTATGTTTGGTATGATATTAAAAGAAATAGTGGTAATGGGAATGGAGGTTAGGCAAATGACCATAATATCCTTATAAAAAGATTAATTATTATTTGTATTAAGAAATTATTATTATTAAAGAATTATTATTTCAGAGAAAATAATAATTTATATTACATTAAAAATTAATTATTGTGATAATAATTATAAAATATTTATTAAAAATTAATTATAAATAATATATTAATTATTATTTTTAATTTTGTAAAAATATTTTTTTATTTCTTCTTCCAATATCATCTTTCTGTCTTCTTCCAAATTTAGTTTCTTTCTCACTGTCTTCTTAATTTGTTCATTTGTTTGAAGAGTGAAATTTCCTTATCTATGGTATTATCTTTCAAAAGGTTTGAAGTTTGTTGCATGAGGAGGGAGAAGAATGGGTCAAAAAAGGTGTGGGTATTATAGTAAAATTAATTTGATTCCCAGGAGAATAATGCATTCCATCCAAATGTGGAGGGTTTGCTCATTCCCTTATCTATGGTAATGATGATTCCCAAGAAAGTATGATTGCTATATTAAAAAACATATCAAACATGGGAAAGCTCATTCTCTCTCCCTTTCTCTTGCCCAGATTCTGTAAACCAAACAGACCATTAGACTCTCCTTAGCCTCTGTATAGCTTCTCTTGCACTTCCACGCAAAGTATTAATGGAGGTAAAAAAAAATTTCGTGAAGAGCTCCATCTCAAGCTTTTTTCTTCATTTTATCTTTGTTCCTCCCAACAATTCAACTTCAAGGAGTAATTCTGTAGGACTTATACTACGTCTCTAAGGTTGCTATATATCTGTTATACCTTTGTCTTCTTCATCTTTCTTTATACGTGCGTTTTCTGATATTGACTTTTTCTTTCAATTAAATCTATTGAAGGACCTCATATTCAAAGTCCATACCTTCAGCTCACACCATTTATGGTTATCTGACTGGAGTGCTGCTTATTTTGATCGAAATCAAGTACGAAGAATCATGCAATAACTCCTTCGAAGAATATCCCGCCATCATGACGCTTTTTCTCGTAGCAATCTTAGTCTATGCCATTGCACTCATAAGTCATAACTTGCCCAGCAAATCAAGTCAATGACCACTCTTCCAATTTGAAGCTTATGGTGCGTCATACTTCAGGAACTCTTGCCTGTGAATTACTTGTGTTGGTTCTCGTCCCAACAATGAGGTGGTTCGCCATTAACGTATCTTCTTTTATAGTAGCAGTGGACTTGTGCTTGTCCTACCATTACCTCTTCAATTACAGTGTGAAGGGGCAAGCAAGTGAGATGGTGGACGTGGAAACTGCCAATGCTTAAATTAGTAATTAAGTTTCCATTACACCGATAATGAAATAACGAGTTATATATATATATATATATATATATATATATATATATCCCTTGGTGTTGGTTTGGCTTCCTGTAACTCTTTTTTCTATTTCCAGTTCATGTTTTGCCACCATGTAGAACGGTATGCTAAAGATATAAAATTACACCACTCGTCCACCTTCATATTAATTTTCATTGAATAAAACTTTCTATATCATTTATTACTTCCTTTTTATTAATTGTAACATGATATTTAGGATACAGTTAAGAGAAGCATTTGACTCTTGCTAAAACCATTTAAATAGCTATAGCTAAGTTATACTTTTGCCCAGGAGCTATCAAGTAATTAATTGTTTAAAATATTGGAGAATTTATGTATGTTAAAAACTGAAGATATAATTAATGTCCTTTATCTAAAGAGAATAATATATTTTTAATAAAAAATTTTAGGCTTCCTTTTAAAATTAACTCGTTCCATGAATAAGCTTTTTGCAGGACATGATGTTACATGACATTAAAAGATAAACTTAATTTGATCTCTATTAATATTACTCCCCAACACAACCAAACTTACGGGTGAATTGATCAACTGAAGGGTCCAACTCACTAAAATGAATCATTGTTAGGGAAATTTGAGTGAGATATATCAAAAAAATAAAATTTTCTGTCTAAATCCGTATCTAACCAAAAAAATTATCAAAATGCTTGAATTGAATTTAAAAAAAAAAAAAAAAACTCAAGTTGCCTCCTTTGGAAGCGAATTTATGTCAAGCATATTATTTTTTTTTAAAGGAAAAATAACTTTGCCTCTTTTGGAGGTGAATCAACTTTTTCTTTTTTCTTTTCTTTTTTTTATAAATAAGTGGCTTTGTCTCCTTTGGAGGCAAATTCAAAATTTCTTTTTAATTAATAAATGGATTCGGCCCCGTGCACTTGTCACCTGTCCGCGTGTCAATTGACAAGGGATTGATCAGCGTCAAATTAGCAACGCGTAACAGTTTCACTAACAGTTAAAAAAATTAAGATGGACACATGGTAAGAGTGAGCAAAAAAATATCGTCGTTCAATTTGATTGACGAGAGAAAAATAACATCCAAATGTGAAATGACAAAAATACCCCCCCAACTTTTCTAGTGGTCCCATATGTTTTCTTTCTCACTTGCTCTTCTCTACTTTCTCCCATCCCTTCTGTTGCTTCTGAAACTTGCTTCGTCCCTTTCGTGTTTCCATCTCTTTCGGGTGAATTCTTTGTTTGCTTGCAGAAGAAAAATTTATTGTAAGTGTATTGTATAATAAATTTTCATACTGTCCCTTTTTTCATTAGCTTCATTTGATACATTATGCTCTTGCCTTTGATTAGGATGCTTAGAAAAAATAATAGTTTATATTCCGTTTTACAGTCTAAAAAGTGAATTGGTTACTTAAAAAATTGGTATTAATTTTTAAAATAAATTATAACTAAAAAGGGGAAAAAATAAAAGATATGGTTGGTGTATGACTAACCGCAATAAAGAGTTGAGAAATGAATATTTTCATGAAAATTAATTTTAATCATAAAAGTGATAAGAAAAAAATTATTGCAAGGTAAGATTTTAATTTTGTAGCGTGATGAATAATATATTATTAAATTCCGAAAATAATTATCATTATTGTAAAAATAATATATAATAATAAAATTTGGAATAATTTAATTATTAAAGTTATTAAACACAAAAAATTACAATTATTGTAAAAATAATATATTATTTTGGATATAATTAAAAACATTAAGAGTTGATGAATAAATATTTTGATGAAACTTAAGATTTACAACCGGGAAAATAAAAACAATAATAAGAATAATTATAGTACAAATATTATAATTAGTTATGTTAAAAAATCAATAAAGTGTGAAAATAATTAATAATTAATTAATAAGTCAAATACTATAAGCTACCATATATAATAATTGGGCTTAAAAATTAAATAATAACAATAAGAATTTAAAAATACAAATTTTATATGTTCTTATTTTTAAGTCTTGTTATAAGGTAAGATAATGAGTTATGCAGTAGCACTCATATATGTGAATGAAGAAATTTACGAGACAAATAAGGGTGTGGAATTTAAGTATGATCGAGTGAAAAAGCCTAATTTAAATATACAGACATATGATATTCTTAAATCCTACAAGGTATCGTGAATACAACCTATAAAGCAATTCTGATGTGCAAATGATATGGTAAACAAACTTATAGTTTCCGTCCAGGTGAGTTGTTCATGATTGTATGCATTTATTTCTACTATTGAATTAGATTTGAACATGACATCACAGCCAGTATCTAACTTTATTCTAGACACATTACTAGCCAATAATAAGCTCTGGGACATTGAAAAGCAAGTCTCGCTCTTTAGAGCATATGAAACTAGAGCGAAAATGTTAAATTCGCAACTACCCTCTAAGTAACAAATTAGATATTCCCAAAATTGATCACACATTTTGGCCAAGTTCATTAAACACACAATATGATTGTCAATCACCTTTTTTACCATTTGTGGTAGGTAAAGATATGATGGAAAATTTTGAGGATAAAGATGATTATGATGCAGCAATTGGTATTGATGACGATAATGGCTATTATGATAAGTGTGATGGTGAGAATGTCTCGATGGAAGGCGTACAAGCCACACCATTGGAACAATATATTGATCCTACAACTATATTTTTTTGTATGGTTAATGTTGATACTAGTCGAGGTCCTAATTGTCTTAGTAGAGCTAAGGTGATGAATTTTAACAATATGGAGTTGCACGTTGGATTGTGTTATGTTGACAAGTTAACTCTTCATCATGCAATTAAATTATACTCATGCAGACGAACCACACATTCAGGATGTATTACTCTATTACAAGATATGAAGAATACCAATGTATTCATTATAGAAATGGTTGCAATTAGTAGGTTAAGGCATTTTGTACAACTGATGGAGGTCAATGGAAAATTCAAAATATGAAAGTCCACATACTTGCATGTCAGCATGATTTTCCTTAGACTATCCAAAGCTAGATTCTGATGTGATATCGTCATGTAATATTGGCATAGTCATTGAGAAGCTAGAAATGGCCATTTCACAAATCATTAAAAGAATGAAAAGCACATTTGGTTATATAGTGCCGTATAGGATGACAAAACATTAAGTGATGGAGCTTTTAAGAACTGGGAGAGCTTATCTGCTCAATTACCTAAGTGGATTACTACAGTTTAACATTTTAATCTTGGACTTTATGTTAAGTTCTTCAATAAGGAATCCCCACACCCTAAATCAAAGGGCAATAATGTTGTGATGTTCAAAGAGTGTTTTGGACCTTCAAGATATAAATTGATGTGTTCGACCATGTGAAACCAATTGTCCAAATAGACGGGGTGTGGTTATATAGAAAGTACAAAGGCATGTTGTTGATGTCAACGTCACAGGATGGTAATAGGCGTATTGTGCCCCTTGCATTTACTGTGGTCAATGAGGAAACTCAATCAACATGGACATAGTTCTTTTTTAAACTTAGGTGACATGTGATCAAGGAAAAACAAAGAGTTTGTTTAATTTCAAACAAACATGCTATAATATTGGCGCCATCTTCAATTAACAAATGAGGTGGCAACCACCTTAGATATACCATGCTTTCTTCTTATATCATATGGATGGCAACTTGAACACAAAGTTTAGAATATCATGGCTTACAGACAAATTTAGGGATATTGGTTATGCATATAAAAGTCGTTGTGTAGATGAACAGTTGGACAAATTGTGAAGAATGCACGATCAAGCTACGACCTAGATTGTAAAGATTCTAAAGGGACACAGGTATATGACATTGGTTGTTGACATTATGGTCATAGGATCATAAATTTGATAGAGAACATGAATGCAATGTTCAAAAGAATTAGGTTTTTGCCCATTATTGATCTTCTAAAGGCCACCTTCTACAAGGCGAACAAGTACCTAGGGATCGTTTAGGACAAGTGATTGCACATCATGTGTCGAGATAAATATACTATGAGATCTTTAATGGCAGGTTTAACATGAATGCATAACCTATCTTAGCATATTTTATATGCTCATTTGACCATCAAGCATCATCGTTTAAGGTCAAAGAACTATATAATGTTGTGGCCCGCCAATATGGAAGGTGTTGTAAGGTTAATCATACTGATCAAACCAGTAACTATGGTGAGTTTCAAGTTAATAAATTCCCATGTCAACACATCCTCATTACATATATCAAGATCTCGTTTAACCCTTATCAATATATGAACTGAGTTTTTTGTTTGGACACCATACAAGTGGCGTATAGCAAGAGCTTCAACCAATTTAGAGGTGAGGTGTATTTGCCAACTTTAGAGACACCTATGTTGGTACCAGATCCGTCGATGCTTCAGGTGAAAGGTTGGCCACAATTGACTAGAATACGCATTGAGATGCAACTAATTTAATGCCTATATAGTTCACCAAGTGTCCAACACTGGATATAAAGTATTGTTTAGCACCATCTAATAACACATCCATTCTTCTCATTTGCTTTCACATTGTTGAATGGCATCAACCTAATCGCATGCTCTACCAGTTTGGAAGGTTGTAACCCATACTAATAGAACATGTTAACCTAGGGCCTTGTCATACTTTGCAACTTAAAGAAAAGACTATAAAAGAGTGAAGCGAAGAGCACACAAGCTTTATTGCATTATAGAATAAATGGTTGGAGGTAGTGGCTGAAGCCCTTATGTCTATAAAGCCTTTGGATTGAACCTTAAAGTATATAAGGTGATATTGGGGAAACATATGACTATGAATTCATCCCATTAGCAGTGCTGCCAGCTTTGTAGTATAATATTACATACTTATCACACTTATATAGCTTTTTATGTTATTTTCTTCATATGAGTATGAGTTAAGTGAATCCTTACTATTTGTATGTTTTTCTTTTATAGGATGGCATAGCTGAGGACTTACACAGGCTCAATATGTATAACCTTCCATTGTCAACTTTTACTAGCTTTCGTTAAACTGTTAATCAAGACTTACAGACTTTTAAGAACAACCTGAGTCCTTACTCTCTTAGCTTGCACCACCAGCATCTTAGTTGCCTTGCCTAAATATTTTAGAGGGGAAGTTAGGGAAACGAGTACATGGATACATGTTCTTATGAGAACCTAATCTTGATAGCGGTCACCATCTTCACACAGATTTTGGAGATGCCTACTTTACTTATTACATGCCATTTCAGATATAGTCTCACGTATAATCTCTTAATGCACATTTTTTTTTCCCTCCACACCTCTAGATCAACAATTCAAATCTAGATCATTCACATCATTATTTAATGATCCAACATTCTCCACTGCATATGCCACTTAATTCTTTGAGGTTGCTGGATCATCCCATCTGATGCACCAAGAGTTTTTCATCTCAACAACTAATTCCTCCAGCTCAATCTCCTTCAATCAACTTAAATTTTCTTCCACCTACTACAATATTCTATCCATTTCAACTAACTGAAGATGATGATGATGACAATGACACTCCACCTTTGATGCAGCATAGACAACAAAAAGCTACAAGAAGACTTCGTTGTGAAACTGAAAGTCATTATTTAGACGATTAAATATTCTCTCACTTTCTCTAACATAGAACATTCTAATTTTTTTTTTAAACTATATTAGTTGAATTTTTTTTTAGTTTATTGTAATATATTTTCATTTTATTTTTTTAATTCTTCTCTTACAATCTTTTATTTATAATTATTAATTTTTTAAATGATTCGCCAACTATAATGACAAATCACTATAATAATATTATATGGTGATTTGTCACCATTTTTGGCAAATCACCATGGGTAATTTATTTCAATTTAAGGTGAATCTAAATAATTTTTTATTTATTATAACAAATTATCATAAACAAAAAAAAAATATGTAAGCATTTAAAGTAAATACTTTTGTCAATGACGAATCTCAATTTAATCTTGTTTTAATTAATATATTACGTTAAAAAAGTCTGCATCATTCGCCATCCACCACTACAGTGCTTTGTTGTTTTAATTTCTTTTTCTTGGTCAAAGCTGCATATTCAGCCATATAAATTTATTTACAAAGTCCTAATATGTGGGCCACGAAGAAGTAGGGGAATTAAGGTTACGTTGATAGATTGGAATAATTTTGATGAGAATAAGATCAAGTCCAAAGAAATTCTGTGACCTATTATTATATTTAGTATGATATTGGATGGAAAAAACAATTAATAACTATAATATCTATTATAAAAAAAATCGTTTAAAATATTTATATTTTAATTTCTAAAAAATATATTTTAATATGTCATAGCAAAAAATGTCTACGAGCATCCAAATTCGAAAAGGATTTAAATTTTTGTACCGCAAGCATAAACAAAATTCCAAGCATCAAATTGGATCATAAAAATAGACCATTAACAAGGTTTAGAACACATTCCACTAATTAAGCATCGAAAATCCCACGAGCATGACACTTCCAACTTCCAACCAACGAGTTTAGGCCTTTTGATCTATTCTATACTTTTTTTCTTCCCTTTTCTCTAACATTACATACTGTTCAACTGAATTTGTTACTTTTATCTTTTATTATAAAATACATATTTAAAAATCAATTTACCCGTAAATCATTATTTCTATTCTTATTAATTATGTACGTGTTTTTAGTCTTTCATTTTTTAAAAGAATGAACAGCGCGTAGAAATGGCAGAAAAAGCATAACGTCTCACTCATGATTCATTCCCTCCAAGTTTTGTTATCTTTGTTAGTCTTTACTTACATAATTATATAATTTAAACGCTAAATGATTCATAAACCCTACGATATCATTATATATAATTATGTTCCTTGATTGGATATTCAGAAGTAAAGAAAAATCATTTATTAATAACTAATCTAATCCGCTACGACATCAATTGCTCTAACACATTCAAGAGGTGGGAAAAAACAAAGACTGACGCGTTAAAGTTAAAGAATAAGATTCACTTGAGCCCATTACATCTTGAAGTCTTATCATACGATAAAAAGTGGTCCATCTCATTTCAACAAACATTTTATGCATTAAAAACCTCATTGTTATTCAAAAAGTATCGATATCAATAATTATTAAAATTCTAATTATGTATAAAATCAATTAGATAAACAATATGAGACGTGTTTGATTCTATTATTTGTTTGTTCTAAATATTTTTTGCATTTTTGTTAAAATTAAAATAATGTTAGTGATGAAAATTATTTTCTAAGCAATCCTTTTTATTTTCTCTTATTTTAAAAAATAAGATGCCAAAACATTTATAAAATTGCGCTCTGTTTTGAATTCTTTAAAAGTACTATTCTATATATATTTTTAAGATTTTAGAACAATGAATGAAAACAACATTATTATTAACTAACTTTCTAATTTTTGATTTTTAAAACAAAAATTATTTTTTTCAAAACGAAATTCAAACAGCCCTATAATTTCTTTACATATGCATCGATCAATGATCAATGTACTCGTAATTCACTATCATGATGTCATTAAAAAAAGTGAAAAATATTTATTTACTTTTTCCCTAAGAGGAACTGGATGTGTAAGGCAATTAATTTTGTTTTGAAGTCACCCCTTCCTTATTTTTCAGAACAAATTTGTTAAATTTATTTTTATAATTTTTTGAAGTTTATAGTAGCGATGACTTGATAGAGTTGTGGCTTCTATAGAGAGCTTGCCGTAATTCGCACGTACTACGCGAAACCCCGGATAACGTCACAGGCGCCAATTCTCACTTCTGGGCGTTCCTTTCCGGCGCACGTTTCCCTCTCTCTCTCTCTCTCTCTCTCCCCCCCCCCCCCCCCCCCCCCCTTTTTCTACGTTCCCTCTCTGTAAATTTTGTTCCCGTAATCTACCCCAATTTCGTCAATTCCTAGGGTTTATCCTCTCTCTCTCTCTAGAACCAGATGACCGGTCTTTAGGGTTTTTGATTGTGCTTTCGTCCTCCCAAATCCCAATTGTATAAGCTCTTTTAGGGTTTCGCTTACCTTTTCCGTATCGATATGGGTGAGTGGCAGTCACTCCTCCAGTCCATTTTTCTTGGCCTCATTTTCTCTTTCCTTCTTGCTAAGCTGATATCCATCGTCGTATCGTTCAAGGACGATAATCTGACTATTACTCGCAGCAGTAGCAGTAGCACCGACCATAAAAGCAATCGCAGCAAGATAGAAGCCGAAGCCATCCCGTTTGCGCGCAGGTCTGATGCCGACGAAGGCGAGCACCAAGAGGTTGAATCGGTCATGGCCGAGCAGGGCAGTGTGAGAAATGAAAGTGTAGACGGTGATGACGACTGTGACGATGATTGGGAGGGAGTGGAAAGTACAGAATTGGACGAGGCCTTCAGTGCCGCAACGGCTTTTGTGGCTGCTGCTGCTGCCGATCGGCTCTCGCAGAAGGTGTCCAGTGATGTGCAGCTCCAGCTTTATGGGCTGTACAAGATTGCCACCGAGGGGCCCTGTTGTACGCCACAGCCTTCGGCACTCAAAATGACGGCTCGAGCCAAATGGTAGTTCAATTAACGTTGCCATTGTTTTATATATGTCAGTTACTTGCTCCAGGTGTTTCATTGCTGAAAATGTCCCAAAAAGAGCTTTAGTTGTTAGCATTGCATACTGAGGGCAGGATTATGCTATATAATGTAATCTTTTTGAGCTGTTTGATGCGTTTAAAATACTAATGCGATTGTGAGTCAGTGCCGGATGTGTGAAATTATGTATATCTGGCTGCTTGAACTAGTGATTAGTACTTTAGTTACTGTAGGATTGGTGGCTATGGGCATGTAGGGGTTTGCTAGATGGCCGCCTTAATATCTGATTTATACTGCTGACACTGAAAAGTTTTTAATAATGAGCCTTTGATTGTGCCCATAAAAGTCTGAAAGTAAACATTCACCGTGAATTTAACTACTGCCTCCTTTTTGTCTGTTTCTTTCTTTCTGCTTCCAGAGTTGTGTTGCAGTAATATACTAACTAATTTGGGAGGGCCTGTGATCATGTGATGTCAGGAATACCTTCTAATATGCTATTAATGACCGTCATATGCTGTCCTCTTTCCTAGCTGATTGGATAAACTTTTTTGCTTATTTTGTCTCCTTTTATATTGAATTTTCTTACGTCTAGGCAAGCATGGCAAAAATTGGGTGCTATGCCTCCTGAAGATGCAATGCAGAAGTACATTGATATTGTGACGGAGCTATACCCTACTTGGTTAGATGGTTCAGCTTTGGTGAGCTAATAAGCTCTTCTTGCACTCTGTATGGATGAATCAGTACTTCTTTTGTTTCTTCAACATGGAGAAATTCATATACAAAGTGAAAGTAGTATGTTTAGTTACATACTTTATATATTTTTTACTCCACCTAACTCCTAATGTGTCTATGACAGAGGAGCAAAACTGGAGATGGTGCTGGCTCAAGTTCAGAGTCTAAGGGACCGATGGGACCAGTATTCAGCACTTTTGTGTATGAAGAGGAAGCTGGCAGTGATTTGTAAGGTTCCTGGGACTTCAAGTTCTATATTTTAATGCATGTATCAAGATGGACACACATCAATATTTTGTTTTGTATACATTTATGTATATGGTGTTTACTGAAATTTACCTCAATGTTCAGTAACTTTGCCAGATTCTATGTCTAAAATTGTCTTGTGCAACTAAGTTAACTATTCTTTGCATCCAATCAAACTTGTATTAGTGATTTCTGTCAGATGTAGGGAATTGGACTTGTAAGTTTTCTGATGGCACTTAGTATTGGAAGGATATTTCTGATGGCTATGGTTTCTATAGTCATAATTATATTAATGGGACCGTTTCTTAGGGCTCTAACATGATCCGACACAGCTTGTAATACTCTCTCACACACACTCCCTCTCTCTCTCTCTCAAATATGGATTTATGACAATTGGAAAATGACTAATCTTGAGCCTTTTAATTATTTTCTCCTGTAAAAATTAGTTTTTGTTATCTTTAGTTATTTATAGAAGATTTGTACTTGAAAGGGAGTAACTGCATAATTAAGGTTGTCTCTTTTCTCTACTTCGTTTCCTTATGTGCTGGGATACACTCAATTTCTCAAAGTAATGAGACATGTTATCCATTTAACATCATCTAATTACTTGAATAGAATATCTTACAAGAATGATAAAAAAGATTTTTTTTGTGGGTTGGTAGTGTTGGAATTATATCAGCCTTCATTTCAGTTAATTATTTACAATTATTTTTAATTCTTTTGGGTTCTACTGTTATATATATAGTTGGTATTCTGCATTAGCTTAACTGCTAAATGAGTGTTTCATTCATGCTCACCTTTCATTCATAGAGCGTGGGAACTATAATCATTGAAAGGTATAGATTTTGTAATGAACAAAACTTTCACAGACGTGTCTGGTTCCTTATCTTTCTTTTCAGAAAAATGGATGCAATTCATGGATTTGCCAGAGAAGGAGACTCAACTAATCTGCTCAAGTGTATTGAAAATAGTGTCTCAGTGAATCTGAAGGGTGGGCTATTCATGGCTATTGCTTTACCAAGTTTATATAATATTCTCAAGTGTCCTGTAAGTTGTCAGTAATGCTTTTTATGGTTGTTAAATGGACCAAGCCCTTCTTAAACAGCCTGTGCTTAGCGTTAAGAAGTTCAATCACTGACTGAGTAAGATAAATGAATATTAGCAGCATTGCTTGACAAGTCTAGCATGAGCATTCTCTATGCTTGACTCTTCAGGATTCTCTAAGACATAAGTCGACTGTCTTGTTTCTGTTAACAAGCCTAAGTACCTTTCTGAAGGCCTGTTCAAAGATGGATAGTTGACTAATAACTGACGTGGCTTGAAAGGAATAGAGCTTGATGGACTTGCTGTTAACATTTAACAATATCTCATCTCAGTTACATTTAGTAGCTGAAGTCAAGAACCTTTGCTTACTGCAGTTGAATAATTAATCTTTTACTCCTCCCTGGTCTCTTTTACGCCTATGTTCTTGGGAAAGTGTGAGACCATTAATTCACTGTTGGGTTTTTGAATAGGTGATATCAATGCACAGTAAGGAAAATAGCTATAAGAATTCTTTCATAATTCCTTTCAATAATTAATTATTGATTAAATAACTTTCTTATTCAATTTTGTTATATGAAAGTGAAAGTTGAATGACCATTGTGGGATAAGGGAATGAGTTATCATAGTGTCCCTGCTAATTATTTACCTGTAGAAGACACTACAAGATTGCTTATTGCATACTCTTGGGATAGTATGAAAAGATGCTTCTTACCCATGACGTCCTTCAAAGATTCCAATGATACTGCTGGAATGTTGTTTGATGCCCCTGAGAAGCATTTGTGTTATTGTTTTTGTGTATGCTGCTACCTATAACTTCTTGAAGTTTATTTTTATCTTTATTTTGTTTTTCTTTCTCAACATGTACACCTGAAATGGATCAGACAGTGAGGGTCGAACACCATTACATTGGGCTGTGGATCGTGGTCACCTTGAAGTCACAAAACTGCTTGTCAGTAGGAATGCTGATGTAAATGCCAAGGTACTCAAATATTGCACTATATGTTGCAATATTACCCCAATGGGGCTATCTGTATGCTTTATTGCATTGTCGTTAGGGGTACAGACAGAAACCAGGATAGAACATATATATCTTATTACGCCCCACTGTGCAGAAATTGCATAATCTTGAAGCTACCTTTGGTTTTTTAAGATGCTTTTGTGCATATATTAAATATTGACAATCGTATCTCTATTCTGATAGTTTTGTTGATAGTATGTGTTTTCTTTTTTGAAAGGATAATGATGGACAAACTCCGTTGCATTATGCTGTTGTATGTGAGAGAGAAGCCATAGCTGAGTATTTAGTGAAGCATAATGCTGACACAGATTTGAAGGATAATGATGGTAGTTCCTCACGTGACCTCTGCGAGTCAAACTGGCCTTGCATGCAAGGTGTGGGGAAGTAAATTGTTTGTTTTTTTACTTCTATTGCTGATTTTGGCACTTGGCAAATTCCTTCGGGATGTGTATGTCTATATGACCCTTATTTTTGTACGCCCTAATCTTGGCATGTTCACCCTTTTCACTGTAGGCTACGCCCATGCACCGCTTAGGTAATGGTTTCATAATCAATTGGATTTTGGTATATTCTCGTTTCCTCGTCAGGCCCCACAATTTGCTCCTCTTTTTTTTCCCATTATATTTGATGGAGAAATATACATGAAATAGTGGTAGGAGTGCCAATAAAGAAAATATTGTAAGAATTAGTGCTGAGTTCGCCCACACCTCCACTACCTCCTAATTATCCTGTTGTTTTGAAGATGTTATGGAATTTTCATGGTTTATTCCGGTCGAAAAAATAGTGACATGAGAATCGGGAGTGCCGTCTATCCGTTTACTGATCATGATATATACTTCCACTTCTACTTTGGAAATGAAATCATTGAAGTTTCATTCTTTTGTTTTGCTAATCTGTGGGTACGCATTCATGCAAATACTACTTTAAAAGTTGGACCGGATTGGCCTGTTCAAGGAACCGGAATGTCAGTTAAAAGAAAAAAAAAAGTAGGGGGGGGGGGGGGGGGGTTGGGTGAGAGATGGGGAGAACCGGCCAAAATCGGATGGGTTAACAATCTAAACGGTTTGAAAGCTTTACTGTCCCATCCACTTTTAAGTTTTTTTGACTGAGAGACTAGCTAAAATGATGATCAGAAATACAGAAATATGGGTTAAAAAGAGTCTCAATTTGTTTTTCTCCCCTTAATAAGCTAGCCACTGAAAGTCTACGTGAAGGGGAGCCGGATGGGTTGAGATGCAGAGAAAGTAAAAGAGGAGGGAGAGGGAAAAAGAGAAAGCGAGAGTTATATCCAGGTGATTTGGGAGGAGAAAGTAGAAGAGGATGGGGGAGAAAGGGTGAAAGATAGTAAAAGGTTAAGTTTAAAATAGTGTAAAGAATGATATGATCGAGAGTCCAGTTAAAGAAGCATTTACCCTCTTTTTTTTAATCCCTCTTTTCGAGTAGAATGTGGTCTTATCGTTGCATTGTAAAGATGATTATTGTATTAAATTTACAAGATTGTGAAATTATATTTTATGTAAAAGAATTATTTATATATTAACATATTAATATTTATCATTTTTATTATTTTCAATTTTACTTTTAATGATGACAACAATATTTTCCTATATTATGTTATGCATATAAAATTCATCTACATATTAGCACTTGTTTGATTAAACTACTTTAGTTATATGACATTCACATATATTGAATATAGTAGGAGTTGTCCAGTAATAGAATTTTTCACATTCATCTGAATAGTTTTAAATTTGAATCTTATTGAAAACAGATATTATAAATTAGGATATAATAATGAGTAAAAACATATGCACATATATTAATTTAATTATTGTAGCAAATACTTTAAAATGACTTGAAAATTCAGTAGTAATTAGGGGTAATCATTGGCTCGGTCGACCCGGTGAATTCAGCTTGGCCCAATTACTTCAGACTAGGTTATGACTAGGTCAAATGAAAAAATTTGTAAATTTTATCAAGTTGGGTTGGGTCTAAGGCTGGGTCTCAGGATGACATAAGACCTAATCCATCTTGGTATTTATTTTTAATTTTTAAAATTTTTATAATATATTTTTAATTTGATTTAAAATAAATTTTATTTATAAATAAGTTTTAAAATATCAATTCTTTTCAACTTTTTATTATTTTTCACTTCAAATCTTAAAATTTTTTTAATTTAATTTTATTTTTTTCATTTTTTGTTTAAAAAATCATTTTCACAATATAATTTATATTAAAAAAAAAACTAACTCAGGTCTAATCGAGTTGAGCTAAATCCCAGGTTTAAAAAAATTGCCTTATGTAAAATCGAGCCAAGTCTTGGGTTGGCCAAAAATTTGGTCTGACACGACCCGTGCTTACCCCTAATAATAATAAACGATAATTATAAAATATGATAGTATAATTCTTTTAAATAATTTAAAATAAGCTCAAGTTTGAGTCTCCATATTCTTTTGGCCAAAGAATTTGGAAATTAGTCCAGTTCCTCTATAATGAAAAACACAATATTATTTCTTTATCCACTAAGAAGCATGATATTATTTCTTGTTTTAAATAGTTATCATAGTCGACCATTCACAAGAATTTCAATCCAAAATTACCACCATATCATATTATTCCATATAAGGACACGGTTTCACTTTTCTCTTCCTCACCTTATTTAGAGCCATCAATGCATTTATAGCTAATCATAGAAAATTTATTTTAAAAAAGTGGCATGTGGGTCCTTTCCCATTTCGTCGATGCAGTACGCGCTCTTGCTTTTCTCTTTTCATTTCATTTCAACTGTCAATAACCGTTTTTCCCTCCCATTCCCATGCTATTCTCTGTCTCCCCCATCTTCCTCTTCTCTGAGGCTCCAATCTCCGTTACCGGAAAATGGCAGAGGCGGTGGTTTACGCCCTAATAGCCACCGCCTTTCTGATCATCATGATCGTATCCCCTCTCAGCCAGGAGGAAGGAGAAGGATGTTTTGGCCTAAATCGCAGGTTGGCTTACAATATACTGGACCGGCCCCCAATTTTTGATCCTCTTGTCACAAAAATTGAGAGAGACGCCTCTGATAAGAAAGGGCTACGTGACACTAATAGTATGTCCCATTCGGACAATAGTAGATTGGTCAGTGAGGTTTCAGAAACATACCTGTATCTCACCGCTGGTGGGAAATTGAATACGACATTAAGGTTAATCCTTTTGTTCCCTTTGTTAGATAAAGAACCAAAAGATGGGTTGGTTAGTTTTAATGAATTAGAGGCTTGGATTACCCAACAAGCTCTGGAAGCATTGGATTATTTTACAAATATAGAGATGGAGTCGAAGGATAGGGATGGAGATTCTGCCCTTTCTCTTTGGGAGTATCTTCCTCGATTTTCTGAGAAAGATTTAGGTATTTGCTTCATTTCTTCTTCTTTATTTGCTCATTTATGGTAATTTGCATTTGGTTTGTAACAAGAAGCCCTTTCGATTATTATTGTAATTATTATCATTGAATATACAATATCTTGAAAACGAGTTTGAAAATGAATCGATGTGAAACAGAGAGAGGAGAGATGGGGATTGGCGAGGCTGGATGGTGGCATGAGCGATTTACTATTGCAGACACTGATCAAAATGGGCGTCTCAACTTCACTGAGCTTAGAGGGTAATGAATAGTTCATTGGTCATTTCTCTTTTACGTCTTGCTGGAATTGCTTGCATCCTCTGTAATTTTGATCATGAGAGGCCCAACTCTTCTTCTTCTTGCAGTTTCTTGCACCCAGGAGACAGCAACAACGAGGAACTGCAGAATTGGATGTTGAAAGATAGAATTAAGTAAGCTTTATTATTACAAGATGAAAAACACTAAATCTTTTATATTTGTTAGAAATCAGCATACGGGATGACAGGAACACTTGAATAGTTTCTCGTAATTAGTGATACAGAGGAAGAAGTAGAAACTAGCTTTAACTTATATGTAATGGCTTCTGTGATATACAGGCGCATAGGTGATGAAAATGATGGGAAAGTGAAGTTCAAGAAATTTAAAGAGCATTTGTATGAAAGGTACAAAGATTATGTGGAGTTTGAAACTGCTGGATCACGTATACCTGATGCAGAGGAGATGTTTGCTGAGCTTGATGTGAACAAGGACCGGTAAGCATTTTTTTTCTGGTTTCAGAATCCACAGTTCTTAAGTCTTATGTTAACCCCGTCATACATATCGTACCTAGTTTAGTGTATCTGCTAAATTTAACATTAATGGCAGATTCTTGTCGGTGGAAGAACTCAAGCCTATCCGTCACTACCTGTACCCAGGAGAGATATATTATGCCAGATTTTACACAAGCTTTTTAATGAATGAGGTTTGTTACTTTACAGCGAACTTTAAGGGTGAAAAATTGTATTGTTAAAAGTGCACAAAATATTTGAGATTGTTGTTTGTGTTTAATGCAGGCGGATGATGACAAGGATTGGAGATTATCACTTGAGGAGATGCTTCGTCATGAAAAGATTTTCTACAACACAGTTCACGTTGATGGGCCTCGGGACAATCATTATGATCGTGATGAATTTTGATGTGCGAAGTGAAACTACTTTCTGCTTATCCTGGTTTTGTACAAATAGAGTTCAAAACAATTGCCCCATACTTAGCTCAACAACTGTTTTTTGTGGGTTAGGAAGTTCCAAACTTAGTACTTTGCATCAAACCACCTTGAACGCCCAATATCCTTTTAGCCATAGCAAAAAATTTGCGTCTTCCTCCTTGTACAGAATTTGTCTGTTTGACCAAGGTGTGACATTAATTGTTCTACAATGAAAGTTCATGTGTCTGTTGAGTCAAAGTCAAAATAGGACGTCTAAACTATGTGCAATTAAATAGAAAGAGTTATGCCTTGATTAAGTGTTTAATCTAACAATTGACATTTAAGTCAAGGTCACATCTCCAAATTTTTAGCAAAATGAGATTATTAACCAAAGTGTGACAACAAATCCCATGATAAATGTCGAGATGTAAGTCAAGTCATAATCAAAATATAACATTAAAGATTGGTATAATTAAATAAAACAAATTTTTATGACTAACAATTATAACTTTTGACTTAACAATATGCCATGTATTTAGGGTTTAGATTTATAGTCTAGGTTTTAGACATTATTTACACACTAAAGAATAGGACTACGAACGTCTCTCATCGCAATGGATTTACTGTAAGGAAACAATACTGAAAATGAAATTTTAAATATAAACCCACCATGAGATACGGTATTACCATATTTACGCCAAGGCTTGGGGTTAAGTATGGTTAATCACTGAGCTGTTACTGCATTGGCATGCAACTTGTTATCATGAATCGCTATACTCCAAAAGTGCATGTATCTAGCATTGCTAGCTTCAATTAGAGTCCAAGCTTCAGTCTTTAATCCTACAAAATACTAATCGTCGTGTGTCATCTTAAATGCTAATGCCACTACACACTAGTTGAGAAATTTGGTGCGAAAGAGCCAACCACTAGTTTTAGAATAAATAGCTAGCAGAGTTACATGAAGAGTTGGATGTGCTGTGGGCTTAGTGTTGTTTTTTTCTGTTCTTCTTTTTAGGGTTGAAGGGAAGTAGGTAGAAGCCCATCTTGCTTTCTGTAATTTTGCTTTCTTAAATTAAAAGGATATTCAGATAATGACATTTATGAACTGTATCTTCAGAAAAAGATTATCGAGTTTCTAATTGTGTTAGCATTTCCTTTGGGAAGATTAGGATATGCAAATCCTATTTTCCTTCTTGTTTCCTAAGCCTAGTAGATGACCTCCCAAGACTGATTCACTTGGACATGCGACAATTTTAATCAATTTTTCAATACGCAGCTATGTTTTTAAGGTTGTTAAACTATACGACAAATCTATCTCTTTTATTTATTCTCATTATTAGTTTGGCGGATTTCCTGGAGGTTATGCAACCTATGATGAAAATGCTGTGAAATCTAAATGCTCTTTTTTCTTTGACAATAGTCAAATATTGATGCTAGTCTTCCCAGTTAGAATCGCCCATAGAAGTGACTAAAGAATATTAGACGAATTAAAGGACTAATGTAAAAATTAGAAGACATCCACTAGTGAGTTTCGTCCCATGAGACCACTGATAAGCCATCTTCTCTATATTATTGTCCACTACCTATAACCCTGGCACGTATTCTTTTTCTTTCCTTGAAGCAAAGTACAAAGTGGTCGTATAAAGTTAGGTTTTTTTCATCAATATAGTTTGAGTTTCTATGATTCTTCAATATGGATGCACCCAAATAATAGAGAAGAATGGAATCAAATGAGTGATGTATTACCTTTAAATTAGTTCAGAGAATGTGCTGCTGAGACTTTTCTGATATGACTGCCACCAATTAATATCTCATAAAGCAGTGGCTCGGATGTGCAGCAGATTCCCCATTCCTTTCTTCTTTTTCTTCTCTCCTATATTTCTATTTACATGGCAACACATCTTTCCATGAGAAATTAGAAATGGACTATTTGACTGCAATATTATGACTATCATTGCAGGGAACTATCAGGTAGTAATAGTATGAGCAAATGATAGAAAAGGAAATCACAGTATAAGCATCCAAAATGAACAGCATCTCCACTTTGACCCTCCATGTAGTGACCAGATGCACTCATTAATGACTATGAATTATAATCTCATATTCTGGCCCTCCCTACTTTCTCTCCAGTTTAATGTTCAAACTGTGTAACACATATTATCGTTGGGTGGATAAGAATTGCTCGACGTATGCAGAACTGTAACCTAAAAAAGTTAGAGTTTTCTGTTTACTGCAACTAAGAACTGTGCATATGCCATAAACAGCAAGTCAGCTTAATTTCCATAATTTCAGATGGAGGATTCATCATATCTGGCTTGAATTTTGTGCCAAGTCCTTTCATGAGCCCCATCCAATATTTCCTTTAAGAACTTAGAGAGAAAGAAACACTCTGTGGTAAGTAGGTGAAACCCGTGCAATACGAAACTTGTAAAGCAAATGTAGAAAGAAACAATCAAATACACAACTTCACAAGACTATCTGACGCAAAAGATTTCTATATTTACGTAAATCTTCCTAATATGATAAAAGAATATGTGCATTTTGATGGGGTTGTTGACCTTGTGGCCGTCGTCTAACACTAGGACAGGATTTTTGTTATAGATTATGTGTAGTAGAGTGCAAGTGTATTGTTAGCTCATGAGTTAAGGCGTACTCTATAGGGTTCTGCTCCCCACAATCTAAGTACCATTGCCAAAAAGGGGAGTGTTAAGTGAGTTTAGTTAGTCCATTGAGACCATCATTACCAGCTACATTTGGTCTCATAGAGGATGATTAAGTCAACAATATTTGTGATAATGAAGGATTAATTACTAATGCTGTTTCTTCCCCTTCTTTTGCTAGTGCTCCCACTACGGACAAGCTACATTCAACTCTCTTCTTGTTCTCCATTTGATTTCTTCTGTAACCCACTCTCCATGTCTGTCTCCACCCCTTGACTAAGAAAGTGATCAAAGCCGAAATATGAGGATCAAAGCACCTTAACACTAAAGTGGTGTTTGGTACCACGGAAATTTTGAAGACTAAGGGAAGGTTGCAGGAGCTTCCACTACCTAATGTTGGTTCTCATCATTTTGTAAGGCCAGTAATACTTTGCAGTCTGCCGACTCCATTAGACAAATAGCATGCAATTCTTAAATTTTGTATCATCCCAATTGATCTCCAGTGCTCAGATCCTCCTTAGACCAAACATGGGGTGCCTGAATTTATAAAATTATTAGTTGAAATTTATATCAATATGGAAATTCAAAAGGAAAAAATAAAAAAGAGGCTTATAAAGCCGACCAGCACATAGGATAAATTATATGCTTATAGCTTACTGATCATGAAAGTAGAAATGTAGGTTGACTTGAAGGAAAAGGTTGCCAAATTAAAAGTGGCTGGATTTTGAGCCATGCAAGGAAATGATAGTAATGTCCACCACATGCACACAATTGCCCTGTATATACTTGTTTGATGCAACATACAGAATAGTGCAGTTGACTTGAGAGTCGTGGGCTCAGCCTATAAGTTAATGCATTTCATCATCACTCTGTTGCTATTGGGTGGGGTGCACCATGACAGGAGCTCTCATCGCCACCTTTTTTTTTTTTTTTTTGAAAAAAATACTCAGATCCTTCCTCTTAAGACGACTCTAGTAGCATTGAGTCTCTTCGCCACGTTTCCTATTTTTGAGTAATCATAAAGGGGCCTGCACTTCCGTTGCCTAGTCCAGGTATATATATATGTATAGATATATTCTCAGAACCAAAGTCATTATTAGCAAGAGGAACCATACCAGCCATGGCTCTCAAAATCAAGACTTTCCTTATAGTTCTTCTCCTAGTTTTCATTTCCTCATCTTCAGGTAAGCAAGTTCTTTATATCAGTGAATAGAATTTTGCAGACATTGCAGTAGCAGAAATATAACAGATAACTTTTCGTTTTAGACTTGGTCGTTGAAGGTTTCAGGGAAGACCTGCATGCTCCTCACCACCTACTTTACAAGGTATAGTTTATTCTTACTATCTTGTTTTCTAGCTGGCACAAGACTAATTAGCCAGAGTACTAGAGATGAATATAAAAGAAACAACATTACGAGGTAAGATCTCGCTTTATTAACCTGCAAGTACGTTTGTTTTGAATGAAGGATGGTATGAAGATGAACTCGAGGAAGTTGTTCTCCCATGAGTTTGGGCTGGATTATGATGACGCAGGAGCCAACCCAAAGCACACAAAGAAGCCTGGCAAGGGCACGTGATGACCTTCAGTTCCGAATCATTTAATAAAGAAACCAACTTTTTATCTGTCTTCCCTCTGTGTTTTGTTCATGTATAAGGAGACATAATATGATTATTAATGAGTTAATTTACCTGTGTCGTTTATGTACGAGGCAATAAAGTAAGATATTTTATGCACATCAAAGTCCTGCTTATGTATGGACATCTAAACATGGTAAGAATAAAGGTTTGCCTTTTGTCTTGGTTCTGGAAAAACATATTAATTTGTTGTTGCTATCTTGTATTTTCGTATACCCATATGGTAAGGGCAGGAAGAAAAATATAGAAGCAATCTGGGCTCTCAGCAAGCATCATTTCATGACAGTCACTTGTTGACTCTGTAATGTTCAAGTATATATTAACCACAATGCGACAAAGAAGCCTTAATTACTAGTTAATATTTACGTTAAAAGTATTTGAGAACAAACGACAATATGAAAGTTAACCAGTCGTAGGATCTCTTTTTCCTTTTTCACCCCTTTTATTTTTATTATTTCTATTATGGGCCATTTTTCTAAATAAAAGAAAAAGCATTAAGAGAAGGTACATCATGTTGGAGTATAAGATCTTCTCGATATACATATATATAGAGAGAGAGAGAGAGAGAAAGAAAAGAAAAAGCTCAGAACAAAACAAAGTACACTTCGGGGGCATTTTGAAATGTAAGAGTCAAGTTTCCACAGTCTTTCCCTGCAGTTTCACATATTTCGTAAGAATCAGCGAAAATAATAAATTGTGGTTCTTACTGGTTTCAAGACTTGCAGATAGCTCGCCTTTGGCTGGTAAAAGCTCATACTATGGATTAAAGATCAAACTTCTGCATTAACATGTCAACTCTCTAATCAGATCATCTACGTACAAATATACAGGTGGCAATATAAGATGTTCTTCAAATCCTAGTTGGCAATGGTAGGAAGAAGAGGCCGTCCATGGCATTTTCTGCTCGGGGTTTTTCGGAAGAACAGGTAAAGTTTGCAGAACTCAAGCAATCAAGGGAACGGAGAAATGAGGCTCTGTAAATAGAATAGACTTGGGGAGTTTGGTACAATTCTATGTTGTAATATTGTAGGACCCAACAGTCATAGATGTGCATGTAGAAAATTTTTCAGCCAGTGCAAGCGTATAAAGCTTTGGTCGCTTGAGGTAGTTCTTCCTCTAAAGATTCATGATAACAAATCCAGTTCTAATTATTAAACTGTTCCTTTCGAAGTACCCGTGTCATTAAAACTCTTCAGAGTAATCTAATATGAACAAATTAGTCTGGTAATTATGGACCATTCTTGATAGCTACAGCCTGCAATAACTGAATTTTAGCATCAGATAAAAATGAAGCTTTGTTTCCTGAATCAACTAGATTCCAAGGAGTGAGAATGTACAATTAGATTATACAGGCAAGAAGTCTAAAAATCTATGTGTCTGTTTATTTACATGGCTAGTATTCTTTTTCATTTCATAACAAAATCTGGGATGAAAACCAAAGTCCGAGTGACACAATTCCAATAGTGGCAAAAGCTTGAACCATCTCATATATAACGTTCTGCTGCTGCAGCGGCAAGTTCTGCCAATCTGTCCGCCTATTCAAAACCAAACCGGACTTAGTTAATAAAAGAAATTATTAAACTTAGTTACAGTTTTTGAGTGTTTACTATCATCTTCTCAGGGACAAAAAAAATCTTAAGAACTCGTTATTTTTTACATTTTAACACCACATTTGACCCTACTTTCATAATATACATTGATGCTGTAAACACTCCAATGTTCTATATATCAAGAGTATTCTGATATTCAAGTTATGAATTTGATATGCCATATACGGGCTCTAATATTGTTTTTCTCAGAGGTCAATAATTAGAACTTCATAATCAAGGTCATCGAGTGATGAGATAATCCATACCCTAAATCAGCAATTATGATGCTAACATTATCCTGTGTGCGTCGGTCCTGCAAAATATCCAGTTAATATATATAGCTAAAACTGGTAAATTTCGAAATGGAAAATTTCAGAATAGCAACAGCCACGTAATTTTATAACAGTTACCAATGCTGCTTGTGCAAGAGCTTCACAGGCTAGCTGAACAAAGAGAAAGCAAATGTTATTGGTGCACCTTTGATGGCTTAATGAAGACGAATACGTGCAAGTGCAATAGTTCTTGTCCTCAAGTTTGGCGGATTATGCATTACCTGAATATTTCCATGCTTTCGAAGTTGATCCCTCACAAAAGAAACTGCATCCGAGCTGAAAGGGCAGGAAGAAGATGAAGGTAATTTCTCTTTTCATAAGAACCCTTAAAAGAAAGGTAATTGACCATTCATGGAATAGCTTAGACCTGCTCATGTAATCCCATAAGCCATCAGACGCCAATACTACAAACTCTGCATCCGAGCCAAGAGCTACTTGATAGATATCAGGGCATGCTATCACCAGATCATTGTTGAGCTGTACACTGAAAAAAGGAAAAGCAAATTCCATAAATTAAAATCTGAAAAAGGGTGCGTTTGAATATGATATATTAAATAAAGAAAACATAAAAGGATCCAAAATTTGTGTTACTTGTCCTATATGTTGCAGAATGAGCTCATGTGACCTAACAAATTGAAAGCTGAAAGCTGTAAAGACATTATGTCACGAGACAGTTGGAAACAACTGCCCAAGTAGAAGCCTAATATCTAGGTTAAAAATTTTAGTAGACAAAATTAGTGGCCACCCTACTCATTTCTCTGCATTTGACAATTAAATGGAGCTTTGAATCACTCTTCCCAGTGGAACCAGGACTTCACGAATAGAAACCAGCCTTATGAATTTGAACAGGCTAATGAGTTATCAATTCAATTTTTGTCGTCCTCATCTCCCTGCTTGTAGTATTTACTGTTGATACGGTTTTCAAATTTCAATTTGCATAACAGTGAAGCAATCCATGTATGTAAATGCTCTCGGCTCATATGATGTAACCCACATTTCAGAGAGTGTGAGGAATGATAACTATGACATGCATGATTACCCACCGGGAAACAAATTTTTCTGACCATCTTCCTTCCTCGACCCCTTTCTTCAGCATCCTTTCCGCATGCAAAAGGAAGATAACCATTTGGAAACACATCATACAGAAATAGACCGTGATTAAGAAAATTTAGCGCCCTTATAATAGAAGGAATAATACAGAGTTCAAGGACTATACTCATTTTTCTTTGTTTTGAATCTCAGGTCTCCAAATGCGCGAGATACAGCAATGTCTCCACATATTCTACCATTGACAATCTATAGACAGAGATCATTAAGCAAACTGTAATTATGTAATAAACTTGAAATAACACCATAACATTAAAAAAAAAAAAAAAAAAAAATCTAAAGTAACCTATGTCCCATCACATGACAAGCTACAGTAGTTACTTTGAGTCAAATAATTTATATTACATCGTGCAGTTTCTTCAACCATGAATATAAATAATGAAACAAGAAATGATTATATGTCCTTCCGAACTTCATTATAGTTAACATCCTACGTTGTAACTAAAGTTTAGATCGGCTTTTTAGTTTCAATCTATGTAACACTGAAATATTGGCCAAAACATACTTAAAGAAACTGAAGGAACAAGGAAAACACACCCATCCACCTGCATCTCTAATTCTTTTAATTTCTTGAAGAGAGGCCTTATTGCTCCCATATGGTCGGTGAGGATAAGTCAGCACTTCTGCTCTTCCAGATCTGCTTAGAACCTGCATCAACAAGTGAATAGAAATTATATAATATAAAATGCTTTCCATTCCCAAGAGACCCTAAACTGCTTAGTGGAAACTGATTGAAAAGTATACTTCTTTCCATCAGGAGCTGAGATTAGATAAGGTCAGGAGCGCCATAAGGATCTATAAAACATACCACAGATGAGTCACCTATATGTGAAATAAGCAGCATATCATCTCCAATGAACACTGCAGTTGCTGTAGCGCCAGATTCATCCTCCTCAACTTTCATTTCAAGCCTTCAAAAGTGAAAAACTGTCTGAACATTCAATGCGATAATACCAAATCTACAACAATTATATAGAAAATGCTCGTATAGACTCTTTCTTTGGGGATTATCCGTCTTAGATTTTTCTGTTGGCTTACCATTTTAACAAACTTGTGTCAGCATTGACAAATGCCTCCTCTAATGCAGCTTTAATGGCTTTGAAATCTTTTCTACCCAATAGTAACCCGCCTTGTAAAGCTGCAAGACACTCCTTATACAGTTCATCCCTGCAATTGGAACACAAACAACAGTTTAGAGTACGCTAAAATTATACCAAGAATTGAATAGGACAACTGCATGGCACATGAGTAGTTAGTTTTTAATATATTATTCGTCAGAAACCAAGAGTGATCCCCTGTCTGTACAGCAAAATAAAGGATGACTGCATTGGTGACATCTACAATTTGTAAATATAATTTTGATGGGAAGAAATTAACTGTTGTAATATGTTACAGAAAGCAAGATTAACTGTGACCCACACCCTGCAGATTCAATGACTGTAAGGCTTAGAAACAGAAACGGACTTGGATGTCATTGAAGTCTAATGCTAATAATCTTGACACCATATTTTCTAAAGCTTGAATTGTTATATTGGCCTCAGAATTTAAATCAATTCTGATATGATTCTTATAGTTTAAAAGTTTATTACTGGGTCTCTATAATCTTAGAAATTTTTAATTCGATCTTTGTTTCTACTAACATATCTAATTATCTGATATTTTGAAAGTCTAACTATGGCACCAATGTCAATCAAGCAAGGTGACATGACATGCTACACACGAGTGAAATTTTTTCCCCATTTTATTGGCATAGATGACGTTTAGACAAGACATAATTGGTCATGTCAACATAAAAGTTTAATGACAAGCTTCAAATTAACATTTGTCAAAACTATAAGCATTAGGAAAATATTCACAAATTTTTAATTAAGGACCAAATTCAAAATGGAGTGAAACATTAGGAAAATAATTACAAGTGTTTAATTGTAATTAAGGGCCAAAGTAAAAATGGAGGGAAACTCTAAAGTCCGATAGATTAATTAAATATTTTTAAACCTTTACTTTATTTAAGACAATCAACCAAAACCATCCGAAATTTGGCACCCAGTATCAATTTACACCTTACTATGGCTTAAACTGAATTATGGAATGCAATAGGCATACAAACAAGAAAGAAGACATTGGAATTAGCACAAAAGCGTGCAATTGAAATAGGAATTAATGACATATATAATTTCGTCTTTTTTCCAAAAGACCTGAGGAACTCGACGGAGGAAAATCCTCCATGGCCATCAAACACAGCGGCAAAAGAGAAGCCATCGGGGCCATCAGGCCGCACAAGAATATCGTCTTCCATCTCTTCCCGAAGACCCTGCAAAGCAATGGATCCCCATCTTATTCCTGCCACGTCCGTCAAAGACGATGGGGTATCAATGGCTATGGCAGAACAGCATCGGCCTCTGCTCGTAGTGGTGAAGCAGTTTCTGCGGATGCTATTATTGGACGAGGAGCGGCCATGGAGCTTGGTTAAGAGGAATCTTTGGATTTGTGGGCTCGACAAGGCCATCACAGAAGGTTTCAGAGCGTTAGGGAAGGGAAGCTGAGCTAGTGGTCGTGGAGGATAAGCGAGTTATTGCAAGCCTCTAACTATTTTAACGGCTTGGATTTTCCCAGAATCTGATGGGATGAGATTCTTCTCCACGCTTCAAGTCGATAAGAATACCGCTAAACCCACGTACTTTTCTGTTCTGTCCCAAGTTGCATTACTGTCCACTAATCCACTGCATAGTACGTTAAACAGATAATATTCTAACTTTTGATTCGTTTTAAAACAAAGAATGACTAGGATAGACTAATCGTGATAAATTGAGGTTTGCATATCTCAGTTATAAGTTTAGCAATGATTAATTTAATTAATTAATTTTTTATGAATCAAATTTAAGTTAAACTAATAATATTTAGAGAGAATCATGTGTAAATTGTGAGGTGATGACTCGTTAGTCAAGTTAAAGACCGGTGAGTAAGAGGACCCACCCAAGCAAGCTGACGTGTCAAAATATGGGACTCAGAAGGAGATGCATATCTGGGGATGGAGCTTCCAGAATCTGGACCTGAAACGAAGGCCTGTAATTCCACAGAATGCATGGTAGCGGTTTGGTTGTTGTTCCCTTCCAATGGAGCCGTGGAGACAGATATAGAGTTTAATTTTAAAAAGAAAATAAAAGTTTTGGTATTAAAGATTTGAATTACATAATTTTTTATAATTTAAAAAGAGTGAGTTTTTACAAGTTTAAGAACCAAATTAAAAATACAAAACAAAATTATATATATATATATATATATATATTAAAAAAAAAAAAAAAAAAAGAATTAGACTTCGCGCATCTCTTTAGATTCACCTCTCTGTATGAAAGCCTTAAGCATGGAGTTGATTTCTTTGTGTAAGCCAAAAACCATTCACTAAGAAATAGATATAAATATAGATATCAATATGATACAATATAATATTTAATGTAATATGAAACATGACGCTCTTTGACGGGCCTCTTTTGCACATCTTAGTTGGAGGGTATGGATACATAAAATATTGTGTCATATTTACTAACATTTAATATGTCAAAGCGAAAGAAGCTGACATAGATGGACACCCAAGTCCGTCAAATTAAGCGTCGATGGTAATATTAGTCCTTTGAGGATTATTTCTTCTTGGCCTACTGAGAAGATAATTTTAGCATATCGTTTTTATGCGAAATTAGGTAAATCCTTTTTTCAAATAATGGGCCTAACTAAAAGAGCCCCACCCCACATATATCGCTAGTTGACAAAATTATTATTGCCATACTTGCAAATAAATTTATAAACCCAACGTTTGCACATATTCTTAAACTTATACTTTTGACAAAATTAAAGCAAAATTATTTAAATATCATCAACTTACATCGAATTTAATAATGTACTCCTGAGTTCTCAAGTTTGCCAGATGTTTGGAAAAGGACATTGCCAACGACTATCACAATTAACATAATTCTTGTCCAATACAATTTATTTAATATAAAAATAATTTTTTTTTATTTTTATATGCCACGGAAGTACAATATTACCATTCAACGAACATCAACTCTGTCGTTTTTTTTACCATACTACTTTAGTAGTAAAATTAAATATCTCAAATATGTCATTGATATTATTTTATGTAAATGCTTAAAATTTTCTTTTAAATTTTGACGGCCACGTTTTTGCTATTAATGTGACTTATTTTATTTTTTACTAGTCATATTGATAGTAAAAATGAGATTTGTTTAGTTTTTTTTATAATTTCGTTTTTATCATCAACGGGACATAAACCAATTGTAATATTATTAAAGGCATAAATGACAAAAATGTAATATTTTTTGTCTTTTATTGATCTCTTGTAAGTTATCAACGTTACACAACTAACCTCCCACATGCCTAGGTGATTCAAAATTTCTATTTTTGGTTCCAAAAAATTCAATTAATTTGCAAAGCAATCCTTATATATAGAAAATTTGCAATTAAATACTATTGATTGACCAATATTAAATGTAGTTAAGTATTAAGATTATGTGAATGTTTTTTTAGTTCAACTAATGTATTATCTTTACAAAGTTTTGGTTAATTTCCAATGTAGGCTTTATATGTAACAAATTTGTAATTAAATCCTCATAATTTTACCAACATTAAAGGCAGTCCAAATTAATAAATTATGTAAGTATTTCTTTTAGTTGAATGTATAACAATCTTATAAATTATTTAAATTATGAAAACATGATTATAAAAATCTTAAAACTGAAAAGCATAGTAAAATAGACGAAGATTGATGTATGTAATCATAAAAGTTAAAAAGTATAAATTGATAGAAAATGGAAGTGTAATATTAAAATATGTGAATATCATTTATGATATAAATTAATTATATAATATGTGCACAAAAATTTGTTTACGTGTAAAGATAAAAAAAAAAATTTAGGAGGCTCAATATAATTTAATCTGAGGTGTTAATTTTTTGTTCGTAAATTAATGGTTTCCCTAGTTATGGAGTTATGTATAAATTTAAAAATTTATAGCATCTATTGTCAAATTTTGAATGTTACAAAAGGTTATCTGCACATAATTTAAACTTAAAGAAAATTAGGTGCTTTTTAGCCTTTTCTTTATTTGAGATTTTACTTTTATTTAAAATTTAATTTTGAATGAAATTTAAATGCATGTTCTTAAAATCAATTATAGTGCTATGCCTTGTTTACTAAGAAGATTACTCTCAGTTTCAATCTTTTAATTTATATATATTCGTTCAATAAATATAAGCAATTCCATGACCTTTCTTTTAAAAGCCAATAATTTCCCAGTACACTTCAATAAGCTAAGTAATCAACTAAAAAAAAAAAATTATTAATATTATAGGTCATAGACATTATCTTTCTTTACTTCGTCTATGTATTATTAACTTTAAATTATAAATTCTAAACATCTATGTACTATCTTTTTTTATTCTTTCATATTACCTTGTTTTTTTTTTTTCTTTTGCCTATTCTCGTGTAAATTAATTATGTCATGAATGATATGTACATATTTTAATATTATACTTTCATTTTCCATCCATTCATATTTTTTAACTTTTATAATTACATACATCAATCTTCATTTATTTTTAATGTGTTATTTAATTTTAAGGCTTTTATAATCATGTGTCCATAATTTAAATAATTTATAAGATTGTTATATATTCAACTGAAAAAATACCTACATAATTTTATTAATTTGGATTACATTTAATGTTAGTAAAATTATGAGAGTTTAATTATAATTTTTTTTTACATATAAAGCCTACTTTAAAAATTAACCAAAACTTTATAAAGATAGTACATTAGTTGAACTAAAAAAAATACTCACATAATTTTAATACTTAAATACATTTAATATTAGCAAATTAAGAGTATTTAATTGTAAATTTTATACATATAAGAATTGCTTTGCAAATTAAGTAAACTTTTTGGAACAAGATGTAGAAATTTTGCCTCAATTGAGCATGTGAGTGGTTGGTTATGTTACGTTAATAGCTTACATGAAATTAATATGTTTTTGTTATCCACATGTTTAATAAAACTGTAGTTAGTTTATGTTCTGTTGATGACAAAAATAAAATTAGAAAAATACAAAATATGTCTCATTTCAGCATCAATGTGATTAGAAAAAAATGAAATAAGTTATGTTGATTGCAAAAAATATGATTGTCATAATTTCTTTTTAAAAAAATTTAAGCATTTAAGTAAAAAACAATAACACCAATATATCTTATATATTTAATTTTACTGTGAAAGCAGTACATTCTAAAAACCCAACTCTATCATACTTCTACCCCCCAGCTTCTCCAAACTTCCTCACCAACTCAAGACTCTAATGCATTTTTAATCCTTTACTAATTTTATAAAATTTTTAATTTCATTATTATTTTATTAAAAAAAATTACTATTTATGTCATATTATAAATCTAAAACTTAATTCAAACTTAATAATTCATTGATTTGTACATAATTTATGTATCCCATAGTATTAATTCATAATAATTTATTATTCAAGTTATTAAATTTAATGTTAACGGGCAAAATTGAATTTTTTTCATAAAATATAATAAGAAAAAATTTATGAAATTAGTTCAACCAAAATATACTTTAACCTTAAATCAAATTGGAACCTTTCTATATTAAGAGAACACATTTTAAAAAATAAGATGAGAAAATAGATATTATGGGGGGAAAATACATTTTTTTATGTTAATATATTGATGGGTTGGGCTCCAAGTCAATGTCGGACAAGATGAATTAGATCGGTCCAATATTTTGACTTTCGCTTGAATTAATAATTCGACACTTAGGTCGTATTAAGACCAATAGTTTTGGATTAAATAAGTCTATATTTTATCAATTTTTTAATATTCCGCTTTCACTTGTGCCAAACGCACTTCTATTTATCGTGGTTTTAAAATAAGGGTCTATTCGAAGGGGTGGAGAAAGATTTATCAAAAAGAATGCCTTTTAGGACCCACACTTATATTCCAGGAAAGTATCACTTGGGCCAATCAAGACTCTTCCATATTTTAAGTTTGATTTTAAATCAATCTATGAATTAATTTAGTCACTTCTAATTAATTACTTTTATACATGAAAATTGCACATTATAATTTGAATTTGAAGCTTTTGTTTCAATTCTTGTTCAGTTCAACCACTAATAGTTAAACTCAGGTGTCATTAATTACTTTTAACTATACACAATTACAAATTATAGAAAACTTGGAGATTTCGAAGAAGCAATTAATCTAGTTATTTTTATCCGTGATTTGCATTAAGTACAAAATAGCGTTTACATTTATACAATCACACCCTAATTGCATTTGAGTGCTAACAATTTTTCAATCATAAGCCGTCTAACCAAATTGAATAATTAAATTCCCATGCGATCAATCAATTAGTGCACATTCGAAGTGGAGTTGTACTAGTTTGATTTTTAAATTAATTTTTTTTTCAAATTTAATTTTGGTTTACAATAAGTTTATATAATTGTGATTTATATTTGACAATTAAAATTTATCATAAATATAAAAATTTAAGAAATCTTCTTTTTACTATCGTATAACTAAAAATAAATATAGTTTTTTCAAAAAAAATATATAATGATAAATTAAAAATTTATTTATAAAACAAACTCATATTTTTATATGTAAACAAACTTACCTGCATTATAAATATGAAAATTGTAGTTTTTAAGAATTAGTTTGCCCTCGGAGACAAGGGCCTTGTAAATGTACGCTGTACAACGCGAGTTGAAACGTTGTCGCATCTTGACTGCTCGTTGGCTTGGAGGTACTCTATATATTCTAGTACGGAGCACTGAAGTAACCATGAGCTGATCTTGCTGCTTTAAGTCTGCAAGATTCAGAGTCCTCATTGGGTCTCTGCGTATGCCTAGGGTTTCAACTATTCAGCGTTTGGGAACTTCCCAGTGGACCCGTTGGAAATACCATAACGATGGATTGAGATTGCACACAGAATCAAGGTCCCAGAAGCCCTAGTATTAGTTGAACAAGATAAGGATAATCAAAGCCCCCAGACCTAAAATTTCCATCCCAATAATGCCTCGATATTTGCTACTGCTTAAAGGGGCAGCTTGAATTCCCCGGTCTTTTAAACTATAGTTGCAAGGTTTGAAGTTTGAACTCGGAAGTTTGAGATGGAGAGGTCTAGATCTAAGAGGAACTACTACTATGACCAAGATTATGACTCAGAGACCTTGGCTAGAACCAGACCTCGGTATAATCACCACTACACGAGTAGTACCCACCGTCATCGCGGTGGCGGCAGTGGTGGTCGACCTTCTAAGGCCCAAGACTCATCCTTAACGGTGAGCACAAATTACCGCATTTTGTGCCACGATATGAAGGCTGGTGGAGTAATTGGCAAGTCAGGTAGTATTATAAAGTCTATTAGGCAACACACCGGCGCGTTGATCAACGTGCACGAGCTGATCCCTGGCGATGAGGAGCGAATCGTTGAGATTTCTGACACGCGCCGGCGAGACCCAGAAGGCCGAATGCCGTCGTTCTCACCGGCGCAGGAGGCCCTGTTGTTGATTCATGAGAGGATTCTTGAGAGCGATGCCGCGTTTGGGATTGGCGAGGAGGAGGAGGAGTATGGGGGCAGAGGAGGTGGGAGCAGCAGCCGAGTCGCTACTAGACTGGTGGTGTCCAGAATGCATGTGGGGTGTTTATTGGGCAAAGGAGGGAAGATTATTGAACAAATGAGGAATGAAACCAAGACACAGATTAGAATACTTCCTAGAGATCACAATCTACCTCGTTGTGTTTCTATGTCGGAAGAAATTGTTCAGGTGCAATAGAGTGGAACTTTACATCTGATAGTTTCCAAAATCGCATGCATGCTGAATATCAAACTTAAAGTTTGAGTTTTTTGTTTCAAAATGCATCCATCTGTGCTGAAATTTCAGTATGGACTATGCTACGACTTGGTCACTCATGATGGTTCTTTGCTTTCGGAGGGCTAACCAAGATTGTAGAATCGAAGAGATAATGGGTTACGCCGCTGATACGGTGGCTTTTTCCCATATATATTCCTATTCTGTTTTCTTCGATTTTACTCCCTCCAAAATTTCCGCGTCTTATAAATTTACGAGAAAAAGCAGGAGCTAACAATTGTTAGCTGGTTTTAGACATCCTGAATGGCATTTGAAGCTACTTTGTCTCTTTCAACTGAGGGGCTGGAAAGGAGGAATAATATTCAGCTTCACAACTATGTGGCTTTCTTCCTCCAGTTGCTGCCTTAATTGATAGAGTGCAGCGAGTGAGAATATATATAATTGAAATGTCTCTCATAAATAGGTGGTTCGGAGTGCCTTTCATCCTGAATAATTGGGGAACATGCTGCATTTCAGAGGTTTATTAGCAACTGCATTTGATTTTGTGGTGGATCTTGTGCTTCTATCATAATGTGGTTGAACTTGGTTAGATCAAGTATGTGCTTATCACTATTGACGTTATGAGTAACATATGGGGGTCCCCTGTCAGTTTTTTAGACTCATCAGCTATGAGACTTGCCCTTTGGTTTCTTGGAGTACCTTGAGTTAAAACGCTGTTATCTTATATTTCAGATGGCCATCCTTATAGGCTTATTGATAAAATCTACTTTGCCAATCATTTTCTTTCCTTCTAGATTAAAATGTTATATTCAAGCAATCTTATTTATCCAAAAAAAATATTAAAGCAGTCCTAGGTTAAAACGTTTTATTCTTCTATTTTTAGGGTATGAATCTAGAAATACATGACTGAATTGGACTCTCAGTTTTTCCTAATTGTATTTCTCAGCCATCTTTTGAAGTTGTGAAACTGGAAAAATTTTGGGGGCATGTTTCTCTCTGTTCTGATTGTAAGCACTCTAAGACATGTCTACTGTGTAAGTTTTCCTGGGCCATAAAGAAACGGCTTTGGATGAAGAAAATCTTCATCTACTCCGATTATATAAATGGGCTTTCTGCAGTATAGATGATACTTCGACAGACATTGTGATTTAGAATGTTTCATGTTTTGTGCTAGGTGATATCATCTATCTTAGCACTATAAGTCAAGATGAAAAATCAAAGTTTTTTAAACTGACAGATATAGGACATTGTTGATGGTAGACTGAGTTTATGAGCCTTGTTATAGAAATGTTAACTTAGATGTTTATTATATCCTTGAGAATAATATCCCCACATTGTTTGTTGACTTTGTATATGCCAATTACAGTGGAGCAGCAGTGCAATTTAAAAATGATAATGTTTATGATTTATGCTTTATTTGTCTCTAATGGGTCTATGTTAGTGATGAAGTAAAATTATGAAGACGTATGATGATGCAAGGCCATTCTAAAATATGATGTGATTTCTCTGCAATTTCACTGATGAAAACACTCCTTAAACTGAACAATATTTATGATAGTGCCATTCTCTGTGCAGGTTGTAGGTGATGCAAATGCTGTAAAGAATGCTATAGTACTTATATCATCACGTTTAAGAGAAAGCCAGCATCGTGACCGCAGTCATTTTCATGGAAGAGCACATTCACCAGAGCGTTTTTTCCCTTCAGATGATGACTATATACCTCATGGGGCAGCTCGTAGATCATCTATGGATGGGGCATATTTTGGATCAAGATCATCTACTGCTAGTATAAGAAGCAATAGCTACTCATCATTAGGTTATGCAATGGAACTGGGGCCTCTTCCTGGGGCTGATGATGCACGGCCCCTTTATGGCGAGGACCTTATTTTCCGGATACTTTGTCCACTGGACAAAGTGGACTGTGTTATTGGGGAATCAGATGGATTCGTAGAGTTCCTTCAAAATGAAGTTGGCGTAGACGTTAAGGTCAATGATCCTGTGGCTGGTTCAGATGAACAGATAATCATCATTTCTTCAGATGAGGTAGTTCGCTTCTCTCTGTCTCTATATGCATCCTTTATTAAAAATGCAAATTCTCAACGTAACTGGTTCTAGATATATGTATGTATTCAAAAGGGACAACACACTGCCATATTTGCTCTACCTGCTTATGTAGTTGTGATACTTATGCTCTTGTAAATGCATTTTCAACATTTTTTCTCACATAGTTACATCTATCAATGCTGTTACTGATTAGTATGCATAATATGTTTTACGCGTTGAAGGTTCTAAGCATTCTTTTTATTTTGTACATAAGGGTCCTGATGATGAGCTGTTCCCAGCTCAGGAAGCTTTGTTGCATATTCAAAGTCAAATTGTTGATCTTGAGCTAGATAAGGACATTATAACCACCAGGCTTGTTATTCCATCTAGTGATATTGTATGTTTAGATGGAAGAGATGCATCACTATTGGAGATAAGGAGACTCACTGGTGCTAATATTCAAATTCTTCCGAGAGAGGAATTACCTCTCTGTGTTGCAAGAACTGATGAGCTGGTACAGGTTTGTCATTTGACCTACTGCTTGCACAAATATTCTAGTAGATTCCTTGAGCCAATGTAGTCAGATAATGAAAGTTGAACTTTATAATGATGATAGATCTTATCTCTCAAAGCATCAGACATGGTGCATATGTAAAACATAGCTCTCCTGACTAGTTCTACAAGACGAAGGATGTATAGCCTCTGGTATGAAATCTTCAATAAATGAGGGAACATGATCCAAAACCATAGCTTCCTCAAGGCTAAATCAAAGGTCTCGCATTCAAATTCTGTTTTCTCCAATTCTTAATTACTCCTTTATTGCCTTGACAGATTGTAGGTGAGATCCAAGCAGCCAGAGAAGCTGTTGTTGAGGTGACTTCAAGACTAAGAAATTATTTGTACAGGGATTTCTTTCAAAGGGACACATTAGTGGCTTCTGCCCCTGTACCTAATATGGATACATCTTCCAGTAATATAACTCCAGTTAATGACGGTTATACTGCCACTGAAACTCCCACAACCTATCAGAATTTGCAACCTGTGGCAGCTGCCCTTCCATTAAAAGTAACTATCTTGATGCATTTAAAAATCTATTTTCTCTTCAATATAACCAGTATTTACTTATTTTTATTTGATTGATTCGGAGATCCATCAGTCATTTTATTTCCGTCCCCTGAAAACAACTTTTTGGTGTATCACACCATGTAAACTTCTGCCTCAGCAGTTTAGTTCCTGGACAGGAAATAAAAGACACACAAAGAGAATATTTTTATGTATGGGAAAATATATAATTTCCTACAACATGAAAGGGAACATTTTTATTGTGTTTTCTTGGGGTGGGTTGGAAAGTTGGGGTTCTGTCTTTCCTATTCTTGTTTCAGTTGTCTATTGATTTAAGCTGTCATTAAAATTGGAATCATCTACCCTATAACATTAGTGGAAATAAAGTATTTGAATTTATATGATACCGTAGTTAATGATCCATTGAATTTTAGAAAACCTAATTATATTTTCTTCTGACAATGGTTGTTTTAATTGCATTTTACTCTCAGTTGTGCCCTGCAATTTTGAGGTGCCAAGGGCTATAAAAGAAATGACTAGCAGTTTTGCCCCAATTGTCAACAATCTTAATTGTCTTTTTACCATAAAACTTATTCATTTTTTTTTTTTTTTTTGCCTGAAGGAAACTGGAGGATCTAGCATTGAGACAGGAAAGCAGAAAGAAGGTGATCGCTGTGATGATTTGACGAGTACTTTGAATAGGTAACTGGTTCCTACCTCTTTTTATTTTATGATAGCATGTTGCATAATATAGCGTGGAATCACTTACTAGAATCTTATTTATTCAGTGGGATGATGTGGCAATTTGTGTCTCTCTCCTTATTTCTGTCTTTCTTCTTCTATTCCCCCTCTTTATTTATTTATTTATTTTAGTTTTGAATTTTGATTTTCTTTTGTATATGTGTTTAGGATCCCTGTACCACTTGTCACTAGAAGTACACTTGAAGTCGTCATACCGGACTATGCAGTTCCAAAGCTTACAGCAAAATCCAAAAACAAGCTTGCACAGATAAGTGAGGTGTGTATGAATAAATCTCAGTCCCTTGTTTCAATTTTTGAATTGGCAAGTGATACAAGCCGTTCCCATTCCATGCTGTTCCTCTTGGATTAGAAATGGTTGAACTTGCTACTGAATAAGTTAATCAGAGTTGCTCTTTTATTATGTGTTCTTTTTTTTGGCTTTAAGAATTAAAAATAAAAAACCAAATCATAAATGACTTTACAGTAATTTTTGCTAGCTTGAATATGTGTTCTGGAAACTCTGCGTATTCTGACATGTTTTTTATGGGAGCAGTTGTCAGGAGCCAATGTAACCCTTGTAGAGGATAGACCGGAGGAAAAACAGAAGATTATTCGGATATCTGGTACTCCAGAGCAGGCCGAGCGAGCTCAGAGCTTGCTCCAGGGATTTATTTTGAGCAGTAAGTATAATTTTTGGCTTTTTAAACACCCATTTAGTGGATTGAAATTTACTTTACACCTGTTCAATCCTCTTACAGCACAAGAAGATGGCCCTTAAGTGGTGGACATACCAGAGCTGGTTGAACGAAAGGATAGATTAGTGTCATTTATTTAGTGTCTGGGGCATTTTGTTCCATGCGCTTGATTGGCTTTCCACACCCTTGCAAGACTGCTATCACCAGAGTTAATGTGACATTATCCAAGAGAAGCACTTCACTGTAAAGGTAGTATTAAAAGTGCTTCTTTACATTGTTGTAGTGTTAATATTTTCAGCATGAATATGCAAATGCAGGAGAGCACATACTGGCTACTCTGCCTGGATGGTGTTTTCCTCGTTGATCAAATCACTTCTAGGACGAACTATGAATTCACTGAGATATGACTTGTTTAAACACAGCTTTTATGTGTGAAGGCTAACCGTTTTTGTTATCAAGTTCTATTTTGTCAAAAGCTTTTCCTCAATCATAGTACGAGGCCAGAAGAAAAGTTGCTCTTCTCTTTCTGTCTTGTTCTTGTATCTGTTGACCTTCAAGTTACGTTCGGTAGAAAGGATTTTTCATAAAATAAAGATGGATTGTTTCCAAATTTTATATTGCTTAGAATACTAGTATTACTAATATTTAAATACTGTGAATAATATGACAAGTTAAATCTATCTAAGCTTTTCGTAATTTTTTAAAGATGAGGGGATATTAAAAATTCAACTTAGTAACCCCCGAAATAAAAGGAATCATACAAATGATATTAGGTAAAGTAACTTCAAATTTTCACCGTAGATTATATTCCAGTCTGGGAAACAAATGCGTAATTGTCGGCCGAAAGCGATGGAACTAAGCAAAAGCAAGCCACAACGTGACGCGTGTTATAAGCATGCAGAGTCATACGGTGTCAGACCGAGTGAGGATTGCTGATCACCAACGGTATATATATATATATATATATATATATTATTTGTAATAAAATGTGACCCATTAACTCATATTTTATTTTATATTATATATATATATTATTTGTAAAGTATTAATCTAAGTTAGTGAATATAATATATATATATATATATATATAATTTTTTAAATAATTATTTATAACAATATACACATTTTATAATATTATTGAATAAAACATATAACTAATTTTATATAAGTTTTTTTTCTCTCATTTAATCTTTTCTTAATTATCTTCGGGAGGATCCTGGTTCATGCTAGACCCCGTTCTTCTTAAGAGTTTCACTGAAATAATTTGTCCGTGGAAACAGACACAGAACATATAGTATCTGGATTCTGTAAGCGTTTAAATTCGAAGATTTATATAAGATGAATTTTAACTGTTTGTATTTAAAATTTAAAAATTAAAATTATTAATTTTGAAAAATTAAAAATTTATTGGACAATTTGCATCAAATAAGAACTTAAATATGTCGTTATACAGCATTGAAGTTGTACTGCAGTTCTCTACTATTTATTTTTAATTTTTTCATGTTTTCAAATTATTTTTCGGTGGCCATGTGCTGCATGATCCACTTTAATCAAATAGACCGCTGCACTGTTTATTTATTAAACCACAGGGAATCTGGTTTATATTAACTGGAAGACAAAGAAAGACATTTATATCAAATTATTTCATGCTTTTAGAGATTTTAAGGCTAGAATGTTCTATGCAAATTAATGGAAAATTTTCATTTTAGTATCAAATAGTAAATAATATTCATTAGATAAGAACTTTTTCAAAGAGGCACATTAAAATTTATTAAAAAAAGAGTGAACTTTATATATGTGTCCATTTACCCAAATATTTAAGAGCCATAAATTATTTAAATTTGTAAGATAGTCCACATATTTTTTTTTATTTTTCCAAAAACCCAAATCTTAGATCTGTCACAACCCCAAGGCATATGATCGGATTTACAGCAGTCCAATTCCATTTGTCCCTTAAGGCATTATACAGGAGAAATTTGAAAAAAATAGTATATTCATTTTACATTTGTCCCTCGTACATATTTTAGATGTGAAATTTAAGAAAAGTTTAAAATATGAGGGATTATTTTGAAATACTTTAAATTTGAGAGACTACTTTAAAATAATAATTAAAGTCAATGGACCAGAATTTTTTTTTTAATTTTTGTTGTTATTGCTTGATATTTTTTTTTTCTCTTTCTATTATCTTTTTTTTTTCTTCTCTATTTATATTTTTGTTTATGTTATTTCTTACTGTCATCATTTATCAATTACTAAAACACATAAAGGAGTCGTCTCTTTTCGTTCACCTTTCTTAACTTTACTAAATTACATAACATTAAAAAAGAGTGAATAAAAAAATATCACAAGTGCGAACAAGATAAACAAATGAGAGAAATTCTTTGACTTTTATAACATTTTATCCAGTAATATTCTTAATATTTAAAAATTTGAAATAATAACAAAGTATCTCTATTATAACAAGAGTGTTATTTAAGGTTGACACCTAAGAAAATGTAAATTGAGTGTTAAATAAAATTTTTAAAACTTAAAAACAGTTAAATAAGTTTTTCAAATTTGAATCAAATAGAAATATAGAGTATAAGCACATAAGCTTAAATGCAGAATGTAAAGAAGCAAAGAAATGTAGAAGGACAAAAGTGTTTATTCTAATTCAGCTTAAACTTACATTTAGTCCCTAAATAATTTTTTGAAATTTCTCACTAAACCAACTAAAATTATACAATAATATGGGAGACACTCCCCCCCCTTCAACCTAAGCCTACAACTTGTTTACCCACAAGAAACTTTCTCCATGAATTTATACTCTTAAAAGAAATGATATATAAAAAGATAAACTCTATAAAAAAGAATATATAAAACAATGAAAAGCTAAGGTAAGTAAGAGTTACAAGAAATGATTTCTTACGAGTATGAGCACTAATGAACAATTCTTGCTCCATTTATGAGTTAAAAGGTTCGTAATTTATAGTGTGAAGCCCAAAAGACTTATTAGAGATAAGAGCAAAGTCAAATAGTATGAAAATAATAGTTAAAAAATTGCAACAACTTTATGTGCCACTGTGCTAGTCGATTGCTGACTTTTGCTAGTCAATTGATCCTTCTATTTCTTAGTTAAAATTTAAAATAAGATATCAACAATTGAATACTAGCTAGTAGTCAACCTATTGGTTACTCACATTGAGTTCCTAGTTAAATGGTTCTGAGACTAATAGTTGACTAGACTTAAACTAGGGGTGGTCAATTGGGTGCTAGATAATGGCCAATTGACTAGGGTCTCACATAAAGTTCTTAACAGATTAAGACCTAAGCTGGCAGTTGATTGAGACAACACAAAGCACGTTAGTCGACTGGGCAAAAGGGCGAGTCAATTGGGATTTCTTCCATTGGGCAAAAGCTAACATTTAACTGGATACTTAGCCAGTCGACTAGGAACTTTTCAAGGTTCCCAATATCATCAAATCCAACATTTGGGACTCAGAAGTAATAATCACAAGTGCTTAAAACTTATCTTATGAGCTCAATATTGCTTACAAAAGTTCCAAGCATGAATATACAAAAGAGAGAATAATTAGAACCTATCGCTCATATTAAAAACCTTTCCTATGAAGTTTGTTATGATCAAAACCACATTATTTTCAGCAAATGCGCTTAACAAAGAGAATATGAGATAGAGAAAGAGAAGAAGAGAGAGAGAGAGAAAAAAAAAAGTTAGAGAAGTAGGAAGAGAAAAAGAAGACAAAATTTAAATAGTATGATAGTCATTTAGCTTTATTTTATTTTTTAAATTAGTTCCTTAAATTTGAAACATTTTAAAGGAGTGCCTTAAATTTTAAATTCATCTTGAATACCTTCCATATATAGTGGCTGCGGGACAAATTTGTGATAAATTTAAAACTTAAGGTACTATTTTGAAGTACTTCAAACTTAAAGGATCAATTTGTAAAAAATAAATACAGTTGAATACCCAAATACTATTCTAACCTAAATTTTATTTACTCTTATAAATTAAAATATAAAAATGACTATTTTGTACCATTATTTTTTGTCGTAGTATAAATTGGATCATGTAACAGTTTATAGTGCCAAAATGGTCTTGCAAAAATTCAACATTACTAAAATGTAAATCTTTCAAAATAGTTATGATCAACTTGTCATTAGCTTAATAAGGGACTATTTTTTATTAGTGTTAAATTTTGTAAGGACCATTTTTGTATTATAACTTCACAGAAAACTGAATTATAAAAATAAAAAAACAAAAAGTAAGACACCGAAATAATATTTTTTTCAATTAAAATAACTCCACAAGCAGAATATACTATGATAAGTTTATTAGCGTATAATTGCAGTATTATCATTTATTCTTTCAACATGCTAGACAATTGAATATAAATTCTAACATCTCATGTATTTCAACATGCATGTGTAACATATTTTTATTCTGCAACACGTGTAACATATTGTCAAACCACTTTTTACGGCAACATAATGTATACATGTCATAATATTATAGGCTAGTAGTCGGGAGAACAAATGAGTAAATAATTAAAAAAAGAATATAAAATTATATATAATAAATCGGTAGATATCGGATTCTCTTCCACGTTCATCCAAACTATTCAATTGTTAGGAGGCAGTATCAACCACCCGCTTCGGATAATGCTCTTCCCCGTGTTCTTTGTACATACGTTGTTTTCTTGTGAAGCGAATTTTCTTTCTCCCTACATCGACTCAGTGTCTACTTGGATCTTCCTTTCTTATCTCGTGGCCTCCCTCATCTTCATAGCTTCTCTAGAAAGATAAAGAAAAGACAATTATTTTTAAATTTATATTAATATTAGGAGTAGACTTAATAAAAGAAAAGAAAAAAAAAAGAGTCACTCTAATATGTATATGGCTCATCCTTTCTCTTTCATTTTTTTAAAGTTTTTCTTGGCCAAAAATATTTTAGATCAAACTTAAATATAATTCTTTATATTTTTGTTATTATAAATTCTTGGCCAACAATCATATACTTAATTTATTAAAAAATAAATAACAAAAATTTCCTCTACTTCTTCCTTCTTTCACTTATATATCAAACTAAGGTTATTAAACTCGCAAGTGTAGATAAATTTATAAAAGAGATGTAAACTTATAATTTAGACTCGTAACGTAAACTTGTAAAAATTTGCATCGATTAATAAATAGTCATCAAAATATATAATTTTATAGTTTAAATATTATATATATTAAAAAATTATTTAAATGTAATTTAAATTATACTTAATCAAATAAAAGTTATTCATATTTTATAATTTGTAATACTCAATATGAATATTTTAAAATGGTCATACATAAATAATTATTCAATATAAATAATTAAAAAATATTTATTTTATTTTATTTGGTAAGTACATATTAAATGTAATTTTATTATTTTTTATATATATTCAAACTTATAATAAAATAAATTATAAAAACCTTATGGAAAAGAAGTTTATTTATATCTTATTTAGTTTTGAGTTTAAATTAGTACGTTGCTAATTTTTCAAACTATTTGACACGTTAAAATTGTAAATTTGATAAATTTGACAAGTTAACTCACAAGTTTACTCAAATTTATATTAAATTTAAACTTATAAGAAATTGATTAATTTTTTTTATATATATAATCGTAAACTCATAAATTCAAATAATAAGTTTATGAGTTTGACAATTATCTATGTACCCTTATTTTTATGCTAGATAAAAAAATTCAGTGTTATATCCATGAAGAATAAGTCAATTATTATTATTATTTTTTGTCTGAAAGAAAAAGCCAATTCATTGATGCCATAAAAACATGCCACTTGTCTGGAAGCAATTATGAAGCAAATCGGAAGGGGTTCGTGAATTGTCCGAAAGCAACAATTTTATATATCGTCCCGCCGTCAATAAAGTTATATAATAATTTAAAATAGATAAAAATTTATATATAGTGTTTTGTGCTATGTTATTTATTAATTAAAATATAATAATATATAATTTTTAATTATATTATAATATATGTATAATTATCGTAAAAAGTTATATTTTTAAATCAAATTATTAATTTTTTATATTATTATTAATTAATCATACACTTCTAATATATTAATATAAAAAATATATTTAAATTTAATAGTTTAAAAAATATAAGCACTCTCAGTTCACTTTTGGACCTTTTTCGTTTTAGAAAAGATTAAAGAAAAATAAAAAAGCACCGACTGTGGCTGGATCATTCGATTTGCACCGTCCTCTATTTGGCTCGATTTGCTGTACAGCCATGGATCACGCAGATATTTTTTTTGTTTTGCAAATTTTTTTTCTGTGAGGGATGGCTGCACCATGGATCTACTTTTAGAATTTGAATTTTTTATATTTAAAAATTTAAATTTATTACATTTAAAAAAATAAAAATTATTAAATTTTTATTAAACAGTTCAAATTTTAATACATATGAAATAATATGTAATAATTTTTTAAAATTTAAATCATTAAATTTTCATTTAAACTGTGTTAAATTAATAAATTTCCCAATACTCCACTTCCCCTCTATTTCTGTCATCTTATGCCTCACAAAGCCGACCGTCCTACGTGGCATCAACTACTGCCTATCCGTCCACGTGTTGCCACTCAACCTCTTCCTTTTCGTCCGATATAAACGCATGTTATACACGTTTGCAAAATCTCCCAGCCTTCTTCTTCTTCTTTTTTCCTCTGTCCCTGTCCCATCGGAATACGTTACGCGGAGGCAAACCATTTCCTCTCTCTGTGCTCACACTAGACTCATCCCCTCCAAAACGATGCCTTCTTGTTTTGTTGGAGCGCCGCAAGCCACCGCCAGCAATGGCGTCAAATTATTTTACAGTACTTATGGTCACGGACCCACCAAAGTCCTCCTTATAATAGGTCCTTCATCAACTCCTCCTCCTCCTCCTTCTTCTTCTACTTCTTTTTGTTTCTTTTCGTATTTGGATTTCGGAAGCTCTTGTTCAAATTTTCCTGCGTCGCTGACCTTATGGAGATGCAATTAATGGTCAGGATTGGCCGGGACACATGACTCATGGGGACCGCAAATCAAGGGACTGACGGGAACTGTCATGCCAAACGATGATGACACTGGCACCGCCGGTTGGAATTCACGGGAAGATCGATTAGGATGCAGCAATCAGGGTGATTATCGTGGTATCGAGGTCTGTGCATTTGATAACCGTGGTATGGGTCGGAGCTCCGTACCTGCCAAAAAGTCCGACTATACGTGAGTTTCAACTTTCATGCTCAAGCAAATATCCATTTTCATAATATCCAACTCAAGTTCATGCGATTATAATTATGTTTGATTACTTATGGTTGATCGGGATTTCTCATTTTGCATTTCTACCCCGTAATCTGAGTACTGGTCTAGTTGGGCACTGTCTTTGCATTTTTATGCTCCAGCTGTAATCAATTCGGTTGCTTCTTTGTGCACCAATTGGTGGAAGTGCGATCATGGTTGACTGTCTTCAGACTCTGAAATCTGAATTCACTCTCTGACTTTCCTTTTCATTTTTATTGAGTGTATTTTAAATCCTCATTTGCGAAATATATAAGATATTCCTTCTTGTCTCTTACAATGCTTCCTACCTACCTCTTAACTAAGTTGAAATAATTTTTTTTTTTTCAATAAATGAGAAAGAAAAGCTAATGATATTTCCTTTTGTGACTGTACAAAATCCGGGTGGAGAATGGGGAGAAAGGCTGAGGGGTCCAAATTGAGCTGATAATTTACTTGCATCATAGATAACAGGGAGTTTAGTAGGGAGAAACTTCAGCCACCGAAGTGATCTTGATATCTATATTCGGGCTTCTTCATTGTAGGGTTTCCATTGCTTTTCGGGATTTTCTTTTCTTTTCTCTTATTAGTGCGATTGCTTTCCATGAAATTTCTGTTGCAGAAGGAACTGAATTTTAATTCACGATTGGTGATTGTTGGTTGCAGAAGCGAGATAATGGCAAAGGATGCAATTGCTTTACTTGATCATTTAGGGTGGAGAAAAGCCCATGTTTTTGGGCATTCAATGGGTGAGCTATCTGTTATCCATAATTTACAAATTATATTTCAAGAGTAGGTTTTTGCTTTAATCTGCATAATAAGCTTTACATGTTTAAAAGCTTAAGATGACTATGACTCATAACTGAGGTCTCTGTTCTTGGGATACTCCAAGCGTAGTTGAAGTAATTCTGTTAACTCTGTTCAGATGGTTTCCTAATATGGGTTTGAGGTAGATAAATATATTGCTTTAACTCATTTTACTTCCTGATAGAATCAGTTGTGATTTGAACTTCCACAGCAGGGAAAAGGAAAAAAATAAAAAACCCTTTTACAACTTATATTTGGAATAGTTTTGGTCTTTATGAGCTCTCAATATCAAAACAGGAGCTATGATAGCGTGTAAACTAGCAGCGCTGGTGCCTGATAGGGTTCTCTCGTTGGCACTGCTCAATGTAACGGGTGGCGGTTTGGAATGCGTTCCCAAGGTATATCTCTTCAGGCACTCCTGCGAAACTGCTCAAAATCTCTCTCTTATTTTTTTTTTAATGTTTGAAGAACAATGAAGATACTTCTATTGCATGACCACAATTATTCAATTCTTGTACCATATATGAAACATTATTCATGCAGTTCTGTAATATTACTATCACATTGCTAACGCTGTGAAGGGGTGAAAAGGGAGAAGAAGATCATGAATCACGTCGTACTTATACTTTTTGTTCTTTTTTTTTTTTTTTTTCGGCCAACGTCCTCATACTTCTACTTATCAACTCAGTTTAGTGTACTTTTTGGTTATCCTATTCTTGCTGCTATTAATGGAGCCTTTATTGGACTGTCCTTCTAAGAAAAAACTGCAGCTCTTGTAGATAATTTGTCAGTAATAAGGTGTTTTTTTTTTTTTATTATGGTTAGATTGAATGTACTTATAGGAAATACATTTCTTGACTAAAGATGCATCCTCAATAAAAACCATCACATTCATATGGACAATTAAGAATAACACGTAAAAAAGACAAGAGGATGTACATTTCCGTTGAATCACATTTACACATGTGCGGCTACATTATTATTTTCCAATTATATGTCAATGATGTAGTGGAAAATTATTTTAAGCGGCCATCTCCAAACTGTCAAAGGAAATTTTAATGCTTTTCAAGTATCATTTATGATGCATGGTGGTTTGGATGAGAATTTATCTCCGGATGGTGGTTCCATATACTTAAAAAGAAGTAACGTTGATGACATTATACTACTCTATGAACATTGAAGTTTTGATTGCTTGATGTGCCTATATGGTGGATATTGGCAAATTTCTGCGAACAGAAATGTTATCCTGTTTAAATTAAATTTTGTTTGAGTACTGATCTGATCGATTTATTCTTGCCTATAGACTATGTAAAGCCTTTGCGCTGATTTGGAGTGTAAGGTCAATGACCATAAACTTGATACTGTACCTTAAGTCTGTAATTAAATTTGTTTCTCAAGAAGCGGTTCAGTTATTCTATCTTTTTGCAGTTTGATCGACAAACATTTTCCATTGCTTACCGTTTCTTGAAAGCAAAGACTCCTGAAGAAAGGGCTGCTGTTGACTTGGAAACCCACTACACAAAGGTAAAACTCGTTGTCTCCCTAGTTTCTGATCATTCCCTGGTAACACGTTGTCTACCTAGTTTCTCTCCCCTCCCCTATGAGTCACCCAAGCTGTAGTCATGTCATGTAAACTGAAAAGTGATTCTGGATCTGCTGATGATTATTTTCGTTCAGCTGAAAGTTTTGTTTTCCCCACCTTCTGATCTACGTTCACTTATCATGTATAATTTGAGATGCATATATATGTTCACTTTACTAGGATGAATCGTAAAAAGAAATTTCATATACGACATGCAGGAATATCTTGAGGAATATGTTGGAAACAGTAAGAGGAGAACAATCTTATATCAGGTAAGATACATCAAATATAACCATTGTAAAATTTTTCAAGCAGGGTTAATTCTGCTTTTAGTTTCTTACTTTGCTGCTGTAAGTGATTGTTATAGAGGAAGACAATTTACGTAGCTAGTTGTTGTTAATGCATTATAATTAAATGGTGCAGAAGCATACATCATCATGACTTAGCATGACACAAATACATGCTTAAGGAATCACAATCCACCTTGTAAGCATATTAATTGTTTGATACAATTCTGTGGGAAGTTTAGGTTAACAATTAACAGTGCAATTGTTTCACCATGAAGTTCTTGAATGCCGTTAAGAGATTTTACCTTATCTCTAATTCAAACTAACTTGTCTTTCAGCAATATGTGAAAGGTATATCAGCAACTGGGATGCAATCTAATATTGGTTTTGAGGGTCAAGTCAATGCATGCTGGACGCATAAAATGACTCAAACAGAGATTGAGTTGATCAGGTCTGCTGGTTTTCCTATTGCGGTCATTCATGGCAGGTGCGTAGTCTGTTTTAAAGACATTGATGTATGCCTTTTATATGAGTTAGATTAACACACACTGATAGAAGAAAATAAATACCGTCAGACATGCACAGATTCAATGGTTAAGCAACTTTTACTTGAAAGATATACACAAACAGGCACAATTGGTATACTCTATAGTTTTAACTTGAAATTGACTGGAAGTTAGCTGCACGTCCAGGCATGATATAATAGCGCAGATATATTATGCTAGAAGACTTGCACAGAGGCTGCAACCAATGGCTAGAATGGTAGATCTTCATGGAGGTCATTTAGTGAGCCATGAGAGGACTGAAGAGGTATAATTTTCCTGTAAAATATGTTCAAAATAGCTGGATTTTAGTTATTGGATATAGACAGTGAAACTGGCATTATGTATCTTAACATTCCCGTTTGACTTAATATCGGAAATATTTAATTACACAAGACATTGCAAACTACAGGTCAATCAGGCTCTTTTAGACTTAATTAAGGCATCAGAAGTGAAGATGAACCCACATGATTGGAATAATTTACCGAAGGAAAACTCCTGTAAGTACTCCACATTACAAAAAAGATACTTGCTTTGTATTTCAGCATGTGTTTAAATGCTTAATGGCTGGTCTTCAATGTATGATAATTATGTCCGTAAGCACTTAATGAGCTGAAACACATAGTCTAATATCCTTGAATCCCATATTAATTGCATTAAGCTCCTAACTATTCCTGAGTACAATTTTACTTTATTTTTTTTCAAAGTACTCAGCCCCAACCGTATGAGGCCGCAATATCTTGATGGTCATGGAGAAAATAGATGTGTCCTACTGGAGACAGTCACTAATTTACTTATTTAATTTATCCACAGTTTTATTCCTTCTTGATATGATCTAAAATATATACTGATCTTTTGCAGGGAGGACAGAGAAAAGGGTGTCAGTTTTTAAAACAGACATTCAAGGTGGAAGCAATGCCTCCGTTATGGGTCGCTTACTAGAAAAATTGCGTATCTGCCTATTTTACCTCTTTGGTCTTCTTGTCTTGCCATTTAAGAGTGGAAGAAAGCTTCTCGGAAGCCTAAAACCAGTTCAAGTTGGCAGTTCCCCCTCATGTTAATGGTGAATGACCATATTCTTTAATGGGTAATTATGGTTTTTTTTTTTCCTGTCTAGGACTAATTATTTTAATTTTTTTTACTCTTTCTAAAGTTTTTAATTTTCTACAGATTTGTGGAATGGGGAAAGTTTTTACTAATGGTAGGTGACATATGACCGATAAAGTTGGCATATGGCCAGCAAGATGAGGCTATGTATGCAGCGTTGTTGACCTTTTGTGCTGCCTCAGGTAGGAGCTACAGCCTACAGGGTTCAGAGGTTCTCAGCCAAAATATGTGGCCTCGTTTATTCCATGGGGGAATCTAAACCTCTGGGAGCCTCTTACTTATTTCTGATTAGGTCTCCTCAGTTCTTTAATTCTAGCTCCACTCTTGTACAAGGGGTTGTTCCCCATGCCGCTGATTGTTTGAAGACCAACGTAGTCCTTCACCCCCAACTAGATTAAGCCATATGCTTTAATGCCACCCAGCCAATAAAAAAAATGAACGATTCACTTTCTTCTTGTACACTTATTTGATTATATATAAAAACATATTGCAGCTCAGCTCTCCAAATATTGCGCCTTGTCATATTGCATGCAAAGAATAGCTTAAAAACTTAAACAAATTAAAGAAAATTTAGGTTATATCAAATATCTTTTGAAAAATGTCAGGATGGGAAAGCAATTCTCATGAACAGTACCATTTTATGGTCAAAAGTTTGGATCGCAACCAAATAATGAAGCCATCAAATCAAAACCACTGAAGAAGCTAAGCTATATCATATACACGGAAAGGAGAGCCACCAACGCGGAGCCCATATGTCTGACATACAGAATAGCCAACAAGTTATCTGCAGGAATAAAATGCAGCTGGAAAGATAATGAATAAACAATAAGTGGCCTATATAAAAATAATAATCTGCCATCCATTGGTTCTAGAAGAAGAAAAGAAAAACGATTAACTCATTGCATGGCTTTGTTAAGAAAAGGAAAGACTTTCTAGGTGCAAAAATTATTGATAAACAAGTGAGAGAACTTGCCTGGGACTTGGTATGATTTCTGGGACTCGATCGTAGTGCTCTTTTGCTGAAGAGATTTCAGAAGCCAGGTTTGCTTGAGAGAATCTTGGTTATGCCTAATTATATACCTCACTTAGCCTTATATATATAACTAAGTCACTCATGAAAGGCCAAATATTCCGCTGGAATATACTTGATGCTCTTGAGATCGAAAGAACATCTCAATTCGAGCTCCGTGGAAACAAAACGGTCAGAAACCCCGTCGTTTCGAGGGGAAAAACGTAAAGCAAATTATTCACTTGTTCTACTCTCAAGTCTCAACTAACAAAACATTTACCATGTATTTCCTACTAAATTTCTCATACTTTCTTCTTCTTCAGCAAAATAATTTTTGAAGGCGTATTTTAATAAAAGATGTTTGATCAAATTTGACCTCATTCAAAGACAGAAAAAATAGAATAGAATCTCTCGTTCTTCTATCTGTTCAATTTGATATGGGAATTTACTTCTCTCATTTTTAATTATATAAATTCATAAAATTTGACCTCATAATTCTCACAATTAGCCTTGAATTTAAGAAATATTTGTCTAGCACTAATTTTACTTTGCGATGTGGAAAGTGCTAGTGGGTATTTCCGAAAGCGTAATTAAAGTGAACAGAATCTATGGGCTTGGCCCAAGTAATTTCACAACTCCTTATAATTAATTAGGAATAAATCCCTATTTTGGTCCCCGACAAATGGGCCATGCTCATGTTGGTCCTTCTTGTTCTCAAAATACTCCTTCAGAGATACAAATGCCCTCATATTAGTCCTTTTGTCTCTTCTCCGTTAAGTTGATGGTGATGTGGCTGTTAAAACATGACATGGCATTGTCATGTAAAAAATCATTTACCTTCTCTCGTGTCACGACCACACGTTGGACCTTTCTTCCTGCAACACTGAACCAAGTCCTAGAAAAACCAGAGGAATAGAAGCTGCGAAGATGTCGGTTTCCCCACAGGAGCTAAGAATACTATCCCCTCTCTCACTTCTCTTTTCGTGCAAGGAGATCCGCCGTTTCTCCAAGAGGAAAAAACCACGACCTGGAGCAAAAGATGTCATCTGCAAAGTAAGTTGTTTTAGGATCAAATTACTCCATTAATTTATAGCTTGAGAAGTAGCAAGAGACGCCCCCATTTATGTCCCTCAAATACAATTGTGTTTTTCTATGATTGCACTCATATGCAATTGATTTGTGGATGCCGTTACTGATATGCTTTTTTATTTTTTGTTTCAAACACCAGAATAGTAGGAGAACATGACCACAACTCCACGCTTGACACTACTAATATGGTTCTGTCTATCATTTACACTGGTTCATGTATTATAAACATAAAGTTGATAATAGGAGACAAAAAAGGCTTCCCACGTGGTAGGTTTTGTTCTGCACAGCTCTAGATCTTAAAGTATTAAAAGATAAAAATGGTCTGCAAAAAAAAAAAAAAAATTCTCCTATGCAAAGTTGGCTTTTGTTGTGTATAAAATAATGTCATATGGTTAGCTTTTCTATTCTCTTTTAGTATTGTTAGTCGTGTTAGTTTAGTCCCTTTTTTTTTATCATGTATTAACTTTTTTAGTAGTTGAGATTTGAATTGCAGCTCTCAAACCACATAAACACAATTCGTCGTCGTGTTTTGCAATGCCATAGGAGCATTCACCACCATCAATGAAATGTGTTTTCAATGTACACAATATGCAACAGAACATATGAATAGCAAAGTACACAAAATCTGAATAGGATTTCAACATTGAATTTGGCTTCAAACAACTTATTCGTGCCCCCAACTTATTCAACATATGAATGGCAAAGTACACAAAATCAATAATCATGATCCTATAATAGTAGTGGAACTTCAATCTACATCTTCTCAAATCCAGATTCCTAACTTTTTTGTACCTAACAGAGCAATAGATGTATTTCTAGAAGAAATAGAAAATAGAAGATAAACTGGCAATATATTGTTGAACTATAAAACATTTATCTTTATTTATCTTCCATTGTTGAACTGTAAAAACTGAGTTATTGAGTATTATTCATTTTCGTGTGTTAGTGTATTGTGGAGAGAAGATTGTTTGCAGACTCTATCAGAAATTTCCCATATGTTGCTGCTCCAGTTGTGTATAGCCTTCCTTCTTCAGCTAATGTGGCAGAGAAAGTTGAAGGAATTGGAATCTCCTCTTACATCCATCATTGATAAGATGCCTTCATCTCCAATAGCCCATGGAGAAGCCAAGCCCAAAGAGCAAAACACTCGCACCAGCACCAATGGTAGATATTAACTCCTTCGCCAAGTCTGGTCCATGTGAAACTTGTACCTGAGCAGCTCTTTTATTAGAAGATAAATGATGATGTAGGAGACACAGTGAAAAAAGAAATGAAAAGGAATAGAATGATTCAAGGTGATTGAGATTCTTGAGTTATAAAACAAATTAAGTCAATATATAAGATCAAGTCTGTTTTAGATTTGCATTGAAGCAATTGTTCTGTTCACTAAAAAATAACAGAAATTTTATTTTGTTATCAAAAACAGTATACATAAATCTTCCATAAAATTGCAGGTTACTGTTTCTGATATGTTTTTTATGCGTAGTTTGGTTAGGACCGGTAGCTTTAGTTTGTTTAGGTTTTAATATCAATAGATATTTTACAAAATTAAAATTAATATCAAGCACAAGCAAATTTTGAAACTGGGTATCAAAAACCGAACCATTAGAAACTGGTGCTGCATGACAAAGTTTAAGATGAATTTGTTCTTGTAATATTCAAGCACAATTTAGATCCATATAAAAGTACTTATTTGCACGATATGCATATTATGTTATGATAAGTATTCATTATCCAAGCGTAAACTCTTCAACTAAATCGAATTGATAGGTTGGGTTTCATATTTTGAAGTATATTTATAATATAATTTATAGTAAACCGATATTAATGAAGCCAACAGATTATGCTGGACCTAGTATGACAACGAAAAGTGAGGGAGACAAGAATAATCTCACAATTTTCAATAGAACATCAGAGCCCTAATTTCCACGTTTTCATGAACATCCTGAAAATTATTAAAGAAAAAACGCGATATTATTAATAAAACAAAAAAAATGTGATCTGGTGAAATTGGAGGAAGTCCGAACCCATTTGACTTTTGTTATTTGGTGAAGAATGTGAGATTGGCAAGAGTTAGAACCAGGAAATTGGAGAAAACCAGATCCTGCGAACTAGGACTTCGAACCGCCTTCAAAGCACGCTGGAAGAGTGATTGCTAGCTTAGAGTCAATTGCTTTGGATCTTCGGAGCATGACGGAAGAACGCTTGCTAGGGCTCGACTCTAGAGTAGAAAATGAAGAGTGCGTCTTTAGAGTGCTCTGGTTCTTCTCGGGCTCGATTGGGACTTGCAGGAGGAACAAAGGTCCAATGTGTGGTGCTGATGTGGGAGAGAGGGGAAAGGATTTTTACATGTCAGATGCCACGTCATGTTGTAACGGCCACATCAACTTCAACTTAACAGAGGAGAGATGGGAGGACCAAAATGAGAGATTTTGCTTCTCTGAGGGACCATTTTGAGAATAATCATCTGTGAGGGATCAAAATGAGAATAGGTCTATCTCTTAGGGACTACAATAGTATTTCACTCAATTAATTAGCAAGTTATTAGATCTTGTTAGGACTCAAGCTAAGCATATAGGCCCAATGGATTGATGGTAGCCCAGTTAACCAACTAAGCTGCAACGTCAACTGTCATAGTGTTATATAGCCAACCCAGGAGAAGTTGGTCCATAGTGATCTACTCATCGTAAGCTGGATTGTGTTTTCTCCCTGCGTCTTCAATGGGAAACTCCGGCGGGCAGGGTTTAGTGTCGACAGTGGAAAATAATTGGCATGCTAGTAATGAACAACTGGAGAGGGTGAAGAAGCAATCGCGGACAGAGAGGAAGAGGTTGAGGCTCTCGAGGTAGCAACAAACCCACCTGCCAAGTGTGTGGGAGACTGGGTTTAATTACGCACTGCTTCTATAGATACGATCAGTCTTACATGGGATCAATTCCGAATAATACTAAAGTAAATTCATCATATGGAGATCAGACAACTTAGTTATACTGTGAAAGACCAGATTTGGTATGTGGATAATGGCCAAGCTCGTGTGTCACACATGATGATTCGAAACTTAATCAGTATGACCTAAATTTTGGTAAATCTAAGCTTTTCATGGGAAATGGTGACAGTATTAATATTGATCACATTGGTACATCTTCTTTGCATTGCAAACACAAGAAGCCTTTGTTGATGAAAAATGTCTTACATCCTCTGCTCATCACTAAAAATCCAATCAGTGTGTCCGAACTCACTGCTGACAATCCTATATATATTGAATTACACCCTCATTGCTGCTTCGTGAAGGATACTGCGATAGGAACAACCCTACTACAGGGGAAGCTTAAAGATGGTCTATATGAAGTCTCTGGTTTGGATACTGCTGCAAAGGAAAAAGTGATGTTGTCCACTTCAAATAATTGCTTGACTGTCACTACAGAGGAATGGCATAGGAGGCTAGGCCATCCCTCTGAACGTGTTATGAATCAAGTTTTTCAACAATGTAATATCAAACCAAAGACTAATGAAAATTTACCATTTTTTGAAGCATGTCAATATGGGAAACTTCATTATTTACATTGTAAGTTATCTAATACTCGTGCTAATCATCCACTTGCTTTAATGCACATTGATGTTTAGGGACCTTCCCCAATTACCTCCACAAATGGGTACAAATACTACATTTTGTTTTTGGATGACTTTAGCAGGTTCTCTTGGATTTATCCATTAAAACATAAGGGTGAAGCATTAAACATGTTCAAACAATTCAAGGCACTCGTTGAAAACAAATTTGACCGAAAGATCAAAACCCTCCAAAGTGATTGGGGAGGTGAATACCAGGCTTTTAAAGATTTGGTGCAAAGTTCAGGAATTGAATTTCGACACTCATGTCCACATACTTCAGCACAGAATGGAAGAGCAGAGAGGAAACATAGACATGTGGTGGAAACTGGTTTGACTTTATTAGCACAAGCGAAAATGCCTCTATGATATTGGTGGGAGACCTTCCAAGTTGCTATTTTTCTAGTGAACAGATTACCTACACCTGTATTACAAGGGAAATCTCCTTACTGGGTGTTGTTTAAGAAAGTACTCGACTACAGAAGTTTCAAGACCTTTGGGTGTGCATGTTACCCAAGTCTTAAAGCATATAATTAACATAAGATGCAGTATCATACAATCAAGTGTGTTTATCTTGGTCCCAACAGTGAGCACAAAGGCTTTAAATGCCTAAGTAGTTCAGGAAGAACTTACTTTTCCAGACATGTTATTTTTAATGAGAAGCAGTTTCCTTTCAGTGAAAAATTCCTATCTTCAACTCAGTCAACACAGCCAGCTACTGATCCTATATGTTTTTATCATTTATACTCACCAAATACTGATTCTGATGTTTCACTGATAAACCCACAAGGATCACTTAATGAAGATGTAGTCAGAAATCGGGAACTAAGCTATTCAGATACGCAGAACTCATCTCAAAGCACTCAAATTGAACATAAGGATGTCATTCAAGAGCAAGAGAAAGAAACACCTAATGTCAAGTAAGAGCAGCAACAGACAAATACACATCACATGATCACCAAGAGCAGAGCTAGAATATTTAAACCAAAGCACCAATTCATTTGGATAATGAAATTGGATGCAAGTGATACTTTTGAACCAACTATAGTCTCAGAAGCATTATCCATTCCTCAATGGAAGAATGCTATGCAGATGGAGTATAATGCCTTGATGAGACACAAAACATGGAGCTTGGTGCCACAGAATGAGAATCAAAATGTCATTGACGGTAAGTGGATATTCAAGACTAAGTATAGGGCTGATGGATCCGTTGAAAGATTTAAAGCACTGCTAGTAGCGAAAGGATTTCAACAAAATGCTGGTGAAAGTTTTAGTGAAACATTTAGTCCAGTTATAAAAAATGCTACCATTAGAGTGATACTCACCATTGTTGTTACATTTAACTGGGAAGTAAAGCAATTAGACATCAATAATGCCTTTCTTAATGGGCATCTAACTGAATCAGTGTTTATGAGGCAACCAGAAGGATTTGAAGATCCTAAATATCCTCAACATGTGTGTAAGCTATCGAAGGCGTTGTATGGCTTGAAGCAGACGCCAAGAGCCCGGTATGATCAGCTAAGAGATACTTTTATCATGTGGGGATTCAAGAACAGCAAAAGCGATAGTTCATTGTTTTTCTACAAGTCAGAGCAGTGTGTTATCATGTTACTGGTTTACGTCGATGATATAATAGTGACCGAGAACAACAAATAGCAGTTGGAAGATTTCATCAGGAAATTGAACTCTCTATTTGCTTTGAAAGATCTTGGATTTCTACATTATTTTCTGGGTGTAGAAGTACATAGAGATGAGACAGGAATGTTCTTGACTCAAAGGAAATACATTTATGATTTACTCAGAAAATACAACATGGAGGATGCTGCCTCTTGTCCCACTCCAATGGTTACTGGAAGAAATATATCAGCTAAAGAAGGTGAAGTTCTGCGAAATCCAAAAGTTAATAGAAGCGCTGTAGGAGCACTCTAGTATCTCACAAACACATGCCCTGATATAGTATTCTCAGTCAACAAATTAAGCCAATTCCTCTCAGATCCTACCACTACTCACTGGAAAGCAGTGAAGAGAGTAATGAGGTACTTAAAGGGCACATCTCACTTCGGATCACACATCAAACCTGATGACAACCTGAATATATCTGGGTTTAGCCATGCTGACTGGGCTTCGTGCTCTGATGATCAAAGATCAGTACCTGGATATGGAGTGTTTCTTGGTGACACATTAGTGGCATGGTCTTCAAAGGAACAAAAGGTTGTAGCTCGTACAAGTACTGAATCTAAGTATCGAACTTTGACCGACCTTGCAGCAGAGATATCTTGGATAAAAGCATTACTTAAAGAGGTTGAAATTCCCATTAAAAAGGTTCCAGTGATATGGTGCGACAATTTGAGTGCTAGTGCAATAGTAGCCAATCCTGTTTAGCATGCACGCACTAGACACATAAAGATAGACATTCATTTTGTTAAAGATATGGTACTGGCTAAAGAACTACTGATTTGTTATGTCCCATCATCAGAACAAACAGCTGATTGTCTCACTAAGGTGCTCACACATTCACGTTTCTGGTTCCTCCGAGACAAACTCGGTGTGATAGCATCACCCTCTCATTTGAGGGGGGATGTTAGGACTCAAGCTAAGCATACAGGCCCAATGAATTGATGGAAGCCCTGTTAAGGAATGCTGCAGATTAGTTTTTTATTCTGTTATATCATCCTTTCATTCATGTGCCTTGGGTGCCAGGTGTATTAAATTAATTACGTGTGTGTCATTATTTGTTTGGTTGTAATCTGTATATATTGTATTTGACTCTGCCCTATGGAATAGAATTCATTCTCCGTTCATAGAGAAACTTGTCTGATCCAATCTAATAATTAAATGTGTAGGTAATTAATGGAAGATCCTATATTCTGGCTTTGACACGCATTTGGAAAGAAAGAGGCAGTTATCTTTAAGTAGTCGATTATGGGTTAATTACTTCAAATCTGAATTCAAAGCTATTCGTCTCTTTCTTGCCCACCCAAAAAAAGAAAAGGCATCCATCTCCTTAGGTATGAGAAGTTTAGAGAAAAGTATATAGCGACGTTGTTTTTCATTTCATGTTTTCCTTACAGGAGCAGCAAAATTTTGGCTCATTTGATTCGAGGTTTATTGGTTCACACGATTCTTTGATCTGACTGGTGTTGCTTGCTGCAAATAATTAATGGAAGTTATTCTCATTTGGTGGGCGAAGAAAAGATCAACATCAGAGGCAAAAGCTCTTCCTTTTCCAAGATATTACGAGGGAAAGATTTATCCAGCTGATAATGTGAAAAATGATAACGTCTGTGTATTTTGATTTTGTGGTGCATGCTGAAACGAGGTTTGATCCCTGGTTCAGACATCTCATATCTCAGCTGTTTCTTCTTCCAATTGCATCACAAATGGAAAGCCAAATGATGCCAAATTTACTTGATTATATAAAAGGTGTAATATATTTTTACACAGCTGAGGAACTAGAAGACCATGAGGAAACTGATCTGGGACTGGGGGCATAACTTCAAAAGATGGAAAAATTAGGACAAAGAAAATTTACCGTACAAATGATCAGGATAAAGAAATCGAACCTATCAAACCAAAAGAATAAAAATAGCAAGAAATATCAAGTTATCTCCATGCTTCTATAGAAGGCCTCTTTTCCCTTGCTTTCTATAGATTCTATAATTATCAGTACTCATCCAAGTAAGTGTATAGCATGTCATCCTTCTTTGACTTGCGCCTGCTAAGTAAGGCCCTCAGGAAACGTTTACCTTTACTGGGGTTCTGTTCTACATCTCTATCTCTGTCTCTTTCAGCAGTTAATCGCATTGAAGCTGACTTGCGAGGCTCAGAAGGGTACTAATAGAAACATAAAAGGAAAGGCAGTCAAACTAACTATAACTATGACTTATAGAAAGATTGAGGGAAAAACAAAAGGCCTTTGACGTACCCATCTTCTTTCTCTAGAAGGAGTTGGTGTGGTTGGTCTGCTTTTGTTTGGAGTAGTTGGTCTACTAGACTTTGGTGTTGTTGGCCTACTTGACAGAGATCCACTACGGAAGAGTGGAAATCTGTGAGGTGAAACCGTCCTCTTCTCTACAGTGCACGTAAAGATTGAGATTTAGTAGCTTTATATGGGAAAAATGATAATGTGTGGCTGTGTGTATATGTGTGTGGGGGTGTGTGTGTGTGTGTATATATATATAATAAAGAAAGGAAGGATGTAACATTAAAATCCACATGCACCATAAAATATCATATCACTCGACGAATATACAACCTGAATCTCTCTTTGGAAAGGTGGAAGTGCATGAAAAAGCTCCAGGTCTCTGAGTCTGTAAAGAAGGTGAAGGGGTACGCCCTTTGCTGCTTCAAAATAAATAATATCAAGATTATCTATCATTGTGCAATTCAGTAAACCTAGATTACCATTTACCAACAGAATTCTAGAATAAATATAAATAATTTGTGAATTATGATTACCTCGCTGTGGATGTTGGGGTTTCTCTGATTGTAGCCCGAACAGCTTTGGAATAAACATATCAAAATAAAAGAAATGTTAGCTCATACTAAAGGTCATTCCCTAGAGAACTGAAAGGAAATTATGGAGAGATACAGATACCGCTCTTGAAGAGATGCCACTCATCTTCATCATCTAGGGCCAGGCTGCATCCAACATATTTTGATTTTGTGCGGTTGGGACCATGCATGGTCTCCCCAACTGAACATTTGAATTTAAAAACTGTAAGCATTTAACGTAACAGGAATGACTGACAGAAATAAAATACAATGAACAGGAGAAAAACAGAAACTTCCTTTCAAGAAAGAATTGCGGATAGTATCAGATGTACTTGCCTGGCAAGACATAACGCTTGTGATATTTTGGAGTACTGATCACAAGTGACTGTTGGGTACGCCCCTGATGATCCATATACTCTTGGCATGTCCTCATTCTCTAACATACCACATAAAGGAAAAGCAATGTTAGTGACCTATGCGAAGTTTTTCTTTATTAGAAAAAAAATCGACTTTCAATGAGATCAATGAGGGACAGTCTTCAAAGCCACAGCTGCGGATATAAAACTATGCTTTGCATCAAGTACAGTCTTTATTTAGCATTAAACAGCAAAAAACTGCAGTTCGAGCCATAGAAGCAACACTTTTAAATTGGCCCAAAAAAAAAAACAGCAAAAACCTGCGAGGGTATAATTTAAGTAAGCTTTTGACTCTATTGATAGGTACAATAATCAGTTTCAGGGCAAGCATATACTCATTTTGGCCATAATTAGTATTACCACTACGAAAGTGACTCAGTTTGACAGTTTTGTGGATTGTTTACTTCACTATCATTATTCATTTGCCAGATAGAGTTATCCAAAGAGGCATTCACCATCCTATCATGGTCCAACGTAGTGGATTCACATTACTTTATAAAAGGCCCTTCTTTTCTAACAAACTTCCCAGAGCATGAAAATTTCCAGATTATCAAAGTTCATTTACTTCTAAATCCATGATAAGATTAAGTAGCATAGCAAATTGAACCTCTCAGAATTTTCCCAAGGAATCCTAAAGCTGTCATGTCAGACACAACTTCAGAACTGTCTACTTTTTTTTAATTTTTTTTTCTCATTTAACCAATGCAAAGTTCTTGATTGAGGCCAATGTTATGTAATTTTTCCCGAAACCTTCAATTATAATTTTCAAAGCATACGGATTCCTTCCACATATAATGCACAAAATTCTCAAGAAAATCTCTATGATGAAGTAGTGATATTAAGATTTTTATCAATGAAACTACTGATTAGTAGCATCTTGGTTTCTGTATATGGCATAAAACCTATTATTCAACAAGAAGAGCCAGAAATGAAATGTTTTTCTTCATGTTTCTAATACATAATTCCTCATCTCACCACCTCAAACAACAAAGATAATTTTTCCAAACTCAGAAAATGTGTCACCAAGTCATTTTGAAGATCTGAAGGATAGTAAATGAAACTGTCATCTACTGATTACTTTCAAATATAAATTTAATGGATTTTCTATTTATTGAGCTGAATGGAGAAATTATGCAAACCTGTTCAATACAAGATACACGTAGCTCTGCTCCAGAAACTTCAACAACCTTCTCATCCAATAAGTCATTCACCTTATACGTTACAGAACCTAAATGGTCCACTGTATTTACAAGAGCTTTGACGGTATAATCCTTCAATGTTTCTGCTACTCTGATATCATAAGATACAAAGAAAGCAAAATTTAAAGAAGGATGCAAAGGGTGTAATAATACCAGCATAATATATACCAGCTCTATCAAAGTAACTCACATCTGGTTTTGGTCATCATTGGTGTATGAGAGTTCAAAATACTCAGCTGCCGAGTATAATTGAGTTCTCAAATTTTTCAAATCCTAGGAAAAGAGAAGAAAAATAGAAAGAATCAGCAAAAGCTCTTCTTTACCAAAGCCTACTTAGCTAAGGATTTTGTTATAAACAAAACAACAAAAATGGTCAGAAAAAGATAAACTAGACGTGTTAGACACCGAAGCAAGCACAAGATTGCAAATACCTTCAGACTATCATCAAAGAGCAAGCTCTGCTGCATGAAAATCTCATCGTAGTTGGAAGCCTCGCAAGATACAGGCTCTGTTGACGAAGTTGTGATCTTACCCATGAATGAAAATATTGGAAGAAGGTCCACCTTATCCATCGAAATGACTAAGTTAAGTTTAAATTCTGAGTATGGAGGGCAAGAAGGTGAAAAAGAAACGTTGGCATCTACAAATAGAAAACGCCAAGAAAACAGATAGACATAAAGAAAGAGACAGCCTCTTCTCTAACAACTAATAAGATACCAAAAGCTCGTATTATTAAAATCAGTTGCAGATAACATCCTTGTGCTCCGAGACACTCCTTCAACTATACCAGAAAGGAAAGTAACTAAACATGGGAACTTCATGATTCTGCAACTACTGGGGAAAAAAGCCAATTTTGTCCAAATCTTCACCAATACGCCCATCGTAATAAAGTTCGAATTAACTCTCAAAAGTAAACCAGACTGCGACTCAATCCTCAAAAGCATAAAAAACATGTAACATTTCAACAATCGCATATTTAAAGTGATAAGGAAATCAGGTGAATAGTTGCTGCTGTCCCTAGTTTCTAAAGAACCAAGAACTCAGCCCAATTAAACCAACTTACAACAGCAGACCTAGCTAGCTAAGGTGTTCAATTGATTAACTTGTGTAACAGCTTCACGAAACCAGTTAGAAGCGATGAAGTTGCTCAAAGAGATAAGATAAAAACTGGTTCAGAATGGAACAATGCAAAAACTAACCTTGTAGTCCTTTTGCTAGGATTCGGCGCCTTCTTCTTCCACTATTTGTGCTCAGCTAGGACTACGCGACCTGGAATCCATACCCCATTTGAAATTGGAGCACGAAAGAGAAAGCAAATGTAGAGCTAATGTGAAAGCGAGCACGTTGTGGGCCGCCCTTCACTCGAGGAATGGCGAAAATGGTTTGGTGTTCGATTTTGACTAAACCAAGAGAAACGACAACTCTCAAATATTCAATTGTTATCCTCAGTATGAGAGCTGAAGGAAGCAAGCGATAAGAGAAGGGGAAGAGAGAGGCAGGAGGTAGAAGAGAATCGGAAGCAATTTGATTTGGATTTTTTTAATACCAACAGAACAAAAGAGCCTCCTGCTTTGGGAAGCAGAAACTGGCCACTGCAGTCCAAGTTTCACTTCTGATCATTGCCATCTCATGGGCCCTCTTCTTTTTCTTCTTTATATCCCTCAACTTTTCTTAAATTTTTTATATTTAACATTATTATTTAAAAATTTTGTCAGAAATATTATCATTAAGGATTATAAATTTAAAATATTCATTATAAAACACCTTAAATTTTGAACTATTTTGAACGGTGAAAAGTACCATTGTGATCCTTTATTTTATTTAAGTTTCATTTTGATCCTCTATTTTTTTAATTTATTTTTATTTTAATTTTTCACATATTAAAAATATCAAAAATGATTCTCTAACTTTTAAAATTTAGTCCAAAGTAGTCTATTTCCAAATAAAAGAAAATTATTTTAAATCAAATATTAAAAAGTGAAAAATTATTTTATTACTTTTAATTTGTGGAGAATCAAAATAAAATTAAATTAAATAAATGAAGAAACACATTAATATTTTTCTCATTTTAAAATGAATTAATGATCAATTTTTTATTGTAAATAATTTTGCCCTAAGATTTTGAAAATTATATAATAAATTAGTCCCAAAGTCTCATGACAGGTTAATTTTAAAATTTAAAGTCATTTACTCCTTTATAATAAACTTCTTAAATTTATAATTATTTTTCCTTACTTGGACCTTTTGGGGTTTCTAACTTCATTTCTGAAAATATTTAAGTTAAAAACCTTCGATGAGAAATTGCTAACTCCTGATAATGAAGCATTAGATACCAGGTGCCCGTACAGGTTGTGAGAGTTTAAAACTCAGTAGAGAATAATAACTTTAGCAGAATTTGATGTTGGAGGAATATTTGAGAATGTTTTGTGATGAAGTTGTCTTACCAAACATTGAGGTCCTACTTTAGAGCTTTATCTGTTTGGCCTCTAAGATTCTGGTGAATTCTCTACACTTTTGATGTCACCATAGCAAAAGCAGCTAATAGTAAGTTGATGATTGTGGCTGTGGAATTCACCCTTGAAGCGAGCGAGTAGAAGAGCGATGCAAATGTCACTATTTACCCCTTCCCCATAACTCAATTTTCATTCCCGTAAAAGGATTCACGTAACATATGGCAAGACTGTTTCAAAGCTAAGCAGAAACGAGGTAGTTGAGCATTCATTATCTTGACCGAGTTATGATGGCCATTAAACCTTTGGATATAGATCAAAGAAAAACACCAAGCTCACACACATTGAGGTGCGTAATTGGTCACATATCTTTTGAAAGAATAGTATCTAATTAGAATATGTATGGAGGATGAATAACAGAAACGTTTGTTAACAATATTGTCCTTCCCATGATATTTGTCTTTCATTTTTTTTGCTACAAAATTAATGACAAATTATCCTAAAAGTTATTTTAAGTAGAGTTTTTTTATATTCTTTTTTTTATATATATTCTTAATTTGTCTAAATTCGTAATTATAATCAAAATCTATAAGAATTTATATTTCTATGAAAATTATATCTATACAAAACAGATTAAAAATTTCGGATTATTGAATTTTCTTAATTCAACACATACATACATGCTAAGTGGTTTTTAAATATAAATTATTTAATAGTACTTAATTTCTTTTTAATTATTTAATTTAATATATGATATGGATAATCATATGTATAAACTTTAAACAAATTAAATTTATCTAATATAAAACTTAAAAGTCTATTATAATTATATATTATTTAATTTAGTTTTTAAAACTAATTATCTTCAATAATATCTCAGTCGATTGGTCGACTGCTGTGACTCCAGACTTGTCAACATTAGAAAACGAAAGGGAAGCACAAAGGAAGAAGCCATTAGAATTCACAAGCCCCTTCCAGCCATATTGTACAAATCACATGCTTCTCCTGTTCACATTGGGTACACTTTCCTATATATATCATCTCCAAGTCTTAATGCGAACAAGTTTGTTACACCAGTTTGGAAATCGCTAAGAATAGACTCCATATTCTGCCTCTCTTATTTAGTCATCGATTTATGCGCGTTGCATTCTTCGTCAAGTACACGCATGTGCCTTTTGTCAGGCAAATTACAACCATTGCCAGAAATGACCCAAGAAAAGTGCGTTTCAAGTAACTTGTATATGAAATTGTTAAATTTAATTATCGACTACTAGAAAGGAAATTATGAGATAATACTTTATATATTCGGCGTATATTGGTCATTCCCTTAAGTATATGTACACTGTTAGTTAAAAAAAACAAGTAATTAAATATTCCTTACATTTGATTCTCATATGTCACTTTTATAGTACATTTTTTTGGGTATATATTAAAATAATTAAGTTTACTAAGCTTATAATTAATAATGATTTCTCAACATGTTTATAATAATGCTCTTAAATGTACTCGTAATGTCCAATTAATGCATTGATAATAAAACCATAAATAATTAATCTTTAGCACAATAAAAATTATCATTTAATATTGCACTATATTGATAAATACACATAATAATACATGTTACTAATTACATCAATGCTAAAGTTTCTCTATCAATATTGCCGACATAATCTTCTGAAAAATGTCTTAATTATAATAGAAAAATAACGAGGAGCAGCCGGATGCACTTGTGTACGAGAAGTTACTCAATTAGACTCGTGACTCTGGAATTACAATATTATACGTCTACCGGGGGAATGTATCATTTAAATATTCCTCCTCCTGTACAAGATGGCGCCATCAGACTCTGATGGAAAAACGATCGGACGACGTTAAAATTGAGGAGCCTGTTTTCTCTGCGTGTCTTGCCTGCGTCTCCATGGGACCACTTGCTTAAAGCTCTCATAAATGCTCGCCTGCACTTATAATATTACATTATTACCGAACTACTGCTTCACCAAGTCAATGATTAGACTAATACGCGACAAAAACTATAAATCACACTGCTGCTTTTTCTAAGTCGCCGGTAACGTCTTGCTTTTTCAGTACCCTAATATGCCCGTTACCTTTATCTACACAAAGGCAAGCATCAAAACTTCATCCCTCACTAAAAAATAATCAGTATCTAATTAAAAAATAAAACGGAGAAATTTTTTTCTGTTATAAAATTTTTAATGAAATAGAATACGCGAATATTTCTTAACTTATCACATATCTTTCACTTTCCCTATATATATAATTCAATAGAAAAATCTCATAACATATTTCATGTATTTATTTAAAAAATTAAACTGTTATATGAGATTTCTTTTTTTTTTTACTTCATAGCAATATGTGGAGTCCATCAAAAACAGCGCTAAATTAGACTGAATGAACTTACATGGGAGAAGATTAATTGAGACTTACCCACAAATCTGACCTTGTGTGAGAGATGGTACTGAAGAAGCTTCCTCTACTCCTAGTCTTGACCCTTGTGATCTTCACTTTAGTGGTACTGCCACCACAGCAACGGCCATCTATAGTACAATTCGGAAAGTCAAAACCGCCCTCGACGACGGGGTCCCTGTTTCTCCTGAAACTTCTCCACCTGCTGGACCCAAAATTGCCGTTCCAGTAATCCTTAGTCGCACACCTATACGACGACGTGAAGGATGAGGCCCGGCCCATGTAAGGCCCATCCAACACCGTCGTTGGGGATGGCACGTTGGACACCTTGGCCTCCGAGAACAGCAGCCTGGGAGGCAGCTCCAAGGTTCTCGCACTCTTAGGCTTCGATTCCGTGGGGCGGCGCCTTGGCTTTCCCGGTGCTTCCTCCCACTGGAACGGTACAGAAATCGCCGTATGCAGTGGCGGCGTCGGCATCTCCGGCGGCTTGCTTTGCCGTGAAAACAACAGAGAAAGCTTCGGTGGTGTACCCTCTGAGTCCATAGTCTCTCTCTTTCTAGCTAGAAAGCTCTGTGATCAGAAGGTGAGGTGGGCGTATGTGTTTTATAGAGAGAGAGAGATTTTAGAGAGAGAAAAGGAGTGGGGGGTGGGGGGTGGTGAATGTGAATCAGTGTGAATGGCGAGGGGCACAACAACTGAACAACGCTCCTGGCGCTTCTTCACGAGAAGGTGCGCGCTTCTTATTTTGTAGCATGGGTTGATGGAACTACGAGAGTACCCTTTGGGTCAAGGAGATTGGTCCCACCTTAATATTTCTGATTGGAGGATAGCGACAATCAACGGTCACTCACTGCACAAATGAGTCTTTTCGGAAAAGTCATGACATATCAATTTGGTTGTTTGGTGTGCGGGAAATTCCTTTGTCAATGGGCAATTATCGTGGTGGAAGAGAAAAACAGGTGATTAATACTCCAACTTTTCCCCAACCAAACGAAAGGTAATCGTAGCACTAGGAAACCGTCAATCTTGTACTGATTTATCATTTGTGTATGGAAATTCTACGGGAAAAATAGTCCTTTCTTATTGATTGTGATTATTTCTGCATTTATTGTGAGGTTTTTATGGAACCCACATCGACTACTTAGATCATGATGTTTCAATTTTGATTAATTAATTAAGCGGATTTATAAGTATCAAAGTGAAATAAAGTTGAATTGGTCTTCCATCTTTGGATTGGTATTGAAAGCCTAGTGAGGGGAAAGGTAGAGAGGAGGATATATGGGGACTTGGGGGAGTCTGACTCTCATAACCATTGGAGATGCCAATTTGACACCTATTGACAATGTTTGGTTTTGAAGCCCAGTTGGTAGAGTGGAAAGAAAGCTAAGGGAGAGGAAGAACTTTAAATGGCTGTTTGGTAGAAGACAAAATAGTGCTATGGAGCATGTACCGAGACATTGATAGAAAGGACCCGTAAAAAGTATATATTTTTCCAAATTGCCCTTGAATACAACAATTCTCAATTTGAGCAACACCATCGTCGACCAACTATGGGTACAGGGGACAGAGTTTAATGGTGGAAGATACTCCAGTTACGTCACTCCGTTGTTGCCTCCAGCTGTCGCGTCCCTTGTTGCCATTGTCGTTGCCTCCATCTACCGCGTCTGAAGTCGTCTTCTATTTGATCTGCATTCACGTCCGTCGTTACCTACACCATCATTGCGTCCGGTGTTGTCATCTGATCGATTTATTGTGGCGTTCGTTGTTGCCTCCACTACTGTCCCGTCCGTCATTGCCTCCACCATCGTTGCCTTTGGCGTCGTCTGCAACTCTAGCGAAGGGGATGATGAGAAACTCCAGCTCTAGGCACCGTCATGGAGTCTGGCGACGGGGATGAAATTTTTTTGTTAATACTTTTTTATTTTTATCGAAACAGTATTTTGGTCTGTACTGATTCCACGCAAATAAAAATATTATTATTCTTATTCCTTTGTTTATCATGTCAAATATGATCTTAAATCATGAAATTTCATTCTATCATTATTTTTTTTTTATTCTCATTTTAATTTCTATTTCTTTTGAATACTATACGAAACGAGAAAGAATAAGATCATATAGCGTTAATATCCTTGTAGGCCAAAAGTTTTAATAAAATTAAAAGTAAGTAATATATCATTATATATTTGCATGTGCTGACATGCATGACAAATGAAAATAAATATTAATAAATTTTTTAAAAATATATTGATGCTTGAGGGTTACAAATAGGCGTGAGCTATATTGGTATTGGCCATTGGAAAATGATCGGGAAAACCGCAGCGACCTATGATCACATACATTGCGTTTGGCTATGTGGTTACAATTGATTGGTCGCAAAATTTTTGAGCCATCCTTCTTTTTACCATTACCTGTAACTGAAAAAAAAAAAAAAGGTTATTCATTATTTTTTTATATTAATTTCCTTTTGGTTTACTAAATAAAGATACGCTTTAGTTATTCATATATCCTTCACCAAGTTGTACAAATTTTCTTTCAAATGGTGGCGAATTCTAGAATATATATTAATTATTTAATTACAAAAAATTATGTAAATAACTAAAAGTGTCGGAATAAAAGATATATGTTGGTTAAAACAAATGAGTTGGCCTTCTATGATGAACGAATTTATTTTATTTAAGAAAATTAAAGGAATTAATAAAATGCAATTGGTATGCTTGTCGAGTTGTAAAAGCTTTTTCAAATTATATATATATATATATGGTTTTGGTTCTTCATGTGACTGCATAAGAGACTTGTGCTTGTTTATCCAAACATAATTGAAGAACGGTTCAGAAAAAAATACCAACTAGAAAAATTTACAAAGAATATTACAACCGAACACCGAGTCTTATTTTCGCTTTTAAGTGGCATTTTCACCTTTTCAGAACGTGGAGGACACCTAAAGTGCCAAACCAATTGAATTATTTCTTATTTAATTTTTTTCTTTTGGGTTCTGCTTTGCTTGTTTTCGATATACCTATCATAATTTTATGACATTCTTTTCATTTTCTTGCCACTTGGAATGCTTCACATATAAATTTTTCCCATGATTATTTAAGATTTTGTTCGCTGATATTGGAGTGGGAGCAATGACTGAAATGTTTTAAGGGGGTTTAATCCATAGAAGATGCATAAATCAAACTGACTACGAATAAATAAATAAGCAATATTAAATATATTTTTTTAAAACATGATCTACTTGTGATATTAATTTATATCACACAATATATAATGTTTGAGGTTGAAATGATAATAGTGATATATTAAAGCCAAAGATGATTAATTATATACATACACGTGTTAAGTAGCTAAGATAGCTAGAGTATAGTCATCTGTTTTTTTTTTCCCCCCCAAAGCTTTCTTTTACCTAAGAGCAACTTGAAGATGTTACTGTCTACTTAAACCCATTACTACTAGGACAGCTTTTTTTTTTTTTTTGTTTCAATGTATAAAAAATTTATCAAACCCCAAACTTAAAATTTGGAGATTAATTTTGAAAAAAAGGAGACTCAATTTTAACCCAAAATGAACTATAGCATCAACATGCCAATGCCATGAAAATTGTTAATTTTTTATGTATAATGCCATGAAGTTTAAACCAGAGAGTTTTCATGATGCCGATTTATACTTTAATTGCTATGATCCAACACACCCACTTGTAATAGTGACATGTAATGGAGATGGGAAACAAACATGGCGGTGACTTATAGTGACGACTACAAGCCTCCACATATTCAACTGTAATTGAATTCTCTAAATCTTCTTTCTCATAAATTTATTTAAAAGTTAAAAAAAAAAAAGGATAGTATATATGTATGAAATTTCTACAATATTCTCTTATCCTCTATATGTTATCTCAATCTCCCTCCAAATTTATCAAGAAAAATTTAGAGTGTATGAACTCTATAATCTTTCAATCCCAACCTGTAAATATTTTTGTTCACAATACCTCTACTTATATTAGTTTTGAAAAATGACTTCATTTTCTTTTTCTTCCAAGTATTTCTGTCCTTCAACATCAAAATACGGACATATAGATTTTTGTTTTAAGCTCCACAAACTTATTATATTCCTTCACAAAAATGTAATATAATTAGTTGAACAGAAATACACGTTAATTAAGAGTGCATGACCGAGCCAAATTATGCAAGAAGCATCTCATTCTCAATTCACTAGGGAGAAGGTGCCATATCAATGCTAAGTGATGCAGAATGTTTGAAAAATAAAATTGAAGTGCCAAGGACTCTCGACCTCAATTGAATTGCACGTCCAATGTTTTTTTTTTTTTTGCATTCATTGATATAATTAATGCAGCGTCTCTTTTTTTTTTTTTTTTCTTTCTAGTACGTTTACAGAAGAAATTAAAGAAACAAATAAAGAGCATTACAGTGATTCATCATGTCAATTGGATAGCTTTTTCTCCTCTTTTTTTTTTAATTTTTAAATGCTTCATTTCAGATAAAAAAGAGTGCATAAATTGAGGATAATTAGAATATAGGTCCTAACTTGATAGCAACAAAAATACAAAAAGTTTCCACCCAAATTGTGGGCATCTACATTGAGGTGTCTTCTAATCTATGCACATAATAATCATGCCTGGAGAGCAGAATATATCTATAATTTTTGATTATACCGCCTAGCTTAGATGTATCATCATCAAAAGAATTCAAGGTCATAATAAGATTTTAAGCATATGAGTAGAACACATCACTAGAATTCAGGTTGTACGAGGTTCATTGGATTGCAGTTCTAAGGGTAAGAGCTTATATTATTTTTGCTTGGTAAGTTCTATAATAGAAACCAGATATAAAGAATATAATTTCTCCATCTGAACTTTTAAATATTATGCCATACCCTAATCTTCCTTCATATGCAAACATGGCTCTATCTATAAAACATGACCATTCCTATCCTTCAAATCTTCAAGATTCTGGGGCTTGTAGAGGAGTGTCAAGTAAAAGGGTTAGCTATATTTTATTTGCTTATGTCCATTCAACTAGGATTTTACGAGCTTGGTAATTAAACACCTATCTCTCATGTCGCAACTGACCTAAACTTTTGATTTCTAATGTTCTACAGTAACCATGAGATACAACAAAATTGTTCTTTCAAATCAACCAGATAGTTTAAGAGTATGGAACAGAAACATTTAGTGAAACTATGGGCTTCTAAGTCACTTTAAAGATGGTTCCATTCATTCCAATTTCTTCTTGCACACACATAGTTGAAAAAAGTTTGGGAAGTATTGTTGGGTTCTTGATAGAATGGACATTCTAGATTAACTTCAACTCTTATACTTCTAATGCGGTATGTCCAAGGTCCATAACTTCCTCCATGAAAATTCTATGAGGTTTGGTTCCGGATTGAATACCAATTTATGGGTTGTATAGTATGCTAATTTGACTATATAATTCTCCTTTGTACCATGATGACATATTATCTAGTCACTCTTACCCAATATACTAATATGAATATTAAGGATAGTTCAAACATCTTCCTCCTCAAATATGTTATTTAGCTTCACGATGTCCCATTTGCTTGCATAGAGATAATAACCTCGTTACCATATCCTCATTGTCTCTAAGATTGTGAATATTAGTAGGAATAAAATGGCCTTCACAGGGCAACCATGGGTCAGACCAAATCCTAATAGTAAGCTTATTCCCCATCTTCCATCGCATACCCTGTTTCAATAAAGAAATTGTTGACCAAGCACTCCCCCATGTAAATCTCATATTGTATCCCAATCGAGTATACCAGAATTCCCCTTCTGGGAAGTATTTTGATTTAAGAACCTGATAAGTAAGAGTGTTGTGGGTCACACTAAATCTCTAACCTTGCTTGCCAAGCATGGCCATATTAAAATAGTGTAGGTTTTAGATATCCATGCCTCATTCCTTTTTGCTACCACCTATCCTTTCTTAAGAAAGCCATCTCACTCCTTGATTGTTTTCCTGGTTCGAACCCTACCAAAAGGAGTTCATCATTTTTTGAAGTTTGTCACACAAGGAAGTAGGAATTAAGAAGACATTCATGCAAAAACTAGGAATTGCTTAGGCCATCAATTTTAAGAAAACCTCTTTCCCTACTCTTGAAAGGAATTTATTCTTTTAGTTCTATAATTTACCCTAAAGTTTATCCCTAAAGAAAGCAAATATGGGTTTTTTGCTTCCTCCAATGAGAGAAGGTAACCCTAGGTATCTGCCATGATTGATGAGGATGTGAATCCCAATTGTGTTGCAAATCATATTTCTAATATCACCGTTCACATTTATACTAAAGAATATTTTAGATTCTGAAAGTTTATAGCTTGTCTAGATGCCTGCTTATAGGTGTTAAGAATTTTTTTAATATTTTTACATTCCTGTACAAAAGATTCACAGAAAAATAAAGAGTCATCGACAAATAAGAGATGTGAGACATAAGGCCCATTCCTGCTAGCTTTACAACCATGTAGAGTACTTTCATGTTTAGCCTTTTTAAGCAAAGCTAAAAGAACTTCCACAAAAAGAATAAAAAGATATGGAGATAAAGGGTTTCCTTACCTTAAGCCTTTCTTAAGAGAAATGGGACTAATCACGTTTTCATTAAAGATGTAGGAATATTTGACATTATGTACACACTGCATTATCTAGCCAATCCATTTAATATCAAAGCTCATTTTTTCCATAATTCCTTTCAGAAAACACCAGTTTACCTCTATCGTATACCATACTGACACTTGTTTTAATGGTTACGTAGCCATTCTTGCCCCTTATTTTCCTTTCATAAAGTGGATGAGCTTGAAAGCTACTAAATGTTATCTGTAATTAGGCGTCCTGGGATAAACATAGACTAGTACTCAAAAATCAGATCAGGCGAGATTTTCTTCAATTTATTAGCAAGCTCCCTCGCCACAATCTTGTAAAGCACATTACATAGAGATATGGGTCTATTGTCTTTTAAGCTAAGATGGGAGTTGGATTTGGGAATAAAGACCACTAACGTCTCTGCTAAGTCTTCCTGAAAAGATATATTATTGAGCCAGCTTATGCAACTTTTTACCACTTTATTTTTAATGATGTGCTAGAACTTTTGAAAAAAAGCTGGATTAAATCTGTCGGGCCAAGAGATTTATCTAGATGCATATGAAAAGCGGCTTTCTTGAATTTAGAAGCATTAAATTGCTTTGTCAACATATCATTGTCGCAATCAGTCACCACTTTCTTTATTACATTTAAAATATAATCTGGCTGAGCTTCAGATCCTTTATACATTTGCTCAAAGTGATCAAGAATTAGATTTTGCATATCTTCATGATTAGAAATATGAACCCCATTGTTGTTGATAAGTTTTGTCATTGTGTTGGTTTTCCTTCATACTGATGCATGGGTATGGAAAGTATTACGATTCCCTCCTTTAAGCCAATGTAGTTTTGATCGTTGTCTTCATTTTATCTCATCTTGTTGAAGTAATTTATTCTTTTCCTCCCTTAGCCTGTAAAACTCATTGATTTGAGTCTCCTCCGAGCTAGGACGTAGTGCATTTGGCTTCTTTTCTATCTCCTTTGCTTGATTCTAGTAATCCCCATTTAAGTCTTGACTCCATTCCACCAACTTTCTTCTACAATTAGCCAATATTTTACTGATTTTTATATGTGACTTTGTATTCTAGCTTCTGTTGACCACGTCAACTATGTCTTCTTGTGAAAACCAAGAATTCTCAAATATAAATCTTTTTCTACCTCTCCTAGCTTGCTCTAGGTTTGTACACACTTTTAACAAAGTGTGATCAGAGTACAATACAACCGGGGCTTCCAATAGACTGTTTGGGAACATGCGAAACCAGTCACCATTACCCATCACATGATCCAATCTTTCTCACATGACATTGCTAGCTGCCGTCCTTCTTTCTTAGGTAAAGGTATACCCTCTCAACTCCAAGTTGTTCAAATCACTTTTTTCAATGGCATCTTTAAACCTTGAGAGAAGGAAATTTGGAATTAGATAGCATTTTTAACTTGAATTATAAGATTTGACTTTTCACATGGTGAGCAATTGCTTTTTTTTTCTTTAGCCAAAAGTGGAATCAATATTTGTTTGTATGTTAGATTAAAAATAGTGTTGAGAGAAAGAAAAGAGAACCAAAAGCATTGATACGCTTTTTATAATATGAAAATAAACGAGGAATCAATATATTAAATTACTTATAATTACTTATTAATAATATTATGATTATATATTTATGTGGCATCCGATTGAATGATTGGTTGGATCAATTGAACTTCTTATCTTATATTAATATCCAATTCAATTTTGAAACCACTGCCTAAATCTAGGAATTTTCTTAAACACAGTTATTTTAAGGGTCCATCCAACCAATAGTAGTGGTAACAGAATAAAAAGGACAATCCACTAAATAGCTCGTGTGTATTTCGGTCCTTGCTCTTTTGAAATCCTAAACCAGTCTCTCATTTAGTTGATTGTTTCCTAAAGTCATCCTTCTATTAAGATAGCATGATGTAACTGTTGACATAACACGTTAATGGTTGATTTGGAATGTTAAATGTTGATTGGGATTAGAATTACACTCATTCCATGCTACATTAGCTGAAGCCTTCATCTCTGTCATACCTCAATGGAGTCGCAAATGTGAATGAACTCCAAATCCCTACAGTCATCTTGGTGTGAAGAAAACCACGCTCATTGTCCTCGTCTTTAGTGTACATTGCTTAATTCAATTGAACCTCCCAATCACACAATCATCTTTGATCTACCTTTTTATCACTCACTGCCATCGATTATGCAGAAAAGCCATTTGAAGCTATTATTGTATTGTTTCATGGCCTCATGGATGAAAGACTTTTAAGATATTATCAATAGTTTCACTTAGTGTACATTGCTTGAATTAATTGAACTTCCCTGTCCCACAATTATCTTCAATCTACCATCTCATTACTCAGTACCATCAATTTTGCAGAAAAGCCAATTGAAGCTACTATTGTATTGTCCTTCCATTACATAAAATAAGTTTTATAAATGTTGATTCCTAGCTAGTAAACTGTTCCATGACCTAGTGGACAAGAAACTTTTAGGATATTATCAACAGTTCACAGTTCAAATGCACTGTTTGTCTTTTTAGTGTTATTACAATTTGGTGGAAAATATTACAAAATCATGAAATCATGGCTATTTCTTACCCCATTCTTCACATGCTTATTTACTTTTTGTGATATGTGGAAAGGCGCAGCTACATAATAATATCCATCTACATTCCACTAGCTTCTAAGGATGTTTTCTTTTCTTTTGTGAGAAATTTAGATTACAAATGGTTTTCTCGGATCTGGTAAAAAACTAGTGTTGCCAAAACTTGAACAAATGAAAAATAACTGGATTAATCTATCTGTGTTAGTAATCTATTAATATAATTATCATATTAATAGGATAAAAAACCCATAAAATTATTTTATATTAATATAATATGTAAAAATTTTATTATGTCATAAATATAAAACAAAATAAATTTAAAAATTGAAATAATATACGTCAATTGATTGTCATAAATATTGTTCAAATAAAATATTAATTTTACAAGAAACATAGTAAATTTTTAGGTTTTTGAAAATGACTTTTAATTACATAGTGAATTTCATTCTATTACTTTTTTTCTCTCACAAATTTACAATCTTTAATTTTTTATTGATGAAAATTAGTTTATTGATTGATATTATATTAAAGTCGAGATACAACGTATAAAAGTATAATTATATATAAATATTTCATAGTTAAATTACTATATATAAGAAAATGTCATTTCAAAATATATATACTAGTTAAGATATTTTGTACATGACAAAAAAAATTCATATAAACTAAATTGAATAGAATAAATTATTTATTAAAATTTTCTATGGTAAAATATCAAAGTTTACAATGAGGAAAATTTTAAAATTTTATTTTAAAATGTATTCTATTTTTTAGAATAAAATATATGTGAAAACCAACCAATAACATGTATTGGTTGTTAATATCTGACTAAGTGACGGTAAAAAATTTCTGATCATTGAGCTTAATTAAATTAGTATATAATAGTATAATATGTTAAAACATATATCTTGGAATATGAAAAATTTATGTAAAATAAATTGAATTGAGTAAATTAGATATCATAAATTTCTTTGATAAAATATTACAGAAATCTTAAAATGTATTCCCTTTTTTTAAAATATGTTTCAGTAAAGAAAATATTTGAAATTATATATTTTCAAATATGAAAACTAGTTAGCAAATTCTGTGCACTACACAACAAATTTATATATAATAAATTGAATAAATTAAATTATTTATTTTACATATTTATGGTATAATAGTATATAAATTTTAAAATGTATTATGTTTTTTCTCCTCTAAATAATTTTTATATTTTCCTTTTTTTATTCATGGTTTTATATCTTCTTTTGGATTTTTTTAACGGCCCATTTTTTCCCTCATTTATTGAACAATCATTATTTTTAATATTTTCATTTTTTTTTTTTATAATTGGTCAGTATAGAAATATAGTTGGGGTTGTTTCTTAGTAGAATTTATGTAGGAAGAAGGATGAGGGAAGATTAATTAAGTTGGGTTAGGAATTCAATAAATATCATGTATGGCTACAATGTAAATTTTATTAGAAATTAATCTATATCAAATAATTAGTCGATGATATAATGCAAATATAAGAACTTTAGGGTGTGCTTTTTCAATTTTTCCCATCGTTGCCTAGAATAGATTCAATTGATATTTTTGCAGAATCCATAAAAATGAGTGATGGGAAGGTAGATCGAAGACAATTGAGGGATGGAAAGGTTCAATTGAGTCAGGCAATATACACTAGAGATGGAGGTAATGAGTGAGGGTTTTCTTCATGCCAAGATGATTAGAGAGACACATTAAAGCCTGATATGGAATTGTGAAGGCTTCAGTTAACATGAGGATCCGATATGGCATGAAATGAGTTTAATTTTAATCCTAGTCAACATTTAACATTAAACATTAAACGTCAGCCATTTATTAACATGCCATGTTAGTAATTACATCATGCCATATGGCTTTGGGAAACAATTAGCAAAACGGGGACTGGTTTGGAATTTCGAAGGAGTAGGGGATCAACATAGAAAAAAGCTACTAAGCGAGAGAGCAAAACAAGAATTTTGTCGAATAAAAAGAAATAATTGAACGTTACTGAATGTATAAACAACCAAAAACTAATAAAACCATTGCATTGACCCTATTAGTTTATGGTATTTTCGGTAGTAACGTAGAATCTGTCATAAAATTATTAACCGTTAGATTTTAAACTAACAGTTCATATTTTTTAAATTTTGTTTATACCAAAAAATTATAAATCATTGGATCAAGATTTAACTGTCCACCTCATCAATGCAAAATCTACATTAATGCATGGATCCACTGTAATAGTAGTTGCTGTTACGTTATTCCCTTCTAATTTATTGAAAGGTAAAAAGTGAAATCAAAGGGGTAAAAATGCTTGCCCACCGTCCCCGACAATATTTGGTCTCAAAGAGACACCCACACATGGGACGACAAGAGTACTTGCAACACCAACCACCATACATTACATTACAATAAGCAGCTACTTCATTCACAATATTTTGGATCTGACAAGTTTTGCTCGTATATTCTTTTTTCTTCCCCGTTGGATAGCTTTGGATTCAATGAATTTTTGTCGTACAAATCTAAAGGTTCAGATGGAAAAAAATACGTGATATGATGATTTAAATTAATTTTAAAGACCACATATGGTTAAAAAATTATTTTGATTGCCTCCAAAATTTAATTTAATGACTCATATAAAAAAACTGTGCAATCGAAAAGTATAAATTTCCTTTAAAGCACTATAAGAAATCCAAATGCCCATTCGACAGATACAACACATATTATTCTTTTGCTTTTAAAAAATGCTTCATTTCATGATAATTGTAAAATAACGGTATTTATATATATATATATATATATATATATATCAAATTTTTTATCCGATTTTTAAATTAATTTATGAAAGAAAGTGATATAAAAGAATGGACATATGTCTGAAGAGTATTTCTTTTACCCGCTTTCTCCAAAATACATAAAAAAAAAATTGCAGTAAATAATTTAGAGGACTTTTTCCTTACTCAAAATAAACACACAGCCAAAACAATCTTATTTTGTCCATTAAGATCAAATAATTAAAAGAATAAATCTTAAAGCACAACTTTTAGATATTATATCAGGTTTATTAACGATTGATAGATAATTTTATAGTTATTAAAAACTGTGTCCATATAATGTCGCCAGTAAAGAAGCTTAAAGCCAACACCAAGTATATTTTATTTAAGCATTGTTCATCACAAAAAAAGGAGGTATAATCACGTCAAAAGAGAAAAATATTATAAAGTGTAGGGAGTAATAATTGACAGAAATATAATAAGAGATTTATAATTTCTCTTTCTTGTTGGTGGAATGATCCCTCACCTTGACATCAATTGATGATCTATTAGTTGCTTTATGTCAGTGTAGAACAGAAGAAAAAGCCTTTAATTTTCAACACCATGGGAAATGAGAATCTCTCTGAGACTTCCATGCACAAAACGATGTTACAAGCTGCAGAAACCAGTATAGACAAATGAATACATGCAGGCCAAAGTGCCTAGTTTTACAGTCGCATTGCTACCTTCTCAATTGCATCATCCCCTCACAAGTCAGCGTTCCCTCAAGATCTCCAATAATTCGAGCTGTTCGAATTTCTAGACCTCTTTGAACTTCCTGCAAGAGATTTCTAATACTATCAGCGAATCTCTTCATGTCAATCCCAGCACTTTTCTCCATCTCTTTGGCCACTCCTACATACCCAGAAACAATCCTGGATTGAATTTCCAGCAACTTCTGTCCCGTTGTAACTATATATCTCTGTAACTGAAACGTTTCTTCTAGGAATTGCTCTAGTTTTTCTGTTTTCTTCGTTGTTGCTGCAGCACTTAAATCCCCACGATTTGCATATAAGTCAGTCTCATGCTGAAACAATATACACCATATGACTGAGTATTGGCCAAACAAAACTTTCTCATTCTAAAATCAGATTTGGACAAAATTCTTAATTAGTTTCAGACTACCAAACATAAATAGATGAAACCAATCATAAATGGATACAAACATGCCAGAAGAAAAAAAACTCGCAGAAAGTGTTGAGACTTTTTTAACTGACTGAAGGCTATCTTGTGTGGGTTATATATGTATTATAACTTGAAACTGATAAAACCAGTAAAATTGATGTTTACCATTCGTTTGCAAAGACTGTCGGTCTTCTCTTGGAGGGATTGGTATCTTACAACTTGTTTATTCAGCAAAGAAGTTAAAGATAGATAAGTCTTCATGTTAGAATCATTAATTTCTTTAGCTTCAGCATTGGCTTGCCGTCCTGTCAATCTCTCAACAAGAATAAGTTGTTGCTTCAGCCTCTTGATCTTGTAAGAAACTCCAACAGCATGAAGATCCATCTTCCATGGGGAATGGTTAATCTTTTTAGAGCTCTGACTGGTGGATGCTATGTTTTCAGCAGCATTAACGTCTACTTTACTCGCACTTCGCTTTTGCACAAGACTATCGTCCTCCATTTCTGGAGATTGTACTTCCGTCTCACAGTCTCCCAGTATCAAAGTTTCCTTCATTTCTTTTTCTTTCTCGCCTGATTTTCTCTTGACTTTGGACCTAATGGCATCTTCAGCTAGTTCTGAAGATTGTGAAGGCAAAAGCAAGTTATGTTTGAAGCAGTTTGAAGACTTCAATTGTAATGTAAGTTTCTCTTTCAGGGAAGTCAATTCTTCTTCTCTCTCCAACAGCAACGTCTCCAACTTCATCTTATCATGTCTGAGCTGCATGATATCCTTGATCAACCCCTCCACGTGGGACTGCAGCTTCTTTGTTTCTAATTCCATCCTCAACAGCTGCCATTGAAATGTCTCAATCTTCTCATCTTTGTCACTCAACTCTTCTGCAAAAGCTTCTAGCTCTAATTGATGCCTCTGCTCAATCATAACTGCATATTTTTCTGCCTCTGCTTTTACCAAATTTTCCGAATGCTTCTCATTATTAGAGATGGCTGCAGACAGAACAGAAGCTATGGTTATAGAATTTTCTTTATAGTAATATATATTCAATTAGAAATGTAAAGTATTTTGTACTTAGTTCTTACCCACTTCCTCATATGATTTGGGCGAGTAGCGATCAGATATGGGAGAAAAATGTTCGGGCTCTTTTGAAATGTGTGACAGCCTTGTTGAACGCAAGTTAACCAACATGCTTCTCAGTGACTGTTTTTTATATCTTCCGTCTGAGACTGCCCTCCACTTTTCTGTTTCTTGTTCTGCTTGCTTCCTCTTAGCCTTTGATAATTTAACCTCTTTTAATAGCATTTGCCTTTCTGCAGAATCCAGCTTATATTTCCTTAACATTGCGGATAAAATCTTGCCTTTCTGTTCTAAATTTTTGTGCAATTTTGCCATTTCCATGGATAATTTCTGGGTCATCAGCTCTGACTCCTCCTTCTGTGCCAAAACTTTATCAATTAAGGCAGTTTTTTGCCTCCTAAGCTCAGAAGAATGCTCTTGAACTTCACGCTTAGCTTTTTCTCTCAATTCTTCTGCATTACGTTCAGCCTCTGTCAGCTTTTCTTGTAGCTCCTTCCTCTTCTGCTCCTCTTCTTTCGACACCCTGTCCTTAGACTCAACCAAAACCTCCATTTCCTTCAATTTCTTATTTAATTCAGCTATAGCTTCTTCCTTCTTTTTCTCGAACACCCTAAGTTCATTTATTAGAGCCCCATTTTGCTGGCGTAGCTTTTTCCTTTCGTTCAACCAGCTCTGCTCTTGTTCAGCGAAAATACTCACAACTTTCTCATTGGCTTTAGCATCTTCATGCCTCAAATTCTTCAAGTTTTCAATTTCTCTCTCAGCATTCTTGAGTTTGCGGTGTCCCCCATTTGGACTGTCTTTCTGAACTTTCCACACAAGCAACCCCAAGAGCTGAGCACTCCCTTGAAGCATACAATCACGGATTTCTGACCACCTTCCAATTTCAACGCAAGGTTTTGAGAGAGCTTGGAGGGCAAAAAATGCACAAGAAACACCAAAATATAATGGGTACATAGCATCACTCTTCTCATCAGACCCATTTATGCCTAAACCAGAGATTTCCTTCTCACCCATTTCTGAGATTTGCTTCCTCGGCTCTGCAATTGAAAATCGTAACTGAGAAAGACTATGATTTAATGGATCATAAATGAGAAACAAATATGCCTGGGACAATGATTGACATTTTATTTTGCCAGTACAATTAGTGAGAAAAAATAGGAAAGATGATGCGTGCACAGAATGATTAAACTATAATTTGCCCATATAACATTGAAGAACTCACTGTAACCTGCTGAAACTCACAGACAGTACAGTAGTAGAGCAGACTAGAGAATTTGTGGCTTCAGAATTATACATTTAAACGGAGATGTTAACGCCACATGTCACATTAAACAGGAAAACTCTGTATATGATGTGAAAGACATCGTTTATAAGTGGCCATTGGTCAGAGAATGCCGAAAGTAAGTATGTCTACACGTGCGAGACTGCACATTTATCAGTTGAAAAGGGAATATCTACAATAACAGAATAGGAGAAAAAGCTATGAAATTTGTGCTCACTGCCCAGTTTTTCAGTGCGAGTCCAGTGACCTATGTTGGCCCCACATGCTTCCCTAAACTTTCTTATTTTTCCACTTTCCTCCTTTTCTCAGTGACTAATCTACACTTTTAGCCAAAAACAGAAAACGACACGAGTGGCAGTAAATCTCTCGTTAGTTTCTTCTAAATATTTCAGAAGACAAGGAACTTCAGATAAAAATTATACATTTATCAATATATGGACAAGAATAATACTACATTTTCAGTATTAAAAATATAAATACAGTAGTACAATAAAATATATCTGTGGGGCTGGTGGGTAGCTAGATATTACTTCACTCGGTGTGACAAATGACAACGAATGGAGGTGAGGGAATTTTGTGGTGAGAGAAACACAGAGTCGTAGGCAATGTTGCTACCACGGATCTCGAATTTTTAATACTGTGTATAAGGGGTCCATGTAAATTGACTTGTATTCATACCCTGATTTTCTTTCGCGGGTTAGCTCGGATCCCGATTTGATATGGGATTGCAGTGTTCTTTCATGTTGCACGAGTGATGAGTACAACCACTTTTGTTTTCTTTTCTACCCCCCAAAAAAGATAAACCTTATCATTGAAGATAAGGAACGCCCATTTTCAATGACAAAACAAAAGGGATTAATTTTCCAACTACCCAACAAGCATGACAAAAGATATTAAAATAGTCTCATATTACCTCGCGAATCTCAAAGCTGATGATTTTTTCACGGTGACATCGAATGTAGAATTAATATGGTTTGGGTCTACGTGAGAGTGAACTCCACAGTGAGTTTCTTAGTCTCTCTTCTCTCTAAGAAAGAATCTTATTTTAAAATTAATGTGTCTAGAGAAGGTAGAGGGGGACTTAAGGTCTCCATAAGTGGGTCCTCAAGCACATTAATCTGCCACCCATTATCATGCTTGCATGAAATGCTTGAAAATGAATATGACATTATAACAGGAAGATCACCGTTTGGATCAAGAGACATTGCAGGCTTGTGTTTGTAAAAATGGCTGAATAAAAAAGTCCCTTCCCTTTTGTTTATATACAAACGAGCCTAGTTGATCCAAGGGAATACCGCCGTCTCTATAATTGTATTTCCACCGGCTCATAATTACGAAAAAATATATGGAGATAAGTTGAGCCTAGTTGTATTCTTTGTTTGGTTTAGAAATTATATAGAGAGATTATTCAAATAAGCTAATTAGCCCATATATATCCAAGGACATCTATGTATTATGTGAAACTTTAATTAGTTACGTAAGTACCTCTTAATGTATGAAGTACATGTTAATAAAGTAGAAAAAAAAAACAAGGGAGAAATAAGTAACATGCACGAGAAGTAAAGTTACTGCTCTCTTTTATTTACTAGTAAAATATTTAGGTCTTTATATTGATTTATCTTTTCCTGCTCAATATAAACATGACTGGCATGGTATTTTATTTTTAAAAGGGAAATTATTATTTTCTCTCAAGACATGCCCAAATATATGCATGGACTGTTTATTTATTTTAAAAAAATTAGATGCATGTTTTCTAGCAGTAGCAGGCCCTAGATTAGCGGTGTGAAAATTTAAATCATTATAATTATAGGAGAAAATCTTAATTCATTTGTCTGATAATTTATAGCAAATATTTTAAGTTAATTTTACTGTATTGTTGTTGGAAATTTGATTCATGAGATTTAGATAAAAATTATTGCATTGGTGTTAATTTTCTCATTAAAATTGTACATATCATATTAAAATAATTTGTATTTTAAAATGAGTAAATACCATTTTAATTCCTTATTTATTTTATTTCTTAAAATAGTCTTATAGTTGATTGAGAATTGTCACTTTTAGTCTTCCCGAGTCAATGAAGCTTATCTTGAGGGATTACATATAGTAAAAGTATCAAAAGTAAAGAGATTAAAAATGATAATTTCCAATAAATGGAAGATGAAAAGTAATAATTTCCAATAAATGAATGACTTTTTTAAAAAATTAAAGAAATGAGGGATTGAAATAACAATGCAGTGATAAGTCAAGGATCAAAATAATGTTTTTCTCATTCTAAAATATTATAATAGGAGGAACTAGAGTGGAAGTGAGGAGGACAAAAATAAGAAATGTGAGGAGAAAATAAACAAATGGGAAAAAAGAAGTTACTACAGAGGTCTCTTTTTTTTTTTTTCTCTTGTAGGAGTTACATATAATAGGAAAATTAATTAATTAGTTCTTATAGTTTTCATCAGTTTGTAGATTGGTAGACTTTCTTTATTTTTTTAAATCACTCCTTATAATTTCAATTTCTTATAAATCTAGTCCCTACTGTTATACTCATACTAATACCATTAAGTTTTGGTTGAGTTGGTGGCTGACATGGCAATCTTAATGCCACTTTGGCTTATTCAAACCTTCTTCTAATGCTATCTTCTTCTTCTTCTTTTACTACTACTTGAAAAATCATGGGGTTTCAAGCAGACGATATGCACAAAGCTATTTCCTGATGAACTGAAAGAAACAAAAAGCTTAATCCAGTATATTTGGAGCTTTATCAAGTATAAAAAAACAACCTAGTAGAAGCTCTTGTGAGGCTGACGATTTGGGAAGCTTCCATTTTCTTCTTCTAATCCATCCAAACTTTGAACTGTGAGAGGGAAAAAATTGAGCAATAGGTTTTTGGGGAGAACATTTGACACGAAAATGGAAGAGAAAAAAATATAATTCAAACTCAATTGAATTAAAAAAAAAAAAGTATCATCTCTAGCACCTGCGTTCGAAATATACAATGCATGACACAAAAAATATCCAAAATTAACAAGGCTCTTTATATTAGCAAACCAAATGGACAAATAAAGGGATACTAGAGAAGAAACTATTTGAGAGTAGCTTATAAACTAGGTTGCAAAGTGATACAATAAAAAAAATAAAAAAAACCTTGCAAACAAAAAAGAAACAAATACATATATATCAACTTTCCTAGCATTATCATATGTGGATATGAAAAGGCACTAGTTTTGTTGTTTCAGCACGGAGAAACGTAGGCAAAACAAAATCAAACACTCACTCACATAGAAAATGAAAGAAATTAAAAGACGGTAGATATTTGACGATTTAGAAGAAGGCACTGAAAGGAGATGACCTTTTTCTTGTTAATACCTTTCTTCCAACCCATAAAATGTAGGCTTATCAAATGGTCAGCCTCACATGAAGACAAATCAGATAGCATGAGAATAAGGTTGGCAGAGCGAAAGTGGGAAGAGAAGGAAGGTTCGCAGCGGCCAAAGTGGGAAGAAGAAGAAGTCAGTCAACCAGCCAAAGTGGGAAGAAAATAGTCATGTCAGTTAAAATTTAACAGCGTTAGTATGTGTATAACAGTAGGGACTAGATTTATAAAAAATTAAAAGTGTAAAGACTGATTTAAAAAAAATATATATATAGGGACCAATTTACAAATTGATGTGAATTATAAGAATTAATTAATTAATTTTTCTTATATAATAATACATGTATGGATTAAGTGAGATTAAATTAATATTCAAATAAAAAAAAAATACTCATTATGAGTTCAGTGAATTCAAAATTCTAATAATGCAGGGGCATAACATTATAACTCAATACTATATCATACCAATTTAAAAAAATCCACCCTCAAATGCATATGGTTCCGTGGTTGTTCTCTAGAATAATAGTCTTTGTCCAATAACAAATTAAAAGTTAAAATTATGTTTTTTTTTTAACTAAAACATTGTTATATGTTTTACTTATTACATATTATTTGACTAATATAAAATAGTCATTTTTTAAATATAAAATAAACTAAATCATAATTTTAAATTATACAAAATATTATAAAGTTAGAAATTTAAGAAATATTTTTAATAAGATATTTTTAAAGAAATTAATATTATTTGATCAAATTTTAATAATAAAAAAAATATAATTTAAATCCTGAAAGAATAGGAAAAAAAAAGTAATGTGTTTTAAAAATAAATAAAATTGTTCGTGAGTTGAGGTGGCATATTTATGAGCAGGACCTATGCATTTACTATGCACCCTTGCACATTCAATCTAAGTCACGCTTGCGGCTTCGAGTTCTCTTGGTGCATCAACCATTTTCGACCTCTTTCTCCAACCTTTCCATCGTTTTGTTTCACATATTACATTTCACGGAGAGCGCGCTTTCAGAATTGCACCAAACGCCTCCAAATTTTTACTATCACCCGTAAAAATTTGAGGGAAGCTGAATAATAAGTCTGTCGTAGACGGCTCTTCTTTCTACCCTGATTGATTCACCGATAGGTGAATGCAAAATGGAGGACTTGCCATTGCCATCTCTCTTCGAGCAAGCCCGGAAGATTCACACGACGGCAACGGAGTCTGGGGCTGATCAGGTACGCCTGCGCTAATGGTTTATTTTCTGTTTCACTGCTTAAGTTCGACTTTGGACATGATATTCTTTTGGAGTTGTTAATTTGATTTTTTCTTTTTCTTTTGGGGGGGGGGGGGGGGGGGGTTGTTGTTCAGGAGCTTGTGAGGAAGGGCTGCGAGGCCCTGGAGAAGTGCGAGGATATGATAAATAAGCTGGGTTTGTTCTCGGCAAATGAAACCAAAGACGATATTAGTACCACAAGTCTTAAATTTATTCTGGTAATTATTGTTCTCTACTTATTGCTATGTTCTGGGATTACATTATTGTTGAACATGTAGATGATGACATGTCTCTTTTACTTGATTTTGATTTTTGGTTAATCTGTTACTTTTCTGGTTTTCTCTTTTTCGCTTATGAATCTTCGTAATTTTACTTTTCTTCTTTGTTTTACTTTTATATACATGTCAACAATAAGTACAGGGGAACAATGATATACTTTGCGTCTTTAGCTTACAAATCTTTGTAGTTTGTTTAACTTATGGGAGCATGAAAAGAAGAAACATGTAAAGTTTTGTTTATCCACTTCGGAAGAATAATTAGTAAATAGGCTAACATATTTATAATTTTATTTTGATTGTTGATTATGAAGAGAGACAAAAGAGTTGGACTGACAATGTGTTTTCTGAAAAATGATGTTGAAGGAAAATGAATAGTAGTATGATAAATATTATTTGTATTTAAGAAGAAACTCAAAAGATTTGTACTAAGAATTTGTTTATAAAGAGAGCCAAATTGAAGGACAATAAACGTTAGAATTTAGAAGGTTTATTCTCACTGTTTTAATTACTGTTTAATGGTATACGATGGAAGGTGATATGACTGATATCTGAACTTTGTGTTTCAATCTCTTTTAAGTTTCGTGTTTGAATGGTTGCTTTCAAGGATAGCAGGATTTTTGCTCTAGTTTTGGAAATTTAGGGCAATATTCATTTCCCTTCGGAGGTGAAACCAATGCTGGGTAGCTTGATATAGAGGTGGAATTTTTAATGGATTTCATCATGGGAATGGTAGTTTGATTTTTTTCTCTTTTGCACCATTCAAAGGGATGTAGAACCATTGTTACTGGCAAATTAGATACCTTTTTTGTTTCTTTGAATGAGGCACATTTTTTTTTCGCTGATTACATCAACTCATTGTGAGAACATAGATAGAAATAGTAAAGTTCGGCATGTGCATCATTTAGGAGAAATTTGTTTCAGCTGTTAAACACATGGTTGCAGAAGTTAACTATGAACTGAGCTTGGTAGTTTTATTACTTTTAGCAAGATTGCTGGTTTTATTTGAATAACATTTTATAATAATCCCTCAGGTGCCATTTTATCTTGCCGAGTTGACTGAAAAAATAGCACAGGATGACAGGTTACAGGTTGTAAAGGCTACCCAGGGAAAGCTGAAGGTTAGTATTGACACATAAAGGGGGCAAAGAGAAAAAGAATGAAAAAGAAATACAGCACATAAACATACCTTGATTCTTTATAATATCCTTCAATTGAAACTTATTAAGATGAACATTTTGTAGGAATTTATCTCATTTTGTGAAGCAATGGAGCTTGTCCCACAAGAGGAGTTAGAATCTCATAAGCAAGGGGCACCAAAATCAGTTGTTGATCAGAGGGCCAGGAAGGTAAGGTTTTCTTGTAGTACATTGACATGATTTGCTATGGGGTTCAGGCACTGGCACAGCATGTTTGTATTGTTAACTGCTAAGCTTTTTACCCCTTGTAAATGTGAGTTGAGCAAACATATCTAAATGAAAAGCATTGTGTGATATAATGGAGAATTAGAGTTTACAGCTAATATAGTGCGTATTTTGGGGGCATCTTTTGTAGATTGCTAGATTTAAACGTCAAAGAGCAGCAGAGTCAAAGTTGATAGAAATAAAGGAGCGAAAGGAGCGGCGTGGGCGTTCTACAAAAGCATCTGCTTTGTCCACCCCTGTAGAGACAGGAGAAGAAGAAGTACTGGATGATGATGGAGAAGAAGAAAGAGAGGTTCTTGTCTTGATCCATTGTCTCTTATATGGAAATTATATTATTCTTCTGGCAGTCCTGCTCTAGTTTGCTAGTTCATGCTTATAATATATTCCTGTCTCCTGAGATTGGGAGGTGCTTTTCTGGCCAAAAGAAAAAAAGAGATTGGGAGGTGCTCCATGAAACAAATTCTTAGCAACTTTTCCGTTGGTCTCATCACTTTGATTTTTTTCAATTGTAGTTGATGGTTTATAGATTACTTCTGATATGATAATAGTTTCTGGCCTCTGAATTATGTCAAATAAAGCCTATTTTTGCCTTTGTGGAACCTATTTCTTGCCACCTGGTTCTCTTGTCTTAATAATTTAGCCAGAACCAAACCATATGCTTGCCTTGATGATTGTTTTCCCTAAGAATCTCTCTTTTCAATCTTAGAGGGTAAAGAAGAAGATTATAATTTGAGAAAGAGGGAAATTTTAAGATTGAAATTCTTTATATAAAGAACTATTGACTGAACCGCTGCTGATGAAGGTTTCCTGGCTTGATGATAGTTGTAGAAGGTCTTATCCATTTCAAAACCTAGTAACTTTTATTTGCGATACAGACTTTGAAGACATGCTATGCTCCTAAGATACATTTGATTGCAATTGCATTGTTCAAAATCTTTCTCTGCTTTCATTCGTTTAGCCTCATTGGATGGGCTTAAATTCAGCTTACTTTTGACCCAAGTATTGGAGTGAGCACTGATGGGAGATAATGTATAGTGGGCCTTTATACATTATTTCAGCTGGCTTCTGGAAATCAGTGTCCTGCTTTATAAAATTTAGAAAAGAACTCATTCAAAATGCATCTATTTCAGCAACCTGTCTTTAGTGGACCGATATAGATTGCTCTACAGCATAGTTCTGGTTTTTTAAACCCTTTGTTACTCTTAGTAATATTGATTTTTATTTATTTATTTTTTTTTCCAGGCATGGGTTACTACCATATCTTTGGCAATCTGTAAGGTTGGTTTCTTACTTATGTTACCGTTTTCCTTGTTCAAAGTTGTGCTTTTACTGTTCTCATGCTTTCTTTTTGCCACTTTCAGGCATTAGATCTGGTGGAAATGTTAAAGAAAGAGGAAGAGATGCTTTCTGCTATAAAGGAGAGACAATCCAAGGTAGTCAAATGCTCAGTGTCTGCCAACTTGCCCAATGCACAATGACATACCCTGTAGGCTGTAGTTATAATTTGATGATGGCATACACTGTGAAGGCATTGTCAGAATACGTTATAGAATTCTTTAAAACTTAAGCCATGTGGTAATGTAGCAGAAAAGAACACTTCGCCAAATCACCATGTGAAGACACCATATTTGGCTGTATATGAAGCACGTTCACTATCTGATGCTGAGGTTTTTTCTCCAGTTGACAGTTGGTGCTGAGTGTGCTTTTCAGTTTTTAAATCTTATAATTTATTCTGTTGGATTGGTTATTTCATTTTGTGTCAACAGAAATTAGGAATAGTGCTTTTTTGTAGGCTCACATTGCTCTTTCTATTAATTATTTCTTGTGATTTTGCCATGGTTTAGGATGGGGACAAGGATTTCTCTAAGGATGTTCTTGATGAACGTGCCAAAAAAGCAGAAGCTTGGCATCGTGATGCTGCGGCTCGTGCACGGTACACTAAACCAGCACAGCCAATCACATGTGCCACTTTTGCTCAAGATGTTCTAGAAGGAAGAGCAAAGGTTTCAGAGGCACATGATCACAAACACCAACCAGTAATATTTGGACCAGCCAGTCTTGTCAATGGAGGCCTAACAAGTGAAAGGGAAAGAATGGCGGCTCAGGTCTTCCAACCTGGTTATAGGTACATATATCCCCTTTCACAAATAAATTTGAACAATTAGCCTGACAAATGGAAAAGGTCATGAATATGGAAATAGAAATATGCTATCAACAGAAAATGTCTGAAAGAAGTTCGATTTCAATTCTCTTTCAGCTTGGTTATCTAGGATGGAGGGAGGTTATGGATGTGTGTGTGTGTGTCTGTATATCCCCTTTTATTTGTCACCTTCTGTTTGCTCTATTATTATTATTATTATTATTATTATTATTATTATCTTTCCAAAATAGCATGCAACACATTTTTTAAAATGCTGGGTTGAATATTTTATGAAAGGTTGCCAACCATGAGTATTGAGGAAGCTGGGCTTAGAGAAATGGAGATGATGAATAAATGGCAAGAGAGAAATGCGAGACTCATGGAAGAAGCCAATTCATCCTGGTACAGGGATAGGAAGTCAAGGCCAGGGGAAGAAGAAGATGAAGATGATGATGCTGTCCAGGAGAAGGCAAGAGCTTGGGATGACTGGAAAGATGATAATCCTCGGGGTGCAGGCAATAAGAAACTTACGCCATGTGGTTAAGAGGGAGGTGATTATTATAGTGTGTTGCTTTGTGGCCAGCGAATAGTTTGTTATAGTAGTTGTGTGATAAATCTTTGATTGTAATGAAGTTACAGATTTTGTAGCTAGTATTAGATTCTATAATTCCATTTATACCAAAAATTTTTTTTGTTTTGAATCAATGTTTTGATATTTTCTTAGTGTGATAAACCCCTTGGAACTCTGTTTTCCATAGTCTTTCCTAAGAGATATAACATAAATGCAAGGACTTACCTCTCATGATGAAGATCAAACAACTTAATAAACTTAGAATCAAGGTAAGGTCGAGAAACACAAGGCCTCTCTCTAGGCAATAAATCTCAATGTCACTTTTATGATTCTAAGCTATAAAACCATAGATTTTCATCACGGCGATGTAAGTTATTCCAAATACATTATAGTAACTTTCATCATGGATTAAGGCTACTGTTAATCCTTTCTGATGAGTCAAATCTTTATCAGAGGTAAGCGTAGAGCATAATCAGATCAACTTGAATGAATAGGAATACACATAACTTTAGAGAGAAGATTTCAGAAAAACGAAATGCTTAGAGAGAATTCATGAGAAAACACATTCTATTCCAACTAGGAAATTCCGAAGTTTTGAATGAATAACAAAGATTAATAAGGCTCCTTATATAGGTAGAGCAAGAGACTACAAGACAAAGCTTAACAAGGAAGTAATAAAAACGTGACTGACAGAAAAAAGCAAAAGGACAATAATGCATCTGAAAAAGCATAGGTGACGCAACACCTAAAGGACAATAATACAAAGGTGACAAACTACTTTTGGCTTGAGAAGACAAGTCGTCAGTCCTTGTTACATCTCAGGATAAGCTTGTGACTTGGAGAGAGATTGTATTCACTTAGATCAAGTGAGCTATCATTATACGAGTCTTGGAAATCTTGAAAGTCTATTTTGTTGAAAGGATTAAAGTAAGCTTCTTCGAGTTAATTGAACAAGACATCTTTATCATGCTGAGAGATGTTGGATGAGGATGGTCGGTCAGGGACAGCTGGTGGTGTGAGCCATAATTGCTTATTCCTTGAGACATATGGATCATATGTTGGAATAGTGGTAGGAGTTGGAGAGCGCTTAGGGATATGGTCCGGGATGTCCATGTCAGGGAATCTTGGTTCACCAGGAATAAAATCACCAAGATATGGTCCCATTGTTGTGTATTCCACTGAAGGAGGTCCATATAATTGTTTAGATCACTTAAGAACATTTTTAATGATTTTAAAATTTGGGTGTGATCTTTGTTGAAATTCGGAAATATATTCCATTTATAAGCATGGTCCTGGGAGTAGAATAATCCGACCTGATTTTTCCGATAAAGTTTATGGATGATGAAAATTGTTAAGGCTGTAGGACATAGATCAGATCTTTCCCAAAGTTTCCATAATCTGATGGACTCATTAATCTAGGACTTCCACCATAGAAGTGGTGAAAATCATTCGAGAAAGATCCAAACCAAGGACTTGTGATTATCACCATTGTTGAGGTGTTGGAACATCTCCATTGTGTTGAACTCAATAGCTGTAGTATAAAGAACATTTAATGACTATAAGAACCAAAGAGCATCCTCATTAAATGTACCTGCATTCAAACGAAACAATGTTAAAAAATGGGTGTCTAGGTGAAATATTTTGCAATATTGGGACAAGGGAACATTACAGAGGTAATAGTGAAGGTAAAAGAACAGAGAGGACTTAGCTAGTTTCATAACTTCAGTGGGTCGGGTAGGAATCTGGATAGTCGAAGGAAAGGACTTTTTGGTGGTTGCGGATCTGTTAATAGGAAGGGTGTATGGGTTGATTATAAGGATCAAAGGAATAGAGGTGACAAGTGTGATGAGAGAAATGGTGTTTGGCTTAGGTTGGAAAAGCATGTCAGCTAAGTGATTGGTGACTCCCTTGATGTATTTGACTTCAAACTTGTAGCATGATAACCATGCTTGCCATCTAGCCAATTGAGGGTCAGGGATGATTTTGTTCTTGAGCTCCAGAATTTTGGGGAAGGCTGTATTGTCCATTTCCACTATGAAGTGGCAATGTTCTAGGTGGAACTCAAACTTCTTGATGCCATTTTTTACGGTGAGAATCTTCTTGTACATGGTGTGGTAATTAGTTTCAGCATTGTTGAATGATTCGCTTGCATGACCACAATAGTATTACTTTCTTCCTTTTTGTTCGATTAGAATGGTGCCCCAGTGATAGTTGCTAGCATCAGTTTGCAAAATGAGTGTAAAATCAAGATCATGAATCTTCAATGGTGGAGGTTCCTTGGAAACTTCTTTTAAGTGTTTTACTGCAGCAGTTTGTTCGACTCCCCAAGTGTAAGGAGTGCATTTGCGAAGTAACTTGGATAACTGGCTTGTATACTAGGAACACTTTGGGATGAAATCTCTAACAAAGTTTACAATTATGAGAAACTATTGGATTTGTTTGAGTGAGAGATCTTTATCCAGGAGGTTTGCTAGTTGTTTAGTCAAGTGTAAGCCTATTTTATACCAGTCATTTCAAACATCATGCCCAAAAACTCAATGTGAGTTTAGGCGAGTTGGCTCTTACAAGGCGAAAGCATAAGGCCATTTTCTTTGGCTAGGCCTATAAACTGTTTTAACAGTTTGAGATGTTCTTCAATTTTTGAGAATAGGAGAGTGTCTTCAATGTAAATCAAAGCATTGTTTCGGATGAGCTTGAATATCTCAGCCATTGCTTTTTGGAACAAAGATGGGGCCGTTTTAAGTCTAAAGGGTATTACGGTCCACTAATATTAGGCATTTGGAATACAGAATGCAGTTTTGGGACTTTCATCAGGATGGATTCCAAGTTGCCAAAAGCCTGCTTTAAGGTCAAATTTAGAGAACAATTGGGCTTGTTAGGTAGCAGGATTTGGAATGAGGAACTTATCATCTCCGAGGAAAGTGTTCAGAGGCTTGTAATCAATAACCAATATTTTCTTGCCTCGGTTCTGTTCCGAACACTTGTTGACATAAAAAGCTTGGCATGCCTAGTTTGACTTAGTCGATTCAATTAATCCTTGTCAAAGAAGGGATTCACATTCTTCGCAAGCTAGTTGCAGGTTATTAGGATTCATTCTTGGATGAGTGGCCTTTATTGGATTAATGTCTTCATTTTTCTTAAATGGAAGCTTAATGAAAAACTTCTCATTTTGCCAAAAAGGATGAGGATGTTTGAAATCTGAGTGGGATTCGAGACAATGCTCTAAAAGTTGTTGTTTAATTTCTTTATATGGGGGAGGAGCGACATAAAACAAATAGAGTTTAGGGATATCGATATAAGGACTAAATTGAAGCTTATATCATACTCCTTTAGCTTCAATTTGCAATCCAGGGGATTTCTGTAACACATCCATGTCAATAAGAATGTCTTTTCCAACAATATGGCTTCTTAAAACATGTGTCCATATGACAAATTCAAGGAAAAACTTGATGTTAATTCGATGTCGAGTAATTAATGAAACTTTAAAAATTGAATCGTTGGCAGTTTTGAAATAGGATGTATGCTTTCTCCAGGCAGAGTCTAGTAATAAAGAGGGATTCATGATTATGACTTGTGAGCATGTATCAATAAAGGCAATAACAGGGAGAGGTTTAACATATTTGTTTGAGAGGATGGAGATATGGGAAGGAACTGGAGTTTTATGGAGGGTGGTAATGGTCAATTTTATAGATTGAATAGTGATAGAGGAAGGGTTCACAGAATCGGATTCTGAGTTTAGACTGTCAGGGTTAGAGAAGTCTGAGAGAGCAGGAAGAGCAAGAATGGTGTCATCGTTTAGTTCACTCTGTTCAGAGAAGACTTCTTCAAGACCCTTGTCCTTAAGAGGAATTTGCATTTCAATATGTTTAATCATTTGGATTGCTTGCTTCGGCTTGTTGGGACATTGCCAAACAAAATGACCTTTCTTCTTACAGATGTAAAAGTCGTCAGATTTGTGTTTCCAAGATTTTTTTTGTCTGCTTTTTCTGAAGTATCGCAATGGGTGATTCTTCCTTCTTCTAAAAGTTCTAGGTCAGAAGGGAGTGAAATGGGACTTTTTTTTCGATTTACAGTCACAAGACTATTTATCTTTGCATTTGATCTTAAGATAGGGTTTTTGATAGATTTTCTAAAATTTGGCTTTTTTAGAAAGAACTGAATGTGACATCTTTTGTTGCTCATAAAGCTTGTTAAGAGTGGGCAAGGCTAGCTGGTAGATTTCTCTAAGGGAGATGTAAGCCATGGGGCAATGAGGGGCTTATAGAGCTTTGTTTAGTTTAGGTTGTAACTCTTCTGGTAGAGAGGCAATAAAGACATGCTTGAGAGTGATATCGTTGAAACCATTCAGAAGATAATATCTTTCTATCGGTCATTCGCTTCATGTAGAGGTTAAGATCAAGCTTTTTGAGGAACAACATTTCATTTCAAAGTATTCCTAGTGCTTTTGTTTATCAATGAACTGAAAATCACCGATAAATTCTTCATGAATTGCACTCAGGAGAGTAACTGGACTATCTAACTGAAGAATCTGTAGTTGGCAGTATTCTCCAAGAGATTGAAACCATTCTCTAAGAGTTCTTGTAAATCTAAGGACGAACTCTCAGTTTATGTCAGTAAAGATAGCACCAATTCGAGACATATGAAAATCAATCCATGCGCCAAACTAATGAAGTTTTTCGTGCCTCTGGAATGGTTGGACATCATCAAAAGTAAACCAAGGGTCATTTGAGGGCTTAGGCGGCATAGGATTCTGATGTGTAGGTTATGCGGGCTGGGCTGTTGTTGTTTCATCAGTGTCACTGTTATCAACAACATAGGATTGGGCAGCTTCGTCTTCATCTTAATGAACAACTGGCTCATCCATAAATAAGGCAAAAGTATCTGCAAGATACTTTGAATCATCTGAATCAATGACAGAAACGTGAGTGTCAGAAGTTGAATCATAATTTGAGTAAGAATCTAAACTAGAATGTTCATCAAAACATGAGTGATCAAACTAAATGTAATCATAGGGCTCAACCATAGCCACTAAAGGAGGATCAGGAGGGAACATAGGTATTTTTTGCCTAAGGTCATCAGGAGGAGGAGAAGGTGGAGGTGATTCTGATGGTTATAAAGGCTCTTTGAAAGAAACCCCTTGTAATGGTTTAGTGTAAGATGGAGAGGCAAAGTATTTCTTTAGAAAGGCTCTGGGTGGTCTTTGAAGTGGACGAGAGGATCTGTGTGGTGGTATGGGTGTAGGTTTGGGAATGACTTTTTAGAAGATTTGGTGAGTCATCTTGAAGTAGTTAGCATAGTCGGCTTCTAATGGATATGGTGAATATGATGGAGATGGAATATACTAGGTTTGGTAAACTAATGGTGAGATAAAGGAATCATAGGCTAAAAGTGTGAAGGTCGGAATTGATAGTGTAGTGGTTATGGAAGGTGTTATTGATGGTGGTGGCGGCTTGGATCTTATGTCAGCTTCCATTTGTGCTAGTTGATCTTTCAAAATACTTGATCTTAGTTTCTTTTTTCATAAACTCAGGACCAAAGTAGTTGTGATTGATGCATTGTCAGAGTTCATGGTCTAAAGTTCGGATCTTTTGTTGTGTTTCTTGTTTGAGTTATTCAACTTATTAGGAGAGAGTGTCAACTCTTTGGTGTGTCAGCTGGTGAGACTGGGAAATGTAAGTCAACTTAGAATCAATAGTCCAAAGGACTTGATTCTTTGCAGAAGCATTCTTTATGTGCCAGTTAAGTACTTCTTCAAAAAGATGGGTGGGTTCAAGAATTCCAGAGACTAAAACTCTAATTGATGTAACATAAGGTCGGGAAGTAACTCTTTACTCATTAGTGTGGCATTCCAATAGAGGGAACAAATCATCATAGGATGGTTCTATAGGGTGAACCATCATGCATGATATAGCATTTGTTGGAGAAACTCCTATGGGCTCAAGTTTGCAAAAGGCTGGTGGAGGCTTAAAGTATAGAGAGACATTTGCAAGAGTCTCTTGGGGCTCTTGGTAGCAGCATGCTTCCTTCATTAATTCAATGAGAATGTCTTCTTTGGAAGGAGTTGTAGCAGGATTTATAGGTGACCATGGCTTTCAATCTGGGTCCCCGTCCTTTCTGAAAGGTTGGAAGGGATGAGAGGGTCTGCAAGTTTTTCTTTTCTTCTTTTCTTCTTCTTCGAGCAGTTGGTGTTTTTTCTAAGTATGTTTTTTCTGCTATCTTTTGTATTTGGCAGGGCAGTTACGAGCATAAGATCGTGCAAGCTCCTTGAAGTCATTGTCATCGGTAGAGAGGTCTAGTTTACTGCTGTCATCGGAGAAGTAAGAGGGATCATGGTATGAACAGCCAGGTTTGCACGTTTCTGGGGCTACATCCCAGATGAAATGGTCATGAATGTGTGAGACATACACGGGCTTGCCATCAGTCTCAAAGTGATGGACTGGAATGGCCCTCTTTTTGATTGCTTGGACTGGGACAGGGTTAATCATCATGATTTGTTAGAGAAATGGTGGAACTTCAAGTGTATGAGAAGAAGACTCATCAGGCTTCTTATACACGAGCTTGACTTGTCCATTTGGAAGACGGATGAGCTTCTAGGGCTCAATGGTTGCCAGGGGCCTGCTATGAACATGGTGCTGCTCATAGTTGGTGATCTAATATGTCGGCATCAGCTAGAGGAGGTCCTCTCGAGAGATTTGCTTTAAGATGTGGACGATTGTAGGCACATCTTGCCTTTATGCAATTATCATAAGGGCATCCTTAGTGTGATTTGGGAGATGCAAATTCATAACATGATTCTGCACTCAAAAAGCCATTTGGTGGTGAATCATAGTCATTACAGCTTTAGGAACTTGTTCTACACTGGTGATCTGAATATGGACTTGGAGTCTATCTTTCAGAGTAGGATCTGAAAGCTTTAGGTTGAAATCTGGGCAAATGGTGAGTATTACTGTACCGACATTGAGAGTAGTTACTGATTTTATTAAGAGCATAATCAGATCAACTTGAATGAATGAGAATACTCATTTCATTCTCTAATGAATCTATCAATCACTTGAACCTTTTATAGTCACTTTAATATTATATTTGAATTTGATACGTTTGAAATTTACAACATTTTAGTTAATATTTATAATAATTTTATTTTCTTTGCATTTGCGGTGAGTACTTGTCTCTGCTTGAATTATAAATCCATGCATTCACCATTTTGATAGATACGAATGATGAAGGTAGATCCTCATATATTTACTTATTTTCTTTTTTGAAAACTTTATTATTATTATTATTATTATTATTATTATTATTATTATTTTATTTCTTTTTATTTGTCATTTGCTTTTTGGTTTCTTTTTCATTTGAAATAATTAAAGATAGAATACGAGAAACTCATTGTATATTAGTACATTTAAATATTTACTAATTTATATAGGTCTAAATATAAATATTCTTAAAGTGCATCGATATTTTTCAACCATTGGTTATCATAAGTTATTACAACAGTTGAAGGAGAAAAAAAAAAAAAAAAGAACAGATTGACAAAACTTCAAGCATTTACAATTTTTCAACCTTTCAAAAGATCCACATGCCGTAAAGTACTGCAAAAGAATAGTTTTGCAATCAACGTTTTAATTTATTCATCGAAAAAGTTTTATTATCACCCCAATAATTTCATCTAATTCTTAATTTGATCCTTATAATTTTAAAAACTTATAATTAGATCTGTGCAAGCTACAAATATTTAAATTTAATCCTTAATATTAAAATTATATTAAATTTTACTCATATAACTAGTTATATATTATTTTAACATTTTAAATATATATAATTTATACTAATATAAGAGATAAAAATAGTTATTGAAGTATAATTAACTAATATATATGAAAAAATATCAGTAAAAATGTAATGATAAGGATTAAATTATCAATTATTTAAATTTTAAGGACTTGATTACAAATTTTAAAATTATAAAGACCAAATTATAATTTGAGTAAACTATAAAGACTAAAAGTATAATTTTCTTGATTAATATTATCCCAATTTAAAATATTATAAAATTATTAAAGTATCCTTCTATTATTAAATTTAATTTTACTAATGTAACTAGATATATATTATTTAACACTCCAAATTCACATAATTTATGCTAATAAATGATATAGAAATAAATAATGAAGTATAATTAGCTAACATATATGACAAAATATTAGTTAAAATACGATGATAGGAATTAAATTTAAAATCATTTAAATTCTCAAAAATTTAATTACAAAATTTTAATTATAAAGACTAAATTAAAATTGAGTAAATTATAAGGATTAAAAATATAATTTATTAAATTTATTTTATTACAATTAATTAGCGACTCCATAAATTTAAATATTATAAAATTATTAAAGTATCCTTCCATTATTAAATATTACGATGTTAGGGCAGCGTAACGCGTGCCCCATGACATCAACCACATGAAGATCAGGACAAGTTCCTTTGTCAACAGAATCAACGTAAAATGCAGTCTTTCCCGTTGCATATGAAAACAACTAGTGCATATGAAAGACGTATTTGTTTACTTATTTTTCGGCCAATTGTTGATTCTGTCCGAACACAGATATCGTCATAAACCCCAAGTTTTTATCATCTCTCTGCAAGTAACTTCAGAGGTATCCTTCTTAGAGATTGAAATGCACTGCTTGACATCCTTGTGAGAAATGAGAACTTAAGAATGCCTCCTCAAGTGCGTTCCATACCACATAAAAATAAAATTAGAGAACTAAGAAGGCAAAAGCCATGTTGGAGGCAATTCACAGAACTAAGAAGAGACATGCATCATAAATTGAAGGCCGTGGAATTCTTAATCACAAAATATTGCATGCAATGTAATTTCTGAAATCTGTAATTTCAATTTTTGAGCAATTGAACAATTCACATGAGAGTGTCAGATCAGAAACGCAATTATCATGAATGTATAACAATGTCTCCATATATATTCCGTAAGTAATTTCCATCAAGGACGGAAATTTCCGATGGGAAAAGAAGAAGAAGAGCAGCCGAATCACACCGAACCCCCAATTACATATACATACCCGTTTTTCCATTTATACAGATGTAGGAATAGCTCTGCACTTGTATGGTTTCCAAGCAATTACAGGTAAAAACAAGAAGCGAAGAATCCCCGAAGAAGGGACAAAAAAAGAGACCATTTCTGTGTTGAATTCAACTCCGCATGCACTGAAACCCTCTGCAAACCCATAACCATATTGCAAATAACACTGCGCACACAAACAGGTCCAGTAATAGCACCACCCACACTTGTTTCTTCCATATCTGCTTTGCTTTTTGTCGATCGTTGACCAAGCCCTTTGGTACCGACAATGCAAAATCTCTGGGGCAACCGTTTATGTCATCGCATACATCCAATTTATTCTCCATGGCATCCATGCTCAATCTTTTCTTCTTCTTCGAACTTCTGTTGGGCTGCCCAGGCGAAGATGCCGTCAACGATCTCTTCCCTTTCATTGATTCCACGCTTGCGTTTTGGTCATCCTTGTTTTCGCCTGGCAATGAATTTACCATTTCCAAATCCGAAGCCATTGATTCACGAAAGATAGGATCGAATTGAGCTTGAAAACAAAGCGGCGTGAAATCATCAGAACACGTGATAGACTTGCCTTTCAACATCTCGTCTAATCCGCACTTGATGCGATCTAAAAACCAAAGGGCCTCCGAATTCACGAGCTCTTCATCGAAAATCGCGAAATAAACAAAAGGTTCATCAATTAAGAACGTATAGGTTCTTTTCTTCACAGTGTGAGAATAAATGGAGTGGTGGAGAGGAGCTTGCGCAAGGCATTCTGCAGCTAATTCTTCGATCTGTGGCTCATTGGACCTGTGTTGGGCGACAATTGTGGTTCCTTTCGCAATGCAGGCATAATAGATGAAGTTCGGATTTGAAATCATTGACAAATCTCTAACAAAACCAGAGAAATGCGATGAACGAGCTTGAGTTGAACGAGAAACTGGGATTCAGAGATGGAGTATCAATTGAGGGGAAGCTCTTGTTGCAAATCAAAGCTTCCCACGGAATTGCCTGCATCCAGGAACTGGGTTCGATCAAGAACGAATCCTCAATCTCTGCCTCCACATACTTTGGCTCTTCTTTTGAAATTCTCAATCATCATTTCCCTCTGTTATTGAACCTAGGGTTTTGGAATGAAGAGAAATTAAAGGAAAAAAGAAAAATGAAAAGCAAAAAACACAAAACCACAGTTGGACTCGCTTCGTTTCGAAGAAGAGAATTAGAAAGAAAACGGAGCGACGATTGCCAGCGCGCAAAACCATCTAAATAATATTATATACATTATGATTACTTGATTTTTAAAATGTGATTATTACTTAAATTCCCAAATTTGTTCTAAGAATTATGATTTATAAGGTCTCCTCTATTCATCATTTTTGCTATTATTTTTTTGAAAGGATTGCAATTGACTCAACCCAAATTAAGAAATTCACTTTTTCTAGTTTTCTTCAAGGTATGAGTATGACGTTAGTTCCTCCATTGATAATGTCTTTAAAAATAAATAAATGATTGAATGGTTTGTAAATGCTTGCCATTTGAGGTATTTTTTATCCTTGAAGTTATAAGATAGGAAATTATATTTGATAGCTTTTTAGTTCTGAAAATTATATTTATTTTTTTAATTTTATTCTTTTAATAAAATCAATTACGTTTAACATCAATTTAATTATTTTTATATTATATTAAAAATAAAATCACAATCTTATGTTATAAAATGGTAAAAACTCTTTTACAAAAAGTAAAAAATAAAAATTTTCCCCTAGATACTAGACTTAGGAACATTTTTTTATCACTTTGATATCAGCTTCTCTAACAAAAATATGACATGTATAAAAATATCTTTAAAGATCTAAGATGTTAAAAAAAAAAAAAAAAGGCATATATTTGTTTTTAAAATTAATACACTTATCCTATTAAAAAAATTTCAAAATAAAATATAAAATTGAACTTATATTTGCTCCTTTTGTAATATATATAAAAATATTAAGGGAACTGTGTAATTTTTGGAACAAAAGGAATATCAAAAATAATTTAACCAAACCTTAGGAAAAACTTTAATATAACTTTTATATTAAAAAAAACTAACATAATTTACTCTAATATATGATCATATGAAGAAACTTTAATATAACTTTTATATATTTACTATCAAAATTTCAGTTAAAAGATAAGTATATACGTGTAAGGAAATAGATGCTTGAAGAGGTTAACCAATTACGTTAATCTAGTCCACTAAATGACCAAAATTAATGGATGCTTCTAACAGAATAGAAGAGCAGCTAGTTCTATTAAAGCTTCAAATATGATCACAATTACTGTTGTTTAGCCTGTCATTTTGTTTGTTGAAACCAGGATAGCTAATTGGTTAGTAATTGAAACACAGATTTAGTAAAAAAAATCAGAAGATTTTAACGTTTCAAAGTTGCCATCAATGCAAAGCACACGGTTTATAGAATATATATTAATAGTATCCTACAGCAAAGTCAAATATACATATTTTTAATCTTCACTTCAGAACATGTTGCTTAAAATATATTTGGCCAATCCCTAATACAAAAGCTTTCATTATTTCAAACTCTCCAATGAATTAAGAAAGGCATAGAATACAAAATAAATCCGTATGAAAAACTACAAGCAAGCACGTGTACAACCCTTAAATACATCAATAAAATTAAAGATAAATACACCATCATAAGGTATACTATTTAGTATTTACCTTCTTGAAACATTATTAAAGTTTATCTTAATTTTTGCCTTTACACCTTCCATTGCTTAATATATGATTCCCATTGCTGGTTTCTCATCTGAATCCACTAAGCGAAGACTATAATGAGAGGAGCAACTTCTTTAAGGCAAATAATAATATTCTTCCACAACCTGTTATCCATAACACTTCTAGCCACTTTCTTCCCATCTTTGGTTGCATAAAACTTGCTATCTCTCCATTCCCTAGAATTAAACAGATTTATCAATGTTGCTGTATGCTCATTAAGACAACCAAATGTCAAATGTCAAATAAGTTACGGCAAAACGAGTGGCCTAATCATGTCTCTCCCTTTTACGAATTTTTTTAACATATTAATAAGTATTGATCTTACATAAATGTAAGTTATGATTTTTCTACCTTTACATATGGTTTCTTATGTAACTCTAAATTTTTTTTTTTTTTCTAAATCCTCCAACATCAAATCAATGCAATGGGTTACACATGGTGTATAAGTGTTTTCTTTCCTCTATCAATTTTTGTCCAACTGTTTTGTAATTTATAACATTGTCTACTATTATTTGCACTATATTCTCCTTTCATACTTTCTCAACAACTTTGTCAACTATCTCAAAAAATTTGTCAGCAATCTTGGAAATATGAGAAGTGTCCAGTAAATATAAAAACACAGTCTCTTTAGGATTATTGACTCAAAAATTGCAAATGAAATGTCTTTTATTATCTGTCCACCCATCAAACATGATGGAACAACCCATTTTTTCACACTCTTGCCTAAACTATTTAAGCATGACATATGTGTTTTTAACTTCTACATTTAAGTATTTTTCTCTAATCTAATGATAGGATGAAGGCTTAAATCCTTGGCCATATCTTCCAATAATCTCACACATATTAATAAACTTAAGATTTTTTACACAATTAAAGGGAATGACACTTGTGTAAGACAATCAAGCCACTTGTTGGCAAGTTTCTTCCCTATTGTCCTTCTTGAACATGTGATTAATGGTGGATTTTGAGCTACCTTGGCCACTGCTATGTTTTTTTTATTTTTGGAGCTCTCAACAAATTCATGAGATCTTGAGAATTAAAATGTCCTTAAGTGCCATGAGTTTCGTCTTCTCTAACATCAACTCATTGTCTTTTCCTTTTAAATGATGCACATTTGGCATTAATAACATATTGTGAATAAAGATTTAGTCAATTTCAAGATCTATAATCTATATATATACAAATAAAATAAGCCCCATATATGTCGAAAATTTTATATGACCTTAATTAGCTTAAGATTCCATTAATTTCGTAAAAAGACATTTGTAGGTTAATTATGTGACATTTAAACTAAACTTAGATTAACAAAATTACATCATTTAAAGAAAATTCACATATTCACCATTAGCCAAGGGCTGTAGAAAAATAAAAAAAATTTAGGACTGGAGAACATGGCGCCTAGGCACTAAAACCTAAGAGTTGGTGCCCTGGCACTAGATAGTCCTCACCTGGGCACTGTGCATATATATATATATAAAGTAACCTAAAAATCACATGGCACGAGTATTCAATGGAAAACCAAGAATATGGCATATTGGACAATAGGCTAAGAAATTTAAGTCTACTAGGAAGCATTAACTTAAGCATGAGGTGTCACTCATAAGTAAGAGGTGGCATTAGGGATATTCCACCAAAACAAAACCTATTAAAAGCATATTATATTTACCTCAATATATATAATAGAAATGGGTGGTTGTTTCAGTCCATTGAGAATAATGCTCTTCAAACCAAGGTAACCAAACTACCGGTGGCCAAGTTTCTTCCAAGTTAGTATATATATATATATATATATATATATATTATATTCAGGCTTTCTTCCAAGTTGTAGCAAGCTTATGGGCTCAATGAATACCCTAAGAGGAGGTGCTATAGGGCATAGGGCCAGCCAAACCAAGAGGAAGTATGGACCAACAAAAAAATGTAAAAAAATATGTAGAAAAGTAAAATATACTAGAAGCTGAGAGGATATGGTTGAACGAAGGGATAAAATGATTTAAAATGGCATGGCAAGTTAATAGGAGAGTTCTTCATACTTAATAAAGGTTAAAGGGAATAAAATAAGTCAAAAACTTTAACAAAATGATGGGCAAAACTAAGTAAGAGGACGAAAAGCTAGAATCCTTATGGTGGCACCGAAAAATAGAGTGCAAAGTTAAGCAAGTTGTAGTCGCAATATCAGAGCTCGTGATAATGGTTTGGGCAGCCAAGTTGCTTCATCTTGAGGCATCTTCAAAGTGGAAGAGGTCTTCTATAAAAGGAAGCCACAGGTTGAGGAGAAGAAGCACAAAACAAGAATGAAAAACTAAAAAGAAAAATTCTAGTTTACGGGCAAAAACATAATGGTGCGTTAGGGAGAGTTTTCAGCAAACTATTGGTGTGTTTTAAAAGTGAGTGACACACTTAAATGCTGTAGGAAGTTATGTGTTGAGGAGTGAAGAAAGCACAAGAGGAAGAGGGAAAAACAAAGGAGGAAAATGATTGGACAAAAGTGAAATCTAAACTTTGTTCTTAAGCATAAAAATAGTGTATTTTGGTTGTCACTTCTAGTGATTTTTCCCTAAGTTTTGATGAAGTTTTGAGGATGTAAGTGACACTAAAATACCTGGAAATACTTGGGTGAGAGGGAAAGCATGTGGGTTAAAGAAAGGAGTAGAAACAAGGAGGAAAAAGAGATTAAACAGAAACCAACAAAACAAACTAGGTTTTCATCCAGAAAATGGTGCAGTTTCGATTCTATTGCTTTTCTTAAGTTCCCTCAAAGTTTCTGTGCATTCTATGGGTAGTGAGGAGAATGAAATATATTAGGGAAAGTGCATAAGCCACAAGGGAGGAAGAAGGAGAAACAAGGAAGAGGCTAAAGGTACATACATTCTCCAAAATCCAACTCTGAAAACATAGGGAGTTTTGTGCAGTAAATTAAGTAAGTTTCTCGAATATTTGTCTCTAAAATAAAGGCAATATCAGCAAGTAATGGAGGAATATGTGTGTGTGTGTGTGTATATATATATAGTTATATACCTTGCATGAAGAAATATATGTATATAGTTATATATGTTGCATGGAGGAAGAGGTAAGTGTTAAGTTGGCAATAAGAAGAAACTTGCTCCAACTAAGTATGTAAGGTAACATGAACTTTGTGGATCCATGAATCAGCATAAAAGAACTTTTTTGTTAAAAAATAAAAATATAATAATAGTAATAAAATATTATCATAAAAAAGGATATATATATATATATATATATGTCCTTTCCTATTATTAAAGTATCTATAAAAGGAAAGTTGAATATAAGTTTTGTAATTTAAGTATTGGGTTGCAAAGAGATAACAAATAGCTAAACATAAATTTTAAAATGATAAAGTTCGTTATCTAAGTATTCATTTAATTATTTTGTAAGATATTGGATGAATATTTGTTCAATCATTATTCATCTTACTTTTGTAAGAATTATCTAATTAGTTAAGTAAAATAATCAATTACTTATAGGATAATATAAATCATTATTTTTATGAAAATGGGATATTAGAAATAATGATTCTAGAAATTTAGATGGCAATACATTATTAAGAATTTATTTATTATGATAGATTAGTCCTCTGGTATCTTAGAAGCAAATATACAACCTAAGGTAAAAGGTTAAGGTACCCTCAAACAGGTAGCTTTCAACTTCTCCCTCGTAAATCTAACTTTTCTTTGAAACATTTTATTGATAGCTATGTACATATGATGTGTTTTATATGTTTGGCATATGCATGCTAGTGGGGAGACACCTGTCAAGTTTGGTGTCACAAGGTTCCCTTATGATCAACCTTCATATTATGAGGTAGCATGAAACTCTCAATTGGTATAGGATAGTGAAGGGTTAAAGTTTCCAAACAAGGCCCATCAGGTTTTGCTTAAATGAGGGATAATAGGTTTTCCTTGTATGTCATCATGTTTATAGCTTTTCTCATGTGATTATAAGTGATTTATGCATGTTTGATGTATAAGGGCTGGAAATAAAATGATTTTATTAAACTACTAACTACTGAGATTATAAAATCTCATATTTTTATGTATATTTATTATTAGGTAACCAGGAACCCAATCAGAAAGTGGGACCCAAGAATTAGCATATTAAGATGTTCTTACTTACATAAGGACTAGAATTATATTATGAGAATTTATCTTTGTAAAACCATTATGAGATTTTAATCATTTATGTATTGCGTGATGTATTGCACTAATTGATGATGATATGTACAAGAATAAATGGTTATGTTTTATTTTTTTTCACTTATTAAATCCCACTTAATGAGTAAGGGATAGTTAAAGTGAGAATTAAAATATTTATCATTTCTATACTTATTTACGCTTCCGTCAATACTACGTATAGTAAATAAGGGATGTTACATCAAACCTTTTCAAAATATATCCATTGAGAATTAATCATGGCCAATTTTCCATAGCCTAGTTGACTGCTCTCTTATGGCCAATTGACTGGTCTTTCTTTCCCTTGTTAAAAATTCAAATTTGGACATCGACAATCAACTGCTTACCTATGGTTAGTCAATTGGTCTCTCACAAAAAGCTCTCAATCAATTAGTCTTATGGTTAGTAGTTGACTGGGCTTAACCTAGATATAGCCAGTTGACTGTTGGCTAGTAGCCAGTCAACTAGAGATTCACAAAGAGCTTCCAATTAACTAAGGCTCAAGCTAACAATAGATTAAGACCTCTTAGAGGTAAGCCAGTCAACTGAGACTAAGTAACCAAGTAACTAGGACTTCTCTAAAACATCCCAAACAACTGGGATAAGAGCTGGTAGTTGACTTGCAAGGGGCCAGTCGATTGGGAACATCCAGAATTCCAAAAGTCAGTCTTCTTCAACCTTTAAGACTCAGAATTAATTTATTAATGATTTTAAACAATTTTTATTAACTTAATATTACTTATAAAGGTTCCTAAGTTATGATAATACATTGAAAAATATTTAGAACCTATGTATTATATAGAAAAACTTTTATATGTTGTTTGTTATCATCAAAACCTTAATGTCTTTACCAAATAGGCTTCTTTCATTTTCTACAAAGAAAAACATATTTAAATTTAAGTCATAGTTCAAGACATTGATCTTTTTAATTTATTTTGATAAGAAGAGAAATAATTATCCAATCTTAATAGAAGCTATGAAATATATTATACATAAGAAAAAAGGATAGAAATGCCTATTAATTAGAACTTGTACACATCTTCTTAACCTATAATAAATATACATGTTCTATCTATTGGCTATCTTGATGCAACTAAACTTCCAAAATCTTCAAATCATTAACTTTTTTATTGATTAGAGAATCTTTCCTTCTTGTGAAACATGATATTAATAATGCATTATCTTCTCTTTATGCTCACTCTTCATTCTTTAAACCGTCCTAAATAATAGATATTTAACTTACAAATCAAATAGTTAGTCCAAATAATTAATCAATTAAGTACATATTAATATTATATTTGCAAGTCATATTTTTTACATATTTATCCTCACAAAAACAATATCAACATGATCATGGAAATGACATAGGAAGGGATGAACACAGCATAAAGAACAAAAAGCACAAAGAGATTTGCTAAGAATCCTCACCAATCACATGACAAAATGACCCCTCAATTGGGAACAAAAAAATTATTGAGGGAAAGAGAGCATATTGGCTCAACACTGAACTTTGATCTTAAGGAAGAGAGGCACACAAGAAAGAAGTAAAATGAGAGGGTATTTTCATCATTTTTATTGTTACGTTCCCATATGTCAATGTCTTAAAACAACTAAAATGGGACAGATAAGTTTCAAACCCCAAACAACTTGGAGATAAGGAATGAGGCCTAACCATTGTGTCAACCTCAATTTCTTCATGTATCTCATTTTCATATATTGTTATACCTTGTTAAACTTTTTTGAAAATTTACCTTTATGTACCTTAAATTTGTTTTCATTTCCCCTAATCATTTTACTTCATTTCCTGACCAAATGGGTTATAACTTAGTTTATTAATACTAATTAAAAATATTGAGTCACAATTTCCCAAATGTTACATAAAGGGAGAGTATATTATAAAAACTTTCAAATCACATACTCAAAGGGAGCTCTTTTCTTCCAAATGGTTTTGTCATCATCAAAAGGGGGAGATTGTTGGCTCAATGATTTCACATTGCCCAATAGATTATTTGATGATAACAAATCCATTTGATATAGAGTTTTTGGCCTAAATTCCTTACTGGACTTATCTGGCTTAAATTGGTTCCAAAACCCAATTGCTTGTTAGCTCCACAATGCATAAAGACAAAATAAAAACAAACAAAATAGAACTTCATATTTAAAATGCCACTTTTAGCTAGTAACAAGGAAAGCATTGATAAAATCAAAGCACAGAAAGAAAATGGTATGTATGGTAGCATAAGTTTACTCACTCTCTTAAAATACAACAAGTTATTATATATAAAAGACAAAATCAATCAAAGCAGGAGACAAAGTGGATCTACAAGCAAAGTGATCTAAACTAGAAAAGAAAGTCAAAATGTCATATGTTTGCTATCATCTTCGTCACTCTTCTTGGCAAATTCGAAGAACAGAATCAAGAAGAAACATGCAAAAATTGGCTTTTGACCATCATTCATCCAATATAAATTGTTTGTGTTTAAGGTCATCCAAGTTAACATCTTATCACAGTGAAAATCCCTCTTTGATAAAAAGTGACTAGACGTAGGACAAAGATTATCTAAACCAATATAAATTGTTTGTGTTTCTCTCTTTATTTATTTTACAACCAAGTTTTTCCAAACACAATCACCTATACCTCAAAATTTATAAAGTCACTAAAAACAAATTTCAAACACCTAAAAGAGATTTTTCAATCGCCTAAAATATCATTTTAAGCACTTAGCTAATACTTTCAACAAGTGTCATCAATATTTTGCAAAAAGTTTTAAAAGAATTAAAAATATATCGGAGCACATATTCACCTCTTATAGGTATACTGTCATTTACTGCATCATATTTCATGTTTAAGAGATAAATATAAAATGTAATTTTATTGACTTACTTAATGATTTTTTTAATTATTTTATTATTTAGATGACACCAAATTTATATTTAATGAGATAAAACTTATTATGCTCTAATAAATTAAAAAAACACACACATCTAAATTTTTTGTAACAAAAAGTTAGATTTCCAAAAAAAATGCAGAATAAAATGTATAGGAATACAAAGAGTTTTTCCTACATTGAATCCAAGTTCTCTAAATTTATACTATCATGTAATACTTTCAACAATGTAGCATCAGACAAAATAATTTTTTTAAGAAATAAAATTATATTTCTTGTATGTTCGGTTTTAATGTGTAATATATTTGATTTCTACTAATGATATATTTTTAACTTTAGTTGTGCATAAGGGTTATTCTCATAGCCTTTGTGAAACAATGACATTGTAGACGACTGTTTTACATGTACATTTTTATTGGATAAAAAAACACCCAGGCATATATATATCTTCTTACAAGTAAACAAAATATGAAACTGGCTTCCTAGATATTTCAATCTCAAAATTTGTTCTCCACAACATTAAATATTAGCGAATGCCACGTGACGGGACCGAATTCCACACATTAGATGCTATTATAATAATTACGATGCTTTGAAAATAGAAAACAAATGAATCAAATCATGCCCACCCATGGGCTCCAAGAGGGAGGGACCAATCCTCAATGCCAACGTAATCTGGGCTGCCACCTGGAATCCGCCTAGACTGTGGGCGAGTCCCATTAATTTTTGGGCTTGGGCTCTTCGGAAACTTGTAATTTGACGCTCCTCCTGCAGAGCTTGAGGAGTCACAGCCTGACCCAATACCAGGCCCTCTCTTTGTGGATGAGTTCCACTGAGGCCCAGGTGAGCCATGTGGCTTGACCGGGCCTTGACCTCGCACCTTGGCCTTTGCAGACTGGGTAGGAGCCATGTAGCTAGGTACATTACCACTGAGTTGTCGCTGGTGTTTTCCGTTGGAACTTGGGCTTGAATCAAGAAACTCTTGGTTCATTAATCCCATAGCGTTGAAGTTGCTTGAGCCAAGAGGAGCCACCATGTCCATTTCCACTGTCTTTTCAGACATGTCATCTGTAGTGGTAGTGGTTGCAGTGGCAAGGGTCATGTATGGGGTCTCACGTGGCCCCACGTGCCTAACATTGTGTGGATGTGATGACATCCAACGCTCCAACCAGTTCCAACCCCACTGGGCCTTTTCTCGCTCATTGGTATATGTTCCAACATCATCAACATTCGGGTCTGTCTGTGGATATTGCTTCTGTTGTTGCTGCGAAGTGCAAACAATATGGGTTTAGAGTAAAACGATGACAATATTTGGTGCTCTTTTAGGTATCAAGAGCAGATTCCTTAACCTGATAATTGAAAGCGTAAGCAAGTGCTCTCTCCCTCTTCATTGCAGCTTCATGTTTCCTCAGATCATTTTCCTTCATTTTCTGGCTACTTTGACGCCTGTTTTCCCACCTATCCATGTCAGTCCTTCTTATGGGGCTCATAGGCTTTGGCTCTTGTTCCTCAAATTCTCTCTCCTCGTACTCTTCCACTCTCTTCTGAAGCTTCTCCTGGGTCAACTGGAATCTGCGAGCTCTTACTCTTGCCTGTACTCGAACTAATGCTTGCATACAGCGCATTGTCATTTGTGCTTGCTTCCGCACATTGTGCCCCCTCACAAGTGCTTGCAGCCTCACCAATCCCTTCAAAGCACGCAGTGCACGTCGAGCCTACAGATTTTGATAGTGAATAACAGATTTAATTATTGGCCTTAGCTCGGCAGTATTTAGTTTATAGTTCTTATATAATTGCAATATTTGAAAAACAGAATACCAAAAACACACATTTACAATAAAGCTTAATTTGTAGCAATCACTAAGCAGGCCAGAAGGGTACAATATTAATATCAGTTAAGGGGATCATCTGAGTTAGTTGTGTGTAATCAATGTATTTGGGAAAACACAAACAGACCAGATAATTAAGTGATTAATACTGAGCAGTTGACAGAACTTCTAGTTATGGTAAATGGGGTCCCCCCAACCCCTCTTTCCCTTTTATCACCCCAACCTGATAAGATAAGCACTTACCTTTGTTCTAGAATATTTTCATATACTTGGTAATTGCCTTTGCATACAAATGTTTTCGATATAGGTTAACTGATATAATTTAGGACTGAAGAAACTAGACGCTACTGCCCGTCAGTGCCAATCATTAATTCTTAAACGTGCAAATTTAAAATTATTTTGGGTAGGTGACTTCCTTTAATTAAGCCCACCCTGGACCAAGGAACCGCGAGGTTACATTGTGATACAAAATAAGAAACCATATAGGGTGATCTCAGACAGTGTCTGTACCAACTACCAAGTAAAGAAAATAGTTAATTGAATTTGCATGGAAGCAGAAAGTCAATAAGAAGGTCTTACTAGGTAGCCTCTGTAGTGTGATTGAATAAGGGTAGCTGCCCTTTCTTCCTTAGAGTGGCGTCCATAACCTGCCAGTCGAACCACTCTTGCTGCCGCTTGAGCAGCAGCAACCGCAGCTTCAGCAGCCGCAGCAGTGGCCGCTGCCACGGCAAGGGCATGGTTTCTATCTTCAGTCACTGGCATGGATGTGATACTATTGTCATTGGTGACATCAGGAGAACTCTCTGGAGGAAAATGCTGAAAAGACACCACCTCTGGCACTTCAGGCTGCCTTTTCTCTGCATAGTCCTTCTGAAAACCAAGCACTTCCCGGCATTCAGCTCCCAATTAATCAGCAATCATTGTGAAAATTATACAAGGAAAAGTATCAAACAGAACGTGTTAAGATGATTGGGATCACACATCGGAAGCACATGATGATCAAGATGAATGATGTGATGTTAGGTGGCATGATAACTATGTGACATGAATACTAGCATAATTATTTGATACATGTTGACATGATTGGGGACCACACATACACATGGTTACTTACCGTATTGGTTCAGATGGTCCTAATTACAAACAAAGGGCCAGGCAGCTCAGCATTTATATATGTGGGTGCGCATAAAAGACAACAGACACAACTAAGATATTCACTTACTCAGAATTTGATGGTAGTATCAAGATTAGCAATTTCTGTTTTCTTTTGGAGTGGGGTAATTGGGGGAGATGGGTTAGTCGCCAATTGAATTCAATAATAAACAATGATATCTGACTAATCAGTCCGGAGGAAAGTGCTTTATATATAGATGTAACCAAAACAGTATTGAATAAAAGAGATATATACCTCAGCCAATCTACATATAAATATATAAAGACAACATATAGTGACAGGAAACGTTGGTGTTAAATTGTCAATAAGCGATTAATGACTCAATGCGTAATCTAAATTGTTAGAAATGTTATTGAATGGATCCCTTGATTACCCTCAAATATTACCATTTTCCTGGTTTCAAAAAGTATGAAATGTCAAAATTCTGTGAATAAAAAAGTAAAAATAATAATGAATGCCATTCAAGCAAAATGGAGCACCTTCTAAATTATTTACTAAAGCATTTGAAAAAGAGATAAAAATTAACAGGGGACTAATCACCTTCTTCGTCGGAGCCGACGAGTCCTTAGAGGACGATTTGAAAACTCTTTTCATCGACGAGAACCATCCGCCTCCTTTCTTCCCCATCTCCGGCGAAAAGATCGGCTTCTTCTTACCATCACATATATTACAAATTCATCCATGTCAGAACTAGGAATATACATTCTCAGCAACCCCAATATCTCGAAAACACACATTACTATATACTAATAAATCTATGTTACAAAATTCCAAACCCATACAAACAGTCTTAGATACACTGAAGTACTGAACAAGGAGAATGATCACTGAAACAAACCTGGGATATGAATATCGGTGTTTAAGATCACTTGGCTTGAACCTTTACATATTGTGTCTGGCATGTTTGAGATTCATCCCAAAGTAATGTTGGATCATTTGGGAGACGAGAATGCTTCAAGAGAGAGAAACGGAGAAAGAGATTAATAACTGTAAGCCCGCGCAATCGCCGTTGGTATTTATCACATTCACGTTTACGGGCGTTAGAGAATGTTAGACCCCGTAGTAGAGGCCAAAGACGAATAGAGTACTTACACGTCACCTAAGTCTCTTCTTGGTGCTCTTACCCTCATAGTTAAAAGCAAAACAGTAATGCCTCCTCTCTCCGGTTACGTAAATTGTTGACGTGGCTCTACGTGAATTTATTCTTTTAAATTATTTTTATGAAGTCATATTTTATTTTATCCTATACTATGTGTATTTATTTATTTATTGGGTTTCTTAGGAATGTGCGAGGATGAGTGTAGGTGGGGTGGTAAGTGCTAAGTATGTATGTGGCGTAGATATCAAACATTTAGGCTTCAAAAGCTATTGGTGTTGAAAAAAAGAAACAGGCTATCATTGTTTTAAGGTTGGGTTAAGTTTTAGCTTGAAGGTTACTAAAGAATGGTAGTTAACAAATTTATGTCATCGTGTACTAAAGATGCAATTGCTCTTTTGCCAATCGTTGAATAATCCAGATAATTCATGAGTGGGATTTGTACTTCAATCTCTTTTTCTTTTTCTTTTTTACCTTTTTGTGGATAGTTCATTCTTCTTTTTATCCCATCATCTTCTATGCTATTTGCAGCTTAGAATAACCAAAAAATATATGACATGGCTAATGAGCATTGAAGTTGATCAAATCTTTAAGACGTTATTAAATTTTTAAAAGTTTAAATTTGTAATTTAGTTATAATTTTTTTAGAATTAAACCTAAAGTCCCGTTTGCAACTTCTTTTTTAAAAAGAGGTTTACACTTTTTCTGGCAAAGTAAGTCATTCTATGTGCTATTTTCAATTTTTTTTTTTTTATGATTACAGGGATTTTTTACTTTGTTTTGCTAATTCTTTTGGAAGAGAAGTTATTTATTTTTTAAAAAAATTCTTTTAATTAGATGAAATGTTTGGTCTGACTTTTAACTAATAAATTGTTTTTAAATAGCATTAGAAGTAATTTTTTATTGCAAGGTGGAAATAAAAAATTGAAATTTATTGTTACAAAAAGAGGAACCTATTTCAAGAGATTAATCCATCAAACTCTTTATATTTATAAGCCGTTTTTTGAGCAGAAGCCTCGACGTAAAACTCGTATTAAAAATTCATTACAAGCCCAAACAGACCCTTATTTCGTAGAAACTAACGGCCTAGTTATCCTCTAACCAATTATATATGATGCGACTATTTGATATCTCTTACACATGAATACCGTGTTCATACAGTGGACAAGTTTATTTGACCATCCAAACATTTTATTTGGTTGTTGTAAACCACGTCAGTTCATTTGACAAAATAGAAATCTAAACCTAAACTATTTTACCAATATTACTGATCCGTGAACAAATCAAGTCTTATCTTGTTCAGTGTATCACTTGGTTTTCTTGCTTCATGACTTCACTCGCCTAAATATATATTATCTCATTGGTTTGTTTTAGAATAAACGAGTAAGTTTCTTGTGCACTTATATTGTCTATTAGTGACATAATCTTTTATATGCCGATCGATCATTGAAGTATGATATCTTTCTAATTAGTTATAACGGAAATTAATCACATTAATGATATTATACATGGGACTTCACAATCATTCGAAAAAATACAAAAGAAAAAGAATATTAGTATAGTATATAAGATATCAATATAAGTTGGCATATATAGAATAGATATGTGCCTTTTAACTATGGTCTTTCGAGTTCAAATATGTAATGGAATAGGAATTGAAAACATTTGCCTAAAAAATTTTTCCCAATTTGAGTTGGACCAATTTAGATTGTACCATAGGTTAAATGATTGATATATGAACAATAATAAAAAATATATATATAATATATAGGATATTGGGAAGTTGGAATCCGTAGTGAAATAAAAATAAAAAATATTTTTTTTAGAGACCTTTCTTAATTTGGACTGGACTGTAAGTTAACATATTGATATTATAAATCATAACAAATATATATATATATATATATATATATATATATATATATAATATTGGGAAGTTGGAATCATGTGAGCGAGGAGGAGAAAGTCACGAGCTAGTACCCTTCTAGCACGCCAACGTTAACGCCAAGTAAGCTGGCCTGTCAAAATTCGTGCATTTCCATTAACTGGTCCCACACTTTAGAATGTGAGCCTGTGATTCATGCTATTGGTATCGCAGATGACGATAAAAGTGTCAACAATATATGCCCCATTAAAAGATGCAAAGCAACTTTCACTTACCCCGTTTTCATAGGTAAGAGGTTCACAGAACGAAAGGATTGAGCGGATATGATGCTGATGCTTGCCCAAACTGTTATCCATTCATTTAACATTCGTCATCTTCTACGTATGTTCACTTATGTCGAGTTATACATGATCGTGTGTGGTAATATTTTTATATTACTTTTTTTCTAAAGTAAAAATAATAATGAGAATAAGAACGTTGTGCATCAAGTGGGTTAAATTCGTGAAATAATATGGCGTATTACTTTTTTTTTTATTACTTAACTGTGAACTGATATGGCATGAGGGTGTCTTATGAAAGAGAAAACCTAATCATCCGATCGGGTTTTAGTTAATAAAAAAAAGGTTTGAACTTATTTTTTGATCAAATTTTTTATTTAAATTTTTATTTATTATTATTTATATAACTATATATAGAGACATCATAAATATAAATTAGTTAGTATACTATCATAATTATTTAGATAAATGATACTAGTTATTATTTTTTTACTAAAATATCACATCACATTAAGTTATAGTGTTATGTATAATTATCTTGAATTAAAAATAAACTAATCTCACTAATAAATTTATATTTTACACATTTAAGATTAGATAATTTATTTTTAATATCTTAAATCTTACATTACATTCTTTTTTAGTAATCAAATTAAGTTTTTTTTTATAAATAATAAGTTTTTTATTAATAAAATTTGATCCAAACTCTTTGAACTCAGGCTATATTTTTAAAAAATATAAATCTTACCAATTTTACAAGATAAATTTTTTTAATCAAATGTTATTTTCTCATATAGACTTATCAAATTAAGTAGATTTTTAAAGTTTTGATTACATCATCTAAAAAGACACGTATGCGGCATATATAATGCTCATAATTAAGTATCTTTATCTTATACGTGATGTTCACTTACATCAAATTATACTTGATGACTATGACTCGGAGGTAGAAACTTGATCTTTTCTAGGTTGTTAAAAAAAGAAAAAGAATTCTAATGTCATTGATTAGCACGTCAATAGATTTTTTTTTTAAGTACATACTTATATTTATCAAACTTATAATTTTTGATGGGTTTGAATTTAAACATTTATTTGTGTAATATAAAATATCAAAAATCAACATACAAAACGGAAAAGTGTTTGCAATTAGAATCCGGATTTATGGTTGGGTTTCAATAACTGAGATTTGTTTTCTCTGCAGTTAATAATTTGATGTACTTTGATAATGATTACGCGCAGATGGATGAGTCGGTTGAAGGAATTGAGCATTTGAGCACATAGCGAGGTGAGACAGCACAGCTGGATGAGATAAGAGCATATATCTTTTGATTATTGTTGAGCCGTGATCTGAACATGCATATATAATTACCTACTTATAACGGAGTTATGAATATGGACGACGCTTCTTGGCTGCGGTAGAGAGAGAGAACAAGTTGGGGTTTATCGAAAAAGGGTGCATTCGGAAGGAGAGGAGTCTGGTTCATGTTCCCTCCTTTTTGGTGAGAAGCTCCTTTCATCATAAATATGCTGGGAAAAATTTAGAAAAACTATAGGATTTGTTGGAAATGTCAACGTTCATAACCTGATCCTTTTTTTTATGTTTAAAAGATGATGACTTTTTTTTTTTTTACAAAGACTTTTTTTCATATTTAGTGGCATATATATATTATATAATTTTTAATAATTTTATATTATATAATTATTTAAATTATGTCTTATTTATGCCATTATAAATTATAAGTTTATCGTTATAGTTAAAAATCTATAAATAAAGTTATATATTAAAAATAAAGTATTTAAGCTTTTTTTTTTTTGCTTTTTTTTTTATATATTTTTTATTATTTTTACACTAGTGTTATAAATTCAAATTTTGATTATACATATTCTAAGTTTCATAATTATTTTAAAAAGTTTATAGATTTTTTTTAAAATTTTAAATAGTCTTTTTTTTTAGATTTAAGATTATGCTGTGAAACGCTTTTGTTATATATTTTCAGAGAGTCACCAGAAAACAAAAATAATTAATTCTTATAATTTTTTAAACAATTTAAAAATTAAAAATTTTGATAATAAACATTTTAAATTTTTTGTCCATTCTCCAAAATGTTGTGCTTTATTAATTGCATGGGATTGTCACCTCACAATCGTGCCAAAATTACTAATATATCCTCATTGTATTTCTTGTTTCATGCAGTCGATCATAAATCATTAGGAGGACTTGGTATTAGGGTTGTAATCCGTCAACTTGGTTTGGTCTGATTGTTTTTGGTTGAGTTAATACATATAAAATAGAAGGGTTTGAGTTCTAAATATTAAATTCAATCTCGAACCAGATTCATCCCGACTTTTATATATATATATGTTTTAATGAAAATAATAATATTTTTATAAAAGAATTTTTTATTTGTTTTATATATAAATAATTTTTATCAACATAAAATATTTAATTTATTACATATTAATTAAAATTTTTTAAATTTTATATTTAAATTTGAAACAAAAATATTAAAAAATTTTATTAAAAAAGGTCCAACTCAATAATCCGTCCCAATTATGTGTTGGGAACCATATGTTAGACTCCGACCCAATCCGACATAGCCCAAGATATGTACACCCTTATTTGGTATGTTAGTACATTTCACCTTTTGGTAAATAAATTTGAATATTTTGCTTATAATCACGAAAGTATATGAACTACGGATGATAAACAACTGTTTCTACGGACTGTGAATTCTGTTACCTAACAATAACAAAGGAGGAAATAGAATAATTTAATTAGGTGTTCAATGACGAAGAAACAAGGTATTCAACTACTGAATGTAATCATGAGCCATTAATGTTTCTTTACATTTAATTTAGGTTTGGTACAACCGATTCATTTGGGTGACATCTCATTTTTCCTGCTCATGAGAGTGACCATGCGAGCGTTTTCTAGATAAAAACAGATAGCTTTTTGAAATACGACTAAAATATTATTTTAATTATTTATTTATTAATTATTTTTTAAGTTAATTTTTTTTTTATTTTTAATTTTTATTTGACCTCTTGTTATTAAGTAGTCTCAAGTTATCTCTTACTTATGAATTTTTTGATTTAATCTTATATTAATATAAAAATTAATATATTTAGTATTTCATTTTCAATTTAAATTTAAATTAAATATATTAATATTCATATCAGTTATCAATCATATTAAAAAATTTTCAATTATATTTAGATTAAATATATTAATATTTATATTAATTAAAAACTAAGTTGAAACTAAAAATTAATGAGAGACCAAATTAAAATTAAACACATAAATAATATTTTGCTCTTTGAAATAAAATAAAAGGATGGCTGCACCCATTTTTAAATTTTGATTTAATTTTAATATTATTAATTTATAAATAATTATAATTGACCTTCTAACTCTAATAACTCTCCTCTTGCCTAAATTAATGTTAACTTAAATTATGTCAAATTACTTATATATTCCTTTTTTACAGATTAACACTTATATAGACATATGACGATTTTTAGTTGACTCCTCCTCGGAGGTAATGACGATTTTGAGTTCCATTTTCAATTAAAGAGACTAAATTAATTAACAAAATTCGGTTTACATTTTTTTTTTTTTGAAAAGGGTCGAAATTCAGAAAGACAAAAAACAAATAAATGTAACTCTGGAAAAGAATTAAGCAATACAGCGTATATTTTCTAAATTCAACAGAAAATAGAACCGCCAACATACAATATCAGGGCTGTTCAAGAAGATAAAGATCGAAATCCAGCAGGACACTTTAATTAGCAAGTCAATCAACAAATTGATATACCTTATAGCGTATGGGTAATTTCAAATTGACATACTGCTGGCCTCAATATCATTGGCCCAATATATTGTATACGTTTGATGAATAATAAGCCCAAAAGGCTAAGCTCAGTCTGTTTGCTTATTTAAAAAAGTGACCGTTTAATCATTTGAAATGACATAACATAAAGACAATTAATGACAGTAAGTAAATTTTATATTTGCACATGTTCAAAATTAGAAAATTTAAGATTTTAATGCTATCTTTATTTTGATAGCCGTTTTTCTCTCTACAACATCTCTTCATTGTAGCTATTTATTATTATAACAACTCTTTTCATTTCTACCACCAATATAGACATTGATTTATAGAACTTCATTTTCAAAAATATCTTTTTAACTCTCAATTTGAAATGGCGTGGATCAAGGAAAAAAATTAGAGAAAACCACTCAAACTCATTAGGAGATCAAATTTAAAAATTAATGGTATAACATTCCAAATAATAACTTTTATTAGTAATAAGTACAGATTGACCTGATAAATAAACTAATCAAAGAGAGAATGACCAGATTGAAAAGTCAAAATGATCAAATTCAAAGGTTTTAGTATAAGCAAGGATAAAGGTATCATTTTTACAAAGTTACAAGTTATGTTGAAAATTAAAATTAGAAAGGAAAACTGTAATAACCCAAGCAATTAGGATTATGAATGCAACTGATGGTATAATATTCTATTATGTGAATCAGTATAATGAGATTGAGGCTGGCTCAGTGGTCAGACTCCAGATTGCATTCCTCTGGATGTGAGTTTGAGACTGGGAAGCTAACCTCCATTGTTTTTTTTCTGGAGCTGCCACATGTCCCCTCCTACAATGAAAGGACGAAATTGCCCTTAGAGTTTTCCTTCTTCTTCCTCCCTCCTTCGTCCAGCCAAGATGCAGAAGAGAGAGAGAGGCCTTCGCGGGTTGCAGCTGGGAGCCACCGTGGTCGTGCCTCAACCTCGCCTGAGCTGAGCTGCACCCCCGAGCACCACCGGCCACCTCTCGCCACCGTTCCAGCTGGAAAACCGCCACCTTCTTAGTGAAAACCACCGTGGAAAACGTGAGCTTCCCTGGCGGTTGGTGAGCTGTTTTTCTAGTGTGTCTTGGACGGGTTGTGTACCTCGCTTCTTGGGCGGCCATTCCCACCTGGATTCGAGCTCGGTTGGCTGCTGGTGGAGTTGTTTTTCTGGCAAGAATGAGGAGCTCGAGCATAGGGAGTTTTGGACGATTTGGTATGTTTTTATTGGTTTTCTCTTCAGATTGAGCTTATAAGTAGCATTTTCGGCCCATAAACAACGAATTTGAGCTCTAAAACCATGGATTTTGGCTGCTTGTAAGAAGAATGGATGACAAGGACCAAAATGAAAATTTTGGGTTCTTGAGAAAATGGAAAATTGTTGACTTGTAATTGGTTCATATTAACTCTAGATTAATACTTTTAAGTTTCTGGGCATGAGAACTAGGAAATTGTCTTGATTTGCATTAGAATGGAGGCTAGGGTTTGAAACAGGGACCAAAATAAAAAATCTGGAAAATATGTGGGGCAGAAGTGTAAAATTTCCACACATTAAGGAATGAAAGATATAGAATTAAAGAGATGGGGGGGGTGAGGTCCTAAATTGGGATAATGGACCGAAAGACGATTAATTCCTGCGTGAACGTTGGTGCAGGTGGATCGTAAGAGCGATTCCGGCACCCCAGGAGGGCAGCGTACCGTTCGTGTCAACCAGAGTTCAGGTGCACAGATAGCACCCTGAAACTCTTATTATACCTGGGTCGTTCTTGCTTTAATTGTTTTCTAAATATAAATAAATTCTTTGTGATTCTGCCTTACCGGATTGGGGGATTAAAAGCAAGGGACCTTCTGTATATGTTGAATGACTGTAACTACGGTATTGGACTTGTGATATGCTTAGAGGTGATCACTAGATAGTTATGATTAGAAACACAGATAATGTCCGTATAATTTCATCTTTGTATGCATGTTTGACTTAAATCCTTGATTTTGGGAGAATGACGAATGATAAACCTTCGCGAGACGTAACTCGCGCCTGTTGGTTAGTTACCCTCGAGGACTAAGTGTCCTCGCCTGTTGGTCAGTTACCCTCGAGGACTGAGTGTCCTCGCCTGTTGGTTAGTTACCCTCGAGGATGGTGTATCCTCGCTTGTTGATTAGATGCCCTCGAGGGTTATGTACCCTCGCCTGTTGGTTCCTAGCAGTCTTTTCCCTGAATGCTTTTCACAAATTGATTGTTTATCTGAGAATGGTTATTGAATTAATGTTTCAGAAAAGTGGGTTACTTAGCTCGACTATTAAATTGCAAGCAAATGGATTTAAACACTGTTGCACTGTATTAAATTCTTGATTACATTAAAGTTTCTGTTTATATATGAAATTGTTTACTGACTTAGGGTGCTATCTGCCGGAAAATTTTTGGTCCCAGAGAGAGAGTTAGACGATCTTCTGGAGCCGGCGGAGCATTAATTAGGGAGCCGCGTTGAGCCGCTTGTTTAGGGTGCGAGACGTGCCCTCTTGTTTAGATTATGAATTTGGCATTTCTTTTTGGGATGTATATATATATTTAGATTGGTAGCCATTTTTTGTATATGGGATTATTTTGTGACCACAGCTGAACCCGCCATGTTTTTGTCTTATGTTGTAAATAGTGGATTGGGCTGGTGGGAGTGGAGCTCCCCTATTTATGTATTGCCTTGCAGGACCTTGTTGAAATTTTGGGACATCTTATTTACTGGGGAGGTGCTGCCGAAATTTCTACAGGTAGCCTCGTTTTGTATTGAAATTTTCACCATATATATTAAGGCAAACAGTATTCATAGGTATTGAAAATGTATGTTAACAATTATCCTTCTAGTGTAGGCTTGCAGGTCATGGGAATTTTCTCGTGATTTGTGCCGGTCTCATCCCAGGAATTTCGGGATGTGACAAAAACATTGTCTAACATAGAAATTATATTTTTAACATTTTTATCAAGGACTAAAATAAAAAGAAAAAATATTTTCTTAAATAAAAATTAGTTTTAAATTTTTTAATTGCATACAAGGTAGTTAATACTCTTATTCTCTACATAATAGTCTATAATTGGAATACTTTGGTATATCTTTCTTTCTTTCTCTCTCTCTCTCTCTCTCTCTCTCTCTATATATATATATATATATATATATTTGATTAGTTTGGTTAATCTGAAGATTGGAGAGTAATTTCTAAAGACAGATTAAATTCTTGAGTTTTTACACTCACCACATTGATAAATTGACTAATATTTATACATGATGACGATCATGATGATGATGAGTATAATGAAGTCGCCACAAGTATAGGATTGTTGTTACAAGAGAAATTAAATATGCATTTTCGCATTAAGTTACATAGCTAGTTTAATGTTCCTAGTTCTTGTAATATGTATAATGATTATGATGATGATAGTATATTTTAAATAAGGTATATGACTACTGAGATTTGTAATCTCACCTAAATTAATTAACATTTTTCATATAAAAGTTTTGTCAAGAAAAGCAAGCCATGTGTTAGGCTTTAAAAATATGATGTCTTTTGTTTTTATGAGAAAATGATGCACATAAACTTTGTTATTATACAAATATGATGGATGATTATTTTATAATAATCTTTTTCTTAAAAAATATGCAAATAAGATAAATAATAGCTTATGTTATAGAGTTATGTATAAGAAGCTATTACAAAGGTTTCTTTTTCACGTAAAGTGCCAATAAAAGTGTTTATCATTAAAATAAAATATTTAACGACCGTAAATTGCTCTAAAAATTGGTATAAAGTCTTATGATATGTAAAAATTTAGGACAATTGGAATTGATTTTTTTCTAGCTAATTAAATCAAAGTAATCAAAGCTTCAAAAAATGAAATAAAAAGGCTAAACTAAACTGTTTAGGTTTAATATATATAGAATTTATTTAGAATTCTAGGACCACTTTATTTTAGTAAGTACTAGACAAATAAAGTTATAATTATAGAAAAGTATTTTTTTAAGGTGTTACAAATGGTGTCCAACAGTCTTCTTCATTCAACGTCTATAAATAAGAGTAGGTTTTTAGAGAATAATAAATTTGAAAGTTTTAGTGAAAAAATTAAATCAATTTTTGTTTTTAGTTTTTGGTCTTTATCTTGCTAAATAAGAGCATAGAGAGAACTTTATTTGTAAACCCAGTTTTATAAGGGTTCAAAAACTTCAACTATTTTTAATTCTAAACTTCTTTCACAATAAAGAGAAGTGAGTGGTATAAAGTTTAGAAACTATAAAATTACTTTGGGGTACGTTAGGAAACCACTAGATAAGTTTAAGGTATGTTTCTAACATCTTGTGTTAAGAGTAAGCATGTGTAAACTCTTGTTGGTTGTAAAAACTGACCTAGTGAAATTCTTTAAAATAAGTCAAGGAGACTAGATGTAGATATTGATTTTCCTTAACCGGGATAAATGCTTATGTGTGTTTTTTTTAACCTTAACTTTGCATTTCTGCTTTATGAATTTTAGCTAACTGTAATTTTTATAGTACATTGTTTTTGTAAAATCTCCCTCTCAAGCAATTTAGTTACTCTTTTTGGTTATACTTAAAACTTGCTTTTGAAAAATTTCAGTCATTTGTATTTTCTAGTTAACTGTTTTATCAATTTTTCAGTGAGTCATAAATTTTTAAATAATTTTATTTTCAAACAATGGTTTAAATAATAAAATTTTTCTATCACCTATTCGCAACTCAAGTGCACTTTCACGTACTGCTCTTAATGTGTTAATTGTAACTTATAAAACTTAATTGTACAAAGCCCATAAGTATTTGCTTAAGCTTAGTGTTATAGAGTCTGACGAAAACACAAGATGCAAAAAAGAAAAGTAAGGGGGGAGGGGGTGAGGAATAAAAGCTATCCAAATAAGTAGCCCTAGCACAGATATTGAGTCACCCAACTCAAGTAGAAAAAATGCTTTCATTTTAAAGGGAAATAAACTTAGTTTTAGACAAAAATAAGGAATTTTGTAATACTAAGGAAAAAAATAAAAAGGAAGCATCTTGCCCAATAAATTTACAAAATTTGCAATAAACTAGACCCAAGTAGAAAATGATGGCCCTAACTCACACGACTAAAGAAATATGATAAGGGAGATGAACCAAAAAGAAAAAGAAACATTTGTGAATGATTAAAATTTGGGAGTGGCATTATTTGTTTTTTATGATAATTAAGTTTCATCTTGTGTTATTTATCTAGTTCTAATTTTGGTGAAATGTGTTATTTACTTTCCTATTATGTTATTTAACGTTGGTTCATAGATGAATCTGTAACCTCAGGGTCTTTATGCCTTTTTCCATTAAGCTATAACATCAATCCTGATAGGAAAAAGAAAAAGGAATCCAGAGATTATGGTTTAGGGCAACAACAACGTATCTACTCAGCATTTGCATTGGACTCCTCCTTTTGGTCATGTCGTCAAGCTAAATATGATAGTTCTATTTCTGATCAAGGTTTCGCGGCTTGTGGTGGTCTGCTAAGAGACAGCAGGGGCAATTTTATTAAGGGTTTTAGTGTCAAGCTTTCAAATTGCATGATTACAAATGTTGAGCTTTAGGGATTACTTTATGGGCTCAAAATTCATTTTGAAGCAGGGTATAGGTCTATTCTTATGGAACTTAATTCTTTAATCGTGGTCAAGATGGTTCAAAATTTAAAAGATATTTTGCTTGGAAGTTTTCATTTGGTCTGTGCTATTAGGCACTAAGTGGATTTGGATTAGTCTATCCAAATTTCTCACATCTTTCATGAAGCAAATTTTGTTGCTGATACTTTTGCCAAACATGGTCATAATCAATCTGTCTCTTTTAAGTGTTTTGATACTATTCCTAGTTTTGCCTCTCTAGTTATTGATGCTAACTTACAGGGTGTTTGTCATTCTAGACTCATTACTCACAATTTCTTTTCTTTTCTTGAACTTTTGCCTCGTTATTTATTAAAAAAAAAAAGGGCAATAACATTGTATTTATATAAAATATTAAAATAACAAACATTAGCCTGTCATACAATTTTTCCTCTAAAAATAAAGTTTTTGTTCATAAATGTTTCCTTTATTATGATTTTTTTTATGAACCATCTCTTTCTTAAATTGAAATTCCTTTAAAAGTTTTTGTTTGTTCTTTGTTAATTTTCAATTTAAAATAAATTTATCAAAATAAAATAAGTTTATTTTGTTAAAGGCTCAACATTCATAACCAAATCTAAGTCATTTAAACTAATATATATTAATTTATTTAAACTTAATATATATTTTTAATACCATTAATTATTCTATTATTCGTAGTCTTTAACTAAGTCTTGTTGACTATAACGGAGCACAATGTCACATACTTATTTTCTCAACAAGCTCACGTGTGGCTTTTCGTGGTAGCTAAGTCAGCATCTTTCAATAAACTAGATTGGCTAGGAAAAGAAGAGAGAAGGTAAGAGAGCTCTTTGAAATGCTTAAAACTCTTTGAATACTTAAAGTTTGGATGATTTACAAATGAGAGCTCCTACCCCTATTTATACACCTCCACCTCTTCAATGGACGGTAGTGATCAACTTAATCTAACAGTGGATATTAGTTCTCTAAAATCCTCCATTAAAATATCTATGAACAAGAATATTTATGGAATATCTACACTTCTCTATACTATTCTATGTACAAGAGTATGTAAACCTTCGAGTTCTGATGCCAAAATAAAAAAGTTGTGACAACAAGGTCAGATGCTTGGATTTGAATATTTTGTATTTTAGAATTTAAATTTATTATACTTGAAAAATTTATGTCATTAAATTTTTATTATTTAGATTTAAATAAATATTAAATAATTTTTAATAATTTAAAATTTAAATCATTAAAATTTTATCTAATACTTTTAATTTTATCAAATTATCCTACGTTCAAATATCTTATCTCACCAAATCTATTTCCAAAAATATGGGTTACGTCCATCAATCATTGTAAAGTTCCCACTTACCACCAATTACTTATGATATGACTAAATGGAATAGTTAAGTAGGATCTAGATAATCTCCTATAAGAATATTACAAAAGATTCTCCTATAAACAAATCATGGTTATCGGATCAATTGTCACGTCCTAAGCTCACCACGTGCATTTTAAGGGTTTTTTTTTTTAGACAACGCCTCAAAATGATGTCGTTTCGCATTAATGAAACGAGGTATTTTGAGGCATAAGTTTTGTTAAAAGTTGAACCTTGAATGCACAATTTTGCTAAGGAACCAAATGCAAGGTGTGAGGGTTTGACATCTCTTCATCTTCATTGAGAAAATTGCATATTTGGAGGGTCAGAGGCTTGCAAGGTTCAACTTCTCCTCTTAGGAAATCTTAGCTGCTCCTTCAATTAATGGCTGAGAGATTGCAACCTGTCAACGACCTAAGTTGTGGCAATTGGTATCTTTCATTTTATCCTTGTTTCATATGGCGTTAAAGTGAGTTGAAACTGTGTAAATTAGCACTAGTTCTATCTCTTCTTTTGTCTACTCTTGGGTGATGCAGGAGATTATTTTGCACTTAATGAAAGGCTAAGTTAAGGAGATGATTATTGTGTATTTAGGATGTAAGTTAATCCTTACTACTTACTATTATTGAATCATAAAAGGCTGACATGATGATCTATGATTCAACCTTCTATTTGTGATGTTTGTCTTCTATTGATGAAATATCGAAAAGGTGTTGTGACAAACATTTATTGACTAAGAGATATGAATAGAAGTCCAATAGGATTAATCCTCTTAGTAACTGTATAAATCAGTGCATGATAATATCATTACAAATAATGAGCAGTCATGTTGACTAGTAACACGTCCTTGCTCTATACATACTTAAAGACACACATGTATGTTTAACCTCTAATTCTTTGATGGGAAAAAAGAAGAAAAAATGTAGATAACATTTCTAATAGTAATAAATACAAGCTTAAATGCTTGATTTCAGACATTAGGATTAAATGGGTGGTTATTTTTCATTTAAAAATATGATACCAGTAAATATAAGTAAGATTTGACTTAGTATTTTGGCTGTTTTTTTGTTAAAAGCATACATGTAATACTTTACATAAGTAGAGAGCAATGAGAGTATGGAATCATTTTTCCATTTCATCTCAAGGAGCAGTATTTTTGTGGTAGGTGTAATTATTTGGTGCATGCAATTATGCAATGGCTCTAAAATCATTTCTTTTTATATTTGACAACATTAAATTCATATGACATTACAAGGTGGGGTATTTCCATTGTTACTTGAAATATAGGCATTGTCTACATGCATGAAAGTAATGTCATGCTTTACATCATGTCTAAGTATAATGTGAATATGAACAATACAGGGTTTTTTAATGCATGCTTCACTTAAACAATGAGGTGTAATCTTACATAAAGCTTGACAAATTAAGGGAATTAAGCAAGTAACTGAAGTGTTGCTAGCTGAGGACTAAAAAATTGTTGAATGATACCATTAGTAAGTTTATATGTAAGGAGATATGAATAGGCTGGTAAATATATTTCTCAATTTGTATGTATAGTCAAATGTAGATGGTATGGGCTAACTTCCAAAATTCTAGTGGCTACATTATAATGTATGCAGAAGCTAATTGTTTTTTTTTAGTTTTAGTTTTAGACTGTGAGGGCTGCCATATGATACCTAAACCTGAGGAGGAAGAGAACTTAGTTGAAATAAAAGAAAAGATACTGATGAGCAAAGGTGGAGCCTGATGAACATGAGGAAACTTGCACTTGTTGTCAAGTTCAAAAAAGATGCAGAATAGCTTCAAGCAAATAGAAATAGGCTAGTTGTAAATTGTATTATATTGTATTGTGCCAAATAGTTGCAACACTCTGAATTACTTTTAGAATAGGAATGAATGTAATAGTCAAACGGATGATGTAATCATTTTTAGCCTGGGCAGGCTACCAAGATAATAGATATGTATCTACAAATTTCAAATAGATATGATTTTCTTTTGATTCCCGTGTACATTTAACAAAAAATACAATGATTGAATACAACATATCCCAAAAAAACATTGTTGTTAAGCATCACCATTAAATATAGATGATCAGCATCCCTATTAAACACCCCTACTAAATACAAATGATAAGTGTCCCTACTAAATACTACATACACGTAAAAGCATCCCCACTAAATATAATTGTTGACTAATCCTAAAAAATCGTAGTGATGAGCAAAGCTAAAAAATTATAGGTGCTTAAATCACCATATATGTCTTGATCAAAGAGTGACTATATTGAAACCTCCAATGATTCCTGTATAAAACATGAAGCAAACAACGTTAATTGAGAACATTAACACTAGATACATATGAAGATCTTTTGTCTTGCACTTACCAATAAAAATTTGGTGAAGCTGAAGTCATTCCCATATGATTCATAGTTGTTATATGAGATTGGAGAAGAGCTGAACATGACATTCTACACAGTTGCAGGCTTCATCTTTCATTACCCTACACAGACATAATGGTTATAAGTTACATATGGAGTCAAACAATGATAAACCGTTATAAGAACTTAATGCTTTATTACCCGAGGTTTATATACACCATGTTGTTTATGTTTAGCTTGTCTAATGATAGGAGCCTTCCTTTTCTTACTGGACTGGTCCTCAACCCAACTCTTCATTCGTCTGTCTGTTAGTCCCATTTCGCAGCTTCAATCCCTTTGCTTGCACTACACCATCGCTTACTAGGATTGTGAGTTGATTGGATTCTGTATCACAGGTTTGTTGCATTAAATAGGCCATCACTTGCTTGTACAACTCGTCTAGACCCTCACACATAGCCACCTCAAAGGCTAGTCTAATCATTTTCGAACAAAATTGTCTATACCGTCATGTAGTAGCCAACTTATAATTCCCCTCAACTTTGTTGCCTCGCACATCATGCACAACTCTGTTACGTGTATCCTTTGTTCATCTTTTCAAGATAAACCTATCAGGTATTTGTTGAACATCTGAGACAACAAACACTTTAAGGATATGGCTACACAGAAGTCTAAATGTTTCAAACTTCCTACAACTGCAAAGAGTATTTTTTGGACTGGATCAAATAAGACACGCCACTCCCCTTCTTGGTTTGGCAGTGACTGAACGTACTCAAATATAAGTTGAGTTTCATTTCTATGTTTTATTGTGACAGTAAATGATAAGTCAAACTGCTGTTGGAATAGGTTGAACATTGTTAAAGTGTATGTCTCGGCAAGTTGCTTTAAGATGGATAAGTGCTAAAAATTCAATCTTCGAAGCTTATGCCAAACGTCGAACTCACACTTCAGTTCGTTATACCACTTCTCCTCCACTACTTGTCCAAACAGCTTAAAGAACTAAACAATCCTCACATTTGGTTTCATGCAATTCTTGAAGTCAGATTTCAAACTCTGATTCAGTTGTGTGCTTCCTATGCCCAATGTCAAAACGTGTTTCATAAAACATGTCACCAATTTTTGCCTTATGGCATATATGGAATTCAACTAAGTGTTGTCATCGACATTGTATTTATAGAGCATTGAAACCCAAACTACCTCAAACTGATCTTCTTCCTTGTATTTGTACATATACTTCTTCAAGTCACTTAGGAAATAAGAGTCACTCTTTAACAAATTACCCAAGTGTTTGATCACATTCTGCAACAAGTGCTATGTACAGAGACCATGATAAGTATCAGACATAACCTCACTTATAACAACAAAGTGCAAATAATTATTATTGCTAGAATTATAGTGTACATTTAACAAATGAAGGTAAAAAGCTCACCTAAAGCTTTGGCCATAGCCTGGTCCTAGTCAGTGAAACTGGTATATGGTTTCTTCTACCCATACGCTTCCAAAAAGGTCTTAAACAACCACTTGAATGATTCTGCGATTTAGTAATACATAAGTGTTGCTACAAAAACAATGGTTTGTCTATAGTGGTTGAACCTAGAAAACAATGCAAAGGGTCTATGTGCATGGTTAGTAAAATAAGTGGTGTCAAGAGAGACCACATCACCAAAGTGTTCGTAGTCTACTATCATACGGGCATCAACCCAAAAAATATTTGTGATTTGTTCTTCGTTGTCTATTTGACAAGTATAGAAAAATGCAGGATTATCCAACAACTGGCGTTGGAAGTACTGTAACAAACACCCCACCTCCCTGTAAGATATGTTACGTTGTCTTCTTGCTCGCAAACAATTTTTGGCATATAGACGGGTAAAACTAAGAATGGTTTCGCCACCTATGTGTGTGCTCATCAACTAAAACGCAGCTTTCTATTGTAATGTTGAGTCCTCTGCCAATTCAAGTTCCAATGCTTGAACCTCAGATATCTTACGAAAGAATGCCAGCATATGTGTTGTCTCTAGCAATTAAAAGGGGTGATTATAACTTTCCACAAATTCATTCACTATCAACTTCTCTTTCTTTGTTACAATGTTAACTTTGACTTAACAATCAGTTTAGGTCTCAAGCCTATGATTAGTAGCTAGAGTATCTCGTTTGTTAGCCTTTTGACTTCCTTCCTTACAACAGACAAATCTGCAGAAGTCACACTTCCATCTATCTTCTTTTTATTCAAGTACTGCTTCCTTACTCCAAACTCCACACGTAAACCATTCTCAGTCCAAAACTGCCAAGCTGCATCTACACTCTCAAATTTCATTCCAACTCTTGGCTTTCATTTAACTTCATTGTTCTGATCACCAATCAAGTCAACAATAGAGGCACCTGGTTCCTTACAATCCACCAACAGAGAACAATTTAAAACTTCATATAATTACACTATGCATATGGTTTAGGCATTACTCCATATTATAAGACTTACCCATCAAAGTCCATTATCACTTTCTCAAGTCCCCTTACCCTGTGTAAATTGATGTTGAATATATATATATATATATATATATATATATATATGCTCTACATATGAATGGTAAACACATGAATGAATTAAAAAAAAAAAACTTACATAAAAGGAAGAGAGAAATGGTTTGAAAAACAATGTAATCATATAAAAGAACCACCAGGCTGGGAATGATTGGCTAATAACATGATATTAATAAACAATTAGTAACATTGTTGATCACAGTGTCATTAACTTCTAACATTATATTAATAAATAATTTCCTTTTGTAAAGAGTATAGGAAGGAGGTAAGTACTGTGAGCAACTAAGACAGAGAGAAATGGGTGGGATTGAGTCTGTGGTAGTTGCTCAGTGACGGTGTATAGAGCAAAAGCAAAACTCCACAATATCTGAGAGGGAGAGAAAGAGAGAAAGAAGACAGCCAAAGGTGGTTGGTGACATGGAGGTCACGACCAATCATGGATCATTAGTTATTAATAAACAACCAGGCAAAGTTATTCATGTATATTAATCATTAGTTTAAAAAGCCATCCTGCCATTCATACAAGCATATCCCACATTCTCTTCTTCACAACAACAATGGAGGTTTATTCGCATCGATCAACTACCTTTCACTACTCCCCTCATCTAACTATATACATATACAAACATTTGCACTATTGTAATAGTAACTCCATTATTATATACATTCAGTGTCACCATTCATGCTTCTTATACCTTTTTTTCATTCATTATTCTAGCTAACTATAATATATGATTTTACTCTCATTACTAAATCCTCATAGCTTACGTTGTACCAACTACTTCACAGAGAACCAAACCTATCAACTGTAGTCATAAATCCCACATTTTTCATCCCTCTTCGACTCCAAACTCAGACTTCAACAAGATGCAACAACAGTGGTAGAAACAGGGGCCTCCAACTCAGTTGTCTCTCTTCCACAACCACAGCCTCTGCACCCCCAAAATGTCAGAACTTAATTGCATACCACCAAAATTTTAACATTTCCTTATGCTCAGCATTTGAAGCCTTTGAAAATGCCAAAATTTTGCCTCCAAACCACCCCTTCCTCCTTTTCTCGTCGTTTTACCATGGCTTGCAAGGAAGAAGATCGATCACACGACATCGTTTGATTCCCTGGCAAAATGGTGTGTTCAGGCTTTAGCGTTTAACAAAATCAATGCCTCAAAATGCGTCGTTTCATTAATGTGAAATGACTTTGTTTTGAGGCATTGATTTTAAAAAAAAAATTCACAAAATGCACTGTTTCACTTAAATGAAATGGTGCGTTTTAGGTAACTGAGGGAACGTGGCGAGTTTAGGACGTGACAATTGATTCGACGACCACGATTTGTTTATAGGAGAATCTCCTGTAATATTATTACAAGAGATTATCTAGATCTTAGTTAAATAGTATTGAGAAACCTACTCGACAGAACATAAATCATCTGTTGTTACCTGAGCATATATATATATATATATATATATTTTTTTTTGCACTAAAAGTAACCGTTATTAAATTTAGATTTAATGATTCTAAATTTGTTATAAAAAATATATTATTTAAATAAAAATAAATATTTTTAAAATTAAAAATATATTAATATTTTGATATAATTTTTGTATAAAATATGCCTAATTATAAATAAAAAGATTAAATTGTTTTTTAATTCTTACAATTTAATTTATATATCTTACAATCTATTATTATTTAATAAATATATTATTTGGTATTAAAAAATAATTTAAAACATTAATGTATTTTTAATTTTAAAAATTTTTAATTCTTATTTTTAAAAATATTTTTTTTATAAAAAAATTTAAAATCATTAAATCCAAATTTAATGGTGCTATACTATTAAACCAGAAAATGCCAGTGCTCACCCGACAGTGTCTACTGTGCTGTCAGTGCAACTTTATTCCTCTTAAATATGCATACGTAATGAAGTTTGGGAAGATTAGTTTATAATTTATACAATTAAAAAAAATAAAACTTACGAAGGTCACCGATAAGCATTTGGACAAATTTTAGTGTTTCTAAAAAGATTTGCTTTGACGATGAGTAGAATCATAAATTTATTATTTATAAATTTTACTTTAAAATTCCCCCAATAGAGTTTCGCGGCTCCCGCACTTTGTCTGGAAAAGATTATTGCCAAGTCCACACTATAATTGGATTCTGAATAGATAAAGGAAAGGAAGGTCGCACATTCATAGTATCCCTAATTCAAACAGAGTGAGAACAGAGATTTTTCTGCGAGAAATAAATGGGTTAAAAATATTAATTTTAAAAGATTCTATTTTAAGAGTTTGAGAATGCATAAAAATGAACCAATATTAGGGTGGGAGTCCAGGAGATGAAAAAAATTTTGATACCGATTTTAAGAATAATTTTAAATTTGACTGTAATTTTCACTACTACTCTTTTAGTTTCCCTAGATATTTGTAAAATTGCAGCGTCCGCAGAGGGAGCGAGGGACAGCTGACCTGAATCTTTATTCCGAAGAAATGTTTCAACGCAGCAAACAGGTGACTTCCTTCCTCTGCAAGCCTCTCCAACTTTATCATATCTCTAGTTTGGTTCTTTTGAAAATGCTACTGTCTAGTGTGTGTGGCGGGCTCCAGCTCGCAATAATCAGTGTTTATTCTTTTCCCTGCATTTGTCACTCGTCCGTTTTTACAATGTATGCCTCTTTTTCAATCGTCAGAAATTATCTAAAGCCTCAATTTAACGAATAACAGCGTCAAATGTCAATGGTTGCCGGTATAAAATTTCTGATTTTGTTTCTTCCAATTAAAATTTATTTGACTTTGAGTTATGTGACGTGAAAATCGTGTTTTCGGCCCTTAGAATTACCAATGGATGAATTCTGTTCGATAATACCGATTCTATGTAGTTTTTGAGTGCTCAATTTGGGGTATATTCTTCGCCTGCCACAAGAAAACAGGGAAATCAAATCATATTGGACAACGATTACATTTCCACAAATGTTGTGATGGTCTAGGTGTTGCTATACGAGAGAGATACATTTTTTGATGACTTAATGATTTCACGTGTTTTGGATGGCATTAAGATTATCAGATAGAAAGTTAGAAATAGATTCTTTTACGGTCACACTGTCACCAACAGCATCAAAACGAGTTAAAACTATATGGTGCGTATAATGTTATTCGACGGCTTATTGTTATATCATGTTAGTCGTCATTTGTTATCTATTCTCATCACCATATAAACATATAAAAATCAGTCCATGATGCAAAATCGTATTTTCATGTCTTACCATGTTTGGTCTTTGCTCAAAAAGTATGATCATTCCTCTTATCCCTCGGTTGATTTACCTTATAGAATTTCGTTTAGTAGCTTTACGTTTACAGGTGCTGGTCTTTCAATGGAACAAACTTTCATTGCTCTCTACCTGTGTTTCTAATAAAGAGAGGAGTGAGCAGGGCAGAAAATACCTTTCTGTTTACAGTAGACATTGTCTAAATCTTCATGGTTTAATGTTTCCGCTAGCATATAGTTAAAGACTTAATTAATGCTTGTTCATTTGGGTGGTCGGACAGTCTATTTGCTGAATACTAATTACTTTTTCCGTGGGCAAGCATTGTAAGTATTTATATATGCAGATAACCTCCATGTATGCAGCTTCCAGTTCATACAAAAGCACTATCCACCCAAGGTTCTTCAGCATTGGTGCCCATGAAGGTGAATGAGGTCTGTACAGAAGCACAGGACAATGTGCAAAATGGAGGGTTTTTACAAGCAGAATCCATCATCCGAAATTCCCAGGTTGCAATTTTTTTTTTTTTTTAATGATGTGCTGTTGATTTTCTCAATGGAAAGGAGTTTTTTTTGTCGTCTACTAGTTGTTTGTTCGTCAATTAGCTTCATCTTACTTTATGACAAGTATGCCTATCTACTAGGTCTGTTGATTTTAATCTGGTGATGACGGATAACACAAACTTACCACATGATTAAGTGCTACTTGCAGAAACTTCAAGATGGTTTACAGATGCTAGGGATGAAAATTAAGCAGCATGAGGACAACCTAAATATATTGAAGACTCAAAAAATTAAATTAGATGATTCCATTATTTATTTGCAAGGTACTTTCATATTTACTTTTCAAGATATTTTCATATCTTTGTTTGGCACTCTGCTTATGGATCAAGATAATCTAAATGGATGAGAAGCTACTTGTCATGAGCATATTAATGACCCTGTTCTGTAAACTGCATAACTGAATACGTGAAGTAAGTTTTCAAGTTGTTTTCTTTTATGGGCATTTGCTTTCCAAATGTTGTACACAATTACAGTATACATTTTTAAAAAAATGGTAAAGGAAAATGTCAACAATGTAGGTCTTGGCCACTGGCTCGCTGAAAATTTTGACGGTGGTGCTAGCTTTACCTTTTTATTTAAAGCAGGGAATTTAGATGAATATTTCATGGCGCATTGTTGGCACCAGTGCTTATTTAAGATTTCCATGTCTGTGATACGTGAGGTGCCACCTAAAATGGTGGCATCTTATGCCTCCATGCATATTAGATGCCTCGAGGATATTGGATGCTAGATTACCAAACACGTACCCCTCATAAGCATCCTGATATCCAAGATAATATGATGAAGATGATGACGTACTAATTGGCTCCTAAGTGTTATTTGCTATAAAAAGGGATGTAATAAATTATTTGCTAATGAAGAGCTAGTTTCATACTTATATTATTTACCCTATTCATAGGTATTTTTGAGAAATATCAATTTTCAAGTACACCCAAGATTTGTAACGTGGATAATTCACATCCTAGTGAGCAGGAGATAAATGAACTGATACTGCAACATGAAAAATCTGCTGCTGGTATATTGTGCCAGCTGAAAACTCGTCATGGGACTCTGGCTTCTAATCTTCCATTGACAAAGGATGTTGTGGGTATTGTTGCTACACTAGGAAAAGTTATGGACGATAATCTTAGCAGGTATGTTTGGTCCACATATTTACTTTTTGGCTTGTGACCCAGTGCACTTATTGCAACCTGCAATAGCTGCTATTGTTTCTTCGAGATCAATGTTATTATATTTAAAGAACGTGAAAAATAATTTGATTCTCTGTATTTTTTATATCTTGCTTGAACATTATGAAATAAGTAAACAACTATGCAGGTGCTTCAATGTACTTATTTGGAATGCAGGCTTTTCTCAGAGTATCTAGGAGTTGAGACTATGCTGGCAATTGTGTGTAAGACTTATGAAGGAGTTAATGCTCTTGAAATATATGATAAGGGTGGCTGCATAAATACGAGTTCTGGTCTCCATGGGCTGGGTGTCTCACTTGGAAGGGCCTTGGATGGTCGTTTTTTAGTGATATGTCTTGAATCTCTCAGGCATGGCTTCATGGTTTTGTAGTTCGACTTTAAATGGTGACTGTGGATTACATAATTTCCTAAATACTGTTGTTTTGACTTTTAGCCCTTCTCCTTTTGTAGGCCATATCCTGGTAAATTTGTGCTTGATGAACCACAGAAAAAGCTGGACATTTTAAACCCAAGATTACCCAACGGGGAGTGTCCAGCTGGATTTCTTGGCTTTGCTGTGAATATGATAAATGTAGACGGCGCAAACTTATTTTGTGTAATTCCCAGTGGCTATGGCCTCAGAGAAACTCTGTTTTACAGTCTCTTTTCACGTCTGCAAGTATATGAGACAAGGGCAGAAATGATGCAAGCACTTCCTTGCATAAGTGATGGAGCTCTTTCATTAGATGGAGGAATGATTAGGACTAATGGTGTATTTTCCTTGGGCAACAGGTAAGAGGATGAATGGGAAAATTAATTTAGATATACCTTATATATCTTCGTTCTATCTTTCATATATATGAAAGGTTGAACTATGCCATCCTAGTAATTGGACTAGCTATAATAGTAAGGTTTCACTTATCTAACTTATAAAAACAAAAACTTCAAAATAGAGAAAGAAAAGCACATTATGGATAAGATATCTTACAAAAAGGAAAAAAGAAGTGAAGTATCCCTCTAAAAGAAAAGAATTCAAAAACAAGAAAACCATCCTGTGTTGCTGAATTTCTGTGACTAGAGAACTTCGAAAGCCCCAGACGTCAGTAAATAATGCAAAGCCGGCTGGAAACTTCTGAGAAATTAAGCCTACTTTGCATTTGCTTTCACTTGATTTTTTTGTTTGTTTGTATTTTCTATCTATTTTTTAGAAACTTATAATTTATAATATCCTTCTGGAATAATAAATGTTCATTATTTAATTTGTGGCACTTTTGGCATTTTTAGAAAGGTGATTATTTTTTGAAAGTTGAAATGCTTCCTGCGGAAATGTCTTCTTCCGTGGCTTAAGCTGTGGCTCTCTAGTATTAACTTAGTTCACAAAAATAATACTGTCCGCAATAAGTGCCAACAGGTTCAATGAATTCACCTTTTTCTGGCTCTAAAAGCTCAAAATAAATCTATCAATGTTATCACCCTACATGGAACTTCAATGGATAAACATTGAAAACGTGAATTGAAGGTCTTCTAGGTTTTTTCGTTGATATCTGTATTGTATATATTGATGGGAAATTTAGTCACTTGTATGTGTACGCTTAAAGGTTCTATTGATCTCTTGAAAGTCGTTATCGGTTCAACATTGTCAGGACTAATAAGAGCTTTTTTTTTTTCCCCCTCTTTTCTTGGGGGTTGGGGGCGGGGCCTGTTTCCATGATATCAGGGAAGATGTGGATGTGAGGTTCCCCAGACCAGTGGGGCCTGATAGCTACAATGAAATTGAGAGGCAAATGAAGGATATAAAACGGGAGAAGGAGAAGAATCTGGAGGATATAAAAAGGGAACAGTGCTTGTTGGACGCTGCAAAGTTTAATTTCAACAAAAAGAAGAATGAGTTTCTGAAGTATTTGGCAGAAAGTTCATCGTATGCTACTCAGGTAAAGGCCTGAAAGACAATCCTGACTGAATATATGGAAAATGCTTATTCTATCCGAAAATTGAAATAAGAATACTAGGTCATGTATAAGACCTTATATATGCCTTGCAAACTCAAATAAATAAATATGAAATATAGGTCATGTATGAGACCTTATTTAATATAATGCAAGTTGTTGTGATAGTGTTTGAACAATATGAGTTAGTGAATTTTCTCGTAGTTTGCCCTTTTATTTTTGGTCAATTAAGTATTATGTTGCCAAAGAAAATAATACATCAGATCCGACCACAATTGAGAGTCTCAAAGCAATCTAAGACAGACTAAACAATCAGAGCACTACTGCCATTTCTCTGTGACTCTATTCTTATCCACAGTTTTTGATCTGTACAGTTAATTGAAAACAGTACTGTTCTTAATTTTTCTTTTGACCCTCTTATTTTATTAAGAGAACTAAAGATCTTCCCTGTTAGGATTAGTTTCTTCTTTTTGATAAGCATATTCTGAAATGCATGGCTAATCAAACTCTGCAATGGGGATTTTAATAATCATTTAGTCTCTAACATAATAACCATGTCAAATATGGGAGCTTTACACTTGTTGTGGGATAAAATAGTACATATCACTTCTCTTTGGGGCTCTGCGCATGGGTATTTCGAGGGGAATAACCATAACTGATATGCAGAGATTGGACAGTTAACTCCTATACTTTTTTCCAGGGCTTTTGTTACTTTTTCAAGTTCAGTTTTGTCTTACCTTTTCTGTTTTGAGGATATCTCATCCTCAACAAGTTGTACTTTATTTTTTCTGTAGTATAATTTCTTATATACTTAAAAAAATTCTGTTGAATTATGTATATCTTCACATCTTTAAATGACTCATATCTAATTTTCAGGCTCAGACCACTCCTAACAAACTCATCTAGATGATGAATTAATGCCTGCCATGAAGTAATGAAGAATAGAGCCTTTAGAAGCTCAGTTTTGTAGTGATAACTCAGATTTAGCAACATCAGCTCAGCCATCTATTGTCCTCAGATTTAACTCTGGATAAGCTGGAAGGCCGGATTACTTTAATACCGGCCAGTTGAAACACTTATTGGGGTCTGTGTATATCATTTAGGTTTTAGCACACCCTACTCATCTGGACTGGGTGGAGGCTGTGAATATTCTCAACCTCTTCGATAAGTAATTTCCTGGTTAGCTTTATCATTTTTATATGCCATAGTTTCTGTTTTGTCCACGAAGTTTGGAATCATTATTAATTTTTTTGTCCTATATATTTATTGTGTAACTTTTGTCATACATCTTCGTTAAAATTCTTAATATCATTTTAAATGTTATTTACAAAAGCTGTTAACATGTAATTTTGTGTAGATTGATGGTCATTAGAACATTCTAAATAGACTTATATACTAATGTGGATACTATACTACATGATCTCATAAGAAGTGACGTTTTCATTTTTCTATCTTTAACCTTTTATTATTTAGTAAACACTTAGGCTGAAAATCAGAGTTGATCAAGTTCTCAATTCAGAAGGTAAGGTTTGACTTCTAAACGTGTAATGACACAGTCAATTTTTGTCAATTTAATTCACAGAAATAGCATATATGTTAATATTGAAAATCATGTCAAAATATTTAGGACATAATTCATATAGTCGACATTTGAGGCAGTATTAACAATGGCAATAAATTTTTAGGGGATGGGGGAAAAAAGAAGAAGCACTTTTGCCATTTTTTTAAATAAGAAATTGGGAGTATTTTATATCTATTTGCTGCAGACGAATCCTCTTCTGTCTCCCTAACCCTAATAAAATGCATACACATTTTGTTATTTTAATAAATATTAAGTTTTTTTAAGAAAAATTTAATGATATTTTTAAAATTTAATATTTACTAAATTTTAAAAAAAATGTCGTCCTATAAAGGAGAAATAAATTATAAATTGTGAATTTTAATAACTTTTCATGTTAGTAGTTGTTTTTATTTTTCAGAAATAAGAGATATTTTATATAAAAATAGATCTAAAGTGATAATATTATTTAATTTAACTTTTTGTGAAGAAACCAAACAAAGTAGATAATATTAGGAAAAGTATATAAATTATTTCTATTATTTTTTTTCTAATTATCATAATAGATTGCTAGCATCAAGGATGCCTTTCCCTAAACATGAGAAATTGGAATGTAGCTCGGGGAGCTTTGAAGATGTATGGTATAAGTATTTTATCTGCATTTTATTTATAATTTAATTCAGTTCAACTTCATTAATTGTGATTGGAATTTTACCCGAGTTTCATTTTTTTAGTACTATGAAAATTGATCATGAAAAGAAAAATCATTATTAATAACATTATAAACCTTACAAATTTAGATAGATTCGTGAGAAAAATATTAACTCATAATATAATCTCTTAAAATAAATTTATAAAAATTTATTTTAATTAATAAGTAATTATTAAAATAAAAAAATTATATAATTAAAATATTATATACATTAAACAATCATTTAAATGCAATTTAAATTATATTATGTCAAACAATAATTATTTATGTATTACTTATGAATATTTTAATATAACTATACATACAATCATTGAATATAATTAATTAAATAATATTATTTTATTTTTATTTTAATAATTACATATTCAATATCATTTTATTATTTATATATATATATATATATATTTAAATTGTAATAACATAGAGTATAATAGTTTAAGAAGATGACTTATATATCTTTTGATCATAAATTTGAATTCTTATATTACTAATTATAAATTATTTGACATATTTTTTAATAAATAAAATCATAAATATAATATATTTAGTATGTCTCATAAATTTATTTAAAATTATATTAAATTAAAGTTTATATCTAAATAACCCATTCTGTAGATATAAATTATAAATTTATAAAATTATGGCAAGTTTAACATTCATTGTTATCGATGTAAGAGTTTAAAATATAAAAAAAATTAAAAAAGGGTATAATAATCACCGTTGAAATAGAAATTTCATAGACTACACAGTAACCATGTGGTAGTGTAATCCAATTACTGAGATCAAGATGGCGATCAAACTATTTTGTGACCAACGAAGTATCAAATTTAAATAAAATACATAAAATCGTCATTCCACAAAGATTCAGACAAACAGTAGATATTCCGGAGACATCATCTTCGAACTGGAACTAGATATTCTTGTTCTTACGTAACGACTTGTTCGATATTTCCCGTCCCTGTCTTCTTCCAGTCCGTTGCCTTCTCCTTCCACAAAATATCTTGCTATTATACATGAGAATCGCAGATTCCAAGCAGAGCGGAAGTAATTTCGCAAGCTTCTCATTGTTTTAAGCTTAATTCCAACTCAACTTTGCCGGGAGCTCTCCACTCACATGGCTGCTGTGCTTAGATCCAAACCTTACAAGGAAACGGTCACTCAAGTCAGATATTTTGTATTCAACTTTATGCATGCTGGTCGTACGGTCAATTCTCACTGTACGCACCGCACGAAGTGGGATGAGCACTTCATGATTAGTCCCTATCACTTCACTTCCTTCACGCCCGTGTCGCTCCGGGGGAACTTTGTAGAAAACGGTACTCATATAGTTGAGGGTCGCAGAACGAACCAGAATTCCAGTAATAATTACCATAGAAAAGTGAGCGAGAAATTCAGTTGTAGGTCTTATCGTGCTGTTGATTACAATGGAGAGCCCCCGGTGGTGTGGTCTGGGGACGGGGTCAATATTCGGATGGGCAATTCGAACTTCAGTGTGGTCCGTGGCGGTGGCGGAGGTGGTGATAGTCTCGGTTCAGGAGGTGATTCTGGTTCGAATTCTAAGGATGTGTTCTCGGGTGGATCCTATTTGGGAAGTAATATTCCAACGCCAAAGGAGATTTGCAAAGGACTCGACAAATTTGTAATTGGGCAGGAGAGGGCCAAGAAGGTGATTCTCTCCTCTGTTCTGTTTCATATAGTTTACGATGGACCTATTATGTGTTGGACACGCTACATAATTCTTCAAATTACAAGTAAACACTGCATATTTTGTCATGCCGTGGTGTCTATAATGTTGTGTCTAATATCGGTGTCTGGTGCTTAGCAAATAGTACTCCGCCATTTTGCATAGTTCGTAATTTGCATGAAGGTCTTGCATATATGTTTGATTGTGACTGATATTAATGATATTTGGTTATCGATGACCTCTGAGTTCGGTTTCACGTGACGTCGCTGACTTACTATTAATTACCTATGAAGTGGTAGTAGTACTAGGTCAGTTGGAAAGGACCGCATGGGGCAACATCTGGTAACAGTTTTGGAGGATGTTAGTTTGGAAGACCAATGCATGTTGCATGTTTTGTCTGATTCTAATAGAATCTTCTGTCAGTATATTGCTTTAGGGATGGTTCATTTATAATGTTGATGTATAGGGGATGATGAACTCTTTTTTCCAGTATTTAAGTTTTCTTAATTTTATATATCTCAAATGCAGGTGCTTTCTGTGGCAGTTTACAACCACTATAAGAGAATATTTCATGAATCTTCACAAAAGCTGTTAGTATATTATTTAAGCGTGCTACCTTTTATTTCATTTTTCCCTTTTGTTCTTCTTTTACATGTTCTGTTGGGTGAGGTGTAAAGCAATCATCCTTATTTGTTCTAACCTTGTTCATAACGTGTCGAAATTACTTTTGACATGTTCTTGTCACTTGGAATGTTAGGCCTCCAGGAGATTCAAGTACCAGTAAAGCTGATGCTGTTGATGACGATAGAGTTGAACTTGAGAAGAGTAATATTCTTCTAATGGGGCCAACAGGTTCAGGTAAATAATATTTTACCTTTTTCCTTTAATGAAAGTGTTTATAAAATTGTAGTTCTGGACTTTTTTTTCCTCACCATATAATTGAATTTTAAAGCAATCACGTTTCAATTCAAAGAGATAAAATAAATAATAAGCTAGCTGGATTCACAACAATCTAGTGCCGTTCTTATTTTTGTTGGTTGCTCTACTTATTAAATGTTGCATTGAGCCCTTTAAGTGTTAAATTGTAGTGTAATCATAATGTCGTTTTAGTTAAATGAATGTGAGAGACAACAAAGCTGAGGTCCTTTATTTGTTCTCCATCTTCATTTCTTTTATTAATCATAATTGTCTTGCCACTCATGGTTACTAGTCTAACTTGTTGATTTACACCATTTCAAGGACAGGGAAGACATTACTTGCCAAAACCTTGGCACGGTTTGTAAATGTTCCCTTTGTTATTGCAGATGCAACTACAATAACTCAGGCAAGTAGTGATTCTTTGTTTCAGTTTTATATTTTATGATCCCCTCAAAGAGAGATAGAGAGAGAAAATATTTTCTGTTTATGTGGTGGAGGTTTCTGATGATTGATTTGAAAGAAGCACATATTTATGCCATCCTATTGTATCATTTACACTAGATATATGTGAAAACCTGTTTATCTTATCAAAGGCAAAAAAGGCCCTAACAGTAAATTGGGTACCCGTTGACCTTTTTTGTGTGAAAAATACTATTTCCTTTTCTCTTCTGTGGTTAGTGGCCATGCTACTATTACATGATTTTGCATGAATATTATTTCTCTAGTGTCAATATTGTTTTGTGCAAGTCATAAATATGAAAAATTATTGTTTTGGTATATTATAGCCCCAATACCTCATTGTTGCAGGCAGGATATGTTGGGGAAGATGTGGATTCCATTTTAAGCAAGCTCCTTATGGTAAATATTCTGTCATCCGTTATTTTCATACACCATAGTCACTTCAGGGTTCTTTTGCAGAGAAACTGATTTATTCACCTGTGCTGCATCATACTCTTTGCTGTAATAATTAACTGTAGCTCCTTTTATTATTCTAAACAAAATGTAAAGCAATTTCTTCCTGTCTTCTTATTGCCTATTCATATTATGGACAGCAGTAACATGACAATATTATTTTCAGGTTGCTGACTACAATGTGGAAGCTGCTCAGCAAGGCATTGTCTACATTGATGAAGTTGACAAGATCACCAGAAAGGTTCCCTCTTGTCAATTTTTTTTTTTTTTCCTTTGTTCTTTGTTTCTCTTTCTAATTTTACTTCTCTGTGTAATTCTAACCTTTTTTCGGCTGTTGTTTTCCCTTCTTCATTTGTTTACTGTCAGGCTGAGAGCATTAATATCAGTAGAGATGTGTCTGGGGAAGGTGTTCAGCAGGCTTTATTGAAAATGCTTGAAGGAACAGTAAGTGCATTTCTTACTGATTTGGAAAATTGTAGTCATATATTGTTCCATTTTTTACCAGTTTAATTCATTGTGTATTGATCTATAGCATCCTTTCTGATCAAGGTTGTGAATGTCCCCGAGAAGGGAGCTCGAAAGCATCCTAGATGTGACAATATTCAGGTATTTGTGCATTAGCCTTTGTTCTTACAATCTGATACGACCAAGAAAGAATGGGGAAATTACCCTTGAAAACCAACTTGTTAAGGAGAAGAAACACACCTGTTAAATACCTCACCAAGCATTTCATATTATTCCATATAATACTTAGGCATCCCATACTACCCAATATTCCTATCATAGCACCGCTCCTAAAGAGCCAATGTCTTGGCGGTTAAACTCTACGACACTTCACTTGACCTTCTTACCCTGCGCAGGCAACCCTATTCGTGACATTAACCACCACCTTTACACCATTTGATACAACCCAAAGGAGTGTGGAGAACATACCCTTAAAGATCAGCTTGCAAAGGGGAAGAATCACACCTCATACTACCCAATGTCCCTATCACAGTCACAAATTTGTTTATTTATACACTTGTAGAGATTATTAGGCACGTTTATGACACAGGTACATGGGTGAAATTATTTGATATCTTTGAGCTCAACACTTGGCAAAATTTTCCACTTACTTGTCTATCCTTTTTTTTCCCCAGTTTATGTATATGTGATTTCATTTTTGTAAGTCCTTTCACATTGGAGTTAGTTGTCCGCAATCTTTAATTCATTAATAACTATTGACTCATCTTTGTACCTTCACAGATTGATACAAAGAATATACTGTTCATTTGTGGAGGAGCCTTTGTTGACTTAGAGAAAACAGTCTCAGAAAGGTTACGCAAACCCTGGAAATTAGTTAATTTTGTACTTGCAGTGATAATAATATGGAGTGTGAAGCCTCTTTGTAATTAGGAACACTTTTAATTCCCATGCAGGCGCCAAGATTCTTCTATTGGATTTGGGGCCCCTGTGCGTGCAAATTTAAGAAGAGGTGGTGTCACAGATGCTGCTGTGGCATCATCATTATTGGAAACTGTAAGTTACATCATACTTGTAACAAATCTTATTCCTTCTTTCAGTGGTTTTTACTAGCACTAGCTTCAACAAGTTAGATATTTACATATGAGAAATTGTTGTTTTTGACAGGTTGAAAGTAGTGATCTTATTGCATATGGTTTGATACCTGAATTTGTTGGGCGATTTCCTATCCTTGTCAGTTTGTCAGCTTTAACAGAAAATCAACTCGTTCAGGTAGGTTATCTTCAAGTCACTAATTTAACCCAAGGCAGATGTATCCATAAATCTATACTCATTTGAATGTGGTCACAACTGAATGATGTGGTGGATTAAGGTTTTTTTTCTTTTTCTCTTTTTTAAGGAGAATTGAATGATGTGACAAAGGCATTCTTTTAGTGTTCTCAATTATCATACATAAAACCAGTGACTAATCTGACCTGAAGTTTTCAAATTTCTTCTTTCCCTTCCCCAATTAGTTAACGACGACGTTGTCACTGTTTCTTAAATTATATTAAGTAGTTTCATTTGATATTTTAGATGTCATCTTTTTTGGCCTTGTTGTCATAATCTCTATAGCTTTGATTGCAATTTGTAATATGCTCTATAGGTGCTCAAGGAGCCAAAGAATGCCCTTGGAAAGCAGTACAAGAAGATGTTCCAAATGAATGGTGTAAGTTTTTATGGGCCTTCTTTTTTCTCCGGATGTTACACGGATAACAAGTCCTGTCTGCGGATGCTGTTGATTATATCAACAATCTTATTCTTCCTTGTTCGTTTTAGTTTTATGGATGGGATAATTCATTATTGATTGCTCATTTAGGTGTTTAATGTTTGGTTGAATTTCTTGGGCCAAAAAAAATTATTTTGTTTACCAGGTAAAGCTGCATTTCACAGAAAATGCCCTAAGATCAATTGCCAGAAAGGCAGTATCTAAAAATACTGGTGCTCGGGGCTTGCGATCAATACTAGAGAATGTATTAGTGGATGCCATGTATGAGGTATGCCACTTCGATTTTAAACAAATGCCTTAATCTTGTTGTACGACTTATACAATCTACGAAAGTGGGCAAGCTTTGTGGAAGCATTTTTTTAAAGTTTTTTGTGAATATTTTAATTGTTTATGGGTGGACTGTGACAGTGAAGGATTACATCAATTACAATTATATTTTTTAACAAAGAAAATCTTATTTTTACTCTAATTGTCACTTGGTCATCTTATGGATATCCATGGTCAAGGCGCCAATTGATTTTACAAAAACCTGAGCACTTGGTTGTTTGAGACTGTATTTTCCTCCGCTTCCCTTTCTGTTCCTTGTGTTGTTTAGTATGTTACAAAAAGGTGTCATGACGAACTGGAGTGTGACTCTTCCAATTAAAAGATTTGGGGTTTCTCATGTGGGGTTGAATTGCAGTGAGTTTTGATCCAATGTTGTATAGTATAGTGTGCTGTGCAGCATTGAATCTGTTTTCGAATTGTATCAGGAATCGTCACTTAGATTTTGTATCTTAGGTTTTTTTTTTTTCTGAATGTTTCTGCAGATTCCTGACACCAGAACAGGCGATGATGTTATAGATGCTGTTGTCATTGATGAAGAGGCTGTTGGATGTGGGGCCAAAATCCTTTATGGTAGGGGTGCATTGGATCGGTATCTTTCAGAACACAAAAATGATCGAGAGGTATGCATTATTTGGTATAACGTAAATGCTAGAATTGTCGGAAATCATGTAATTGATCTCTGTTTTAATGATCCTTCACCTTATTTTTACAATTAACACGTCTAAACATTTATTACTGGTGTATTTGAATGGTATTTGTGTTTCACCATTATTGCCCTTCTGATTTATGGGCAATTGATTTCCTTGATGGGAAGACATTAAATGAGTTGATGCTATATATATGGGTCCCAAACTGGCAATTTTGACATCCGTATCACTGAGAATTGTTATTGGGTTAGAAGACTAAGTGAAGAAGTTCGTGTAGAAATTCATAGCTATGGCTGGAGTGGAGATTAGATCTATATTGTATTTGTGCTTCTGTTGTGCTCAATGTTCATGTGTAAATATATGCCTTAATTCTTCATATAACATTATGAAACTTACTAATGCTTGTTTCTGCATATAATAGGCCATGGAGGGTTTAGGCGGAGATAATGAAGCGGAAGCAGAACTTCCTTCCATTGTTGCTAGCATGTAACATGTTGATATTTATTGTTGTTATCTTTGTACATAATAATTTAAAAATGCAGTTACACTAAATACTCCATGCCTCGGAGGTGAGCAATACCACATTGTCCAGTGTAAGTTCTGCGCAAATTGATGTAGCCAGAAATGTATATCATTTAGAATATGATTCATGCCCATTGCCCATACTAAACCACGTTCTAGCATGGTTGGTTTAATCTTCTACTGCTTTAATCGTAATCACACGGTGTGTGAGAATTGCAAATTTTGCGTAAACGGAAAAAAAATCATGAAAGGCATTGTTAACTTGTTAAAACAAGTAGTGATTTGTTTGTTATCAATTACAGAAATTATTGGACATTATAATAACAGCTTGAAAGTGCAGGAATTTTTACGCTGTGTACATAAATACCCCTTAAAGTTTCTAGATTGGAGCTCATCATGTAGCTTTATGAATATGCATTCGCTGCCTTTGCTTGCCCTACGTGTAGAAATTATGATTGTAATACTTGGTGGCATAATGGTTATGATGTAGTCTATAAATGAGCATTTTGAGAAGCCTTCACATATAATAAACCTATTACTATTATTATTTTATCTGAAACCATCATCATTCATCAAGTGCATTAAAATAATGTATTCTTGAAATGTAATCATGGATTGGAATGCGATTCACCTCTGAAAGAGCTCAAGACATTGCCCTTTTCAATCTCTAGCAGGCTATACCATCAAACATGCGTAATAACACAATTTGGCATTAACAAAATTCAAAATATTAAATATTTTCCTACCAAAAAAAATTGATGGGGGACCTCTAAATCAGTCTTTATTAACATTGGGATTCGCCATAGCGTAGCCATGTGTACCCTAAAGAAAGTGGTCAATAGGACCAATAACCTTCATCATTTCTGCAAGAAGGCTATACTTTACTTTGCTTGCAACAACCACCACCAAGGACCACATCTCTCTCTTTTCTCTCTCCATAGCGCTAACGTTATGAGCTAGCGAGACTTCCAAAAAGTGGTGTGACCTTGAACAGTGATGAGAGAAAAAAAAGAACCTTAATACATTACATCTTCGTTAAGTCATATATTAAAGGGTTTTGGGTGTTCGCTGTTAAGCTGCCTTGAATGTATTTCAATACGTACGATGTTTTTTTTTTTATTCTATGGGAAACGATGGTCGGACAAGAGGTTGGTGTCTCAATGTAGATCAAGGAGATAATGTACAGCAAGTGAGGAAAGATGAGATCATACTCGAGAAATAAGGGTCTTCAGAAGAAGGTGGGTTTACAATTTTATAATTAAGAGACGATAACCATTAATTTTAAATTGACAGTCTAGGTGAGAAAGTAGGCAATTGGACAATCAATTAGCCAACAGGTGTAATGATCTTTTAAGAAGACTGGAATTTAGAAGGTATAGATTGGAGATTTTTCTTATTAAAAAAAATTTCTTGGGCACGTTTACATATAGTTTTGTTTAATATTTAATTCATTTTAAAATATTTTTATGAGCTATATTAACATGAAAATTTATTATTATGCAATTATGTTTGTAAAAAACATCTTATTTCTAGTAATTTTTCCTTTGATAATAAAAAGGAACAAGGTTGATCCAAAAAAAAAAAAAAAAAGGAACAAGGTTTAAAGATTTAGTAGACCACTAACGTAGCAAGCGATCATTGTCAATTAAATATGGGAGTATTACTAAAGCAAATAACTTGTTATTTAGCCATATCTAATATATTAATTCAGAATAAAATTTAAACATTAAAGAGAATCTATTAGCACGTGCTGAGTTTAGTTGCAGGAGTCGTCATCAGATTAACCGTATTATGGTTTTCTTCCTATAAAAATAATAAACCGTAGAAACACCCTAAACAAAAAATCATAAACACTACTGTTTTGTTTTAAAATCCGCCAATTAAGAAACAAAAATTTGTTGAAATTTAGCTACCGTTGGATGGATCCCGATTGTCGTCTACTTTCCGAAGGGTAACGATTTCATTTTACCCTTCTCTCTCTCTTGCTTCGCGGCTCGCGCAACCCCGGTTTGGGAAAAGTGGAGAGAGAAGGAAGGAAAAAAAACAAAAAAGGGCCAACGAAGAAGAAAAGAAGCTGTTCTTCCGGAGAAAGGAGTTTGGCTCGTCGGAATCACCCCTTTATCCATTTACCGCTCCATGACCATCCCCATCTTCTTCCTCCTATTTTCTTCTTCTTTCTCCTAGCAAATTTTCTTGGAAAGCAGCGGGAAAAGGCGAGAACGAAGAGGATTGAGGGAGGAGATTAAAAAAAGAAATGCTCAGGTATCTAATTTCGTGAAATTTATGATTTTGATTACTGGGTATTTCATTTATCCATAACTTGCGGGAGGTTTTGTTGACTGGATGGACTTGGACAACATCGAGTGCGTATCATGCTCGGACGGCATGGATGAGGATGAGATCCAACACCATAGTATGCATCCTCACCCCTATCATCACTCTGAGGTTTCATCCACAAAGCCTCGCAATGGCGCCACCAATATGGGTCCTACGGCCATTGCTCCGGCAACCAGTGTCCACGAATTGCTGGAATGCCCTGTCTGTACCAATTCAATGTACCCACCAATTCATCAGGTCAGTTTTTAAAAGCAATTTCCCCCTCATTTACTTTGCGTTATATATTATTATTATTTTGTTCAACTGAATTTGGAATTTCGTTTTCATTATAGGGCTCCTTTATTTCTTCGATTTTAGTGAATTTGATGGCTTTTTTTTTTTTTATGCGGGGGGGGGGGGGGGGGGGGGGGGGGATAGAATGGATATGATTATGCGTTTCTTTGTTCTGTTTTTTTTTTTTTTTTTTTTTGTGGTTCTTGTTTCTGGGTTGGGACATCTAAGACTTGGTTTTGGAGTTTGGATTTTCGTTATATGGGGAAAGCATAATATGTCAAGGGCAAAATTCAGTCCAACGATATTTATAATTGCATATTTTGGCAATCTTGCAATCTAATATTTGCTTTTCAGCATAGTTATAGCAAATTAATCGGCTGTCCCAGTGCTTTAGGTTCCAGACATAGCAATGCATTAGAGGAAAAGATTGAACTTTAGGTTTATTTATGTGTTTTGCTGTGAATTGTTAAGTAATGGGTACCTTATGATCCCTGTTTCATGTCTGAAAGTTCTCATCCCCTATGTAAAGTAATGACATGAAAGAATTTATATAATAGTACTATTCAATACAGTTACGGACTTGATTAATCTTTTATTAGTCAAATGAATACAGAAAGTGTCAAAATCTGGTTTTACCTTGTAGCTAATCTTTGTCCAATCTATGTGAAAAATGCTTTAGCTTAAATCTGCTTCAGATCTGCAATTAGAGGGATGGAATGCCCATACTATTGTATGATGTATAATGTTGAAGTGATTATTGCAAGTTGATTATTTGTAATTGGACTTGAATATGGGACCCTTAAAAGGCACATAGATTTTATTAGAATTCTCATGAAATATATAGAAACTAATGATGGGATTTATACTTAACAACTAGGGAAATATTGAGAAGCAACCGTTGTGAAGTAGTAATGGATTATCTATTTTCTGTTAGACGGAGCTGAAAGAGTGTTACACTAAGTCTTTCCATTATTTGGAAAGTTGGAAATTATAGTTAACTAGAACGGGCATTTTGCCATTTGCTGGATAAAACTTGCTTCCTAGTCTAGTTAGGAAGATATATGTGGGACTTGGACGTTGGAACATGGATCAGTTACTAGTAAAGTTGGTAAGGTTTATCGTCTTGGTTGTACAGCTGCTCACTCTTTTGGTCTGTTGTCTGGAGCATTATTTATTCCTGAACCTTACATCTGAGTAAGTTGAAACTCATTGAATATTTTATTGGTTGTAAAAAGGATGTTATTGCCATCTTTCCTGTCTTTCAGATTATATCCTTGTTAGGAAGCATGTCTTTGGCAGCTGATAGCTACATTTGGTATCAATCCTATGCCTTTTTCTGTGACTTTGGTCATGCGTATGTTTTCATTACCTATTTTTGAGCTCCACTGGCTGCCACTGAGTGTTATTCTAACATCTTTATATTGCTCCATGACCCAAAACATTTTAATATTTTTGGATAAGGGCATAGAAAAGGGGAGACTATTGCCAATGGTATGAAGCTACATAATCCATAATTAAGAAAATGACTTGAAATTTGTGATAGTAAGAATACTGTTACACTGTTTCTGATAAAATTTCTTATCTTATAGAAGGAGAAGGGGGAGAAAAAAGAACATTGTTACTGTGGATCTGCTTCTGCATGATCTTGTTATAGCATAATCCGAAATGAATACCAATCTCTTGTCAGAAGTTAATGGTTTTGGTTGATAGTTTACACTGTATTAGAAAATTGTCATGTCATTTGCTGCATTGCTGAGTGGTTGTGAAGACCACTGACTGAGTGGGGGAAGAAACATGTTTAGGTAATTCATTCTAAAATGTTTTGACTTTTAGCAAACTCATAAATGCCTTCTATGTAATGAGAGTCTGTAGTTTGTTAAGTACTTAGAAGTGAGTTAGGTCATATTAGGAGTGGCCACAACAGAGGCTGTAGTTTGTTTAGTACTTCCTGTTCTTTCTTTGAGCTTAAGAATCAGGCTGTCAGCAGTTCTTTTTTTTTTTTAACATATGGCCTTTCTTTCTCTCCAAAGAGAATCACATACATGAATGCAGCGATGCTATCCATCAGTTGAATATTGCATTCACCTTGGCCTTTGATGAGTTTGTAATTAGGATGGTGAAATGACATGCTGTAAGCATCTTAAGACTGAGGATCTTAAAAGCCTTTATTCATACTATAAGTAGCTGTTGCAATTAACTATTCTGGCATTTTGAGAAGTGAGTCTATATACCTTTTTTAAAAGAAAATAAAAATTTATTCTAGAAATAAAATGGTCAGTACCCTATTCTTTTCCATTACCTATTCGGCGCATAATGGGCATGCAAAGTGAAACATCAAGCTTTTCTTTCTCCTTGGTGATTTTTAACCATCCAAAGCTTATATATGGTGCTGTTCCTTTGTGTGCTTCAAGATTATCTAATTGAATAGCACTGCGAATGGATAGATTTGTCATAGCTAGGATATATTGTGAAATTCAAGCTTATTATTAGTCATTTATTTTATCTGGTAAAATACACTGCCAATTTGCGGAGAAAGGGCAGCAAATTGTTTTTGTATTTTGGCTTTTAACAATTTCACTGTTGGATCCTTAATGAAGGAGATTAAACTTGGGATGTTTACTGAATTGGAATAAGTGATCATTGGCATGAAGTTTTTGTGTTTATTTTTAATGTCTCACAAACAACTTACATATTGGATTTTTTAAGACTCCGGGATTGTTATAGGGTAAAATTTTCGTCATCTTTTAACAACATTAAATTCTTCAGTTGTCTAAATATCCTCATTGATGTTTACCAAAAGTTTATCTTTATCATTTTTGGAGCATATTACGGGCCCAAATTGCAAAGAGTCTGCTTTTTAAATATTTGGGATTGTTGGAAAGAAAAGTAACAATCAGCTTCTTTGCAGTGTCACAATGGGCACACCCTGTGTTCCACATGTAAAACAAGGGTGCACAACCGATGTCCCACGTGCAGACAAGAGCTTGGAGATATTAGGTGTCTGGCTCTGGAGAAGGTGGCCGAATCACTTGAGTTACCGTGCAAATACTATTCTCTTGGATGTCCAGAAATCTTTCCATACTACAGCAAGCTTAAGCATGAGGCAGTATGCAATTTTAGGCCATACAATTGTCCTTATGCTGGATCAGAGTGTTCTGTTGTCGGGGACATCCCTTTCCTCGTTGCACATTTGAGGGATGATCATAAGGTGGACATGCACACAGGATGTACATTTAACCATCGTTATGTGAAGTCAAATCCCCGTGAAGTGGAGAATGCAACTTGGATGCTCACAGTAAGTTTTTTTTTTTTTTTTTTGCATTTTAGAGGTTCTTTGGGGAAAGAGGAGGAGGAGAGAGAAAGGAGGGTCATCATTAATTTTCTTAAATATATTTCACTTTATTCATGGAACTCATAAAGTTGTTCGAGGAATTCAACTTCTGTTATACACTATCAATTACTCATTAAACTTCACTGCTATTGGCGGGAAGTTTTGGCCGTAGAGACATGATTTTTTGAAGGAAGTTTATGATATGGCACAAGGCGTTATAATGCTTCTGGGGGGATCTTTGATTTTTTTTTCCCCTTTTATTCATTGTTTTCTGTGTTTCATATGGCGGAACCACAATGCCCCAGGCCCCAGCTGACCTAGTGAACAATTTTTCCTGTTTCCGTTAATGACAAGTTTATTTTGGCTCTCCATTCCATTCAAGAGCAACATGTAGTCTTGTCTCAGTATTCTTCTCACTAACTGATTCATCTGTTTCTTTTTTAATTGTTTGGTAGGTATTTAATTGTTTTGGCCAATACTTCTGCCTTCATTTTGAAGCTTTCCAGCTTGGTATGGCCCCTGTTTACATGGCATTCCTTCGTTTCATGGGTGATGAGAATGAGGCTCGGAACTATAGCTATAGCCTAGAAGTTGGGGCAAATGGGAGGAAACTGATCTGGGAGGGTACTCCAAGGAGTATCCGGGATAGCCATCGTAAAGTTAGAGATAGCCACGATGGTCTTATCATCCAACGAAATATGGCCCTCTTTTTCTCTGGCGGGGATCGGAAGGAGCTTAAGCTCAGAGTTACCGGAAGAATATGGAAAGAACAACAGAATCCGGATGCTGGGGTGTGTATACCAAATCTTTGTAGCTGATAAGTTGTGTGTTTGAGACACTCTTCTGTGCTGGATTATACCCGACTTTCTGTATGTTGTAATAGATGAAGGCACTGAGGCTGTTCTGAAATTCTCAGCTTGTTCTTGTTGTGTAATAAACAACAGTTTCTTCCATTACAAGTTCTTGGTCAGAGTTATCAAATTGTCAAAATTGACACTGGAAATCGTCTCATGTATTTTCTTCGATTGAAGACACTGTCATGTTTTGATTGGTTGTTTCTTTGTATTAAGTACGTTTGGGGAGATGGAATTGTCACAATTTTGACCATAAAACACATTATTTTGTGCTATTTGACTTTATTGATTACCTGTAATGCCTCAGATGCAGAGTGTGGTTAACCTAAGCATAGTTGTACACCATTGGAATTTTACGTTACCCAATTTTGCGTAACTATATCGGTAGACTATCGCTGTCTTGCTGCATCTTTCTTACTTGTCTGGCGTCTGTGACTCTATAATGATGGCAATGTTACTTCACTTGCACTTAAAGGAAATTCAATGAGAATTAGAATTTCCGGATAAGCAACGTATATTTTCAGGCAGAAAATACGTCTTAACTCCCATAGACGATCTTAATCCTCCAGAGTAAAACAAGGAAGAATGGGGAAGCTTCAATTTATATGGACACCTCAATAACGGGCGGTTGTGAAGTGGTCAAATCAAAATCTTTTCAACAAATTTAATTGCAAGCAGAAAAATTAGAGTTGTTAACATAGATGATGATTTAAAGCTATTTTAACAAAAGGGACACACATTTTACTCTCTCATCTAAATATCACTGATTTGCACATTCAAGCTGATACCTGTGCACCTGCACCATCACTTCTAGCCTCGGCATCACCCGAATACTCGGCTTCGGCTGATGTGTCTGCGGACTCTGACTCAGTAGCAGTCTCAGCAGAACTCTCTTCTTTAAGAGCTTGAACTCCTCGCTCGGGTTGAGACTCTGAATCTGTTTCCTTATTCCCAAACAACTTCGACGGAAGCAAAGAAGCAACTGCAGCTCTTGCACTCCTTTTTGCAGCTTCAGCTGCCTCAGCCTCCTTAGCCTTCGCTTCAGCCTTCTGCCTCTCCTTCTCCTCCATCAGCTTGGTCAACTCCTCCTCTCTCCCTTCTTTTCTCAACTCTCCCTTGACAAATTCCTGGAAATCCTCATCAAAATCAACTCCATTGTCATCCAACAAGGTATCAACTATTTGAAGAACCTCATCCAATCTTCCAGCATCACTCAGGACCTTCATCATAAACTGATAGCTAGCAACATCCATCTTGAGTTTCTTGACCATTAGGTCGAAGAAAGACTTCGCCTCATCAATCTTTCCAACTTTAACCAAGCCATCAACCAACCTATTGTAAACTGCTAGGTTTGGTCTGAGGCCAGATTCAACCATTTTTTTAAAATATGCCGCTGCATCATCAGGCCTATCCTCTTTGAAGCAAGTATCCATCAATAAACCATAAGTGAACTCATCTGGGTTCACCCCCTTGCCCTCCATTTCTCCGTAAATCTCCTCAGCTTCGACAAGCATGCCATTATTACACAACTGTTCAATCAAATTATTAAACGATAATGTGTCTGGGCTGCACCTATATTCATCCATTTTCCTGAATACTTCCATTGCCTCCTTAAATCTTCCTTGTGCACAATACCCATCAGCCATCACATTGAAGCTTCCCAAGTTAACTGCCAGTCGCCTTGGAGGGTTATGCTCCCTTGTCATCCTATCAAATAATTTCAATGCCTCATCAAACTTTCCGTTCTTGCTCAATGCATCCAGCACTGAATTATATGCAATGGCACTCATCTTCACCTTAGAATTCTCTCCCACGGCCTCCTCGTAACATTCCATAGCCTCCTTCTCCATTCCCCTCAGGAAATAACCCTTCATCAAGCTCCCATACACAACCCCGTCTTCGACAACCCCTCCTAATTTTCCTTTCAATTCCTCATAAAGCTTAAACACACCATCCGGGTCCGAATTCTTGGCATGACCCAACATCAAATAGTGATACACAATTGGGTCCGGCGCAAACCCTCTGGTATCCATTTCCTCTTTAATCTCCATAGCTCGCTCCAACTTATTGTTATCTACCAGACCTTTGATCAGAATCCGATAAGTAGTAGGAGATGGGTTCATGGGGGCGTCATTTATAAACTGCTTGTAATGCTCCAACGCCGTATCGGGCTTTCGGCAATCAAGATATGTCTGAAAAATGAGATTGTGAGTAATGATATTGGGAACAACACCAGCTTGGGTGATGAAGCGATGGAGGGACAAGAGATCGGAGTATTTAGATTGTCGAAGTAGAGCAGTGAGTACGGAATTTATGGTAAAAATGGTGGGGCGGCAATTGGAGTAGATGGAATGGCGAGTGTAGAGAGAAGCTTCTTCGAGGTCGTTTTGGCGAATGAGAGTGAGGATGCGATTGTGGAGGTTGAGGCGATTACCCGTGAGGGCAGAAACATGTTCAGGGAGCTTAGGATTGTTAGGGTTCAGGTAATATGGTGGAGATTGGGATTGAGGCTTCGCCTGCTGGGGTTGAGAGCGACTGAGAGCAGAGAGCGGAGGTTCGATACGGAGTTGGCGTTTGCGACGGCGTCGTTCGGCGGCAGCTTCTTCGGGAGAGGAGAAGGAGAGGAAGCGGAGGGAGACATAGGAGAGTGGTGGTGGAAGAAGAGGTTTATGAGGTTTGGCTAGGGTTTTCAGGTGGTTGAAGAAGATGGGTTTGGAGAGAGCCATGTTTGCGAGGATTGGAAATGGTAATGGAGGATGAGGGTTTCCGATGATTGGGTTCTAAGAGGGTTTAGAAGATGAAAGGGGCATGTTTGGTGTCTGCGCTCCACCCATCCTAATCGGGGGATAGCTTACACGGGCAGCACGACTGCATAATTCTAAGGCCCATTGAATAGCTTTATGGGCTTATCTCTTGGAGGCCCACGAGAAAAATTACGATTTAAGCCCCAAGCAACAGAAAATATTATATTTAAGAGTAAATTACCATCCTAGAAAAATGAATAACTTAATTATCGTTTTGTATGTTAATCTGTTGAAGTCGCTGGGCTAACTTCTAATTAAGATCATCTGAAATAAAAAAAAATGATTGAAGAAAATATTACTGATAGACTCAATTAAAAGGGTTGCAGGCCAAATTTAAAAACTATTAATCTAATATATATGCGACAGGATCAAAAAAAGAAAAAAATTCAATGCTTCAAAGTGAAGAATTAATGTACATAAAAGGTTAGAGGTGATTCTAAAATTGCCAAAAAAATCATTTTTTATTTTTTAAATGTATTTTTATTAATTAGAAAATGTAATATCAATGTTGAACAAAATTTTCTAAAATTTGACACACTCTATTATAATAGTCTAATGGTGGGATATTTCATCCTCAATGTGCGTTTTCGAAGAGGACATTTTCCTTTTAGTTGCTATCTGCTAGTACAACACGCATTTGTTTATCTTGCTAATTCAGTTAAAATATCGGAGTAAAACAACCCCGCGAAAGTGATGGGATTAATAATGAGGAAATGCTGACTCTTAAACACTACATAACTTATCACATTTAATTTTCAAAGCAAGATCCAAATCAACGACACCAAATTCTTACAACGCACGCGTCATCTAATTTTATCGAGACGCCAAATTGTACTTTTATTATATTCAATGATCTTTATCATCACGATGAATTTTATATCCCAAATTAAGACAACTAATCGTGATTACAGAATTGCATCTATATGAGCTATATATGATGAGAACATAGTTTATCTCGCTTGTCCTCTAATTTCGCTTTGCTTTGTTAAACCCTCAGGGCAAAGGTGCAAAGGTCCTCTAATATGTGATATTAAATTATTTTATTATCTTCCATCTAATTAAATATAAATATAAAGGCTCACCCATAATTATGAAAGCCACGAACTTGTTCAAGATGAAAGCTCAACTGGTGAAGGCCTGATTTGTGCCATCTGCTTTTTTTTTTTTTTTGTCCATTGCTATTATTGAATACGCCATAGTCATATAATTAGGTCACTGGTTGTAGTGAAAATTGATAACATGGGTCGACCAGTATTCTTGATTTTGGTTAAAATTTAAAATTTTGATTGGAAAATTAACAAATTTTATGTAGAGCAAAATGTAAAACTCAACACAAAATCAAATCTAATTGTAATGTATTATACTTCATAATTTTTGTTTGAGAGGTTGTAAAGATAAAATTGCTATTTTGGTTCATTACTTTTTATTTTAGTGTTAATTTAATTATTTACATATTATTAAAATTTTAATATTAATAAAAAATAATTTTTCATCAAGTTAATCATAATTTTTTAAAATATTTATTTTTTATTAAAAATTAAATTTTTAATACATTTTATTATTATAAATTTATAAAAAGCTAAATTAACACAGACAAAAAAAATAGAGTCAATATAATTAATATCTCAAGGTTATATACAACGTTAAATATGTATGTATATGAAGGACCCAAAAAGTTGAATTTAAAATGTTTTATAAATTATTGAGATATCCGTTGTCTGAGTACGCTTTGTAATTTATTTTACCCTGAAAGAGTTTTAAACTTCACTAAATTAGCAGCATATGATGTGGGTCGTAAGTAAATGAAAAAGCCCTAACATTATTTGAGCCCTCCAAAAAGGGACTCCAATCAAAATTGAGTTATGATTAAAAAATAATACTCCAAATGAAAGGCAATATAATGCGATGATGTGGCCGTACGAGCGGGGCCAGCTGGATATTGTTGGAGGAACGGGAACGCTCAAAATCAGATCGACCGCCACCCCTTTCCCCGTGTTTCTGTCTCTTTCTTTTCTTTTCTATGGGATAAAAATAGAGACTTTCCGTCTCTTTCTAGCTGTGGTTCATTATAAAATGAAAATCAACAGGCAAATTGCAGACTGAAGATGAACGTTGAAAACTAAAGGTAACTTGTGGTGAGAAAGCTAAGTCGTTGATTAAAGATTTGCAGCTTGCAATTTTATTGATTTTCTATTTGATGCAGTGTATATAGACAGCAAATTTAGTAATTTATTAGCCTCCATTTAACCTGCGTTCTTCTTGTTGTTGTTGTACTATAAAACAATTACAAGCAGCTTGGCGTGGGCGTGGCTCTCTTATCTCAACCTTGATTCCCTTCTCTCTCAGACTCACAGGTCAGTCTCTCTCTCTCTCTCGCTCTTTCTCTTCATCTCCATGATTTTGGGGGGACTTCATGTTGCATACCATATCGGGTCAATGATGTTCTTTCATGAGTTGCTTTTTATTTTTGGACATGGAAAAGAAAAGAAGAGGTCTCTCAGATGGTCCAAATTGTTTTTCGCTTTATTAGTTTGAATATTTGATTTAATCCTTCCTCAGTTGTAAATGTTTCTATCTCACTCAATACAGACAAGTTTGTTTTTTTCCTGCATTTTCTCTGGATCCAAAGAATGAGGATGGGTTTCTGCTTTTGAAATTGCTTGAAAAGCCCGTGTTTCTTTTTCTAAAAACCGAAAAGGTAGAGCCTGAACTGGATTATTAGAACACGATCTTAAGGGAAGGGTTTGCTTATTTTCTAGATTCTTCTGCTCTCGTGGCTCGGCGTCTGCTTTGTTAATTGCAGCTTCTTCGAGGAAATATAGTTCAGAGTTAAGAAGATTTTATGAATGTCACGTTTGGATCATTTTTTTTTTGGCTGTTTGGGTTTCAGAAACTAAAGAAACTTAAAAGCAAGACAAATTCTAATATTTCCTTTGTTAGGTTGAAGTGAGAGACAGGTTATATCAGTTTGTGGTGTTAATATGCTGAGTACAATATAGCCTATAGGTGTTGTGCACTCCGAAATAATCACCCTTAAATCACAAATCGTGATTAATATAAAAAATTATAAAAATGTATAAAAAAATATCTTCCTTAATTTTTCCACATCAGTAGTTAATTTATAATACAAATGTGATTTTTTAAAACACTTTTCATATAAAATCTCATCAATATATATGTCTATGTGTATGTAATTGTGTGTGGGTCTATATATATATATATATAGAGTATGTAATAGGCATATAATATTCTATTATTTTCCTTGTCGAAAAGATTTGTGAATCTAGCTTTTGTCAATTGTGGAAAAATTATACACTTTGCCACATGTTTTGCTCAATGAGAAGCTTAGTTACGTGCTAAATATTTCTTGGCGAATAAAAAGGGCCAAAGCATGGAAAATTGAAGGATTAAAATAAAAATTATGTATGAGTCTAACTTGTTAATCTAGTCATCTGATGTCCACCATTCAGTTTACACCATCAACCTTTATAAACTTCGTTTAGAATATAATAATATTATGCCGTTGGAGTCTTGTATTTGTTTCCTTTGTTGACAGAATGACATTACAAAAAATCCTGGCATCTTTAATGTTTAAGTAGGGAAGGACAGTTCTGCTGACCTAAGCTTTATTTATATTGTTTGTATCCAAGTTTTAGAATTCAGGATATTCTCTTGTTCACGTATAGTTTCTGAATTCCATTTAGTTTGATTTCTCTTTCTTACCTTCTAAAATCAAAGAATTCAACTGTTATTGGGCATTCGACAAGTTGCTAATGGCTTGCACTACGCGGCTTCTCTAGGATGAGCAGCCAAACTTGAGGATGTACACATAGTTTTTAAATTACTGCTTTTATTTTCCTTGTTCTGCTTTGACTTTTTTAAGCTAAGACGAGAGTGAAATACTGTGAGCCAATTTGTCCCACTAGATTAAACATTAATATAATATAAGTAGTTATTTTAGTACATAAGCTCAACTTGGAGAATGTGTATGTTAAGGTTGTAGATTGTTTTCCATTTTACAAATAATAGACAGTGAGTGATGCACAAGGGCAAACATTGTTACCGCTGAACTTGTTGTTCCTTTCTATTAGTGGTCCTCAGATTGGAGTTGAAATTGTTGGCTCATTCAGTCATCTTGTAAGCATAATGGTTAACTAGTTATCTACATGGAGATGATTTTAGTCCTTTGCCAAAATATGAGAGATGTCGCTCATAGTTACTCATTGTGTAAGCATAGTAGTAGGTACTTAAATCTCTATTAGCTGAGATAATTAAGGTGGCTTGTGATTTGAAATTTACACTATACTTGCAGATATTCAAAATTTTGACTTTCTCCCAGTGGCATCATTGAATGAATCTGAATCAGTTGATTGCCAAAAAATCCTTGGAGTGAATTTTCTGGTTCTGTTTAATGGGCTGCTATTGTTCGAAGAAAGCTAAACCACCAGCTTATGAGGAGCCCACTGTTCTTGCTGCTGAGACACCTTGTGAGTATCATCATAAAACTGGTAAAATCTTGCAGCTACGGTTTTTGAGTTCCCTTTGCTTTCAGCTAAGGATTGTCATATGTCATGGTCCTTTTTGCAACTATGCTTAATAATGACTGAAACGTATTAATATCCATGTAGTTATTAGTACTTTTATCTGTAATGTCCCCTGTAGGCTTTCACTTTATTTTGAAGCCTCCTGAGAGTCCTGAGTCTTGACTTATTTATCAATAGTTTAGTTTTAGATTAACACAACTGATGAAGGGTAAATTTCATCTGTCTTTCCTTCTTCACAGTCACGGTGAGTGAAGTAGAGGCGCTACACGAGCTCTATAAGAAGTTGAGCAATTCCATTATTAAAGATGGTCTTATTCACAAGGTGAGTTTAGGTGTATTTATAAGTTTTTATTTTATTTTCAATCAGACGACCCTAAGCTTGATACTTAACTTGTGTTAGATAATTAACTTCTGGATCATCTTTCCATCCAGGAAGAATTCCAGCTGGCGCTCTTCAGGAATAGAAACAAGAGAAATCTGTTTGCCGACAGGGTGTGTAAATGTGACCGTCCCTATATAGTTTAAGGACTCATTGATCCTATCAAAATAATGCTTATTTAAATCAATGTATATAATCAAGGTTCAGATTTCAGACCTTTAATGTCCCATTAACGCATACTCGGTTGTGCTTCCTTCATAGATTTTTGACTTATTTGATGTCAAGCGCAATGGGGTTATTGACTTTGGGGAATTTGTTCGATCATTGGGTGTTTTTCACCCAAACTCACCGATGGAAGAGAAAATTGCTTGTAAGATTGATTCTCCTATATATAGATTTTGTGCTAATGTTGTTTTTGTTTCTTTTATGAATCCCTGCCAAAATTATATATGCATTCATTATATTTGATAGCACAAGTCTCTTTTTTTTTTTTTTGGGTGTACATAGTGTAAGCGTTTTTCAGTCACGTATCAGATACTTATTAATCTGTTAAGTTGAGGATAACCATTTTGCAGTTGCTTTTAGGTTGTATGATCTGAGGCAGACAGGGTACATTGAGCGAGAGGAGGTATGGTTTTCTTGCATTTCCCTAAATCACATGAGCAATTTTGCAGTTTACAGTAGCAGTATTACTGTGCATTTTTCCATAATAACAATAGTCACAGTGCAACCACAACCATAAATTGAAAATATATTTATCTTCTACTTCTCAAGTTCAGAGTAATCATTTATCTGCAGTTGAAGGAAATGGTACTGGCACTTCTGCACGAGTCAGATCTTTTTCTTTCGGATGATATTATCGAAACCATTGTGGATAAGGTATGCATACTATTTCACCTTGTTACTTTTGGAGCTCCTCGAACTGACTGACCTCTAAGGATTTATTGCTTCTTGCACAGACGTTTAGTGATGCTGATGCAAAAGGTGATGGAAGGATTGATCAAGAGGAGTGGAAAGCATTTGTGTCTGAACATCCTTCTTTGATGAAGAACATGACCCTTCCTTACTTAAAGTGGGTATAAGGCTATAAACGATCTTGATGAACTTTTTCTCAGTAACTTATTCGGAAGGCACTGATTATTGACGAGCAAACTTTTTTTCTCATGCATGTCTTCTCCCCATATTGTAGGGATATAACCTTAGCATTTCCAAGTTTTCTCGTAAGAACAGAAGTTGAAGATTCACAGGTGTGAGATTTTTGTTTCATCTCTCATCTCCTGAGGTATTTCTTGTCAAGGGATCACCTTTTTCTGCATTAGCAAGGATATCCAGAGGAATTTCACCACTGGCTCCTGGACAAAACTTAAGAGACTTGGTTTTTCAGTTCTATGAAGCTGATCAGCCATCATGAATGCTCTTGTATCTACAAATTGCTAACGCAAAGTGTTCTTCTAGGGCAAAGCTTTGTATAGCTATACTGTATATAAGAGAGATGAGAGAAGACCATGTGACCGAATTAATCGTCTTGCTTTTTATTGATTTGGCAGCGTCATCATCTCTGGACAAGTATTTGATTGAAACTTCGAATAATCCTAAATATGCACTAATGTCTGAGCATCTTTCCTTTACAGCCAGGCTTAAAATAGCAAAATGCTTTATTTTCATTACTTTCTGTTGAGATTTATGATTCGGAGTTCTAGATTTCAGAGTTCATGGCTGGTTGTGAAGGTGGGTGCAGCCATCTCATTTATACTATGCCTAAATAGCTAGATGTAAGACCGCTAGAATTGTCCAGAATTTGCTTCATTTCAATGGATATTAATATTGGGTTATGCCAAGTAATGCCTATGACATTTATTATACATATTAACATTAATAATTATATTTTTTTACTATTTTCACAGCATTCAATTAATTATTTTTTAGTCTTATTTTTTACTTTTTTAAGAGGCATAATTATTTTTTTTAATTTTAAAAATTCATAATCAATATCTAATGAATTTTTATATTTCTATACATGTAAGTAATATCTCCACATTACATTTAATATTTTATAAAAGTTCATTTAAAAAGATTATTTTTAAAATAAACAAATATTTATAACAATTCCAAACAAAGATTCCTCTCCCAAAGCTTCTTCTCTTCTAGCAAGCATAACTTGAACCTCACGGATTACATGATCAGGTAACCTACGTAGAATCCAACCTATTTAATTTCAAGCCAAAAATAACATGGAAGGAAGAAAAAACAGAAGCAAAATGAGAGATACATTATAGTTTCCCAAAATGGCCCATAATAAAGACATGAAGGGTAATGATGTCATAAAAACAAAATCAAATAAATTATTATTTGAATGCAATGAAAGTTATAAAAAAAAAGTATTATGTTTGTTAGTAAGTGTAATAAATGATCTTTAACAAGTGTTTTTGAGCATTAATTAGCAAAATCTATTAATATTTCGATAGATTAAGAGGTCTTCAAAGGTTTAATTATGTATCTTCATATTTTCGCTTAATAAGTTATTAATTACTATAAAAATTCCACTTCTGAAAATTTGAATTCTATAAAAGCATACTTTTAAATAGCTTGGGAGCATTGGCAGTAAAGCCCTTGATGTTGAATTTTTGGTAAGGGAAATTGGATCTTGTGGGCAACGCAAGGGCCCAAAACTATGCCCATGACCTACAAAAAATGGATAAGTACTCAAATAAATAGATGACATTTCGATAGTAATATTCCTCTAATAATTATGATCTTGTTTTATTAGCATACTGCTAAATGATGGGGCCTCATTAATTTTTTGAGATGAGGACAATCATATATGGAAGGATCATTTTCCCACACAACGTCCAAAGCTGACGTGTGCATATTTGTGTACTTGGCAGTAAAATATTGGTCGCTAGGGTTAGCTGGGGTTGTGTCATGAACAAAGACTCCCTAACCTTCTAGGTTTCCAACACGCGGCATGACAAAGTAAACGAGGATTATTATTTTTATATGCATCATGATTGATGATTAATTCCCTTCTGTGCATTTTTTTTGTTTCATTTTGGGACCGACTATTACACTACACAGCAAAGGGTATTAAAGCCCACGCGCGGATTTTGAGCATTCTTGTGATTCAAAGATAATTTATCCAATTTAAACCTAAATTGGTATCGTCAAGAGAGACTAAGATTTTTTTCGGAGTTAAATTGTTTTACCCTTCGGTCGTTTTTAGATTTGCATAATTGGAACAACTTTTTAGATAATATTTATAATCGTACATCAAAATTAAAAAATAATAAAAGAGTAGGGGTTAAGCTCTTCATATACTTATCCAAATTAATTATGTATCCATCTATAACTTACTTAAATTTAAGTTCTAAAAATATAGTCTTTTCTCCACATAAAAGTCTAATAATTATTTAAATATTTTTTATTAAGATTAGTTCATTAAAATTGTTTTAATTTTAGATTTTTTTTAAGCTCTTTAGGGAGAATATTTTGTCTTCAATTTACATCCTCCCTCATTTAAAACTATGTAAGAAATCAAAAAATTAAAGAACTTGAAAGTAATAAAAAGTTATATTTGTCCATGAGATTTTTTATTAAAAAATTTAGTTTGGTAAGAATTTAGAATGAAGAAATGCCTTCCACATTTCCACTAATGCAATAAAGTCACTGCTTGTCCTTATAATAATTCATGGTCTAGCTAGTATTAGGTATCGCAGTCACTCAATGATGATAAGTTATTGAATGTCATTTTAATAAGGTAAAGTGAATAAGAAAATGGACTCAGAAATTATGATAAGCACTTCTACATATAAAATAATTTATGTTTATAATTACATGTGAAAATAATTTTTGTACTTGCGTACCCAACAAAAACAGCTAAGACAGTGCTTTGATATATTGAATAAATATGAACAAAATTTTTTTACTTGAATGAGTATCATTTATACCATAAAATATTAATCTACTTTTAAGTGCTGAATTTTTTTTAATAATTGGCTTAGAGGCAATTATTAGTATTTTAATGAGACTGAATCGGCAAGACAGAAGTTTCCTCCGTGGTATTATTGTTTATGCAAGCTTTGGGCGCGTATATGACAAGCGAGCCCCAACTTGTTTTTCTTTTGAGGATTGTATTTTCCAAATTGGATCATATCCAAGTATTTATTGCACTGATAAAATTTAAATCGAACAAGTTCCAGGTTCCTTCGCTAATTTGATGCCCATCAATCAAAGTCCAACGCCCTTCTCTTTCTCCGCGCAAGCTTTTCAGTCTCAGAATCAAACGCCTATACGTATATATTCTGATTCTCTGCCAAACTTTGTTTGAGTATCCGAGGAATCCTTGGGAAAATATAGTGTTCCCATTTCTTCGTTTTCATGGCGGATCCTTTCCATAGTCTCCTCAGGTAAGTATCTAATTTTCATCCTTAATAATGAAGTTGGCTTAGTTTTAATGAACTAAAATCAATTCAAAACTCGTTGCCTTTTGCATTATTTAATTGTAAATCCACAGTCAGCGATTGGATCCGGTGGATAAACACAAGATTTGGAGAGTTCTGTCAGTAAGCTCATTCTTAGATTATTCATAAAGAGTAGCGAATGTTAGGTATGCTTTCCGATTATGATTTTAAGATGGTTCTGCTTCTGCTTTAACTTGGTCTCTTGGGTTCCATTACGGGCTCAAATTGTTCTTCCTTGATTTATCTGAGAGAAAACGGTCGAACGGGTAAGAGGATAATATGAGATGGTTATTTAAATAGATTTTGTACATTTGAGTGTTTTGGACAGATTAAGAGGAAGCCAGATAAATGTTAAATGCTTTGTTTTCGTTTTGATTTATTAGTAGCTTCATTTTCTTTCATAAAGGTTGGCGTCATAAAATTTTCATTTTCGCCCTGCTGCTTTAGATTAAGATAAAGGAGAAGCTGAACTTAAATAGCTTAAATTTATGCTTGCCTGTCTCCATCAGCATCAAGTTATCCCCTTCTCCAGTGGTGTCTTCTTTTTCTCCTGAATGAGGAGCTAGGTTGGAGTACGGAAGAAATTTTTTCAAATATAGTACAATCTATTATTGATTTATGTGCTCTCCCATCCAATTTATGAAAAAAAAAATGAAAGAAAATTACTTTAATATTTCTGTTACGGGCATATTTAGTCAGGTTCAGTAGTAAATGAATCTATCTCCATATTTGAGTGCTGAAAAATCCTTTAATTTATTTGCATTGATTTTTTATGCAATCAAACTTAGACGGAAATGTTATTTATTACCCTGCTGTTGACTCCATGGTTAAGTTGTATCTGCATATTATTTTCTCTGGGTACTGCTCTCATTTCCATGCTCTGTTGCAGTTCAATCTCATACATGCTGGCGTATTCGTAATGCAATCAGTTGATGAGAACAAGGAGAGAAATTTGAAGCGTTCAAGATCACTGCCTTTCAAAATGCCTGTGACAGACTGTAATGATGCACCAAATATTGATGACAGCGTATTTTTCCCTGTCGAGGAGATTGTACAATACCCACTGCCTGGATGTGTTGCACCGTCTTCAATAAGTTTCAGCCCCGATGATAATTTAATTGCTTATTTATTTAGTCCTGATCACACGTTGAATAGGAAGGTTTTTTCTTTTGATCTGAAGACCTCCAAACATGAATTGCTATTTAGTCCCCCTGACGGTGGCCTTGATGAAAGCAATATATCTCCAGAAGAAAAGTTAAGGAGGGAGAGGTTGAGGGAGCGTGGTTTAGGGGTCACACGGTATGAATGGGTGACTACGAGTTCCAAAAGAAAAGCAATCATGTTGCCTTTGCCTACTGGGGTTCGTTCCCTTATATCTGAAATAGCTATAAAATTATTTTATATTATTTATTCCTTAATTGCTATATATTTATAAGATATAATGGTGTCTTTAAATATTATCCAGAAGGGTAGAAGTAGTAATACGTGTGAAAAATATATGTTGTGCCCTCATACTTCATTGATAGGGGCACAAAACTAACACTCGCACACAGATGGGCATATTACTTTGGAAATGTCACCTTGCTGCCACCAGTTCATTATCACTTCCTTTAATTGTAATGTCATACTGTCAACCTTTAAATGACTGCTTGCTTAGCACAAGCCATTGTTATTGAGATGTTCTAGTTGAATTAATTGGTTCAAGCTTTAAACGCTGGTTGTCAGCAGAGGGTGGTTTATCATGTCACAAACAATTTGGGAAAGAGTTGAAACACATCTGATAGCCAGTACAGCATGTGCTCTAAATTTCAAATTCTCTCTGAATTAATTTGTCTACATGTTAAATTTTGTAAAGAATTGAACTTCTTGTATCTCCTGATGTTTGAAGCTTGTATATCATAAACTTATAATAACTTCTGCCCCATCATACCAAGTAGTCTCATGCAACCGCTAATACATAGGCTGCTGTCTATACTTATATTTCCCACACCTATCTTTCCTCGTTCTGGTGGTGCTGGGAATTGGGCGACTTGTCCATTAGGCTGAAACAATAGAAGCTTGTTCTTGTATTTTAGTTATATCAATTAAAATTGTGAGCTCGAGATGTTCACGTTTGTTATGAATTATGATTATAGTCTTTGCTTTTTGAACAGATTTATATCCAGGATGCATCCTATTCAAAAGCAGAGCTCAAGCTTTCAAGTATACCAGGTTCACCAATCATTGATCCACATCTATCCCCAGATGGGTCAATGATCGCCTGTGTAAGAGACTGTGAATTGTTTGTTCTGAATCTGTTGTCTAATGAATCAAAGCAGTTGACCCATGGTGCCAAGGAAAATGGTTTGGTGAGTTCTATAATTGGTTGTTTTTTATTGTATTATAGTAACCAAATGTGTGACGAATTCTATGAAAAAGAGTCAATTTATGCTATCAAGCATCCTCAGTTTGCTGATTGCATCTAATTAATCTAAAGTAACCTGTAACTAGAATCTCTAAACAATTGTAAGATTAGATAATTATTTTATGTATACAGATATCCCAAATGAGAACTGTCCACTTGAAAGTAGCTATACATCTCCTGTTTCGCATTTGTTATAAATGTTAAAATTCTATTAATAAGAATTCTAGTGCTTAATTTGATTAAGCTTGGCTTTGTTATCTTGGGTCTGGATCATAAAATTTTTAAGTTCGGTGTTGGTTTTCTTCTCATTCACCGTATAGTACACTAACTAGTAGACTTCTATGATTTTTCTTTACTTATTTATTTATAATTATAGAGCTCTCTTGAAAAGTGTTAAAAGTCAAAATACTCAAGACCATCCATGGGATTTGGCTCGTTATAGCTGGTTTCTGATTATTCATATGACTGCACACAGTGATGAGTTTGAAATAGGAAGATGAAACTACCTTTTTTCTTTTTTTAGCTTTTTGACATTCTCATCCTTCAAAAATGACTCTTGTTTTTTGTGTGTTGCAGACTCATGGCCTTGCTGAATATATAGCTCAGGTGAGATTTGCACGTTCTCTTCTTTCTATTTAGTAGTCCTGTTATTCCACACTTTTGATTGACCTAAGTGAAATAATGACTAGATTCTAAAATGGTTCTTTATTTTCCTTTTCTATGTCAGAATATTTAGCATTTTCCTCAGATTTTAAAATTTTCTGACTGCAGGAGGAGATGGATAGGAAAACTGGATATTGGTGGTCGCTAGACAGTAAATATATAGCTTTTACTGAAGTTGATTCTTCTGAAGTTCCCCTTTTTAGAATTATGCACCAAGGTAAAAGCTCAGTTGGTTTAGAGGCACAGGAAGACCATCCTTATCCTTTTGCTGGAGCTTCAAATGTTAAAGTTCGTCTTGGTGTTGTTTCGGTAGCTGAAGGATCCACTACTTGGATGGATCTTGTCTGTGGGGGAACAGATCAGCAAAACAATGAGGAAGAATATTTGGCAAGAGTCAATTGGATACATGGAAACTTTCTCACTGCCCAGGTCTTGAACAGGCACCAAACAAAAATGAAGATCCTAAAATTTGATATTAGAACAGGTCAGAGGAAAACTCTATTGGTGGAAGAACACAGCACGTGGATCAATATACATGACTGTTTTACCCCTCTTGATAAAGGAGTTACCAAGTTTTCTGGGGGATTTATTTGGGCTAGTGAGAAGACAGGATTCAGACATCTTTATCTTCATGATGCAAATGGGACTTGTTTAGGACCCATCACTGAAGGTGAATGGATGGTTGAGCAAATTGCTGGCGTGAATGAGGCTACAGGTTTAGTCTATTTCACTGGAACCTTTGATGGGCCTTTGGAATCTAACTTATATTGTGCTAAGCTTTACATAGATGGAAGTCAACCACCGCATGCCCCTGTTAGACTTACTCATAGCAAGGGAAGGCACATTGTGGTCCTTGATCATCTTATGCGAAATTTTGTTGATATCCATGACGCGCTTGATTGTCCCCCTCGGGTGTTACTTTGCTCACTGGACAATGGAAGCATAATCATGCCCTTGTATGAGCAGCCATTTACAATTCCAAGATTTAAAAGGTTTCAACTTGAGCCACCAGAGATTGTGGAAATACAGGCTAAAGATGGCACCCCATTGTATGGGGCTCTATATATGCCAGATGCATCAAGATTTGGGCCTCCGCCTTACAGAACTATGATCCATGTTTATGGGGGTCCAAGTGTACAGCTTGTCTGTAATTCTTGGATTAATACAGTTGACATGAGAGCACAACGTTTGCGGAACCAAGGCATCTTAGTTTGGAAGGTCAGAATGCTTAATTTGCTTTAACTTAAATATGGTCCTATTGTTAGCTTGCTTTGTAATTGTTTAGGTATCTTGCTTGTTATTCAACCACATGATCAAACTTGTCCTCGACGGACATAGATACACTATATTGAATTGTCTTATTATTTGCCTTTGACATACTAAGACATACAACATTGACAGACCTAAAAGTTATGGAACGTCTGCTTTTAATCTAGAAAATAGATCAATCTTGCATTCAACATTCTCTGTGTGCGCTCAGTGGTTGTTGCAGTGTTTAATGTACAAAACTCCTTTGTTATAGTAACTAACGATTCTGATCTGAAATATTATGCACATTATTTGATCAAATAGCTTGGAAATTCTGACTTTTGCATATTTTTCTTATCAGTAGTTGAGTACATAATCGGTTCTAACTCTTTTAAGAATATTTGCTTTTCATGTATATAGTTAGACAATAAAGGAACTGCTAGACGGGGGTTGAAGTTTGAAGGCTATATAAAGCACTGTCTTGGTCAAATTGATGCTGATGATCAACTGAGTGGAGCTGAGTGGCTTGTCAAACAAGGGCTTGCGAAAGTTGGTCACATTGGCCTGTATGGGTGGAGCTATGGTGGGTATCTTTCTGCTATGACCCTCTCGAGATTCCCAGATTTCTTCAAGTGTGCGGTGGCTGGTGCCCCTGTTACGTCATGGGATGGATATGACACATTTTACACAGAGAAGTACATGGGATTGCCGTCTGAAAATCGAACAGGCTATGAAAGCGGTTCTGTGATGCATCATGTGCACAAGATGAAAGGGCGCTTGTTGCTTGTTCATGGGATGATTGACGAGAATGTACATTTTAGGCACACTGCTAGGCTTGTAAATGCACTTGTGGCTGCTGGAAAACCTTATGAGCTAATGATTTTTCCAGACGAGCGTCACTTGCCTCGACGTCACAGAGATCGAGTTTATATGGAAGAGGGGATCTGGGACTTCATAGACAGGAATCTGTAGGATAGGAACTTCTGTATATTTCATTTTTGTTACATTCACGTCGCCACATTAGATTCTATTCATAATAATGAAAAAAAGAAAAATATTTCCTTTTTCCTGATTATGGTTTACGTCTGTAATTAGCACACTGAACATTCGATGTTGTTCAATGGTGAAGCTTTTAGGCTATAGCAGCGAAGAGTAAGAACTGGAGAGTGGAGACCATATTTCATTTTGGCATAAATGGTAAAGGTGAGTCCTGTTAAAACTGTGTATTTATTAGTCCCATTTTTTAAAAGCAACTAGTATTAGGCTTACAACATTATTGACGTGAAATAATTAATAAGTGAATTAGCCGAATACTCTGCCACCTAAATGGGATCCCTATGAATCAAGCCTCGCCGAGGTAAGATGCCTAAACCAAGAATTATCATGCTCCCTCGTTAATGCATTCCAGAAATTGATGAAATCATTTCTTTTAATGTATTATTAGCTGGAAGAAAAACAAAGTATGATGGTTAATTATTAGCTAGTGGAAACTTCTTTAAAATTAAATAATTTGATTACATATGTAGCCAAATTGTATTATAATTTTCAGTCTTAGCCTAACATTTTTCGTTTTCATAGCCTTTGATCTCAAAGCTTATTTATTCACATACGCCAAACTTGGAGCACAGATACTCTCCAGTAAATGGAGAAATTCTTTTTTTACAATAAAGGACAGATTTAATAGCTCTAAATTTTTCATAATAAATGTTTTATTTAAAAAATAAAATGTTTTAAAAATATATTAATATTTTAAATTTTTTTACACAAAATGATACCTGATTGGAAAAAACATTAAATTACTTCTAATATCTTTTATTTTTAAAGTCTATTATTCTTCAACAACATATCATTTTATATTAAAAAAATAATTTAAAATATTAATATATTTTTATTTTTTGAAAAAGTATTTTTATAAAAAATTTTGGACCATTAAATTTAAGCCTAATAGTGTTATGTTATTATTGAAGAAAAAGATCCCTACAGTACGTAGAAAAACTCAAACCATGTAGATGCTGACACCAACTGCATTTGTGCCAACCATCGCCGCATTGATAAGTTTGCGGCCATAACGAAAACTTATTGTTATCGTCATCTTCGTCCTATGAAACAAATCATAACTTTAATGTTTATCGTACAAAACAAAGCAATGTAGAATTTAATTTAGTTCGTATAATAAAAAAGGACTTCAAACCAAAAGGCCACTAACATGACACCAATTTGACCAAAACTGAGAAAGCAACATGGATTAAGAGACTTCCATTCCAACTAGTGAGACACATTCACAGTAACCGAAAACAGACGGCAGGCCACAGTAGAGAAATAAATAACATACTCGCGACGCTAAATAAATTAACAAGGACAAGGTAGCAAGAGATAGCGAAGACAGCAACGAAAAGGACATAATCAGTGTTGACTAATCTCCAACGACTAAATCGGTTTATTGTCCAGAAAGTCATTCTTATTTATTTTTAAAGATAGGCCTAATCCTTTATCATTTAAAATTTTATTTTTATTACTTTCTCCAAATTAAAAAATCAAGATGGAATAGAGTGGACTACTAGTGTAATTACTCTAGTATTTTTTTTTTTATTTAAAAACTTATTATAATAATATTTATTTATAAAAAAAATATCTAAGTCATCTCATTTCATTAATAATTGTTATCTTTTTTTTTTCAATTAACTCCCCTCTAATTAGTTGTACCATTTCATCTTTTCCTTTACTCATATATAACCATTAATGTCCACATATAATTGTACTGTTAATGCCAGCCAAAGTGGGGCCTTTCGAGGGTGGTCTTCATCACAAGGACCGACCGCTCACGCCATTAACGCTCATAAATCTCAGCTACAAAGTGGCCGCCCAACCCACATGACGTGTTGGCCCAAAAAAAAACAACCCACATGATGTGAACCTAACGCAAATGGGTCGAAAAGTCAACGCCTCAAGTTATAATATTCCCATTTTTCCTCCTCATTATTACTTACTCGTCAAAGTAACACTTGCAGAGTCAAATAGTGAGGCCAACCAAAACTATAGCACCTATTGCTGTTTACACCATATTTATTCTCATATCATTTTCTAAAAAATAACAATTAGACCAGACGACTAGCTATATTAAGTACATCTTAAAATAAAAATGAAAATAGAATCTTTGCCAATGGATATGTTCGGACCAAGCCTTGTGTCTTCAGCTTATACCTTTCGTCCCTTCGATTCAAGTGGATAGCCCCGCCAAAAATGCCACTCCAGTCGACGGCAACCACGACGAGCCCGATATAAAATCCCCCACCGTGAACCGCTTCGCCTCCACGGTGGACGTGATGACCCGGTACCCGGGCCATCTGACCCGTTCCCCGATGGCCGCTCCCGGTCCATAATTCATGTACTCCCCATAGTACAACGTGTCCAAAGCAAAATCTCCATTCCACTCCAGCCATCCACGTGGATGTATATGATCGCCCATGTATGATAACATGTACACTGTCCTAGAGTATAATTTCCACGGACGCCCAAGATACGTGGGGATGCTTCCCTTTACTGGCTCGAGATCCGGAGCGGCTAGGATCCGACAATCGTGGATTGATATACCCGTGTTCTGATTCGGGTCCTTTCTGTTTTGGGCCGTGATCGTGTTCTTTTGTTGGGCCATGGGCTTGCGAGCATAGAGGCTGCAGTTTTGGAACACTACCGCAGCGTTACCAAATATAAAGTCTACTGTTCCGTAAATGTTACATTCGCGGAAGAACTGACGGTTGGAGTGCACATAACATGTGTCTTGGTAACCGGTGATGTCGCAACGGTAAACCACCGCATGGTCAGCTCCCACACGGAGGGCCACCGCCTGGTGCTTGCTCGGACCGGCATAGTTCTCGAACGTTATGTCACGTGCGATGAAGCCAGCACCGGTTGCAGCTGAAGCAACAAAAGTTTATTAAGTGAGTGTTTGGATTAAAATTGTACAAATTTGATTTTGAATTAAGGTGATTTATATTTTGAAATTATTATCTCAAAAGTGAGTTTTGCCCTTTCAAATATCAATCAAACAAATTAGGTAGTGGAATAGATTGGATGAAGAAGATGAGGTAGGAAAGCTTTTGTTAATTTTTAATCATGGACAATTTTGGTCTTAATTGAATGACCCACCTCCAAGAATTTTTCTTTGATACTTTAGCTGGGTGCCCTTGGTTAAAGTTGGGCCCTATGTGATCCTTTTTATATAAGGCATATGTGCCGTGAAGATAAGGTCAAGAAGTGGATCATTTGTTTTGAGGAAAGCAGAGAATGCGTGAGATTCCAATAGTGTGCTTTAAACTAACACAAAATAAGTTAATGGGAATTATAGAGCCCTTTAGTTGCGTAACATTCCAACAAGCAACAACTTATCACTAGGAGTTCAAATCAACACTCAAGAAGTTATAGTAAATGGCATTATTACTAATATCATAGTTTATATATTTTAAAACTAGTGTAATTAATGCATGCAGGAATGATATGTCGACAGAAAAGTATGCAATTTTGGTTTGTGAAATATGAGTGGGTGTGTGTATTGGTTGGACAAAAAGGAGAAACGTGGGCGGTGATCTGAACAATTCGTTGACTTGGATGAGGCATAGGAGTAGACCGACAGCTAGGAATGTTGAATTGTGTGACAACCTAGTTTTAATGGCATGGCTACATGCCACTTCTACTGTTCTATCTCATGCACTGCGTGATTGTTCGGCAATCTGTTCATGAATTTCTATCTGAATATATAGATATATGAAAATTAACAACATTACGAAAAAAAATGTGAGAAAAAGAGAACTTACCGAAGGAAGCCGTGTGGAACGTCGTCAAGCCATCAACAACATTTCTTTTACCTGTGATGATTGTCTTGCCCGTCCCGTCCCCTATGAACATCAAATTGGTTTTCTTCCTTCCCACCTTTAAATTTTTCTCTTCATACCTGATCATTTTCAATCAATTAGCTTCTCCAATTTTATATCAACAGACAACTTGAAATTTTCATTAATTAATTTAAAATGAAGATGAAAGCTATTAGCGTACAATAAAAAAAATGTATGTAATTAACTTGAAAATATTCACATGATTACAGATGCATGCATGATTGTCAACTTGAAGTGAATGAACCAATTATGCCTAGGCAAATGGAATTCCAGATAAAGTCCAGATCATATCCTTTTCAAAAGATAGTAACTCATCACCCCCCCCCCCCCCACTCTCTTTTTACCTTCAATTCAATCAAGCAATAAAGACTATTATATTACCAGAAAATCACATAAAAAACCAAATTAATTACCTTCCCTCCGTCACGTAGATTATGAACCGGCGTTCACTGTGCTCGGGAGCCTTCTTTATGGCCTCCGTGATCGTCTTGACCGTTCCATTCCCATTCTGCGACACCACTATATCGGCTTGTATCGCCGGTACTGGCAAACTCAACAGTCTCCTATCTCGTCTGCTTAACCATTTCGGCAAATTTCCCGAAATCTCGCCTGAGATATCGGCATTATTCTCTCCCATCAATCTTCTCCTGTTCTGTATGGGCACTCCCGCGAAATCGCCACCGCCAGCCCCACTGGTCGAGAAAATCGCCAGGCAATTGCTCAACAGTTCCGACAAGTCCTTCAAATTATTGGCCATCTGATCCTTCACACCGCCGCTCATCTCCGCGAACCCATCCGCACACGTGTCCTGATTTGTGAGAGCGGCGCTCAGCCACGTCATCACGTCATCCGTGGACCCACCCAATCTGATGCTGCCGTCCGACGGGGACGGGGCGACGGAGGTGAGCGAGCGTGCGAGAGCGTCCACGGAATCATCCAGGAGCTCGAGGCAGTCTTCGTACGCCGATCGAACGCTTGGATCCATCTGGGCGTTGGAGAAGCCGGTGAAGGAGTAAAGAGCTTTGTTCAGGTGCTGCAAGGTCATGTTAAAGGAAATGTGGACCAGCTCTTGCTCCGATGCCGTCGTTGAACCCGGGAACTCCAGGAGTGAGTTCACACACAGCGCAGGGAATTGGGTTCTGCTGCAGGTCCGAGAAATTGCCTGGGTGGGCTTTCCCCGGATATCCGGCCCACTTGGGCCAGAATCACGGGCCCGGATACGGATGACAACCACGGCGGAGATGGCGGAGGCGGCAATTAATACGACGGCGAGAACTAACAAGAAGATGAGCTTCTTCTTATTGGAGGCAGAGGAGGTGGTTAATGAGGAGGATGGCTTGGCTATGATGGGGGCGTCGGAGCGCCTGGAGGAGCCACCCGGGTCAGAGGGTCCGATCCTACCGAAGTCCATGTTGGGAGGTGTGAGTGCGAGTGAAATGAGAGGGTAGTTTCGTGGTTGTATTATGTGAATCAGCAATGAAGGGACACTTTATATAAATGGGGAGAGGAGATGGAGACGAAGAGAGAGAGAGAGTTTGGAAGAGAGTGTAATTGTAGAAAAGGGTGGTTTGGTGTGACGTCGAAGTCGCGGGAAGTAGCTAGCTGGCTGCTACTTCCACTATTACTGGTCTACTGCCCCCTGGATACGAGAGGTTCACAATATTCACAGTGAAGACTCAAAGAGTCTTTATTTTCTATTCCTCCTCTTTCTCTTTCCATTATTTGTTTCTTTTTAAATGATATAAAAACGACTCTGGAATGAAGACAAATGATGGCCAAAAAACAAACATGAAAACAAATTGTATAATGCTAGAACTTTATTGGTGAACTTAACAGCTAAGCTAAGTTCCTTATCTCATCTCTCCCGTCTCATTTCCTTTATAGTTTTTATATTTTCTCTCCCAAAATTACTATACGGAGATCTCCGGATGATTTTAACCTTTCCTTTTTTTAATCTCTTTTCATTCGATCTCTTTTTATTTCAATCATGAAATACATTATGATTTACTTTACAGTAACTTTCTACAAAAGCCGTGCCAGCTAGGAAAAAGAATTATTAACAAGACAAATAAAGTCAACTCTATGCGTTCTTAATCAATTACGCATTCCGAGAAGGATACAGAATTGTTGGTGAATTCAAGACCTTCTCCCCACTCGTAAAAATTGTTCATGGAATAACGAAAAATAAAATGAAGACTCACCAGTTTATCCAAAATCATTTTGAATATAAGAAATATATATATATATATATGGTGCACGACCAGGAGAATGAAAGACGGATCAATTGATCATGAAAATGGAATAGAGGCATCTTTGAGTTCTTGTAGATTGTTACAATTACTAACCCACTGATCTTAAGCTAAGTAACTAGTAGTTTCAATTTTCAAGCACAACACAAGTTCTTATCCAATTTGAATTCCTTCATTTTATGGTGAAAATATGAGGTTAACTTTTATCATGATGGACCATTAAACAGAGGTTCAATGGTCCACCTACCAAGCAAGAACCTCTGGAACTTTTGCTAAGATAAAATATCTGTTATACATAATACCCCAATTTACGACAAATATAAAGAATTAGACTTTTATACAGAAAATAAATACAGTAAAAAGAGTATAATTTGATGAAAAATCCATTGCAAGTTTTAAATATATCAATATATGCATGTGTAATTATAATTGTGATATACTAATTAATTGAACCGTGTATAACTTATCCAGAAAAAATACGCAATCTTCTGCGAAGGTTACTATTTACGGTATCTTCATATGCACGAAATCTAACGAGGTACTGTAAATAATCAAATTGCTTGCAGCATAATGCTCCGATGTCATAAAGCTTTATGGCCGAAATAAATCTCTAAGATAAAGCACTTGGTTTTTTTGACATTATTTTTACTAAGAAAATAACTTTTTAAATGATGTTCTTTACACCTCGATTCTGCAACAACTTTTTTTTTTTTTCTCTGTATCTATAAGGTTACTTTCTTCTTCTGTTTACCAATTTCTGGAGGCAACATGGTTTGGAAAGTGATTCTTCTAAAGACATGCCTTCGATTCGTGGTAATCTCGCATACATTTCTCCTTTTGGGTTCTTTTTCTTTGTAAACAGAATATGGGCTTGCATAAAGTGAATTTTTAATGACCAAAAAGGCATCTAACCACAGAAAAGATGACCTCCATAACGAGGAAAAAAAAGGTGCTAACACATATTGGAATTATATTGATGCCAAGAAAGAAAGAATGATTCAAGTATTGTATTCGTAAGTTATAATAGTTATACACATAGTATAATCATTTGTGTTTAACTATATGCAACTTTAAAAGTTTTATATAAATGAGAATAAATGTAATAATAGATAACTAATTACGATGCTTGAGCGTGTCTGTGCATGTAGTTACGGATAATTTTAATCTAAACTTAAGTCATGAATGATATTTTATTAATCTCAGCAGCAATGATCAAATTGTCGAGATCACGATTACATAGTTTTTTTTTTTTAAAATTAAAGTGTGATACTCTGATATCATATTTAATTAAATGTCATTTCATTTCAGAAATTAAACCGTGTAATATTTCCAACATGTACATATGAAGATGTCTGGCCAACGGTTGCCATAGTAATTGCACATAAACGCAGACCATAGACTGTCGAGTGTCGACCCACACATAAAAATTCATCTCATTCCTTACAAAACGTTAACTAAGAGAGAGAGTATTGAACGAATTTAGATCCTTTATATTCATTTTTATCAAGTGATTATTATGTTAAAAGAGAGATAATTATATATTGTAAGTGAAATTTAATTTTTAAGTGAGTTTCACATATTTAAGATACGTTTGGTAGAAATAAATAGGAGGAAAGAGTGAGGAAATGAAAGAAAGAAAGTGAGGGAGGACCGTTTGATACGAGAGGAGAGAGGTGTCATAGAAATATACTCTCCCATAGTCTATGGGAGACCTCTTTTTAACACTACCCATGGAAAGAGTCAAGATTTTTGGAAATGGAAGGTAAAATAATAAATTTGCCTTCAATGTCAAAATTAATTGACCATTTAATGATAGCCACATAAGCCACAAACTAATATTTCCTGATTTACATTGTACAAAATTTATAAAATCATCTATTATATTTTATTTAACTAATTTAATATTTTTTATTAAGATTATTCTAATTTTTTTTTAAAAAAAGAACTAATTTAATTTTTTGGCATAATGATATTTCAATTTTTTCAATCCATTATCATTTTTATTCCATTTTTATTTTTACTATACTAAACAAATTTTACAATTTTATTCTTCTGTCCATTTTTAACATATCAAAATTTTTCATTTCATTTCATTCTTTTCTCTTCCTCTTTTTTATTTTCTTTCTCATTTACTTTCCTTTTGCACACGGCGTTAAATGTAATTGGATACGATTCATTGCAATATGAGAAAAAAGATACGCCAACTTTATTGGACCAAGTGTACATACTTGGAGAAATCTACGGAATTCGTGATCTTAATTTAACGCAGGGTAATTCGGAAAATTTAAAAAGAAATTAGATAAGATTCAAATGAATAATTTTAAAAACTGATGGTAAAAGTTACCACAAAATATCTGTAAAAGAATTTAATATATACAAAGCCTTAAAATAAAAATTGAATATAAATAATACTAATTAAACTTCTGAAAAATATAAGGAGAACATTTTAAAAGCTTAAAGCTTTATGAAAAATGATTATTTAGTAAAACACAATTATCATTGGCCGGAGTTGGTCTAAATGTTAGGCTTTAAATGAACTTTTCACTTTATGCCAAAAAAAATATATATTATATCGATAGTCAAGTTATGCTCATTTAAACTTTTATTTGATATTTTGAAATGATTATAATGATAATCAATAAGATAAAGTACACCAACGGAGTGATGATCATATGTTATTGAAATATAATGTTTTTTATTTATAACATAATTAATTAAAAAACATTATTAGCATAGTGATTTATTTTTTTAATGAATTTATTAGTATAATTAAAATTATCCATTACTGTTCATCAAATCTTTTAATAAAATATTAAATCATATATAATTATTAATTATAATATGAATATAAAATGTCATAAATACGATGTACACAATGAGTGAATGCATAAATAAAAAAAAATTATATACTATTTCTTATATATTTATAGTAAGTTCTTTAATTAATTAATAATATTTGAATAATTTTTTATATTTTATTTATTTTTTATTAAAATTGTAAATTTTTATTTTTTTAAAAAATATTTATATATTATTAACTAATCAAAAGAATCTAATATAAGTATATAAAAAATAGGATGTAAATTTTTTCTATACCAAAAAACTCATACACGGGGATCTAATTTGTCCAGGGATTATTTGACGTTAACTCAAATTTGTTTCTTTATTGTTCAGCCTAGTGTTTGCTAGCGTGATAGGCTAATTTTCTGCTCTTTTCTTAATACTTCTTCCCCATTTTTCCTTTGGAGGGGGCCCGTCGTGTTTTGAAGTTAAACTAGACGTAGCTATTAGTTAGGGTAGCTAAGTCAATGCTGGCGAGCTTTGAAGGAAATATTAACACATTTTCCTTCAATTTCAACATGGTGGACACTACCTAGTAAGCATAAGTCAATTTCACCAATCACTATTATACTTTGATGATTAATAATTCTATAAAAAAAGAAAAAATTAGCGAGCACCCGTGAATTGACAATATATGAAACTTCTATTATTTTTTTCCTCATTTTTAATCATTTTTTGGATATGAGTTTTTGTCCAATCCAAATTCTTCCATGTTCTAATAGAAATATGATCATATTTAATCATAATAAATCAATAAATAAAAATTTAATAATTTAAATTTACAAATAAAAAATATAATTATATTAATTTAATATAAATATAAATTATTAAATTTCTATCCAATAATTTATCATGAACAAACATAATCTTATATATTTTTATCAAAACATGAGAAAATATAAATTAATTTTTGTTAAGTACAAAAAAAATGTGTACAGTATTTAATTTTTGGTTAAATAAATTTAAAAGAGACTTCGAAAATTTTTTCAGAAAATTTATATTTCTCTTTTTTTTTCTTCTCTCTATTTTTCATATTAATTGATTTTCTTGTATTACTGCATATCATTTAACGGCGATTTAAAAGCTGCCTCCGGTGCATGCATTATTTAGAGCGTAACAAATTGAATATGAAATATTATTATTACTAACAGAAAAATGGACAACAGTTTGTTCGATAGTTAAAGATGAAGTAATTGTGACGAACTAAATGTTGGAAGAAGTAAGTGGAGTAGTTAAAATTGTATTAAAATAGGAGAAAAAGAAGTGATGTGTGAGGATAAGGGTGGGCCCAGAAGAGAATCCACCGACAGGGTGGAATGGAGGGGAAGGGAAGTGGTGAATAGTGAATACACTAAAAATATTAATAATGGCGAAAACAACGGGACGCCGTGTCACCATGCAACGCATTCTCGCTCTGTCGGGTTTTTTTTCTTTTTAAAATTAGAACACAAACTTTTTTTTTTGGGCAATAGAACACAGAAACGTTATGATACTGTTAGGCCCCGGCATGTCGTATCGAAATGCCGAATTCACTTACTCATGGTTTTCCTGTACTGTCCATGCATGTGCCAACCAAGAATTTTTTATTTTTTCTTTCTTTTTTAATTTGCTTTTGCACTATACTATATAGTATATTGAATCTAGAAAAAAAATTCCTGTTTCAATCTTTAATGTATATAGAAGAATTTCTAATTTCATCTTTCACTTGTTATTTTTTTAATTTAATCTTTTAATTATTAAAATAACTTTAATTTTGTCTTTCTTTCATATTATATGAACCATTCAAAAATTAATTTTAAATTTAATGGATAATTATTAAATTTGACTTTTATGACTCACGTCTTTGATTAAACGTATTAGCTCATTCCAATTTCCAAATTAGCAATTTGGCTGTAATTCTTGAATAGAGATAGGATCATCAAACACAATATTAAAAATGTTTTCATCATTAAAAAAATTAAATATGAAAATATTAGCATATATTTATTAGTAACAAAAATAGAAATTTCCTCTTAAATTTAACTGAAAAAACAGTTCTAATGAGTCAAATATGACATTGTGATACAGTACTTTACGACACGTTCATGAGTTACTTATTTGTATATACACTCAATTTTAAATTTTTTTTGAAAGTATTAATATTTACCGTTACGTTACTCTCAAGTAATCAAGTTAAAGAGAAGATCTCTTGGAGTATTGTGCTCAATTGGCATGACTAATAACATACAGCTAATTATACGAGAAAGGAATCAAAGAGTACGTGAATGAATGGGCACGAAGTTGACATATTGGCAGATGCATGCATGCATATACACAGTACTGAAAATGATTATTTAGTATTTATGATGAAACATGAGAAATGAAAGAGGCAAAGCGAATTCTTTCCGTTGTTATTAAATTGTTGATTGCGCTAGCTGAACATGATTACTATAATGGACATGAAAGCAAGAACACAGAGGAAGAGAAGAAAATGAAACACACACCTTTTATGGAAGAGTCCAACCAGCTTGCAGTTCGCAGGCTGGGGATATTTGAGAGTAAAAGTAAACGGCCCACGTTCCAAACGAGGTCGTTGAATCATAAGTCGGAAGTTAAATTATTTCATGTAAAAACCATACATGAATCTGCCACCTGACTTTTCTGACATATTTAGATTATGTGATTATATATTATGGTGTATTGGATCATTCATCGGTTCTAGGAACGTGGCCCACTTCATAGAACACCAATCCTCATTTTCCTTTCATCCTTCAAAAATAGAGTTAAGGGTAATTAGGGATAAACCACGAGACATTTATGTGAATTGTTGAAAAGAAAGGAAGAAGCTGGAACTATTGTGGAGAGTTTGACCATTAAATTAATTTCATCGATCATATTTGACGTTATCCCTATCGCAAGAGCTAACAGAATATATGAACTATGTTCCTTGATTCACCAAATAAATAAAATATTATTTTGATTTCTTATTCACTGATTAATTTTTAATTTTGTCTCTCACTAATATAAAATTTAAACATTTAATTTCTTAATTTTAACTAAATTTAGACTACATGTATTAATATTTATAATTGTTAAGGATCAAATTAAAACATTAATTAATTAATTTAAAAACTAAATGGTATTTTACTCTTCACCTGACTATGTCTTGAAACATATTTAATACACATTTTCTCAGATTTTTCGATTTGTCACACGGCTTCTTGTGCTCTGCTCTGCTCCCGCATACTTCCTTTGATCTTCGATCACTCACAAGCCATTATTTTAATTATAATTAGGAGTCCATAAACCAATTTTTTTCATTAAAAAAAGTTATCGGACATAAAGTATAATTGACGGTATTCTAGATCTGGCGCGTAGATACTCTGGCCCATGGACATCAAGAAAGACAAAATAGTGGTTTGTATCTTTGTCGAGAAAATACATTTTTATATCTGAAATGTATTCTTACACAAGTTGACCCAAAAAGTTTTTTTCTACTCTATACTCTTGTGCCAAAAGCATTTATAATTGCTATATATATATATATATATATATATTTAATGAACTTAGCAAAAATGCTGATCACCGTGACCCTCTGAAACTGGAATCAAGAAAGACACTGAGAAAAAAGATCGAAAAGGGAATAAAGGCACCCAGAAAATTCGTGGTCCAGTACGTGATTCTACCACCACAAACACAAGGTAACTTAGTTTGATATACTTATGGAGAGAAAAATTTAGCATTAATTTTGCAAAATGGGAATGATATATCAAAATAATGTGTACTCATGTGCCGAGTTCAACGGGGGTAGGAGACAGAGAACTATGTTGTGGCCAAAAATAACATGATTTTGTTGCATTATTCATATACTAATTTCCAACTTATACCCACGTTCATTATTGTTCCTCAATGATGAATCATAAACCTCAATAATTCTGGAAATGGGGTCGTAATCCCATGTGTTTTTACTTCGTAAGCTCTAATTTCTCTTTCTCCAATATGTGTGACTGACTGTGACCTTCGTGGTTCACTGAAAAATAATAAGGATGGAATCATGTGAGACCCATTTGAAGCCACAATTCCCTCCAACACCCCCCCCCCTTCCTTTATTCCATCACTACCATTCGTGCTACCCTCGGGGCCACTTTACACACACTAAAACCTAACCTTCTTGGCTCTGATTTCTGACCATTTAATGGATTAAAACTGTTATGTATTATTGTTGGATGTGAAAGTTGTTGAAGACTCGAAGGCACTATCAGATCGATATCTTGTAAGCCAATACAGGACCATTCCATATGAGAGACGAACTATATGTATAAACAATAACCATCCAATTAAAGAACACAACATGACAGGCTAAAGCTCACAATACTTCCGACCAAAGTGTCTTGTTGCTTGTAATTTTCTTAACTAATGATTTTGCCTTTTCTCACCATCTACGCTTTATTCTGTTCCTGCAATTAAGTGGTCTGCATGAATATGGCACAGAAGATTTTAAGGAACTAATAAAAAATAAAAAATACAATATCATGGAATGAAATTAATTGGCACACTCATTTCATATGATGGATCTTTATTAACAATTTGATTGGTTTTGGATATAACGGGTTTAAGTGAACAAATAAAAACATTAATTCATAATCAGTTTACATAGTATGATCAAAATTTTAATTAGTTGAAAAATTATTTTTATGATTAATGATGACCATTGATAAGATCACACAATTAAAATCACTAATTTTTTATACAGTTAAATGAATTTTATTAATGTATATATTTTTGAATAATAATCCTAAAGAAAGTTCGATGTTATTCATAATTATTTGTCGAAAACAAACAGTTTATGTCAACTGCAAAGTCCTTAATACCACAATTTAACACATTTTAAAATCAAATTATTATCCCTTGCTTCCCTCTGCAAAAACAATGACTATACTCCATCGGAATCCAATGTTACTAGGAGGAATTCAATAAGAGAAGAAAAAAATGATAGTGACATACATGGAACAAGTTTCAAAATGGATCAGGATTCCCAAAAGCTCTTTTAAGTTAGTGGGCAAAGTTGGGTGACATAAATAAATAAAAAGTTTTATATTCATAAACTTTGGTTGGTTCCTGTCAGAATCTATCATATCCTTAAGAAAGCTCCGAAAAAGAAGGAATATTTATGGCTTATTAGAACTGATTAATAAACCGTTTCTAACACGATTCAGCAAAGTCTTGAAAGCAACTTCCACTTACTGTTTCCAAATTAGATGAGGCTAATTATTGCATATTCTTTTAGAGAGTTATCTAATTTGCAAATTTGACAAATTTATATAAGAATTAAACTTGAATAAAATTAATTACATCTTTGCTTTGCTATCAGACTTTCTAACACATAAGAAGTGATTGATTGGCCGATAACAAGGTAAATTGTGTATGAATAAAATAGAGCCTAGAAGAGATCCAAGTTTTAAAAGGGGTCCTGAAAACCAGACTTTACAACATTATATGTATGAGAAGCTTGTTTTATAGCCCAGAAAATGTCAGGAAGGATTGGGCCAAATTACAAACTTAGTTAGGACCGTCTCCTGTGAATAAGTGAGGCCGGATGATTGTGGAGCCCAAGAAAAAGCCAATGCACTTAAACCCAACAGGGCAAAATTTTTGTCTGTTTAGCATTTATATTTCTATTAAGAATCGAATCTGGTATCTATTCGTGAAGTGTAATGAATTGAAGCGAAATAACATTTAGCTCTAAGTAAGGAAATTTTAGTACTGTCTTAGCCAGTTTATAATGAGTTGGTGGGCAATTTGAGTTCTAGGATGGCATGGAGGCCAGCGCTATATATATTCACAAAGACACAAACCCATGGTTTTGTTATTATTATTATTCTTATGGAAGAGGCAAAAAAAGTAGTAGTCTAAAATTTTATTCCACGCAAAAATAATACCCAATGACACTTACAATGATAGTAACATTCTGAAGTCTAATAGCAAAATACAAACAATTTATCTTATTTCTGTTAAAGTAAGTTACAAATAGAAGTTTAATTGATCTGACTGTGCATCTAAAAATGATCACCATTTCAATGTTGCAAGAAGATAATTATACTTGTTCATTATACATATCAAATCTACTAAATTTTACAAGATTCTTTGACTTCAAAGTGCAGATCATACAATAATTAAACTCCAATTAAAACTGTTTTCGATCTATGGAAACAAATCCAGATTTAGGAATATTGTAAACTACACACATTTTTTGAATAAAGTTTTACTGAAATTATACAGATGATCTCTTTTTCTATTTTCAAAATAAACAAAAACTTTCTTTGAAACAAAAGACTACCCTATATATTAATTCAATTTAAAAATTTTAACAAAAATACCCTCAATTAAATTAAATACATGTTTTTATAACTACAAAAATTTTAAAACGAAAGCCCTTTGAGTATAAAAGAATTTAAAATTAAACTAAAGTATACTATAATATTTTTTTTTAGGGATGATGAATTTGATTATAAGGAAACAAAAGTTTCCAAATTATCAATAGAACTTCAATTAAGGAAAGCAAGATTTTATTATACAAGAGAACAAATTCTTGTCAATTCAGAAGTTAAATAAAAAACAAAATTCTATATAAAAATTAAAATCTTAAAAAATACAACAGCACCTCGCGTCTCTTTATATTCGTCCCCTAGTTAATAGTATAGTGAAAAAATTTCTCAAAAAATTTAGTCATAAAAAGGAGAAAGAATATCAAAGGTATTGCTGTATAGCATAGAGAAGAAGACCGAAACAAACACTATAACAATCTACCGCGAGAGATTTAGAAGACAAGCTACTAGCTCCACTCAGCAAGTCATTGTGGTTTGAATTGAAGAAATGAATTGTTGCATTCATTATGACATTTTATATTCATTTTCATTTGTCACATGGACAACTAAAAATAATCTAGAACACTTGAAATTTTTGTCTCTTTTACCTTTTTTTTTTTCTATTTCTTTTTTCCAAAATGAGTTCACACTCATAACTCCAGAACCAAATTACTTTTTCATAATTAGCGTTTTGAATTGGAGATATTAAAAGTGATCAGGTCTATATTATGGGCAATTTTTAGAGAGACGAAGACATTCCTGATCATCAAAGGATATATAGTCATTAGATAATGAGGGTGAGTTAACTTATATCTAATAAAAGGATTTTCAAACTTTTTGATCTAATATCAACTAACCAAAAGTTTTTTGGTTTTTCCCACAACAAGAAGATTTTTATTACTAACAACAAAATACCAAACCACTTCACAACAATACACTAGAAAAGAAAGAAAACCAACACTTACTACCTACACACAACAAAAGACAAAAGCATCTTAACCAAGTCGTCAAAGAGCGGATTACAGGCCAAACAAAAATCCATTTCCAAAATGGAAGCTAGAGAGGATGGAGGCATAGACACCCACCCAACTGGGCACATCCTCTTTGCAGCATTTGCAACAACCCAATTGGCAACAAAATTCCTAATCCTTAGAATAAAGGAAAACAAACCATAAGGGATAAGTCTTAGCAAGCTAATGCAATCCTCAATCATATTCACACATCTCAAGTCACACCCTTTCACATACATATTATTAGCTCTATTTACCAACTCTGAACACCATCAATACATGATGTTGAGAATAAAACTCTCTTATCATCAATAAAGCTCTTCTGAAAGCAAACACCTCATCCATAAAACACAAACAAGCAGTAATCTTCTCTCCAACACCATTAAACAACCTTCCTTCCTGATCCCTTAAAACAACCCCAATACCTACTTCTGATCTTTGTTTAGAATAAGATCCATCAACATTCTCCTTAATCATCCCTTGAGGAAGACATCTCCACAAATTCAATCCATTACCCTCTCTTCTAATATTTTCTTTAATTCCTAATTCTTTTATTCCCCCTAACCTCATAATATTTAAAATCATATCTAGTAACTTTATCAATCACATTCCTAGAATCAACCTCCTTATCTTGGAACACCTTCACACACTCTCCTTCCAAATGAACTAGCACAAACATACTATCAAAGCCTTAACTTCATCTTTCGCCTCCTTATTCAGTAGGAAGCTACCACACCATACTTCAAATGGAGAAATATTCCTTCTATCAATTCTAATGGACAACACACTGCCAAACCAAACTTTCTCCACCCATGGACATACCAATAAAAGATTTTGAATTGACTCCATTTTCTATATGCAAATTAGGCATAATGGATCACTTCGACATTTGTTTTTGAATAAAGCTTCTCCTATAGCTATAGCCCTAAACAAAATCCTCCAAACAAAATGCTTTACTTTCTGTGGAACTTTCAAATTCTAAACCTCTTTCCACAACCCTTCTAGCATCTCATAGGAACTACATGAGTTTATAAACATATCATCCACACTTGGAGATTTTGCATGCCTATATCCTTACTTCATATTGCAATTCTTATCCTTTGCAATCACCCATTTCAAGCTGTGTTTTAATCCCATAACAGACGCAAGAATATTCAATATAGGCTTTTTCTCATCATTTGAAATTTTGGCCTCAATATTGCTCAAATCCCATCTTCCATTTCTTAATAGGCTCACCACTATTACATTCCCTTCCTCTTCCCTTTCCTCACTTGGATTCAAAGTTCTACTAACACAGTCATCTATCCATTTATCTTTCCACACCCTTACTTGCCTTCCATTACCAATCCTCTAACACAAATCATTTATAATAAAATCTCTTCCCTCTAATATACTTGACATGTCCAAGATGCCTTTCTTCTTGTCTTTGCTAGTAGAAAATCTATTTTTGGAAAATAAATCCCCTTTAGCATTCTTACGCAATACTCCTATGGATTCTGCAACATTCTCCATGCAATTTTTGCCAGCAAAGCTAAATTGAACTTCGTAAGATCACAAAATCCTAAGCCCCCATCCTTTGTAGACCTGATAGCACCCTCCAATTCTTGCAATCTATTCTCCCACCCTCTTCTTTATCTTTCCACTAAAATCTAGCAACAGACCCATCCAATTCTTCACTAGGCTCACATATGCCTCTATTGCCATAAATAACCCTCCATTGCCATGGATGACTCTCCAATAACAATATTACATGACTTAGGAACGTGACAATATGCATGTTCCCGAGTCTGTGAGATCATTTTTCAAAAATATAACTAAATTATAAACCCTCTTTACATTTTCACTAATGCAATACAGAACAATACTCTTTTTTTAACCTTCCTTATCTTCCTTGACATTTTATTTTGTCAACTCCTTTCTTTCTCTCCTCTAATATTCTGGTGCAAAATGTAATAAATGCAACCAAATAGGGTATGAGGCAATAATATGCAAAGAAAAAGCTCATCGAAAAGCATTAGATGCTCAAAATGCTAATAAAGAGGAGAAAGATTAGCTTTTTGTTGAAAGCTATTTTTCTTGCAACAACTCGAGTGAATCCTAGCTTATTGATAGTGGATGTACCAACCATATGACCTATGACAGTTGTTCAAGAAATTGAAGAGCATTGAAGTTAAAAGAGTTAAAATTGAAAGTGGTGAATATCTTTCAGTAAAAGGAAAAGGCACCGTAGCCATAACAACATACTTTAGTACAAAATCTCTTATTTATGTTTTTTATAAACTTAAGACTAATGAAAACTTACTCAGTGTTGGACAGTTACATACAAAAGGATTTAAAGTTATTTTTGAAGACAAATGCAGCATAATTAAGGATCCAATAGACTAAGAAATGTTCAAGATCAAAATGATAGGCAATAGTTTTTCATTTGATTTAATGAAATAAGTGCAAATTGCCTTCGCAGTAATAGCAAGCTCAATTGATCTTTGGCACATAAAGTTAGGTTACTTTCATGATTTTGAAATGATATACATGTTAAGAAAATATAATTGTTCAAGGAGTACTAACCTTAGCAATAGATTTAAGTGACTATGAAACATGTTAGTTTAGAAAATAGACAAGACAACCATTCCCTCAAGGAGTAGAGTTACATAAAGCTATAGCTAGTTCACATTGAGCTTGCTAGACCTTGAAGAACTTCATCACTAAAGGGAAATCTTTATTACATTATTTTTATAGATGATTTAACCCAAATGTGTTGGATTTACTTTCTTAAATACAAGTAAGAAGTTGTAAAGGTGATTTAGAAATTTAAAGCTTATGATGAAGACCAAAGCAATTGTAACATTCAAGTTTTAAGGCTTGATAATAGGAAGGAATATGTCTTGAATCAGTTTGAACAATTTTGTATAGATGCTAGAATTAAACATTAACTCACTGTTATCTACACTCCTCAACAAAATGGAGTGATTGAAAGAAAAAATAAATCAATCATAGAGAGGACTAGGTGTATGTTGCATTAAAAGAACTTGCCCAAAAGATGTTAGGTTGAAGCTACAAATACAATAATGTTTATTCAAAATAGGTTGTCTATAAGAGTTGTGCATAACCAAACACCTTTTTAAGGTTAGCATGGTTTCAAACCTTCTTTTGATTTTTTTTCTAAAATATTTGACTTTCTATGCTACTCACATGTACCTTAGGTTAAGTGTAATGAACATGATAAAAAGTAAAACTCAGAATACTTATTAGTCATGACATTGTATCTAAAGCTTATAGGATTTTTCAGCCTTAAACTAAAAAAGTCATAGTAATTAAATATGTGCACTTCATGGAGGACAATGAATAAAGCTGAAAACACTAAAAATTAGTCCTCTACTGGTAGTTAAAGACACAAAGGATGATCCACTTGTTAAAGGCGCTAGATTGTCATATGGAATTTAACAAAGATGCAATGTACTAGTGTGTGAACCTGCAAGCTTTGAGGAAGTTAAGAAGGACCTAAAATGAATGGCTGCAATGCATGATGAGCTATCCATGATTGAAAAAAATTAAACATGGGTGCTAATTCAAAAGCTTCATGAAGAAATGTAAAAGCATCAAATAATTGTTTAGGAAAAAGTTAAATCTTGATGGTTCTGTTAACAAGCACAAAGCAAGGCTTGTAGTGAAAGGTTATGTATAAATATTTCAGGTGGATTATTCTAACACTTATTCTCCTATTGTTAGGCTTGATACAATTATATTGTTACTTGCTATTGTAGCATAAAAGGCATGGTAGGTGTTTTAAATGGATGTCAAGTCAGATTTTCTCAATAGATTTCTACTAGAAGAAAATATTTACTTTGAAAAATTAGAAGGCTTTGTAGTTAAAGAGTAGGAAGACAAAGCTTGTTTGTTAAAAAAAGGCTCCTAATGGTTTAAAGCAAGGCACCATGGGTTTGGTACAACATAATTGATAATCATTTGTTAAGTTTGGGCTTTAAGAAAAGCCCATTAGAATATACACTTTAAGTCTGTCATTCTGGTGTAGAAATTCTAATGATTTCTTTGCATGATTTTTTGGTGACAGGAAGCAGTGTAGCACTTACTAATGAGTTTGAGCATGAAATGATAGAACTCAATCTCATGACTTATTTCCTGGGAATGGAGATCACTCATAGGAAGCATGAGATTTTTATTTGTCAGAAGCAATATGCGTAAGAGATCATCAAGAAATCCTCCCTTAATGAATGCAAATCAATTGGCACTCCTATGAATCAAAAGGAGAAATTTAATAAGGAGGATGAAGCTGAAAAATTTATTGAAGCTCACTTTAGAGAATGAATAGGATGTCTAATGTATGTCAGAATAACAAGGCCTGACATATTATGTGCAGTAACTATTTTGTTGAGATTCATGCATTGTGCAAGTGAGTTGCACTTGACAGTAGCAAAAAATATTGTAAGATACATTAAAGGAACTGTTAATTATGGAGTGAATTATTACAAGTAACCAAATTTTAGATTATTTGGTTATTCAGATGGTGATTAGGCAGGTTTCTTGGAATACATGACAAGTACCTTAGGGTACTGTTTTATATGGTGGTGTTCTAAGAAACAAGAAATTATTGCACAGTCTACAACAGAAGTTGAATTTATTGTAGCAATTGTAGTAGTTAATCAAGTTATCTAGATGAGAAAGATCTTATCAGATTTGTGCTTGGAATAAGAGCAAGGCACAAAAATTTTAGTAGACAATCAAGCAGCAATTTCAATATCACATAATCCTATGTTTTATGGAAAGACTAAGCATTTTAACATCAAATTGTTTTTCTTAAGGGAAGTTCAGGAAAATAGAAATATAAGTCTGGTTTATTGCAAAACTGAGGATCAAGTTGCTGATATTTTTACTAAACCTCTTCCACTAAGCAAGTTTGAGTTACTAAGAAAGAAACTTGGAGTTTGTAGCTTTTAATAGAAGGAGGAGTGTTGAAAATGTCTCTAGAAGTTGAAAAATTATTAATATATATTCAACAATTATTCTTCCATGATTTTAGGTTTTTTGGTTATGGTTTTTATATTGTTATTTCTAATTAGAGATAGACAAAGATCTTTATATTTGGAAATTCCCATGGGGACTGTCCCATTTGAGGACCTATATTTGGCAAACTTTTTCTCGTGGGGATGTGGATGAGAGAAAAATCTCCCTAAAGGTAGTTTAGGGATAAGACAGGGATCATGCTCCCCACCCCGTGGGTCTTCGTCCCTAACAATTTAACTGAAATATTTTGAAATATATATATATATATATATATGTATGTATGTATGTATATATGTATGCATGTATATATTACTAGTAGTAATTTTACCATATCTTCAAGTTTAAAAAGGATGAATTTTCTTGCGAAGATAGAAAATAAAAAGTGTAACTACTTTCAATATGTGGAAGAAATTGTTTTAACTAGTAATATTAAGTCAGAGTTAAATTACTACTTAGACAAGCATGTCTTGATTAATAGTTCAAATGCCCCAATTTTTGACATATTAAGATGGTGAAAACAAAATAAATTGAAATATCTAATTTGCGCATAAGGAAGAAACATGAATGAAGACTTCACACATGGTGAAAAAGATGTCTTGATGTCAATACAACTTGAACTTGATGTTTTTAATTTGTTATTCTTATTTCTTTTAGTTTCTGTAAAATTGTCATCCCTATTTCTACTTATGATTAATTAAGCCATTTAATAAGGAGTTTAATTTATAACAACTATATTAGTTAGCAAGATTTTTTTGCAGATTTTTAGCACTTTTAGTTGAATCTACTTGTATTTAAACAAGTTCCCATTAAATAAATGAGTAAACATCAACAAACATTTTTTTTTTCTCATTCCATAGTTGTTTTAAATAGTATTTTTTCTACATTAATCAATCAAAAGTGGAGAGACTTTTATCCCACACGTAAAAGTTATATATGGAGTTATAATTTGGACTTTTGAAGGTGTAACAGATTAATCTGTTTCTATATTAGTTTTCATTGAAAATTAAGAAGGTACTAGCTAATTCTTTAATAATTCAATTCGAACATGCAAATTGCTTGCAGTTATAGAATAACGTTAGTTTAGATCAAATCAAAACTGATTTCTTCTAAATTTATAAAGCCAAGACCATGTATATTCTTTCCATATATCATATTATATATAATTCTCCATCATGTTGAGTAGTAATGTAGGGAATCATATCTCTTATGCATACTGCAATATGTTTGACATGCTATTTTGTTCAATAATTTTGACATGTTTAGTTTGTGGTTTTAAGACCAAGTGTTTAACGACTTTGGTTCCATGTTAGTGATCGAACAAGGGTTTAATCAATAAGTAGTGAACTAAAAATTATATATATAAGAGCTTCATTTTGTAAAAGGATAACATGAAAAGGTATGTAGAAGACCCGTCAATGTGAAGACACTTATATTTTGGCAATAAGGCGTGGTGATAATTTTTCCTTTTTTCCATTTATGTGGGCAAAATGATAATGAAGATTGAAATTATTGCGAAAGAATTATAAAAATTTCACCCATTTCCATTTCATATATAGGTCCTATATTATGATATTTCATTTGGATATCATGACATTATTGGAATAAAAAACTTCCAAATTTGAATGTAATATGGGAAAAGTGTCAATACCAAAAAACTACATCATAGTTGCGGTTCCTTAGCTGTAGTTCATATAACCACGACTAATGACTGCAGGACTAGCCATGATTTGCTCCAAACATAGTTCATTAGCTATATAATTGTACCAAACTGGGGCTAGTTAGCTATAGTTAATATTAAACCATAGTTAGGGTTATATGTGCCCTAACTGTGAGGGCTATTTGACTTTCACATTCCCCAGCCACCCCTTTTCTTCATTTTTTCTTCTTTCTCTCCCCTGTAATGCTCTTCTCCCACCACCATGCAAGTTGCCATCTATCATCACCATTGGACAGTTAACTAATCGTTTTGTCAGATCCCCCACCACTGTTGCCGCTTCTACCATAGGTACTACTTTAAAGTGTTCTTTCTTCCTTCTTTTTGCATCCACTATCGTCATCGCTTCTACCATTCACTGGTGGTGTTGCTGATCATCTGGTTTCTTGCCACCTAACATGTCACCAGCTGAAGCTTACCTCGTGAGCGTTCAAGTATGTATTTTTTTGAAGTTTTTTTTTTTGAATTTTAAAGTTTTTTGTTTTTAAAAAATTATGTATACCTTTGAAGAAATAAGCTTAGGTAAATATTTTTGTTAAGCTTAAATGTAGCATCTATAATTTTTTTTCACTGTTAGCATGATTAACTTGTAAAATAAATTTATGTAATTTATCACCAATCATTTATACTTATCTTGACATGTATGAGTTATGTAATTTAAGTTGATTCAATGTAATGTTTATTTTTGTATATATTATATGATGTTTGTGTAGTTAGTAATTGTTGTAACACTAGAATTATATGTAAGTCTTACATGCTTATTTGCTTTTATTCAAGTCTATATAAGATAATGTTTGATATTGATCGATGATGTACGGTTTAAATTTTTCTTGTATAGAAAAAAATTTGGTTTAAGACAATTGAAGACAACAAATTGTCTTTTGAAATAAAAGGTTAGATTGATATGCCTAGAAATACTCCTTAACACTTGGAAGAATTGAATAACTTTCTAAACTTTGCATTTGCTAAAATAATGTTAGGGTTAGAATAATATATCCATGATTTGAATGCAAGTTCCAAAAGTGGCACATTAGAGAACAAGTGCTAGATCACTTGATCATTAAGTCATTTCCTACAGGTTATACTTTTTGGCTTAGACATGGAGAGACAAGTGTTGTAAACAAAATATTTGACAATCATACAACACCATATGTTGTTGGGGAAAGGATTAATGTCAATGATCAAATAATAGACATGGTTAATTATGCTTTTCGGCATTATCTAAACAATCAATACATGGATCAAGATGAAGAAATGCCATCACCACCAAATCATACAATGACCAATAATATTGCAGAATTCTTAGAATTAATTAGATATGGACAATAAAATATGTATGAAGGGTGTGAAAAGTATTCCAAGTTATCATTCTTGGTAAAATTGTACCACATAAAGTGCCTATGCAGAATAATTGATAAGGTAATATCAATGATATTAGACTTGTTGGCAAACGCTTTTGAAATTGCTAAAAGTCCATCTTCGTTTATGAGGCCAAGAAAACAATTAGTAAACTTGGACTTAATTACATAAAAATTCATGCATATCCCAATAACTACATGTTATATATGAAGGAAGATGTTGAATGAGACACTTGTGAAAATTACAACACTTCCCAAGCAAGTGTCTCTAATCCTAATTAATTTGTGTTCTTTTTATAGACATTTATATAATAAATTGTTAGATGTACATTATCTTGGCTAACTTCAGCATAGAGTGATAATGATGTTATGTCACATAGAGATGATTTTTCCACCATCATTCTTCACAGTTATAGTTCATTTAATTGTACACTTAGTCAATAAAGTCAAACTAGGAAGCTCTATTCAGTATCGATGGATGTATCCAATTGAAAGCTATGCACATAATCATTTATCCATTATTTATGTCGATTTTCACAATTTGCACATGAGCTTTATATTACTTTGTTTTTAATTAGGTATTTGCAAAAATTAAAATCTTATGTATGCAACAAGGTTCAACTAAGAGCTCTATCGTTGAGGGTTATATGGCCCAAGAGGTTTTGACTTTTTGCTCAAGGCATTTGGATGAAATTTAAACTATGTTCAATTGGCTAAGTTGTGTTGATAATCAATCTAATATAGGGTCATCTAGTGATTCCCCTTTGTTTCTGCCTATTGGAAAGCCAATTAGTGGTTATAGTTACTTCAATTTATATACAATGAAGAAGATGCAAGCACATTGACATGTATTGACTAATTGTAGAGAAGTTGAGTCTTTCCTTCAGTAAGTTAATTATGCTTACTTTACCACTGAAGTATAAGCACATAGTACTAGATGTTTACATTCACTTTGTGTAGGGAATTTAGAGAGCACTTGTGGAGACAATTAAAAAGTCATACACAGTCTTCTTTAGAGATTGATAATAAATTCATAAAGAGTTTTTTTGATTAATTCTTTCCTGAGGGTGAGCATATTTATACCTTTTTCAATCATCACTTTTTTATGTTAGGATTTAACAAAATTGTCTATGTTCCTTATTTAGATTGCATGTAACAATGGGAAATCCCACTAGGATGATTTAAAGTTTTTGGCATTAGGACCAATTGATTATGCAAAGTGTTATAGTGCCTATAATGTCAATGGGTTGAAGTTTTGTATCTTAGAAAGAGACCAAAGGCAAAAAACACAATTTAGCGAAGTATTCAGTACTTTTGGAACAAGTAGTTATGCTAGTAGTAGCGATGGAAATATGTAGTTTGGTAGTGTTCCATATTTTGGAAAGTTAGTACATATAATTAAATTAAACTTTCATGGTCATTTTACAGTTACTATGTTCAAATGTAAGTGGGCTAACACAATTAATCAAAGAGGGATCAAGTTTGATGACTTAGGGTTTACATCTGTAAACTTTGCTCGATTGATATACACTAGAGATCATAAGGACCATGAGTCATACATCCAAGCTTCAAAGGCTTAAATGGTTTATTATATGGATGATGAGTTAGAGAAAGACTGGAGTATACCTATACATCTCAAGCCACGTGACTTATATGATGTGGGAGAAAGTGATGACAATACAAACTATGAATGTGAGCTATATCAACCTTAGAATTTGGAAGTGTTATTTCCAAAAGATGGACATATATCTTTAGCAAAGTTTTTAGCTATATCTATTTAACAATATATTATTGCATCTATTTGTTCATTGAATAATTGTATGTTAAAAGTATGTTGTGTATTCACCTATTATGCCTTTGGTGTAATTGATGCTAATTTGAATTATTGATAGGAATTCTAAAGATGAAATGCCTTTTGAGAAAAATGACTAGTTCAGGACACTCTTGTGGTGGAACTTGCAGTGAAAGTGGCTTTTTAGAACATATTGCTCCCACATTGAACACTCTTCTTGAATGCAAGAACACGTGAAGGTATTCCATTTCTAGAAAAATAGGCTACGGATGCTAATGACGACAGGGAAGGTGAGGCAAATAAGGCACCTTCACAGTCTCAACATCCACCATCATGTAGGACAGCTTGGCTTGTTGATGTTGTTGATATAAATACTATAACAATTGTAATGTGTGTTTTATTTAAACATGATCAATTTCATCTACTAAAGTTTAGTTCACAGATAATGATGGCACAGTAAAGCCAATGACTTTAACTTATTATGATGTTTGGCAACTTCCCAACTATTAACGAATTGTCTCGAAATGAAACCCTACTGGTCAACCAATTAAAGATGGTGGAGGATTGTTAAATAGATTCTTAGGGTTAGTTAGTAAAGACTTTAAATTGTTTCCTATCAACTATCCTAGTTGGAAGAAAGTTCTATCAAAGTATAAGGATAATGTCTACAACAATACTATTATAGTAATATTTTCTACTTTGAAGTTCACTAAGTTTTTAGGATGTATTACTGCTAATTATATTTCTTTTATCTTAAAAGAAAAATTTGTACTTAGCATTAAACTGCACAAAAACTATATTCTGAAATCTATTGGACAAAGGTGAAAGGATAGGAGATAAGATTTGTGGTAGAATAGGAATGATGACACTTGCAACCAAGAGCAATTGACTACTAAATGCCTAGATAGCCTTGATAAAGATTACTGGATATTGTTTGTTGATTATCATCTTAGTTTGAAGACTAAGGTAATAATTAATATTGTTTTGATATATTCTATTAAAACATGCTTATTACTATCTTTTTCTCAAAGAACATGAAAATGCCTTGAAAAACAAAGATAATAGAAGGAAGTAAACCATGCCTCACAAGTGGAATGAAAAGTTTAGCACCCAAAAAGACAAAGATGGTAATATTAATTTTTAGTCATTATAATGTATTCTTCCTTTAGCATGCATAAGTGTTATTATATATTTGTTAATTGTAAGAGTTGAAGTTAGATTATCCAATCAATAGAAAAGTGTGGATAACACCATATAAATATATTAATAGGTCTTTTGTTAATGATGAAGCCAAAACAAAAAGTATAAATATTTTTTTAATTTTTTTTTAACATGAAATGAGTTAAACAATGACTTGATTTCCATTTCATTTACACGGAAGTAATTGCTTTGCGCCCTCACTACGTCAAAATATATGTTTAGCGGCCATTATTTTGTCTTTTACTAGCGAGAATAAATGCGGCCAAAACATTTATCAGCAATTAATTAATGGCTGGTATATGTAGAGCCGGTAAAAATGTTTCCCGACAATTATTGCAGTAGCTAGTAAAGGCACAATAAATTGCCGCTAAAAACAAAGGGCATATAACAACAAATCTTTATCAGCTTCTACAAGCAACTAATATCTACATTTTGCAGCCTATTTTATTGCCAGTAAAAAGGGACTTATAGCAGCCATTATATTCCCACAAAAGTTATGGCCACTAAAATAAGTTTTACAAGTGATAATGCCAACATTTAATAATTATTTTTAGTGCCAATAAAATCCACACTTATCGGCAATAGAAAAAACATATTTCATAAAACCCACACTAAAAAATATAACTACTAGTCATTAATTTCATGAAAGTCAATGGCAAACACAAAATAGTACACCATTAGTCTAATAATTAATTAGTGTCGTGAAAGAGTCACAATACAAGATAATAGATATTATCATTTCTTCAACTTTTGAACTTGATCACATAGAAAGCTTTTGCAACGAATTGAAGATATAGTGCATCACCTGAAATGATAAAATAAAAAGGATATTATTTAAATGTATATCATTAACCAAATAAATACATAATCCTTCTAAGAATTGGTATCTCTAAGAAAATTAGCATTCATATATTTAAATGCAAATATATTACCATTGGCATGTACGATATTTGAGTTACTCTTTCATGGCCTCTATTGTCATTGTTCAGTGACAAACTTGAGGCTATTTTTCCTCGTCATGATAATATGCCAATCTTCTTGCAAAATTGTAGAACACAAGGTTTATAACATTTAATAGTGAGATTAAGGGATCAAATTAAAAAGTACTCCTTTCTAACTGTCATTTTTTATGTTGCATGCATAATTGGAACACAGCTGGATGAATAAAGCAATAGCAAGCTAATTATTTAAAATTTATAAACTTCCACTTGAAAAAACTTGTGTTGTCAGTATATATCTAAATCCGTTGAACATTTTAGGGCAAGTTAATTTGCTTCAAATATTATTAATATAATTAAGTAATCTGACAAACAAGATCAGAATTTTGTTGAAGGAAATTTTTTTGGATATTTCATAATATCACACATATAAATTAAGTATAATATGGGAACTCAAAAGAATTGGTAGGAAAGCCTAGACAACCCTTGTAAATTAAGTATGTAATTCATTAGGAGGTTAGATAAATCTTTTACGACATTATGAGTAAATATGACTTATGTAATCTTTAGAAATAAACTAAGTAACAAGATCCTACCATTAGTGCAATAGTATTCTCATGAAGAAACTTAACCTGGGAAAATTACTTGAAATTAGCATTAAGGGATTTTTAGTAACTTGAACGTACAAATGGCCGTTTAATATCACTAAGTTAAGAAATTTGGGTTTAGCAAAATTTAGATATGAATCCTAAGGAATTATAGTGTTTGAAACTAACATACACGACCATTCTAGTATTATAGATAAGACAAAATTATGCCACCACGAGAAATAACATAGGTTCTCTAAATTAAGATATGGATAGGAATAGCTTTATTATATACTCCATTAGCCCAAGAGTAATCTTTTTAAGTGATAAATAGCTGAAGTGGGCATTATTGACAGCACACCCATTTGCACCGCCAGAACACACCCATCCACTTTCATTCTTATTCTATTGCCCCATTTAACCGAATTTAGATAACTGAACAGGAAAATTTAGCATTTGACTAGGCAACCTTATTGATTTGCTGGATATAACAATGCAATTGGCCCAGAGACTTCCTAGCACCGCTCGATGCTCAACAGAAAAATTTAGGAAAAATATGTATATTATGCAAACGTCATCATGGTTTTTGGTTTATCAAATATATAGCACACACTTATCAATATGAACTAGTTAGAAAACCTTTACGAATGTTATCCGTGTATTTTCAAAGCAAATGGAAGAATATCTGGTGCACCAAAGCAAAAGGTTATTGGATCAAATATATTTAATCATACTTGTCTGTTTATACAAGTCTATATATACCTAAAAAGGATTTTATGTACCTGCGAATTTAATGTTTGGCTCCAGTATTTTCTTCTTCATTCCTCTCTTTCTCTGTCTCTCTCTGATTTTCTCTGCCATGGAAGATGATGGGACAATATGCAACACGAGACTAAGTTTAGGACTTGGTAAGGGAGGTTTTGTAGTGCCATTAAAGAAGAAGCAGAAATCAGAAGAAGCCAATAATAATTGTCAAAAGAAAGAAGAAAAACTGATCAATTTGAAAATCAGAATCAATGAAGGAAATTAAAAGGGTGATAATAGGAATAGTTACAAAAATTGATTTACATATGCTAGAATATGTGAAACTGATCTATTATTTCTTTCCCCATTTTTTAAAGTAAAGGAACCAATAATTTTTACCTCTAGCACTGTGATAAACAATTAAATCAACAATAACATCAAGTTTCCATTTACGAAACAAATACAAAACAAATGGACATTAACAGACAAAATCTGAAATACAAGTAGGGCCTAAGTCACCAAGATCGATAACCCTAATGACTCTATGGTCACTGAACGGTACTCAAGGTATTACAATACCAAAAACCTAAGGGATGAGAAACACAGCAAGAAGAAATGATGATGAGAAACAAGAATGCACATTCAAAGTTGAACAAAGCAACCTACCTCAATCCCTTCAATCCCAAACGAAGCCAAATGAAGATGTGACTCCCCTGCTTTTCAGAATCGCCAGTAAAAGGAGACGATGAAACCGAAATCGACGAAGCCAGACTGAAATTGACAAAGCTAGATGAAAGAAGATGATGGGAGGTGTTCTGCTGCAACCAAAACCTTGCCGTGTGATTTGAATCCCATGAACAGGCGGCAAAGGGCTGGGTGGGAAGGTGAAAAGATAGGGCACGCAACAATGAATCTTTTTTTTTTTTTTTTTTTTTTAAGATTTTAATAATTTCTAATTTGTATTTTAACTTTTACCGGCAATTCAGCTTAATTGCCAGCATATCTACACTTATTACTGGCTATAAATATTTCCCGGTAATATTTCAATGTTTAGAACTCGTTACCGGCAATAAATGTTTACTGTTAATTAATTGCCGGTAAAATGGATTTTTTGGATATTGTCTTATTGAGGTTGTTGTTGTTGTTTTACTTAAAAATATTTTTATTATTGATATCTTACTTTAAATTTGTTCATGTTGGTGTAGGAAAAAATTATTGCTCATGAGTCTAATTCAATTCCCATGACTCAAGAAAATTTTCACCAAAATTCATTAGTCAATGTTTTTGGAAGGTAAAAGCATCCAAGCTATATTAGAGGTTTAGGATTGGATTTATCGTCATCCCAAGTATTTGGTCATTTTTCTCATTCCTGCAACAGGAGAAGCACATATTGTCCTAATATCGGGTTACAAAATTAATTCATGCAAATGCAATTGGTTATAGAACAATAATGTCAAAAAAATCTAATATCAAAGGACACAACTGCAAGACTAAAATGAGAAATTTGAAACAATAATAAATTTCTTTATACAAAACTTTTGGGGTCATATGCCTCTTAATTTTGCTACTTTTCACACATCACCTGTAACGTTTTTGATATATACATTATAGTTTATTTTAATAAATTAGATTGCAACTCATACCTTGTAATGTATTCTCTATAAGTGTTTTACAATTTCTTATACTAATTTAGGTACTAGTTGGATATGTTGATGAAAATTAATAGATTTTGTAATGTTGAATTACTTCGAGGATTGTGTTGTATTGTTGTTATATTATAACCATGTTAACTTTAAATTACATGAGGTGTTATTAGTCTAAACATGTTTGAATGTGATATTTCTATAATGACAATATGGATTGTATTGTTGTTATGTTATGATCGTGGTGAAATCAATGTTGTGATATATTTATTCTATTAGCTATTGAGACAACTTGTACATATGATAATGGAGTAATGTAAGTTTGTGAGTTCTCTTTGACTTATATTGATTTGCAAAATAAGCAGAAGAGAATGTTCATATTTAGTTTATGCTTATTGCATTTTTAGAACTTGTGTGCACTTAAGAAAAATTGTCAAGAACTGGAAGGACATGTAGATTATATATAAACTTATCTTCAGCTATTGTTTTATACTTAAATCAATAGATAATATTTTAGTTAAATACCCATCTTGAGATCGTGAGAGCATATTTAAACCAAAGTATGAAATTGGAAGTGCCAATTTAAACTTTCAAGGCTCGCTAGGTCAATGGCTAAATGAATTTGGCAAAATAAGAGGCTAATTATTTTGTTATATATGCATTGCTAGCCACAAAGCATCCACAAGAAGTTTCCCTTCAAACAAACTTTATGTGTTAATTAAATGCATGGTTAGATTGCAATTTCAAGTGATAAATAATTAGAAGTGGTAGACATCTTTATGCATATGAAAATGCGAATTTGTTGAGACAAATATGGCTGACATGAGTAAAATTATAAAGTATTTAAATATAGATGCTATTTTATATCTCAAAATAAGTCACATAGTGGGAGTTTGACCAATCGTGTAATTTAGTTGTTCAAGTTAACTACTGAACTGCAAAGAGTTGTTTGAAGGTTCTCAAGCCCTTATGATATTTACGCGAGTTGAAATTATGGTGGATTAACTGGTTTATTTGATTAATTGATGACATAAGAGTTAAAGTTATCATAGATCAAATACATTATATTTGACATTTTAAAGTTGTTGGAAATTTTCTAATACGTAGTTTGCAAAGTACATATTAGATATTGAAAGCTGTTGGTAAGAGTGTCCTAGTATATATCAAAAGGAAATGATTCCAGGATAGAATTTACAAGTATTGTATAAACTGATGTTATTTATATAGTTAATATATATGAAGTTAAAACGCACATCCAAGTTGTTATGCATATACAAGGAGTTGAGACGAGTATGTTAAATGTTAAGAGAAACAGAAAGAAAATGACGAACTCCTTTGTGCAGGTTATGAGAGTAAGCCAACAAGGTTCTTAAATAAAGTTGTTCAACGTCTAGAGTAACAGGGGCATAATGTCAAACTTTATCTATATGAATTGAAGTGGTGTCACTTTAAATAAGAATCAAGAAATAAATCACAAATTCACTCACAGGTGCCATCCCCTGCTTTATTTATATCGCAAGTAGTCCAATAAGTTATAATATAACGACGTACAATATTCTACAACGACGCAAAGTTCAACTCTTGGAATTAGGGTAGTTGAAGATTACATCAGATTGGAGCATTAATTTGAATCTCATCCAAGCCTCTCCCACCTGCTAACCTAGCCTTCAGTTGAAGTTTGAAGTAGTCCTTGTACTTGATGCTTTTGAACATTCGCTCTTCCTTTTCCAAAATCTCTGGTGCAGGACCTATTTCTTTATCTAGTGCAGGTCCATTCCCCAGTGCAAGACTCATCCTTGTGTCTCTTTCATTTAAGACTGCTCTATGCAAGATACTCCTATATCTCCCGTTACTCACAGCCTACTACCACAGCATACAAAGCAAGCGTTGGAAGTTAAAAACATCGCAAATATAGAGGGTGGTTAAGTTAAAACTTGGCTTAATTATTGCTTTAATATCGTCATTACATTTAATTTTTATTTGGTTTCTATAGATTAAAAATTAGCACTTAAATCAAGTAGTTTTTGTTTTTGTTTTTTTTTTTTAAAATTAGCACATGTTGGACTTCTATTCTTTGCAACACTATATCCCATCTTCACAATTCAAATATGTAAAACTTAAGCCGATTTATTTGACCAAAGAAAAAAAAAAAAAGCCAACATATCCTAGTCATTGACATACCATGTGTACTTTTACCCTATATTTAGATTAGTGTCGTAAGATAGCATATAATATTTGCCACGACAACAAAACCTAACAGTTTCACTGCTACAAGTTAAATGGACCTCGACTTAATTTAAAATTTTTAAATTATAAATATTAAATATGAAAAACATATTATAACGACTTTAAAGTAGATGTGACCTCCAGTTGATCTCCAGTGTTGACAAGTAAGGAGTTAGGAAGAGGATTGACATTAACCCACTTGCCGTCGTGCTTCACCTGAAGGCCTCCAATTCCATTTTGGGCAACAAAGGTCAATAAGCCATTATCGGTATGAGGAGGCAAACCCAAAGCAAGGTCTGGCTGAGGACATGGAGGGTACAAGTTCACTTGAAATGTCTGAAACCCACAGTCAAAACCTGTGTGCTCAATAATGGCATTGGGTTCTAATCCCAAACTCTCTGATATTCCTTGAAGCAAATTTCTCGCCACCTCTCTAATTTTTTGGCTATACTCAAATGCAAGCTCCCTATAACAGAAGGCCGTCAATTAGAGCAAGATATGAGGAAGAGGAAAAAAGAAAAAAGGAGAGAGAGTTGAAGTTGAACATACTTGAAACCAGGGGGCTTGTGGGGGAAATTGAAGTAGGGAAAAGTTGTGGCCTTTAGATAATCTCTCCAGTAATGAACCTTTTCTTCTTCTTGAGGATAGGCGCTGGTGCCATATCTGATGGGGGCGATCTGGTCCTCGTCGCAAGACTCCTTTTTTTCCTTAAGAGGCAAACTGTGAAACTCCATAGACTTTTTCATTACATCCTCCGTCAGGCTCTCAGAAATTCCACAATTTGTGACCTGAAAGGGACACACCCAGGTACTAAGAAAACCATAAAATTAACTCTATGTACAATATTTCATAGCTTGGTTTCGAAAAATTAAAAGGTTAAGAATTTACTATGAAGAAGCCCCATTCTTTGCAAGCTTTGCCAAGTTCTTGAACGGCGTTAGCATGGATTTGAGGATCGTGTGAGGTGATGAGGGAGAAGTCGAGGACAGGGATGGAAACAGCTGGCTCGTCTGCAACTTCATCACGATCTTCAGTGATTGAGTAGTAGGAGGAAGGGATGGGAGCGAAGCCGTTTGATTCAACAAAGGCTTTGATGCTTGAAATGTTGGATGCGTCAACCTTTTGAGATTCGGATGAAGAAAGATTAGCTGTTGAAGCCATGGATGGCCGTTGAATATACTGTGTGAGTGACGTAGCTAAGTGACAAATGAGAACAGGGGAATAAATAGGTACAGGATAAGGATGAAGTGAAAGCAGAGGCAAGTAGCATTTGTAAAAAAAAAAAAAAGCGTGAGAATTATAATTAAGCATTACAAATTTAACATATTTATTATAAAAAATTTAAATTTAAAAAGTATTTTAAAGAAAGTTGTTTTTCTTATTCTAAATAACCTTGCTGGCTTAAAGGTCTTGGGAATCCATTTATGACATGATTTCAAAGTCTCAGGATATGATTATTTTGAATCAAAAGTTTGATTATTAAACTCTTTTCAATAATTTTAAAATTAATTTTTTTATAATACTTATTTTAAACTTTAATTATAATTGGTCCTTGTGGGTGCTTCCACGCCCCACATATGAGTGTATATAAGTAGGCATTTGGATTATTTGGATATCACCCGTATTAAGTGATTTTATCCTTCAACCTTTGGCCAAAAAGAAGCATGTATGTATGTATGGTGTTCAGCCTTCATGGGAGCACTAGTGCACGTGTGTGGGGGCCTATGTGGGTGCTTCCACACCCCAAATTAGCTAATACTTGGCGTGTGTGCATGTGTATAAGTATACATTCGGATTGTTTGAATATTATTCACATTAAGTGGTTTTATTCTTCAATCTTTGGCGAAAAAAACTTTAATTATAATTATTGGTATATTAATTCTAATCAAATAATTAAATCAAATGATTTTTTCAATAATCAAATGTGTTTGGTGTAGAGTCAATGTCACAACTGGGTGTCAATTACATAATTTTTAGTGAGAAAAATGTATTTTTGGTTCTTCACAAATTACAGAATTGTCATTTTGGTCATTTACTCATTGAAATATTCAAAATAGTCCCTCACTTTAAATTACCAAATTTAATTCATTTGTTAAACTTAAGCCCCAAATCTAAGAGACTAAGTTTGATATTTCTTTAAAAAATTGAGGACCAAATGTGATTTTTTTAATAAATAATGAACTATTTTTGACATTTTAATAAGTAAGGGATCAAAAGTATATTTTACTCATTTTTTTAGCTAATAATGAAGCTTGGAAGGGCACTACAATAATGTAAATCCCAAGCACATACAAAACTTTCCACGAGCAGTCAAGTCAAATGCATGTATGACACGCAAGAGAGGGCTTTGTAATCCGTACACATTAGACAAAAGAATTTTTTTAAAATGCAACAAATGAAAAAGTATTACATTCTAATACTATAGAAATTGGGACTTGAACTGAATGAGTTAGAGTGCCAACAAATACTGTCAGGTGAACCAGAGTAGATGATTCTGATACCAAATGGATTATGCTAACTCAAAAACACTATTTCTGAGTTAGCATTGCATGAACTGATGAGTTCAGTCTGTGACATTAAAAAAAAAAAAAATTCCTACCTGACTCAGAAGCAGTGTTTTCGAGTTAGGCATGATGTGTCTTGTCATGCAGACGACCGTTGATGGGGGAAGGGGTGTTATAATGCTTGCAGTCCCCTATCCAGTAACTTGTCCCATCTTCTTCGTCTTCCTCATTTTCTTCTTCTTCTCCTCCTCCTCCTTCCTCCTATTGCTTATAATTTTTTTTTTTTTTAGCTTATGAAGATATGAAAGGCGAAAGTCTTTGCTCATATTAATTATTAGGGTACATAAGATTTTTTATTTTGATATATTATTTTCTTGTAAATGCATGTGTAAAAATTTTTTTGGGATAAATGGGTATTATATTTATTTGTTGATTGTTAAGGTAAGAAGAGTAAATTAGATTTTTTTTTTTCTAGAGTAGTTATTTTTTGCAATTTATTTAAATTATAATATTTTTGTAATTTAGGTATTTTATAATGTTAAGATTACTTTTGTAAATTGTTTAAATTATAATATTGTTGTGATTTAAGTATTTTATAATGCTGAGATTATTTTTGGAAATTGTTTAAATGACAATATTGTTGTAATTTAGATATTTTATATTGTTAGGATTGTTTTTGTAAATTGTTTAAATTATAATGTTGTTGTTATTTAAGTATTTTATAATATTGAGATTATTTTTACAAATTGTTTAAATTATAATATTGCTGTAATTTAGGTATTTTTGAATGTTAAGAATGTCTTTGTAAATTGTTTCAATTATAATATTATTGTAATTCAGGTATTTTATGATGTTGAGTTCATTTTGGCAGATTGTTTAAACTATAATATTGTTGTAATTTAGGTATTTTATAATGTTGAAATTATCTTTGCAAATTGTTTAAATTATAATATTATTGTAATTTAAATTATAATATTGTTGTAATTTAGGTATTTTATGATGTTGAGTTTATTTTGGAAAATTGCTTAAACTATAATATTATTGTAATTTAGGTATTTTATAATGTTGAAATTTTCTTTGAAAATTGTTTAAATTATAATATTGATGTAATTTAGGCATTTTATAATGTTGAAATTGTCTTTGCATATTGTTTAAATTATAATTTTGTTGTAATTTAGGCATTTTATAATGTTGAAATTGTCTTTGCATATTGTTTAAATTATAATATTATTGTAATTTAGGCATATTATGATGTTGAGTTTATTTTGGCAAATTGTTTAAACTATAATATTGTCATAATTTAGGTATTTTATAATGTTGAAATTATCTTTGCAACTTATTTAAATTATAGTATTATTGTAATTTAGGTATTTTATGATGTTGAGTTCATTTTGGCAAATTGTTTAAACTATAATATTGTTGTAACTTAGGTATTTTATAATGTTGAAATTGTATTTGAAAATTGTTTAAATTATAAAATTGTTGTAATTTAGGCATATTATAATGTTGAAATTGTTTTTGCATATTGTTTAAATTATAATATTGTTGTAGTTTAGTTATTTCATAATGTTGAGATTGTTTTTTCACATTGTTTAAATTATAATATTGTTGAAATGCTATACATAATGGAATTTAATATTATGATAGAATGAAATTAAAATTTAGTATTTGATCATTTAATTTTACTTGATTACAATTTATTTGTTTATTAGAGAACGTAACTGTAGAGTAAGAAATGGACAACATGAATGAACTTGTATGTGTATATGCGAATGGAGGAATTTACGAAAGTAACCATGGCGCGACGTTTGAATGCACTGATGTGAAGATGCTTACGGTGGACACAAACATCAACTTAGTGGATTTAAAATAGGTAGTTAGGTAGAAACTATGACTTTCCCAAAATCAGTTCGTGTCCCAATTGATATATAGGTACCCAACATGGTACCACACAAGTACATTGGAAGAATATTTTGATGTGCAAAACATGTTGCATGTAGCATCACGATTTCGATCACACCTAAGTGGGATTAAGTTTTATGCACACATCTCGACAGCTGAACTAGTAGTTAACACGGAGCACCAAGCATTCAAGGACTATATTCTAGACATAACCATTTTCTAACTATTTCAATGAGCTAAATAATCAAACAACATTAATTAATTCTTACTTAGGAAATGGTCCTTCAGTTTAGCCCAACATTAATGAACCCTATCCACCTGTTGAAGTAAATAATATAATTAATGATGTTGAGACAATGAGGAGTACGATAATAGTAATGACGCTGGAGATCTTCCGTGTCCCATGTTAGTGTTGCCCATAAATGAATATGATGATCCAGTAGTAACATTTTTCTCAAAAGTGAATATGTAGGCGGCTAGGGATCGTGATTTGCAAGGAACAGGTGGTGTTTTGGACAACAATGAGTTGTGCGTCAGATTGCAATATTTTGATAAGCTGGCACTAAGGCGTGTAGTCAAGTTGAATTATGTACATGCACACTAAACCTTCACTAGTAGATTACAAATTACAAAGGACCACATACTTGCCTCACTGCTTCCTTTTCTCAGGATCATCCAAAGTTAGATTCCAATGTCATTGCATTATGTATTGTTGGGATGGTGACAGTTAGACTAGATGTGTCGGTGTCTCAGATAATTAAAAGGATGAAAATTTTGTTTGACTATACTATGTCATACCAAAAAGCATGAAAAGCAAAGCATCAAGCGATGGTCGTAATGTTTGGTAATTAGGAGAACTCATGAATTATTGCCCAAGTGGTTGGCTGCTATGAAATATTTTATGCCTAGGTTGTATGTAGAGTTTTGTTACAGGGATTGTCTCTAGGGTAGTTCGGAAGGGGAACCAATGGCAAGGTTTCAGCATGTATTATGGGTATATAAGCCATGTATTGATGCGTTTGCATACTTGAAGCCGATTTTATAGGTAGATGGAACATTCCTAAGTGGTAAATATAAGGGAGCATTATTAATGGCTACTTCACAAGATGGGGACAAGAATGTCATGCCACTTGCATTCGCTTAACTCAATCAATTTAAGTATGATCAAGAATTGGTATCGACCATTATAGAGCGATGACAACTAGAAACTCATACATTCAACACTACACATGGGAAGTACACTATAACACTAAAGGACATTGGCATGCAGCTTGAGTTACCTTGTGACAGAATGTCGATTATAGGACTAACAAGCTATATGTGGCAAGATTTAAGTGAGTTGCTACTTGGCATAAGACCACCAGCTAACCAATTTGATAGGCAACGACTAAGCATGACGTGGCACAACATTTTAATGAGCTCACCAATGATGTAAACAACGAGCGGGTTTAGTGCTTTACCTGTGCATGCATACTTAGACTTATAAGGGGTATTCTTTTCCCAGATAGGTCATTCCACCAGGTTTACTTGATGTACTTGCCCTTACTTGTAAACTTTGAAGAGGATGGTCAGCTAAGTTGGAGATGTGCAATTTTATCACACCTATACCAGGAGTTGTGTAACTCTACAAATCTTAATGAGTGTGGTATAGATGGGTGTATGACATTGTTGCATCTTTGGGCATGAGATAACTTTCCAATGTTTACCCCAAAGAGACCATATGTCTCGGATGCTCGCACCGATGTCTACCCTTCGATTATACCATTGGGCTTTAAGTATGCACAAGTATATCAAACCTCCCCCTTTATTTACCATAAATAATGTATAATCTATATTTTTCAAATTCACAAGTGGAGGAATGTTCGTCGTCCTCCTTGATCTGGAGAACACACATTACGGCAATATCGAGTTTTCTTATACCAAACCAAGGACAATGAGGTTTGTTATCATACTTCTATGTACCTATGCACTCTTTTCTTTTTCTTGTAATTTACTGTTGATAACCTTATTTGTTGAAAATGACTAATTATATGGCAACCCTATCAACCAGACAATGTTCAAGAATTAATTCTAGAGTATTACTTGGCATCCCGCGATATATGGATGGCTTGGGTGCCCCTAATTTACTTCCACATTGTTGAATGGCAACAACCAGATCACGTCCTTCAACAATTTAGTCAACAACAATTCATCCCTAATAGTCTAATTAACTTGGGTTCCTTGTATACATTGCAATTGAAGGGAAAAACTGTGAAAAATTGGCAGCAAGAGCACACACAACTCATAGACATGTAGGATAGATGGTGTGATTCATTGGTATATGCACCATGTCTACCACACCTACCGATCATAACTCAGCATACATGCGATGGTACTAGTAACGTACACATTGATGGATCCATCCCGCAAGCGGTGCAACGGGCTACGTGGTAACTCATACGGTTTTTTCACTTTTTTCAAACATTCACTAGACTTCAGATTTTAATTTCGTGCCTTTGTTTACAAGCTGACATTACGGAGGACCTTTATAAGTTTAGCTTAAATGATCCTCCATCTATGAAGTGCCCTCAGTTCTGTAGAACAGTTGGTTAGGATTGCCAAGATATCTTGAAAGCACTCAAGGCTCAATGCTTTCCAATGGTTGACCAGCCAGCTCTACTAGCTTCAAACTTTCTTAAGCGACTCCCATACCAAAGGGCAGGCCTGGTAAGCGGGCACACGGGTACATGTCATTTCAGACACTACTTGTTGTTGAGGAAGGCCTAGGACATAGCCAGACTGGAGCTACAGCTTCATCCACAGTTGTTATAGGTATATCTCCTTCTTCTTCCACCCCAGATACATCATATCAAGACTTCAACACTGCTGGTCCTTCCACAATTACCACAACCTGTCAATATGGTAATTTTAACTGTGCTAGACCATCGTATTATGTTCCATCTCCAACGACATCGAGTTATACACCTATTATGCCGTCACCATTCTTGTTCATCTTACAGCAAGTGCCCTTTGATATTTACTCAACCTTTACGACTGAGTATAGTCATGTATTCTTTGAATTTGGTGATTCATCCCAATAGTGGTATGTTGATTCTTATTGCAATTAAGGTGCAATTTAACACGCAAGTATACATGGTTAGCAAGTAATACAGTGAGGAATTCAGTATCAACCTCTCAAAGACTTGGGTTCAATACTCACTAACAAAAGTTGCAATTTGTGAAGTTAAAGATTGATTGAGCAAATGTAAGATAAATTTGTTTGGTTGATGTAGAATATTAACAACCTAGGATTTTGATACTTCACCATATGTAAGAATGCTTTCCATTATGATTGTAACTTTGTTTTAACTAATGAATGAATTGCTAATATAGGATTCTTTCCATTTTATATGCTTCTTTCAAATGCATACAAGTTAAGTTCTTTACCTCTAGTTCCCTATAATGTCTTTGGAAACCAGCTAGGATGATAAGCTTATAAATTTAAAGCTTTATGTGATTATCACAGACAATTAAGTACTTTCATCTTAACTAGCAAATTGCATTTATGCAAATAGTGATTATATGCATCTAGTTCAGATATTTAAGTAACCTTATCAGGTTGACATAAATTCTATTTTCTTTCCTAAGATGATCAGACTTATAAAATAACAACTGTAGGATTAATAGAAACAATCATTCATTAAATGCAAACTGTTATAACATAAAACAGAAAAACATCCCTAGTAAGGGCTCAGTCAAAATCCTAGGAACAACTACTTAGGCTCTCATGACGATGAATACAAAATTAAATAACAAGGAAGAGCATAAAGATAACATAAAGCTAAAGAAGAAAGAGTCGTTCAGAAAGGGAAAAACTTTATATAAAACCCTCACTCTAGAGTGAGATCTCAGGGTAGCAGGTCTCCCCTTGTGCTGACATCTCTTGTTCTGAAGGCTAAACACATTCAATTCTATACGAGGCATCAGTAGATCTTCTCCTTGCTCCCATTTGATGCCTGCCCGCTTGCACATTTTAGTGATTATAGAGGGATACCATAGACTATCCTTGACATTTGAAGACACTTGCAGCATTCTTTGGAAGATATAAACCCCCACATTAAATAATTGGATAGTGACTATGGCATATAGAAGAAGGGCTCGATCCGTGGTGATCTCACTAATATACTGGGTAACGGAGATCCTTGATGTCATGAATTTGAACCAAAGCTGGTTTTCTGAGGTCAAGCGACTGACACCAAATTGCATGTGCTTCTTCCTCTTTATCACCCATTGGGAGTCCTCATTCCATAGGTGTCACCTAGCTTTTCTAAGTCTATCCTTTCTTACAAAAGCTAAGAGTACCTATCATTATCAATGTTAAGGGTACTAAAAAGTTTGTTAATCTCATTTCCCCCAACTGGCGCCTTTTTTCCCCTAATGAGCACGTCAATGTGAGTGTGATCACTCTCGCACCACTGGGAGGATCACTCTGGCTGGTTGTTTGCAGAATTGTTCCTAGCCCTGTCGCCATATCTCATCCATAATAGGTGTGTTAATGTCACCATCCACCCTAATTCCTCCCTTTTTGACCGGCTTTTTGTTCACAATGAAGGTCTGGAATCGGTGCATGGCATCATGGGAGGAAAAATGGGAATCATCCATGGCCTGGCTGAGTTCTCCTCGTTACTTCTTTTTTGGTGCCATGGTGCCTGTAATCAAATGTGGTTAAAGTTAGTGATACTAAAACCCTCGAAGCAATGTCTTCTATAGATATTCAATCATAAGGTTCCCCTATAAAGCATATTCAACCACTAAGATCAGAAAGAACCGATTAAATCAAGTAATGATGTTTAGCATCTTGAAAATATCTAACATTGTAATAAAATGTGCTCAAACCCCAAGAGCCATATCCCTGTAAGGTATTCACTCATAGGATCTCATATGAAGCATATTCAACAACCATGTTAGAATGGACCGATTAAATCATGTAATGATGTTTATAATCTTGATTCTAGGTGAGAACATCTAACACAAATGCCCAAATCAGTTTAGAATATTTTCTTCATACCTAGGGTTCTCTAATCTAGCAAATTTTCCTAGATATTCTGTGAAATCATTGATTTTCTTCACTTAAACATGTGAAAGTTGCTAACAATTAATAATAAACGATAAAATCATATTAAAACAACTAAATAACTGCAAGAAATCTGCCCATTTGATCGAAAAGAACACATGTTATTCGAGAGAAAAGGTTTTAGGGTTCATACATGGAGAGTTCACCTAAATTCAATCAAATTAGCACAAAATGTGAGTGTGAGAATGTGTGATTTGAGGGAGAAAGCCACGCTTTAAAGAAAGAAATCACGGCTCACGTCGTGGCACCCGGGCACTGCGTTTTGGCACTTGGGCACACGGGTTATTTTTAACGTGGTGTTGGGACGCTAAGTAAATGGCATCCAGGTGCTGATTTTTTGCAATTGGGATGAACACTTGGCCTCGTGGCACTAACTTTTTTGCACCCGAGCACCATTATAGTGCTTGGGCGCTCTTTGCCAAAAAACCTTTTTTTTTAGACACCCTAGCGCTACTTTTCTATTGCCAGGGCACCAACTCTTTAGAATTAGCACCCTTGCGCCATATTATCCACGTCTAGGTGCTGTAATTTTTATCTATTGTTCATATTTTTGGAAAATTGGCTGCCTGGGCATTGTCTTTTCTTTGCCAAGGCACTAACTTTTTGGAATTGGCGCCCTGGTGCCATTTTGTCCATGCTTGGGAGCTGAATCCTTATGTTGCTCCCTTTTCTTGCTTACCTGCATCAGAAATATGACAGAACAAAGTTGGACTCTAGATGATAAGCAAGCAATTACGAAGTATAGAGCTCTCACTCTGAAACCAACCTTTTCTTCAATCACTCTCAACTTCCAATTCTCTCCTCAAGTATTTCAAGGCACTCATCCTTTCTTGGTGCAGCTACTTGCCTTCAGGACCCTTTATATAGGCCTTTGAAACCCTAAAAGTACATCATGGGCTGAGTATAAAGCCTCCTTCAATCAGAGAAAATTAAGGTTTCTGGCAGCACATCTGGATGAAGCAAATCTGGCGCCAAGGCTCGAAGTCTCTAGTTTTGGCCCTCGGGCACTGAGATATTGGTGCCTGGGCGCTATGCTCTATAAATGGTTGGCGCCTAAGTGCTGGTGTTCTGGCGCTTGGGCGTTATTTCTCTAAACACGCTTCCTTTTTCTACAGCACTTGGAGCCTAGGCACCATCTCTCTGGAATTCACGCTCTTATGGTGCTTAGGTGCTGATTCTTTGGATTTGGCACGTGGGCATTGGCTTATTGATCTTCTGCACTTCTCCTTTCATTCTGGTCCTTTTTCTAGAAATATCCTTTAATTCTTTCTAAAACCGATGTTAGTGGAAGACTTTCAAGTTAAATATGAAATCCTAAATTTTTTTTCTAAAAAATTATGATATTTGCTTAATTAAAGTTTCCTCAAGGCTTTGCCTGGGAGAGTTAACATGGTTCTTCACACTACAGCAGCCAATTCTACCAGTTCAGTCCCAGATTTTTTATTTAAATATGCCAACGGTTACACCACAAGATGCACAAGAAGAATAGGCTATATAGTTAAAGCTGTGACAATCACATCACGAAAGGATAAGGCTTTATTGCAGAACCAGTAGCCATTATTTCAATGAATAGGCCTCTGCATCTTATTTCTATTATTATCTACTTAAAACCTTGTACTCATGACACGTAATTTGGATTGTTTTTGTCTAATGTACTCCTAAATATTATTTCTATAACCTACCTAATATATTTATTACTTCTTTTTAAATTTTCATATTTTTCCAACATGAATTTATTATTCACACTTAAACACTTTTTTTTTTCACTTTTTCACTATACAACAAAATTTTTTATATTAATTTTACTTCTTCTTTCATGTCAAATTATTTAAAAAAATTATATTAAAAACAAAGGAAATTGCTCAAATGGTGAAGGAATTCTCATTGAAATTTTTTCTAAGTGACTTAGAATAATCATTTCCGTATTTAAGAAAAAATATTTATACGACTCAAAATGAAATATTCTTAATCCTAATCTATATGTTTTTAAAAAAAATGGCTAAATCAAAATAATTGGTTCCGATTTATGATTAGATATTGCATTTTTTTAAAAAAAAAATTCATGGCTAAATTAAAATGAATGACTCCGAGTCATTAAATTGTAGCATTTAAGTGTAATACTTTATAATGTCTTAAATTTTAAAAAAAAAATTATTTCATGTGTCTGCTCAAAAATCCCGCAGAAGAGCCAGCACACACCTTGCCTTTTGAATTTTGATACTCCAGAGTTAACATTAAATGATTCATTTACACTATTATTATTCTTATTTCTCTTATCTGCTGCATTGTACTCTATTGAAAAATATTTATTTGTCAAAACGCATGGTCTGACACTACATGGCGCTAACAAATGACAGGAGTTGCGTGATCAAACACCCGACTTATTTGAGATAAAAAAAATAGACAATGTTGGAGACAGGAGAGGAGAAAATTTGGGAGATGCTGAGAGGAGAGAGGAGACAAAAATTTGGTTTGGGTTGAGTAGATGCGTGAAGGAGAGGGGGGTTTTAGAAAAACTTCTATTTTTAATTTTTATAGTTTTATTCGATTTTTAATTTAGTCCACATATAATAAAATTGTTTTTTAAAAAAAGTTTCATAGTTTAAATAATTTATGATTTAGTTTTCATTATTATATATCTGTCAATATTTTTTATATATAAGTTACTTCTACATTATTATATATTTTTAATTTTGTTGTTCGTACAAAATATACATATATAAAGTGTTTAGATAATATATAATTAGTTATATTAACAAAATTCAATAAAATATATACATACTTTTAATTGTAATGATTAAATTAATCATTAACATTTAATTATAAATTATTAAATTATAAGTGCTAAATTAATAATTGATTGAACCCATAAGAACCAAAAGTATAATTTTTCATTTTATTATTATTATTTAAAATTGGATCACCTATAATTTTAAAATAATAATTAAAGGTCAAATAGTGGAAGCATGTATCTTTTGGAAGACCAAAAAATATTTTTTTTTTCCTTTTTATATTTTATGCCTAGGAGTGATTTTTGAAACTTTTCTTATATTTACATTTTTGTAATGTGGTAATTTGAAAATGATATATATGGCATATATCATGCTCAAATGTTTTAAAAATATATTTTTTGTATAAAATTTTTTTGGCTAAAATACATATATACTCTTACTTTGAAAATTTTGAAAGAGGAATATGCCAAAGTATTGACCTGATACATTTGGTTCCTATCGTTCTAGTCAATTTTTAATTTAATACCTATAGTTAAAAATCTGTAATTAAGTCTTAATAATTTATAAATAATTTAATTTAGTTACTACAATTAAAATTATTTAAATATTTGATTGGGTTATATTAATAAAACTATCATACCAAATATAATTTTGAGTCTCACTCTTATTTTTTATTCCCATAAAAATCACCTTAACCTACCAAATGTTGCCTAAAATTACTCTCCCTCTCCTCTTCCCAATATTTAATTTTCTTTCTTCTTCAAATGGGTCATGTGGTGTTAAACCACGTGACTCCTATCATCTACTAGAAACACCATATAAGTTGACAAAGAAAATAAAATAAAATAAAATATGGTGCAATATATAAGAGAAACAAAAAAGATGGTAACAAAAATAAAACATATAATATTAACATTGTAGTTTTAGAATAAAAAACCCACGTTCTTTAAAAGGCCAATGTGAGGATTGGAAAAACCATGGAAATCCGGAGATCTCCAATTGGTTTTAACCTTATTAATTCGACTTCCCCTACTAGCTCGTTCTCTTTTTAATTCGATCATGAAATTCATTGTGATTTACTTTGTAGTATCTTTTTACAAAATTGGTGTCAGCTAAGAAAACAAGGAATTAACAAGACACATCAAGTTACCTGTATACGTTCATGATTAATTACGAATTCCGAGAATACAAAATTATTAAGGATTTTAAGAGTTTGTCCCTATGCGTATATATTTTATGGAAAAAGCAAAAAAAATGAATGAAGATTCACCTGTTAACCAAACTCGTTATGCATAATACCCCAATTTAAACACAGAGAATAAGATTTTTATGAAGAAAACACAGGAAAAAAATGAATCATTCTATGAGATTTTCATGCAGAATAACACACAAATTAAAAGATAAAGTTATACAGGTAAAGATGTAACCAAATTCACTTGTTTAGAGTAACAGATCACACATAATGACAAACTTCATTGTGCATGTTGTTACGAGAGGAAGCTGACAAGGTTCTTAATTAAAGTTGTTAAACATGTATAGAGTAATAGGGACATAATAACAAACCTTACCTATATGATTATAGTGGGGTCGCTTTAAATGAGATTCAAGAAGTTGATGTTGTAAATATTCATATAATCAGGATTAGAAAAGAAGTCAAAAATTCAATCACATGTGTCATCCCTTTCTTACAACATGCCGAATAAGATATGATTAATATAACAACAACTTATACCAATTAGAGTAGTGTGGGAACGTGTATGTTCATACTTCCACTAGCGTAACAATTATGGACGCTATAGATAAGATGTATTATATGGCAAGATTTTAATTAGGGAAGCAATGAAATATTGTATAATCGGAATTGAAATTAATGGAAGCAATAGATAACATTGAAAGTTAATACGTTAGCATAGCTGTGTAACCTTTCAGTTTTGCAAGTTAATTTATGTCATTACAAAATAAAATATTAATTTATTAGAGAAACTTCTTTAACCTTAAGTGTTGGTTAAATAATTCAATTTTTTTCTATTTAATTTATTTTTTAATTAAAATTGTACTTGATTATAGGACTTTTTAAAATGATGAAAATGTTCTCACTTCCTGTAAATATGAGTCAATCTCATCATATTTCAAGTTTATCTTACAATGAGTATGGCCAAATTATTCCATCATTTATGAATTTATTTAACGACTTTTGCATCAAGTATGAATATTAAGATTAATTTAATTACACATCTATATAGTTTTTTTATTACTCCTAATGAAAGGTATATATTAGGTCGGAGTGCCCCAAAGCAAATGGAATACAACAAAGTTTAATCAAGAACTATAAATATTACATGAGTATGATGAGCATGAGCATGAACTCTATGTAGTAAAAAAGGAAAGCTTGATACAATTTATTTTTTTAGTAAAAATAAGATTAAACAAATAAAAATAGTAAAATCAACTTGTTATCTAGGAGAACTTTAATGATAAGAAATGTGTATTATAACAAATGAAAGCAAGCTAGGTAATATAGGTAAAACACGGTGGTAACAAATCTAAACCAGAATAATAAACTTAGTGTGTATCATTTATAGTTGATTATATTAATTTGTGTAATACAATATTGTATTGTTCAAAACATTATAACATGCTTTTATTTTTTGGTATTGTTGATTTAAAAGCAAATTGTGAATGGGAAGAAACTTGTAATTAGATAAATAAATGAAATAATTGATCATCCATTGTCAAAAAAGATATTTTTCTACTTTCATACTAGGAGAGTTTTTAAGGGATTATAACTGTGGGTTCTATTATGATGAGTGTAGAACAATTGGTGGAATGATTAATGAATGGATTTTACTAATGCAACTAATGACTCTTAAAGAAACATACATGCTTGGATGAAGATATCGGGGCCGAGCAATTAGTGTACACTTTGAAATTTGATTCATTTGAACTTTTAGATGTTGTAAATGATGTTAATCTAACACAAATGATAAAGTATAATGAACAATGTACATATATCTACATCATGGATGGAGAAGAAGTTAGAGCAACACCTTCATGACAAGAAGAACAGACATCGTTCATCATGCATCGAGGATTTGCCCGCAAGATGAACGAATGTCCACAGCCATGCGTTGCTGATTTTTTGACAAAAAAGGAAGAATGTTGTGCTTCTGCGTTATGTTATGTGGTAGATGGGAAGAATTGAAGCATTGTGCGATGTGTTCCAAGGAAATTTATGTATTTTTGCGCCTAAGATATTAGAGTATATCCTAAGAATAATTTTGTTTATTGAATAGTCATAAAATGACTTTAGGTACTTTAGTGTAATTATAAAATATCATATATTTTTTTAGTAATTAATTACATTCCATGGTCTTAAACGCCATCAAACAAATGCAATGCAGAATATGTTTTGATTTGAAAACATTGATATTTAGAAAAATAAAAAGGAATGACTGAGCCTAAGACCGGAAAGAATATGCACACTATTTATTTTGAAGCATTTGGATAAATGTCTGATATCTAAAATTTTGAAATTATAACGAAGAATTTTAATTTAAACTATATATATTATGAAGAATTTTAAATTTAAAATTATTCTGAAAAATCTAAGGATATATATATATATATACTTTTGTTGGAAGGACTCTCACTGGAGATTCTGGGAAATCTTAGAATAGGGTCTTCCAAAATAATAAAAAATTCTCTCAAAATTTTTTTAAAATTTAATATTTTTTTTAATTTTATTTATTTTTAAAATTTTGTTGGAGGAGAAACTTAAAGGTTGAGTAAAACATCATCCTTTATTTATTAGTTCTTTCTTAATTTAGTCTCTCGTTGATTTTTATTTTCATTTTCATCTTTCACTTATCAGTGCATTCTTAATTTAATCTCGTATTAATATGAAATTTAACACAATTAGTCCATCAATCTTAACTAAATTTGAATTAAATGTGCCAATATTCAAATTAGTAAAGGCAAATTAAGAATGAATTAATAAGTAAAGAATTAAATTTAAAATAAAAATTAAATTAAAAATAAATTGATAAGTGAATGACTAAATTAATATTTTGTTCTGTCCAAGAAATGAAATAAGCTTTTTAATAAATGAGTAGAGGAGTTTGGAGTGAAGATAAAGAAAGTTTAAAAGTTATTTAGATTTTTTATTTATAAATTTTTAATAAATTTTAAAGACTTTACACAATTTGTCACTTTAATTATTTTCAAATTTTACAAAACATTTTTTAAAAAAATATATAGAAGAGAAAGGAAACTATGATTGAGAGAAGAAGATGGACCGACATCATCAAGCCCGGGTGAATATCACTGGGATTTATGTCACCAAATTCACTTATTTAGAGTAACAGACACAATGACAAACTTCATTGCGCTGGTTGTTACGAGAGGAAGGAAGCTGACAAGGTTCTTCGTTAAGGTTGTGATGGAGTACAAATTCTTTGAGGGACTCACTTATAAGATTAGTTTATTAAGAATAAAACCCCTCAAACTCTTTTTTTGAAGAAAGATCTCCGATATAAACTTTATTATAATACTACTTTTGAAGAGCCGAACAAATGCTTTTGGGGAAATTAATTGATAAGACTAACCTATTAGGATAGAACTCTTCAAACTCCTCTCTTTCCAAAAACAAAAAACTGCTTGATGTGAGACTCCATCCAGTTGTTAAATGAATACATAATAACAAACCTTACGTATATGAATGGAAGAGAGATCACTTTAAATAAGAACCAAAGTTGATCGTAACAAATATTCATACAAACAGGATTAAAAGATAAATCACAAACTCACTCACATCCGCCATTCCTTCCTTTATTTATTTGACAACACTCCTTCCTTCGAATACGTTTATAAGCATATAGGGCTACATGCCAGACAGACAATCTACAACGACGCAAAGTTCAAATCATGGACTTAGGGTAGTTGAAGATTATATCATTTTTGGAGCATTAATTTGAATCTCATCCAAGCCTCTCCCACCTGAACCTCTAGCCTTCTGTTGAAGTTTGAAGTAGTCCTTGTACTTGATGCTTTTAAACAATGGCTCTTCCCTCTCCAATATCTCTGGTGCAGGACCTATTTCTTTATCTAGCGCAGGTCCATTACCCAGCGCAAGACTGATCCTTGTTTCTCTTTCATTTAAGACTGCTCGATGCAAGATACTCCTGTACCTCCCATTGCTCACAGCCTACTACCACAACATACCAAGCAAAGGTTAAATTCATCTGAAATGTGAAAATATTAACGAATACTAATACATTTATATAACAATATTACGTGATATACTAGTTCATTAAGTCAGTGACATAAATGTGTTGATAACAGTCAATATTTTTTCTATAATAAAGGTGGTTAAGTTAAAAATTAGTTAGATTGTTATTTTAAGTTTTATAATTTTATTCGGTTTGAATTTGATTTCTATAGATTTAAAGTTGGCAATTGAATCAAGTAGAATTAATTTTTAAAAAAATTTATTTGTTGTTAATTTGAACTTCTATTCTTGGGCCCACACTATCCTGTTACATTTTAGGTACGCATAACTTAAGCCAACTTATCCCAGTCATTGACATACGGAGCATTACAGGCATATTTAAGTGGATTTCACTCTGTGTACTTTTATACATTACTCTCAAGACGACTTATAAACATCTGTCATACCAATAAAATTAAGTATATAATTTATTATAATGAGTTAAACTACATAGACTAAATTTAGAAGTTTAAAATTATAAATACTAAAAATACCAACTTTTTTTAAATTTAAGAAACATATTAAAAATGTATATAATGCTTTAAAGTAGATGTGACCTCCAGTTGATCTCCAGTGTTGACAAGTAAGGAGTTAGGAAGAGGATTGACATTAACCCACTTGCCGTCGTGCTTCACCTGAAGGCCTCCAATTCCATTTTGGGCAACAAAGGTCAATAAGCCATTATCGGTATGAGGAGGCAAACCCAAAGCAAGGTCTGGCTGAGGACATGGAGGGTACAAGTTCACTTGAAATGTCTGAAACCCATAGTCAAAACCTGTGTGCCCAATAATGGCATTGGGTTCTAATCCTAAGCTCTCTGATATTCCTTGAAGCAAATTTCTCGCCACCTCTCTAATTTTTTGACTATAATCAAATGCAAGTTCCCTACAGAAACAAATGGCCGTCAATAAGAGAAAGATAAGAGGAGGAGAAAAAGAGAGAGGGAGTTGAAGTTGAACATACCTGAAACCAAGAGGCTTGTGGGGAAAATTGAAGCTGGGAAAAGTTGTGGCCTTTAGATAATCTCTCCAGTACTGAACCTTTTCTCCTTGAGGAATGATGCTAGTGCCATATCTGATGGATGCGACCAGGTCGTCGTTGGAAAACTCATTCTTTTCGTTAAGAGGCAAACTGTGAAACTCAAGAGACTTTTTCATTAAATCCTCCATCAGGCTCTCTGGAATTCCAGAATTTGTGATCTGAAGTGACACCCAAGTTAAACACAATATTTCATAGCTTGGGTTAGGAAAATTAAAAGGTTAAGAAATTACTATGAAGAAGCCCCAGTCTTTGCAAGCTTTGCCAAGCTCCTGAACGGCGTTAGCATGGATTTGAGGATCGTGTGAGGTGATGAGGGAGAAGTCGAGGACAGGGATGGAAACAGCTAGCTCGTCTGCAACTTCATTACGATGTTCAGTGATAGAGTAGTAAGTGGAAGGGATGAGAGCGACGCCGTTTGATTCAACGAAGGCTTTGATGCTTGAAATGTCGGATGCGTCAACCTTTTGGGATTCTGATGAAGAAAGATTAGCTGTTGAAGCCATGGATGGAGGTTGAGTCTATTGTATGAGTGAAGTCGTTAAGTGACAAATGAGAACCGGCGAATAAATAGGGTACAAGATACTGCAGGGCTGAAGAGGCAGTGGAGGTAAGTAGCATGTGGGTTTAAAAAAAAAAAATTAAGAGAATTAAAATTAAATACCATAAATTTAAAATATTTATTATGAACAAATTTTAATTTAAAAATTATTTTCAACAATGTAAAGACTGGTTTTTTTGTTTTAAATGATTTTATTCAGTGTAAAATCTTATAAACATATTAAAAAGAATTTTAAGGCAGAGTTTTAAAGTCTCAAAATATGATCATTTCGAATAAAAAATTTGATTATTGAATTATTTTAAATAATTTTAAAATTAAAAGTTTTTTACAATAAATATTTTAAACTTTAACTGTAATTGTTTCAAGAATACTTTAACAAATGGGGAAAGAAAGTTTGGAAGAGAATGTGGTGTGAAGTCGACGTGGCAGGAGTTAGCTGGCTGGCACTTTCATGATTAATAATCAATAATGAAGCTTGGAAGGGAGCGTAAAAGAAAAATTGTACATTTAATTTGATTTGGTATATCAATACTTAGAGTAATATTTTTTTAAGATATCTCAAGTACAGACAAAAAATTAGTGGCATTGGAGGGAGTGATGGGAAGGAGGGAGAATAGGAATGGGCTTTGAATTTATTTTTATATTTGGTATGATTTTTGTCAAGGGAATGATTCCCTTGATAATTCTCTTTCTCACAAATGTCACAAATGTGGGAATGTGGATTACTTAGTTAAATGGTAGGATTGTGAAGTTTTTTATGGGAATAAATAATTTTTGAAAAAATTGTCACTTTGCCTCTCACTATTGATTTTCCAAGAGAAATAATAATAATAATAATAATAATAATAATTCTATTACAAAACTTAAAATATAACAATTAATATTTCAATTTATGTTTTTAACTAAAAATAAAAAAATTTAAGAATAATTATTATATTAAAAAATTTAAAATTAAAAAATATTATTATAAAATAATTAATTTGTGATAATTGTTTTTAATTTTTGTAATAATAATTAATTTTTAATCATAATTTAAATAATTATTTTTATAACATTAATTTTTAATAATTTTTAAAATAATAATTAATGTTTTATAAGGATATAAGAATAATTAATTAATTAATATTTTATTTTAAAAAAAATAAAAATATTTTGATAATTTAATTTATTACCATTCTTATTTTAACTCGTGTTTTAAATATTATACTAAATATAATATATAATTTAAAATTTTATTTCTTAAAAACTCATTCTTATTTTTAAATTTATTTTCATTTTCTTTTTTATTCTTTCTACGAGCCAACCATGCGTTGGACAAATCCCAAGGACAGAAAATTTTTACGAGCATTCACACCGGTCTATGATATGCAGGAAAAACCGACAAGAGGATAAATATTCCCAAATCATATTGGCAGAGACGTTGTAACAACTACCACAACCGACAAGAAAAGCAATTAATACGTGGATCTCGTTTCCTTTCGTATGTTTATTTCGTTGTTCATTGTGCATCATATCGGCGGTTAGTCTCTCTTTCTCTGGGACTCATTATAGGATCACGTTATTTATTCTGATGCCGATTGTTTGCATTTGAAGCCATCACACAAATGCACTACAGATTATGTTTTGATTTTTCAAAAAATTAATATTTAGAAAGTTTAAAAAGGAAAAGCACGACTGAGCCTACTACTGGAAAGAATCCGTACGCTCTTTATTTTGAAGCACTGGATACATGTCAGCCATTTACATTTTTGAAAAATTATATTAAATTTTTTTAATTTTAATCACATATATATTATGAAGAATTTTAAATTTAAAATTATTCTGAAAAATCTAAGAATAATTTTTTTTTTTGTTAGAAGGACTATCACCTTAGATTTTGGGAAATCTTATGAGAGAAATATTAAATTAGTCATCAACTTTTATATTTTGTGACAATTTAGTCTTTTATAAATAATTATGATAAATTAGTCATTCATAAATTTTATTTTTTATAAAATTAGTACCTCATTAATATAATTTTTGTACAAATTTAAATTTATAAAGAATTAATTTGATACAAATTTATATTTGTAAGATATTAAGTTATTACAATAAATTTGTAAGAGACCAAATTAGTAAAAATATAAAAGTGAGACACTAATTGTGCACTTTACTTGAAATCTTAGTATAGAGTCGTTTAAGATAATAAAAAAGTATTTCAAAACTTTTTGGAATAATTTTAAAATTTAATTTTCTTTTTAATTGTATTTATTCTTAAAACTTTTTACAAGGAGTAAGTCAAAGATTGAGTAATATATTATTTTAACCCTTTATTTATTAGCTTACTTTTAATTTAATCTCTTAGTTATTTTCATTTTTAATTGAATCTCTTGTTGTATTCTTTGTTTAGTCTCTTACTATCTAAAATTTATTACATTTAGTTCTTCAATTTTAGCTAAAGTTGGATTAAATATACTAATAATCAAATTAGTGAAAACAAATTAGAAATAGATGAATAAGTGAATGGCAAATTCAAGAATAAAAATAAATAAAAAATAAATTAATAAATAAAAAGACTAAATTAATGTTTTATACATCCAAAAAGTGAAATAGGCTTTTAATAAATGAGAACGGAGCGTGGAGCGAAGATAGGGAAAGTTGAGAAGGAATTAACATCTCCTATGTTTTTTATTTTAAAAATGTTTAAGAAAAAATAGACTTTACAAATTTTGTCATTTTAATAATTTTTCTAAATTTACAAAGTATTTTTAGAAAATATAGAAGAAAAAGGAAACTATGATTGTGAACAATTAGGTGGCTACCACCTCCACCTCCATAGTCCATAGGTGCCTAGCAGGAGGTCCACGTGTTATTTTTTTAGAGGAAATTCTTTGGCGTCCGTGACAATTTGAGGCACTGGTTCTTATATGACATGGACCAATAAGATAATGCCATGTGTTAGCCAAAAGTAAATAGATAAAATTCAAAAATAGACTTGATAATTTATTTCTATTTACAATATACCACTATTAATTATTTGATATACATTAATTCTCAATACTAAACAAATTTACATTTTGACAACACATTTTATTTATTAGAGTCTCTAACCCAACTAAATTTATTTTCTCCCCATGGAAGCCTTTCAAATATTGTAAAGAAAAATGTCTAAATGGTTTGGGGTTTAGAATAATGCAATAGTTTTCACAAAAGGTATGGAAAGAAATTGACGTTGGAGAATAAATAAAGGGAAAATAATAGAAAATAACAGAGAAATGGAGATAGAATACAAAAATGAAATTATTGAAACATATGAGGAATGAAGCAAAAAGAGACACTCAGAAGGATATAATAATAAAGAAAGAAACCATCAATGGAGAAAGAATGAGAAAAAGATCTTAAAAAGAAGGTTGGCGAATAGGGACGGTTGGAATTTTCGACCCTTTTTTGGTTGAAATTCTGGCTAAAAAAATTTTGACCACTATCTGTCGAAAATAATAATAAAATTATATTTAATATAGTGAATAATAGAATTTCTAGTTTGATTTTATGTTAATTAAAATTACTGCAATTTATTTTTTATCTAGATAACATTATTTCATTCACTTATATTAAATTTTCAAATTAAAGGAATAGAGATTGACGATAATTCAATTTGCTTGCTTTATTATCTGTTCATATTTTTTATATTATCTCATTATAAAAATAATTGTGAAAATTATCATCTTTCTTCTCATATTTTGATCTTTTTTTTTAATTTGATATTTTACATTTGCCTTGTTTCAAAATAATACATTACATTTTCAAACATTAAGGAAAGTGGTCATTTCGTCCACAAATGACTCTACTTCCTTTGATAGACTAACAAGAAGGATCAATTTTTTTAATATTAGAAAATGTGAGGGACTAAATTAAGACAAAATTAAAAGATAAGGGACTAAATGGTATTATCCTCAAGTATAATTACCTTTAAAATATAATTACTAGAAATTCTATTTTTCTACTATATAAATATAATTTTATTAGCATGTCTAGCTGCAATTTAATGGGAAATTCCAACCACCCATCCATCTTCTCCCACCTTCATTTTATGATATATTTCTTATTCTTTCATATTAACGGTTTTTTTTTCCCCATTATTTTGATCGTTTTGGTATCTCTTTTTCGATCATTTCTCATTTGTTTCAATACTTTTATTTTAGCATTTTATCTCCATTTCTCTTTTTAGTTATTTTTGTCATTATTTTCTTCATTCCTTCTCCGAAGCCAATTTCTTTCTATACCTATTCCAAAACTCTCGTATTATTCTAAATCCCAAATCATTTAGACCCTTGTTTTTTTTTTTTTTCATAATATTTGCAAGACTTTCATGGAAATAAAATAAATTTAATTGGGTTAAAAACTTAAAATAAATAAAAAGGTGTGATCAATGTATAAATCTTACTAATATTGAGAATTAATATATATTAAATAGTGAATAAGAGTTATACAATAAATAAGAAAGAATTATCTCAAACTTTGAGATTTATTTTTTTAATTTTATTAATTTACTCATGGCTCATGCTTGCCATTATTTAAAATTTTAAATTCACCATATCTAAATTTTACTATTTTATAGATCCATATTGTACAGACACAAGTACCGTCGTATAGTCTCGGAGACAGAAGAATTGACCGCGCATTAATTGTTGATTTTGACAGTTGTGGGACCCTTTTGGACACAATAATTTTTCTAACTCTTACTAATTGGAGAAAGAGGGTGGGACAAAGACAAAAACATAAACTTAAAAGTCATAATAAATATGACTTTTCATTTACCAACTCAAGTTTTCCCCTGAACTTGTCTGTCATTGAACCAGTGGTATGCCGGTATCAATGATTTGAACGTAATGTGAGATTAATAAATGAGTATGATCTAATGCTAATATTTTTTTTTTTTAACTAGAATGCTTAAATTTTTTAAAATAATTTCGGGCCACAATTATCAAAGTTATAGGAGGAGGTCGTCCTAAATAATACATATTATATGTTATATTAAATATTACTAATATTAATTATTAATGAAATATTAAAAGTATAAAATTCATAATAAGTAATAATATAAAATTTTATTGAAACATAACAATTTAATTGATTTTAAAATATTATTCTATAAAATTTTTTTTTTGACAACTCAATATATATGAATTTATTTTTAAATTTATATATTTTGATATAAATATTATTCTTCCTAATTATAAAATATTTTCATTGAAATTATAAATTTCACCATTTTAAAAAAATTATTTTCTGGTAATATTAAGCTATAAATATTTATATTTTACTTAGCAACTATAATGAATGAATATAAATATTTATATTAGAATTATTATTTTTGGACAATAACTAAAAGTAAAAAATTTTTACCTAGATTTTTTATATTATTTATTAATTAAAATCTTATAAATTTATAGTATAAAACCTGTAGATATTGATGCATATTTATTAATAAAATGACATATATTCCGATTCGTTATTGTGGATTATTAATATCCTATAAATTTTACAAAGAATTTTGGTCTCTAAATTTTATAGAGAAGAAGATACAATATAATTAAAATTGAACCTATATTTCATAAAATAATAGGGGTCACTAGATAAAATTGGTGAGCCTTCAGTCCTTATGCATGGATGACGCGCATATATAAATTGAAATAATAGGATTCACTAATTAAGTAATGAGCCTTACCTTTTTTGTCTTACTCTTAATATTCAAATTAAGGATTTCAATTTGTTATAAAATTATAGTTTTCTTCTGTGGAAAAAGAAGCATTTTCTTCCTCATTTTTTGCATCAATCTAAATTAGGCCATGTACTCTGATTGTACATCTTGAGTTGTCAAGAAATAATATTAATAAATAAATATTCATATTTATTCAGTATACTTGCTAAATGAAATATAAATATTTATAGCTTAATATTATAAGAAAATAAAATTTCTCTTTTTTAAAGTGTGAAATTTATACTACAAACCTTGATTGCAATGGCAATTAAGAATAATATTTATATCACTAAAAAAATAAATAAATTGAGTTGTAAAAAAATAATATTTAAAATCAATTAAATTATTATGTTTCAATAAAATTTATTATATTATTATTTACTATTAATTATATATATATATATATATGTAAAAGAGAGGTGCGTGATTGATGGGTGGTTCGTCCCCTCTCCTCCTTCTCAGTCACGGGATTGAGCATCCAACAATTTGACAGCTATCTTACGTCGAATGACCACGCTCATACAAAAAACAAAAAATGTAAGCATTCTAGTTAAAAAGAATGATGGAGCGGAATCCAACTCATTTATTAGTCTGAACATAGGAGTACGGTCAAAAAATCTGTTGCAGCAGTTAAAATGTGAGTTGGATATGTTTAACCAGGTGGATTAAGCTAGGAGTATCTTTTGACAATTTATTTAGTAGGGTTATATGAAGTTAATCAGTTAAATATGTGAATTAAATAAGTTAATTTGATGGATTGGTAAGTTGATTCTTTTTTATAAGGCACAAAATATAGTCTTCATTTGAATAATAATTGCAAACTACTTGGCTAATTTTCATATCACTATGTTTGATCTTAAAAATAATACCATTATTGACACAGACATGTTGCTCACCTTATATCACATTCAATCTCATTAAAGTATTAAATAATGTTTGTAATTTGTCTATTTTCAATGTTGGATAGAATTGGATTTATTATATAAGAATTTTTGATAGTTGGTTTATTTTGGTTGAGATTTTTTTTTTTGGTAGAATTCTTTAAAAAAAAATCTTGTGGGTTAAACCTATGATAATGACAATATTTTTATAAGATTTTCTTTTTAAAATTTTTGAGCCACCTAAGATTTTTAACCCACTCTTTATGGGTGGTTTAACCCATCAACTGAAGTTTGATAGCTCTAGAAAGAAAGTGAAGAAGGGGCAAGAGATTTCTATTGTTTTTGTATAAGCAAATTTAGACAGTTGATTTTTTATTTAATAATTCAAATTTATTACTATAAAATCATAAATTATTTTGAAGGAATTCAATAAAAATTCATCAGTCTATATGTTTATTGCACGAATCCCTGCTACAAGGATCCCCACCCCACCACTATTTTCGTTGTGGAGCTCACATTCATTGGGTGGGCCGGGAGAAGAAGAGGGGTCAACACCGTCATGCCTGGCTGCATCTTATTGGGACTGATTTTTGGTATCTGGGTAGTCCTCGGTTAGACCCATTGGGCTAGAGGAATGGCTCATCTAACCTAAAGTCATCTGTATACTTCCTTCAAGAATTCAGACTTGATGATCTGTTGGCGATATTTAGGTATGTCCCTACTCATAAAAGGAGAAATGGAATAGACACTCACCAATTGGTCCAAAATCATTTTGACCATTTGAAAAGGAAAAAAAAAAAAAAAAATAGCTCTTGGAAACTGAAAAACTAGAGAGAGAGCCAAATTGGATGCATCCAAACGCTAAAAAATAAAAAAATGCATTTATACATTATGAAGTATTGCATTAACTAATAAGACTTGAGTGGCCCAGTAACTTTGCCTCCACAATGATAAACTTAACTTTAAAAAAATCTATTTACAATATATGAATTTCACAGCCTGATAAAACATATGGTATATCCAAAATAAGAAACGAATAGAAAAACAGTTGAGAATGGTCTACGAAAGATTGCGGGTAACCAATTACTAGGTCAAGTTAGGTTTTTAATCAATTTGTGGCTTGGTCCAATTTAAACACTAGGCCAATTCCAAAATTAGGCTAGTGTAGACTCAATTGTGATTGACCTAAGTCATATAAGCTCAAGCCTTTTTTTTTTTCTTTTAAAAAAAAATTTAACAAATTTGATTTCCTACACTAATAAAAATGGTTTATATTTAACATAAACAAATTAGTAGCTTCTTTTTCAAAAAGGGAAAAAAAAAAAAGAAAAAATTGAAAATAAGATAAATTAAAATAAAATTATAGAAGATCAAGTTGAATCCTTGCTCAAAAATCAACCCAATATAATTTGATTTCCTACACTAATAAAAATGGTTTATACTTAACATAAGCAAATTAGTAGCTTCTTTTTTTAAAAAGGAAAAAAAAATTAAAAATAAGATAAATTAAAAAAAAATTATAAAAGATCAGGTTAAGTCCTTGTTAAAAAATCAATCCGATATAATTTAGATTGGACCAAATTCATTTAGTTGAACCGATTATGATCACCCCTGTAAAAAAATAGGCTTATATAGTATATATTTCCTTTAGCATATTATACTTTATACGCGTTTGTGCTTGTTTGTTACAAATAAGCTTCCGATCGAAATGTAGCAAGAGGGAGACATATGCTCCCCACACTCTTAGCTTGATACATTGCTTCATTAAAACAATACTCTAAAAAGGCCTTTCAACCTGCAAAGACAGACATAAACCAATAATATATTTAGTTGTCAAATCCAAATGAACCCATAAGAACGCTGTGAAATTGTGGAAACTAAAAAAGCAATCACCTTCATAGTTCCATTGAACAGCAGGAAAATCTAGTAGTAGATGCCAATATAAAGAATCCTGTAAAGCAGTATCTACATAAATGTTATCAAATTTTGTAATCAGTCATAGAGAATGGGTTTTCAAATTTTATTGCTTGACAACCTCAAGAAGCAGCATATCTTTCTAAATCAATTCAAGTGGTTCCACCAAAATTTTATTTGTCATTTTCTGGGTTGTCAGATTTCCATTTCGATGGGGGATTTAGATCTTTTACAATATTGTAGATTTTACAGTGAAATGTGAGCTATTAAATTTTGATTCAATGACTCACATTTATTTTATATTTTTTAATATAAAAATTCAATAACTTACATTTCACTGTAAAATCTACAATAAAAACATCCTACTGGAGATGATCTGCAGCCTTCGGTGGGTTCACCTGAAACAATCAATATTTATTTCTTCTACTGCTCTGTCCTTCAAAAGGCGTATTTCGCCGAAGAAACTCAATCATTATTCAACGTTTCGTACTCTTAATGTTTGTGATCTTTTGTTTAGTTATACCAATTTACCTTTTGAAATAAAGCTCTTCAACACAGCATCTACAAGAAAACATAGTAAGTAATGACAGCATTACATTTGACTGCAAACGTTCGAGGGGATTAATCATGCATGTTGTTGACATCGACATAGCTCTCCTTCACCAGCAAGAGTTCATCTAGATTTTCCATTTTATATCATCTGTAGCTATGCCATTTCTTGTTACTCTTTGCTTATTTGAATCTCATTTGCCAACAGTTAAAGAGATGTTCTGCTTAACCTGGAAACGAAAAATTATTGAAGAACAATGATGCAGAAGTAGGATACAAAAGCGAAGCATTACTTGGTGTCAGACGAACAGAAGATATGAAGAACCTTTAGATCTTCCATGGATACAAATAAAGGTAGGTACTGTGTGCTAAGCCCTTCCAAGCCTTTGCAAGTAATACTCATCAGAATAATCGATTGCATAGAGCATGCTTATGAAGTGAACAACACTGATATTAGCATTTCGTTGACGGCATCAAATGTTTCCATCAAAGTGCAAGACAACGCAGGCCAGACAAATGTACAATTAATTAGGTTATACATACCATCATTTGACAACTACTACCAGATTCCAAGCTTAGGTTCAATGTTAATTTTTAAGTCATGTATATCCACAACTAATCCATTAAATAACAATTATAGCTCACCGTTACAACCCCCTCCCGGAAAAAAACTATGGCGATGCAACCCCTTCATAATCTTTTTTTCTCCAAGGGATGCATTTAGAATTTCATTAAAAGAGAACGAATCTTTTAACTTATGACTTAGGCCAATTAATAGTAGATTTTTACAAAGTAAGGGGGTAAATTCTTCTCAGTTAAATAATGAAATTCAAAATATACAATAAAATTATATATACAAATTACAATATTAAAAAGTTTAAGAGCATAACCTTAACTTGTACCTCTTTAAATCCATCCCTGTACAATGCTCTTCCTTCTGTATAGGACCACTCTATGTTAGCCTTGAAAAAATACCCTGGTTCAAACAGCAAAAATAGCTCCACTCTAACTATTTTTTGACCGAGTTGGCCAAAAAGTAAAAAAGCTATCTTTTTACCAAAAATAATCTTTCTTTCTGGACAAGAGTCTCACTTCATTACCACTTACCCTCTAAAAATGAATGACCAAAGTATGCTTGCCTTCTTTAAAATTTACATCCTTCTAAAAGGTAAACAGATCAACTGTTATACAGTAAATTTATTATACAATAATTGACCGCTCTTTAAAATTTTTAACAAAAAATTTTGTGAAAGTGAAAGTCATATAGTAAATTTGTTGTACGGTAAAAAATCTGAACTCCTTCTAATGTAGTGATCCAAATATATCATATTAAAATGGTAAAAAATCGATTGACTGTATATGCCAGCCTAATTTACTAATGAACCATGAGAAAGTAAAAACATTTCTCACCTGTAGCATTCCCATCAAGCCATTCAGTTGAGTTACATGCCTCACATGATTGGGTTAAATTGTATGGCCAGAAACCTATCGGCGGCATTTGATATGGGTATCGAATTGAATGAACAGGTAGGAATCCAAGACTTTAAGGAGCTTCTTAATTAATCGTTCCCAAATTGATGAAATGGATTTCCTCTAAGATAAGTCCATCAAATATTTGAGATGCTATATATGTTATATGAGATTGAAATTACATACACTTCTATTTCCTTTCGCACACGCGTCTCTTTTTCATGGGAGAATAAGCTGAGTGCTTTGAGAATGAATATGCAAAGAAGAGGAATGCTGGACGATGAAAGGGTTATGAAGGTGACTACTCTTGGATCAATCAATATAAGCCTAATCTTTAGTTTGAAAGGAATATGACGTTTAAGCATGTCCCTGTACATACTTTTGCAATGATATTTTTTGTTGTGATGGGTAATGGCTTCTCTTCTCTGTACCTATTGAGGTATACTCACACGAGTCTCATATGAAGTTGAATGTCAGGAAGGATTTTACTTCATTCATGTACTTTGCTTTTCAATTTAGGATTCAATTAATAATATTTTAAAAAAGCTACCAGATCGTTGTTCCTTTGAAAAATGATACCGATTTTCGTCCTTTAAGAAAAAGGTTTGGAGGTGCGGGGAATCGAACCCCGTGCCTCTCGCATGCGAAGCGAGCGCTCTACCATATGAGCTACACCCCCAACTGCTAATGTTGCCCACAACGTCTTTTATTATTATAAAATCTTGTTAGGTTCTTGTTATGGAATGCTATACTTGCAAGGAAAAAAGAACTTCCAATTTTGCAAGAAAAACAAATATTTGGGAATTGAATAGTTGAGAACCTAGCAGATGATTAATGTGAATATGAGTGAAGTTAAATACATGACTTTGACAGTTTTTAACTGAATATAATAGTTGAGTACAAAGCAACTGATTAATGTGAACAATGAGTGAAGTAAAATCCATAAATTTGACAGTTTTTCATTGAATATATTGCTATCGACACCAACTCATATTATAATTATGATATGTTTTCAATCTTATTTATATAATTATCAATTGACTTAAAATGAATAATTTGTTTTATTCCTCTTAATGAAGTTTAATTACTTGAAAATAACGATTGAGTAATGTTCTTAATTATATGAGTTACATATATAACAATCAATGGTGTAAACATATCGTATGCATTGTGGCGAGAGCGCCATGTATTCGATCAAACATCACTGTTTCTTTCTTCTACATGTCTGAGGAGACAACTAAACTCAGCATTCAATTTAATATCTATATAATATTCTCATCGTTTCACCCACAAACTTGCAACTGAATTTTTATTTTAAATCTTTCCTTTTTTTCTTTTTTTTTAATTATCTCCCGTACCCTCGCTTCTCTGTGATGTTTATGCCGAAGTTTAGAGAAGAAGAAATTTTACATATTAGAATATTGTTACTATAAAATAAATTTAACTTATCAATTTGAATTAGTCAAAATGTACATTGTGCAACTCAGCCAAAATTTCTACATTGGTGGAGCATTATCTAATTTTGTGCAAAGGCTATTTTTTATTTTAAATTTATTTTCAATGTTTTTAATTAAAAATAAATAATTATTATCTTTTTAAAGCTATATATATATATATGTCCGCGCGCTTGTGTGCTTTTCTTGTTTTTAAGACTAATGAAAAAAAACAAATTTACAAGTATTTCCATTTTAATAAATTTTCATTATTTTGGGTACAAATAAAAAAGTTTTATCTATTTTCTTTGTGCAGAAGAGATAGACCAAACAAGTGACTACTAGGCTATTGTATCATGGAGATAACAAGTCTAGTTGTCTACTACACTAGGTCACATAGTCAAAAATCAACCTGTGGTAGACATAAATTATCTTAAAGAAAATAAGATTTTCATGCATCAGCCTAGTGTCGCATATATATTTATTTTATGGTAATAATGATTACTCTTCTTGCTTTTTTTGTTTATTCTTATTTTCAAGTTGCTGCTACAACATTACATAACATTAATAATAATAATACGTAGACCTAATGACTCAACAAGTCAAAAATTATACAAAGAGGAGCAAAATCGTAGAAAGTAGTTAAGAAGAGATATCGTGCATTTCTGGCTTCTCGCTAACATTTTAGAGCATGAATAAATAGTGGGACTTTCTTTCTAACATCAACTTATCAGCAGGACCAGCTAAGCAGGCCCACCGGCACCAATGATGTTCCTAAGTTGGAACAGCCCTCGGCAGTGCAAACTCTTAAAGAGCTCATCCGTAAGTGGTAGCCCGACATTGTGTCCCTAATCGAAACACTCGTCCATGGAGCACGTATAGATGAAGTTAGAAGAATGGTTCAATATGAAGGTGGTTTTGCTGTGCATACATAGGGTCGTGGGTGGCTTGGCAGTGTTATGGAAACAACTAGGTAGTATCAAGATTATCAATTTTGCTCAGAACTTCATTGATCTTAAGGCAAATGTAGGTCGACTTTGCTCATGGTGGTGTGCTAGGTTCTATGACTACCCAGAGAGGACCAAACATAGGGAGGCAGGGGACTCACTCAGAAGTATTGGGTCTTCGTTTAGAGGGAAGCCATGGATGTGCATCGGTGATTTCAACGTTCTTTTAAATATAGAGGAGAAACAAGGGGCGTTGATCATCCACCTTATCTGATAGGAGGTTTTAGGCAAGTTGTAGATAACTTATATGGGGTGGGTAAAGGAGAGATTGGATCCTGCTTTAGCTAACAACGTTTGGAGGGATATGTATTCTAGCCAAATGGTTAGAGCCCTGGTCACTTCTAACTCAAAACATACCCCTATTTTACTATCTACTGAGGTTGACTTTCTAAAAAAGGGAAGAAATGTTTTCGGCTTGAGAATTCCCAGCTGCTTCACAAGGATGTTACAGGTGTTATCGAACGTAGTTGGGCTCGTAAAGGTATTCAATAACGAGAAGGCTAGATCACTATCACGAGTCTTTGGAATCATGGGGAAAAGCTTTGAAGGGTAATGTGCAGAGAACGCTTTGAGACATTGACTGTAAAATTGAAGCTTAAAAAATTTCGGGTGGTAGGGACGATATAAGAAAAAGTTATATTAAGAGATAAAAGGGGCAAAGGAATCTAATTCTTGAACAAGATGAAATCAAGTGGAGGCAACGCTCTAAACATTTCTGGTTAAAGGAGGGTAATCGAAATTCGATGTGTTTTCATATGCAAGCTTCATCTAAAAGAAGAAGCAATCATATTAAAGCCTTAATGGATGATCAAGGTGTTTAGGCCAGCGACAAGGAGGATCTTAAGGCTCTAATCCACAATTATTTTCGTACCCTCTTCTCCGGAAGATGTCAAACTTTTGACATAGTTCTCCAACACGTTAAAAGTGTGGTTTCTGAGTATGAAAATATTATGTTGACTAACCCTTTTGATTCATCTAAATTTAAGATAGCAGTATTTCAGATGTATTTCGACAAATCCCTAGGACCTGATAGTTTTAATCCAGCCTTTTTAAAAAAAGTTTTGGCATATAATTGGAGATGAGGTCTATAAAAATTTTTCTTCTTGGCTCTATACAAGGAAATTTCCTAATGATCTCTCTAATACTCTTGTGGTACTCATCCTTAAGGTTAACTCGCCCTAGACTCACCATAATCATAAACTTATATCACTTTGTGATGTCATTTATAAGATTGTCTCGAAGGTGCTAGCCAATCGCCTAAAGAAAATCCTCCCTTATATTGTTTCGGAGTCCCAATCTACTTTTGTCCCGACGCATCTCATTACTATTAATGTTTTGGTTGTGTTTGAGCATATCCATTCCATGAAAAGAAGGTCTAAGGGTAAAAAGGACTATATTTCCATCAAAATAGATGTGAGCAAGGCCTATAATAAAATGGATTGGGGTTATCTAAAAACTATTCTCTTGAAGTTAGGTTTCCAAACAAAGTGGGTCTACTAGATAAGGATGTGTGTGATAGGCATTAGTACAAGTTCCTTCTTAATAATGGAAGTGGGCCTCATTGTTCCCCAAAAAGGCCTTTGTCACTAAGACCCCTTTTCCCCTTCTCTGTTTATCTTATGTGTTATGTGTTGAGGGCTTATAAGCTTTGTTAGATCATGTTGAGCACCAAGGCATTGTTCATGGGCGTAAAGCTATTAGAGAAGGCCTTAGTATCTCCCATTTGTTACTTTGCTAATGACTCACTATTTTTCTACAGGGTAGATGTGAGAGAATCTAGATCCATTAAGGATATCCTCAATACCTATGAGCAAGCATCTAGACAGTCCATTAACTTTTAGAAGTCAAGTATTTTCTTTTTATCGAACATTTCTGATTCAATGAGAAGGGATCTGGGAGACATCTTGGAGATACATTCACCATGCCAAATACCTAGATCTTCCTTCTCTAATTGGGAAAAGCAAAAAATTTACTTTTGCATTTCTTAGAGATAAGATGTGGAGAAGAATCAATGATTGGAAGAATAAGCTTCTTTCACATGTAGGTAATGAGATCCTTTTAAAGTCTGTGGCTCAAGCAATTCTATCTTTTTGCATGAGTGTGTTCCCGCTTCCTATTTCCACTTGCGAAGAGCTTCAATGAATGATGAACTCTTTTTGGTGGGGTTCAAACACTAGCGACAATGAAGGAATCAAATGGCTTGATTGGGATAAGATGTGTACAAAGAAGAATGAAGGTGGCCTGAACTTCCAGAATCTTCACTATTTCAATAAGACCATGTTGAGGAAACAAGGTTGGAGGCTAGGTATTTCCCATCCCACTCTTTTGTCAGGGTTCTCAAAGCCAAATACTTTTTTTTCTTTTATGGCAGGATTTCTGGTACACTCGGTTGGGCCACAACCTGAGCTTTGTTTATAGGAGTTTATGGTCTTCCCAAAACCTGCTGAAAATAGGAAATGAGATGGAAAGTGGGGACAGGCAATCAAATTTGAGTTTGGTCTGAACCTTGGATACCTCGAGATGGGAATCTTTTTTCTCACCTATAACTAATGCGACGATTGGCTATTCTTTGACAGTTAGCGAGCTAGTACTGAACAGGGAAAGGGAATGGGATATTTCGAAAATATATATCTCTTCACTACTGAAGACTGTTTAGCCATTCTGAAGATTCCCTTGGGTCATAAACCTAGATCTGATAAACGCATACGGCAGTTTGAGCGCAAGGGTCATTATTCTGTCAAGTCTGCATGTTGGGTAGCTCACAGATCACAACACACGGAGCCCAGTGATTCTGTCACTAATTGGAGCAAGCTTTGTAGCTTAAAAGTACCTCCTAATAATTTCATGTGGCGGGCTTTAAAGGATATTATTCCTGTGACAGCTCGACTGACTTCGAAGGGAATTGAGATGAGTGAGTCATGCCCTTTCTGTGAGGGAGTGGAGACTCTGTCTCACGCCTTGAAGGAGTGTGGACATGCTTCCAACTGCTGGCTCATGTAGGATTTTGGTCACTCTATTACGGACCTGAACTTCCAGAACAGTTTCGCCACTATTGTTAACCTGTGCACCAACCAGAAAATTGAGGAGTTCTACACCATGGCCTGGAAAATATGGGAAGACATGAATGTTGTGGTTTGGAATAGAAAACAGAGGACTTCGCTTCAAATAGTGACTGCGTCTAGGAACTTCTAAAACGAATGGAGTAGAGCCAACACAAAGACAGATAGTAAGCCCACTCTCTCCCACCGAAATGAACCTGCTCAACCTCATATTGCAGCCCCTGCCTGGTTTTGTGATACTGATGCAACACTGTTTGTAGGGGAGGAGAAATTTGGTTATGGTGTAGTAGTAAGGAATGCCTCAGGTTCACTGTGTATGGCCATCTCAAGATTCATTAACGGCATTCTTGATCCGACTATTGTGGAAGCCACTGCGATAAGGCAAGCACTGTCTTTAGCTATCTCACAACTCTAGGGTCCCATTGTTATACGGTCAGACGTGAAGATGGTCATCCAGACCATCAACTCGAATTCTGTTGATGACTCAGACTTAGGAACTGTTATCCATGATTGCAAATGTCTCTTGAAGGCTCATGGCAATTATCTTTGTATTTGGTTCAATAGAGCTGAGAATAAAGAGGCTCACAAACTAGCCAGAGCTTCCATTTTATTTGAGTCTCTTAAGTTCTGGGACATGTATTCCAGCAACTCTAATATCCTATTTCATAATATTGACTTTCGTTTCAAAAAAAAAAAAAAAATAGTGGTGCTTTACATCTTTAAATCTTTCAGCTATTGTCCTCTTTGAAAATAAAACTTGACTAGATAATTCTTTTTATCAAGCACCAACTCAACATATTATTTTTATTCCAAATTGTATATACTTTTTCTATCAATAAGATATATCCTCAAATTAGTTTGTAGGTTAACTATAACTAGATCCTTTATGAATTTGGATTACCTCGTGTTATTGTTATATTAAAAAGAAATATATACATAATAAATAAAGTTAACTATTTAAATGAGTTTTATATATTCAAAAAGAACTAAATGTCATTTATTTTATATTGATTTTTTTCTAACATGATAAAAGCACAAGAATAATAAGGAATCCAAATTGAAATCTTGCTTGACACGTTTTTAATAACATGCTTTCATTTTAATTTGGTGCATTCAATTAACGTTACAGATAAATAATCCTAAAATACTGCTTCCAGAATTTGAATTTGAATACTGGAGATAAAGAACACAACTATTAACCATAAGACCAACTGAGAAATCTCTTTGTTTCTATTTAGCAACCAACAATTTCTGCCCAGAACCATCCAATGTATTTATTTTAGCATCTTACATTCGTCTACACTTCCCACCTACCTAGCTTGCTTTGCCTTAACCTATGAGGGTTGCAAAAGTCTTTTCCATTGTCATAGCAGCTATATATACATACACATTCACATAAAGATAAAAGCTGGGGTAAGTTGATTTGCCCAAAGAAAAAAGCAGAAAAGGAAGAAGACGAAGAAGAAGCAGAGAAATGGACAGCTTCGGAGAGGCTAATGCTATGTCAAAGGGCGAGGCTATAAGTCCAGCAGCACAGCTGTTTCTTGCACCCACCTTAAACTGTTATGTCATCGCTTCCCTTGGAATCGGGACTAGAATCAACCCTCAAGTCATCAAAGAAGGTTTATGCCATACTTTGCTTAAGCATCCCAGGTTCACTAGCAAACTGGTAATCAATTGCTAATCTATACCATTATTTGTTTACATATTCTGTGTTACATCAATATTATACAGTTTTCGTCTCCTTTGTGCTAGAGTATTTCGTTATGTGCATGTCTCTCTCGCTCTTTTCGTCTCCCCTTTCTGTATTAAACTGGATGGGATTGATTTGCTATGCATCCATATAAGGCACGAAATTTGGTTGACTACTGCATTCTGTTTTCGGCCAATAACAATGATACAAGTAAGGAGAAAAAAGAATAGTTCATCCTCCGCTATATTCAAAATTGATAGAGAATAGGCTTATTTTCTTATTTTCAGCAAAAAGTACTTTTTAATTTGTCTTAAAAATTTGGGATCATAATTCAATTTCGTGTCAAATATTTATTATGTCATTTTTGTCTCACATGTTTGCTAATTCTGTCACTTAATTGATAACATGTGGCTATATCTGGAGTCGCTGTTATCAATTATAGCATACTTAAGTGAGTTATATTTTAGATAATACTGTATTATCTTATTTCATAATCCTAACTCCTAAGTGACAGTACTATCTCTATTTTTCTATTTCTGTCCCTTAAGTACTCCTCATTCAGGTCCCTAATGTAAAACTTCGGATTTGACCAGTATATATGTAACGAAAGGTTTTACAATTTTGCTCAATTATTTGACAAAGTTAACGTATACAATGATATTAAAAATTTCAATAATAAAAAATAAATATTTGAAAACAAAATTCATAATGCCCCCAAGCTTTTGAGACCCAATAAAGTGTACCGTTTATTTTTCTCGTTTATCGCTAATTAAGGTGGTACTCTTCTATTTCAAAAAGTAAAGGACGAGGGGAAAGAGAAATCAGACAAAATAACATGATTGGGCATGACTGGGTGTGTTTAGCCTAACCCTACCACCCCATTACGGTTATCCGTCCCTTTCATTTGATTATGTAAAACACGGCGTTGAATTTAGTTAAGATGAAGGGTGATGATTGAATGAGTTCCACCACCTATGGCCCCACATCGCTAAGCTCGTAAAACCTACTTCAAACTCATCACATGGACACACCATTTTCTACTCTCTCTCTAACTTTCCCTCGTCTCAACGCCCCCATCCTCAACTGAAATAGTATTGGTTTCCTCTGAGACAAGTAATTGATTTGAAAGATCAATTTTAATAAAATAATTTTAAAAAATAATATTATTAAAAGTAACACATTAAATCAACTTTCAAAATAATTATGGATTAATCAAATTTTTTTATTTCAAGTTCAAAAAAACTATTCAAAAAATAAAATAAAATCATTAAAAAATAATATTATTAAAATTAATATATCAAACTAACTATAAAAATAATCATATTAAAACCAACTAATATTTTTTCATTTCCAATCCTCTGCCCTACCCCACCTCCATCCTAGGTCCCACGGCCATTCAAATCTAGATCTGGTGCATCTGACCCCGGGGTCCCTCTACTTTGGTCTGTCTTTTCGTATTAAGAAAAATAGAACAACCAAAAATAGAACAACCAAAAGAATTAAGAAAAATAGAACAACCAAAAATAAAGAGGTTAGGAGAATTAATGTTGGCATACATTGACAGGTTTTCCATCTTGGTTCATCTCGTATTTTACATAACTAATGAGACAAACTATATTTTGACTTTTAGTTGAATTTTTAACTTCATCATTGATTTTAATTTTTTTTAACATTGTCTTAAACGTTATCTATTTATTTGTTTTAATGTCAATGTACATCTCCAAATATGTTAAATTTATTAAATTTTGAAAATGAAGAGTAGTATTCTAATGAACATTTTATTTTCCACTTCTATCTTGTCGTGCAGATTCAGAAAGGAAGAAAAGCCAGATGGGTTCCAACAAAAGTTGATTTAGATATGCACGTTATAGTTCCCGAAATAGACACTCAGATCGACTTCCCGGACCGATTCGTTGAAGACTACATTTCCAACTTCACCAAAACTCCATTAGACCCAAGCAGGCCATTGTGGGAACTTCACCTCCTCAACATCAAAACCTCCGATGCTGAAGGACTCGGCATTTTCCGAATCCACCACTCTATCGGAGATGGTGCCTCTCTCATCTCCCTCCTCATCGCTGCTACTCGGAAAGCCTCTGACCCACAAGCCTTACCCACTCTGCCTCTCAAGATCAGACCCACCTCACACTCACCCTCTCCTTCTTCCACGTCCTTCTGGTTCTTATTCCTGGCTTTATGGTCGGGGCTCAGGTTCATTTGGAACACTGTGGTGGATATGATCATGTTTTTCGCCACCATTTTGTTCCTCAGAGACACGCACACTCCTCTCAAAGGTGCACCTGGGGTTGAGCACAATACAAAGCGCTTTGTGTACCGTAACGTTAGTTTGGATGACATCAAGCTTGTCAAGAACGCTATGAAAGTGGTAACTCCTTCTCTCTCCTTTTATTCTCTTTTCTCCGTACACAAAGAATTCGACTTATATAGCTTCTGGACGAAGTTCTTTGATTGGGTAAGTGTTGCCCTATGCCAATGAATGGGGTCACATGACTTTAATAAATATGCAGTTCTGTGTCTGAAATAGTACAGTTATCATAACTCGCCCTTTATAGATCTTTAATTTTTAAGGGCTTGTATAGTTCGAGAAGGGAAAGGCTTTTATATTAATATTGTTCAGTTTCCGATTTTATGTACGTACTCATAAATTCACCTGCAGAGTTGTCCTTTCCGGTAGACATTGAAATTAATTTTCCTTTTTCCTTATTTATATTATTCGCGTAAAGTGTTTTGTTTTCTGGTTGAATATGGATGATTAGACCATCAATGATGTTTTACTGGGAGTCACACAAGCTGGTCTCGCTCGCTACTTGAATCGGACACACGGTTAGTTTTTTTTTTTTTTCCGCCATTTTCATGTAATAATATGCCGCTTAGAATGCATAAATTTTTGTTCTTATTCTAATAAAAAGAGCATGGCCACGAAGTTAAAAAAATCTATACCAAGAAAGTTGAATTCTCACCAAATGTTTTCCTGTAAGTTTTTAATTAGCACATCTCTAAGCAGGTGTGAATGCAAATGGTGGTGCACCAAAGCTGAAACGACCAAACAATTACCTCAAAAACATCAGGCTCAGGGCAGCCATTCTTTTTAACGTTAGACCAACTGCAGGAATCCAGGTGAATTTGGTTTTCTATTTGAAAAAAGAGCACCCTAGTTGTTGAATAAAATAAACATTATTATGGGTTTTTATAGATGAGGTGGCACGGACAAGATAGTTAATAATCATGCTAAACTCAAATTGTCAAACACCATGTTGTTAAATTAGGATCTGGCAGATATGATGGCTGAGAAATCAAAGTTCAAATGGGGTAATAGGATAGGATACGTCATCCTCCCTTTGTCCATCGCTTTACAAAAGGACCCCTTAGAATACGTTCGTCAAGCTAAGTCCACCGTCGACCGCAAGAAGCACTCCCTTGAGGCTATTTGCACTTTTGGCTGTGCAAAAATGGCACTCAAGCTCTTTGGAACGAAGGTACACAGAAAACATCATTCTACGTTACAAACCTATAAAATAACAAAAGAAGAGGTCGCACATTGTTGAGTTATTTATATGCAGGTGGCTGCTGCTATAACAAGCAGAGTTCTGTATAACACAACTTTGGCCTTCTCTAACGTTGTTGGTCCCATGGAAGAAATTAGCTTCTGTGGTCATCGCGTGACATACCTTGCCCCCAGTGTGTATGGGCACCCACATGTAAGTATTGCTCTATTGATCTCTTTCTCTCTCTCAAATTCATGATTCTGTTTCAATTTCCATTGATTCCAATCGAAGCTTTTTCTTTTTTTGTTTTGTTTTGTAGGCACTCACCATCCACTTCCAAAGCTATGATAATAAGATGACGATTTCCATAGCAGTGGACCCAAGCGTCATTCCAGATCCCCATTTCCTTTGTGATGATTTAGAAGCATCGCTCAAGCTCCTCACTGATGTTGTTAGGAACACGCTCGTTCCCGTTCTCGACGTCATTTAAATTAATTAGTATTATCTAAGAGCGTGTGTTTCTTACTTCAAATTAAATGATTTCTATCATTTTGTTTGTACGAAGTTGATTTATAAACTTACTATGTACTTGTATTATATTTGGTGTTATGTAAGTCTCTAAGTAATTTTTTTTGGACGCTTATGTAAGTCTCTAAGTTAGGCCGAGAGATTTAAGTAATTAATAAAAAATTCTAAGTTTAAATTCTTATTTAACCATCTATCACATAGATATTTGATATGGTATAAACTTCTATTTATATAAATTTTAGATAAAATTTTTGTTTAGGACCATAGTGTGCAATTAATTATTAAAAAAATATCTTAAATTTTATATTCTAGGTAAATCTTTGGTGTACTTACAATTTTAAGTGCAACAATACACTTAGTTATAATGTAGGGATATAATTGTAATAATATAAATCCAAAAAATAATAATATTATAATTATATTCCTTTATTATAACTAGGTGCACTTAAAATTGTGAATGCATCAAAGATGACACCTATAATATATTATATCTAAGTAAAATAGGCTCTCTTCAATATGAGAGTTCCGTTTAAGCGATGATAAGTTTCAGTTGATCATACCCTCTATTCTTTGTGCAATAACTTTTCAATTACCTTTAATATAATTATTTTTACTAATTTTAGTGTTATATTTAACAATTTCTCTCCCATTAACCTAGATGTTGTCAAGAGTTATAGTTCAATGGGTCCATGAATTAATGTAAAGTTTAATTTTTCAAGAAACAACCAGATTATTTGATTGATCTACTTTGTAGTTTCTTTGAATTTTATAGACTTTTGTACATGCGTGTTTAATCTTTCGTTTGACTGCTTTAATAAAAGTTCTATAAATACATATTAGGAGTGTGAAATTATTTTTAGTGAAGTTCACTTCAATGTTATATAATCACTTCAATTTTTTATTTTTTAATAATTGATTGGAGTATAATAATTTCCAAGTTATAATAAAGTCATATTGTAGCAATAAAGGATAAATAAATTAAATTGATCTCTTTATATAAAGAGTAAATATCTATATCATATTAATTAGAGGCAAAGCAAGTGGATAATTTATGTTTTTTTTTTCTTTAATGTCATTATGCATATGAAGCACTAATTTTAAATTATAGGGAAAAAAATTCATAAAACGTGACCTTAAATAAAATTAATTTGAAGATTAATAGAAGAAAAAGGGAATGAATTAAAAAAGTAAAAATGGGATTCTATAATGATTAGAATAAGATTAATAATTTACTTTCTAAGAAAATAATATTTATTGATAATTTTTCCTAAACATAAACTATATGTTTTACAATTAGATCATTAATTCATCAATATGTTTTACAATTCAATGTCAATTATTGATTTTAGCTCTAAAGTTTAATACAGGGATCATGATTTTGATGATAATAATATACAAATTCAATTCATGCATTATATAATTGCGATTTAAATTTATAGGCAATCGAAAAATTTTTGGTATTTGCAATTAATACAGTTCATGCATTAAATATAATATGCAAACTAAATTCAACCTTCTTCACTTCTTTGAATTTCATTGGTTTCGTGTTCAACAATGGGATTCTATAATGATTAGAATAAGACTAATAATTTACTTTCTAAGAAAAAAATATTTTTGGTAATTACTAAACATAAACTACATGTTTACAATTAGATCATTAATAGGTCAATATGTTTTACAATTCAACGTCAATTATTAATTTTAACCATAAGGTTTAATGCAAGGTTCATGATTTTGATGACAATAATATGCAAAGTAACTTCATGCATTATATAATTGTGATTTAAATTTATAGGTAGTCTAAAAAAATTTAGTATTTGCAATTCATGCATTGAATATAATTTGCGAACTAAATTTAGCCTTCTTCATTTCTCTTAATTCTATTAGTGCAAAGGAAAAAGAACTCTTTCTAAACAAAACGTACACAGCTCAAATCCATAAATATCTGTGAAGGACATCACTTTTCAAGATAGTGATGATAACAATATATCGAAAGTTTGAAAAGCAATTCTATAAAAAGATATAAACAACATTAATCTAAAATATATACTTATAAAGCAAAACAGACTGATACAATTATTATTATATGTACAACTATTCAATATTCTTAGCATTACTAATGAATTTACATTTCTAATATACCATATTTTATTGTATAGTCTCAACACCGATGTCATCAATAATCAAATAAAAAATTCAGTAAATTAATTTACAAATCATATAATAAAATCAATACACGTTAAATTATAATAAATTATTAAATTTAATTCTCTTCATTTTTTTTTCAATTTGAAATCATGACACATCAAATCATAATACATTAATTAATTTACTTATACTCGCAAACACTAATTTTCTACAATACATAAACATATAACAAATTACATTAATTTTCTCAAGGACTTATGCAACGTATGGGCAAATCAAATAGTTATCTTGAAGGATCTAAACTCATTTTATGACTTTTCAATAGACAAAAATGCTCTTATACTAAATAATTTAAAAAGCTCTAATTTTACTTCTGATTTTTCATCAGGTCCCAATGTTTTCTATCATATTACATTCTCCTCTATCATTTTGAAGCTTTATACTAGTCTAGAATAGAGAGACAAATTCTAAAGAGATAAATTTTTGATATGTACAAGTCTTGCAATGTTTTTGGATATACCTGTAATGTTAGTATTACTTCTTGCATCTAAATCTTCATCGTCTACTTCCCACCATCTATACATTTTATCATCTACATTGTTGAAGTAAGCATGTGGGAAAAACCATTTTTTTTTTATTTTAATATGCAAAACACTTTGTTGCACACGAAAGAAAATAAAGAGACAATGAAGTCATAATATTCTAACACATACTTGTAATAATAGTAAAACATACTTGTAAATTTAGGAAGTCTCAATGGTAAGAAATTTTCATCGTAACAAGTGGTAGTAAGGAATGTAAGATTAACAAAACAAGGTTGTAATAAACACAAAGATAAACCTTGATATTGAAATTTATGTATTTTGTTTACAAGAATTGATTTATATAAAGTGAATTATACAATACTGCATTATTCAAAATATTCTAACATACTTTTTTTTTAGTGTAATTAAGTCATGATGGTTATAATAAGTCACCATTAATTATATTAAACAAACAAATATAGTGAAATCCACTTGTTAGCAAGGGAACCCTCAATGATAAGAATGCGTATTGTAACAAAGAAAAGCAAGCAAAGTAATATAAATGAAACATAGTGGTAACAAACTTAAATCAGACTAGTTAACTTAGCATGTCTTGTAGTCAACTTGATTATATTAAATTGTGCAATATAATTTTGCCTTATTCAAATCATTATAACAAGTTTTTATCTTTTGGTGTTGATACAAAACTATATTGTGAGTGGGGAAAAAACTTGTCTTTAGCATAAGTAGATTAAAAAATTGATTATTAATTAATAAAGAAGATATTTCGCTATTGTCACATTGGTGGAGAGATTTTAAAGGGATTCAAACCAGGGATTCCATTATGATGAGGGTCGAACAATTGGCAAAATAATTAATGAAGGAAGTTCACTAGTGCAATTAATAACACTCATAGGAACATGCATAGACGATGATATACGGGCTAAGTAGTTGAAGTAAACCTTGCAACAAATCACGTTTGTCATAGTTATCGAATGTTTTTGCATTTATTACCACATCAATTTTAATTTTAATTAGTTAGACTAGTAAGTAACTAATTATATTATTAAAACAATGGTTTTTGTTTCTTAGAATCATTTTATCTTTAGTTACTAATAATTTTTGCATTTGTTACCACATTAAGTTTAGTTTTAACTCTGATTAGACTAACAAGTAACTAATTATATTATTACAACAATAGTTTTCGTTTCTTACAAATCATGTTCGCCATAGTTACCAAATACTTTTGCATCTGTTACTTTATCAATTTTATTTATAACTAATTAAACAAGCAAGTAACTAATTATATTATTATGACAATGGTTTATGTTTCTTATGAATCATTTTATTTGTAGTTATTTATAAATTTTGTAATTGTCACCACATTAATTTTAGTTTCAACTTTGGTTAGACTAGCAAATAAGTAATTATATTTTTACAATAATAGTTTACATTTCTCACAAATCACATTCTGTCACACTTGACAACCTGTTGGAAAGTTGAGTGCAACATGGATGGTGCGAGAAGAAAAGGGAAACAAATCAACTCATAGAATAATTTTAGAAACCAATTTATTTATGAGTGACCATCAAAATTTTTAAAGGAAAATTATGGAGAACCAATTTTAAGAGAAAAGAAAATGGAAAGATGGTATGCAAAAATAGATATGGGTTCAGGTATCTGTTTAAGTGTGGGGAAGGTGTTATTTAAGCATCCCACAACACTTGTTCACAGGGATAGTTACCCTAAACTAGTCAAGTGAAATTAATGTAATGTGGCCTTAAATTTATTCTGATCGTCAATATCAAAACATACACAAAAATAAATAGACAAAACAAAGAAAAATTGCAACAAAAAAAAAAGAAATTTACAAAAGGTGGACTTGACCTAGGATAAAAGCCTAGGGCCTACATACCCTGCGATAAATATCAAAATCCATATAGTTTGTCATAGAATTGTGCAACTATTGGTTGGTGCCTTTTTTCACTTTTGTGAAATGAGCAAGACAATAGAAATTAGTTTGATTTTCATAAACAAAATAGGCTTGAAATTTGGTTGACATGTTTTAACTATGAACACATTAATTTCACTCTCTAGCTCTCTTCATTTTTCTCTTTTTAATTTTTTTGGTATTTTAGAATTTTGAAATTAGGCTTTTTATTTTGATTTTTAAAGAAGAAAGAAATTAGAAAGGAAAATAAACGTTTTTAGGCTCTTGGATTTATATTTTGGGCTTTTGAAATAAAGAATTTTGTTTTGATTTTGGAAGAGGAATGAAATTATTAACAAAAATAATTTTAGGGATTTCTAGATTTTTTAAAATAGGAATTTTATTTTAATTTTGAAAAAAGAAGTGAAATTATTGATGAAAAATGATTTTAAGAAGGTTCAGAATTTATGTTTTTTTAATTTTATTTTTGAAGTTAGACTTTTACTACTATGAATTTAGAGAAAGGAGAAAAATTATTGAAGAGTATTTTTGGAAATTTTTTAGTTTGTGTTTTTCTTTTATTTTTGTAATTAGAATTTTTGTTTAATTTTGAGAAAGAGATGAAACTACAGATAAAAAGAATTTTTTTTAAAATTAGAATTTTATTTTATAATATGATTCTAAAGGGAGTTAAATCATTAAGAGAAATGTCTTTTTGAGATTATTGGATTTAGGATTTTTGAAATCGAAATTTCTTAATTTGAATTAAAAAAAATGAATGTTATTAAGGAAATCTTTATTTTTTTGGTTCACAAGTAATAGGCAAAATAACTACTTTTGCAACTTAGAAATATTTTTTATCTTCATATTTTTGAAATCATAAGATAACTTTCAAAGCTTATGGAGACTATTGTCTTACATAACTTTTACTAGTTAATTTTTAATTGCCTGAAGAGACTAATGATCTCACACGGCAACTCTAAAAAAAATAAATAAATAAGGTGTAAGAAACCATTCTTGTAAATTAAAATTGATTTTATTTATTTATTATAAAAACAATCAAGTAATAACTTTCAAAGCCTAAAGAGACTAAAGATCTTACACGGCCTTTACTGATTAATTTTTAGGTATTTGAGGAGATTAATGTTATCACACGATAACTTTTTTTAAAAAAACCAAAATAAATTATTTTTATTATCAAAAAATTAGATCACATTTGAATTTTTGAAAATTTGATATTAACTTCCAAAGCCTAAAGAGATTTAAAATCTTATATAGCCTCTACTAGTTAACTCTTAATGTGATTGAGGAGAATAGCGAGTTCACACAACAACTTTTTAGAGAAAGGCAAAAATTAATTATTTTCATAATTTAGAAATAACTTTATTGTATTACTATTTATTTATTTATTTATTTTAAAAATCGCATATTAACCTTTAAAGCCTAAAGAGACTAAAGGTCTCACACAATTACTTTTAGGGACAATAAGGGTATAATGATATTAATACTTATAAAAGGAAAACAAACAAAAGGGAAAACAAATAAAGCAAATGATACAAATAAAGAGAAAAACTCAAGAGAAATAAATAAATAAAAAATGAGCGTGCAACATCAAATGAGTGAGTGAGCATGTTAATCAAGCAACATATCATACATGTAACATTCACAAAAGGTGAAGCCAAGGACTTGCCAAACAGCTTTCCTCTATTTCGATTGATTTTCCCCCTTTATTCTCATTATTTTGTATGCATTATTAAATGATGAAAAATTTAAACACATGCTTTAATATTCCCTCGTTCCTAGCATATTCAGTGTCACCATATAATGCCAAATAAAACACAATAGAAACACATGACTAGATCATTAGCTTTGACAGTTCCTTGGACATATAAATATAATGGTGTTTTTATAAGGACCAAAGCCAAGTAGAAGGCACAATGAATACTAACCAATATCAAATAATACCATACACTTGATGCACCATGATTTAACTATAGGGATCAGTTCAACTCAAGCAAAAAACATAAAATTGGTACTTCCAGTGAACTTATCTGGTAGCAAAATTAGTAATTAGGAATGTACATTCGAATGAACACACCTTTCAGGAATTCCCAGTTGATCGAGTCTCTGCTATTCTACATGATTCAACTCCCTTTTCTTGAATAATCTTTTTGTACTACTTGAATCTTTCCTTTTCTGTTCCTTTCACTTCTTCCTTTACATTTGTTTCATTAACTCATAACAGTAACTTTTGCTTATGCTCTTCAGCTTTTTTCCTTTCCTTCTCTCTCACTCTTGTTCTCAGTTTTTTCTCATTGTAGAATCTTCTCCTTCTGTAACTCTTCATCCCTTCATCTTTTCACTCTATTTTCATCTTTCCTCACTATGTTTTTCAATCTAAACTAGAGATCTCTTTCACACGCACTCCATTCCTTTTTTCTACCTTATCTTATTTTCCCCTTACTATCTCTTTTCTCTTCTCTCAGCTCTCATGCACTCCCTTTGTTTCTTAAAGTTCATCCCCTTCTCTTAACTCTCATGGTCTTTCTTTGTCTCTTAACGTCCCTATTTCATGGTAGGAGAACAAGGGTGTCTCAAGCTCTTTCTTCTTCCTCAATCTCTCTCAGTTTCTCTCTTCTCCCATGCACCTCAACTCCCTCTATTATTTTTTAACTATGATTCTCTCTATATTTCTTAATCTTCCACTTTTCATCCCTGACAGTTTTGTTCTCCTTCTTATATGTTTCCTTTCCTTTCTCTTTCTCTTCTGTGTTCCTATTTTCAGCTCACATCCTTTTATATTTCCTCTTGGACTGCCATGTGACAGCAACTTAAGGGGTGGGTCAGTGCTGCTAGCATACAACTTAAACTTTCCTCTATTCTCCTTCACTTATAGCCGATGAGAAAAACTTATTTTTTCATAAGTTTTCCTTTGAAGGCATTTGCAACAGTTCCATATAGGGTGTAATGAGGTAGTACCAAGCAATAAAACGTAATGTTTTAAGGTCTTTTTCTTATTTATTTATTTATTTATTTATTGTTTTGTCATTGTTATTGTTTTTTTTTTTTTTAAGTTTTTGCTTAATTTTTTTATTTAATGAATTTTTATTCAATTTGTGAACTGAAATAGAAAAGAAAAAAGATTTTCAAACTTCCTTTTTTTTATTTTATTTTGCTAAATTCTTCATATTTGATTACAAATTTATTTTGGTTGTTATTATTTTCATATTGTTTTTTTTAATTTATTGGTCAATTAGTTAATTAATAATTAATTAATTAATCAATTGATTAATTAACTAATTTTATTTTTCATTATTCTCATTTATTTACTTATAAGATGGGTGTCCATAATTGTCCCTCTTTACTTGTCTCTTAGGTAATCGAAGCGAGAGATACGCTTCATGGGTCTTACATAAGGACAAGTAAATATGTGAACACATATCATTCGCATGAAAAGGCAAGTTACACCTTCTGCTCAGATAGGTGTGATCTTCATTAGGAACTAAGAGTGCGCAATAAAGTATCCTAACTGGTGTTAGACTTGACGGTGAGTTAAATATACCCTAACTATATGAGACTTGACAAAAATTAAAGGTGCCCTAAATGTATGGGACTTGATTGAAAAAATAATGGTGCCTCAATTGGTGCAGGACTTAGTAGAAAAATTAAAAGTGCCTTGATGGATGCATGATTTAGTAAAAAAACTAAAGGTGCCTTGATCAGTGTAGGACTTAGTAGAAAATTAAAGGTGCCTCGACGAATACGGGACTTAGCAAAGTATTAAAGGAGCCTTGATGGATGCAAGACTTAGCAAAAAATTAAAGGTACCTTAATGGATGCAGGACTTAGCAAAAGATTAAAGGTGCCTCAACGGATATTGCTTGCTTTCTAGGGGTAATATCACAGCCCCTAATCCACTTAATGTACTTTGGCTATCCCATCAAAATATATTCTCCATTTAACCTCCCTTGGTTTGTCTTCTTCCACCATTAAAATATCCTTATTTAGGAATTAAAAGTCCAAGGATTGGTATTCATCCAAGGGATTGATTGCTAAATGCTCATCTATGATCTTCCCTTGACTGACTTGAGAGTCATATATTTCACATCATACTCCAAGAGCATTACTTGCCACTTAGAGACTCTACCCCATAGGTGAGGACTCTCAAAAATGTATTTAATTAGATCTATCCTATATATTAACCACGTAACATGATATAACATGTATTGCCTCAATCTCTTTATGGACCATAATAGGTTTTCTCTATCAATGGATATCATGACTCACATTCATTAAACTTTTTGCTCAAGTAATAAATTGCTTACTTATTCTTTCCTAACTTGTTATGTTGCCATAGCATAGCACCTATGGATTCTAGTCGAATTGTCAAGTAAAGAATGAAGGGCTAACCTAGCATGGGTTGTACCAAAATAAGTAAGCTTAAGAGATATTCTTTTATCCTATCAAATAATTGCTAGTAGTTTTTTTCCCATTCTCTATGTTAGTTCTTATATAATAATTTGAAAATCAACTAACAAGTAGCAGCCAAGTTTGCAATGAATTTGGCTATATAATTCAGATGTTTCTTGGTACTTGTTTTTCTATTTGGGGTGGCAACATATCATGGATCGCCTTAATCTTGTCAAGATCCACCTTTATTCCTTTTTTACTAATAATAGATTGCAAGAGTTTACCAGATAAGGCTTCAAACACACATTTAATGGGATTTAATTAGAATTTATACATTCATAGCCTCTCAAAGAGCCTTTGCAACAGGGCTACATGGCTTTCCCCTTTGGCTAACTTAGCAACCATGTAATCCATGTACACATTTATCTCTTAATGCATCATGTTGTGGAATAGAACCACCATCACTCATTGATAGGTTACCCCTGCATTTTTAGCCCAAATGGTATGACTTTGTAGCGGAAGGTTCCTCATTGAGTGATGAAAGTGGTATTCTTCTCATCATTGGGGTGCATAGGAATCTGGTTATAATCAAAATACCCATCCATGAAAGAGTATCTATAACTTCTTACTATGTTGCCAACCAATACATCAATGTGGGGTAAGCAGAAGTCATCTTTCGAGTTGGCTTAGTTCAAGTCTCGATAATCGACACACATTTTCACATACTCATCTTTTTTTGGATTGGGACCATATTCCCGACCCATTGTTGGTATTTGGAAATTTCTAAAATCCCAACATCCTATTGATTCATCATATGTTCCTCGATCTTGAGGGGTATCTTTAGACTCATCCTCTTTAATTTTTGCTTTTAGGCCCAATATTTAAATACAAGGGTATTTTATGGGCCATAATCTTAGGGTTAATCCCTAGTATATCTTATTATGACCAAGTGAACATAACATTGTATTCTTTAAATAAGTTAATCATCTTCTTCCTTTCTGGGTTATTGACTATTTTTAACTCCTTTTTATTTTCTTATGTTCCCATATTAATTACTTTTGTGACTTCTTCATGAGGGATGACACCTTTTTCTGATGATTCTATGATTTTTGCAAATGTCTAAGATACTTCGTTATCATTACCTATTTCATAATCATTTATATTCATAACACCATATGGTTCATTGAAATGGTACTTGGAAACCTTTGAGTTGGACAAGAATTCTGAGGATTTTAATTCCTTGGAAAGCAGGCAGATATGACAGCAATAAATATGAAAAGAAATGATTTAAGAAGAATTGACAATGAAATAAGAAATTACTCATGTCAAAAAAGAAGTTAATGTATTCATTCCATAGACAAAATATGGTTCAATTGTTAATAAGTACAAAATTCTCAAAATGACATTTCAAAATATTACTCTAAGGATATGACATCGGATATAATTTCAAATTCCTAATTGCTAAGCATTTTCCTTGACTCATCTAACTAGATCCACTTCTCTTTATTAAATTCCCCATCCCTTTCATTTTCCATTACCAGTAAATTGTTAATTGATTATCTCAGTAGGAGCACAAAATGTTTCTTGAACATAGGGTATTTTTGTTCCTCTTTGTGCTTTGCTTACGCCTAACCATGCTTTCTCAGCTATGAGGGTCTCCAGAGATGGCTCGTATCCTAACCCTTGTCATCTTGGATTCTTAGGGAGCTCAATCGATTCTTTCGTGCCTTGTAGTTTTGCCCTCAACCCTTTTCCTATTTTAAACTTGTTGTTCATCATTATCTTGGCTACCACTTGGTTGACATCTTTCGCAGGCTTTACAGTCTCTACCACCTCTAAACTTTAATAAGAACTATTTATAACTTGTTCTACACTTTCAATGTACAACACTACACTTGACTTGCTATGCATTAACTCTTTCTTGCCCCTTATGATGAAGAGCTTCCCTTCATTGATGTATTCGATCCTTTAGTTTAAAATAGAAGGCATTATTCCAACTACATAGATTCAAGGCCATCCCAGGAGCATAGTGTATGTTGCATTGATATCCATAACTTAGAATTCAACTATGAACAAATTTTGTCTGGTTTCTAATGAGATGTTGATCTTCTTGGTCACTTCCTTTTATATTATGTCAAAGGCTCTTACTACTAGGTCATTATGCTTAATACATTACATCTCTACTTGTAATTGTCCTAAGGCAGACAGTGGTCCATCAATAAGCACTTTTCCTATCACATATCCATGACAGCTCAAAGTAATATGAAGGGCTTTAGGCCTTTTAATGACGTGGGGTACACCTAATCTTGAAGAAATTAAGGTAGAATTCCTCACCATGTTTACCATGTTCACCACTTTCTCCAAGGTAATGTCCAGGCGTACATAAGTTTCATCCAATTCATTTTGTAACACCTTACATTGGGTTTCTAAGTTCACTATAAGTGTTAGGATAGAAATTCGTGCAACTATTTTTCATAATTGCTCAACAACATCATACTCACTTTGCTTTATTATCTTTAAAAATTCATCAGCTTCTTCTTGCTCCCCTTTCCTAGTAGCCTCCTTTAGGTTTGAACTTTCTTCAACTTCCAAGTTTGGGTTCAAAGTCCCATCCAACTCTTTGAAGTAAACATGACCACTTTGGTAATTTGGAGAACATTCTATCCTCAAGCCATAATTTCATCACACTATATGATTGCTTGGGTATGGAAATAAGGCTAGCACATAGATAATGGCTATCAGATTTTTGAAGGGGTGCTAATACATGTGTATTAACAATAAATAAGAATCCTCTTGGCAAATCCCATTGGGTGAGGTTGTTTTAGGCCGGCATAGCATCTTTGACTTTAGAAATTGGTTTGTTAACTATTAGGAGAAAATTATTGGATCCAGCTGGGTCAAATAATTCTCTAGTTATAGGTTTGGAATTACCTCCATTTAGGACGCACACATCTTTCTCTAGTCGCCCTTTGATTATCTTAACAATCAAGACCCTAAGCATCATCATCCTTTAAGCCAACTCATTAAAGTGTTCACATCCATCAATGTCATGCCCTAAATTTCCTTTGTGAAATTCAAAATAATCACTTGATAATTTTCTTGAACACATTTTGTTCTTCCTCCTTGTCATGGATATAATCAACGTCTTTCAAGTATTGGTACAATTGTTTTACGGTGCTTGGCACATCCTTCAAGCATTTGGAGATGACCTCATCGTCTTTTAACACAGCTACTTGCTTACCTTTATCATGATTTAGCAATGGATTAGTGACAATATTAAGGTCAATACCTACCTGTCTTGATGGCTATATGGTTATTGTCTAATAGTGCAAGTACATTTAGATCAATAGATTTCCAATTGACTGGGCCATGTGAAGCACACAATCTTTCTTTTACTTCGGCCATATCTTCTTCTTAATCCTCCTTATCATTGTCTTTCTTAACTTTAGGATGGGCATTTGTGGTAGGCTATGTAGGACTAGGGAACGTAGCAGTTGGTTTTTCTACCCCAGGGATATCGTATATGAAGACACCTCCTTAGTTCCACTCTTGATATCCATGTCTTTTTACTCTTGAGGTTAAAGGGTTATAAGGGTGATTTACCACCATCAGTCTTTAAACAAGATATAATATTCCTATGGTAGATAGGTTACCAATGGTTAAGCTAGGTATCTCAAAGTCGATGTGGTGAGCTTTATGATCCACATTTGTTGTATTGGTAGCATTTGGCAAGGTGTTAATGGCAATCACACTCGCTTTCATGTTCTATAGTAGTTTCATCATTTCAATCATTTGGCATTGCATGGTCCATATTTGTTCCTTTAAGGCTACAATTTCTTCCTTTAGTCTCTGCTCAGATTCAAACCAACTGTTCTCGGCTGCCATGGCTTTAGCACATACAGGAATGAGATAAATTTGGGTTAACTATTAAGCATGGTTATACAAATTCTTTTTAATTAGAGCAATGTTGCTTTTATTTGTAATAAAAAAAATTCATAACAAAGAAAAGTTAATCATAAAGCATTTATTTGATCACGATTTGTCTGCATGTCGATTTGGCATGAGGACTTAAGAATCCTTAACCTTTGATTCCCTAAGGATACTTATTATATCACTTGGTGAATCAAGGTTTACTGCTAACACAAAGGACCTTTAATGCTCACATGTGTAGGTCTATCGTGTATCACACAATCAAATCAACTTCAACTCTGTATGAACGCTCAGCGTACATAATAAATGGCATAATTGATAATTAAAAGGAGAAACCATGCAACTCACTAGAATAAAAATGCTCAGTTACAACATTTTATAAGGTATTAAAATATGGCTATACATAAAAACTAACCCAGCATATGGGTTATATAAAATCTCATCAGCATTTTAAGTCTTTTATAAGATCATGGCATAAGTTAAAGAACTTAGTTATAGTCGCAGGGGTCTTCAAGGGAATGACTTGTCCTTTAATTTGTCTAAACATATAGGAAAACTTTGGAAAGGTGTCATTAGCAAAAATGATCATCCTATTAAACCACTCTCACCATAATTCTTTCCCAAAGTTCCACCTTTTCAACTTATTAGTTAAGTTGTTCAACCAGATTCTAAATTGTTAGTGCATTGTCCATCTTAATTATGGTCAATTCTTTACCTTATCCTCTAAGTGACTGGTAAGTGAACTAATCTCTTATTGCAAGTTATTGGGTTGCTTAAGCTTTTTCAGTTGTTTTTCCAAGGTGTCTTGTTCTTTAACAAACCTCAGTAATCAGGTTTGGTAATTACAAGCCTTCCTCTCATTTTCCCCTGTAGCACCTCTCAATTTAGTATTTTCCTTCTTCAGTATCTTCAATTTAGTGCTCATCTCCAATTCTTTATGTTTTTTTTTTATTTCTTCCTCCTAAGACTTGGCCAAGTCTTCTAAACGCCCATTAGCCAATTCCTTAAGGTTTTGCAGTTCAACTTTCTTGTCTTCCACTTGTTTGGCTAAACACTCATTAACCTTTTGTAGATTATTACTCAACAAGGGACTGTGAGGTCCAAAGGGCAAGTTGACTCCTCCAGTCCTTTCTTTAAGCCATACTTGGTATCCTTCTATAGTCCCCATAATATGTTTCCCCAACTTAAATCTACTTTTACACATCACATGACTATATGCATACCTTACTTTATGAATTATTTCTTCTTTTTGTGGCTTACTGCAGTAGAAATTAATCTTTCTTATGGCTATTTTAGAGGAAACATCTTACATATATACAAACTAAAAGTAAACAACTGTAGAGTTGTAATTAATGCACTGTCAAGGACACATTTGGTAAATCTTTGCAATAATAAATGACCTCCTCACTCTCTCACCAAGCAAGTTTCTACCAGATAGTGTCAACCTTCAATTCCTCTACTAGTTGATTCCATTTTTATTGCAATTCATATTTGCCTATTATAGGGTTAACCCTTCATGAAGATGGTAGTCTCTAATTGGGTAATGTACGGTGTCAAATCTAGTACGAAGCTAATATTTCTTTCCATAAATGTGGTTAATCAACCATATATTTAAGAGCAGAAAGTAGCATTTTAGCTTTCCCTTCTTTTCTCAATGGCAGAAGCTTAATGTTAAGAATGTCTCAACTAAAAATATTGGAACTGAGTTCACATGGTGTTTTTCCACCATCTAAAAAACACTCACTACTGCAAGATCAATGACTTCCACGACTGAAGGGAACAATATCAACTCGTATACTACTAGAGTGAGAACGCTTCTAAAAATAACTCAATCTTCTTTCTCAGCCAAGGTCTCTAGCTTTTTTTCTATGTACTTTCTTAATAAAAATTTGGTCACCCCCAAGCAAAATGATTGGATTCAAGCAAGCTCTTCACTAAGAATTTAGGCCACAATGTGTTTAATAGGAGGTGTCAAGGGTAAAAATTGACAAGGGTGTCTTTACTAATAGGCATGTTTATCAACCCCCAATATCCCTATAATGTAAACACAATCTGGAAGGTAAAAAACATGAAACACCTCAATGTATAGTCCTAATATTGAGCTAGGGTAATGAGAGCATCAAGTTCGATAGAGACTGATAACAAATCCAAGGTATCCCTATAATCACTTCAAAAATCACGAAGTTGTCCCCCTTTGAGTTTCTTACTCACAACAATCAAACTTTCAATCGATTCAACTTTTACTTTCACTCTGATCCTTTTTCCAGTCAAGACTACTCCCATCAGACTTAGGTCTTGAGGTTGTGTGGTCCTTAATTGTTCCATCAAATTGTTATGCCAACCAACTATAATGATTCTTCATGTTAGAATAATACACTTATTAGAAATGGAAAATGAAGTAGGTATAACTTCATTTTATTACTATTTTTTTATTTATTTTAGAAATTGCATATTAAATTTTAAAGTCTGAGGAGACTAAAAGTCTCACACAATTACTTTTAGTGACAATAAGGGTATAATGATATTAATACTAATTAAATGACAAGAAATGAGAGGAAAAACAAATAAAGCAAATGACATATATAAATAGAAAATTAAATAAATAAATATATAAAATGAGGGTGCAACATTAAATAAGTAAGTGAGCATGTTAATCAAGCAACATATCGTACATGTAACATTCACAAATGGTGAAGCCAGGGACTCGCTAAAAAACTTTCCTCCATTTCCATTGATTTTTCCTTTTTATTATTATTATTTTGTATGCATTATCAAATGATGGAAAATATGAACACATGCATTAATATTCCCTCATTTTTGGCACATTCAGTGTCATCATATGTTGTAGTAGCAACCAAGAAACAAGAATAAACACAAAAACCAAGAAGAGTAATAATTATTTTGGTAATGCATAGAAATCTCGCTCTCTTTAAGGTAATTCACGCCTCCCACAAGTTGATTGTTTACTATATCACTTGGTGCAGTGGGTGCCCAAATGTGTTACCTTAAAGATACAAAGCCCAGTACTTGCTTGTTTTGTTTATCACCTTTGCACAAAGGAAATAGACAAGACTCTTCTCCCACACCCTTTCTCTACCTGTAATAATGCAAATGTATCAAATGGAGATACTTGTAAAATTGTTTCTTTTTTTCTTTAGTTTGAAAGAAAAAGCACATAAGCACCTATATATATAGTGTTAAAACGATCACTATTATTTATTTTTTAATTAAAAAATTGAAAATAAATTAAAAATAAAATATAGCCATTGTTCAAAATTATCCACCAATATAGGAATTTTGGTTAAGTTACACAATATGCATCTTGACTAATTCAAATTAATAAGTTAAATTTATTTTATAATAATAATATTCTAACAATCCCCTACTTATTATTATTATAAAATAACAAACAAGAGAACTAAAAAAAATATTTTGGGTAGAGATAGATTGTTATGCATAATAAAAGTGGCTAATTGCCTTGAACTTTTATTTAGCATATATATATATATATATATATACATATCTTGATCCAGAGTCAATAGTTGTATTTGCCTTAAACTATGATTGTTTAGGGGAGATAAGACATATATCTTATGCATAATAATCAAGGTGCAATATATGAGCCCTAGCCCGCACATTATATCGCCATTGTGTGTAACCTATTTCTTGAATGTGTTTTGAGAATATGCCCTATATATTTCCATAGGAATGGCCCCACTCCCACATTCAAATAAGTAAATTCCGTCAATAGCATTTTTACAATTAAGACACCCCACTCTTATAGAACTAAAGAATTCATTAAGAGTTTTTTTTTAAAAAAACACTCAACCTTACATATTCATTGTAGGAAAATGCACTTACACCATAGGGATGAGTTTTAAGAGTAAGAAACTCTTATAAATATTGTGTATTTATCAAGTACAGCTAGATATTTTTAATAGAACAATCCAAATTTTTTAGTGCCACATAAATATCTCATAAGATATTTTATAGCAACCTAATGTTCCAAATTAAGTTTACCTATAAACCTTCCAAGCAAACTAACTACATAACCAATGTCAATTCTAGTACAATTAGTTAAATAACGAAAACTCCCAATCATACTAGCATATTCTTTTTTATGAAAAATTAATTTACCATTAATGGTAGGATGTAAATGGATATTAGATTGTAAAGAATTATCTTCAACATTATATACTAAAAAAGTTAGGCCAAAATGCTTTTCTATTCTAGCTCATTTACCTTTTCTTGCTTTTCTTTAGTTCATTCTTGTTTCCATAATAAGAAGAGCTTGAAATGGAAACATTTGTTTTTAAATTTTCTTAACCCCCTTTATTCTTTTTTTTTTTTCTTTGGACCAAAGGCTGAAGGATAAAACCCCCACTATTTTTTAGTTTATAAAGAAATCTATTTTCATAAAGGTTTCTTAGACAAGTTGTTTACATTTAGGACATCATAAAAAGAGGTGACAAATAAATTTGATAGTTTTTTAGACATTTGAACATAATGGTGTTTATATAAGGACCAAAGCCAAACACAAGGCACATCAAATATTACTTAATATCAAATAATACCACACACTTAATGCACCATGATTTAACTATATAGATTAGTTCAACTCAAGCAAAAAAACATAGAGCTTGCACTTCAATTAAAATTATCTTGCAGCAAAATTAGCAACAAGGAATATACCTTCAAATGGACACACCTCTTAGGAATTCCTAGTTGATTAAGTCTTTGCTATTCTTTATGATTTAACTCCCTTCTCTTGATCAATGTTTTTGTACTGCTTGAATCTTTCCTTTTATTTTCCTTTCAATTTTTTCATTACATTTGTTTCATTAACTCATAACAGTAACTTTTGCTTTTGCTCTTTAGCTTCTTTTCTCTCCTTCTCTTTCACTCTTATTCTCAGTTTTTTTTCTCATTACAACATCTTTTCCCGTAGAAACTCTTTAATCCCTTCATCTTTTCACTTTGTTTTCTTCTTTCCTCACTATTTTTTTAGGTCTAAACCATAGCTCTTCATTCTTTTGTTTTACTATCTTTGATTTCCCCCCTCTATCTCTCTTATTATCTCTCAACTCTCATGCTACTCTCTTTATCTCTTGAGGTTCATCCCTTTTTCCTAACTCTCACTACCTCTTTATGTTTCTTAACAACCCTGTTTCATGGTGGGAGAATAAGGATGTCTCGAGCTCTCTCTTCTTCCTATATCTCTCTCAATTCCTCTCTTCTCCCCTTTACTTGAGCTCTCTCTCTTCTTTTTTAACTCTAATTCTCTTTAAAATTTCTTTCTCAGTCTTTCACTTTTCATCCCTAAGAGTTTTATGTTAAACCTATTTGTTGAAGACATTATGGTTTTGATGATTACAAACTTCTTGTGAAAGTTTTTCAATGTAATATATAGGTTCTAGATGTTCTTTATTGTATTATCATATCTTAAAAACCTTTGTAAGCAATATTAAGCTAATAGAATATGTTTAAACTTGATTACATAATTAATTATTAGTCCTACAAGTTGAAAAAAACTTATTTTAGGAACTATGTATGTTCCTAGTTGACTAGCCTCTTGCTAATCTATTGACAACTCTTGTCCTAGTTAACTGGCTTCTTAGTCCATGTCGACTAGCGTACCTCTATATAGTCCCAGTCTACTACAAGCTCTCTATAAGTCCCTAGTAGGCCAGCCATTAACTACCAATCGAGTAGCCATTAGTTAATAATCAACTGGCTACACCTAAGTCAAGCCTAGTTAACTACCAGCCTTAGCTATTCGACTAGAAGCTCAATGTTAAAGACCAGACAATTGGCCATTGGCCAATAGTTGACTGTCAAGATCCAAGTTCAAAATTTTAATGAGGGAATAAAGGGACCAGTCAACTAGCCATAGGGAGACGTCAATTGGGTAGCAACAGAAAAACCATAATTAATTCACAACGGATATATTTTAAAAGCTCTAATTTACCTTTTACTCTTAACGGATCTATTAGACCTCTAACTATTTATACATGACCTATGGACTCTGAATAAATAAGAAAAAATATTCAAGAGTGTTTATATCATAAGAATCATCTTCTTATCAGCTCTCTATTGCATTAGTGCTTCATCGGTTTATATACTCTGTTTATAAGAGTTTATTTCTCTATAAATCTTTCTTCTTTGAGAGTGAGAAGTTCAAGGAGGGTTGTTCCTTGAAGATATCAAGCAAGAGTGCTTAGATTGAGGGGGAGTCTCTCCCTAGTTGTTGTATTTGGTTGTTAATATAGTGAAAATCCCAAGAGGTTGTTTGAGGATTGGATGTAAACTTAGGTATAAGTTGAACCAAGATAAATATCTATGTCTATTCTCTTACTTTATCTTTTTAATACTATACTTTTATCATTTTCGAATTAATATTTTATTTTAATTGATTCAAGTTTAAAAAACTATTTCAAGAATTTTTAAAGTTTTCAAATTCTATATTACACCTAATTCACCCCCTCTTGGGTGTTAGCATTGCTCAACAAGTAGTATTAGAGTTTAGGCTCTTAATTAAAGACTTAACTATCTTAAGAGTATAGTGGCTGGCTTTGGTGAAAGTATGTTACTTGAAGGGTTGTCTATTACAAAACCTCCTGGTTTCAATGGTGAAAACTTCACCTATTGGAAGCTAAAGATGAAAATTTTCTTTGAGGCAGTTGATATTGACATTTGGGAAGTTATTGAGGAAAGAGCATATGTACATATCAAAATAAAAGATGGCAAGACCTCTATTAAGCTCGTTCTCACCAATGCACTCAATCGAGAAGAGTACTTTGAAGTGTCAAATTGTCAAAGCGGAAAAAAGATGTGTGAAGCTTTAGAAATAACCCATGAAGGAATTGCTGGTGCAAAGGAATCAAGAATTCTTAACCATACTCAACAAAATGAATTGTTCAAAATGAATCAAGGAGAAACCATAAGAGAAATACAAACACATTTTACTCACATTGTTAATCATTTCGGAGCTTTAATGATGACATACTCAAAAGTAAATCATGCTTATAAAATTGAAAAGTCACTTCCTATGGAATGGCAATCGAAGGGGACAGCAACTGAGTAAGCTAAAGGACCATCAGTAAGATCAGTAGCAGCTCACTTTAGCAATCTCTTAGAATAGAACCAAGGTTGAAATAACTTTTTAAGGAACAAGACAAGAAGAAGAAAGGTTTCACTCTCAAAGCAACTACAATACATCAAGATGAGGAAGAATACAATGATGAATCCCTACATGGAATTGATGAAGAAACTCTCAGCCTCTTTTAAAGAAATTTAGGAGATTCTTTAACGAAAAGAGAACAAATGGAAGAAGACCAATAAGGAAAAGCTAAAAAGCAAAAGATCTCATTTGCTATGAATGCAAAAAACTTGGTCACATCAAATGGGAATGTTCTCAATATCTGAAGAAGCAAGAAAACACATATAAAAAGAAAAGAAAATAAAAGAAGAACGTCTACCTATTAATTACTTAGGGAAAAGAGATTAAGACTCAAATGATGAAGAAGATAAAGAATTTAATCTCTATTTGATGGCCAGAGAAGACAATAAGGTAAAATTTTTCCTAACTTATGAAGAATTACAAAATGCCTTTGATGAAATGCATAATGAACTATTTAATATGGAAAAAATTCTTAGCATCTCAAAGAAAAAAATATCATCTCTTGAAAGTAATCTTAAGAAAGAAAAGAAAGAAAATATTTTCTTACTTCAAGCAAAACTTCTTTAGAAAAACAAATTACAATTTTAGAACATAACTATATCAATCTTAAGGATGATTACAATTCCATTAAAAGTATGACAAGAAATTCCTCTTCAAGTGAGAGCAAAAATCTGAGGAAAGAAAATAATGATTTGAAAAATATGCTTACAAGTTTTACTAGGGGTATAAATAATTTAAGCATCTTGCTTGGAAAACAAGAATGTGTATTTGACAAAGCAGGTATTAGGTATAATCCTGTCAAAAGACAAAAATACTACAAGAATTTCATTATTCAAGTAGTCATGACCAGTACTCTCTTTATTACTTGGTTTTATTAAGGTTAAAAGGGACATGTCTCCTATACATATTCTTAGAGAAAGAACAAAATCATGAAATGAAAGAAAATGTGGGTTTCTAAAGGAACAACTAACATTCAAGGACCTAAAAAGAATCAAGTACCTAAGAGCAAAACTTAAATATTTCTACAAGTATGTATGAAAGCTACCAGAGCCAAATGGTACTTGGATAGTAGATACTCCAGACACTTGATTAGAGATAAATCTAAGTTCATCTTTCTTCAGCCAAAAAATGGAGGGAATGTCACATTTGGTGGTAGTGGACAAGGAAAAAACATTGGAATAAGAAAAGTTCGTAAGAACTCTTCTATTTCCATTGATAATGTGCTTTGAATCATAATCTTCTTAGTATTAGTCAATTATGTGATAAGAACAATAAAGTTATATTTGACTAAAAACATTATCTAGTTGAAAATATGGATTAAAAGAAAACCATACTAATAGGACATAGAGTTAACAATGTCTATGTTATTGATTTAGATAATGTCCCTTCTACTAACTTAAAATGTTTGATCATGTCAATAACGAAAGTTAGTTATGGCATAGAAAACTTGGTCATGCTAGTTGTCACACCCCAAAATCTCTGGAGTGGGACCAGCATAGGACACGAGGAAAATCCTCAAACCTACAAGCCTACACTGGATGGAAATTCAATACCATGTTGATATCTATGCAAATTTCCACCACATACATAATAAATTTGCCTTTTTATAAAAACAAGTAGTTTATACAAAACAAAGAGTTTTGTAGAAATTTTGGCAGAACCTACCTATTAAATAGGACATTTCGAAATTTCTACAACATCCTATCAGGCAACAAATATCTATATAAGAAAGTTTCGCTCTTACCAGAACACCCCAGTACAGCATACATCAATTTACAACAATGGGGAAAGTTCACGTGGTCACTATAAAATCCCAAAATTACAAAACAATGGCTATCACCCTAACTATATACATCCCAAAAAGAATGAGCCATATACATCAAAACAAGATCCCACAAATCCCAAGCGAGATCACTAAAAGAAGTCCCATCACTGCTCCGCTACCCTTGAGAATTCACCAGCTTCCCTATTTGTGACAAAATATTTCCAGCAGATAACACCCCAAAAATCAGTAATAAAATTACATATATAAATTTCAATTAAACACAATCAATATTTGAATGAAATGGAATAACACTCAAAATTACAAATAAACACTGTTACAAATAAACCCATCAGTTAGTTAATGCATATTTCAAGATATTGAATTTAAGATGCCTTGCACGAGAAAATCAATAAGTTTTTTAGTATTGTTTAAGGGGAAGGACTACTATGGACTAATTCGGTGTGGCACACAGCCACAAGGGCAAATCACAATAGGCGAGGACACATAATCCTCAAGGACAAATAACTAACAGGCTTGAGGTTATAACTCACGAAAGTTTATCATTCATCAGTCCGCGTGTGATGGCCGTTACACTAGGCTAGCACCTTCATTAACCCTACTACCTGGGTAATTACCTAGGTGCACCAAGGGCTAACAGTACTGTTGTTGGCAGCTAGTGTCCTAACTAGTCCTTCCAAAGGTAATGGAAATAAAACAAGCATGTGTAAGGGAATATAACAAGTATGCATAAAATCAATTTGTGTTCAACATTAGTTTACCCGGTGGTTATTCATAACCGTATGCATAGGGTTTCTCAAAAGTCATTTTCAAATCGTACATGATGTCATCTAACATGTTAGAAAATCCCATCAACTTATAATTACAATTCCGATAAAATAAAGTCATGATAAAATCAAAATGGCGATTGTAAAACATTTCTAAATAATGAAAAGCGAAGCATATACGAAAAGTATTAGGGAGTACTATCTGTGCACCTCAGCACCGTTAATTACCAGCGACCTAATGTCTTCCCTTGGGTGACCGTCTCACCCTTAAGAGCTATCTACGCCAATTGAAAAGAAAGGAATTATTTCCTCTTCCTCTTCCCTCAACCAATTGTGGCATTAAGCACAAACTATAAGAAATCACCTCCTAGCATGGGATTTAACACTAAAGAGTCCTTCTACACTTATGGCTTACCACAATGGAAAACTAAGTCCCAATCACCTAACCCAACCAAAATTCCCTCTTAGGCATATTATCAAGCAACTATGAATTTTCCCATTTTCACCCATTCAATTCTCATTCCCTTGACTCTTTATAACTTCCATAAATTAGTTCTTCTAGCTTACTTAGACCATAGGCCATGTTTACACATCTCTAATCTCCCTAGAGAATTCACATACTTGCAAAAATTCAAGAAAAATATGAATTAATTCCAAATCATCATTCCTAACCAATCAACAATTTCTAAATATCCTAAATGTTGTCTTGAAGCTACTAATTACACCTTAAGTCTTAAAATTTTTAAAGTCCCTAAGAACCCTAAATCTCAACCAAATTAGGGGTTTCCATCACAAATTTGAATTCCATGTAATTAGCAGCAATTTATGGCCAAAAATGAGCTGGAATTAATAATATATAACAAAATTTGACTCAAAACTCACTAAATCTGAGCAAAAATGGCCAAGAAACACGTGACCGGTGACCTTGAGCTACCCGCCAGAAAATCTGCACAAACATTGGTCAACGGAGCTCAATGTCAGGTGGAAAATGCTGGCAAGGGGGAGAGGAGCAAAACCCACCCAAAAGACGACGAAAAGGAGGCTTATCAGAGCTCCTGTAGCATTGTGACTCTTAACTCTTTTTCAACAGAAATCGTGCCCTTCTCGTTAGAAAAATGATAGTTTCTAGCCGGTGACACACCGGCAACTCTCAAGGGGTGGTGAGGTGCAGCTCTGGCGAGGCAATGGGCAGCTTCAGTGACATTCCAAAGTTCAGCTTCTCTGTTGCCTCAGCTCGAAGGAGTACCAGGGAAGATGAGATAAAATGTTTAGGGGCATTTTCGTCTTTTCACGTTGGAAGGAGACACGTGTTTGCTCCTAAAAAAACAAGGGAAGTTGGAGAAGTCAAGTCTCAAACCCATGACCTCTTGAATATGCACATGGAGCCTGACCACCAAGCCAGCCTCAATCTCAGTGTATGGTTTCACTTGATAAAATATTATACCTTAGTCAAATTTCTTGCAAAATTTTCTCTCCTTTAATTTTTTTCATTAACTAATTTATTAATTATAATTTATCCCTCTAACCCTCATTAATTGGGTCATTACACTAGTATTAGTCTACTAAAGAAACTTGCTTGAAAGGATCTTGTAGTTGGATAGCCCAAATTGAAATTTGATAAAAACAAAATTTGTTATGCTTGTCAAAAAGAAAAACAAACTAAAAGTTCCTTCAAACCCAAAGGAATTGTTTACATAACTAGACCTGTACAATTACTTCACATGGATCTTTTTAGGCCATATAAGATAATGCATCTTCGAGGAAACTATTATGTACTTGTCATTGTAGATGATTACTCTATAATCTCTTGGACACTTTTCTTATCTCACAAGGATCACACCTTTATGTCTTTTCAGAAATTAGTACAATTTATTCAAAATGAACAAGGCATGACCATTGTTAAAATAAGAAGTAATTATGGTAGAGAATTTGAAAATAATTTGTTCATGGAATTCTGTGATGAAAATATAATTGAGCATAATTTCTCTATACCTAGAACACTATAACAAAATGGTGTTGTAGAAAGAAAGAATAGGGCTTTAGATGAAATGGGTAGAAAAATGCTTAATGAGAGGAATCTTCCTAAATATTTTTGGGCTAATGCAGTTAGTGTTGCATGTTATATTATAAATAAAGCCTTCATAAAACCAATTCTAAACAAAATTCCTTATGAACTATATAAAGGTAGAAAACTAAATATTTCACACCTTCATGTATTTGGCTGCAAATGTTATGGACATAACAATGGAAAAGACAATTTAGGTAAATTTGATGCAAAATCATATGAAGCAATCTTTTTAGGATACCCTAGCACTAGTAAGGCATTTAAAGTATATAATAAAAGAACCATGACAGTTGAAGAATCTATTCATGTGAATTTTCATGAATTTGACCCTCTTGAGCCAAGAAAGTTATCTTGTGAGAAAATTATAGTCAAACTTAATAATCTTACAATAAAAGATAAACAAGAAACTTAAGAGATCAAGAATGAAAGTGAATCCACTAAAATAGACTAACAACCCTCCTTGTAAGAAGAATCTAAACTAGTAAAAAAGGAAAATATTAATCAAAATCTTCCAAAGGCCTGGAACTTCAAGAAGGATCATCCATTAGAGCAAATAATTGGTGATGTCTTTAAAAAGGTAACAACTTAAACCTCTCTTAAAAATGTCTGCAATAATCAAGCATTCTTATCTCAAATTGAACCAAAAGGAATTAATGAAACAATGAAAGATGAATATTGGGTATTGGCTATGCAAGAAGTAAAAAAAATCAATTTGAAAGAAACCAAATATGAGAACTCGTTCCTAGACCTGGTAATCATCCTATCATTAGCACTAAATGAGGCTTTAAAAACAAGCTTGATGAATCTGGAATTGTCACTAGGAATAAAACTGGACTGGTTGGTAAAGGATACAATCAAGAAGAAGGAATTGATTATGATGTAAAATTTGCACTAGTGGCTAGACAAGAGGCAATTCACATGTTACTAGCCTTTGCATGTATGAATGATTACAAGTTGTATCAAATGGATATAAAGAGCATCTTTCTCAATGGTTACATCATGGAAAAAGTCTATGTTGAACAACCTCTAGGATTTGAGAATCTGTTTGCTAAAATCTATACACACAAGTGCATGTGATTATGATAAGTAATAAAAAGTGAGTAAGATATCATTCTCACGATGACTTAGATTTAATTCTTGACTGATAGTGTTATCAAACTTTTAAATCAGGTAAATGGATGGACCGTGTAATAACTTGACAATAATGTAAAATTGAGTAAACAAATAACTAAATGAATCTAGCACCTTGACTTCACCTCAAAGCGTAGTTACTTTGTATTGATAATTAGTTTTTCCTAAGTTATGAATTAGTTTACTAACCAAGGAATTCAACTGCTTATGAAGTTCTGTTGAATCATCATAAACCTAATTGGTTCCCCTAATTCACTATATTCTATGAAAGCTAGCTGAGAAGATAGTTGATGTAAAGCACTACCCTAATCATGGTTATCTAAGACAGTTAAATACTATCGTCTTAACTGCTAATTGTTATACTTACTACTCTTTAAGCATGAAAACAGAGATTATCTTCATCAAGTTCTTCATTTAAAGTTTCTCTTTCAATTTATCCTAAATGTCAATTCAATTTTAAGGTGATCAAGCTCAAAAAAGCATCAAAAGCATAATGAAAATAAGTAAACTGAATTCAGAACATCAATCACAAAATACTGTCATACAAAAGTAATTGCACAAAGGGTTTAGCAAAATACCAGATAAAACCAACTAGCCTCTAATGGGCATTAGTACAAATTCAGATTACAAAGAAAAGCAATAAAGAATACTTGAAGCAGAAGACGAGGGAGATATCCAGATAAGGAAAAACTCTATACAAAATCCTCACTCTAAAACCACCCCTCTCCTTAACAACTCTCAACTTAGATTTCTCCTCAAGTGATTTTTGCTCTTCTCTAAGCTTCTTATATACTTGTGTGCCTTGTTGCTTAACCTTAGGACCCTTTATATAGGCCTTAGAACCTTAAAAGTAGAGTATGGGTCGAGTATGGAGCCTTCAATCATTAGAGCAAATTAGGGTTTCTGGTAGTGCACACAGGAAAGGCATATTTAGTGCCTAGGTGCCAAATCTCTAGTTTTGTTGCTCGGGCACTGAGTTACTAGCACCTGGGTGCCATCTTTTTAGAAAGCATGGTGCCTGGATGTTAAATATCTGGTTTTGGTGCCAGGATAGTGGTTTTCTAGCGCTTGGGCATCATTTTTTGGAAAACTAGCACCCTAGCACTGGAATTTTGGTGCCTAGATACTATCTTTCAAGAAAACTGGCACCCTAATGCTGGAATTCTAACGCCTAGGCATTGTACTATTCATTAGCAAATTTCGAAGTGCACAATTAGCTCCCAAACACTGAATTTCTGAAGCCCAGTGTTGAGACTTTGAAATTGGTACCCAGGTGTTGGAATCTTCATTTTTCCTCCCTTCTTTGCTAATACTTTTTTGAATCTATTTCCTGTAAATTTATTACATTGAATGCTTAAATCTTTGCTTAATAATGGTCAAAGGTCCATTTTCAAGTTATAGATGAAATTTCTTTGCAATCACTGAGATTTTATTTATAAATTAAGTGTTTCTACTATCAATATTGTTCTAGATAACTTACTTTCAGAGTGTTATCAGAATTAAAAGCTTCCAAGCTGTGTATTCAAATTGAAAAAAACTCTATATGATCGTAAACAAGCACCAAGAGCTTGGTATGAAAGGCTAAGCTCATTTCTGATTGAAAATGGTTTCTCAAGAGGTAAGGTTGATACAACTTTATTTTTCAAAAAGAAAAGACATAATATTTTAATTGTTCAAATATATGTGGATTACATTATATTTAGTGCTTCTTATCAGATTTTACGTAAAGAATTTGCTGAAATGATGCCAAAAAAGTTTAAAAAGTCTATGATGGGGTAACTCACATTCTTCTTGGGCCTCCAAATCAAACAACAAAATAATGGAACATTTGTATGTCAATCCAAATATGTCAAACAATTGCTCAAGAAGTATAGATTTGAAAATATCAACATAAAGAACACTCATATGGGATAAATTGTAAATATGAACTCAAATGAGAAAGTTTAACCATATGACATCTCAAAATATAGAGGTTTGATTAAATCCCTTCTATATTTAACTGTAAGTAGCCCAGATATCATGTTTAGTGTATGCATATATGCCTATTTTCAAACTTGTCCTAAAGAATTTCATTAATACCTTGCTAGCACAATTGAAATGGGCTTGTAGTACCAAAAAAGGTCCACTAATGCTTTGGTAGCATATTAAAATGATGATTTTGCTGGTTGTAAAATCCACAGAAAAAGCACAAGTGGAACATGCTAATTTTTTGAAAATTCTCTTGTCTCTTATTTTAATAAGAAACAAAATAATGTGGCATTATCCATTGCTAAAGTTGAGTATATTACAGTTGGTAGTTGTTATGCTCAAATCCTCTAGATGAAGTAACAACTTAAGGATCTTTGTGTATGCCTTAAAGAAATACCAATCAAATGTGATAATACTAGTGCTATAAATCTTACCAAGAATCCCATAATGCATTCACGTTCTAAATACATTGAAATTCAATATTACTTCATTCGAGACCATGTCCAAAAGAAAGACGTTAGTCTTGCATTTGTTCAAATTGAATTTCAGCTTGCTAACATATTCACAAAACCTCTTCCAACTGAAAGATTTTGTTTTAAAAGGAAAACTTGGAATGGTTAATCCTAATTAATTATAAAAGTCAAAATTTAAATTGTTTTGTCGTTTGCTTTAAATGAATATTAACTCACTTAAACATTGAAGTGATCTCTAATTATTTTTGCAGGAAATCTATGTTTATTCATTGAGATATCACTTCTAATAGCATTATGTTGAAATGGAATTACTTTTATTTGGCTAGAAATCTAAGCTTAGAATAGGTCTATAGGATAAGGACTTGATATAAATTAAGAAAAATGGTCCAAAAATGAATATTTAAACACGTTAGACAAGGACTAGTCAACTACTTATGGTATAATAGTCAACTCCTGGCCCTTTGAAAGAGGCCAACAACATGGGGAGGCAAAAGCAATTGAATGGGAGCATTTTGTAAGGGAGCAATCAACTGCTAAGTGATGGCCAGTTGACTGGCATCTCTATATACTCTAACAGTCGACTGTGTGTGGTGAGCAATCAACTAAGAGGTTCCAGATGGTACCCTTTCAAGAGCATTTGAAGCCCTAATTTCTCATTATTTTCACTATTCTCCTTAGCAGACCGCTCTCCCTCTTACTTTCACTCAAAATTTTGACCTTCCCCTTGCCAAAATTTGGTGATTTCTCCTCCTATTTGCTTCAAATCACCAATTAAACATCACTCTCTAAGGTTTAATTAATTGAAATTAGAATTTCTCACATCTTTTTTCATCAAATCGCAACTCTCTAACAATCTTGACCCTCTCATATTTCTTGGTGACTAATGGCTGAGAGAACATCAAGCAAATGTCTAAGAACTAAGAATGTATCAAATGGATCCTCCTCAACACCTCCTCTACCCTTTCCTTCAAGAGAACAAGAGATCAAGTTTATGGAGACCTTCCAAAAGAGGAATGTTCTCCAAAGTATGTATCTAATATGAAATTTATTCAAGATGAAGGCTTTGCTCTCTTTGATCTCTTTAAGAGTATGAAATTGGATAAGTTATTGCATCTAAAGCATAATTATAGTCCTAAGGTGGTCAAGGAATTTTACTATAACCTCACATACAATTCCACAACTTATTTGATTACTACTGAGGTTAGAGGTACTAGGATCATATTTAGGGAAGAAACACGTGCTCAAATACTCAAACTCCCTATTCTAACTAGACACTACTTCACTAATAATCCAAACTCCCTTAAAACTGTTACTGCATACAAGCTAAAGGCTTTAAATAGGATCTCTGATGTACTTTTAGAGTAGCCCAACTTCTAGCTAAAAGCAAATGATCTATCATTGGAGAACAGATTATTACATTATGTCATAGCTCATTGTATGATCAATAAGTCAAGAAATTTTGCATATGTGAGTAAGTCAAAACTCTTTATGATGAAAAGCATATTGGATGGTAAGAGCTTCAGATTGACATGGTTGATACTTCATATGATGGTCTCCTATAAGAAGAAAAGAATCTCACCTTTATCCTTTGGCTCTATTATATCTGCCACACTTAAGCATTATAACATAGATCCATTTGAGGATGAAGTTGAGTCTCCTCAAGAAATTAAGTGGAATAACTTGGCCAAATTGGGCTTTACCAAGACTCCACGGGGGGAGTGGGTTAAGAAAACTCCTAGAACTTAGAGGCCTTCGGCTGGTCCTTTATCTATAGGTCCATCTGCATATTTTCTACCTCATCTATCAGCAAAAGAAGAAGAAAGTCCTTTAGGCCTAGCACCACCTTCACCTCTAGCACGTACGTATCATTCCCCTACACCTATGGAGGGTGTGATCATCTCAGAGGCTATCCTACTTGCTGATATCTGGGTACTCTATCAGAAAATGGATAATGTTAACCTTCAGATGTTGACACTTCATAAGATAACTGTTAACATGGATGCTCGAGTTCGATGCATAGAGAGTTTCTATGATAGGTCTCCATAAGCTAGGTTATCATAAAAAGAATAGAATAAGGACTAGGTGTTCACTTCCTATCTTTTTGATATGACAAAGGGGGATAGAAATAGGAATTGTTAGTTAGATAGTTTTCTTTACTCAGAGTTTATTTTAACTATTTACTTTATAACTACTTTGAGGTTAGAATCTAAATTTACCTTAAATCTAGTTGAATGAATGTGCTTGGATAAGTATTATTGATATTGTTAAATAAATATGTTGTGTTTGATATTATATACTTTAAGTGTACTAACTACTTAATGATATTGAAGAATTGAATGTTTTGGAAACTTTGAACACTGAAAGTAAACACCCTTAACAACTCAAAATTATCATTTTAATTTAAGGAATAATCATAATAACAAACACATATGCTTGAAAAACTTTCTTTTTGGAGAATTAACAATTTCATGTTTGTCATTATCAAAAAAGGGGAGATTGTTGAGTCTATTTACAGAAGATATTAAGGTTTTGATTATTACAAACTTCTGGTGAAAGTTTTTCAATGTAATACATAGGTTTTAGATCTTCTTTATTGTATAATCATGTCTTAAGAACCTTTGTAAGCAATATTGAGCTAATAAAATATGTTAAAGCTTGATTATATAATTGATTATAAGTCCTACAAGTTGAAAAAAATTGATTTTGGGAACTTTATATATTCCCAGTCGACTGACCTCTTGCCAGCTTGCTATCAGCTCTTGTCCTAGTTAATTAGGCTATTCCAAAAAATTCCTAATCGACTAGCCTCTTAGTGCCCGTCAACTGGTGTACCTCTGTATGGTCCCAGTCTATTGAGAACTCTTTGTAAGTTCTTAGTCAACTGGCCACCAACCAACAATTGACTGGCCACACCCAAGTCAAGCCCAATCAACTATCAGCCTTAAAACCATTCGATTAAAAGCTCTTTGAGAGACTAATTGACTGATCACTAGTCAGCAGTTGACTATTGAGTCTATATTTGAAATTTTAACAAGGGAATACAGGGAGTACTCAACTGGGCATAAAAGTTGACTAGGCAGTGGCAGAAAGACCATAATTAATTCACAACAGATATATTTTGAAAACTCTAACTTCCCTTTTACTCCCAACAGATCTATTGGACCTCTAACTATTTATACGCGACCTATGAACTCTAAACAAATAAGGAAAAACATTCAAGAGTGTTTATATCATAAGAATCATCTTCTTATCAGCTCTCTATTACATTAGTGCTTCATTGGTTTATATACTTTGCTTCTGAAAGTTTATTTCTTTGTAAATCATTCCTCTTTGAGAGTGAGAAGTTCAAAGAAGGATGTTCCTTGACAATTTCAAGCAAGAATGCTTGGATTGTGGAGGAGTGTCTCCATGGTTGTTGTATTTGGTTGTTGATATAATGAAAATCCCAAAAGGTTGTTTAGGGACTAGATGTAGGCTTGGGTATAAGCTGAATCAGGATAAATATCTATATCTACTTTATTCCTTTATCTTCTTAATACCATGCATTTATCATTTTCAAATTACATATTTATTTTGATTGATTCAAGTTTGAGAAACTATTTCAAGAACTTTTAAAGTTTGCAAATTATATATTACACCCAATTCATCCCCCTCTTGGGTACCAGCCTTACTCAACATTTTGTTCTTTTTCTTATCTGTTGCCTTTCCTTTCTCTTTCTCTTTTGTGTTCCTATTTTCAACTTACATCCTTTTCTATTTCCTCTTAAACTGCCATGTGACAACAACTTGAGGGGTAGGTCAACGCTACTAGCATACAACCTAAACTTGCCTCTATTCTCCTTCGCTTATGGTCGATAAAGAAAGCTTATTTTGTCGCAAGTTTTCTTTCAAATGGATCTGTAGTAGTTCTATATAGGGTATAGTGATAGGTTTAGGTAGCAATAAGCAACATAACATAATGATTTGGGATCCCCTTCTTATTCATTTTTTTTAATTTTGTTTTTATTACTATTATTTTGAGTTTTTGCTTAATTGTTTATTTAATTAATTTTTATTTTATTAGTGGATAAAAAAAAAGAAAAAATTTCTAATTTCCTTTTTTATTTTATTTTGTTGAATTCTTCATATTTAATTAGAAATTATTTTGTTTGTTATTATTTTCATCTTTTTTTTTGTTTGTTGGTCAATTAATTAATTAATCAATTAATTAATTAATTAATTAATTTTTATTTTCATTATTCTCATTTATTTATTTATAAGATATTGTGTTTACACATTAGTTGTAATTACCGAATGTTTTGTTATTTGTTACCGTATTAAACATACATTTTTCTTTCGTTCATCTTGTTAGGGATATTTTATTTATTAAAAGGTCATAAAATAAATTTAGATCCTTTAAAGTAATCATAAAATTTAAAATCATTTTTAGTAATTAATTGCATCTTATAGTCCTAAGTAAAATTTTTCCTAAATTCTATCCTATTCTATTTAACCAAAACGAAAAAAAGAACATATATTTTTTCTGTTAAATTTTTTTATTTTTTAGTCAATGTTAAAATGTTTTATTTTAATTTAAGTTAAACAAAAGTTCAAAATTCTGTTACATTTCTAGATTTCTAGTATATTCTCTTGCGAGTTGTAAAACCAACCCAACTTACGGGCCCGGGGCCCAAAAGGAAGATTAAAAATTGGAATTACAAAAATCATGGGAACATTTTGATTAGTTCTGGAATTTTCCACTTCATTCTCTTCGACTGAGCTATTAAAGTACTTCTTTCCGTCCTAAACGAGTAAGAGTTGCCTTAAACCCTACTCCAGAGTCGAGAGAGAAAGACGAGTTGATTCAGTTATGGCGATAATCTCTGATTTCCATGAGGACGAGCAGAATGAGTCTCAGGCTAAAGCATCTGCGTCGTCGTCTTCTTCGTCTTCACAACCGTCTTCCTTTAGTGCTAATTTTGATCCATCGAATCCAGTAGATTTTCTGGAGAAGGTCTTCGACTTCGTCGCCCAAGAAAGTGACTTCCTCGGCAAGGAGACAGCTGAGAAGGAGATCACATCGCTGGTGCGAGTGGTGGAGGAGAAGAAGAAGAAGAAGAGAGAGGAGCAGAGGGCCTCCGAGGAGAAGTTGAAAGCTGATAAAAGATTGAAGGAAGAGAAGGCTGAAGCAAAGCAAGAGAAGGAAGAAAAATTGGAGGATAAGAAGGAGGAGAGTGGCTTGAGAGGTAAGGATTAATGACTTTACATTTGCTTGCCCTATCATAGTTTCTTTGTTTCGTTCACTTTGATGCTGGATTTAATATATATGTTGATTTAATAATTTTTAGGTCTGTTAACGGTTTAAATGCTAGTTATTTAATTCCGAATTTATTTTTCTCCGTTTTGCTTTGGCCGATAATGTTGAAGATTTACGACAAAGATTAGGAAATAACAATACAGTAGGTCACTAGTTAGAAAGCTAATATCTGACATGTTATGAATTTTTAATTGAAAAATTTGCCCCTAGGTGTATGTTTAGTTGTTTTGTTGGTCACGGCACGATCTCTTTGGTTTGGTATTCAGGTTCCTATACATGCCAACTTCGTGAGTATTGTGTGTGAGAGATTGGGATGTGGGCTATGATGTACTTGTGAGCTGTTGAGATTAGTGATCAGTGATTATTTTAGCCTTTGGCTGGAAAACCATTTATTGCACCACGATCCATCCTATGCGAGATGCTAGATTATTGCTGTTGAGAGATTATATTGAGTGTTTTCTGATATTTATGTGTAAATTTGTCAATATTTTCCTTTCGACTCCTGAGTTATGGAGTTCCTTCCGTGTTATCTTGCTGAGTCGTTGTGAGTGGGAGACTTGAGGTATTAGCATTTCCTCCCATACAGTTGGCGATTCCTTGCTAAGATGCTGACAGCCAAGATCTCTTCTATATTTCTGTTGACTTTTAGTATGTTGTTTCAGCATTGAATTTTTCCTCCTGTTTCTATCTGGACAGTTCCTAACAAAGGTAACGGCCTGGATCTGGAGAAATATTCTTGGACTCAGACTCTCCAGGAAGTCAATGTCATTGTTCCAGTTCCAAGTGGAACCAAATCAAGGTTTGTTGTCTGTGAGATCAAGAAGAACCATCTTAAAGTTGGACTTAAGGGTCAGCCCCCAATTATTGATGTAAGTTTTTGCTCAAGTTCTGTAATCCTTGTCAAATGAAAAATGAAAATTCTTTTTGTGATGGATGTTCTGTTAATGTCGTATCTTTTGGTTGTTCTTTTTGTTTTTTTTTTTTTTTTAATGACTTGACTATTGTTGATTTAAAACCTCTCAGGGGGAGCTACATAGCGCTGTCAAGCCTGATGACTGCTATTGGAGTATAGGTATTGTTTGAAGTTACCACAATTTTCAAGCATATGGATGGATGAGTTATCAAACATATGTTTGAAAGACCAAGCTTAAACCGTTCATAATGCACATGCACTGTGTCTATACATGAACTAGTTGGAAGTTGGGTGCTTGCAAGTGGTTTAAGGAGTGGCAAGCCTTAGTAATTCATTGTTTGGAGTCATGTCCTCCTTGTATGTTACTAATCATGTTTAAGCGTGATTTTGCAGAGGATCAAAATGCAGTTTCCATACTTTTGACCAAGCATGATCAAATGAACTGGTGGAAGTGTTTGGTAAAAGGTGATCCTGAAATTGACACTCAAAAAGTTGAACCTGAGAACAGCAAACTCTCTGACCTAGATCCAGAGACACGACAGACTGTTGAAAAGATGATGGTAACAGATTGTTGATCTAATTGATTTTTCAAATTGTTATGTGAATTATTATTATTATTGTTCCTTAAAATCCTTGTGTACAGTGTATACTAGTGGATCCATTTACTGGAGTTAGAAAGTGTAAAAAATTATGTCATATCTGATACGCTATGCTTTTACTGGAGTTGCAAGTGCTAGTCTTGTCTCATAGGTTTGAAAGGGTTGACCTATTGAATATAGTTTGGATATATCTTGAGCTGACAGTGATTAGGATTTCAGAGTTTCAAGGTTATATGGTTAATCATTTTCTTGTACTGTTGTACAGTTTGATCAGAGGCAGAAGTCTATGGGCCTTCCTACCAGTGATGAGCTCCAGAAGCAGGAAATTTTGAAGAAATTTATGGCGGAGGTGAACACTTGATTCTTACCGACTCTTTATCATGCTTGAATTGAACCCTTTGCTTCACTGGTTGACTAATGCGTACTTGTACTGTCTTGCAGCATCCGGAGATGGACTTCTCAAGAGCTAAAATATCATAAAATGTTGTGCTGCTCTTGGTATAATTTTGTTGTCTGGTGTCACATACTTGCTATCCAGCCCTCTTCCTGTATTGGTGGTTCCTTGGTTGCTATTTTCTGTATTCCATACTATCTCTCTTTGGGTTAAGAACGATGAAACTGTTCATAAATTTTGTGGATAAGAAGATTCTTAGTGAGTTTATATGAAATATTGCTTTGCATTGGATTTAGTTTGGGATTGTTTTGCCCGAGTATTCCTTCTCTGTGACGCGTGGGCTAAGGTTAGATCTAACATGTAGGAACTGGGATCACTTGATAAGGGATAAATGTTTGCAACTATAAGTGTAAACATGGCAGATAGATAGGTCAAATGAATGGTTAACACACATGCCAAGTACAATTCTTTTTAGTAGGATTTACCATCTACCTGCATATAGATTGAATTGATAGATCGTGCTGAGCTAAGAATTTCTCAAGCTGCTTAAGTGCGTCCCTTTATTTTGGTTGGTCGGCAGCTCCGAAATCTGAAATAAATGAAAATCATAATGTTATTATATCCCTATATCTGACTTTGGCATTTGGGCTCTGATTTATCATTTCATTTTTATTTTAGTCTCTCACTTCTTTGAAAATCCTAATTGGTCTCAATCAAACTTTTTTCATTTTGGTGCCTGAAGTCAAACCCCTCGTCCAAAAATAGTATGTGGTACGTAATGATGAAATAAAAATTCAGTTTTTCCTCTATCATATGAGTCTCCATGAGGCCACTTTTTAATCATGTCAACATCTACATGGTCCTAGAACATTCCAACAATTTCAACATTGTCTTCGTTTAGCTACTCTCACCTATATCGTTTGGCAACTCTCGTGCGTTGATCCTTTTTGTTTTGTTGCCAACATCTCATAATTTATCCTGTATATTGCTATAGTTACGGTGTTTTTCTTTTGACATTTCTGTGCTACTTGTGCTTCGGTGCGAGATTTTTTGAGTTGTATATTTGTGTTTCTTTTCACGAGTTTCTTTGCACGATGTGAGGAATTTCATGGCTGTTATTAAATGGATATTAATTACACAAAGTATTATCAAATGGAAGATCTTTCCTATCGCTATTGATAGGGGTAGTAGGAGAAAATTAAATTTTATAATGTCATGTATAATCCTAATCGGGAGATATCAACACCAGTTTCGTCTTGCATAAACTCTTCTAGGCTTACAAAGCAAGTATGAAAATGAATAAAAAAAATGAGAGAAAAAAGAACAGTGAATAAGTGGGGAAAAAATGGTCAAATAGTCATCTAACCATATTAGAAGAGGAAGAATGTGGAATTTCTTTTAACTATAGCAGTCAGAATTATAACCATTTGACGTATCATATGATTTTAAAAAATCATAAAACTATTTTAATCAATATAATATGTAATTTTTAGTGTGTCATAAATTAATATATTATAAAATGTATATATATATATATATATATATATATGTTCGTTTAGATATTTTTTATGCGAAAATAGATTTATATAAAATGAATTAAAAAGAGTAAATTACCTATTAAAATTGTCTATAGTAAAATAGCAAAGTTTATATCTAGGAAAAAATTTAAATACTAATTTTCATCCTTAGTTTTATATCTTCCATTTTCCTCTAGTTTTATTGTCCACGTTTTCCTTCATTTTTCAAACTGTTGTTATTTTTAATAATTTTCATTTTTCTTCATACTTACTATGTGTGGCAATATAGTTAGGGTTGTTTTTTAGTAGAATTTAGGTAAGACAAAAAATGTGTTGATTCCTCCTTACATAATATTGGAGGGCTTGGATTATACATGACATTATAAAATTTGGTTTTCTCTTCATCAATTCCCAATTTCTTTGCTATCAATATAGGAAAGATTTTTTACTAAACAATACTTCGTATAATTAATATCCACTTAATCACATTTATGGAACTCCCTACATCATGCCTAGGGACTAGTGAAAAGAAGCCAAAGTTACAAATATGCAACTTCAAAAGTCCCACACCAAAGCATAAGTCAGTGCAAAGACGTTAGAGCAAAATGCTGGCAAGATGACGACAAAGAAGATAAATGGCGAGATGATGGCAGCAAAGAGGACCAACTCACGAAAGATGTAAGATGAGATAGGTAGAGGAATTGGACAAAGATAGTGTTAGGAGGTTGGGTTGGGTTGCTTTAAGGTCATATGGATGCTAATGTGGCTAAGGAGCGACTACATAAAGGCTGATGTGGTGGAGATGTTACAAATTTTTCACATCATCGCTTAACATGACATGTAAGCACTAAATGTACCAAGTTGTTGTTAATTGAAGGATTAGAACGAAAGGTGTTTAACATTAATCAAATGTCATGTAATTTGTATTGATTTTTATTTACAGTATTTCAATGAATTTGCAAACTATTTTAATTTTTTCAAAAATTAAATAAGAGTATTTCTAAAATTTTAATATATGGAAAATTTAAAAATTATATTTTAATATTTTTATGCTCTAAATTATTATGATCATTTGTTTTATTTTTTTATTATTTTTATTATTTTTATTTCACCAAATATTGTATTCTAAAGGTTGCTTCGTTATCATTCTCCAAACGTAGCGTTTGATGTGTGACACAGGTGGAATGAGATTGTTTTCGTGAATTATTAATCTTTGTTTTAGTCCGGTTTTTAATTTTCCTTTACAGCTGGGATGATTTGTTTGGCAATCGAATGTGACAGGAGGTCCAGCTCAGTGGGGATATCAGCTGAGAACCATATTTAAGCCTCATGGTGACGAAATTCACTATGCGTAGCAATAAAAGTCAGCTAGTTTCAATGACAAATTAATACTAATTTCCCACTCAGAATATGAAGACCTCCACATATGGATAGCATAGATGATCATATATATTTTACGTTCTATGTTTGAATTTGCACTCAAAATAAAAGTCAGCTAGTTTGAATGACAAATTAATACCATCCAATTTATTTGTTCGTATATTATACGGATTTAGGGTTTAGAAAAAATTAATTTGTAATATTATATATTAATACATTTTAAATTAATGAATTCATTGAGAGTGCTTCATTATAAAATATTTTTTTAATGTATGAAGCAGTTTTTATTATTGTTCTTTTTGAAAAATTTTAAAATATCATAAATTGATAAAATCACATTTGACTCTACTTTTAACTTTAAATTATTTAAACAGTTGAATAAGTCATTTAATCATATATTATTTTTTCTTACTTTAATTTTAAACTATGCTAAGTTATATTTATAATCCCTTATTATAAAGTTTAAGAGATATTAATTGATTAATTTATTTTTTTTATTGACTTTAAAAACTATTTAAACTTTAAATAATTTTTAATCTAAGAGATAGTTAATTAATTCATTAATTTTCTTATTTATTCTAAAAAAAATTAAACTTCGAAGAATTTACGATTTAAGATGTTATAAATTAATTCATTAATTAATTATTTTATAATTTTTCTCATTGACAATGAAAAATTTATTTATTTTTTCATTAATTTAAAAAAAAGTATTTAAAAAGTAATTAATTAATTATTTCATATTTTTTTTTTCATTGAATTTGGAGAATTTACTCATTTCAAAAAATTTTCTATACATGTATTAGAAAGGTGGCTTTAAAAACTATTCAAAATTTAAAGAATTTTTAATTTAAGATATAGTTAATTAATTTATTATTTTTTTTATTCACTCCAAAAAATTTTCAAACTTTGAAGAATTTACGATTTAAGAGTCACTTAATTAATTTATTAATATATTACTTCATAATTTTTCTTGTTAACAACAAAAAATTCGTTAATTTTATTGTTAATAATAAAAATTCAAACAATTATTGATTTAAGAAAAAGTTAATTAATCAATTAATTAATTACTTTATAATTTTTCTCTTTGATTACAAAGAATTTACACATTTTTAAACAATTTCTACACACGTATTAGAAAAGTAAAAAGTTATCATATGAAGAATTGGAGATTTGATCAACTGAGACTTCTTATCAATCAAAATAACTCTTACATTAAAAGGAGTCTACTTATACTTAATAAATTTGACGCACTCAAAGTCTAAAGACCTTCACATAGATGATCCTATATATTATATATTCTATGTTTGGATTTGAAAAGAACAAGTGTGAAAAAAGAAATATATAATAAGTTATAAATAATAGTTTAAAATTTAAATTTAAAAAGTTTAAAGGGGTGATTATTACGTTTCTCTTTGGGTTGTTCATAGCAAATAATACTTATAAAGATTAGGTATGTAAGTAAAATATAACGATATATTAAATAAAATTTAATGACAATAAATAAATTAAAATTGATTTTACTAATCAACTAATAATAATAATAAATTTTTATGAACTAATTTTATTAAAATAAAATTATTTGTTGAGCCCACTAACAGAAAAAATATTAATAAAATATAGTGAAATTAATCAATAAGTATCTATTATTATTATTAGTATTAATTAATTAATTAATACAATTTATAGGTTAGTAAAACCCAATAAAAAAATTCTGAAACTATAAAAGTCTAATTATGAATTTTTAAACTATATAAATCAAATTAAATTTTGAGTGAAATTACAGAGAACAAGAGAATAATTTAACTCTCAGCTTAAATATTTTACCATGTAATCAACAATGCTCGACTGTGTGTAAGGCCACAGGAGCCATGTGCAAGTGATCTTCTCATAGGTCAATTAGCTATACCTCTGAACTATACATTTCCAAACCTAATTAGTTCCCAACTTTGCAAAAGTGGGTGCATAATTAGGTAACTCACAGACACTAAAGCAACGCCTTCCTTGTCCCTGCTTTTAGCCTCGCGACAATATGTCCCAAAATTATTGGATTCCCACTCATTATATAACGAAAATCGAGCCTGTCCAAATTCCAAAAATGAATAATATCCTTAATTTTTTTCTTTTTTTGAAAAGTAAAATTATTCAAAAGAGTAATGTAGTTACACATTCCAATTTGCTTTTTGTTTTGGAATTGATAACTACGAGTTCGGCGTGTTGTTTCTGCGAAGGGCATGTGGAGGGCTATTGGGCCTTCTGGGCCCATTGCTTGGAATAATGTTTACTTGGCGTGCTTGACATTGGACAGCTCTGGAAGTGAAGAAGCAGGACAAGAAAACACAAGCTTCCACTCTCCCTCTTCACATGGCGACGCGTGTCATAATATGCCACGTCGGTCACTTTCGCCTTCCTCCTTTCAACAGAAAGGTGCATAGATGGCACCTCCACCCTTTGTCCCCTTCTGGGGCAAGCTTCTTGCTTTAAATATACCCATTAATATTTTAATATCTTATTTTTCTTTTTTAAATAATTATTTTCCCCCTTCTTTTAATTTACACAAGATAATCATGGCATGGTGATGTCAATTGGCTGTTGTTACAGTTGATTTAATTTACAAAGGGGGGTTTTTAATCGTGGAATTCATGGTTAATTAGTACTAAAAATAACATAATTTTTCAGAGGGAAATATGGAGACGATGGAAGTCACTTTCGACCAATTTGTGCTAAAAAACAAATTAAAAATTGAGAGATTGTAAGTGACGAAATGCATGAGGCCATGATTGCATATGGGGCTTCCATAAGTGGGAAAGTGGGAACTGGGAACTAAACCAATAACACAGGAGGAGCTTCTTCAACAATTATCAGCCCTGAGTTTGACACTGACCTACTTTTTCACTTTCTACAGAGTTTTCCATTTTCATTATTATTATTATTATATTCGATAAAGGCCAATAATTTCATTTTATTTTTATAATTAGTGGCTTTAGAGCACTCATGCACTGTTATTGTTCTCTGTACACACATGCATGCATTAGTGGAAGACCACCCACCTGAATTGCTGATTTCAAATCATTTCATTTGACTTCTCAAGTGTTATTAATTAAATAAAAATTTCAATTATTTTTTTAATTATTATATACATATGGCATTTTGGGGGAGCTAGTATAATTAAAAAATGGACCATTTTAAACTTTCACTTTTTATTTTTTAGTCATTTTAGTCTCTCCAAAATTTTAAGTATCAAAAAAGTCTCTTAAAAATCATAAATCTGCAAAAGATGACAAAGGGTCCATTTTAATCCGTCCACAGAAAAATTACTTTTATAAGGTTCATGATTTTCAAAAGACTTTTTTTGGCACATGAATTTTTTAAGGATCAAAATGATAAAAAAAAAAACAAGAAGTGAATGACTATAATGATTATTTTCTCTAGTATAATCAATAAAGACTCTTTTGGCCAGATAATGAGTAAAGAATTGGAATACATATAATTATGTTAAAAATTAAGGTGAAAATTTTAAAATTAGTTGCTAAATTAAAGTATCAATTCTACTCCGCTTTTATCCTACAATTTTCCTTTTCATTGCATTTGACTTATATCATGCATCATAACTCCCTAGATTCTGATGAACGGTTAATTTTAAATAGAAAATTATGCGTATAATAAAATTTGGGAAATCATTTTCAAAACTTTATTATCCTTAATAATTGACAATCAAATCCGTGGCCACTATGAAAAATGAAAGGTGACGTTGGTTTTCCTCAACAAATATATATAAATGAGCACTCGAAAATAGGCAGAAAACGACACAAGTGTCTTTTAGAGCACGGTCGTATTGAGCAGACTTAGTATCGGGCACATGCAAAGGACGCGACATGAAATAATGAAGTTGTGCGCATTTTGGACGCCAACATAGTTTGGCCCATTATCGTTGGTCCTTGAAATACCTTACTTTTAAAATCTAAATGAGCCACCATTTTGCAAATAATTTGACCAAAAAGTCGTGTAATTAAGTGAATGATTAATGACCAATTATAGATGAAGCAATAATTGCATGATTGATTTATACGTGATATTCATAGTTTTACGGAAAAGTCAAGAGAGACATTGAGTAAAATTGGGAGTAAAATTGAAATAAATGTCCAAATTCAGCAGGACATGTCAAGGTGGACATGTGTTCGATGTGATATGGCATGCCAGCGTGCCACTTGTCTCTGGTATTTTTGGCATCTTTTGAAGCACAAGTGGATTTTGTCACTCACATAGTACATGTCATTCTTCATTTTGTGCATCTCACCCACTTACTCTCCTTCTCTTTCTCTCATGGATTGCAATAAATGCATTCATATTTTATTTTTTTTAAATATTAAAAAAATTAAAATTTATGTATCATATGTGACTAATGTAATGTGAAAATGTTGATTTTTTTTTTATACATTTTAAGCTTAATATCTTTTTAGGAATATATTTTTAGGCATTAAAAAATATGAGACTTGGATTTGGATTTTTTATATTTGAGAATTTAAGTTTATTACCTTTAAAAATATTTAAGCTATCAAATTTTTATATTTAAATTTTAATAAATATTATATAAATTTTATTTAATGATCGAAATTTTATTAAATTCATTTACATTTTTATTTTCAACTTCATCAAGTCTATTTTTATATAAAGAATTGTTCATGTAAATTTAAATTGAGAAAAGGTGCAATTAAATATAAATATTTTAAAGTTATTTAATATAATAAATATAAAACTTAAAAATTTAAGTATTTTGTATGATTTGGATAACATAAAAATGTTGATAACTTTATATATGTTTAACATAAATTTTTATAAAAAAACTTCTAAGCGTTTAAAAGGGTAGGATACTCACGTACTGAATGTTACTTTAGGATATGTTTAGATAAAAGAGAAAATGTTGATTTTGATATTTTATTAAATTTCAATTTAATTTTTTTAAAAGATAAAGAGAGTAAATAAGATGTGAAAAAGTTATTCAATCTAAATTTGAGAAATAAGGTAAAAATAAACATTTTGCTGGCCTAATTTTCTTCGATTTTCTCCATCCAAAGTCCGAACATAAATTCAGAAATTTCAGATATGTCTTTCTGAATCTCATATTACTATAGCAGCATTGGATTAAGGGCCAACGCTAACACAAGCTCTACTAAATGAAACATTGAACGTTATGTAAGAAAATAAAGATAGTAAAATAAGTATGAAATTAAATGTTATGGATGGAGAAGGAAATTCTATATATGGAGGAACTGAAAAAATGAAGCACGTCAAGATTTTATCATCAAACCTTTGAAAGTAAGTATAGTTTTGGCAATAAGATCAAAAAAATGTATTCTTATATTCAATCATGCTAAATCTAATGACTTCATCTAATTATTACTTATAACATTTAAATACATCCAAGTTTCAATCATATGTGTGATGTTGACTCCTAAAGAAGAAGTGCATCATACAAGTGGCGCCGCAAAATCAAATTACAAACTAAACTGCGTCATTCTTTTATTTTCACATAGTTCTTGCTAAAATGGACATTTTGCTTTTTTCTTTTTACTATCTAAACTAGTAGAATGTATAATTAATTGTTTGTTCAATTTACATCCTCTACAATTAGTACTATATAGTTCGAGAAAGATAAACATATTACAGTTAATTTTTTTTTTATTCGCTTTTTATGTAGTAGTAATATAAATCTAAACAAACAAACAAAAAAAGCAAAAAAATAACACTAATTTGAAAATTAATTAATTGATTTTGCATTATATCAATTCAGGTTTAAATTAGTAAAATACAAAATTATTTATTTATTATATGATTGCTAATTAACTTGTAATGCAGTGAAAATATATATTTGACCTGTTATATATTTATATATGAAAATAAAAACAAAAAATAGTAAAAAAAATATTTTTAGTCCCTACTAATTACAACAATTTTATTTTTGTTTCTCATTTATTAAAATATTTAAAATAATTTTTTAATCATTAAAAAAATCACATTTAATCTTTTATTTATAAATTAAATATTAAATTTAATTTATCACATTTAAGGTTTTGTATTTAGTAAAAAAATTAAATTTAATAATTATCTGTAAAGTGAAGAATTAAATATAATATTTTTTAATAAATAGAAGACTATTTTAAACATTAAAAAAAACATAATTATAATTTTGTGACTAAAATGAAAGGATGTTATAGTTTGAAATGCGTGCTCTTTTATTCACCCCAATTTAAATGACGGCTCATGCTTTGTGTTGGACAAGTCTTTATGAAGAAATCCATGGGAGAGTCATATTTAGTGTGATAACACGTGAAATTTTGTCTTTTTATATGATATAATGATAGGTCCCATTAATCTCTACTGAGTTTGCCCACATTAATTGGGTCATGCCTTTGTCAAATGACGCACTTACAATCTTCATAAACAATATTAGTATCACTAATCATTCTGTCTCCTTGCATTCAAATCAACACCTCCATTATACTCCTCCTCCTATTTTGACTTCCATTACATACAAATCTTTCAGTTCAGTATCAAAATGCAGAACAAAACAAGTTTTCCGATGTTGGTTTGGGGCTTATTAATCAATCAAGCATTGGCTTGAGAGGATGCACTCATGTTTTGGCATTTGGGTAAAGCAAATTACGTCAATTAGGTTTCATTTTCCACCAGTCGAAAGCTGATTTAGATTTTTCGTGTTTGAAAATTTTAAATATAAAAATAATTAATAAGATTATATATTTTAAATTTAAAAAATATAAATGCAAGAATTGGAGGCCCCTGTCAGACTCAGAACCCTACTTTCTCTCACCCATTACACGCGGGAGAATCCAAAAAGTGCCTTCAAGTAAGGCCCTATGAGCCATAAGGCAGGGTGAGTGGGGCCCATTTTCCAAGATAATTCCAAATACAACTCCTCTCTACAAGGAAAAACGCACTACCAGACATTTCCCTCCAGCTGTTTTTGGCAACCCCTATCTTTTTCAATTTTTTTATTTTCTTTTTCTCTTTTTCCCATTTTTTTAATTTCAGTTCACTCATCGGCCAAGAATTTTTTAAAAGATATGAAAATTTTACAACCCTGATCGCTAAGGCATTCATGGCCTTATATTAATCAAAGCAATTTGTTGTATTCATTTTGTGTCCTAGCATCTTGGTGCCTTACAATGAGACTATATATATATATATATATATATATTTTTTTTTTTTTTTCAATTTTCTTTTTTATTTTTACCTAGAGACATTCTCAGTATTACAAATTACAACAAAATTAATCACAGCCCTTCACTAAAAAATTTAAAATTTTAATTTAAAATAAAACTTTACGCCCTAAAACCCTCAATTGATAAAATAAATCGGAATTTAGAGCCAAATATGAGCTAGCAACCAAAGTTGGATGCTGAGAATTAATGGTGTTATATTAGATGCTAGTTAAGACTCTTTTTTTTTTCTTTATTAATGGTACCTCTAATCAAAGTCAACAATGTTCAATAAAAAGCCGATCAAATTTTGCACTCAACGGAGTTGGCGTCCAATCTCTGCCTCAATGATTCTACACTGATGTTTGATCCCACTGATCTTCATTCCCAGATTCCACACTAATTAAAAATTACTAATTAGTTATAATATATTTATATAGTGATTAATTTTATGTATCAGTCTTAAGGAAATTATTTATTTAATTTTTTAATTTTTTAGATAATTATATTAAAAATAATATATAAATTTAATTAGTGTACCAAAATTTTTTTACCAAAAGAAGTAATAAAGGGACCAACACAGGTGGTGAGCACAAAGTGAACCATTTTCCACGAAAGAGATAGAGAACCAAAGACAGACATAATGTGCGTGCGTTCATTCTCTGTCTCCTCACACCACCTATGTGAGGCTTCCAAATGGTGCGATATGGAAGAATCCACGTGTAATGATTCCATTGGATCGATGTTATCACAGTGTTTGCCATGAAGTAGACATCTATATGAGCTTTGTGGCTGAAGACGAAGAAGTACTAGTACTGTTTATTAAAAAAAAAAAGTACTAGTACTTGAAAATGCTTTATGTGAAGTAGGCTCCTAGAGATTTTATGTATTCTCTTTTTCACAAAATTTTCCTTTTTTTGCCTTATGTAGGAATTTAAGGTTATATACTCTTGTCTTTGAACTATATTGAAGTGAAAAATTCCCATAACTTCTCATTGGCATTACTGAAAAAGGAGAAAGAAAAATTATAAAGGTAAAGAGAAGGCATATACACATCCCTTTCCTTTATTTTTTTTCTTTCGTTTTAAAAAAAATAAAATAGGTGTGGTTGAAATTCGTCAGGTTAACTTTACAGCCCATCTTCAAATTCTTTTCAGGCTCTCTTAATGTCAATCTTAAAAGCTATTTGACTTTGATATTTTATGATTATTTTATGCTTATGAAATCGATATAACTGGCTTTTCTGTTTTTCTTAATATTATTAAAGTCATCTAAGAATGCGACTTTAATTTTAAAATTTATATGAACAAGAAAGTCATCCTCAAACCATCATAACCTACTTTCTCTTGTAAAAAGAATTAATTATAATATTAATATATGATTTACTGTGGGTTGACATTCGACATTTCTTCATCTCTACTAAAAAAAAAAAAAACTAACCTCTTTCTTTCTTAATAACAAAGGAATAATTGAATCAAACATTTCACTGAAGCTTCAACATGAACCCAGGTGAGGAAAAAAGAACAATAATAAAAGGCTTACTTTTGGGTATTTTCATTCACGTAACTTGGACTTATATTCTTTTCTTTAATGCTTTTAGTTTGAGAAAGTGACAAACATTATATTGACACTTTCTAAAACTATCGTTTGTGAATCAACCCAATTTGCGAATGTGGAAGAACAGAGACTCCACATTCACCGAGAATTTGAATAATCTGACACCAATTTCCAATTCAGAATCTATCTTTTCAAGTTGATTTTACAGCTAACCCTATTGAATCTATTATTTAATATATTTATTTATTTTAATCTTCTTATTATATAATAAAGAGAAATTTTCTTTAGTGATACCGATCGATACTAGCTAAGCTAACCTAGCATTTTAAGAGAGAGCCTAGAAGAGATTAAAGGGACCTCTAATATTACTACGCCTAACAAAAGTATTAACGAGATAACGTATTTTATACGTAATAACAAATTCTGAATCCAAATATTATCTCTATTTGTACTTTAATAATTAATATAATCATAAATCGCATAACGTCTTCATAATCTAAAACCAGCTAAGCATGGTACCTGTTTTTGAGTAGAACCCACAAGGACATCTTATCTTATCGGACATATGAAAAGGACTTCATCTTTTGTAACTGCCTGGGATTATAAATTAATATATATAGTCGGCAAGCTATGATTACTATGATCGGATACTTCTTGATTATGTATTGAATTATGATACGTAAAAATCTATATTTTATACGTCTACTAATTCCTTTTTCTTTTATACTATGGCAATTAAATTTGCAAATAATTTTTGTAAAAGTAAATTTCTCGTTCTATGTTTGTGATTTTAACTTCAATGGCCAAGAGCGTGAAAAGCCAAGTATCATCAATAACTTGAGTGGTCCAAAAAACATTTATCTCTCATGTCTCCACTGATGAGGTCTAATTAGCAAACTTATAACAAAATTAATCAAATAATTTTTGTAATCCTTTGACGAATGAAATTAAAGTTATTTTTCACATATTTATATTTTCTTCAATAACATGATGACATTTGGAAAATATATATTTTTTCCATAGAACTTGTCCTGTTTTATCCTTTAGCTGATAACGAATATATTTGAATGAAAACTGAAATAAGGAAAAAGAATAAATATTTTATGAATTTTGCTAACAAGTACCTTAATAGCACTAATTAAAAATTATTTATTGCACATAATAAATAAATTTTCATCAATAAAATCAATCCAAGATCATTTATTGTACTAATTACTAATAATAATAAATACTTGTAAATTAATTTTATTGGTTAAGATTAATTTATTATAAATCATAAATTCTCATTAACTAGTGTACTTATGACACTGGTTAGCATAACTCATATTTTATTGTACAACCAGACCATATCTATAAATCCAAAAAATTAATGGAGCTATAGAAGTAGTGGAGGATCAATCAGTACACAGATTTTCAAGTAATGTTGGGTGGGCATTAAACTAAACAAATTATGAAGAGGCATAGAAATTAGTTGTTATTGGGTGAAGCAACTTTAGGAATGCCATTTTGGGAGAATTCTGCTTTATTTGATAGAGAGCAATAAGGAAGAAGCTAGAACACATATTTGGGAGGAAAAAAAACAAAAAGAAAGAAACAAGAAGAACTACTTTGCATGTTAATGCTTTATTATTTGAGCACATGATGGAAGGAATCGCATATTCCATATTCTTGCAATTCATAAAGCTAATTGAAGTGTTATATTTTTAATAATGTTATGCGTGCATGTGAGAAGAAAATCACATCACGGCTTCTCCAAGTACTCCGTTGCTCAATGCTTGTGGTATGAACTTGATATTCTAAATTAAGTAATTAAGATACTGTTAAGTATTAGGATTTAGGATAACTCTTTGTACTAACTCGAAATTGAGTTCAATTCTTTGGATAGCACTTAAAAGGTTGCTTTGTTTATCTCTCTTACCCAAAACAATTAGACAGATGTTGTAAAATCGAGAACGGATCTTCTTCAATAGTAATTAGAGCCATTATTTTAAATTTAACAGATATAAAAAATAAAATAAAATATAAAAATAAATATTTTAAAAAATAATAAAGATAAAATATATTAAAATTTTAAATTTTACTTAAAATAATTAAGTTTCATTAAATTATTGTAAGATATATAAAATAAATTATTAAATACTAAAAATTATTTTGTAAGATGTTAAAAATTATTCTATTTTGTAATAATAAAAGATTATATTAAAATAAAATATCTTTACTAAAAAATCTATAGTAATATCTAAAAGTATTAATTCAAATCTAATGACTCTAGATTTAATAGATATAAAAAATATTTTAAAATATAATAATAAATATTTTTAAAAATAAGATATATTAAAATTTTAAATTCTATTTAAAATAATTCAATCTATTTAAATTATATTGTGAAATATATAAAATAAATTATAAAATATTAAAAATTATTTTATAAGATACTAAAAATTATTTTTTTAATAATAAAATATTATATTTTATTACTTTTAAAAATATTTATTTTTATATTTAATTTTTTTTATATCTATTAAATTTAAAACCATTAATCTATATCGAATAGCTCCAATAATTTCATGGAGATCTAGCATCAACCTCTTGTAAAATCTCGAGCATTTATTTGTGTTCGGGACAGTCTAGTGTATATTATTATTATTAGCGGACAAAACGGTCGTGTTTAGAACGTAAAACGCAATGTGTTATAGCAGAGGAGGACCTGTGCACCGAATACGCGTTATTTCACCGTGACTCACACACCCTTTTAGGGTTATTAATGACAAATTTTTTAATACAGCAAAAGTGTAATTTGATCAACTCGTTCTTTGATATGATGAAAATTGATGTCGCTGGATGGTTATAAATAATATCGAATATTAGTAAATTTAGTCATATATAATCAAATACATTTAATTTAACTTTAGTCGAATTGGATTAGAATAAATAATTGGTTTTGAGAAAATTATAATAAGATTTCGAAAAATCAACAATAAATATGTATTTTTATTTCAATTATAAATATTGTTTCTAACAAAAATGTAAGTGGAAAAGAAGACTTAAGGAATTGAGACTTTAGAGATTAGGTTAAATATTACATTTTTCAAACATATTTTAAATATTAATTTATAAAAAATTTATAAATTAAATAATTTTTATATATTATATAATTTCAATGAATTGGTTCCATTTACTGTAATTAAATGTCTAACGTAGACATTTAGTATTGGATCGATTTAGTTGAATTGGATGAATTTGAAATTAAATTTAACTAAATTTAAAGAGGTTATAACTAAAAATAATAAATGAGAAGAAAGGGAAGGGGAAAATATAGCTACATGGTGACTCCTATCTTATTTGTTTGAAAAAAATTTGTCCTTAAAATTTCTCTAAATGAAAAAAACTAAAATTATAAAATAGCGACACTTTAAAAAAAATTTTAAAACGTAGTGAAAAATTCTTTAGTCTCTCCCTCTCATTACAAAATCTTTAAATTAGAAATAAAATATTTTCTCAATGCCCTTTTTCCTTCATCCAAATATAATCCATAAAAATTGACAATGTATGAACACGTGTTTTGTCTAAATTCATTTATTTTGAAATATCTTAAATTTTAAAATCATTTTAGATTATTTAAACATTCATTTTTTTCACTTCGAAAAACCAATTATGGATTTTAAGATCCTATTCTAAAACTATTTTATTACATATTTTAAAAATTTTAGAACAAAATCTTTCATACTAAAAAAATTAAGCTCCAAAAATTTTAAAATAATTTGTGATTTATAATTATAATTCTTTAAAGAAAAAATTGGGGAGGGCTAAAAAGACTGCCCTTGAAGACGAACTACGCTTATCAAGCGCTATGGGTGCGCGTGGGCGTTGAGAATAGCTCAATACTGCGTACCGATGAGTGATGATCACTGTCCCGTCCACCAACATGTCCTCAGAAATTGGCTTGGTGCAATTAATCTTTGCTACAATTTGCAAATAAAATAATACAAAAACTATTTCTTGTCCATTTAAATAAGTTTTTATTTTTCTGAAAGACAGTGACAAGAGAGTTGGGGGGGACACTGGCACACTGCATTATAATTTGATTGTGTCCCTTTCCCACCTTGTCCTTTTTCAATACATTCTTACATCATCCTTGCCCAAGTACTATTTGTTTTTTTGGCAAGTTCCTTCCTTAAAATAACTTTATTGTGTTCTCTAATTTAATTACTACCCCTGTTTGCTCCCAAGATATTTATAAATTATGAATTCTCTCCCTGCTTGCTCCTAATTCATCAAAGCTCATACCCAACACAAAACACCCAAACGCTACATGACACACTCTCTCTCCTCTTCTGCATTTTGCTGCGCTCCCTTTTAGTGCCACTGTGCTTCCTTCTCTTCCTTCTTCCTCTGCTTTTCCTCGGTTTTTCTGTGGCGGTTATCACTGTTCCGTCGCCTCTTCATTGAAGCTATCGGTTCCCAGAGACTGTTTCTTTCCTGGAGAAATGTATGCAGCGACTGGCCTTCTGTTCCCATATTTCCAGAATTTCTCTCATGAGCTTCAACAACTCGACGAGTACTGCAACACCCAGAAGCCCAATGCTTCAATGGTACCCTCTTTTTCAGTTCTGTTTGTTTATTTTGGAATTAAACTATGCTTACGTCTGACTGTCCGCTTAATTATTTTAGTCCGTTGTTTGTTTTATTGGTAGTTTGTAGTTTCTTACCTGATCGATGACATCGATGAGGAGAAGAAGAATGATACCAAATTGAATTCTGGAAACGATTTCGCTTATAATCTGTGTTTGTTCATCCTTTTTTCCACCTTCCCTTCTGAATGTTTTCTCATAGCGCAAGTGGAAACAGCTGGAGTTGGCTTTATATGTTGGATCTGGAAAAGCATGAGAATGGGAAAGATGTATATAGAGTATAAACGGAAAAGAAATTTCGTTGTGATAGTGCCGTGTTCTATAATCTTTCTTCCGTTTCTTTTTTAATTTCTGGTGTGAACTCTCGGTGGGGTTCGTCTTTCTGTGCCGCACTGTAGGAGATTAAAGAGGAAAAAGTCCTTTTATTCGCTTTTTCTTTATAGTAAGAAAAAAGTTGGAGGAAAGGGGGTGGTTAATGCTCAACTTAATCATTTCTTCAATGTTTGTCGGGTACCAAAAATAGTTGTAGAAATGAGAAAATCATGCTTTATTACTTCTATTTCTGCTCATGCTCATGATTAAAGTAAATTGTTTCTGCATGATTAAAGTAGGTTGTTTCTACATGCAATGGCTTGGTGTTTTGGTCATTGGAAGTGAAACTACGTTTTTGAGGCAACGGCTTTCGTGCCTTTGTGATCAGTCGAGGTATAATACAGTTAAGAAATTTTGATGAACATATTCGTTTTCTCTAAAATTACTTACTGAAACGGGGTTCCTCTGTACTGTATACCAAAATTAATCTTTTGGGTATTCATAAAAAAAGTTGAATCTATATTCTCCAGCTGAGTTGTAGTCAAAGTCATTCTGAATTGGATGTCTTTCAGTATCAGCTTTTTCTGGTGAAGCATGGGCTATAAATGTGCAATCTTCTACTCATATTTCTGGAATACCAATTTAAATTAAATAAGCTTAATCTAGTTAGCCTGTCCTTTCCCATTGTATATGGATTGATTTGTACCGAATAAAAAGCTAGAAAGTCCCTGTCTTCTTTAGCTTTTGTCATTTAACTTTTTTATTTTTTGGTGGTTCGAAGTACGGCTTGTTCGTCGATATGTAAATCTTTAACTTGTTCTTATAATTTAAATTGATTTGTTTACATAGTATAAAGTAAAAACCTTTGTGCTTAGTAATTATTTTTTATTTTCCCTTGTGTCTGATGCAGAGTGACCCTGCTCAGTCTTCTGCCATGTCAGAGTATTATGATTTGGCGGCAGAGGGAGATCTGTTCAAAGCTCCTGAGCCTATAATTGAAGATCCAATCATAGACTTGGATCCCATGACAGCAGACATTTCAATGATATCTTGTGGGGAAGACATTGTCTCCTCGCAAGGACTAAAGCCCACAGACGCTCTTCAAAATGAACAGCTTCTGAGCGAGGTATTCTATGAATGCAAAAAGGATATGTTACAAAAGGAAGCCATTGAGTCACCACTGTCTGAGATTCTGGAAATCAAGGTTCCTCTTCTGAATACAGATGAAAACCAAATTCAAGAAAACAAACCATTTACTGGTATGCCATTACCAAAAAGTGTGAGTTCAGGATGCTTGAGCTCAATGGACTGGATTCAAGGAACTGCTATGAGGCCTGCTTTTCTTGATTTCCCAGGAATTGATTTCAGTGCAGATTATGGCATGCGGAGGGCATTTAGCGAAGGAGATATAAAGGTCAGACTTAACAGATTCATATATTTTATATCTTAAACTTGTTATTGTATTGATTGGAATTTTAATGAAATTAAGCAGCATCTTAGAAGAGCTAGAGGGAAAAACACTAAAGGGAAATATTCTATGAAGGTATAGGAAAGACAACTACCCTGTAGCTTTGACGGCTACTATCTTGAGATTAAAGCTTGATCTTTGACGGCTTTATTACGCGGACACATAATAAAGAATGATAACCATTTAAGCAAGGAATAATATTTATACTGCATTTTAGGACTCTCCGACAGAATCTTCTTCCACATGCTCAATATTGAAAGCCTTTGTACTTTCTGAGCTCAATCAGGATGTAAATTTTCACCTGATCTGCTAAAATGTTCCAAGGTTAAAGCAGTATGACAAAAGGGGAATGCCAGTATGACGTAAATGTGACTGCTAACTTGGAACTCACAAACATGGCAGTCTTTCCCTATGAAACAGCATATAATTCAATGATTTCCTTCCTTGTGTGAATACCTGTTAGTATCTAATGCCTCACAAGTTCAAGATTTGCCTAAGTGAACAGAACTTACAGCATGCTACCATAATACCGAAAATTCAATTAACAGAATAGACAGTTTCTTTTCTCATTTAGGTGGATACACCACCAAAGAGGGGCTGGATTATTGATACTCTATGTTTGACAGGCTCTTGGTAGTGGTAATATACATGTCATCCAATCTCCCCGAGAGAGGCCCTTTCTTATCAGTAACTGTACCAGTGAGGAACGCCGAGAAAAGCTTTCCAGATATAGGAATAAGAAGACGAAGAGAAATTTTGGCCGGAAAATCAAGGTAAGGGGATAAATAATAACTTTCATATAGGTTCACCATCATTTTACTCTTTACTATCTGACTTGAGCAGTCAATATGCATTGAACTCAATTTTGCTTATCAGTGGGTTCCAAAGTAAACTAATAATGGGGTTTGATTTCAGTACGCTTGCAGGAAGGCTCTTGCTGACAGCCAACCAAGAATCCGTGGAAGATTTGCAAAAACTGAAGAATGTGATGTCCGGAGGCATTGACAAGCTTGTAACTGATTTACTAGCAATAAGGTAGGAACTAAGGAAATATATCTGATCAAGCTATAGACTTGGGTGGAGGAGCTGACGGCCAAATAAGGAAATATGGAGGAGCTCAAGAGTGGTATGTGCCCGGAAACTGTAGACTTGGGTGGAGGAGCTGACGGCCAAATAAGGAAATATGGAGGAGCTCAAGAGTGGTATGTGCCTGGAAACTGTAGACTTGGGTGGAATTCTAAAGCATTGTCAGGTGATGCTAAAAGTTGAATAAACCAGACTTACCTCCTCTAGGGTAGTGTAATAACCTTTTGTGTAGACGGAATGACCTTCTAGGCATGTACATAGGTTTGTTGAATAAAAGAAAGAAAAAGAAAAAGATTGTATTATGTTCATATATATATATATATATATATATATATGGAATGGCTATGTTTATCTTGTTTAAGTAGTTTTATGAAATAAATGTTCCTTGTCTTTTTTCTATGCCATTCCTTCAGTTTTTCAATTTGAAGTTTAAATTTGTGAAACATAACTATCTACTGGGTGCTTATTCTTCAAGCTAATTTCCCGTATATGAAAGGTAACTCATCGTGGATTGACAGGACTTGATTTGCCCTGTTATATGCGCCTTATAATATTGACTAACCTTACGCTTTTTTCTTCTTCCAATGATTACAATATTTTAGCTTAAATAGAAGGACGGTATTAATTAAACTCAACTGCACTTTTTTTCTACATTTTCATTATGAGGTGTTTCAATAAAATTATTTCTTTAGAAGATCTTATTAGTGAATTATAAATATCATACATTCATTCACAAAACATGACTTTTTATATTATTATTGAATAATTTTATAACAAAGTATAAAAGTTGCGTATAAGTTTTCTTTTAAGAATCTCTAAGAACTAAAAATTAATGATGGCAACTTTTTAAAATATTTAAATCAAATAATTATAATTAAACCTCTGAAATTAGTAAGCCTCGTCAAAAGAGTACTTAAATTGTATATTCTTTGTACTTTTAACTATTTTCTTTTACTTAACTAATGTTTTCTTTTTTGAAAAAAATGAATATGTTACTGAAACTCAAAACTAATTAAACTACATAATTAGTTCAATGATTGAACTAGCATCAGATCACTTAAATACATAGTTTAAATGACATTATTAAACTGCTTTAATGATTGAATTATATTGATAAGCAAAACTTCCGTATGTAACTGGACAAACTTGGAAAAAGCCAATAAATTGGAGTTGAGTTTTAGAGAAACAGATTGCTCTAATTTAATCTTTATCATTAATTAGAAATATTTTTTTTATGCGGTACATTCTTTCCAGGAGCTACACTGAGAGTGTGGAAGGAGAAATTCTATGACCTTTAAGTGTGTTGACCACCAAGAGAATGACAAAACATAATAAAAAAATAATATTAAATTAGTCTTTTATTTTATTTTTATAATTTGTGATAATATCACTCTTTGTAAATTATTTGTGTGAAATTAATTTTTCGTAATTTTTATTTTATTTAAACTAACCTCTCATTAATTCTACGTTAATAAATTAATAAAATAACAGAGTGATTAATTCTAAACAAAATAAGAATGATGAAAGATTAAATTGACACAAATAATTTATAAAAGATAAAATTATCACAAAATATATAAATAAAAGACTAATTTAATATTTTTTTAACATAATATTAAACAATTTTATTTTTTTGCCAGTAAAAGGAATGAACACATGGGAACAAAACACCTAACGCCGGCGTTAGTCTTTACTCATGTGTCTCTCTTTATAAACCCACACACATTAGCTTTAATAACAAATAAAATATTAAACAAAGTAGTTTAGATCAATGGGAGTAAATGTAATTTTTTAAAAATCTAATTAGGTGTTGATTAAATATAATTTATTAATATCATTTTATACTTTAAATTATACTTTGTTTTTAATTTTATTTATGATAATGATAAGTATTTACAATATGTAATTACGAGAAGAAGAATACCAGTCCCTGAGTAAATTCGGAGGGGGACATTGCCGACATACTCTGTACATTTATTGAATGGGAGTCTTATATAAATATTACAGAAATGTTTGTCTCATGTTTTTTACCAAATGTCTCATATGTCATTTAAATATGCTATTTGTTCTTTTTTTTTTCTTTAAAAAAAAGAAAAGGTCCAGCATCTACTTCAGCTGGCCACCTACTATTGATTTGTCAATATTCTGCACTATTAGTCGTCTCACCCATCCTAAATGAAATTTAAATCCATTTCTGAGAATAAACTATTGGCTAAAATTTGAGTAAATTATATATATATATATATAAAATTTAGTTCCTAAAGATAAAACCTTTTTACTATAGCTTTCAACTTTTTTCTTCAATAAAAATAGTTTTTATTTACTCAACAAACTATTAATTTGATTAAAAATAAAATATTTTATCTTTAAAAAATAAAATTAATTAAAAGAAAAAAGAGGTGATCAGATTAAACAATTAACCTACTATCAGAGTCTGAATTTATTATAGCTGATAGATGTCAACTTAATTTACATTAAAATTTATTTTTAATGATTGAGAATGATTAAAAAATTAATTATAATTATGCTTAATCATAATATTTATATCAATTATAATTGCATTGACTTAAAAATACGAATAAATTAAATACTCTTTCAAGGGTCACTATGGGTGGATCCATTTGTCCCATAGTTCTGCGGCTTAGCGGAGTGATTATCCTTACAAACAAGTTTCACATTAAACCACATTATCTTAAACGTTGAATTGCCAACGGAGAATTGTGCAGCAAAATATCAAGTAATATTTTTAAGTGTGTATTTACAATTTTACATGCACTAATACATTTTATTATTATATAAAAATATAATTATAATATTATTATATTTTTTTGTTAATATTATTATAATTATATCTTTACAATATAATTAAATGTATTAATACATTTAAAATTATATAATTATTTTTAATTGTTTTACAAGATAATCATTTTCAATTTTGAAAAATTACAATAACTCTGCTGCATAGATCACCATCCACACATTTGTTCATCAACGATCTCCGTTCTCTTAGGTTTGCGAATGCATTCTTGGTACCAAAGCGTCGTTCATACCACTAATAGAAGCCCCCTAATCAAATGGATCAGGTCCGTGACACTGACATCGTCTGATTTCTGCATGTGGACATTCAAATCATAGGACTCTCTCACCAGATAAGAGTGCCTCCAGATTCCATATCCATAGTCCTACATTAACAACCCCCCCCCCCCCCCCCCCCCAACAAAAAAAAACCATTTTTATATTATTATCCTCTCAATCATTAAACTTCGGTTCGCATGCTATAATTCTGGCTTTCAAGTTCCAGATCCCATAATTCTACCTCCCAATCCAACTTGTCCCTTTAGTTCCAATGCGTCACATCCCCACAATTAAGAACCAACAATACGCACCTTCCTTTACCTTTATCTTCAATTCTTCATCCTCCTCAAGAATACATCCCTTCAATTTTCAACATGTGAGTCTTATTTGATTGGTATGACTCATTTTTTATTTCGATTTATATAGTGTTAAGTCATAATTGATGTCCTCATATATTTTAAATTTTTTGAATTTACTAAAGTTACTGATTTTATATAATTAAGTTATGTTATTTTTATTATTATTTGATATTTAAAAAAAAATCCATTAGATTCATATATGTATTATATATAATTTTATGTTTAATTTATGAGTAAACATTTGATACATTTTTGTAAATAATTATTTTACAAACATAATTAAATTCAAAGTTAATATGTTATTTTTAGTTAGATTTTAAACAATTGCATTTAAAAATGTTATAAAATTTTTTACTTCTTTCAAAGTATTATTTTAAACAATTTATTGAACTATTGTTAAGTGATGATTTTTTTTTTATTGTATTTTTTACTGAGTAGTTACAATCATACAAATGTTTTTATGGATATCTTGATAGTAATATTAATATTAATATGTAAAATAATATATAGTATAATACTTATTTAAATTTAATATTATTTTAAAATTTAAGAAGGGCAAAGTCAGAACACTTAATAAAATAATTTTATTTAATTTAATTCAAAATTTTATTTAAAATATATAATATTAAAATATAATTTTTAAAATAAAATATAAAAGAACAAAAAAAATTATACTTTCACTGGCCGGAAGTGATGCATTCTGTATTGATATCTCTTTAAAATACAAAAAAGAAAAAAAATAATAATGGAAAGACAAATTGAAGAAATGTGAACTCATCCTCGTCCAAGTGCCTACTATTCAACTTTCTCATTGCTCCCCTCCTTCTTCCCGCTGCTCTTTTATTTATTTATCTTTTACACATTTCGCTTTCGTAGTTCACACAGCTTTACGTCCTATTTTCTGTGGCAAAAATGGCGAGGATATGCATTCAAGTGATTGGTTCACCACATCAGGATAGGTATATTAATTTTGCATAACCCATCACTAGAATCATTAGAGAGTATAACGAAATAGTTATCAGTCTTCCATATTTCATGGGTATCATGCAGAGTTGCAGAGTATCCAAATCAAGAGAAAAGAGGACGGCATCAAGGAGACTTATCGTAAATAAGTTCTGTTTAACTTCTGGGCTTGAATCAGTGCCTACGATAGCATGACATGATGGAGGAGGTTTCATGTCAAAGCTTAAAAAAGACAAAACTAATATACAGGAAAGTAAAATGGAACCATAAATTGTAAAATGGAGTCAATCCCATTTGTGCCATGGAGATACAATCACCCTACTTAGTTTATGGATTCTCCCACTCACCTACCACGAAGCACCCATTATACATGTTCGATATTGGAAGCTCACGTTTTGCCGACGAACAACCAAACGCCATCCTTCATTCCCCACCTCTATTCCATATTCCACATATCAAAATTATTACCCAAAATTCAAAAACTACAAACAAGAATTTATAAACAAATAATGAATATTCATATAAATTTATAGGAGCCGCCTTTACACTGTTCCACCCTCCGGACCGGAGATTACAAACTCACGACAATTACCAAATTCCAAGGAACAAAAATTCAGCACGTCATGGGGAGCAAAATTCACAAGGCATATATATCATAATCAAATCATAGTCCAAAAACAAAGCACAAAAGATTAACAATCAAAAGAACATGTCTCCCTGCTGTAAATAATAAAATTATGGCTCCGATGTTCTTGGAACAAAAATGGAAGCAGTCTCTTTTTACTATTTTTTTGGTTCCTCTCTTTTGTTAGTCCTGCTTTTCTTCGATTGGAACTTCGACACAGGCACAGCCATTGCTCATTAAGCAAGTAGCGATGGTTCACATGTCACCCGGCCCAGGTCGCTGCACCAGAATGTCATCGCCAAGCTCACGACTTGGAATTTCGAAGGAGAAAATGCGCTACAAACACGTAGGGCGCAAGTTAGCCCTCGCACCCCATCACATTGCATTGCATTATATAACAAGCGCATTCAAGATAACGCCGAAGCTTCTTTCTTCGTCTTTCTCTCTCCTAGTTTTACTCTGTCACCCTACACTTTTTCTTGTTGCGTCCTCCTTCTTTCTCTTTCTAAAAATTTCATAAATTTAAATCCGGACCTATGTTAGAATATGTGTTTTTGTTCCATTAAATATAAATACATTGCGATTTGTCTGAGAATTTCTAATATAATATTCTTATTTCTTCTGAGTTCTCTCGGTCTTCTGAGGAAGTTGGCGAGTGTTTATCGAAACAGATCCCTCTTCCTTCAGACTCTGCTCTTTCGATCTTTTCGATCAATTATTCTGACATTCCTGTATTGGTTTCCTCTTTCTTTCGTCTGGTCTCTCTGTTTGCCTGCTTAGAATTTTTACTTGCTTCCTCGGTCGGAATTTCTCGATTGCTCTGTTTCTCGGAATTTGTTTCGAATTAGGGTTTATGGGCTTCTTTGGGTGTTGTGTCTTCGATGTGAAGTTTGTGGGGGCTTTAGTAGTTTGAATTTTGATTGACGTTGTGACTTAACTGGCGCGGTGATTGTGCCCCGTGAGAATGATAATCAAGCGGAACCTGAAATCCCAAATGCCGAGTCTGAAAAGGTGCAAACTGGGTGACTCGGGGGGTGATCGCGATGGCTACTCTGCGGCGCGGAAGAAGAGGAAGACAAACGGATATTATCCATTAAATCTTCTCGGTGATGTCGCTGCCAGTTTAATTCCTGTGAGCTTCCACGGCTTACTTGGTGCTGGTGTGTCTAAGAAAGGCTTTTCTACATCGTGGTGCACCGAAGTCTCGTGCTCTCCTGGTGAAGTGGAGTCAGAGTCGAAGGTTGAAAACTCCGTCAAAGCAAGAATGAATCAGCCGGCGGAGGTTCCGCGGCCGCCGCTCGTCAGGACTTCAAGAGGCCGAGTTCAGGTATTGCCTTCACGTTTCAACGACTCAGTTATCGAGAATTGGAGGAAAGACAGTAAGACTAGCTTGCGCGATTATGGTTTTGAAGATGAACATGAATGTAAAAAGGACAAATTTAATCCTAAGACACCGAAAGCATACAAGCAGAATACAGGAAAGGGGAGAAAAGATGAGAAAGTTGGTCGTAAGTCTCGTAAATATCCGACATTGTGTGAAGAGGAGACAAGAAAAGATGGGTATGTAAGTTACAATGATTTTAACTTGAGAAGCTGTTCGAGTTCACGCAGTACACTCATCGCAAAGCGTGAGCAATTAATTGAAGGTGAAAGACAACGGTTTGTGGATATGGAAGTAGTTGAATTCATGGGCAATGAGGAGCATCTGAAGGAGAACGACCAGAAGAAAGGTAAGATTTATGGACCAGAAGACTTTTACGCAGGTGATATAGTGTGGGCCAAAGCAGGAAAGAACGAGCCCTTTTGGCCGGCCATTATAATTGATCCAATGTCTCAGGCGCCTGAGTTGGTCCTGAGGTCCTGTATCGCCGATGCAGCTTGTGTGATGTTTCTTGGGTACGCTGGGAATGAAAATCAAAGGGTATGGATTACTTCCTATATAAAGCTCGTTGGCTGTTTAATAACCTGTATTTTTGGAGAGGCCATTTATTGTGTTTTGATGATACTGAACAGGACTACGCGTGGGTGAAGCGTGGAATGATTTTTCCATTTATAGATTACGTTGACAGGTTGCAGTTGTTGGTTTCCTATTTATATACATTGTTTTAAGTCTATCATTTGACTTTCTTTTTGTGAAAGAATTTGTTCTTACTATGCATGATATTATTGGATATAGGTTTCAGGGGCAGCGTGAATTGTGTCACTTTAATTCCTCTGATTTCCAAATGGCAATAGAGGAGGCGTTTTTGGCAGATCAAGGATTTACAGAGAGGTTGACAGCTGACATAAATCTAGCAGCTGGTAACACAGGTTATGATGAAACTGTTCTAAAAGACATTCAGGATGTCACTAATTCAGTCCAGTATGCAGGAAATCACTTTCTGAACCAGGTAATTCAGCTTATGGGCATGTGATTTCGTCTAGGGAGCTGCATGTCTATTCAGAGGCTGTTGAAGCACTCATGCATCATGTTTAGGGGACACTTGAGAAAAGATGATAATTTAAACTTCATTTGATAATGGAAACTGACTCTAGCACTACTTATTCCTTCTCGGATATGTAGGTCCAAGTCCGACATTTAGTTTTGGCATACTGATTTGCTTTGCTTATGTAATTATTACTCCAATTCCCCTACTCCACAAAAAGTGTCAGTGTGAGGAATCATACTGAGATCAGGTCAAGGCTTAGTGTGTGTTTGGTTTAACATTTAAAATATTTAAAAGCTCATTTGCACACTTAAACATAAATCATAGTGGACTAAAATTAATTTTAAAAATTAAATTGATCCAAACTTACGTTAGCCTAATGCCAATTCAAACATGCATTTAATAGTTTCTTGATTCAAATTCTTTATGCAGGATTTATGTGATAAAAAGAAAGACTCACGATCCTGTGAAGTCTGTGGTTTGGGCCTTCCCTTCAAAATGTCAAATAAAATGAATACTTCAAGCCCTGCTGGTCAATATTTATGTAAAACATGTGCTAGGGTTCGTACCTTGCCTTTTTCTGCTAACAATTTTTAATTAAGTTCTTAACAATATATTATAATTGAAGATCTGTATGCTTTTTTTTGGAATACAACTATATATTAATTACTCCTTGGATTAAAATTGTTTTTTGGGGCAGTTGACAAAATCAAAACATTATTGTGGCATATGCAAAAAAATTTGGAATCATTCAGATAGTGGAAGCTGGGTGAGTTTTGGATCCAATTTCAATGGTCAAGTCTTTTTTCTGCTTGAATACATTGACCTTGTAGTATTAAATTTGTTTTCTGCCTTTGGGTTGTCACTTGAATTAGGTTCGTTGTGACGGATGTAAGGTGTGGGTGCATGCAGAATGCGACAAAATTTCCAGCAACCTTTTTAAGGTTTGTCTGTTACGCTTGTTATCTGAATATGAATCTTTTCTGTCAGCATATGCGGTTCATGAGGAGGCATTTTCATTTTCGTTGATTGATGCATTCTGTTTTTTTTTTTTTTTGGAAGAATCTTGGAGGCACTGATTATTACTGCCCTAGTTGCAAAGCAAAGTTTGATTTTGAATTATCTGATTCAGAAAAATCACAGCCAAAAGTCAAGTAAGTCTATTATGGTTCATAACCTCCCCCCCCCCGCCCCTCCTTCCCCTTTCTGTAGCTTAATTAAGCCAATCTGGCCACCCCATGTGTTCAGATTTAATCTCATCTAGAAATTTGTCGTTTGGTATATTGATAAATATCTATCATTTTCTTTTACAATTTGTATTTCTGACAATAGCAGTGGCTTTGGTACAGATGGAATAAAAGTAGCGGGCAGCTAGTGCTACCAAACAAGGTGACAGTTGTCTGCAATGGAGTGGAAGGCATATATTTTCCAAGCCTTCACTTGTAAGCATAATTTCCTTCAGCAATTTTTTACATAAATATTCTGTGTCATTCAGTTGTAGTTAATTCCTTAGTTTTATATATCTATATATATTGCTGTAGTTATCTTTCACTTATAATGAATTGGTTTGTCAGTAAAAGATATCAAAGGTGGCATTAATTCATGAATGGGTGATGTTCCTGCTTTAAAAGAATGTTGTGGTGATTTCTTTTGAACGTTGCTGCTAAATTCTTTTGTTTTAGTAAATAAGTACTCCTATCAAAAGATGTCTGAAGAATATCCTCTCTTGCTCTATCTTATGATGCCAGGAAAATTTCTAAATTTCGTCAATTTTATATGTAGACCAAAATTCCACCAAAACTCCTGTTAGACAATATTGCTAAACTTTCTTTAGTCTCAATCAAAATGGGCAATTCAGCTTTTCCAATGATCTGATCCAGCATCTCATTCAGACTTCACATTGTAATCAACAAATTTATGACTATTATAAGATCAATTTCTTCTTGGTTTATATGAATTATTTCAATTATAGACATTTAGCCATGATTTTTAGATATTTTTGGCCACTGATGGGTGCTAAGTCTGAATGGGCTATTTTTTTAAGCAAGAAAGCAAAATCTGAATGGGCTTGGGCTATCATTATCGCTTTTACTGTGGAAAATAATTCATCTCTTCTTCGGGGTTTTTGATATGGGGGATGTGTTCTTATGGTTTTCTTGCATTCTTCTCTTTCAGAGTTGTTTGCAAGTGTGGTTTCTGTGGGACAGAAAAGCAAGCACTTAGCGAATGGGAGCAACACACAGGTTCCAAATCAAGAAATTGGAGAACAAGTGTTAGAGTGAAAGGCTCCATGTTGCCACTGGAACGATGGGTTTGTATATCTATTTTATTAATACATTATATAATTTTGGTGTTTGCTGCTTGTTCTGACTCTATACTGTTCAGGCATGTAATCAGCCTTTGACTTGTAATTCAGTATGATATACTTGATGTAGTTTGACGCTTGCTAGACATACTAGTAAAGTAATATATTCTACTATTTAGTATTGTTGATTGAATTTTTATCTGGCTTGTAGTGTAGGTCTTATGCTTGATAATACCTCTATTCATCAATGTCAATAATTTATTTGAATTATGAAGTCATTAGTGTTATAATTGGCTGATAGGAAACTACAGGAGCTTTCTAATAGTGATTACCTTGTTTTTGCTTGACTTGAGGCACTTAGATGTAGAATTATTCAGGTTGCAGATTTCTGCCCCTTATCACATAGAGGCATATGAATACATGTAACTAATGCAAGGTTATTTGACTTCTCAGATGCTGCAGCTGGCGGAATTTCATGAGAATGCTTTAGTTTCTGCCAGACCAAGAAAACCTTCTTTAAAAGAAAGGAAGCAGAAGTTGCTTACCTTTTTGCAAGGTACTGTATCACTCCTTACTTTTGTAGATAGATTTACAGTTTGACAGGTTAGGAAGATAGATTCTCAGAGTGATAGTCATACTTAATACTATTTTCTGCAGAGAAGTATGAACCTGTTTATGCTAAGTGGACGACAGAACGGTGTGCTGTATGTAGATGGGTTGAAGATTGGGATTACAACAAAATTATCATTTGCAATAGGTAATACATCTTCTTCACTTTATTAGTGGTTAGAATAAGTTGAGCATGGAATTTAATTTTATAATTTTAAAATATTATACTACAAGAAGTGCTTCTGGCATTTTGGTTTAATGCCTTTGACTAGAATATGCACTCAATTTATGCCTTTGGTTACATGTGGACAGCATAGTTTTTGTATTCTGCCTTATCATGTTTTGCAGCCTTCTCATCATGACATATAAGTGAGGCCTTTGCTGAGATGAAGCCATTTGTTAACATAAGTAGACACCTTTTTTTAACTAGCTCGGGCCATGAAGCAATTCTCTTGTGATTGCTGTATATTTAACTATATATGATTATTTACATCACAATTAATATAGATATATATTATATTTATTATAGATGTCAAGTAGCTGTTCATCAAGAATGCTATGGAGCAAGAAATGTTCGAGACTTTACATCATGGGTTTGTAAAGCTTGTGAAACACCTGACATCAAGCGGGAATGTTGCCTTTGCCCTGTAAAAGGTATGTCTTCTTGGATATTGCAAACATGTGAAATGTAAATTGGTCATGTTCTTTGTTTGGTAATGCTGTAGATGCACCACCTCCTCAGGAATACTTCAAACTGTCCCACTTCATTTTATAACCTTACATATGCAAATAGTTTGTTTTTATTTTTCTAGGCTAAGAATTTTTTCCCTCTTAAATATTAGTCTAATACTAGAATGTTACAATTGCTATCTTGACGTTGTGCTTTCATCATGGAAAATTTTATTTGATGTCTTTAATCTTGTTCTCTTTATTATTTTTTGCCCCTCAGGTGGCGCTCTAAAGCCAACTGATGTCGAAACCTTGTGGGTTCATGTCACTTGTGCTTGGTTTCGACCTGAAGTGTCTTTTGCTAGTGATGAGAAGATGGAGCCTGCTTTGGGTATTCTTAGTATTCCATCAAATTCCTTCGTGAAGGTGGTGTATTTATTCTGTTACCACTGTTTGATGGATATTCCAACAAAAACTGAGTTTTCTCTCTCCCCAACGTCTGATATCACATAGAAACTAAAGAAAGAAAGAGATGCTTGGGGAAGCATGAAAAGATAGGTTCATGTTGTATTATATTTATAGTGAACAAAAGACTGTACAAAAGATAAAATGAGCAATATTTACTCGAAAGTCTATCAATTCTAATCAAGTAATTTATATCATCATGACTCTTGCATTTCAGCTGTGAGATTGAACAAAAAATAAAATTTGGGTGTTTGTAGGTAGAGTTTCTTGGCTTTGTGAAAATATTGTAATTATAGCATGATTTGTCCAGTTAGGTTTTCCTCTACAAATCAATGATAGTTGCTAATTGAAGTAATTTCATTCATTTTGTTGCATACGTGACATCTTTGAGTTATGGGGTTTCATTTAAACCAAGTGATGCTGAAGTGGGGGAGTCTGGCAGACAGGAAATGATCCGGACTCTGCATTTCCCACTATGATGATTTAAATGTCTCTTGGTGTAGTCTAATGTGCCAATGGAATCTAAAGTTGGCCTTATTTACTTGAACTCAGATCTGTGTCATTTGTAAGCAAATTCATGGTTCATGCACGCAATGTTGCAAGTGTTCCACGTATTTCCATGCCATGTGTGCATCAAGGGCTGGGTATCGCATGGAGGTAAGCCTTCATTCTGATTGAACCGTCCTGCATTTGTATAATTGTTTCGATACTTTAAACTTTTGACTTTCCTTTCAAGTTTTGACCAAGTTTACTTCTATATTTTATTTTATAACTTTTGTTGTGCAATATGATATTGTCTTGGATCAAGCAATTTGATGATTGATTACAGTCAATCACCACTCACCAGTCACCTCTAAAGAACAGTACATTGCATTACCAGTATGTGCATTTAAAATATATAATGTAACATGATCATTCTACAAGAAGTTTAACAAGGATGATAATAATATCTATAAGATTTCACTGAAAAAGATGTTTTGATATATAGATTAGATATAACTTTATGTTTCTTGTATTACCATTTATGTTGCTTGATTTGTGGATAACATTGCAAAAAATATATGTGATGTTATAAATTCCCTATAGGTTATGTTAAGAGTATTTGTCAAGGTGACTTGTCATTATTTATACATACAAAATCTGATGTCAGAATGATAAAAATATACTTATGTTGAGCTCCTTCTATAGTCATAGCTTCGTTATTCTTCTCTATCTTGGGTGACTTGAAGTTGAGAGGTTGCATATACTCTTATGGATAATATATGATTTATTTATTGAATTTCTTCTGTTTAAATGCAGTTGCATTGTTTGGAGAAAAATGGTAAACAGACAACGAAAATGGTTTCGTATTGTGCTTACCACAGGTATGGGATCTTTAATTAGAACAAAGGAAGAGACTATTTCTCTTTTGGCCCTGTTTTTCTGGTTATTTGATGCATTTTTGCTTTTGCGGAACCCTTGTAGTCTGTTTGGTATTGCTTATGTTTGGGTTAGCAAGCACTTAAGGGATAGTTTTATTTGGCCTTTCATCTTGAACTTATCTATATTTCTTGCAGGGCTCCTAATCCAGACACCGTCTTGGTAATGCAAACCCCTCTTGGGGTTATTTCAACCAAAAATCTTCTCTTAAATAAGAAAAAAGCTGGGTCAAGGTTAATCTCATGTAAGAGAATGAAACTAGATGAAACTCCTCCTGAAGATAACACTGAACCAGAGCCATTCTCTGCTGCCAGATGCCGTGTCTTTCAAAGAACAAATCATACCAAAAAGGTAGCTGAGTGAAAATTTTGTACATGTTGATGAAAGTTTATATTATAAAAAAAATTAAATATGACATTGATTGTGATATTTGCCATTTGTTGGTTTTCCACTCGTCCTATTTATACTTAAACTGTGTTTGATCTTAAACATGGAAGATATTATTTAATTAATGCTTGTACTCTTTCTTACTTTTCTCTTATAAAATTTACTATTTTATGTAAAAAATATATATTGCCTAACATAAATTATGTACTTTGCTAAAACAAAATGCTGCTTCACCACATTTTCCTGCTGGCACTCGCATGGATGCAAACTTGTATGGGGGATGTACTGGTGAAATGTCATGCATATTGCTTTATGAAATTGATTTCTTTCTTTTCCTTATTTAGATCTTGTTATCCAATATTGCTGCTAATAAGTCCATTGCATCATGTTGCATCTTTTGTGAAGTATTAACTCCTTTTTCTTTTATGCTTGCTAGAGGGCAAAGGATGAAGCCATTCCTCACCGAGTGAAGGGTCACTACCATCATCCTTTAGATACAGTACAGAGGTTAAATGCTTACACGGTAAATCTTTTTCCTTCTCCAAATTAGAGGGCATGTTTCCTTCATTTATTTTTTAATAAAGCTAGAATTCAAGATTTAAACTCATGTTTCCTCCTCCATTTCTCTTTCTATATCTCTCCCTCAAACAGGTGGCAGAGGGGCCTCAAACATTTTCTACTTTTAGGGAACGCCTTTACCACTTGCAGGTAATTCTTCTCGCTCTCCTGTGGTTTTTTTTTTTGCCTTTGTTAATTAAATATCTGATTGTACTGATGGGTTTACAAATGTGATTTCAGAGAACTGAAAATGAACGGGTATGCTTTGGTAGATCTGGCATACATGGGTGGGGTCTCTTTGCCCGTAGAAGTATTCAAGAAGGAGAAATGGTACCAATGTTATGCTCAGATATGAATAAATTGCATAGATCCATGACTTTGAGCATGTCACTTATGAATGTCCTTAATTGATGTCATGAAATCCCACAAAGTTTTCAACTATTGGTGCATCTGTTGTGTTTTGCATAAAATTGAAAGGCACATAAAAGGGAACCCTTCCATAAAATCAGTATTATGACCTGATCCTGCAAGGGAATGCTCATTTCCAAAGCTATGTGCATCTATTGTGTGTTGACATGAAATTGGAAAAAGTGATATAATGAGTAATTTCAAAAGAATATCTTGACAATTAGCATACACAATAATGCTTAATAAGCATGTTAGAATCTATGTACATGGTTTTGTATGCAATTATGCAGGCTGATGAAGCAGTTTCTAAATCATGCAAAGCCTCAGTTTAATTACCATCTTCTTCCCACTGTTACTTTTCTCTTTCAAGATATTTTGGTAGGATTCTTCTGGACTGATTTCTGGTTCAAGTGTTTGCAAAAATGTATCGTCCTCTGCTTCCCTTGTGATTTGAAAACATGATTTTGAGTGAAATACATGATATTTATGTTCATTGATCCTTTATTTCTTTCAACTTTTTATGTGAATGTGAAGGCAGCCTATTTATTGGCAATAATGTGCATGCTTTAATTCTAAGCAGGTTCTTGAATATCGTGGTGAACAAGTGAGACGTAGTGTTGCAGATCTGAGGGAGGCACGCTACAGATTAGAAGGCAAAGACTGTTACGTAAGTTAATTCTCCCCCTGGCCCCCCTTCCTTTTTGTCCATGTTCTCTGATGCCAAAGTATTATTATGGGCTTTTCTGATTTTTTGCATTCATTTCTGCTAAACACCTGCCTCCTTCCCATTACTTTGTTTTTATTCATCTGGGTTCCCCTCTTTTTTAATTGACCATGGTTTGTGTTTGGGATGGAAAAAGAACATCATCTTAATTATTTGTATGTTATCACTCTAAACTGTCCTGTTTCTTACTTTTGCAGCTATTCAAGATAAGTGAAGATGTGGTGGTAGATGCCACTGATAAAGGAAATATATCCCGGCTGATTAACCATTCTGTAAGTCAATCTAACCTGAAGTGGTTTGATATAATTATAGGATTCTACTTGTCTGCTGTTCTTGTCCCCCTTAAGATGCATGCTTGTGCATCACGCTGCTCAATTTTGCGGTTGGAATTTGCTTGCTGTCACTTCTTCAAATTGTTAGAGAACCTTATAGGCATCATATACAACATGGCACCAGCATTTTTCTCTTAACTGAGTTTCCTTTAGGAAACTCCTGGGGATCAGAAACAAAGGAAGGTTGATATATGAGGAGCCAAATACTGCTGATATTTATTAGTATTCGGACATTATCATTTTCTGCTTCCCCCTTAGTCATCTCTTCTTATTAGTACTCGGTTAATTTTAATACAGTGTATGCCAAATTGCTACGCAAGGATCATGAGTGTGGGTGATGATGAAAGCCGGATTGTACTTATTGCTAAGACTAATGTTTCTGCTGGTGATGAGCTAACGTAACTCCCCCGCTATCACTTTCTTTGGTGTTCTTGTGTATAGGTGATTTCATGATTTCTAATTTATGGTGGTTGTGTCTGGCAGATATGACTATTTGTTTGATCCTGATGAACCAGATGAATTCAAGGTCCCCTGTTTATGTAAAGCTCCAAATTGCCGGAAATTCATGAATTAAGGATTATATAGATGACAAGTATTGTTTCTCCGCAAGGAGCACTAACCCATCCCCTTATCGGCGGGAATCTAACAGTTACACCAAGGCTATAGTTTTAACCAAAGCAGAAGAAAAAGTAGAATATAGAGGCATAATTCTGTGTATATCCCCTTTAGTGCTGTTTTAGCTTCATTCTCACATTCATCCAAGCCTAATAAATGCTATAGATTTAACAGCTTTTGGCTCTTAAAGTCTCTGTAAATGTGTCAACAAGTATTCATTTCGATTTAATGCTAGCATTTTTTCCTATCGTTGTTAGTTTCAACGTATATTTATAGCAATTCCTACTGTTTGTGAAGCTCTTTGCAAGACATCATCACTTGAGTTGCAATGAAATAATATTTACTGTCACTTGTCAAGTTCATTTCTTCCCCCACGGCCCATGTATCTTTTAAAAAAATGACACATAAATTAAAATTCGGACATCCTAGTGTCCAATTTTGAACAGCAGGTGTTGTTCAAATTTAGGCGGTTAAATAATTAGAAATCACATGGCATTCCTAAGATAATCTAAAGCACCTTTAAATATGGTAAAATCAAGTAAGAAGGCAATGACAGTTGTAAGGGAAATAATAAGGAATAGATAAAGAATATATCTTGCGGAGTAGCTTCTGAATATATGCAAGGGAGCCACAAAAATTTGTGTGAAGAAGGGCATGGTCAAAGTTGTAGCATGTCCTGGCAATATTTCAATTTGGGAGACAAAATAAATCTTACACTTAATTTTTCCTCTCTCTCTCTCTCTCTCTCTCTCTACAGGTATGGGGAGATTATGTCTATAATATAAGACATTACATATAAATACGCGAAGGGAAATGGATGAGTTAGTAGGTATCAGGAATTACCTATACCATTCACATAATTCAATAGTTGGAGCCATGGGTTTTCCGGGATGAGATACTGTTGATCAAGAGTAGTTTGCCTATTAAGACCCAATGGAATGCATGACCTTTGAAAAGACGAGATAAAAGAAAAAAAAATGGAAAATCATATAATTAATTTCGCTTTTATTTCTTCAAAACCTTGAGGAACTCGACGGAGGAGAATCCTCCGTGGCCGACGAACACAACTTCAAAAGAGAAAACAATATGGACAGCGGCAACGCAAGGATTATAGAATTAGGGTCAAAGATTAATTTATATGTTTGATATATTAATATTTTTTATTACTAATATGTAATATAAAACAAATTTGATATTTAGTCAAATACTATATATTACACAAATATATTTAAAATCAATATATATAACAATTAATACTCAAATAACGATGATGGAGAAAATATGCAATATAATATAAAAAAACATACAATAATTCTACACAGAATGAAGTGAAGGAAAGAATTAAAAATGAAGGAGTTAAGTATGACAAAAAATGAATTATAAAATAATGAAGCAAAAATTAATAAGTTATTATATTTTTTAAAAAATGAAGGCATGTACCATGAAACTCTTAAATAATTATAGTTTTTTGAGAAAGTTGCAAAATTCAAACAATAAAAAATGATATGAATTATACTGAAAAAAATAAAGTGAAAGTGAAGTGTGAAGAGTAGTATTGATTATTGAAGTATTTTTCTAAAAGTATTTGTATTTATGATTAAGTGAAGATTTAAGATCTAAGAGTAAATGTTAGAGTTATAAAATAAATAGAAAATAAATAAAGTACAGATATATAGTTGAACCGAAGATAAATGAACTAATTTTAAAATATTTAAAAAAACAAATATCAGAACATAAAAATATATATAATTTTTTAAAAAAAGCAAAATATTTTTTATTTAAATAATTTACATTTAATATTTCTTTTAAGTAATCCAAAGACCAAATAAAAAATTTATCTTCTAGGTATTGGTCAAAACTAAATTTCACATACATATGCCAAATAAGAAAATTTAAATTTAAGGTTTAGAATTTCATAAAGAAATTAGATTTAATAATTTTAAAAAACATAAGGAGTCAAACATAATATTTTTTAATGAATAAGTGATTATTTTATATATCTTGATAAGTAAAAAAATTAAAATAATAATTTTATAATAAGTAAATAAATCAAAAAAATATTTTTTCTATTTTATTTTAGTTTAAAATATTAAAATGTAAATTAATTTTTATTAAAATATACTTCATTTAAAAAATAATATTTTTATTTAATACTCATATACTATTAATATCTCCCTCGTCCTCTCTTTCATTCCCTCTCTCTTTTTCTCACTTTATTCCTTTCACTCTCTTTCTCTCTCTCTTCCTCTCTCTATCCATTCAATTTTTCTTTTTTAAATTATAGTGAGACCTGAGTCCCTTTAATTTTTTAATTTTTTTAAATGACAGTAAAGTCCTAAGATAAAGTGCACTGACACTCGGGTGATACACTCCGAATTTCAAATTAATAATAACATGATGTAATATTTTATACACCATAACATTTTAAAATGATTTTAAAAATATATTTTTTTAATGTATTTGAATCAAAAAGCCGAACAATAAACATCGTCTTCAATCTCTGCCCAAAGACCACGCAAGCTTGAATTCCCTAATAATTTTAACGGCTTGCATTAATTCTTGCAGAATCCGACGGGTTACAAACTTCAAGAGATTACTCACTTGCGTTTTTGTCGCGAGTTGCAGTACTATTATTGTTCATCGACTACCTGTACATTCAATTTTGTTTTTTGGTCAATAACACGTAGAAGCAATCATAATGTGTAATGAGTTAATGAGTTGATTAGGGAGGGGTCCCACTGAAGCTGATGTGGTAAGATATGGAACTTGAAATATGCATATTCGAAATGGTGGGTTCATTTAGACCAACTTATGAGGCCAATTTCAGAAGCCTTGATGTGTGTGTGTGTATAAATCTGTGGGGTAAGGGAATTTAATAGACTCTCAGTGGTGGCAACTGGCTACTGCTTACACTGACATAAAAAATGGCTCCACTCCGTGACTGCATCTATCTGTTCACTCAGTCTATAAAGCAATCAGTTTAGCAGGAAACCCCCTAATGTTTTCTAATTCGTTATAAGCTCAAAATTTGATAAAAAGTAGAGAGACTATAGTGTTTACTCACTTCCTGTATATTGTGTCAATGATTGATAAAAAGTAGAGAAACTAAAGTGTTTTAAATTCCTTGTTGAAACACAAAAGGATTTGGGACATGGATTGGATTGGAAGCTGCTGAAATGGCAACTCGACACAAAATATCAGTCATGTCCTTGTCTTGTTTGCATTCAACCCCCTTTTGTCCTTCTTCTCTCTCTCTCGTTTGTTTAACAGCTTATGCCCAGCTAAGTTTTTCCCTTCTACTTCCCCATTATATTAGTTTCTGCAGAAAGAAGACAAACAATTAAACATCATATATAGCCCGCAAAGAAACAACCACGTAGGGTAGAATATGAACTAGGTTCCACTATTCCTGCTTTTTGGTCAAACTGTGTGTTGACTGCTAAACTTGACCATAATCATGTAATTTTAGCCGAACTTCATCTTTACATTGATGATTGCACGGAACATTGGATATAAATGTCTTAAGTTCGACAACCATAAATGTTATATTAAAATAAAAAAATTTTACCTATTAGTTTGTCCTTTTTATTATCATTACATTCACCATTTTCTTTCATTTGCTCTCATTACCCTCTCTTGTTCTTTTGTAAATTAAAATTTCTGGTTATGCTATGTATATATACCCACGATAGTCTGATCAACCGACATCTCAGGGGAATAGTGGTTGGGCGTCACAGGGAATTATCATTTTACCCTCTATTTGACGTGTCAAGTTTTCATTGGTAATGCTAACTTGACCTAATTTACAGTCGGATCATTGAAACGCAGCCGCACGAGTACAGGGACACCGCCGGCATAAATAAAAATTTGGGGGGCAATATTGTCTCGCCATTTTCCAAATATCCATCCCCAAGTCATCTCCGAGTCCTACTAACCAAACCCAAAAATGCCTCCTTCTTCCTCTTTGATTTTCTTGCGCACTTCAACGGCACATGCTCTTCCACTTTTATCCCCAACGAACCCTGTTGGTATCAAAATTCTCAGCTGGACTCTCCCGTAATTTTGGTCTTATTCGATCCCTATCTCATATCCCAGCCAACTTATCCCTCACCGATCCATTTTCCGGCTACCCCTTCCTTGGTCTCAGCCTTCTCCATTACTTGCTCATCTTCGGTGGAGGGTCTCGCGTCACTATTCGTTTGAAGATTTCTCAATCTGGAAGTTTCACTGTTAGGGTTGCTGGTACCGCTCTTGGATTCAACCACTGGATTGCTTCGGAAATTAGGGTTTCAGATTTTTAGGCTTGGGTGCTCGGGTTTTGCTAAGGATTTAGTGTTAGGGTCTGCTGTTCTTATTCCGGAGCTCTGTGCCCTGTGAATTCGCCGAATAGGGTTTGGAGTTTGCATTCGTGATGCCGCGGAGTTCAAAGCATAAATCGAGCAAACATAGTTCGAGAGATACAAGGGACTACTCGGATTCAGACAAAGATTCTAGCTTGAAGGATCGGAAGGGTAAGGATGAGAGCACTTCGAAAGTTTCGAAGGATTCAAGTTCGGTTGAGAAGCGGAAACCTGATTCGAAGGACGCGCATGGGTTTGGCAACGGGGAGAATTCTGATGAGTATGCTTCATCGAAGCGGCGCAAGGAGCGTAGCAATGACGGAGTCGGAGATAGGTGGAATGGCGGTGAGGATGAACGAGGTGAAGGTTCAAAGAAATCAAAGACATCGGGTGATTCGAAAAGTAGGAGAAGGGATGAGAGTGTAGGATATGGTGAGGATGAGGAGGTCAAGAAGAGCAGCAGCAAGGGCGAGGGGAAGCATAGGGATTCAGGTCGAAAGGATAGTAGAGATAGTGGAACAGAAAAAGAAAGGAAGTTGAAAGAAGGTAGAAGCGAGAGATCAGTTGATAATGAAGAACTGCGCATGTCCAAGAAAGTTTTTGATAATACTGGTAAGGTAACTGATTGATTTGTGGCTTTTCTATCCTATGTGTGGAACTATACTCATTAGCAGTAAATGTTGGAACTTCAAAACACATTTTTCATTTATCAACTATGTGTTCTAGTGCAATTTAATGAAGTATTAGCGTTGCATATCCACCAGCTCTGCCTTTGTGTGGCCTGCCTACCTTGGGAAAAATTAGAAGCACTTATCCTGAATTTGTTTGCGACCAATTTCTTTTGCTTCTAATGACAAAGTTACTTTGTATATTAAATATTTATTTCCTTTTTTCCAAAAAAACGAAACATATATCAAATATTTATTACCAATACTATTTGTTCTGGTTAATTTCCTCCTGTGATTCTGAAGTAAGTAGTGCTAGTATATGCTATTTTTATATTATGAAAAAGTTTCCTCAAATGGCACCTCCTTTTTTTTTTTTTTTTTTTCGTCTATCTGTTTCTCTAGTTGATTAGAATAGGCTCACCCTTTAACTGATGGAATCAACCACTTTTCCTCTCACTTTGTCTATATTACGAGAAACTATTAATCATTCTTTGTATATGTTTATATGATCCCAATTATTAAGTGTTCTTTTGGTTACCAGGAAATACATGTTTTCACTTTCTCAAGTATGTGATCTACTGATTATATTAATAAACTATAAGCTTATCGTCCCTTGGATCTCTTCTACATAAAATTACTTATGTTCGGCTGATATGGGTAGTCCCTTACATAGTAGGCTGCCCATGGCTCTTATATGAAACAGATAGTGATGTTCAACCTTTGACTGTTATAAAATATTTTTTTCCTCACCAATTAATCTGTTGCAACCACAAGATTAAATGAGATCTAGTGCATGAATGCACCAATGTTTTGCACCTAGTCTCTAGTGGTAAAGGATGAAGTGTCATCAGGGTGCCTCTTGTTTAAACTTTTCTTTAGCTCTGTGAATGTTATTGTAGTAATTCATATTCCATATAATTTTGGTTTCATTTGCATTTTTATGGTAATATTGATTTTTGAATCCAATACTAGATTCTGTATCCTAGAGGTATCTAAAAGGCCAATTTCTATAATAGGCCGTGCATATTAGTTGGATGGCTATGGTAAATGCAGCTCTTCATCATGCCTCCATCAATATCTTATTGTGCCTTTTTGATATCAATTTTTTGTTTAAGACAACTTGTGTCATGTTCACAGATTGATGGTATATGATCTTGTAAAATGGTTGTTTACTTTTTTTCAGGAATCTAAATCTGCATGAATCAGTGAACTTTTCTGAATGTTCCTTTGCTTGTACTGAAAATAATAGTTGACCTTTTCCTTAACCTTATACTATGTCTTATAGAGTTCAAGATGTGCATCTTATTCGTAATTGCAAGCATTATATTACAGAGTTCATGACCTGCATTGTGGCTGTACTCTTGAAGGGGCCTGAGAAAACTTCACTATATATAACCTCTTATATTTAACTCATTATGATATTTTGTTTTCAGAGTTTACTTTTGTTCTCTAATTGTTTCTCTTGGGGTTTGGTTCAAGCATCTTTGTATTTTTGTATACATTTTGTACATGAAAATAAGCAGTTTTCCTAAGTTTTGTCATAAATATTTCTAGAGGAGAGAGGATTGCTCATCCTCTGCTTCTGTGTTCTTTACTCCCTGTCCAACAATTTGTTTCCCCTAGTTATGAAGGGTATCTTCCAGAAGACAAAGTCACAATGTTGGTCTGTTTCTGTAGCCTACTAACCTTTGCTTTTTAAGCACAAAGTTTGTAACTTTCAAATACTTGAGCTGTCTCTCTTTATGCAATCGGCATGATTAATGCCTATTGTGAGTCTTTTGACTCTTTAAACTGGCTATTTTATATTTGAAATGATAATAAGGAGACATGTATTTGTTGCTTCAAATTTACATATGGGCTTAGAAGTTCATCTTTTAATAATACAGTGACAGGAAGGAATTTCTTTTCCTGTGTGTTCATTTGTTAATTTGTACGACAAAATACCATCCTTGAAATCGAATATGGAGCAGGAAGTCTGACATTTTAATTGGATTGCTCTTTTTTTTTAAGATGAAAAAAGAATTTATTGATGAGAAGAAAAGATAAAAAGAGAAGTTACAAAATGGAGGACAAGGAATCCTTTTTAAACAAAAGTTAATACAAATGACAACCTGGTCTTATCTCAAGTTCCTTTCAATCCCTTTTAAGATCCACAAAGGATACACTCCTAGAAAAGCCATCTGCAGACACCAAAGCAGACATACAAATAATCCTCTCTCAATGTTGTGGTAGAAGGAACTGTTGATTCGACACTCTGGCATTGCATTCTAACCGAAGACATCACAAACCAGCAGAGACTGTACAGTGCCAGAGAAATTTATGCTTCTTTATGCCTCCCCACCAATATCTTGAAACGTAATGATTTAGCATTATGAATTATGTTACTTTAGGATGAGATGAAAAGAAATTAAACTTATTATTTTGAACTCTTTCAGTTGAAAATAGTTAACAATGTCTTAAATTGTATATGTAAAATTAGAAAGGAAGATGAGGAACACATAATGTAGTACTTCAGACAATTAGTTGAATGTTGAAGAGAAGAGGAAAAAGCTGTCCGTCAAGCTGATAATGTTGATTATGATCAGAAATTAATAAATGGAAATAAATGGTTCTTTCATGTCAAGAAGTTCAATTATATGTTAGCCCATGGAAAAATGATATTGGCACCCTGCTACCCTCTCTGATCTATTCTTTTATGATTTTATTTATTGTATTAAGCTCATATCCTGTATTTATTTCATACTCTTTCTTTGGATTTAATTATGATAACTGACCATTAATGGTGTAGATTCTATTTTGCATGGGATGGGCTGGAAATTAAAGTGTTTTAGAATCAATAAGAGAATTTTTAAGTGAAATCATGTACCAACGGTCATGTGCTTTAGATTATTTGGGATAAAAATTTAGGTAATTTAGCAAATAATTTTTTGTATTAGAAATTGGTCAAATATCGTTGTTGCTCAAATTTCAATAGTTAACTGGTTCATTTGATGTGGTAGCCTCAGATAGTAACATTATATGATTGCATATAGTATGTTGAGTTTTCATATATGTATCTCAGTGTTAGATTTCTAAATTTTATTAATTGCCATTAATTGTCAGAGTGGTACATGTATAAACAGTTTATGTATATGTATGTATGAGTCTATGGGTGTCCCTTTACTGTCATATTTTTGTCATTGCACCTATTTATCTTGTTGGTAAAGGGCAAAACTTTCTTGTAGACTGTAGTTTATGCCATTCTTTGGTGCATTTGGTTGGGGGAAGAATGCTTGTATTTTGAAGGATACTGTGTAATCCTTATTCATTAAAGCTGTGATATATAGGTATTTGAATTCTATGCTCCTCATTTTTATAAGGGAATTTCTCTGTTGGAAATTCGATGGGATTGCATAACTCTATCACTGATGAGGTTGCTCTGTCTTTTTTTTTTTTTCTTCCTTTTTGTTTGTTTGTTTCAGAGTACTCTTCTCTTCTTTTATGATATTGATGTTATTGTATAATCTGTTGGTTGATATTTTGTGCTGCTTTTGAAAATTTTTTTTCCATCATCTCTTTTCTCAGAATTTGATGTTGCTTTTAAAGGGGAAAAGAGAGTCAGAATTCTGCAAAATATGAACTTTTATTATCAAGAATGATAAGTTTTTGGCAGATTCTCCTTTAATGCTTTGTTGTGGAATTATGTGGCTTTTTTTGTACTCCCCTCCCTTCCACACCCCGTTCTCAAAAAAAAGGAAAATTGCCCTTTTTGGTGTGAGAAACATCATAATCTATTGTGTACTTTTAGCTTATGACTCAGCCAGGTCTTCCTTGTAAGTTATTATTCTAGTCACTATCACATTTGGTTCTATTCTAAAATACTTCTATTTTTCTTTTTTCCTATAACAGCTAAACTGAATATCATGCTTGGATAGATCTGGCAATATTGTGCAATCTGTGATGAGGATTAATGCCCAATTGAAGTGTTTCTGACCTGGGATGCTAATGTATGAGAAATAAAAATGATGCTTAACAGGTTTTACTCCCCTCTTAGTAGGGGTTATGGATGCAAGTTAGTTGAATACTAGATGGTTGTATGTGATGGGTGTTTGTTTTATACTATGCCTGGATTATGTCTCATGTTGACTTCTTTGGATGAAGTTATTGTGATCTTGCAATGTATGGTGTTATGGTCTGCATTTTTACATGATTTCTTGTAAAATATATAGATATTGGATGAAATCTGCTTTTCCTTACAGTAGTTTGATTTGATCTATGTCTGGTTGGCAGATTTGAGGGCTCTGGATGAGTTGCGAAGCCCTGAACTGGATAACCAACTTGAGAGGCGAATGAGGAAGAAGAGGGATGATACTGGTGATGGAACTAAGCATCAAGATGATGGAGATAGCTATAATAGACGATTGTCTTCTAGGGATGAGATTGGCAAGGATGGAAGACAGAAGGATGAGAAGCGAAAAGATGAGAAACATAGAGAGAAGGGTAGGGAAGAGACAGACAAAGAGAACAAGCATAGATATGATAAGCAACGAGATGAGCGCCCTGCAAAAGATCATACTAGCACTAGGTCTGATGATAAGCGTGGAAAGGAAGGAAAGGAAGAAAAGGATAGTGTGGAATCACGACAAAAGAGAACTAAACCTTCAGAGAGTGATCGTGACCGGGAGCATAACCGTGATCGTGATGGGGGTCGAGACCGTGATTTGGAATCTGGTCGAGATCGTGAGCGGCGCCATGAACGTGATCGAGATCGGGATCGGGATCGTGATTATGATTTTGATAGGGATCGTGATTATGACAGAGATCGAGATTGGGACTGGGACCATGATCGTGAACATGATCAGGACCTAGATAAAGACTCTGTTCGTGAACGCATCCATCACCATGATCGTGATGGGTTATATTTAGATGATCGAAGTCTTAGGAGTAAAGAGAGTGGAGCAAAGAAAAGAACTTTGGGTGATCGTGATGATTATTATGATAGTAAATCTAGAGGTGTTAAAACCCCCTATTCTGATGTGGAGAAGAGAAGTTTGAGCAACAGTAAAGCTGATTCTGATGCAGACAGGGGGAGATCCCAGCCTCGGCAAACTCATGCAGACTCAACTGGAACTAGCAACAAAAGGAGGTCTTCTCCTGCCACAAGTACACATGTTGGCAAAGATGAATACAGGTAATTGTTTATTAGTTTCTGAAAGTTTGGTAGGAGAGGGGTTTGTTAATGTTCAAAATTGTCTTTTGGTGGCATTCCATTCTTCATAGCATTCTTAGAAGGTGATATTAGGAAAGTTGATGTATGTACTTCTCAGTTAATTTAAGGCTATTGGGATATTGTTGCTTTTAAGTTAGTGTCCTTGCAATTGAACAGTTGTGATAGGGAAGTATTAATTAACTGTTAAACGTGTCTATTTATGTATGGTTACTTTGCATTATTGTGAAAAATACCTTTTCGGTGTCTTATATTTTGTTAATGTGTTTACTTGACACAATTGATTTATAAATAGAGCCCTGGGAAAGTGAAATTATGAAGTTGATTTTGTTGATGACCGCTATAATGCTGCCCTTACAATGTGGTCTACTGCTTAATTCATATAGATATCTGTGTCTCAGGAAGTTTGTATGTAAGAATTATACCATGAACAATTGTAACTGGTTGGTGTTTTCCCCATGTTTCAGGAAAGCAAATTCTGAAGATTCAAAGTATAGAGACCCAATGGTAGAACAAAGATCAAAAGGCTCAAGAGATGGTTATTCTGGGTCATCAGAGAGAGGTTCTAATAAATACAAGTCAATGGAAAAATCTAATAAAATAGATGATGGTACTGTTGGAGATATTGCAACTGAAAGGTCCTCCAGTTCCAAGGCTTCGCCCATGGGCCTGGTGGAAAGATCTCCTTCATCCACGAGCATTGAACGCAGGTATGTCAATAAAAGTGGAGTTAGGCAGAGTCTTGAAATTGAAGAAAGTGGACGAAGGACCAGTATTGATGCACGAGATTTCTCTGCTTCTGAAGATAGACTGGGCCGTGAGTTGACACTAGAGAGGCCATTAATGGATGAGTCCTCTCAAGCTGATTCTTCTTATTATGGTAGGACTAGTCAGGGCAATGCATCATTGATTCCTCCCCCACCTGCTTTCAGGGCTGGACTGGACCGACCTTTTATGAGTTCTTTAGAGGAAGATGTTAGAGATAGCTCCAATGCTCGTTACAGGAGAATTAGTGAACCTGGTTTTGGAAGAGGGCATGGCAATTCCTGGAGGGGTGTTCCGAACTGGACTTCGGCTGTACCAAATGGATTTGTTCCTTTCCAGCATGGACCAACTCATGGAGGTTTTCAAGCAATCATGCCACAGTTTCCATCTCAACCTCTGTTTGGTGTTAGGCCTCCAATGGAAGTTAACCATGCTGGTATTCCTTACCATATTCCTGATGCCGACAGGTTTCCAGGTCACTTGCGTCCACTTGGGTGGCAAAATATGATGGATGGTACAGGTCCTTCTCATTTGCATGGATGGGATGGGAATAATGGTGTTTTCAGAGATGATCCTCACATGTATGGTGGTTCTGATTGGGACCGGAACAGGCATTCAACAAATAGTCGATCATGGGAATCTGGCTCTGAGACTTGGAAAGAACAGAATGGTGATTTGAAGAAGGACTTGCCTTCCCCAGCCTGTAAAGATGGTTCAGTTCCAGCTGAAGTGGATGATGGATTGGCTGAGCAGGATCTTCAGATGTCTCAGGATGAACAGATCCAGGATGGTTTTCATGAAAAGGCACCTGAAATAAAGTCACCTAGTCTCAATACTCCATCTAAAGCACCTTTGAAGTCGTTGTCCACAATAGCAATTGACAAGGAGCCTGTTACTGCAACAAGTGACAATGGTTCATTTTTCAGCTGTTTCTACCTTTCTAAACTTGACATTTCGGAAGAACTTGCGCTTCCAGAGTTGCGTGACCAGTGTACATGTTTGCTCAGTGTTGATAAGGATGCAAGCATGGATGCAGATGCACGTTCATATCTATTTTTGAAGGTAGAAAATTATGACAATCTTTTGGTTTCTTTCCCCCCCCCCCCTGCTTTCAATCGATCGTATGATTCAACTAAAATCAGGGTTTTTCTTTTCGGGTTGGGGGGGGGGTGTTGGGAAAGTGTTATTAGGAGACCTGTAAAATTTTCTTAGTGAAAGCAATATTGTTAAACCTACAGAGAAATTTAGTCAGGCTTTGGTTGACTTATCTCCTATGTTCATGGTAATGGAACCTTATTTTATATTTTTTCAGAAAGTGAACAACTACCTGATGTATTTTTCTTCTGTCATGATTTTACAGAATGGTTCAAGAGCACATCGGAAATATGCTGCCACTACATCAAGGAATTTGCCTTTTCCAGCAATTGATACGTCCATCTTCCAGGTAAATCTGTTTGATGAGTTTGCATTCTTGTTGCCATAATTTCTATACATTTAACAATAGTACACCCATATTTCTCAGACTTTAAGTCTATTAATTTGTGTATTAAATTCTGGACCGTTGATGAGTGAAAATGCTCCTTAATTTGCAGAGAGCCATAGATCTTTACAAGAAGCAGAAGGTGGAACTGCCTAATAGAGGGAAAGTAGATATTGTCCCTGCATCCGGGCAAGTACGAGGGGATGAATCGGTTCCGATTCACAGTTTGGAGAATGTGCATGTTTCTGCCTCTACATCCAATGCTAGGGTTAACATGCCATTGTCTACATCAGACCTGAAAATAGTAGAAACTATTTGTCCTCCTGCCAAGGAGCATTTGGAAGAACTAGATAGAACTTGCAGTCAGAAGCAGCAGGATCTTGTTTGTACCAATTCTTTGGAGTTATTGTTGTCCGGCCCATCTGATCATGAGAACAAAGGAGAGCCTTCAGCAGCTTTGGGTGAGGAAGAGGACAAAGACACTTCTGAGGTGGTGAATTCAGGGGAATCCAAGGAGAATCATTCCATGGAAGTCGAAAACAAATCTCAGTTGGTCCCTGTTCTGCAGAAAGTTGATGTTGACATAAGTAGCAAAGCCAAAACCACTGGTTTTGCCCATTGTGGAGACGGGAAGCCGGGTTTTGGTGACTCATTGGGTGATTCCTTAATTTTTGAGGATGGTTCTTCAAAAGCTTGTGATGCTTTGAGGGCTGGCTCAAATGAGTCTGAGTCGCTAATTTTAAGCCGGATACATCATTCTCCTGAAAGTACACATTGAGACAATTTCTATATCTTTCATTGCTATTTTCCATCAGGTTTTTATTTCCTCTCCCTTTCCTGTTGCTTTCATTTTGAGCGAGGAAATAAAAAGAAATGTCATTCATGTTCCCTTATTCGGGGTTGATTGGATAATCCATCTCCATGCATTTGCTTTCGTCGCTTTCATTTTTATCCAGCATTTCTGCATGAGCATGCTTTGGCAGTTAGCATCTGGGTAAAACTGCACTGCCTTTGTATGCATGCAACGCGCTAATGTAGCTCGTAAGTCAATTGATTTCCATTTTAAAAATAATTTCGTTTTCCTTTTTCTTTTTTCAAATTGTGCTAACCGCCAAGCTGTTGGTTTTTGCCTTTTCATCTTGCATGTTTATAATGGTTCCGTTTCCCCTACATTGGGGAGCCTATTCCTATCGGATGTCGTGACTCCGTGTTTGCATTCATTGGTTGTGCTCCTCACTCTTTACGATTATTTTTTAATAATCTTTTAAGGATCCTGTTCATGCATGTGTGCATTTTGCTTCTGATTTTAAAATATTTTTATAATTATCTTCAGTAAAAATTATAATGTCAATTTTACTAAAAAGTATATGTTTATGTATATATATGTGTCTGTATATATATACGATTTTGAGCCTTGACTGTGTGTGTTTGTCGAACAAATACGGGCATGTATGTTATACTTTATTAATAAAAAATAATTCTTGTAACATGTGTCTTGCTTTTGGGAAATTGGAGATTCTTTGGTGCCACAAGCAAAAAGATGTGGTACCAATTTTACATCAAGAGGTGAACAATGACCCGATATCGGGGATTTGCAAATTTTACTTAACTGGGTCCCGACTTCGTACAAGGCTTGACTTACTTCATGCCTGATCTTGGGTCTTCCAGAAGTCTTATAAAAACTGGAATTCATGTCCATTTCTAGTTGCGTTTGCTTTGTCACTAGAACTGTGTAGATGTCTATTGTGTAAGGCACACCAACCCAATGGTTTGTGTATATTCTTAATGAGATTTCAACCACTTCAGTCCAATCTTTTTCAAATAATATTCTTAATGGCCATGATGATTGTTGAGTCACATCATTAAACAAGTATTCGATATCATTCTCGCTAGCTGAAAAAGAATGTTACCCGCCTAATAAGACAATAATAGAATTTTCCACGGCATATAATTGGTATTAGAACTGCCAGTGGACTGGACGCTATGCTCAAGAATGAAATTAATTTGGGCATATGGAGCATTCCCACTTAACCTAGACCTTCCATGCTATCCTTGATGCAAATAACCAAGACAGAATGAATTGGCTACTAAGTTCGAACAAAATGCAGATATGTGATTTTGATGAAAATAAATGTTGTATTCAATGAAATGTCTGTCTTACAATATAGGTCAACTGAAAAGAGGAATTTTGGGAACTTCCCTTTCTTATATCAGTCTTGGCGCTGTAATTCAGTGAATGATATCTTCTTGTGCACATTATATTTTTTTAATAACAAAACTTTATCAGTAACTAATCAAAGAGAACAACGAAAAAGGGTAGATAAAATACTCAAATTTTATGAATACTCACTGGAGTCTGGATATGAAAATTTTTATGAGTATTTTAAGGGTTTGGGTCTAGTTAGTGCGATACCTGCTTTCAAACCCATAATTTGTGTTTGAAAAAACTTCAAATAGCAAAAAATGAATACATTGTTTGTTGTTTGTGATATTTTATTTTATTTTGTTGTAATGCTGTATAAATAAATTTTATGTAAATGAATCTCCACCTTAAAAAGAACTTGTTCATTTTGAACTTTTTCTAATTAAATGGATTTAGATCTAAAGATGTAAGGAGAAGGAGGTGGAATTTGAGTTTTTTACCCACTGAATATAAGTGTAGGGTTGAAGATTATAATTTTGTATCTATACCCTATCCATAATTAAACCTACAGCAACATATTTCAAGGTTGATTAGAAGGAGCTTAATTTTAGGGGTAAATTTAATATTTGATTTCAGATGGAGTGAAAATCACTGAATTTAAGATTTTGACCAAGATTGTGAAATTTTTACAGGTGGAAAATCTTATCGATTAAATAATTAAATTAAGAATGTAAAATAAAATTACATCAAATTATTAAAATTTAAAAGTTTATTAAGCAATCGCCCATTCATCTCTCTTGAATCAATTCTTAATTATTCTTCCTATCAAAAAGTAATTTTGAAAATTTAAGAAGCTCCACAAAAATTAAAAAGGACAGACTAAGCAGGCAATTGAAATCATACTGAACTAAAAATAACTTGAACAAAGTTCTAAGCTATCTATTTATAAGCAGATTATTAGAACTTGTTGGCATAAAACCGCTGCTTATATTCTTTTGTACAAATAAACATGGTTACTAAATCTGCACTACACACAGACACACATACAAATTACAAATGAATCAAACCTACATTCACGAATTTTTTCTTGAATTTAAATTCCTGAAATGCTATATGCTACTTTTGGAAAAAAGTGGCATGCACCCACAATTAAAATTCCAGATCGAAGGTAAAGAATTAATCCAATTTTTCCATCACTTTTACTCACGACTTCATATTTCAATCGTTTAAGGCAGCCCAGAATGGATAAATGTAATTTCAATTTTGTTTATTCAAATAATCGTGAGAGTTTGGCCTTGACAGTGTAAAACACACAAGTACATACAGAAATAAAGTGAAGTGCTGTCAACTGGTTCTTTATAAATTTAGATTGACAAAATCGCTTCCTAAAAATATGACATTAATCAAAGTACTTGTTCTACAAATTTATGAAAAATTAAATTGGTATTAGGACACAAAAAAAAAAAAAAAGAATCAGAATAGTCATTTTCTCCAATGGAATATGGAACACAAGCAAAGTGAGAATGCATACCTCAATTGATGTGAAATGATTTCATTCAAGTGTTTGGTATACCATGACGCAGAATCCCATATTCGTTGCTCCTCATCTTCACTTTCAGTGTCCTCTGCTGGCTCTTGCTGTCAAGGATCACACAGAAAACAACAAGTTATGATAAAGAAAGCTATAATTGGGACAAAAGAAGGAATAAAAGTAAATGGCTGAAAACAGAGCAAATACTTAGGAAAGGCAAGAGACTACTTTTCTCTTCTCTTGTTAGGATGGAATCTGGAATTTGAAAAATGAAACGTAGAAAAGCTTTCCTTTGTCCAGGAACACTGAAGAGGACAGAAGAGAAAACAACAATGAATAATTATTGTCAGAGATGCAATCCTTGGCATTCTTTTGGATTCCAAACAGAGCTTTGAATTTTCTCTTCAATTGCTTGAATAAATTTTCTCTTAACTTATCTCTTCCTAGACAAAACCTCAGAGATTCATTCCATTCAGAAACAGGAAACTAAGGGATTCAAAAATAGTACCCGAGCCAATAGCATGTAGGTGAGTTCGTTCAACCTGACATTTGTTGGTGAATAGCCTTAACTGGCCACAGAGGATAGAAAAGATCAACCTAATTGGCAGGCTAACAAATGCTTAATTTATAGAATTTTGATTCAATGGACAATAATGTAGAAAGTGGGAAAGTGTGAGTGAAAAAAGTGGGAGTTTATTCAGCAACAAAACACATAGTTGAACTACAACTTTATATAGAGTAAAAAGTACAGTAAGAGAAGAATAAACAACAATGTATGAATAACCGACACAAAGTACAAACATATTGTTGGAATAGTTTTCAAAGTCAATATGAAAGAAGAAATAGATATGAATATGTCTTTATTGGTTTTATGATTACTTTCGCTGCGTGTCACAAGTCACAACCTATATTCCCATGACACATCTGCATCAAAGCATAATATTGATTAATGCTAGAACTAAATTCGAAATAAAGTAATGAAAATGATTTTAAAGCAAAGTTCTTGCTACTCCTCGTGCAAATACGAACCATGATGGGAGAGAGAGAGAATTCTTACCCATTAAGCCTGCCTGTCATTAATTATGAATATTTTAAATAAAACATATTAGCCACAAAATTTGTAAGTAATTGAAGTCTATGAACTTTTATCTCTAATTATGCTCACGTAAATTACAAGATGAAATGCCCAATACGGCGCGTTTTGATCTTCCTCTTCACCTCCCCACATTTCGCTGGCTCGTTTTCCTCGCGCACTATCATCTTTATTATTATTATTATTACTTTTTGTGTGCAGCATTTCCTCTCCCTCTCTCTCTATCTTCTTCAGGGCCTAGTGCGTGCAAGAAAGGCCCCAAATTAATCATGTCAAAGCTCATTTGGTCTAGATCAGTAGATAATAACGAAGAGCAGGAGGAGAGATTATTGGATTATGAGTCGGATGGCTTCTGCTCCCTCTCTCCAATGCAGGTGCTCCATGTTATCAGTACTTTTTACACAAATCTAAAGAATTTGGAAAACTGTTGTCTACCAGCTCTAAGTTATGCTACTTTTGGATCTTGACCGGACAGAGACTTTATGGATTCGCTGCTTGTTTCATCGCTGGTCTAATTTGCATGTTCCTGGTAAGAGAACTTATCTGTCGTTTTAGATATGTCTGCTAGAAAAAATGTTGAAGATAATATCAACTACTTATATTCTATATTCTATAACTATTTATCTTGAGACTTTCTACGTGCATCCATCAGGTAGATCATTTTTTTTTCCGTGCAGTAGCACTAGCAACCTCAAGTCATTATGGTAATTTATCTTCTGTAGTTGTGTTTTGTTTTGCAGTCAATGGTTGTCTTTTTCAAACCCATCAAATTTGCTCTATTGTTCACCTTTGGGAACCTGCTCGCGATTGGGAGGTAGATGCAGTCTCCCTCTTGGTGATACATGACAGTTTAAGAAATAGTTTATCAGTAGGCAGGAAAACAATTAAGACATGGGAGGGTACTATGAGTGAATCTGGTTTTGTTGTCTTTTTGATTTGACCATCCTCAGATTCTCTTTGTCTTGTATATCTGGCAGCACAGCCTTCCTGCTAGGACCACTACAACAAATTAAAATGATGTTTAACCCTGTTCGTGTCGTTGCTACAGCCATATACCTTGGATGTTTGGTTTTGGCACTTGTTTGTGGTCTCTGGGTAAGTTATCTGATCTCTGACTTGAATATTTCTGGATAATACTGTGAAATTGCATTTTCTGATGATATTTTATAATTTGCTCCTGTCTAATAAATGGGATAAGCAAGAAATCTTGTACAATGATTTGAACTGCTATCTATTAAGTACATCTTGCGCAGTTTGAGCTAATAATACGAAAGTTGCTTTCACAAATAATTAATATGCCAATTTGGACACTACACCTTGTGTCCTGGTAGCATTCAATACATATTATATATGGAAATTATTGAGATCCTAAAGCTATAGTTTTTTTTCTTGTTTTCTAGATCCACAGCCTGGTTTTAACAATAATTGCTATGGTGTTTGAGATTTGCGCCCTTCTTTGGTAAGTTTGCCTTCAAGAAATCTGCTTACCTGACATGAATATGTGATATGAAAACCGTTTTTTCAAATGAACAGCTTCTCTAATTATTTGTCATAACTTATGTTGAATTTCTATTAGGATCATTTAACAGTTGCAAGTTGTTACAGGTACAGTCTGAGTTATATACCTTTTGCTCGAAGAATGGTATCTCAGTTGATGGTTCGTCTCTGTGACACTGAGCTCTGAAAAATTGCAGAAAAAAAAATTCCTATCCTGTCCCTAGTAGATTTCATTGAATGGTGTTAAATTTGCAGACTTGCTTGGGTTGATCTCTAGAGTTGGCAATATTTATCGGTTATTACAAAGATTGGATGTTGCACCATTGAGGATTCATGTTTTATGTCCCTATTCTGATTTTCTTCCTCCTTGTTATAATTTAAGAGAAAATTTTTACTTCAATTCTTCACATTTTAATTTAATGACAATTTATTCCTCTATAAATTTAGAGTAACAAAATAGTCTTTCAAGAATTTATCAATAAATCCGACAAGTTTCTTTTTTCATCTTTTTGTTCAAAGAATGTTGAGATGGAGTGTGTTTATACTTACATAGAGGTTAGATGCAAGTGTGGGAGAAGTTTTTTTCTACTATTACTTATACCTCATCAAGTTTGCAGCATGTTTAAGATTTCTTCAATAAAATCTACACCTTATTCATGGTTTCTTCTTTTAACTTTGATAAAAAAAATCATAAAAAAGATTTATACCAGATGAGGTATTGATAATGGTAAAAGAAAATTTATTTCACATGTCTATTTAGTCTTTATGTTACTAAAAAATAATTCATCTTAGCATTTTTAACAAGAAGATGCTAGAGAGATTTGTTTAGTTTGCTGATGAATTTTCAAATGATTATTTTGTCACTCTAAATTTGTGAAGGATTAAATTTTTACTAAGTTAAAACTTGAGGGCTATAATGGTAGTTTTCTCCATAATTTGACCTAATCATATAAAGTACCATATAATTGAAAAATGGCTTGAAATGAAGTGCTTAACCAAAAAAGTAGTAATTTGCAGGTCAGGAATTTCAAATTAGAAGATGTTTTGTCATTGCTAGAATGTAAATTTTATAATTTGTAGGAGCACTTTTTGTGTGCTTGTTCATTAAGAAGAAAAAGAAGAAACGGAGACTATGAGATAGAAGTTGATGGGCTTGTGACAAAAAAGAGGTTCATATACCCCTTGGAGGAACATTCTTTGTCGGTTTGTTCATTTAAAGGGAAATCCTCTTGCATTTTTGTTGTCGGGCTATCTTTCTTATCAGCCTAAAACTTCTGCTCTAATAATTTGTCGGGCTATCTTTCATTATATATATTTTTATATTATTTTTCGGTGGTTGATTCAACTCTTAAATTATAAACTTGACTAAATTTAAAATTAGATATTATCGAACTCAATATTTAAAGTAAGTTCTTTTAATATTGTACTCTTTATATATAAGATAATAATCAAGATCTTATTTAACACTTATCAAGTTTTTTACTATTCAAGTCAACAATTATTGGTGCCCACTATAAAATTGTCTCAAAAAAAAGAAAATAAAAAGAATGGAAGAGTGTTCACATTGTCATGATCAAGTGAAAAAAATTGGTGGGGATCCTAAAATCCCATTGTTAATTGTGGGATTAAGTTACCCATTTTTTATGGGTAAATTAATATCAAGAAAAATTAAGAGTTTAGGAAACATTTCATAAAAGATTATACTAAACATGGAAAAATGAGTTTCCTAAGTAGAACTTCGTGAAATATCCAAAAAATTTCAACACCAAATGACTTCTAAAAGTAAGATGTATTTCTCGCACTGGTTTATATTAGTCCACTTTTCGCCACCTCAATTTTTTTTTTATCAATTAAATATTAACCATTTGGAATTTTTTTAGAAAAAATAGTTTATGAAAGTCAAAATATAATAAAAATTATTGAATTCTCATTAATGATGAATATTTCTTAAACAATTCAAATAATATTTATTAACCACAAATTTTGAAAGTAATTGAGGTTTGTGAACTTTTATCTCTATGTTTGATGTAACTTGCAAAATGAAAAGGCCAATACGGCGCGCCAGATCTTCCTCTTCAACTCCCCACATTTTGCTGGCTCCCTCGTCCTTGTGCTTGTGACACTGCAGCATTTCCTCTTTCTTGCATACTAGTTTGAATTGTTCAGTAAGTTAGTCGGAGTAGATTTTCAGGAAAATGCGTGATTTGAGAGTAAATGGAACCAAAATGGAGTTTCATCTGTTCAAAACATAGGTTATGTTTCTCCGTGGAATTCATCACTTCCCCAATCATTTGTTCAAATCAAGGCAAATTTTGAGGTCGGTTTCTGTAAGACTTCTCCCAATTGGGTTTCTGTCGTTTTTAACTGTGTTGTTATGTTTATGCACCGTTTTCATTTCAATCTTTCGCAGATTTCATTGAGATTATTCATTCTCTATCTTCGGTTGTAGAAGTGAGTACTTATTAGAAGGTAAGCTTCCAGAATTATAATGGGCTTCTTTCTTCCCCTGTGATTGAACTCCTTTCGCAATTACATTTGCCATGTGTTATTCTTTCTGAGGGTTTTAGTTATCCAATACCTGTTATACGAAACATGAAAAGTTAAAATGTATTCTGAGATAAGATCATAGAAGTTGCAAGAGATAATTATCTAGGAACCACATTGGAAGTCCAATCAGGTGTGATAGGAGTGGGAAGTGAAAATCAAATAAGCAGCATTTAGCCACCGGGTAAAAGACTGAAAGTGCAGCTGCAAGACTGTGAATGATCCTTGCGTCCTCTTGTGGCTGTTGGGAGTTGGTAACCAGTGTTTCTTGCGCTTCTCTATTAGAAGTTTCCTGGGTGGTGCCTCAATTAATTGCTGACTTAATAAATTCCTGGAGGAAAACATTAGTGGCATTTTATTTGTAATGCGGTCGACCATTCATTATAGAAATGCCTATAATGTTTGCATTTAATTTTCCAAATTGCCTTCTGGGATTCTTTGAATGCGATCCATATATGGTTGAGTTTACTTATTTTAACAATTATAGTATTTTGTCTACCCTTTCCTCATTTTGACTATGTTGATTAAGTATCTCTCTCTATCTCTCTAACTTCTTTAGGGCCTAGTGCGTCCAAGTAAGCCCCTAATAAAGGATGTGGAAGCTCATTCAGTCTAGACCTGGAGATAATGAAGATCAAGAGGAGAGCTTATTGGGTGAAGAGTCAGATGGCTTCTGCTCCCTCTCTCCAATGCAGGTGCTCCTTGTTATCAAACTTTTTACACAAATCTAAAGAATTTGGGTGTTGTCTAGCAGCCCTAAGTCATGCTAATTTTGGATTTTGACTGGACAGAGACTTTATGGATTCACTGCTTGTTTGATCGCAGGTCTAATTTGCATGTTGGTGGTAAGACAAATTTTCTGTCCTTTTAGATATGTCTGTTAGTTCATGAGTCAACAATGTTATGGCTCTTGATCCTTGATCAGATAATGCCTTGAGGGACCATGCTCTTGACCATGATGGTGTCATAGGCATGGCTACTAGAATAGTATGATACCACTGGCATTTGTCATTAAATGGAAGAACTTGAATACACTGATTACACTGGCAACAAGAACTGGATTTTTGTATATCATTACTGATTTCTGCACGTGGAAGATGCTATTCTATGATTTTAGTTTTCCTCCCTCAGATTATTCATGTTTTTGTCTCACATGTCTTTCATTTAACAGCCAACCTTATTCATTCGTAGTAGACCTTTTGCTTCTTGGCAAGCATTATTTACATGTTGTCCTTGCATTTTTTTTCTACTATTGTCTTATTCTGAAAAAATTATATCAGCAATGTGTTTTTCCCTTGTTCTTGGCATTGATTCATTTTTAAATTTACAGCAAACATGAAATAGTCTGAAAATACACTTCAAATGAATATTATAGAATTGCTATCACAAGTTCACAAAAAATGTTAAAAGCTAATAGTAACATGACTTTCAAATGAAGTAGTCCTCTTCATTTTCTTGTTCAGTATCAGTTGAAAGGCATCTATTTGTGAAAACTTCCTTCAAGGGAAACTACTGAAAACATTTTCCTGTACATGCTAATGCCGTTAAAAAAAAGAAAAAGAAAAGAAAAGGAAACTTCCTCAGTCTACTGTTAATGACTATTACCCTTAGGTTTGTGCAACTTTGATTGTTTGCAACGTGGCACTTAAGTTGCAACCAGGCCAGGAAAAATGTTGAAGATTAGATCATATTTTACATTATTAAATTAGTTAAAATACTGGTATTTTATATTCTATTTATCTTGAAATATTCTAGATGCATCCATCTGGCAGATTTATTTTTTCGGCGCAGTACAATCTCATGTCATTATTTTAATTTAACTTCTGTTGTTCTGTTTTGTTTTCCAGTCAACGGCTGTCTTTGTTAAACCCATCAAATTTGCACTATTGTTCACCTTAGGGAACCTGTTAGCAATTGGGAGGTAGATGCAGTCTCCCTCTTGTTGATATATGACTGTTTAAGAAATAGTTTATCTGGAGTTAATGTAAGCGAGAAAACAATCAAAACATGGGAGGGTACTATGGGTAAATCTGGTTTTGTTGTCTATTTGACCATTCTCAGATTCTTTCTTTCCTTTCTTTTTTCTTTTTATATATCTGGCAGCACAGCCTTCCTGCTTGGACCTGTACAACAAATTCAAATGATGTTTAATCCTGTCCGTGTTGTTGCAACAGCCATATACCTTGGATGTGTGGTTATAGCACTTATTTGTGCTCTCTGGGTAAGTTCTTTGATCTCTAACGTGAGATACATGGGTATATATGTCTAGATAATACTACAATATTGCATGTTCTGATGATATTTTATAGTTTGTTTTGTTACTGTTGGGATAAACAAGAAATCCTGAACAATGATTTCAACTGGCATCTACTTTCAGTCCGTCAGTGCATCCTGATCAATTTATTTAAGTTAGTACGAAAATTGTCTACACAAATAATTGATATGCCAATCTGGAGTCTACACTTCATGTCCCGGGTCTTTCAGCATCCATTACATATATGGAAATTATTGAGATCCTAAAGCTATAATTCTATTTTTGTTTTCTAGATCCACAGCAAGGTTTTAACAATAATTGCTATCATATGTGAGATTTGCGCCCTCCTTTGGTAAGTTTCCCTTCGACAGATTGGCTTACCTGACATGAACCAGTGATATGAAAACTTTCCTCAAATGAGCAGCTTTCCTAATTATTTGTCATAGCTTATGTTGAATTTCTATGGGCATCATCAAATAGTTGCATGTTGTTACAGGTACAGTCTGAGTTATATACCTTTTGCTCGAAGAATGGTATCTCAGTTGATGGTCCGTTTCTGTGACACTGAGCTATGATAAATTGCAGCAAAAAATGTTTCCTATCCAGTCTCTAGTCGACTTCGTTGAATGGTGTTTAATTTGTGGATTTGCTTGGGTTGATCACTTGAGTTGGAATCTTTTATTGGTTATTACAAAGATTGGATTTTGTACCATTGAGGATTCATGTTTCATGTCCCTATTCTTGTTTACTTCCTTCTTGTCATAATTTAATCTATTAACAAATTTTTTGTACAATGTTTTATGTACGATGTGATTGAAAAATGATCTGCAGTGAAGTGTTTAACTGAAAATGTAGTAATTTGCAGGTCGGGAATTTCAAAGTAGATGTTTTGTGGTTGCTAGAATGTAAATTTGATAGTTTCTAGGAGCCCGTGGGTTTCATTCATTAGAAGAACAAGAAAAGACTGAGACTCTGATAGAAGTTCATGGGCTTGTGACCAAAAATAATGTTCATTCATATGCTCTTTGTAGTAGCACGCTTTGTGGGTTTGTTCATTTAAATAGATGATCCTCTTGCAATTTTCTTGTCAACAAATGAGCTATCTTTTGGCATGTTAACTGAATGGGCCTAGAACCCAAAATTTTGATCAGCCTAAGACTTCTGGTCTTAATAGTTTGTGCTTTGTACTGGGTTCCCACTGTAGAGCTATGTCCCAGAAAAGGGAAGGAGAGGAAGAGAGATGGTGGGTCTGTCCCACCGTTCTGGATCTCCAGCTAAACATGTATCTTTCCATGTGGACACGGTGACGTCACTACTCATGGACACTTTGTTTTCTTGTTTTGATATAGAGAAAGGTTACAGTAATTGTCTTCTTGATGCAACGTTAATCCCAATTTTTCTTGGGTTGGTCAAGTTCACAAGTGACAATGAAAATAATGTAGATCTCAAGGTAAATGAACAAAACAGATTGAAAATGACCGGTCCCATTGACCTTGTCCACCAACTCCCAAATAAAGTATGACTGTGCTGCCTGTGCCTGCTACATTTCCCTTCTATAATATTCTTCGTGAATTTAGGAGTAATATAAAGTGGGGAAGTATATGTACAGTTTGTTGGTTCACCCATGTTTTTTAACTTTTCTGTTTAAACTTCTACAGAAGCTGTTTATAAATTTACCCACAAAAATGAAAATTCATATTTGTGCCCCCTTGGGGCGGCTAGTTGCCACCTACTACCGCAAGAGATAAATTCACCAATTATCATGCTTTTATCAACCTCTCTTACCTGCCTCTTATAGCCACGGTGTGGTAGAAACACAGTAGTTCAGTCGTTATCACGCGCTTACTTGAATTGTTCCCGTTCTTTCTTTATTTATTAATAAACCTCCAGAGTGGAGCAGCTCTGTGTTTCCTTCTTAGCTTTTGGCCCCAAGTTAAAAGTAGTTGTGCTTATATAGCTTCAAACTCCAAACACACTGCTCCATAAATTCTCCTCATAAATATTCGACAAAAGGTCCTTCACGGATCTTCCTTTATCAAGTGAGCTCCTACATAAATCTTTCTGCACTAACCTTTCTTCTCGTAAAGAGTGGAAAAGGTTGTTAGATGAGATTATCAGCGAGAAAATAAAAATAGAATGTGGTGCAACACATGATTACTATTTTCTGGACTTAATATATTTTTTAAAAGACATTATTCAATTTTGAAAATAATACAGTACACTACTATGTCATTTAATTAACATAGAATTTATGCCCGCCTCACTAAACCCTGTTAATACCACATGTGAAGGGAAGGGGATCATTATTGATGTTAGGTCAGTGGCTAAAGAGAAAACCAGAAATTGTCACTGTTTCTTATAAGATAATAAAAAGAGGTGTTTGATCAATGTACAAATAGCACATAAGTCATTAGCTAGCAATACATGAAACTTCCAAAGGCCTCCATCTGTGTCACTTTTCTATAATATTATATGGAAACTAATGAATTATAAGAGAATATGAGTTTGACTAATATGGGCAGCTAGAAGCAACGCGAAACACCAACGCCATAATTCCATGAAGAAAAAAGCTTAAAAGTTGTGCAGGTAGGATATTTAATATGTCCTTTTTCTATTTCCTAGTGTTCATTTGTGGGCAATTGGGTTGGTGAAATAGTTCATTTCCCTCGTGATGATTTGGAATCCTACTTTATTCTGCTATATTTAAATAAATAAAAAATCAGAAGAAAGTGGTAAGTAGAGGCATGAAGGTGCAGCTGATTCATTTTAATATCACACTTTGCCAGCTACCCACTCATCGAAATTAAAGTGAAAGGTCAATCAACTACGAATAACCAACCTACCACCATCTAATCTCTATTGAGCCAAGAGCCAACCACACCATTTCTCAAACGAGCACTTAAATAGAATTGATATAACATCCTAGGTTTTCATGAAATCTGAGTAACAACCGCTAGCACTTTTTTCTTTTCTTTTCCTGTTCCTTTTGGGGTGGATGAGACAAAGGTTGGTGGTGGTGCATGTTCATATTATATATGACGATTCTTTTGTTCGTTACTAAATTGCATGTTTTCTATTCCGATCAATAATAGCAGTAGCACTTTCTACTTTCAAGGGGTTAAATTAAGAGTGCAAATAAAGTCATCTACTCAAGACAAGAAGATAGCTTTTATTGCTTTTCCGTCAGATTTGGATCAATTACTTTCTGAGATTTGGATCAATTACCAGCACACCAGTGTTGACTATAACTGATTTCTGCTGGTGTAAAATCTCAGCTTTTTGACAAATCTAGTATGTGTTAGAGCCTTGTTATTTGTTTGATATGATAATACTAGTACTATATCCGATCCCATTAATGCGTTGTGATCCTTTATTCAAGTTTTCTGCAGTTTTCTGTTTCTCAAATGTCATGCGGCCGGGTTTACATAGTAATTTAGAAAAAAAAAAAAAAAACCCTGTAACGACAGTATGGGGCATATCAGTGCCCAAAATTTAATGCTCAAATTTCATTATCCGGCTATATGAGGTATATATGTATGCATACAACAATTCTATATCAACGAGGTCGAAAACTCAGAAAGTGATAGATCTAGATGAGGAGAATGAAAGTGAATATCTAGGACTGTGTCCAAGGATACTGACCAAATTAGGCCATGATGCTTCACAATGATTAACAGAATGGACCCAAGTAAATAAGAAATTAATCAAACAGTATACTATATATATAGCTGACAATGACAATGGAATATGGAACATCATATTTATTTGTAATCATTCAAATCGTTTTTCTTTCTCTTTTTGGGCTATTCGTACAGTCCAGATTACGACTGTTCCACACGTGTACGTAGGGAGTGTCTCTTCGGCATCTTAGGTTGGCATATGACTCTTAGAATCAGTGAAAGAGTAAGAGTGATGGCTTATATGAGCTCCTCAACTAACCAAACGGCCAATACATTAAAAAAATTAATTGTCACATAGAAACTTTGACCCAAAAAAAAAAACCCTTCATCCTTACAACATAATTAAGTTCATGAGTTCACTCTTTGGCAACACTGTCCCACGAACTCACAAAACGTCCAGAAATTTTTATGGAATTTCAAATTGCAATTTGCCAACGAACGGTGTCGTGTCGCTCAAGTGGCAGCTCCATAGGGTCTTGACCTCTATCACCCCGACAAAACCCCATGTATAGTCGATTAGTTCGATGACATCCATAGTTGGTATTCGTCAGAAAACATTTTAAAAAACACGACCAACTGTTTCGAGATGCCGCATTAATTTGATCGTTCAAGTTCATGTATGTCGGCTTACAAAATTATAATCTATATGACCGACGTTAATAATAAATCTCATGCTTTTGTTTTTCCATCTATATCTTCCCCATTGACCTAATCCAAGAATGGGCTTCAGCTATAGTTACGTTTCAGCTTTTTCTTGCATGTTCTTCTCCTTCCTTGTATTTTTTCATGGACGTGGCATGCAACAGAAACGAGAGGGACCACCAATAATTGAAGATTTGAAGTCATTTCAACTAAAGCGGCACAGGTGGGGTATCATGTTCCAGCTTCAGCATGGGTATATATACAATTTTCGAAGGGTCACGATTTCATGTCAATATATATCAAGAAAATGCAAATAAAGTGATCGAGAGTAGCAAAGTTTCCATTTGATTTCATTCAGATGGGAAAAACTTGAGCAATAAGCGTTTTATACGTCTCCATTATCATGCGAATGTGCGGGTTATTCGCTTCCCAAACTAGAGAGAGCACTCCATCTTCTGTTTCTCATATATATATATATATATATATATTATCCACTACATAATTACAAATATGATAGTTTTCGGGTGGTTTCTTCTGGCGAACTACTTGATGAAATCTAACATATCGAATTTTGCCGAAACTCACAAGTCAACAATGGAAAAAGACAAAACTGGGGCCCGAAATAGATATTTTTTTAACAATATAACATGCACATAAATAATACTTCCCAAATGATGAGAAAAAAATGTATAAAATGTACCTGGAATTGTAGTTAAGTGAGCCAACTCGTGATTAAGAGTCTAGTGATATTCATAAATTAAACAAGGATTGAATTGGTTATATATATATATATATATAATAGATCTCCCTATGTGCAGCCATGTGACAAGGGAATGCAACTGCTTCCAACTAGTTTAGTGTGGCGTGTGCTAACCCAAAGGCTAAAGATTTCAACAAAGGCCCCAAGGCAGTCCCCCAATGCAACTTTACTTAATTAATTAAACTTCAAAAATATTATGATGCAGCTGTCCGTCGCACCATAATTGGCCCACTCCATTCTTTAATTACATTAGAATAAATTATGTTTTAAAATATTCATATTACATGACATTTTTTTAATAAAATTATATTTTTTCTCAAGACACTTACTTTTCTTGCAACAGAAGATAAACTATAATTATACATTTTTTAACCAAAACACTCTGATATTTATTACTTACATAATGTAAATTAAATATTTACTTGATTAATATAAAATATTTATTTTTGTTCAAATGTAGAATAAATTAACTTTAAAGTTTTATACATAAAATAAGTAGTATCTATTACAATAAAAAAATTTTAAAATTTATTTAATGCGTCGTTATCAAGGATATTTTGGTTATCTTTCGACATCAAATAATATTTGTACATTTTGATTTATTACATAAAGAGGATTACATAACTTAAATTTAGAAGAACGAAGTGTAATTTGTTTGTTATATTATGGGAGAATTTTTTAATGCTGTATACCGCTGGAATCTATATGATTCTTTGATCTTGATGAATTAAAATATGCGTGGTATTCTTTGTTAATTTAGGATTTAGTCAAATTTGTTTACTCCTATAAAAATTAATCAATTTTTTATTTTTGATTCGGATTTCACCTTGAATATGGTGACACAAGTTGACAAACAGTAACAAATATGATAAGATGAAACAGGGCGGAATCAACAACATTGTGCTCATTTTTAAAACTTCATTTATTCGCCAATATGAAGATATCAAATCAGGAGGGCCACGATCCGTTGCCGAAGCTTTGGCTTGGCGATTAATAACCTGAAATGCCCGTAGACATATGTATTAAGTTTTTATATGAGTATAATAATACATTTTCTATTTATTTATTGGTGAACAAATCTGTCGAATTTCGTCGCCAAATATCAAGTACTCACAGTTGTTATTAAATTAGTATAAAAATGAGTTGCTAAATAATTGGGTATATGTTATCCATTCTCTAGATCTGCTAACTGAAGCAAAGGCTATATATATATATATATATATATATTACTTTGATTGTGATGCTTGCTCCACTTCAATTGACTTATTGACAGTTGAAATTAAGCTTGAAATCATTCCTTCAACCACAGAGTTAATGTTATTATGCTTAGTACTCAAGCAAATGAAACCCCAAAGTCACACTTACTGCTGGCTTCACTCCCAAAACTCATATTCTTAATCCAGTTCCTATTTGGGGATGAGGCTTGGCACGACGAGAACAAGAAAGTGCTGCATCAGGCTGCTAACAAATAATTAATTAAAAAATGTTAAAATCTATTCGAACCCAAAATAGATATTTATCTAACAATCAAATTTTATTTTGAAGTTTTACGCTTCTTTTATTTTTTATGTTGGGAAGAGGATAAATGGATCTACTGGAAGTGAGGTTTGAAGGTAGGTGAAAATATAGTGTTGGTGGCCATGTGGGGGTGCTAGATTAGTTGTTGGGGTGATGCCCAACTTATTCTATTTGGTAGCCAAGGAGTAACATCACGAAGTGTATTGGGACCGGAAGACGACGACAGCTTTACGCTCAATAATCAAGATGGGTTTGGCCTTTTCTCACTGATGTGTCTGTCTTCTCTGGTCCAATCTCATTTCCCACTAGGGATCTCCTCACTCTATATAATAAATAATCGCAAAAAAAAAAAAAAATACAGACTGATGATCTCTTGATTTCTCGAGGTTCCAGCTTCAAATGCCAATGATATTAGTGGAGGAGTAGAAAGTTGGTATTAGATTTGATCTTTGAGATGGAAAGTTCGAAGAACAATATTGGACCAGGTGTATAATATATAGAACTTCCAAGTTCCATTAGAGAGCTTGAGGTCCAGTATTGGAGTCATGTCATGGGACCCCAAGCCAGATTCTTGATAGGTTGCTTGTAGTTAGTGTGTAGATGCATGTATATAAATATATCAATGCGTGTGCATGAGGCCTGGTTTGACTCAAGAAAATGTGCGTCTAAACCTTGGCACTATACTATAATGCTGTAACCTGTAGTTACTCACTCGCTATATTTGCATTAAATAATCTAATGTAACGAATATACTAAAAGAACTCGATACGAAAGAAAGCAGGAGAAGAAGAAGAAGAAGAGTGTAGTGATGTTGAGGACGAGTGCGTTGAGGAAAAAGTGAGTGGGAGTGACAAGGAGTGAAGAAGGACCACATAAAAATGGAAGTTGAATCATTAGTCATGAGGGTTGCATGAGGGCAGCTGTTGGATCGTGGCTCAGAAGTGGTAAGGGGAACATAGCATCCGCTGAATCTTTCTTGTCGGACTTAACTATCCCGCTGACATCAGCATGGGTATCGATTATTATCAGATCCGGAAGCGTGGTGCTGTCGGTGGCACGTGTTTCTTTCTGGCTGGCTGAACCTTTCGCTTTTCTCTTTTTGCCCCCAGCGGTAGCTGCACCATCCCCCACACAATTACCTACCTTCACACCTTTGACCTGTTCGCGCCACACTGCATCTTCCCAGGATTATATGATTAGTTAATTTTAGGATTTTGCTCGAGAAAATTGCAACTTCACCAACTTGATCCAATAATTAAAAAAATTCTATATAAATTTTAACAATAAAAGAACTCATCTTATTTTTTTATTTTCAAAAACAAACTACTAAACAGTTTTCTTTTATAGTATGTATATGTACAATTAATAATTAAAAACATAAGCATATTTTAAATTGATTTAATTTATAATTGGATATCAATAGAACATGAAATATTATATATATATATATATATATATATATGTATAAAGCATATTTCTTTTAATATAGGAACTTTGTTTGATCAATAAGAAATTTTTTTTAATTAAATCATTGACTTCTTCTAGAATGACCTTTTATTATTTTCATACATGCATAAGAGATTTTTTAAGTGCTTAAATTTTTTAGAATCAACTAAAAAATAATAAAGTAATTAAATCATAAATTAATTAACCATTTCTTAAAGAATTCTTTAAAACTTGAAAATTTTTTAGAGTGAAAAAAAATTATTATTTAATTAATCATTTCTCAAAAAGAAAATTTTCTTTTAAAATTTGAATATTTTTTTTTGAGTCAACCACAATAATAATGAATAAATTAATTAATTGTCTCATAAATTTCCTAATAAGGTGATATAAGTATAACATAACAAAACCAAAATTAAAGCAAAAAATAATAATAATATATGATTTGTTCAACAATTTAAATTATCTAACATTACTCAAACTCAAAAATAAAATCATATATAATTCCTTCAATTTTCATTATTTTAAAATTACTCATAAGAGTAACAATCAAAGTTGTTTTTAATAACAAAAAAGATTCCACTTTTCTAATTAGTATCGCTTACCGCTTACTAATTTTACATCATTAATGAGTCTATTATTAAGATTTTTTTTTAATCTTAATAAATATATAAATATATAAATATATATATAATAAAACAAATGAATCTTTTTAAATACCCGTGCAACACACAAAGAAATAATTTAATTTTAAAGTACTGCAAACAGTAATCATTTTCATACACGTGACATTTAAAATTAATTGATGACTAAGTGTTCCGGTCTCAGTCCACCGATAAATGGGCGTCATAACGAGTTTTCCCTCATCTTTGATTTCTTTCCTCCTTTTGGGACAAAGGGGCCAAATGCCCCAAAAACAAACGACCTCACCTTGAAAATCAAATTGTACGTTAGCTGTATCATTTTTCAAAATTTTTGAAGAAAATGTCCAAATTATTAAATCAAAGTCGTTATCCTGTCCCACCAGTTTTGTCAAATTTTTTGTATATAGATAAGGTTTTTATCGATGCTGATACTGCTTCGACATATCCCAACGAAAAATAAAAGTAGGAAATAGCATTATTGTACTTGAACTTGGGATGTAACCGGGGAGAAATCAATTCTAACTTCGCATGAAAAATGAAAAATGTCAAGAAAATGAAGTACGATTTAATAGTCATGAATGGACAACATATAAACGACCGTAAACGTCTATTTATCAAGTCATTTATCTCTGTCTTCGAGTCATATAATTTATTATGAATGTTACAGGGTTTAGATTTTAGAATTTGGATTTTTCTTTAATAATTGAATGTATTGGATATTAAAAAAAGAAAAAGAATAAAACAGTGCATAAACTCATATTTTATTTTTTAATTTTTGTTTATTTATAAATAAAAAATCAATCCTCAAATTTTAGTTGATTTTTGAGAGACAAAATTTGCTGAGTAATTGATTGCGACTACTTTTGGATTAGTCTTGTTCTAATATGTTGATGTGATTGAGATAGGAAGGGGTAATTAGCCTTGAATTATTGTAGAATCAGAAATATAATAAATTCATCAATTACTATAATACCAATATCTAAACTGTCTGCAAGCATTTAACAAATTAGTGTTGTGATATTTAACAATTAATCGTGTTTCATTATACAACTCACAATAAAAATACTGGAGTGAAATTTGGTAAGTAGATATATTAATTTTTAAAATAGTTTAAACATAGTAATAAAAAAAATTGAAATATATGTGTAAAAAAGAATGAATATAGTTTTTATGAGCAAGATATATACTAAATAATTTTTGTAGTTATTAATACATTAAAAAACGAATTACCAACCACAGGAGAAAGTGTCACTAATATATAAGAAGTAGATACTAATCATCTCATCTATTTAATTTCCTAATGGGTACCGATAAAATCACCATATATGTTTGACCCAAATAAATCAACGAAAAAACAAAGGTAAAAAAAATAATAATGAAGCATAATATGTTGAATCCTTTCTGGTTTATATAATATTAAAAAAGTTAAGTGTTGAAGTTAAGGGGCAAAAGAGTCAACTTATACTGTTCTTGAACTTGAATAGCTTTTGCATCTCCCGAAAGGAAAGGAAAAAAGACGCCCCCATATGCAACACACAAGCTTTTGCGCAATGCTCCACGTGGGCTCCACGGGTTTCGATTTTCCTCGATCTCTTCAAAACCAAATGCTAATCATAATTAGCAAGTTTCGTGTACCTTTGAATTTGATAACAAGGAGTCCTTATAACTTTTGTTTACAAAAAAGTGCCCTAACTTATTGGCATTCTTCTTATTAGACCCTGCTTTCGCCTGTTTGTGGCTTCATTATTGACCGGAAAATAATGATAAAATATTACTTTTAAGTTACTTATGCCAACCGGCATTGGTTCGTGATAGTGAAGTGGTTTTTAATTAGACTTTAAGAGATTGAGTTTAAATTTTTGTGATGTCAAATGTAATAAAAAAGAATTACACTTGCGTATGTTGTGTAAATACTTTCTAATTCATTTGTCATAGTTTGATTCTTGATTGAACGGAATGTTTTATTATGGAAAATTATTCAAAAGGCTAAAATTTCAAGTCTCGTGAGTTTACAAAATTCCACACCTACCGAAGAAAAATGCAAATAGATGGAAAACCAAATTTAGACATTTTCTTTTAATTAAATTACGGCCGCTATCGCATCTGTTGGCACTTCTTACTTTCGACCTTCACTTATACAATTGGCCGCGTATTATCATTTTTAATAAATAAATAAATAATAAAATACTAATTTTTTTTTTTTACGCCACTTGGATTTTCGTCACTCATAGCGTCACAGTCACTGTACGATCGATGTATACGTCCCACTCTCACCTAACCAATTTGCTTCACCAAATATCCTTACAACAAAAGTGTAAATGTAATTTTATCATTTTTTTTATATTTTACTTTTCTTTCATCTCAGGAATGCCACACTTCTATCGGTTGAGATTTTCTCATGTAACAAGAGAATTTCTAATAACCAACAAATAAAAAAAAAATAATTTTTATAATATTTTATTAATTATAAATTAATAAAAATTTATTTTTTTATTCATTTCCAATAACTGAAGAATTTCTGGAGATGATCCATTATACACTTTACATTGGCTGCTCAATGATCGTTGAGATCTTGTTTTTTTTTATTTCACTTTGCATCGTCACATAGAACAATAAATTAGTTACTATATTATTCTTCAACTTTAACGATTACGTGGTCATTTTTTTTTTATTGTTAGATTAAATGTATCACATGTCATCATTTAGATTTTATTCCATCTCTTTTTTATAACATTCAGAGGCGTGGTGCAGCCGTTTTTTTGGTTATTTTGCTTCAAATTACTCCCAGAGCAAGAGTTGTGGTTTACACATTTTTAGAGAAATAATTAATTTGCCCATCGCACTCTGATTATATCACAATATCACAAGTGTGCATAAGAATAATCATAAGAGACGTTTTCCTAAGAAACTATATAAAATAATTAATATTTTCATTTTCATCATTTCAATTATAATAGTGAGACTATATTCTCAATAATTATAGCTCATTCAGTTGCGTCAAGCTTTCGCTAGTTTTTAGCTCTTTATTATTATTCTTATTTCCGCTATTTTCTTTTCAACCAAGAAGACAATATGTGCTCTGGCAAAAGCAACAAAAAAAAAGGCGACAAAATGTGCCCGTCTAAAGCTGCACTATGAATAAGTTCATTTTCTCTATATATTATAGGCATGATTTTCTAAAGGAACAAGAACGATCAGAAAATATAGGCATGATTCTCTGAAGGAACAAAAAGATCAGAAAATAATTAAATTAAATGAATTATAATATGTGGAATCAAATTAAAAAAAAATAATTGTTACATTTATTTTTAAAAATCCAGATTAAAATATAATAATTGTAGTGAGGGAATCTACAAAGCGGACACATGGCATAGGTTCGTAACCGAGGGTGAGGGTGACTGGGTGAGGCTGGGTTGGTGGTTAGCAGAGGCGGCTAAAGATTGAAGAAGACCTAGAAACGATGTCGTCTATCGCCTCCTTGTGTGGGACCCATCCGGAGCGGCTGTCGCGTGCCGCATAGGGGTAGCTCACACGTGGCATCCCTCTGATTTCTGAGCTGTCCGCAAAATATTATTTTTAGTAAGTTGGGACTTGGTAATTCCACTATGAACTTAGTGGTCCCCACTCCCCCACCCTCCCTTCCGCTTCCTTTTCCCCTTCGCACTTCACATGCCCTTCCTCTCTATAAAGCCATCTCCTTCTTCTCATTTGGGACCTAAAAGAGCAAAAGCTTAGGGGCGGCGCTGCTCTCTCTGTATCTGTCTCTCTCGCTGGCTCTTTCTTACGCTATTCTCTTCCTCGTTTGCTCTTCTGCTTCTGGTGTCTGCAATCTCCGCCGGCTTGCCATACTCAGCTGAAGCCACTCTTCTGTGATCGCTTTTCCTTCCAACCTCTCGTTCTGGCTTTCCCTCGTCGTCCTTGTGAAGAAGCATTTAGTGTGGACTGTGTCTGGATCCTTATTACTTGTGAAATAACAAACCCAGATCTGTCTGTTGTTTGTCAACTGAATAAAACCGTTGTATAATCCGACAACCGGTGTTAAAATCTATCTGGGTGGTCAAACTTCCATCCTTTCTCGGATTTACATCGTACGGCGACTTTGGTGTTTAATACCCTTTTAAGTACTATAGTCTGATATTTATCACACGATTTGATCAAAGGGCTTTAATTTTTCCCAAATATAGAAAAGCAGCATCTAATAATCGAGAGAAAAGATTTTCGAATTTTCTCAAACGATGTCCAGTTCCCTTTCATTTCTACAGCTTCCGACTCGCTCTTCTTGTGCTCTTCCCTCCATAAACAACGTCCAACTCAATGTACGTCCTCCAACTAAACTCAGAGGCAGAGTCCCACGATACTCTGCTGCTAAGAAATCATCATGTTCGGTGGAGAAGAATATTTTCGGGAGCCGATTGCGTCCGTGCAGAGCGCCGGGATCGGAAAGGCTACACGTTTGGAAATCGGACGGTCCGGGACGGTCACCCATGCTAAGGGTGGTTGTTCGGTCGGCATTGTCGGCGGTGCCGGAAAAGCCCCTTGGCCTCTACGATCCGGCTTTGGATAAGGACTCTTGTGGGGTTGGATTCGTTGCGGAATTATCCGGCGAGAGTAGTCGCAAAACGGTGAGTATGGCTTGTCCTGGTGGTGACCTTGTAAGTTAGGAGTGTGGGTAATGGCTATGGAGATTAATGGGTTATCTGTTGATTTGTGTCAGGTGACTGATGCTCTGGAGATGTTGGTGCGCATGACACACAGAGGTGCTTGTGGGTGTGAACCCAACACTGGAGATGGAGCTGGAATTCTTGTGGCTCTTCCCCACGAGTTTTACAGGCAGGCATGTCTTTTGACTTCTGAGTATCTATAGTGTTGCCTGCTACTTCATTTGTGAGATTGTTAATATAATTCATGGACAGTCTTTAGAATTTTTTTTCTTTTTCCGTTTCAGTTGATCGTACTTTCTTTAATTATTTACTTTTATTTTATTTTTGAGTTTTCATATGATTTTTAAGTACTAATCCTTTTATTTTGTGCCTCTATATATATGTTTTTTGGCTCCTTATTTTATCATTTTTTTTTCCTTTTCCTGTGCTTTGCTAAAAATTGATTTGGATGCTTAAGGCTTAGAAAGCCATATTATTGTTATATAAAAAAGTAAGAGGTAGATTATTTTCTCACTCAGATAGTATTTCCAATTTTTTTCTCCTGATTTTTTGGGTCCCCGTAACAGCATCTTGATTAAGTGGAAAGAAACAAACAAGAATGAATATTTGAATCTTTTCATAAAGATTTTAATTGGTTGTTCTCTATATCCTAGAGCCTCCTGATGAATCACGATCGACGAGATTGAGAATAAGTTTTGATCTTTAGGGACTAGCCTCTGGTCTCAGGTTTTGTTGATTGTTAGTGCTGACTCTGCTAGGGGATTTTGCATCTTTGCAGGTTGCCAAGGATGTGGGATTTGAGCTTCCACCTCGTGGACAATATGCTGTTGGCATGTTTTTCTTGCCTACGTCAGAGAGTCGTAGGGAAGAAAGCAAAAAAATATTTAAAGAGGTAACTCTACTGAAATTCTTTTGCTCTAGAGGTGTCTGTACCCTGTTTGAATTTACGTTTTCATCATTCTTATATTGGAACCTCTATTTAAGCACACCACACATATTGTCACAGCTACTGAGTTTATCTTGATCTTTTTAAGCACACCACACATATTTGGGAGAGTTCTTATATTTTCTCCAGCCTTCTGTCTTTAGCCAGTATCTGGTCAAAGGATTTTTTTTTTTTTTTTTTTTTTTCCTGGCATTACATTATATTGATTGTGCTGAAGTAGAACACGGCTTCATGCAAACATCCTTAGCAACGATTTACTTTCTTACTGTTTTGTTCATTTGCTTTATGCTGTTTTAAGTATTTTTGATATAATACTATAGTGACATTTCCTTGTAAATGTTCTTTGATCGTGTTTAAAGGTTGCAGAATCTCTTGGGCACTCTGTTCTTGGTTGGCGTTCTGTGCCCACAGATAACTCAGGTTTGGGCAAATCAGCCCTGCAGACAGAACCAGTCATTGAGCAAGTGTTCCTTACACCTAGTACTCGATCAAAACTTGATCTGGAGAGACAGGTACCTTATATTGTGTTTGACTGGGTGTTAAGACTTTTAGGTTGTTTTACATTGAAGCATATCTACATACGGTTGAAATAGAAACTTACTTCGTGTTAATATGTAGTGTAAACTATTTTTTCCCCTCCTAAAACTAGTAAACTAATTGAGAAAACATTCTCAAAGTTCTGCAGTACTTGAATTCATTCCTCGAGAAACAAATGCTTTAAGAATTTTTGGTTGAGCTCATTTTATTTGTCATGCTTAAATATTATATGATTCCTTTCTTGCAGATGTACATATTAAGAAAGTTCTCCATGGATGCCATTAAATCTGCATTAAATCTCCAACTTGATGGCATTACAGATTTTTATATCTGTTCACTTTCATCAAGGTACGTTCTGTATGGCCAACATCATTTGTTTGAGAAGTAATTTATAATTACTGCCTACATCTAATCATTTTCCAGTATCACATTTTTCTTCATTTTGCAGGACTGTTGTTTACAAGGGTCAGTTAACACCTGGTCAATTGAAGGATTACTATTTTGCAGACCTTGGCAATGAAAGGTTTACGAGCTACATGGCCCTGGTAAATATATTAACCATTAACTTATCTTCTTTCTCCACTAACTCTATACTCCAACAAACAGCATGGGAACAACCAGTAACTGAAGAGATGCAAGGTTGAGGAATGACTTCTGAGGCATTGAGGTTTGAATGATCTCTTAAGTTCTTCCACTCCCTTGATTACTATTTGTATTTGGATGCTGGATTGGATGCAATGGGTGAGTTGGTAAGAAAGTTCATTATCAAGATAATCAATTTCTGCCGATGCTTTCTGTGGTTAGTTGGTCTGAAGGAAAATTTCATTCAAGTGGTGGAGGGAAAATAGTTTTGGTGAAAAAAGAACAGAGATTTCCTGAAATTTCTACTGGCACTTCAGTATGTTTATATTGAAGTGCCTCAGGCATTCGTTTTTTTCAGCATTGGTTTATATCAAGTGATAAGAGTTGACCAAATAGACTGACAATTTGGTGTAACGAACGTACATGCAGATACACTCACGATTTTCCACCAATACATTTCCAAGCTGGGATCGAGCTCAGCCTATGCGTGTATTGGGCCACAATGGAGAAATCAACACACTTAGAGGCAACATTAACTGGTATGTCTTGAATAAGTGTCGTTGAACAAATTTGTACTGTTATTGAAAACTTTGAAGAGTGAAATTTAAATTGCAGTGCAATTTTAAATGGATGTATCAGGGTTTAGGTTTAGTGAAATTTTATTGGTATGTCTTAAATAAAAGTTGTTAAACAAATTTATACTGTTGCTTAAACCCAGAAGAATGAAATTGTGCAATTTTAAATGGATGTATCAGCATGTAATATCTTGATGCCTGATGTGAGTTGATCTCAAAAGGGTGTAACAGTACATAGTGTTGTGCTGGATGTCACTGATTGCATTTTGAATGAAGTAGGATATATAAGATAATGCTCTGCATTTTGTAGGATGAAGGCACGTGAGGGTCTACTAAAGTGCAAGGAGCTTGGTTTATCGGAAAGCGAGTTGAAGACCCTTTTGCCCATTGTGGATCCTAATTCATCTGATTCAGGTGAATTTTTTTTCTGGTTCCTTTTTCCTTTTTTGGTATGCAAAGGTAGAATATATCTAATATAGTTATCTGAGTATAATTTTATCTGCTAGCTTGTTGGCAAGTCATATAAAAACACACAGGTGTTATGATTCTGCACTTTCCCCCTCTTGTATTCTAACTGATAAATACATATATTTTTCTCCAGGAGCATTTGATGGTGTTCTTGAGTTTCTGGTTCAATCTGGAAGAAGTCTTCCTGAAGCTGTTATGATGATGATCCCTGAAGCATGGCAAAATGACAAAAATATGGATCCTCAGCGTAAATCATTCTATGAATACTTCTCAGCTCTCATGGAGCCATGGGATGGGCCTGCTCTTATATCATGTAAATTCATTGGAACTCCAGAAAATCACCTTTCGTCTATAACATATAATCTTAGTATTTTATGGCTTTGTACTAATCTTTCATCACTGCAGTTACCGATGGTCACTATCTTGGAGCTACTTTGGATAGGAATGGGCTGCGACCTGGCCGTTTCTATGTCACCCACAGTGGACGAGTCATAATGGCCAGTGAAGTTGGCGTTGTTGACATTCCCCCAGAAGATGTGTGTAGGAAAGGAAGACTAAACCCTGGAATGATGCTTCTGGTGGATTTTGAGAAGCACATTGTTGTAAATGATGATGCCTTGAAGGAACAGTACTCATTGGCAAGGCCTTATGGAGAGTGGCTTAAAAGGCAGAAGATTCAACTCAAAGACATAGTTGACTCTGTGCATGAATCTGAAAGAGTGGCACCAACCATAGCAGGAGTGGTGCCAGTAAGTATAAGATAACAATCATTGTGAACTTATTGTAAATTTCCTGTAGCTATGCCTTACTGTTGCATCTTCCTTGAATTACAGGGATCTAGTGATGACACAAATATGGGCAAAATGGGAATTCATGGTTTATTAGCTCCATTGAAAGCTTTTGGGTAAATGACTTTTATCCAAAATAGCACTTCAATTTATCCATAGTACTTACATATAAACTGTTTCTAATGTTCCGCTCACTCATGCAGTTATACAGTTGAATCCTTGGAAATGTTATTGCTTCCCATGGCAAAGGATGGCGTTGAAGCACTTGGATCAATGGGAAATGATACTCCACTAGCTGTCATGTCTAATAGAGAAAAGCTGACCTTTGAGTACTTCAAGCAAATGTTTGCCCAAGTGACAAACCCACCAATTGATCCTATTCGTGAGAAAATAGTCACTTCCATGGAATGTATGATTGGTCCAGAAGGCGATCTGACAGAAATGTCCGAGGAACAGTGCCACCGTCTTTCATTGAAAGGCCCCCTTTTATCCATTGAAGAAATGGAAGCTATTAAAAAGATGAATCATAGGGACTGGCGAAGCAAAGTTATTGACATAACCTACTCTAAGGACGGTGGTAAAAGAGGATTGAAAGAAGCCTTGGACAGGATTTGTGAAGAAGCACACAATGCAATTAACAAGGGCTATACAACACTTGTGCTGTCTGATAGAGGTATTATACTACTGTGTTGTATTGTATAATGACACTACTTACAATGCAATTCCATCTAATATAATTGTGTCTGCCATTTATTTCTGTAGCTTTCTCAAGGAAACGTGTTGCAGTGAGCTCTCTTTTGGCTGTTGGTGCTGTCCATCAACATCTAGTTAAAACACTTGAGCGCACTAGAGTTGCTTTAATAGTTGAATCTGCTGAGCCACGTGAAGTGCACCATTTCTGTACCCTTGTTGGTTTTGGTGCTGATGCTATATGCCCATATTTAGCCATAGAGGCAATCTGGCGACTGCAGATTGATGGAAAGATCCCACCAAAAGCAGGTGGTGAATTCCACTCAAAGGATGAGCTGGTCAAGAAGTACTTCAAAGCAAGCAACTATGGGATGATGAAGGTTCTTGCCAAGATGGGAATATCTACTTTGGCCTCTTACAAAGGCGCTCAGATTTTTGAAGCTCTGGGTCTTTCGTCAGAAGTGATTGAAAAATGCTTTGCTGGAACTCCAAGTCGAGTTGAGGGCGCAACGTTTGAGATGCTTGCTTGTGATGCTCTTCAACTGCATGAGGTGGCATTTCCTTCTCGTTTTTTCTCTCCTGGGAGTGCAGAAGCTGTTGCGCTACCAAATCCTGGGGATTATCATTGGAGAAAAGGAGGTGAACTTCACCTGAATGATCCACTTGCTATAGCAAAGCTTCAAGAGGCTGCCAGAACTAACAGCAGAGATGCCTATAAACAGTACTCCAAGCTCATTCACGAACTAAATAAGGCTTGTAATTTGCGAGGCCTGCTAAAATTTAAAGAGTCGGCGGTGAAGATTTCCCTTGATGAAGTGGAGCCAGCTAGTGAGATAGTTAAACGGTTTTGCACTGGTGCCATGAGTTATGGGTCAATATCATTGGAGGCACACACAACACTGGCAATGGCTATGAATAAGATTGGAGGAAAATCCAACACAGGTTTGTCAAACTTATTTTAAAAAATATCTGATGACAGTTGTTCTTTTCCCCTTTTGAAGGAGAAAATAATGTCCTATATCGTCAGTCTATTTGTAAGTGTAAAAGATGTTGATGAGACATATTCTGCTTCATTATTTTTGCTTGAAGATTTCTAAGCCTGTTTTTCTCTGCACATTTCAACTTCTTCTTGAAGACTAGCCTCTTTAAATTCTATATTTTGGGATTATTTAATTCATGTAAGTTTTGCCACAGGTGAGGGAGGTGAGCAACCATCTCGTATGGAGCCTCTTCCTGATGGTTCAATAAACCCTAAAAGGAGTGCCATCAAGCAAGTTGCTAGTGGAAGATTTGGTGTTACAATTTACTACCTTACAAATGCAGATGAACTGCAGATAAAGATGGCCCAGGTAACTATCAAAATTTACTCATCTGAACTGAGGTACTTGGTCTTTTCTAATATATTAAAAATTTTTAACTGGTCTCTTGCCCCTGCACTCCTGTTAAAGTGAAGGTTCTGTTATTGCTAGACATGCTAATGGCAGATGATGCTCTGACTGCCTTGTGTCTTCAATTGAAACCTAAGTTTGGCATTTGGCAAGGTTATATTTAAATGTTTTCTACATAGTGTAGTGTGGTAATATAAAAAATCATGAGTTGTCTATTTTCAGGGAGCAAAGCCAGGTGAGGGAGGTGAACTTCCTGGCCACAAGGTTGTAGGAGAGATTGCTATCACCAGGAACTCAACTGCTGGGGTGGGACTTATCAGTCCTCCCCCGCATCATGATATATACTCTATTGAAGACCTTGCCCAATTAATTCATGATCTAAAGGTATGCCCATTTATCATTTTAACTCTTCCAATATTTTCTGGTTGAATTTTCTTCAATTAAGTTTTCTGCCTGCTTAAGCCCTTCCTTGTTGATTTGTAGAATGCCAACCCTGCTGCTCGAATTAGTGTGAAGTTAGTATCTGAGGTTGGAGTGGGCATTATTGCTAGTGGAGTTGTTAAAGGGCACGCCGACCATGTATTGATCTCAGGTCATGACGGAGGTACAGGAGCATCCAGATGGACTGGCATAAAGAATGCTGGGCTTCCTTGGGAGCTTGGCTTGGCTGAGACCCACCAGACTTTGGTTGCTAATGACTTGCGTGGTCGCACAGTTCTTCAGACTGATGGACAACTCAAAACTGGTAGAGACGTGGCCATAGCTGCACTTCTTGGTGCTGAAGAGTTTGGTTTCAGTACAGCTCCCCTCATCACTCTTGGCTGTATCATGATGCGGAAGTGCCACAAGAACACCTGCCCTGTTGGCATTGCTACCCAAGATCCGGTACTTAGAGAGAAGTTTGCTGGAGAACCCGAGCATGTTATTAACTTTTTCTTCATGGTGGCTGAAGAGATGAGAGAAATAATGTCTCAGTTAGGGCTTCGTACTGTTAATGAGATGGTTGGTCATTCAGAGTTGCTTGAAGTCGACAAAGAAGTAATTAAGAGCAATGAGAAGCTGGAGAACATTGATCTATCTCTCTTGCTTAGACCTGCAGCTGAATTGCGACCAGAAGCTGCTCAATATTGTGTGCAAAAGCAAGATCATAGTTTGGACATGGCCTTGGACAATAAACTTATAAGTCTGTCCAATGCTGCTTTGGAAAGGGGCCTTCCGGTATACATTGAAACTCCAATCTACAACATAAACCGTGCTGTGGGAACCATGCTTAGCCATGAGGTGACTAAACGGTACTGCTTGGCTGGTCTTCCAACTGATACCATCCATATTAGATTTACTGGAAGTGCAGGCCAGAGCTTTGGTGCATTCCTCTGTCCTGGCATCACTTTGGAACTTGAAGGTGATGGCAATGACTATGTTGGCAAAGGATTATCTGGTGGCAAGATTGTGGTATACCCTCCGAAGGGAAGCAACTTTGATCCTAAGGAAAATATTGTAATTGGTAATGTGGCGCTATATGGTGCAACAAGTGGTGAGGCTTATTTCAATGGGATGGCAGCTGAAAGATTTTGTGTACGTAATTCTGGGGCCAAGGCAGTTGTGGAAGGCGTTGGTGATCATGGTTGTGAATACATGACTGGTGGAACTGTTGTTGTACTTGGAAAAACTGGTAGAAATTTTGCAGCTGGTATGAGTGGTGGTATTGCTTATGTGCTAGATGCTGATGAAAGATTCAACTCTCGGTGCAACCTTGAGCTTGTAGATCTGGACAAGGTGGAAGAAGAGGACGATATTATGACTCTCAGAATGTTGATACAGCAGCATCAACGCCATACAAATAGTAAACTTGCAAAAGAAGTGCTTGACAACTTTGAGAATCTTCTTCCTAAATTTATCAAGGTGTTCCCCAGGGAGTATAAACGTGTACTTGCAAGTATGAAGGCTGAGGCAGCCTCCAAAGAGGCAGTGGAGGTTCCTGCTAAAGATGTAGAGGAGCCAGATGAAGGAGAACCAGAGGAAAAAGATGCTTTTGAAGAGCTTAAGAAACTCGCTGCTGCATCTTTGAATGAAAAACCAAGTCAGGTGATTTGAAACATTAGTTATTTCCACTTTTGCTCTCTGCTCTACTTAGGTCGTACAAGTGTTATGATATTTTACATTAATTTTGGGAGTACTCTGCTGGTTGTAGTGTATATAATTTAGGCATGCAAGATTGGTACATTGCTCCCATGAACTGACTGACTTGGAAGATATAATTACTTATAGTAGTACTTTTTTGGTTGGCTAATGTCTTTAAAAATTTGCAGAAGGTTGAACAGGTTGAAGCACCCAAGAGGCCTAGTCAAGTTGCTGATGCTGTTAAACATAGAGGTTTTGTTGCTTATGAGCGTGAGGGCGTTCAGTATCGGGACCCTAATGTTCGTGTGAAGGATTGGAAAGAAGTCATGGAGGAGGGGAAGCCTGGCCCACTTTTGAAGACCCAGTCAGCCCGTTGCATGGACTGCGGTACTCCTTTCTGTCATCAGGTGTGCTTTGCCACTTCCATGGAATTTTCACTCTCTAAAATTACTAATTTCACTCTTTTTTTCGTGTGGAGCCATGGTTAAACTAAATAAGGAATATGTTTGCATGAAATTGCAGGAGAATTCTGGATGTCCTCTTGGGAATAAAATACCTGAATTTAATGAGTTAGTATACCAAAATAGGTGGCGTGAAGCATTAGATCGCCTTCTTGAGACAAACAACTTTCCAGAGTTTACTGGTCGGGTGTGTCCAGCACCTTGTGAGGGATCTTGTGTTCTGGGTATTATTGAGAATCCTGTATCTATAAAAAGCATTGAATGTGCTATAATAGACAAGGCTTTTGAGGAGGGTTGGATGGTGCCAAGGCCTCCATCCAGGAGAACTGGGTAAGCCCTTTTTTTCTCAGTATACTTTAAAATTCTTCTTGCAACTTCCTTGTCTTCCTTTTCAATCACACAAATACTATGGCAAACGTGATATTCTGTCATAAATCTGTGGAATTGCATTGCAAATTGCAATTGTTCAGGAGTTTTAAAGCATTGTTAATTAGTAACTTTATTGATACAGGAAAAGGGTTGCCATTGTTGGAAGTGGACCGGCAGGCTTGGCCACTGCTGATCAACTAAATAAATTGGGCCATACAGTAACTGTGTATGAGAGAGCTGACCGGATTGGAGGGCTTATGATGTATGGGGTGCCCAACATGAAGACTGACAAGTTGGATATAGTTCAACGGCGGGTCAACCTTATGGCCGAGGAGGGAGTCAACTTTGTGGTGAATGCTAATGTCGGAGTTGATCCTTTATACTCTCTTGATCGGCTTCGAGAGGAAAATGATGCTATTGTTTTGACTGTCGGAGCCACTAAACCAAGGTGAGACACAGTACAGGAGTTCTTATCCATCAAGTTAAATGTTGATTGGAAGCAAGTTTCTTATTGAGAGTTTTGTCATTTGTTATGCAGGGATCTTCCTGTTCCAGGACGGGAGCTGTCAGGAGTTCATTTTGCCATGGAGTTTCTTCATGCGAACACCAAAAGCTTGCTGGATAGCAATCTCCAAGATGGTAACTATATTTCTGCCAAGGGCAAGAAGGTTGTAGTCATTGGTGGGGGTGACACTGGCACAGATTGCATAGGGACATCCATTCGTCATGGGTGTAGTAGCATTGTAAATCTAGAACTCCTTCCTCTGCCACCACAAACGAGGGCTGCAGGCAACCCTTGGCCACAGGTCAGACCCGATTTTCTTTAATATTTGGTTTTTGTTTATTTTGCAGCCTATTAGTGAATATAGACAGCTTCAAGTATGTCAGTGGTGCTCTTGAAACTTTTCCACGTTATTATTAACTGCCTTCCTTAGAGTGTTCCAGATTGGCCTGAGATCAGTTAACGTTGCCAGTAATTGCAATCGTTTCCCTTGGATTAGTTCAGCCTTTCCATTTGAAATGGAATGGCTAAAGTAAATCTGAGTTTCACACGAGTGTTTTGTTTAACTAACTGCCTAGTATTTGTGGAATGCAGTGGCCTCGTATATTCCGTGTAGATTACGGGCACCAGGAAGCTGCAACTAAATTTGGGAAAGACCCAAGATCTTATGAGGTGCTGACCAAGCGATTTTTGGGGGATGAGAATGGAGCCGTGAAAGGACTTGAAGTGGTACATGTTCGCTGGGAGAAAGATGAAACTGGGAAGTTTCAGTTCAAGGAAGTTGAGGGTTCTGAGAAGATTATCGAGGCTGACTTGGTTTTACTAGCCATGGGCTTCCTTGGCCCTGAGTCTGTAAGTATTCAGAATATTCTTAGCTAAAATTGCAGGCGATATGGTACTCTTTAGTTTCCCCAATCTCCTATGCCTTACTGATCTTTGTGCTTTGCATTTTTCAGACAATTGCTGAGAAGCTGGGGTTGGAAAGAGACAACAGGTCCAACTTCAAGGCAGATTACGGCCGCTTCTCAACCAGTTTGAAAGGGGTTTTTGCTGCCGGGGATTGTCGCCGCGGTCAGTCCCTTGTGGTATGGGCAATCTCAGAGGGACGGCAAGCTGCTGCGCAAGTTGACAAGTACCTCTCGGAAGAAGAGAGAGAGCACAACAATACAGCTGGGAATCAGGAGGAACTTATCAAGAGGCAGCAAGACTTAACTAGGAGGCACCAAGACAGCAGTAAGCACACAGTAATGACTTGAAGGGTATTTTTCTTCTCGTACAGTACCAAAAGGAAATGCACAGTATAAACACGATGTTTCCTAGGGATTTCCGAATATTGGAGCAGGATTTTGATTGGTTTTTCCATAGGCATTCTTTGTTGGTACGCCAGAAGGCCAAAAATAAGGAATGGAAATAACACGAGAAGTAGATTTGTCTTGGGTGTTGGTGGTTTTTGGGGTATATAGTTACTGGATATTGAATTGAATCTTGTTCATAGTTTCATGCAGGCTTTTGTTGGTAAGGTTAGCGCATTTGGTAGTTGATGCAATGTACAGTATGTTATTTTAATTATTGAATTGGAGGGTATGGATTTTCTTGCGTTTTATGATTCTCTGAAAGAATGAAGGGATTCTTGATAGCTCTGAATCATATTTTCCCTACGCAAAACGTGGTGAGTAATAATCCGGTAAGTTAGGACTCCCAGGTTTTCAGCTAAAGAAAAACCCCAGAAAGTGGAAACCCAAGTGATTGATGAGAGGCAATATATTCCACTGTGTTTAGGTTCAAGTGATTTAATATTTTACCGCTTCGGGATGGGGGTGGAATGGGGTCAGGGAGAGAAATAATTAAATTGAGTTAAATGTATATTTAGATAATTTTACGAAAAAGGAAAGAAATAATAAAAAGAGGATTTTTAAAACTTTTTATACCTAATCAAAATATTTATTTTGTCCTAAATTTTGGAGGCCAAAGATAGATAACTTAGTAATTTAAAACATTATTATGTTTTATATCATATATTAAATAATAATAAAATTACAATTCATGTATTAATATTATAACTAATAATATTAAAAATAATAATGAGTCATTTTAATTTATTCATTTTATCATAAATTTTAAATGAAAATAATAGATGTTTTTTATTCTCATTAAAATTCTTAAATAACATATTTAATTTTATTCTTTATCATATCATGTCATCCCATTTTTCTTTACACTCTTAAAATATAGCATTTTCTAGAACTTTAGCCAAATGGCTTATCTGTGTTCGCTTTTTATCTTTTGTTTTTAAGACATTGGAGTTTAAACTATGTTTGATCTGAATATGTGATCACATTATCAAAAGCCAACAAATAGCGAAAGAAGAAATTTTCTTCAAAAAATTTGGATGCGGAACAAGTTTTCTATAGTCTTAATCAGAATGAAACTATTTAATAGTGAGTTTAACAACAAATTAGAAGGGGTAAATAGTTTCCTTTAATTTTTTTATAAATTAACAAAACTTTATTTAATTTTTTTTTCTGACAGTAACAAATTAATTGTATATCAAAACCATTTAATTATATTAAAACTAAAGCTAGAAGTATATAGTTAATTGTATTTTTGTAATTAGTTGATTGTTTTCAAACAAAAGTAAATGTGAATTCTAGATATAATCAGTTAATTTTATTGAGAATTTAGTTAATTAAATTACAACAAAAATAAATAAAAGTAAGGAACGAACAAAAATAACACTGAAATTTATCCTCGTTCAACACTTGTTTATATTCAATCCCTTTGGCATTTAAGAGATTATTTTTACTATTTCAACACCCTTATAACACTTACTTAGAGGTTTTTCGTACTTACCTCTAACACAAGTTTTTTTTATAATCACTTCTAACACAAGATTTTTAAGCTTATCCCAAACTAATCTTGGAGTTCTCATAGCTCTACCTAACCTTCACTCCACTTAATAACGGAGAAAGTTTACGAATAAGAAAAATAATGTTTGGGAAATTTTACAAAGGGAATATAATGTAGGCACATTATATAAGAGCTCTCAAAAGCAAGATAAACCAGATACAAGCTCATAATATGTCTATTTTTGCACAACCAATAACTCAACTTTCAAATTTTATATTTCTTCGAATGAGCATTTTCTGTATATATAGGTATCCATAAGAGACGATCATTGGACATTGAAGGCATTAGATTTTTGAGCTTCAACTGACACGAGAAGTTCTCTATCTTCCTCCATGATTTTCGCATATTACAGAAAATAGATAGATGAGAAGCTTCAAAAAATAAAAAAATCTGTTCTTGAATATAAATGTAGGAGATTGAGAAAGGAAAGAGATTAAATCCTCTTTGAAAACCTTCCTTTTGCATATTTTATTGATGTCTCCAAAGAAAGAAAAAAGTTGTTGAAAAGAAATGAAGGAAATTGAATCATTTTTGGAAACAGTCCTTTTGCATATCTAATTGATGTCTCCAAAGAGGGAAAATCATTGTTGGAAAGAGATGAAGGAGATTGAATCCTCTTTGAAAATTTTCCTTTTGCATATATGATTGATGTTTCTAAAGAAGGAAAGTAGTTGTTGGAAAATGGTGTTAACAACAAAGATTCATATTAAGAAATATTCACATACTCTAATGTTTTGAATGCTTCTAGCTCTTGTTTATCTTCTTCTCACTTAATTGGGTCACATTGAGTTTTGTCATAAATCAAACCAAAATAATGGGCACAGGTTTTCTGGTTGGGTTATTTTAATCAAGTGGAGGAAGGTTGTGAGGTCTTCTATCTCTTTCATGTATTGCTGGTTACTTCTAAGTAAGCGAAAGGGAGCTTTCCTCCTTAATTATATTGCTTTGGTTGAACAGTTGAACTTTTACTTGAGCATGGATCTGTAGTTGAAATCATCGCACCTGAATTTTTTGGGTTGAACATAATATTGCTTTGGTTGGGTGATTTTTGTGTTTGTGTGAGGCATCTCATTCCCCCCTCTGTTTGTTGCTACATTGAACATTTTGGTACCTAACATAGATTTTATTTTACATATGTTTTTCTTCTAGTTCTTTGAATTTCTACTTTACATATTTTGCAAATGAGGTCTTAATTTCTAATTTTTTATTCTAATTTTAACTAAACCAATTTTTATGCTGTTTAATGGAATTTTTCTTACTAATATTTCCTTATTCTATAGGGTAATATAATACCTTTATGCATTGTCGTTTTGTTATTTCTTTCTTTTAGCAACAAAATTTCCTTTTTAATGAAAGGTAATTATGATTTGCACCTTTGTCACATGTTTTCTTTTTCTTTTTCTCTTGATAAATAATAGGGTAAAATGCCTAAGAAAAATAGAATTAACAAGTAACGAGTCTAAGGCGACAAACACCCTACATGTTAGCATCAATAACTAAGAAGGCGAAACTAGGAACAATATCAAAACATTTTGAAAGAAGGACATTGATTATGTCCTTGCTTAGCAAAGACATCAACATCAAAACAATTTGTTTTGAAGCTGGGTATAGGTCTATCTTTGTGGAACTTGATTCCTTGATTGTGATTAAGATAGTTCAAAATTTACAAGATAATCTGCATGGAAGCTTTCATTTGGTTCGTGCTATTAGACACTTGTTGGATTTGGATTGGTCTATCCAAAATTTTCACATCTTTCGTGAAGCAAATTAACGATAAGGAATAAGCCACATGAAGACTCGAATATGCTGAGGGACACCTAATTTCTAAATCTTGCCAAAGAGATTATATTGAAAGTTCCAATTAGTTTCAAAACATGAATCAAAAGCAAATTTACAAGAAAACATATTAGTGAAATTCATAAACCATGCCACAGAGTTAACATTCTTAGCTAAAGGGGAGACCCTATAAGGAATAATAATATCTACACAGTCGGCAGGAAAGACTTGTTAAATCTTAAGAACATTTTAATGCCCATTTTCGAGAATATAATCAGCCATTAATTCATCCCTATATTATCATCATCATCAATGGTAGCAAAATCTTTAAGATTATGAACTCCTGACACCCAATGATCAATCCAAAAAAGGATCAAATTACCATTTCTAAGATGTCAAAGAATATTACAATAAATGGGCACCCAGATCTAAACAATTCCACACTACAAATTAGATGTGGCACTGCGCTGACAAACAATCGAAATAATTGCATCGAAACAACTATATTTATTATGAACCACTTTTATCTAGAAATATTTTCTCTTATAAGGTTCTAAGCTTGCTTCATAATAGAAGTTTGATTGAAATCTCATTCTCTTCGGAAACCCAAGCCGCTAAACTTCTTGGGTTTGTACATGTTATCCCTACTAATCCAGTGGATCTTCTTTTTAGCTACGGAACCATTCTAGATAAAATCCTTACAAATTTTGTCCATATGATCACACAACTGAAGAAGATTTTTGTAGTTTGCATAACGTAAGTGGGAACGGAATCAAGGGCTGATTAAGCCAGAGTGATTCTTTCATCAAGTGTAAGAGTATTAGCCTTCCAGCCATTCAAACGATTTATCATTCTATCAATAAGATATTGGAAGTCTCTGTAGAAACATCTATCATGAAACATGGGAACACCCAAATATTTTCCCATATTATCAGTTAAATTCATATCAAAAAACTGGCTAATCTCATGTCTGTTATCCCAAGGGACATTAGCTAAGAAATAAATGTCAGATTTCGAATTATTAACTTTCTGACCTGAGCTTTTGCAGAAAACCTCCAAAGTCTCCATAATAAAGTGCGCTTGTTGAATAGAAGCAGTACTAAACAAAATAAGATCATATGTAAAGAAAAGGTAAGAAATGATAGGCCCCCTCTTATTTAAAGAAATAGGATCTCAATAGCTAAAGAGATGGATTAGAAAAGTCTTTATATTGAGAACAAAAAGATAAGGAGAGATGTGATCCCCTTTATGGATCTTCTTGAAGGGAAAGAAAGGGTCAGTAATATGACCATTCCAGAGCAATTGCATGTCAGTAGAAGTAACACTCTATCAATTAGATTGATAATGTTTTTGGAAGGCTAATATCACCCAAATTGTTAATTATAAAATCCCATGAAAACCTATCATAGGCTTTTTCAAGATCCACCATAAGGGCTATAAAACCAACATTACCCTTATTGGTCCTCATAGTATGGACAACTTCATGGGTAATAATGATATTATCTGCGCTCTGTTTCCTTGGCACAAAACTACATTGATTTGGCTTAATAATTTTGGGCATAACTTCTTTAAGTTTAGTGGCAAGAATTTTAGTAGCCAACTTGTACACCATATTATACAGCCCAATGGGTCTACAATGCTTCACCATCTCAAGAGTAAGAACCTTCGGAATAAAAGAAATGAAGGTATGATTTATAGAATGAATAGTTGCTAGCTCAGAAAACACCTTGATCACCTAATCAATTATGTAGTCCTTCACGTGATCCTAATTACAATGTAAAACATTGTATAAATACCATCAGGACCAGGGGCTTTCCAGGCACCCATATTAAAAAGAGTTCTCTTAACTTTCTCTTCTGTAACCTATTTAGCTAGGGAAAAAAACTTAGTTTCTGTCAGATTGGGAAACATATCAAAAACAGGGATTTGGTCATGTAAGTCTTCCTCCTCATACAACTTCTTGTAAAAGGAAATACCCATTTTTTGCAAAGTATTTTGGTTTTCAACTTAAGACCAATTTTTATCTCTTAACATAAGAATTCTATTTTTCCTTTTCTGGGCTAAAACCAAACCATGAAAATAAGTAGTGTCATGATCCTTGTATGAAAGCCATTTACATATGGAAAGTTGCTTCTAATAAATTTCCTCTTGGATAGCCAAAGCCTTATACTCCTTCCATAAATAAACTCGGAGATTTTTCAAGAAAACATTAGTCTGAAAACCCAGAGAATGACTTATACCTTCTAATCTTAACAGGATTATGTTTTTTTTCTAGATTATATGACCAAAAACGTTTTTATTCTAGTCTTTAGCTGCCTCTATAAAGGAGTTAATATTAGATTCTAGGTCCATGTTCTTCAACCACAACCTTTGCAGAAGATTCTAGCAAGTATCATGAGCCAACCAAGAAGCTTAAAACCAAAAAGGTTTTCCAGCAATATTAGTTAAGTCATTGCCCCATAATCGAGGAGAATTGGAATATGATTCGACTTGTGCTTAGGGAGGTGCTTGACAACAACAATATCAAAGAGAGTGAACCAGAGACTATTAGCAACAAAATAATTAAGTATTCTTCTAATATTATTGTGTTGCCAAGCAAAAGGTTGTTCTTAGAAACCAATGTCATGAAGACCACAGTCAAGTAGAGTGTCCCGAAAAATAGTAGTCGCATGACATATTAAAAGAACCACCAATATTATTAATTGATAAAATAGAATTAAAATCACTCCCTACACACCAACAACCTATAGTTTGACTAGAAATCTCCTTGAGGCCAACCCAAAGATCCCTCCGAGAGGCAGGCCGGGGACTTCCATAAACAATAGTAAAAAACCACGAGTTACAATTTTCAAAAGCAATTTGCATGTGAATAAACTAATGATGAGATTGAAGTATTTGTATCTGCTAATAATTAAGTTTCCATAGACACCAAATACCACCATAGAAACCTACACCATCCTGAATATGGTAACCATTAAATTTAAATGTTTTAGCAATCTTCTTTGCTTTCTCCCCACTCACATGTGTCTCTAATAAACATAAAAAATTAGTATGATATCTATTCATCAAATCACAAATCATTGTAGTGAAACCTCGTCCTATAACACCTTTACAATTGTAAATTAAAATATTCATTTAAAAGTTTAGAAAGGAAGGATTAAGATAGCAACATGTGCTCATCTTGCTTAGTTGAAAGGGTATTCCTAAAGCATTCAAAGCACTGGGCCTCAACAACATTATTAGTATCCATCACCATTTCCCCAACAACTCTTTCAGTAACCTTCATCATTCTCTTAAAGACTGAGGATTAGATGTACTAGTTCTATTTCTTGAAAGTGTTAGCAGTCTTTGAATAAACTCCAAAGTTTCCTTATCTAGACCCTAAACATGTATGATAAGAGGATCTAAACATCCTTCACACTAATATTATCGTGCTAGTAAACACAATCCCAAGTGGGATTATCCTGATGAACAACTAACCCTTTCTTTTTATGGTCTAGCTGTTTGAGGGCTTCAATAGATAGACTCTTCACCTGGTTTTGTTTTTGAGTGTTTACCTTAGGCCTACTTGCAACAACTGACTGCCCATTTTGGGTTTCTAGGCTAAGAGAAGTTTTCAAGTCTACTTGTTAGGCCATTTTTTGTTGATGTTTAAACGTGGTTTTATTAGCAATATTTTTCTTGGGAATATTACCACCAATTTTCAAATTACCATTGACCTTAAGGTAAGAACTCTGCTCTTCTTCCTTATTTGACGTATCAACCTTGGACTTATTCTTCAATAAAGAATAACACGTGCCATTAAAACCAAGAATAGTCTTGTTTATCATATCTTTATCAGAATGATGCCTTATTCCCATATAATTTCATTTCGGGTGCTTAACAACCATCCATGGCCCAATGTGATTAGTAGGAGAAGAATTATGTTCTTCTTCCAACATGTGAACTGAATCCTTAATAACCACACCATTCAGATCATTTGCCTTGAGGGAATTCTGTCCTTCTTCCGAGGTAGTACTAGTTTCCATCATAATGTCAAGACTTTTAGCTCCCACAATCACTGAAGATTTGCCAGAGCTCACCTTTAAGGCTTATCTACGTATCTAGTTTAATTTAGCTAGAAGGCAATTATCCACCTTATGACCATAAGTACCACAACTGAAGTAGATAAGATGTAATCCTTCAGACTTCACTAAGTAGGTCTTTCTAAGTGCAGTAATAGTGGGCACCAACAATTTGCTAAGATTGATCTCCATACATAATTGTGCATATTTAACCCCTAAACTGGATAGAGATTAGCTCATCAATTTCAACATAGCACCTAATTTAGAGCCTACCTTCCAAAGAGAGTCCTTATTATATAACTCAATTGATAGCTTAGGAATATGAACCCAAAATGGTATTTTTTTTTCCATTTGAAAAGGGTGAAAAAAAGGTCACCAACATTGCTCCATAAGAATGTGGTTAGCTATGAGCCATGGGCCCTCATATAAACATAATTATAGTCCACTTTCTTAGCAAAATGAATAAGGAAAAAAATCCTCTGCTAGATCAAAACTTTAACTGCCCCAGTTCGGGTCTATCTTTTTCTGAACCCAAGATTCCATGACCTTTAAATTAATTCTCTTTTTCAATAGCTTTACATACAAAGAATGCTTCCACGGGTGGCACCATTGTTCATACTCCTTAAAGGTAACCTGTACCATAAGATTAGGATCAAAAGGTTGAGCAAACTCCTCAAGAGTATTATTCTCCTTAACAAATAATCTTTTGTCACCATATGGAGAATCTCTTATGGGGATATATCATCATTTTCATCATTGTTCATTACGATATCTTTGTACATAGGTTTCCTTAAAAATATTAGGTTCATTAACATCCTTCTTATACATTCCCTCAATTTCCACTTCTTCTATATGCGATCCTTCCTTCTCCACATCTATCATCTTAACAACATTAGACATGGCCTTTAATCCCTTACGTAGAGCCGTTGTGACCTTAATCATTTTCTTATTTCTCGCTAAAATATCTTGCTCTTCCTTTATTTAAGTACCCTCTAATGAATTCATACAAGCTAAAACTTTGCTCAAAAGGATAAAAGTCTACCTAGAAACCTCACTTGCAAGTACAAAGAAGATAAACTTACCTTTCCCACGTCTCCTTGGGTGTAAATCCAAATTGGAACGTGTGGATGGAGGCAAAAGGTAGAACACGAAAAAACAAAAGCAGGCATCAACAACCAAAGCAAGTAGAGAAATAAAACAAACTGAAAATGAAAAAGGGCACCTCCTTCTAACGACTAACCTTGACCTTGAAGCTTCGCCAATGACTTCATGTTCAACTAGACTCTTTACCGGTGAACAACGTCTAGAACTCGCCTCTTCCAAGCAATGAAACTCTCTCGTAGGTTGTTTCAAAACTCGTTAAACGTAGTGTATCTCAAAAAACAAGAAGCTCTCTCCCGTCAAATCTTCACCAATGACTCTCTGCCAATGACTGGTTGTCTTTCTGGCAGAACCCCATGAGAAAATAACTTGTCGGAGCACTAACTACTCACAAGGGAAAATAGAGCAAAATCGAGGAAGAAGAAGCCCGCTTCAGTGTCGCACACTAGCTCCTTGGCTACTCCCTGCCCGATCTTAAAACGTTGCTGGCGAAACTTGTTAGAGAATGCCCCCTCGAGCCATTGGGTGCTCCTCCAATTATACAATAATGGCTAAATTCAAGAGAAAAGGAAACATAACGTTTGGAACTGTTCACCAAAAAGCAAACTCATTCTTCTCACGTGTTTTCTTTTCTTCTCTTTATGTGAGAACAAATATATATATTTATATTTATTAAGAACACATTTTCTAATCCATGTGTAAAATAGCATGTCTACGAGTTTTTAAGGAGATGCATGAAGATAAGTCTCTGTCAAACCATTAGCTTACTTTTTTCTTTCTTTCCACATATTTCGGTTTAGATGGAAATGCTATTCTTTGAAAATGGCGTATTGGGTGTTTTTTTTTTTCCCCCAAGTATGACATTACGAATTGAAGCCGAAGCCTAAAAGCCGTTGAAATTCCAAACTTTCTCAGCTCAAATATCATGTTTTGTATGAAATAGTAGCAAATTCACATGGGAATACACGTGGCATTGTTAGAGAGAGACACGACATTCGAAAAGTAAGGCCCTTCCAAATTGCGATCCATCTGGTAATGTAACCTAGTCTGGGTCTGCTATTGAAGCCCTGGATCACCGACTTTCGAGGGTATTGTTAGTCTCATTGGATTGAGAATGGGTACCTCTCTGAGCCGCTTCCTCTCATCAGTGTCGAATCTCTCGACTGCCAATCATGTCTTCGCTGCACCATATACCACCCACCCACTCCTTCTACTTCTGCCTCAGTGACGCGCTTCATTTGCTCCGCAACCCTCAACAACCCTGTGAAGGAACAAGCCGAGGCATCCAAAGAGAATCTCACTATTGATGATACGCGAAGCCAAGAGGAGGAGCAGGAGGAAGACGAGGACGAGGACGTGAATAAAGAGACCGGCGAGGTCGGTGGGCCCAAAGGACCCGAACCCATCAGGTATGGCAATTGGGAGCGAAACGGTCGGTGCTATGATTTTTGAGCTATTATACTCTTAATCAAATTCGTTTTCATCTTTCGGGTTCTGGATTTCCTGTTTGGAGGAGATGATTGTGAGCTTCTCAATTGATTATATATGAAGTTGACATTTTTCTCTTCTTCTTTGCTTCTTTGCTTTCCTGTGTTACTTTGCTAATTGTACGAAAGTATAGTGGATCATTATAGGAACTTCAACCCAGAATGAAATTGAAGCCCTGGAATCAAAGTTTCCAAGCTCATATTTGTCATGTGGGCCACCTTAAAGTTGTAAATTTGAGGATGAAAAACAGAGTTTTAGCTGGAGGTTAATTTGTTTCGGATAGCCTGTTACCATTTTGAAGATCCTTTATCTTGACCCATTTGGTCAAAGACTCATGCGTCCCTCTGCAATCCCGGGAAGGTATAGTTGGGGAGGTGAGAGGGGTAGGTAATCTATTAGTGTTGCATGTTATATAAAAATTAGCTCATCCTACCTTACATGGAGCAGCAAATCGAATTTGAAAGTGATTAGAACTTTAATAACACCTCGTGCTTCTTTTTTGGTCACAAATATTAAGGAGTGACCCTGCGCTGCGATGTAAGTCCATTCACGGTTCTGGAAACATTCTCATTTTCTCCTAGCTGATCATGTATAAGTCTCTGCCCAAGTTTGGTAATTGGTACTGTGATATCGAATCGTAGGACCATTAGCACGAGGAATTAAATTCCGCGGCCAAAGCTCTTCTATGAGTGAAGGTGAATGAATCCGTTCATCTTATATGCTGTGAAAATGGAATTAGTTTTTTGGGAAATAATTATTACGTCTCCCTCATCAAGAAATGTAACACAACATAAGTTAAAAGATTTTGCGTTGTCCCTGATTTTCTGCTTGTTCAAAGAGATATTGGGAAAGAGCAAAACAAAAAATGAATCTGAGTTTGTTAGAACAAGGCGAGACCTGGAAAATCACCTACTAACATGACAGGGTCCTGGAATAACTTAGACATCGACCCTTTCTTCTTATACATGTTTAATTTAAGCAGAACAATCCGTGAAGGGACTTGTTCCATTCCTTTGGCATGGTAGTTATAATCATGACTTCGGTTTACTCCTTAAAAAATGATTATTATTTCAATTATTCAGTGATATAAGACACATCATAAGTTCACAACCATATGCTAGTGGGAAATCGAAGAAAGTAGCAAAACCAAAAGTCAATAATCCTCCTCCACATCATGAACATTCACATCCTTTTCTTCCTCTTCCATCTTCCTCCAACAAGCACAGACACATGCTTAGACGCCGTTTGCCAGAACAACAACCTGGTAATCCGATTCCCGTTCCCAATACAGAGACAACAACCACAATCATGTGGTTATCCAGGTTTTACAGTATCCTGCAGTAATGAAGGCCAAACATTTCTGAAACTCCCTTCCTCTGGAGGAGAATTCAGTATCCAAGCAATAGACTATGCCTCACAAGAACTATGGATCAATGATCCCCAAAACTGCCTCCCTAGACGCATACTATCCCTAAACCTCTCTGGATCCCCATTTAGTGTCGTTTATTATCAAGATTTCGCATTCTTCAAGTGTTCCTTGGAGTATCTCAAGTATCGGTATACCCCAATAGTTTGTCTTAGTGATTCGAACTACGTAGTTTTCGCTACATCTTCCAGAACGGTGTTCGTGCACTTGTCGGCGGTTTGCAGTTTGGTTAAAACTGTAAGGGTCCCAGTTTAGTGGCCGTTTTACGACCAAATATTGTCGTCTGAGCTCGGCAACGACCTCCGCCTGTCATGGGAGTCGCCGCCGTGTGGGAGGTGTGAGTCTCGCGGCGGACGGTGTGGCTTCAAGAGCAATTCCACTGCCGAGATTGCATGTTCCCAAGGTACATATCGTGGCCCTCCAAACGCATCTGATTTTCTGTTGTTTTTCTCCCATTAGTATTACAGTAATTGCTTGATACTGCCTCAGCTTTATTTGAAAATGAATTGTAAAATCTAACGTAGAAAATAAATCAACAAGGATAAAAATGATGGACACACCGGCACCCAATTAATTATTAAATATCTTTCACATAAGTGAGATAAATTACAAAATAAACTACTATTTTAATCCTTAAAAGAATAAAGATTATTAAGTGCTATTTTTTTTTTAAAAAATACATCATCCTAATCTTGTTTTAAAATTAAATAAATGTTATTGAATTATTTAAAAATTAAATTGATGCAGTAATTTTTTAATCTAAGTTAAATGAACATCAATAAACTTTCAAGGATTTAAATGCTACCATCAATATATTTTCTGACTAATGTAATATTCCCACGAATCTATTACAAAGTGTGTAATACTATCATAATATTTTTTAACTTTCTCCTTACTTTTTTTAAAAAAATATTTTTTGTTTGTAAAATTCACGTAAATATAGTTCCTTTTTTGGTCAAATAGGGCAAAAGAATTTTCATTTCTAATAAAACTTTCTCCTACAATTATTTCATCCACTTTCAAGTTTAAACCTCTTCGGAAATTAGTTTTAAATTTAATTCCATAGCTTGGGAGAATTTGAAGAGTGAAAAAAACAGGCAAGGTATTATAGAGATTTCATTAATTTTTTTCTCCTCCCGTTGTAGTGCCATTGTTCGTAACATGCTTACACAATGGGATGGCAAAGAATACTCTAAATTATACGTCAAAGCATAAGAAATTAACACTAAGCTCTCTCGTCATTCAAGATAAGGAGACATAAACACAAATTATTTAAGTAAAGAGAGAGAATGATTTGGAGAAGCTATTAAAACAGTGATGTGGCGGGTTACTGAGCAGGAGTAAACTAGATTAATTTCATAAATAAGCTTGGATTAGTTTAATAGTATTCACAGTAGTGGACTGAGGTAGCCATTCTGTTATCATTTTGTTTTCTACTATATTGTCAGTTTCAATAGGGATGAGAGGTGGCTCTTTTAATTGTGGCCTCACAATTAATATTACCAACTCCAAAATGACAATCGAAAGTAGTGGATGAACCTAATTAAGTGTTTTGATTAAATGTTTATTAGGCCTTGGACGATGACGTTTTACATTTTAAAAAAAAAGTTCATACTATTTCACTTTTAAGATGATTGAATTTTTGTAAGAAACAATTATTTGCATTGAGTTGTAAGTATTATAGCTACGTATTCAAGTTAATTTGAGTAAATTACAATTGTGATGAATGAAAGTTTAGAATTGGCAGGAATTTCAAAGGCAGCACACTATGCCATAAGCATAGGTATAAGTGTGCCCACGTTGGGATGTTGTATTGCATTTTGTGGAAGGTGTAGAGGACCTGAGACCGTAGCAGATTTCAACTCTCTTGTTGGGCCAAACCAGAGCCCACAATCCTTTCAAGCCTTGATGGGCCGACCAGTGAGTCATACCCAAAAATAGTGGTGGGAGACTCATGGGCTTCCAAAGCCCGAAGATAAGACATGCCTAATATGCTTGAGTGAGTACAGGCCCTCCATGCCTCCATTCTTTTCATTCCGACTGCATCGATGCGTGGCTTCCCTTGAAAGCTTCCTGCCCTCTTTGCCACTGCCCCATAGGATCCCACCCCCTTTTGACCCTCTCTCTCTCTCTCTCCCTCTCTCTTTTCCTCTAAATTAATATATTCATTTTATTTTTGTCTTTGGTGTATCCGAATTATCAACCTGGCAATTTTGTACTCTAGTCTCTACCTTCTCGATCACCGAGTGTTTAATTTTTATTTTTTGTTTGAATGGTTAGTTCTTCTTCTTTTCTTTTTATTTTTATTTTTTTAAGTAAAAAATTATCAAGTATGCCTGAATTCTGATAGTTAGGATGTTGTGAAATGAACTCAATATTTGTATTGCATTGCTTTTCTTTTTTAAAAAATAATGAATGCATTCATTCTGTTTTTAGATGCAAAATAGACAACATATTTTTATATACATTGCTTATTTATATAACAACAAATTAATATTAAAAAAAAACTTACATACAATTCTTTATATTTTTGTTAGATTTTTTTCATTAAAACACAACAAGTATTTAATTTTTTAATTATATTACGATAAATGTGTGGTTATTATTATAATTGTATTATTTTTAAATTAAATTATATATTATTATTAATTAATCATACAATTATTATATTTCAAGAAAAAAATAGTATAGTAAAAATATAAAAAATTATATATAAATTCAATCCATTAAAATGGAAAAAAAGAGCAGCTTCCATAGCCAAGTAACGTGAGTCAAAGTCTATAGTAAACGGTTGGAGTCAAGTCTCTTTGGATTGAGACTTGCATTAAGCTCATTTTCTAGGATAGGAAGATAATGTTTATAAAAGGGAAAAAAAATTAAAGACCATCTAAAAGTTAGGTGCTCGTCACTTTTTCATTACTCTTTTTTTTTTTTTTTTTTTTTTTCTTTTTTTGAGTTAAATTTTATTACTATTATGTGGAATTGTCTTGTAATATGAAAATGGCCAATTTATCGAGTGAGAATATAATGTCATGTTCAATTATAATAAATTATTAGATAAAAATTTAACGATATAAATTTATAGTTAAAAAATATAACTATAAATAATTATATTAATTTAATATAAATTTAAATTATTAAATTTCTATCTAAAGATTCATCATAATTAAATATGACATGAGATCTAAATTAGAAAAGGACACTTATTTGACGGCAATGTGCAAAGTCTTTTTGAAGAGATAAGATGGATGATGTTACAAATCTTATTGACCGAGTCTATCCCATAAAGTTTTCAATTCATATTGGAAACTTTAAATGGTTGAGTGGGCTTGTATCTTGGTTCCCCGCTCCGTAATCATGGATTAGTTGAATCCATATACTTTTTAGATTTTTGTTGACTTTTTAGATTTCATAGATTAGTTTGTAGCTTAACACAATTTTTTTTATTACATATTCAATTAAAAGCTGTCATTTATTGATATTTTTCGATCAAGTAAAATTTATTGTTAGATCTGCTCTCCTCAAGTTATTTCCTCTTGCTATTTACTTCGTTGTTCACTACCTACAAAAGTCCTTTTATCTTATTCTCAAATATGGGGAGAAAAATTACTTCTCTCTCTCCCCTTTTTTCCCCCTATTCTTAACTTTAAAAAATATCTGACTAAATTAATATTGTGATCCACTAAAAATAAATAATGTGATTCATGTTTCACTATTTCTTAAACAAAAAACTTTGGAAGATATAAAATCTAACTCTTAGAATATATTGAGAGTTGAGAAGTAAATAGAAGTGATTGAGTAGCATTATTTTTCTCTTTGTTTGATTCTTTTTTTGCTTTATAATTTTGAATTCAAAAACTTTAAATTATGACAGAAAGAAGCCTTCGAAAAATTTATTGGAACTCCTCATTTTCCTTTCATCTTGATAAAAAATTATCAAACTAAAATATGATTGAATAAAAATTATTTTTCTTCTTTATTACCTTCCATACAAATATTCCTAAGACAATGGATATTCAATTTTTTTTTGTTCGTATTGAGAAAAATTGATCTTAACAACTAAATTAATTATTAGTGATATTCACGTTTTAGATTAGTGACTGAAAGAGGATTTAGAATGGATTCTCTCATTTCGACACTAACATAACCTTTACTTCTTACGTTTTTCTTCTCTTCTAAATTGATATGTTTTAAATGTTGATTTATAGAAAAAGTTGAACTTGCAATTTTGCTCTCTAATCTCCATCCTCGACCAATGAACCTTTCATAAAAACCTTGCAACTCTTTTTGAAAACTTTCAATGATTGAGCCATGTTGATTTTATCTTTGTTCCTCCCTCAACAATAGTTGATTAGCTGCATTATATTATCTTATATTTGTACTAAATTATTAGATTTCACCGTATGTAAGTTGGTGGCTTAGTTCATGTTTTGCAACTTATAATTTGATTGAAAATTGTTTTTTGTCGATAATTTTCAACTAGAAAAAAGAATTTCGATTAACAAAAATGAATAATAAGTGAAGTTGGTTGGACGGTGGTACGCTTACTTTTCCTTGACCATTTTCTAGTACTAAAAACTCCATATTTACTGCTGCAGTAGACTCTCCATTTCACTCTCAAAATCATGGGGGTGGGGAGGAAATAATTACTCTTTTTTTTTTCCTCTTAACTTTAAAAAATAGTTGACCAAATTAATATTATGTGCTCAAGTAAAAATAAATAAATTAATACTATGTGATTCATGATTTACTTTTTCTTACACAAAGAAATGGAAGATATAAAAATTATGATTCATTTTTTTAATATGTAGGAAATTATCAACATGCATGGCTAAGGATGATGCAGAATGATCAAGTAAAGAAATCATTACTTGTATTGTTAGGAATATATATTTTTTAATGCTTTTAAAAAACTCAAAAATATATTTTTAAATACATTGTTTACTTATTTAAAAGCAAACGACCTCAATTTTCGGGAACCTTTGTGAGTCAAACATATACAGGTTATTTTAGATTGAGAGTTGAAGCACAACTTAATTATGATGTGACATGGATTGAAAAAAATGAAGCACAGCCTAATTATGATGTGACATAGATTGGAAAAATGAAGGCCGATTGTATGTGGTCATTCATTCATGCTCACTTTTCCATCATTCTTAGATAATTTAGAATTTAATTTTAAATAAAACTAACTTTTACAAAAAGAGTACAAAATTTTACTAAATAAAAAAGTTTTTACAAATGAACAGGACAAGGTTTTATCTACTAATAAATAAAATAAAATATATAAGATAATTATAAATAAATAGATTTTCAACTTTCATAATGAATACCCCGCACTTCTTTAAAGTCATTGCTACCGTAGGCTAGATAGCCACCCAAAGAACGTTCCTTTTGATGCCATTTTGTAAAGTCTAATGAAAAAAAAAAAAGAATGGATAATATTAAAGTTCCTTACATTGACTGTGTCAATCCTATAGCAACCACAACTTCCTAACTCATGTCTCATTTAATTCTACTTCCAATGAAGTGGCCCTAATTCAATTTCTTTTGGCAATTTTTCTTCATGAACGAAAGAGACTTTCGTATTTTAGAGACCACTTGTAATGAGTGCATGTCAATCCACATAAATGATAGGATAAAATGTTTCATACTGAAGGAATTTTAAATGGTAAAGAAATAAATTATGCTTTTCCAGTTAATTATTATTAATATCCATGTTTCATATTAGTGCCAATAAAGCATTCGACGCTAGACGTGACCCTCTTTTTTTTTTAAAAAAAATTTTGGTGTATAAAAAAATTCAAACTTGTATTGAAATCTCCACCTCTCTATCGCTGAATGTTTAATCTTTTTTGTGTGAATAGCGTTAAAAAAAATTGGTTTTTGATCTTTCAAGTAGGAAACTATTAGACATTGACAAAAAAGAAAGTTGGAAATTAGTAGACATACATGAATCATGATTATTAGGATGAGGTAGAATCAAAAGAAGCGGGGGGTATTTATTCACAAGTTTTTCACTACATGCCGTAGCCTATATCACAGCTTTGTTTGACCATGTTTATACCATAACAACCACAGCTTCGCATCTCATATCTATTTCTCTTGCAAACTTTCCTTCAACTTTCTCTGCTTCTATTTCATTTGGCTCTTTCTCTACTTAATTATGTATCTCAATTTAACGTTTTCAAATATTTCTCAAGATGACAAAGAAAAAACAAGGCAAGTTGGGTCATGGGTCCCTGCATTTCATTGGTCTTACTCATCATTTTTAGAGTGATGATGTTATATTTATGAAAACATCACATATTAGTTATTAAATATTACTAATTATATATAATAATAGTTTGCCTATTTTAATATATTTATTACTCTATTATACTCCTAAAGTACACAAAAATTAAATTAATTCTTTTAAAACTATTAATTATTAAATAAGTTAATATTTACGTAATTATTTAATAAAATATTGTCTACAATTAATATTTAATCACATAATAACTAAGAAATATAATGTTATTGAACATATAACATTATCACTTCTTTGAATTTTCAAAAGCATGGAACATGAATAAAATGTCTTAAAGTTTGAAAAAAAATGACAAAAGGAGTTAAAGTGTGCACAGACTCATATCTCATTAATTTTTTTTTTTAAATTTCTTTCTAACTTCATAGACATTATACATCTTTATATTTTAAAAAATCTAAACTCTTAATGACCGCCACTATAATAGGTGTAATTAATCCATAGAAAGAAAATGCTTCACACCAAAATATATAATTTTAATAAATAAGAAATAATATATTGAGTTTGGTCATTGGATGTCTTCATCTTAAATAAGTTCTAGTTTATATAATGATAAATGCCTACATAGCGCAATGGTTAATTTTAAAAGGTAGGTGGATGGTGGCATAGTTTATTTTTGTAGAGTTAGCAATGTTAGTTTAGCTAAAAGTATTCTTTTTTCAAGGAACTAGTATAATTGAGATTGCTCCGAGAGTTTTTGAGAAAATGTCTTACATTTAAAATACATGTTAAAATCTAATTAATGTTGTGTGATTTTGTATCATGAGCACGATTTAATTATTAGATTTCTTGTATTCCACTACTTTAACTTGTGCCTCTTGGATTCAAATTTAAGGATACATCACAAACTCAACTTTCCTTAATTGTGTTGCTTTCCTCTATATATATGTATTCCAACACATGTCATGGGCGAGAGATTCGACAATAAATTGCATCTACGCATGGGCATGAGCAGATCACATAAAGAATTAAAAAGGCTAAGTCATACGCTTTATATATTACATTTTTCTATGCATGCTTGAGTGAGTTAGGCTTAAACTACATATGGAAACAATGACAGAACCACACACATTAAGAGGCAACCTTACTACCCGCCAAATCAACTAATATTGCCTATTATGGCTCACTCTACTTCATGGATTATTTCTAAACCTCGGATCATATGTCATCTAGGCACACTTGCTCTTTCTTTTGTTGAAGAACCTTCAGAATTAAAAGGATTAAGTGGTATTGGTAATTTGTCCCCTTGTCCTTTCAACATTTGAACCACTGCTTGCATTGATGGTCGATCCATAACATGCCATTGGATGCACCACAGTCCCACAATTGCCAGTTTTTTTGCGATTCTAGCATCCCTTTCTTCCTCAATATGAATTCTTACATCCTCCTTTTCTTCTAAAATGTTATAAATCCATTCAGGGTAGTATATGTGGCTAATGTTTTCTTTTGTGTCTTTTGCGATCTTCCTCCCCCCTATTGTTTCAAGTAGCAGCATTCCAAAACTATAAACATCTGCTTTGTGAGACACATTTCCAAAGTTTCTAGAGAAGACTTCTGGTGCAATATAACCCCAAGTTCCTCTAGCAGCAGTCATTGACACTATGCTTTGATCCTTGGAACACAATTTAGCTAGACCAAAATCACATATTTTTGGAGTAAAATCATGGTCTAGTAAAACATTATGAGGTTTGATGTCAAAATGGAGTATCCGTTGCTCACAACCTTGATGAAGATACTCAATTCCTTTAGCTATGCCTAAAGCAATTTCTTGTAGTTTTTCCCAACCAAGGAATTTTTGCCTGTTGTCTGGTGAATTTATAAAATTATGTAATGAACCATTTGGCAAGAACTCATAAACAAGAGCTCTTCTGAAGCTATCGGCACAGAAGCCAATTAAGCGAACAATGTTAACATGATGAATTCTGCCAATTGTTCCAACTTCATTAATAAAATCTTCCCCATTTCCTTCTGAATTAGCAAGAATTTTCACAGCAGCCCTGAATTGGGATGAAATCTTTCCTTTAAATACAGTGCCAAAAGACCCTTGTCCTAATTTGTCAGAAAATTGATTGGTAATTCTCTTAATTTCAGCATAAGAATATCTGGTGGGTTTGTGAGCCTCGTAATCTTTCAAAAACTTTACAATTATTGCTTGGTTTTCTTTCCGTGATTTGTAAGAGTTGTAAATGTAATAATTCACTACCAAAAGGAGAATTGATCCTAAGATTGATCCTGCATATATAAGATTGCATGTATAAGAACTGCTGTTTAATTTGAAGAAAAAACCATTTGCCTTTAAAGGAAATACTAACTTCAATTTGAAAGCTAACCTGTAATGATTAATTTGGTTGATGATCCTGCAAAAGGTATTGACATGATTAGGTCAGCTAGCTAGGCAAGTTTATGCAATTATTCAACACTTATGTAAAGTAGGTTGATGCTTCGCATGAGACAAGAGGTGCAATGTACACATTTGTATGTTTAAGTGATACTTATTTAGTGCATCTATCTAAATGGGAAGTTTCCGTACAGATAGTGAAAAAGTAGCATGCTCTGAATCAGGAGATTCTTGTTACCTGTGTGATCTCCAAAACATTCCGTCTCATAACTGGTACTATTATTCTTGAATCCACATCTTTTTCTTTCTAATTCGCAATGTTTACACATTGGGTCAGACCACATCAAATGAAGAATGAAATCCTCCTCAGAAAACTCATACGGAAGAGATGAAGGGGTAGTTATTTTGGTGCAAAACGAATGTGGAACAGATTTGATGTCTCTGCCAGACCATATGGCAAGTACTTGATGGGTAGAGCTGCTTAGACATGGAACTCTGAAGTTGAGATCTGTATTTTTTGATGAGCAATTGAAGAAGGTATATTCACCAAGATTAGAAGGTTCGGGTATGAATTGGAAAGGGGAAGCAGAGATACTGAGGTTCAATGGCTGCCTAGAAAGGCAGCGAGATGGATCATATAAATCAATGGTTTGAGATCTGTAGTCAATATTTTTGACATAGAGCTTGACAGAGCGAGGGAGCCGAAGAAGAGTAGGACTAGAGGGGGAGCATTGTAAAGCAAACCCAGGATACCCACACTCTTCTGGTTGGCGTCCTATTATTCGGAAAGGGAACCGGACAGGAAGGGATCCACAGGTTGTTTCAGCAAGTGAACAGCCATTCCTACTTCTCACATGCTCTGCAAACCCAACAGTTAGCAACAACCAGATGCACAAGTGGGAGTTTACAATTGAAGTTTCCATATCTCCAGCCTCTGGCTCCGCATGTAGCTAGATGAGATGATAACTAACTAATCTCAGCCTCAATATGGACTAAAGATAAATTTTCATACTAGGGTAGCTTCCCCATAATTTCCTCACATGACATGCCTGCTTACGTCAATAATTAAAGATATTTCCTTTGTGAATCGACAGTCCTATCATGTGTCAACGTCAGAGAAATTTCTCAACAAATTCTTGATCATAAGAAACATGGGTTTGCTATTTAACTTTGATTTCAATGGTCATGATAATTAACATGGGTTACTCATCAGCACAGCTAGTGGTGGCCCTGTTTGTGATAATGGTAACCTACAGAACTTGCAGGGCAGCAGATGGTGAGCAGTGTCATAGTGTTTGTGGGAATCATAATGTTAGAAGCCCTTTCCGGCTAAAGGAATTTGCAGAGGAGTGTGGTGACCGGAGATACAACCTATCTTGCGAGCACAACCAACTGGTACTGTATTGGCAATCCGGAAGATACCATGTTCTGTCTATTAATTATGAGAATTACACCATCCGAGTGAGGGATGCCAATATTGGGGAGCTCAATTACTCTTCCCTGCCTCGGTATTCTTTAACGGACTTCAACATCCGCAATTGGTATTCTCCAGATGCATATACCATCAGTCAGGCACATAGTGATGTGATATTTTCCGAGGTAGGTCATGTGGATCGACTGACAAAGAGGATGATATTCGTTAGGTGTAAAGATGGAGCGAATTCCTCTCGATACGTTGACAGTACCCCTTGCACGAAAGCTTCAAATGGGTCGGCAACTTCTCCTTCGTCATCGTATCAGTACTGGAATTTTGGCAGCGAAACTCTAAGGGATTTGGGGTTGGAGGTGGGTTGTGGTATAGAGTTGATGTATATGACATCATGGCCTGCAGCTCTAAACCAAGACACCCACAACTATTCCTGCACGGACATCCACTCTATACTTCTTTATGGCTTTGAGCTTTCCTGGTTGAACAGTTTCTGCCACACCTCTGGATGTTTTGCCGGTCTCGGTCCACGTAAAAAGCCTCAGTGTATAGGTAAGTATATTCGAATCCGGATCCCCGGCCAATACACACTAAATTTTTTTTTTTACTCATCCACCGCTGTGTTGTACAGTATACCTACTATACAGCGGTGGATTTGCAGGCTATCAAAGCATACTCTGACTGGAATTTACTTTTGCATTTTCATCCATCCCCTTGTATTTGAAATTGATTAAGATAGGCATGTACTTTTCTCAAATGTTTTCACCTAATTTTACGATTTAACTATTTAATATTTTGTATTGATATACTTTAATTTCTATCATACTATACATTTTTCTTTTTAATTTTCATATTTGGAAACTAAGAACAACCTAGCAAAATTCGACATCCTTTTAATTTTTTATATCTTACACATATTTATCTATCATTAAAATATTTACTAACCTCCCTTATATTTAAAAGTGACATATTCCCACTTCCCTTCAATTTTACTGATGTTTCTCATAATTCTCCTCTATTTTAAAACTTACAAAAAAATTTCTTACATTTAAAAACTATCATACACATAAGTCCAAACTTTTTCTCAAAAAGGTCCTGTCATAATTGTTAAACTATGAACAACTAATCTTCATTGTGTATATAAAAATAAAAAAATTACTACATGAAGTTTCTGTTTTGTTTATTTTTATATAAATTAAATGTTTCATTAATTTCTTATAAATATAATTTAGATTGGATATTATCATTATAATTATATAGACCCAATATAATAATTAAATATTAAACTAAAATAATAATACGAAACACACTTTATTAAGAAATATCTTGATTTTTTTTTTATGCATAACATAGAGCTACGCATGATCGTTGACTAAGTCGTGTTTTAAAAGTTTGATTAATTGTTTTAATAAACATCTATATGTTATAGTATATTTTCAGACAAGAAAAGGCTTTTTTCTATGGATGATAAATTTTGAGATAAAGAGAATTTATACAATTTGCTTCTTCTTAATATTCACATCCAAACATTAAGAAGAACACATATAATTAGAGTATAATATATACTTCAACTTTCCTTTGATTTTTTTAAATAATATTTTACACATATTCATATTTCCACCATCTTCAACTTTTCTAATCTTATACATATCGCTTATCCAATTTGAAACTCATAAAAACTTTACTTACATTTTAAAAATATCATACACGTAACTCAAATTTTATTTTCAAAATATTCTACCATACTTGTTGAAATATGAACGACTAACCTCAAATACGTGTATTAATATAAAAAATTTACTAAATGAAGATTTTACATATTATTTTTATATAAATCAAGTATTTCATTTATTTTTCATAAATATATATTATTTAGCATTATCAAACTCATGTAAAAGTAAGAAACACGTTTCATTTACAAATATTTATACTTTCTAAGCATAGAAAAGAGTTATTCATTGTCCAAGTCATGTTTTGAAAGTTTATTTAGTTTTCTTCTCTAAAATAAATCTAGGAATTATGTATTGTATATACAAATGATATAATAGAGAAGAATTAGAGGGGAAAATTTGAACGAAAGTTGAAATATATTACTTTTATAAATTATAAATCAAAAATTATGAAAAAGACGGAAAAAAAATCCAGGTTGAAATAATTTCTTCTAATTATTAATATAATATAGATCATGCTCAGGTATTTGTGCAATCTTTACAGATAATAAAAAATTTTCGAAGTACATATAATAAGTAAAATTTTAATTGTTTTTTGAATTATTACTTTCATCGCTTAAAAAAAATTTAACGCCGTTAAATTATGTTAATTCTTCTGGTTTAAATGCTCATGTGTCATTTTTGTATACTGACTCGTTTGTGTGTGTCCTTATATGCTGTCAGCAAATTCTGTTTTGCTTTTGTTTTATCTCATCCTTGTTCATGCATGGGTTGAGCCGCCAAACCTACTAGTTAACGAAGGCATGAAGGCGCTAAAAGATAATCTTTTTGTTAAATAAATTTATAGTCACTTAACAAGACACTTAGCTTATTGACGTGGCATACGTAATAAATATTATTTGAACAGATTCAAATCATAAGACATCAATAGATCTATTAACAACTTTAAAAAAGAAATTAATTGGTTTCTCTCAAAAAAGTTATGGAATTATAATAAATTATGTTTAATGGTTATAATGAATTTTAAATAAAATCAAATGATAAAAATAATGAGATAACCTTAATTTTGATTTAGTTATATATTTGGTCCTGCAATTTCATATATCTTAGGGATAGGTTCTTACAATTTAAAAATTAGTAATTAAATCCTGATAGTTTGAAGTTTTTTCTTTTCTTAATTATAGTCCTCCTATATCGCAGTGACTTGAACAAATTTCCCGGGAAGAAAGTTATGAAAGTACTTTTATAATTTGTCAGAGTGAATAAATAAGCACCATGCTTAATTAAAATTGGCATAAATATACTTTTAGTCCCTTAATGTTATTTGGGGTTTCACTTTTGTTCTTTTAACTTTATTTAGTTCTAATTTAGTCATTTGCTTTTATTTTAAGTTTTATTTTCATCCTTTAATTTTGTTTGGTTCTAATTTTATCCCTTAATTTTGCTTTTAAGTTTCATTTTCATTCCTTAAATTCTTTTGGTTCTTATTTAGTCACTTAATTTTACGATTAAATATAAAGAAAATGAGTCCATGAATAAACTCAAACTTAGCGCGAGTTTGAGTAGACTTGTAAGTTGACTTATCCAGTTTATTGAATTTATAATTATATTTATTGAAAAACATGTCAAGTAAACAACATAAATACTATAAGAAATATATAGACAAATTATAATAACTCTATTACTAGTTTAAATATACATAAAAATAATAAAAATACATTAGATATATACATATTAAAATAAAAAATAAAATAAATATCATTTAGTTGATTATATTAAATGATTTTTTTTGTATAACCGCTAAAATATTTATGTTAACTACAACTAATTATAAAATATGAATAATTTTTATTTAACTTAGCATAATTTGAATTATATTTGAATAATTTTTTTGTATATAATATTTTAATTATATATTTTAATAATTATTTATTAACTTAAATAAATTCTTATAAATTTACGTTACCTTATGTGTATACCTTACAAATTTACTTTTCTTCTAGGACTTTGTATAAATTCTCCAATTTGTGAACACTGCGTACAACTATTAATACAGTTGTTTCTTGGATTTTGCAGATTTGAGATTTGTAGTGACGCTTCTGCGTAAGTAATCTCATCGGAACTTCTTACTTTTAATGATGCTTAATATGTCACCACCTATCATTTCACATTACATGCACTAAGTTTGATAGAAGTACTTATACACATGAAAACCAAAAATCTACTGTTTGATGTCACGCAGTATTTGTGAGTTGCGGTTTTTCCAATAGCAATTTATTATTTATATTTGAAAAATTAGATTATCATAAATTATGATAGTTATTTAGTTTCGCCATTTAACTGGATAACTACGGTTTATAATTATTAATTAAATCTTGGTGTTTAAATTCTTAATCACCTGACTTGGGTTCTTGTTTGTAATTTTTTAATTATCAAATTGATAAATAAGAACTTTAAGTAGTTCACATCATAGATATTTCACCTAATTCATTCACAGTTTGAAAACAACATTGCAAACTAAATCTGACAAGTCCAGTTTACTAAACATCTCTTTGTCTTATAAGAAAATCTAGTTATAAATTTTGATAATGATCATCAATTCGACTCCTTGAAAGTATAAACTTCATAGAGCTTTGTACGTTAACAAAAATTGAAGAGCATAATGTGAGGTGGAGAAAAAAAGGCAAAATATGATATTGATAACATGTCTAACGAAAATAGTCTTTGGATGATAAAACTATTAATAACCAAAAGAAATTCCACATCTTGGTTGCGCCTGCATCACTATCTCCTACTCATTCATTATGTTTATTGTTCTTTTATAGTAAGAAGCTTTCAACATAATGCTATTCAATTTGGCGCTAACTATTTTCTCTTTATAAACCAGTATCACTTTCGTTCCCTCTATTTTGCAGGCATTGTGAGTATTGTCTGCTCATTAATATTAGGTAAGCCCTTGACTTCAACGTGTCTATCTAACTTTAAAGAGTATAAGGGTGGATAATGCAATGATTGGCTAAATTATAGAAATGCAACATTAGTTCGAGTCAGAGAGCAAATTTTAATTATTCGTGTTCTCTTCTAAATTTTTCTTCTAGCTCTACATGTTGTTGCCAAATTTGTCATTGGAACTCCTTTCATCATTGTCCTTATAATCTATAAATGGCGACGAAGGCATTTATCAATGTATGACAACATTGAAGATTTTCTGCAAAGTGACAACAACATCATGCCTATAAGGTACTCATATAGAGACATCAAGAAAATGACTGAGGGGTTCAAAATGAAACTTGGGAAAGGAGGCTATGGCTCTGTGTTCAAAGGACAACTTCGAAGCCGTCGTCTTGTGGCCGTCAAGATGCTAGATAAGGCCAAAGCCAATGGTCAAGAATTCATCAACGAAGTTGCTACACTTGGGAGAATCCACCATATTAATGTGGTCCAGCTCATTGGTTACTGTGTTGAAGGGTCAAAGCATGCTCTTGTATATGAGTTCATGCAAAATGGGTCTCTTGAAAAATACATTCACTCCCAACAAGACATTGAGCATCCCTTGAACTGTCAACAATTGTATGCCATTTCTCTTGGAGTAGCTCGTGGTATTGAATACCTACATAAAGGGTGCAACATGCAGATTTTGCACTTTGATATAAAGCCACACAACATTCTTCTTGATGACAACTTCAATCCAAAAGTTTCTGATTTTGGGCTTGCAAAACTTTATCCTACAAATGATAGCATTGTGTCCTTAACAGCAGCAAGAGGAACCATAGGATATATGGCTCCTGAGCTCTTCTATAGAAATGTAGGTGGGGTTTCCTACAAAGCTGATGTCTATAGTTTTGGGATGCTATTAATGGAGATATCTGGTAGAAGGAAGAATGTGAATGCGTTAGCTGAGCATTCAAGCCAATTTTACTTCCCATTTTGGGTTTATGATAAACTAAATGAAGGAAAGGAAATTAACATTGTGAATGCCACAGATGAGGAGATGAAATTGGTCAAGAAAATGATGATTGTGGGATTATGGTGTATACAGACAAAACCTAGCGATCGTCCCTCAATGACAAAAGTTGTTGAAATGCTTGAGGGAGAAGAAGAAGACTTAGAAATGCCTCAAAAGCCTTACCTATACCCACAAGATTCCCAAGCAGCGGATATAAGAGATTATACTAATTCAACATGGCCATCCTCTGAGCCATCAATAAGTTATTCCAAAGAGTCAATCTCACTTTTGAATCAAGAGGAAGATCAATCAATGTAGTATAGTGAATATATGTTAAATGCTATTGATCTAGATATTTTGTTATGAATTTGTGATGAGAAACAGAGTTATCTCTGTATTTACTTTTGCTTTTTTATATGAAAATCTTGAATATAAATGGAACATTCATTAAAAAAAATGAAATAGTAAAGTAAATTTACTGAAGTCATACACACTAGGTAAAAGAAAGACCTTGTAAATTAACATTGTTAACATTCATGGTATAGAGCCTATACTATGTTAGTGTTAACCTGGAAAATGTTAGGTAAGGCAACAACCACCCAAGAGAGGGTGAATTGGGTGGAATATTAAGCAAGACATTAATTATATCAATCAACGGAAATTTTTGTTAATGCTTGGAGTATAAAGATAACAAATTTTCTTAATATAAAACAAAGCATTCAACTATGTGTAATTAAACTTAATTCAAAAGGTTGTTTTCAAGTACATTAGAAAATCATACAATTACCTTAACAATTGGATTAGTTGAGGTAAATATAAAAGAATTTATCCAATAAGAGATCAAGACCTTCAAGTAAAATAATAACAATGAAAGCAAATCATAAATAAGACAATTCAAAATATAAAGAGTATAAGGATAGAGAAAGCAAACTCTAAGATTTATCCTGGTTTGACTCTAACCTAAGCCTATATCTAGTCCCTAAGTTTTAACTTGTGATTTATCTACTAATTCCATAAGTTTAACCGGGTATTTATAAGTCTCTACAACATCTAACTTAAACTGGAGTTATTTCTCACTCTAAGAGATTCCTCACTTTTTCTTTTTCTCCCAATGGATACATCACCTTTGTCTTACAAAGAGTAAAGATGAATAATATTGTTTAAACTAACACTCTCAAAAGTAGATATACAAGATGAAGCCTCAAGAATTCAAATGATAGAAATTAAGTAAGTTTTGGCTCGATAATGATTGTTTCTTTCTCAAAGATGATAAAACAAGTTAAAGAACCATTATAACATTTTGTTCTACTTAGAAATATATTTAGAAGGTCATATATATAGAGCAATATGAAAAATAGCCATTATATACATAAAAGAGCCCTTGTTTACTTTTGAAAGAGTTACTCTGATGTTGCTAGTCGACTTTCAGGGTTCCCCAATCAATTGCCATAAAAAAAATAGTTGTTATTTATAATCTGTGATACGTTAATGACTGTTAATGGTCTCCAAATTAGCTACCTTCCAAAATATGACTATTAGCTTAAATTTGTGGACTCCCAGTCGACTTTGAGAGAGGAGTAGTAGATTAGTCACTTACAGTGACATAAACTAAAATTTAAATGGTCATAATTTTATCATTTTAACTCTATTTTGAGTGCATCACAATATGCGTGCTTTAATAGCAATTAGTACAAAATAACTTTCTTGTTACATATTCAATTTATATTATGTATAACATTAAAGTCTATTGGATATAATACGAGCAAACATATCTCATATATAACAAATAAATAATGAATCAATTAAGCTCATCTTGAAACTATATTTGTAGCTCATATGTTACATATTTGTCATAATCAAAACTTATAACATTGAACCTTAAGGTGAATAGAAACAAAATAACATGACTAGAAATTTAATTCACATTAGTACCTAGAAGCTAACTTAAGAATAATCTTTAGATTATTGAGTGTGTTTCTTCAAAAACTTTATACTCTTGTTTCTGACCAAGTGTATCAAATTGATGAGATCACGAGAACAACTATAGCTATTATAGTTCATAAAAAGACCACCAACAGAGTAACAAAGTAGTTATGGTTTAGTTGTATTTTCAGCTCAGCATTTCTTGTTAAGGTGAATTCCAAGCTTTCTTGTAACACAACCAGGAAAACTAAGTTGTGCCTTCCTAGTGCCCCATGATTATTTATACAATATGCATGAAGCAAAGGCTAGGCTTTTATGAACACGAGAAGTGGGATATTACTACTAGGCTTTTATTTGGAGTTTGGACCAATGAGCCTTTTGTCTCGGCATAAAATGCTTGTCATACACTAGGCTTCTCTGTATGTTGTATAGAATCTGTGCTTTTTTATCTTTATATCCCACTAAAAAAAGTTAATTGCTGTAAAACTCCTCAAGCAAAAGAAATTGATTGATATACTTGAAAATTATTTTAAGCTTTTTAGTAACAATTAATGATGTTGCCCTTCCATGAATGTGGCGAATAAACTAGCCTAGCATACTAGGTAGTATTTCATTTTTTTTCAAAATATATATTATCTCTAATTTTTACTTTATTTTTTAGTTAATTCCTTACATACAAAATTTGATTGTATAAAAAAAAAAGCATTTCGTGGCCCAATGGGGAATAGCCAAGTGGATACCGTATGGAGCAACTAGCTGACTAGCCAAGAGGTATGGAAGAACTAAAAAATGGTAATAAATTTGACAAAATAGTATTTTGGCCAACAATAAATTGCAAATAAACCCTCCAAAAGATAGGTCCATAATATTGCCCATAAAACCTGATATTTACAAATAGTACCCTCAAACATTCTATCAAAATGACGTTGAGGGCTTGGTTCTTCTCCATAAATAAAAGTGATTCACATTTACTGATTGTGTTGTGGGCTCAAATATGTGAAATACAATACAATGAAACTTTAATTTACTAATATTTGTGAATACTATAATTTATTCGGGAAACTTTTAAAAATAACAATAATTAAAGGAATCTTAAACAACTTAATTTATAAAAGTAAATAAATTAAAAAAAAAAGGTAAAAAAAAGGATAAAGTTGATTTAAATTTGAAAAAAGAAAAAAGGAACAAAAACAAAAAAAGAAGGAAGTTTAAAGTGATAAAGTATAAAATAAAAAAGGGCAAACAATTGGGACAAAAAGAAAATGAGTAGAAACAAAAGGGCTTAGGAATTAAAGAAAATTAAAAATGAAATTGGATATTTAGTTAAAAAAAGACCCAAGCAATTCATTTTGAAATTGAGCCCAGAAGAAAAATGAAAAGGTATAAATGGGCTTAGAGAATTAAAGAAACTGATTTTTAAAATAAGAGGGACACATGGAGGGTTAAGATTGCATCTAAAAGTGGGGTGAGAAAATATGGAAATAAAAATAGGAAACCCCAAAAAACAAAGGATTGAAAACAAGCAAAAAAAAAATCAATAATAAAAAAAAAGAAAAGAAACCCTAGTTTTTCTTGGTTGAAAATAAGCAAAAATAAATCAATGATTGAACAAAAAGAAAAAGAAAACAAAGGTGAGAATTCCCTTTCTTGAAAACTAAGCCACAATGAAAAAAAAAGAAAAGGAAACTCTAGCTTTTTTTTTTTTTTTTTTGGTTGAAAGTAAGCAAAAATAGATCAATGATTGAAAAAGAAAAAGGAAATAAAGGAGAGAATTTCTTTTCTTGAAAATTAAGACACTATAGATAAAGGAAAATATCAAAAAGGAAAATTGGAAATGGTTAATAGGTAATTTGATAATTTCTTAAGAAAATCTTAATTTTTTTTTTTTACTTTAAACGAGAGAAGAGGGCTGAAACAAAAAGAGGGAAAAAATGCTAGACCAAGGTGGGGAAAGGAGGCATGAAAAGGAGCAAGTAGTGAGCTAAAGAAGTTGAGCAAGAGGCTAGGTTTGAGGCAAATAATTGATCCCTCTCCTTATTCGTTATCTTGATCATAATCCTTTCATTTATTCTTTTATTATTTTGCTCTCTCTTTAGTCATAAAAGTTGTGTTAAAATTTGCACGTTTGTTACATTCATTTCTTCTTCGAAAATTTGTTGCATAGTTAACCTTTTCATTACCCAACACTGGGCATTTGCGTTTCAAATGAATTTCAAGTTCCAATAGCCCATATCTAACTAATGTATTTCATATGAATCCCTATTAAAAAATTTACAAAGGTTTCTTTATCAATCAAAAAATAAAAATTCATCTTTTCCATTGTATATCTCAGTTGAAAAAATACAAATAAATTGTGCTTTTGAATAATTAAAAAAAATAGAAAATAGAAAATTGAAGAAGGCAAAAAAGTGAGATTACATTGATTTTGTGAATGAAGATACACAAACTAAATTCCAATTTGTTTTGTTTTTGAAAATCAATTTGATTTCAACTACTTTGTTCCAATTTTTTTTTAAAAAAAAGAATTTAAAAATAAAAATGCACCAATCATCTGACATGTATTTTTAGATGCACTATATGGGATTTGATCTTTATCGTAGGGTACGTAGGCATTAAGCTCTTATCTTAGATTAAGTTTGCCCATTGTAAATATCTTTTTTTTTGGTTATGTTAATTTCATCTTTTTTAATCTCTCTTATTTTCATATGTGTTATAATGTGGCAATTTTAACAAATTTAGGGTCATATTCTTTACTTTGGTTAACTAATTTAAAGTAACTGTCCTCACAAACAGGTGTTGTGGGGCGTTTAACACCTTCCCCGCACTCAAATAGACTCTCAATCCATCTTTAGTTACATAGACCACCTTTCCATTTTCATTTTGTTTTACAAAATGTTTTAAAAAAAATTTTTAGTGGCAACTCCAATAAACTAAATTTTGCAATTATTTCTGGAAATCGATTTACTTTTTTTTTTTTTTTAATTTTCTCTAAAATGTCAATTATGACAATCGTACAATAGAAAGATAATTTAATATGACGACAATGGGCTCATTAGAAGTGCACCACTATAAGGGATCTTATTTGTCGTACGAGTAACTATCATTGTTGTTTTTTTGTAGAACTCTAAAAACCTTAAAAATTAATATAACCACATTTGACTCTGCCTTTAACTGTAATGCATTATGATAGATTGATGATCCAAATTGCTAATAAATAAACTCTTTAATCATATATCATTTTCTCTGGCTTTATACAAGTTATATTTGTAATTGCTTATTAAAAAATTGAAAAGGTGATTAATTAATTCATTATTTTTTCACTAACTCTAAAGAATTTTTAATACATGCATGGAAAAAGTATGGAATCATCACACAAAGAGTTCAGAGAATTATCTTTACTATACTATTATCCAATTAAAACATAGCAAATATATTATTTTCTAATTAGATCATGACAGGTGTATAATTACTATAGATAAATGAATGAATAATGTTCAAACTAAATTATACATTTCTCATGTTAGTAATGGTTAACCGTGATACTTGTCATGTGTTAATTAGAGATTTCAATAATAAAGATATAAACAATTGTATGTAAGTCTAATCATATATTCTAACCTTCTCTTTACTTTAGAAGAAATGTCTTTCCTTTTGTAAAAATTAGTTCCATTTTTGCCCAAATAGAGCGAAACAATTTTCATTTCTAATTATAGTTTCTCTTACAATTACTTCATCCACTTCCAAAAGACAAATACATTGTTTATTCATTTAAAACAAATTAAAAAAAATGAGTAAAGTGGCCTCAGTTTTGTGGGAACTTGTTAGTCGAAGTCTAAACTAAACGATTGCGGTAAGGTCATTTTCCATGATATGAATATGGAATGGAAAAATGAGGCCAGCTAAGTGCTCCATGCTCACTTTTCCATGACTGCTTGCTGATGAATGTGCGAAGTCTTTGGAAAAGAAAAGATGGATAATATTACAGTTCCTGTCGTTGACCAAGTCTTTCCCATATTAATAACCACAACTTGGCATCTCATTGGAAACTTTCCATTTCCATGACTGAATCATGCTCATTGTGTTTTCTCCCTCCCTCAAGAATCTTTGACCATCGCTACATGCCATGGACTAAATGGCTATGAAAATGATGCTCATTCCGATGCCTATGTCCAAAGTCTTTTGGAAAGAAAAGATGGATGATATCACTGTTACTTTCGTTGACCATCACTATCGCATAAGAACCACAACTACACATCTCATATCTATCTCTCGTGGAAGCTTTCCATGAAGTTTCTCTGCTTCAATTTCATTTTGGCACTTTCTCTACGTTAATGGTGAAATAAGTAACTCAATTTAACTTTTCTAACTATTCCTCAAGATGACAAAGACAAAACAATGAAAGACGTGTCCTTGTAATTTATTTTACTCATATTATTTCTAGAGTCATCGTCATTCGTTCTAGTCATAACACAATAGTTATTAAAAGGGCAAAAATACATTTTTGGTCTTTTAATTTGAGATTTCACTCTCGTACTTTAATTTCATTTAGTTTTAATTTGATAATTTAATTTTACTTTAAGTTTACTTTCATACTTTAAATTTACTTTAAGTTTCACTTTCAACATTCAACTTTATTTAGTTTTTATTTAATTCTTTAATTTTATTTTAAGTTTCATTTCTATTCTTTAAATTTATTTAGTTTCAATTTGGTCACTTAACTTTATCTTTACTTTTGTCTTGTAATTTTTAAAAACTTCTTAATGTTTTTTCTCCTCTAACAACATCGAATTAAAATGTTTTAGATATTTAAGCTTGTATGAATTAAGAGTTATGATCACCTGAAAACAAATTAGATAAGGAATACCACAATGAAAAAAACAAAGATTAAGACAAATTTGGTTATTGAGTACCAATTAATCAAGTTTGTAGAAGAATAAAACAAGAATTGAACTTATAAAATAATAATCACTACAATTCATGTAGCTTCTATATATCAATAGATAAATGGAAAAAAAAAATGAAATGTTAAAAAAATATGGAGTTTTGAAAACTAAGGCCAAACTAGAATAAAATAAAGTTACGCTACAAAAGTGAAATTTAAGATAAAGTCAAGGAACCAAATTGGAACTGAGTGAATTTAAGTGATAAAATGAAACTTAAAGTAAAACTAAACAACTAAATAAAGTTAAAGGACAAAAATAAAACTTATAATAAAATTAAATGAACAAATTAGAATTAAATAAAGTTAAAGGAGGAAAGTGAAATCCTGAGTAAAATTAAGGAACCGAACCAACTAATATTGCACGCTATTAATTCTCACTCTACTTCATAGATTATTTCTAAACCATGAATCATATGTCTTCTGGGCACACTAGCTCTTTTTCTTGTTACATGACCTTCAGAACTAAAAGGATTTGGAGGTATTGGTAATTTGTCCTCTTGTCCTTCCAACATTTAAACCACTAATTGCATTGATGGTCGATCCATAGCATGCCATTGGATGCACCACAATCCCACTTTTGCCAGCATTTTTGCAATTCTATGATCCCTTTCTTCCTCAATTTGAATTCTTGCATTCTCCTTTTCTTTTAAAATGTTATAAATCCATTCGGGGTAGTAAATGTGGCAAGTGTTTTCCTCTATGTCCTTTGTGATCTTTCTCCCCCCTATTGTTTCAAGTAGTAGCATCCCGAAACTATATACATATGATTTGTGAGACACATTTCCAAAGTTTCGAGTGAAGACTTCTGGTGCCATATAACCCAGAGTTCCTCTGGCAATAGTCATTGACACTATACTTTGATCCTTAGAACATAATTTGGCCAGCCCAAAATCACATATTTTTGGAGTAAAGTCATGGTATAATAAAGCATTATAAGGTTTGATGTCAAAATGGAGTATGCGTTGCTCACAGCCTTGATGAAGATACTCAATTCCTTTAGTTGTGCCTAAAGCAATTTCATGCAATTTTTCCCAACCAACAAAGTTTTGCTGGTTGTCTAGGGAATTTATGAAATTATGTAATGAACCATTTGGCAAGAACTTGTAAACAAGAGCTCTTCTAAAGCCATCGGCACAGAAGCCAATCAGGCGAACAATGTTGACATGACGGATTTTGCCAATTGTTCTGACTTCATTTATGAACTCTTCTTCATTTCCTTCCGAATTAGCAAGAATTTTCACGGCAACTATGAATTGGGTTGAAATCTTTCCTTTGAACACGGTGCCAAAATACCCTTGTCCTAACTTGTCAGAAAATTGATTAGTAATTCTTTTGATTTCAGCATAAGACTATCTGGTGGGCTTGAAGGCCTTATAATCTTTCAAAAACTTTTCGATCATTGTTGGTTTTCTTTTCGTGATTTCTGAGAGCTGCAGATGTAATATACTGTAGCAATAGTCACTATTAGAAGGAGAAGTGAGCCTGGGATTGATCCTGCACATATATAACAACTTGAACGTAATTACAAATATTACAATTTGCTTTCAGGGGAAAATACTGTAACTTCAATTTGAAAGCAAAACCTGTAAGGATGAATTTGGTTGATGAACCTGCAAAAGATATTGACATGATTGGGTCAGCAATCATAACACTTATCATATGAAGTACTCTGATGTTCCGCATGATACATGATATGTACACATTCAAGTGATATTGTAAGTTTAAAATTGTGAATCATATTCATGGGCAAATGATATGGTTGGTTTATGTAAACGAGAAGTTGCCATCCAGATACAGTGAAGAAGCAGTAGGTTTTGATGTAAGAGATCATATTACCTTTGTGACGATCCTCGAAACATGCAGTTTCATAATTGGTAGTACTGTTCTTGAATCCACGAATCCACATCTTTTTCCTTTTGATTCGCAATGTCTACACATTGGATGAGGCCACATCAAATGAAGAGTGATATCCTCATGAAACAAATTAGACGGGAGGGATGTAATGGTGAATATTTTGCTGCAAAATGTCAAGGGGTAATATCTGATTTCACTATCATTTGAAATGGCATATACTTTATGAATAGAGCTGCTCGGACATGGATCTTCGTTTAACTGTCCGTCTTTTTGGGATGAGCAATTGAACAAGGTATAGTCATAAAGATTGGTCTCTATGAACTGGAAAGGGGAGGCAGAGATACTGAGATTCTCAAGCTGCTTAGAAAGGAAGCGATATGGATCATATAAATCAATGGTTTGGGATCTATAATCTATACTTTTGACATAGAGCTTGACAGAGCGAGGGAGCTCAAGAAGAGTAAGATTAGAGGGGGAGCATTCTAAAGCAAACCCAGGATACCCACACTCTTCTGGTTGGCGTCCTATTATCCGGAAAGGGAATCAGACAGGAAGGGATCCACAGCTCGTTTCAGGAAGTGGACAGCTCTTCCAGCTTCCCACATGCTCTGCATACCCAACAATTAGCAACAACCATATGTACAAGTAGGAGTTCACCAATGAAGTTTCCATATCTCCAGTCCCTGCCTCTGCAACTTAACTAGATTATAACTCAGAGCTCTAACACCAACGAAGACCTTTGGAAATTTTCAAAGCAAGGGTTGCTTCCCCATAATTTCCTGATATGACGAACCTGCTTCCGTGTCAAGAATATTTTATAGATATTTCCTTCGTTAGTTTACAGTCCTGCCAAGTGTTATTGGAAACTTGTTAACATAGTGCAAGTCATTATTCCCTGCCTGGCCCCGCAGCTCTCTCCTCTCCATGAAGATAAGCATGTCTTCCTCAGCTCAACTGCTACTGGTTGCCCTGTTTCTGATAACGGTACCTTACAAAACTTGCAGGGCAACGGATGGTGAGCAGTGTTCCGGTTCATGTGGGGATCACAGGGTTTGCTACCCTTTTCGGCTAAAAGAATATGCAGAGGAGTGTGGTGACCAGAGGTACAACCTATCTTGCGAGCACAACCGATTGGTACTGTATTGGCAATCTGGAAGATACCATGTTCTGCACATCAATTATGAGAATTACACAATCCGAGTGAGGGATGCCAATGTTGCGGAGCTCAATTACTCTTCACTGCCTCGGGATCCTCTTACCGACTTCAACTTTAGCTACCGGTATCCATATACCACCATCATGGAGAGACGCTTATTGTATCAATCTAGACAGAGTGATGATCTATTGACAAAGTTGATGATATACGTAAGGTGTAAAGATAGTGGACTCCTCTGAGCTCTTTGACACAGCCCCTTGCATCAAACCTTCAAATGGGTCAGCAGGTTCTTCTTCCTCATCGTATTTGTATGCCAACGTTGGCAGCAACTTTCTGTCGGATTTGGGGTTAGAGGACGGTTGTGGTATAGAGCTGATGTATATGACATCGTGGCCTGCAGCTCTAAACCATGACAACCCACAACTATTCCTGCACGGACAACTACTCTATACTTCGTTATGGCTTTGAGCTTTCCTGGTTGAACAGTTTCTGCCACACCGCTGCATTTTATGCATATCTCGATCCAATGAATAAGCCTCGTTGTATAGGTAAGTATATTCTGGCTATCAAAGCATACTCTGACTGGAGTTTACTTTTGCGTTTTCATCCATCCCCTTGCATTTGGAATTGGTTCAGATAGGCATGTATTTTTCTCAAATGTTTTCACTTAATTTTACGATTCAACTATCTAATATTTTGTATTGATATACTTTAATTTCTATCATACTATATATTTTTCTTCTTAATTTTCACATTTAGAAATTAAGAACAACCTAGCAAAATACCACGGTCCTCCCTCTGCTTCGACATCCTTTTAATTTTTTATATCTTGCACATATTTATCTATCATTAAAATATTTACTAACCTCCCTTATATTTAAAAGTGACATATTCTCACTTCGTTCAATTTTACTGATCTTTCTCATATTTCTCCTCTATTTTAAAACTTACAAAAACTTTTCTTACATTTAAAAAATATCATACACATAAGTCCAATTTTTTTTCTCAAAAAGGTTCTGCCATTGTTGTTAAAATATGAACCACTAATCTCCATTGTGTATATAAAAATAAAAAATTACTACGTGAAGTTTCTGTATTGTTTATTTTTATATAAATCAAATGTTTCATTTAATTTATTATAAATATAATTTAGATTGATTATCATCATTATAATTATGTAGACCCAATATTATAATTAAACATTAAACTAATATAATCATACGAAATACACTTTATTAAGAAATATCTTGAATTTTTTTTATGCATAACATAGAGTTACACATTATCATTGACTGAGTCGTGTTTTAAAAGTTTGATTAATTGTTTTAATAAACATCTATATATGTTATGTATAGTATATTTCCAGATAAGAAAAGGCTTTTTTCTATAGATGATAAATTTTCAGATAAAAAGAATTTATTCAATTTGCTTCTTGTTAATATTCATGTCCAAACATTAAGAACAACGCATATAATTAGAGTATAATATATTATTATTATTATTATTAGAGTATAATATATACTTTAACTTTCCTTTGACTTTTTAATAATATGATAAACATATTCATATTAAATTTAGATTATCTCCAATAATTAGAGATAAAAAAATATTTTATTAATATTAAATTAATAAAAATATATTAAATTAAAAAATAATAATTTTTTATTGACCCTAAGTGGAGGTGATCCATTCTCATTCATATTTCCACCACTCTTCAACTTTTCTAATATTATACATATTGCTTATCCAATTTGAAACTCATAAAAACTTTACTTACATTTTAAAAATATCATACACGTAACTCAAATTTTATTTTCAAAATATTCTACCATGCTTGTTTTAATATGAACGATTAACCTCAAATACGTATATTAATATAAAAAATTCACTAAATGAAGATTTTATTATTTTTATATAAATCAAGTATTTCATTTAATTTTCATAAATATATATTATTTAGCATTATCAAACTCATGTAAAAGTAAGAAACACGTTTCATTTAGAAATATTTATACTTTCGAAGCATAGAAAAGAGTTATTTATTGTCTAAGTCATGTTATGAAAGTTTAATTAGTTTTCTTCTCTAAAATAAATCTAGGTGTTATGTATTGTATATAAATGATATAATAGAGAAGAATTAGATGAGAAGATTTGAACGAAAGTTGAAATATATTACTTTTAAAAATTACAAATTAAAAATTATGAAGATGGGGGAAAAAAAAATGATCCTTATATGCTCATGTGTCATTTTTGTATACTGACTCGTTTTTGTGTGTCCTTATATGCTGTCAGCAAATTCTGCTTTGCTTTTCTTGTTATCTCATCCTTGTTCATGCATGAACCGCCAAACCTACTAGTCAAGGAAGGCATGAAGGCACTAAAAGATAATCCTTTTGTTAAATAAATTTATAGTCGCTTAACATGACACTTAGCTTATTGACGTGGCATACATAATAAATATTATTTGGACAGATTCAAATCATGAGACATTAGATCTATTAACAACATTAAAAAAGAAATTAATTGGTTTTCTCTAAAAAAAATTTATGGAATTATAATAAATTATGTTTAATGGTTATTATAAATTGTAAATAAAATCAAAGGATAAAAATAATAAGATAACTTAAGATAAAGTTAAGAGACCAAGTTGGAACCAAATAACTTAAAATAAAGTTAAGGGACCACATTGGAACCAAATTAATTTAGATGGTGAAAATAAAACTTAAAAGTAAAATTAAGAGACTAAATAAAAACTAAATAAAGTTAAAGAACCAATGTGAAACTTGAAGTAAAGTTAATGGATCAAATTAGATTAAGGGAACAAGAGTGTATTTATGCCATTACAATTTAAATTATGAAGATTTGATTAAAATTTTTTAAATTATACAAAAATTGGACTTATAATTTTAATGTTTTATCATATTGTTAGTAAAAAATTTCACCTCATACACCATAATATATTAGAAAATATCACGTATTATCTTCGTTGTCAAATTCACAAGTTAATTATATAAGTTTATGATTTTGTGATTATATTTAAAGAAAATAAATCAATTTGATGTATACTTAAATTTAATACAAGTTCGAGTAAACTTGCAAGTTGATTTATCAAGTCTATCAATTTTATTATTTTATTTATTAAAAAATGTATTAACTAGCTTGTAGTCAACAACATAAAGACTATAAGAGATATAAACAATTTTTTTTTTCAAAAAATTATTATAGTAACTTTATTACTAATTTAAATATACATAAAAATAATAAAATTACGTTAAATATGTACGTATTAAAATAAAAAATAAAATAAATATTATTTAGTTAGTTATATTGAATGATTATTTTTTTTATAACTATTAAAATGTTTTTGTTAACTACTATAAATTATAAAATATGAATAATTTTTATTTAACTTAATATAATTTAAATTGTATTTAAATAATTTTTTGTATATAATATTTTAATTATATAATTATATATTTTAATAATTATTTATTATTTAAAATAAAATTTTATAAATTTATGTTACAGGTGCACGTTACAAAGTTACTTTTCTTTTAGGACTTTGTATAAATTTTCCAATTTGAGAACGTTGCGTACTATTACTAATACAGTTATTTCTAGGATTATGCAGATGAGAGTTTTGCACCGACCCATGTATGTAATCTCATCGGAAATTCTTAATTTTAATGATGCTTAATATGTCGCCGCCTGTCATTTCACATTACATGCTCTAAGTTTGATAGAAGTACTTATACAAATGAAAACAAAAAATCTACTGTCCGATGTCGCATAACATTTGTGAGTTGTGGTTTTTCCAATAGCAATTTATTATGTATATTTGAAAAATTAGATTATCATAAATTATGATAGTTATTTAGTTTCACCATTTAACTGGATAAACACTATAAGAGACATAGACAAATTATAATAACTTTATTATTAGTTTAAATATACATAAAAATAATAAAATTACATTAGATATATACATATTAAAAAAAAAAAATATCATTGATTATATTAAATGATTATTTTTTGTATAACTGTCAAAATATTTATGTTAACTACAACTAATTATAAAATACAAATAATTTTTATTTAACTCAGCATAATTTGAATTATATTTAAATAATTTTTTTATATATAATATTTTATTTATATAATTATATATTTTAATAATTATTAACTTAAATAAATTCTTATAAATTTATGTTACCTTACGTGTATACCGTACGAATTTACTTTTCTTCTAGGACTTCGTATGAATTCTCCAATTGGTGAACGCTGTGTACAACTACTAATACAGTTGTTTCTCGGATTATGCAGATAGATTTGTACCGATGCTTGAGGGTGAGGAATCCCATCGAAACTTCTTACTTTTAATGATGCTTAATATGTCAATGCCTGTCAATTCACATCACATGCACTAAGTTTGATAGTAGTACTTAATACACATGAAAACCAAAAATCTACTGTCTGATGTCGCGTAGTATTTGTGAGTTGTAGTTTTTCCAATAGCAATTTATTATTTATATTTGAAAAATTAGATTATCATAAATTATTATAGTTATTTAGCTTCACCATTTAACTGGATAACTACGGTTTATAATTATAAATTAAATCTTGGTGTTAAACTCTCGTTCACCTGACATGGGCTCTTGTTTGCAATTTTTTAATTATCGAATTGATAAATAAGAACTTTAAGTAGTTCACATCATAGATATTTCACCTAATTCATTCACTGTTTGAAAACAACATTGCAAATTAAATCTAACAAGTCCAGTTTACTTAACATCTCTTAGTCTTATAAGAAAATCTAGTTATAAATTTTGATAATGATCATCAATTTGACTCCTTGAAAGTATAAACTTCATAGAGCTTTGTACATTAACAAAAATTGAAGAGCATAATGTGAGGTGGAAAAAAAAAAAGGCAAAATATGATATTGATAACATGTCTAACGAAAATAGTCTTTGGTTGATAATTAACTATTAATAACCAAAAGAAAGTCACCACCTTGGCTATGCCTGCGTCACTATCTCCCTTACATTCATTATGTTTATTGTTTTTTTACAGTAAGAAGCTTTCAACATAATGCTATTCAATTTGGCGCTAACTATTTTCTCTTTATAAACTAGTATCACTTTCGTTCCCTCTGTTTTGCAGAAGCTGTGACTTCTGTCTGCATCTTAATATCTGGTAAGCCCTTGACTTCAATGTATCGGTCTAACTTTAAAGAGTACAAGGGTGGATAATGCAATGACTGGCTAAATTATAGAAATGCAACATTAGTTCGAGTCAGAGAGCATGTTTTAATTATTCATGTTCTCTTCTGAATTTTTCTTATAGCTCTAAATGTTGTTGTCAAATTCGTCATTGGAGCTCCTTTAATCATTGTCCTTATAATCTATAAATGGCGACGAAGGCATTTATCAATGTATGACAACATTGAAGATTTTTTGCAAAGTGACAACAACATCATGCCTATAAGGTACTCATATAGAGACATCAAGAAGATAACTTAGGGGTTCAAAATGAAACTTGGGAAAGGAGGCTATGGCTTTGTGTTCAAAGGACAACTTCGAAGCCGTCGTCTTGTGGCCGTCAAGATGCTAGATAGGGCCAAAGCCAATGGTCAAGAATTCATCAACAAAGTTGCTACACTTGGGAGAATCCACCATATTAATGTGGTCTAGCTCATTAGGTACTGTGTTGAAGGGTCAAAGCATGCTTTTATATATGAGTTCATGCAAAATGGGTCTCTTGAAAAATACATTCACTCCCAACAAGACATTGAGCATCCCCTGAACTATTAACAATTGTATGCCATTTCTCTTGGAGTAGCTCGTGGCATTGAATACCTACATAAAGGGTGCAACATGCAGATTTTGCACTTTGATATAAAGCCACACAACATTCTTCTTGATGACAACTTCAATCCAAAAGTTTCTGATTTTGGGCTTGCAAAAATTTATCCTTCAAATGATAGCATTGTGTCCTTAACAGCAGTAAGAGGAACCATAGGATATATGGCTCCTGAGCTCTTCTATAGAAATGTGGGTGGGGTTTCCTACAAAGCTGATGTCTATAGTTTTGGGATGCTATTAATGGAGATGACTGGTAGAAGGAAGAATGTGAATGCGTTGGCTGAGCATTCAAGCCAACTTTACTTACCATTTTGGGTTTATGATCAACTAAATGAAGGAAAGGAAATTAACATTGTGAATGCCATAGATAAGGAGATGGAATTGGTCAAGAAAATGATGATTGTGGGATTATGGTGCATACAGACAAAACCTAGCAATCGTCCCTTAATGAAAAAGGTTCTTGAAATGCTTGAGGGAGAAGAAGAAGACTTAGAAATGCCTCAAAAGCCTTACTTATATCCACAAGATTCACCGACACTGGATATTAGATATTATACTGGTTCAACATGGCTATCCTCTGAGCCATCAATAAGTTATTCCAAGGAGTCATTCTCACATTTAAATCAAAAGGAAGATCCATTAGTGTAGCATAGTGAATATATGTTAAATGCTACTGATAAAATATTACGTTATGAATTTGTGATGAGAAACAGAGTTATCCTTGCATTTACTTTTGTTTTTGTATATGAAAATCTTGAATATAAATGGAACATTCAATCATAAAAAAAAGAAAAAGAAATAGTAAAGTAAATTTACTGAGGTCGAACACACTAGGTAAAAGAAAGACCTTTTAAATTAACATTGTTAACATATATGACATAGAACCTATACTATGTTAGTGTTAACCTGGAAAATGTTAGATAAGACAACAAACACCCAAGAGAGGGGTGAATTAGGTATTTGTAATAGTTTCAAATATTTTCAAAATTGCTTTGCAAAATACTTATAAAAAAGGATACTTAGAAGAGAATTAATCAAGACATAATTATATCAATCAATGGAGATTTTATGTTAATGCTTGGAGTATAAAGATAACAAATTTTCATAATACAAAACAAAGCATTTAACTATGCTTAGTTAAACTTAATTCAAAAGGTTGTTTTAAGTAAATTAGAAAATCATACAATTACTTTAACAATTGAATTACTTGAAGTAAATATAAAAGAACATATTCAGTAAGAAATCAAGATACTTCAACTAAAATATTAACAATGAAAGCAAATCATAAATAAGGCAATTCAAAATATAAATAGTATAAGGATAGAGAAATCAAACTCCAATATTTATCCTGGTTTGGCTCTAATCCAACCTTACATCTAGTTCCCAAGTTTCAGCTTGAGATTTCGCTACTAATTCTACAAATTTAACTGAGTACTTATGAGTCTCTACAACATCTAACTCAAATTCAAGTTGTTTCTCACTCTAAGAGATTCTTCATTCTTGCTTTCTCTCTCAAGGGTACATCACCTTTGTCTTACAAAGATTGAAGATGAATAATATTGTTCAAACTAACTCTCTCAAGAGTAGATATACAAGATGAAACCTCAAGAATTCAAATGATAGAAATTAAGCAAGTTTTGATTCAATAATGATTGTTTCTTTTTCAAAGATGATAAAAACAAGTTAAAAAACACATTCTAGCATTTAATTCTACTTAGAAATATATTTAAAAGGTTATATATAGAGTAATATGAAAAATAGTTATTACATACATGAAAGAGCCATTATTTACTTTTGAAAAAGCTGCTTTGATGTTGCTAGTCAATTTTTGGGGTTCCACAATCAATTGCCATACAAAAAATAGTTGTTATTTTTTATCTGTGATACGTTAGTGACTGTCGGTGGTCTCCCAATTAACAACCTTCCAAATTATGACTATTAGCTCAAATTTGTGGGCTCCTAGCTGACTTTGAAATAGGAGTAGTAGACTGGTTACATACAGTGACACAAACTCAAATTTAAATGGTCATAATTTTAACTCTATTTTGAGTGCATGACAATATGCGTACTTTAATAGCAATTAGTGCAAAATAAACTTTCTTGTTACATATTCAATTTATATTATGTATAACTTTAAAGTCTATTGGATATAATACGAGCAAGCATATCTCATATATAACATATATGCAATGTTGCCCATAAATCTCAATATTTACAAATGTACGCTCAAACATTCTATCAAAATGAAGTTGAGGGCTTAGTTCTTCTCCATAAATAAGAGTGATTCCCATTTGTGCAAGAAGTAATGATTTTTTATCTAATTCAAAGGAAGTAAAAGCTGCTTGTTTTTTGGGCTCAATTATATGGAATACAAACTGTTTTGGATAGCAAATTGTGTTTCAACCCTCTCAATTCTTCAATCTTTTTCTTGAACTCTTCTAGCAAATCTAGCAATGGGTTTGGTCCATTTGTCATTAATTTATTCTTCTTATAATGTTCTTCCAAATGAATCAATTTTTTCCCGTCATAGAGAGTGGCAAGAGTACGTTTCAAACTCATACACTTTCTCTATTCAAGATTTGAGGGTTTTGTTGTATTCTTGGAAATATTGTCTTTTGGACTATTTGACTTTTCTTGATGCAACTTAAGGAAAACAACCTCAAAGAGTGCTTCCCAAGCATAGCAATGTGGGTGGTCATGCTTAAAAGTGGCATCTTTTCTATTTTTTTGTGTGACAATTAATAATACTTTCTTCTTCTTCTTCTTCTTTATTTTTTAGTGACAAAGGTAGCCTAACCTAATTTATGAAATTAGCCTATCAAGGTAGTTCTTTTTTTAATATTATAATTTATTTACCTGCACAACCTAGAGAAAATTAGTATGTTTTGCTATATGCCTATATATGAGATCAATGGTGTTTGTAAGTGCTAGAAGAAGATTGAATTTAGTAATGTATTATAATATGGTTTGTAATGATTGTATATATATTATATGATTTGTAAGTTAATTTCTTGAATTTATTATTTAGTTATTGTTAACATTGATAATTAGGAATAGATACAAAAGGAAAGTATAATAGATTGGAAGTGCAAAAAATTAAATTTATTTATGTATTGTGATATGGCATGTATTGATTGTATTATATGATTTGTTAGTTAATTCATTGAATTTATTATTTAATTATTGATAACATTGATAGTTAATAATATATACAAAAAATGGTAGATTGGAGAATGTAAATTCACCTGGAATGATAATAATATTGAATAGCTGTTAATAAGTTGTTAATAGTTGGTCTAATTATTAAAAAGCTATGTTTTTAATCTTGATTGTCGATTTAAATTTATAAATTAATATCAAAAAAGATTTATTCTATTAAATATATTAAGCAGTGATATACCCATGTCACTAGAAAAAGAAACTTTAATTTACTAACCCAACAATAGAAAGATAATTAGATGTGACATATATGAAAAAAATGTATATCATCATTATGTTATTTAGGATTAGGATATATAGAAAGCTCTTTGCAATTTTAATTTAATTTCTCATGCACCAAACACAATGTCAAAAATTCTCAAAGATTCATAATATATAAATTCTTTGATAGAAGTGACCATTGTTAGTTTACTATTTTTACATGTTTTTGTCCTTATTTTGACTTTAATTTTAATGGTTTTAGCTACAAAATCAAGCTTTGAATGATTGTTTTGGCTTTTGTATAGGTTTAGGGTTTATTTCATTGGATTAAATGTTAAAAGAAGTCATGGGCACGACTCAAGAAAAATCTCATATCTAGCTCGTCTTTAGAGATCATTCCCTCTCGTGGACGTTAGGGATGAGCAAAAATAAGGGGACATAGAAGGATCTAACAGATTTTAGAGTATCTTTATAATCTCTTTTGAAAAGAAAGATTATATAAGTAGTTAGGAAAGTTTGAGAAAGATGTAGGATGCATAGGTAAGTATGTACACCCCCATGGGGCGTCTTCTTGCACATCATTTTCTTCTTCTTCCATATTTTTTGGTTCTAGAGGAAGACACATAGTGCGGACATGCATCTTTGTATACACATTTTTAAATAGAAATTTCAAAGAATTTAATAATGTGTAGGTAAACTCTTTTTATTTAGCTGAGAAATATTTGTTTTGACATCTTAATGGTTGAGATTTGAATGATTATTTTTCTTCTCCCTTTTTTTATGAGATTTTTTTGGATTTATTAGATTTATCTTTGAGTAAATAGATGACAGACCCATTATTTACTATGCTTGATGATAATTATTTTCCAATTGGTTTGGTTGAATATGTAATCATTTAATTGAGCTAATGTTTGTGAAAATTAATATGTAGGATAGTGACTATGCTTTCTTTTATATTGATGGAATGTTGAAACTAATTTGTTGAGCATATCTTTTATGTTTTCATAAGTTGGTGTTAGTATTCTCTAGATTTTAATATTGTTAGCTAATTAAATCTTGAATGCTTATTTGAGGTTGTTAGTTGTAAGCACCCCACCAAATACATAAAAATTAAAGTAAAAATAGAATAAAAATGATAAAATAAAAATGCCAAAAATAATCAAAATCCAAAAAAGTAAAAAACCAAAATAAAAGAAATTAAGGTAAAAAAAAGGTGAACAAATGAAAAAACACAATAAAATCTCCTCACAAATATAAAGATATATTAAATCACTTCCCCTTCATATATTGAAAAAGATTTAAAAAAAGCAAAAAAGAAGATAAAAAATAGAAATGAAATATTAGAATGAGCTCACTGATCAAAAGTTAAAAAGTATAGAAAAACATAGGAAATAATAATGAGTGAAGATAACAAAAAACAAAAAGGAAGGAACAAAAACTAACGCGAATGCAAGAGAGTTTGGGATCTCACCATTTACCCTCCTACACTACACATCATTTCAGTTAAATCAAGGAGAATTAAGAAAAAAAAAAAAAAACTACAATTAACGTTAGAGTGAGGGGACCACTCTTTTGGCATTTTCTTCACGTCAAAGGCTAAAAGATGGAAGGGAGAGAAATGCATAGTGAGCTGACACAGGACTGGAATAACAAAAAAGCTGAGGCATTCGGTGGACGAATAAGAGAGAAGAGGAGAACAAACGAAATAGAGGCAAAAAGAGTGATGAGGGCGCGACACACTTCAGTCTGCTTGCCATACACACAGACTTGGGCTCAGTATGAAATGGGGGAAGGCACGGAACACAATCGGCAAAAAGTGGAGAAAATGAAAGAAAAAAAAAAAACAGAAGAGAAATAGAGGCACACACACTGCAATGGCACCATTTAGAAGAGGGGACCACAAGATCCTCCATACAAGAGGCAGAGAGCAAAGAACTGAAAAAGGAAAAAGAAAAAGAAAATGGAGGAGAGCACCAAGAGAGTTCTGGACGAGACATTCAAGCGTGAGAGAAAAAGAGAATAAAAGAGAAGTAAGATTAAGACCAGAGAAGAATCAGAGGAAACAGAGTGCGAGAAAGGCAAGCAAGAGTGAATGAAGAAGGAAACATGTATGGCTTTTTTTTTTTTTTTTTTTTTCTTTATGCTGTGTTTTTATTCTCCAAAACTGGGATAATCAGAGCATGCCTTTCAGTCTCTTCCTAGATGTTCTTTCGTGACTTGGCATTTTTTTTTTTTCTTTTGGAGTGATTAAATAAATTGATTATGGGTGTTTTGTTGTTTTTATTTCTAGCTTCTATTTCTTCCCAGATTTTTTATTTACTTTTTTAAGTTTGGTCTTTGTATAACGGAATACTTAACTTTTAAGTGAATGGTTTTTAGCTTTATCTTCAGCACTTATATTGGATAGTTGCTCTGAAGTTTCCTTTTGTTTACTTAATGAGACGTGAATAGTCTTTTTGTATATTTATTGTTTCGTTTTACTGTTGTTTCATCTAAAAATTATTTGTTACGGTGGAGTATGATTTGCCGTGCTAGTACTCAACTGAGGTGTGGGTTTGATGCTATTTTTATATTTTGGGAGTTTATTGTTTCTAATGGAATGAATTCCATGGAATATTCTAGTGCTACCTAGATGGTTGTATTAAGTCTTGGTTATCATATTGTATTTCTAAACCGTAACCTTTCTTAACATGATTTTTACTGTGTTGGTCATGGCTTTATTGCTTGGACTCCTTTAGCCTTATGTTGGGAATGGGATAGTGGTTTCATTTATTTTTCACCATCCATGTGTGCGTGTTGCTCTTTCCATTTGGCTAACATTTTGTTTCTTCATGGCCATTATTATTTTATCTATTTTTCACGTACTTTCTTGCTTTTTGGTCTGTGAACGTATGGCTTGTTGAAGGAGAAGTTGGAATGGTGGGAACCAAAGTCCGGAGATGTAGAGATGCTGACTTTACCCACGCTATTCTGTTTTATTTATTTTATTTTATTTATCTATTTATTTCCATTTCTCTTGTATTTGTAAATATTACTTGAATGAACAATGTGAGGGTTGAACACTAACACACAATGTCATAAAAATGCTTAATTATATATCTTGCTTTTTAATTTTGTATTTTTAATTTCATTTTATTATTATTATTATGTTAAAAATTTTTTAGAGTTGTCATGTGGGGCCTAAAGCTTCTTTAGGTATTTAGAGAGTCAATCGATAAAGTCACATGAGGACTTATATCTCTTTAAGTTTTATCTTATATCTATTAGTCGCATTTTAAATAAATTAGCGTTCCAACGGCCCATACCTAATTGTTATTTTTTTCTTTTAAAAAAATTAAATTCTAATTAAATAGCTTTTTATCTTTAAAATGTTTGTTTTTTAAAAGATTTCTTCTTTCTCAAAATTATAAAAATTGAAAACGTAGAAAGCAGAATATAATAATCAAAATTATTTCTTTTTTATTTTAAAAAACTTCATACTTCATGCCATCTTTATTCAAAATCTCAAATTTGTTGTTTCTTTTCCCATTTAACTTCTATTTTTATAAAATTGAAAAAATTGGAAAATAAATAATAAAAAACAAAATACTTCATTTTATTAATTTCTTGTTTCAATCTCAAATAAAAATTATGAATTTTGTTTTCCCAAAAATTCCAAAATCCTTTAAAATAAAAGAGGAAATGAAGAGAGTTAGAAAGTGAGATTATATCGATTTCGTAAATTAAAACACACTAACCAAATTTCAAATTTGTTTTGTTTATGAAAATCAATTGGATTTCAACTACCTTGTTCTTTTTGCCAAAATATAAATCACCAATCAACAAATGCACACTTTTATTTGAATTACATCGACTTGGATCCTATTGCATGGTATGTAGGTCATAAGCTCTGATCTTAGGTTAAGTTCGCCTTTGTATATATTTTATTTTTCTTCCTTTTTTATGTATTTTTTCTTGATTTCTTCTTCTTATTTTCTTGTTTTATTTATTTCCTTTTTGCATGTGATTGATAAGGGTAATCAAAATTTAAATTATGGCTATATTTGTTTAGCATAACTTTGGGTAATTATTCTCAAGAACAAGTGTAGTGGGGTGCCTAACATCTTCCCTACACATAACTAACTCTTGAACCTAATCCCTGGTTCGCATACCTCCTTTTAAAAATAAATTAGTTTTCCAAAGTTTTCATTTAAAAATTTTGATGGTAACTCTTAAATTTTGGTTTTAGTTGTTTTAAGCAAAAATTGAAATTTCTCTTTCTATCCATGCCATTGCGCACATTTTAGGTATGACAATTTGATGACTTCATTAGGGAATTGTTGAGGGTCAAAACTGTTTAAGTTAATTGTGTAAAATAATATGACATTTCTTCCATTTTGATTACTCTTTTACATGTTGTTTATCTTACATGACTAGGATAGATGATGCATTCACATACTTTGGTTAATTTTTCATTATTTGTACATACGTTCGTGATTTAATGGCATGTTTTGTTTCTATTTAATACCTATAAATTTCTTGAATATACATGTACTTGATTAGGGTTGTGATGTCCCAAATTTTAATTAATAATCACTACTAAATACACAGAGAAAAATAAAACACACAACAAATTAGAAAGATAATTAGATGAGACATACATGAAACTTTAATATATATACCCTTAATGTCACTAAAAAAGAAACTTTAATTTACTAACTGTACAATAGAAAGATAATTAGATGTGACATATATGAAAAAAAATATATCATCATGTTATTTAGGATTAGGATATATAGAAAGCACTTTGTAATTTTAATTTAATTTCTTATGCACCAAACACAATGTCAAAAATTCTCAAAGATTCATAATTATAAATTCTTTGATAGAAATGAGCATTGTTAGTTCACTTTTTTTACATGTTTTTGTCCTTATTTTGACTTTTATTTTAATGTTTTTAGCCACAAAATAAAGCTTTGAATGATTGTTTTGGGTTTTGTATAGGTTTTGGGTTTATTTCATTGGATTATATGTTAAAAGAAGTCATAGGCATGACTTAACTTCCTGTTTTAAACCAAAAAAATCTTATATCTAGCTCGTCTTTAGTGATCTTTCCCTCTCGTGGACGTTAGGAATGAGCAAAAAAAAAAAAAATAGAAGGATCTAACAGATTTTAGGGTATCTTCATAATCTCCTTTGAAAAGAAAGATTATATATGCAATTAGGAATGATTGAGGGAGATCTAGGATGCGTAAGTAAGTATGTACACCCCCATGTGGCGTCTTCCTGCACATCATTTTCTTCTTCTTCTATATTTTTTGGTTCCAGAGGGGGACAGAGTGCAGACATGCAACTTTGTATACACATTTTTTAATAGAGATTTCAAAGAATTTAATAATGTGTCGATAAACTCTTTTTATCTAGTTGAGAAATATTTGTTGTGACATCTTAATGATTGTGAAATTTGAATGATTATTCTACTTCTCCTTTTTTTTTTTTTTATGAGATCTTTCCTAATTTTTTTTATTTATCTTTGAGTAAATAGATGATAGGGCCCATTATTTACTATGCTTGATGATAATTATTTTCCAATTGGTTTGGTTGAATATGTAATCATTTAATTAAGCTAATGTTTTTGGAAATTAATATGTAGGATAGTGACCATGGCTTCTTTTATATTGATGGAAGAGAGAGAGTTTGGGTCCCTACCATTTACTCTCTTACACATCATTTTGGTTAAATCAAGGAAAATTAAAAAAAGAAAAAAGAAATACTACAATTGATGTTAGAGTGAGAGGACTACTCCTTTTGGCATTTTCTTCATGTCAAAAGCTAAAAGATGGGTGGGAGAGAAATGCTCGAAAATGGACGAATAGAATTATTATGCTAAATGATGATAGCAGGTCATAGGTTGAAGACCAGAACTCTATGCAAGAAACGGGTATTTCCTTTTTTAAGAAGATTTATGAAAAGGAAGACTCCCATGACCAATTTCCCGTCTCTAGTATGTTTCCTAATTTAACAGATACTCAATTCTTGCCCCTAGCAAAACAAGTTTCAAAAAGAGAAGCAAAAATGCTCTTTTTAATATGGGTGCTTGGAAAGTCGCTAATCCTGATGGTATTTTTGCAATGTTTTACCAATGTAATTGGGATTATGTGAAGGACTCTATAGTTGATTGGGTGACCAAGGTGTTCTCTGAGCCAATTATTATTCATTATGTGAATCTCACCTTCATTTCTCTTATCCGAAAGTTCATAACCTTGAGATGATAAAACATTATAAACCCATTTGATTGTGTGATGTAGTGTACAAATTGGCTACTAAAATCCTTGCCACTAGACTTAAAGAGGTTATACATAAAATTATTGGCCCAAATCAAAGTAGTTTTGTTCTAAGGAGGCAAAGCACTGACAATATTATTATTGCCTAAGAAGTTAATCATACTATGAGGAATTTGTCAAGGGGACCCCATTTCCCCTTATCTATTCGTCCTTTGTATCGAGAGGTTATCTCATTCTATCTTTTCAGTTGTTGAGCAAAATGTTAGGATCCTATTATTTTAAATAGAAGGGGACCTACCCTCTTTCACCTTTTCTTCGCTGATGATCTTATTTTGTTCAGTACGACCTCTTCTCAACAAGCTCATGTTATTAAGGAAACTTTAGAGGTTTTCTGTAGAAGCTTAAGTTAGAAGGTAAATAACTCTAAATCGGGTATTTATTTCTCTGCTAATGTCTTATAGGATAAAAGACATGAGATTAGCTAAGTTTTGGGTATGAATATAACTGATAATCTAGAAAAGTACTTGGGTGTTCCATTGTTTCATGATAGATATTCATACAGAGATTTCGAACATCTCATTGATAGAATGATGAATCGTTTAAACAGCTGGAAAGCTAATACTCTTTCCCTCATAGGGAGAATCACTTTGGCTCAATCAGCTCTTGCTTCCATTCCTACTTATGTAATGCAGACTACTAAAATCCCTATTCAAGTGTGTGATCGTATGGATAAAATTTGTAAGGATTTTATTTGGAATGGTTCTACTGATAAGAAAAAAATTCATTTGATTAGCTTGGATAATATTTGTAAATAGAAGAAGTTTAGTGGTTTAGGGTTCCGAAGAGTGCGAGATTTCAACCTAACTTTTATTATGAAGCAAGCACGGAACCTAATTCACAAGAAAGATGATTTATAGGTTAAGGTGATCCGTAGCCAATATAGTTGTTCTAAAGCTATTATTTCAATTGTTTGTCAACATAATGTGGCTTTTAATTTTTGGCAGGGTATTATTCAAATTTGGGCACCCTTTTATTGAAATCTTATTTTGCCTTTAGGAAATGGTAACTTGATTCATTTTTAGACTAACCATTGGGTTCTGAGAGTGCATAGGCTTGAAGATGTTGTTGTCGTCAATATTGATGACAATATTAAGGATTAGCTTGTGGCAGATTATGTCCTCGATAATGAAGATTGGAATTTTATTAAGCTTCAACAAGTTCTTCTTGCTATTTGTGTGGAGATTATCATTTCTCTAAAAGTCTCCCTTTTAGTTGATGATGTTGACTTTATAGCCTAGCTTCCTAATACTATAGGTATGTTTTCTTGTAAATTTGCTTTTGAATCTTGTTTTAGTATTGATTGGAATTTTCATAATGATCTTTTTAGGAAGATTTGGAAGCTAGGTGTTCCTCAGCGTACTTGAGCTTTCATGCAACTTGTTGCTAATAAAGCTCTTATCACAAATAGTGCCCACCATTGTCGTTGCTTGGTTGCATCTCCTAGTTGTTCTCTTTATGGTTCTAATAATGAAACAATGCTCTATATTATTCGTGATTGTAATATCGCTAGTTTGGTGTGGAAGAGCATTGTTCTAGTGGCTAAGCTTAAATTTGAATAAGGGAACTCGTTTATTTGATGGGGTGAGTTAGCTCTATGCCTTTCTGACTATTTGTATTGAGATTTGGTACATGAGGAATAAAAGAATCTTTGAAGGAGTTAACTTTGAGCCCGCCAGTTTCCTGAGATATATAGCTGCTTTGGTTCTTGATTATCATCATGCCTTCTCTTTTCTCCATCTAACTAAAAGGATCATCAATGATTTCTTTACTTAGCACATTTGTTGGATTCTTCCTTCTGATCAAGTCATCAAGCTCAATACGAATGGTTCTGTTTCTGACCAAGGATCTACAGCTTATGGTGGTTTGCTAAGGGACAACAGGGGAAATTTATAAAGGGATTTAGTGTTAACCTTTTAAACTGAATGATTACTAATGTTGAACTTTGGGGCCTACTTTATAGGGTAAAAATTTGTTTTGAAGTTGGCTATAGATCTATACTTATAGAACTTGATTCTTTGATAGCAGTTTGAATGATCTAAAATCTATAGGAAACTTTACATGGAAGTTTTCACCTAGTTCGTGCTATAAGACTTTGGTTAAACTTAGACTGGTCTGTCCAAATTAATCATATCTTTCGTAAAGCTAACTTTGTTGCTGATACTTTTGCCAAGCATGGTCACAATCAAACTCCCTCCTTTAGATGTTTTCATACTGTACCTAGCTTTGCTTTTGCAACATCCAACATAATTTTTTGTTTTCAATTAGGTCCTAAAACTTTTCATTTTTGATTTGGTCCTTATCCTTTAATGAAAAGAAAATTTTAAGTCAGGGACTAAACTAAAAATTTGTTATAACTTTTTACATAAAATCTTAAATGAAATTTTCAGTAAGGCATAAAGCAGTAATTAAGAAGCTATTTAGGACATTAATAAAATTAGAAAACATTAGATGTTGTTTTCTTAATAATTAAGAAAGGTCAAATAAAATATTGTACTAAAATGCAAAAAATTTCTTTACGTTAGGGTGAAAAAATTAAATAGGAAAAGTAGAAGGGGAAAAAGACCAATGTCACAAATAAGTGACTAATGGCATAGAAATAAAAGGAGATTGGTTTCTTTTAGGAACTATATGGTAATTTCCCAACCAATGACATTTTTAGCAAATTCCAAATAAGAAAAATGGTGATATTTACATCCTTGGTAATATGATTGCCTAAGATTGGTGACAATACGTTTGGCTTAAAGGGCAAGTTGCATGAAGTAAGCAATGGAAAGTGTTTAAGTTAAGAGAGTGCCATATGTTAAATATAATTAATGTTAAATTCTCTTCTTATCTCCAGTAACATGATGATGATTCGTGGAAAGCCACGAAATATGAGAGGGCGTTATGCCCAAAGCTCTGAGATAAAGTGGTGGCCTTAAAGATAAAAAATTTTGATCAACTAGTAAACATGGTCAGACTAATGGAGCAAAGTATGAAAGAAGCTGAGATATAGGAAAACGAAGGTTTAGAAATAAAGACTACAACTCGTTAAAGTGTCTTCAAGGGAATTGGGAAAAAAGAAATAACGGGCCTCCTATGAAACATAAGAATTGTATGAAGTGTGGAAAGGAGCATGGTAATAAACCTTGCCCAAGACCCAGTATATGCTTCAGATGTGGAATGCCTGGCAATTTTGCAAAAAATTATACTACGAAGAAAGTAGTGAAGCCAGAAAAAACATTTCAAAAGTAATGAAGGGTGTATACTTTCAATCAACGAGAGGCAAACCAAGCTACTAATCTAATCCAAGGTATAGTTTTACTTTGTATGATTCATTCATGTATATCGTATAACTGTGGTGATAAAAGATTAGTACAAAGCCATGCTTATTCCTGTATATCATATAACTGTATATCCAAAGTTGCCTGATTTGCAACATATACCATCTAACAAGTTATAGTTACTTTAGAGATTTCAACAAGTATTTGCTCTGCCTCATGGGCTCCCACATGCTCAAACTTACAATCATATGATTCAATTAAAGGAGGGCTTTGCACTTGTTGTTGTTTGACTATATCACTACCCTCATGTTAAAAAAATAGAGATCGAGCGCATAGTTCAATAGATGTTAGATATTGGTATCATTCAAGTTAGCTTGAGCATATTCTCTACTCTGATAGTTCTTATGAAAAAAAAAAGATGGCATTGGCATTTTTGTAAGGATTATCGGGCACTCAATGCTGTCACTATCAAGGATAGTTTTCCTATGCCTGCGGTGGATGAATTACTGGATGAATTGTATTGGGCACAATATTTTTTCAAAGCTCGATTTGCAGTTACGGTACCATCAGATCCACATTAACCCTGACGATAGATACAAGACGGCATTTCGAACTCATAATAGGCATTACGAGTGGCTGGTGAAGCCATTTAGTCTCTCTAATACGCCAACAACTTTTCAGGCCTTAATGAATGATACATTTGGTCTTTAACTTTAGAAATATGTCCTCTTTTGTTCTTTTTTTATGATATGTTAGTTTATAGTATGTCATGGCCTTTGCATTTACAACATTTGGAATGTGTTTTGCAGTCATTATTTGATTAACAATTGTTTGCCAAGTTGTCAAAATTCTCAATCAAAATCTGACTACTTAGGTCATATTGTTTCTATCGTAGGGGTCGAAATGGATCATGATAAGGTCCAAGCTGTACTTCAATGGCCAATTCTAACATCTGTAAAATAACTATGTGGATTCTTGGGATTGGCCAGATACTATCGTCGCTTCATTCGAAAGTATGCATAGCTTGCTTCCCCTCTGACTCAACTATTGCAAAAAGATTCATTTTATTCGAGTGATGCTACACAAGATGCTTTTCATAACTTGAAGCACGCTCTAACTCAAGCTCCTGTACTAGCTTTACCAAATTTTGTAGACTTATTCATTTTGGAAATAAATGCATTAGGTATGGGTATTACAGCTCTGTTAGCTCAAGGAACTAAACCGATTGATTTCTTTTCAAAGAAGCTCTCCCCTTATTTGTAGAAGCAGTCAGCATTTGTTTGATAGATGTATGCCATTACAGAAGTGGTTGCCAAATTTCATCATTACTTGGTTAGCCACCCTTTCACTATTCGAACTGATTAACGTAGCTTATGACATTTGGCTACTCAAGTCATTCAAACACTAGAACAAGAAGCTTGGTTACATAAGTTGATGGGTTTTAATTTCACAATTGAGTATAAAACTTATGCCAATATTGTCATGGTGGATACTCTATCTCGCTCTTTCTACATGGCTTAATCTTCATTTCAGTCTAGTTTGGTGTCAGATATCAAAGATGCCTTAAGCTTGGATGGCGAGTTAGACTAACTGAAGGCACAGCTTTAGGACCAACCTGCGTTGGATTCACTTTTCACAATATGCAAGGGGTTACTTTTTCAATAGGACTAAATAATGATTCCCGTTACGGCCATCGTATTGAAGCAACAAATTCTACATGAATTACATTCTACCCCAATCGGCAGTCATGCAGGGTTTACATGTACTTTGGCTATAATATCTTCTCAATTTTATTGGAGGGACATACAAACAGATGTGGTGACCTTTGTTAAGGAATGTAAGGTGTGCCAACAAAATAAACACTTGCATTTACACCTTGTCAGTTTACTACAACCGTTGCCCATACCTTCACTTATTTGGGATGAAGTAGCCGTGGATTTCATTATAGGCTTACCACCGTCAGCTGGTTACACCGTCATCATGGTGGTCATTGATCAGCTTTCCACATACGCCCATTTTGTTGCACTAGAAGCAAGATACACCAGTTCCCAGGTCACTTACAAGTTCATGTATACAGTGGTTGATTTACATGGAGTGTCGTCGGTGATTGTATCCGAGTGGGACAAAGTCTTTACAAGTCACTTTTGGAAATGTTGATTTGAATTACAAGGCACCTCGTTGCATATGACTTCATCATACTACCCATAGTCCAATGGCTAGTCAAAGGCATTAAATAAGTGCCTTAAAATGTATTTGCATTGTTTTACATCAGACTAACCTAAGTGCTCATTTCATTTTTTGGATTGGGTTGAGTATTCCTATAATACAACTTTTCACTCATCCACTAGATTCACTTCTTTTAAAATGGTATATGGTAGGGGCCTTCCCCCTCTTATTTGCCCTTCTACATTGTCACAGGAAAATGTGGATATAAGAAACCTCTTATAAGAATGAGATGAAGTGTTGGAACAACTCAAGTGTAATATACATAAGGCACAAACATGGATGTAACATTTCGTTAATGCTAAGAGAACATAGGTATTTTTGTGATTGGTGATTTAGTCCTAGTGAAACTTTAACCTTATCGTCGGCATTTAGTCAAATTAAAACGTCATCAGAAGCTCAACAAATGATTCTTAGGCCCATTTCAAGTCCTTGAGCATATTGGCAGCGTGGCATACCGATTATAACTATTGCCTTTTGCTTGTATTCACAACGTGTTTCATGTTTCATTACTTAAAAAATGGATAGGTCTAACAACGCATCCCTATGTCCCATTACCACTGTTGACTGATGAGGATGGCCTTTGACTACAACCTATTCGAGCTTTCCAAGTTTGTTAAGAGAGGCAATAATTTTATTGCTCAGTTAATCGTATAATATAATAGTGGAATAACTCCTAGTTAGGAGGATAAAGTAGTATTCTATCAACAATATCCAGCTTTTGACCTTAAGGACAAGGTCCTTTTTAATGGAGGGGGCATTGTTATGCATAATAGCACTGTTAACCAATTGGGACACATAGCAACTGACCCTAATATTACGAAGGAGCACATAGTGAGAAGAAGTAACAGAAAGAGGAAACAAACGTGGAAGATGCGAGAGGCGACAACTCTATAAGTCTGAGGAAGCTATGATAGGAGGAATTGTTTTCACGTAGTCTTATCTTCCCTCTGAATTCTATTCCTTTTGCATGGACTTGGGTTCCACTCTTTAATGTGTTCCACTTATACTTATCATTTTCTGTGTAATTCAGTAATTCTGATATTTCTTGTTAAGCACTTTGTGTTCCATATCATTACACAATTCAATCTTGCCAATTGGAAATAATTATAAACTTTGTCATAGAAAATAACTTCCATTCCTAACGACACATACCAACTATATACCGCAAATGCACCTAAATCTTTTATCTCTCGTGTATGAACTTGTATATTTGGAAACTATTGTATCTATATATTGGTTCTAAACTGGCAATAAATTTTCCATTTCTTTTAGTTCACATATGACTTTGTACTGCTTTTTCCAAAGGCGTCTCAAGGATAACGTGCTTCCTTCCTCATGACATGTCAAAACCAGAGTCCATTCGACAACATGACTAAGCATTTCTTTATGTACTCACTTAAGCAGATCCTTAACTCCATGAAAAGAATTAGAGAAAATAGAAAATGAAACAAATTATCCAGATTGTATTGTTCAGTGGATCTCAAAAACTTTTCACCAAATTCATATCCATGTAGGACCTGGAAGTCCTTGTTGGGAAGAAAAGGAATCAAGAAAACTTTTCACCAAATTCATATCCACATCTACTGAAGAAAAATCCTCATCCATATTTTCGGTGGTATTTGATGTTCCTTTAAGTGAATTTAAAAGCAAATCAGTCATAAAACTGCATTCAGTATTCCAATAGTTAAGAAACTTTACTTAAGAATATAAAAGCTAAATTCTCATGTATATGTTTATCTATATATATATATATATATATATATATGGCACACCTACTTATATTTTACTTCTTTCCTTTTGAATAGACCTAGTGAGGTTTGGCAATATTTATGTTTAAACATTTAGTAAATTTTTTCCACAAGCAAAATATCTCATCCTTCATGGGAATTTGTTCATTAGCATGAACAAAACTTCTCCCAAGGGTAGTTGGCTTCAATTGTTCATTCATAGCATCAGAATAGGACTACATGAAAGTATCTCCATCATCCTTATTATCAGGTTCAACCATATCACTCTTATCTGAATCATCTACATAATTTATAATAAAACATGAGAAACCTTAAGTAGTGAGGGAAGACATACACTATTGGTTATTCATATACTGGATTAACTTACAGGAAAGAAATCATTAGACTTCTCAATTAACTACATGCTAAGCAAGAGTAGCACTTCCATATAGTAAGTGAAATCTATTCTCTAATATCAATTCATTGACAACTATAATATTTTAGATATTTAGCTTACCTGAGTAATAGAAACTAGATAGGCACAATTAGATATGTGCATAAACAGAGGACCACGTAACTTATATTATATGCACCAATAAGCTCCATACATAATTATCAAACACTTTTTGAGCTAAAACTTCAAATACTAATTTTTATTTATCTGCTACATTTACATGTCAACTTCAGGTCCTTAAACAATTATGTGCTCAACATACATTGAATTCCGCTTAAAACATTCATGTAATTAAGCTTATAAGAGAAATCAGTTTAAACTTTTATCAAACTGTCAACAATATGTTGAATGAAGAGAGGTGCATGACAATCAATTTGTGCCATTTTCTTTCTGTACTTACTTTCATAGTTTGTGCACTTAGTTATTTTGACTGTATTTCTATTTATTACTCAAGTACTCCACTACTTTATAGGCTTAGACTTTTTGTGGTTAAAGGAACAGAGGATGGAACTATCATCTGACCATTATTCCTCAGGGGCGAAAAAATAAAAAACTGTAAAAACTAATTTACTAGCAGAGCAACATCAATAAAAGCTCATGCTAAGGCTTCAACTTATGCTTGTTCCAACTTGGCCATTGAGAAGTACAGAGAATATCTCTTACCTTTCTTCTACTAAGAATGTAAGCCTTACTTCACAATGTTACTAAGAATGCAAACCTTACTTCATAATGTCAAGTTAAAAGCAGAGAATAATTTGTAACTTCTAAAGTTGCCCTTTCTCACTAAACCAGAGAGAGAAAGAGAGCTGGACAGTTTGCATAAAGCAGATAGCTATAAGTAACTTCAAACCTAAATGATGTTGTGAACCAAAATGCATGTGCATACATGCTAAGGCAACAAAAGCAATAGCAACCAAAACTCATGTTAAGGCTTCAGCTCATGCTTGTTCCAACTTGGCAGTTGAGAAGTACAGAGAATATCTCCTACCCTTCTTCCACTAAGAATGTAAGCCTTACTTCACAATGTTACTAAGAATGTAAACCTTACTTTACAATGTCAACTTGGAAGTAGAGAATAATTTGTAATTTCTAAAGTTGCCCTTCTCACTAAACTAGAGAGAGAAAGAGAGCTGGAAAGTTTGCACAAAGCAGAGAGCTATAAGTAACTTCAAACCTAAGTGATATTGTGAACCAAAATGCATGTGCATACCTGCTAAGGCAACAAAAGCAACAACAACTAAAATTCATGCTAAGGCTTTAGCTCATGCTTGTTCTAACTCGGCTGTTGAGAAGTACAGAGAATATCTCTTATCATTCTTTTATTAAAAATGCAAGCCTTACTTCACAAAGTTACTAAGAATGTAAGTCTGACTTCACAATGTCAAGTTAGAAGCAGAGAACAATTTGTAACTTCTAAAGTTGCCCCTTCTCCCTTAACCAAAGAGAGAAAGGGAGCTGGAAAGTTTGCATAAAGTAGGTAGCTAAAAGTAGCTTCAAACCTAAGTGACGTTGTGAACCAAAATGCATGTGCATACATGTGCTACAAAGTAACAAGTTGATGTAATGGTGTAATACATGCTCTTTGCAGAAAAATGTTTGTGGCAAACAATGAAAGAAAAATATCTCAAGCATATAGCACGGGAAGAGAGTCTTTTGTTGAATGTATTGACTTTGCCCATAAAGAGCATTTATTTCAAAAATAAATATATTTTATAAGCCAGTAAATATTAACACCAAGATCTTACTAACGTCTAGTTCAGATGAGGAGCCTTCTTCGACATCATTGTTGTCATTTTTAAGTCCTTGGTGCTTCATTACTGATTCCATGTCTTTAATGAATTGGTCCAAATCAAGGTCTACTTCCTTATTCCTTTATAAGACAAGTGGCCATCATAAGCTTAAGGAATAACCATCTTAACACAAATGCTATCAAAACTTAAAAAGTATTAAATTGAATTAGAGGGTATGGATTTAATTGCATTTTATGATTCTCTGAAAGAATGAAGGGATTCTTGATAGCTCTGAATCATCAATTGTATTTTTCCAAAGCAAAACGTTGTGAGTAGTAATCCGATAAGTTAGGACTCCCAGATTTTCAGCTAAAGAAAAACCCCAGAAAGTGGAAACCCAAGTGATTGATAAGTAGCAATATGTTCAACTATGTTTAGGTTCAAGTGATTTAATGTTCGGAATAGGGTCAGGGAAAGAGAGATTGATAAGGAGTGAAATGATTAAACTAAGATAAATATATGTTTAGATAATTTTATGAAAAGGGAAATGAAATAATAAGGAAGGATTTTTAAAGCTTTTTACAGCTATTCAAAATATTTTATTTTTGTCCTAAGTATTGGAGGTCAAAGATAGATGACTAAGTAATTTAAAACATTATTATATTTTATATCATATATTAAATAATAATAAAATTATTATTCATGTATTAATATTATAAGTGATAATATTAAAAAAGAATCATTTTACTTTATTTATTCTATCATAAATTTTAAATAAAAATAATAAATGTTTTTATTTTCATTAAAATTCTCAAATAACATATTCAATTTTATTTTTTATCATTTCATGTCATTTCATTTTTCTTTACACTCTAGAAATATAGCCTTAGTTATTGGTAACGATGTGAATGACTAAGCATTTTCTAAAACAGGTGTTTAGTACGAAGAAATGAAATGAAGATATGGGCTTTAAAACTTTAGCCAAATGGCTTTTCTTTGTTTGCTTTTTATCTTTTGTTTTTAAGATATTGGAGTTTAAACTATGTTGATCTGAATATGTGATCACATCATCAAAAACCAACATATAGCGAAAGAAGAAAATTTTTAAAAAAAAATTTGTATGTAGAACAAGTTTTCTATAGTCTTAAACAGAATTAAACTATTTAATAATAAGTTTAATGACAAATTATACAGGTAAATAGTTTCCTTTAATTTTCTTATAAATTAATATAACTTTATTTAAAATGTTTTCTGATAGTAACAAGTTAACTATATATCATAACCACTTAATTATATTCAAACAAAACTAAAGCTAGAAGTATATAGTTAATTGCATTTTGGTAATTAGTTGACTATTTTCAAATAGAAAGTAAATGTGAATACTAGACATAATCAGATAACTTTATTGAGAATTTAGTTAATTAAATTGCATTAAAAATAAATAAAATGTAAGGAACAAAGAAAAACAACACTGAAATTTATCCTTATTCAGCACATGTTTACATCCAGTCCCTTTAGAACATAAGAGATTTTTTTCACCATTTCAAAACCCTTATAACACTTACTTAGAGGTTTTTTGTGCTCACTCCTAACATGAGGTTTTTTGTGCTCACCCCTAACACAAGTCTTTTTGTAATTACCTCTAACACAAGGTTTTCAAGCTTACCCCAAACTAATCTTGGAGTTTTCACAACTCTACCCAACCTTTACTCCACTTAATAACGGAGGAAGTTTATGAATAAGAAAAATAATGTTTAGGAACTTTTACAAAGGGAATACAATGTAAGCACATTATGTAAGATCTCTCAAAAGCAAGATAAACCATATACAAGCTCATAATATCTCTATTTTTGCACAACCAATAACTCACAACTTTCAAATTTTATATTTCTTCAAATGAGCATCTTCTATATATATAGAAATCCATAAGAGACGACCGTTGGACATTGAAGGCATTAGATTTTTTAGCTTCAATTGACATGAGAAGTTTTTTCTATCTTCCTCCATATTTTAGCATGTTGCAGAAAATAGATAGATGAGAAGCTTCAAACCAAAAAACATTTTTGTTCTTGAATATGAATGTTAGAGATTGAGAAAGGAAAGAGTTTAATTCCTTTTTGAATTTGAAAACTTTCCTTGTGCATATCTAATTGATGTCTCCAAAGAAGGAAAATAATTGTTGGAAAGAGATGAAGGAGATTGAATCTTCTTTGAAAAGTTTTCTTTTGCATATATGATTGATGTTTCTAAAGAAGGAAAATAGTTGTTGGAAAATGGTGTTGACAATAAAGATTTCGATATCAAGAAATATTCACATACTCCAATGTTTTGAATGCTTCTAGCTCTTGTTTGTCTTTTTCTCAGTTAAAACTAAAGCAACAATTGAGCTTTGGGTCACATTGAGTTTCGTCATAAATCAAACTAGAATAATAGGCAATTAGTCTTCTGGTTGGGTTATTTTAATATAGTGGAGGAAGGCTGGGAGGTCTTTTCTCTCTCTCTTGTACTACTAGTTACTTCTAAGTAAATGAAAAGGAGCTTTTCTCCTTAATTATATTGCTTTGGTTGAACACTTGAACTTTTAACTTGAGTATGGATTTACAGTTGAAATCATCGCACCTAAATTTTTTAGGTTAAACATAATATTGTGTTGGTTGGCCGATTTTTGTGTTTGTGTGAGGCATCTCATTTCCCTTTCCATTTGCTGCTACATTGAACATTTTAGTACCTATCATAGATTAGTTTTTACGCATGTCTTTTTTTTTTTTTTTTCTGGTTCTTTGAATTTCTACTATACATATTTTACAAATGAGGTTTAAGTTCTAATTTTTTATTCTAATTTCAACTAAACCAATTTTTATGCTATTTAATGAAAATTTTCTTACTAGTATTTCCTCATTCTAGAGGGTAATATAATACCTTTATACATTGTCCTTATGTTATTTCTTTCTTTTACCAACACAATTTCCTTTTTGATGAAAGGTAATTATGATTTACACCTTTGTCACATGTTTTCTTTTTTTTTTTTGGTTGATAAATAATAGGGCAAAACGACCAAGAAAAATAGAATTTGCAAGCAATGAGTTTATGGTGACAAACACCCTGCATGTCAACATCAATAACTAGGGAGGCAAAATGAGGAACAATATCAAAACACTTGAAAGAAAGAAATTGATTATGTCCTTGCTTAGCAAAGGTATCAACAGCAAAATTTGCTTCATGAAATATGTGAGAAATTTGGACAGACTAATCCAAATCCAACCAGTATCTAATAGCACGAACCAGATGAAAGCTTCCATGCAGATTTTCTTGTATTTGAACTATCTTAATCATGATCAAGGAATCAAGTTCCACAAAGATAGACCTATACCTAGCTTCAAAACAAATTTTGAGCCTATAAAGTAAACCCCAAAGTTTAGCATTAGTAATCATGTAGTTTCAAAGCTTGACACTAAAACCTTTAATAAAATTGCCCCAGCTATCTCTTGATAGCCCTTCATAAGTCGCAGAACCTTGATATGAAACAAAACCATCAGTATTAAGCTTGATAGCATGATCATTGAAATCATTGACGGTCCTTTTAGTAAGTTGGAGAAGAGAAAATGCACGGTGATAATCCAGAACCAAAGCAATCATATACCTCAAGAAACTAGCAAGCTCAATATTAACCCCTTCAAAGATTCTTCTATTTTTCATGTACCAAATTTCAACACAAATATATGGAAAAGCATGGAGCCAACTCACCCTATTAAAGGAAGGAGCTCTCTTATTAAGATTTGAATCCAACCATTAAATGAGATCTTTTTAGAAGAAACCCATATGAAGGGAGCTAGACACAATGCTCTTCCACACCAAAATAGCGATAGTGCAATCACCAATAGAGTATAACATTGTTTCATCATTAGAGCCATAAAGAGAACAAATTGGAGAAGTAGCTAAAGACTAATGATGGTGAGCACTATTGGTAAGAAGAGCTTTATTAGCAATAAGCCACATGAAGGCTCAGATACACTAAAAGACACCTAATTTCTAAATCTTGATGAAGAGATTATATTGAAAGTTCTAATTAGTTTCAAAATATGAATTAAAAGCAAATTTACAAGAAAACATACCAATGATATTTGGAAGCCAAGCCACATAGTTAACATTCTCAGCCAAAGGGAAGACTCTCTGAGGAATAATAATATCCATACAGTCAGTAGGAAGGACATGTTGAAGCTTAAGAACATCCCAATCCCCATTTTCGAGAAAATAATCAGCCATTAATTCATCATGTATATTATCATCAACATCAATGGTAGCAAAATCTTCAAGATTATAAACTCCCGACACCCAAGGATTAGTTTAAAAAAAGATCAAATTACCATTCCCAGGATGCCAAAGAATATTACAATAAAAGGGCACCCAGATCTAAACAATTCCACGCTACAAATTAGATGTGGCACTGTGCTGACAAACAATGAAAATAATTGCATCAAAACAACTATATTTGCTATGAACAACTTTCACCTAAAAATCTTTTCTCTTATAAGGTTCCAAGCTTGCTTCATAATAAAAGTTTGATTGAAATCTCGAGCTCTTCAGAAACCCAAGCCACCAAACTTCTTGGGTTTGTAAATGTTATCCCAGCTAATCAAATGGATCTTTATCTTATTTGTAGAACCGTTCTAGATAAAATTCCTATAAATTTTGTTGATCACACACTTGAAAAGGGATTTTTGTAGTTTGCATCACGTAAGTGGGAATGGAAGCATGGGCTGACTGAGTCAGAGTGATTCTTCCAGTAAGCGAAAGAGTATTAGCCTTCCAGCCATTCAAATGATTTATCATTCTATTAATAAGATATTGGAAATCTCTATAGGAACATCTATCATGAAACATAGGAACACCCAAATATTTTCCCATATTATCAGTTAAATTCATGGCCAAATATTGGCTAATCTTATGTCTATTTTCCCAAGGGACATTAGCTGAGAAATAAATGTTAGATTTCAAATTATTAACCTTTGAACCCAAGCTTCTACAGAAAACCTCCAAAGTCTCCATAATAAAGTGCACTTGTTGAATAGAAACAATTCTAAACAAAATAAGATCATTTGCAAAACAAAAAAAGGTAAAAAAGGATAGACCCCTTCTTATTTAAAGAAATAGGATCTCAATGTTTTTGCTCAACAGCTAAAGATATGGATTAGGAAAGTCTCTATACAAAGAACAAAAATATAAGGAGAGATGGGATCCCTTGATGGATCCCCCTTAAGGGAAAGAAAGGGTCAGTAGTATGACCATTCTAGAGCAACTGCATGTCTGGAGAAGTAACACTCTACCAAATTATATTGATAATGTTTTTTGGAAGGCTAATATTACCTAAAATGTCCTATATAAAATCCCATGAAAGCTTATCATAGGCTTTCTTAAGATCCACCTTAAGGGCTATAAAACCAACATTACCTTTATTAGTCCTCATAGTATGGACAACTCCCTAAGCAATAATGATATTATCAACGCTCTGTCTCTCTGGCACAAAACTACATTAATTTGGCTCAATAATTTTGGGCATAACCTCTTTAAGTCTAATGGCAAGAATTTTAGTAGCCAACTTGTACACCATATTACGCAGCCTAATGGGTCTATAATGCTTCATTATCTTAGGAGTAGGAACCTTTGGAATAAGAGAAATAAAGGTATGATTTATAAAATGCATAGTTGCTGGCTCAAAAAACACTTTGATCACCCAATCAACTATGTAGTCCTTCACATGATCCTAATTACAATGGTAAAACATCATAGGAATACCGTCAGGACCAGAGGCTTTCCAGGCATCTATATTAAAAAGTGTTCTCTTAACTTCCTCTTCTGTAAACTGTTTAGCTAAGGAAAAAAAACTTAGTTTCTGTTAGATTGGGAAACATGTTAGAAACAAGGAATTGGTCATGTAAGTCTTCCTCCTCATACAACTTCTTGTAAAAGGAAATACCATTTTTTGTAAAGTATTTTGGTCTTCAACTTAAGACTAATTTTCATCTCTTAACATAAGGATTCTATTTTTCCTTTTCTAAGCTAAAACCAAACCATGAAAATAAGAAGTGTTATGATCTTTGTATGAAAGCCATTTACATATGGAAAGTTCTTTCCATTAAATTTTCTATTGGATAGCCAAAGCTCATACGCTTTCTATAAGTAAACTCAAAGATTTTCCAAGAAAACATTAGTTTGAAAACCCAAAGAATGACTTATACCTTCTAATCATAATAGGATTCTATTCTTTTTCTATATTACATTACTGAAAACATTTTTATTCGAGTCTTTAGTCGTCTCTATAAAAGAGTTAATATTAGATTCCATATCCATATTCTTAAACCCCGACCTTTACAGAAGATTCTAGAAAGTATCATGAGCCAACCAAGAAGCTAAAAACCAAAAAGGCTTTCTAGCAATATTAGTTAAGCCATTGCCCCCAAATCTAAGAGAATCGGAATATGATCTGACTTGAGCTTAGGGAGATGCTTGACTATAACATTATCAGAGAGAGTGGACCAAAGACTATTAGCAATAAAATGATCAAGTCTTCTTTTAATATTATTGCATTGTCAAGCAAAAGGTTGTCCTTGGAAACCAATGTCATGAAGGCCATAGTAAAGCAAAGTGTCCCAAAAAATAGTAGTCGTACGACATATTAGAATAACCACCAGTATCATCAATTGATAAAATAGAATTAAAATCACTCCCTACACATCAACAACCTATAGTTTGACTAGAAATCTCTGAGGTCAGCCCAAAGATCCCTCTGAGGGGTAGGCTAGGGACTTCCATAAACAATAGTGAAAAACCACAAGCTACAATTCTCAAAAGCAATTTGCATGTGAATAAACTGATGATGAGACTAAAGTACATGTATATGCTAGCAATTAGTTTCCACAAACATCAAATACCACTATAGAAACCCACACCATCCTGAATATGGTAACCATTAAATTTAAACTTTTTAACAATCTTCTTTGCTTTCTCCCTACTCACATGCGTCTTCAATAAACATAAAAAATTAGTATGATATCTATTCATTAAATCACTAATTGTTATAGTGAAACCCCGTCCTAAGACACCTTTACAATTCTAAATTAAAAAATTCATTTAGAAGTTTAGAATGGAAGGATTAAGATAGCAACCTGTGTTAATCTTGCTTAGTTAGAGAGGCATTCCCCGAAGCATTCAGAGCATTAGGCCTCAACAACATTATTAGTATCCATCACCATTTCCCTAACAACCCTTTCAGTAACCTCTATCTTTCTCTCAATGATTGAGGATTAGAGGTGCTAGTTCTATTTCTTAAAAGTGCTCACAGTCTTTGAATAAACTCCAAGGTTTCCTTATCTGGACCTTCAACATGTACGACAAGAAGATCTAAACATCCTTCAAACTAGTATTATCATGCCAATAAACACAATTCCAAGTGGGATTATCCTGACGAACAACTAACTCTTTCGTTTTATGGTCTAGCTCCATAAAGGATTCAATAGATAGATTCTTCACCTAGTTTTGCTTTTGAATGTTTACTTTAGGCCTACTCGCAATAATTGATTGCCCATTATGGGTTTCTAGGTTGAGAGAAGTTTTCAAGCCTACTTGTTAGGCCATTTTTTTGTTAATATTTAAATGTGGTTTTGTTAGCAATATTTTTCTTGGGAATATTACCACCAGTTTTCATATTACCATTGACCCTCCTGTGTAAGAACTTTGCTCTTCTTGCTTATTTGACATATCCACCTTGTTGGGCTATTTTTTGTTAATGTTTAAATGTGGTTTTGTTAGCAATATTTTTCTTGGAAATATTACCACCAATTTTCATATTACCATTGACCTTCCTGTAAGAACTCTGCTCTTCTTCCTTATTTGACATATCCACCTTGGAGTTATTCTTCAATAAAGAATAACACGTGTTATTATAACCAAGATTAGTCTTGTTTATCGTATCTTTGTCAGAATGCCTTATTCCAACATAGTTTTGTTTCTAGCGCTTAACAACAATCCATAGTCTAATGTGATTAGTAAGAGAAGAATTATGTTCTTCCTCTAACGTGTGAACTGAATCCTTAATTACCACACCATTCAGATCATTCTTCTTGAGGGAATTCTGCCCTTCTTCTGAGGTAGTACTAGTTTCCATCATAGTGTCCAGACTTTTAGCTTCCACAGTCACTGAAGATTTGCCAAAGCCTGCCTTTGAAGGTTGTTCGCGTATCTAGTTTGGTTTAGCTAGAAGGTAATCATCAGCCTTATGACAATAAGTACCACAACTGAAGTAGATAAGATGCAATCTTTCATACTCCACTAAGTAGGTCATTCTAAGCGCAATAATAGTGGGCATCAATAGTCTACTAAAATTGATCTCCATATATAATTGTGTATATTTAAACCCTAGACTAGATAGAGATTAGCTCATCAATTTTCAACATAGTATCCAATTTAGAGCCTACCCTCTAAAAAAAGGTCCTTATTATATAACTCAACTGATAGCTCAGAAATACGAACCCAAACTGCTATTTTTTTTCCATTTGGCAAGGTTGGAATAGAGTTTGCCAATGTAGTACCATAAGAATGTAGTCAGCTATGAGCCATAGGCCCTCATATAAAGCATAATTATAGTCCGCTTTCTAGTAAAATGAACGAGGAAAAAAATCCTCCGCTAGATCTATAATTTTAATTACCCCATCATCTCTGAACCCAAGATTCCATAACCTTTAAATTAATTCTCTTTTCCAATAGCTTCACATACAAAGAGTGCTTTAACGTGCAACACCATTGTTCATACTCCTCAAAGGTATCTTGCACCATAAGATTAGGATCAAAAGGTCGAGCAAACTCCTCAAGAGTATTGTTCTCCTTAATAACATAATCTTCTACCACCATCTGGACAATCTCCTATGGGGATATATCATCATTTTCATCATTGTTCATCACCATATCTTTGTACATAGGTTTCCTTGAAATATTGGGTTCATTAACATCCTTCTTATACATTCCCTCCATCTCTACTTCTTCTATGAGCGATCTTTCCTTCTCCACATCTATAATCTCAACAACATCAGACAAGGCATGTTACCATTTTGAAGATCCTTTATCTTGACCCATTTGGTCAAAGACTCATGCGTCCCTCTACAATCCCGGGAAGGTATAGTTGGGGAGGTGAGAGGGGTAGGTAATCTATTAGTGCTACATGTTATATAAAAATTAGCTCATCCTACCTTACATAGAGCAGCAAATCGAATTTGAAAGTGATTAGAACTTTAATAACACCTCGTGCTTCTTTTTTTTTTTGCCACAAATATTAGCGAGTGACCCTGAACTGTGATGTAAGTCCATCCATGGTTCTGGAAACATTCACATTTTCTCCTTGCTGATCATGTATAAGTCTTCACCCAAGTTTGGTGATTGGTACTGTAATATCAAATCGTAGGACCATTAGCATGAGGAATTAAATTCCGCAGCCAAAGCTCTTCTAAGAGTGAAGGTGAATGAATCTGTTCATCATATATGCTGTGAAACTGGAATTAGTTTTATGGGAAATAATTATTACGTCTCCCTCATCAAGAAATGTACCACAACATAAGTTCAAAGATTTCACATTGTCCCTAATTTTTTGCTTGTTCATAGAGATATTGGGAAAGAGCAACAAAAAAAATTAATCGAGTTTGTTAGAACAAGGCGAGACATGGAAAATCACCTACTAACATCACAGAGTCTTAGAAGAACTTAGACATCGACCCTTTCTTCTTATATGTGTCTAATTTAAGCAGACCAATCCGTGAAGGGACTTGTTCCATTCCTCTTGGAGTAGCTCATGGTATTGAATACCTATATAAAGGGTGTAACATGCAAATTTTGCACTTTGATATAAAGCCACACAACATTCTTCTTGATGACGGCTTCAATCCAAAAGTTTCTGATTTTGGGCTTGTAAAACTTTATCCTTCAAATGATAGCATTGTGTCCTTAACAGCAGCAAGAGGAACCATAGGATATATGGCTCCTGAACTCTTCTATAGAAATGCAGGTGGGGTTTCCTACAAAGCTTATATCTATAGTTTTGGGATGCTATTAATGGAGATAACTGGTAGAAGGAAGAATGTGAATGAATTGGCTGAGCATTCAAGCCAACTTTACTTCCCATTTTGGGTTTATAATCAACTAAATGAAGGAAAGGAAATTAACATTGTGAATGGCACAGATGAGGAGATGAAATTGGCTAGAAAAATGATGATTGTGGGACTATGGTGCATACAGACAAAACCTAGCGATCATCCCTCGATGATAAAAGTTGTTGAAATGCTTGAGGGAGAAGAAGACTTAGAAATGCCTCAAAAGCTTTACTTATATCTACTAGATTCATTGACACTGGATATTAAAGATTATACTAGTTCAACATGGCCATCCTTTGAGCCATCAATAAGTTATTCCAAGGAGTCAATCTCACTTTTAAATTAAGAGGAAGATCGATCAGTGTAGTATAGTGAATATATGTTTAATGCTACTGATAAGATATTATGTTATGAATTTTTTATGAGAAATAGAGTTATCCTTGCTTTTAATTTTGTTTTTTTATATGAAAATCTTGAATATAAATGGAACATTTATTAAAAAAAAAATGGAACTAGTGAAGTAAGAGTCAAAACTACAATGTACACATGAAAAAAGGACAAAACATTAACTGAGGTTGAAAACCGCTAGGTAAAAGAAAGACCTTGTAAACCAACATTGTTAATATGCTTGATATAGTGCTTATATTCTGCTAGTGTTGACATGAAAACTAGATAAACTAGAAATCTAATTTAAACCAATAAATGAAATCTAACTTAAGAATAATCTTTAGATTACTGAGTGTGTTTCTTCGAAACCTTCATACTTTTATTTTTGATCAAGTGTGTTAAATTGATGAGATCATGAGAACGACTACAACTTCTGCAATTCATACAAACACCAATGAATAGAATACAAAATAGTTATGGTTCAGTCGTATCTCAACTTAACATTTCTTAGTATGTTGAATTCCAAGCTTTCATTTAACACACAACTAGGTTAGCCAAGTTTAGCCTTCCTAGTACCACATGATTATTTATATAATAAGTATGAAGTAGGTTAGGTATTTATGAACATGAAAAGTGTATCTATTGGGAGTTTGAACCAATGGGCCTATCCATATTGGCAGAGAATACTTATTGCAGACTAGGCTTTTCTGTATGTTTTACAGAATAAGCACTTTTTTATCTTTATATCCTGCAAAAACTCAGTTGTTATTATGCTCTTGTAGCAAAAGAAATTGATCAATATGCTAGAAATTTTTTTCATTCTTTTCAGCATCAATTAATGATGGTAAGTCACCTTGAATGTAAGTGAATCATTCTAACTTTTCAAGCAGGCCTATCAAACAAGGTAGTATATCATTTTTAATATATATTATCTTATTTGTACTTTATTTTATAGTTCAATCCTTACATTTAGCACATAATTTGATTTTATGGAAACAACACAACATCTGGACTAATCGAAGACAGCTGAGTTGATTCCCCATAAAGTAACTAGTTGACTAATCAAGAAGTATGGAAAAAGTGAAAAAATGATAATGAAATTGGCAAAATTGTATTTTGTCCTACAATAAATTACAAATAAACCCTTGAATAAATATATCTCCAATGTTGCCCATAAATCTCAATATTTACAAATCATACCCTCAAACATTGTACCAAAACGATGTTGAGGGCTTAGTTCTTCTCCATAAATAAGAGAGATTCCCATTTGCGCAAGAAATAAAGATTTTTTATCAGATTCAGAATAGGCTCAATTTTATGAAATACAAACTGTTTTGGATAGTAGATTGAGATTTAACCCTCTCAATTCTTCAATCTTTTTCTTGAACTCTTTTAGCAAATCTTGTAGTGGGTTTGGTCCATTTAGCATTAATTTTATCTTCTTATGATGTTCTTCCAAATGAAAAGAATTGTTCCCATCATAAAGAGTGGCAAGAGTACACTTCAAACTCATACACTTTCTCAATTCAAGATTTGAGGGTTTCATGGTATTCTTGGAAATGTTGTCTTCTGGGTTATTTGATTTTTCTTGATGGAACTTACGGAAACCAACTCATGCAACCTCAAAGAGTGGTTCTCAAGCTTAGCAATGATGGGTGGTCATGGTCAAAAGTGACATCTCTTTTATTTTTTTTGGCAGCAACAACAATTAATAATACTATAATATGGTTTGTAATGATTGTATATATTATATGATTTGTAAGTTAATTTCTTGAATTTATTATTTACTTATTGTTAACATTGATAATTAGGAATAGATACAAAAAAAAAAAGTATAATAGATTGGAAGAGCAAAAAATTGAATTTATTTATGTATTGTGATATGGCATGTATTGATTGTATCATATGATTTATACGTTAATTCATTGAATTTATTATTTAATTACTGATAAAATTGATAGTTAATAATATATATAGAAAATGGTAGATTGGAGAATGTATAATCACCAGGAATGCTAATAATATTGAATAGTTGTTAATAAGTTGTTAATAGTTGGTCTAATTGTTAAAAAGTTGTGTTTTTAATCTTCATTGTTGATTAAAATTTATAAATTAATATCCAAAAAAATTTATTCTCTTAATATATTAAATGATGATATACCCTTAATGTCACTTTAAAAAGAAACTTTAATTTACTAACCGTAGAATAGAAAGATAGTTAGATGTCACGTATATGAAAAAAATGTATATTATCATTATGTTATTTAGGATTAGGATATTTAGAAAGCAATTTGCAATTTTAATTTAATTTCTCATGCACCAAACACAATGTAAACAGTTCTCAAAGATTCATAATATATAAATTCTCTGATAAAAGTGAGCATTGTTAGTTTACTATTTTTTTGTCCTTATTTTGATTTTAATTTTAATTTTTTTAGTTACAAAATCAAGCTTTGAATGATTGTTTTGGGTTTATTTCATTGGATTAAATGCTAAAAGAAGTCATGAGCACGACTTAACTTCCTGTTTTAAACTGGAAAAATCTTATATCTAGCTCATCTTTAGAGATCTTTCTCTCTCATGGACGTTAAAGATGAGCAAAAATAAAGGGAAATAGAAGGATCTAACAGATTTTAGGGTATCTTCAGTCTTTTTTAAAAAGAAAGATTATATAAGCAGTTAGGAAAGATTGAGAAAGATGTATGTACACCCCATGGGGCGTCTTCCTGCACATCATTTTCTTGTTCCATATTTTGGTTCTAGAGGAAGACACAAAGGGCAGACATGTAACTTTGTATACACATTTTTTAATAGAGATTTCAAAGAATTTAATAATGTGTAGCTAAATTCTTTTTATCTAGTTGAGAAATATTTATTTTGACATCTTAATAGTTGTGAGATTTGAATGACTATTCTTCTTCTCCCTTCTTTTATGAGATTTTTCTTGATTTATTTAATTTATCTTTGAGTAAACAGATGATAGGGCCCATTATTTACTATGCTTGTTGATATATATTTTCCAATTCGATTGGTTGAATATGTAATCATATAATTGAGCTAATGTTTGTGGAAATTAATATTTAGGATATTGACCATACTTTCTTTTATATTGATGGAATGTTGACACTAATTTGTTGAGCATATCTTTTATGTTTTCCCAAGTTGGTGTTAGTATTCTCTAGCTTTTAATGTTGTTAGCTAATTAAATCTTGAATGCTTATTTGAGGTTGTTAGTTGTAAACACCCCACTAAATAAATAAAAATTAAAGTAAAAAATGGAATAAAAATGATAAAATAAAATACCAAAAAAAGTAAAGAACCAAAGTAAAAGAAATTAAGGTAAAGAAAGGTGAACAAATGAAAAAAACTAATGTCATTAAGGCCACAGTCAACCAGAGTGTCCTAAAAAATAGTAGTTGCATGACATATTAGAAGAACCAACAATATCATCAATTGATAAAACATAATTAAAATCACTCACTACACACCAGCGACCCATAGTTTGACCATAAATCTCCTTAAGGCCAGCTCAAAGATCCCTTCAAGAGGCAATTCAGGGACTTCTGTAAACAACAGAAAAAAAAAAAAAAAAAAACCACGAGCTACAATTCTAAAAAGCAATTTGCATGTGAATAAACTGATGATGAGATTGAAGTACTTGTATCTGCCAACAATTAAGTTTCTACAGACACCAAATACCACAAGAGAAACCCACACCATCTTGAATATGGTAACCATTAAATTTAAACTTTTTAACAACTTTTTCTTGTTTTCTCCCCACTCACTTGTATCTCTAATAAACATAAAAAATTAGTACAATATCCATTCATCAAATCACTAATCATTGTAGTGAAACCTCGTCCTAAGACACCTCTACAATTTTAAATTAAAACATTCATTTAAAAGCATAGAAAAGAAGGATTAAGATAGCAACATGTGCTAATCTTGCTTAGTTGGAGGGGCATTCCCCAAAGCATTTAGAGCACTGGGCCTCAACATTATTAGTATTAATCACCATTTTCCCAACAACTCTTTCAGTAACCTCCATCCTTCTCTCAATGACTAAGGATTAGATGTACTAGTTATATTTCTTGAAAGTGCTAGCAGTCTTTGAATAAACTCTAAAGTTTCCTTATCTGGACCTTGAACATGTATGGCAAGAGGATCTAAACATCCTTCACACTTGTATTATTGTGCCAGTAAACACAATCCCAAGTAGGATTATCCTGATGAACAGCTAACCCTTTATTTTTATAGTCTAGCTCATTGAGGGCTTCAATAGATAAATTCTTCATCAGGTTTTGTTTTTAAGTGTTTACCTTTGGCTTGCTTGCAACAACTGACTGCCCATTATGGGTTTCTAGGCTGAGAGAAGTTTTCAGGCCTACTTGTTAGGCCATTTTTTGTTGATGTTTAAACATGATTTTGTTAACAATATTTTTCTTGGGAATATTACCATCAGTTTTCAAATTACCATTGATCCTCTTGTAAGAACTTTGCTCTTCTTCCTTATTTGACGTATCCACCTTAGAGTTATTCTTCAATAAAGAATAACATGTGCTATTAAAGCCAAGATTAGTCTTGTTTATCTTATCTCTGTCAGAATGATGCCTTATTCCTACATAATTTTGTTTATGGCACTTAACAACCATCAGTGGTCTAATGTGATTAGTAGGAGAAGAATTTTGTTCTTCTTCTAATGTGTGAACTGAATCGTTAATTACCACACCAGTCAGATCATTTGTCATGAGGGAATTCCGCCCTTCTTTTGAGCTTGTACTAGTTTCCATCACAGTGTCTAGACTTTTAGCTCCCACAGTCATTGAAGATTTGCTAAAGCCTGTCTTTGAGGGTTGTCCGTGTATCTAGTTTGGTTTAGTTAGAAGGAAACCATCCGTCTTATGACCATAAGTACCACAATTGAAGTAGATAAGATGCAATCCTTTATACTCCACTAAGTTTGTCTTTCCAAGTGCGATAAAGTGGGCACCAACTGTCTGCTAAGATTGATTTCCACACATAATTGTGCATATTTAACCCTTAAATTGGATAAAGATTAGCCCATTAATTTTCAACATAGTATCCAATTTAGAGCCTACCCTCCAAAGAAAGTCTTGAATACGAACCTAAACTGCTATTTTTTTCTTCCATTTAGGAAGGTTGAAATAGAGGTCGCCAATGTTGCACCATAAGAATGTGGTTAGCTATGAGTCATAGGCCTTCATATAAAGCATAATTATAGTCCACTTTCTCAGCAAAATGAACGAGGAAAAAAATCCTTTGCTTCGCTAGATCCATAACTTTGACTGTACCATTTTGGGTCTATCTTCTCTAAATCCAAGATTCTATGACCTTCAAATTAATTCTCTTTTCTAGTAGCTTTACATACAAAGAGTGCTTCCATAGGTGACACCATTTTTCATACTCCTTAAGGGTAACTTGCACCATAAGATTAGGATCAAAAGGTTGAGAAAACTCTTCAAGAGTATTATTCTCCTTAACAGCATAATCTTTTGCCACCATCTGGATAATCTCCTATGGGGATATATCATCATTTTCATCATTGTTTATCACCATATCTTTGTACGTAAGTTTCCTTGAAATATTAGGTTCATTAACATCATTCTTATACATTCCCTCCATCTCCACTTCTTCCATGAATGATCATTCCTTCTTCACATCTGTCATCCCAACAACATCAAACATGGTCTCTGATCCTTTACGTATAGCCTTTGTAACCTTAATCATTTTCTTATTTCTTGCTAAAATATCTTGCTCTTCCTCTGTTTGAGTACCCTCAAATGAATCCATACATGCCAAAACTTCACTCAAAAGAATAAAAGTCTACCTTGAAACCACACCTGCAAATACAAAGAAAATAAACTTACCTTTCCCACGTCTCCCTGGGTGAAAATCCAAACTAGAATATGTGGATAGAGGCAAGAGGCAAAACACGAAAAAACAAAAGCAGGCATTAGCAACCAAAGCAAGCAGAGAAATAAAACAAATTGAAAATGAAAAAGGTTACCTCCTTCTAGCGACTAACCTTGACCCTAAAGCTTCACCAACAACTTCTTGTTCAACCAGAACTCTTTGTCGATGAACAGCGTCTAGAACTCACCTCCTTCAAGCGATGAAACTCTTTAGCAGGTTGTTTCAAAACTCGTTAAATGTAGTGTATCTCCAAAAAAAAGGAGCTCTCTCACGTCAAATCTTTGCCAATGGCTCCCTATCGACGATTGGTTGCTAGCGAAACTCGTTGAAGAATGCCTCCTCCAGGCATTGGGCGCACCTCCAATTATACAATAATGACTAAATTCTAGAGAGAAAAGGAAACAGACCGTTCAAAACTATTCACCAAAAAGAAAACTCATTCTTCTCACATGTTGACTTTTTTTTTTTTTTTTAATTATGTGAGAACAAATAAATATATTTATATTTATCAAGAACACATATTTTCTAATCCATGGGTAAAATAGCATGTCTACGAGTTTTTAAGGAGATGCATGAAGAAAAGTCTCTGTCAAACCATTAGCTTACATTGTGTTTTTTTTTTTTTTTTCACATATTTCGGTTTAGAGGAAATGCTAATCTTTGAAAATGGCGCATTGGGTGTTTCTGTTTTTTTTTTTTACCCCCAAGTATGAAATTACGAATTGAAGCCGAAGCCCAAAAGCAGTTGAACTTCCAAACTTTCTCAGCTCAAATATCAAGTTTTGTTTGAAATGGTAGCAAATTCACATGGGAATACACGTGGCATTGTTAGAGAGAGACACGACTCGAAAAGTAAGGCCCTTCCAAATTGCTATCCATCTGGTAATGTAACCTAGTCTGAGTCTGGTATTGATGCCCCAGATCACCGACTTTCGAGGGTTTTGTTAGTCTCATCGGATTCAGAATGAGTACCTCTCTGAGCCGCTTCCTCTCATCAGTGTCGAATCTCTCGACCGCCAATCATGCTCTTCGCTGCACCATATCCCACCCACCCACTCCTTCTGCTTCTGCCTCAGTGACGCGCTTTATCTGCTCCACAACCCTCAACAATCCTGTGAAGGAACAAGCCAAGGCATCCAAAGAGAATCTCACTATTGATGATACGCGAAGCCAAGAGGAGAAGCAGGAGGAAGACGAGGACGAGGACGTGAATAAAGAGACCGGCGAGGTCGGTGGGCCCAAAGGACCCGAACCCACCAGGTATGGCGATTGGGAGCGAAACGGTCGGTGCTATGATTTTTGAGCTATTATACTCTTAATCAAATTCGTTTTCATCTTTCGGGTTCTGGATTTCCTGTCTGGAGGAGATGATTGTGTGAGCTTCTCAATTGATTATATATGAAGTTGACATTTTTCTCTTTTTCTTCTTTGCTTCTTTGCTTCTTTTGCTTTCCTGTGTTACTTTGCTAATTGTACCGAAGTAAAGTGGATCATTATAGGAACTTCAACCCAGAATGAAATTGAAGCCCTGGAATCAAAGTTTCCAAGCTCATATTTGTCATGTGGGCCACCTTAAAGTTGTAAATTTGAGGATGAAAAACAGAGTTTTAGCTGGAGGTTAATTTGTTTCGGATAGCCTGTTACCATTTTGAAGATCCTTTATCCTGACCCATTTGGTCAAAGACTCATGCGTCCCTCTGCAATCCCGGGAAGGTATAGTTGGGGAGGTGAGAGGGGTAGGTAATCTATTAGTGCTGCATGTTATATAAAAATTAGCTCATCCTACCTTACATGGAGCAGCAAATCGAATTTGAAAGTGATTAGAACTTTAATAACACCTCGTGCTTCTTTTTTGGTCACAAATATTAGGGAGTGACCCTGAGCTGCGATGTAAGTCCATTCACGGTTCTGGAAACATTCGCATTTCTCCTAGCTGATCATGTATAAGTCTCTGCCCAAGTTTTGTAATTGGTACTGTGATATCGAATCGTAGGACCATTAGCACGAGGAATTAAATTCCGCGGCCAAAGCTCTTCTATGAATCTGTTCATCTTATATGCTCTGAAACTGGAATTAGTTTTATGGGAAATAATTATTACGTCTCCCTCATCAAGAAATGTACCACAACATTAGTTAAAAGATTTTGCGTTGTCCCTGATTTTCTGCTTGTTCAAAGAGCTATTGGGAAAGAGCAAAACAAAAAATGAATCTGAGTTTGTTAGAACAAGGCGAGACGTGGAAAATCACCTACTAACATGACAGGGTCCTGGAATAACTTAGACATCGACCCTTTCTTCTTATACATGTTTAATTTAAGCAGACCAATGCGTGAAGGGACTTGTTCCATTCCTTGGCATGGTAGTTATAATCATGACTTCGGTTTACTCCTTAAAAAATGATTATTATTTTAATTATTCAATGAGATAAGACACATCATAAGTTCACAACCATATGCTAGTCGCAAATCAAAGAAAGTGGCAAAACCAAAAGTCAATAATCCTCCTCCACATTATGAACATTCACATCCTTTTCTTCCTCTTCCTTCTTCCTCCAAGAAGCACAGAAACATGCTCAGACGCCGTTAGCCAGAACAACAACCTGGTAATCCGATTCCCGTTCCAAATACAGACTCAACAACCACAATCATGTGGTTATCCAGGTTTTACAGTATCCTGCAGTAATGAAGGCCAAACATATCTGAAACTCCCTTACTCTGGAGGATAATTCAGTATCCAAGTGATAGACTATGCCTCACAAGAACTATGGATCAATGATCCTCAAAACTGCCTGCCTAGACGCATACTATCCCTAAACCTCTATGGATCCCCATTTAGTGCCGTTTATTATCAAGATTTCACATTCTTCAACTGTTCCTTGGAGTATCTCAAGTATCGGTATACCCCAATAGTTTGTCTTAGTGATTCGAACTAGACAGTTTTCGCTAAATCTTCCAGAACGGTGTTCGTGCACTTGTCGGCGGTTTGCAGTTTGGTTAAAACAGTAAGAGTCCCAGTTCAGTGGCCGTTTTACGACCAAATATTGTCGTCTGAGCTCGGCGACAATCTCTGCCTGTCGTGGGAGTCGCCGCCGTGTGGGAGGTGGGAGTCTCGCGGCTGACGGTGTGGCTTCAAGAGCAATTCCACTGCTGAGATTGCATGTTCCCAAGGTACATTTCGTGGCCCTCCAAACGCATCTGATTTTCTGTTGTTTTTCTCCCATTAGTATCACAGTAATTGCTTGATATTGCCTTAGCTTTATTTGAAAAAGAATTGTAAAATCTATAGTAGAAAATAAATCATCAAGGATAAAAATGATGGACACACCGGCACACAATTAATTATTAAATATCTTTCACATAAGTGAGATAAATTACGAAATAAACTACTATTTTAATCCTTAAAAGAATAAAGATTATTAAGTGCTATTTTTTTTAAAAAAATACATCATCCTAATCTTGTTTTAAAATCAAATAAATGTTATTGAATTATTTAAAAATTAAATTGATGCAGTAATTTTTTAATCTAAGTTAAATTAACATCAATAAACTTTCAAGGATTTAAATGCTACCATCAATATATTTGTGGATTAATATATTTTCTGACTAAGGTAATATTCCCACGAATCTATTACAAAGTGTGTAATACTATCATAATATATTTTAACTTTCTCCATACTTTTTTTAAAAAAATATTTTTTGTTTGTAAAATTCACCTAAATATTATTTCCTTTTTTGGTCAAATAGAGCAAAAGAATTTTCATTTCTAATAAAACTTTCTCCTACAATTATTTCATCCACTTTCAAGTTTAAACCTCTTCGAAAATTATAGTGTTAAATTTAATTCCATAGCTTGGGAGAGATATAAGCCAAAATTTGAAGAGTGAAAAAAACAGGCAAGGTATTATAGAGATTTCATTAAATTTTTTTTCATTCTGTTGTAGTGCCGTTGTTGATAACATGCTTACACAATGGAATGACAAATAATACTCTAAATTATACTTCAAAGTATAAGAAGTTAACACTAAACTCTCTCGTCATTTAAGATAAGGACACATAAACACAAATTATTTAAGTAAAGAGAGAGAATGATTTGGAGAAGCTATTAAAACAGTGATGTGGGGGTTTATTGAGCAGGAGTAAACTAGATTAATTTCATAAATAACCTTGGATTAGTTTAATAGTGTTCACAGTAGTGGACTGAGGTAGCCATTCTGTTATCATCTTGTTTTTTACTATATTGTCAATTTCAATGGAGGTGAGAGGTGGCTCCCTTAATTGTGGCCTCACAACTAATATTACCAACTCCCAAAACGACAACCGAAAGTAGTGGTTGAAGCTAATTAATTGTGTTGATTAAATGTTTATTGGGCCGTGGGCGATGACGTTTTACATTTAAAAAAAAAATACTATTTCACTTTTAAAATGATTGAATTTTTGTAAAAAAACAATTCTTTGCATTGAGTTGTAAGTATTATAGTTACGTAATAAAGTTAATTTGAGTAAATTACAATTGTGATGAATGAAAGTTTAGAATTGACATGAATTTCAATGGCAGCACGCTATGCCATAAGCATAGGTATAGGTGTGCCCACGGTGTTGTGCTTCGTTGGGATGTTGTATTGCATTTGTGGAAGGTGTAGAAAACCTGAGACTGTAGTAGATTTCAGCTCTCTTGTTGGGCCACAACCAGAGCCCACAATTGTTTCAGGCCTTGATGGCCCGACCATTGAGTCATACCCAAAAATAGTGGTGGGAGGGAGTCATGGAAGCCTGAAGATAAGACATGCCCAATATGCTTGAGTGAGTACAGGCCTAATGAGACGCTCAAGACCATACCTAGGATTCCACTCCCTTTTGAGCCTCTCTATCTCTCTCTCTTTTCCTCTAAATTAATATATTTATTTTATTTTTGTCTTTGGTGTATCAGAAATATCAACCTGGCAATTTTGTACTCTAATCTCTACCTTCTCGATCACCGAGTGTTTAATTTTTTTTTTTTTTTCGTTTGAATGGTTAGTTCTTCTTCTTTCCTTTTTATCTTTTTAAGTAAAAAATTATCAAGTATGCTTGAATTCTGATAGTTAGGATGTTGTGAAATGAACTCAATATTTGTATTGCATTACTTTTCTTTTTAAAAAAATAATGAATGCATTCATTCTGTTTTTAGATGCAAAATAGACAACATATTTTTGTATACATTGCTTATTTATATAACAACATATTAATATTATATAAAAAAAACTTACATACAATTCGTTATATTTTTGTTAGATTTTTTTTCATTAAAACATAACAAGTATTTAATTTTTTAATTATATTACAATACATGTATGGTTACTATAAATAATTGTATTATTTTAAAATTAAATTATATATTATTATTAATTAATCATACAATTATTATATTTCAATAAAAAAAATACTATAGCAAAAATATAAAAAATTATATATAAATTCAATCCATTAAAAAAGAAAAATAGTGCAAAGCAGCTTCCATAGCTAAGTAATGTGAGTCAAAGTCTATAGTAAACGGCTGGTGTCAAGTCTCTTTGGATTGAGACTTGCCTTAGGCTCATTTTCTGGGATAGGAAGATAATGCTGATAAAGAGAAAAAAAAAAAAAATTAAAGGCCATCTAAGAGCTAGGTGCTCATCACTTTTCCATCATTACTTTTTTCTTTCTTTCTTTCTTTTTTTAGTTAAATTTCCATCACTACTTTGCTGAATTGTTGTGTGACTTGCATTTGGCTCATTTTCTAGGATTGGAAGATAATATTGATAAAAAAAAATAAATTAAAGGCCATCTAAGAGCTAGGTGCTCATTACTTTTCCATCACTACTTTTTTTTTTTTGAATTAAATTTCCATCACTGAATTGTCATATAATATGAAAATACCAATTTACAGAGTGAAAATATAATATTATATTCAATTATAATAGATTATTAGATAAAGATTTAATAATATAAATTTACAATTAAAAAATATAACATTAAGCAGTTATATTAATTTAATATAAATTTAAATAATTAAATTTTTATTCAAAAATCTATTATAATTAAGCATGACTTGTGATCTAAATTGGAAAAGGACGCTCATTTTGACGCCAATGTGCGAAGTCTTTTTGAAAAGATAAGATATACGATGTTACAAATCTTATTGACCGAGTCTATCCCATAAAGTTCCCAATTTATATTGGAAACTTTAAATAGTTGAGTGGGCTTGTATCTTGGTTCCTCCCTCAGTAATCATGGATTAGCTGCATCCATATATTTTTTAGACTTTTGTTAACTTGTTAGATTTCACAGGTTAGTTTGTAGCTTAACTCAATTTTTTTTATTGCTTATTCAATTAAAAGCTGTCATTTATTGATATTTTTCGATCAAGTAAAATTTATGAGTAACCTTAAATTGACAATACTTGAACTCAATCGCATCCCTTTAGATCTGTTCTCCTCAAGTTATTTCCTCTTGTTATCTACTTCATTGTTTACTGCCTGCAGAAGTCCATTTATCTTATTTTCAAATCTCGGGAGAAAATTACTTCTCTCTCTCCCTTTTTTTTCCCCTATTCTTAACTTTCAAAAATACCTGACTAAATTAATATTATATGCTCCACTAAAAATAATATAATGTGATTCATGTTTCACTATTTCTTAAACAAAAACCTTCGGAAGATATAAAATCTAACTATTAGAATATATTGAGAGTTAAAAATTATCAACATGCATGGCTAAGGATGATGCAAAATGATCAAGTAAAGAAATATTGCCTGTATTGTTACGAATATATATATTTTAATGCTTTTAAAAAACTCAAAAATATATTTTTAAATACATTGTTTACTTATTTAAAAGCAAATTAATCATAAAAATAAAAAGCAAACTAGCCTCAGTTTCCGGGAACCTTTGTGAGTCAAATACGTGCAGGTTATTTTGGATTGAGAGTTGAAGCACAGCCTAAGGCTCATTTTCTATGATGTGACATGGATTGGAAAAATGAAGGCCGATTATATGTGGCTCTTCATTCATGCTCACTTTTCCATTATTTCTATCGAATCTAGAATTTAATTTTAAAGAAAACTACCTTTTATAGAAAGAGTACAAAATTTTACTAAATAAAAAGTTTTTACAAATAAACAGGACAAGGTTTTATCTATTAATAAAAAAAATAAAAAAAATAAAAGATAATTATAAATAAATAGATTTTCAACTTTTAAAATGACTGCCCCACACTTCTTTAAAGTCATTACAGCCATAGGCTAGATAGCCACCCAAAGAACGCTCCTTTTGATGCCATTTTGTATAGTCTAATGAAAAAAAAAGAAAAGATGGACGATATTAGAGTTCCTTACATTGACCATGTCAATCCTATAGCAATCACAACTTCCCAACTCATATGTCATCTAATTCTACTTCCAATGAAGTTTCTCTAATTCAATTTCATTTGGCAATTTTTCTTCGTTAATGAAAGAGACTTTCATATTTTAGAGACCACTTGTAATGAGTGCATGTCAATCCACATAAATGATAGGATAAAATGTTTCATACTGAAGGAATTTTAAATGGTAAAGAAATAAATTATGCTTTTCCAATTAATTATTATTAATATCCATGTTTCATATTAGCGCCAATAAAGCATTCGACACCAGATGTGACCCTCTTTTTTTTTACCTCTTAGTTAACTATTTTTTTTAAAAAAAAAATTTTGGTGTTTAAAAAAATTCAAACTTGTATTGAAATCTCCACCTCTCGATCGCTGAGTGTTTAATCTTTTTTGTGTTAATAGTGTTAAAAAAATTGTTTTTTGATTTTTTAAGTAGGAAACTATTAGACATTGACAAAAAAAAAAAAAAGTTGAAAATTATTAGATATACATGAATCATGATAATTAGGATGAGGTAGAATCAAGAGAAGCGGGTGGTATTTATTCACAAGTTTTTCACTACATGCCGTAGCCTATATCACAGCTTTGTTTGACCATGTCTATACCATAACAACCACAGCTTCGCATCTCATATCTATTTCTCTTGCAAACTTTCCTTCAACTTTCTCTGCTTCTATTTCATTTGGCTCTTTCTCTACGTAATTATGTATCTCAATTTAACATTTTCAAATATTTCTCAAGATGACAAAGAAAAAACAAGGCAAGATGGGTCATGGGTCCCTGCATTTCATTGATCTTACTCATCATTTTTAGAGTGATGATGTTATATTTATGAAAACATCACACATTAGTTATTAAATATTACTAATTATATATAATAATATTTTTCCTATTTTAATATATTTATTATTCTATTATACTCCTAAATTACACAAAAATTAAATTAATTCTTTTAAAACTATTAATTATTAAATAAGTTAATATTTATGTAATTATTTAATAAAATATTGTCTACAATTAATATTTAATCACATAATAACTAAGAAATATAATGTTATTGAACATATAACATTATCACTTCTTTGAATTTTCAAAAGCATGGAACATGAATAAAATGTCTTAAAGTTTGAAAAAAAATGACATAAGGAGTTAGAGTGTGCACAGACTCATATCTCATTAATTTTTTTTTTTTAAATTTCTTTCTAACTTCATAGACATTATACATCTTTATATTCTAAAAAATCCAACTCTTAATAACCGCCACTTTAATAGGTGTAATTAATCCATAGAAAGAAAAATGTTTCCCACCAAAAGATTTAATTTTAATAAAAAAGAAATAATATATTGAGTTTTGTCATTGGATGTCTTCATCTTAAATAAGTTCTAGTTTATATAATGATACATGCCTACATGGCGCAATGGTTAATTTTAAAAGGTAGGTGGATGGTGACATAGTTTATTTTTGTAGAGTTAGCAATGTTAGTTTAGCTAAAAGTATTCTTTTTTCAAGGAACTAGTATAATTGAGATTGTTTCAAGACTTCTGGAGAAAATGTCTTACATTTAAAATACATGTTAAAATCTAATTAACACGGTGTGATTTTGCATCATGAGCACGATTTAATTATTAGATTTCTTGTATTCCATTACTTTAACTTGTGCCTCTTGGATTCGAATTTAAGGATACATCACAAACTCAACTTTCCTTAATTGTGTTGCTTTCCTCTCTCTCTCTCTCTCTCTCTCTCTCTCTCTCTCTCTCTCTCTCTCTCTCTCTCTCTCTCTCTCTCTCTCTCTCTCTCTCTCTCTCTCTCTCTATATATATATATATATATATATGTATATATTCCTACACATGTCATGGGCGATAGATTCGACAATAAATTGCATCTACGCATGGCCATGAGCAAATCACTCAAAGAATTAAGAAGGCTAAGTCATACGCTTTATATATTACATTTTTCTATGCATGCTTGAGTGAGTTAGGCTTAAACTACATACAGAAACAATGACAGAACCACACACATTAAGAGGTGACCTTACTACCTACCAAACCAACTAATATTGCTCATTATGTGTCACTCTACTTCATGGATTATTTCTAAACCTCGGATCATATGTCGTCTAGGCACACTTGCTCCTTCTTTTGCTGAAGAACCTTTAGAATTAAAAGGATTTGGCGGTATTGGTAATTTGTCCCCTTGTCCTTTCAACATTTGAACCACTGCTTGCATTGATGGTCGATCCATAGCATGCCATTGGATGCACCACAATCCCACAATTGTTAGTTTTTTTGCGATTCTAGCATCCCCTTCTTCCTCAATATGAATTTTTACATCCTTCTTTTCTTCTAAAATGTTATAAATCCATTCAGGGTAGTAAATGTGGCTAGTGTTTTCTTTTGTGTCTTCCGTGATCTTCCTCCCCCCTATTGTTTCAAGTAACAGCATCCCAAAACTATAAACATCTGCTTTGTGAGACACATTTCCAAAGTTTCTAGAGAAGACTTCTGGTGCAATATAACCCCAAGTTCCTCTGGCAGCAGTCATTGACACTATGCTTTGATCCTTGGAACACAATTTAGCCAGACCAAAATCACATATTTTTGGAGTAAAATCATGGTCAAGTAAAACATTATGAGGTTTGATGTCAAAATGGAGTATCTGTTGCTCACAACCTTGATGAAGATACTCAATTCCTTTAGCTATGCCTAAAGCAATTTCTTGTAGTTTTTCCCAACCAAGGAATTTTTGCCTATTGTCTGGTGAATTTATGAAATTATTTAATGAACCATTTGGCAAGAACTCATAAACAAGAGCTCTTTTAAAGCTATCAGCACAGAAGCCAATTAAGCGAACAATGTTAACATGATGAATTCTGCCAATTGTTCCAACTTCATTAATAAAATCTTCCCCATTTCCTTCGGAATTAGCAAGAATTTTCACAGCAACCTTGAATTGGGATGAAATCTTTCCTTTAAATACAGTGCCAAAAGACCCTTGTCCTAATTTGTCAGAAAATTGATTGGTAATTCTCTTAATTTCAGCATAAGAATATCTGGTGGGCTTGTGAGTCTCGTAATCTTTCAAAAACTTTACAATTATTGCTTGGTTTTCTTTCCATGATTTGTAAGAGCTGTAAACGTAATAATTCACTACCAAAAGGAGAATTGATCCTAAGATTGATCCTGCATATATAAGAACTGGAATTTAATTTTAAGGAAATACAATTTGCCTTTAGAGGAAATACTTACTTCAATTTCAAAAGCTAACCTGGAATGATTAATTTGGTTGATGATCCTGCAAAAGGTATTGACATGATTAGGTCAGCTAGCTAGGCAAGTTTATGCAATTATTCAACACTTATCTAAAGTAGGTTGATGCTTCGCATGAGACAAGAGATGCAATTTACACCATAGTATGCAAGTAATACTTATATTGAATGCATCCATATAAATGGGCAGTTTCCGTACATATAGTGAAAAGTAGCGTGTTCTGAATCAGGATATTCCTGTTACCTGTGTGATCTCCGAAACATTCCGTTTCATTACTGGTACTATTATTCTTCAATCCACATCTTTTTCTTTTTGATTCGCAATGTTTGCACATTGGGTCAGACCACATCAAATGAAGAATGAAATCCTTCTTAGAAAAATCATACGGAAGAGATGAAGGGGTAGTTATTTTGGTGCAAAACGACAGTGGAACTGATTCGATATCTGTGCCAGACCATATGGCAAGTACTTGATGGGTAGAGCTGCTTAGACATGGAACTCTGAAGTTGAGATCTATATTTTTTGATGAGCAATTGAAGAAGGTATATTCACCAAGATTAGAAGGTTCGGGCATGAATTGGAAAGGGGAAGCAGAGATACTGAGGTTCACAGGCTGCCTAGAAAGGCAGCGAGATGGATCATATAAGTCAATGGTTTGAGATCTGTAGTCAATATTTTTGACATAGAGCTTGACAGAGCGAGGGAGCTGAAGAAGAGTAGGACTAGAGGGGGAGCATTGTAAATCAAACCCAGGATACCCACACTCTTCTGGTTGGCGTTCTATTATTCGGAAAGGGAACCGGACAGGAAGGGATCCACAGGGTGTTTCAGCAAGTGAACAGCCATTCCTACTTCTCACATGCTCTGCAAACCCAACAATTAGCAACAACCAGATGCACAAGTGGGAGTTTACAATTGAAGTTTCCATACCTCCAGCCTCTGACTCTGTAAATAGCTAGATGAGATGATAACTAACTAATCTCAGCCTCAATATGGACGTAAGAGAAATTTTTATACAAGGGTAGCTTCCCCATAATTTCCTCACATGACATGCCTGCTTACGTCAATAATTAAAGATATTTCCTTTGTGAATCGACAGTCCTGTCAGGTGTCAACGTCAGAGAAATTTCTTAGCAAATTCTTGATCATTCCACATATGTCATTTCGTATGTGGGTTTGCTATTTAATTTTGATTTCAATGGTCATGATAATAAACATGGGTTCCTCATCAGCACAGCTAGTGGTGGCCCTGTTTGTGATAATGGTAGCCTACAGAACTTGCAGGGCAGCAGATGGTGAGCAGTGTCATAGTGTATGTGGGAATCATAATGTTAGAAGCCCTTTTCGGCTAAAAGAATTTGTAGAGGAGTGTGGTGACCGGAGATACAACCTATCTTGCGAGCACAACCAACTGGTATTGTATTGGCAATCCGGAAGATACCATTTTCTGTCTATTAATTATGAGAATTACACAATCCGAGTGAGGGATGCCAATATTGGGGAGCTCAATTACTTTTCCCTACCTTGGTATTCTTTAACCTACTTCAACATCCGCAATTGGTATTCTGCAGATGCATACACCATCAGTAAGCCACCTAGTTTCACGTCATTTTTCGAGTTAGGTCATGTGGATCGACTGACAAAGAGGATGATATTCGTTAGGTGTAAAGATGGAGCGAATTCCTCTCGATACGTTGACAGAACCCCTTGCCCGAAAGTTTCAAATGGGTCGGCCGCTTCTTCTTCGTCATCGTATCAGTACTGGAATTTTGACAGCAAAACTCTAAGGGATTTGGGGTTGGAGTGGGTTGTGGTATAGAGTTGAAGTATATGACATCGTGGCCTGCAGCTCTAAACCAAGACACCCACAACTATTCCTGCACGGATATCCACTCTATACTTCTTTATGGCTTTGAGCTTTCCTGGTTGAACAGTTTCTGCCACACCTCTGGATATTCTGCATATCTCGGTCCAAGTAAAAAGCCTCGGTGTACGGGTAAGTATATTCTGGCTATCAAAGCATACTCTGACTGGATTACTACTGCATTTTCATCCATCCCCTTGTATTTGGAATTGATTCAGATAGGCATGTGTTTTTCTCGAATGTTTTCACCCAATTTTATGATTCAACTATCTAATATTTTGTATTGATATACTTTAATTTCTATCATACTATACATTTTTCTTCTTAATTTTCATATTTAGAAATTAAGAACAACCTTGCAAAATACCACGGTCCTCCCTCTGCTTCGACATCCTTTTAATTTTTTATATCTTACACATATTAATCTATCATTAAAATATTTACTAACCTCCCCTATATTTAAAAGTGACATATTCCCACTTCCCTTCAATTTTACTGATCTTTCTCATATTTCTCCTCTATTTTAAAACTTACAAAAACTTTTTGTACAGTTAAAAATATCATACACATAAGTCCAATTTTTTTTCTCAAAAAGATTCTGTCGTAGTTGTTAAATCATGAACTACTAATTTCCATTGTGTATATAAAAATAAAAAATTACTACATAAAGTTTCTGTATCGTTTATTTTTATATAAATCAAATGTTTCATTTAATTTATTATAAATATAATTTAGATTGAATATTATTATTATAACTATGTAGACCCAATATTATAATTAAATATTAAACTAATATAATAATACGAAAAACAATTTATTAAGAAATATCTTGAATATTTTTTTTGCATAACATAGAGTTACACATTATCATTGACTAAGTCGTGTTTTAAAAGTTTGATTAATTGTTTTAATAAACATTTATATGTTATGTATAGTAGTTTTTCAGATAAAAAAAGGCATTTTTCTATAGATGATAAATGATATAATAGAGAAGAATTAGAGGAAAAAAAATTTGAAGGAAAGTTGAAATATATTACTTTTAAAAATTATAAATTAAAAATTATGAAAAAGACGGGAAAAAACCCAGGTTGAAATAATTTCTTCTAATTATTAATATAGTATAGATCATGCTCAGGTAATTGTGCAATCTTTATAGATAATAAAAAATTTTCGAAGTACATATAATAAGTAAAATTTTTATTGTTTTTTGAATTATTACTTTCATCGCTTAAAAAAAATATAACGCCGTTAAATTATGTTAATTCTTCTGGTTTAAATGCTCATGTGTCATTTTTGTATACTGACTTGTTTGTGTGTGTCCTTATATGCTATCAGCAAATTCTGTTTTGCTTTTGTTTTACCTCATCCTCGTTCATGCATGAGCCGCCAAACCTACTAGTTAACGAAGGCACTAGATAATCTTTTTGTTAAATAAATTTATAGTCACTTAACAAGACACTTAGCTTACGTGGCATACGTAATAAAATATTATTTGAACAGATTCAAATCATAAGACATCAATAGATCTATTAACAACTTTAAAAAAGAAATTAATTGGTTTTCTCTAAAAAAAAGTTATGGAATTATAATAAATTATGTTTAATGGTTATAATAAATTTTAAATAAAATCAAATGATAAAAATAATGAGATAACCTTAATTTTGATTTAGTTATATATTTGGTCCTGCAATTTCATATATCTTAGGGATAGGTTCTTACAATTTAAAAATTAGTAATTAAATCCTGATAGTTTGAAGTTTTTTCTTTTCTTAATTATAGTCCTCCTACATCGCAGTGACTTGATCAAATTTCCCGGGAAGAAAGTTATGAAAGTACTTTTATAATTTGTCAGAGTGAATAAATAACCACCATGCTTAATTAAAATTGGCATAAATATACAACTACTAATACAGTTGTTTCTCGGATTATGCAGGTGTGGGATTTGTAGATATGCTTGTGGGTAAGGAATCTCATCGGGACTTCTTACTTTTAATGATGTTTAATATGTCAACGCCTGTCATTTCACATCACATACACTAAGTTTGATAGAAGTACTTATACACATGAAAACAAAAAATCTACTGTCTGATGTCTCGTAGTATTTGTGAATTGTGGTTTTTCTAATAGCAATTTATTGTTTATATTTGAAAAATTAGATTATCATAAATTAAGATAGTTATTTATTTTCACCATTTAACTGGATAAGTATGGTTTATAATTATAAATAAATCTTTGTGTTTAAACTCCCGATCACCTAACTTGGGCTCTTGTTTGCAATTTTTTAATTATCGAATTAATAAATAAGAACTTTAAGTAGTTCACATCATAGATATTTCACCTAATTCATTCACTGTTTGAAAATAACATTGCAAACTAAATTTGACAAGTCTAGTTTTCTAAACATCTCTGTCTTATAAGAAAATCCAGTTATAAATTTTGATAATGTTCATCAAGTCAACTCCTTGAAAGTATAAACTTCATACAGCTTTGTACGTTAAAAAAAATTGAAGAGCATAATGTGAGGTGGAGAAAAAAAAGCAGAATATGATATTGATAACATGTCTAATGAAAATAGTCTTTGGATGATAATTAACTATTAATAAACAAAAGAAAGTCCCCATCTTGGCTGCGTCTGCGTCACTATCTCCCTGTCATTCATTATGTTTATTGTTCTTTTACAGTAAGAAGCTTTTAACATAATGCTATTCAATTTGGCGCTAACTATTTTCTCTTTATAAACTAGTATCACTTTCGTTCCCTCTGTTTTGCAGGCACTGTGATTATTGTATGCTTATTAATATTAGGTAAGCCCTTGACTTCAACGTATCTGTCTAACTTTAAAGAGTATAAGGGCGGACAATGTAATGATTGGCTAAATTATAGAAATGCAACATTAGTTCGAGTCAGAGAGCACGTTTTAATTATTTGTGTTCTCTTTTAAATTTTTCTTATAGCTCTACATGTTGTTGTCAAATTCGTCATCGGACCTCCTTTCATCATTGTCCTTTTAATCTATAAATGGCGACGAAGGCATTTATCAATGTATGGCAACATTGAAGAATTTCTGCAAAGTGACAACAATATCATGCCTATAAGGTACTCATATAGAGACATCAAGAAGATGACTGAGGGGTTCAAAATGAAACTTGGGAAAGGAGGCTATGGCTCTGTGTTCAAAGGACAACTTCGAAGTCATCGTCTTGTGGCCATCAAGATGCTGGATAAGGCCAAAGCCAATGGTAAAGAATTCATCAACGAAGTTGCTACTCTTGGGAGAATCCACCATATTAATGTGGTCCAGCTCATTGGTTACTGTGTTGAAGGGTCAAAGCATGCTCTTATATATGAGTTCATGCAAAATGGGTCTCTTGAAAAATACATTCACTCCCAACAAGACATTGAGCATCCCTTGAATTGTCAACAATTGTATGCCATTTCTCTTGGAGTAGCTCGTGGTATTGAATACCTACATAAAGGGTGCAACATGCAGATTTTGCACTTTGATATAAAGCCACACAACATTCTTCTTGATGACAACTTCAATCCAAAAGTTTCTGATTTTGGGCTTGCAAAACTTTATCCTACAAATGATAGCATTGTGTCCTTAACAGTAGCAAGAGGAACCATAGGATATATGGCTCCTGAGCTCTTCTATAGAAATGTGGGTGGGGTTTCCTACAAAGCTGATGTCTATAGTTTTGGGATGCTATTAATGGAGATGGCTGGTAGAAGGAAGAATGTGAATGCCTTGGTTGAGCATTCAAGCCAACTTTACTTCCCATTTTGGGTTTATGATCAACTAAATGAAGGAAAGGAAATTAACATTGTGAATGCCACAGATGAAGAGATGAAATTGGTTAAGAAAATGATGATTGTGGGATTATGGTGCATACAGACAAAACCTAGCGATCGTCCCTCAATGACAAAAGTTGTTGAAGTGCTTGAGGGAGAAGAAGAAAACTTAGAAATGCCTCAAAAGCCTTACCTATATCCACAAGATTCACTGGCACTGGATATTAGAGATTATACTGGTTCGACATGGCCATCCTCTGAGCCATCAATAAGTTATTCCAAGGAGTCAATCTCACTTTTAAATCAAGAGGAAGATCAATAAGTGTAGCATAGTAAATATATGTTAAATGTTATTGATAAGATATTATGTTATGAATTTGTGATGAGAAATAAAGTTATCCCTGCATTTACTTTTGTTTTTTTATATGAAAATCTTTAATATAAATGGAACATTCATTAAAAAAAAAAAAAGAAGAAATAGTACAGTAAATTTACTGAGGTTGAGCACACTAGGTAAAAGAAAGACCTTGTAAATTAACATTGTTAACATACATGACATAAAACCTATACTATGTTAATGTTAACCTGGAAAATGTTAGATAAGACAACAAACACCCAAGAGAGGGGTGAATTAGGTGTTTGTAATAGTTTCAATTATTTTCAAATTTGCTTTGCAAAATACTTATAAAAAAGGATACTTAGAAGAGAATTATGCAAGATATAATTATATCAATCAATGGAGATTTTATGTTAATGCTTAGAGTATAAAGATAACAAATTTTCTTAATACAAAACAAAGCATTTAACTATGCGTAGTAATACTTAATTCAAAACGTTGTTTTCGAGTAAATTAGAAAATCATACAATCACCTTAATAATTGGATTACTTCAAGTAAATATAAAAGAATATATTCAGTAAGAAATCAAGATACTTCAAGTAGAATATTAACAATAAAAGCAAATCATAAATAAGGCAATTCAAAATATAAAGAGTATAATGATAGAAAAATCAAACTCCAAGATTTATCCTAGTTTGGCTCTAATCCAAGCCTACATCTAGTCTCCAAATTTCAACTTGAGATTTTTCAACTAATTCTACAAATTTAACTGAGCACTTCTGAGTCTCTACAGCATCTAACTCAAATTCAAGTTGTTTCTCACTCTAAGAGATTCCTCATTCTTGCTTTCTCTCCCAAGGGTACATCACCTTTGTCTTACAAAGATTGAAAATGAATAATATTGTTCAAACTAACTCTCCCAAGAGTAGATATACAAGATGAAACCTCAAGAGTTCAAATGATAGAAATTAAGCAAGTTTTGACTCAATAATGATTGTTTCTTTCTCAAAGATGATAAAACAAGTTAAAAAGCACATTCTAGCATTTAATACTTCTTAGAAATATATTTAGATGGTCATATATATAGAGTAATATGAAAATAGTTGTTACATACATGAAAGAGCCATTATTTACTTTTGAAAAAGCTACTTTAATGTTGCTAGTCAATTTTTGGGGTTCCACAATCAATTGCCATACAAAAAATAGCTGTTATTTTTAATATGTGATACGTTAGTGACTGTCGATGGTCTCCCAGTTAACTACCTTCTAAATTATGACTGTTAGCTTGAATTTGTAGGCTCCTAGCTAACTTTGAAATAGGAGTAGTGGACTAGTCACATACAGTGACAGAAACTCAAATTTAAATGGTCATAATTTTAACTTTGTTTTGAGTGCATGACAATATGCGTATTTTAATAGCAATTAGTGCAAAATAAACTTTCTTGTTACATATTCAATTTATATTATGTATAACTTTAAATTCTATTAGATATAATATAAGCAAACATATCTCATATATAATAAATAAATAATGAATCAATTAAGCTCATCTTGATACTATATTTGTAGCTTATATGTTACATATTTATCATAATCTAAACTTATAACATTGAACTTTAGGATGAACAAAAACAAGATAACAAGACTAGAAATTTAATTTAAATTAGTACCTAGAAGTTGATATAAGAATGGTCTTTAGATTACTGAGTGTGTTTCTTAAAAAACTTCATACTCTTATTTCCAATCAAGTGTATTAAATTGATGAGATCATGAGAACAACTATAGCTATTACAATTCATGAAAACACCACCAATAAAGTACCAAAGTAGTTATGGTTCAGTTGTATTTTCAGGTCAACATTTCTCATTGAGGTGAATTCCAAGCTTACACACAACTAGGAAAGCCAAGTTGAGCCTTCCTAGTGCCACATGATTATTTGTACAATAGGCAAGAAGTAGAGGGTAGGCTTTTTATAAGCATGAAAAGTGGGATATTACTACTGGGCTTTAATTTGGAGTTTGGACCAATGAGCCTCCCGTATTGCTGTATAGAGTCTGGGCATACACTGGGCTTATTTGTATATTGTATAGAATCTGTGCTTTTTTATCTTTATATCCCACTAAAAAAAGTTAATTGCTGTAAAACTCCTCAAGCAAAAGAAATTGATTGATATACTTGAAAAGTATTTTAATCTTTTTAGTAACAATTAATGATGTTGCCTTACCATGAATGTGGCGAATAGACTAGCCTAACATACTAGGTAGTGTTTCATTTTTAAAAAATATATATTATCTCTAATTTTTACTTGATTTTTTATTTAAATCCTAATATACAAAATCTGATTGTATAGAAACAATGCATTTTGTGGCCTAATGGGAGATAGCCAAGTGGATACCATATGGAGCAACTAGCTGACTAGGCATGAGGTATGGAAAAGGTAAATAAATTTGACAAAATTGTATTTTGGGCAACGATAAATTGCAAATAAACCCTTGAAAAGATAGGTCTATAATTTTGCCCATAAATCTTGATATTTACAAATAGTACCCTCAAACATTCTATCAAAATGACGTTGAAGGCTTGGTTCTTCTCCATAAATAAAAGTGATTCTCATTTGCTGATTATGCTGTAGGCTCAAATATGTAAAATGCAATACAATGAAACTTTAATTTACTAATCCTTGTTAACATTGTAATTTATCCGGGCAATTTTTAAGAATAATAATAATTAAAGAAATAAAAAACAACTTAATTCATAAAAGTAAGGAAATTTTTTTTATAGGAAAAAGTAAAAACTAGTAAGTAAAAGAAAAAAGGAGAAAGTTGATTTAAAATTTGAAAAAAGAAAAAAAGGAAGAAAAATGAAAAAAAAAAAAAAAAAGATACTTTAAAATAGTAATGTCATGACCTGAGCCAGTAGGGTGTGACTGGCATGGGGATAAGGTATCATTTATCCTTGCAAATCTGTCGGAACCCTTATAACGGTAGAACTTATATAAATACATATTAATCCAACATAGATAACATAACTCTTCATACAAATAGTTTCTTACACACTATAGTAATACATTAAATATTTAGCCTGTATAACAAGGGAGTGACTCAACTGAATCATAAAAATACTGAAAGACATAACTTTAGTAGTAGGCTAGGCTCACCAAAGCATTAATAATCAACATTAAAATTTCAAATGTGGACATTTTGGATCGGCACTGAGATATGAAAAATGTTAAATAATGGGATGAGTGGAAACTCAGTGAGTAGGTAATTCTAATATTGTAGAAATTAAGGCAAACTTACAGTGGTACATCTTTTGAAATTTAAAATGAGATATCATACAGACATAATTCAGTGATATTAAATAGAGAAAAATCATCAACAAAATGTAATTGGGAATCTCTTACAGAACCAGTCATAATTATGGAGTACAGAGTTAGCCCAAGGCTAATGATAATATATCGGAATTGATACTCATACGACCATAAGCTCTGAGTAAATATCATAATGGCCCTCGACCTCAAATAGAATATGGAGGTAAGGGTATCATACCCAACCTTATCAAAATATCAATCGTAGTGTATTACAACTAACGTCAACTGTCATTAGCTACAGGGTTTTGTTTTGGACATATTCTTAATATTTTGGAGACAATTAATTATCCATGTACAGATATCAAAAATTTCAAAATCGTACCACTTCAGAATTTAGATTTCAGTATTTCTAATAATTCAATATTCAAAATCGACATGAATAATTTAAAATAATATTTTGCATAATTATGATTATCTACTTACTTGAGAGGAGTATACGAACCTCCTTCTATCCTTGATTATAATTCCTTTGTTGAAAATATTCTAGTCACCTAAATAAAATTAAATAAAATATTCTTAACATCCAATCCTCATAATTAATTTAATTATTTGATTTTGTCACAAAATTAATTAATTATTCTTTATTCATCTTTATCCATTTTACCTACTCCTTTACAAATCATTTGGAAATTTAATTTATAGGTCACTTAAAGAATACTTTAAAATTCTTATAACCTATATTTCATTTTATTATTTTTATTATCATTATTATTATTGTTATCACTATTATTATTATTATTATTATTATTATTATTATTATTACTATTATCATCATCATCATCATCATCATTACTATTATTATTGGTATTACTATTATTATTATTTTATTCAATTATTCCATTATGCACTTATTAAATTTTTAACACCTACCATAACACAAATTTCATTTAAGGGTCATCTAATAAATTCCAAAATTTCCATTTAACCTCAAATAATATTTATTATTATGCAAACAAGCCATTCATATTTTTCCTTCTAATTTCCTTCCTTTTTCTTCATGAAAAATCTAAAACAATTACTAAAAATTTGAATTTTGTTGTAAAATTCAAACTAAAATTTTTGAAAATTCTAAATCACTCCCTAGATGCATTAAAGAATTTAAGAAGTTCAAAGAACACAATTTTCACTAAATTACCAAATTGCCCTTAGACCCTTAAATTGAGGTTTTTTTCAATTCGAAAGTCAAATTTCACAATTGATAAGTCATTTCAAGGGAGAAAGGTGTGAAATTCACCGTAGAAGTGTAATCCTTACTCAGTTTGAAGCAAACAACCCGAATTGAGTTCAATTTCATCACTTTCTTGCATGAACAGTGATTTTCGTGGATGAATAGTACTCGAATTGGTTTTTCTTCAATTCTAAGCAAATTGGACTGAATTGATCAGAGTAAATGAGGGAGAAACATGTGAGATTAGTGCAGAAGATGAAGAACTATGTTTAATTGGATTAAAAATGCACCAAAATCACGAATTAAAGCTTCAAATTTTCGGTTATTTTCTGGTTATTGGGTCGTTAAAAATTTGATGAAATTCCGACGGTGTGGTGGCCGGCAAAGGTGGCTAGGATGTCGACAGGGCCACTATGGCTGAAGGAGGGAGGTCACCGATGGGCCGAAGATGTTGCTTGAGGGTTGTTGGCTACTCACCGATGGGAAAAGGTGGCTACCAGATGTTGGAAGCTAGATTTATATATTGAATCAAGAAGATGAGAGGTGCAGGAATGAATGTAATTTGATGCATATTTTGCAAATTATTTAAGGATTTTAGGTGTAGGTTAGTTGGATAATTAGGCAATAATATGAGTTAGGGGGAATTATTAGAAATAATTGAGAATTTTTAAAATATTTTAAATGGAAAATAATTATTATATATATTTTATCATATCAAAAATTCCCTAACAAATACTTAGTTACCATACTTAGTTGAGTTACAAGTGCTAAAAATGCACAGAGTGAGGTTTAGGTTCTAACTTTGGTTACATTCTCAGATCAAATTTTATTTGCATCTATATTTGTCTCTGATTGAGTTTTTTTTTTTTTTATGGGTGTTACAAGTAAAGTATAAAGTAAAAAGGGCAAAGAATTGGGCCCAAATAAAAAAAGAGAAGAAACAAATGGGCTTAGAAATTAAAGAAAATTTAAAATGAAATTGGATATTTTTTAAAAAAAAGACTCAGGTAATTCATTTGAAAATTGAGCCTAAAAGAAAACGGAAAGGTATGGATAGGCTTAAGGAACTAAAGAAACTAATATTTAAAATAAGAGGGACACATGGAAGCTCATGATCATATCTAAAAGTGGGTTGAGAAAATATGGAAATAAAATTAGGAAAACCCAAAAAAGAAAGGATTGAAAACTAGCCAAAAAAAAAAAAAAAAGAAAGAAGAAAGGAAACCCTAGTTTTTTCTTGGTTGAAAATAAGAAAAAATAAATCAATGATTGAACAAAAAGAAAAAGAAAACAAAGGGGAGAATTCCATTTCTTGAAAACCAAGACACAATGGAAAAAGGAAACCTTAGTTTTTTTTTTTTTTCTGGTTGAAATTAAGCAAAAATAAATCAATGATTGAAAAAGGAAAAGGAAATAAAGGGGAGAATTTCCTTTCTTGAAAATTAAGACACTATAGAAAAGGAAACTACCAAAAAGGCAAATTAGAAAGGGTTAATGGGTAATTTCAAAATTTATTAAGAAAATCCTAATTTTTTTTACTATAAAAGAAAGAAGAGGGTTGAAACAAAAAGAGGAAAAAAATGCTAGACTAAGAAGGAGAAAGGAGGCGTGAAAGGAGCAAAGAGTGGATTGAAGAAATTGAGCAAGAGGCTAGATTTGAGGCAAAGAATTGTTCCATCTCCTTACTCTTTATCTTTATCATAATCCTTTCATTTATTATCTTATTCTTATGCTCTCTCTTTGGTCATAAAAGTTGTTCTAAAATTTGCATGTCTGTTACATTCATTTTTGCTTCCAAAATTTGTTGCATGGCTAACCTTTGCATTGTTCAATTTTGGTTGAGTGTATGAGGGTATGTTGCCCAAATTTAGCTGGGAACTTGATAATTAGAAGCTTGGAAATTATGGCTAGTTTGACCAAGGTGCAAAGAATCACCAAAGTATGGATGTCACAAGTTGGTGACAAAGCTAGTAAGATCAAATTATATAATTGATTGGAGCAATCATAATTTGTATATTCTTCAGGTCTTGCAAATAATATATGATGATGAATACGTCAATTGAACACTAATACACAATCACCTACATATGTTTATTATTTTCGCTTTAGTATTATTGTGTGAGGTCCAACACCTTTATATGTATCAATGGTTACTTACATATTTTTAGTGTTTCCTTGTGAGGTCCAAAGCCTTCATAGACACAATTGAATATTTGCTTTTCACTTTAGTGTTGTCGTGTGAGGTTCAACGCCTTCATGAGCACATAATGAGTCAATTAGTGGGGTCATGTGTGATCTTACGACTTGATAGTCATTACCCAATATTCGGCATTTGCGTTTCAAATGAATTTCAGGTTCCAATTGCCCATATCTAACCATTGTATTTCATATGAATCCATGTTTAAAAATTTACGAAGGTTTCTTTATCATTCAAAAAATAAAAATTCATATTTTCCATTGTACTTCTCAGTTAAAAGTACAAATAAATTATGCTTTTGAATAATTCAAAAAATAGAAAATAGAAAATTGAAGAGGGCAACAAAGAGAGAATACATTGATTTTGTGAATGGAAACACTAACCAAATTCCAATTTGTTTTGTTTATGAAAATCAGTTTGATTTCAACTACTTTGTTCCAATTTTTTTTTTTCAAAAAAGAATATAAAAATAAAAAAGCACCAACTAACTAACACATATTTTTAGACGAATTACATGGATTTTAATCCTTATCGTAAGGTACAAAAGCCTTAGACTTTCATTTTAGGTCAAGTATGCCCATTGTAAATATCTTTTTTTTGTTTATATTAATTTCATCCTTTTTTTTCTCTCTCTTATTTTTGTGCTTGTTTTAATGTGGGCAATTTTAACAAATTTAAGGCCATATTATTTACTTCGCTTAACTAATTTGAAGTAATTATCTTCACGAACAGGTGTTGTGGGGTGACTAACACCTTTTCTACACTCAAATAGACTCTCGATTCATTTTTAATTACACATACCAGCTTTCCATTATTATTTGGTTTTTCAAAATTTTCCTTTTAAAAATTTTAGTTGTGACTCAAATGAATTGATTTTTGCAATTAGTTTTGGAAATCAATTTCCTTTTTATTACTTTTCTCTACAATGTCAATTATGACAATCGCATAATAAAAAGATAATTTAATGTGATGACGATTGACTCATTAGAAAGACTCCATCTTATTTGTCGTACGAGCAATTGTCATTATTGCTCTTATGAAAAACTCTATAAAAATGTAACCATATTTGACTTTATCTCTAACTCTAATGCATTATGCTGGATGATCCAAATTGCTGACCAATAAACCTTTTAATTATATATTATTTTCTCTGGCTTTATACAAGTTATATTTATAATTGCTTATTAAGAAATTTAAAAAGTGATTAATTAATTCATGATTTCTTCATTAATTCCAAAGAATTTTTAATACATGCATGGAAAAAGTGTGGAATCATTGCACAAAGAGTTGAAGGAATTATCTTTACTATATTATTATCTAATTAAAACATAACAAATATATTATTTTCTAATTAGATCATGAGAGATGTATAGTTATTGTAGATAAATGTATAATTATACATTTCTCATGTTTGTATTGGTTAACCACTATACTTGTCATGTGTTAGTTAGAGGCTTCAACAATAAAGATATAAACAATTATATGCAAGTCTAATCCTATATGCTAACCTTCTCTTTACTTTAGAAGAAAATGTTTTTCCTTTTGTAAAAATTAGTTCCATTTTTGCCCAAATAGAGCGAAACAATTTTCATTTCTAATTATATTTTCTCTTACAATTATTTCGTCCACTTTCAAAGGACAACTACATTGTTTATTCATTTAAAACAAATTAAAAAAAGGAGTAAAGTGGCCTCAGTTTCGTGGGAACTTGTTATGGGGTAAGGTCATTTTCTATGATATGAATATGGATTGGAAAAATGAGGCCAGCTAACTCTTTTCCATGACTACTTGCTGATGAATGTGCAAAGTCTTTGGAAAAGAAAAGATGGATAATATTACATTTCCTGTCGTTGACCAAGTCTTTCCCATATTAACAACCACAACTTGGCATCTCATTGGAAACTTTCCATTTCCATGATTGAATCATGCTCATTGTGTTTTCTCTCTCCCTCAAGAATCTTTGACCATCGCTACATGCCGTGGGCTAAATGGCTATGAAAATTATGCTTATTCCGATGCTAATGTCCAAAGTCTTTTGGAAAGAAAAGATGGATGATATCACTGTTACTTTCGTTGACCATCGCTATCCCATAACAACGAGAACTACGCATCTCATATTATCTCTCGTGGAAGCTTTCCATGAAGTTTCTCTGCTTCAATTTCAATTGGCACTTTCTCTACGTTAATGGTGAAATAAGTAACTCAATTAACTTTTCTAACTATTCCTCAACCTGACAAAGACAAAACAAGGAAAGATGTGTCACCTGTAATTTATTTTACTCATATTATTTTTAGAGTCATCATTATCTTTTCCAATCATAACAAAATAGTTATAAAAGGCAAAAATATACTTTTGATTTTTTCACCTTCATACTTTAATTTTATTTAGTTTTAATTTAGTCCTTTAAATTTTACTTTTATCCTTTAAATTTACTCTAAGTTTTACTTTTATCATTCAACTTTATTTAGTTTTAATTTAGTCTTTTAATTTTATTTTAAGTTTCATTTCCATTTTTTAAATTTATTTTTTTTCAATTCACATAACTTTATCTTTATTTTTGTCTCATAATTTTTAAAAACTTCTTAATGATTTTTTCTCTTCTAACACCATCAAATTAAAATATTTTAGATATTTAAGCTTGTATGAATTAAGAGTTATGATTGCTTTAAAACAAATTAGATAAGGAATACCATGATGAAAAAAACAAAGATTAAGACAAATTTGGTTATTGAGTACCAATTAATCAAGTTTGTGGAAGAGTAAAACATGAATTGAACTAAAAAATAATAGTTACTACAATTCATGTAGCTTCTATATATCAATAGATAAATGGAAAAAAAAAAAATGAAATGTTAAAAAAATATTTGAGTATTTTTTGAAAACTAAGGCCAAACTAGAATAAAATAGAATTAAGAGACAAAAGTGAAATTTAAGATAAAGTCAAGGAATTAAATTGGAATTGAGTGAATTTAATGGATAAAATGAAACTTAAAAGTAAAACTAAGGAACTAAATTAGAACTAAATAAAGTTAAAGGACAAAAATAAAACTTATAATAAAATTAAATGACCAAATTAGAACTAAATGAAGTTAAAGGATGAAAATGGAATCCTAAGTAAAATTCAAGAACCAAACCAACTAATATTACACACTATTGACTCTCACTCTACTTCATGGATTATCTCTAAAACGTGCATCATATGTCTTCCGGGCACACTAGCTCTTTTTCTTGTTAGATGACCTTCAAAACTAAAAGGATTCGGAGGTATTGGTAATTTGTCCTCTTGTCCTTCCAACATTTGAACCACTACTTGCATTGATGGTCGATCCACAGCATGCCATTGGATGCACCACAGTCCCACTTTTGCCAACATTTTTGCAATTCTATCATCCCCTTCTTCCTCAATTTGAATTCTTGCATCCTGCTTTTCTTCTAAAATGTTATAAATCCATTCGGGGTAATAAATGTGGCAAGTGTTTTCATCTGTGTCCTCTGTGATTTTTCTCCCCCCAATTGTTTCAAGTAGTAGCATCCCAAAACTATATACATCTGATTTGTGAGACACATTTCCAAAGTTTCGAGAGAAGACTTCTGGTGCAATATAACCCAGAGTTCCTCTGGCAGTAGTCATTGACACTATACTTTGATCCTTAGAACATAATTTGGCCAGCCCAAAATCACATATTTTTGGAGTAAAGTCATGGTCTAGTAAAACATTATGAGGTTTGATGTCAAAATGGAGTATGCGTTGCTCACAGCCTTGATGAAGATACTCAATTCCTTTAGTTATGCCTAAAGCAATTTCATGCAATTTTTCCCAACCAACAAAGTTTTGTTGGTTGTCTGGTGAATTTATGAAATTCTGTAACGAACCATTTGGTAAGAACTCGTAAACAAGAGCTCTTCTAAAGCCATCGGCACAGAAGCCAATCAGGCGAACAATGTTAACATGATGGATTTTGCCAATTGTTCTGACTTCATTGATGAACTCTTCCCCATTTCCTTCAGAATTAGCAAGAATTTTCACAGCAACTATGAATTGGGTTGAAATCTTTCCTTTGAACACAGTACCAAAAGACCCTTGTCCTAACTTGTCAGAAAATTGATTGGTAATTCTTTTGATTTCAGCATAAGAATATCTGGTGGGCTTGAAGGCCTTATAATCTTTCAAAAACTTTTCGATTATTGCTTGGTTTTCTTTTCGTGATTTCTGAGAGCTGCAGATGTAATATATTGTAGCAATAGTCACTACTAGAAGGAGAAGTGAGCCTAGGATTGATCCTGCACATATATAACAACTCGAATGTAATTACAAATATTACAATTTGCTTTCAGGGGAAAATACTGTAACTTCAATTTGAAAGCAAAACCTGTAAGGAGTAATTTGGTTGATGAACCTGCAAAAGATATTGACATGATTGGGTCAGCTATCATAACACTTATCATATGAAGTACTCTGATGTTCCGCATGATACATGATATGTACACATTCAAATGATATTGTAAGTTTAAAATTGTGAATCATATTCATGGGCACATGATATGGTTGGTTTATGTAAACGAGAAGTTGCCATCCAGATACAGTGAAGAAGTAGTAGGTTTTGATGCAAGAGATCATATTACCTTCGTGACGATCCTCGAAACATGCAGTTTCATAATTGGTAGTACTGTTCTTGAATCCACATCTTTTTCCTTTTGTTTCGCAATCTCTACACATTGGAAGAGGCCACATCAAATGAAGAGTGATATCCTCATAAAACAAATTAGACGGGAGGGATGTAATGGTGAATATTTTGCTGCAAAATGTCAAGGGGTAATATCTGATTTCACTATCATTTGAAATGGCATATACTTTATGAATAGAGCTGCTCAGACATGGAACTTCGTTTAACGGTCTGTCTTTTTGGGATGAGCAATTGAAAAAGGTGTAGTCATAAAGATAGGTCTCTATGAACTGGAAAGGGGAGGCAGAGATACTGAGATTCTCAAGCTGCTTAGAAAGGCAGCGAGATGGATCGTATAAATCAATGGTTTGGGATCTATAATCAATACTTTTAATATAGATCTTGACAGAGCGAGGGAGCTCAAGAAGAGTAAGATTAGAGGGGGAGCACTCTAAAGCAAACCCAGGATACCCACACTCTTCTGGTTGGCGTCCTATTATCCGGAAAGGGAATCGGACAGGAAGGGATCCACAGCTCGTTTCAGGAAGTGGACAGCTCTTCCAGCTTCCCACATGCTCTGCATACCCAACAATTAGCAACAACCATATGCACAAGTAGGAGTTCACCATTGAAGTTTCCATATCTCCAGTACCTCCCTCTGCAACTTAGCTAGATTATAACTCAGAGCTCTAACATCAACGAAGACCTTCGGAAATTTTCAAAGCAAGGGTTGCTTCCCCATAATTTCCTCATTTGACGAACCTGCTTACGTGTCAAGAATATTTTATAGATATTTCCTTCGTTAGTTTACAGTCCTGCCAATTGTTATTGGTAACCTGTCAACATAGTACAAGTCATTATTCCCTATCTGGCCCCGCTGCTCTCTCCTCTCCATGAAGATAAGCATGTCTTCCTCAGCTCAACTGCTACTGGTTGCCCTGTTTCTGATAACGGTACCTTACAAAACTTGCAGGGCAACAGATGGTGAGCAGTGTTCCGGTTCATGTGGGGATCACCGGGTTAGCTACCCTTTTCGGCTAAAAGAATATGCAGAGGAGTGTGGTGACCAGAGGTACAATCTATCTTGCGAGTACAACCGATTGGTACTGTATTGGCAATCTGGAAGATACCATGTTCTGCACATCAATTATGAGAATTACACAATCCGAGTGAGGGATGCCAATGTTGCGGAGCTCTATTACTCCTCCCTGCCTCGGGATCCTCTAACCGACTTCAACTTTAGCGGCCCGAATCCATATACCACCACCATTGAGAGACGCTTACAGTATGAATCTGGATGGAGTGAAGATCTATTGACAAAGTTGATGACATACGTAAGGTGTAAAGATAGAGTGGACTCCTCTGAGCTCTTTGACACAGCCGCTTGCATCAAACCTTCAAATGGGTCAGCAGGTTCTTCTTCCTCGTCGTATTTGTATGCCAACGTTGGCAGCAAATTTCTGTCGGATTTGGGGTTAGAGGACGGTTGTGGTATAGAGCTGATGTATATGACATCGTGGCCTGCAGCTCTGAACAAGCACAGCGGCAACTATTCCTGCACAGACTTCCACAATATGCTTCTTTATGGTTTTGAGCTTTCATGGTTGAACAGTCATTGCCTCATGCACCATCTGGGATATAATGGTTATTTTGATGATCACAATACGCCTCGTTGTTACGGAGGTAAGTACATTAAATCTGGTTATCACAGCATTGTCTGACTGGAGCATCTGCTAAAAGTTTAATTTTTTCTTTTATCAAAAAAAATAAACCTAGATGTTATGTGTATTGCATTTTAAAATATAGAATGAGAATGATAGAAATGGAGAAGCCTCAGTAAGATGAAAAAATAGTATAGACGTAATAGCGTAAGAGACGTCTGTCTACAATTTAGAAAATAAAACAGAGGAGTTTTTTTTTTTTTTTTGGCCGGAATAGATTCTTTCATTCAGTCAAACAACACCATACAGCACACCAGCAACAAAACTCAACACACAAAAATTGACCCCTTCCCTCTATTATGCAGAAACCAAACAACTACTACCAAAACCACAACTAAAAAAACGAAAAGAAAAGAATAACCATCAGAAACAGGGAAATCAACGAACTATCACATGACCAATGCCCATTACAGGAAAAGCTTCATCTTTCACCTTCTTCCGGTCCAAATTTAAATAGTAAAAAAAATTTCTAAGTTTATTAGACGTAAAATTTTAATTCTGTTAAATTATCACTTATATTCCTTGACAATATTTTGTTTAACTCTTCTGCTCTAAATATTCATCTATCACTTTTGTCGTAACTTATTTTAATTTAATTTAATTTTTTTATTTTTATCAATTTTTTACCAATTTAAACTCATCCAATTTGTATTTTTTTTTAAATTGACAAAAAATTAATGAAAAAATAATGAAAAATATTCAAATTGTGAATGGTCTATTTTGTTTTTTCTTATATTCTGTCTCCAATTCTGCTTTGCTTTCTCTTTTTCTTTTTATGTATTCATCAAATGTACATAATATGTTAATGAAGCATATTAGTGATATTATTTGAAGTATAGAGTTTAGATGCTGAGTTTTACCTAACATTTTATCTAAATGATGCAGCTCCACGTCTTGAAGCAGTTCTTTTTCTGGATATCCGTTGGTGCATTGAGTGTAAGGGTTCTCATTAAAACTTCCAACTTTTTGGTCTGTCATATAGTGATAGTTGATTGTGTCCATGGCAAAAACACAATCTACCACATTCACTGTCATACCAAAGAAGTTTGGTTGTGTTTAAAATACCAAATTCTTTTCATTATTAACGGCCTTAACAGAGCATCACATGCACCGAGTTTAATATACAAGTGCTTAAACACATAAAAAAATCTATATTTTTCAAAATGAATTGTAAATAGAAAATTATATATTAATTCTTTATATTTAAAAATTAAATGATCATAAATGGTAATTATTTAATTTAAATTTTTAATTGATTAATTACCTTTTATAATTATTAAACCATTGGAGTTTAGACTTCGGTCATCTAATTCTTATTTACAATTAGTTTAATTGTCGAATAACAAATAACAACTATAATTAGTTTACATTTAACATGTTTCACCTAGTTCATTCCCAATTTGAGAACAGCATTGCAAACTAAATTTGAACAAGCCCTGTCTAGTGTCTACTCTGGAAGCATCTCGTTCTCATAAGAAAATCCAGTTGTAGATTTTGAAAATTATTATCAATTGGACTCCTATAGAAGCATAAACTTTAAAGAGCTTTGCATAACAAGAAAAAGTTTGAAGAGCTTGATGTGAGAGAAAAGATGGGCAGAGTAAGAGAACAAAGATGTCGACAAATTATTAGACCATAATAACAAACAAAATTCTCTTCTTTGCTACGCCTGTGTTAATCTTTCCTTCTCATTCATTATTGTCTTCTTCTTCTCTAGTAATGAGCTTTTAACATGGTGCTATTCAATTTGACGCTATTTTCTCTTTATAGACTGATGTCACTTTCTTTCCCTCTGTTTTCCAGTCATTGCGTATTATAGCGCCAACATATTGGGTAAGCCATTGCCTTTGACACCTTTGTCTAATTTTTTAAGTATGAGGGTGGACAAAAGCAATAAACAGGCCATACAATATAAATGCAAAATTAGTTTGAGTTACAAAGCATATCCTAACTATTTGTATCTGACATCTAAATTTCCATGACAGTTCTACTTACTCTTGTCAAATGTGTTATTGGAAGTCCAATGGTCATCGTGTTTTTGATCTATAAATGGCGACGAAGGCATTTATCAATGTACGACAACATTGAAGAATTTTTGCAAAGCGACAACAACATCATGCCTATAAGGTACTCATACAAACACATCAAGAAGATGACTAAAGGGTTCAAAATTAAACTTGGCAAAGGAGGCTACGGCTCTGTGTTCAAAGGACAACTTCGAAGCGGCCGTCTTGTGGCTATCAAGATGTTGGATAAAACTAAAGCGAATGGTCAAGAATTCATCAACGAAGTTGCTACACTTGGGAGAATCCACCATGTTAATGTGGTGCAGCTCATTGGATATTGTGTTGACGGGTCAAAGCGTGCTCTTGTATACGAGTTCATGCAAAATGGGTCTCTTGACAAATACATTCACGCACAACAAGCCAATGACCATTCCTTGAATTGTCAACAATTGTATGCCATTTCTCTTGGAGTAGCTCGTGGTATTGAATATTTACATAAAGGGTGCAACATGCAAATTTTGCACTTTGATATAAAGCCACACAACATCCTTCTTGATGACAACTTCAATCCAAAGGTTTCTGATTTTGGACTTGCAAAACTTTATTCTACAAATAATAGCATTGTGTCCCTAACAGCAGCAAGAGGAACCATAGGATATATGGCTCCTGAGCTCTTCTATAGAAATGTGGGTGGGATTTCCCACAAAGCTGACGTTTATAGTTTTGGGATGCTATTAATGGAGATGGCTGGTAGAAGAAAGAATCTGAATGCATTGGCCGAGCATTCAAGCCAACTTTACTTCCCCTTTTGGGTTTACGATCAGTTAAACGAAGGAAAGGAAATTAACATTATAAATGCCACAGATGAGGAAATGAAATTGGCTAGAAAAATGATGATTGTAGGACTATGGTGCATACAGACAAAGCCCAGTGATCGTCCCTCAATGAATAAAGTTGTAGAAATGCTCAAAGGAGAAGAAGACTTGGAAATGCCTGAGAAGCCTTACCTATATGCACAAGATTCACCTGCATTGGATATTAGAGATCGTACAAGTTCAACATGGTCATCCTCTGATCCATCTGTAGGTGATTCTAAGGAGTCAATCTCACTTTTAGATCAAGAGGAAATTAGATCAGTATAACATAGTAGATATATGCTAAAAGCAATTGATCTTGATATAAATTTTTATAACGAGAAATAAGACTCTTTGCATTTGTCTTTCTTTTAATATATGAGATTCCTTGTTTCATTTTACTTAATATATGTATAAGCTTTATTTTCTTAAAATTGGACTCTTCGTAACAAAATATACCGAGTAAGGGACTAATGGCGGCAACTTTCCTTGGTTGAACTTTTTATAACGAGTGCAATTAATATAGCACAACATCAAGAAGAGAGATGGCCTAATTTATCTTTGCGCTGCTTTTAAAATGTCCATTTAAAATTTTAGGATTCTTTATGAAGTGAGTAGTACTAGCGTGGTTGTTAAGAGTTTGAGAGAGAATACGTTTTCTTTTCCTGGAAAGGGAGAAGAGTAGGAATTTGAACCATAACTATGAAACACAAAATTTTCTCCCGCTACTTCGCTTGTGTCGGTTGAATTCATGTCTGAATTTTGAATGTGAACGAACTTTGGAAAACGGCAAATTAAAAATACTCAACTATCCTTTTTGTTGTTGCATTTCTCTTTACTAAGTGCTTTCTGGATCTCCTCACTTTAAAACAAAATAAATAAATAAATAAACTACTTCCTAGAGTACTAAAAACGAACTATATGTTCCTACAAATGTCACTTGGTAAATCTTCTAGATTAATTTAAACCAGATTTTGCCTTAGAAGAAGTTAATCAAAATACAGTCACTGACATATTAAAAGGAAAACCTACCAACCAAAATTGTCCGGGCCGGCTTATGACTCTCCCCCTACTTCATGGATTATTTCTAAAACTTGGGTCAATTGCCTGGAGGCACAATTGCAGTTTTTTAAATAAGGCAAACGGATTAGTAGCTATTGCTAATTTGTCACCTTCTCCATCCAATATCTGAACTGTCACTTGATTGATTCATTTCAGATTCAGATTGTCTATAATTTGATTGCGCAATTAGAGAGATAGACAAAATACAAATGGAAAGAATTAAAAAATTCAGCTTCTAACATTAAAAGTTGCTTCTAACATTAGAAGTTGAATTTTGTCTCTCTCATCCAAAACAAGACATGGAACATTGGATCTAAATCGGATGACTCACACAGCATGCCATTGGATGCATTACAATCTCACCATTTCTATTTTTTTATTTTGCAATTTTAGCAACCCTTTCTTCCTCAATTTGAAATCTTATAAGTCTTGTATTTCTTCAGAAAAATTATAAATCCATTCTGGGGCTGTACAAGTGACTAGCATTCTCCTCTATGCGCCCCATGATCTTCCTACTCTCTATTGTTTCTAGCAGCAATATCCCAAAACTATAGACATCTTATTTGTAAGATGCATTTCCAGAGTTTATGGAGAAGAATTCTGGAGCAATGAAGCCCATAGTTTCTCTGGTTACGGTTATTGACATTATGCATTGATCCTTGGAACACAATCTTGCAGCTTTTTCTGTCCAAGAAAGTTTTGCCTATTGTAATGAATTTATGAAATCATGAAAGAAACTATTTGGTAAGAACTTGTAACTAAGAGCTCTTACGACACAAAAGTCAACAAGGCGAACAATATTAACATGATGATTTTGCCCATAGTTCAAGTCTTCCCTATTTCCTTGGGAATTAGAGAGCATTTTTACAGCAATTGTATTTTGTTTTCAAATGTTTTCTTTGTGCCCCTTAAGCCCCCTCTCCTTTACGTTTCCTATCCTCAAAATGATTGGTAATTCTCTTCCAGTGTATGAGTATTTTGTTGGGCTTTAAAACTTTGTAATCTTTCAAAAGTTTTTCAATTATTGCTAGATTTTTCTTTCATTGATCTGTTAAAGCTGTAGATGCAATAAACTGTAACAGCAGTCACTTGCAGAAGAAGTAAGCCTAGAATTGATCCTGCATGTACTTAAACTCCAATTAATTGCAAATACAATTTGCCTTAAAGGAAAATACTAGGACTCCAGTTTGAAAGTCAATCTGTTACTATTAATCTTGTTGATGAATCAACAAAAGATATTAACTTGAATGAGCAGATAAGTATGTTTCTGTAAGTTTTCATATGTTTTTGTATGTTTAAAAGTGATAAGTATAATCCTAGACATTATATGGTACGTTCATGTAAATGAGAAGTTGCCTATAGTAAAAGAGTTAATTTGAAGAAAAAGATTCATGTTACCCATGTGAGGATCGCGGAAACATATAGTTCCATAACTAGTATTACAGTTCTTGAATCAGCATCTTATTCCTTTTGATTTGCAACATTATTTACACGTTGGATGAGACCACATCAAATGAAGAATGATTGTTATCCTCACTAAGAAACTCATCACTCATATGAGAAGGAAGAAATGTTAAATAATTTGCTGCAAAAGATACATACGGGATTTGTAATCAGTATTGATAACATTGAGCTTCGTTGAACGAACTAGGGAGCATACAAGCATACAATCAGTATTTGTCATCAAATAATGATGTCTTCCATTTCCATGAAGCTTCATAGCTTGAATTTCATTTCATTCTCTCTTTGTGATAACGGAATCATATGCAATTCATTCTATTACTCTGTTTCTCTGTTTCAATATTAATTCTATATTTATAATTTACCTGCTGGGAAGCATAACCAAGGACAAAAGCAGATAAAGATGTGTCATCCATACACCAGATACATAAATACATATATATATATATATATATATATATATATATATACTCATATACTCATAGTTTTTATACTTTATTTTTTTCCCTCACAAATTGAATTCTGTATTAATAAATATATTGACCTTGTCTACCCTTTTTTTTTTTTTCGCTTTCTTTATTTTTCTCACACAAAGTGGTAAAAGTACAAATCTGTATATTAAGGGTTCAGATACATTTTTCTTGTTGGACTTGAGAATTTCCAATAAACAATCAAGTTTAAACCAAATTGAGCTTCCATTTCCCAAAAAGGCAACAGAGTAAGTACACAATAGATCCTACAACTCTTGCAGCACACTATATTATATAAGATAAAAACTTACCTTTGATAATATTATTATTTTACTTCAATGTTTTAGAAAAAAAAAAACTAATTACACTCATTCATGAATCACTTCTAACTCCAGATTTCTAGGTCTTACCTAAATATTTGTACTTAAATTAATGAAAGATGTTGAATCAAATGGACTAGGGGGAACCGTTAGCTTATCTCCATCTCCTTCCAGCATTTGTACAACAGTCGATGGACGGTCCATTGGATGCACCAAAGTCCCACAATTGCTAGCTTTTTGGCAATTTTATTATCTCCTTCATCCTCAACATGGATATACTTGTCTCCTTCAAGCAAATTATGGACCCATTCTGGATATAGAATTTGACAAGTTTCCTCGTCTGACATGTCTATGTTTTTCTTTCCTCCAACAATTTCTAGCAACAACATTCCAAAACTATAGATGTCAGATTTATATGACACATTTTCAAAGTTTCTTGAAAAAACTTCAGGTGCTATCTAGCCCATGGTTCCCTGGCTGCAGTGATTGACACAATACTCTGATTATTAGAATACAATTTAGTCAAGCCAAAATCAGTAATTTTCGGAATGAAGCTTTCATCTAGTAACACATTTTGAGGATTAATGTCAAAGTGAAGAATTCGATTATCACAACCATGGTGGAGATACTCAATCCCCTTAGCTATGCCAAGCGCAATTTGTTGCAGCCTTTCCCAGCCAAGGAAATTCTCCTTGTCTGGTGGGCCTATGTACTTTTGCAATGAACCATTTGGAAAGAAATCATAGACAAGAGCACGGTGAAATCCATCAGCACAAAAACCAAGCATGCGAGCCACATTGACGTGATGGATTTTTGCCATGGTTCGTACTTCATTAATGAACTCTGTCATATCTCCGTCTGCGTTATTGAGCATCTTCACAGCAACTAAAATTTCATTAGAGAGCTTACCCTTGAACACTGCTCCATGAGCTCCTTCACCTAACTTGTCCTTGAAATGATCTGTGATTCTATAAATATCAGCATAAGCGAATCTAGTTGGCTTGAGCGCCCTGTAATCCTGCAAAAAGTTTCTAGTCTTGCCTGGTCCTCTCCTTTGATTCTAAAATAGCAATAGATTTTAAAAAATGCCACGAGAAGCAGCACTAGAACAACTGAACCAACAGATACACCTGCACATTGATCATTCATTCTCTTTCAGAAATTTTCAAAACATGGGAAAGGAGAAAACTCAAAAAGAAAGAAAAGAAGAGGGAAGTGATCTCACCCATAGCAGCATAACCTATCTCACTAATAGGTTTGGGTGGGTGGTCATAACATTGGATAGCATCTTCAGCACCATTGTTGTCCAGTTGACATAATTTGCGTTTGGCTTCACACTCACTACAATCTGGTTTGGACCACTACAAACCCAAATCATTTCTCTGTAGGCCATCAGTATCATGGAAGTTTGATGGAACTGTGTCGAACATCTTGGTGCATGATATTAGGCCGGAATCAAGGAGTGTGCCCGAGTCAGCAGCGTTTATGGGGCATGAGAACTTATTTGGTGGACAGTTAAAGTAAGAAATTACAGATGATTCTTGTTGAAACGATACAAATTGAAAAGTAGAAATTGAAGAATGGTTGAGCATTAGAAATTGTCTGGGAAGGCAATTTTCTGGGTCAGATATGGACACATACCGATTTATGTAATCAATATAATTAACCTGGAATTTGATTGGAACTGGAAACGCAGGAAGCTCAAGCAGCGTGTAATGTTCATGACAAGTAAGATCAAACCCAGGATAGCCACAAGATTCAGGGTAATGTGCTTAAGTCGGAAGGGAAATCGAATTGGTTGGCCATGACGTCCTCATCTTGATTCCCTGCACTCATTAGTGTGGCACAATCCCATGTTCGTAAGTTGAAGCAATACCGTGATCATCAGCAACAACCAGCAAGATTCAGGATAACACATTGTCGTAGGAGAGTTAGAATATCTTATAATATTTACGTTTAACTTAAATATTATATATTATATAATATCTATTAAATAAGAGTAAAATAATAATTATAAAAAATACTATTAAACCCTAATCTTAGCTAACTTTTATAAAAGGGTTAGATTATTATATAATAAATGACAGAGTTACAAAGGAGAACAGTCTATAGAGACTTTATACGTTATGAGAAGAATACCTACGAGTCGAAATTCGAGAAGGAATTTAGGCTGTGAAAATCTAAGATAGGCCTAATACATTATAGGTATCTCATACGTTAATGGTTTCAGCCAGAGTCCGATTAACTTTCACAATCAGGAGAAATATGTAAATTTTTTAAACCTAAATTAAATTATGAATGTGTTCTTTATTTAATTTCTTTATTGGTATTAGAGCCATTTGGTTGGTTTCTTGATCACTTATATAATTTTATTGGGGTTTGAGTTATTTGGGGCTCTTTTAATTAAGGTTTATATGTTTTTTTTATTGAGAATTTTTTTTTGAAAATTCTTCTCTGCTTTTTGTTTCACCTTTTTGCTTCACACAACCTCCTCACTCTGCCTCTCTTCACTCTCATCACTACCGTCGATGACAATGGTCGTTGACAATGCCTTAATAGTGGGAAACTGCCATCGAACTAGAGAGAGAGAGAGAGAGAGATCTCTCTCTATCTTATCATCAACAATAGTGGCTGACGGTGATGTTGCACACTTATTGCCAACAAGGAGGCATATGAAGAGCTTGAAGAGGAGCTCCTAAAATGCGTCCTCCAAGATGCTTGTACCAATAGCTTTTGTTGCTGCACTCAATGCCAGCCACCTCGCCGGCAGATGTAGTGTCACGGCATCCATGAGTAGGTAGCTAGCAGTCAACAGTGGTGAGTAACAATAAGAGCAGCAACGGAGACAGAGGGAGAAAAAGGAAGAAGAAGAAGGGAGGAGAAAGAGAGGGATTAGGGTCTCTAATTTTTTTATTTACAATTTTTTTGAAAATATTAAAAAAAATAAATTTGAAACCTTAATTTTTTATGAAGCCCTAAATTTATTTTTTAAGCTTATTGGGCTTGTTTAGAGATCTGGGTTTTTTTTTATTATTATTTTAAGGAGCTTATTTTGGGCCTTTAAAATTCTGAAACAACATGGGTCTTTAAAGAGTTTTTCCCTTTTACCATTTGTTTTTTTAAAAAATTTTGGGCCCTATATTCTTAGAAGAATAATTTTTTTTTGTTGGTTTCTTCATTTTTTTTTTTTGGAAAGAAGAGTTAGACTTTATTTTTTTAATTGGGCATGGTATATGCCTATCCAAAATAATACTTAAAGGTCTAATTCATAAAACCCCTAATTAATGAACATTTAGACATGTTCAAAAATGTAATTGTGTATTTATATTTTAGCCCCAAATAAAAGTAATTAATTTTTTGTGAAAAATTAATTTTTTTATATCCCAATAAATTTCAATAAAGTAATTTATGATTACTTGTCATTATGTTAAATTAGTTTAACATTTTTTTTATTAAATTATTTGTCAGTTTTCTTCCTATAGAAAATTTAGAAATATAATGTTAATTAGCTTAACATTATGTATTTAATTTATTTATGTGTTAATTTGTTTAACATGTAACAAATTTATTTGTTAAAAAATTAATTGCATATTTTAAATATGTTGATTAGTTTAACATGTTTATTAATGAATGTTAATTAATTTAGCATTACATATTTGATTTATTAATGTGTTAATTAGTTTAACACATTAGTTAACAAATGTTAATTTGTTTAACATTTGAAAAATCATTATTTACAATTTGTTTGTAGCATGATTAGAACACTTAGTTGTGTTTTGATTTCATTGATTTACACTTTGTATACAACCTTAGGACGATGATTGACACATTGTGCTATTTCGACTCTGGGTTATGCATATATTAATTAGCTTAATCATATGATACTTAGTGTCATAATTTGTAAGCATTGTGAACATTAAATCTTGTGTTTTTTTTTTAATAATATGATCCTGATTCATGTCTGTCTTTCTTTTTATATAAAGAATGACTACAACTTCTAAAAATATTGTTGCTGAGCTTAACAAAGAGTTTAAGATTGGCCAATATGACCAAGTCTAGCATGTCATATATTTACATTGTGATTATAACCATGCATAAAGGCAAACATAGAAAAACTAACATTATTATTAATGTAAGATTCGTCATCCAAATCCATAGAAATAAAACCTCTAGTTACATAACCAAAACCATAAAAAACTAAGGGATAACTCAATTTAGCACAATTGTCATGGAAATACAAATCATAACCTAACCTAAGTAAAACTAAAACTGAAATAACATTCCGACGAATTTGAGGTGCATAAAGGACATAATGTAAGATTAGGTCTCGACCACCATGCAAGACTAACTTACATATTCTGATCCCTTTGATAGCAACCGTAGTGTTTTGAAACCTTAGGGATGTGCTGCCTATACACATGATTCCTCTCATAAGTATGGCAAATTGGGCCCAAGAGGAAAAAAAGTATATTTATTAGATACTCAGAAACCTTAAAGGATATCTGTTTATAGGTCAACCAAATAGTGGGAGCGTGACTAAATTCAAATCTTGAGATATCACATTTTTAGAGAATGAATATCCTAAGAAGGGTAAGGTAGGTCAAGACCTATCCTTATTTGAGATAAAAGATCTGAATGCACTAGGACCACTTCATTTGAGTAGAGGATTATAGCAGATGATGAATTTGTTTCTCATCAGTAAACTTTTCCATCATTAGATGCGAATAAAAGTGTTTCTAAGCCAGTTGCTCCAAGTAGGAGTGAGACTACCGTTATTGATCCAAATGGGAGCAATATTGAACCAAATCGGAACAATGAAGCAAGATTCTCTGAATCACAACTAAGACGTGGTTCACGTAAAAAAACTTCTTGTCGACGATATGAGATTAAAGGTGGCAAACTCTTTACAATGCTCCTAAAAAATGAAGATGAACTAAGAAATCTGAAAGAGACTCTCTTATCCCTTTCTAAAGATAAATGGACTAAAGCTATGGAAGAGGAAATGGAGTCTACGAGAGTCAACAATGTTTGAGAACTTGTTGATCTTCTATATGGACGCAAGGCTATTAGGAACAAGTTGGTTCTCAAAATCAAGAAAAAAGTTGATGACACAATTGAAAAATTTAAGGCTCGACTAGTAGTAAAAGGGTATACAAAGTAAGAAAGAATTGACCATAAGGAGGCTTTTTCTCCTGGTATATGATTTACCTCTTTTTGCTTACTTCTAGCTATAATGGCTTGTTTAGATCTTGAATTACATTAGATGAATGTAAAAACTGTCTTTCTCAATGGAGAATTAAATGAAGAAGTTTATATGGAACAACCTGAGGGTTTCATTAAAGAGGGTCAAGAAGAAAAAGTTTATAGACTTTTAAAGTCTATATATGGCCTTAAACAATCTTCAAGGTAGTGGTATATTTGTTTTCACCATATAGTCTTCTATAGTGGTTTCATTATGATGAGTGAAAATAATTGTGTATATACCAAAAGATCTAAGAACAAGTATGTGATTATGACATTATATATTGATGACGTACTCATAGTTGGAAATGATATGGAGTTTATCAATAAGGTAATGACATGGTTGTCATCTCGCTTTGAGATGAAGGATATGAGTGAAGTTGCATACATTCTTGGAATTAAGATTTCAAAAAATTGTTCTAAGAAACTCTTGTATCTCTCACAAGAAAATTACATAAAAAAGGTTTTGGAATGTTTTAGTATGAAAAGTATATGAGCTGAACTCCACAGAAGAATGTAGTCGGTTGTCTAATGTATGCTATGATGTGTACTAGACCTGATATCTGTCAAGCAGTTGTCTTGGTGAGTAGATATCAAACTGACATAGGTCCTAAACATTGAGAAGCTATAAAAAGGATCTTAAGATATTTGAAGGAAACTGGTGATTATGCACTCTGCTATTAAGGCAACAGAGATCTGCAATTGGTAGGATACACTGTTTCTGATCATGGAGGGGACTTTAATGAGTGAAAGTCTACCTTATGATACATTTTCTTACTCAATGATGGTGCCATATCATGGAGTAGTAAGAAACAATCCTATGTATCCTTGTCCATAATGAAGGTAGTGTTCGTGGCCCTTTCTTTAGCAGCTTATGAGGCTGTTTGGTTGAAGAAGTTCTTGGATCATTTATTATGCAAAGTAGAAAACATTGGACTAGTGTTAGTGAACTGTGACAGTGAGGTTGCGATTGCATACAACAAGGATTCAAAGTATCATTGCAAAACCAAACACATATTTGGTACCAAGTATCACTATGTGAAGGACATGGTTGCACGCAAGACTATGAATGTGAAGTATGTATCTACACATGAGATGCTGGCAAATCTGCTAACCAAGCCTATTTCTAGAGATGTGTCTGAGAGACACGTTAGGTTTTTAGGATTGTGTAGAATTTAGCATACTTCATTTGTATTTTTAATTTTTTCCTATTGTTCACAAATAGAGATATTTTGATATTCTTCGATAATCAATAAAGTTTGATTTCCATGCTTACATATCTTTATTTGAATGTTGTTTACATTCTTATTTATTGATAAGTATGTCAAGTAGGCGAAAGAGTTTGTCTTCTCACACAGATAACTGTCTCAGTGTCTTGACATTGGAGATGAGACAAGATTTTAAGAGAAATTATCAGGAGCCTAATTTGATAGCAACTACACTTAAAATCATTTAAGTCGCCTGATTGATGACATAGGGTCATTATAATTGATTTGATGAAATAAGTTCATCATTTTTAATCTACCTTAGTTGTCAGATGTGAATTCAAGACATTGTATAAATCAAAGAACTCAATTTTAGACTTGTGGTATCTAAAATATCATTTGTACAACATTATTTGTGAAATAGACATACACTCCATGGGAAAAGGAGGAGTGTTGTAACACATGTTTCATATCATGTGTGCAAATGTTGACCATATGAGTTAATATGAGTGCGATCTCAACTCATGATGGTGTGAGACCATTCAGCTTTTACGCTAGCTCTATATTTATGCCCTTGGACTTTGATCAGGTGCTCAAGATGCAGCTTCGTGTTTGCTATCTTAGCATGTTGCCTAAGGATTATGTGTAATGATTCAGTCTAGCGGGACATATCTAGAAAAGGTAGTTAAGTCTACGTTATACGATCATGAGAAGAGGAAGATCATAAAGAGAATCTTATTATTCTGTATTCACCGGTATACCAGTTATGACTTGTGTGTCATGATTGTGAATACATGATATTATGATAGATGAGATTATTAAGAGATATCTGAATGTAATTCTTATGATCTAGGGTATATGCATACTTTATGATCTATATGCAAGTGTCATTTCAACGAGAGGCTATAAATTCATAACTGATTAATAACATTGATGCTCTTATAGTATGTTGGTCGCATAGCTTACTTTTCTTGTATGAACGATTATAAATTATAAAAAGAAAGTGTTCTCTTGATTTACCGAGAATATGTTTATTGGGTTTAAAGCGTATAAGCACTCCTATTATGTGTGAGTGGGAGATGTTAGAATATCATATAATATATAGAGTTTAAATCTGTTAAGATATTATATAGTGTCTACCCATAAGGGATGTTTATTAAATAAGGGTAAAATAATAATTACAGCAATTATTACTAAACTCTAACTCTTGCTAACCTTTATAAAAGAGCTAAACTATTACATGACAGATGACAAAGATACAAAAGAGAATAGTTTATAAAGACTTGAAACACTCTGAAAGAAATACCTGTGAGTATTTTGTAGTCGAAATTCGAGAGAAGATTTAGGCTATGAAAACTTGAGATACACCTAACACATTGTGGGTATTTCATACGATTAATAATCTTAGCTAGATTTTAATTAGCTTTCACAATTAAGAGAAGTATGAAAAACTCCTAACTTGAATTAAATTATGAATGTATTTTTTATTTAATTCTTCTAAGGAGGAACAAGGAAACTGTTTACTTTATGCTTTAATTTGTGCGTTCTAACGAGGCTTTTCTGGAACTCCTGTGCTCTGTAGCATTCAAATGGCCAGTCAACCAGACATAAAATTCTACAATTAAAAGTCATGGGTTTGACTGAGACCAAAGACTTACAAGTGAAAAGGAGAAATCAAAATTATAGACGGCAACCTTCTCCATCAATAATTGTATTCCTCTGGGTAGTCCTTGCAGCTTGGGAGATCAGAAAAATGGTTTCAACCACCATGTGTGAAGCCAAAGCTTTGTATTTCTTCTTCATCCCTTTTGCCTTGCAAACATGTACTGCAAAGCAACACCGATACTGTGCTCCTTCTTCCTGCGGCAAACTCCCCAACATAAGCTATCCATTTCGATTAAAACAAGACCCGGACAAGTGTGGCGAGCGCAGATATGAGTTAGATTGTGTCAACAACGTTGCTGTCTTACATTTGAACCATGCGGAATACCATGTGTAAGCAATCAACTCCAATAATTACACAATCCGACTCGTTGATCCCGGCATTCAATAGGCTAATTGCTCCTCCATGCCTCGTTACGTTTTGTTTCATTCCAATTTCAGCGATTTCTCCCCCGCCTCTGACTTGGATTTTTACTTCAACGATCAACAGGTGGATTCATATCAACCCACTCAAGCCACAGATTACAACGGCTGGGGGCATTCGTGGTTCCTCTTATTCGACCCAATAATTTACTTGAAGTGTGCATATACTGTGAGGGATGGTTCTCATGCGGATACCACATCGTGCCTTGATTATTCGAACACGTACGCTATTGTTGGGGACATAGATCTAGCGAGTTGGAGGCCTAGTTGTCATGCGAAGGCAGTGTCTCCTACTTCCTGGACAAGGCCTGCAGTAACTGACCTTGCTAATGTTGATGCCAATCCTATTGCAAATGTTTCATACATTGATATTCATAGGCAACTAGTCTATGGATTTGAGCTTTCCTGGATGCAGTTTGTTTGCCATTCTGATTGCGGGTCCATGTCTTGCTACTTCAACTATACTGTTGAAGCCATTCAGTGTTACAATGACACTCACTGTTACTATATCAATGGAGGGGCCCACTCCTGCTGTAAGAAGAAATCAAAATTGTTGCCAATGAGCACCATTCTTTTCCATGGCTTGTTTTGATCAATTTCGAGCATTTGTAACCTAAGAAATCTCTTGTTATCTTTAGATGCTGTAGGAATTTTGGTAAGGATCGGCATTTATACCAAAGGTATATAATCTTATCTTTCTATTATCAAATTCTTACGCGATCCTGTTTGCTTTTCAATTTTTTTACCCTCTTGTTATCATATTAATTTGAGTTAGATCCTTTAGTATAGAGATAAAGCATGTTACAAATAGGAGAAGAAGCCTATATAGCATGTTTGTGCATGTATTATTATTGGCCCATTTGGTTGCTAATGGGAGACATTCTCGTTTTTATGTTTGTTTGACAGATTGAATCATCATCTCATTCCTTAAAGAATTTGCTCTCCCTCATACAAAGGAGAGTTCTCTCCCTAATTAAAGCTATGAAATAAGATTGGTCTTCTGAAATGAAAATATGCTTGATAAAAGTGTTCTTATTTATAATAATTTTTGAATAAAAATACTCATATGATACATCAAAACCCTAATTTATTATTATTTTAGTATTATTATTTATTATCAAATTATTTATTATTATTAATTTATTAAATATATATTAATATATAATTATATTATTAATTAATAATTTAAAGACCTTTTTTTTTTAGTTTTATGATAAAGGATAATATAGTAAAATATGCACATTATTTAATTGATTCTCATGTGTAATCTACTGACCAAACAAAGTAAAGGAAAACATGTTCATTCTCATTCTTTTCCAACTAAACAACATTTTAACATTTCCATTCTCACCCTCATTCCTATTCCCATTCTCATTCCCATTATATTAATTCTAACAATTAAACGAGTCCTAAATATTATCTATTTATTCCGCGCGTATTAATTTGACCTCATTTTTTCTTTAATAATAAACTAATAATCTTTTGAATACATAGATATTAGCTACCTCTATCAATTCTATGATATAACTTGACTTTATACAACTTTCTTGCAGCTTCTTTTTCCGGCATTTTAACTGGTAAGATCTTGACTCTTTTATACCTTTTATAAGATTAAATATACGCAGCTTCTCTTGACTGTTTCATTGATATACCCTACACAGGACTATACTGGTTAATTACATTTCGTGGCATGCATAATGACAACGCAAATGCAATTAACAGAGCAGTAGTGGTCGGATATTATGGCCTACCATCATTTGTGGCAGCAAGGTTTCTGTTTGTTCTGATTGTCATATTGATTCATAAATGGCGGAGAAGACATTTATCAGTTTATGATAATATTGAAAACTTGCATGATTACGAACTTATGCCCATAAGGTACTCTTACAAAGAAATCAAGAAGATGACCTGCAATTTCAAGACCAAATTGGGTCAAGGTGGTTTCGGCTCTGTGTACAAGGGGAAGTTGCGTAGTGGGCCTTATGAAGCCATAAAGATGTTGGGTAAAGCTGAAACTAATGGGCAAGAGTTTATCAGTGAAGTGGCAACCATTGGAAGGATTCACCATGTGAATGTGGTTCGGCTTATTGGATATTGTGTTGAAGGGTCCAAACGTGCTCTTGTTTATGAGTATATGTCTAATTGCTCTCTTGATAAATATATTTTCTTGAAAGAAGGAGACATCTCTTTAAGTTGTGAGAAAACATATGAAATATCTCTTGCAGTGGCCCGTGGAATAGCTTATCTTCATGAGGGTTGTCATATCCAAATTTTGCATTTTGATATTAAGCCTCACAACATTCTTCTTGATGAAAATTTCATTCCTAAAATTTCAGATTTTGAACTTGCAATGCTTTATCCAACGAATGATGGTATTGTCACTTTGACTGCTGCAAGAGGAACACTTGGTTATATGGCTCCAGAATTGTTTTACAAGAATATTGGAGGAATCTCTTATAAAGCTGATGTTTACAGCTTTGGGATGCTTTTGATGGAAATGGCAGGTAGGAGGAGAAATTCAAAGCCAAATGCAGAGCATTCAAGCCAAGCTTACTTTCCCTTTTGGATTTATGATCAATTTAGTGAAGAGAAAGATATGGAATATGAAGGTGTTACAGAGGATGAAAAAGACTTGGCAAAGAAGATGTTCATAACTGCACTGTGCTGTATACAATTAAAGCCTCATGATCATCCATCAATGAACAAAGTGGTAAAGATGCTTGAAGGAAAAACGGAAAGCTTGGAGATGCCTGCAAGGCCATCATTTTATCCGGATGAAACTGTAGCAGAGGATGTCACAATCAACTTTAGTGGAACAATTACAAGCGACGTGACTGCAACTTCAACTAGCTATAGCTGGCAAAGCAGTGATCCTAACCAAACAATAGTCCTTGAGAGAAGAAAGTAATTTTTTTCATAACAAGCGTAACTAATTTTGTACATTATATACTCTATAAAAATGAAAAATAAGATAGTAGAGAGGAGTTCCTATTGACTAGGCTGGGAAGAGAGTTCTAGTTCATCGAGCATCGAGATGTGTGAGCTTTTTAAGGCTTTTGCATTTTGATATAAGCCCATCATAATTAAATGTTACCTTTCTTTTTTTATTTAGAGAAAAGAACTTTTTTCGTATAAAAAGTCCGTCCCAAAACTTCTTCTACCAAGCATTACGACCAAAGAAGAACGGAATTTGACATCGGTCCAAATAATGATCAAGCATCAGTTTTAAATTTAGAATAAATTTATAATTTTTAAGAGAAAATAAAAATAATATAAAAATAAAAGTTTAAGGAATTATTTCTTTAGTAAATTAAAATTTTAATAAAAGAAATTAACATTCTCCTTAAAATATTTTTAGTCATCTTTTAGGTTTAATAAAAATTTGTATGTCTAGTTGTAGTTAAAAAATAATAATACAATTTGAATATTTAGGGCCAAAAAACGCAATTTATCCTATGCAGTATTCTTGCATCCCCAGCGTTCAGAATCTATGTGGGTTATACAGTGACCTCAAACAAGAATCCTAACTCCTCTTTCTCTTTTTATTTTTGGCTGCCTATAAAATTTTGTTGGCCCATATCCCAAATCAATAGTTGAGCCCAATGTTATGAAGAGATTCAGTGAGGATGTGAGTGTAAACAGGTGATTCTGGCCAAAAGGAAAGAAAGAAGAGTGTATACAGGTGATTGAGCCACAATATTACAGCTTCTGCATATTAATAATAAGCCCGTAACCTTCTGTGAGGTAAACAACTTTTGGTCCAAAGGTAATCATATCATAGTCACTAGACCACAGTAGCTAATTCTTTGTTCTTTTCCTTCCCATCTTCAATATTATGGTTGGATTAATGTTATCATAAATTCTATATTAGATGACCTTAGAATTTCAAAGTTGCTAGCTGGTGCATTGGGCTTGGATGAATAAGATTGGTTCTTTCTGGCTTTTCAATTTAAATAATAGAGTATTAGTCAAAACCATGACATAATATTTAGGATTAAGTAACAATCGAAATTTACGGGTGAGAACCTTCTTTTTTTTGTGAAAATATAAATTCAAAGTATTCATTAATTATATATAAGTAAAGTAAACTTCTTATAACGTAGAACTTCATTTGATTGATTAAAAGATTTCGTTGATTAAACTATTAACTCTTCATAGGATTGACTTTTTACCTCTCTTGTACATGTATTAAAAATTTTTAAAAGTGTGTAAATTCTTCGTTGTTAATAAGAAAAATCATGAAGTAAGTAATCAATTAATTAAGTAATTATCTCTTAAATATAGGAAAATTTTCAAATTCTAAGAAATTTTGAAGTAAATGAGAAAATTAATGAATTAATTAACTATTTTTTAAATCAATAATTTTTTTAAAGTTTGGATACTTTTTGAAAGTCAACGAAAAAAATAATGAATGAATTAATTAATTATTCTTTAAATTAACTATCTTTTAAATTAATTAATAAGAAATTATAAATATAACTTGACCATTACATGAGAAAATAATATACAATCGAATGGTTTATAATAGTGTCCTTTTAGTGAACTCATTATCGTTATTTCTCTCTCACCAATTTCACAGAACAAATTTGATGGACTTTATATAATTTATATTTTCTTATATCACAATACATTAGTAAATTTAATTTTTTACTAACACTTATAAGTACCATTAATTTAAAATATATTGGCATATGGTAATATAAACTAATTTTTTCAAAGGCCAGTATAACGCATGGGCAAATAAACTAGTTATAATTAGATTTAACTCATGTTTATGGTATTGTTAATTAATAATGTGTATGGTATTGTTAAATATTATAGTCACTTTGACAACAGTAGCAAATTCTCTCTTCATTTCTTTCCCATCTTGAATATTATGGACGGATTAATGTTATCATAAATTTTATATTAGATGACCTTAAAATTTCAAAGTTGTTAACTGGTGCAGAGCTTGGATGAAATAGATTGGTTCTTTCTGGCTTTTCAATTTAAATAATAGAGTATTAGTTGTGAGCCTTTTTTTTTTTTATCAAAATATAAATTCAAAGTATTATACTTAAATTTAACTCATGTTTAGGGTATTGTTAATTAATATTGTCGGTGGCTAGTTTTTTGCCAATTATAATGCTTGTAAGCATCCATCTTATCTTCGAAATATTAAAGTACATATGTGTTCCATTTTTAACACTTGTTTAATTAGATTTTCATCTTTGTTAATAGTTCAATAGTACAATCCATCTCTATCTTGAAAGCTAACAGAATGTGATAAGGCAAGAGGCATTGTCATCTATATTTCATATTCACATATGTTATAAGTATTAAATTTAATACAAACGCTTAAAATTAAAATGTTTACATCAAATTTTATATCATAATTTCACAACTTTTTCTGCCATTTTTTTTTTAATACAAGGATGATCAAACTTGTGCTCATTATTTAAATACCCACCCCTCCCAACTACTTAAAGTAGCCTCAAGCGGTCATAACATCTTTACGATTTAGCTTTAAATAATATAAACAATAACATACAATCATGTAGATTATATGTAATTTGTGCTTTTCTTACACTTTGACCAGTATGTGTAAGCGGGAATTTGAATGTTTCAAAAGATTCTTTTGGATAATTAGTTAACCAACCACCTGAATTAAATACGAATATGTTTCTAATGTGTTTTGAAAAGGTAGAAATATTATAACTTAGTGTGAATGGGTGTGCATACATGTTCACACTTAAAATAGCTGCTAAAGATCCCTTATTGAAGATTTCACTTTCTATGTAGCTAATTTCTACTGAAAGATTGTCCCTTTACTACTTTCCTGATTCAACAATAGCGTGCTATATATTTAGCACTAACGTTTTTAATTTTTTAAAGATACATCGAATTTATTTATATAAGACATACTTTAATATATTTAATGCTCACAAAAAGGTAAAACTAACATATTGTGAATGGTACTGTATGTATGTTGACACTTAAAAAGAGTCCCTAAAGAATACCTTCCATCTTGAAGATTTCACTTTCTATGTAGCTAATTTCTACAAAAAAAAAAAAAAAAGATGGTCCCTTTACTATTTTCCTGGTTTAACAATTGTGAGCAATATATTCAGCAATAATCTTCTTAATTTTTTTAATGTTAAACGTTTTTATATACTTTTTTTTATCAAGAAATATAATTAGACAAAATCACCTAACACAAGTGATGTCCTGAATCATGTATTAAAACATATGTTGATGTTTCTATACGCTTAACACTCCAAAATTTTGTCATGCTTTAAAAAGAAGAAATCACAAGTTCATCAAATAATCAAGTAAAATAATTCATTATTACACTAATTACATGGCTTTAGTACCTTTAGTCTCGCACAAAAATATTTTCATATAAAGCATACTTAGTTCTTAAAAATTCTCCTCATTACTTCCCAGAATCAAAAAAATTTATTTATACTTTAGAAAAAAAAAAAAAAACTAGTACGTACATACTGATAGTTCTGGAACATTAGCTTGAGTGTTCGCCAAATATGTAACATGCATGTTGGTTCCAATTTATTCTCTCTTAGAATATACGTCTTCATAAACTCATGAACCATGAGTTAACTTTGTTGTAATACCCACTTTAAATATTTTTATCCCCACCTTAAGTATTTTATTACCCCTAATCATTCCTAATATTTCCACTAATAATATATTATCACAATAATTATATTTTTTATCCCCACATTATTATTTTAAACACTCAATCATACTTACTATCCCACTTTAATTAAACTAATACCCCAATTAGTCTCCACTAACACTAATCTATTACCCTAATTATAATTACTAATTCTACTAACAATATTTTAATACACAATTACAACTTAAAATCATTAAAACACCAAAAATTGCACTAAAACAATTTCAGACATTAGCTTCAGCACTGCAACTTCATCCATTCATTATGCTCAATTGAATTCCCCAACTTTGGCCATTGTCATCACTGTCCAACCATTGTCAAAGGTCGCCTGGCATCCCAGCGTCTCCACCGGCCCAAGAAATACCAATGACGAGCTCTAGGTGGTCGGAACTTTAGAATGTTTTGGCGGTCCGAGAAGGGGCAATTTCGAGCTTTAAATTCAACACAAATTGATGCGTTTTAATCCAATTTACCTTAGGACTTCACTTTCTGTAGCATTTTTAACCCTATTTCCCTCATTTGCACTGATCAATTTGGTCCAATTTGCCTCATATTGAAGAAACCCCAATTCTAGTACTATTCATGCGAGAAAGTGATGAAATTGAGCTTAATTTGGTGTAATCCTATCAAATTGAGTTAGGATTACATATCATAGGTGAATTTCATACCTTTCTCCCTTAAAATCACTGATCAATTGTGAATTTTGGCTTCCAAATTAAAAAAAACTCCAAATTTTGGGTCTAGGGGTAATTTTGGAAATAATTGAAATTTGAGTTCTTAAGGCTGCTTATATTTTATTATGCATCTAGGGAGTGATTTAGAATTTTTGGAAATTTTATTTTGAATTTTAAGATGAATTTCTAATTTTTCTATATTTGTCATGAAGAAAAAGGGAGGAAATTAAAAGGGAAAATTTTGTTTAGTTTGATTAGGTAACAACAAATATTATTTGAAGTTAAATGGAAATTTTGGAATTTATTAAAAGACCCCTAAGTGAAATTAGTGTGATGGTAGGTGTTAGAGATTTAATAAGTACATAATGGAATAAATTGAATAAAATAATAATAATAATAATAATAATAATAATAATAATAATAATGAAATATTGGCCATAAGTATTATTAAGGAAAGTGGCCTAAAAATTTAATTTCCTAAAATTGAGTAAAGAAAGAGGGTCAAATTGGGTTGAACAAGTGATTTGGTTAAAGGTGAATATGGAATAATTAATTAGGTTAATGTCAGAATTAAATAATATTCATGAATACTAGATGATGAAAGTATTTTATTTAATGTTTAGGTAGCTAGGAAAAATTGTTAGCAAAAAAATTATAAACAAGGATAAAAGGCGATTAGTATACTCTTATCTAGTAAGTAGATAATCCTAATTATACATGATATTATTCTGAATTATAATTTTGAATTTTGAATTATTAGAAATACTGAAATATGAATTTTGAAGTGGTACAATTTTGAAATTCTGATATTTGTACATGGATATATATTTAATTATGAAATATTGGGAATGTGCCCAAAACAGAACCCTGTAACTAACGAAACATTAGCCGTAATGCATACCAATTGGAAATCTGATGTGGTTGAGCATAATGTCATTACAACCTTATTTTGTATGAAGCCTAAGGTCATTATTATAATTACTTAGAGCTTATGGCAGAAATGAGTATCCATTCCTATTTATTTTTACGCCTTGGTCTAGTTCTGTATTATGTAATTATGACTAGTTCTATAGAAGATTTCTAAATGCATTCTATTAATAATTATTCTCTGTTTCAGTGATATTAAATTATGAATGTATGATATCTAGTTTTTTTAAAAATTTTGAAAGGCGTACCATTGTAAGTCTATTCCATTTCTACAATATTAGAATTACTTGCTCATTAAGTTTCCACTCACCCCATTATTTAACATTTTCATATTCTAACGTCGATCCAGAACACCTACCAACGAAATTGTAATCATGGTGATTAATTCTTCAGTGAGCCTAGCCTACTGTTAGAGCTATAACTTTCCCTTATTTTATGATTCAGTTTATTCGCCCTTTGTATACAGACTAAGTGTTTTAGTATTACTATGGTATGTCAGATCACTCTGTTGTAGAAGTTTTAGGAGGTCAATAACTCAAGGAATAACCTGCCTAACTTTCTACACATAGATTAAACTGAGTCAGTTAATGTTTGTATGAAGAGTTATGAGATTTAAATGTTTATTTAATGTGGGTTTATATAAATTCTATCATCTTAAGGTTTTTGATAGGTTCACAAGGATGAAGGACACTTCATCCTCGTGCCAATCACATCCTATCAACCCACATCATGACAAAGTGGCATCAGAGCTCAATTTATAGGTCCTTGGTGTGCCTGTATCTTGTGGAGCAGTGGGTCCCCAGTGGTACCTTGGTTATCATTATGTACCCAAGCATAATCATAATTGAGTCACTGTTGGGAATCTCATAGGATATCTAATGTCATTTATCTAGTCCATTTCGTATCTCATATTTATGAGAGTCTGTCATTCTGGTTTGGCACTAAACAAATTTCCTCTTGTGTGTGAAGGGACAATGTTGTCTACATCATATGCCACCACTGATCAGGCTATAGAAGAGGCCTCTGTAGGGGCTACTATTCAACCTAACATAGTACCCCTTAGCGATTAAGGTAGGGGATGTGCACATGTAGGAAATGCTAGCAAAGCTCATGCAAGAGGTGGGCGGCCAGCTAGGCCTCTCATAAAAAATGTTATAAAGGAGTGGGTGGAACCTTCTTAACCTCATGTTCCTACTAATGCAGAACTAGCAGTCGGACTCCAGGGTGTTCAGAGAGTTGTAAAGAGTCTTCCAACCCTAATGGTGACACAAATGGCTAGCCAAAATGCCCCTCAAATCATTGTGCCCTCTATAGAGCAAATGAGGACTAAAGAACCTCAGGATGAAATTAAAGAAGGTGGGGTTACAAGGATCCTAACTGAATTCATCAAATTCAAGCCTTCCACTTTTACGGGGACGAATAATCAAGAGGACCCTCAATAATTCATTAAAGACATTTGTTGAGATTGTTTTGATGATGACAAATATATGAAAAATATGAGTCACAAATATAATAGTAATATATGCTTAATTGGTTAACCATTTGGATTAACTATTTAGTTTGTTAGTTGAATATCTATAATATGTAGGATGATAAAGAAGGAAGAGTGAGCATTGAAATGAAGACAAGGAAATATCAATATCATGGTCTACCCAAAGTAATGATAAGCAAGAAAGGTGTTATAAGCTTTGAAGAAGCTAAATATTAAAAGAGTTAGAAGCTTGGATGCATCAAGATAGCCAATGGATTGAATAGGTATAATTATCATAGGCTAATATTTGAGATTCAATGATTTAGAATTACACTTATTGGCTCAAGATATTTTGGTTCTCAAAATATAAGTTTGGGCTTAAAAGATAATGAGATATAGATTTTGCTTAAAATCGTTTTTTACCTTTAGTCACTATTTTACATATATCTCACAATCGTATAGGATATAGCCATGAAACTTATTTTTTCAGAAACTAGACTCAAATATCTTTTAATTGATAGATCATTCACTTAAAACAAAGTTCAAATGAAAACGATATGACCATATAAATTTGAGTGGCAAGATATGGATTATGCAAAAAACTCTATTATGACCTTTGGTCACTACTTTAATCATATCTTCCAAAATAGGTTTATTTTTTATATGAAACTTATTTAATTAGAAATTAGACTTAAATATCTTTCCAACCATAGGTTATGAATTTAAATTAGATGTAAAATGAGAAAGTCATGACCATTTGAATTTGGAATTACATCACTATAAGTGACCAGTCGACTGGTCACTTGTGGCAAGTTAACTGGTATAGTCCAGAAAGTGAGCAGTCGACTATTTAGGCTCTAACAGTTGACTGGTCAGTCATAAATTTGAAATAACGGTCATATTTTAATAGGCAGTCAGCTGGTAAGCCTTGACAATCGACTGGTCACTCACAGAAATAGTTTTCAAACATAAATAATGGCCAGTTTGAAGAGGTAATGGCTATATCTCATCTTGATCTATAAATATATCATTCCAAACATATTTTAAAAAGAACCAAGTGCTAGAATGTGATCCTTAACTTGTTTTATCATTCTTGAGAGAGAAACAAAGATCATTGAGCCAAAATCTGTAAAATCTCTATCATTTGAGTTCTTAGAGCTTCATTTGTATATCTACTTCTTTGTGGAAGTTTGTCAACTTGTATTCCTTCCTTTTTTGTGAAGGAGAAGCTTAAGGAGGTTCCTTAAGGGAATCAAGCTAAGAAAGAGCTTGGGTTAAGGGGGAGGTTCCCTTTGGTTATGTTCAAGGAGGTTCTTTGAAGGAATCAAGCAAGGTTGTGCTTGAGATTAGGAAGAGGTTCTTCTTGAAATTTGTAATTAAGTGAGAGGTTCTCCCGAGTTGTGTAATTAACATCTAGATAGTGGAAAATCCTAAAAGATTGCTTGGGGACTAGACGTAGGTTTGGATTGGAGTCAAACCAAGATAAATTCTTGAGTTTGCTTTCTCTATCCTTATACTCTTTACATTCTGAAACATGAAATTTATTCTTAGCATTTATTGTTAATATTACACTTGAATTATTAATATAGGTATACCCCAAGCATCTACATTAAGCCTTCATTGATACATATAACTGTTGCTTTACATCATATTCTTTTAAGCATAATTCTGAACAAGGATTTCAGTGAAGCAAATTATGAAAAGAACCAAAATTCTATAAACACCTAATTCACTCCCTCTTGTGTGTTGGTTGCCCGGGCTAACAAGTGGTATCAAAGCTTTGACTCATTTTTAAAGGACTTAACTATCTCAAGAGTTCGTATGGCAACCATTGAATGTTTTTCATTGATGAAAGGCTTTGATATTACTAAACTCCCTTTCCTTGATATTGTTAGTTTTGATTATTAGAAAAGCTAGAATGGAGTTTTATATTCAATCTCTTGATGTAGACTTATGGGATGTGGTACAAGATGGTTTCTCCTTCAAACCAAGAAATCAATGGAATGAATATGATAAGAAGTTATTTTCTTTGAATATTAGAGCAATGCATATACTATATAGTGCTTTGAATGAATATGATTATGTTTAAATCAAACACTGCTCTAATGCTAAAGATATATGGGATAATCTTTATTCTTTAAATCATACTAATCATGTTGTTAAAGTTATGAATGTTGATAGTTTTCAAGAAATTGTGCAAGATAAAGAAATATGTTTTATGCCTCTTGAAGATAGTCAACTTAGAATTGAAAAGGAGGATGATTTCCAAAGTGAGCTTAACAAACAAGGATTGGATAATCCTTAATCTCCAACTCACAAAGATTCAAAGGTACATGACAACACCAAAATTAATAGTCTCTTTTCTCATGAAAAGTTGTCACATGCATTTGATGAACTACATAAGAAAATATCTTTGAATTTTGAATGGTCAAATTGTTATGATACAAAAACTGGAAATGATTTTCTTATTGAAAATTGATCTTGTACTCTTCTCAAGTCTGAAAAGGGGAAAAATTTAAAATGAAATTTTCGAAATCACACTTTGGGATACCATTCCAATAAAAGACAAAAGTTTTCTGGAGTTATTTCTCAAAAGATCCATGTGTATATTGTTTGTAATTATTGTGGACATGAAGGACATATTTCTCACCTATGCCTATTAGAAGAAGTTTTTATGTGAGAAACAAATATATTTCGATTTCTAAAGGCTCTAGAAATTTTTGTACTAACATTCTGAGACCCCAGTTGAGATGGGTACCAAAAAGTTCTTCTAGTGCTTCAATTGTGTAGAAAATTTCTCATAATGATGGACCAATTGCCATAGAAAAGAAGGAATTACAAAAGAAACTTCTCAAGTACCTAAAGATAGAATTGCAAAGTTCAAAACTTATAAGGAGAAGCAATGGGTAAGAAAAAGGAAGCCTCCAAGTGCCAAGGCCAAGGTATCAAGTAACAAAGCCTTTTATTTAACTATATTTGACATCCATTGAGGTATGTTACTTATGGCTTTAGGTATGAGCTTTGCATTCATGTGAATTGATACATAACTTGATCATGATTCACACTTTTAGATTGTGAATTTAAATGAGTAAGTTATATGAAATGCTTATCAATCCCTTTTGCTCTTCACTATGCTTATACTTTGATAAAGAGGTTAGTGCAGATTAGATAAATAAATAATTTTGTGTTATGCTAAATTATCTTATTATAGCTTAATCAATTCTTCAAGGCATATGAACATATTAAAATCTTCGCAATCTAACCTTTCTTGGATCCAAATTAGTTGGATGCCAAATAAGAAGAGTAATCTTGTTTTGTAGGTGTAAGAGTGATCTCCACCTCAAGTATGCAATATAAATGGAGTATAATAGAAAAATCTTGAGGATTAATCAACCTTATGATGATTAATGCAATTTTATGAATAAGAATACAAATTCCAATTAATGGTCATTTTTATCCCTTCTTTTATTCATGATATATTTCATATCTTTTATTGAGAATGGATAATAAATATCTTCTCATGTTGTTATTGCTCTTCTTATTCAAATAAATTAAAAAGATTATGTCTTAAACCATTGCTTGGTTTTAACTATGATTTTCTAGTTGTCTCTTATATCCTAATTTTTTATAAAGCTTGCAAAATTTCAAATATTACTTTACATTAACCGTCAACATGAAAAGAATATGATTTACTTTTGTAGAAAATGAAAAGAGTCAATTTGTAGATAAGGTTTTGATCATAGTAAACATTGTATGAATGTCTTTCAATGTAATACTTAGGTCCTCAATGTTTTCAATGTTTAATCATGTCTTAGGAATCTTTGTAAATGGTATTGAGCATATAGAAATCATTTAAGATGAATGCATAATTAATCTCAGGTCTAAAAGGTTGAGAAAAGCTGATTTGAAAGCTTTCTATCAATGAACAATCGACTGGCCACTAGCTAGCAGTCAATTGGTCACCTTCTAAGAGGCCCCCAGTTTGCTGCCAGCTTGAGTTCTGATTAACTGGGCACTCTCTAGGAGTAAACAATCAACTGGTCACAAGCCTACAATCGACTTGTCACCTTCATGGATGAGACCAGTCTATTGCAAGCTCAAGCCTGATCAATTAAGAGCTCATCAAAAGCAAGCAGTTGACTGGCCACATGTGAACAGTTGACTGGCCACCCCCAAAATCAAGCATCACTCAACTGCCAGCCTTGAGACCATCGACTGAAAGCTCTCTGTGAGTGACTATCAACTGGCCAAGAGTGAGCAGTCAACAGTCGGGGTCTAGAATTTGAAAAAAATTAAAAGGGCAAGATTGAGCAGTTGAATAGCCATGAGAAAGTAGTCGACTAGCCAGTGATAGAGAAGGTTTAATTATTTTACAACTTACAAATTTTGAAAAGTTTGAATTCCCTCTTGCTCTTAATGCATCTATTTGACCTCTAACTATTTATACACAACCTATAGACCATGAATTAATAAAGAAAAACATTTATGAGGGTCTATATCATAAGAATCATCTCTTATCATCTTTCTATTGCATAGATGCTTCATTATTCTATATAATCTATTACGAAAGTCTATTTTTCTGTAAATCTTACTTCTTTAAAAGTGAAAGGTTCAAGGAGGATTATCCTTAAGCATATCAAACAAAAGTGCAATATAGATGGAAGAGAAACAACCACCCTTAATAAAGCATACATTTCAAGATGATTGAAGCTTAGATATTAGTGTCAAAATTCAAAGTAGAGAACAAACAACTTCACACCAATGCCAAATAATTGAATACAAGGACATGAAAGACTACAATTATGGTGATATTTACATCTTACCCACTTTATATGCATTATTTAAAATAACATGATTGGGTGATAAATTATTATTTATGTATTTGTGTCCTTTTTGTGATTCTCTAGCAATCTTGTTCAAATATTACTTTTATGATATTGCAATTGCTAGAAGGGTACATGTTTTTGACATATATATATATATATATATATATATGTTTCTCTATCAAGTGATCTTCATATACTTGAACATGTGATCAAGAAGAATTATTTTGTGCTTATTTTATATATTTTGTTTCAAATCATAACCCATTGCCTTAAACATCTCTTGAGCTTGAAAGTAAAAATTTTGTGTTCTTCTAGACTCCTTGAAATGAACTTTTGAATATCAAAAATTATTTTTATCTTAAAAATTAGTGAAATTAGGTGTAAAATTCTTTTTATGTGACATCTTTTAGACTCTATAAGTGAATTTTCACATATCAAAAGTTATTTTCACTTGAAGATTGGCTTTATGAAATGATATGTGAAATCCCTCTTAAAAGCAAAAAGTCTGGCTCATGAATATTCACATAGAAGTGAACTTGGATTTAATCTTGTTTTAGAAAATTATGAAGTTAGCTTAAATATTTTGGAGTGACATGAGTTGTAATCATGAGTGAATATGAATGTCATAGAACATGCTCACCCAAAATAATTTATATATGAATCACATGCTTCCAAATGCATTATTTTTAATCTATTGATAAGCATGTTAACAAAAGCAAACCAAAAGATAGCCAACAATAATGCTTTACTAAAATAATTTGGAAATATTTGGAGAAAATGATGAAAAACAAGTTTGACATTCTTTGGATACCTTGAGACAAATGTTTAGCTTTACTAAATCTCTTGTCTCTCATTTTCTCTTAATTTCACTTAAAGTTCTTCAAAATATTTGGAATGATCTATGTTTTAGGATGAATTGATAAATCTATAATTTGTTCATTTTAATACTCACAAGATGATTGAAGCTTTAGATGTGGGCAGGTAGGGCATATGATACGAGATTGCCCTCAGACCCCCACAGCTTTAGCCAGGGTTCAGTATGACCATATTGTTTTATGTAGATAGGACGCAGGGCTCAGGGTGCATTTTCAGCTCAGGGTGACAGAGGAAATGGTGGTATAACTTCTTCTGGTAAAGGTCAAACATCCTTTAGAAGGGATCATGCACGAGTATTTGCTCTAAATAAACAGGATACTCTAGCATTGAATGTAGTAATTACAGGTACAATTACAGTATGTTCTCATGCAGCTCATGTGTTGTTTGATCCTAGTGCTACTCATTCTTTTTTGTCCCCACATTTTGTAAAATTGATTGGCAAGGGTCTTATCAAATTAGAAGGCTCTTTAATGGTAACAATTCCATTAAAAGAATCCATTTTAATGGATCAAGTATGCAAATCATGCACGATTATGATTGACGGCCATGAAACAATGGTTGATTTAATAATTTTAGCTATAACTGACTTTGATGTGGTCTTTGAAATGGATTGGTTGGCTTCTTGTAGTGAAAAGGGAAGCAAAGCCAAATGATGTCACTACTGACTAATGAAGAAAGCAACACCATAAGCCCATTGGATTACTTAGGCAGTGGGTGAACATTAGCATATTCCACCATATAGCCACAGAGACTGATGCCCATACTCTGTGGAAGAATTGAAAAGATCTTTATGAGAGAAAGACTGCACAGAATAAAGAGTTCACAATTAGAAAGCTGGTGAATCTCAAGTATCAAGATGAAAGATCTGTTGTAGAGCACTTGAGTGATTTCCAAGATTTAGTAAATCAATTAAATACCACGAAGATAGAGCTGAATCATGAATTACAAGAACTATTACTTTTGAGTTCTTTACCAGAAAGCTGGGAAACCTTAATGGTATCACTAAGCAATTTTGCAACGAGTAGGAAAATGTCATTAGTCCAAGTCAAAGACAATATGTTCAATGAAGAAACTAGAAGGAAAGATTCTAGGATACATAATTACTAAGCTATTGTCACAGAGAATAGGGGAAGAAGTATAAGCAAAGGATGTTTTAGAAAATCTAAAGATTGATCATAGTCCCAATCTAAAAAAAATTCAATTGTTATCATTACGACAAAGAAGGATACATTGGAATGAATTGAATGGCTTGAAAGAACATAAATAAGAAATATTAGAGGAATCAAGAAACAACTGATGATAAAAGTTCCACAACCTATGTGATAGAAAGGGAAGTGGTGATACTTTCTGTTTAAGAAGAAGAGTGCCATGTTGTTGATTCATGTACGGAATGGGTCATTGACTCAACAACATTATATCATGCCACTCTTAACAAGGAATCCTTTACTGTATACAAAGCAGGAGACTTTGACAAAGTAAAGATGGGTAATAGAAGCAATACAGACATTGTAAGGGTTGCTGATGTGTGCACACTATCATTGAAAGATGTATGACACATGCCAGATTTATTCTTGAATTTGATCTCTGTACAAGCTCTGGATCTAGCTAGATACCATAGGAACTTTAGTTATGGCAAATAGAAGCTTTCTAAAGGATTAATGGTTCTTACTAAGGGAATAGTGTTAAATAAACTATATAAGACTTAAGTTAAACAGATCAAAGGGTTGAAGGTAGTTGAAGAAGATGCTTCACCAAATTTATGGTATAAAAGACTAGCTCATTTAAGTGAAAAGGGATTATAGATTTTAGCTACGCAGTCCTTCATTCCTTGTGCCAAAGATACGAGACTAAATCCTTGTGATTAATATTTATTTGGCAAGCATCATAGGGTGTCTTTCAGTAAAACATCAAAGTTGAAAAAGAATATTTTGGATATGGTGTACTTTAACGTATGCAGACTCATGGAGTGAAGACTCTAGGTGGTAGTAAATATTTTGTAACTTTCGTTATTGATGCCTTACGAAAAGTGTAGGTGTATTTCCTAAAGAGGAAGGACCATGTATTTTAATACTTCAAGAGGTTTCATGCCATGGTGGAGAGAGAAACAAGGAAACTTTAAAGTGCCCTCGGAGTGACAATGGGAGTGAGTATACTTCGCCTAAATTTAACAACTATTGCACTGAGCATGACATCAGGCATGAAAAGACAGTACCTAGCACCCCACAACATAATGGCATGGTTAAAAGAATTAACAGAACCATTATGGAGAAAGTCAGATGCATGTTGAGAATGGTTAAATTGCCTAAGTCATTCTAAGTTTAAACTGTTCAAACAGCATGCAACGTGATTAACAGATCTCCATATGTTCCCTTGGGCTTTGATATTCCTGAAAGAGTTTGGTCTGGACATGATATTAGTTACTCTCATTTGAAGGTATTTGGATGCAAAGCTTTTGCTTACGTAAGTAAGGAGCAGAGAAAAAAGCTTAATGATAGGGCCATGCCTTGCATATTTATAGGCTATTGAGATAAGGAATTTAGCTATAGGCTATGAGATCTTGAAAAAAGGAGGATTATTAGAAACAGAGATGTAATGTTTCATGAGTTAGAAAATATGTCGAATCTACAATTTCAGAGAAAATTGATGAACTTGATGGTAAGGCTGATTTGACTTCAGTCTCTCATACTAAAGAATATGCCATACATGAAAAAGAGGTTGATGATGAACTAGCTATTGATGATACTAGAGGTAGAGAAAATGTTGAGCAAGGGGAGCAAACTGCTACATCACAGCTCAGGAGATCAGACAGAGAGTGTCATCCATCTAAATGGTACCCTAGTTCAAAGTATATCATTCTCACCGATGAGAGGGAGCTAGAAAATTTTGAAGAAGTTCAAACTCATAAGGACAGAGTCTACTAGATGAAAGCCATGAAGAAACAATTGGATTCCCTACAAAAGAACAACACTTATGAGCTTTTGAAACTTCCTAAAGGCAAAAAGGCCTTAAAGAATAAATAAGTGTTTAAGTTTAAGAAAGATGGCAACAAGCTGGTGAAGTATAAGGCTCGCTTAGTCGTGAAAGGGTTTTGACAAAAGCAAGGACTCAATTTTGATGAGATCTTCTCTCCAGTTGTCAAAATGAGTTCTGTTCAAGTCATACTCGGATTGATAGCTAGCTTGAATTTAGAGCTTAAGTAATTAGATGTAAAGACTGTTTTTCTCCATGGAGATTTAGAGGAACATATCTTTATGGATTAACCAGAAGGATTTAAGCAAGCTGGGAAGGAACACATGGTTTGCAAATTGAAGAAAAGTTTGTACAAATTAAAGCAAGCTCCTAGACAATGGTACAAGAAATTTCACTCATTCATGGTAGGTCATGGATATACCAAGACTGATGCAGATCATTGTGTATATGTTAAGAAATTTCCTAGTGATAAGTTTAATATCCTTCTGCCATATATAGATGATTTGTTAGTAATAGGATAGGATGTGAAGATGATTAGTGATTTGAAGAAGGAGTTATCAAAGTCATTTGATATGAAAGATTTAGGCCCTGCAAAGCAAATTTTGGGTATGCAGATTTTGTGAGACTGGAATACTAGAAAGCTTTGGTTGTTATAAAAACGATATGTGGAACGGGTTCTAGAAAGATTCAATATGAAGAGTACTAAGCCAGTTAACACACCATTAGCCAATCACTTCAGACTTAGTAAACGAAGTTGCCCGCTACTGATGATGAAAAGAAGAAGATGGCTACTGTACCTTACTCCTCTGTAGTTGAGAGTTTGATATATGCTATGATTTAGCAAGTTCCTTTCCAATTATTGTAAGGACCACTGGAAGCTATGAAGTGGATATTGAAGTATCTAAAAGGTAGTTCAAGAATGTGTGATCAGCGGGAAGAATCATCCACCATGGCCAGTGATAATAATAAAGCCTCACATCCAAGAGTAAACACTCATGACCAAGTTGTCAATGAAAATTCTGACCCACCTACTTGAATAATGGTCAAGGATTACATTATGGCAACGTTTGAGGGCATTCAGTCTTGCATTGCTAGGCCAGAAATTGGTAACACCAACTTTAAAATAGATTCTGCTACTATGATGATGCTTAAGGAAAACAAATTCCATGGCTGACCCTCTAAAGATCTAAGTGCCCATTTAAGATCTTTTTTAGAAATATGTGACAACTTCAAGGTAGCAGGCATATCTTTGGAAGCCATTTGCCTTAGGTTGTTCAGATTTTCTTTAGAAGGAAGAGCCAAGGACTGGTTAAATTCACAAACTAGTGGATCCATACCTGCTTGGGCACAACTAGTATAGAAATTCTTGAACAAATATTTCTCGCCTGCAAAGATTGAAAAACTGTTGAAGGACATATTTAATTTTTAGCAACTTGAATTAAAATCTTTATATGAAGCCTATAAGAGGTTTAAGGAATTGCTGAGGAAATGTCCTCAACATGGTTTCTTTAAACAGCAACATATTAAAATTTTCTATAACGAACTAACCCCATCATCAAGAAACTAGGTGGACAGAGCTACAAGAAGGTCACTATTAAATCAATCCAGAAAATGCATTTGAGATATTGGAAGACCTCACCTCAAACATTTACAGAGCTTAAGAAAGAGCATCCGAAAGAAGGACAACTGTAGTAATTGAAGTAGACCAACTGAAAGTATTTTCAGTAAAGGTGGCAGCGTAATTTAAAGCAATGAACAAGAGGTTAGACAATCTAGCTCTCGGAAGGCAGTAGCAAGCAGTGCACCAAGTAAATATTTCTGAACCTTGTGAATATTGTGAGGAAGGACATCTAAGTGCACAATGCCTATTGCCTTTTCCTAAAGAAACTATAAATTATGTAGGTAACAATTATAGGGGTAACTAACCAATCTCTAACATATACCATCCTAATTAGAGGAATCACCCTAATCTTTCTTAGAAAAACAATCAAGTAAGTGCACCTCCCCATAAACCATAAGCACACCTAAGTTTCCAAAATCATAGGCAGCAACATAATCAGGATCATAAATCATTTGGTTTGCAAGATGAATGGGTAAAACAGTTACTAATAAGCCAAGCTGCCACCTTGAAGAATTTGGAAACACACATTGGGCAGTTAGCAAATGCCTTGGCTAGTAGACCACAGGGATCACTGCAAAATAACACAAAACCTAACCCTAGATCACATGGGAAAAAGCAATGCAATGCAGTAAATCTTAAGAGTGGAAGACATTCGATAGAGCCTGAACCTAAATGAAAAAATTGAAACATAACCAACTAAGAAATAAGAGGAAAAATTGAAAGAGGAATTGACTGACATGGAAATGAACATTCATTTTCCATAAAGATTGAAAAAGAAAAATCTAGACTCTCAATTTAACCAGTTTCTAAAAGTGTTTAAAATGTTACAAGTGAACATACCATTCACAGAAGCCCTGGAGCAAATGCCAACACACGCCAAATTCATGAAGGACATTCTAACAAAGAAGAAGAGACTGGGAGAGCATGAAACAATGACCCTGACAGAGGAATGGTATGTGAACTGTAGAGTGTGAGAAGCCAGACTTAGGGACCCAAATTTATAAGAGAGTTTGAGGTAAACCATTCTATTAATGGTCAATGTTGTAATAGTAAATAGGTAGGAATTATGCATGCAAACCATGTGGATTTAGCATGAAAGTACACAATGGCAAGAAATTTATCTATCAAAATGAACCACACTTATGTAATAGTTGCCAACCATACCAATGAAGGCTACTAACATTTGACATTAATATAGGAGGCTGGCATTCTCCCACTTAGTCTATTATACTTAATGATTTCAATATCCTTGTTCATGCATATTCCAAAGGAGAAAAATTGAATGAATGAATCACAATAGCAAGTCCTCTCTAAGTGAGTATTGCCTTTTGTGTATGACAATGTATATCACTTTCTCTTCTTTTCATAACTTAATGAATAAGCCTTATGCTTATTCTAAGTCCTCTTAATGTTGTTTATTCTCTAAATATAATTGTGCACACAAAATGAAAAAAATAACTCAAATGAATAAGACCTTTAGTACCATTGATGATAATGTACATCAAATACTTAATATGGAACCAAGTCTCATTTTAGCTACATGATCCTTAAATTTTATAGGTGGCATGCCATTTGTTAAAGGATCAATAATCATCAAATCAGTTCTTACGTGTTCAATGGAAATTTTATTTTCCTTGACACGTTTCCGAATAGCTAAGTACTTAATGTCGATGTGTTTGCTTCAACTTTCACTTTTATTGTTTTTAGCTAGAAGAATTGCAACTTAGTTGTCACAATATATTCTTAATGGCTTTAAGATAGAATCCAAAATTCTAAGACCAAAAATAAAGCTCTTAAGCCATACACCATGCGAAGTTACCTTAAAATAAGACACAAACTCAACCTCCATGGTAAAAGTAGTAGTCAAAGCCTACTTTGCACTTTTCCAAGACATAGCTTCATCAGTAAGCATAAAAATATACCCAGATGTTGACTTTTATGAGTCAATACAATAGACAAAATTTGAATAAGATTAGCTAGCTACCTTAAGGTTTTCAGTTTGCTTGTACACTAGCATGCAATCTTTGGTACCTTTAAGATACCTCATAATCTTTTTCAGCTCTCCAGTGATCAATTCTTGGATTATTCCAATATCTGCCTAACATTCCAACTACAAATGCAATGTCTGGTCTTGTACAAATCTGAGCCTACGTAAAGCTTTCAACCACTGAAGCACATGGAATGTTACGCATCTATTCCCTCTTTAAATTGTTTATTGGGCATTGGCTTAAATTAAACCTATCACCCTTCACAATAGGTGCTATACTTGGTAAGTAGTCTTTCATCAAAAATCTTTCTAAGACTTTATTGATACAGGTTTCTTGCGATAAACCTAAAATATATTGAGTTCTATCACTATGGGTCTTAATGCCATGACATAAGATGTCTCACCCATATCCTTCATATCAAAGTTTTTATAAAGAAACTGGTTCACCTCATATAGAAACCCTTTTATCATTAGTTACAAGTAATATGTCATCCACATATAGCACAAGGAAACATATTTTACTCCCATTGACCTTCTAGTATACACATTGATCATTGACATTCTCCACAATTCCAAAAGAGCAAATAATGTCATGAAACTTAAGGTACCATTGGCAAGAGGCTTGTTTCAATCCATATATGGGTTTCTTAAGCTTGTAAAATAAATGTTCACTGGCATTAGGAGAAAATCCTTCAAGTTGTTTCATATATACTTCTTCCTCTAAATTCCCATTAAGGAATGACATTTTCACATCCATCTAATATAACTCTAAATCAAAATGGGCAACTAGTGCTAATATAATAGGAGGGAATCGTTTTTTGATATTGGAGAAAATGTTTCCTTGTAATCGATTCCTTCATTTTGAGTAAATCATTTGGCCATAAGTCAAGCTTTATATCTTTTGATGTTGCCTAATGAGTCTCTTGTTGTCCTAAAGACCCATTTATAATTAATGGCCTTTGAGCCACTAGGCAACTCAACAAGATCCCAAACTCCATTAAATGCCATAAAATACATTTCATCCTTCATAACATTAAGCCACAAATTAGATTTTTTACATTTGATAGCTTGTAAAAACATATAAGGATCATTTTTTGCTCTTGTAGGTATACAACATAATCACTAGAAATTACAGACCTCTTAATCCTAGTCGATCTTCTTAACATTGAGTCAGCATTCTCTTGGGGAGTAAGTTTATCAACTAATTGCATAACAGATTCTAGTGGCTATTGTACACTAAATCAACTTAGTCATGGTTAATAGTACGTGGTTCCTCTATGACTAGTCTTTCAACACTCGTTTGTACTTAAGGGGTACAAATTATAACCAATCTATCACTTGATGTAGGGGCTTAAGTTCTTAAATGATCATTTTCATAATCTAAGTTTTGAGTTTGACCACCCCTACTAATTAAGTCATTCTCAAGAAATTTAGTATTTCTTAACTCCACAATCCAAGTGCTATGTGATGGACAATAAAGCCTATATCCCTTAGACTTTTCAGCGTAAGCAATAAAGTAACCACTAGTAGTCTTTGGGTCTAGCTTCTTCTCTTGTGGATTGTAAACACTTACCTCAGACAGGCATCCTCATACATGCATATGTCTTAAACTTGGTTTCTAACCTTTCATTAACTAAAATTACATCTTTTCAACAACCTTAGTTAGAACACGATTAAGTATATACATAACTGTCTTATGGGCTTCAATCTACAAGAACTTAGGAAGCTTTGAGCTACTAAGTATGCTCTACACCATATCCAATAGTGTTTGATTCCTTCTTTTAGCAATACCATTTTGGTTTGGGGAACTAGACATAATGTATTAGGCAATAATCCTATGCTATTGAAGAAACTTTGCAAATGGACCAAGTGCTTGTCCATCTTTAGTGTAACTACCATAGTACTCGCCACTCTATCTAATCTCATTATCTTTTTACCATATTGTTTCTCTACTTCTACTTTAAAAACCTTATAGGCATCTAATGCTTCATTCTTATTATTAAGCTAATAGAGATACATGTATCATGAGTAATCATTTATAAAGGTGATAAAGCATTTATGACTACTTGAGTCCATATCTAGACTACATATATCTATATGTATTATTTCCAATAATGTAGAATTCCTCTTAACACCTTTCTTGGTCATGTTAGTCTGTTTTCCCTTAATGTAGGCTATACAAGTATCAAAGTCAATGAAGTAAAGAGTATTTAATACTCCTTCCTTTACCAACCTTTTTACTTTCTCTATTGAGATATGACCAAGTCTACGATGCTATAACATAGGCAAATTTTCATCAATAACACATTTCTTTATACTTATGCTACTAGAAGCATGCATGTTTTCATGTAATGAATTGACCTTTAATTGAGTTCAAACAATACCATCACAAATTGTACCATTTCTAACAAGATTAAATTTATAAAATAACTTCAAAATATTGTTTGAAAATTCAAAAGAATATCCTAATGGCACAAGTTTTGAAATAGAAATCAAGTTTCCACATAAACATAGTACATAAAAGGTCTTATCCAAAATCAAAACAAAACCAAAATTCAAAATTAGCTTGCAAGTTCCTATAGCCTTAACCAGTATGCCCATCTTATTTCTTGAATAACTGTATTGCTAATTTCCCGTCGGCTTTTTTTAGTTTAGAAAGTCCTATAAGGTATTTGAAATATGGATTGTAGAACCAGAATCAACCCACCATGTGTTATTACTAACATGTACCATATTAGATTCATAACAAAAGAATAAGATTAAGTTACCTTTCTTTTTAAGTCAAGCTTTAAATTTGTTGCATTCCTTCTTCATGTGTCCTTTCTTTTTACAAAAGAAACACTTGGACTCCTTCTTAATATTACCTTGGGCATTTTACCCTTCCATATTCCCTTGGCTTGTCTCTTATCTTTCCTTTAAGTTTCCATTTGTGCACTCTCTCTATTTCCACTAAGAGTCTTCCTTCTTCCTGAACACACATGGTTAGTACTTCATTAACCGACCATTTTTGTATATATGTGTTGTAAGAGATTTTGAAGGGCCCATATTGAGGTGGTAAGGAATTTTAAATGGAGTGCACCAGGAAAGAATCAAGAATCTCAATCTCAAGTGCCTTTCGCTGAGCCGCAATATCCCTCGTCATCATGATGTGCCACCACACACCCCTTAAGTCAAGGAGCTTTATGGTGGATAGTTTTGACATTAAGGCACTTGCTTCAAATTGTCCATCAATGGCTTTCAACAAGTCACAAACATTTTTATGTTCTCCTATCGACCCACATATACTATCAGATGCCTTGGATTTGATATACATCATACTGAGGTAATTAAATTACTCCTAACATTCATAAAGAGTTATTGCATATGTGCTACTAGTATCCATAGGTGTAGGAGGTTCATATTTTCTAATAGCATAATCAACTTCCATGCACCCTAATTGAAGAAGAATCTTCTCCTTCCAAATCTTGTAATTATCCCCATTAAGTTCAGGAACTTGAAAATAAAAATGTTTAATGGTTGAAAAACTGCATAAATGTTACATGCATGTATCAATATTTGAGACATCTTTGAAAAATCCATATATCATATTCTACCAATGTAAAACATGTAAAGTAAACATGAGCCTAGTAGTAAATAAAATTGTTTGTGAGCTAAGTTTTATTTAATTAGGATCATGCACAAATTATGATGAAACTAGCAAATAATACTATTTTTCCTCAATCCCTATGGGCAAATTAAGAAATAGAAAATTCTAATTAATCATATCAATGTGATAATATTCCTGTGGGATGATAATTACTATATTAAAGATGGTTAATTACAACTTGATATCATTTTCCTTTATATAATTTTAAAACTTGATGTATAATTTTAGAATAAATAAAGGTGTTGTGGCTAGACTTTAATTATGCCAAAATCTACTAATTACAAGACATCAAAATTTTCTAAATGCTTGTAAATGACAATACAAAATGTGTAAACAAGCGATTTTCATAATGAAATTTTAAACAATTAATTGATTAATTAGTCCACAAAATCAAAATATGACAATTAATTAATTAATTATCCCCTTTCTAAATTTAACCAATATGCCATGAATATTGCTCAAAATTAATTTTCAAGAAATTAAGCGTTAAATGCAAAAATTTTAACTTTCATAAAATATTATACAATATATCTACCAAATATTATCCAATAAAACTTAAATTACTCAAAAGAAATATTATTTTAAATAAGAACAATTTAATTAAATATTTTGAGCAATAATACCTGGATATGCATTTTCTAAAAGTTAAATTTGCTTCATAACATTTCCTCACACAAAGGTGTCCATTGGTTCATTAGTCTAAAGGTTAGTCTAGCATACCTAATGGTAGGGGTTCAAATCCTACCAGGACTAATACTTCATTTTAAGTTGAACACATAATAATGGACCAAAAAAAAAAAAACCAAAACGCATATGAAAAGTTCAAGAAAATAGCCCAAAATGGTATGCTAATTATAAGGCCCATAAGAATAGTCTAGACACAAAATATTAAAATAAGTAAAATATTTAGTCAAACTTAACAACAAATAAGCTCTAAATACAAGGTTGGAATGTGTCATTCTCGTACAAGAGGACATGGGTTCAAGTCTTAGGGTGGCAACTTGAAATAGTGCAAAATGACTTGTAGCTTGACTCATCTTCAACCTCTAATCAAGTCATCATGACCCGACTTGACCCGCAATGAACTTAGTTTAAGATATGGTCATACTTTATGTTCTAGAGCTCCGTTTTTAGTGTTTTAAAAGCCAAAACTAATTAATTTTTAATGAAGATTTTTTTCCTAAGTCAGAAATGTAAAAACATGTATAAATATGGAACCCCAATTATAAAAGTTATCAAAACTTTGCAAGGTAGAGGTTTGAAGGCTCTGATACCAAATGTTAAAACTTATGCATAAAACAGACTAATAACTTAGTCTATAACAAGTGAATAATGTAGAAGAAATCATACCTCCAGCCATTGCAATTGAATGGAAATGCCATAAACGTTGGAACTGTTAAACTCAATTCTGGGTGCTTCTAAACCTTTGTTTGTCACTTTTTGATAATGGTGTGTGAGTTGTAAGGTGTGAGAAACTCGACTTAGGGACCCAAATTTATAGGAGAACTTGAGGCAAATCATTCCATCAATTGTCAATGTTGCAATAGTAAGTAAGTAGGAAATATGCATGCAAACCATGTGGATATAGCATGAAAGTCCATAATGGAAAGAAATCTATCTATTAAAACAAACCACATTCATGTAGTAGTTGCCAACCATACCAATGAAGGTTGTGGACATTTGACATTAATATGGGAGGCTAACATTATCCATTAATTACGACAGTTGCATAATCCAAGTAAGGTATTCCAACGTTGTAGAGTTCAATTACTCTTCCTTTCCTCATTATTTTGTTGTTGACAACAACTTTAACTTCTAGGATCCATATACCACCTATTAGGGACGCTCAAGGTATATATTCAAGTGGAGACGAGAATGGAAGACACTGACAAAGATGATTATATACGTTAAGTATAAAGATGTTGTCATTTCCTTTCGGCTGGTTGACACTACCCCTTGCTTCAAAGCTTCTAATATTTTTGCACCTTCTTCCTCATCACATTTGTATGCCAATGTTGGCAGTGAAACCCTTTTGGATTTGGTGTTAGATGACAGTGGTCGTATAGATCTCATGTATATGACATCGTGGCCTGCTCTAACCAAACGCACCATCACTGATAACCATTCCTGCATAAACATCCATGATATGCTTCTTTATGGCTTTGAGCTTTCATAGTTGAACAGTTTCTACCACATACCTATGTATTTTTCCTTTCTATTATTGCAACAAGCCTAATTGTAAACCATGTAAGCATGCTCTGGCTTTCATTGGCCAAAAGGAAAAATACTCTCGCTATCAAAGCATTCTTTGGTAGACCTTATATCTGCAATTTCATTCTTAATTTACACATATTCTGTTCTGTCACCCTACTCGTCCCATGCATTTGGAATTAGTTCAAATAAGCCAATAATATTTTCAAATATTTTCAAGCAAACTTTACTATTTAACAATCTAATATTTCTTTTAATTTAGTATTATTTTTTTTCTCACTTGTAAAGTGTTTTTCAATGTAGTCTTCATGTCTTAAAAATTTAGAGATTAAATTTAAAATTATTTTTAAAATATTAAATTGAGAAAAAAAAAATATTTGACCTTATGTAGCATAATATACTAGTAAAATACCCCACATATATTACTACTAATTCAATAGTTTCTCTGTTGATGCAGCCACAATTTTCGAATTGATACTTCAGAATATAAAGGGTAAGGAATTTCATTGAAAATTCTTACTTTTTCATTTTATGGTGCCTAATATGATTACAAGATTGAATTATACTGTGAATCTGTGATGGTTGATAATGTCTATATGGCAAATACACAATCAACCACATCCAAAGTCATACCAACAAAGTTTGGTTCTGCTTTTGGAATATCAAATTCTTTTCAATATTAGTGCCCATCATTCACATCACTTGCACCAAGTTTGATAGAAGTGCTAATACACTCAAAAAAATCTGTTGTCTAATGTCTCCCAGTTTTAGTAAGTTAAGTTTCTTTTTTTTTAACAAGCAATTTATAGTTTTTGAAAAGAATTGTATGTAATAAAGAATTATGCATTACTTATTTGTTTTTGAAAAATAGATTATCATAACTATGATTATTACAATTAATAATTTAACTAAATGGTTTCACTTTATAATTATTGAATCATTGGTGTTAAACTTTTGATCACTTAATTATAGGTTGTTATTTTCAAGTTTTGTTTAAATTATCAAATAATAGATGAGAACTTCAAATAACGTATTACATTTTAGTTATTTTAGTTCCAAGCTTATTGGTAGGAGACCAATGGACGCTTTGTCCTCCTAAAATTTGAAAAACCTGAATACGTATATATAAATTTTGGTAAAATTTTGATATTCCTTTTTAAAAATAATAAAATTTGCATATAATTGACCAAAAAATTATATATATAATTTTAATATAATATATTATCTTTTTTTCTACAATGTAGGTGTTCATTTAATTTCTTCCATTATAAATATATATATATATATATATATATATTGCAAATAGTTATAGTCTTAATGATGAGACTTTTTTAGTTTTATGTAAGAAGCTTTCAACGTAATGTTGTTCAAAGTGGCATCTTGCTATTTTCTCATGATCAATATATATCACTTCCCTTCCCGCCGTATTTTAGGGTCTAACCAAACATCAAATTTCAAGTTAGATAAACTACCTCATTAAAATTTGATTATGTGGGATCTAGCCAAACATTAATGTCAAAGAAGATAAACCACCTTGTTGAAATTTAGTTGTGTAGGATCTAACCAAATATTAAATGTCAAAGAAGATAAACCACCTTCAGCAATTAGGAATGAAGCAAAATGGGTCCGTTATCCATTGCGATAGTCAAAGTGCTTTAGATTTGAGCAAGAATGCAATGTACCATTCATGTACAAAGCACATTGATGTTAGATGTCATTAGTTGCATCAAGCAGTGGAGGAATAACAATTCAAGTTAAAAAAATATCGACACTGATGAAAATCCTACATATATGATTACAAAGGTTGTGATGTGAGAAAAGCCAAAACTTTGTGCCAAGTTGATTGGAATGGATCCCAGATGATTGCTTCCCAAATTATTTTCCCCTTTAACTTGAGGAGGAGAATTGTGGGGTCTAGGCAAATATCAAATTTCAAGTTAGATAAACTACCTTGTTAAAATTTAATTGCATGGGATCTAGCCAAACATTAATGTCAAAGAAGATAAACCACCTTGTTGAAATTTGGTTGTGTAAAATCCAACCAAATATTAAATGTAAAAGTAGATAAACTACTTTGCTGAAATTTAGTGGTACTACCATGTGAAGCCTAGCAACATAGGCTGAAAATAGTCAAATGTTGCACATGTGAGTTTGAAATGTGCATCCTATGCATGCGCATGTGGACCACTTATGAAGAATACACCAAATGGTTTATTGCCTTACATATAACTTGCAACCTCTATAAATATAGGTTAATTCTTGCTCATTTAATCATCAAGTAGCAAAGAGTTCAACTACATAGTGAATGAGTGAGACAGTTATTATTTGAGTGTTAGAAAGTGCGAGTAAATCCCAAAGAGTTTAGGTTGTGGAAGAAATACACCAGGGGATATTTTTGGGTATTACTTCCTTTACTCCTTAGTACTGCAATTATCATAAAATTGTAGTTTTTAAATAGGAAGGGTCTCAATGGGAAACACTATATTTACCTCTTGTGTGTGAGAGTGTGGAAAGGATATTTTGTAATTATCCTGAATATAGTGAAGTATTTTTGGAGTTTGACCCATGGTGTTTCCCCTCAGCATTTGGGGGTTTTCCACGTTAAATTTGGTGTTCCTTCTCAGGTTGCTTTGTATATATTTTATTTCCAATGTATTATGTTATTGGTAGATTTAATTCTATCAAGCCTATTTTGTACTCATTGCCACAATAGCAAATTATAATTTACACTGTGAATCATCCCATTGCCTAATAGTATTTAAAGACATGCATTGGGTTGGCTTAATATTAGGTAATCCCTTTATTTCAACTTATCTGTCTAAAATCCGAGTACAAGAGTGGCTAATGCATTGATTAGTCAAACAATAAATATACAACATAGTTTGAGTTAGATGGCACATTATAATTATTCATTTTCTCTTTTCAATTTTTGTAATAACTTATGTTATCGGTGATAGATTTGTTCTTAGGGCTCCATTAGTGATTGTTCTTTTGATCTATAAATGGCGACGAAGGCATTTATATATTTATAACAACATTGAAGATTTTCTGCAAAGCGACAACAACATTATGTCTATCAGGTACTCATAAAGACCTTAAGATGACGACTAAAGGGTTCAGAGTTAAACTTGGGAAAGGCGAATATGGCTCTGTGTTCAAAGTACAACTTCGAAGTGGTCATCATGTGGTTGTCAAGATGTTGGATAAGGCCAAAGTCGATGGATAAGAATTCATCAACAAAGTTACTATGCTTCGTAGAATCCATTATGTTAATGTAGTGCAAGTCATTAGCTTCTGTGTCAAGGGATCAAAACGTGCTCTCATATATGAGTTCATAGAAAATGGGTCACTTCACAAATACATTCATTCTTAATAGGAAAATTCTTCCTTAAGTATGGATAAAATGTATGAAATTTCCCTTGACATAGCTTGTGGAATTAAGCATCTACACAACGGCTGCATCATCAAATAATGCATTTTGATATAAAGCCACATAGCATCCTTCTTGATGAGCACTTCAATCCAAAGATTTCTTATTTTAGACTTGTTAAACTCTATCCTACTAAGGACATCATTATGTCTCTAACAGCAACAAAAGGAACCATAGGATATACGGCTTATGAACTCTTTTACAAAAAATGTGGGAGGAGTCTTTTACAAAGTTGATATTTATAGCTTTGGCATGCTATTAATGGAGATGGCAAGTAAAAGTAAGAACTTAAATGTATTGGCAGAGCATTCAAGCCATCATTACTTCTCCTCTTAGGTATATAGTCAGTTCAACAAATCAAAGGAGATTAACGTGGAAAATGCAACAAAGAAGGAAATGAAGATGGCAGAAAATATGATGATTATGGCATTATGGTGCATACAGACCAGGCCCAATGATTGTCCTTCAATGAACAAAGTTGTAGAGATACCTAGAGTCAAAAAGGAAGACTTACAATTACCTAATGAGCCATACTTATGTTCTAAATATCAATTAAAAATGGATGTTAAAGATGACACAAGTTCAGTAACTCTATCCTATTCCAATGAAACATTCATAAGTGGTCGCAATGAATCAATAAGTGGATCATATACCAATATAGCATAATTTCTTATACAATTTGCATCTAATTTATGAAATAGATGTTGAAAGAATGAATTCTCTTTATGTTAATATTTATGGTGGAAAACAGGGCTCTTTATATTGACCTCAAACTTTCACTTAAAATTTTAAAATGGAGCTAGCATCCTACACAACCAAACATGACTATAAATTTATTGAGAGTTGTTGCAAAATGCGAATTGTTGAAACAGGCTAGCACTTAAGAGGGGGTGAATTAGATGTTTATATAAATTTAAGATAAAAATAAAAATTCTTTTCCAAATTGAAAAATTGATGCAAAATGATTTTCAATATATAAGTATGGAAAGTAATAAATAACACAATTAAAGTGCAACAACAAGAGAGTAAGGGAAAAGAGAATGTAAATAGAGCTTGTCCTTTTTCGACTCCAACCCAAGCCTACGTCAAGTCCTAAGTAAACACTTGAGATTTTCTACTAACTTGCAATCCATTACAAATCTTCAAGAATACTCTCCCTAAAACTAAACTCTCTTCAAGGAAAACCTTTCCTTGAATATAATCTCTCCTTAAGGAATATCTTTCCTTGAAATAACAAATCTTTAAGAAGTAAATACTCTAACAAAAAAAAAACTCTCAAAAGAGCAAATAACACAATTAAAGTTCACTAGTAAAAATAGATGTTTTTGACAGTATGAATCACTTAAGATATTTTTCACTTTGTTTCTTATGATTTTTGAGCTCTTAAGACATGTATTTATAGCCTAGAAAAGCAAAAAAACCATTTGGAGCCAAGCAGAAATTCAAATTTGCACAACTTGATTGTTGGAAGTAAGTAGCTCTATTTGTTAATTTTATGGTCATCCTCTATTCTATAGCTGCAACTTTAGATGTTCATAGCTCTTGTATTTAAACTTCATTTTGAAAAATTATATATGAGCAAAAAGCTCTATAAGTCTATTTTTTATCTTGATAAGTTTCATTGCAAAATTCAATCTAATTGTTGAGATATTGTTGAAAGAGTGACAAAAGGTTAGATAACAAATTGATATACAAAGCCACAAATTGAGACATTGATAACTCCTTTATTTTAAAACAATTTTAAGCATCTAATATATGACCGGAAAGGTATGTGAGTCTATTGTCATATGAAATAAACCTCATTTAAAATTATTACCAGTTGGTGAGATATTGTTGAAAATGTGACTAAAGGTTAGGAAAAAGTGTAATATCTATACTTACAACTTTGACAATCATAACTTCTTAATTTTAAGCATGTGATATATGACTAGAAAGATGTTTAAGTTTATTTTCAGATACAATAGGTTACATTTCAAAATTCTCTCTGATTTATGAGATATGATAAAAATAGTAATCCAAGGTCCAAAAACAACTCCATTAAAAATCCATATCTTTCTTATCTTTTTGGCTCAAACTTATATTTTGAGGACCAAAATGTATTGAGCTAATAAATGTAAGTCCAAATGAATTAAATTAAATAATAATAGGCCCATGATATTTAGTCCAAATTACAAGCTAAATACTTGGTCAAATTCATATAACCCAATATGCATATTTTAATAACAATTAGTAAAATGTAAACATTTTTTTACCATGCATATAAGATTCCTATAAAAATATAAATAAATAAATAAATAAATATATATATATATATATATATATATATATCAATTTTGATTGTCTAGTACTGATAGGAATTATGTTTAGTACTCTGTTGGATTAATTGCCTAGTTCAAAAATAAAGAGATGACCTAGAATAATTATGAAATTGTAATTTCTTGATTACAAAGAAATTTATATTTTTACATAAGTTATTAAGGTTGTGATCTATGATGAATTTTTAGCATAGTTAAGAATTTAGAATTACAAGTATCTAGTAAAAGTGAAACTAACTTCTATACCTAGTAAATTTGGATTTTTGGGTTAATAAATTGGCAGTACCTCTTCAAGGTGATATCGTGGATTGATAGGTTTTAATTTAGGATTGAAAATTTTACTAAGGCACTTTCTAGATAATTTATTAAGTTTAAACTTGTTGATATAATATAACATGATGGATAATTTTGATTTAAAATATTAATTATACTATCAAGAATTTCTGGTTAATTTGAGGATTCTTGTATGATTAAGAATTTATTATCACTAATCTAATTGAGGTATACAAATTTAGGATCGTAATCTACAGGGATTCAATAAAATTGACTTAACTTATCACATTAAGTATAAGCATATTAAGGATTGGTGATTGCCTAGTTTCAAGAATGATCATTGTTGTTCATGAGGATAAGTGGATATTGTTAATTGGAAAATACGATTCAAGTATGACTAAGGGCCTATAATTATTTAGTTCATGCATAGAGTAATATTTTAGCGTTTATGATTATTTGTCAATCAAGGTTTATCAATGTTAAGTATTGTGATCTATAGATGACTAGATAATACTCAGTGATTTGATAATATTAGGATGCTCGACTTCAGGTGTAAGCCCGATACCAGATATTATTATGTAGTTGAAATTTTGGTTTAGGCACTTGCATAAGTGGTTTTCCTGGAAGTAGATAGATATTTTGACTAGAAAGTTACTATGACTTATTATTGTGATTAGGAGGGACTCAGTAGAAACCAAAAGAGACCAAATAGTGTCTCTAATGGTTGAAGAGATTGAAATTCTAGATCAATTATTTAGCTCAGGAAGGGTGTTTTGGCATAATTAGTGGAATTATCTCTAGAAATTTGGATAAAAGGACTTGTAATTGTTTCACTCAAAAAATTTAGTAAAGAATTAGGATTTGTGATCTACCTATCTAATGATTGAGCCATATGTAAAAATGAAAGATTGTGAGTATAGGGTCTCAAGTGATCTAAAAGGCCCAGATAAAATTTAGGTTTCATGGGTAATGATTTTGAGGATAATTAATCAAATCTCTTTAGATAATATAGTTAGCTAGACATTTTTATGAGTTACTGACTTAATTAGGTCAATGGATCAAATGGTGAATCATTTGGTTTTAGGTGTAAAGACATGATAATGATAGACTAAATGGCTTAGATATAGGATTTTGATCTACAAGGAACTTAGCAAAAGTAAGAATATTTTATCTTGTCATAAGGATTTAATAAAATTGCATCTTCAATAAAAGTTAAAAGCAAGAATAATTTTCCTTATCACAAGCATTTAATAAAATAGCACCTTCCATAGAAGTTGTCAATATTTATGGAATTAATTTGACTTAGAGAGTGAATTTTGATTAGCTAGTTCAGAGTTACAAAAATGAAGGTAATAGATGTTTATTACATTTGAGGCTTAGTTAGGAATTTGAGCAGACAAGAGCAAAACCAATACATATTTTATTCGTTAACAAGAAGATTTGTGAAACTCTGACTTATACATTTTGGGTGATCCGTTTACCAAGGACTTGTTCACAAAGTTTTGGAAACAAGTAACTCTTAGGTACTTTAAATTTTGATATCTTGGTCTAGTAGGAGTCTATGTTGTGTACTTAAAGGACACTTTAGTGTATATTGGCACTTATAACATTTGTTTCCCTATTAGATTTAATGTTCTTGGTTATGCCAAAACTTTTGAACATAATTCAAAATTGAAAATTTGCTTGCAATTATAACATTGTTTTCCCAATTAGATTTGATATTCTTAATTCATTGTTTCATATCCAATTTTTCTTATCTTAGAGTCATGTAGTTCACATCACTGGTGAACATACTTGCAAATCTGCTAACTAAAGGCATACCCATAAGTCATGTAACTCATATGGGTCCTGTTTAATCATTGATGTAGCATTAGTCCAGTGGGAGTAAAAGTTGAGTCCTTAAGGGAATTTTGTTATGTAATCTAACATTTTAAATGTTTAAAATATATTTTTTTGCTATTCCATATAATTCAAAATTGAAACTTCATTGGCATTTCTAACATTGTATTCCCTATCATATTCAATCTTCTTAATACACTATATCATTTTTTTAATTTTATTATTATAGTGCCTATTGATTATTTGATATTCTTGGAATATAATGTTGATCTATTCTTGTTTTGACTTAGAATTAATTAACGTTATCCAAGTGGGAGCATGTTAGAATAATTAATTATTAGGCTAATTAATATATTATACTTTAAATAATATTAAATACTTAATTTTTGGTATTTGGCATAATTTGAATGGATTAGGTCATGTGATTGGATAGCTCGTTATAGGTTAGGCTATTCATAAACCCATATTAGGATAGGCCCCTACTTACAGTCATTACTAGAGCTAGTTACCCTATATATATACACTAGCTAGGGTTTCACTTCTAGTGTAAGAACCCTTTCGCTCTTTTGAAAATTCTAACAAGTATAAGCCGAGGAAGGAAAATAATATTAAGGATGCCTTATCAAGATTATTTGCTATGACTATCGTAGTTCCATATTATTCCTTGTTGAATAATGTACGTTCAACACTGGCACAGGACTCTGCATTACAGTACATCATGTCTCAAGACCCTTTGCTTCCTAAGTATTCAATATGAGATTACTTATTTTATTGGAAAGGGTGGTACCTTTGAACCATCATGTGCTCATTCACCAAATTCATAATGAATTCCACTCTTTAGCAGTTAAGGGCCAAGATGGAGTGTTACACACTTATACATACATCGCTACACAATTTCATTGGAAAGGAATTATGCAAACAATAAAACTTTATGTTTAGCAATTCATTATTTGTCCTACTAGTTTACTTCAATCCTTGACCATGCTAACACATATCTAGAGGATATAGCAATGGATTTTTCCACTAAGCTTTCTTTCTCATCAGGTTATACAGTAATCATAGTGGTGGATGATTACCTTTCTAAATATGCCCCCTTTGGTGACAAAGTTTTTACTAGAAAGTTCTGGCAACAATTGGTCAAGTTTCACGGCATACTTTTCGGATGAATACATCATGGCATCCCTAAACGGATGGTCAATCCAAGGCATTGAATCAATGTTTGGAAATGAAATTGCATTGTTTTGTGCATGATTCACCCAAACTATGGTATACAAGGGTGAAAGGAGAAAACTTATCTTAGGAGGGCCAAATAATAAAGTGTGATATATTATATTTTTTGAAAAATGTTTATTTTTATTACTATATATATAGTATAAAAATTAAAAGTTATTTAGGTGGTATAAATATTATTTGTAGAATACATTTATATAAAATATGCATAAGAAAGTATAAATTCCAAATGAATCTTATTTTATATGATACATTTTGTTGGCTAACTTTTTATGAAATATACGCTAATTTTATGTATAAATAAAAATTAAGCTTATTGATAATGATGATGATGATGATAACAAAGTAACATTTTGAAAATTTATATGCTAAATACCTTATTTTAAATGGGGAAAATTTTTCTAACAATGATTTTATGATTTGCGAAAAGCAAGCAAATGCAATTGGGGCAAGACTAGATTTTTGTAATTGAGCAATATTGAAAAAGGAAATTTAAAAGACTAAATACAAAATAAGTTAGTATTAAAATTGAACTTATAGCTAGCACTAGCAGCTAAGCCTCACCCCATGTATTCAGCGGTACACAAGTACCATTTTTGTCTTAGATTGCTAACATCTGTCCTACCCATAAGAATTTATCAAAATTCCCTCAAGTGTATTCCTCTCTCACATTCATTTTCTTCTTTGTGTATGTGATTATACTCAGCCAAAGGCGAGTTCTTTCACTTTCTTCTAAATCTTGCTGGTACATCGCGTTCTCAAATGGGGAATCATCATTTCTAGTGAGCTATTGACATGAACCAACTAGAAAAGCTCATATTCTGTCATTAGTTTCAATATGACTCATTTTCGCACACTAGGGCATGGGTAAGGGAAAAATCAAGCAAGCTTTGCTGCATTTTCCTTCAAATTTCCATAGGGCTTTACTTCTAAGTGGTATTTCAACCACCCTCTCTCTCTCACACACACACTCATTTACGCTAATCAATTTTATCCATATAGCTCATAATCGAAGATTCCTAAAATGACCACTATTTTACACAAAAACTGGAATATGGGGCTCAATTTGGTGATTTCATCAAATTGAGTTGGCGCTTTATATGCAAGGTGAATTTCAAATGTTCCTCCCTAAAATTTATTAATAAATTTCATGTTTTGGCTTTAAGATTGAAAACCCCAATTTGATCATCTATGTTCATCGTTGTAAGGTGATAAAATTCAAAGTTTCAGGGCTCTTATAACCTTATTGAACATCTAAGAGAAGGAATAAGACCAACAAGAGGTTTCATATTGCATTGTAAGTGGATTCATAATATTTCTTAATTTCTTGGATTTTCTTCAATGTAAAAGGAAGGAAAGATGAATGGAAAACTTTGTTATAGTTGATTAAATAGCTTTAGATTATTATTATAATTTAATGAGTAATTTTAGAACTTGGTTGGTTGATCCCTAAGGACACATTAGTGAAATTGATAAAATTGTTGATAGTGATTTGAAATAGAATTCAAAATTTAAATTTTGAATGAATTAAGTCTTAGTTAAACTAGTTACATAGGAAACTTATGATGTTTCTAATTTGGATTAAGTAAGCATGACATCTTCCTACTCAAAGTGATGTTTATTTAAGAATTTGCGTTTCAAAATGAGCTGTATGAATTGCAAGTGGAACTAAGGATAACTAAGGAAGGTTATGTTTGGCAAAGAGAGTTAAAAATATTAAAGCATACATTTACGGTTTATAAGCAACTTACTGGTTAAATAAATAATCTGATAGAATTAGTTATACTATTCCTAAATAATAAAGGTTGAGAGTACATTGTTTACTTTTATAGGTCCCCAGGACTAATCATGATCAAGCAAATTGTTGAAGGCTTTAGGGAGAGGTTTATATGCTCTTTTCCAGGTAAGTAGATATTATTAACTATGCTTGTTTTCTAATTTTTTTAATACCTTTCTTTGGGATTTTGTGTGTTTGTTCACTAAGCTATCTTAAGGAACAAACTTCCTTGGATATATTATTTTCTTCTTGAGAATCACTCTTAATGGTTTCACAACTTCAAAGTAATGTGTTATATAACTTCTTTTGGTATTTGGTTCGACTTTGGAACTATGATTTACATCTCTTTATATTTAAATTTTGATTTACATTGATTATGAAATTTCAAATTAATACTTTTTTTTTTTTGAATAAACCTAATTCTAAATTCTCTGAAATATTTGATTTTGGATATTCTAAAAACTTTAGATTTATGAAATACTCTGATGTTGTATTTATGAAGAAACCTAATTCTGTACTTCTAAAGACTCTGGTTCTGTATTTTGACATTTCTCTGATTATGAATTTCTAAATTTCATCCAATTTAGAATTTTTAATTTCTCTAGATTTTGTGTTTTTATACTTTGACTATAGATTTATGAATTTACCTTGTTCTAAATTTTTCTAAATTGTTTAATTATGTATTTATTTCTCTTAAATAATTTTTTAGACCACACCTAGTCTCTAACTATACAACTAATGACAATAGAAGTTACCTATTGTGCATTGTGATTTTGAGTCCCAACTTGCAGGGAGTTGTTAGCCCGTGTGTAGGCCACCACACATAGATCTAATCTGATTTTGATTATCTGACTGAGGTGTAATGTCAATATCATGATATTCTATATGAGGCATAAGGCCGATATTTTGAATATGCTAAGTGTAATGCTCATGTATAATGTCTATTTTTCTTTAATAGCACTAGCCTTGAGCTAGCTTTGATTTTCCAACATTTCGCTGGTTCTGTTGGATGTTCCCTACTATACCACTTAGCATGTGCTTCATTTATATTGAAAAATAAAATCTAATTCATTATCCCAAGCAGTATTTGTATTTTTTCCTGGGATTTATATGACTATTGATAAATTCACATTATTTATATGCAAATTTCAAAGATAAATAACTTATTTATGAAAAACTCTACCGCTTTCATCTATTCCCTTCCTAGTATAGTTATTAATATTTGCTCACTTAATATTGTTACTCACTCCTATTATCTCTTTGTTTTTTAGAGAGCAACATTGACCATGGACCGCTCGGCTACTTTGAGTCAAGTTAGATACCCCTGATAAGCCTTGCATTGTCTACAAAGGGATGTTGGTTTTATTGTTATTTACTATATTATCTTGTATTTTAAAAACTTCTATTGTCACAGGTAAGGATTTAATGATTATGTTGTGTATCTAAGATTATCTACTTAAATTCTTTTGTGAAAGTATAGCTCTCTTTCTATTAATTTATATGTTTTTTGTTGTGAAAATTTTAGAAAGTTTACATTTTAAAGGAAACTCTAGTGAAGTTTCCACTCAAAATTCAAATACTGAATATTATGCATATGCATGAGTTATAGATAGTTTATCCAGTGGTGGATTGGCATAATTTGGTAGTTTCTACTCATTAGGTTTGTCATCAAACTAATCTGGTTGTCTAACTTGTTTCAGTTCATGGAGACATATCACATTTCCATAATTAGGGGTGTCACTGTCACACCCCAAATTCCTGGAGTGTGATCGGCACAGATAATGAGACTAGCCCGCCTCTATAAGCCTAACAAGTTAGTTCTTAACTAAGTTGCAATCATACATAATAGACATTCATTACCAAGCAAATTCTCATTCATCTCAAATTTGTAGAAATTTTGGCAGAGTCTCTTCTGTAACTGAGACCTCCCAAAGTTTCTATAAACATCTGCCAAAACAATAATATACATAAAAGAAAGCTCAGCTTTCAATTCAATCCAGAGACAACTGCAACACAAGGGGGAATAGGAAATCTACCTATGGTCATACATATCATTTACATCTTTACCATTTACATACCAAATACAACAAAAAATCTTAACAAAGTAGGGAAACTGAAATGTCAACAGTGCCAATAGGGTTCCTTTAGCCCTCTTGATTAGCAAACTACTCTAGATGACTGCCTGAAATTCAATAAAACATAAACAGGTAGCATTCTAGTAATAAATCAATAATTCCTTTTTAAACTGATCAGTTTTTGATAAATCATGATTTAAACCTTTAACACTTTAAGCCATAAACATGCGATAAAATTCATTCCATGGAAAATTTAAATCGGTAAGGGTACACAATCCTTAGAAATCACATTTTCACGGTCGAGGATCCACAGTCCTCAGAAAATCTTTCTCATTGGTCAAGGGTACTTAGCCCTTGTATACTTTTATCAAGCAATCAAAGGGACTCAGCCCTTGGGTTTTTGTTAAAGAACATTAAAAACCTTCCTTTTTATTCAAAATACAGTTGGCTCAGAATCTAGATTCTAAGGAGGACTATCAAGACATCAAGCATCGATCATGGACTCGTGGCCTATACAATTTAATCATCTGTTGAGAGCACATAGCATCTCAAGGTAAATCACTCATACGGTCGAGAGCACACAGCATCTCGAGGTAATTCACCCATACGATCGAGGGTATGTATCCCTCAAGTTATTCATCTCGATCAAGAGCACACAACATCTCATGGTCGAAAGCACATAGCATCTTGAGGTAAATTACCCATAAGGTCGTGATTCATAAGTTCACGCTAAAACATCCATCTTATAGTGTCCTCCATAAATCTAAGGAACTTTCATACATGAGTTTTCCCTTTTCAATATCAATGTTATCATAATCTCTAGTCAAACATTACCCCTTTTTATTTAATCCTCTCTTTTTATAATTTTGCATGGAAATCACATACCAATCATAAATCAATATTCATATGAAAGACTAACAAATCTAACAATTATGCTACCATATAGCCATATAACAATCCAATGGTAAGCATTAAATTGGAAAAGCTACCGCTTACCTGGAGGATGATGTACATTAAAATAACCTTGTCTCCTCACAATCAAATTCACCCACAATTCCTATATCATAAAATATACTTCCCTCAATTTCTATCACTAAACATATCAATTTAGGTTCAGTATAATGCCTTAACAAAGTCATAAAGCAACCATAATCTCATATCATTAAGTCATCACATATTTCTTCCTTTTTTTTCTTTAATTCTTCATATTTCCATTACAAACTTCATATGTCACTTCATTATCATCACTAAAACAAGTCCTACCTCAGATTCCCTAATTCCATCACCTAACCTTTCCCAGAATTTTTGTCAATTTACACTCATTTCCTTAAAAACTTTCTAAATTTTCACTTTAGTCCCAAATTTCATACTTTTACCTTCAACCCAAGTGAAACTATCAAGAACAATAGGGTTTCATGTCATACACCTTAAAAGAGTTCTTATAAGACTAATTTAAACCTATTAAACTTCAAAATTTCACCATTTTCTGAAAATCCCAAAATTTTGAAAGTTTTTAGTTTAGTCCCTATCAGAACAACTCTCAAAAACTTGCCTAAAATCATGCTTTTAAAGCTGAAATTTAATGGGAAAGTGCCAAAAATGCTTCTCCTAACATCATTCTCATGACAAAACTGATTAAAATTCACCAACATCGCTGCAAAACTCACTGCTCGTGGCTGTGATGTGAACCCACCAGAAAAGCTACTGTCGCCGACCAACGGCAGGCGGTGGCTGTCCAGAAAGTGTTGCCGATGAAGGAGGAAGCTGGCTAGAGGTTGAATGTGGCAACAGACGAAGTAAAGACTAGAAATCGAGAGGGAAGAAAATTTGTGTTCTACAGAGGAAGGAGAGCTGCGGGAAAGAAGAAGGAAAGTAAAGGGTAAAGGGAAGAGAAAGTTGCATCTCAAACCCACACCCTCTTGATTTCGGATGACTTACCTTACCACTAAGTCAAAGCTCACATCTAATTAGTATTACACACTACAAATATTTATACCTTCATTCTTGCTAAAAGAAAAATTTTTGCATTAACTTTAGCAAGTGTTACAATCACAAATAATAATAATGATGATGATGATGATAATAATAATAATAATAATAATAATAATAATAATAAACAATTGAAACCTATAGGTGAGAAAAGTCCAAAAGTAAGAGAAATAATGCAAATGCAAAGTGTATGTCAAAAAATATTTGAATATATATATATATATATATATGATAAAAATTATAATAGAGTGAATATCAAAACAAAGTGAAATTAAGAATGAGGAAACAAAAATATAACAAACATAACAATTAAGAGAAAATTATGACATTTATTCTTTCGGATTTTAATTTGTTAACATAAAAGTATAAAGAGAAGCCCTTTTACTTATAGTTTTAAAACTTTGGTAAGATATAGTTTTACAAGTTTTTTTAAAATTTTATTATTCACAAATATTTATTGAATTATTAATATAAGATCAAGTAACAATCAATTATATATCAATATAGAGAAAATTATAACTTTGGTCCGACCTTATAATCAGTTTGGTCTTTCAACAATAAAAGGTATCAAAATGCTTTTCTAAAGATGAAACTTCACATAAAATAATGCTCCTCCAAAAATTAAACCGGTCCTCTGAAAAGTCCAAATTAGTTTACATTTCATCTTAACAAATCAATTTAATACTTTTCATTTTTACATTGAGCTTGAATTTCAAAAAGTGGATTTTGTGTTTGTCAAGTTGCAACCTCATCAGCAACACCATAGCTCTCCGAAGAAGCAATAAAAAATTAGGCTGTAACAAACATGAAACAATTGTCAAATTTTTATTACACGATGACCAATATGTGTAAGTGGGGATTCTTTGACAGTTTCAAAATATTTTTTGGATAATATATTGTTAACCATCCACCTGAAATAAATTTTCATAGAATATGTTTCTAACGCGTATTCATATAATAATAAATTAAAATTTTATTCATACATTGTATTTAATATATATACACACACACACACACACATATATATGCTTTGAATGTAATGAATGCTCACAATAGAGGTGAATGCTTGTGTATCTATGTTCACACTTAATAGTCGTTAAAGAACACGTTCCGTCTTCAAGATTTCACTTTCTATATAGCTAATTTCTACTAATAGATTGTCCCTTTACTTTCCTAATTCAACAATTGTCAGCTATATATTTAGCTCTAACCTTATTAATTTTTATACCATATATACATTGAATTTTTTTATATGTAGGCCATACTCTGAAATTTGAATGTATTGAATGCTGATAAAAAGGTAGAAATAACATAGTATGAATGGGCGTATATATGTTGACACTCAAAAGAGTCGCTAAAGAAAACCTTCCATCTTGAAGATTTCACTTTCAATCTAATTTCTACTAAACCTTCACTACTTTCCTGATTTAACAATTGCGAGTTATATCCAGCATTAATCTTCTTAATTTTTTTAATTACATTATAAAGTTTCTCATAGGTGAGATTAATTTTGTATTCAAATGTTAACTGTCTGAATATATATATATACACACACACACACTTAACCAAAATGTTATCATGTCTTAAAAGAAGAAATCATAATTTCTTATCTATGCACACTTAATTAAGTCAAATAATCAAGTAGAATTATTTATCTAGACTAATTATGTCTTTAGGACCATTTGTTCTTTAGTCTCGCACAAAAATATTCTTATATATATTGTATGCTTCGTTCTTAAAAATCCTCCTCACTAAATTTTAGAATTAAATAAAAATTATTTATACTTGGCCAAAAGAAATAACAGATAGTACGTACATGATGATAGTCCTGGAACAACAGCTTGAGTGTTCATCAAATACATAACATGCATGTTGATTCCATTTTATTCTCTCTTAGAATATACGTCTCATGAACCACGAGTTACCTTTTTTTTTTCTTTTACCAATATATACATATAGATGAAACCTCTTCGCTGCTTCCCAACATGTCCCATATGTGCCACTCAAATATAAAAGGCAAGTACGCCATTTTAGACAAATAAGAGAGAAGAATAGTAATATATAAGCTAATGGAAAAAGAGTACAAAATCTTAGGTACATTTGCAACTCAAAAAAGCAAAAGGGTATACTTAATTTATGGTGGTGCGTGGGTAATTAAAGAATGCATGCCACTGTAGATGCCATCTCATATTCTAGGGTTAGGCATTAAAGATATTAGCTTTATATCTTAAACAAGTAATAAAGAACTGCATTAATTTCCTTTGTTGATTAGTACTGTTGACCAAATCAGTCAAACAAGTCATGCACTTCAACTAACCTTATCTAAACATGTGCATAAATTAATAAACTAGTGACTACTACAACTAATCACGCGTTACAGTGACCCTTTGTGGTTGATTTTACTAGGGAAATAAAATAAAAAAACGGCGTCACTTTTCTCTAGAAGAGCAAATTATTTAATCATTCAAATTTTAAAATAATTAATTTGATCATCAAAGATTCATGCCCATCAATTAAGCCCTTAAATTATAGATCAATCTTTTCTTAATTTGATTCTCAAAGATGAGGCATCTCAATTTAATTAGTCTTCCAAAAATTTGTCTCCGACCAAAATGGTTCCTCCATGATGTATTTGTGGGATCTAGAAGGACTATTGTAATAGGGAGAATTGTTTAAGTAATTAAATTGAGAGACTTATCATGGAATGACCAAATGGATAGGAGTGTAATTTAAAATGCTTTATTTTAAAATAAAATTAGATTAAAAAGAAAATAATATTACAAAGATTACATCATTAATTTAAATAAACAACTTGCAGCCAGTCTTTATACAGCTAGTTACATTAACAAGAAAGAGATCTTAATGTGTTCCTTAAAAATTGGATGAGAAACCCAAGGTTTCTCATGTTGATTTACTTGTGCTTCAATTAATACAACAAAGAATATATATGCATGATCTGGGCCCTTATCCTGAGTTTTTATGTGAATATGACTTTTATACCACGATTGTTCACTTGATTTGGGGCAGAAAAAGCTTCTATTTGCAAGTGGAAAGAGCCGTGGATTTAGAAGACACTGACTTAGATAGCTATTTCAGTGAGGCGCCTCATATCAAGCAAGATAATGCACAATTTTTGTTTTTGTCCACAGGACTATGTTTTCATTTATTCTAACTGTAATCCTGGCTAAATAATCAGGGTTTTTGGGATGAGCAAATGGTAAACATATGGAGAACTTGAGCTTTTGTTTTTTTTATTTTTTATTTTTTGCTGTATGTAATGTATGTAAGATTCTTAATATTTCAAATTCGGTCCATTATTAAAAATATTAAAGGTAAAATTTTATAAATGCATATTATACCACATTCATAGAGCTTGATTTCCATGAAATCGCTCCTCTGCGAAATATGAGTAAAGCCAATATATAGTTCCTTCGACTTGCATAGATTTATTGAATAAACGATGACAGAATCACTTATTAAATTTGCAACACTACAAAGCTGAGTGAGTTTAAATTTAACTTCAAACAAAAATATAAATTTAAAAAAAAAAAAAAAAAAAGTAGAATTTTGAACCCACACTTCTTAAAAATTCGTAAAAATAAGAGATATACAACTTGACCCACATTGAGGAAGCGTAAGTCTGCTCTCAATCTAATTCGTGTATTGTTTCCAAGGCTTGAGTCGGATGTGTTGCAGGCACATTAGCACTTTTTCTTGTCCGACCTGCAGAAGCAAAAGGATTCGAAGGTACTGCTAATTTGTCACCTTGTCCTTCCAACATTTGAACCACCACTTGCATTGATGGTCGATTTACAGCATGCCACTGAATGCACCACAACCCTACTATTCCCAATTTTTTTGCAATTTTAGTATCCCTTTCATCTTCAATATGAATTCTTATGTCTTCCTTGTCATCTAAAAGATTATAAATCCATTCTGGATAGTACACATGGCTAGTGTTGTTCTCTGTGTCTTTTGTTATTTGTCTCCCACCAATAGTTTCAAGCAACAACATCCCAAAACTATAAACATCTGATTTATGAGAAATATTTCCAAAGTTCCTAGAGAAGACTTCTGGTGCAATATAACCCATGGTTCCTCTAACAGTAGTCATTGATACATTGCTTTGATCCTTAGAACACAATTTGGCTAAACCAAAATCACATATTTTTGGAGTGAAATGGTGGTCTAGTAAAACATTCTGAGGCTTGATGTCAAAATGAAGAATGCGTTGCTCACACCCTTGATGAAGATATTCAATTCCTTTAGCAATGCCTAAAGCAATTTCTTGCAACTTTTCCCAACCAAGAAAGCTTTCCTTCTTGTCTGGTGAATTTATGAATTTTTGTAATGAACCATTTGGTATGAGCTCATAAACAAGAACTCTTCTACATCCTTCAGCACAGTAGCCAATTAGGCGAACAATGTTAACATGGTGAATTCTTCCCATTGTTCCAACTTCATTGATGAAGTCTTCACCATTTCCTAGGGAATTAGTGAGAATTTTCACAGCAACTGTGAATTGGTTTGAAATCTTTCCTTTATATACGACACCATAAGCCCCCTCTCCTAATTTTTCCTCAAACCAATTAGTAATTCTCTTAATTTCAGCATAAGAATATCTAGTAGGCTTGAGAGCTTCATAATCTTTCAAAAATTTCCCAATTATTGCTTGAGTTTCCTTTTGTGATCTGCAAGACCTGTAGATGCAATAAACTGCAGCAATCACTTGCACAAGAAGAAGTGAGCCTGCATATATCAAAACTTGTATTTCAGAAAACTACCATTTCCTAAGAGGGAAATACTAGAAAATTTTATTTAGAAGTTTACCTGAGGTAAGTATTACTAATTTGGTTGATAAACCTGCAAAAGATATTGATAATTGGTCAGCTAACATGTTTATTCATGTATTCAACAAAATTTGACTAATTTTATAAAGCAATTTAGTTTTTCCAGCGGCAAGGGATTCAAGTTAATTACCGTTGTAATCCCCAAGAGACCACTTCAAACGAAGGTTATTCTCATTAAAAAAAAGACGTGACACCGATGGAATGGTAAACATTTTGGTGCAAAATGACAAGGGATGATCTCGGATTTCATCATCATTTGACATATAAGCGGAGGAGTTGAGGCATGTATCTTCGGAAAATCCTGTTTCTATCTGTGATGGGCAATCGAAAAAGGTATAGTCATAAAGATTGTGGGCTAAGAACTGGAATGGGGAGGAAGTTAGACTGAGGTTGCGGAGATGCATGGAGAAGCAGCCAGAAGGATCATATAAATCAATAGTTTGGGATGTGTAATCAATACTTTTGACATAGAGCTTGACAGAGCGAGGGAGCTCAAGAACAGCATGATTAGAAGGGGGGCATTCTAAAGCAAACCCACGATACCCACACTCTTCTGGTTGGCGTCCTATTATTCGGAAAGGGAACCGCACATGCAAGGATCCACAGGTTGTTTCAACAAGGGGACAACCAATACTCAAGCTTGTCACAACCTCAACAAAGCCAACAATAAGCAGCCAGTAAATGGAGAAGCAGGTTACAGCACAGGTATCCATATCTTCAGTCTCCTGCAGAACAAGTAGATATTGCTCAATCCCTGGACTAAACATAGTCCCTAGTTAATAAAGGTGGCTTCACAATAATCCATATCTTTAGTTGAATTGTTTTTTCACCGTTAAATATTTATTTTATTGGCATATTTTCCTCGTGAGTTGACAGACTGTCAGCGTGTGGGAAAGTTTATTGGCAACTTGTTGACTAGAAGAAATACTCGCATTTCCAAAAGACTAGGTCTTAGAGTCGTTCCCTACTTGCTCCATCATCATAAACATGTCTTCCTCATCTGCACAACTACTGGTTGTGCTGTCTGTGATTGTGATAACGATATCCAACAAAACCTGCAAGGCATCAGATGGACACCAGTGTCATAGTTTATGTGGGAACCATAACGTTAGCCATCCTTTCCGGCTACAACAGTTTCCAGAGGATTGTGGTGACCAGAGGTATAACCTTTCCTGTGAGCACAACCAACTGGTTCTGTACTGGCAATCTGGAAGATACAATGTCCTATCCATTAATTATGAGAATTACACAATCCGACTGAGAGATTCCAATATTGTGGAGTTCAAATACTCTTCCCTGCCTCACTTTTCTTTAGCTGAATACAACTTTACCGAAGGGGATCCATACGCCACCAATCAGAGACGCTCTAGGTCTATATTCGAGTGGAAAAGGAAACAAATTAGATTGACAAAGATGATGACATACGTTAGGTATAAAGGTGCAGTGAATTCCTCTCGGCTAGTTGACAATGCCCCTTGCATCAAGGCTTCCAATATTTCTGCAGCCTCTTCCTCATCGTATTTGTATGCCAATGCTGGCGGCGAAACCCTATCGGATTTGGGGTTAGGGGACGGTGGCCGTATAGAGCTCGTGTATATGACATCGTGGCCTGCTCTAACCAAAAGTTCCGTAAGTGACCGCCATTCTTGCACAGACATCCACAATATGCTTCTTTATGGCTTTGAGCTTTCATGGTTGAACAGTTTCTGCCTCAAACCCTATCTTGCCTATTTCGATAATAAAAACAAGCCTCGCTGTGAATCATGTAAGTATATTCTGGCTGTCAAAGCAGAATTTGACTGCACCTTACTTTTGCAATTTCATTACTCGGTCTATTAATTTTGAAGAGTGATAAATACAGCGGATGATACCTATAATTCAAAGAACTGTATTTATTCTTCGCGTTTATCTTTCTCCAAAATTAACAAAAAAAATTGATGAATAAAAATAGAGATGATCTAAATCCACTCGTCCCTTCCGCCGTTCAGGGTTCCTGCTCCTCTGTTCATTTCTGCATCTTCGTTCTCTGTTCTAGAGCGGATCCCCTCTGTTCATTTGTTTGCAATGTTAAATAGTCATTTCTGCATCTCTGTTCTGGTTTTTTTGGACCGTATAACCATTGCAAATAAATTCTGATAGCAGGACAATTTTAACAACTACTTTAAAAAATTAAAAAAAAAAAATCTGGGAAAAAATGGTATGGAACTATAATAAATATCAAATAAAATTAAAGTATAAAAATAATAATCTAACCTTAATATTTTTTTACCCATGCTATTAGTAAAACATCTGACCTTTTGAACCATAACATATTAGTGAAATATATTACTACTGATTCAGTTTGTTTCTCCAATGACACAGACACAGTTGGTGAACTGATGCTTTGGGATAAGATAGGTAAGCAATCTCATTGAAACTTCTAACTCTTTCGTTTCATGAGTGCAGGATTGAGTCATATATGCCAGTATGCCACAAACACGATCAAGCACATTCTTTTCAATATTAACGGCCTTTATTTCGCATTACATGCACCAAATTTAATAGAAGTACTACATCAATAATCTGTTGTGTCACATGTCTTGCTCCTTTAGCATGTTGAAATTGTAAATAGAGAATTACGCATTTATTTATATTTAAAAATTTATGGATCATATGGTGATTATTTAACTTAAATTTTTACCTGATTAAATACCGTTTACAATTATTAAGTCAGTCATGTTTAGACTTTTGATCACTTAATTCTTATTTACAATTTTTTAATAGTCTAATAACAAATAAGAACTTAATATTTTATCTATTGTTGCATACCACGTCAATAAAATAAATTATATCGGTGATATTATTTTAAATTTAGAGTTTAGAAATAAAAAATTTTACCTAACATTTTATCTCAATGTTGCAGTTCCACGCTTTTATCGATGGATCCTTTGGTATACGAAGGGTATGGAATCTCATTAGAACTTCTAACCTTCTGGTTTTAGTTTGGTTCTGTTTGGAATACCAAATTTTTTTCAATATTAAGGGCGTTTACTTGACATCACATGCACCAGGTTTATTAGAAGTGCTTATACACATAAAAAAATCTTGTGTCCGATGTCTTACAGTTTTAGCATGTTGAGATTTTTTTTTTCAACTAGCAATTTATATTTTCAAAATGAATTGTAAATAGAGAATTATGTATGTATTAATATTTGAAAATTTATATGTATCATATGGCGTTTATTATTTTAAATTTTTGTCTGATTAATTACCGTTTACAATTATTAAATCATTCGTGTTTAGACTTTTGATCACAATATTCATTTTTACAATTTTCTTAATTGTCTAATAACAAAATAAGAACTTAATGTTTCATGGAGTGTTGCATAATACGTCAATAAAATATATTATATTAGTGATCTAATATAAAGTTTAGAGTTTTATCTAACATTTTATCTAAATGATGCAGCCCCACTTTTTTCTGGATGGATCCTTTGGGATAATGAGGGTAAGGAATTTCTTTGGTACTTCTAACTTTTTGGTTTCAGTCATATAGGTAGTTTAAACTTTTGATGACTTGATTATAGGTAGTTTGTTTAAAATTTTTTTAAAAATTTATCAAATAACAAAAGAGAACTTCAAATAGCTTACATCTAAGATATTTTAGTTCCGAGGGTGGAGGCAAGGGACCAGTGGAAGCTTAGTCCCCCTGCCATTTTGAAAAACCTGAATATTTATATATAAATTTTGGCAAAAATTAAATAGGGCATTTTAAGAAGAATAAAATTTTCATATAATTGTCAATAAAATTATCTATATAATGTTAATAATATTTTTTTTTTCTACTATGTAAATGTTGACTTAATTTCTTCCAGATAATATATAAAAATATATAAATACATACATATATATATATATATATATATATGTATATATATTGTAGATAGTTATAATCTTCATGATTATTCAATTCGATTCCGGAAGAAGTACAAATTTTAAAGACCTTTAGAGAAGCTAAAACAAAAGAAGACTTCTTCCTGTAAGAGGCTTTCAACGTAAAGATATTCAATATGGCACTAGCTATTTTCTTGTTATTAATTGATATCGCTTACGCTCCCCATGTTTGCAGAGGTTGTGCATCGGGTTGGCGTAATATTAGGTAATCCCTTCACTTCATCATATTTGTCTAATTTTTTTTTTTTTACAAACTATTAAATCATATTTTATAGTATCTATTCTCATTAGGATATAAAGTCGAAACCACTCGATGAGCATAAGAAACCCTTATCATGCAACTTATATAGTTATAAAGCGCGTTCTAATTATTCATTTTATCTTCTGAAATTTTGTTAACAGCTTATTTTCTCGGTGGTAGATTTGTTCTTGGGGCTCTACTGGTCATTGCCCTTTTGATCTATAAATGGCGACAAAGGCATTTGTCTATTTATGACAACATTGAAGATTTTCTGCAAAGCGACAATAACATCATGCCTATTAGGTATTCATATAGAGACATTAAGAAGATGACTAAAGGGTTCAAAGTTAAACTTGGAAAAGGAGGTTATGGCTCTGTGTTCAAAGGACAACTTCGAAGTGGTCGTCTTGTGGCCATCAAAATGTTGGATAATGCCAAAGCCGATGGTCAGGAATTCATCAACGAAGTTGCTACACTTGGTAGAATCCATCATGTTAATGTAGTGCAACTTATTGGCTTCTGTGCCGAGGGATCAAAGCGTGCTCTTATATATGAGTTCATGGAAAATGGGTCTCTTGACAAATACATTCATTCTCAAAAAGACAATGCTTCCTTAAGTATTGACAAACTGTATGAAATTTCCCTTAGTGTAGCTTGTGGAATTGGATATCTACACAATGGCTGCAACATGCAAATTTTGCACTTTGATATAAAGCCGCATAACATCCTTCTTGATGAGCACTTCAATCCAAAGGTTTCTGATTTTGGACTTGCTAAATTGTGTCCTACTGACAATAGCATTGTGTCTCTGACAGCAGCAAGAGGAACTATAGGATATATGGCTCCTGAACTATTCTACAAAAATGTGGGAGGAGTCTCTTACAAAGCCGATGTTTATAGCTTTGGAATGTTATTAATGGAGATGGCAAGTAGAAGGAAGAATTTAAATGTATTGACTGAGCATTCAAGCCAACATTACTTCCCCTTTTGGGTATATGGTCGATTAAATGAAGGAAAGGAGATTAACATAGAAAATGTGACAGAGGAAGAAATGAAGATGGCAAAAAATATGATGATTGTGGCGCTATGGTGCATACAAACTAGGCCCAGTGATCGTCCTTCAATGAACAAAGTTGTGGAGATGCTTGAAGTCAAAGAGGAAGACTTACAATTACCTAATGAGCCATACTTATATTCAGAATATCAACCAGAAACAGAGGTTAAAAATGACACAAGCTCAACAACTCTATCCTATTCCTATGATTCATATTCAATAGTTGGTCATGAGGAGTCAATACGAGGATCATCTATCAGTATAGCATAATTCCTTATACAATCTACATCTAATTTGTGGAGTATATGTTGTAATAATGAATGCAGTTTATCTTCATATTTATGATGAGAAACAGAGCTCTCTACGTTGACCTTAATTTTTTTATTTTTTGTAGTTGAGACTTCTAATGAGAAAGATTAAGAATATTTTTCACTTAAATTTTAAAGAAAAGTGTAACACTCACAAAACTTTGATAGATGGCAAATTTGGTTGTATAAGGTTGTTTTCATTCTTAGAAAAAAAAAATGAAGTAAAACCATTAAAAAGAAATAAAAGAATAAGTTAAATTGGTGTAAGTTAATAATTAGATATGAACTATGTCTCAGTGGTAAGACCTTGGCACCTTAATTCTGGCAAGGTTCAAATCTCAGCTTCCTACTCTTCCAAAATTTTTTGATGTTACCACGTGTCCTGCTAAGTGAGTTTACCAAAATACCCTTGCTTCACTTTCTCTCTTTCTTATTCAAAATTTCTACAGAAGCTTCATCTCTTCCTCTCGACTGTCTCACACTTTCTCTGCTCTGCCACACCTTCATTCACCACTGGCTGGCATCATCCCATCATTGGTGACAAGTTTCCAGCCACCACACATCCTCTTTCTAGCAAGAAACCTCCATCTTTGTCCATTTCTTCATTTTGGTAGTTTTGAGGTCGAATTTTATCCAAATTTGGTGAGATTTTGTTTAATCTCCATGTGGGTTCTATTTCCTACTTAAATTTCATTCTTTTTCCTCTAATTGGTGGTTAGAATGATGAGGTTTGAAGGTGAATTTCTGGAAAATGCTCAAGTTTATGCCTATGGTTAGTTAAGGACCAATCTGAAAAAATTTTCAGATTTTTGGGCTCAAATATGGAATTATATGAATTCTAGAATTTAATTGTTAAGGTTGGCATATTAAGAATAATATTATTTTTTTTTCTGAGTGAAGTGATATCTTATTGCTATCGATGTATAGGATTATTTGAAGGTGATGAAAAATCTTAAAGTGTTGTAAATTAGGATTTAATTGAGTATTTAGAAATAAGAATTATAAAAGAAGTGGATATAATTGGATTGGCAAATGTTATATTATAGTGAAAAATTAGTAAATCATATGGTGGAATAAAAGAAAAAAGAAATAAGGCTAAGGCATGAATATTAAGTGGTAAACAAGGAGACGTAGAAAGATTTTGGTTATTGAATGGTATATTGAAAGAGAATATGAACTAAAGAAAGAAAATTTTTTTTGATAAGGCATTTTTTGAGCCAATGATATGGGTTTGTATAGGACTTGTAAATATTTCGGTTGTCCATATTAAGTCTTTTCCAATTATGATTGTGCTAAGAGATAATGTAATGAGATCGAATGGAATGTGAAATGGTGATTGTGTGGATTAAGGCAATTTACACTTTTTTGTTATAGGGATTTATCTTGAGGAATATTCCATAACTAAGGAAAGGAGGCAAGGTTAATTAAAATACTTCATCAAACAGGTGAATGGTAGCTCTCCTAACAACATTACATGTTATATGATGTTGATTATCGCTTAAATTATTATGTAGTGGAAATTTTGGTAGTTATTGTCCTTATATTAACTAGGGAATAGCTTAGCAGACTTGATTAGTTTTTTCAAATGAATTATGAAATATATGTGGTGTTACATAACACTTATAAAGTGGATATTATAACATAGACAAATATGACACAAGGTACTAACTGACATGTTGTTATGATGTGGCATTCATGTAAAAACAATCAATTGGATTGTATTAAGAGTGAGCATTAGATGGATTAAATAGCTTGAGCTTGTACCTCACGACCATCTAGTTTAAATTAGCCAAGGGCTAAGTACCATTGATCAATGATTATGTTTCCCTAAGGGCTTTGTACCCTTGACCAATGAATATATTTTTCCAAGGACTGAATACCATTGATCGACTTTGATTACCATGGAAGTAAGTCCATGACCATTATTTTATATTGTACAATTGTAATTCTTTTTCTTGTGTAAATGACATATGTTCATGCTTTATTAAGGTGAGGGTTTAAATGTTAATCAACAACACATAGGTCACTCCAAAGGTTTGGCCAAACAGGTGTAGTATTTGATATATGAGAGTTTATTATGAAGCAATTTACACATGACACTGAATACGATAAGGTATTAACATTGATTATGTTTCTGGGATGCTACCTGTTTATTTTATTTACTTTCAAATAGCCACCCAAAGTAACTTCCAAAGTGCTAGGGTTAGAAGAAATCCTACTTATACTGTTGAAGACACGATCCCATATTTTGTCGAGGTGTTTTTCTTTTATAATGATGTAGCGTAGTGGCCAAAATATATATAATTGTATATAAGTATGAAGGACCACAAGCAGATTCCTCATTCCCCTATTTTGTTATAGATTTTTAGTTATTGGTTATTTTGAGGTTGAGCTCTCTTTTCTGGACTTTAATGGAATGATAGATATTTGTAGCAATTTCAGTAGGTCTCATTTACATAGGAAACTCTGCTAAAATTTCTACAATAAGTCTGGTTGATAAATTGCTTAATGTTTAACATTTCCGTGAGCTTATGTTATTGCATAATTCATATATTAGTATAATAAATCAGGACAACATAGTGGTTAGATTGCAGGAATAAGGTTATTCCCATTATCTGTGCTGGTTGCACTCTGGGATTTTGGGGTGTGACACAAAGCATCCTACAGAAGTAAACATGATAGACACTTTAGGCCAAAAACACCATTTAAATGAGAGAAGTTATAAAATGTGAACCAACATCTAGCAGTCGAGGTCTAGTAAAACAAAGAGTCTATATTTTACTTGTGGCTAACGCCATGAGACAAGATATAATAAGATTAGAAATTTATTGACACCATTAACCAGGGGAGAAGTGGACTTGATAACAGTATTTAGATTATGAGTATGTTTCTCCATAAAATTTCAAATTCTTTTTAAGAATGAGAAATTGATGAAAAAAGCTATAAAATTCAAGTTTCTAATGGACTCGTGTTTTATTGCAGAGAAGATTTTTTCTTTTTTGCAATTATCCAACACATGCCAATGTTGGTCACCATCAACACCCTTAGAAATCTCCCCTGTCTCTCAAGTTATGGTTCATGTGGCATGCACATGTTACAGTGCAACAAAAATATGTTAAAGCTACGAAAAGGAGATCTACTCCTCAACATGCTTTTCTACTCTTAATAAGCCACATATTTGATTGTCAAATAACACAATTATTCTTTCATCCCTTTCCACAGTCTAACTTAAGGCAAGATACTACAACAATATCATGCCAATAAGGTACTCTTACTTCGACATTAAGAAGGACGATTTCACAACGTAAGGCTAGTGGTAATCAAGATGCTAAGGTTGTAACTCTAAAGCCAAAAGCCAAGAATTCACAAACGAAGATGCCACAATTGGAATTTTTCACCATGTTAGCGTGGTATATCTTATTTGGTTAAGTATCAAAAGATCAAATTTGATCACCTGAAGGTATAGCATATTGATCCTAAGGTTCCAAGTTATAAGTTTTAATAATGACAAATATATAACAAATAAGTTACAAATATAATATCAATGTGTCTTGATTGATAGGTTATTAACTTGTAATATTTTATACTTGAATCGTCCCTCATATGATATATGTTTGCTCATATCATATCTAATAGACTTTAATTATTATATATAATCTAAACTAGATACGTGGTCATAAGAATCTTATGTACTTGATATAAATATTTATAATGCGCCAATCACTATTTAAAGATGCATATTGTTTGGACTGCAAATTAAATATCTATTTATGTATGATGGTCCATGGAAAGAAGAGTAAGCATTGAAGCAAAGAGAATGAAATATCAATTCATGCTCAACCTAAAGAAATAGCAAGTAAGAAAGATGTTCTAAGTATTAAATAAGTCAAAGATTTGAAGATTTAGAAGCTTGGTTGCATCAAGATAGCCAATAAATTAAATAGGTATAATTATCATAGGCCAAATGTTATTTTGTTAAATTCAATTATTTAGATTTCCATTTATTAGCTCAAGACATGTTGGTTATCAAAATATAAGTTTGGACCCAAAAATTAATGTGATATAGATTTTACTTAAAATCATATTTTGACCTTTAGTCACTATTTTGTTCATATCTCATAAATCATATAATAATTTGTTATGAAACTTAATTAATTAGAAAATAGACTTAAATGAATTTTCAATGATAGGTCATTCACTTAAAACAGAGTTCAAGTGAAAACTTTATGATCATATAAATTTGAATGGTGAGATATAGATTTTGTCTAAAATTGTTTTATGACATTTGGTCACTATTTTGATTATATCTCACAAGCCATGAAAATTTGATATGAAACTTGTTACATTAGAAAATATACTCAAAGAACTTTCCAACAATAGGTCATTTACTTAAAACTAAGTTGAAATGAAAAAAGTATGATCATTTAAAGTATATTCTATGCAATAGTGATTGATAAAGCGTCTGTAACTCAGTCAATTTATAGAACATATTGGTTGATTAATTAAGTACTATGTCCAAATTTTAAATTTCCAAAGTAACAGTCAACTGATGGAACCTATTGGTCAACTGATGAACTATAGAATCAAGCTAACAGTCATATTTTGGCCTGTAATCAACTGATGAACCTAACAGTCAACTGATAGACCCAACAGTTGACTAATACAGTATTGAAAAGCAAAAATCAGCTTTTAAAATGGTTCTTTTACATGTCTAACAGCTATTTTTCATAGAGCCCTATATATATGACCTTCTAAACATGTTTTTTAGTAGAACCAAATGATAAAATGTGATCTCTAACTTTTTTTTTTTATTGTCTTTGATAAAGTTTGCAAAATTTCAAATATTACTAAACATTAACCCTTGGGACCCAATATGGATTAGGTACCATGAAATGGATGTAAGGTCTTTCATAGAGACATTAAGCCCTTTCTTGGCTTTCCACAAAAGCCGGTGATTGAGAGGGATCTGGCTACCTGTTCCAACATTCCATTAGAGTTTAGACATGATGATTTGTTGTGATTTTTGAGCTCCTTTTCATATCCAGGAAGTACAAGATCTGCTTAGTATTTTGGTTCCCCTGAGAGTCGTAAAACTTTTTAGCAAGGGTTCTGGACAAGATTAAGTTGTTATCTAGTTCTATTAGCCTCCAAATCTGTTTGGCAGGCAGGGCTTGGTTGAAGGAGTGTATACTTCTAATTCCTAGGCCTCCCTTTTGCTTTGGTAGATAGAGTTCTTCAACTCGCTAAATGCATTTTGGGACTTTGGTCATTCAAGCCCTGATAGTAGTTGGCTAAGTTGGTAATAAATCTTGAAAAGGTTTATACTGGAGAAATATCTAATTGAACAGAAAGAGTTATCTTTTTCTCTTAATAAGTGGTATCCGTTCTTGACCCCTGGGTTTAAAAGGCCATAAATTGTTTTACAGAAAGAGTCTTTTTATTTTGTAAAGTTTTTCTAAGGGTTTTTCTCCCCCCTACTTTCAATAGAAGATACCATTATCATGCTAATTAAGCGTAACAGATTATAAATTAAATTATTTTAACATTAATTAATGCTTCCACGAATCAAACTATTATTATTTTTAAGAATTATTAAACATTTATTATTACTGCAATCAAATATCGATGACAAAAAGACTTTTTAGTTCACGGCCGGGAAGCAGAATCCGCATCTCCTAAAATGTCGTCTTTCTCTACCACTTATTAAACAGATAATTGATAAATTAACATAGGCTTACACACGCATATAAAAATTGGTGGATCGTATTGAATATTGTTTCATTCATCAAGTTTATTAAAACATTTCTCAAACTTCTTTATAGAAGAAAAAACACCACATGTTTCAATTGAGGTTTCTGAGTACATAGAATACTTGAACACAGCTAATCAATTCTGGCCAAAAAAAAAAAACACAGCTAATCAATAATTTTGTAATCAATTTTTTATTACAATGTAAACACCCCCCCCCTAAATTTTTATATTTTATATATTATACAATTGATATAGTATGTTTAATTTAGATGTTGTCCCCTATATATAAGATAAAATTTTAAATTGACCCCTCACATTATTGAGAAAATATTAAATTGTGACTTTTAAATAAAATAAAATTTAACTTTTTTCTTTTAACTTTTTTTGCAATACGCTTTTATACTATACTATTTGTTAATTTAAAGCTTTTAATAAGTGTTTTATTCAGTTTCAATTCAGTCATGTATTTTTTATTTCAAGCGTACAACATTTATTCTTTAATTTTTATTCAATTATAGGCACATGTAAAATTTTAGATAAACACTTTAACATTCAGCAACATTATTCATTCTTCAAAAGTTCACTTCATTTATTATTGTCAAATTTTTGCAATTTTTTAAATACTTTGGTAGTTTGGGAATGTCTTCATTTCATTTTTGGGTATTAAAATGTATTTATTTTCATTCACTGCTTCATAATTTTTGTTGGTTAATGTTTAATGCCTTCATATTTTATTCAAGTCTCACTTCACATTGTGCAAAACTTTTACACGTCTATAATAGACAAATAATTTTCTTTACTATGTTGCATATTTTGTTTATCCTATTTGGTTTATTTATTTTATATTTTTATATTTAGTGAAACCTATTATTAAATCTTGTAATTGAATAAATAAATATATGTGCATAATACTATTTATTTTTAATGAGAAAATTTAAATATATTTGAGTAATATATATTAAATTATTTAAATATAAATATTTTTCATATAATTTATTGGCAGTAAAGTTATACCTAAATATATCTTAATTAATTTTTTTACTGTACATAATATATTAAGTAACATCAGCACATCGCAGTTGATATGATTGCAAAATAATATTAGATGAAATGATAATATTTAAGTGCATTTAAAATTTGACACATTTAGTATATTTATATTATTTTTATTTTATTTTTTATTTTTAAAAATAAATATTAATTTTTTATATAAAAATATCTTTAAGATAATTAAATACATAAAAGCTCCAAATTATAAATATATCAAATCCAAATTAGATTATATATCCATATCTAATCGTGATACACAAATTTATGTGGGTCCCTCTAATTGCGGTACTTTATCTTTGTGTTTTTTATTAATTATATCTTTCATTTTTTTATCATTAAAAAAAAAAAGCAGAAAGGGATAGATGACGTTGAAAATGTACATATTGTTCAAGTACAATGCGTCACAGTCAATAATTTCAGCACGTTCTTTGGTTGAATGGTTGTTAGCTTTATTTCTTACACCCCTTGTCGGTAGTCTATAATCAGTAGGTATTTATTATTTGCTTATAACTTCTAATAGTTTATTTGTTTATTAAATTTTTAATACACAAATCTTTACACTGTGGACTCGAGTTAATGGATTTTTTTTCTTCTATTAAATACTAAAATAAGAGTTTATAGTCTCTTCTTTCAATAACTATCACTATACAATTTTTAATGAAATATTATGGTTAAACATCAGTGTTGCGTTATAATTTTATTATATTATTAAATTTTATTATGTAATTGAGTACTAAAATGCTTTGAAAATATTTTAAAATATAATTTAATAAATAAAATATTTTTATCCTTCACTTATTATAAAATTATCATTTTAATTTTTTAATTATTAAAATATTTAAAATAGTCTCTCATTTATTAAAAAATATCACAATTAATTTTTTATTTTAAAAAATATTAAATTTAATCCTTTGAATTTAGAATTTAAAATTTGATTAAAAAAATAAATTTGATAATTTTTTAAAAAGTACAAAACTAAGTATAATAATTTTCAATAAATAAATGATCATTTTAAAAATTTCAATGAATGAAAGATCAAAACAGTTATTTGGTGATAAATAAAGAATCCAAAAAAAAAATTTCTTTATAATTTAAATCACAATGTATAATTGATATTATTTACAAAATTTTTGTATATAGGAAAATTGAATCAATTATGTTTATACATGAATTGTTTGTACCAATTTGCATGATACCCTAGTATAAAGCTAATGGTGTATAGATATTTCGAAAATCTAATGCAAATCTTTTACATTTAATTTTTGGTACATTTAAATAAATTTAAAAATGAGAGAATAATAATAATAATAATAACAATGACAACAATAATAACACTCTCTCATAACATGAGCACCATCGGTTTCTAACAATACGTGTTATTCGATGCATGTCATGGTCGTTTGTCCGAGGATAGTTTCATATACTAATTTTTTTTTTCAAAAAAAAACAGCATACTTTTATCCTTCTTTCATAAAATATGATCAAAAATGAAACTTCTCAATAGTTTTATTTTTTATTCTTATGTAAATATATAATGTGCTAATATATAATTAAAAAGAAGATAATGTATTGATATACAATTCAAAATATTATCTTTGCAAGTATTTTTTAAAATTAAACGGAATCTATAGCTCTATCCATATTTTAACAAAAAATTGTATTACCGTGATAAATTTGGGAGTAAACTTAATTTACTAAATCAAACGTAAACAATCAAACCCAAAATGATAATTTTATGGTTTATGACCTTAATTAATTTTATTATTTGTCCCCAGAAATTAAAACGAACTTTTTCCGTATAATTTACCCAAGTTTCATCCCAAAATTAAGTTAAACCAACCACTAATTTTATACATATGTTGACGTCACAGATAATATGAGCCCGTGATAAACCCCATATAGTATTTTTTTTAAATAAAAATTGTAGAAATATTGCACATGTTTCATGCTTTATATGTCACATCTTTTCCTGCCGTTTCTTGAAAGATACTGCAGAACACACACCTCAAATCACATCTAATGATTTGCTTTTTCTTTTTCTTTTTTATTGATGCTATAGTTCGCATCTCGTTGGAGTGGGAACGCGAAACATGCTTTTATCCTCTTTATTTTCTATTCCAAGTCTTGCAAGATTCTTTAAACTAAGTTGTAAAATTATTACTATTTAGTGTGAGAGTTAAGAGATTGTTTTCAAATAAAATCTTAGAGTGTAGTATTCTCACGAAACATGTGAATTAGATTCTCACTTTGAGAGGTGAATTATATATATTCTTGCCTATCAAGAGTTTTCACTGTGATAAATATTGCATTTACGTAGAGTTCATTTGCGATTGTTGTAATTTTAGTTTGTAGTACCTTTTCTTATAGCAAAAATTATAATTTAATTAATTAATTTTTATGTCGCTTTTGCTAATAATTTTTATAAAGATAAGATGATTTTTTAAAGCCCCGGGATATTGTTGAAAAAAAAAAACTTAAATTCAAGATGTTTAAAAGAACGTTTCTATTTTAGCTAAATTCTAATATTCATATTACTGTCATCTTTTAATATTTTTATTAATTTCGCACCAATACGTAATCTATCTTGTCACTGATATCAGAAAGACAATCTCTTTCGTCTATTTGCATCATAAAAATATTTTTTTGATAAATCCTTGATGTATTATATTCTTATATCACTTATTCCAATTAACTTCAACTTTGATAAAATTGATTAGTATAAAATTTTTATTAAACTTTAAAATGAATCCATTGTCAATTACTTTTATCGGTGGTGACGGGTAAAAGTCATAATGTTGAAATTATTTTTTAGTCTCTACAAAATAAAAGAGGAGTAGGAGGCAATAGTGGGTGAGACTGAACTCCTGTATACTAATGATATTTGAGTAAATACTTTTGAACTTAAAATAACATTTTATATCAATTAATTAGCCTGAGATTATATATATATATACACACACACACACAAACACTAAATAAGTTCATTTTTCATTTATATAATTTAGCGGCTCTGATTTTCTTGAATGATGTTATTTTAATTTAATAATAAGTGTAATATCCTATGAACTTCAATAATAAAAACGTTGTAATGGTTAAGGAGAAATTTCTGATTATTTGAATTTAAATCTTAAAATTAATGTTTAAAAGAATTTATATTTTAACTGTACTAAATTTAAAGAAAATATAAAAAGATGTTGTCATTATATATCGACAAATTTGAAAATATTGAAAGGAGTATTAATGAACTGTTGTTATTTAAGCCGTAACAAAAATCTAAAATCATTAATCATTTTTAATTGGTTAAATCTTTCAATAAGTTTACACATTATTGTATTTTAATTAAAATTGAACGAAACAAAATATTCTTTAAAAAAAAAAAAGTGAAACCATTTCAAATTTTGCGATGTAGTATAAATATGGTTTAGACTCCTTTTCCATCCAAACCAAGTAAAGCTTGCAGAGGTGGGATAGACAGAGAAAGAGGCTAGAGAAAGGGATAGACCAGGGGATAGACAGTGTCTCTGCCCATCTTTGCCTATAAATTGGGGACTTCTTGCACAAGAAAAACGAGACTAGTACACTCTCACTGCCATTGACGTCAGGCACGACTTCTATCTCTTTCTCTGTTCAAACGACCATGCAAGTCCAATAGCGTCGTCTTTTTCACCGTGTCTTCGCATTATTGTTCTGTTTCTCATGAGGTTCTGCCAAAAAAGATGACCTCTCTGTTTCCTTTATCTTGGTGTGGTCCATCCATCGGGCTTGTCCCAAGCAGAGGTCCCTGCTGTCACTGAAATTACTTTTCTGCAGATATCTCTGTTAAACCCCAGCGATTCTAACGGTTCTGCTGCTTCTGCAGATATTCACGCGACAAAAGCTTGAAAGTTTATGCTTATTGCCAGTTTATTAAGTGACGAAAGCAAAATACTATCGAACTAGCTATTCATTTTGACGCTTTGATTATTGTTCTATCGTAATCTGAGTAGCTTAAGGTTTCTTTTGCATTCTCTCATTTTCCTATGGAATCGTGTCAGCTAAACTGACAATCGGAACACCGTTGTTCTTAACGCGTGCAAAATTGAAATTCTAAAGTGTCTGTTTCTTTTGTACGGGCCTTTCATGCGGGGATTTAATAAACTTTGAATACCCTGTGTCTCATTATTGTCAGTAGTGGGAAAATTTTATTATTAAAACTTTATCGTGGTCGGCACGTTGTTGTAGCCTTGTAATTTTATATACTTGAATATCTTTACTTTTCACTGTTTGACCGGGAAATTTATTTTAATGATCTGATTTCTAGCACAAAATTAATTTGGAAACAGAAAAATAAAGATAACTTTTAAATCTTACAAGTTTTATCCTTTGTAATCGGAATCTGGAATCCCATAAAATCAGAGCCTACGCTTAACTAAGAGAAAACACGTATATATTTAGCGTTACTTCGCGGATTTTTTCATGCATCTACAAGTGGGTACTAGAATGCGTATTTGGCGCTTCAAAATTAACGTTTTTAGCGCGTTTCTGGAAAATGTTATCAAGCTAACTTTATTCAAACTTCCTTCTGCGTAAGTTCTGCAAGTTATTACCTTTTTTTTTTTTTTTTTGTGTTTCTTATCACTTTAATTCATCATTTATAGCCATATATTCGTAGTTTAAAGGCAACAGTCTTTAACACTCAGGTTTGATGTGAAAGTTTTTCTGGTGTGTAAACCATTCTGGTTATTGGTTTCAATTATTTTGGATATTTATACTTATAGGGGCTGGAGACAGAAAAGAAAAAGAAAATCTATGGAGGGCGGTGCAGGAAGTGATTTGGAATGCCGGAGGATAATGGATGGGAAGGCGAGTAGCCGGAATTGTTTAGGAAAGGACATTCCACTATGTTGCTTGAAGTCTAAGGCTACTGTTGTTTCAGGGTGGTTCTCAGGATCTCAGTCTTGCTCCGGTCATTATCTGCTATTTAATTTTTCAAATTCTTGGACTTGTCCCCTCTTCCCTCCGTTACTGTAAACAAAGTCTGTTGTGTCATTGTACACAGACTTCTGATCTCTTTGATCATTCATTACTTTTTTCTTCGTTGTTTTCTCTGTTGCAGGGGAACCGAGTCCTGTTTATTTTAACAACCCCATGTGGCCAGGTAGGTGTTACTTATCACATTATTTATTATTGTTCAATTACCAATCCTCCCTCTATTATTGGCCTGATTGGAATGAGACTTCTCTCTCTTTTCTCATTTTGGATTTCATATTATTACATAAAGGCCTGTTTGTTAAATGGCTATTGTTTTTTATTTTTTATTTTTTTTGTTTTGGCCAATGTTAACTGGCTCTCGTTTGTCCAACAAATACTGTAAAATGCGTTATTTGGGTATTTTCTTCTTTTGGAACCACAAATCATGCTAATCCGATGTCATTGTCACTTAGAAACTAATGAATGATACTTCAATTGCTTAGTATACGTCTTTTTCTTGTATTGCCACTGATGACGGCTTTGGTGCTGATCATCAGGAGAAGCTCACTCAATCAAAGTCGAAAAGATCCTGTACAAGGAGAAGTCCGAGTACCAAGAGGTCTTGATTTTTGAGGTTTGTCATCTTACCTTACTAGTTTCTGGAGTGTTTCTCTATTAGCCTTTTTGAATAGGCTTTTCTCAGAAAGCTGTTAAGTGCTGCTGGCATAAAGATTGTTTTCCAAATTTCTTTTATTTCCTGGGAAAAGTTTACTGTTTGAATTTCTACAAATTAGAAAGAACTTAAACAACTAAATGTTGTTCGCGTTTTGTCCTGAGCTAAAATTTTCAGCTTCTCTAAAAGAGCCATTTTAAAGCTAATCCAAACCGGCTCTGTAAGCAATTGACTTGACGCCAATCTTTTTGTTTTGCAGTCGTCAACATATGGGAAAGTACTTGTACTTGATGGGATTGTTCAGGTGACCGAGAAAGATGAATGTGCTTACCAGGAGATGATAGCTCATCTTCCTCTTTGTTCAATTCCATCCCCCAAAACAGTAATGTCGTTTGAACCTTTTTGCATTTTATTGGACTCTAGCTTATAGCATTTCTTCCTTTTGAGTATATATATTGCAGTTGGTGGCTTTGTGCTGCACATTTGTTATGCATTTTCATTGCTTTAGTTTAGTGTTTGGTGATTCCCTCGTGAATTAATTTACCTATTTTTCCTCCCTAAACGTGGGCTTTATTGACTCTACAAGTTGCATGATTATTAAGTACAGTGGTTTGCATTATTCCTTTTCCTTTTAGTCTTTTTATGCTTTTTGTGTCTTGATTGTAATGAAACAAATAATTCAAATAAATAAGAGAGATTATGTCTCTATTTTAATCTGTACCATATATTAATTTTAGAACGGTACTCTTTTATCCAATAGTATGGATATGGTCCCCTGTTTTGTGTGAGTGGACTTGGACGAACATGAGCTTATTTCATGGAGCCATAATGGAATGAGCTTTAGTATTCAGGTGGCACTGTTAATTTGTACAATTTTATAATACCTGGAAATTTTGGTGGTGAAATTGCAAAACTGCTGTTACTGACATTGTTTGCTGCCAAAGTGTGTGATAAGTTTGCTACTAATGTATTTTCCAATTTTAATAGCACAGTGAATTGGGTGTTAAGTTACATCATTAATGCAAAGATGTATAGATTAATTAGGGTTTGCACTTCATTTATAATCGAAGTTGATATATCAGATTTGATGAAGTGACGTTGGTTTCATTTTTATAGAAAGATAGCATAAGAAGGAAATATTCTTTTTCCTCATACCAATACCTTCAGTTTCACTTTTATAAGTACACTTCTAATCACTTGAGTGGAGATGAAATTGGAGAAGTTCAGCGTGATACTTCCTTTGGTATTCCACAGTATAAAAATCTTATAAATTTCCTCTTTTCTTTTATGATATTAATGTGACTGCTATCAACTTGATATAAGAATGTTGGGTGCAATTATTGTATTTCGTTTAAGATGCACATTTTGTTTCCTCTGTTTCTGCCATGCATTGAACGCCTTCTATGCTGTTAATTCAGGTTTTAGTTGTCGGTGGTGGAGATGGCGGGGTTCTAAGGGAAGTATCCCGCCACAGTTCTGTGGAGCATATAGATATTTGTGAGATAGATAAGATGGTTATTGATGTAAGTGATGCTGGTTTTAGTCATTCTTAAAATTGACTTCGTTACAGAGAACTTATTGCCATAATTATGCTCCAGGTTTCTCGGACATTTTTTCCAGAGTTAGCCGTTGGATTTGATGATCCTCGAGTACACTTGAATGTTGGTGATGGTATCAATTTCTATCTTCTGCTTGTTTGTTTTTAATTATGTTAAGTTGCCAACTCTATGGTTTTATGTTTTTTGAATTGTGAACTTTATGGTCTTATAGATATCTTTGGTTGACCTTCTTTACATAATTTTGGCAGCTGTTGAATTTCTTCGATGTGCCCCTGAAGGAAAGTATGATGCCATCATTGTTGATTCATCTGATCCTGTGGGTATGTCAATCCTTTGCATGATAATTTATCCAGCGCACAAGGCATGTACATTTCTGGAAACTATTATTGAAGACTATGAAACCAAATAATAGGATACAATGATAAACGGCCGGACATGATGTTTTAAGGTGGAACTCTAATTTTTAAGAGATTGCTTAATTAGGTGATGTTTACCTGAATTCTTGTATTGCCTTGCAGTCTGACCGTCTATTACGCAGTAGGCATATTCTTGGCAAATTCAGTATTGGACTTTTAGTTCATGCCGTGATATTTTAGTGTGCATGTGAATCTGGAAATGCTTTAATGTTTGGTTCATTCTCATTTGAGTTTTTCAATTTTTAAAAATTTGTTTGGTTTATTAAGACTTAAATAGGGAAATGGATCTCAGCTCCATAACCAACAGCTGATAAAGACAATAAAGGTTAAGACTACTTCTACGCTGCGAGTAATAGTCCATAGATAGTGGGTTGGTCTGCTACTCGAAAATTAATTTGTATTTGACTAGGATTATTATTGGCATTGAGCATTCATCTTTAAATGTTCTAGGTAGATCTTAACCTTGCAGAGTAATTGAATGTACAATATTCATTGCCATGAAGAGGTTCTAAATAGAGGAGAAATTGGTTTAGGAGTAAATGTAAATGGTAGATGAAGCTCTTGGATAGACGTGTCTATCTGTTTCCAATGGCTTGTTATTAGTTCCTGATATATAGCCGTTTATCTAAAATAAGAATCTTCTTTCATGTTTAAACTGTATTTGCTAATAAATGAAAACGGTAAAAGTCATCCAAACATATTTTCTTATCTAATTTTTGTTCTCCGTGAAAATGGAAACAGACTTTTGTCGCCAAATTGCAAGGGTCCCATACTTTTACCAAAAGTATAAATTATTAAAGTCACATACTAATTATTTTGTGTTGATTAATTTTAAAAGGAAGGTAGGAAAAAAAGAGAAAAAAGATTTGTAGGGTACATTGTCAATGATTCATAGGATCCCTTTTGTTATTTAGGTCCTGCTCAGGAACTTGTAGAGAAGCCATTTCTTGAGACTATAGCTAAAGCATTAAGGCCTGGTGGAGTGCTTTGCAATATGACAGAAAGTATGTGGCTTCATACACACCTTATTCAAGAGATGATGTCCATGTGTCGAGAGATATTCAAAGGCTCAGTACATTACGCATGGGCAAGTGTTCCAACATATCCGAGGTAATCACATTTTTAACTGTGCTGATAGAGTAGTCTTCCTTTTCTATTTCTTCCCAACTGCTTTTGCTTTTCATTTTAGCTTTTGTCAGTTCTAGCTTTTCTGGGTTTTGGTGGCTGCTGTAGTGTATTTCATGGTTGTTAGGGTGAATTTCACTGGACCTTCTTCTCTTTCGTTATCATTGCTAAATTTGTATTCAGAAAATCCAGACTTCTGCAAGTGATGTAGGCAGGTATTCGATACATTATAGTAATAAATCATATAGCCCACCAAAAGCCAAAGTAAAATCTGCAAGAAATGGTTTACATGTTCTTTGATCTTGATGATATTAATGATTGTGTTGCATTCATTGTCATATACCCTTGGCATGCAGTGGTGTGATCGGTTTTCTTTTATGCTCCACGGAGGGGCCACCTGTTGATTTTATAAATCCCATCAACCCCATCGAGATGGTTGAAGGTACTTTCAAGCACAAAAGAGAACTTAAATTCTATAATTCACAGGTAATCTTATAGTCCTTAGATTTGTGCCCCTTCTACTTATTTATGCTATATTACGTGAATATTGGAGCTTTCTGTTTTCCATTCAAGCGTCGCACTGATTTGTCTGTAAAATCTTAATATGATTGGTTTTTTGTGCAGATGCACTCAGCTGCTTTTGCCTTGCCAACATTTGTTAAGAGGGAGGTGAGCTTGCTCCGCGACACACAATCTATGGTAGCCCCTTTTTGATGGTCACTTTGAAAGTATTAGGAATATTAAGACGATAAAGGAAATACAAGAGAGAGAGAGAGAGATTGGGGGGGGGGGGGGGGGAATAAACTCGAGAGAGAGAGAGAGAGAGAGAGGGGAATATAAACTCTTGTTATAATATTTTTCAAAGAAAAAAAAAAAAACTGAAGATGTTGTTATAAGCTGTGTGTTGAACTCTGCCGTTCTACCTTGGATGGGTTATATTGCTAGTGGTTTTGCACATGCTTTTATGCTGGTTTATTAGACATCCATCATCCGTCCATAATTTGCTGAAACCTGAGATTGGGTCGGATTATTTTTATCGCTTCAACAGTTGAACCTTGATACTTAATCGAAGATAGGACTATTTGTCTTCTTTTTTCTCATTATTATATCACATTTCATAATATTTGCCCTTGCTAAGATTGGAATCCAAACTTGACCATTCGAATGAATGTGACAAGCCCTAGACAAAAAGACACAAACAAGAATTAACTTCTTTTTTCTTTTCTTTCTTTCTATCACTTTCATTCACAAGTTGAAAATTCAATAAACACCAAAGACAATCTAAGATTAACATATACAAGTTCATAATATACAACCACCATATACGTTAACAAACAGACATTATGATTATTTCCTTCATTTTTTTCCTCTTTCCCTCACTTTTTTTCTTTCTAGTTACAAAACCAGGCATATAAGGACATTACTATTGCTCATCAGCAGTGAAATCGGGTTCCGCAGGCTTCTGAAGCAGCATGGGCGGTAGTCTTTCTGGCAACCTTGTTTTTCTGGAGCCATTACGACGTAATGCTCGAAGTGCATTAGCAGCAAATCTGGAAGCATATATTGTAGCACCAAGACTAGGTGAAGTACCACCCGCCTTGGCCAGTGCGTCTTGCAGCCTATTCTCCTCCTCCCGGAGAGACTCTTCAAGCTTCTTCTTACTATAACGTCGCCAAGCTGCTTGTATGAAACATGCAGCCCATGTACGCCATTGTTGGGAGTAGAACCTGAAAGTGTGACGAAGCTGCTTACTGTGAAGGCGTCGGAATTGGGATGCCACAAACTTCAAGTCATCTGCTTTCAGAGCAAAGGCTTCGACTTCCGAAAGGGTTTGGACAGTCCTGGTTGAGATGGGAAGGTTGGATGAGGAATGGGGGTCTAAAGCCCATGTGAGAAGCTCCTCTCCACAGAAGTCACCACCCTTGAGAAACTCCGAGTTAAAGAAGCCTGTTCTTCCTCCATTAGTTGTTACCGTCAATAGCTTGCCTCGCATTATAAAGAGCATCTCATCAACAGGGTCCCCTTCCCGAACAATGCAGCTTTCTTCTGTGTAAAGCACTGGCTTAAGACAGTCACACATTGCATCCAACAGTTGTTCATCCATTTTCTCGAACATTGGCACCTTGAATACAAAAGAGCCACCAAATGTCATACAAGACTACATATAAATTTTAGCTCAAGTTGAGTAAATTTTCAGTTTTCTAAACTAGCATCTGATTCACCAACCAATAAATAAGCATTCCAAACTTACAGCAAAAAAATTACATTCCCAATTTCAGTGTCCTGCTGAACTTCTAGAGAAAAGATGTTCAACATGAATTACAAATTTTAAAACTATTTCATCACATGTATAGCTCAAACAAATGCCTTAAATGAAACAGAAAGGAATACAAATAGGAATGAAACCCCATGTAAAATAACTCGAGTAGCAAAATCGATCAGTAGAAAATAATTATGACTAGACATAAACTTACTCTCATCACCAGAGCCAAGCAAAGGTGACGCTTAATATCCCTTCTTAAATCCTTAGGAAGATTACGGATTAAATTATCTTCATCAACACCTCTGGTTTCTTGCCATTTGTATTGTTCATAACGTCTAATTCGCTCTCTCAAACTGTCAGGGAGCAACCGATGAGACATCCACTGTTCAGCATCTCTCCTTTTCACTCTCATCTCCTCCAATCTCGTAGTTGTTGACTGCAGATATGTCTGTTTCAAAACAAATAACATTCTGTCAAGATCCAGAAGATACTATCTTCAGTACAGAATGGCATGGGTGTCAAACTTTTGCTTTGATTTTTGCATGGGAAATCTAAACCTAAAACAGCTCTCTCTCTCTCTCTCTCTCTTCCTTCTATGGTTAAATGAAAGTAAGCTTTTGAGCTCTAATCCCTCTAAATAAAAAATGCCCATGTGTAACTGAAGCATCATTTTGAGCCTCAAGTCATTTAAAGGACCAGAATCACAGTACTCTTAATCTAACACGATAATGAGATAGTATATCAATCACAATGATAACTACAATGCTTATAACAACAGAGACTACATATGCACGTGTTATATGAGGCACTAATAATGAATACATTCCAATATTAACAAATAGGCTTGTCAGTATTATTGAATAAATAAAAGATAATATGAAGTTATTTGGAACCAACCTGCATATTTCCGATGAGAAATGAAAATAATACCAAACCAGAGATGGAAATGAAAACTGCGAAGAGGATTTCCCAAACATATGTACTTGTTGCCAGGTTCTGACCAAGAGAACTGCAACAAAGAGATCCAACTCCCAAGGGAGAGGACACAATTTTAGGACGTTAGATGATATTCTAAATCAAAATGTGCTCAGTATAACTTAAAAGATATACAGTCATCATTATAAAAATGAAATGAAATAATACAAAAGTGATCATTGATAACCCCCCCCCCCTCCCCCAAAAGAAAAAAAAAACACACCAAAAAAAACCTTCATTGAGACATTACTATGTCCAAATCTGAAGAGAAAAGCAAAATATTTTAAATGATATGACGTTCCTTATTTAAAATTTTCCCCATTTTATCCCCAAAGAACCAGCCAGTGCATAAAGTCTTCCATAAACAAATTTAAAGCATCAAAGTGCAGCTGCCAAATTTATAATATTACATTACAACATAATATGATAAATTCATAATCTAACAATTTATTGATATACTGAAAAAAAAAAATATATATATATATATATATATATATATATGAAACACACCTCAGATTTCTAAGGCCCCACCAAAAACAGTAAAAGAACTTTTGTGGGAAATCTCCTGACTCCACAATACCAGACTGAAGTGCATCAAGGAATATTCCAAAATCAAAGAGAGTTTTATCTTCATCTTGTATTGGGCAAGAATCATTCAAGAATTTTACAATGTCACTTGGCGCATGATTACCACAATACAGAGCCGCCTTGTCACACTCAGCATTTCTTCTGCAGGCTTGTTGCCAGCAAGTGGTTTCTCTCTCTATAGAAAACAAATACCAAAAGGCACCCATGACCTACATGCAAAAAGTAACTTAGCAATCAGAAAAATAGCTGATGAGAAGATTTTGTACTTTCAATTACGTTAATTGTAATAAATGAATAAAATTCTCTTGATTGACCTGTAATCTTAATGTCAAATTTATATAAGTAATCTTGGGTAATCATTGCGAATGTACCCTTCAGCAAACTGCTGATGATAATTTAACTACTTGATATAGTGTGGTGCAGGAAAATTTATTCAAGCTCTTCATGCATTATTTACAAGCTTCAACTGGAAGGCCATTAGAAAACATCCAAGACTAGCTTCAAAGCATGTGATATTTCCAGTTATTTTTATTTCCTTTATTTATTTTAATATTATCCAGTTTTTATTATCTAATTTTCTAATGGGATAGTTATATTTTCAAAAGTTTGTTTAGGTTGGGTTTATCTCCATGTTTTTAGGCCTTTATTTTCTTATTAGATAGGATTTATCTGACACTAAATTGAAAGCTTGGGTCTCTTTCATATCTTCTATGTCCACATCAATAAGTCCCATAACAAGAATAGTTAATAAACCAAGTAAATTAGTACTATACAAAAGACTAGAAGATACTATTTTGATGCCCAAAATTTCAAAAAGGATGATTCAGAGAGTTAATATTAGTGCTTATATATTTGTAAACACAATAAAAACCATTAAATGCTCATGGATTTAGCGTATCTACACATCTAAGGAGTGTCATGTTGTAATCCATCTAAATAATCATGCTTCCCGTTCAAGTATCAAATGTCCACCTAACACTCAAAGAACCATATTTTGCCCCTAGAGCTTCTGACTCTCATAGTTTTGACTTGTCAAATGTAAAATGTGTCCTACATTACACAATTCTTTTAACGCCATATGATATTCATGGCATCTTGCCAAGATTAATTTTACCCAATAATCTGGAATCTACATCCGTTCATGTCAGGTATGCAAATAGGATACAAAATACAAATGATGAATATAATTTATAACCTAATGGTGTGTGACAATATAATCACCACACAATCGTTAATGCCAAGATAGGGATATTTGGATAGTATGGGATGTCTAAGTCTCATATAGTATGAGAAGCTTGGTGGAATACTTAAGGGGTATAGTTATTTCCCTTGCAGGCAAGGTTTCAATGGCGTGTTCCCCACACTCCCTTATGTCCTATCAAATGGTATTAGAGCTGGTGGTCTCCTCATAGAGAGGGCGATGCTTGGTCTGATAGTTAAAAGGTGGGCTCCCCACACTCCCTTGGGTCCTATCATGTCCTAAAAAAACATTTACTCCTATAATTCAATGATCATACAAAATGCCACTTGGTTACACGAAGAATAAAATCATCATATGAGATTTCTATCTACATATACATAACAAAACAAATCACAGAATAAACTTACATGACTTGCAAGCATGTAAAGAAATAAGTTGAATGCAGCTCCAGCCCAAGCAGTTTCAGTAAGAATACCAGATGTCCTTGTAATTTCTTTATATAAAGGAACAACACGTAACAGCCTTGGCACATATTGGAAGAAAACAACAAATTTCAGCAAGTTCTTCGTGTTCAGCGATTTAAAGCCTCTTAGCTTTGGAATAACAATCAAAATCGCCACCTAGCAATATTTGAGTAAGGTTTCAGTCAGTAAGCTTTCAAGAGAAGCCAACTGAATCAACTATGGATTCCAAAGCTCCATGAAACAGAAAGCATAGTTAATTAGAGGGTTGAACTTATCCTCCCCAGATTCCTTACACATCTGAGTGTGTCTGCAATGCATGTGTTGATATTGAAGATTGCCAATGCAATCAATGGTAAGTTAATCACAACAGAAGGACTGAAATGCCGCCATCATGACACACATGCAGACACAGCAACAGAGAAAGATGAACCAGCATGTTCAATGAAAAGTTACGCTACTTAGACATAAAAACTCATTACCACATGCTCAATTGTGAGCTTAAAGGAAATTAAGAAGATAAGAGTCAAAATAATGCTAGAGCAAAAATTTCCAGATCAATTTCCTAACCTGTGGGAGGGGAAGAACAGCAAGAATGTCAATCAAAAAGTATGACGACAGATATCTCTTTGCTATGGCCCAACCATCTTCAACCAAAACACCTCTTCCAAATACTCGAGAAGAGGGAGCAATGAACCCAGTGCGAAATTGGAAAATTATGTGGATTATATAAAAAATATCACAGAAAGATCTTAGAACGGTAGCTGTAACCTCCATCTTGTGGTCTAATGACAGGCATTTCTTCTCATCATCAATTACAGGGACATAAAAGAACAAAGGATCTAGTGATACAGCAATAAGACATGATAATACAAATATCTTATTCCACTTTTGAAGGAATGATCCCTGTGGATCAAGGATTTTCTTTCTAGGACTAAAACTTCTAGCCAGAATACGATTATAGGGAAACGATTTAAATGAGTTTCTAAATCTCTTTATCCTCTCAGAACCAGATTCCAAGCCTCTTTGCAATTTCATAGAAGCTGACTTTAGTGAAGACGTAACACTCCCTGAGTGGGTTATGTTACTTGCAACAGGGTATTGATTCTCATTACTTTTCTCTGAATTCCAAACCTGAAACCTGTAGATATACATAAATTAATTGAAAATCAGTCCACGATTCTAATCTTCCTTGGAAAAAGAACTACAAAATAAGACATATACCGCACTAAATAAAGCATCAAAGCTTCAAATTTACAGGCATTAACATCTAGGACAGTTCAAATTTGAGGCGGAAGAGTGGTGACTTCGAGGTGGCTCTGACAGCTCAGAGCTACAAAAGCAGCCTCAATGGCAAGTTACTGTCATTGCATATTGATTGACCTTTACATAGCAATACAGTATTGAATGTGCAGGAAGACTATATATGGCACAGCTCAACTAGTGCAAGTGGCAACCCAGATGGTTGATGGAAGGTCAATGATAGTGAAAACCATATGTGAGAGGCCAATAGGCAGGCACAATGGGGAATTTAAGGTATAACAAGACGTATGTCACACTAGTCAAAAGAAAATATATTTTGCATTGAATAGATGATGTATTTAACTCTTAAAATTTCCCAAAGCTACTTTCAAAGTCCAGAACGAAAAACGATAATACTTGTATTCCCTTTTCTTACTTCGAATCACAAAGAAAATGTTACTAAAATTCCATCGATAGCACCATAACATCACTGATAGAAAATTGGGGCATGTATCATTAGACTAACCTAACAGACTTCTCCCGCTGAATATTCATGACTGTAGCTTAGTTTGGAGACAATAAAGAACAAGATGAATTGTTCTTGTTAAACTCACTGGATCTCAATAGCTTCTTCATGTACCTCAGATTCTCGCTGCAAAAAGATGAGAGGCATTATTATATATCCCATTTCTGAAATAAGGCACAAACTCCTCCATGACAATTTCAATAGAATAAAACATAAACGCCGACAATATGTTGTCTTGACCAACATAAATGACCATATTCAAAGAGTCCTAAGTTCGTGACACGAATTAAAACTTGCAACAATGGCACAGTGGCTTTTCTGACTTCTGAGCGCCCAGATTAATGAAATTGCCACAAATATAAGTTTCGCCTACCATGCATACACACCATCAAATAGAAAAATTTGAGATGTTCACGATCAAGAGGCAAACTAAATGTTCAAGACAATAACTTATTAATGACGTCTAGAATTCCAATAACGGGTTTATAATCGGGACTGCATGTCAGACTGAAAATTTTCGAAGCCTTTAAAATCTAACCGTCCATAACAGTGTTGTAAATATTCATTAATTACTCGCATTATATACAAAACTCAAATGGAAGTCGGAGAAAAACAAATGATCACGAAGAAGCAAGCAACAAAAAATGAAAATTCATCTTCAAATTGCCGGATTAGTAATAGAAAGGAGAAAACCCAAAAGTATAACCAAAAAGGGAAAAATAAGACAACGAAAAGACGCTTAAATTCAAACTTAACAACTGACTGTGATGAGAAACAAACAGCGGAAAATAAAGAGAAACAGAGAAGAAAGGTACCCAACGACAAATTCCAGAAGCCAAGGAACCAAAGCCAGGGATTTTGACAACTTCAAACACTATTACACGGAGAGACAGAGAGGGAGAGAGAAACGAAGAGAAGGAAGGCAGTGGGCAAGAGGAAGGTTCGCGGAAATCACAAGGCCAGCAACGGCTTCCCAGTCGTTTTGGTTCTTAAACTGATTAACATAAAAAGTAAGAAAAAAAGTTTGGGATTTTACAGAGACGGAGAAAAAGAGAGAGAGAGAGAGAGAGAGAGAGAGGAAGGAGGCGACTCCAGTTGGTGAGGAATGAGCGAAGAAATTCTTGGCTGTGTGGGGCCCCACCCCATTGCTCGAATATGTTTCCTCGTCTTTGTCTGCGTTGGTTTTTGTCCGGTCAAGTCCGTTGACGAGTAAACGTGCCTTTCCCGCTGGACTATATCGTTTTCATTTTTATTTTACTTCGACAATAAATATAATTATAAGTTCTTGTAAAAATCATATAGTTTTCTCCTTTTTTAACTTTTAAAAAATTATTATTATTAAATTTAATATTAATATTTTAAAAAAAATGAATTACTTTACTTTTTGACTAAACGAACTATAGGACAATAAGTAATAAGTATCGGCGTTAAAGTAGTGAATTTTGTAAAATATTAAAAATTCAATTAACGATAGCAAATTTTAAATAATTAAATCAAGACAATTGAGATCTCTAGGGACCAATATAATATAAATTCTATTTTCCCATAGATTTACTCTTTTCACTCTTATGCCCATATAGAATTTATACGTTATATAACATTTTATGTATTTCATATCTTTTTGTTGACATAATTCTCATAAATAAAAATTATTGACATTATATAGTCAGTATCAACATTTATATGATTATTTAAAAAATAATATAGGAAACAAAATGATAATCTACAAATAATCATGAAAATTGATGTCCTCTTATTGGTATAAAATGAAATTTGAAAAATGTAATATTAGCTTTACAATATATATATATATATATATATATATGATATAATCTTGATTTGTTACAGAAAATAGTATGACATTGAAGGCCTTGACCTAATTATTTTATTTTCAAGATTGCGTATACATTAACCCAATAATTAGATACGACATGTAAATCAAAATGATAATTATAATAAAATACGACAAAACATACAAAATTGAAACAACAACAAAATTGATTAAATCTCAATAATAATAAAAACAGATTATGAAGTATTTATAGATGACTAATGTAAGATTTATTTTCTCCAGTTCTAATGTCACTGTTAACAGTTTCATTTTGGTTGGTCAACGTTAGTACTTATTCTTCCCCTTTGAACTTTTACCTAATACTAAATTAATTGACTCCCAGACTTTTTCTTCTAATCTAGTCTTTGAAGTATTCATCCTGACAAATTGCAGGTAAAAGAAAGGAGGACTAGTTTAAGTTTACTTGGTGCCCCTGTTTTGTACTATATAATGGACTTATTGTCTTGGATCTAATCAATAAATTTTGACCATTAAATGATGTAGTTAAAATTCTATTCTTCTTTGATAATTTAAAAAATATTTTGGTAAAATAATAAAAATGTATTTGGTTTAATATTTAAAAACTTGTTACGTTTACATGAAAATTTATTTTATAAATATTTTTGTTTAATTTATTATTTCATTTTTAAAAAAATTAATTTTGTACTTTAAATTCTTGTTTATACATAAATAAAAAAAATTATTTTTACATTAAATGAATGGTATAGATAGTAAAATTTAAATTCTAAATAAAATTTTTTAAATATAAAATATGGTTATACAAAGTACATTTTATAAAAATTAATTTTAAAAATTAAATTGATAAAAAAGTATAGCATAATTGCTAAAGTATATCTCTTTTGGTAGTCACGTTTGCTATAGAATATGCGATAAAAATAATTTTTACTGCATGCAATGATTATAATTTAAAATTATTTTATTGCATGTGGTTAAAATAATTTATAGGTGTATTTAGATTATTTATTTTTTATCAACTAATTTTAAATTATTATTGGAAAAAACTAGAAAAATCAGAGAATCCCATCTGACAATTACACCCTTAAAGTGCCGATATTAGTTTCGACTCTCAGCGAGTGAAATAACAGTTGAATTCGCGAGAATCACAAGAAGGATTGTTTCAGTATAAATTAGAATTTATCCATTAGTCCTTCATAAGTAAATCTCCCGAATGATTTCATAGAGTAAAAGGCTTTTTTCGTTAGAGAAAATTGCAGTATTATTTTTTATATTATACAAAGAATCTTTATCATGTGAAATGGAAATTGAAATATCATGATCATTAATAATGATTAAAAAAAAAGTCAACTTGGTCAGATTGATCAAAAACCATCGAGTCGGCCATGACTCAGTTCTATGATCCTCAAAATCAATCCAAAAGAATTAGATTAGAAACAATCAAATCAGAAAAATTCTTTAAAACTTAACGCACTAAACCAATTCTATGTTGAATCTTTTTTATTATTATTATTAATGTTCAAATCAAAATTTTAACATTATGTGCCACCTAATTTATTCCACATAAATTTATTGTCATGTACAACATATTTAATAAATTTTTACACAATTGAATAATTATATCTATTTTGATTTTTTTTATATATAATTTATACTAATTTAAGGCGATTCTTCGCATCTCAAATCAAATCCAGCTGACCAAGTTGATTTTGTAAAATTGGCGACTTATTTGATTTTGGGTTATGGTCGGTTTAAATTCAGCTTGATTTATGTTTACTTTAGTTTGTTTTTCAAATGATTTGACTCTTATTAAAATGAACAAACATTAATGTGATCTAGATGTAAACACTCAAATGTTTACTATCATCAACTTATAAGCACTGATTAGATCATAATTTTTTTGGTTCCGTTTGTGAACAAAGAGAAAATTCGAAAAACAAAATACAGAATTATTGAATCACTAAGTAATGAAATATTGTATCACACTTTAGTATTGAATGAGAGAGGCGTAGTACCCATCTATAACAGTTTATATAACAAACAAAATAGATTAACTAACTTATCAGACTCAAAGCCACTTGCTGAGTAATATATCTCCTCACATCCCCTACAAACTCATGGCGGAGAAACCACTTTGAGTTTTAATAACTCTAAAAAATTAGAGTTATCATGCATGATTTATTTGATAAAAATGTTTGGTCCAAGTGTTTTTTTACTAGTTTTATTTTTGGTTCTCAATTTTTCTTGCACAATAGTGTATTTTCAGCCTAGACAATTGACTCATGAAAAATAATTTACTTGAAAATATGAGAAAAAATAATACTTAGGATTTTTTATCTTCATATTTAGGTGAAATGAATGCATAATTTTCTTGAAACCAAAATTCTCTTCAATTGTCGTGACAGAGTTATGGTGTGTGTAAACGTGGTTTTAATAAAACATATGTTTTGGATTTAAAAGAGGCTTGTGACTGTTGAAAGGGAGGCAAATTCTGTTCAAAATAACTAGTTTGAAAAATTAAGTTATATATATGTTAAATTAAATAAATCCAATTATTCAAATTAATTTTTAAGCCTGTTTAAAAATTTAAGTATAAAAAGATATAATTTTTTTATATAAACACAATTCTTCAAAAAATATAACTTTTTAAAAATGAGTTATATCTATTTAAAAGTTAAATTTTAAAAAATATGACTCTATACTAACACAACTCTTTAAAAAAGACATAACTTTTTATAAAAAGATTATATCTGCACAATGCCTTATTATAAATAGAACTTGATTATAAACTATAATTAAGAGAATCATTATTAAGATGAGAGTCTAGAATCCATCTACTGTCTTTAAAACTTTTTAAAGAGTTCTTTAAAAAAGATTTTTATAAGTTGTTGTCTATAAATCTCTAAGTGTTTGAAATAACTCTTAAAAGTTATTTATTATTAACCTTGCAACAAACATAATAGAGGCAAATATCACTTTATAAACAGTACAATAAATACATGTTTCTTGATACTACTTTCATCTTCAATATATATTTTGGGTTAATATTTATGGAAGATGAAAATTAACCTAGCCTATTAGTCTTAGTGATATTTTGATGGAAGATGAAAATTAACCCAGAATTATGAATTGAAGATCAAGACAATTTCATCACATAGGATTGTTTTGATCCAATTCATGCGTGGAAGGCGTTGCCGCAGTAGTAAACGCGTCTGACCCCAGATCGCGAAGTTGTGAAAAATATATATATTGCATTCCGCCTTATTGAAGGTCAAGAGGATTTATGATTGCCTGGGTACATATATGAAAAAGCGACTTGTGCCATGAATTTGCAGACAAAAGCGACTTGAAGGTATCAATATTTGTTTGAATATTATATGATATATATGATATTGAAAAGGTACATTCATATGGAGAAAGGAATTGGTCGCATTCCCTGATTGTTCCGTTTTGCCATTTGCTCTATTATTTCATCATTGTTTAATGATATAAGATATTTGCCCTAGTTGCCGGTTTTAATATCTAAAGGTGCAAAGGCATGTTGACCGTTGAATTGATTTTTTTTAAAATATAAAATAAAGATGATGAGAAAAAAAATGATGAATAATCATGAAAATAAATAGAAATAGTTTATTATTAAGATGATTATGCATACAGAGATATATTCCTTCATCTTGAAAAGTTAATAATTATATATGCATATTTGAGTATTATTTTATCTAATTTTGTTATGAAAAATTAGATAAGTTTTATATAGACTCAAATAATAATATATATGTGGTTTATAGTAATGATGATTATCATGTGAAATTTTAATATTAATTAGAATATTTGATAATTATCTTGTAAATTCTAATTTAATTTGAATGGATGATAGTTGTATTGTGAAATGCTAATTTTAATTAACATTATTATTAGTGAATTAACAAGATAATGTTGGAATTATATGCTTATGATTTTATTTAAGCAAGTTGTTTGTGAATTTACAAATTGTAAAGTTATTGTCAACATGATCATACCTAGTGAGAAATTATTTTAAATAGTACACTAGATGAAATTATCTTGTCAATATTGTTTTATGATTAACTAAGCATATGGATTGATGCTAAATAAGATATAAATTTATTTTTATGCTTAGATATCATAAATGACTAATTGGAAAAATAGATTTGTGTGAACAAAAAAAAAGTATCATAAGTTCAATAATATTTTGAATATTATATATTATCTTGAATTCAAAATATAAGACAAAATGGGGATTATCCATAAAGTTATTAAAAAGTTATCAAATTTTAACAACATAGTTTTAAGAGATAATAATCCTTTATGGTGTTTCACACAAATAAATCAAGCAATGGATAATCAATTGTTTGATTGGTTTTATTTATTTATTGGATATTTGTAGTGTATATAATTTAAATTATATTGAAGGTAAATATGTTTCATAATTTACAAACAATAAAACTAAAGTTAATATTCAAATATTAGTTATTGAAAGTTAAGGATTGTCATAGGATATATTAAAATAAATAAAAATCTTGGATTGAAATTTATTAACTCTTATAAATTTGGTTGGATATATTTTAAACTAGTTAGATTACTAGTACATGTAAAAGATGGAGTTTACATCTTGTTTTATGTTTATCCATATTTAAAAGATAACTTTCACTCCTAAATAAGGAGAGGTGTACAACTCATTCTACACCATAGATTATGAGCTAGTGATAATATAAAATAGTTGACAAAGGAAAATGGTTGATAAATGAAATAAAAAAAAGTTGTGGCTACAACCAAAGCCAATCATTTTTTTGTAATGTGTTTATAAGGCGATATATGTCTTATGTATTGTGGATTTCAACAAACAAATAGACACAATAGTTTAATGTGTGCGTGCGTGTGTGTGATATAAAAAAGACTCATAAAAAATTTGTGAGAGATATTGAATGGAATGTGATTAAAACTCTTTAAATAAAGTCATAAGTAATAGGAACCTAATAGTTAACTAAACTAGATATTGTTTAAAGATTCAATGGGAATGAACAAGTTATTAATAAGTGACTAGGTGCACTAGAAAATATATAGTCATTCCAGGTTAAGTTTACATAATAAGAACTTAAATTCACCTATGTGAACATAAGGAATAATGCCGCTCCAAGCAAGAATTTGATATTAATTCTTGGAAATGTTCATGAAAAGCCTAGGGTAAAACAAATGGCTATATAACTTTCACAAAATTTGTCAACTTCTTTGAAGCTATAGATAAGTGTGTTTGTTAGTTTCAGTTTTAATGTAAAAATTGTGGTTCAATATTTTAATACAACCATCAATTTTTTGAAACCTTAAAGTATTTATGCTAACGGTAGGTTCTAGTTGAAACACGCATATATTTATGCATAGTCTTATGGATTAGAGAAGAGACTTAGTTTTTCAAACTAAGTGGGGGATCGTTGGAAATAACTAGTTTGAAAAACTAAATTATATATATGTTGAATTAAATATATCCAATGGCTCAAATTAATTTCCTAATAAGTTTAAAAATTTAAATATGAAAAGATATGACTTTTCATACAAACACAACTCTTCAAAAAATATAACTTTTTAAAAAAGAGTTGTGTCTCTTTAAAAGTTAAATTTTAAAAGATATGACTCTATGTAATAATATAACTCTTTAGAAAAGATATAAATATTCAAAAAAGAGTTATGTATGTACAAAGTCTTATTATAAATAGGACTTAATTATAGACTATAATTAAGAGGATCATTATTAATATGAGAGTCTAAAATCCTTTTTCTTTCTCTAAAACTTCATAGAGAGTTTCTTAGAAGAGATTTTCAAAAGTTGTTGTCTGTAAATCTCTAAGTGCTTGGGAGAACTTCTTGGGGTGAATTGCAATTAACCCTGAAATAAACATAATGGAGGCAAATATCACCTTAAGCACAATATGGTGAACACACGTTTTTGGGAATAATTTTCATCTTCCCTTCTTATGTAACAAATTCAACCCTAAAAAAATGAGAGAAGGTACAAGAAAGGAGGAGGCAAAGAGGATGGACAATATAGAGATAGGCTAGGAAAGTACAAAGAGAAGGTATTGACCTCTAATTTTTTTGTCTTCTTCAGCTATTTGCATTAGCAAAAAGGAATTGGTAGTAGAAGATAAAGGACAAACTATGATAAGAGAAGGTAGTACACAATTTAGGACAAGAGGACTCTAAGTTTGGCAAATAATTTTAATCATTATTCATTTTTGTTCCATTTTTCAATTGTATTAGCCTATAGATAGTTTTATGATTATGTTAATTTATAGGTATCATCTTTGATGCACTCATAATTTTAGCCTATAGATAGTTTTTGGATTATGTTAATTTATACGTGTCATATTTAGTGCACTCACAATTTTAAGTGCACTAGTGCACCCAGTGATATTGTAAATATATAATTGTAATAATATTAACCCAAAAAATAATAACATTACAATTATATCTTTACATTATAATTGAGTATACTGGTGCACTCTAAATTATGAATGCACCAAATATTTTACGTAATTTTTATTATTATGAACTGAACCTTGATAGCTAGAATTGTTGTTTAAACCTAAAATTTACACAATGCTTTAAGTTGTTGACACAATGCTAAGTAAAATGCATTAATGTATAATCAAATTTGTTATGAATGATTACGCTATTTGTTGATTGGCCACCAATAAATAGTACCTTAGCTTGAGTTATTTATGAAGATCAATTCAAGTGAGATTTAGCTTGACTAGTGTAGGTTTTTTAAGTGATTTAAGGATTTACAACTATATGAAAATATATATGTTGTTTTATATAGCTCATCCTTGCATTATTTTGGTCGATTTTGTTTAATTCAATCAGTTTGAATTGATTTTAATCAAGAAATACCATATTGGTTTTTGGCTTTTACACTTTGTGATTAGTTAGTTCCTTACAAATAATTGTAAAAAATCAATCTCATAAAAATCTTATTTTATATAAAATTAGTCCATCATTAATATAAACAGATGAACTAGTTTTATACAAATTTGAATTTATAATAAACTAGTTTTGTACAAATTTAAATTTGTGATGAACTGATTTATAAAGTTAATTTATAAAATGTCAAATTGTCACAAAGTATAAATGTGACGAACCAATGAGGTACTTTTCTGAATTTAAATCAATTCATTTTCAAGTCTACCCACATCATAAAGAGCATCTCGTGGGTAATACTTTTGCCACGAGAAGGCAATGTAAGGACACATCTTCATTCATTATACTTTGTATTTACTACTCTGTCTATTGATCATTATACCAACATGTGCTTTTGATTTCAGTTCACAGCTTACTGGGAATTTCAGTTTTGGACTTTGAGACTTTAGAGTTGCTTGTGGTTGGGTGTTTTCCATGGTGGCAACAATGAGCGCTTCCATCATCAAGAATTGGTTTTTATGCGAATTTGCACCTATTTTAATGAATTTATCTGTCTCTCTTGATCGAGTGATCCCCTTTTGTAACGCTCGAATGAAAAATCATTGCTATTATTGATGCTGCAATGACACAATTACACATGTCTCTCTACATATCATGTTCGTTAAATTCCACTAAATTGTAAAATTCTTACATTTGAGAAAAATTGTAAAACAAAATAAAACCCATAGTAAAGAGGGAAATGATTTCTAAGTTATGGACAGAATTTTTTAAATCTAAAATAAGTAAAATATCTTTTTGATATTTTATTTATTATAAAATTATCATTTTAGTCCTATAATTATTGTAACATTTAAAATTATCATCTACTTATTAAAAAATGTCACATGATTTCTTATTTTCATAAATAAAAAAAATATTTTTTGTTGATATTGATTTCAAAGCCAATGAACTAAATTTTGGTACTTCTTCTGAAAAATTGGGAACTAAATATGATATTTTTTAATAAGTAAGAAATTGTTTTTGATATTACAATGAGACCAAAATAATTATTTTACAATATATGAAAATCCAAAAAGGTTTTCTTTTGGGAAAAAACTTATATACAATTTCTTATGTGTTTGTTATTTTGTTCTCTAATTAAAATAATATAACTGTTTGATTGTCCAATTATATTATGATATGTATATAATTATTGCAGATAATTATATTATTTTTAAACTAAATTATTTATTATTAATTAATTAAACACCTATTATATTTTAATTAAAAAACATTATAATAAAGATATAAGGAATTGCATATAACTCTATTCATTTTTTTCTAATCTAAAACAAACTGAATGATTAAACAGACCAGTTAAGCAAATATTATGCGTGTGTTGTGTTTACTATGCATTTTTTAAATATCATTTTTCTTGTTTTTCTTTTTGTTTGTTTTTTCTTTGTTCTTGCGGATTTACTTGTATGAAATTCACTATAAATAAATGATTGAAATTTTCTCAATTTTTTAAATTAACATTGTCAATTTAAAATAGAATCAAATATTAAATATGTACAATCAATTATTTAAATAGATCCCTCATATTCAAATGAGATTCACACATTTTGCATCAATTTAAAAAAAATGAAAAAAAATAAAAGAATATAAATACAAAATCAAAAGAAAAAAGAAGAGGGAAATGTGGGATAACTGCGAGGCTCGGAGTGAAAAAGAGGGAGGGACAAGCGTCTAAGAATGCGGGTGGATTTTCAGCAGTTTTTAAGTTGTATATTTATTTTATATTTGAATTGCTAAATCAAAAATTTTATATTAAGTGTAGTTAAATTTAAAATTTTGTATCCAACGTGGCCACCAACTTTAATCTAAAACATTAAATTATATATTTATTTAATATTAATCATTAGATTTATATATTTTTTAATAAATATAAAAAATCCAATTGGTCTAACAAACTTTGATTTACTGGGGCATTGAAAATGGGGTCAACATAGTGATAGAAGGAGATTATTGCCGTACCTTTAGCTTTGGAGTCACATTTACATCAATTTAATGTCGAGCCATGTGGCAACCATGTGCTGCTCTTCAGGTAGGGCTCATCAGTTTTGCACTTTGGCAAATTTGTGTACTTAAATAATAGATAGGTAAATATAATTTTAATTAATTAAATTTTTTAAAATCGATTTCCGTTTAAACTAATTTTTTATAGTTGTATATTATATTTAAGAATTTTTATTTAAAATTAAATTTTATTACAGTTCAATTTAACATAAAAATAAGTTTTCCCGCTTATGAATAACAATTGGAGATTAAACAAGATTTTGATAAAAAAAATCTAATATGAGTTAAACAAAATTATTTGTAAAGTAAAATTGACGAATAAACAAATTTTACACACTATTAGTACTATCAAAGAGTCCGTTCCTCTAGGAGTGTGCGGAAATAGCAAGTTATTATTTTGGTTTCTTAACAATTAGCAGAATTTTAATTTAATTTTTGTTTTCAATATAGTACCTTATTAATTTCTATTTCAACATTGGTCCTCTGTTTATTTGAATGTTTGCATATTTAATCCAAATTTAATTAGGATTGATGGATTAAATGTACTAATATTCTGATTAATGATAAATCAAATCGACAATATATTTATAATTAAGAAACTAAATTGAAAATAAAAATTAATAAAAGGATCGAATTGAGAATAAAATTAATAATAGACTAAATTAATAATTAATTGATTAATAAGGGACCAAAATAATGTTTCAGTGGCAATAATTTAATATAATTACCTTGATTAGTTGGCTAAATTATTTCTTGTCACCTTAAATCAATTATTTTTGTAGCACCCAAGAAATCCATAGTCACAAAATAAATCCATAAGAATCTTAGGAAACTTAAATTAGATATTATTTAGGTAAAGAAAACCTAACTAAATGAAATAAAAAAAAAAAATAAGTTAGAGGATTTAATGGGAAATAAAATTAGATTAAGTAGGCTCATAACTCAAAGTAAAGCTTGGTAGAATTGGCTAAGACTTTCCTTTAGATTACCTAAGGTTTTGCGTTTGAACCCCCATGCCCTTGTGCTTGCTATTTTATTTTCAGCCACCCATTGTTGATATAGTGATATTTAAACATGCAAAATGACACATTTGCCCTTCTGAGTTTATTTTAAACCAGAACATTTTTTATTCACTTAAAAACTTTGCTTCTCTTCATTGATACCCTTTCCTACCACAAAGCTTCTTCTCTGTTCACCCCTTCCGACGCTGCGTCATTCTTAGCGACGATGGTGGGATTGAATGATGTCCTTTTTATTCCTCTTCCCTTCTCCAACACGTTTCACCATCAGAAGGTAAATTCCTCCCCTTCAATGTCATTCAATTGCCCCATGTCGCAATACCCATCTCTTTAATATGTTATCACATTAACAATTCCTCTCATCAAATTATTTTGGAGATTTTATTGCAGCTTCACCGTGGTTGAGTAGGGTTGCTATAGTTGTCTTTGTTCTCCATGAATGATACCTAGGTAAGATTGTTGTTTTTGTTTATATTTTTAAAGAGTGTATATGTTGAATGGATTCTACAGATGTTGAAAATATATTTGCTTCAACGTCATGATTCTACATCAGAATATGAGCAACTGTAATGATACATAATATAAGGATGAAATTTTTATTAAATGGGGAAATAGAAAATTTCAAGGTGAATGGTAGACATTATGGGTGTATATGTCATTTTCATTTATGTTAAAAACCTTAGTTGTTATTTAAATGTCTGTTAAAGGATGATTTTGCTATTTAGATAAGTAAAAAAAGGAAAAGGTTGATAGTATTTCACAGCAGTGAAAAAGGGATGTATAAATACATATGTGTGTGTGTAAAGTGAATGCCAAAGTAATATGAAATTTTAGCTTGAACTTATAGCTCTCCTTGTATATATAATGTTGAACCTGATGAATGGGAATAACTCATTGTCACACCCCGAATTCCCTGGGATGTGACCGGCACAGATCACGAGGAAATCCCCATGACCTGCAAGCCTACACTAAAGGGACGATCGTTAACATACATTTCCAATACCCATAATGTCGTTGCCTTAATATATATAGTGAGAATGTCAATACAAAACGAGGCCACCTATAGAAATTTCGGCAGCACCTCCCCAGTAATTAAGACGTCCCGAAATTTCTACAAGGTCCTGCAAGGCAATACATAAATAGGGGAGCTCTGCTCCCACCAGCCCAAATCCACGAATACAACAAAAGACAAAAACATGGCGGGTTCAGCTGTGGTCACAAAATAATCCCGTATACAGTAATGGCTACCAAACTAAATATATATATACATCCCAAAAGAAAATGTCAAATTTGTAATCTAACAAAAGGGCACGTCTTGCACCCAAATCAAGCGACTCAATGCGGCTCCCCGGTCAATGCTCCGTCGGCTCCAGAAGATCGCCTAACTCTTTTTCTGGGACCAAAAGTTTTCCGGCAGATAGCACCCCAAGTCAGTAAACCATTTCACATATAAACAGAAGCTTTAACAAAAATCAATGATTTAATACAGTGCAATAGTGTTTAGATCCAACAACTTGCAATTTAACAGTCGAACGAAATAACCATTTTTCATAAACGTCAAGTCAACAACCATTCTCAGGTAAGCAATCAATTGTGACAAACAATCAGGATTAAGACTGCTAAGAACCAACGGGCGAGGGTACACAACCCTCGAAAGCATCTAATCAACAAGCTAGGATACACAATCCGCGAGGGTAACTAACCAACGAGCGAGGACACTCAGTCCTCGAGGGTAACTAACCAACAGGCGAGAACACTCAGTCCTCGAGGGTAACTAACTAACAGGCGAGAATACTCAGTCCTCGAGGGTAACTAACCAACAGGCGAGAACACTCAGTCCTCGGGGGTAACTAACCATCAGGTGAGAACACTCAGTTCTCGAGGGTAACTAACCATCAGGCGCGAGTTACGTCTCGCGAAAGTTTATCATTCGTCATTCTCCAAAAAATCAAGGAATTTACATCAAGTAGGTATACAAAGATGAAATTATACGGAAATTTTCTGTGGTTCTATTATAACTAGCTAGTAACCACCTCTAATCACATCACAAGTCAAATACCGTAATTACAGTCATTCAACACATACAGAGGTCCCTTGCTTTAAATCTCACAATTCGGTAAGGCAGAATTAGAAAGAATTTATTTACATTTAGAAAAAAATTAAAACAAGAACAGCCCAGGCAATAATAAGAGTTTCGGGGTGCTATCTGCGCACCTGAACTCTGATTAACGCAAGCGGTACGCTGCCCCCTCCTTGTGATGCCAGAATCGGCCTTACGATCCACCTGTACCGAAGTTCACGCAGGGATTAATCGTCGTTCGGGCCATTATCCTAATTTAGGACCTAACTCCCCCATCTCTTTAATTTCATATCTTTCATTCCTTAAAGTGTGATTATTTACACTTCTGCCCCATATATTTTCCAGATTTTTCATTCTGGTCCCTGTTTCAAGCCCTAGCCTCCATTTTAATGCAAATCCAGCAAATTTCTTAGTTCTCATGCCTATCAGTTTAAAGATATTAATCTAGAATAAATATGGATCAATTACAAGTCAGAAAATTTCCATTTTCTCAAGAACCCAAAATTTTCGAAAATTTTCATTTTGGTCCCTGTCAGCCATTCTTCTTACAAGCAGCCAAAATCCATGATTTTAGAGCTCAAATTTGTTGTTTAAGGGCCGAAAATGCTACTTCTAAGCTCAATCTGAAGAGAAAACTAGCTTAAACGTACCAAATCGTCCCAAAATGCCCAAGGTTCGAACTCCTCCTTCTCGCCGGAAAAGCGGCTCCAACGGCGGCCAACTGAGCTCGTCTCCAGGTGGAAATGGCCGGCCAAGATGTGAGGCTCACAACCCGTCCAAGCCACGCCGGGAAAACAGCCCACCAACGGCCAGGAGAGCTCGCGGTTCCACGGTGGTTTTCGCCCAAAGAAATGGCGGTTTGCCGGCTAGAATGGCGGAGAAGGGTGGCCGGTGGTGCTCGGGGGTGCAGCTCAGCTCAGGCGAGGTGGAGGCTCAACCCCGGTGGCTCTCTGCTACTCTCGCGAAGCCTCTCTCTCTTCTCTCACTCTCGACTGCACGCAGGAAGGAGGAGGAAAAAGAAGGCTTATGAGGGCAGTTTCGTCCTTTCACTGTGGAGGGAACACGTGGCAGCTCCAGAAAAAAAACAATGGAGGTTAGCTTCCTGGTCTCGAACCCACGTCCTGAGGAAATATAGCCTGAAGCCTGACCACTGAGCCAGCCTCAATTTCATTGTATTGATTCACCTAACAAAATATTATACCATCAGTTGCATTCAAAATTTTAATTGCTTGGGTTATTACACTCATGAACTAGGAACTTTGAAGAATTAGTGAACTGAATGGTTTTAGTTTTCCTTTGAGTTGAAGCTGACTAAGTGATTGTAATTTGAGCAAGGATCAACATAAGGATCACTTCCTTTGACAATTCAATAGGCATTACCAATTATAAGATTTGAGGGATTTCCTTTGATGTTTTAGATGTTGGTCTAATGTCAATGATAGTGATAATTGATAAATAAATAAATAAATAAAGCTAGGAAAGTTAGGCCAAAAAAAAAAATGTGTCATTTAGTAAGCAATTAAAATAGTGTTGATCTTGTTTAAATCATAGGAACCTCTAAAGTGCTGCTAGGCAAAGGGAAGTATTGTAAGGTGATGGAAATTATATTTATGCGTGTCTAGTCGGTGAGTAGACATTACTATCTATGCTTATTTTTCTGAGTTTCAACTGTTCCTTATGACTTGGTGTATTTTATATACTCTGGTGCCTTAGGAATAGACTTCCAAAAAGGTATTTATTCCTTTTGTGCCCTAATTCAAATCTTTGGCAAACTTTAGGGAAATATTGTTAGAAAGTCCTTTACATCTGAATCACCCATTGGATGGTAATGTATATTCTAAATGATTTTCGGATTGTTAAAATGAATTATATGTTGTGTGGTTTTCTGAAAGAGTTTTAAATGATTTCAATTATGGTAAAAGAAACTTTTGGAAAACTATTGCCTAGACATTCGAAATTGATTTGTATTGTTATTAAAAAATGTCTTCTTGGAATTACGTTAAACATAAAACCATACAATTAACAATAGTAGGCGTTAGTCATACCATGATTTGTATCACTATATTGAGGCACTTAACTGACTGTCATGAGCCATTTTGTTTATTATTGATTATTGTACTATATTGTATTATTACTGCTTGTAATAGCTAGTCATTGATTACTACTTTACAGTTGGTTCTGTGTGATGTTTTTCCACTTTCATATCTTGAAATTATGATTTGAATATTTATTAGCACTTTTTGTTGCAAATCATCTTTGATCTAGCATAAAACTTATGATTTTTATAAGGTGTCTTATATTTTACTAATTTACAAGTACTTTTTTTTTTTTAATGTGACTTCCCAATGTTAATTTGAAATGACAAAATGGTTGTGAGAAAAACTCTATCATTCTTGTTTATTCCCTTCCTAGTATAGGTAGTAATATTTACTCACTGAGTCCCCCGACTCACCCTTCTCAACATTTTTGTCGATTCCTAATTGGATTGCTGACCACGATTTAGTTATTAAGGCATGGGTGGCTTAGGATTCCATTGGTATGTCCTGCACTTGTTCGTAGACCACGTTTCATTTATTTTATTTTGAAGGTTGTAATCTAGTATTGCTCCATATTGATCACAAGCGGGCCCCTCACATTGTAGTAGTAGTATTTTTATTTTTAGTTAAAAGTATAGCTCTCTTGATTAAATGCTAAGCTAATAAGTTTTGTTGAAAAACAAAAAGAAAATTTAGAGGCGCCTATTTTTGGAGAGATTCTACCAAATTTTGTTTATACCCTGGTGTTGTGAATTTATTTAAATTAATATTAAGAAAGGAAACCTTTTATAGGTTAAGTACTTGGAGTTCTTAGTGGTATGAATCATATAAGTTTTAGAGAGTTTAGGCTTACGGAAATGGGATCTTTCCCAAATTTCTACGTCGGTCACATTCCAAGAATTTGGAGTGTGACAATTTTAATATCCACATCATACCTATTATTTATGAAGGATGAATAATAGCTTTTCTTTCTGTATTATGGCTCAAAATTATTTAGTTTTATATGTTTTAATCTCTTTTTCTAACACCCTTGTGGTTTGTTCAATAATGGCTTAACTATAGGGATGGATGATGGATTGCCCTCGCACCCTTTAAGTTTTTAATATTTTAACTTTTTACGCCCCTTGAATTTTTAATATTTTAATTTTTATATATAATTTTAGATGTCATCTTTGATGCATTCATAATTTTGAGTGTACCAGTGTACTCATGATGTAGCAGAACAAAATTTTGTCACATGATGGTGATATGTAAATTTGTTAATTACTAAATGTTGACTGTATATACGTTTTTGAATTTACATATTACTCTATATAATTTTCTTATTTTAAATATTAACCTAAAAAATAATGATCTTAAAATTATGTAACTACATTATAACTAAGTGTACTAGTACACTTAAAATTATGGATATATCAAAGATTGTACCATAATTTTATTTGATGTCATTGATTTAGTTCTTTAAATTATAAGAGTTCATATCCTTGGATTGCAATAGTTTGTCTTCCTTAGTTCAAATATTTGATCCAAAAACTTTTGCTTCCATTGAAATCAAATCCTAGATCCGCCTCTAGTTAACTATTATAAGATGTTTTATATTCAAACTACTTTATCGCCTATGCGTTGTATGAGTTTTAGAGAAAATTAATTTGTTTTACCATATATCAATACATTTTCAATCAATGGTATTTATAGGTATTAGTAAAAACAATTGAATTTAGAAAATTTAAAAGATAGTTAATTAATTAATTTATTATTTTCTTGTTAACTCTAAAAGATGTTCAAACTTTAAAAAAATTTTTATTTAAGATTTGATTAATTAATTTATAAATTTTTTTGTTCACTCCAAAGAACTCTCAAACTTTAAAGAATAATTCATTAATGTTATAGTTCATTCAAAAAAAATTCTCACAAATCGAAAAATTTTCAATTTAAGAGACGCATTAATTAACTATTTCATATTTTTGTTAATTTTAAAAAAATTTATGCAAATTAATTACTTTATTCATTTTCTCGTTGACTATGTAAAATTCACATATTAAAGAATTCTTAATTTATATATGAAAAATGTAAAATGTCATCTTATGAGGAGGAGATGGTTTGATCAACAAAGCTTTTCATTGATCAACCGGACCTTTATGTTAAAGGAAACATGATTTACTTATATATAATAGATAATAGATAATAAATTTTAAAAAAAATAATATTGTGAATGTTAATACTTTTATTTTAATTTGCATCTTGAAGCATTTAGAAAGTGTTGAGTTTACTATAAAAATTATGTAATTATTTTTAATCTGAGAAGATCAGACTAAGTGTAGTAATATCATCAAAAGATTATAAAATTATTTATGATACGAGTAAAACATATTTCTAATGATAAAATTATTTATTAGTTTAGCTTTAACATGATTTTATTTTCTTAAAAAATAACATTGAAAATATTACAAAGTGGTTAAATGGTATCAGACCAAACTACAGGAGTTGAAGGAACCACAAGAAAGTAAATTAGTTTTGAACCTAATTATTGCAATTTACCATTTATTAAAGATCAAATATCAGATATTTATTTTGGTTGGATACTATCGAATATTCAAAATACCTCTCTGAAACATCATTGAGATATATATATATATATATATATATATATATATATATATGTCAAATCTATACATGTGAATGTAAATAATATTATTTTAAAATTTTTCAATATGAAACTATTTATTATTATATGTTTTTGCTTATATTAATATACAATTTTATAATAATTTAATTGATATCTTTCTCATTTTTACTCTAATATCAATGTGAAAGAATTTAATTTTTGAGTCTATTAAACAATTTTTAATCTGAAAATATCATAAATATATAAATATTAATATATAAATAAATAATATATTATATAAATAAATAATATATAAATATTAATATATAAATATTATTATTATATTATTTATATTATTAATTATTAAATATATTAAAAATTGAAAAGATATTCTTTCAATTATCACTTTTTATAATTTAAACTATATTTTATCTTTATTTAATTATTAAATGTTTCATCACAAACTATATAATTCATCGCTTTCGAATAAATAAATAAGAATGTGCAACATGATAAATAACATAGTTTGAGATAGCATTTCTGTTAACTTAGTTTAAAAAAGGTCAAAAATAAAATTAAGATCTTAAAATAATAGTAAATGAAGGTATCTTTAAATTTTTGAAAGTAATGTGAGTATTTATAAAATGGGTCAAAGTTGAAAAAAATATTTAAATCTTTTTCACAAAATTACTATGATCTTAAGATGGTCAGAGATTACCTTACATACCTTAATTAACAGTTTGGAGTGTCCAACAACATTTACTTAAGTTAATTTGATTTGTCAAATATTGATTTAATTTATGATGACTATATTATTTTTTAATTATCTATTCAAACAAAACATTTAAGGGCTTGGATTCCACTGTTTATATTGTTTTGGGTTGGATTGGGCCAAGATTTTTTTTTCTATTTTTATTAATTTTTTATTTAAAATAAAATTGATTTATGATAATTGTTTAAACATGATTTCTATCCAAACCTTAATAACTATCTATTCCAAATTTTTTTATACTATTTACTATTAATTTCAAATAATAATAAAAAAGACCTAACTTAACTATAGATCTATATTTTTAAATAATATACCGTTCAAAATTAAATCGAATCTTAAATCTTGTATAAATTCAGTCCAACTTATCAAATAAATTAGTAATGCGTGAATGTTTTACAAATTTTGTTACAATAAAATTCTCTTGATTTGATATTATTAACTATTCAAAATATTTATCCAAATTTTCACTAAATATATTGGTGAGGACAGTAATTGTATAAATAATATTATTCTACAATTGTATTTTTCTTACTTTGTTCACATAATAAGATATATCAATTCGACTTCTTTACTAATATTATAATTAATAATTTTAAAATAATTTAATTTATACTTTTCTCAACCTTTTTACTTGTAGTAATGTTAAAAGAATTTAATTTTGGAATCTCTCAAATAATCAAATTTGACTTTGAAACACAGAAAGTTATAACTGATAAGTAATTTTATTTAAAAAATAAAATTTATTACTTAACAATATAGATGGAATAATAAATATTAAAATTAAAACCAATGCATATGAAGAGACTAGGTTCATCGAATACACTAACTTAACCCTTAATTTAGAGTTAAAAGTTAATCCTGGTTAAGTCTTTCTTTTGGTCCCAATGCCTTGTAAAATAGGCGTTTGAATTAACAATAAACATGAATATATATATATATATATATATATATATATATATATATATATATATATATGTAATATGTGTGTGTGTCTACTTTTCCTATGATTTTCTATATTTCTTTTCACAAAGTATTTTAGGGCAATTATATTCCTTGTTTTCTCAGGGGTTTTGACAGATGGGTCATTGTACCTGGTGATCAGGGGATGGTCGTCTCAGATTCAAATTCGTCAACGTCACTGGCTTTCTCCAATTCGGTAATTTTACTTGTTCGTTACTTATCATCGTCACTTCACTAAAGCTTATGCCTTTGCTATTAACTTGGTCGTTAGATTCTGGATACATCAGACTTTAGGGTTTCAATTTAAGCTTACTAAATTACAGAACCTGAATTATGAATTTTGAACATTATAAGCTTTCAGAAATGCATGCTCCTGTAGATCCAAGGCGGCCTTTTGTTGACTTCGAATTCAGTGTCTGAAAAGAGCTTGATTTCTGAATATTCCCTCTGGGTTACCTCAAAGATTTCCCTCCTTTTTCTTTTTTTTTTCTGGTTTCCCTTTGGCCATTGTGCCGGAGTTTATATGAAGACACACGGGGAAGAATGTATGGCTTCTGAATTTCGTATAATTTTGCGTCCTGCGTGTTGCTGTTTGTCAATGGCCGTGAGTTTATATGTTAGTTGGATTATTTATGTATTTTGGATTATTACTATCAAGTTAAACTCTAAGGTCTTGAACTTCTTTTTTGTTTCCCTCTTTATGATGATTTTGGGTTGGGAATTTTGATTTGTGATATTCGATGCTAGCTTCAGAAGAAGTCATGAAATAGTGCTTTAACTGTCCCCCAACAAATTCTTCGTGTGTGAGTTAAGTTTACGAATGGTTATTGAGCTTTTTTTTTTCCCCCTGTAAATACATCTGCTATGCCCTAGCAATTATGGGATTGGAAATGGTGCTGGTGATTACATTTTGATAAGATTAATATGATCCGTGGCAATTTGCAATTTACTTTGAGGCAGATGTTCAGGTGTCTGTTGAACATGACTCAATCTAACTTGAAATATTGGTGAGCATGATGAGGAAGGAAAAAGAGTTTGGGCGAGTATGATATATTGTGTGTTAATACTTCTTTTTTTCTTTTGGGGCAGGGGGATGATAATTTTTGGCTCCATAATTAAAGTCAGATCCTTCAGGAGATATCTTAATAACGTTTGAGTCCTTTCATTTTCCCCTTGTTCAAAATCTTCAATTGACTTTTTATTATAAAATTTTAAGTTGAACTCTACCTATCTGCATGTCAGAGTATAACAAATATTTCATGGAATTTTATAATCTACGCTTTGTACCTTTTCTTTTGTTTTTCTTCATGGGTGTTGGCTGGGAGATTGGATTTCCAATAATTTTGAGTGAATAAACAGAAGTTTCCACTTTCCCAAGATGTTCTAGTTAGTTTATATGCTTGAGCAGTGCCTTCCTTATTTTTTTGTATTACTTTTCATAACTTTTAAGCTAGATCCTTTGCGTAGGCTTGTGCCTTTTGCCATTTTCTTCAGGGGAAGAACTTTTTGATTTATCGGTCCTCAATTGTTAATGATATTAATTACATTGTATTGACTGTTAAACATGCATTTTTGTGTCATGGAACAACTATAGCATTGCCAGGGGATTTTAGATGATAGGAAACTTTGCTATGGATACCTGTTGGACACTGATACAACTTTGTAGAAGTGTCTGTGCTTCATAGAACCACACTAGTGTTTAATGGGCTTCCTTTTAAGCATAGGTTGTTTTTTCTTAAGTTCAGAATTATTTACATTCTGGTAGTTGATGAGATATGCAATATGCAATGCAATGGAGCCCAATTTTAGTTGTTAGATAGGAATATTTTTTATAAATTGCTTACATGCTGTCATAAACTACAGTATTTGTGGTTATATTTGAATGTCTATAAATGAAACAACTTTGAAATGGTGGTTTACTTATAATCATTGCTCCGGGTATCTGTATCTGAAGAATTTGATTGTCACTGTTTAAACTAGATATAGATTTAGACTATTTTCTATAAGCATGATATCAAATGTTTCTGGTATTTGAGAATAGGATATATGAAGTTATACATCAATAGATTTACTTGTTTCCACTTGTTTTAGAGAGATTTTGTGAATTAGATGCTTGGTGGAACACAAATTTATTGTTTGATTCAGAATTTCCTTCTTAATACTAGGCTACTATCACTTTTTCTGGATCGTTTGTAGATATTTTATAATGTCCCATAGTAACTTCTAACTTTTTTCCTGTTGCATGTCTATTTTTTTATAACTTTCTTATAAATTTAATGTAATGACGTGTCTTGTTTTCTTCTTCTGATCAGGTGCAATATGTAACAGTTTATCAAGCAAAGTTAGCATGCTGTACAATCCAATGCATGTAGAGAAATTCTTGATTATCTATTAGCTAGGGGAGGAAGAAACATATCAAAATTTGAGAGATCTGTGAAATGGAGTGCAACAAAGATGAGGCAGTTAGGGCCAAAGAACTAGCAGAGAGGAAATTCTCAGAAAGGGAATATGCTGGTGCAAAGAAGTTTGCTCTCAAGGCTCTAAATCTGTATCCTGCTCTGGAGGGTATTTCTCAGTTTTTGACTAATCTTGATGTTTATATCTCTGCCGAGAATAAAGTAAGTGGAGAAATGGATTGGTATGGTATACTTGGAGTGAAGCCCTGCGCTGATGATGAGACAGTTAGAAAACAGTACAGAAAGCTGGCTCTTACTCTTCACCCTGACAAAAACAAGTCTTTAGGTGCCGAAGGTGCATTTAAGCTGGTTTCAGAGGCCTGGAGTTTATTGTCAGATAAGGCCAAGAGACTAGCATATAACCAGAATAGGAGTTTGAAAGGAAATCAACATAATACTCCCAACCATGTTAGATCTCAGTCACAAGCACCCAGTACTAATGGTTTTCATAATTTCAACAAGAATGCAACTGCAAATGTGAGGAATGGAAATAATAAGGCTCGCACACAACCCAACTCAGCTCCCCCTCCACAAAAAATGGCAGGTACTTTTTGGACTATCTGTAAGCGGTGCAAGACACATTATGAGTACCTCAGGATCTATTTGAATCATACCCTTATTTGTCCCACCTGTAATGAGCATTTCTTGGCCATCGAGAAGCCTCCACCTCCCAATATTTTAAAGTCAGCAAATTGGTCTTCTAGCCAACAGCATCAGAATTCTCAACAACATGCTGCAAGTAATAATCCAGGAACAAATTGTGCAGTTTCTCAAAATCCCGAAGTTGGTGATTCTTCTGGCATATTTTCTTTTAACAACACAAGCTTTCAGTGGGGTCATCACTCCAAAATGGCTGGTTTTGGTAGCACAGATGGTTCATCATCTGTTGCTGCTCAAGCAGCAAATGTTGTACAGAAGGCAAGTGAGAAGATGAGAAAAGATCGAGACAGAGCACCATCAATTGCTGAATGGGAGAGGAGTCAAATGCTGAAGAGGACTGAAGGTTCTTTTATCAAGGGAGAAAAACCTTTCAAGAAGAGGAGGACAGATGAGATTCGTATTAATGGTAATCAATGCATGACTAATCATATGGCCATGGGTCATGGAGCAGCAGGTTTAGGGTGTGTTTCTGAATCTGGAAAGTCTAACTGGGAAACAGAAAGGACATCTGGGTATTTTGGCATTACCAGCAAGCCTCACAGCACAAGAGATTTATCAATGTTTGAAATACGGAACATATTGACGGATAAGGCTCGGACTGAAATTCGCAAGAAAGTTAAAGAAATGAGATCAACAGTTGAAGCTAAGAATAGCGACAAGCAAAAACAAAATAAGAGAAGAAAAAGCACATTGAATGATAAAACTGACGCAGAGAAGCATGGTGAGTCCACTCTTAATGGAAACAAGCATCTGGACAGTGATTCTTTCCCAGTTGCATCACATGATACAGTCAAGGCAGACCAAGTCTATATCACAATCAATGTTCCAGACTCAGATTTTCACAATTTTGACTTGGATAGAACTGAAAATTCTTTTGAGGAGGACCAGGTCTGGGCTGCTTATGATGATGATGATGGGATGCCTCGGTATTATGCTAGAATTTACAAGGTGATCTCCTTGAAGCCATTTAGAATGCGGATCAGCTGGCTTAACTCTCGAAGCAATAGTGAACTTGGTCCAATAGATTGGATAGGCTCTGGTTTCTATAAAACTTGTGGGGATTTCAGGACTGGCAGGCATGAAATAACTGAATCATTAAATTCATTTTCACACAAGGTTAGGTGGACAAAAGGTTCTAGAGGAGTAGTTCACATCTTTCCTGGAAAGGGGGAAGTCTGGGCTCTTTACAGAAACTGGTCTCCAGATTGGAGCCAACATACTCCAGATGAAGTGATACACAAGTATGACATGGTAGAGGTGATCGAAGATTTTGACAAGGAGCAAGGTGTTTTAGTTACCCTGCTTGTTAAGGTTGCTGGTTTTAGGACCGTGTTTACTAGGCATGGAGAACCTGATCGGTTGAGGAGGATTCCTAAAGAGGAGTTGTTTCGCTTTTCTCATCAGGTTCCATATTACTTGCTCACGGGCCAAGAAGCTCATAATGCCCCAAAAGGTTGTCGAGAGTTGGATCCAGCAGCTACTCCTTTAAACCTCCTGCAGTGTATGACAGAAGCTAATGAGGCATCGGATGATGTTGAAAAACCTGGGGATGACACATTGCCCAGTTCAACTGAAAAGCATGCGTTTGGGACGGAGGAGAATGCTCCAAAAACTAGTACAGGAGAAATGATAGACGAAGGTGGTGAAGCAGAGAAACGTTGTTAGATGATACTGCACAATATAGAATAGTAAGTTGATGTGACCGATGATGCAAATAGGCTTTAGAAATTATAGTGAACATTGATGAAATCATACCGTCTTAGTTGACTCTTGTTTTTGTAAGCCTGATTGATAATTCAGTAGGTTTTTTTGGGTGCCATTATTGGGTCGAAGCGATCCTCAGCTTTTGAGATTTTCTATGAGACAATGTTCTTTGTAGACAGATATGTCCATTCTCAGACGTCAAAATAGCTTTCATTATTCTGCAAACAAAACGATTTTATATTGGTTGTGGCATTTCTTGGCTTCCTTCCTCATGTAATGTTTATACTTTTTTTCATTTTTCTTTCTCAATTTGTGGGCAGAGCCATTTATATTGTGTCCGTCATATGAAGTCCTGCATCAGAATTATAGGATTTTATGTTGTTCGATACTCGACGCAATGGTGCAATTAATTGTTTGTAGTTGCAATTCGCACATCTTTTTAATATCTCATTTATAATAATAATTTAAAAAATTCTTATATTCTCAAGGGATATGTTTTATGTTTTATGGGTTATCGTTATCTTCTTTTACGAAACGTCAGTTAAAAATAGTTCATATTTCTGTCATCTAGGTAAAAAACAAAAATTAACCAAAGAAAAAGGTAAACAAGAAAGAGCAGTTGAATTCATAGATGTCGAAATATACAGGTGTATTGATTTAACTATTTATGCATTGTTATAATAATCTTTTCTTTTTTAGCTAGTAATCGCTTAAATGGGTTCCTTGTGAAGTATGTAAATTGTTTCTAAAGTTAAAAGAAAGAGTAATACAATAAATAAATAAATATATATACACACACACACACATATATATATATATATAAAGATTATTTACTCTTCTCATTTCTCTCTCTCTCTCTCTCTCTCTCTTTTCTTTATCTTTCTTTAACTTACACAGATTTTACACATAATTCAAACTCAATAATTGTCTTCCCTATCCATTAGAAATTGATGTAATAGTCAAATTTTTGCATGTGTTTAGTTTATAATCTAAAATGGTCAACCGTTTTTTCAGACATAATTTTACTATCACATTTTAAAATTAAAGCATAACATTAATAATTTTAAGTAATAGCATAAAGAGTATAATTTTTACTGATGAATATATAATTTTTACAACATAACGCATAATTGAACATCTTTTGCCACTTAACAAAGTTCACTTTGTCCTTGGTCAAAAGTCAAAACACAAAGTACGTAGCATTTTCACGAAAACCATATTATCTGTTAGAAAGCCCATGGACCTAGTTCTCAAACAGATCGATACAACTAATTTCTGTTTCTAGAGTCCAAGGTAAACACAACCCATTACCCATAAGATCAATCACTATCATGTTTTTCTGGATGACTTCGAGATTGATAATCAAAGATTATATTTTACATAGTCTCTTCCAGGAAGACAATTTGTCAAAAAGCCATCTGCATGAGACACAGAATCCCACAGACTGTTTTATTCTGATCTTATCGAATATAAAGCATATGAAATTATTGATGATGCAATTAATAATAATAGTTGAGGAAGATTTAAGGACATCTTCGGGGTATAGGACATTTATCCGACGTTTCATATTCCTTCTTTAAATTTGAAGATAAAGCGTGAAAGGTTCCGTCCCTTTGCAGTCAGAAGGACCATATTATATCTAACTAATTACTAGCTGTTTTTACTTCCTAAAATATAAAATGATTAAAATACATGTTCACTTCTTCATGTTTATAAATTTCCAATGTGATTTTCCTAATTCAAACTAAGATTATATTGTCCTTCTATTTTTCAAAATTGACTCAATTTTGTCCTTATTACATAATCTATAAGAAAGTAATGGCACACTCAATAATATGCTGACTTATATATTATTTGTTTATCTAACACTACTAAATCACATTCAACATTGGCTATAAAATTCAATGAGTTGAATTTAGATAAATATATGACAGAGAAGCCGAATTTAATTATTTCTAAAAATAGACGAATGCCCACTTTTGAATTAGAAACACCAGAATAAAATCTTTATGAAATTAAAGAAATTAAAAATATATTTAAGCCTATATATATAAAAAAAAAAAATTCTGCTTTCCATGAGTTTGTTAAAATTGTTCACTTCGCATGTTTGTCATATCACTTTCTTCTCTGCTTAGAATTCAGTATGTAGATTTCGATGTGTAAGCCAATGTTGATGCACAAGTAACATGTGGAATTTTACTTTTGATTTTTCTTCCATGATTTAAAGGTAGAAAAGTAAAGGTCGCCAATCAACTTTCTTGAAAACACTTGCGCCGTCGAATTATCTTTTTCCTTGTTCTCTATGATGCATTTTACATTCTATTTTCCTTATTATTACTTTTGGTGTGTCCACAATTTCATAGAGTTGGTGCTTAATTTTCCTTTCAAAATTTGTTGCATGAAGTTATCTTTTACCTCATAATTGAATACTTTATTGTTACAACAAGTACTATTTATTTTCAGTTTTTGAATTATTAAATTGTAATGAGCGCATGTGATCACTGATGAACTAATAACTTAATATGCATACAACACATTGTAAAAGCATTTGCAAAATGTCATTTTTAAATTGTTAAAATAAGTATTTTGTAGTGATGTAGATCCAATTAAAAATAAAAAAATAAAGATCCAATTTTTATGTATTTATTATAAATATGTTGTTGAGATGTTAAAAAATGACCATAAGTTGTGTTTTTATTAAACAATCTCAATAAATATTTAAATAACTTTATTTAAGTCTCGTTGTAAACAAATTTATCAATAACTTAAATCAAATAAGAGAGTACACATCAAATTAATTGGCACCGTAACAAGGAAATAAAAGCAACTAGTAAATCTCAATTTTTAATTAAATCCTAAAACATTTTTAGTATAATGATTTATGAACAAGTGTATTGCTTGTAACTAGCTCGTAGAGAGAAAGGGGACGAAGAGGAATCCGTGGATAGAAACAGACAACTTAGTAGGAGCTAAGTCCGATTAGTATTAACAAAGAGTCCGGGGGCATGCAAAAGCTAGAATATGACACTGAAATGCCAACTGGACACTCAATTTTACTCAGGAAGAATGCACAGTGTGGCTCAAAGATTACAAATTTCGGATAAGAAAAAGAGTTTAACGTGAACAAATCCAATTATAGCCCATGAACTGATCACGAGTTTGAGCCTATCATGAGATCTGATCAAGATGCCATCATTGACGGGTCGGGTTGTATTTCAAAGGTGCCTATCAAGAAAATCTCAAGCCAATATCTTCTTGAGATTTGTTAGTTTTACAGCCTTGAGGGGCATTACCTATGCAAATGGGGTGACAAGGGCTGATCTGGAGAAGACTGCAGAATCTTCTTCAAATTTGCCAGCTCATGGACAGCACTTGGTAAGTCTTTACGTTGATGTGATGATTCATTTATGCCTTAGAGGTATGCTGGTCCAATATACCCAAACTCAGGCCACTCGTTAGAATTATAACCTACATTATGATCATATGGATACATCCTAAATATAGACGGAGGGTAGATCCATATGCAGAAATCTCACCAGCACTGACAACAGGAAATGGATGCATCCCATATGGCAAATGGCAGCAACATGATTGTTAGACATTGAAGAATCAAATGTACCATTATGAGAATCGTATGAGGAAAAAGAACCATGCTTAAATAAATTTCACGGCCGCTCAGATCACCAGTCGCCTGGATGGTCCTTTTCCATCCTTGTACCTGGACTCTCAGCTTGGTATTGATGTTGGCCACGACCGGCAAACCTTGGCTTTGAATTAAAATTCCAGTTCCTTTCCCTTTGACCATGATGATCCTTCCTATTATAGTTGTAATTCCCCCTCTGATTTCTGGTATTAAAATACCGCCTGCTCCTGTAAAACCTCTGCATCAAAATGATACATTAAAAGCAATTTATACTCGGTATAATTTCCAATGTGACAACTTCAACAGTTTGCCTTAAAAAGAAACATTTTTTAAGAAAATCGTCTGCAGTTCATAAGACAATCAAACCAGCCAAATAGAAAACAAGATTAACTGTCAAATGGCACATTGCATCTTTCATTCTAGATTTTAATAGCTTAATTTAAGCGCTAAAAATTACATTAGTAAATAGGACTTCCACAAACTGAAAGGATTATATTGATATTGACCTCATAACTTACTGGATTTGGCAAGTAAGTGCCAGTCCCACCACTATATCTGGGAACTTCATCAGCAAAATGCTGACAGATAGCCACATGGCCACCAGAACCATGTTGGGCTGGAATCAAAGGAACAAGTTGAGAACCACTGCCCACAACGTTCATGCTGGCCCAAGGTATAACACAAACATCCAAAGGAAATTGCCCCTGCGAATGTAAATAATGTAGAAAAGAGGGAGAATCAGGCAAAGGCCCTTGTAACTGTGCATTCTGACAAAGCCTACCATATTGCAGATTCCGCCAATGGCATGCAAAATCACCATTCAAAATATTGGACCTCTGTTTTTCAGAAGACTCCATAGTTGCAGCAAGCCTGATATGGTTAGACTTACTGAAGATATCAAACTTTTTGAGCCTAGCAGTAGCATCCAAATTGGCACTTGAGTGACGTGTGTGAAAATTACCCAGCTCTGCATCAAAAAACATGGAGTTGTAGGCTTTGTATGTTCCGCTCTCAGCAGGCGGTTTGTACACTGATAACGTCATAGGAAATTGAACCGGTGGCCTATCTTGATCAAATGTGAATGGTAATAACTCCTGCATATCGGCAGCTCTCGGGCTTGAACAATTGCCTACGAGAACATAAGTGTCAGGAACTGTTGAATTATATAGTAATTGTTTGTCAGTTTGTAATTGGTTGACTGATAAGTATGAGCATTTGAAGTTACAGTGTCAACAGTGGTGCTTTTGATCAAGGAAACATCTGACAGTTAATTGACAAATCCACTCTCCAATGTCATTATCTAGTTGAGAAGAAAAATGATCACCTTGTTTAACTTCCAATTGCCCTTCACTTAAAGAAGACGGTGGTGTAGGATACAATGCTTTTATTTCCCGATCCCCAGCCAACTTTGAAGCTTTCATAGGTGATCCATTCAGGGAACTACAGGAAGACAACTTGTTCCTTGAGGTTGAAAGCGAATCATGAGTGGAACTAGAGCTTGCAATAGAGTTCGCTTCACTATCAATGGTTGTTTCATCAGATGGATCGTCGCCATAATTTTCACTGGTCAACAAAATGTTTTCAATAGTTGACACAAAGTTGTCACCAGAACTAGAACCAACTGTCCCTGTCATTTCTCTATCTCTTTGTTGTTGAGATTTGATATTTCTGTCTTTGTAATTATACCCTGTCACAGACTTCACATTTTTCTCTGACCAGAAGCCTCCATCTTGGTCATCATGATCCAAATCAGCTACTAACAAATTATCATCAACTCCTATAGGTATTTCTTCCAGGTTTGACGTCATTCCTACACATGGAAAAGATTGTGATGCAAGAAATGGAACTAAACTCTGAGAATAAGGCCTGTGATAGCCCCAAAAGGAATCAAAAGAAGGAATAACGTTGGCAGGAAGCATATCAAATGAGTTTGCATGAGTGTACCCTGAAGCTAAAATAGGAAGTGGCACTGGAAAATAGAGACGATCAGAATTTACTCTCACTGGCACTTGCAGATATTCATTTAAGATGTGGTTCCTGAAAGTATCTGCGCTGTTCAAAAAATTGTGCTCTTCCTGATGCATCAAGATTACATCATCAGAAGAACGTCCGTCTTCTTTGATGAATCCTAAGCCAAATATTCTTTTACTATTATCTAAAGCATTTTGTGAGTCAACAGCATCATCTTTTCCCCAGTCATATGAAGGCTGCTGTAAAGATTGTTGATTTCCAGTAGAAACTCTATCATTGTGGCTGTCTATAACTTTGGTTCTTGAAATTGATGTCTTTATGTTATCATTTGTGAAAGAATCAGAATGGCTCTGCCCTCTTTCTGTCTCTGATGTCCCATCAAGCCTAGGCTGAGGCAGAACTTCATCAGATGTATGTGCAAACTCTGGACTAGAATATGCCCCAACAGAGTAACACATTGCATGAACTTCATTTGATGAACAATAAGGGCCTTGACTCCCATCAGTAAGTTCATTCTTCACTGAATTTGTACGCTTTGCATCAGAGGCCACACTATCACTGAAGATCCTGTTAGTCTTTTGGCTTTGACATCGAGAAATAGCAGATACATCAGAGGCCCCAAACATCTGTTTTGATTCTTTCAAATGGTTTGCATGCTGCTGATATACAGCATGGGATGCATGAAAAGCTTGAGCCCACTCAACCTCATTTTCATCGCATATGAAATTTTCAGTAACTTTTTCATTTCTTTCATGAAGACCATATCTGGGTGCCTCAAGCCAGTGGCTTTTCCCATGCCTATCCCATGTGTTTCTGAAAAACAAGTCACATTCAGCAACGAGATTCTCTTCTGGGCAATGCAGCAACCTCACCAGCTGCTGAGCTCCAAAAGTAAATGCACTCCTTATCCTAAAGAAGTTAGCTGTAGAGTAGATTATAATTCAAAATCAGATGAAACACAAAAAACATAGGCAGGTATTTAGGTATCACTAATTGTGAATATTGCTCCAATGAAAATTTAGAAAATTGGTGTCTAAACAATTCACTTACTAAACTCAGTGTAGTATCTGCTTGCTAAGATATTTTGCAATAAAGGAAGGAATTTTTTCCAGAGAGGAAAGAAGGGTAAAAGTAGAAAGGAGAATATAATATCCTCTAGAACAAAGACATATGAATAAAACTGGAGAAAAATAAACAAGCTCATCAGTGCAATAAAGCTCTCTAATCCCTCTGCATTTCTTTTATTGTTAAAATCCATAAAAAGAAAACATTGGTGGAGCACAAAAAGAAAGGCCATAAAAACAATCCTACATGCTTTCCCATATAAACTCCAAACACATGGATGGTTCTTTAAAAGCAGATTCACCAAAAGTTTATAGGGTATTTCAAATCTGCAAAAGTTTGGTTCCAACAAAGATAAGTTATGGGATGCTATGGCTTCTGAGTTTAAGAAGCACCACCCACAAATGCTTGAGAAATTCACATGAGAAAACAATATGCCTCACAAAGAAGCTGTGAAATTGAAGAGAGAGAGAGAGAGAGAGAGATTCTAAGTTATGGGACGCTATGGCTTCTGTGAGTTTAAGAAGCACCACCCACAAATGCTTGAGAAATTCACACGAGAAAACAATATGCCTCACAAAGAAACTGTGAAATTGAAGAGAGAGAGAAAGAGAGAGAGAGATTCTAACACTCCGAGTTTCTATAGTTGAATATAAGGGACGAGACCCCTGACTGGCAAATTTCGTAGTAATGTTGTGCATCATTATAAAAATATTACATAAAGATAAATCTGTATCAATATTGCTGCTTATGGTAGAAAATATATTAATGTAGAAATACCATAAGAGGAAGTTAGGCAATGAAACAAGGAAGTGGCACCATCCAAATAGAAATAAACAATAAAAGAAAAGCAGCATGGCTGTTAAATATATATTCTAGACATAACATCAAGAAGCTTTTGTATTCATTGGAACAAATACAGTGTATACTGAAATTTTTATTTAAAAAAATTGAAAATGAAAACTTATTTTAAATGTAACAGAATCATCATACATAACCTCTAGTAAAGAGAACTATGTCATGGAAGATTTTTGAGCTAAATACCCTTACTAATGCTACGCCCCAGGTTGTTGTTTGCACGCAATGGATCTATAATGTTAAAATATTTGGTTACAAAAGGTTGCTCTTGATGTTCTTGGCTGGTAGGTAGAACAGCATAAACACAGGTACAAGCATCAAGAAACAATTTGCTGAGGAACAACTCTCCACAATCCTTTCGTGGAGGCTCCACTGTCAAATTTCCAAAAAAAGGAAATGAGATGAAAAAGAAGAGCCATGAAGCTACAACAAAGAGTACGTGTCATTGAAGAAGGAGATATATAATTAACCTCTCATATTAGGAAGTGAACCTAAGGGTACTGGTCCCCACAAACTAAGGCAATAGTTATCCCAGTCAAATTTGCTAAAGAACTCCAAAAATCTGAAAAGCACCTGAGATGATGTAGCAATGGAAAACAAAAAGGTCAGAGAGGGAAAAACAAAAAAAAATGTCCTTCTCCCTTTTACTTACCTCAGCACATATACCAAAGCATAAAAGATCCTCACCTCAAGTGGTCCAGCAAAAGTATTATTATAAACATGAAAAATGTATAAGACTAAAGTTTCCAGTGCATAGGTTGAAAGAAGTCCATGTTGAGCACCGAGGATGCGGCTCTCATAGTAACACCAAGCTTTTATCAAAATAATACTTTGCTTGAATAAATGATTCTGGCTAATCAGATTGTCAACCTGAGAAAAGAGAACCAATTGTTGGGTGTCTAGACACAAAAAAGTTTGCTTGAGAAATAGAAACTTTGTCAAGATAAATCACCTCTTCAAGAAAACAAAGTGTACATAAACCACCAAGCTGATTAAAAGATATGTCAACCACAATGTTGTCCACTAGGCACTTTATAATCTTTACCTGTCCATGAAACCACAATGTAAGACAGTTCTATACATCAAGGACACACAACCAATCAGCATTTATTCGGGGTAATAAAAGGAAACAATTCTATCATCGATTAAAAGAAAACAGAATCAAGTGCAATTAATTCCATTCAAGAGATATAGACCAACATTTTTATCTTCAGATAATACCCAAAACTTAAAACAGACCAGTCTTTGATGTAGTAACCATCTTAGAAATCATTGTTCATCTGCTTTTCTAGTATTATGTTGTCATGATATCGATGAACTCACCACTGAAATAGATAAAAACTAAAATGAAAGATAAATAAATACAATGGAGTTTGGTATCCATGCAATTATTAATGTACAATTTGACTATCAAAAAATAAATCTGATCAAATATTGGGGTTTGGACAGTAATTTAGTTACTATTACAGTATCAGTTCTACAAAAGGATATGAGCATAGCTATTGAAACAAGATAGAGTTGGGTACTGAGAGTGTGTTCAGGCAAAAGCAGCAGCAAATAACATTCAACAATCAACATGTTAACCAAAGGGAGCAGATGGAGAGACCCAACTTATCTTGCCCACTGACAATCCAACAGCTGATCAAAGAGGCCAAAATTTGCTGAACAACAAAGATCTAAAGACCTATGCAGACCAGAAACAGCTCAATCAGCATATGACCCATCCGGTTAAATGCTTAGATCACTGGACTATGGGTTTTCTCAGCAAATATTCCAGAGTTTTATTTCATTGAGTGAATTAAGTTTTGTGCCCTAATCTTATGTCCATAAACAAGAGAAGAATCGCTTAACATCTTAATTCCAATTTTCAGAACTAGCTTGCTTATCTTGCAATCTGATTATATCTCTATCAAATCATGGATGAGTACATGATACTGACAAGGTGACAATACCATTTGTTTAATAAGGAAACATTCCAAAACCACACTTTAGAAGTATACAGCTTTCTGTAATCCGAAGACAAAAAGTAATATATGCAGCCAACAAGCTCGGAATTGCCAAATTTCACTCAATTTTAGAAATTTTAACAATATCCAGAGCACTCACATTGTTACATGATCAGATGAGAAGATAGAAATTGCACAACTTCCAGGGAAAGTCTGTCAAAGTTTTGTATTACACTATTGTCATAGAAAACATGTAGTAAATTTCAGTTAATCCAGCTGCTAAGAAGCACACACCTCTGCCTTGATATACTGAACCTCTTTTACTGTAAATTCAGCATCCTCACTTTTCTCTTCATTTTCTAAAATATATTGCACCTCATGGGCCCAACTGTCCTTGAAATTTTGACTGCTACTGAATGCTGTTAGATCAATATCCCCATCAGGTAAGTAAGTCTTCAGTGGTACAGATCCAAAAGTGAATACCTGGGATACCAAAGAAAGCAATGTTCACACTTTATAGAAGCATTTAAAAGTATGAAGCTCCATCTTGAAAGTTTCTTTTCCTCTTTTTTCCATGAAGGTGTTAGAGATAAGCATAAACAAAGTGGAAAGACAGATGATCGGCAGACAACATACTTTTACACATCATTGTTGCATAAAGAAAGGATGTGAAGGATTTATTTCAATAGATAGACTGTATCATATTTCACTTTGCTCTTGTTGCAAGAGTTGAACTCTGTTACAAGCTAGTAGGGAGAAACAGCGTTTCTGGATTACAATGTGTTGCCAGTAACTGTGTTCAACTCAAAAGAAATTTAGCCAAACACTAAAAATGAGGCTTTTCTTTTTATAAAAAGGATGCCGTACTTCAGACCTGAGAAAGATTCTCATATATCCTAAAAAACTCAGCATAGCACATCTGATGAAAAATACAGTAAATTAATCAGAATCAGTACAGAAGCCTATAAAAGAATATAAGTCTAGAAAGATTTTCTGTTATAGATTGACTCAGAACTTTTCTGAGGCTAACTATGTATGTCAAACATTGACTTTGAACCGTAAATATTTTTAATAAATATCGATATATAAATTATTTACTCAAGTTATGCCTTTAATGTAAACTACTATTAATTAGGCATTTGCTGGAAACTTCCTTTCTGTTATAAAAATATGTCAAATATGTTTCTCGATGCTACATAGTCAGTGCTGGCAGTAATAGTGACAATAACAATACAATGAAGGAAAGAAAGAAACCAAATGAATACACGGTTAGCTTTTAATAACAAGGTTCCCAAATTCAAATAAAAATAAAATATAAACAGAAAATATCAGGAAGAAGTCTCTTGGCTATAAATTTAACACGATCACTTTTCCAGATTCAGCAATAGATGGTTCAGTGATTTTTGGACAACATCCAACCCCGCAAGCAAAATCTGTACCAACTAACAACCTAAGAAATCGACAGATAATCATGAATAAATATACCTCCTCTTTGGTAATGGGTTGGGTGGGTTAAGCTTTTATTACAATAAGGTGGGACTAAACTCTAAGTGAACGAAACTACAGTATATTGCTGCTCACTTCATGTCTATAATTGGATAGCTAATATGTATTTGGCACATAATCAGAGCAAGCAAGAGGATGGAAGTGAACAATGACTTCCTCTATGTTAAAGATATTAATGAATAGATTCTTGGTGCTAACAAACCCTACCAAAGTTTACCGTTAAGTAATAATCTAATAACAGATATATATTGCATTTAAGACAGTAGCTGCAACTTATTTATCAAAAATATTCCAAATCTGCCAAAGAAGAATGTGACCAGAGTTGATGAACTGCCAGGAGGTAGAAGCAGCTACAACCCTCTAACAATAGACCAAATGGAGATATATTCAACCCTAAAATCCTTTTGGCAAAACCCTTGAAAATCATTCATGGCTTCACTCACCTACACAATCTCATGTGCAAGCTCCGCATGAGGAAAGCTAGAACCTAAAAGCTTCCTCAACTGCAGTCATTTAGTAATAATGATTTGTCCCTTTCAAACATTGTACCAAGTGCCTGATAGATAGATTTCTTGACACTAACAACATCCACGAAGTTTACTTTGATGAAAAATTGAAAATTTTCATTTGCTGTTAAGCTTATTGAAATATTTTTAGAAATTGCTTTCAGCTTCTGGGAGAAGAGAAAGGGTGGGAAAAGAGTTTCAACTGCTAGCCAAGGATAGATTAGATAACAAAGAAAGTATTTTATTTATGCCAGTGCAGGACGTAGGAATTGTTTCCATCAATAAGCTATAGTTACAAACATATAACAATCTCCAAACTCAAAGTACAAACATAGTTGTGAGAAGATAAAATTTTGAAACAAAACATTATTTTATTTTGGAGTGAGCTTCACAGCAGAAATATTATGCCCTAAAATGACACAAATTAATTAGATAGTTAGTATGAGTAGCAAATGTAGCATTCCAACTAAATCAAAGTATAAGGGAAAAATAAATCAGAGTTTTGGCACCTCACAAGAGGAGCACTTCGTGATCAGGCGTTGCACATAAGATGCAACAGCATTGCGACGTTCTTCTGACAGTTGGTTGGGCTGAATGTGTGCAATGAGCCCTGCAGTTCTCTCTTCGGCTTGTGACCATCTGTCTGGTTCAAGCACCCGAGTAAGAGAGGTTGCTTCGTGAGGCAAGAGACCATTTGGAATGAATTCATTCAGCATGGCTTGTACTCCGGGAGCAACTGCGCAAAGATTATCCTTTTGTAACAAAACTCTGTCTCCAACATTACCAGTACAACAAGGAGAAGAAAAGAGACAGAAACGTAGCAAGATTCTCAAAATTCCTAGAATGAAAATAGTAAAGAAAACAAGAATTGTATGAGCCCATATAAATTAGCGATTCATTTATGGACGAGCAAAATTTATACTCTATAAAAAATCTGAAAATTTGTCAAATTAAAAGACTGAGCATTTTCAATCAAAGTCAAACCCAATGCAACTAAACTCCTCAGCATGAAACTGAAAAAAATAAAGAGACCAAAAACAAATAACGAAAACAGTCACACATTGAAAATAATTGGCAATAGTGAAAATCCACGAAATGAACCAAAACAAATCGATTTAAAAAAGCCCCTAACCAAGTCTCTTCCAGATGCTTCACTCTAATAAGTAAAGAACTGCAAGTTCCACTATTCAAATAACAAAGAAGACAACAAAGTGTCGCTGGAGAGAAAGATAACAGTAAGAACCTGCAAAAAAGAAATTTGATCCGAAAGAAAAAGCTCGAATTGTTGGACGAAGAGGGATGCTCAATGAACTGAACCAGCGTGGCATGCGAATGGGGCTATAATTTTGGAGGACTTGTGACGTAAGAGGTTTTCATAAATAGTTTGGAAGATCGCCAAAACGGAAAAGACAAGGAAAAAATGCCAGATTGGTAAGTTTAAAAGGCAGCAAAGGGGTATATGAAGACAGTTGAGCGAGGGAGAGAGGAAAGCTTGAGTCATTGTCACCAGAGGGAGAGGTTGGGTTTTACCGGATGGCAAATATATAAGTGCTGTTTTTGGTACATGAAAAATATCATTTTAAGCTCTTCAAAATTTTTATATAAAATACTTAAATATAGTAAATATAAAAAAATATTATAGACATGTTCTTAAAATGGAAAAATTAAAATATCTATACATAGCATAAAAATTTTATCATAGTCTAATTCCAAGAACTATTCTTTATTCACTAGTACTATTATTTAGGAATACAAGGGTGAAGAATAACAATATATACATTTATATTTTGAACCAAAATACTTTACTTTTCCACCTAGAAGGCAATATTAGCACAAAGTTATTCAACTAAAATTTTTATAAAGTTTTCTTCATTGTGGGTAATATACATGTATTGATTTTGCTTTTTAAAAAAAATATAATTCGAATGTTCTTTTATATATTTTGTTTCTTAATAAAAAAACGAAGACCTTTTAATCTAAAACACAAAAATATAATTGTCTTATTAGGGTGATAACAGACTTGAAGCAAAAACGCGGTTAATTATGAAGAAAATGTAGTCAAATTAATTCCTTTGTGTTTCTTTTAATGCAGTATTGTTAGGATTTTGTAACTGAAATTGAACGAACTATTAGTTGAGATATTTAATTGTAATTAAGAAAGCAAATTTTTATGTATGCACAGCGTTTAAAAAAAATTGCATAAGCCGCCCGAAAGACTTCGTTCAAGTAGAATTTCTTGTTAACATGAGCAGAGTGCGCGTACTGGGGGGCTAAATTAGTCAAATTTAAATAAGACTTAAGACTTGGTTTAAATAAAGATCAATAAAATGAATTTGTCCTAGGATCCAATTACGCCTGATATAGTATAATAAGTAATCAGGCCACATTGGATTTAATCGGGTCGAACTAAGTTTATTTTAAATTTTTTATACTTTTTTATTTATAAAAATAATTTTTAAAAAATAAAAATAGACTAAATGAGATTTGAAGGTAAAAAATATAATGATAAAAATTAATATTTAGAATGAAAAATAATTAAAATTTAAAAAAGTTTAATATATTAAAAATTTCTTATAAATAAAAATAAGTTAAATTATAAAAAATAATATTTTTAAAACAAATATATAACGGAATCAGGTAAAAAAAAAAAAGTAAACAAATCTGAAACTGGACTTCATTGGATAAATTTGTAAATTCCTTTTATTTAAACACAAATTAACTTAGTCTAATATAACTTACCAAACCAGACCAAATTGGGATAATCGAGTCACTTGATAGTATATTGACCATACCTTCCCACTCCGAATAATACATCCCATAACAAGACGAGAGATTCAAAGAATAGAGTAATGCATTGTACATATCAAAACTTGATTATCATATTCTGACGTTGAATGATGAACCGCAAATAATTGACAACTACTTTCAGAGCAAACGTTTTTGATACCTTACTTTCTAGGGCGTAATGATGTTCATGTCTGCACAAGTTTTGGAGGTTAGTTCATTGTTCACTCCCCGTCTTGTCTTAATCTCTTCGATCTTGTCATTAAAATACTAAACGGATAGGCTTTTATATTTCATTGTAATAACCAAATATACTATGATTATACATTCTTTTGTCTACTCAATTATTTTTTCCTTTGATCAAGAGAATTATATGTTAGAATAAAGTTAGATACGGGATAACATTAATTAATTATAAAACAAAATAAAATAGATCAATATTATTTTTTAAAAGTATCAAATAATCAATAAATACTCTAATAAAAAAATTCAAAAGCAAAACTGAAAATTAAAAAAATAGGAAAACAATGTTAACAAAGTTTCAATTCTAAATTAAATGGAATAGCAAATAAATATATTTAAAATATTTAAGATGTTAGATTATATTATAAAATCCTTAAAGACTTAACTGTTACTCCCATTAGATCAAACCAACATCAATGATTTAACAAAATTCATATGAGTCACATGATTTCTTTAAAATGCTCATATGGGTAGGCCTTTGATTAACAAATTCAAAAGTATATGTTCACTAGTAACACAAACTATAAGAGTTTGAGACTGGGAAAATTCACAAATGAAATAATGAATTAAGAACAATGAATCCAATACTAGAAACAATGTCATAAATGTTAGCAAAGTTTTAATTTTGAATTATATCTAAAAAATTTGGTACAATAAAAAATATTAAATTCGATAAAGAAATGAATAACAATTTATACTAAAGTGTCTCTTAAGAGCACAACACAACCAAGAAGCCATGAGTATAATTTTGTGGAACTGTTAAGGGCTGGGGGGTCCCTTAACAGGCAAAGCCTTGAGGCTTCTATGTAGGAAATTTAAGCCCCATGGTCTTTCTTATGGAAACCAGGATGAAGAGGAAGAAGATTGAAAAGCTTTAGAGGAGATCATCTTTTCGAGATGCTGTGTATGTTGATCCTGTAGGTTTGAGTAGGGGTCATGCATTGTGGTGGAATGAGTTAGTGGTTTTGGATGTTTTAGATATTTCAAAAAATTTTATCAATATCTATGTGTCAGGTGGTATTGGCAAATTAATGGGTTGTGTAACCTTTGTGTATTGTGCCCCTTGTGAGTAAGGGAAAATGGATTGGTGGAGGAGTCTAAGGAGTTTTAATCCATGATTCTCCAATCCCTATATTATAATTGGTGACTTCAATGAACTATTGTTCAATGGAGAAAAATAGGGGGGAGAATCAAATCGGACAGAAGCTTTAAGAATTTTTAGAACTTCATGGATGGGGTGTGCCTTCTTGATTTGGAGTTTAAAGGTTGTCCTTTCACTTGGTCAAATGGAAGACATGGTAATGCTCATGTTAAAGAAAGATTTGATAAGGCTATTTGCAATCTTTTCTTGAGGAAAATGTTTCCTAAAGCTCAGGTTTCTAATCAAGAACTTGTTAGCTTAGATCATTCGCCTATCTTGATTTGTACTGAGTTTGTTGATGAGAAGACCCCCAGGTGTTTTAGATTTGATGCTATATGGCTAAAGCATGTTAATTTTGTGAAACTAGTAGAGGATGTTTGGAAAGCAGAGGTTAATAAAGTTTTAGATATGAAGTGTAGATTTTTGTTAAAATTGAATAGATTTAAGGAGGTTTTAATTCATTAAAGTGAGAAAGAGTTTCCAAATAATCTTAATGCTATCAATGGTCTTTTGATCCAAATGAAATAATGTTATATGGGCGATTGGTGTGATGAGAAGACGAAGAAGGCAAGTGAGCTCTCTGGTCAAATTGAAGCACTTTTTGATAGAAAGGAGAGATTTTAGGCGTAAAGATCCAAAGTTAATTGGCTAAAGTAAAGGACAGGATTACCAAATTTTTTTCATGCAACTACTGCGCAAAGGAGACAAAGGAATAAGGTCAGTTCTTTAATTGAGGATAATGGTGAGATTATTGATAACAATATGGAAATAGCTTATTGTTTTAGGCTATTTTATTTGAATCTCTTTGATGTTGTAGAAGAGAGAGATTTCTCATATGTGTTGGATTTTGTCCCTAACATAATTTTGAATGAATATAATGATTTTCTCATGAAACCTTTATCTAATGAAGAAATTAATATAGCTACTTTTGATTTAGGAGGTCTTAAAGCCTCGGGGCCAATGGTTTCTCAAGTATTTTTTATCATCATTCTTAAGAGGTGATTAATGGTGAGGTTTATGGTTTAGTGAGACTTTTTTTAAAGGAAAATACATAATTTCTGATTTAAATGCAACTAACCTAGTCTTAATTCCTAAGATTGATTCCTCGAAGAATGTAAGACACTCTAGGCCGATCATTTTGTGCAATTTTTCATATAAAATTATTTTTCCGAGGACGACCCCCATACAATTCTTATGAGAAAGATTTTGACCAATATATTGAAAAACTTGCTGCCTAGGTGTATTACTGAAAACCAAAGAGCTTTTTTGGCTGGAAGGCATATATAGGATAATATATTAGTTATCAATGAAGCTTTCCATTACCTAAAGCAGAAAAGAGGTGGTCATTATGAGGTTTCCCTTAAAATAGATATAAATAAAGCCTATGATATGGTGGAATGGGACTTCTTGGAAGCTTTACTGCTTAGGATAAGCTTTTGTGATACTTAGGTGTCCTTGGTTATGAAATACGTGGTTTCTGTTAACTTTAATTTGCTATTGTCTAGAAAAAAATGTTGCTAATATTAAAACTAAGAGGAACTTGAGGTAAGGAGATCCACTTTCCCCTTATCTTTTCATTCTAGTTGTTGATGTTCTTTTAAGAATAGTGCGAAAATACGTTGAGGAAAGACATTTAAAAGGGATTAACTTGGCTATAGCTTACCCAATTCTTAGCCACTATTCTTTTATGGATGATTCATTATTTTTCATTAAAGCTTCTAAAAGTAATTGTGAGACTTCAAAGGAGATTTTGGCCAGATATTGTTTTACTACTGGTTAATGTATCAACTTTGAGAAATCATGTGTTTTCTTTTTGCTCAATACCCCAAGGTGTATTAAAAAAGATCTTTGTAATATTTTGGGGGTTTTAAGAGCTAATTCGTCGGGTAAATATTTGGGTTTACCTATTTTATGGGGCAGGTCTAAGGTGGAGGCTCTATCTTTTGTTAAAGAAAGGATTAGGAAGATGGTTAAAGGCTAGAAAAGTTGTTTACTTTCTCAATAGGGTAAAGAAGTGCTTATAAAAGTTGTTGCTAAAGCCATTCCCACTTATCCTATGGCTTGTTTCCTTTTCCTAAGAAAGTTTGTGGTGAGCTCGATAACCTTATTGCAAGGTTTTAGTGGGGGCAAGGGAATAAGGATAGGAAGATCCATTAGATCTCTTGGAGTATAATAGTGAAAGCAAAAAAAGATGGTAGCTTGGGATTTAAAGGTTTTTACAGCTTTAATCTTGCTTTTCTTGCAAAACAAAGTTAGAGGATTTTGACTACACCTGATGATTATTGGGTTCGAATTTTAAAAGGGATTTGTTTTTCAAATGTTGATTTTTTAGAGGCTAAGAAAGGTGGGAATGCCTTAAGGGCTTGGAGTAGTATCTTGCAAGGAAGGGATATTTTAAAGGGGAATTTGTGTTGGCAAACGAGGGATGGCAGGAATATAAAGTTTTAGAGTGACCTATGGATTCCAGACTTGGACAATTATAAGATTTTGGCCAGTAACCCTTTTGGAAGTTGGAGAAGGTGAGAGTAGCTGAATTTATATCTAATGGGGAATGAGATTTGAATGGTATTGATGGGTGGATCTTTGAATATGAAATTATGGCTATCCAAAAAATCCCTTTGAATAACATCAATTCATGTGATAAGCTTATTTAAGAGGTGCTAGGAATGGTGAGTACAATGTTAAAAAATGGTATCATATTGCAAAGAACTTAATTTTTGATGACTTATATAGACCATACTCTTCTAGTAGGCCCTTGGGAAGTTTGTAAAACTATGTTTGGAATTTAAAGGCTCCTCATAAAGTTAAACATATTATTTGGATAGTATGTTGAAACTATATTCCAACTCTAGAAATTTTAGGTAAATAGAAGGTTCGTATTTCACAGGAGTGTTTTTTTTTTGTCTGAACAAGTTAAAATCTGTAGAGCATGTTCTTTTCTTGTGTGATATGGCAAAAAGAGTTTGGTTTGGTAGTAATTTTAGCTTTATGGTGGATGAATCTCATTTCTCTTTTTGTTGTAAATAGTGGGCTCTGGTTTCATATGTCTTTACTAACTTAAAGAAGGCAATTATTGTTGAGTTGTGTTAGCTATTGTGGAAGGCTAAATGTAGAAAGCATAAACAGGTGGAATTAAAAGACATTATAAGATGGGCTTGCACTTATGTTTTTGAGTTTTGGTTAAATAATGGTTAGCTTCGTCCTCCATATTATGTTGCTAATAAAAATGACATGGAGTTAGAAAGATCCCTCATTTACCAAGTGATTTCAAATGTAATGTGGATGGTGTTGTTTTGGTTGATTCTGGAAAAAGGGGTCTTGACATGATTTTTAGAAACCATTTAGGTGAATCTTTTAAGTTTCATTGTCATTTTGTATGGGCATCATCAATCTTCAAGGTCGAAGTTATGACTTTAAGGAAGGCTGTTTTGCTTATTTCTAATCTGGACTTACGTAAAGTTACCTTAAATCAAATAATTGTGATTTAGTGTCTGATATCAAGGATAGAAAGTCATGCCTTGACCAGAAATGTAGTAACATTTTTCATAAGGTGGTGGTGCTTTATGATGAGCATAAGTCTTTTTTTATTTATTTCTTAGACCCTAAGGTCATTTAATATAGCTGTTGATTGGCTAGCCATGTTTGCTATGAGGAGGAAATGACTTATTGGTTTGGAGTTCTCTCTTTTATCTTCTTTAGTCTTTATCCTGGATGCTGATGCTCGTTGTAGGAAGGGAGTGGACGGATGGTGTTTGATTACTAATTTCGCTTAGTTTACTTTTTGTTTGTTTGTCTTTTTTGTTTTGGTTTTATTATTTTTGTTTATTTCTATTGATATTATTTCACTTTGTTTGCTTTGTTTTTATGGGAAAAAAGCATAATATATATTCCCAATGAACTAGGACATCAAAAATTTAAAGTACATCGAGAGTTACAATTTCTAAAACTCTGATAGGTAAGTCTTTAGTTAACAGATCGCTCAAAATATTTAATATGGGTCAGAGATTCTCAAATCTTCTCTCTAACGAAATAGAATTTGACGTAATAAAAATGGTTAAGACTCAAAATATATGTGCAGTAAAAATTTATTTCCTTGATCACACAATTATTGACAAATGACCATTACAAAACAAGTGACATAATCTTCATTCATAAATAAAGTAGCTTATAATGTTCATTTGACACTTATCAACAAAATAACTACTCTAAATATTCTTAAAATGCATATAAATGTTAAGGTAATAGTAAGTGTTTTTATAACACTTTCTTACGAGGCAATTCCTCAAAATACCATAAAGATGTATACATAAATTGAGACAACTAGTGTCAATTTGACACTTCACGACAAAATAACACCTCTAAAAATATCATAAGATGTATACAAAAGTATATTTTAAATCAGTTATACAAATCGAAAAATTTGAATCTAAATAGCCAATGCTTACAAATATATCATATTTACTATGAAACAATATGCGATTAACAATGCCCTTGTAGGCAATAAAAAACTTTTGAAGTAATTACCTAATGATCCAAAATAGGATTAGTTTTTTTTAGGTCAATGATCCAAAATAGGATTAGTTAAGTATATACTAAGCATATTATATCGAAGACTATATCTAAAAGTACATTCTTGAGTACATAATGAGTTGCCAATGAGCTGCTAGAGCAGTGCTAGATGGGGTTGCCAATGACAGGATGTCCATGCATGACAGCTTTGTTAGTAAAGAAGAATGAAGGTGATATTGCATGAAGAGATGAGCCACACGTAAAGAAGAATGCATAGGAAAGAAGAAATAGGCAAAAGGGTAACTTTGGAATTTCACTAACAAGACACGTAACAAAATGAGAAGAAGCAAGGGAATTGCACTAAGGTTACTCCTAAGAATTCAAACCCTCACCCTAGAGGATATTGAGGGCGTTCAAGACTAACTCCACCATCCCCAATCTTAGGTCTTCATTCCTTTTTAGTTAATATTGCCTTTTCCTTATTCCATCTATAAAAATTGTCCATCACTATCACAATTATTTAAAATCTAAAGGAGTCACATTGGGCATGTTCAAAATTGGATATATTCTTGTTCCCAAAGGAAAACAACTAATGGCCATAACTGAATCAATGAAGAACGAATGCAACTATATATATATCAAAGATTCAATAATTTTTCCAAAATTTTATGATAGGCATGTATGATATGGCTAAATCAAATTTACACAAAATTATAAATGAATAAACACATCAGATATAAGACTAGGCTTTGATACTAATTTGTTAGAATGAAATTGAGAAATTATATAAAATAATTAGATATGACCTAAAATCCATTAACGTGTGTGTAGTCTCCTTGTAAAAAATGACTGCAACTCACAATACCAAAGATAGGCTAAAGGGTTTTTATCTAAAAGTGAAATTCTAAGTAATATATATATGGTAACTAGCTCTAATAATGGAACATAAGTTGATGTCTTTTTCAATATGGATTTATGGATAACTCAACCTAGAGCTATCAGATCACATGACTCAATCTATTTAAATTATACCATGTACCAATAATTAATTATATTAAAAAGTATAATTTATTAATTGACCTAATGATTAATTAATACTAATCCACAAATTAATTCATTATTCTAACATTTATATAGCTTGCCCTAAAAGTTATTATATAGCAATTTGTCTTTTGCCCGACAGATCATATAATGTCATATGCAAAATATAATTAAGATAAAGTAAAATTTTTTGTGCATTCACAATTTTGAGTGCACAACTTAATTATAATGTAAAGATATAATTATAATATTATTATTTTTTAATTAATATTATTATGCTACATTATAACTATGTACACTGGTGCACTCAAAATTGTGAGTGCATATTAAAATTAATAGTGTTTAATTGACACTGAAAATCATGTTCATATGCCATGCATGATTGCGTTACAAGGCAATGCCAATTGCAATATATTATATTAACCTTTTTTTTCCACGTTATTTGCTTTTCTTCTTTCCATATATATGGAGGTAAAAAAAAATTCACATTATATCTTCAAATTTTCAAACATTACGAAATCAATATTTATATGGATTTAGTTTTTTTTATTTTTCTAAAACATTTGTTAATAAGATATTGAGGTACCAAAATAACGTAATTCAAGATTTGGCATGATAATTAGAAGTTAATATAATTTGAAAATATCAAATTAAAATTTTTTTTTATTGTCTTTAAAGCGCCATTTTAAAACCAAGCGTGAATATTAACAATTTTATGTAAACTAATTACCGTTTAAAATACAATAATTACATTTTTATTGTTACTAGATCCAAATTTGAAGAGATGGGTGGGCTAAGTCAAGCCGAGCTACAGGATTACACAGGCCCAAGTTGATCTGATTAGCTTTACATATGGTTCTTTTGGACAACCAAGCCTTGCATCGAAAGTCAGCATATTGTTACTTCTCCAAGTGGACAAACTGGATTGGGCTAACATGTTTATATGAATTGATAGCAGTTTTGGATTTACGTTAACGTCATTTTCAATTATTTAATATTTAAAATTGATTTTAATCAATGATTTTATATCTTTATGATTTATATTTAAAAATTTATTTTTATTATTTATTAAATTTATTAAATGCAAAATTAAATTTTTTTATTTTTATATAAACATAAATTTAAAAGAAAAAATTGATATAAAAAAAATTAAATGCCAAATTAAATAAAAATATTTGTAAAGCAAATTTGTTTAAGTGTATAGATAAATTTTTGTACCTCTAACATTATACCAAATGCACTAATAATGTATTAATTTTAATTAATTTATTTAAAAGGTTAAAATTTAAATTAAAACTAATATGTAAGTATATAGTGAGTAATCTTTTTTTATTAAGCATGCTGCATAATGTGGAGTTTAATAAAATAATAATCATTATATTTGATACTGACCTTGCTGTAGTGTAAGGACTCACCATTTAGAATTGCGTGCCTATTTCCCACTGCAAAAGTAGCCACATTGGTTAGTGCATTCGTTTTTATTTTATGTAAGATATTATAATTAATTAAAGAAACAAATACGACAATGTTCCAAAAATCTTGTTAGCACTTTGCACTCATCGTCAGCTACCACGTATGCATTAAAATATGTGTTTCATGCATAAAATATATTCAATAATTCAAATTAAAAAAAAAAAAAAAAAAAAGGTAAAGAAGAGTGAAGAAGAAGGAAAAATGAAGCTAGTGGAACGAACTACTGGGCTTTACACTTACTGTTTCGTGTAGTTGGCACTTGGCACCTTCTTATCACTTCATTAATCACAAATACAAAGTTGCCATAATGAGTGCAGTTTTTAACTATTTTTTAAATTAAAGTTGAATGTAACAAGTTCATTAAAATATGAAAAAATTTCTCAACCTTTCGTCGTGTTTTGTTCGTACAAATAGAATAGTTGAGACACAAACAATCCCACCATTTTTCTCGCCGACAATGGCAGCCAATTATATGGCAGAAATTTAAGCAAGTTCAGCTTTTGATTATATTTATGGTATTAAATTTTTAAAATCAATAAGTGACAAGTATATAATTAATTGATAACAAAATTAAAAGTGGGAAAATTTTCTCTTTAAAACCATATGTAATTAATTATTAAAAAATATTTTAAATTTTATAATTACAGTAAAAAATTTAATCTTATTTTATAACTTTTTAATTGACAAAATTATTTCTGAACCTATGGATTTATTATTACTATATTTGCATTACTTATAAATTATATTCGCTCTAATTATTAAATATTTTTATATTTCTTACCACGTAAATTTTGTTCTTAACTGGTTAGATTAATAAGTAACTTATAGACTTATTACTATCATATTTTATATTACTTATAAATCACGTTCACCTTAGTTATTAAATATTTTTGCATTTCTTACCAAGTAAATTTTATTATTAATTGGTTGGAATAATAAGTGATTTATAAATTTAATATCACTATGATTTGTGTTACGTACAAATCAAGTTCGCCCTAATTGCCAAATGTTTTTTATATTTTTATATCACATAATTTTTATTTTTAATTAGTTGGACTAATTGCCAACTAGTTAAAAATAAAAATTATGTGGTAAGAAATGTAAAATTATTTAGTAATTAGAGCGAATGTAATTTATTAGTAACATAATTCATTATAGTAATTACTTGTTAATCCAACTAGTTAATAATAAAAAATATGTGATAAGAAATACAAAATCATTCAATAACCAGAATGAATGTGATTTAAAAGTAACACAAATTATAGTGATAATAGATCTATAAATTACTTGTGAGTTTAACCAATTAAGAATAAAACTTATGTGGTAAGAAATATAAAATTATTTGATAATTAGGGCGAATATGATTTGTAAGTTAATGTAAGCATTGATAATAATAAATATATAAGTTATTTAGTCTAACCAGTTAAAAATAACACTTACATGAGAAATGTAAATATATTTGGCAATTAGAGTAAATATAATTTGTAAGTAATATAAAACATGAAGTATAGACATAATTTTGTCTACAAAAAAATCATTTTTTGAGATTATATCCCGCAAATTAATTTCAAATTTAAATTTTTTTTTAAATAATTAATTGCATCTACTAATTTTAAACGAATTTTTTAAAAAGTATATAATTTCATTTTAAAATCATATAATTACTTATATTAACTATACTGATATCGTAATATTATTTAAAAATAATATACTTGTCATATCTCCATTAAATAATAATATATTTTCTTCCATAAACTATTTATATTTTTTACAATACATGATTATGAATGTTATTTCGAGACCACTACACTACTTTTCACATTTTTTATTTCATTTATTTTTCAAAGAGTACACTCCAAACCGGTCTCACCCAATTTGAAACTTCAATAACTAATCACTTTGTTTGTTTATGTTTTTTGGTCGGCTACTTCATTTTTTATATTCAATATTTTCTCAAGTTATTTAAAAAAATATATAAGATTATTCTTTTTAATTATCATAAAATGAAAAAAAGCCAGTAAAAATTAGTTTTGTATCGACATTGTACGTCTCTTTTGCATTTCACGCACTCACACGTAACGAAATGTCCTATAAAATTTTTACCATAAAAAGTATAATAATATATAATATAATATAAAGAAGGATAAGGTCATTCCTCTTATCTTCTTCCGCGGCGAAAGTGGTTGTAAACTTTCTGTATCAACACAATTGACTCACCCCGACACTTCCACCGAACTTTCAAACTTCAAAGTCGTACTATTACTAACTCTTTGTTTCACCACAAAAAATAAGGACAAAAATACGTATACAATAAAACTACGTACATCTACATACAACCATAAAAAGCACCCAGAAAGATACTTCTTCACGTTATCTCTCGTTTTTTCCTACCTAGCACTTACATGCTTTGCTATCCCCAACTAGGGGTGTGTATGGCACTGCGTTTAAATCCTCTCCAATAACAAGAGATTTTTTTATAACAAAATAATATAAAATAATAATATTTTATTAATATTAAGTTAATTAAAATATATTAAATTAATAAAAAATATTATTATATTTTCTTCTATTATTAAAAATTTTTTATTAATAAGAGAAAATCTTTATCCACATGACACTCTAAATCAGATCGAATTATGCACATTCTTTCAAATCAAAAACTAGGGTTAATATATAAAATCTAATTTTAGGTTGGGTTGGGTTTCAAATTAATGTATTAGCCCAGCCCTATATATATATATATAATTTTTTTATTTTTAAAATAAATTTAATGATATTTTAAAATAAATAGTTGCTATATTCATTTGCATTAAATATAAATAATTTTTATTAATATATGATATTTTATTTATTAAATATAAACCAAAATTTCTTTTTTAAAAAGAATTCTAAATTTTAATTTGTAAACAAATTAAGAAAAAAAACTTATATGTTGTTTTTTATATATTTATATAAGATTTTTCAATCAATTAATGACATCTAAATAATTTTGACATCTTATTTACTTTCTTATTAATATTGTTAATTTTTATTTTTAAAAAATTATTCACATGTTATTAGTTAATTACGAAAATATAATATAAATATATAAAAAATAGTATATAAATTTTTTTCTTAAAAGAACCTACATGACCCCTCCTAGCGTAGTTATGTACCTATTCCTAACATCAAGTCACGAGTTGGAGTCCAAGTTGGACTGAATAGGAGAAATTATTGTTGATAACATAATTAACATGATATATTTAAAATTATAAATGTGTTAAAAATTTTATCAAATTTAAAATATTTATTAAAAATGATTTTAAATGATCTAATAATTATTTTTTCACACTAAAAGATCTTATTCTAAAACTATCTCGGAATCTTAAAATAAAAACATTTCAAAGTAAAAGAAATTTATCCTTAACCAAGTTCTTATAAATAATTTCAAAGAATGTCTATTATAATAAATATTTAAGTTTATAATTTTAACTCTTCCTAATAAAGAAACCGGCTGTATAATCTAGTTACAAAGACATAAAATTAATTTAATTTTAAGAAAAATTATAAATGGAAACAAGCTAATTAGGTGGGTTGAGTAATCCACTTCGTCGTGATTTTTGAAGGGGGTGTCAAAGATTTTTTTTGCCATGCACCATGTAAATGTATATATTCAATAATTAATATTTATTTTATAAAAGAAAATTTAGTCGTTGGTGGACAGATCATACGTGTAAAAAACTCTTACCGACATAAGTTCTAACGGGAGACCCACGTCAGTTTGTTGTGCAAAGTATACTGACAGATTCAGCAAAAGAATGGTTGGTCTATGCTATGGTGACAGCGCATCATGAATAAATTATTTAACCTGCTCCAACGTGATATGTGGGATTTTTATATAACTGTGGCTCAAAATTCTTACATATTAAAACCAGGCTTACGTATCCCTCCTCTGCTAGGAATAATAAATGCAATGTGGGTCTATAAATAATTATTAACTCTCATGATGTAATGATTCAAACAAAGAATTTATGATTCAAATTTGGCATAAAATCAATTACAATTTATTTATTTATTTTTGAAAAATGTATCCTAATATTTAAGTTAGAGTGGTTTCCAAGTTTGATGTAATTGCACGTCCTTTGTGACACGCGATGAAAAAAATATTAGTTAATATTAAAAGATTCACGTAGTAATTGATATGATATATTAGATTTAATTAAATTATTTAAAAAAATTAATTAAAATTAATATACGCTTATTAATATTTTTTTCACCGTCTTTTGTTAAGGCCAAAATGAGAAGATGGATTTTCAATTTAATGAGGATGGGCACTATTTCGAAGTTCCCAGAAGACGGGTCCATCTTCGGGGCCATTCGAAAAACCAATGACACCGTAAAGAATAGGATGTAATCAATTCGTAAAAAATTAAGAATTTTGTGATATGATTTTGCCATTTCTCAAATAACTCCCAAATTCAATGGTTTTATCATTTTTGTCCTTCAAGATTATGACCCTATTCTTGAACACTTTTTTTTTTTTTAATTCATTATTTGGTCTTTTGATAGATACTGCACACCCTTTTTTGACTCAAATATAAATCATAATTATGCCATTTGCCTCTTTATAGTTAGAAGTTTGTAATCAAATATTTTGTTGTCTGTTTCACCAATACATTACTATTTTGCATTTTAATTAAATTAAAAATTAGATAGAATTGGTTAAATTTAGTTATAAATTCTGAATTTTTTTTGCATTGAAAGTCGAAATTCTTCTTTTCATTAATTGAAATTCCAAATTCGACACATATAATATAATATATTTTCTAAATTTTCCCATAAACAAAATTTATAATTTTGTCTCCGAATTTGTATTGAATTTATAATTTCTTCATAAAACCCTCAATTTTCTATGTACGGGAGAACAGAATTTTTTTCCTTTGACTATTTGAAATCTTAAACTCACCAGGAACAACCTCGCAGCTTTCATAACTTTTAGCCAAAGACGGAATTTCTAATTTTGTCATAAATTCTTAATTTGTTCATTAAAATTTTGATTTCCAATGCAGCGAAGGCCGCAATATCTCTTTTGTTCAATTAAATTTGCGCACAACCCTTATGTCTTCTCCAAATTTTCTCGCTTAGTGAAATCTCAATTGAGCCCAAATTTCCCAATTCCATATTAATTCTCTAATTTTATCTACACTGAAAACCAAGATACCTACTAACTGAAATTACTAATGTCGTAAGAAAATTGAAAGTATAAGGCAGAATTTGGTCATGTGTGCAAAATACTAGGAAAGGGCTTACGAGGTAATAATGAGCTAACATAAATCAGAAGATATTAGAATATAAATTTTTGCATAATTGATTGCCAATGGACTCAATTAAAAGATAATAAACCATATTCTACCTTACAAAAAGTTCAATACAGACATTAAAAAAACTTAATTATTTTATATTTTTTGGATAAATAAAAGTGGGTCTAAAAATTTAAGAATCCTTCAAAAATGATGATGAAACTTGACTTTATTGCCCGTAATATTCGAGTCTCAGAATAGGAAAATATATGTGCGAATCGAAGAATAAAGGTTCAGCAGTTATTGATGCCCTGTCCTTTTTGTGTTACCATATCTGAAGGAAAAATTTAGAGAGAATTACGATTAATGATAACAGTATTAAAATATTTATCATAATGTATTTTAAATTTTAAAACCATTTAAAATAATTTAAATAATAAATTTTTATTTTAATAAATTAGTTTCAGAGCAATACTTTAAGATCCCAAACTAATATCTTTTCATAAAAAAAATTGGTCATAAAATTTTTTACAATGATTTTTAAATTTCATGTCTTTCAACTTTTAATATGTGCATGTAAATAGCTGGACAGTTCAAGGGCATTTTGTGCCATAGAAACGACAAGCTGATGGCGTGCTTGTAATAATCTCATTAAGTGCGGGCATTTCAAGGAATTTAAGAGGCAGATTTTTTTTTTGTTTATGTGGATTTAAATGTTTTATAAATAATTATTTACATCGTTTTATTAAATGAGGTAAGAGAGGCTGTGGTAGTTCAACGATGGCGGTGAGTTTCATATACATCTCACTCCTCTGAAACGGATTTCTTTTTCGGAAGCTTTAGCCGTAGGCTCTCGCCGGAAGTTGATCAGAGATCCATCACACGGAATTCGGGACTTGAGCGCGTCGGATCGATTCGATTCTGCATCACAATTTCATGGTGGTGGTTGCTGCTGGGATTGAAAGTTAGAAGACGCGTTTAGCAACGGTTGTTTCTTGTGGAGAGCAAAATGAATGGGGATATTAATGGGCGTAGAAATGGAGGATTTAGCAATTTAGAGCTGGAGTACATAAGGAGGCACCATAGACATGAAGCAGGGGAGAATCAGTGTAGCTCCGCCCTCGTCAAGCATATCAGAGCGCCGGTTCATCTGGTGATCACTCTACTTTTATTTAATCTATCTGCCTCCGTTCCTCTACTAATTTGCAGTTCTGTGTGTATTCTAATATTTGCGTGTATCATTTTAGTCGGGTTATATATAATCGTACAGTTATATGCTTACTAGTTAATAGTACATGTGACTCTTTTCAACCATGGTGTTCTTTTACTGGATTTTGATTCCTTGGACCGATGGTTGATTTGGAGAATAGATATATGAAGGTTTTGTAAGATTTTTTTGTCTTTTTCGGTGTTCCTTTTTTCCTCATATTTTTCGAGGGGTTAAGGTGTCTAATGGCTGGAAGCAAGGGGTTATGGACATATTTGAATGCTTAGCAGATTTTGTTTAGAGCATTTAAGATTCTCCCGTGCCATTTTGGTCTATTTTCTTATGGTTGACCTGTTTCTTAATACTAAATATCATCTGATCTGCTCCTACTTTTGTCTTGAGCAACACTTAAGTAGAAGATGATTTCTTTATTTTCGAGTAATGTAAAATGAGATAGTGAAAGTCGATGCTAAAGCTTTCTCGACATCTTAGTTGGGAAAATACTGAATGCTTTTTACCTGTCATCTGCAAGTAACAAGAAGTATTCATTCCTGGGTGTAAAATTATGTGATAGAAGTTGAAATTTTGATTGAGTAGACATATCTCGTGCGTATGTGTGTGTGTGAGAGAGAGGCGTGTTCCCTGGGATTTAAACTCTCCGATTTTATGTTTTAAAGGTCCGAATGTCTGACCGGTCTATTTAGTGCTGTGAAAATGTATTACGAGGATCAAATCATTACTTATTTCTGGAAGGTATAATTTAAAAAGACACAACTGGTGGATTAAACTTCTCTTTTATTAAAAGAAAACCTAGATTTTGCTCTATTTTCTCCTCTTCTCCGCTCTAGATATGGAAGAGTTTAGTATGCATGCTGACAATAATTTTGTGAACACAAAAACTATTCATATTGAGACTGCTCGTTGATTTTGCCTAAACCCGCTCTTAAATATGGCTTATAATTAACTTGCTTAGGTTGAGTGTTGCTTATTTATTGTATGGATTTGCTTTCTTTAGGTATGGTCCTTGGTGAGAAGATTTGATCAACCACAAAAGTACAAGCCTTTTGTCAGCAGGTGTGTTGTGAGGGGAAACCTCGAAATTGGGAGTTTGAGAGAAGTTGATGTCAAGTCAGGGCTACCCGCAACTACAAGTACTGAAAGATTGGAGCTTCTCGATGACAATGAGCATATCCTTAGCATCAGGATCATTGGTGGCGATCATAGACTTAGGGTATGAACAATCTCCTTACAACATCTTACCTGTTTTTTTAATCCTTCTTGTAATAACAATTTACATGAGTCGGTTTATCAATGTTCCATTTATCGCTTATTCTTCTGAAAAGCTTTTTACGCCTTTGAAATGAACACTCTTATTGCATTTTGTGCAACCCATGCAGTCTTATTATGCTTACGGTAGGGAGGTCTTCTAATTATAATTGATTAGTCGCGTACGTTCTGTTACATTCATATAATTGACTGAATCTGATCATGTGCTGAATTGACGCAAGATACAATATGTATTGGCCTTTTTGTTTTCGTTTTTTTTCTTTTTGGGCCCCCCGGGGGGGGGGGGGGGTTATTATCTGTTGAATTGAACCTTTTCCATTTACGAGGGTAAATTCGCCAATTTATACCATCTTTTTTTGTTTCTGGAATTTCCTGTTAGCGAGGTTTTTCCATATTGGAACAAGCTGTTTGAATCATGGCGTTTTCTGGAATTATTGCTTAATGTATGGTGGATAGGTTCCGGTGAGGGAGATGCGGGACTTGATGCTTGGAAGTGATTTTAAATTTCAGTTCATCACAACCTTTCAGAAAACTGTAATAGCTGTTATGATTGTAAGCAATTGTTAGCTCGCTTGTTAATTTAGAGGAAATGAAGTTCTCTACAAAGTCCTAGGAATCTGCTCCTGGCTTGCATCCCGCTGCTTATAGCATGTGTTATTTACTAGCTAAGATTCGACTGAGCTAAAGTTTTCATTGTTTAGGAAATCAACCACTTCGGATCCTCTCTGGAGAACTGGAGTCAAGTCAGATATAAGTTAAGATGATTTTTGAACCTTGTTGGCTGGTTAACGGCTAGATTGGGTTGCAAATGTCCTGTTATAACCTATTGATTGTTATAGCTAATGATTGCGTAAGAGATGAATAATTAAACTATCTTTCCCAAACAATGCTTTTAGCTATCAATCTAAGCTCTATCTTTTTTTCTTCAGAACTATTCGTCTATCATGTCCCTCCATCCAGAAATTATTGATGGTAGACCAGGCACTTTGGTGATTGAATCTTTTGTGGTGGATGTACCTGAGGGAAACACCAAGGACGAGACCTGCTATTTTGTTGAAGCATTGATTAAATGCAATCTCAAATCACTCGCTGATGTCTCAGAAGGGCAGGCTGTGCAGGACCGCACCGAACCAATTGATCGGATGTAGGCAGTTGATCAGTAGGAGTGGCTAGGAACTTGGCTGCCATGGATGAAGCTTCGGGGGCTTTCCTATATTGGAGGCTTAGGAGACGGACTGGCAATGGTGCTGCTTTCCTGTGTCATAGAGTAGCGGAGTTTTTATGTCCTTTGCTTTATAAGTCATCCTACTATTATATATGCTGGGTTCTTTCTGGGTCTTTGAATCCAGTAAGGGAGAGATGCCAGGTGTTTGTGTAACTCTCAGTTGTCTCCGGGGAATGATATCTCTGTATCCAAGTGCCGGTGAAAGATGGGCAGAAATTGTTTTGATTAGGTCAGTTGTAGTAATTGGAGTAAAGTAGCACATTTCGTTCTTTCTCCAGTATAACTAGAACATTAGATTCATTAATTTATCAGTGGAAAATGTCCAGGATGCCTGCAACTAATGCTTAATGATACGTGAATATTACGCTTTGGATCTGCATATATAAAAAGAAATAGAGGGTAAATATCGCGGACATAGCTTAGCTTAAAGAAAAGCTGACTGCCCTTTCTATAACAGTCGTTATAAAATAAAGAATAAAAGAAAAGAAAAAAGTTAACCTCAAGGCTAAAGAATAAAGCTGGAAGCAGCATTGTTATTATTCTAGAAGAAAAAAGTTAACCTCGAGGCTAAATGAAAGTGTACATTGCTGATAATATAGGTATAGGTTTTCCTTCCAAGGTAGTTCGGTATTCAACTTGTGCGGTAACGTCAGGAGTCTCGCTTATATATTGTGGCAACAAGGTGCTTTGCCAAATTCGCTCACAATTGCAAGGTGAACAAAAGAGCAAAATACAAACGCACCCCGCTTTCCTCACCCACCCCCCCCCCCCCCACCCCCCCCCCCCCCCCCACCACTAGAAAAAAAAAAAAAAAAAAAAAAACTGCAGAACAGTCTATCTTAACTCTGGAGAGTGCTTCAAGGGATGTTGGATTGGACTTCCTACCAATTTCGCCATAATCAAAATTAATATATTGAGCATGCGAATATTGAAGAATTGAAATAATAAAAGCAGCAGCAACAACAAAAACAATATTCAACTGGAATGAGAGTTACAAGCTTGTCGAGTTCAGGAGCCACAACGTATATCGAAAGCTGAAGGTGACTAGTATATTTGCAGCTCATTCTCGAACATCCATTCAAAACTCAGGCAGTTACTCCACTTACTCGCCATCAAGGATTAGAATTCATTAATGCTTCTGGAGACTGGGAAGTTGAACTCTATTCTTCCATCTTTTAAGTGAGACAACTCAATCTTGCCGACAGACACTTGGGTCTCAGAATACATAAGAATTTCTTACACCTGAAAAAAGTAAAACTTTACAAATTAAATAGTTTTTTGCAGAAAAATACGTTGCTTTTCATGAAGGTTCAACATTGTGAGGAGGGCTAGTTGCACCAAATATGATCCCAGAGGTATAGCTTACTTCCTAAAAGAATTTAATGTCAAAAATAGGATGCAAAAAGGGGGGGAACAGCAGAAATTGCATAAAGATTAATACCTGTAGGGCTTCTAGGTATACTGTACAACGCTTTCCCCATAGTAGTTACAAAATATTAGACTATTACAAGTTCCCCTTCTGCTTCTTGCTCCTGTTGCTCTGGCAGCCGGCCTTCCCGATGTGGGAGTAGTATTCTCTTTATCTCTTCTGCAGTAAGTGTCTCGTACTCTAATAATGCATTAGCCAGCGCATGTAAAGCCTTCTCATGCTGAAAAAATGTCACAAATTTGAGAAAGCCAGATATTAGTACGCCTAAAGCATTGCAGCCTCTAACTGTGTTTGAAGCTTTATTTTATAGAAATTAAATGAATTAATTTCAAAGACCACAAAGATGCTGTAAGTAGCAGATGGGCCTAGGTCCATTAGCCTAGGAAAAGGCCAGGCTTATGCCAGAAAAGGAAAAGGGCGGGTTGGGAACAGATCCGGAACTCAAACTGGCAGTTAGGGTGGTTATCGGTCTGCCCGGAAGAGATGCAGGTTTAAATAGCAGGATAAAGAAAGAAGGGAGAGGGAAATTTGAAAATGACGGGAGAATTTTTCTGTTCGTACTAGTGAGAAGAATTTGTCTGTGTCTCGAGTAATTCTTAGTGTGCTACCCATTATACTGAATGCCATGTGCCCAGTAACTGTATTTTCCTGCTCGTGTGAATCTGTTTTGCTCTGTGGGCATGTTTTCGAATGTAATATTCCATTCTATAGTGAAGAAGTGAATGGATTATCAGTAAAATTACTGTTACAGAATTTGGGTTTCAACAATAGCTAAACTAAACGTCAGTCAGTAACAAAACGTGAAGAGTGAACCCAAGCTCCCCTATACCCACACAGAGAGAGAGAGAGAGAGAGAGAGAGAGAGAGAGAGAGAGAGAGAGATTTCTCCCTTAAATTAAAAACTTGGAATAGACAATGACACATTTTGACAAACCTTCTTTAGAAGGGCTTTAACGCGGTCATATGCTTCTCTTAGGAGTTTCACAACCTGCACAGCAAGTAAAACAATTCAAATCCAAACAAGATTTTTTTTTGGGAGATAAAATAAGAATCCAATAATGGAGAGAAAAGCGGGAAAAAAAATTCCAAACATGATTTTTATCATCAAAGCATCAAAGTTTAAATTTAGAACATTTACCTCTGCATCAATACGTGATTGCATTTCAGAACTTGGTCTCTCCTTGATATGAACTGGCCCAATTGCATCACTCATGCCACAATTTGAGACCTTGTGCAGAAAAAGAATACAAGTATACAACAAAGTTAAATAATTTATTTAAATCTCATTTAATACTGGAAAGATAAGTGTGGCTGCCACTAGTTCTTTCAAATATTATAGACAAAAGTTCTCAACAATTTTATTTTTTTTTTGGTAAGAAAAGTTGAAAGGACTTTGTCATTAATTATTGTGCATATTCCAAGTAATTAAAAGACAAAAAAAAAAAAAAAACTGACTGGGGTCAAAAACTATAAATGAGCACAGGAATTCCGTATGGCTTCTGTAGCTAAGCTATAGACTTTTAAATGATCCCTAGTTCCATAGATGCAGGGATTGCTCTTGGCACTATCCGAGGGCATAATTTTACCATATATTGGGCCAGCTCAGTAGCCGTATGAAGATCACTACTTGCGCCAGTTGTGATATGATCCTGACCGAAGATAAGCTCTTCAGCAACCCTTCCTCCCATACAAACATCAAGGCGTGCTAATAACTGCTTCTTGCTGATTGATGTCTCATCATTTGAGGGGAGTTGGGTGACCATTCCTAAAGCAGATCCACGTGGCATGATTGTTGCCTTGTGAATTGGATGTGCACCCTCGGTGTTGAAGGCAACAATCGCATGCCCACTCTCATGATAAGCAGTAAGCTAAAAATTTCATAAGCAATGTCAGGACCACACATCAATGAATTCTTTATATTTTTTTAATTGTACACCAAAAGTTGTTAATTTACAGATCAGACATATCCTTAGTATACTGGTTCAGGAGACTAAAAACTCCAGGTAAGCAAACTACAAATTGCATAATTTCATTGAGAGCATAATAATTTAATATCAACCGAAGTAAATAATATTAAACAATATATATGAAGGATACTCCTAAACAGAACGTGAGGTTTATTTTTGCGCAATCATACCACATCTGAGGTACACTAAATATAATATACCAGAAACATAACTGACGATAAGATACAGTATAATTTTTAAAAAATGAACCTATTTACCGATCCAACTCCCCAGCTGACAACAGATTTGACATTAACTTTTCAATCTAGTCATCCTTTTTCCCATTAACTTTATTTATATAAAATGTTGCTATATTTTTATTTTACTTTATTTCTTCAGGACCACCCTGAACAGCAAAGCAAAGCAATGGCTGAGAATTGAGTACCAAGAAAAAGAAAATCAATCATAGCAACCTTCAGTGTCACAACCTTAGGCATGCTGCATTGTTAAAAGTTGAATTTCCAATTGTGAGAACAATTTTGTAATTACAATTAATTCAGTGCAGAATTTAATGATAAAATATTTTGTGAAGACTGAAAGCCCAGAAAAAAAAAAATTACTCAATAGTATACATAAACCTCATAGGCCATGCACTCAAGTACCAAACTGGAAATCCTTGTATATAGGCACACCTTTTTTGACTCTTCTGATATGAACATGGTTTTACGCTCAGTTCCCATGATTATCCTGTCTTTTGCAAACTCCAACTGTGCAGCTGTTAATTTCTCAGCACCTTCAACAGCAGCTTTAATGGCAGCAATGTTTACCAGGTTTGCAAGATCTAATTTAAGGATCAACAGTAGAGCATATCATCCACAGGAATTTGGAAGCAAATAAAGGTCAGATTAACAGAAAGGCAATGCATGTTGAATGTATTCAACAATAACTCACCTGCCCCGTTAAATCCTGGTGTACCACGAGCTAATGTTTTAACATCTACATCTTCAGCTAAAGGTTTATCTTGCAAGTAGAGCTCCAATATTTCTTGGCGACCACGTACATCTGGATTTGGCACAACAATCTAGAATGGAGGTATTTGTTAGTCTGTCTATATTATATATAGCATAATAATTTCAACAGTCATTCAAGGCAATATTTAACACACTTTTACAGGCAGGTCAATAAATATAGACTACATTTAAGCACATCGAAAAGTGTAATTAGTCCATGTTCATAGAGAGTTATATTAACTTTAATAGTATATGGTCCAAAAGTGCGCCTCTTTTTACCCTTTTATCTCTATTGTTTTATTTGCTCTTTGGTTGTCCTTGGAGGATATCATATGCCCTTTCTTTGTACTTCTCTCCCTTCTCTTCGTAAATTATTCATTTAAATAGTAAGGAAAGTAAAAAAAAGAACTTACATGCCGATCAAATCTACCAGGCCTTGTTAAGGCGGGATCAAGAATATCTGGTAAATTTGTTGCAGCCATTAATATTATTCCCTGCAAAATGAAAATGTTAAATACATTTGGAAAAGCATAAAGAACCAACTGACACTTCAAAATGTTTAAAAATACCTCGTTCTGCTCAAAGCCATCCATTTCAACAAGGAGTTGATGTAATGTCTTTTTTGTATGGCCCTCCCACTGTTTCCTCGTTGATCCAACAGCATCTATTTCATCAATAAAAATAATACAAGGAGCCTACAAAAAGATGGGGAGAAAAACATGTCACGCAAGCAGAAACTAGTAAGGGAACCACGTTGTTCAGAGTAAACCAATACAGATGTGAATTTTAAGAGACAAATGACCAATAGCAACAAACCTTCTTTTTGGCTGCTTGAAATAATGATCTTACGCGTCGAGCACCAACCCCAACAAACCTACAATGCGAAAAGTAATATTAAAATGAGCATTCCTGAAACCTGGCATATCAGTAGATATAGATTACAATTGGTTACATTATACAGACGCGCATGGCCAGAAGGCCCCAGCCACAGCAGCCTAAATGGAGAATATGTACAAGCAAAGCACCCATAATCTAACCTATTGAAAAAGTAGAGAGCAAAATTAGACTTACATTTCCTCAAATTCAGATCCAGCCCTATAGAAAAAAGGAACACCAGCTTCTCCAGCAATTGCCTTCAATGTCCCAGATAAATCAAACACTTTATGAATCAATAATAAATTTCAAGAGGACTCAAAATGTTCATGACAAAAAAGTATTGTATCTTTAGTACAAGAAAGGACTGAAGGATGAAAGTAATGAATGACTTCTACATCAACAGATTCAAGGAAACGTTAATAGCTAGAGAAGTGAAACTAAAACATTCAAGGGTTTACATACACTCATATGTAAGTAAAATAAGAATAAGATGATATTTAATGAAATTTCGTAATAGTAAATTTAAAACACTTAATTATGAGAAAGAAAACAGGACAAGAAATTGGTTCAGGGAAAAATTAAGCAAGAAAATTGGCTTAGCAAATTTGACGGAAAACCTCTGCTGTAGATAACAAAAATGGCTATGGACATACTTGGTGAAAACAAAAGACACTAGCCTTTCTAATACATGAACTAGTCACTGATGATAACCATTCCCAAAAAATTCACAAAACCCAAGACAAATGAACTTTAGAATTTAGTTAGAGCATAAAAGTAAGAGTTGTGTAAAGAGATAGTATTCATGATGACAAAAATATCAAAGTGAAAGATGAACTCCGGCCACAAATATGTAAATCCAAGAACTTCCTGAAAGCATATAGGAGGGGCACATCAACAATGATTGTGAAAACCAGAAACAAATTTAAAGCAGACTACTTGGTTATAATTTTAAAAGAAAAGAACTTCTGAAAGGCCATTTAAAAACTATGAATAGTTTCAGAGACTAACTGACCTTGGCTAGCAGAGTTTTTCCAGTTCCAGGCGCTCCTGTCAAGAGAATCCCCTGTAAAAAGGAATGTCTCAGGCTCACATGATAAAACAACAGAAGCAAGTGAAATTAACTATAAATGCAAACTAAATGGCATGACAGCATATTATAAGAAGACAAGCAAGTTCATCAGCATAGCAAGTTAGGTAATCAATTTTTTTCTTTAAAACAAAAAAAAAAAAATCCATATGTCATGATCACAAAAAGCTAGCAAGTTATTACTGTGACTATCACACATATTGAAAAAGTATATGCATGGTTACATATAGCAATAAAAACCTAGTGCCTCTTGCTAATGAATGAGAAACTATAAGAATATAGGAGAATATGGAGAAAAAAAGTGAAGTCAGGTAAAAAAGAAATTAGTAGAAAGATGATAGCGCTTCAAACCTTTGGCAACTTTCCTCCAAGGCGCGTAAACTTAGCTGGATTTTTTAGGTACTCCACAACTTCCTCAAGCTCTTGCTTTGCATCATCACAACCTTTCACATCCTTAAATGTTTTGACATTCTGCAGGACCAGAAACAGAGAGAAACATAGGGAGATTTTACAAGGCAGAACAGCAGAATTTCTTATTTGTTGGTATATTGTACAAGCAAGACCTTTCATATAGTAAATAACAAAACTCTAAATTATTCTCATGATTGGATTTGAAAAAACAAAGAACTTTTGGGGTATAAAAAATTTCTTAGTTCATGGTAAACTGTTCAATGAAGTGGCTTTTTTTTTTTTTTTTAAATATTTACTAAACGAGAAAGTATTAAGAGAGAGAAAAGAGAATAAATACATTTTGGGGGAGGAGAAGAAGTCTTCCAAAACTTACAAAAAGAGAATAGTTCAAAAAGCCTACACAACATAAAATAGCTGACAAATCTCTCTACGCACCTGGAACAAGGATTATACATGTACCAAATCAACTAAAAAGTACAACAAGGCTTACCAATCTCTCTGAAAAAGGGGAATTATGTTATAATTCAATTAGACAAACCAAAAGCAAGGATTATACACACCATCATCAATTAGTTGCATTTAAAATCTTTGATCTTTCCATCTAAAGTACTTAGTGACAGCCCAGATTTTGGCTTATTCATTCCTAAGCTATTTAATCATCTAGTTTTTGAGAATTACAGAAGCAGCTGTTTGACATAGAGAAATAAAATAATATAAACAGAGATCTTAAGAAGGTAACCTTCTCTGGCATCACTTCCTTATTCAACTCCTTTGGGGCATAGGAAGAACTTGAGCCAACACCTGAAGTTCCAATCCCACCTAAACTTCCAATGTATTTTTGAAGTGCAGCAGCGCCCATAAACCTAAAAGGCAATTATATTTTGTAATACCACTATTGAAAAAATTGAGATCAGTATAGATATTATACACAAGAGAGACAGAAAGAGAAAGAAACCAAATGCCCGTACCAGACCAATCCCACAGCAACAGTAAACAAGACAGTTGAGATAAGCTCTTGTGCAAAACGTGATTTGTTTGACACTTTTGGATCAACCTTAAGAAGGAACAATATTTGCGACATTAATAGAACAAACATAAAAGAAAAATAAATTGAAAAATGAAAATTTGATCCATTTTTTTTTCCTATAATCAAACAATAAGTAGTCACTAAACACATAAAGCATAGAGAACATGCCATCTGCAATAACTGTTACCATAACCACGTGCAATGGCTGCTTCTCAGAGATTCCAGGATTCAGAAAAGGCTCATCCATGTTACCTGATGCACGCTGCTTCAACTCTTGCAACTGAAATGATACATTTACTATCAGTTGCGCAATGTATGCATTTAAACAATGAACTAATAATACATCACATGTGGCAATTCTAAAAACCAAAGAAAATTATATGTTGACTGAAAGAAAAGCTGCAGCACATGGAAGTCGTGACAAGTAGAAACTGGATCTCATTTCTTGCATCTTGTTATTGGTATAATTAGAAAAGGCTTTTCTTAAAAATACGAGCATCAAGGAAGGAACAAATATAACTTCAAATAGAGATTAAGGTATAAATAGAAGAGGAAGACCAGAATCTGCCTTTAGGTCCATGATTAATCCTAGCATACACTTGAAGAGAAAAGGCAACTTAGATTTTAGATCTGGAAACGGATAAGGAAGAAAATATTGAAAATATCCCAAGTTACAATATCTATCCAGTCAATTTTACATCATAAGGCTCTTGCTCAGGAAATAATGGACAAGTCTGAAGAGAAGACAACTACTGTATAAAACTTCAACTTAATAGTGCAACGTAGAGATTAAACAGACATCAGCTGGAAACTTTTAATTATAGCAGTCACCAAAAATATTTTTTCTAATAGCTAACAAAAAATCCAAATGATAAATGGAACTTATAGGAGATGGAACAAAAACAAACTCTTCATATTTTGGACAGACCAATATCCATGAAGAAATATATACCAATACAAGGTGGTGGCGTACTCTGGTAATTAAGAATAAGCAGCAAAGAATAGGCTAACACAGAAGGGAAAACAAAATAGCAAGAATATAATTAATACAAACTAATTACCAGGGTAGGAAGGCTAGAAGGTTTTCCAGATTCCTCATCTGGGAGATATTCAGCAATAGCATTAGTGGCCACAAGAGCTCGAAGATATTCTACAACTCCTCTGCTGTCTACAGCACGATCCCTTTCTTCAAACCGTTTGATGACAGACTCCGGACTAAAAACAGAAAGCTCATATAGAAATAAATGGGTCAAGGAACTTATATCAAAAAAACAAAATTAAAAAAAATATATGTTGAGGAATATTGACACAACCTCTGCTAAAAGAAATAGGGAGTGTAACCAGCTGAGTATTTCCATTTTCTGTAACATTATCCAACTTGTATCCAGCATGTCTTGGAATACATAAAAGTTTCAATTTGCCCTACTCATCTGTATGCGTGTGCTTCGTTCTTCAATTTATCATTATTTTAATTTACTTTAAAATAGAATATTTAATTTTCTTCTACTCTACTTCGTTGTCTGGGCAACCAAGTGCAAGTACAAGAAAAGCATACGATAGAAAATCTTTTAAATAAATAACTAATGCTACAGAAATATTTAGGTAAGAAATTCATGAACTAGGTGTTCCATTTTTTGAGCTCGCGGAGATTTTTTAGTAGATATGGACATTTCTGATTTTGCTATCAATTCCGTCTACCAAACAGAGGAGACGTAGAATCATAGAAGTGCATGGCCAAACCTGTGCTTATTGAGTTCAACAAGTAAAGCACTCTGCTTTGTGGCGTCTTGAGGATTTGCGTCAGCCTCAGAAATTAAGCGCGCTAAATGCTTCTCCTGCCGCCAAAAAGGCCACCAATTTAAGAAATCAGAGAAAGCCTTTTGAATTGCATTCCTCGTCCTCGCCCACAAACCCACCAAGAACACCACTATCGGCAGCCTAGCATCCCCAACCTCCTTTTCCCCCAAATTCGTACTCTTTCCTTCACGCTCTACCAATTTCTTACTTCCCACTTCGTTAGCCTCCAAAGTTAATTCCCCAGCACCGCTCTGCAACTCAACCTTGGAATTTTCAGCATCAACTCCGTCGACACTAGAGTTTTTTGAATCTAAAACCGAACTCTCTTCCGTTACATTTAAACTTTCCCCATCAATTCCATTAGCATCCGATTCCTTACCGGTTAAATTAGAATTGTTTCCCAAAGAATTCGATTCGGACCAAGTGCTTGCGTTCTCCGGTTGGAATGTGCAAAAGGTCGATGGAATGCGTGAGCGAAATGACAACTTGAGAAAATTCAAGCTGAATGTACGGACAGAAAGTTGCGAGAGACGGAGCGGATTGAAGGGGAAAGGAGAAGAATGGGGAGGAGGCGAAGAGGTAGAGAGGTGAAGTCGCTGCTTTGGAGGCGACGTAGACGTAAAAGAGAGGCAAGGTTTACAGAGAAGTGAAGCTTGAAGTGTAGCCATTGCTAGGGTTGATTAAGTTGGAATTCTCTTTTCTCTCTAGAGTTGTGTGTAGAGAGAAGAAGAGAGAAGAGAACCTGTGGAAACCACAAGAGATTGGGTAGTGAAAGGGAGACGATTAGAAGGAGAAGAAGTAACCTTATCCAGGATTAAATTTGGCGCCGGCTTCAGATTTTGCGTGTTTGCGTGAGTGAATTATTGGGTTCTCGTCGTCCACAAACTCGATTAGTCCATCACCATATATTTATATATATATATATATATTGATATGGCTTCTTTGTCAAGTCATTGAGAATTGCAATCCTACCAGTTGCACTGCGCTATTGTAATAACGTGTGTGTGTATTTCATAACCAAAAAAAAAAAGTGTGTATATTAATATCCTTTTTTTAATAATCAGTAATTATAAATTGGATGGAAATTTAAAAAAAAAAAAGCAATTTCTAATTACAGCGATTTTTGTTGCATATAAAGCGAACATATACCGAGATCTCTTGAAAAATAAGAGAAATTAATTTTTACTGTAATTTTTTGAAAATCTATGTATACAATTTGATATTTCATTATTTGTTTATTTATTAAACTTATATAATGTTACTACCAACTACAATAGAATTGCCATTATAGAACATATATATTGTTAACCCGAATCTTCGTCACGTTTTCTTCAATAGTTAAAAAAACTAGACACAGAACAAGTTAATTATGCATATTGGAAAAACTTACATTAGAATTTGATTATTACTTAATAATTTTTGCTTTAAGTTTGAATTTAATATTTCTTCAAAAATAAATAACGGTTTACTACAATGATATAGTAATAGATATCTGATAGAAAATTTCCCTTCGGTCATACTTGTGTCAACTGTTGTCATATAATTAGTTATACCAACGTTCATTCAAGAATATGGTAGATAAAGCCACGCAACACTATTATTATATTAGCAGATTTTTAATAAAATAAAAGAAGTTTATATACATACTCTTATTAAAAAGCAAAAATACTCACTATTTGTAGTCTCTTTTTTTTTTTTCCTCTGGTCTGGCCAGCCCATCTGTAATCTAACTGTGAGGAATCTGAATGATTTTGTAGAAATATTTTACATTAGAAATACAATTTTTCTATTAATACTTTATAATTTGTTTGCAAATCATTTACATTGTTACATGTATATTGACTGAAATCACTAAACTCCATTAAAAGGAATCAGATCTAATATTAGCAATGGTGTTAAATAATTTATTTTAATTCATTCATAAATAAATAATTTTTTTTTCAAAGTTTTATGCTAAGAGTTTGCAAATAAATTCGTTTATTTAAAAAAAATCATTTGTTTTTGCAATACAAGTTTCAAACATGCTTATTAGGCTTCGTTTGATATATCATATAATATTTAGGGTCCAATAAAATAAAACCTAATAATATATGATCAAATAAAATAAAAACTTTATAATAATTTAATATTATGCGATGTTTAGAGTGATACTATATTATATTGCATAAAATATTACTATTATATATTTTGTGAGACACTGTATAATATTAGATAGTATACAAATTAACTATTTTAACAAAATGTCTTTTCCTTAAAAAATTATTTTTATCAAAATGCCCAAAGAAAAAGAATTTGATATATTCTTGGTACTTATATATATTCATATTAATAGTAACATATCAATATACATTTAAAGTGGAATTAAAAAAATTAAAATTTGAAATAAAGAATAAACAAATAAAACCTTACTTTGGTCTATCATAGATGAAGTATTTCTTAACTTGGTCCCTCATATATGAATATTTCTCAATCAGTCCCACAAAAATAAAATTATTATCAATCATGTCTTTCATATTGTTTAGGATTTAGGGTATTATTGATAACAATGTTATTTGTGAGGAATCAAACGAAAAAAATCCCATATGGATGGACTAAATTAAGAAAGCATTTATGTGAAGGACTAAATTGAGAAAACAAATGTGAGATGGATCAAATTGAAAAATATTTCTATAAGTTTGTATTTTTTAAATTAACTTAATTTTTTAAGGATATTTGATACCAATTTTATTTATGAGAAATTAAATGAAAAAAAAATTGTACATATGTCAATCACTAAATTGGGAAGATAATTTTATGAAGGATCAAATTAAAAAATATTTCATATGTAAGAGATCAAAATGAGCAAAATTTATATGAATTTGCATTTTTCTAATTAACTTATTTTTTGAAGATATTATTGATAATTTGATGTGTGAGAGATTAATTTAAGAAAATAATTTTATGAGTGGCAAAATAGAAAAGACAACTCTATGAGAGATAAAATTAGAAAATATTTTGTATGTGAGAGATCATTTTTTTTTTTTCAGTTTGTATTTATTAAACTAGTTTTTTAAGATACTTTTTATAGTAATTTGATTCATAAGGAATCAAATAAGAAATTTACATATATATATATATATATATATAAAGGATTAAAGTAAAACTTTTTTAAAGTTCGTATTTTTAGGTTAACTTGGTTTTTTACCATATTATTAATAAAAATTTAATTTGTAAAGGATTAAATGAAAAAAAAATCTACATATTAATTCAATCAAACTTAGTCACACAATGAGAAGTTTGATCAGTTATACAATGTGAAATTGTATTAAAAATAGTTAACTAATATTGATTATATAAATTTATACCACTCAAAATATGCCAAAAAGGCTTAATAAAAGGAAGTCACATACAATCGCATGAGTGTGCCAAAATTGAGTCGTAGTCCATAATTATCTAATCTCATTTCTTATAGTATCTCTTTATTTAACTTCTAAATACTTTAATTTCCTTTTAACATACACAGTATTTTGAAAAATACATAACACAATGTCACCGCTAAATGAGCGAATAATTCTAAAATTGTTTTTTATGAAAAAACAGAGAATTGTTATTCAGACTTTTCCGTAAAAGTAACAATTGTAGGATTGAACCGAGAAATAAATAATACTTAAACTAGATACTTTGATGTCAAGATCAAATGCGACATGATATGGCTGCATACTTTCAACAAAACCAAAAAGTGGTATCATTAGACTCCGACAAGAACGATGGCGATTATCCTACGCCTCGCATCAGAAGTAAAGTAATCTTATCAAAGTAAAAGCAATCTTATCAATCACCATTTTAGGAACTAGCCGCGCCGTCCGCCCTTATTATTATTATTTTTTGGTCACTGTGCTGTCTCCCCTTCTAACACAAGTTAACGAAATAAAATAAAAGAAAAAGGAACCACAACTACAACATTACAGTGGAATCTCATTAACTTCTTCGTAATCACTTACTAGTATGCACCAAAGCAACACCGGAGAAGGCCAACAGAAATCATGAAAATGACCAAATGAACCAAGAATTTGATTAAAGTTGAACAGCTTTTTTTGGAACTAATCATTACAAGTTTTTAATTGCTTAGACACTCACCTTTAAATTTTTTTTAAAGGAGAGTTTTTTTTTGGGGGGGGAGGAAAGAAAAAAAAAAAAGAGGGGGGAGGGGGGGGAGAATAGTGCAGGGGGAAGACAAGACTAGAAACAGCCTATTTGAGATTCCAAACCATGCCAAGAGGCAAGAAGTAGGCCAGTTTTAACAGAGAAGTAACTATATGCCTGCTATTGCATGCGATCAGATCCATACATGGGAAATGATGTAGGGGGTAGTGTGCTGCTATGGCTTGGAAACTGCATGATTCCAGGAGCCATTTGCGCGGGCACAGTGCTAGATGGCATATAAGGATTATTATGCATCTGCAGGGGCATAGCCTGAGGAGTCGAAGCATACTGAGCCCCATTGTACTGTTGAGCGGGAGGGCCCATCATGGGAACAGGAGGTTGCCCTTGAACTGAGGGCTGGGCGTTTACAAGAGCTGCATTAGGAATGGTATAGTCTCTGCTCCTATCATTATTGACCTACAAATACAATCACACAAAAGTCCTTATATCTACATAACTTTCCTACCCATACTAGAAGGACATTTCTTTAAACGAGACTAAAATAAATGAGGAACTATAACAGTAAAATAAATCTGTCAAGCTCTAGTATAAGGATTTACAGCATGACAAAAGCGCATCCGTCAAAGTAAAACCAAAACTTGATTGTGAACATCTGGGCCTAATTACAAGAAATTTGTCCCATTAACAAGGAGAGCTGGCTTGCTTTGTTTATATGGACTTGCCAAAGAAAAATCCTCATTACATGGACAATATAAATTGATTACCTTTATACTAAGATCAGTATGACGTGAGTATGAAATGTGAAGCTTACAGAACCCTCCATCATATATGCAGTGTCCTTCCAATGCCTCCTTTGCCACAACAGCAGTCTGAACATCTGTAAGCCACGGCATGTCAAGATCTCAAGCATACCACAACAGTAAAAATAGTAACTAATGAACCAAGCGAAGTAATGTGATTCTGCAAACCAATTAGGCCGAGATCTTCTATGCTTCCATGGAGACACATGAATATAGTGCTTGTATTACTGTATATAAAGAACTAAACCCTCCATGAGAAGCATAGGCGCTGTTGATGTAATGCCCAGTGATTAATACACCCATATTCCTTAAGGTAACCAATGTATAATAATAAGAGGATTATTTACCTTAAGTGTGAATTGGCAAAGGAACAGGAAGGTACAGCTATAAGTATCTTTCTTACAGATGTCTATCCTAAATAGATCAAGTTCAGGAATGACGACTTCTGCTTTTGTGAGAAACAGAACTTAGCAAAAAGGAAAAAAAGAAAAACAAAGGAATTCATCCAAGAATGCACATGGGCACACAACAAAAAGTACCCATTTCCTCACCAATTTCATGGACCATACTGACTTATCACAAATCAGGCAATATATCAACCAGTTTGAATGTTTTCCCAAAATATATAATAGTTAAATCCAGGCAACACAAACAATGTCCATTTTAATCTACAGTATAAACATAATCTATCATAAGAGAGATAAAATTTCTACAAAAAACCTAACCTGGGTATTGAATCAGAGCCTGCAATCCACCATTCTTATCAAACATAGCAATCTTCTGTACAGGTCCAAAAGCAGAGAAAACCTATACACAAAAAGGATGCAAGTTATAATTAACTAGACTGGATCAAGTAATAATGACAAACAAAGCCCACAGTGGTTAATGTACCATGTGTAAGACATCCAAGGTTACAGCATACTGCATGTTCTCAATAGATGCAAGAAGAACATTACTCTCAGGCTCCAGTTTTTTCCCATCCAAGCCCATTACGAACTGCAACAATTAAAAATAGTGTTAAGAAGCCAAACTACCTAAAAGCATAACTTAATGAGCAAGAAAGCAAGCATGGCAGGTCTTTGGCAGTGCGCACGTCACTGATTTGCATGAAGTAAATACTCGAGTTAAAATATACAAATTGAACATCTTCACACATTGCACATACTTAGAGGCCACCAGAGATGACATATTGGTACCTCTTTAAATCCTAAACTGTTTAATTCTCAAACTATTACCTGTACATTTCCATCTATGGCTGATTGAGCAACAGGAAGGTAAGGATTAGTGTAGTCCCTGAAGCAAGGAAAAAGTACAATTACAAAAATGGGGTTGTAACAATAATTACCATAGAAACAAAAGAGCTGAAAAAATAATACGTGATGACGGGTGAGATCAACTGACAGCAAAAAAACTGCTATGCAAAAGAAAATAATGAAGATACTCCAAAACTTTGTTTACTGGAACTACAATATACCAGAAAAAAAGAGCAATACCTGCTCCTGTGACTTTGGAACTTGACACTTAAATCTGTATGTCCAGAATACGTGATCCTCAAAGTACATGGTCCCACATGCTCAGGGAGCAGGTACCTGATACCAAGGAAATATTAATGACCAACCATCAGAAAAACTTAACACATCCATAATGCATAAAGTGCATATATTTATCAAAGGAGACAATAAATCTGCTAATGACTACTTTTCTATTGCTAAACTCTGCACATTTTTTTTAAACAAGATTGGTTCTGTTGGAATAGTGTAACTATCCATATTTGGCACCTTCAATGATTTATACAAACAAAAACATGGAAAGAAAACAAAGCATGTGTTTCATGAAAGTTAAACATTTGCCAAAATGTGAATATTACACAGTGCAACTGTGTGATTATTATTTAACAAGATTGGTCCACAACAGTCAAACTAGATACCATGTCAAATAAGTAATACAACTGTCACCTAGGTATGCTTCTTCCATCCAGAGCATCCTTAGCAGAAGTGGCAGTCTCTGCGTCTGAGAATTGCACCAGTGCCTAAACAGTATTATAGAGAATAAGTTTGTGCTGAAAGGACAAGAAATTTGTCAATAAACAAGGATAGCTTCTCATTAAACCTGGAATCCTGCTGTTTTCTCAAAAGTAGTAATCTTATGCACAAATCCAAAGGCTGAAAAGACCTGCATCATGAAAAATATACCTCCAGAACTATACATCAAGATAAATCATACTAACTGTACAGAAAATGTCTGATGCCTTCTAAAGTTTATTATAAAAAACAGGAAACAGTAATATGAAGTTTCAGATATGAGTAAAATTTACCACAAACTTAAAGTTTCCCTCACAACAATCAAAATATTATGTACACAAAGGAAAAAGATTAATGAACAAAAGCATGGGTGGACATATATATCACTTAGCATGATTAAGCAAATAATTATATCTCTAGATATGCTAAAAGAATACTGCTTTCAATGTCAGATATATTAACTATTGTAAGAAAAGACCAGGGCTAAATGCAACATCACGAAAATGTGAAAAGTTTCCCAAAAGGGTTCTCTGAAAAGCTACAGCATCAACTGCAGAAAATGATAAAAAACTAGTTCAGCTAAGTAAATAAGTTTAGATCATGGCTTCGGAAATGAATAATCACCTAATATATAAATGGATAGGAAGGTGATATAATTAATAGTTTCAATCCAATGTTATCAAACATTTTGACATCTAAATTCACACTAATAAAAAAAGAATTTAAGAAATAAATTACCTCAAATATAAATCACGTGACAACTCCGTATTCAGTCATAAAGATTAGAAGAAAAAATTTAACTTACTTTCAGAAAGACTAAGAAAACTAAACCACATCAAATTTTAAAACACAGAATAAAAAAATTAAAAATTACAGAATTCAGCAACTAATTCTAGACATGGTACAAGCAAAATAACAACAGACATCACGAGTCAACAAAGAACGACGTAAAAATTGAATAAACAAATCGACAACGTTCTAAACTACAAGAAAGGAAGGAATAGAGGGGGAGAATATTGGAAGAAAGAGGCAGTGCTAAGGAAAGGAGAAAGGAGACAAACACACATGTGCTCTTTCTCCCCATGCACTAAGCTGCCATCGAAGATATTGCCTTGATATGGGCCTGCTGATTCATTTGCATACATGTTAACAAAAGCTTTCCGCAGCATGACAAAGCAAACCCTAATCGCACAACTAAATTACCAGCATACCGATGGTGACAGCTTTACACATTTTACTAGCAGATGCACATGCAATTGCTTACCAAGTGCAAAACATCAATGCTGACAAGGCGTGCATCTGCACCCTCAATTGTTACCAACAGTACATTTCCAGCAACATCAGCAGCAGTTTTGTTATTTACTATTTCTTGTCTATTGGAATATTGAAGATACACAGTTTTCCCACGTACTTGAGCAGGCTCAGAGGATGAAGCATAATATGATATCATTGCAATGGCTTGATTTAAATCTGCCTAAAGAATGTTAAAATAAGTGATTTGTAACTAAAAATTAGTAGATAAAGGGGAAAAAAAAGAAATTTATAAGAAAAACATTATCTGCTTACAAATTCAATAAAAGCTTGATTCCTATTTGCTCCAACATTGCACTTTGTATTCACAACTTTACCAAATGGCTTCCCAAGTTCAACCAGCTCCTCCTCTGTACATTCCCAAGGCAAGTTTCTCAAATGAAGCACCTTTGATGGTGGCTGTGTGTAACGGAACTGTGGCTGACTAGATACTGATGCCATATCAGATAATAACCTTAAACCTTTTAAAAGGACCCACTAAAATCTGCAGTCCAATTCCAGTTCACAATCAGATATCCTGCCATAGAAGCATAATTATTCTGCATAATTGCTTTCATCTAAATGGGTTTTCGTCAAAGAAGTTTAGTTATTTGTATTCATATGAAAAGCATATTCTATTTATACAATCAGGACTTCAGATCAGATGAACTGGAGGCTTGGCCTGCTCTTTGAAACAAGCCAAGGTCTTTTGACAAACTAAAACGGCCAGTTAAACTTGACAAGAAAACTACTTCACAATAAGCTGGCCAGCCCAAAAAGAAAATCATAATTTTCATCTATAGAAGACTTCTCTACCAGTAAGCATCCCATCCATAAATTAAGAGCTAAGAACATGCGTATATAATTGAATACCTCCCCTCTCGTGCCTCTCCCCCAGTTTTTAGTCTAATTCAGACACCTCCGAGAGATGGCAGCAAAAAGATATTAGTTTGGAGATATATGACAATTTACCATGTGATAAAATTCCAGTTTTTCACCTGTGATCCAAGTTGTGTAATTTGAATCATCAAATATTCCCCATTAGCATTTAACCCCCAATATCAATATAATCAGAGGAACTTTGTGAGGCATACAAGTACCTTGAAAGAGCTAAAGCCTATGGGATACTACTGTAAGATAAAAATCAACTGCTGACACTAGTCAGAATGCTAAGAGTCTTGAAAAATATGAAAATACAAATGTCGACAATATGAAAATAAAGCCTAAATATAGAGTAAAACGCAAATTTTCTAACTAATCTGTAACATATTAAAAACGAATTGTATTTCCCAAGAACCGGCTTGGATTGATAACTCAAGATATGGACTACGTCCAGCAGGGGCTAAGTCACCAGATTAAATGAACAGAAGAAAAGTTCCAACTCAAAAATTTCCCCGCCACCTAGAACCAAAAGAGTAACAGCAATAAATCTTACCGCATACACACGCGTAGAGATACATTTGCAGCGTACATATTTTCCTGGTAACCAATTAGATTATCGAAGTAATAACTAAATCACATAAACAATTATATTTATTACTAATACATCCATTAACAGCAAACAAGTCTTGCGCCATACATAAGCGCGCACCCTAATCAATATCTACAACGCGTTAGAAGCAGAAGAAAAAACAAGACATAGATTCAAAATACAGCGAATTAAGATAAGAACGCAGGGGAAGGGAGAAAACACACAACAATTAGGGCAAAGTACGAAAGTATTTTGTAAATCGAAATAATATAACATACCTGAGAGAATACGGAGGAGAAGAGCCTCGGAGAAGAGGCTCTGACCAGCTGATATGCCCGCGATAAGAATTCCTTCTGAACACAACTGAATTACACAGACAAATAATGGGAAAAGTGCCCCCTCTCTCCGTTCTCGCCGTCTAATAATTTTCCGTGAAGATATAAATAAATTATATATATATATATATATATATATATATATACGTGTGTGTGTGTGTACGTGTGTGTATAAAAATAACAACATAAAATGAATTCACAGAGTACCTGTGCTTCTCCCTAGATCCTTCAACTGCATAGTTCTTAAACGTATGTAATTGTGATTCAATTATTAATTTAAATATTTAATCTTTAAATTTTTAAAATATGTAATTTATTCTTCAGATTTTAAACTTGCTATTAATTAATATTTAAAACATATATTAAAATTTAATGGTCAAATAGTTGAGTCATGTATAATTCATTGACTAAATTGTATATTTTAAATTTTAATAATTAAATAATTAAGAAATGAATTTTTAAAAAAATTTATATTTCCCCTTATATATACTCAATTCAACAATTCTACGCTTAAATAAAATTAGTCCAATTTAAAATTTACATACAAAAATAATTTAATTTTAGAACCGACATTTAGTTCACTTAACTAGTTTACCACCTGAATTACATGAATGGTTCTTCCCTATTTTTATTGCATTAGATTGGCCGAAGCCCAACAAAAAGGTTAAAAGAACGAATATAATTTTTTTTATGTATTATATCAACACAAATATTAAAATTTTAATATGAAGTTAGGATATACATTAGTTTAAGATTAATTTCTCGGTCCAATCATATTATGAGAAACAGAAAGAACTTAAAATAATATGTTTAGATACAATTTTTTTGGTATTTTTACTATCTTATGTTTATTAATTAATATATGATAATTATATCATTAATTAATAATAATATAAAAATATAATTTATCTTTTAACTGAAAAATGATATAGCAAAAATATAAACATAGCATATAAATTTTTTTCACAAAATAATTTTCAAATCTTTAAATTTGAAGTTCTGAACATTCAGCGTATATGAAATAACAAATTCACTATCAAGCAATTTGAATTTTTAAATTTATAAAATGATGAAATCAGTTCAGTTAATGAATTTTGGGTTGGTTAACCCTTGTGTGATCTGACAAGCAAAGAAATCAAAGGGACTTGGATTGCTTCTATTTGGCTGATTGATAATTCTATGGGAATATTTACTCAAGTCATTTTCATGTTTTACTGTGGTATAATCTTGTTAGTTTTGGTTAAAATTTGAGTCATTTTGTATTAGTTTAGGTATTTTCTACATTTAGATGTTTGGACTTATGGTTTATTTAAATTGATTTTAGTGTTATTTTAATAATTTATATGCTTAAATCTTAACAATTTAAAGTTGCTCATGTTAATTTGTTTGTTTCTTGCCCAAGTTTTCAAGAAACAAAAAGTTACATTAAGAAAATTTATGAAGCTTAGGCTTCAAGAAAGTGTAGTTGTCAAATACATTTTTTAGAGACTAGGTGCTTAGGCCTCAGCCTATGAAGCCTTGGTGTTAGAATGAAATTTTCCTAAAAGCAACTTCGTAATTGGACAAAAAAATGCTCTTTAAGTGGTGAAAAGGCAAGGATTTTTAGGGGTGAGACTCTAGAGATAGAGAGATATAAAGACAGCAACTTGGAGAGCAATTTGGATCTTGGAGGAAGGCACATTAGGTAGATAAATCAACAAAGGAATTGATTAAAGTGACAAAAATGATGTTTTCTTTTATTCCTTTTATCTTTTTCTTTATCTTCAACATGTTTATTAAGATGAGCTTGATTGTAACTTTAAATATGCTAGACTATATTTCCTTTCTCTTGGATTATGGTTATTTGACACGTAAATTAATGATTATTGTTACTTCTTGAATTTCATTGTGAATGCGTTTATTCAGTTCAATTTTATGCCCTTGTTACTTGGCCATCAATTAAGGTTTATGTTAAGGATTTTGGAATTTTTAAAAGAGAAGCCCAAAGTTGATCATAGGATTGAATACCGTTTGATTGATTTTAATTAATTGTTTGAATTAACTCAATTTGTTTTTATGATAAACATATACCTATTAAACTGGTGGAATTATGATTAATTGTACATAATGCATCACTTTAATTTAATTTTCATAAAAATATAGAGAATTGAATTAATTTGGTAAAATTTATAAGAGATTGATAGATTCTTATAATGAAATTAGAACCTTAGATATAAGAGATTAACAAATTTTTATAATGAAATTAAAGCCTTAGACTAACTCTTAAACATTGAATTCAAGTAGAAATTAATCGTATTGCAATTAAAATGTCAATTTAGACCATAATCTTATAGAGCTTTCTTTGATAAATTTAATTAGATTTGAGTCATTGAATTTTCTATTTAAATTTCTATTTAATAATTTAAATTAGATTAAATTTACCTGTATTTAAAAATTTCAAATGTAGGAGTCATACTCAAACAAAAGATGAACATATTATAGGTCATATTGAAAATGATTACCTATTCTCATGGGTTCAAAGAAATAGCAATTCTTTGCATTAGATTTCAAAAATACCAAAAAAGAAAATATCCACATCTTGCTTAAATTAAGTGATTTAAATAAATATGATTGAAATTGAAAAGAAATAGAGAAAAAACTTTATCCATTAAAGTTTCATAAAGTCAACTAAGTGGACAACTCATTTTTGGTACTCTAATTACATTATTGTCAGTTGTGTATTAATAATAATAATATTATTAAGTTAAAGTTTGATTTTAAATGATGTATCTTAAAATTTGAATTAAAAATATTGAAATTGTCAAAACACAAATAAAAAGGGTACTAATTCCTTTTTAATGAATGCAAGTAATATTTTCATAATATAGATGTGATGGCATGACTTTAAGAATTTGATTGCAAAGCCCTATAATATTTTTACATAAACAATTAGAGTAAAATGTAATTTTGATCCCTTACATTTGTCTCAATCAATTTAATGATGATTGTTATATTTTTTGTGATCATCCTAGCTTCACAATGGCATGGAAACAGGTGGTGAGAGAGTAGTATTGTCACTAATTTGGTGGTTAAACAGGCAGTTGTAATCATTGACTTTGATGTTTCCAAATAATCTTTGTTGCTGGTCTTCATTGATGATTTTGAAAGGAAAAACCCAATTTGTGTTTCAACAAGAATTGGTTAATAATATTGGAAGTTATTTTCTTCATGATAAGTTTTATGTCAGTATTTATTATCTATTATACATAAGTAAAGTACACACTTAAGCTTCGGTTGATTAAACCATCAGCTCCTTATGCAATGTCTCTTCATTTTTCTTATACATGTATCGAGAGAGTTTTTTAAGTTTGAAAATTCTCCATAGTTAACAAGAAAAATTATAAAGTTATTAATGAATGAATTAATGAACCACATTTTAAATAGAAAATTTTTTGAAGTCTGTGAATCTTTTAAATTAACAAGAAAATTTATGAGTTTTTTGTTGTCAATGAGAAAAATTATGAAGTAATTAATTAATAAATTAATTAACTGTATCTTAAATCATGAATTTTTTTAAGTTTGGAAATTTCTAGAGTTAACTAGAAAATTAATGAATTAATTAATCGTCTCTTAAATAAAAAATTCTTTGAAGTTCGAATAGTTTTTAATGTTAATGAAAAAAAATAATGAATTAAGCAACTAAGTGTCTTTTAAACTTTATAATTAGGGACTGTAAATATATTGATATAGTCCAAATTTAAAGTAAGAAAAAATAATATATGACAGAATAATTTATTTAACCGATCCTTAAAAATTAGAAGTATAATCAAATGTGATTCCATCAATTTCTAAAATTTTAAAGTTCTTCATAGAGAGTAGCAATGAAAGTTGCTTCATATGTTAAGGAAGATCTTTTATGATAATACACTCTTAATGAACCTAATAATTTAAAATGTGTTGACATATAATAATACAAGTTAATTTTTCTAAGGCACGAGCAAATAGATTAGCTTATGCGGTAATACAAAATGATTCTCTCTTTGTTGCTATTGTTAAATTTAGCCCTAATAACCATACCATTTCCTTTAATCTGTTGCTATAAATAAATAACTAAAATGATTAAGATTTTTTCTAGTTATATAGTGCACTAAAAAGAAGGAGGTTTTTAACCAAAAGAAGATAAGGAAGTCTTTAGGTGAAGGGTACTACAAATCCCCTGTTGTGCCTTAGGCAAAGTAGGAATCTATTATATATAAGTGAAGTAGGCTTTCTTTAATGTGGGAGCTCCATTGATTAATGGAAAAGTCTTGTTGAGCACCTTCTTCAATTACCTCTGGGTTTTCTGGGTTTTCCTTCAAGAAGGCTATGAATGGTTTGTACTTCTTCACTTATGTCTATCACGACCCAAAAATATTAGTCATAACCAGTGCATAGGCTAGACCACCCTAGCTAAGAAAGCCTAAGATAACATCCTTACAAAGCCCACAGAAGTCACCATAAAATGCAATTTCACAAATTTACTTAGATGTTACCAAAAAATTAGCAGCACTTCGCTTAAAATTTCCATGCTTTCCATTCCTGCACAACCAGTCTTGCTCCAAAAATTTCACAATGATATCAAACAAACCAACTTAGTAATGTCTCAAAATATATATTTAGTATAACAAGAAAATAGCTCACACAAGACTTACAATACTTCACAACATTTATAAACCTTAAACAACCAGACATCAGTAGCCACCACTTTGGAGTTAGATGTATAATGTGATGAACTAAGAATGACATACCAAAAAGTCTAAATAATAAGAAAATTCTCAAAACACCTACTAATATGAAAAATATTAAAGAGAGAGGTGTAAGTCTACAACTGACTTAGTGAGTGAATAAATAACAAAGTAAACGAAAAGGGAAATAATAGAGGCCTTAAGGTTTTTTAAATAAACATTTATTTAAGTAAAGAAACAAGTTCTAATAAAATGAAAACATAATTTCTAACCCTTATAATTTTATATGGAATGGGTAATAAGGAAATAATGAGGATAATCATGCCATACATTAACATTTAATTCCTTTTCTTATCATTGCACTAGATATTACCTCATAATGTCTTTATAGATCCACATTTATATTTTTGCATCGTATAAGATGCCAAGCATATAAACCTATATCCCACACCAGATAAGTCTTAATAACTCATACTAATATTTTTTTGCCAGATACGTCTCAATATTTCTTTTCAATAAGGTGCCCCTAGGCTGTTACCCTTTTCTAACAGCTACGGTTTACATGAATTCTCATCCAAACTTTAAATTATGAAATCTATTGAATATAAATAAGTCATGTAAGTAGGATACATAAATAATTAATTTTACTTAAACATATAAATTACCATAAAGTAATTTTAAAAAAATAATCTTGAAGATGAAGTAAAATAAAGTGTGGTTATGAGAGAAAGTGACAATAATATAAAGGATTAAAATGGAAAATAAAATAATGCATCAATAAAAAAAGATAAACTTAGATAAAATATCAACATTAAACATATAGATAAAATAAAGGAAACAATTATAATTAAGAGTTTTACCACAACCCGCCATGTTACATATAATACTTTTTCCTTAATTTATGTATATAACATTCACTTTGCACTTCTCATATACCAAGTGTCTTTCATAATAGCAATAACTCATAATATTCAGTAATATCATTTATCATTGTGTTATTATATATTTGGACATATTATATCATATATATGCAGTTGAAAAGTTAAAAAAACACATAGATTTGTCTCTTCCATAAGACACAGAGCATGGAATAAGGAAATTGAAAGTTAAATAAGAAAACAAAAGTTATTTGATAAACTGAAAAAGACTACTTTGCTAATTATACCATCACGATAGGGATCAATAGTAGAAATCTTCTATTCCTACTACATAACCCTGATTGAAGAGGTATACACAAAGTTACCTTTTACATAAGTTAAGATATGAATGCTTTTTCCATGACTTCTTTTTTTCTTATTTTCTCTCAATTTCGAATGAGAAAACTAAGAAATGTGTGTGCTATTTATAGAAGTTTTCTAATACTATACAAGTTACCATTTGGCTCTATGTAAGTTACTATGGTGCACTATATAAGTTACTATGCTACAAGTAATTTATTATGCAAGTTACTATACTACTGATATTTACTATGTAAGTTACTATGTTATCAATATTTACTATGCAAGTTACTATTTGGATAATATGCTACACTATGAAAGTTACTGTATAATGTTAAAACAATATTTTTATCTTATTATATATTTTTTTGTTTCATTTTAATGCCTAATAATTTGTTAAAACTATAATTTCTACCTTAGACATTATTTTTTACTTTCATTTTAATCCTTAGAATTCTATTTTATTTCTCTAATGTTATTCTTAAAATCAGCTTGTGTTTAACTAGGATGTTATACTATTAACTATGTCCCTATAAAGATTATACATCTCTAATTACATATATTTTTAAAATGTTACATAATATATATACACACACACACATTTTTTTATGGGTTATTACAATGTCACTGACAGATTTATGGAAATTAGGGTAAAATGTAGTGTGTGTGTGTGTGTGTGTGTGAAAATAGAATGAACGATTTTAGGCCATTTGGGTTATGTTTATAGGTCATTATACAGCTATCAATTTAATCTATGAATTAAATGGTTGTAGGTATGATTGACTATTTTTTTTGTTTATGGGCGAAGGTGCATAAGATGTTGCACTTGAGTAAAGTTTTTGATATAATGTATATGATGTCTCTATATTTTTGGATTAAAATAAAGAGATTGCAATGACAACTTCTTCAATTTAAGATACATTGCCATGTAGGTTGTTTGGTTTTCCCAAAGCTAGGATGTGGTTTTAGTTATCATTAGTTATGTTGATGGTACGAAATTTCTATGTTGTATAGAAATTATTTAACTTGGAGGATGTGAATAAATGTCAGAATTATTATTAGCTTGTGCATTTTCATTATTTATGTAGTGAACATTTGGTAACATCTATGTAAATGACGTTTTTAGCATAGAAGAAGGCAATAGCACACATATGCATGGTCTCCAAAATAAGAATTGTTGTTGCAGCAAAAAGGCTTGCATTAAAATTTCAAAGTTAAAGAAAAAACCAAACCAAGCTTATAGAAGTGTGATAAGCAAAAATACAAGTATTTTGATTAGCTCACACCTTTAATAATCACGATAGGTGAGATAACCCTATAATGGATAACAAGTGCAATGATTCACCATCAATAATGCTATTAAGTTGAATGCCAAAGAAGACAAAATAGATGGAATGATGGGGTAGATAAAGATATGTGTAAGATGTTTGGTGGTCTTGGTTTTAGTTCAACAAGTTATGCTACTTGCATTATTGCCTAAGTGAAACCAATATGGTTGTTTAGTCGCCTTAACTTAAGTTATGTTTCATGTGTAGTTTGGAATTATAGTATGTTTATGTATAGCTTATTGTACTAAAGTGCTGTGATACAACTCATGATTGACGTCACTTTTGGCATATGTATGCCCCTTATGGAAGAACCAACTGTGGATGTTATATGTATGCCACTTTTTTAATAGTGTTGTTGTGCAATAGATCTTTGCTTAGTACACTTGTCTATGTATTGGTAGATTATGCAAAGTATACTACTTCATTTACGTCGAATAACATCCTCAATATTTGTCCAACAATAATGTGCAAGATGTAGATTCAAAGAGTTTTTCTTACCTTTTTTTTAGCTTTGTAGAAACATTTGCAATTTTATGTATGCTTGTGTCGGTTTTAGCTTTGCCTAAAAAATTTGGTCTTTCTCTTTATAAAGAAGTGGTCTTTGGCAATTATCATAATTGAAACTAAACAAATGTATTTAATATACCTGTTTTCTTTAGGTAATGCAAAAGTGATGGTTTAGGGCTATAGTTACAAGAAGTAACCAATTAATGTCAAATTCTACTATATTTAAGAGTCTAGATAAAGTCTCTCTCTATCAACACATCATACTTTGTGATTTTTGATAACTTGCATATATGTCAAAAATTATTTCAAAATGTACATCTTCTTATTTTATTTCTAAAAACTTGCACACATGTTAGAAAATTTTTAAATACTCATTTTGCACTTCCTTGTCAGCAATTACACTTACCCAAACCTACTTGCATTTGTTTCGTACACCATATCATGCACAGTGGCCTATGCGGTCATATTTGTTCTTAACCTAGATTGTATGTGGGAAATTGGCTACAATCCACATCCTGTAAAGTAGAACTCAATTAGTTCAACAAATATTTGCAAATACCTAGACTTGAATTAAGATCCATGCATACACTTCTGCTCAATCTTTATCTCAACGAGGGATTCCATGATGGCTTTATCTTCCTTTGGTTGCCAAACATGTTTACCAATGATTTAGCTTATTGATCTACCATTTGCGAGATCAAAAACACAAACGTTATAACAGTTGAACAATATACATAGTGACATAATAATTATACAGTGATATTGTGAGAAAAGAAGTTCACCAAACGGATATAAGCAAACAATACATATTTACATAATAATTATACATATTACAAAAAGGATCAAATGAAAACAACTCCTGATAACATACACCAAGGATGAAGTACAAACAAGTCTGGTAACTAGTGTGGGTATAATACAATAATGTTAATAAAATATAGCCTTAATAACATGTTCTGTGGAACATAAATATTAAGTAGCTTCATGGGTCTTATATTCAATGAACATTTGGTTAGCTAATGCATCCCACTAAGTAGACCACAACCACGTGTCGCTTGGTTCAATTGTGGCAATTAGATTGGTGTCTACAATTGAAGCCTTGGCTTTGGTGTTATTAAGCTCAGCCTCTAAGGGATTAGTTACATCTGCCTATTTAATAAAGTTGTGCAATATGCAACATGCAAGTACCACCTAGTTGTGAGTTTTCATTGGGTAGAAGGATGGATTCATTAGGATGGCCTATTACATCTTAAGGATGCCAAAACATTGCTTAATCATATTGCAAGCTGCTAAATGTTTCATATTAAAATACTTATGAGGGTTCGCTAGTTACCTCCCATTTCTTCACTTATTCAAGTGGTATCTTTATCCTCTATATGGTGCTAGGAATCCCTTGCAATTAGTGTATCTTGCATCAACCAAGTAATATTAACCTAAACTACATAGGTGCACGATTAGTTAAAATATAATATGTGTGAGGGGTTATGCATGGTAAATTTGTAAAATGTACCTTGAAGGAGTCTCGAACTATTCCTTTTGCTAATAACATCACATAGCACCCTTCCATTCACCACTAAACTCTCCCACCCAGCCAAAACATAAATGAATTGAGCATTAGGTGAACAAAACCCTAAGTACATTAGGGGTCACTTCTATTTTTTGGTTATGATACCTAGGTTGTCATGCAATAGCACTTTTATCTTCACATGGGTGTCTGGTAAAAAAAAGCACAGTAAAGTATATTAACACCCCTAAATATGTGAAGCTTAAATTATGTAAAAAAAATTTATAAAGGCATGTGTATGCTATGATATAACACATATTTCTCCACTAAAAAATCATATACTACAAATTCAAAGGATTATTCACATGATATGACACATATTTCTCCACTTAAAAAATCATAAAGGCATGTGTATGCTATGTTTTTACCATAAGTATGAAAATTAAGGTCAAACCTAACCAAAAAGGTCCATGAGCAAACAAGGCAAGGAGCATGTCAAAAAAAGATATTATCCCATCTTTTCATTTTTTGTTTTAAACTTCTGGGTAATAATAGATTAAATCCCATTGTTCATTTAATTGTATTATCATCTTCATCTACTAATGGGAGATGGCTACACAAAACCCACATTAACTTAACCATTGGACAACATCATTTATATACATTGGACATTGTCATCAAACGTTATACAATACACACATGCACTAACCAAGTAGCAAGAAACATAATCGAGAAGGGAGTCAAGGAAGAAATGAACTATCTATGAGATCTAGTTCAGGCAGTTGCAAGTTTCTTACAGGTTGGTCATGAGTTTTGACTTTTAATGAAACACCCACCACTTCACATGTCCTTGATATTTGTTGCCAATGCATCAATGTAAGGTACAATAAGAGCTCAAGGAGACAATGACAAATAGGACTATTGTTGATAGTAAGGGATTTTTAGAGCAATAAGTTCTAGGTGCAAAAGTGTCATTACTAATCTATTTCCCAGGAAAGGCTGGACATTCCTTCGCTAGTTCATGTGTTTAAACTATTAGAATAGTTGTTATTTTGTTTAACAATCTTTTTTAGTTGATAGTTGAATGTTAAGTGTTTAGTTAGCTTTTTGTTAGTTTGTTGTACAATTAATTTTTAAATTAGGTTGTTAAAATAGTTAGAAATTTCTATGAGATTATAACTACCCTTTTGTACTGAAGTTATTTCATGATTAAATGACATTAAGATTAAGAAGAATTTTAAATCATTTTTTCTCTTTCTTTGACTCTAAACAAAAGAATTTCAAACTTTTCTTCTTCTTCTTTACTTGCTTTTTAATAAATGAGTGTTTTAACTCCATTTTTAGGATCTTCCACATTTGTTTCAATAATGATATCAGAGGCCGTAGTTGATCTTACAGAACTAACTTTTAAACCTACGAAAGACATGGCTTTCAACAGCCTATCATTAAATTTGCTTATAATCTTCACTGGTGAAAATGATCACATTTAGTCAAAATGCAAGCTTTCGTAGAAGTCTATGACCTTTAGGACATTGTGACTGGAGATAAACTAATAACTCCTTTACTAACCAATTCTACCTTGTCTCAGATCAAACACCACGATGTAAAAAAAGGCAAAGAAATCCAAGGTTAAGTCATTTATTTAGAATTCTATCATAGTTAGTGTGTTTTACAAGATCATGGCATGTAATATAACAAAGGAAGTATAAGTTAAGTTGAAAGAAGAATATCAAGGCAGTGATAGAACACACCAAATGCATATTTTGAACTTGATAAAAGAATTTCAGTCTTTGCATATGTAAAAGGATGAAACAATAAGTAAGTATGTTCATTAAATCTCCTTAATTATTAGTAACAATAGACTTCCTGGTCAAAAGTTAGAGATAAAAAAATTGTGGATCAAGTTCTTGTAATCTTTATAAAGAGATTTAAATCCAAGATTTCCTTTCTTAAAGGATCTAAAGACTAAAGTCAAATCTCATTAGGTGAACTAATGAGTGATTTTGAGACAAGAACAGGTCACTAAAGAAGCCTTTTCTGTGCAAAAGTCACATTTTAGTACAGAAAAGTAAAAGCCTTACAAGAAGAATAAGGACAAGCATGAGAGTGGAAATTGAAGTAATGATATAAAGTAGAAGTCATTTCCTCTTTACAAACATTGCAAGGAAAAAAACTCATTTAGAAAAGTACTGTTGGTGGAGACTTAACGCTGTTTATGGTAATTGCAAACAAATGGGGCACATACCTAAGGTTTGCAAGTCTATAAACAACACCTCTAAAAGTTTACAAACACAACTGACAGACATTGTTAATGCACAGGAGGAGCAACTTTTTACAATATCCTACCTCTCAGTAAAGGACATATCTGATGCTTGGCTCATTGACAATGGTTGCACACATCACTTATGCAATAATGCTGAAATTTTCATGATTTTGGATGACACTTACAAATCCAAAGTAAAAGTGGGAAATAAAGAATATGTAAAAGTCAAAAGAAGAGGTTCAATGGTTGTTTCAACAATCTCATGTATCAAAATTATCCCTAATGTTTTGTACATACTTGATATTAGTTGAAATCTTTTAAGTGTTAGGCAGATGCTTGAAAGGATTACTCCCTATACTTTAAAGATCGCAAGTGTACTATTTTTTAATCCCTTTAGAGTAGAATTATTCTATGGCAACATGAAAAATAAGATTTTTGCTATGAATTAGGATAAAATAACAGAGCAGCTTATACCAGTGTTTAACAATTAGTTATAAATTTGTGGCCCAAAAGGCTTGGCCATTTCAATCAGATAAGCATTACAATGATGATAAGAAAGAGTTAGTGAAAAATATACCTAAAGGCATGTATACTGCACTAGTTTGGTGAGACCTGCCACCAGGATAAGCCAACAAAACTACCATTGTCAACAAAATAGGCATGTCACAACCTAAGCCGGTAGGGCGTGACTGGCATGGGGATGAGGTGTCATTCATCCTCATAAACTTGTTGGAACCCTCATAATGACAGAACTTATATAAATACATATTAAACAAACATAGATCACATAACTCTTCATACAAATAATTTCTAACATACCATAATAATACATTAAACATTGAGCCTATATACCATTGAACGACTGAACTAAATCATAAAAATACTGAAAGACACAGCTCTAGCAGTAGACTAGGCTCACCAAGATTAAAATTCTAATGGTGCACATTCTAGATTGGCGTTGTAATCTGAAAAATGTTAAATAATGGGGTGAGTGAAAACTTAGTGAGTAAGTAATTCTAATATTGTAGAAATTAAGGCAAATTTACGCTGGTACGTCTTTCAAAATTTAAAACCATATATCATACAGAAATAACTCAGTGATATTAAAAAGAGAAAAATCATCAACATAATGTAATTGGGAATCTCCTACAGAACTAGTCATAATTACAGAGTATAGAGCTAGCCTAAGGATAATGATAATATATCAGAACAGATACTCATACGGCCATAAGTTTTGAGTAAATATCATAATGGTCCTTGACCTCAAACAGAATATGGAGGTAAGGGTATCATACCCAACCTTATCAGAATACCAATCACATTGCACTACGAATAACGTCAACTACCGTTAGTTACAGGGTTCTATTTTGGACATATCCCTAATATTTAGAGATAAATAATTCCTTTGTTGAAAATATTCTAGTCACCTAAAAATATTAAATAAAATACTCTTATCATCCAATCCTTACAAATAAATTTATTTATTTTAATTCTATCACATACCTAATTAATTATCTTTCATTCATTTTTATGCAATTCACCTCTTTCTTTTCTAAATGTTAGAAATTAAATTTATGGGCTACTTAAAGAATACTTTAAAATAGTTATAACCTATATTTCATTTTATTATCCATATTATCATTATTATTACTATTATCATTATTATTATTATTATTATTATTATTATCATTACTATTATTATTATTATTATTTTATTCAATTATTCCATTATGCACTTATTAAATTTATAACACCTAACATAACATAAATTTCACTTAAGGGTCATCTAATAAATTTCAAATTTTCCATTTAACCTCAAATAATATATATTGTTATACAATCAAGCCATTTATTATTATTTTTTTCTAATTTCCTTCCTTTTTCTTCATGAAAATCTAGAAAAAAAATTATTAAAAATTTGAATTTTTTTCTAAAATTCAAACTAAAATTTCTAAAAATTCTAAATCACTCCCTATATGCATAAAAAAAAAAAAATTTAAGAAGTCCTAAGAACACAATTTTTACTAAATTTCCAAATTGCCCCTAAACCCTTAAATTGGGGTTTTTCAATTCGGAATCTAAAATTCACAATTGATTAATGATTCAATGGAGAAAGGTGCGAAATTCACCTTAAAAGTGTAATCCTAGCTCAATTTGAAGCAAACAACCCGAAATGAGCTCAATTTTATCACTTTCTTGCATAAACAGTGATTTTCACATATGAATAGTACCAAAATTGGTTTTTCTTTGATTATGAGCAAATTAGACCGAATTGATTAGTGTAAATGATGGAGAAAGGTGTGAAATCAATTCAGAAAATGAAGTTATATGTTTAATTGGATTAAAAATGCACAAATATTGCAAAGTTTAGCTCAAATTTGTGCATGGATACCACAAAAAATTCTCCCTTTTTTTTTGGCAATCAACGACAGGCGAGGCTAACTGAGGGGCCGATGAGCGTCTTGGGGTGTTGGTCGTCCATCGGTGATCCTTCGATGGTGGTGACAATGGTTAGAAGCTTAATAGAACAGTGAGCTTAGAGAAGACAAAGCTGCAACATAAAGGAGGAGTTTTAGCGCAATGAAATGCTGAGTTTCTGAAGATGTTTGATATAATTTTAGGTTAGTTGTATAATTGTGGTTAAGTTGAATTATTAAAAATATTTAAGGAACTTTTTTTTATATATATTTTTAAATGTAAAAATATTATATATATATATATATATATTATCATATCAAAATTTCCTTAACAGATACTTAGTTATCATACTTATTTAAGTTATAAGTGCTAAAAATGCACAGGGTGAAGTTTTGATACTAACTTTGGTTATATTCTTTGATAAAAATTTTTCTGCATCTATATTTGTTCTGACTGAGTTCCTATTTTTTTTTTTTTAGTATAAATTTTATGGTTATACAAGGCAGGGAAAGCTAGTTAGAAACATTAAGTCAACCACACTAATGTGTATGGTGCAATGAAAACATAATCTTTAAATAGTATGCATAAAGATCGATGAGGAGTTTGAAATCAAGAGTGAATTCCATTTTTTGGAAGTGAATCAATGGCTTCATAGACAAGTAGCTGGAGTGATCTTTGATGTTTACATTTAGGTTTATGCTGTCACTTAGAAAAACACATTTTATGGTTGCTAAAAGAGTGTTAAGGTATATTACAGGAACAAACACACTTGGGATTTTCTTTCTAATATCTACATAAAAGACTTTTGAAGCTTGTGGAATACTATAACAATAATTGGGGTGGCTACATTAATGATTCTATAAGCATTTTTGGATTTTTATTTTTGTTAGACAAATTTTTTTTTTTATTGTAGCCCAAGGAAATTAGATATTACAATTCAATCAATAACAAAAGCAAGGTATATTACTACTACTTCTACTATGAACCAAGTTAACATCATAAGGAAAATGCTCAAAGGACTTATGGAATCAACCAAGAGAAGCTACTATAATCATGTGTGACAATGTTCCCACAGTTTCAATTTCAAACTATCCAATGTTTCATGGTCGAACTAAGCACATCAAAATTAAGTTTCATTTCACTAAAAAAGTTCAATAATCTAATGAAGTGTTGCTTATTCATTGCCATTTAAAGACTAACTAGCTGATATTTTTACTAGGTCATTCCTTAATAAAAGATTTGAAGATTTAAGACAAAAAATTGATGTCTATTACCAAAATGCCAAGGAGAAGTGTTAGAACAGTGGCCATTTTGTTGAACAATTATCTTTTAATTGACAGTTAAATGTTAGTTTTTTAGTTAGTTTTTTGTTAGTTTGTCTTAATTATTCAATTAGGTTGTTAAAATAGTTTGAAATTTTAGTTAGAATGTAACTAACCTCTTGTATAAATACTAAAGTTGATTCATGAATGAATGATATAAAGGGTCAGAAAAATTTGCAATCATTTTCTCTCTTCTTCAACTCTATACAGAAGAATTTTCAAACTCTTCTTCTTCCTCTTCTTTAACTCGCTCTTTAGGAGACAGGTGTTTCAACTTTATCCTTAATATCCTCCGCATTTATTTCAATAGTAGACATTTCCACAATTAAGTAAGGGAGAGGTAGTGGCATGTAGCAAAGCAACCAAAGATGGTAAATGAGATACCACTTACCCACTTTCTCATTCCCACCCTCCAAAACCATTAACCAAATGAGCCCTTAGTTTAATATCCAATAGTTGCTTTTAATTGAATAAGCATCTCAATCATTGATGATATTCAAGCCTTGTCTTGTACTCCTGAAACTTGTTATTTCAGTTGGATCAAGTGTTTTGCAAATATGACATCCTACTTTGCAATTCATCCTTCTATATATATGTGCCATCTTGGTTAGGTTTTGATGCTATCATCTTCACTAGTAACAATATTACATCAAGATACTTTTGCTTCATATTATGTCATTAGTTAATTTTATTTTATGTCTTTGTACTTCTATATATACTCTTATGTTTATTTTTAGGTTATACATTTTTAGTGTAACTATAAAATTAGTTGCATTAGTACAATTACTAGGTAGCACACAAAGTGGAAGACATGTTGCAATGACATATTTAAATATGTTGATCATATGCTAACTTAAAACAACTTGTTGTATTCACATTTTTGTATTTTATTTAGAGAAAATTACCTTTTCAATTTCTCACTTATTGCAAATTTGCCATTTTGGTCCCTCACTTTTTGTAATGCCTAAAATGGTCTTGACTAATTGAGAAATGTCATTATTGGTCCCCCATTTTTCAAAAGAAAAAAAAACCAAATTTAGCCCATTTACCAAATCATAAACCCTAAATCTCAAGAACTAATTTTTTTCTTCCTTTTTGAAAAGTGAGTGACTAAGTGTGATATTTTTCAATGAGTTGGGAACCATTTTAGGTATTAAAAGGAGTAAGGGATCAAAAGACAAATTTGTAATAAGGTAGGGACCAATAAGACATTTTACTCATTTTATTTATGAATCCAAAGCTTTTTTTAAAGTTTTCAATTTATCCCTTCTACTTTTTATTTTTTTAATAACATCACAAAGCATTAGACTAAAAATTGAATATAAAAATATAATTAAGAAGTTGTAGAGTTATTGAAAAATTAAAGAAAGTATAGGGGTAGATTAACAAATTTATAAACTAATATTTTCATGTAAGTATTAAAAAATAAAAAGTAAAAAGAATAAATTCAAAAATAATTTTAAATTTACAAATAAAATCTAAAAATAATAGGATTATAATATAAATACAATACGTTATTTTAAATTATCATATATATTTTAACCTGTTATTATCATATATATTCTTATTAGTGAGCTGTACAATAATTGTATTATTGCAATTACTTTTATAGTTGTATTGGAGGATTTACTCTCTCTTTTTTATATCAAAAAATATAAACAAAATTCACGTAAGCATTGTCCTTAGTATTGTATTTCCCTTATTTTTATTGTTGCTTACGTTTTATAATGAACTATATGTCAGGGGTCAAAACAGGAAAAGGAGCTGCATACATTTGAGAGAGGAATACGGAAGCTTATAAATTTGGGTCAGGAGAAAACCCACTAGAATTGGGCCCACCGGTCTTTTTGTCAAGTATCCCTACTTACAATGCAACTACCTAGGACCTGTGAGATGAAAAGCCCGTTCCTCCGCAGAATGTCGGTTTTTCCCATCATTGGGCTACTGTAGCAAAATAAACTAAATAGTATCTGAAATATCCTTTTTGTTTTTTTGGTTCCTAAATAAAAAGCGAGCTTGCTGTGAATTGCACCATAGGTGGTTCAAGTTATTGAATGTATGTTGAGATATGTGTACAATAATTTTGATAATTATATAAATATCTCGAAACACGCTCAAAAGAGTTTCGGCTCAGTATCATTTCCCTAAGTGAATACAAGGCTGGTTTCAATTAATGATATTTATTATATATATATATATATAGAGAGAGAGAGAGAGAGAGAGAGAGATTGATGCTCCTGGGTCATGGGAAATGTAAAGTACGACGGTGATGCATTATAGCTTGCTTTGTCTAAATGAAATTGAAATAGTGCACTGTCGGCAGAATGAACCAACGTGATTTCCTTCTTTATGGGGGTATCAAATAACGAGGATCGATGCCGAACTAGTGCTTTGAGAAAGGTGGTCACCACACACACACACACACACACACACACACACACACATATATATATATGGTAGCATACGTACGTGTTGCCTAGTTAATGATTTTTCCCCTGAATCATATTCTAATTAAGACATAGCTAACGGTGCATTGTGTTGCCGCGTGGAGAGATGATCATTCATCCCCTCATGGGCTTGTAATTAAATATGGTTATGGATTTCAGATTGATTGTCATTTCAGAGAATCTGCAGGTGCACTGGTTTGGTTTGATTCGGTGAAGTCATTATGCATGCAGTGTCATTCACAGAGCATGGGAATGATCAGAAAGAATACAAATTTGAATTGGTTTCGAAATATCTCTGTACCTTGGTGGCCATCATGTGTGAACGAAGATATTAAAGAAGACTTTTTATGCACCGTTTTGGCCTTCATCGAAGCCAGCCTAGACCGCAGACGCAATGTGCGTCTTAACTCGTAATAATGTCGACTTTCTGTTTGTATGACACTGCATGGCAAAGTTCTGATCATGGATTCAAACGGCAAAGAATCGCTGAACCCATGTGTGTGAAAGGTGGTAGGGATGATGTGTCCATTGGGAGTGATGCAGAGAGAGAAATCACCGATGCTTCCAAAAGCCTTTGAAAAAAGGGAGTCACATTCAGGAACATGAAAGCTCACACTTTTTACCATACCCAGCTTCATTGGTGACACGTAGAAAAGCTTTTGCTAAAGTGATTCTCAGAGTTGCTAGGGGTTCCTCAGAAGTTTCAGAAATTGTGGACTAGTCTAGGAGATCGTACCCTGGTAGAACAGAGAAGTGGGATGCAGATGGACGTGAGTGGTGTATAGGGGTATAAGGTAGAGAAAAGAATACTGGGGATAGTTCAGACACAGTTCACTTCCTGGTAAAGCAGGGAAATCAAAGGCTTGTCTTTATTGTGATACATCAAGAAGGGTCTCTCCAGCCATTTTGGAAGTGCCACGTGTTATTGTATTACTTCATTGTCTAGCCCACAGCACGAGCCGAATCTCACCAGCAACGATACAACACTGTATGTGCCACAATGTGCTATGAACTAAGCCCTGATTGGACAACATCATTGATGCTATTCTGGCCGTTGGTGGAACAGATCATTTCATCTCTTCATTGCTCAAGGCCTACGGAAGAGTGGACCGATATGATTTATGAATATTACCATTATTTCTGGAGACTTCTTGGCAGATTAGGCTCATATAAATTTAATTTTGAATTAACGTGATTTATATTTCATTATTATTATTATTTATAAATGTTATTCATAAATATAGTTATTAAAATCGCGAATCATTAAACTCGTCGATTCTACGGTTTTAGGTGACAAAATCGATTTAACTCGGTCGTAGAATCGGAATCGGAATAGGCTCGGTGTAGACTCAGTCAAACTTGGATAGAATTGATTAAACTCGTATAGAATCGGTCAAACTCGGATAGACTTGTCGAGTTTGACCAAAGTCAATTATTTTCTTTTTTTTTTTTAATTTTTGACCCAAATATGAAAAATCTAACATTCTAATCAATTTTTTTTAAAAAAAAATTAACTAACTTTTAAGCTCAACTCAATTCTTTTAACCATTAAACATAAAAAAAAAAAAATTATATTGCAAATATAATTTCATTATTATGACTCTAATACATTCTACTTACAATTTATAGCAAATAACATATTACATTTGATTAAATAGTTAACTCTACTTTCAAATTTTTTTAATTGTATAGCTTAAAATACATTATATATATATATATAATATTTACTTTAACTTGTTTACATTATTATTACTATTACAATTACTATTATTTTAAATTTTAATTACTTTAAATTTCTATATTAGTAAATATCAATGCTGTCAAAATTGCGATTTAACTCGTTAGAATCGACGATTTTACGATCCTAGGTAGCATTTTCGTGTTAAATCGCAAGTAGAATCGGAATCAGTGTTAACTCGGTCAAACTCGGTACTGACTCGCATAGATTCAGTAGAATCAGTGAGTTTGACCGAGTTAGCCGATTCTACCTTATGAGCCATTTCTGCAGCCCAAAATCAAATCTCTCATTTTCTTTGCCAAAAAAAAAATGTTTCAGCCCAAAAGAAAATGGTTCAGCCTAAAATAAAACTAACCATCGATGGCAAAAAAAAAAGCAAGTCTAAAGAATGAAGACTGAAGACCCTGAACTCTGAAGTTGCGTTACAGAAACAGTGCAGCAAAAGCATTCAAATTTGAAAGTCGAAATGAAATCCCTAGAAGCTGCGAACGTTGCGTCGCGTAATCCTCCGGCTGGTGAAGGTCGCAGTCTGCCTACACCTTCGCCTGACGATGCTCTTAGCCTCTCACTGCTCTTCCTCTCTCCTCACTGCACACCGGCTCTCACAAATGGTGCTTTCATTGCATCTTCCTACTACCATCAACATAGGAATGGACTTGCCTGTTGACACTATTGCACCATGACCACTCACTTCACCAACATGGCAAGTCGAATGCAAAATATTGAAGCCATGAGCTAGAGCATTAATCAGATGCTACAACAATTGTTGTCTGACCAAAACATTGTTATTTCTCCTACACCCCCTATTATGGCTTTCGATGCGGATGTTGTGATAAGTGACGATGAAAAACTGACTGAAAATGGAAGAAACCGAAACCCAAAAGATGACTTCAAGGGTCAGAACCCAACTGAGCACATCAAAACAGAGGTCTTAGGTGCAGCAGATAGCAGTGGCAAAGGGGACATAGTAACAACGGCAGAAATGAAGGTGAGTGAAAACACCAGCGTTGTTTCGGTAGACTCCGACGAGACCCACCTCTTCAGAGCTAACAACGCTGAACTTAATCAGTTTTGTATTCCTCTTAGCAATGATATTGTGCATAAGGGCCATACTAAGCTAGAGCCATTTGAAGGTCATCAAGATCCGAATCTAAGCTGGAGTCCAAGTGCAGATTGTTGTTTATGTGTCATAAGGTTAGCTCAAGCATAGCTCTAGGACTGTGATGGGATTACGTCATTGCCATCTATGCTTCTTTCCGATCAACTACAATCCAATCAAGATGTAAATGAAAGTGTTGATGACCTAACACTAGTGCTGATAGTTACAGAAGAAGTTGATGACGCCACAAATAGGAAAAACCCCGTAACTTTTATGAATGTTGATGCTGATCATTTGAATCTGGGACTGCTAATTCTTGAGATTGTTGTTGGGAGGAAACTGACAGTTAAAGGTGCAGTAGACCCTTCACGCTGCAATTTCAATGCTTGTGCTACAAGAAATCGACTCGTACTGATTGGAGGCGAAGGAGTGGATATGCAACCTATTGATGACATTCCCTTGGTAATTTCTCTTACTAATCTCATCTTTGATGTCCTTATGGAGATTGATGAGGGAATCAATTGTTGGCAGTTAATTGTTGTTTATGCTAATTTGGAGAAAGGAAAAGATGATATTTACTGCCTTACTTACTCACTACACTCTACTTGTATGAAGAAATACTTCACTGAAAGTTTTGAGTTGCTGTCTCACATTCCTGATATAAGTGATAATGATCTAAGTATAACTCGTACTGCAACTTTAATGCAAATTTTTTGTTGAGGGGAAGAGCGTCGCGTAGATGATAATAATTGCCTACTATATGTTGTTAAGAAGAGCATTTTAGGAGAAAATTCAAAGTATGGACTAGAAAGTGGTTTTGATGTGAATATTGGCATTATTGGGGTTGAAATATTAACTGGGGGTGTTGTTTATGGGGAGTTCAATAATAACTATTTGAGGAGTGCGGTTGAAGCTATATTGTTGAAATTATCATCGGCTGAGTTACATTTTAGGGACCCACTTTTCAAACAAACTGCGAAGTTATTAATGGCTTATGATGGGCCTAGCTTAAATGTTCGTGTAGCGCCTGCATCACATGATTGCTTCACGGTTGACTTAAATATTATTATATTAAATTCTTTCTTTTTTAAATATTTATAATATGATATTTTACCTAAAAATAATATGAAATTAATATATTGTTAATTTATTTTTTTTAACAAAATAGTCTTTAATAGTTATATTTATAATTGTATAAATAATTTTAATTCAAATTTCAAATTATTAGTATTTGTTTATTATTATCTATTGTATTTAAATTATAATATATAATATTAAAAAAATATTTATATTTAGTTATCATCATTTTAACTATAGTTATACTAATAGACCATTAATTATTACCTTCACCAATTCAAAAACTAGTTTAAATTTTAAAATATTAATTTTAATGATATAATTATATATTTCAATCGTTAATTATTATTATAGGTAAACTCTTACGATTCTACGTTACGAGTTTACGATATGAGTTCACCCCTCAAAAACGAGTTTGCCTAAAATCGTAATTTTGACAACATTGTTCATAACTATTAAAATTGACAAATTTTACTTAAAAAAAAAAAAAAAAACTCTCTTGAAAGACAAGTGACAAACAAGTACGTTCTGAATAGACACGTACGACTCTGCCTGTAAAATAAAGTAGGCATGTGACTTTTTGAATTTGGTAATTGTTTGATAATTAGCTGAATCATTGGCTAAAGATGATTTGAATGAAAGTATAATTGCACACGACCATATGCTGCAAACCTATGAAGGCAAAGCTGGCTCTGTTCTGCTTCATGCTATTACAATACCTGGGAATTAGACATCTCTAACTGATGCCCAGTAAATTAGCCAGTATAGAACACCAAATTTTGAAATGAAAACTTTTGAAGTAGGGACCCATATGGATTGAATCACAGCCATACATTTAACTTTGGTTTCCAAACGTAATGGCTGGAGTTGGACAGAGTTTGTTGTTGGTTATGCATGCAAGACTTGGCTCGAGGACAACTTCATTTTGACACTACATGGGCCTATTTTCTTTTCTTTTCTTTTCTTTTTTTCTTGCTTTTTTCCAACCTTAAGCTCATGCTTAGCCACCTCATTACAATTGCTAATATTGATTATTTGGTTGGTAAGCAAGGACAATATCCTAAAGTGAAATGGATCTTGCTTTTATGATTTCTCTTTGATTCAACCCATCTCTGTTTTGCTTTAATAAACATCTTTTAAAATGCTCATATAGTGTGGTCATGTATCATATTATCATGTTAAATACGCTGTGACAATAGAGTGACATGTAAGCCCCATGCCAATACAGAGTTTATTATTGGGGACGCGTGTAAACGCTTAGCTCCAAGACCATTATATTTTGAAAGTAATGGACGTACATTCATTTTTCTCATATTTTCGACTGAAAGTTATTGCTTAACCTTCTCATCACTATAACTAATATTGATGTTTAATTGACAAGCAAGGACGATATCGGAAAGTGAAATAGATTTGTACTTTTGAGTCTTTTTAAGAGCTGGTCACCACATAGGTACATTTTATGTTTTATCTCATTCTTTATCACTAGTGATTTTTACTATTGACCATCAAAGTATCGATCGGCAGGAGCATTCGACCTTACCTTAGTCGTGCTTGAGAGCGCACTAGCAACTCAGAAGCCTACCACGGAAGATCTAATCAAATCACCATTAATCATCAATCATATCATGTAAAATAAATGAGTTGTGGTGGCGTGCTTTTGTTCCATCTCTCTTTGAAGAGTATTTTGTTTAAGCTCAAATTTATTATGCAATTTACCCTATTTGATTTTGAAAGTTAATTATAATCTCTGCCTCATTTTTTTTTCTGTTCAAAACCCTCCATGTAAGTAAAAAAGATAGTCAAAATATACATTTAACATGTTATCATAAATGACAAACAGGAGCTTTTTGGTTGCCAAAAAATGTAAAAAGAAATGATGAAGGAGTTTTTATTTTGTCACTTTCGATGATAAGTCAGATGTATTTTTTGCCAATTTGACTTTTTTCTTACCTAATTTAAATAGATATTGTGAAGGTTTTGGATTAACATTATCAAAGAGTATGAAAAAAATTTATAATCAACTTATAGAATTAGATAAATTGCAGAACTCTGCATTGAGAGAAGTTTCTTGCATTCTGGCATTCTGTTCATAGAGCGCCGTGTCCATTCTATACAGTATATATAATATTTAGTAAGAATTATCTTCCATTGAAACCCTTGCAAATGGGGAAGAATGATAACGGTTCAACTTTTATTCTTTTCGGCATCTGAATCGACTGATTATGATATCTGTTGTTAATCTGCGGATAGTAGAGAACATTCTTTCAACAAAACATTTAATTTTTTTCTCTATCTCATCACTGAGAGTAGAGGATCCAGTCGTTAGGGTTTGTGAACTATTCTTGTTAATTTGCTCCAAGTTTACCACATTTTAGGAACAAGGACACTTTTGTTTTCAAGTGCCCATGTTACTGAAATTTCTTGTTCATACCATGGCTTTATACAGTAGCGTGTATGTGTGTTAATACTTGTTTGCTCACAAAAAGAAGCGATGCATTGGAAACTTGAGAGCTTCTATGAACGAAGTGGCACAAGTAAGTTCTTAGGAAAAGAAAGCATGCATTAGATTAGAGACTACAAGCAAGATTCATGAGATGAATACACAGAAGCATCAAAGGGACAAGAACATAAAAAAATAAACCCAGAATGTGAGGAGAACTTTCTGAAAACTCTGACAAATCCCGCAGGAACTGTCATTGATAACGAGTTTGCATATCCTATGATTTTGTCATATTCTTTTCTAAGTTCGTCTTTTCTGTGTCCCCCAATTCCAGTCCCCCCTTTTCTCGATCCTCCTTGTTTGGTTCTTCCATAACTCTTCCTTTCCAGTATTTGCAGTGGAGCACCAGCTGGAGGATGCCTAATGGAACTCCAACCACACTTGGACCCTGTCAAAAGTTGAACAAATCAAATATTAATCAAACTTTTTTCTAAGCTTTACAATGAAATGTTTAATTTAGAGGATGGGGAACAAACGGCAACAAAAATGTCACGGATGAGGAGTCCATAAGTCATCCAGAGTGCACTAGCTAGGAATGAGCACAAAGACAGGGGTAGTGGCATGAATTCCACACTCTTGGTCTTTATCACTTTCTTCTGAAATATTGAAAATACAATTACGTTATAAAAGGCAAAGTCATGCCAAAAGAAAAAAGTTAAAGTGGAGTAACGTACTCAAAACGTCATGATCAAAAATATGTGTTGTGTATGCAAAAAGATGTATATAGATGTGTATGAAACTCAATTATTTCTTTTACAAATTTTCTATTTTTTTTCTATCTCTTGTTGGAAAGGCACTTCTCTTTTTGTTTGTATTTTCTCTCTTATCTTTTCTAATAAATGTGAAATATATTATAATCATATAACTGAACTCCTCTGTTCCCCTGTTTTGGTTTTGCTTGCTTCACTCTGTTTCTATTTCTTTTTTCTTTGGTTGAAACACTGTTTCTATATAAGCTGACAGTAGGAATATATGTAATTAAGAGGAAGTTTTTGGGTGGAAGACAAAAGATGACTCACCATTACAACCAAAGGAGAGCCGTACATTGTAACTGAAACCACTAAGCCTATGCTACCCACGAGTAGCTTTCGATGACGATGGTCATGTAAGGCAAAAGTGGAGACAAGAGCAGCGATGCAGAACACTATCAAAACTGGCACTGCTGTCATGGCTACCTGCACCTGTAATGAACAACCATGCCCAGTAACCATGTCTTTTCTCCAGCTATACTTATATATGTGCGAGCATGCGTGCTAGTAAAGCCGACCTCTGTTTCCGTAATACTTGATGCAGAGCACATACAAATGCTTTACACACAAAAATCTTAATCCTGAATTTATGTTTGTGAAGTCACATATTCATCTCTTCTTAGAGGAGATTATTAGCTCATCCAAACAACAAAATTTTAAAGTCGATTGAAGGAAACTGTCGTGCGCATCTCTGTTTGGCAGTTTAGAAGATGAAAAGAAAATGCTATGGTTTTCAGGCTTGTTCTTTGGATTTTTATTTGATTCAAAACAAGCTGTAGCGTTTCTAATGAACTGCAAATCAGAGCAGATTTTTTGTTGTTGTTTGGAGCTTAAAGATTTCTAAAATGAAACAAGACTATAGGCTTGAGACAGGATAGAGGAGAAGATGACTTGCCTTTCCTTTGGCTGAAGCATACCAGAAGTAAATGAGAACATAGGATAGCTCGAGAACAATCCCAACGCCATTAACTGTGACCAGAGGCAAATTTTCCCATTTGTTGCTTACGATAGGCAATCCATACCAAGTAAAGAGGAGGCAGTTCAACAATGCGATGATGTAGGGAATGCATGAAAACTCCTCTGTGCTTTTCTTTTTTATGACTCTTTTAAAGGTAACCCTGCAAAAGGAAATCATAAAAACAGCCTTCAAGGTTTCATGTTCTTCAAAATCAAGTAGATGAAAGCTGCAATGGAGTACTAGAATGGTGAGAATTATACGTTGGAGCAGCGTAAAGGGCAACTGAGGCAGCATTCCCTGCAAGAAACACCCAAAAGGGTCACCTTCTTGTTATGGACTCACCTTAATCAGTAATGCTAAAGCATGCGAAAGAACTAAACAATGAACAATGAAGTACCAATAACTGCAATGGCCATACGAACAGCCTCTGCCATCTTTAGTCCTCTTACTGTCTAGTAGGAAGAGGCCAAGAAAGTGTACCTCCAAGGGGAGCCCTGAGGCCGCTATTTATAATTCCTTGAGGGCACTGTCTAGTGTCTAATGGCTACTGTTAGATTTAGAATATCATGGAAAATAGAATATAGAAGGTAGAAATTAAAAGGGTGTATTTGAAAACCGGTGGATGGAGATCTTTGTTCAATTTGCGAAGCTTTGTCTCAACTTGCCGAATACAAGAATCTATTTCATTCTTCTTCTTCTTCTTCTTTTTTTAACAATACTTTTAAAGCTTAATATTATATTTCAGGCAAGACAAACAAAAGATTGTTTGCTACAGCCTCTGTTGCGCGTGGTAGATGGAAAAGGATTTGCACCATCAATTTTTGACAAATTGTGTCATTTTATATTTTCATACTATTAAGAATATTATTTTGTTATACGTGTATAATTTCTGGAGCTCGCCATTCATGGTAAATCATATTATTTAGTTTATGTCACAATAACGTTTAAAAAGTATTGATAATTGAAGGGCTCTCCCCGGCTCTGCTTTTGATGACGTGGCTTCCATTTTCTAGAGATATGGGAATTTAACTAGCCACCCCATAGCGTAAGTTCGCTAGCAAATATATCATCTCAGAGCTCCCTATTTTGAGAAAGGAAACATTTCTCTTTCCAACATTTTTATTTTCCCCCCAACGGTTGGGGTAACATATTTCATTCTGGCATGATAATGGTATATGACACAATTTGGATACCCAGTAATTATTAGGAGATGTATAAATCTAACAATTAATATTAAAAAAATTATAAAATTTGACAATTTATATTAAAATTAAAAATTATGAACAATTAAAAATTTTGAAATTTAGCTACGTGTGATCTAATATTTTTTATCCACTCGTTTAAACTTAAAAAATTATACAATCTAACAACCTGCAATTCCTTTTCAGAAATTCACCCTACTTAGCGACATAGCAGAAGGTACATGTATTTGATTATTTACTAAGTCCTGCCCATTAGTTAAACCAAACCCAGTGGAACATTTAACGGAAAAAAGCAGAAGACACTAACCAGATCACATAATAATAAGACGTATTAAGTCATTTTCTGGACAGGGAAGAATATAGAGTTTTGTTATTCTTATTCACGCATCAGCAGGAACTCCATGAACCTTCAACGAACAATTTTTTTTTCCTGTGACGTGGAATATTAACAGTCATCTGACGGCAATGGTTTTAGTGGTGTGCATTTAATTTGACATATGGTAAACTCAATTTTATTCCTTCAATTCACACCTTATAAGGGTTTTTTTTTGTTGATGGTGATGCCTCATAATACAATGGTATTTACAGGAAGCACCATGGAGTTTATATAATCCAATGTATTGTATATTTAGAAAGAGTGAGTCACATGAAAAATGTAAAATTATATATATGAGTTATTCTCTCTCTGTTCATTTACTTCTTTTTTCTTCTTTAATCATCTCTAAATGCATGATTTATTTGATTGCAAAAAATTCAAATTTGGATATCCTTATATTCATTTTTTTTCATATTAATATCACGTGAAAGATAGATAAATATATAATGAATGTGATTTACTATTTAAATAAGTTTTACATATTTAAATGAGATTGAATATCATTCATTCTATATTTATCTCTTTTCAATATGACAATAATATAAAGAGAAAAAACACGAGGAGATCTAAGTTAAAAATATTTATTCTTAGGACGAAACTGACCTGAAATTTTTTCTTTTCTTAACTGAGATTGTGATCTTATTCTATTTGGGTGTATTGTCAATGGGTTTCTGATGCTTTCTGTTGCTGAGGCTGTTCAAGTCGGCAGGAGGAATCTTACTTAATGGCTTAGGTTGTGATATAGTTCATCCAAATTCATCTCAATTTGTTTTAGACGCAGCTGGGGCTGGAGCCCAGAGGGTCAAATCTGCAGCAAAACTTGGATGATTTTGAGTGACCAACGAGTCCAACTTTTGGGCATTGCTATATTTATACAATACTCGCCCATTGATCATCATCATTCAGAGTCTAGATCCTCTACCTGTTAGAGCAGGTGTTGTGTACATACAAAATATCGTGTTGTGCACATACAAAATGTCAGTCAAATATAATATAAAAATAATTGTATACAGTCATTTTTGTAATACTCATAAAATTTATATTCAAAAAGAGAATTTAATTAAAAATAAATATAGATGCAGATAAAATTTTTTATTTAAGATTATAATCAAAGTTAATATCTGAACCTCACCCTGTGCATTTTTAGCACTTATAACTCAACTAAATATAGTAACTAAGTATCTGGGAAGGAAATTTTGATTTGATAAAAAAAATTTCCATTTAAAATATTTCAAAATTTTCAATTATGTCTACTAACTCCATCTAACCCATATTATTACCTAATTATGCAACTAACCTACACCTAATATCCTCAAATAATTTGCAAAATTATTCATCAGATATCCAACCCTCCATTTGCAAGCTTTTCACGGTTCAATACACAAATTTTTGCTTCCTTCCTTCGATAGCCACTTCACCACTGCCGGTGAGCACCGACGACCCACCAACGGCATTATTGGCCCATCCCTAACCACTGACGGCCTCTACCATCGGTAAATCGCCTAAAAATCGTGTAACTCGTAAGCATCACAGTGCAATTTTTTCTAGCCAATCGAAGCTTGCTTTGGCCTCATTCCACCTCGCCAATGCCACCTCTCAATTGTAGCGGTTCCATCGACTACCCAGCAACCCCCACCAGCTGCCACACTATCAGAATTTCATCAATTTTTCGACACCCTGATACACTCGATATATCTGAAATCCAAGCTCAAAATTCACAAAATTGATGCTTTTTTAATCCAATTAAATATAAGGCTTCACTTTCTACAGTGATTTTACACCTTTCTCCTTCATTTACACGGATCAATTTGGTCCAATTTGCTCACAATCGAAGAACCCTAATTTCAGCACTATTCAAAAAAAAAAAGGCAAATTTGAACTCCATTCGAGTTGCTTGCTTTAAATTGATTTAGGATTACACTTCTAAGGTGAATTTCTCACCTTTCTCCCTTGAAATAACAGATTAATTATGAATTTTGGCTTCCAAATTGAAAAACCCTAATTTAGAGGTCTATGGGCAATTTAGAAATTTAGTGAAATTTGTATTCTTAGGACTTCTTAAATTTTTTTTATGCATCTAGGGAGTGATTTAGAATTTTTAGAAATTTTAGTTTGAATTTTAGAAAAAATATTGAAATTTTTAGTAATTTTCTAGATTTTTTTATAAAAAAAAGGAAGAAAATTAGAAAGAAAAATTAGAATGGCTTTATTGTATAACAATAAATATTAGGTTAAATGGAAAATTTGGAATTTAATAGATGACCTTTAAGTGAAATTTATTTTATGATAGGTGTTAGAAATTTAATAAGTGTATAATTGAATAATTGAATAAAATAATAATAATAGTAATGATAATGATAGTAATAATAATAATAATAATAATAATAATAATAATAATAATAATAATAATAATAATAATAATAATAATAATGATGATGATGATCATAGTAATAATAATGATAATAAGGATAATAAAATGAAATATAAAATATAAGTATTTTAAAGTATTCTTTAAGTGGCCCATAAATTTAATTTCCAAAATTTAGAAAATAAAGAGGTAAATTGGATAAAAATGAATGATGGATAATTAATTAAGTATGTGATAGAATTAAAATAATTAAATTTATTTGTAAGGATTGGATGATAAGAGTATTTTATCTAATGTTTTATGTGACTAGAAAATTGCAATAAAGAAATTATAATCAATGATAGAAAGATGTTGATATACTTCTCTGAGTAAATAATCTTAATTATGTAGAATATTATTTTAAATTATTCAAGATGATTTTGAATATTGAATTATTAGAAATACTGAAATTTGAATTCTGAAGTAGTATGATTTTGAAATTTCTGATATCTATACATGGATAATTATTTATCTTTAAAATATTGGGAATATGTTCAAAACAGAATCATATAGTTAATGGCAATTGACATTAGTCGTAGTGCCCTGCAATTGGTATTCTGATAAGGTTGGGTATGATATTCTTATCACCATATTCTGTTTAAGGCCTCTGACCATTATAATATTTACTCAAAGCTTATGATTGAATGAGTATAAATTTTGATTTATTATCACTAGCTTTAGGCCAACTTTGTAATTTGTAATTATGACTGATATTGTAAGAAATTCCTAAATGCATTATGTTCTTTATTTAATATTACTCAATTATACCTGTATAATATTTGATTTAAAATTTCGAAAGATGTACCATTGTAAATCTACCTTAATTTTTGCAATATTAGAATTATTTCTTCATTGAGTTTCCACTCATCATATTATTTAACATTTTTTAGATCTCAGTGTCGCTCTAGAACATACACCTTCGAAATTTTAATCTTCATTATAAATTCCTTGGTGAGCCTAGCTTACTGTTAGAGTTATGTCTTTTATTATTATTATAATTTCATTCAGTCGCTTCCTTGTACACAGGCTAGATGTTTGATATATTACTATGATATGTCAAAAAACGTTTGTATGGAGAGTTATGATACTCATGCTATTTAATTTAAATTTATATAAGTTCAGTCATTATAAATGTTCCAATGAGTTTATGAAGATGAATAACACCTTATCCTCGTGTCGTTTAAGCTATACCAACTCACATCGTAACAATTTTTTACACACACACAATATAAGCTGTTATCCAAATTTTATCATTCTTCGTGTACAACTCTCAAACAGTCTATGCATATTCCCGGTGCTCTATGAATGGATCAGCAACAACACACACTGTGTTCCCCTGTAGAGTGATCCTTATAAGCATATAGAATATGTTCTTCACTTCAAAGGAAAAAAAATACCATTTCAGATGCATTCTTGTTTGTTTTATGTCAAGCACATAGTCCCTATTATTGACGTTGATATGCTAAGACACTGCCTTAATTGTCACATGGGGCTGCTGGGGAAGGTAGAAATGATGATATTTTTAGAATAAATTCTGTAAACATTAAATTTTACGGGAAAAAAACTTGTGACAATCTATGGGTCATAAAGTGAATGGATTCCCTCAATTTGATACTCTCTCAATTTTCTTTGGATAAAAATATATTTTTAATCATTCATTAGTTACAAATTATTATTTTAATCATTTACTCATTAAAATATTTAAAATAATCTCTCACTCATTGATAAATGTTACATTTAATTTCTTACTTAAAAAAAATATCAAATTAAGTCTCTCTATCATATCTTAAACCCTAAATTTAAGAAATTAAATGTAGTATTTTTTAAAAAATGAGGAACTAAATATGATATTTTCTAATTGATGAAAAAACATTTTGTATATTTCAATAAAAAAAAATAGTTAAAATGACAATTTCATTTTCTTTAATGTTGAATGGTAATTTGGAAAAATTGAGAAACCCAAATTAAGGGGATTTATTCTATTCTAATATTCTTGTTCTGTGAATTGTTTAATCAAGCATTTCTTTTGATGAAATTATGGCTAATTTTTTTCCTCATGCTATTTCGAGATTCACATAATTGAAATTCCAATTTTACAGGCGACAATGGATAACAAAGAGATAAAAAGAAGAAAAACCAGCAAGAGAGAGGGAATAATACAGGGGACAAAATATCTAGATTTCTCTGTCCTTTTCTTTAAAGAATTGTAACATTATTAGCCTATGTTGGGTGTGCTAATTTTGATTTCCATATTTCTAAAGTTACCATTAAAGTTCCTCCAATCCAGTCCACATGTGGAAAGTTTTCGACTTTCTAGTATTTTTTATCACCACAAACAGGATACTGTATACATTAAAGGGAAATTCTTTCAAACTTAGCTGGATCAATCTAGAAATAATAAATCACTAATTCATTTATGAATAAATATATAAAATTTTATGCACGATTTTAGTACTTCAAATTTAACTCAAAATTATTTCTTTTATGATCTTAAAGTTTATTGTCTCACATTGATAAAGGATGAACTCCAAATCAATAGTGAAACTATCTCGTTTTTATTAATCATGTCAGATTTTTTTAAAAACCATGTTAAATAATTATAATATATATAATTAATTTAATCTAATTAATCTTAATACATTAAATCTCCCTAAAAATTTCTTTTATATATAAATCAAAATCTTATCTTGGCCCCGTGACAAAGTTGACCTCACATAGAAACCCATCCATTTTATCTTTTAACATGAATCAGAAGCCACTAACCCAACAAGCCAACCAAAGGGTCAAGCAATTATTAAGATACACACACACACACACCTTCTGATTCTAGAAGAAGCATAACAAAATGACCAGTATATATTCCCATGCATCGCCATGGCCATGCAGGTTCACAATTAAAGTGAGGTGTGGGAAAATAGCAAAATGGTTGGTACCCACAAAATCCCAGCCATTTCATTGGCTTAAACTTTTATATGAGCTAATCGATTCCTACTTAAAAGGGTCTAGTAAGACTTCCATAAAAGAGTTTGATAGGTTTTTTTTTTTTTTTGGCTTATTAATAATATTTGTTTTATTAATTTTAAATTAACGCCGTCACCGTCCTGTGGACTGAACTCTTGTAATTCATATAGTCTTCCAAATTATATTACGCCGTTTAATTATATTAAGCTTCCGTTTAAACCATCCACTTATGTTCACCTCAGATGTCCAAAACATTGACAACTCATCATCGTCTCCCATCAATCATTTTCACGAAGTCATCTTCTTCTGCTTTGAGTGTTTTGGTTATATTTCATGTCAATTCTTTCCATGAGGATTTATCAAATCCATAGGGATGCATTAATTCCTCCACCCTATAAATGGCCATTAGTGCTCAGTTTTGAGTTATAATTTCTCCGTGATAAGAGATCATCACGTTGATATTAGTCCGCGTGTCAATGCCTCATTGAGATTTAATTATAGCTAGTTCAAAGTTTCTACTATTGCAACACCACGTGAGAAGCATTTTAATTTGAAAACTTAACTTAAGGGTAACTTAAGCTACGTACGTAAAATTAGGAAGAGGAAGAGGGAGGCATGAATCATGGCAATGGAAATTAAGCTGGAATTATCATGGTCGGGGGCACCGATTTGTTTTTTGTTTTTTATTTGTTTTTGAGAAGTTCTAGATAAGAGAAGTCAAACGGAATTAGAAGTTTCAAATTTTGATTGACACGTGTGCATGTTAAAGAGATGGTGCATCTGTTTTCAATTTCAATCATGGTACGAAGGCAACAATATATGTTTTTTTATTTTTTTGATGTGATTTGATTTGATTTGGGTCCAAACGTGAATTAAAGTGATCATACATGATTTATAATTTTTTCAAATCAAATAATAAATCAAACTAAGAATAAAGGTGAGTGAAATAGTTTGATATAAGATTAGACTAGAAGTTGGCCGGTAATAGATATAATTCTGTAATATTAACAACAACAAAAATTAACTAATAATACTTTTTATTAAAAAATTTGATAATAAATATATAACATAAATTATCTCCTTTAATATAATGAAATGATTATTCCTTCGTATAACCATTTTTATCCCAAATATATTTAAATAAACATAAATAGAAAAAAAAATTTATAAAACATTTGGGGGTAGCCGGACTGATAAGGATAGGATGCGAAATATAGATAGTGACTAGTGTTTAAATCATTCAACATATCTTGAAAAAAGTATGGTCCATGAATATCCCATTATTTCATTTTTTTCTTTTATAATAATGAAGCTATGGTTTGCCATGTTGGCACAAAACTTCAAAACAATTAGGAAAATTATATTATAAAAAAATTAAATGCTCCATCGCTTGTAATAATATGAATTAGGTTTGGATATATTATCAGGCTTTTTTTATTAAAATGTATGGTTAATCAATAATAATAATAATAATAATATAAATGACATATAATTTAATTGAAAATTATATAATTATCTACAATAACCATGCTAATGTGATATTACTAAAGAATTATATATTTGTTATATTTTAGTGGAAGAGTAAAAATATAAAAGTTTTATATAAGTTTTTTCTTAATAATAATTGAGAAAAATCATTGTAACTTATTACAAGCGTTCAACTGAATTTACTTAAAAATAGATATCAGGTTTACATGAAAGGAGTTCGTGCAATAAACACTAATAGTCACTGGTCTTTCAATGTTGCGTTAAGAAAGCCTATAGTATTGGATTAGATATATATACAATTTTCTTATATTTTTGCTATGTTATTTTTTAATTAAAATATGACAAATATATCGCTAATCAATAATGATGTATAATTTAATTTTAAAATAATATAATTATTTGTAATAATCATAAGTGTATTGTGATATAATTGAAAAATTATATACTTATCATATTTAATTAAAAAATATAAAAAAAACACATAAGTTTTGTTTATTATAGTCTTAGTATCCACAACAAAATTTCAGTAAAAAATTATGACAGCCTAACTGACATTTTTTATGTTGCATACTTATTATTGGAACAAACTGGATGAATAAAGCAAAAGCAAGTTAATTCTTTATATTTTATAAACTTATTAAATTTTACTAATTGTTATTTTTTAAGTTGATCATAAAAACAAGTAATTAAATATTTATTATATTATTATAATATTAAATTTGTGTAGCGTGTGAATGAAAAAATATATACAGAAACAAGAGTGATTTTATGTTGATTAACTTCCCCACCAACCATATTTTTTTATTATGGAAAATGAGGCCTATATGATTGATTCGCTAAAACAAGTTTACCTAATCCCATAATCCCATATATATAAATAGGTGACGCGTGCTCAATTAATTGACTTATTGTATTCCTCTTAGAAAGCATTACTCTTATCCTGTCGGTAGGGCATTAATTAGATATGGCTTGCATTGTGTTTGATGGCTGTGTACGTCATATGAGGATGTTAAAAAGAGAAGAAAAACGAAGAGGCCATATATAAAAGAAGCCATATCGATCTAAGAGCCAAAACAACAAAAAGAAAGGAAAAACTAGCTATGACGTCAGAAGAAAAATAGGGAGAAAGGTCGAGGAAAATATGAGGAACTTATAATTCCAATTGCAACTATATATATATATATATATATATATATATTTAAAAAATCCTTGAATTTCAATTCAAAATGTTGTTTTTCAAGGTCATAGTAAATGAAGAAAAGATAAGATTTCCATATAATTTAACATAGTACCACAGGGAAATTACTAAATCACACAGTATCATCAAAACTAAGATATTCTTCGCATGTGAACAAAATAAAAAGGAAGATGCATGCGTAGAACAACAATATATCTAAGGGCTAACCATTAATAGTTGTTGGGGTGGCAAGGTTTTCCAAGATTGGTGGTGTTGTACGTACGTACAACATCAAATCTGGGGTCACGTGCTTTCGTGTCATACCCAGGTCGAATAGCAACTTAAAAATTATAAATTCAAGATATTTAAGAATTGATATAGTTCTTCTGCCTAATTAACGAGGGAAGCGTCATGGGTAGTCAATGATTATGAAATATAATAATCAATTGTGCATTAACCATGGACTTCTGAAAACTAATATTTAATTACATTGTGACTCATTACGTGAAAGAGCAATATTATATACGAACAAAGGCGAAGGTGGCCATGGCCATGTGGAATTGTTTGCTTTATTTTTTATTTAGTGCACGAGCAGATCATTGTTCTGTGGCAGCCAAGCTAGCATTACATATATATATATATATATATATATATATATATATATATTATTAGGTTGTGCCAAAGCAACTTTAAGGTCCCAGTGGATATATGCTGGAGATATATTATTACTAGAGCCAAAAACTTATAATGGTTAGGTGTGGGACTGTGTGGGATATGATCGTAATCCAAAGAATAGGGATACGTTTTGGAGTAGTCATAATCTTTGAAAAATACTGCCTCTTGAGCATATCAACATTGCTTAATTATACCATTATTAATTACTTTGATTCATGCTTCCATTTATTGTTTGTCTCATCTTCGAACAGATTATTTATGATCTAAATTAAGTTCATTTATTGTAAATTTATGAATACATGGTCTAGGCGAAAAGAGAACAGCCCAGAAATGCCTAGATATATATTTTCCCTCGTCAGTGGAACTGGAACACATTATGAAATCTTATCCATGCTCAATATAATAACAAGCTCTAGTGTCTTTGGCGTCAACTTGATGTGGAAAATGAGCGTCAATATTAATTATCATCACCTGAAATTATTAAGAAAATTGGGAATGAATTAAGCTATGGTGGAGCTTAATTTGAGTGAAATTAAAGCCAGCACTGCGAATTAATTAAAGCAATGAAAAAGAATATATATACAGAAACTTTGAGAAGAGCTTTGAATGAAATTTAACAAATGTCTCACTCCCATATTCGCACCAAATTTGAGTTTCAGGGATGGATCTAAAGAGGGGTGCCAAGGTAGTTGTCCCTTTTGGATTTTTTAAATATCAATTTCTATATCTAATTTTATTTTATATTTTTAATTTAATTCTTTAATTTATAAGAATTTATCTCCTATTAAATTGTAAAAATTTATTTCATTTGATTTAAATCTTTAATTTGAAGACTTTTATTTTTTATAATTAAATCCTAGATAGTGAGCTTCATGACTTGAATATTTTAAATCATTCTATGTATGCTACATACTATAATATTATACAATACCAATGGGCATGTATAAGTATAAAATCGATTATATATATTATGTTTTTATTAAAAATTTTAATAAAAATAATTGAAATTAAGTTTTATTCTTTTGGAATGAGACTAAATTGTGTGGCTGATCATTGGCTAGCTAGCTATGAGCAGCCCAGGGTTGGGTTGGATCTGCGTCAGCGCCGAGTAATTCCTGAGTAGGATATTTTAGAATTGAGGCTGCGCAGCAAATCCTCCACAGCATTAATACTAATCCAATTATTTTTTTAATTAATTTGCTTTTAGCCTTTTTACTGTTTAATACTAGCTATTTTTTTAGTTCATGTCCCTGCGATTACTTTCATTATGTCAATTGAACCTCTAATCTTTATATGCCATGTATCAATTTACTTAGTTTAGCTTGAACTTCATTTGTTTTATATATGGTGGTTTAAGGTCTCTCATTTAACTTTTTGTAGTTTTGTCTTAAATTATAAGATATCACAAAATAGTTAAGTAGTAATTAAATAAATTTAAACGATATATTTTGAATCACATGCATGGAGTGAATAGGTTTTGATTAATAATCAATTAATTTACTTTATACAGGAACTGCGGAAATAGAATTTTACTGTTTTTTTCTTTATCATAAATGATTGAGTTTTGCATTAATTAATCAAATTGAATAGACACACATGTTCTATTAAGACAATCATTAATTAATCTTGTCTTAGAGCAAAATAATATTAGTAATCAAATTATGACAGTTTTATTCTTAAATTGAAAATTGAAATTGATAATAAAGTATTTATCGAAAGAGAGAACTCGAACAAAACCTAATGTCACATCACAATTAGTCTTGGTTTATTATTGTGATATTTCGACAGTCTAAAGATTACTTACTTAATTACCGTGAAATTGAACTAGCTTTATAATGAAAATGGAAGCTTTTTTATTAAAATTAAAAAAAAAAATTTAGTGCACATGGGTAAGGCTCATATAGAATAAGTGAGGTTACCACTTTCACCATTATTCGTGTGGATATATATTTTAATGGCAAAATACGCAAAGTAATCGATCATGTCCAACAACAAAAGTTTATAATGGACAAAGTTGGATCACATGGAAAAAGCATATAGAACGGGAATATGCATGACTGAGACAAAAAAAAAAAAAAAAAAAGGTCCTCAACTATATGTTACCAGTCAACAATGAGAAACGGATCAAAGATTCCTTTAAAACTTGAAAGTCGTAATATTTTTGAAATTTGACCAAAATAATTATTTATTTTTAATTTTAATTTTATTTTTTAAAAAAGACTATTCTAGGTTAAAGTTTAAAAAATGAATGACCATTTTAATATTTTTAATTTGTAGAGGACTAAAATGATATTAAGTTTAAAAATGAATAAAATTTGTAAAGAACTAAAATAAAATTAAATTTAAAAGTAAATGATAAAAATTATATTTCTCTCTTTCATGAAACGACAAGCTAAGCCTAATTAGACAAATATACGTGCACCACCTTGATTTTAATAATATGAATTGATCAGCATAATCTTTTGAAAGAAGCTTCTCATTTAACAATGTTGCAGCTGGAAAATCAAAGCTTATGAGCATTCCTTTCTATACTTCATTTTCATCCTTCTCCCCACCTTCTATTTGATAGTTTTTTTCTCCCTTCATATATATGGAAAATGGACCATTTAATTAAACTGAAGAAATTATGAGGGCAGACTTGGGGCTATTTGGTTGCTAAAATGATTAAAGAGAATGAAATTTAATGAAACAGAATCCTAATTTGTGCTATAATTATATATGTTTGTTGTGATATAAAAATGAATTGAAAGGTGTGTATCTAGTTATGACGTCTAAAAATATATTTATTGTTATTTTAATTACCAATAACTGAGAACATAATAAATAATTAAAAGATAGGAAGATATAGAAAAAGGACATGATGGCTATTTTCTCTTCTTTGACTATATTCCTATGAGTGAAAAGGATTAATTTTTTGTAACGAGAAAGGAATTTCTATGGTCACATATTTAGAAATAAGGATTTCCATAAAAACAAGAAATGGATTAACATTTCAACAACTAAGTATCTGAACCGAAATGAGAGACATTTACATTCCTCTTTTTCAACCCATTTCTAGTAGCTAAATATAATCTTAAAGAAAGTAAAAAGAGAACCAAAAATAGAGAAAGAAAGAAATTAAGAAAATGATGATTCGCCGAAAAGTAATGGCCTATATATGCAGGCATAGGGTATATAGCACATGGCTGGCCAATTACTGGGCTTAAAAAGAATAAAGTTAAGTAGTAACCACTCATTATGTGAGAAATTTTGTGAAAGCACAGCCATCAAAAGATGCCCATAAACAAAAGCTAATTAATTCTGCAAAAGGATCTTGGCAGTGCGTATATCCTAAGTTATCTCCAATGAAATTGATGCCAAATTGATAACGCATATAGTTTTTTTTAATTATATGCTTTACAATATAATTAATGTTTGGGACATGAAATGAGACAGCTATAATTAATCTTCAAGTGCCAAGAATATACAATATACGGTAATGGTGAAAAGCCTTTTAGGGCCACAATGTCCCAATAATTATTCACCTTCACTCTTAAACCGTGTCTCCATTTATTCTTTGTCTTACAATCTTTAACAAGTTAATTAGTATCTTGTTAATTACCAATTACAAGAATGTCCCAACTTAAATCATTCTTTTAATACCTGACACATCATATTAACTACCATATAAGAATGTTAGAACTAACTAAATTCTTTTCGACACAATATAAAGCAAACTCAAGAACATAGTTGACACAGAACAAAAAAGATTTGTTCCGCGCTGGCTAGAATTTTTTTGTTTAATTTATTGAAAATGACTGTTAAAATATTGTTATTAATTAGTGTGTATGCTTGATGATATCTTCATAACTTTCATCAAACTCTGTCGGTTCCCTGCTTAGTGGGACTGATCAAAATATATATAAGGGATCAACTTTTTCCTTTGACATTCTGTATTGCTAGATATAGGAATATCCGTAGGGTTTGTTCTGTATTCGTCGTTGTATAGTATATATGATCACTCCAGATTAATTAATGCAAACAAATTGACTAATTGGCGTAGCTAATTGAAAAGCAAGGAAATAAAGAAATGGTATATGGATTTTTCCAATGAATGTTAATGCATCCTCATCCATCTGCTAATTAAGTTGTCAAAAAATCTATTTATATTCTTATTAATTAAAACAATTTCATATTAAAATAAAAAACCTATACTTACATTTATTCCTTGTTAGTTCTAAGATTTTCGTTAGTCTGTAAACGTAGAATTCACGTGGGTTTCATGCATTAATAGACTAATTCTTAATTAGTTCAATTAATTAATGCCTATGAAACCCAAATGCTTCCTGAGGATTTGAGCTGAAAATTATACTGTGGGCCGACATGCGTTTGCAAGTAGGACCTGACTGAAGCTTCTTCCTCACTCACAAACCATGACGAAGACCATAAATAATTATACTTAACAAAATAATAGTAATTTATTTAGCAATAATCCATTTCCAGCGTGCTACAAACGGTTAGGTTTGTAGAGATATCATACGATTATCATCAATTATTTTAATACGAGGATTCACAACACAAAATAGATAATGCAATATAGCACTTAATCTTAACCCTTGTCACAGGCTAAATGCATAATCATAAGGCACCTCGTGTCCACTTTTAAGTGATTCCTAAATTCAAAATGGTAGTATGTACATTTCCTTTCTATACCGTATTGTTACTTTTCATTCTTTTCAACATTCTTTTCTTTTGGCTTCTTGATATCATTCGTCCGTTACGGATTTGGATTTCTTCTCATAAAGTTTTTATAGTAGAAAATCCTGTCAAGGAATCTGATTATCCAATTTATTTTAAAATTTTTTATTTTATTAAATACTATTTTTTAAAAAAAGTTTATGATAACATATAAGGATTTTTTAATATTTTTAATATTTTTTTATACAGAATGATATCTTATTGAAGAAAACATAAAATATTTCTAACAATTTATAGTCTATTCTTTATATCTTAAGTTTATTTTTTTTATATAGGATGATATTCTGATAAAAAGAAAAAATATGAACAAATTCTAACAATTTATTGTCTATTATTTACATCTTATCATTTATTTTTTATCAATAAAATATTATTATGTATAAAAATGATCTATAATATTCATAATTTTTTATGCATTATCATATTTTTTTTAAAATTAATTTTTATTTAAATAAACTTTTTAAAAATAATTTGGACAATCAAATTTCATCTAATGATCCAAATCTTTTATAAATTTTCTCATGTATAGCCTTTATGAGAGGGAATTCAAACCCCGTCCATTACAACTACTGTGAAGCATTTTTAGCTTCATGCATATATGTGTAGAAAACAGTGTCGACCGAGCCATGTTGGCTCATCAATTCATTATTATTTATAATTATAACATATATATATATATATATATATACACACACACACACACACACACTTTTGAAGAACGTGGAATATATTGTTGATCACCCTAGCTACATACATATAACATTAGCTAGGTTATCTCTTCACCGTCGGATAGACTTCAATTAAAGTATGGATTTATATTCATTCATTCCCACACAAGTGGGTATATACTATTCTAAATATAAGCGCATGAAGTACTGACGCTTTTTATATATGTGACCGCTGTCAAGGAGTATGTGGAAAGTGGAGAGCTTTGGTGTCCATTAATTCTAGTTATCGTAAGCTGAGTGGTCTAGATCTAAAGGCTATACATGTTGAAAGAGAGTGCTCGAAAGAGTACAGAACATGATGCTTCAGATTGAAAAGATTTAAAGACCAAGTTGGGTAGCTCACAACAACATTGAGCAATCACATAAGCATATAGCCAGGAAGAGTTATAGCCGCCCTAGCTGGTAATACTTACTTCTATATAAAAAGAGTGTTCTTCATTTGGGGCTTTCCAAAAAAATGATGTTCATTTCCACATTAAACAAAACAAACTCACTTCGATCGATCTATTAGATAAGCCTGGATGCTTATCTCTGTGTTTCTTGTGATTTATCAAGTCGCCAATGCTATCTGTCAGTACTTATTCTTCTTCTATTTGGATGGTACAGACTCATTCTAGCTAACCTCGCAACTTGGCATGCATACCTTTCGAGAACTATGCACAGTGAAAAGTAGGAGTAGATGAAAGAGTACTGGGTATAAACTATAGAGTGAAAAGAAGAGCTATAAAAGGAGTTGGCGGGAATCATTTCGCATTAACTAAATTCATTCTTATTGTGGTAATTACTTAAAGAGATTATGTATCAAAAGTTGGACAGAGAATAAAATTCTTTTTCTTCCTTTTCTGTTTTCTAACTCGTACAAATCAAAATCAAACAAAATATCTTTACTGTGAAAAGTCGCTTTGCCCTCCCTCCGTTCATTCTTCCTTCCATTTTTCTTCCTTATTTTTGCCTTTTCTATCGCTAGTGGCAGTGCAAGAACAATTTTGGAGATAAAATTCTAATGAAAAAGAACTTTAATTGGTTGTTACTTAGTCTTCTCATCCACTAGCAAAACTTTGGCAATTATTCTATTCCTTGAACTACATATCTCAATCAAAGAAAAGCACTTCTAAGACTAACATGGAATACAATTCACCATCATTAATATCTTATAATGATTCGTGGAAGTAGTGAGAATTAATCCTAGCGATGCGAAACAGTGTTTCTTAATTAATCCAATCAGTCATATGGAAGGAACACGTTTTCAAAGCTTATGAATTTTTCAAAGTCGAATTTAACGTCACTCATGATCTGAAGAGGCGAAGACAAATAAGGATCTGTATGATGAAAGCGAAATTAAAACATGTAATTGAATATGATCACAAATTAGGAGAATAAATAAATCAACAATCTGACCTGATGAAGACGACATTATTGATCTGAGTATTGGTTGAGTCTAATAAGTTCAACCCACAATGTCCAAGAGTGTTTCTCAGAGTGTTTTGACGCAGAGAGAGAATGACAAATTTAATGTATCTGAAAACTAGGGCTTCAGTGTGTTATTTATAAGATTTTATTTAATAATATAATTAATCAATATTATCCAGTAAAATCCTCCAGAATCTTTAAAACAATTTTAAATTTAATTAATCAATCAAAATTAAGCTCATAAAATCTCTCTCTGGATAACAATCTTAGATTAGTAATCTGACGGGATGATTACTAATACTCTTGGGCTGTGAGTTGGGTTTTTGCCCTGCGGGCTTGTGGATAATCGAACCCATCACCGATTATCCACACATATTAAAATAAAACTCAGTCAATTCTCAGTTTATAAATTATAACATTAATTGCCAAATTAAAATTAATAAGGTACTAATCTAATAAAATAATTAATGCTAATCCATATAATATTAAAAAATATTCTAACAATCTCCCACTTGGATAGCATTAATTACATTATTAGGTCAATAAACAAATACATAATTAGGCAATTAATATTCACATAAACACATGAATGTGTGTATATTTATAAACTATATAAAATTCAGAAATGAAACTACACACAAAGATCACTGAATCCGATAGGGAAACAAATGATATTAACATTGTCATAAATTAGTTTCAATATCTGAATAGAATGGAATACAAAATGACATTTGAAGCATCATATTACAATGCAAAAGTCCTTTTACGACTTAACTCTGAAATTTGGTGTTAAATTGCACCACAAAAGCCCTTTAAGGACTCAACTCATAAATTTGGTGTCAAATTGCACCACAAAAGCCCCTTAAGGACTCAACTCATACTCCCACTAGACTAAGGCTACATCAAAATTCAACAAGGCCTATATGAGTTATATAATTTGAATTATTCCTATGGGTAGGCATTGGTCAATAGATCCGTCATCATGCGCTCACTGCAAATGTGAACTATGCGAGTCTGAGATAACAAAAATTCAGAAATGAAATCATGGATCAAGGATATTAAATCCGATAAGGAAAGCATTGTTATAAATGCTAGCAAAATTTCAATTCTGAATTATATCTAAAATTTTGGCATAACCAAAACATTGAATCCAATAGGGAAACAAATGTTATAAGTGCCAAAATATGTCAAAGTGTTCCTTAAGAACACAACTCAGACTCTTACTAAAACAATACATCAAAATTTGAATATACCCAAGAGTCATATATTTCCAAAACTCTAATGAGTTTGTGTTGATAAACGGATCACCTAAAATGAGTATTAGATATACAAATCTTCTCTCCAACAAACAGGAATTGACTATCAAAATTTGACACAATTGAAATTCCTGTAACTTTGAGAGAAGCGTATAATAGAGTCATGTCACAACAAAATGGTCAAGACTGAAAATATACACATGACGGAAATTGATTTCCTTGACCATATTCCTTAAAAAGTGACCATCACAAAACTAGCGACATACTCTTCACTTATATATATATATATATATATATATATATATATATATATATATAAGACAGTTGTAAATGTCCATTTGACACTTCTCAACAAAACAACTCCTTCAAAAACATTGTATAGATGTAATCAGAAGTGGGTTCAAGATCATCATAACTGTCTCTGTAGCTTTCTAATGATCATGCCCAGAATTATTTAAATATATCTGCCAAACACACCAACATGAAAAAAAAATAATGTTCAAACATGTGCACACTTGAACCTATATATTAGGCCATTTATAATTGATTCACATGGAACTTTGTCTATCAAAGTTATCTTTTCATCATTTAAAACATAACGATTTAAACAACCTATCACCACTTTGCACAAGTGCACAAGGAGTGCTAGAATACATATCAAATTTCTTGAGCACTTGTTCAATATAAGTTGCTTGAGACAAACCAAGAATGCCACAAGATCTATTACGGTGAATCTAAATTCATTTTTTTAAAAAAAAAAAATTCACCTACATCTTTCATATCAAAATGGCATGACAAAATGTGTTTTGTCTCATTTAATAAGCACATTGAGTTACTAGCCAATAGGATGTCATCCATACACAGCACATCCTCATGCAAGTTTTCACCGTGATTACAGTGCCTACATAGCTAACTGTAATCGAACTTCCTTCCAATCCAAGGATGATTTATTATTCTTATTGCTTTTCTTGAGTCTATACATTTTCTTACCATAGGCATTGCCTTCACTTTCCTTTCCTTTTCAATTTCACATTTCCAGCCTTTCTAGTAGTTCATTAATTATGAGAATTTACCTTCTTTATTGATTCTTCCTCTTGGGTCATTTTAGACATCATATGATTAATAGACCACTCTAACTCTTGGGAATTATAAGTGGTTCTCAAGACCTCATATTCAGCAAAAAGTAATTAGGGAACTCTATAAACTAGGTTGCTCTCATCCAAGTCCACATCTAGGATTTCAGCTTGTTGTAACAGTTAACAAGCTTCATCATGTGCTCACACACTCATGACACTTCATTATAGTGAGTGTTATCTAGCAAAGAGAGATAATAGACCCTTTTAAGTCTTATCAAACTTCTTAAATTTCTTACTAACCACTTTGAGATATCAATTACGGTGTCCTTCTTAGGAATACGTTGTCTGATAGTTTTCACAATTGTATACTTAATCACAGACAGATAAATCTTATTTGACTCATACCATTGCTTATGGTAAGCCTTGTCAACAGCGCTAGACTCAGCGGTGAGATTCACTTGCTTAGATTCTCTCATACCTAAACTTTCCTTGGTGATCACTAGATACATATCAAAAACTTAATCCAATTATCGTAGTCTATTTTGTTCAGAGTTTTCACTATAAATAGTTGCAAGAACAGAGATGTTGAGGGAAAAACAAATAAGAAACATATAATTATATTCCAGACACATAATTATATATATAACAAAGTTTCCGTAATGAGACTCAGCTTCAGCAACTATGTAACAAAATACTCATCATATCTTGCTTAAGGGCTTGGACTATAATAAATCAAGAAAACTCATACATACCAGGGAAGCTCATTATCGAGAGAAACGACACAAAATGCACCCATAATTTTCATATCGATAGGATATGAGAAACCATAAATACATTAATCAGTAAATCGCCGCTAACAAGCCATAAACAAGCATTATTTACAAAATTATATTGATAATGTCACACCGATATGGCATGTCCATTATCAACATAATATTTACATACACTCTCTCTAGTAGACTTATCACAATATTCAGAATCATCCCTGATAATGGTAATTAAATTATGCAAAAAAGTGTTGGAAATTAAATGACAAATATAAAATTTATAAAAGACATATCACCATGATTGGGCCCATAATAGGCGAGCACATAATCAATAGGCGTATATGAACCAAAGTCATTACAATTTCCACGCGCAACATACTCCTTTTAACACATGTGCTTAAATTAGGAATAAAATATAATAATTAATGCAAAGAAATTAATTATAATTTATTTACACATAATCAGGGAGAGTGAACTGAACATATTGTTTCGTATTATGTCTAGTCTTTACATAAAATTTTTCATGTCAAAATTCTTATCCTAAGCTTGTTATAGCTTACACAATATTTTCCTAGATATTTCAAAATATTTATCTAACCTCAGTCTTTTCTAATTCGACCCTTCTTAGACCTTAAATGGGCTCAAGGAAGGTCATGGTGACAAAATTTTAAGATAAATGACCATAAGCCAAAAGAGATTGGTTATACAATATTATGGTGTGTTCTAAACTCAATTATATTGTCACACCATAGCTAACCCTTTTTACCCTTACATTACCATGAAGACCATTCAAAAAAAAAAAAAAGAAGGAAAATGAAGAAGAGAAACTAGAATATGCTAAATCATGTTACGAAGACGACATTAAAGAAAGGAAATTTAAAAAATTTCATAGTCCATCAAACCGTGGCTCTGATACCATTTGAAAGCGAAATTAAAACATGTAATTGAACATGATCACAAATTAGGAGAATAAATAAATCAACAATCTGACCTAATGAAGATGACATTATTGATCTGAGTATTGGTTGAGTCTAATAAGTTCAACCCACAATGCCCAAGAGTGTTTCTCAGAGTGTTTTGACGCAGAGAGAGAATGATAAATTTAATGTATCTGAAAACTAGGGCTTCAGTGTGTTATTTATAGGATTTTATTTAATAATATAATTAATCAATATTATCTAGTAAAATCCTCCAGAATCTTTAAAACAATTTTAAATTTAATTAATCAATCAAAATTAAGCCCATAAAATCTCTCTCTGGATAACAATCTTAGATTAGTAATCTGACGGGATGATTACTAATACTCTTGGGCTGTGAGTTGGGTTTTTGCCCTGCGGACTTGTGGATAATCGAACCCATCACTGATTATCCACACATATTAAAATAAAACTCAGTTCATTCTTAGTTTATAAATTATAACATTAATTGCCAAATTAAAATTAATAAGGTACTAATCTAATAAAATAATTAATGCTAATTCATATAATATTAAAAAATATTCTAACATATGAGAGATGCCACATTCAGAGGATATGTTTAGAAGACTCCGTCATCCAATCAAATAACAATTCTTGATAGTTGTTAGGTATTGTAAGAGATGATCATAATATACAGTGAATGTTGCAGCCATCACCATAGGGAATTTGGATCCTTTTCATTTTTCTCTATCAATTTCTCTATTTGATGGAAAGAAATAAAAAGGATCCAAATCTCACTATCAGCATTAAATTCTTAGTAAAATAGGATAAAAAATATATATTTAGAAAGGACGGCTTCTAAATTTTAATGAGTTTATGATTCAGGATTTAAATTAAAAAAATTTATAAATTGACAAGTGAAAATTTTAATTTTATGAATATGTATAGAGTCAAAGACAACGTAAAAGTTTGCTTCAACGAACTTTTTAACCAATCTATACGTTTTATAATCACTATGAAGTTGAAGAAAATTATATAATGGAACTAATTTCAGGTCACTTTTCCATGTTGAGAATTACAGACTACACTAAAAAGTTAACGAAAGTTTGATTAAGAAATTAGAGAATATATGGTTTTCTAATCATCTGAAATTTATATACGTAAAACCCCGCAAAAAATTGAATTTACCAACTCTTCTTCTTTCAGGGGATTAAGAAACTTTACCCTTTTAAACAGAATGAACGATGTTATAGTAAAATTAAACCTCATAGATGGAACGTAACTAGATATTTGGGATGCATAAAAATTGATTGAATGTGACAAATTATTTTCACAAAGATTAGAAGTGTGAATATTATCTAAATTCACATGGCATCAAATGTTGGACCAGTGACGAGAATGCTATGTAAGCATTATATGTAGACGAGCGTTGGATGGAAGTGGGCTCAGACTACCGGAACAGAGGCTGGGCCCCCAGTTGGACCTGAATCCTAATTGTTCAGACCATATTCATTACAGTAATAACGACGTAGATGGAAAAGTGCGAGGGGTACTAGTTGCGTCCTTAGTTGACTTGGAAATTCATCATAAGTACCTTAATACAGAACAGTGACAGGAACTTATGGTATGTAATAGAATCACATGAATAGTCCGCGTGATGCCTTCGGAGTTTCCCAGAAGGTGTGGAACTGAGAAATTGTTTATGACGATTGTGATATTCAACCATGTCATCCTCGTAATGATCTCGTCCATGAGGTCAGTGTCCTGGAAAATTAGTGCTGATGTGGCTGATAGTTGGGAAGACCTTGATGTTTCTGTAGTATCTCGTGGCGCTTTAAGGGTGGCTGTTGGATGGCATCTTTCACACGTGGGCAGTTGTTACTGGACATGGGAAGTTTTTAATTTTCTCCATCCTGTGGGTTGAAAATTTTATTTTAGTAATTTTTTTATTGAATTATAAACAAAAATAAAATAAATGTCATATTTTGTCAAATTATTTAGAAAGAACAAAATTTATGTATTATAAGTGTAGACTTTTTTATGCAGCATGTTATTGTATGATTGATTTTTCAAAAAGGTTGTTAGAGAATTATCCTCAAACAAAGAGGCCCATAGTGAGCAAAAAATCCCATAATACCTGAAACGGAACGCCATCAGCATTTAGGCGAGATATCAAATCATTTATTAGTTGCTTAACTATCAATGAAAGTGAAATGACATAAATACCATTTGACCTGGTTGTATCAGCAGGGAGAGGCCTCGTGTTTGGTCTGTGGTCAGGACACATTCCACACGCCCAGGGTGGGCCCTATATTTTTAGTCTTAAAGGCCCATTTTCATTCAACATGCTCTGTGATGTTGCCACGTCATCTTTCCAAACGATTATTTCTAGTCCAATGCTTACCACCCAACTTGGTTACTTAGACTATTAGAATAACATATCTTAATTAACGTGATAGTTAGAGATATTTAAAATTGGTTAAAATTGATTTTCCGTGATCAAATTAAATAGAGAAAAAAAAAAAATCAGCGTCAATTAAAGTTTAGTCTTAATCAATGTGAATATAAGCAGGCGCTTCAATATATAAAGTAAAACTTAATTTATGTGTTTGTCTAAATTTTTATTTAGATCACCTAATTTTTCTGTATGTCTCGTTGAATGCTTATTTAGACTTAAATTGTAAAGAAAATTATAGGATACACTAATTTTAAGTTTAAAGTGTGAAAAATATTTAAAAATAAGTAAATTGGGTAAAAATTAAATGAGCCCAAAAGTTAAGCTTAAATTATTCTGATTAATCATCTATTGGTTTAGTCTGATTCTATTTTACATTACAAAACCAAACTAATTGGTGCTTGTTGAATTGGCTGAAGTAATAAAAATCAATTGAACTAAAATACTAAAATAGTATTATGACCTTTTAATTTTATTTAATATTTTAAATTTAACCTTTTATACTTGAAATGCATTAAACTAGTCTTTTAAGTCTTGAATTTGTTTCCTAAACATTCTATATGAGAAGAATTATATATTTAAAGAACTATTTTAAAACGCTTTAAATATAAAAGGTTACTTAGAAACAATAAATTAATTTAAGGGATTGTAATAGTATTTTAACTTTTGTTCGTTTTTTTTCTATCTCTTGTAACTTATTCTCTCTCTCCTTTCTTCTTCATTATTATTTTTTTATTCTACCGTTGACAAGGAGATACTCTTTAATTCAAATCTTTAAATTTAAAAAAGATTACTTGAATTATAACATCATAAAAATGTCATAACAGTTAAAAAATTATCTTTTTTAACAAAAAGGAGGGTGAAAAAAAAATGATGTAGGATAAATGAGTCAAATATTATGTTAAAAAAATATTGTTGTCTCTTAGTTTTATTAATATTTTAAATTAGTCATTTAAATTTGAAATATATCAAAACAATCTCTTAATTTTCAAATTTGTTGTAAATTAATTTTATACATAGTGCTTAAACTTTAAACTCAAAACGAATTAAAAAATTTATAAATTATTTTAAAATACTTTAAATTTAAGAAATAAATAAAACTAATGTTCAAGTATATTATTTTAACCTATATATGATCTATCTTATCTAATAAAATCTACCTTAAGATGACAACATTGCACCTAAAACAAATTAAAAAAAAGAAAAGAAAAAGAAAGATGGAAGAATTACTTTATAATTCCTTGATTATAAAAATGAAAGGAGTTTCAATTAGGCATACAAAAGCGAAACATCATCATGAGATGAAATACGCAAAATTAGTTATCATCAAAATTAAAATTTGTCTTTTACCAAAAATTAAATTTGTGTTTTCCCCTCGTATATTGTAATTTGTATGTTGCAATGCACTAAATTTGATCATCGGTCATGTTTTTAGAAGTTGCATTAGAATTGGGCCTAAAAAAATCTGAGCCTATTTTTTAATTAGATTTTTATTTAAATTTTTAAGATTTATTGATTCAAGTAAACTTCTTAAAATTATTATGAAATTTATTTATTACAAAAAACTTAAGATAAATAATATAATTAATTATTATTATTACTTGTAAAATTATATGTAGATGCAAATGAATTGTTATATTGATATAAATTTTTTGGTTAAGAGATTTTAATTTTTATCTTGCTACTAAAATGTTATATTATACTAATATATTTTAAAATAATAAATTTATTTTTATTAAACAAATATTGATTCAAATATTTTAAATTGGGATTAAACTTTTAAAAAATTCAAGCTCAGCTCATTTTATACAATCAGCTCTATTCATTGATTTTTTTCATTCAAATTTTATTATTTTGAATAAAACTTACTAAATTAGGTAAGATTTTAAGTTTTAATTAGGTCTACGTGTCACCTATTCACTCATAAATCACTTCAAATTAAATTTAGTTCAAATACTGTATGTTGTTAATAGTTGGATTAAAATAATTAATAATAATTGAATATGGAACTCTACGTCACCTAATCCAAATTTCTTCAGATCAAGTTGAGGATTCAGATCAAAGGCTGATACCAGAGGATAACGTCCAAACCTTTTCATAACATCATCGTAAGAGAAATGATATTCTTCACCATCTCTACATTCTTTCATATTTCATATATTATTAATGAAATACAAATCAATAATAATAATAATAATAATAATGATTATATAAAGTAATACGAATTTAATAATGTAAAGACAAGTAAACACAACTCAATGAGGCTGAGCGTCTGAAGATTGACAGGGTCAACCTTATGTCTGAATTGCTTCATCTTGTATTTCCATTTTACGCCAAAGCAAGAGTGAGGTTGTTGCAGTAAAGAAAAAAAAAGAATAGCAATGAGGGGTCAATGAGACGGAAGATGTATGGGTGCCAGTGGAGAATTGGTCAGCAATTGGACTTCCCCTCCTCACCCTTTGAATTTGCAATTTGTATGACCAGAGACAAAGACTAGCCCCACTATACCAATTGAAATCCCCCCTCCCTTTTTCTCAGTCAAACTTCCCTGTTTTCCCACCCTTCCTCCCTTTAAATCTCCCCTTCCTTCCTAACCCTGCATTTCATCTCCTTCTCTTTCTCATACCACACAAACTCAATACATTCTCTCTTCTATGCAAATCCTTCCACTCTTTTTTTTCTTCCCATTCAACTAGTTCCCATTTCTGCCACACTTGTCACCATCCAAATCTCTAGACTCAATCCATATTTTTGTCCAATTTAATACCAACAAGGAGCTCTCTGTCTTTGTTTCCCACGTAAGACTCTTGTATTCTGTAATCTCTCATGCTATTTTGGCAGAACCAAACTTGAGGTAGCCACTGGGGTGAAGCCCTGAGGATTGACATACCATTAATCTGATCAGGACGACATGGGAGACTGGGGGGAAAGCAACCTTGTAAATGAGCTATTACAGGGTAGGGAGCTTGCAAGACACCTCCAAATGTGCATGAAGGTGCCTTCGACATCCCAAGAAACGCGTGAGATGTTGATCCAGAGCATCATTGCCACATTTGAAAAGGCACTTGCTCTGGTAAACTGGACTGGTGGATCGGTGAGAGTGGGTGAAGCTTCCAATTTCAAGCAGCCCACGGGTGTTATGCTGGAGTCACCACCTTTCAGTCCTCGCAGTGAAGACTCTGACAAGGATCTGCGAGACCACGACCAGAATGCATCCAGAAAGAGGTATATCTTTACACACCTCGCCCTCATACAACATATATTATATTGCTCTGTTTTTCTGACTTCAATTCTCACGTCGCAGAAACGCATTGGCAAGATGGACCAAACAGATCAGAGTTGGCCCAGGGATGGGAGTAGAATCGCTTCTCGACGATGGCTTCAGTTGGAGAAAATATGGCCAGAAAGACATTCTTGGAGCCAAATTCCCGAGGTACGTACGTAAACTTAGCTTTCATTTGGGGTATAATAATAAAAGTTCATTCATTATATCAGTAACTATAGCTCTGTTTTATTGGGACAAAAAAAACATTTTCAATAATTTTTTTTCTTTATATTATTAGAAAAATTTTCTAGTTTTTATAATATATAAAAAAATCGTCTCTCATAAAAAATCTGTCTCATGGCTTAAAGTATGGTTTGTGTGGAATACATATGCAGAGGCTACTACAGATGCACACATAGAAACGTGCAAGGATGCTTGGCCACAAAGCAAGTGCAGAGATGCGACGAAGACCCCACAATCATCGAAGTGACTTACAAAGGAAACCACACCTGCACAGTGGCCTCCAACGTTTCTGCTGCATCATCGCATCAGCAGCAATCACAGGAGCAACTTGCGAACCTGCGGGCAGGCCTGAGAGTGTTGACAGACAATCTAGATGCCTCAGACCAAGCCTCTTTTGCTTCGTTCCTATTGCCTTCTACTGCCCATTCTATGATACCCCAAGAACAAGAAGTCTTGTGTCCTATTATTGAAACCTTTAATTCTCCTCCCCAGTTGTCCCCTGCCACCTCTGCAACGACCCACTTTACAGTGTCTCCGGGAGGGATCAATGCCTTTGGTGGCCACCACAATTTGGCTTCTTCTACCTCTGACATGAACCACGTCGTCTCTGCACCGAACTCTCCCACCGTTGGCTTGGAGTTCCCATTTGATCAGTTCCGATTGGACGGCCACAACTTCACATTTGATAACTCACGATACTTCTAATTCTAATTATTCACACTCCAGAAAAATTATTTATGTGTATGTATACATGGGACGAGGGAGGTAATAAGCCAGCTAGTGTATTTGACAACATGGTTCTACTAAAGGAAGAGAAACAATAGACACTGTGTTGTACTTTGTTTTTTTTTTTTTTTTTTCAATTTCAATGTTTTGGCTACTTGTGCCATATGAATTTGCAATTCTCTGCCAGCTTGCTTGACGAAATTTCTGTTTTCTTATTTTTTTTATGCCCTTTTTTTTGGCTTTTACTTATTTTTGGCATTTGAAATAATACAGTTCAACTTTTGATTACAGAAGATACATTACTCATAAATTTCTTTTTTATTCTCACTCTCACCACAAACTACTCTTACATCAGTTTATTTATAAATAAAAAGTCAAATTCTAATTTGGATTAATTCAAGGATTACTCGTTCGTTGACTTAGCCTACATGTGGAAAACACCATCTAAGAATGTTACGTGGAGTTTGGTTCACGAAGATTCTTTTGACCAACAATGAAGGTTGACCGCAATAGGAACATTTGACAAAGTCATAGGAAACGTTCATGAAACACATGTTTTGAACACAAATGGGCCTCGTTATGGGCTCAAACATTAAGACTGCTACAATCACGACCATATGCGAGGCCCATTCCACTAAACACCCAGAGTCACTAAATTTACATTTCAATTTGATTCAGCAGAAAAACAAAATGCCATTAAAGACATTTACTTTTTTGAGTAACTTACACATTGTTATTTTGAGTTTTGCTAAAGTTTTACAATTTTTTTTTAAATACACAATTCACTTTAATCATAAATTATTTTTATTAAAATTCTCTCCATAAAAGGTGTGTAAGACAGTATTTTTATTTTCGTTAAATATAAATAAGTATTTAAGCTAATGGAATATATTTTAGTCAAAACATTAACATGGACTAAAGTGTAGTATGACTTATTGTTTTGGAGGAGGTCTATATATCTTTTAAAAATAGAGGAGAGATCCGTGTAATTTCAAAAAAAATTCAGAGAAATTTCATGTTATCTACTCTACATTTTCTTAAGCTAATGTGGATTTTAAATACATTTGTTTGAAATTATTTGTGCATATTAAAAATTTTTAAAATTTTTAACTTATAACCTAATTAAATCAAACTGTATAACATTGCATAAAGTGTAAGTTATGATGGCACTTTAGCTAGATACCACTAAAGATTAGGTCTACAACGTTAATTTGACAGTAGCCATATTTAGTTAATGAACATAAAAATTATAAAATAAATCCACTATTAGAAAATCAGTAGTAAAAATGAAAGATTTAGGGTATTCAATATAATTTGATATCTTTACTTTTTGATATTTTGACGTCAATTATATTTTTCTTAATCTTATTAGAAACAGATTAGAGCATCCTTCAAAAATGCTTGCAGTGTATTACAATAATGATATGAATCATCAGATTTTCATCGAACGGTCCAAATTTACAAAAAAAATTAAGATTTTATAATATTAAATTTAAACTGTTAAATTTTCATCTAACAGTTCAAATCAATATTGCAGTGAATTGGATCTCATCTCTATATAACCTTAGAAAAATGACAAAGCTTTGTGGACATAGGAGCGTAGATCCCCTCTAGTAATTGAAGGAGATTATTTTTTGCAATAAACCATGAGGGTTATTGGATCTAGATCCAATAGTCCTCAAATTTTGTATAAAATATATTTTTAAAAATCAAAAAATAATTATTTTTATAAATATATATATATATATTAATATTTAAAATTATTTTTGCATTCAGAATGATATCTAATTAAAAAATAATATACTCTAAAATATACAAAATAAACTGTAAAATATTAAAAATAATTTAGTCTTTATATTTTTTCAACTATATATCATTCCCTATAAAAAAAAATTAAATATGAATATATATTTATTTATTAAAATAATTGTTTTTTATTTTATACAAAATTTGAGGATCCAAAGGCATAGGGAGCATGGCTCACAGAAGAAGCCTTTGTCTCTAACCATCAATTCCTTGCTATCATATAAAAAAACATTGTGGGTCAAAATCAAAGACAAGCTGGCAAGTTACTAAACTCGTTGATTTGGGGTTAGCCAAGGACAAGTTTGGTTGCAAAATTAGGGACTAGTAGTCCAACATGTTGGTGTCTCTTGGGTCTTGACAGAAAGGAGGAAATTGTCAATTATGTCAATAAAAGTACCAAACAGGTATACAATTCAATTGGTATGTGACTTGCAATTGGCCCACTTGCTTCGAAGTGAAAATAATTGTCTGGTTTTGGTGTTTGGTTTTATTAATTTACCAAGACGGAAGGTGGGGAAGCACACAAATATTTGTTGTCATATCATGCCATCCTTTTTTTGTGCATTCCATATGATACACACTAGCCCCACCCCTCCGTGCATATTCCAAAACTAAACTACCAAATACAACAATAATTATACTTTTGCTGCTCACTAAATAATTAAGAAAAAGATAAGTGTTTGTGTTCTATTATTATTAAAAAAATAAAATATTTGCAAATTTTAATTGAAAATTTGATTGTAACAATATAAGTAATTGTATCTGAATCTAATTTAATGCCTTAAAACAGTAAATTGAATGAACAACGAGATTTTTGCCATTTTTGCAATACGGCACAGTATAATAGAGTATTGGGCTTCAATCTAGGAAATGGAATATTGGAATTAATTCATGCAGACCAAATTAAAACTTAAAAGTGGTCAATTACAGGAGTCACACTACCTTATACACTTCATGGCCGATTACACTTAAACTGTAGTTAACAGAAAAAGACAAATGATAGTAATTAATGGCTACTCACGTTGTCTATGTATTAGAAAAGTCACGTACAAGTACAACACAGTAAAAGAAAATCAAAAGAGAGAGTTGCAACAATCTGAAGTTAAGTCTGGACACTACTACCCCATATATATTTAGTAAACTTGGCAGAATGTTTGCTGGATTTGTTGAGCGAGTTCTTCCGCACTGAGTTGGCATTCAATTCCAATCTATTAAGAAAATCAAACTATTAGTGCAAGTAGCACTTCCAATCATAATAAATCAATCAAAAACAAAAATACTGAGCAATATGAAACAATATTTTTCATATATTGTTTTTTTCACAAATTGAGGACAATGCCTGCGAGATGCCATGCATCTCTTTGCTCTCCCAGACACTTAATTGAAAAATATACTGTCAGAACATCTCGGTACAGCTAGCATCTCATTTATTTTAATTTTACCCATTGCATTAAAGTACTGCATAGTTTGAGTACTAGGCAAGCCCCAAAAAGAAAAATAAGTTACCATTATTCTTATACTCGGGTAACTATATATAGTCCGCAGGAAAGTGCTGAACAGCTTGAGTATTATAACCAAGAAATAATAATAATAAAAAAATTACCATACTTTCGTTAACGATCAAGCCACTATTATGATGTGGTTATTTTAGTTTTCAAAAGATCTCTTTCTGAAAGTGCGAGCTATACTTCATCTGGTGTTCTTGAGGTAGTTGTAATTAAGTACTTGAAATCGAACCCGGTACCGAAGGGTTTAAGGAAGCGAGATTAAAGCATCACATATGATTAATTATGCAACAATAATTACGTTAAAGCATTTCCATAAACCAGAAACAATTTTTTCTTCAATTTCTAGTTTTGAGCTAGCAATCCTTATTGAAAGATTAATATACACATATTGTAACTAAAGGAGTAGCATTCATGCATATGTGATAAAGAGAGAAACAGGGTCACTTTTCTCATATACTGTATTTCTTTCCATGATTAACAATTGGTCATTTCTTTCCATGTCTTCACTCTCGCAACCACCTCACATAGCTTCATATAATATAATTAACTTAGTCATATCAAGTGCCTAGCACCTCTACAATTTTAGCCAAAAAATGTTAACAAAAAGCTAGCATCAGTCAAGAACTCAAAACTAACAGGAAAACATGAAATAGTTTGTATATAGGTACCTTAATAGTGAATGAGTTTAGCATGGTTTCATCAGAAGCGCTGATGCTGACACGGAGGATTTCGAGCGCTAGGTCTTCAAGTGCTGATATGATCTTCAAAACTTGCCCCGGAATTCGCGGAGACACAGTTTTCAAAAGAACGTGTGGCCCAGAAAACTTGACCTCCACATCGGCCATAGCAGACTTGGAATTGGCCACAAGCTCATTCATGTTATCGTTAATGGAGGAAGATACAGCAGAAGAGGTAGGAGACGGTTCGAGAGAGTTGGAGATGGTAGGTGAGAGGTAACCTTGCTGCAACCTGGGCTTGTAAGGGCTACCTGGTTGGGGAGTCCTGGGACTGATGGGCAAGCTTAGCCTAGGGCTCACAGGTGGTTTTCTAGGACTAAGTGCTGAAGGCCTTGGACTTGAGACTAGCCTAGGGCTTAGCACTTCACTGTATACTTTTCTTTGCTTCTTGGCTTCGAGGGACTGTAGAACCTGCTGCAACTCGTTAATGTAATCAACTACTCCTCCAATTATCGACGCTTGGTCTCCCTAATTAAGCCATATCCATTGTACAAGTCAATATAAAGTACTATTCATGAGTAATTAAGTCATAATTAGTAAGTGGTTTTTGAATATTGTTATAAGTCAGAACTTTTTGCATTATGGATGTAATATGGTATATAGTTCTAAAACCTTTATTATGACGATCTATGATAAAGCATGATAAGTGATTGTCTTTTATGACTTAGCACAGCATAATTGTTGGATGTTCCACAAATATCTACGTTTTCTTTTGAGGACAAAGAAACTTTACGCAACTATCGTTCTTTATCTTACTTAGCATCCGTATAAACAAAGTGAGACGAGTTGGTTTTTTGGATACAAAGGAAATTTAAGCATGCAAAAGTAAATGAGTATATGTACATAAAATCAAACAAGAGACTTACTCGTTTGACATAAAAGTTAGGCATAAGTGACCTCAATACCGACAAGTGCTCGTTCATTTGCTTTCTTCGGTTGCGCTCGACAGTAAGATGAGATATCCTTTGTTGGCCATCTGGGTTTGGTTCCTCCGACGAAGTGGTGGATGCGAGCTTCTGTCTCTTACTTTGAGGTGAAGCGTCTAACTCAGCTTCTTCAGACTCTTGTAGAGCACTTGAAGAGGTTGATTTTTGGGACACCAACCTTGACGTTTCCTCGTTCTCCTTCGTGCTAACAACAGCTTCGTCAATGGGAGGAAAGTCGGAGAAGTCCTCGAGGCTCTCCAAGATGGCGAAGAGGTCATCTCCACCAAATTCCTTGTCTTCAAGAATATTAGGAAAGCTGTCATCCATTTCAAGCTTTTAAGAAAAGGAGTACTGAGAGAGTATGGACTTTTTAGAGTGAGAAAAGGACTTGGATAGGAAGGAAAAGCAGGAAAAGCAGGGTGATGATGGAGGAGAGTAATTGTGAAGATCAAGGAAAGAACGGGGAAGATGATGATGTGATAGAGACTAAACGATAGCCATCAAATAACAGCTTCTGGTATATATATGTTGTTAGGTCTTATTGAAAATATGGGTTTGTAAACGGCTAGATGCAAGGGGATCTCACGGGAATCAGGTAGGCAGCGATGCACAGAATCCCAAGAAAGCTGAAGGCAGAGCAGAACAGATGCAGTATCAGACTACTACAACTGTACTAATAACTGAAAACAAAGAAATGAGAGCCGTTTGAGAGAGAGATGAAGGAGAGGGAAGTGAAGGGAGAAAGAGAAGAGTTTTATACATTTATATAGTGCTAGCTAGTAATGTTAAAGATATAGTGGGAAATAATATAATGGATGTTGTTAATGCAGCTCTACATATATTTAGTTTGTTATTTTGCTCCATACAGCCAGTACTGGAAGTCGAAGATAAAGGGTATGTGCATCTAACCAATGAGTGTGTGTTTTGTTAGGAACAATGAGAGAGGGAGCGAGAGAGAGAGAGAGAGAGAGGAGGTCAGGGATCATCGCACATCCACAAATGCCATTTCATAAATACCTCTGCTCTCCATTAATGTTTTTGGTCAATTATTTAAAATTTATATGAGATGAACAGCGAAACATTTAAAATTGAATGTACCTATAGGTGCTGACACGTGCTTTGTTTCTGTTTATTTTCATTGTTCAATATCGTTAGCACTTAGCAGCCTGATGATGGTTCTTGATTAATAACAGATATACACAAAAATAATCTTGTAATGTCAATTAAACTATGCATGTCCGAGACACTACAAAAAAAAAAAAGAACACTTACGCTGAAGTTTTAAGACATTTTTGCTCATGACGTAAAATATCAAAGCTAAGGATAATAACTTTTATAAGCAATTTGTTTTGTTGTGTGTATAAACGTTTTCAAGACACAAATCATTAAAAATAGGGATCAAAATATAAAAATATAATATGCAATAGTTAATTGCGGTGTCATAAAGAGTCTAGTCGAATAATGTGAAGGTTCATCAATATATTTAATTAAATGGGCATGTGTAGTTAAGAAGAACAAGGAGCTTGAAATATATAGGGGGGCAGAGATGGCAGTGGAACCATTTTAAAGAGAAGCAAGGTTACCTTCTTTATGGGGAAAAAGAACAAATGCCAGCATGAATGTGGTTGATTTTATGGGATAAACCGTTATTGCTGGAAAGCCAAAAGTGAAGAATGTTCTGAATGAAATCTCACTATACAATTACCCAGCCAGTGAAGGCACTTCGACATATATATTCTGGACTCTGTCGTCCATGTGTTGGCTGCTAGTTTCCTATTCATGAAGCCTGTACATATGTCTTTATATTCTGAGAAAAGTCCTCCAATCCACCCCTCCTTTTTTTTTTTTCACTCTTTTCCATCTTCCAAAATTGTATCAGATTATTTGTTAATTTGATTTTCTTATCAAGTTGAGACATGTGTTGGATGCAGCAAAACACGCATAAAAGAAATAAAGAACATGATTTAAAACATAGAATGCAGAATGTCTCTAAAGGGGCTTTTATATATAGAAAGCCTTAATAAAATTTCCAAAATTCAAATTAAATGAAAATAAGAAACCAGTAAAAAATTAAAAATAATTGCTTAGCCTAAAAGTCAAGGAATGAAAGATAAAAAATAATTTCTTAGCCTAAAAGCCAAGAAAAATGAAGTAAACGAAAATAAGAAACTAAAGTCAAGCGCCTCTGGATTTTCTTTTGGCTTTTTTGGCAAGGCTTTCCTATTTTCTTTTGGTAACCAGCCCACTTTATGAACTCTGCTCACCCCAAATACATACACACATAGATATTCAATTATAGAAAGAATCAACCCTGCCTTCCATAAAATTATAATAAATTTATTTTTAATTCAATTTCAAGTTGCTATATTATTTTCCCCCTTTATTTTGTACATGGTTAGCATACTTGATTAAAAAGTTTTATGAAAAATTCAACATTTAAAAAATTTAAACTTTTTTTTTGTTAAATATACTAATGGATCAAGGGATCTTCTTAAATTTTTAAAATTTTAATTTTTATACATAATTTTCTCTTAAATTTTTTATTTAATGCTTTAATTTATAAGTGTTCATCTTTTATATGGTAAGAATTTGCTTCTCTTCATTTAAATATTTAATCAAAAAACTTTCACTCCTCTCAAAATTAATTTCTAAATTTGTCAGTATATTGTGAGATTATTACAACAAACTTATATGGGAGATTGCAAACTCATATGGGAGATTGTAAAAGGGATGTAAAAGCTGAATCGCAATAGCAGCTTTAAGACTTAGCTCGATTAGATGGTGTGGATAGAAATTTGAGTAGGTCCTGGATATTAAAATGACGGTAAGAAATTGTCAATATCCCAGAAAAATGCTGAACTGCAGTTAGTATGATAAGCGAGTTATTATCTAACAATCTGCTAGAAATTGAGCAGGAATCCTAGGAGTATTGCTAAGATCTCAATTAGCATGATAAACGAATTACTATCTAACAATTAGGAAGATGAGATTACTACTGCTAGAGAGGACAAAGTGAAAAAAATAAGCGTGTTTATGGAATAGATGGAAGAAATAAATGAGGGAGGGTGGGAGGAGGACAAAGTTGCAGACAGTAGCGATGACGACTAGTAATGAGGCAAAACTGATCTGCAACTTGTTCACGTTTCTTTTTAGTTTCGTATTCGTATAATTAATAATTATTGTTACAAGTTAGGCTTTCAATGAGCAGGCACGGCATCTCCGTGTCTACGATGACATACACAATATGACACGATTCTCTCACTCTCTCCGTGAGTGACGAAGGAGGGGTCACTGTGGAATTGGGGTGGCTGGTATGAGTAAGTGACAAATAGGGGAGCAGTAATTGCAAGTTTCAGCATGGGAGTGCGTTTCATTTATGTCATTCAATCTTCAGTTTTTGGTTTTTTCACATTTACTTCTCTCCAAATGCGTCCATTTCTTTGGTATCATACATCAATTTTCACATTTACCACTCTCAACGACCAACCCTCCTTTTATTCTCTCTCTTGAACCAAACTGGGGTTTCAATTTAAGCCCATAGATCATTATTAAGGAACAGAATATTGCATGCTGCCACTGTATTTACTCGGTCTTGAATAGTGTGATGTGCATAATAATCACAGCATCTTAATTACTTTTTTAGACCATGTAATGTAAACTTCAGTGTGTACTTAGGAAGTCTCAAAGATTCAAACTGTGTTTCAGATTCTCATACGTGCATAACAATAAACGAGTATGGGGAACAGTACCTTTACCATAATTTCCACAACACCAAAAGCTGATGCTTAAACTAGGTTTTGGGTTACGGCCTTCTGTGGTTTGTGTCCTCTAGATACAGTTGACATTTAAATCTTCCATAGTCCAGCAGAGGTTGCCTGGTTTTTTCGTAGCTCTGTGCCAACGTAATGGGATAATTAGGTTTCCTAATTCTGCAATGTGAATACCATATCTATTACGTTGCAGTCTAGCAGACAAATTATGCTTGAAGCTAGTTAATCAGATATTTCGCCAAGAATGTCCGTAGGAAACAGAGCTAGCTAGCCAAAATACAGAAAACTAACATTTTATGGCACTTCATATTATAATATTATTACTCTACCTAAGCAGATAATATAGTTTAGGACAAACATTTTGCAATATGTAAAGTTCGTAAACACGTCTACAAGGTTGTAGACAAATGTAATCAAGGTTAAATCTAGGTTTGCTTGCAATATCTATTGGTTTCTATTTTGAGAAGAATTCAGGTAAGGTTGCCCGTAGAGCAACACACTAGGTTTCCGAGATTCAAAACCGACAATGGCAACAATATCTGAAAGCTACTAGCTACTACTGTAGGGCAGCTCACAATGCATTCTAATTTAGTTTCGTAAATCTATCCACGATTAGATTTGAATTTGAAAGTCTTAGACATGTCTACATAAGCTAGCTAGCATCTTTTCACGCATAACTAGTTAAATTCAAGCATATAACTGTCTCGATCATTTATAAGCCTGCGTGGGACAAAATTTAAAAACAGAAAAATGAAAAGAAATGAATAGTGTGGGTCCCCATATAAGAAAACTTCATTCATTTCCCAATCTGAATGCACATTGAATACCCACCCACGAAATGTATGAGCAAAACATTACTGCTCTTTTCACCTAAACCTGACATCTTTCTCTTTCTCTCTCACCCCCTATTTGTCCGTCGCCTCTTGCGCCGGTGAATGAAGAGATCTTTGGGGCTTCTTGGTAATTGTGTGTCCCACAGGCTTGATTCTCTGTTAGATTTCCATACCCCATCTTAGATGTCATGCCCCCATCCCCTTTCCTTGGGACCTATATTCGGTGCATTCATCCTTTCTATTTTGATTAAATTCCCTACATATGCTTGTCGGGAGATTAAGGAGGGTCCTCTTTTTTCCTTACTGAAAGAGTTTACACTTTAAGCAAACCATTTTGTAATAACGTTGAGTAAATGTATATTTTGTTTTTAAAAGTTACTTGAACTATTTGATTTTTGGGTCTTTGGAAAGACAAAATTCAGCATCTAATTTTTTGTTTTTAATTTACTAGTCATTAATTTATATCAGTCAAAAACAAGACAGATCTATATATTTAACCGATTAATGAATAATCAAACAAACTTTTCAAGATTAAATTATGTATTTTTTAGATTTGAGAGTTGAAGTTATTAAAACGTAAATCTTTCAAGTAAAAATAAAATTACAGTTCCTCTAATCTCTCTAGACTTAGCAGCGACAACATTGAACATTGGACATGCTGGTTTTAAGGCATTTCGGCAACGGAACTACCAAGATCAGTTAAGAAAACGTAGCCAGGGTAAACAGTAAGATAGGCACCCACATAAAATGTGTAACGCATGTATTGTTTTATATTGTCTCTCAAGCCTTTCATCAAACAGAAAGAGTGTGTGCCATTTCCCAGAAGTTTTGTAATTTGTTTAGTGAGTAAAGCTATTGTGACAAGGATGGTGGGCCTCTGTGTCTCAAAACAATGTGGAGCATGATTTTGACATCAAAACCAGCAGGCAAAAACGGCATAAATGTCGTGTGTTAGGGTGTAAAAGATGTACCTTCCGGCATAGTAGTTTTGATTTGAATGCCATTGCTGGCCACCTCCATGCAAAACCAAAATTTTTGAAAGCCTCTCTTTTGGTGATAGCGACAAGTGAGATATCAGCGGTACATGATGCTACCCGTTTTGCGCGTTTGGACAAAGGATTATCCCCACACTTAGCCGCGAGAATGTTTCAAACATATGGGGACTTTCACTATTTCTCTTTCTCTTTCATTGTTTCTTATAAATCATATGACCTTTTTCTGGGCGTTTCTCTTTCAAATAATTAACGAGTTGGTTTGGTATACTTGACTCTATCGTTTTGTATATTATAATATTTCAAATATCATATTTCGATTATAATATCTAGTGTGATATTATGTGATAATAGAATAGTATTTAAAATAATACCCCGATATCACATTGTAGGCAAAAAAAAAATTATTTGATGAAAGCAAAATTATTCGGTCATCTTACATCCCAGTAAAAAGTTTTTATGATACTTAAATCTACTAAAATTTGTTCTTTTATAAATAAAAAGCATTTAAAATGTAATACATAAATTTTTTAAAATCATATTATTATTTTATTTTTTATTATATGAATGAAGAGAGAAAAAGTTACACAAATTTTTTAATTCTTTGAAATTATATTTTTGTTCATAAAGAATGGAAACTTGTATAAATTTATAAGAGGTAATTTATTTAAACTTAAAAGAGTATACCTAAAAATTTAGAAAATAAATAATATTTTTTAACATGTGTAATTAAAATTTACGCCACTATTTGGATATAATCATTTATATGTATAAAAATTCCTATGCCATGCACGTAGTTGTTCAGAATATTCAGAGTCGTCTGCATCAGTTCGTTGGCACTCGGCAGCAGGCTCGAAATCTTGCTATCTAGCATCATCAATTCCAGGGAAAGTTATTTTAGAGAAATCTCTGTTTATTTTGATCCTTATAATTATAGCTTATGTTAACTCTTTTTAGTGCTATTATCAAACCAAAAAAAATAAAATTAGTATGTTATATTATTGAGATGTAAACTGCCATAAATTATTATATAAGACATATTTATCATGAATAGCATAATATCTTATCCCGTGGTATCTTGTAACATGCAAGATGTTATGATATTTGACATCACAATAAACCAAACAAGTTTTTATTAATTAATTTTGCTGTTAGGCTGACGGATCAATGTCCAAGATACCAATTCCCCTTTGTTTTTTTTAAAAGGTATATCCCAAATTTTAACAGAATCATTTTCGTGAACAAAGTAGTCATTACATCATTACTTTAGCCGATTAGCTAACTAATGCTGTATGACGTGAGAAATAAGAAATGCCTCATCAGCGAAGGGGTGATAAGCATGCTACTTGCGAACTCACGAAAACTATGGGAGGCGTGGGACCCAACCCTTAACTCTTAAAAGGAATCTTTAGCTTGTGGACGTCACATAGATCAAGAGCCTAACGATTTTGGTTGGTTTATTCTCTCAAGCTTATTACCAGAATAGCGCAACATGTTTCCTAAACACAAATTGAAAGTGTAATTGTCAGAGAAAAGTCAAAAGAGGTAAAGCCCCAAAACAAAGAATATATATATACTTGTTACTGTTAATTGAACAAAGGTAATTGTAATCCCCGTATGTTAAATTTCACAACTATGCCATATGGTACGAAGATTTTCCTGTTCATCGCGGGGCAACCAGAGTGACTCCTGATATCTGCCCCAACTCCCAACAACAACTGTCACAGCGTAATTGAATTCCAAGTTGTGTCCGTAACAAAAAGCTTCAGACTATGACAGTTACATTAGAAAAACATGGGTTGGTTGCTATCTGAAATGAATACAGTATTAGAGACACAAAAAGCAGCTTTCACTGTAAATAGCTCTAACCAGCGAGATAAGCTAAAACTGAGGAAACAATATGCAGAGATCCAGTGATGACAATAATAGCCCTTTCATCCCCCATAATTCTTCTGAGAGTCCTATCTGTGGTTCTCAAACAACTCTTTAAAGAACGCTCAGTAGCCAATATAGTTCTACCATCATGCAAATCCTTCACATTAGTTACTGTCAGATCCTTCAACATTTCTCTGTATTCAGCCATTCCATCATGAACAATTCCAACACCAAGTTCCTCAGAAGCTTGAATCCAAGAGTTTTTCAACGAAGCAGCTGACGTTGTTCGAGTTTCACCTCCAGCAATAGCAGCTTCTGTCAATACAACAGTCTCTACGTGTTTCCCTGAACAAAATGCAGTAGCTACATTTAGAATTGTCCAGATTGCATAATGGTATCATAATCTAAACACAATTTACATTTAAGGTTAAAATATATAGGTCAACAATGGTAACCAACTAATCAGCAATTCTGAATCAATACCCATTGAGAATAACATATCTTAAAACCTGTAGAATACTAGCTAAGCCATTTTGACCAAAAAGGGGGAAAATCAAAATAGTGACATTGAAGACATGCACAATCGAGATTTTGCTGTATGCAAGCAAACCAACTGCTTAATATTTGATGCCCTCAACCTGTCGTCTTCCAAATGGTCAGTATAGTAATATGTAAAGGATCAAATTTCACTTTTGATATTCTCCAACTTGATAATGAGGTTACTTTAACATAAAAGAAACAATATCAACAGATTTACCTGAGAGAATCTCTTTGGCAAAACCTACATGGTCTTTGTCACTTGCCATAGCAACAACAAAACCCAATCGAGCCTCTGGATATGCCATCCTTATTGTGTTCATCAGTTCTTTGGCAGATTCTTTGGTATGGGCTACAGCAATATGCAAAAAAAGAAACTAATGTAAACTTCTATTCTTATGATAAGAGGAACGAGCACAGAAAATCTTTATTTCCAGCCACAATACCCTCCATAAATCGGAAAAAAAAAAAAATGATTTCTTCAATTATAGTCTACCAGGACCAAATAAAGTATTATAGTTCAATTCTGTCTGTAATTACTATATTATAGAAAATTTCTAGGATTCAACTATTATAGTTTTTTACTAAGTTTAAATAACCACTTAATCTCATGGTAATTCATCAAGAGCACAGGCCAATAGCGAAGTCACAGAAACCAACCTCCATCAAGCAGTATTGTTGCTTCAGCAAGTCCTAACACCCCAGCTTCTTTGGATGTTAGGAATTGACTCCTTCCAAGGAGGCATGTATGCTCCAAACCAGCCCTAATAGATTCATCAGAAATTCTCCATCCTGATCATCCAAGAAACAATTAAAAAGTGAGGTAGACATACTTTATATGAAAAAGCTAATATAACACAATCAAAGAAATTAATTCAATGTGTCAAGACGAATTGACAGTAACGAGAAAGAATGGATCAAGAAAAGTTGCTACCTGAAAAACATAATTGAAAGTAGTCAAAAGAACTTGATGCAATGTCTTGACAAGACATAAGAAACATTGAGTTCTATAGCACACAAGGGTATTTTAGCAAAGGTTGGGCAAGATGAAGAGCTTTTATCTGTCCACACTTCATAGAAACCCTAAGTAGATGTAAAACCACACATCTAAACCTCAAGAAATGTTTGAACTAGAGTAGATATCTATACAATTCAAATAGCTAAGAAAATAAAAGGAAAGGCACAATTTGAAGTTAAGGTCGACCAGAACATAGAGAAGTCTTACGTAAATTACGAAGACAGAGTGCCACACAGGTAGCAGTTGCTGCATTCTGTAGCTGATGACTTCCAAGCATGCGTAGCTTCACATCTAGTAATTCACAGCACTGCATGAATAGATATAAATTGTTCATAATTCTTTCAAATGATCAACAATAGCAAACTAGACAGGGAAGAAACCAATTAAAAAAGAGCACGCAAAGATGAGATAACATGAAGTGCAAAGCAGCATTTCACACAATGGGGGCAAGAACTATTAGGACCACACACAGAGGAAAACATGAAATAATATTTCAAAATTAAGAGTTCTTAATGAGGTCATTCTTTTTCCAACTCCATTACCGAAGTCAAATACTATCATATCCATTTTGACAACTATTCGCAATAAAAGCTGCTTGCTGAACCATTTTCAGTGTACGCCATTATTAGACACTGAATGGTTATCTTTGAAGTGTATTAATAAATTTTTAAAAAAGCACAAACATGCCTATATGATGCATCTGAAGTATTCAGTGGCCACAGCCCATTGGTAGTCAAAAATAGAAGCATACCACGTCCAAAGGTTGGCCTACTGCATTATGTAAATAAACAATGAAAGCTCAACAAGACAAGTTCATACCAGCTGCAAGTCTTCTTCAACTTTTATTGCTATATCACAAGATTGGCAAGGTCTGCCATCGAGCATGCCAACACTTCTTATGGTACATCTGTTTCCAGCATCAGATGCTGATACTACTGGAGAATCCATGGATGCTGCTTTATCGCGTATAATGCGCTCAATATGAGGGAGAAATGGCCCACCCAATATCAACTGAAACATACTTGTTTAGTCAATGAAAGTGATGGAGAACCAACTGAGTCCATTAAATTAATAGTATTTTAGAGTACAAGTATACTATTAGATATTTTCTCTTTCTTCTTTTCCTTATTTTAATTAATGAAAGTTCAAAACATATGTTCTCAGTACTAAAAAAGATAAAGCAATAGAAGGTATGTCAACTTTAATCCAGAAGAGAGCAGAAAGTGGTTGTCTTGCCTCAGAATTACAACATGTGTCACTTAGCTTACACCCTAATCTGTATCAGAAAATGTCACTTTAGCCCCACTATCAACCCTCATTTGTTGGACTGTTATAAGTCATAAAATGCTAGAGTTATATATGCAAAAAATATGACAGTTCTTGACTATTGAGGTCGCATGCAGGGATGCTCTCTGCTAATTTACATACTTATGCTGATTTTGATCAAGCATCAAGTTTAAGATAATTAATTTGACTAATGACCAGATACAGAACCAGAAATAACATTCTTCTTAAATGCTTGGACATTAGGGTGAGAGAACCCCTTCTAGACACAGAGAGAGGCCAGGGGAGACTAAAGAGCGTGGAAAACAGTGATGCCTTCCTGAGTTCCTGTTGCAATTTGAACATGAAGAGTGACAATAAAAAGAACAGATAGTGGCAATGTTGCTAAAATTGTATCTTATCATATGCTGAAGAATTAGGATTGTATCATATATTGCGTAGCATGCTCAGAAATTTTTGGTACCACATGTACATGCACTCTAAATCTGGATCACATCTTGTCAGGTTTAGTATTTCACTTTAATAGGCAAAGGAGATCTAAAGAGAGAAACACATAACTGGACGGCCTTGTTTTATGATTCCTGACTTAGCCACTGCAATAGTTTCCAAAGAACCCCCAAGAGCAGCCAAATGTTCCTTGCCTACAGTGGTTATGACTGATGCAGCAAGTCCAAAGCTCGATATAATATTTGTTGCATCACGTGCACCCCCCAACCCAGCCTATCAAGAAATAAATAGAGGTGATTATTACTATTACTTTGGCTATCTTATATTTTTTTGGTTATTGTAAATAAAAATTCAAAATATTCATAATGTAAGAATGTTTTGGGGGAATAAACAAAATTAGAAGAATTTCCCAGTAAGGGTTTTAGTAAAGTTGTTGAACAAAAGATATCAAGTGTAAGTAAATGTAACCTCAATAACTGCAATATCGACTTTCTCTTCAGCAAATAGGATGAATGCCATGGCAGTGAAAACCTAAAACACCTCCATCATTGAGTACAGTTAGTCAGTTACTTTACAAATGTGGATTTATATATAAAGGATGGCACATCAATAGCTTCAGTCAAGAACAGAGATAACAGACAAGCCTAAGGACAATATCCACCCAGCTTATAATAGACTGTTACAATGGTTTAAGCGAAAATTAAAATCATGAACTCAAAACCCAACATCTAATTGTAACAATGCTCACCAATAACAATAAAGCAATGACACAATACTGGAAATGAAAATGATCAAATAAATTGAATATGCTTACTTCCAAGCTATCAACCGATCACTCAAATTCTCATCAACAGGTAGAAGAATAAATAAAATCATAAGTTAGCGTCCTAAATTCTTAATCAAATTTAAATTTTAAAACAATAAAACTACCTCAAAATGACTTAAGCAACCATTTTCCTCATTCATTGCTTGGTCAAGATTCTGCTTAATCCTATGAAAAAGACTATTCAATGTTTTTGCTGAGACAGGATCACCAGATCTTCCAAGTAAAATGCGCTCCCTTATAGTCTGGATATGTGGACTGCTTGAGAAAAATAAAGCCTGTCGTCAATGATATATAAGTTGTAATGAAGCCATAGTTGAAGTTGAAAGTACAAACACCTGCAGATAAGAAAATCCTCTGAAAATATGGAGACTTTACCTTGTGTAACAACCAACAGAATAGCCTTCTGCCCTCAGTATATTAGAAATGAATGCAGCCGTTGATCCCTTTCCCTTAGTCCCAGCAATATGAACGGCCTACAATTGCAGCAAGTCGAGCAATTCATAAATCAGTCAATTGAACGGGATTGAAAAAATGAATGGAACCCAATAAAAAAAATGTTCTTTTTAATTTCAAATGTTCATGATTTTCAGTAATAATGCATTCGATAGCTGCGATGCCCACTTCAGCCTCGTTTGATTGCTGAGCTGAATCTGAGAATTAATTTCAACTTTATGCCCTTTGCAAATAGTATACGATAAAGAACACTTTCCTCTCACCAGTGCAAAATTGTAAATCACCCAACATTTAACATTAGAAAAAGATACGTGAAGAACAGTTGAACCTTGAACTTGGACTGAGGATTACCGAAACGATCCATTAGCCTTCTCATTCTACCAAGATCGAAACCTTCGCGCGAATCGGTACCTGCCCCTCTGGGCACACCCGACCTCTCGTAGTTCTTCAGAGAGTCAATATATTCCAACAAGTCTCTCATTTCTGGATCCTCAGCGTGATAACACATTATTTGTTCGGATCCCATGGGGAATCTTCTGCGTACGGAGGAAAACAAAAAGTTTCGACCTCGCAAAAGCGCGGTTCTTAAAGAAGGGAGCGAGAGCATTATCAGCTTCGCAGAGGGCTACTAAAATCTAAAAGTAACTTAGCAATAGCACTTGCACTAGTTAGCCCTGTCTCCGTAAAGAGCTTGCGAAAGGACTTCACTTTCCTTCTCCTTCGCGCCTTCGCCGCGAAGCTCCTCCTCACTGGCAAAAACTACAAACACAAGCGATGAGATTTTTCGTTTTTTTTGGATAGAAATTTTTTGTTTAACTGATGTCACGAATTGCTGATAAAATGATTTTAAAACTAATTTACGGAAATTTTTTATTTGGAAAGGGTTTTCCCATATGCAAAATAAAATTAGTACTACATATTGAGAAAATACAAAATAATAAATTAATTATATGAAATAAATTATCTAATGTACAATTTAAAAAATAATCATTTTAATCCTGCATATTTTACTTCAGTGTCTATTTGTTCTTTCATAAATTTTTAATATTAAAATCATTTTTAAAATTTAATATTAATAAAAAAATTTTAAAAAAGATTAAAATTAATTTTAAAAAATTATTTTGATACCCTAAATTTGAAAAATAAAATTAATAATAAAATAAAAATAAAGGATCAAAATATTATTTTTTTAATATAATATAAAATGAGAATTAACAAGCACCTTACTGGTTTTATTCTTCACGTACTTGATTAACCAAGGAAGCTACTGTCTTTCGTGGAGTCCTTTGGCCGAGGGAGAATTTCGCGTCTATCATTTTTGTGCGCCTCATAATTGCATCAGAATTAGATAGATAAATTTGGCTTAAAAAAATAAAGTTTAAATTAAAAATATCTAATTAAAAATATTAATATATAAAAAAGGTTGAATTTATAGTTGATTCAAGTTTAAAAAATTTGAATAAATATTTTTTAATAAATAAAAAATTATTATTTAAAAAATTAGTATAACGTGACAATTTAATAAAAAATAAAATTTAATACTTTTTATTTAAAAAATTTATATTAATACACTAACTTATTTATATTTATAACTTTTTTATATATAATTTTATATGTAATAATAATTATTTATATTATTTATTTTAAATTTTAAGTAATAAATTAATTTAATTATTTTTAAAAAAATTTGATTGGCTTGGCCAAAAAAAAGAAGATAAATATTTGAATAAAAAATTCAATTAAAATACAAATTTAAATATTTTTTAAATTTAAATTTAAATTTAATTTTTAAAAATTTGAAAGAATGATTAGGTCTAAAATATAGTCATGTTGTATATAGAAAAGCTCTATGTTTCTCGTCACCTACCAATGACGGCTTGACCTACAAGTTAACATTTGTGAGATATTAGTAGGTCAAACAAATTTTAATGTTATTATATTTTAAAATTCTAAGCTGGTCGCAACCAACTTATTTAAATAAAAAGAATGATCTTTGAAATATATGTTTGATATTCAATTTTTTGTGGCTAAGTTTCGTGGATTAATTTAGCACCTTCAATGGATACACATTCTGCAACTATGGAAGATATATAGATAAATAAACTGAAGTAGGCACACCATTGCGACAAGATGAATTAAGCTTGTAGGTTTTGATCGGAGAAAATTTTGGCTATATTTGAGGCCAAAATACATAAATTTAACTGATATTATTAAATAAAATGTGTAAAACTATTAATTTAAAATAAATTTTATAATTTTTTAAGTGTATGGGGCCAGAATTATTTTTTAGTGCTTCAAATATTTTATACTATAAAATCAAACGGTTCAATATCAACACAATTTTTGTCTTCTACCTTTAGGATATAACAATAAAAGTTTGAGAAAAATACTATTTTGATCTTAAGATCACTTTGCTTATCCAAAGATGGAAATGATTAAAATGGTTATTTAAATATGAAATTCTTCTAAAAATATAGATCCTCTAGAGATCAATTTAATCCTTTATAAATACTAAATCTATTCACTTTTTAATCTTTTAAGGATCATTTTGATACATTTCATCTTTGGAGGATAAATTAATATTTTAACAAAAAATGAGGGCCTAAACTTATGTTTTTCTCATAAAATTTTTGAAAATTCAAGAAATAGTCACAAAAGATGAGCCAATTTTTGAACTTGGTATGAGTGGGTTAACTGTTTTTTGCAGTTGCTTTTGCTTTTGATTTTGGTTTTTGAAAATGGACTTAACCTATATGATAAATGTATATACGGTACCTTATATTTTTATTATATTGTTATATAATTAGAATATAATAAGTGTTGAATTAACGAATAATAATGTATAATTTAATTTTAAAATAAAATAGTTATATGTAGTAATTATATATGTGTCATGATATTATTGAACAATTAAATACTTACCATATTATAATTAAAAAACAATATAGTAAAGATATAAAAAATTTTATATAAGATTTTTTTTTAATTTGGTTACATATAAAAATTTTTTACATTTCTTGCTTTGATTTGTATTAATGTGATTTGGTATCTTAGAAGGACCCTTTTTTCTTTTGCCCCCTTAAAGTGTAAGTAATTATGAAACCATGATAAAATATTATTATAATTTATACAAATGAAATCTTCCACCAAAAGGTGGCTGTAGTTTAGTGGTAAGAATTCCACGTTGTGGCCGTGGAGACCTGGGCTCGAATCCCAGCAGCCACAAGTTTTTCATAATATGGTATTTCCCTTTTTTATTTAAAAAAAAAAATGATTCTGTTTATGTCACTCAACCCAGAGACTTCCATTAAATTAATCTTATTCTATGTTCTGGATTTATCTGTTGACTTCGACTACGAGTAGACCTTGAACATCATTCTTCAACATTGAAAACCTTTATATCCATAAAATGTAGCTTACATTTTAATTAATATGTAATATTGTTTTTTTTTTTGGTCCGTTTCAATCTATATTATGTTCTCATAATGAAAACTGAAACTTGTTTGTTTCTTGTGAATTAGCCTTCATCTTCTTTTACCTTATTCTTATTTCTGCTGATAGTCTGCTGTTAACCATTAGGAGATTTTAAAACTAATAAAAAAATGTATGCGTCAGATAAATAAGAACGACCATGGTATAAATAGTCAGGTTTGCACATTTCTAAACCCACATTCCAAATGAAATGATCATGTACCATTCAGCATAAACATAAGAATGTTCAAAAATAAAGGCAAGTGTTATTTTTTGTCCTTTAAAAAAAGCTATCATTTTTTGTAAACAAAATAATCAAACATTTTTTAAAATACATTAAATTTTATTTACTAAGAAAATGGAAAGAAATATAAGATGTTATTAATATGAGATTTTTGTGAACATGGTTTTTCGATGGAGATGTAATAGTTACCATAGACTGATAATTTTAATGACTTTGTACTCTTCATATGAAGAAAGGCTTGAATATTTTACAGATTCCGCGGACCTATTTGTTTTCTTATTCTTAAAATTAAATCATGTTTTCTATTTGAATCACATATTAAATTATTTTTTCAATTTAATCCATTTTTAATTTTATTTCTAAAGTTTGAAAACTTTTAATTGAATTCTAGTAATTTAAACTTTTTAATATAATCTTAATATTTTTGTTCTTATACTAGTAAATTCTATTAATGTGACTGAATATGTATTAATTTAATAATTAAGTTAACTCAATGAAATGCCTGCATTATATATATAAATATAAATACAAATATACATATATATATATATATATATATATATATACACACACACTCTTTATTAGCAAAGTTAAATACGACACTAACAACTATTGGACGGAAGACTAAAATGATAAATGTAACCTCAATTATACAACCATTTTTTCTTTAAAAACCGCACTAGAAAACTTTCTGGAAAACACTTTTGTACGTGAACATGCAACAACACACCCCTGTCAAGATCTTAAAAGAATATATGAACGTCCTCCTTCAATTTTTGGCACCGACTATCTAAATAAATTCCAGAGCGAGTTTCTTTCAAGAGCAGTCAATTAATTATTAAAAAAATTGAAAAAGAAAAAGAAGAACTGTCGCTCGAAACAGCATTGAATCTTGATAACGTTCTGAGAATTATACGACTAAGAGCACCCAAGCAACACTCGTAACATTTTTAGGTGTTATTCACGACGTGAGAAATTAAATTTCTCAAAGTGTTGAAAAACATAAGAAATGTTTTGGATAATATAAAAAATTTCACCTAAGTCAAACTAGATATTTTATTCAGCAATTGCTTTTGGGAGAACCCAAGGCGTAACAAAATTTCCGCTGCCCATTAGCAGCAAAGTTACAAGAAAGCTTAAGAACTAAAACTAGGGGTCGAAATTTCCTTCTTCTTTTTTTTTTTGGGCCCGAAGGGATTGAAAATTTTGGGTAATTTTTCTGTTCAAGAGAAGAATATCTACCATGATTGAAAACGGAGAGCCGTGACTTCCGCAAAAACTCAACCAAAGTCAGGAAGAATGGTTGCCTCAGGAGAAAAATTCCAAAGATGCAAAACTTTCAAGGAATCTGATCACATATTTATCAAGATGTTGTGGAATGGCGATGTAGAACAAACTTTACAACTTCATAAAACGAAACCACAATTCCAACGGAGGGCCCTGCCCGACCAACTCGTGGACCAACACCTGTAAAGAGTCCCTTCAAGCCTCCATCTCTGAAAAAATAACATTAAATATCAAGTGCGCGGACAGCAGATCAAAAATCAATTGTCAATCCAAAGAATGTTCCGAGCTAAACCACGTGGCGCAAGGAAAACAACATTAATTACAAAATCATATCAAATCAGAAAATGCAACTAACACAATGTTTTTACACAGTTCTATGTTTGGCAGTGACACATACTATATTATAGAGGATAATGCAAATTTCTCCATTCATCTTTGGATCATCCATGAGCAAACGCCCCTTCAAGCTTTGAAAACGAAAAATACCCTTTAACCTATCACCCTTCGAGATTTAGATTCTTCTATACAGTTGCACGTTAACACCCTTGATTGAGATGTCATTGCAGACTGTTTCAGTTGTCACATAGCACAGGTTCTGAATCGTTTACAATTCAAGTTTCACACCCCAAAAGTTTCTGTTGGCTTGAGAATCACCAGAGAATTTTAGATTGAAGGGTTTTCGACGGTTGGAGTAATTTAGGGTGTGAAATTTTGAGGTTTCATTGCATACCAATGGAAGCATGCCACATGACAAATAAAGTCTGAAGTGGCATCTCAATGAACAGGATTAACAGAAACTTGAGGGGTGATAGTTCAAGAGGGTCTTCTCTAGTTTCGTAAGTTGAAGAAAGTGTTTGCAAATGACTCAATTTTTGCATTGTTCCCTCTATGAACCAAGTTTCCAACATAGAGAAGCATATATTACTAGCAAACATAAAAAAGGTTAAACAAAACAGTAAAAATAGAAATTGATATATTTAATTAGAATTTCTTTGAATTATCATATATAACTCTATCAGAAAATTTTCCATAAAATCTATTAATTATGATGGGTATAAACTAAATGAAATTTTTTTTTTTTTTTTGTTCGGCAGAATTTCATTGAAACAATATTACTATTCAATATGCATTCATTGGTACTATCAATCTACATGAATGCTAAATACAAACGTCATATGAAGTTATAAACAACGAATAATACAGCACATTATTTGAATGCTCAATCCACATTTAAAGTGCAATGAGATATTAATATAGAACAATCAGAGAGAGAAGGGAAAAGGTGGGGAAGAGGGGGAAAATTGAGAGAGAATGAGGAAGAGAAGACCGGTTTATCCTAAGTAACTAAATTACAAATAATATCACTGTTTATCTCTATTAACTAAATTACAAATAAATAATAAAATGTCTCTTATTCCGTTCTGCATTAGATACTTTAGCTGATTGGCTCAACAGTCAACACTTCATTTGGTGATGCTAATAATTGATAGAATATAGTGATACTAAATATAAGGTGAGTGCTAATTGCTCATCCTGCATAGCTTGTTAATTCAAAGCAATCAAGACTATGATGCATCAAATAAGTATTAATCCCTACAGTTCATGTAATCTTCCAATGCTATGCAACCTTAAACTAAACTAAGAAGGCACGTAGCATGTAATATCTATCAGCATACAGAGAATGTTAATTGGCAGTTATACCTCCAAACCTCCATTAGTGTCTGCCTTGTAGTCATTTTCAATGCCCTGGCTGGATCCCTCTGGATAGTTTTTTGGGATAAAAGATTAAAAACATTAGAATAGGACCTAGCACTTATTACAATACATATAAAGTAGAAATCTTAATGCAAATTCAACAGTAATTTATAAAGTATGGTGTTTAAACCTAAAAGAATTATGGAAAATTGCAATATATTCTGAGACAAAATATTTCCAGCTTAGGGGAAAATATGATTGTTTATAATTAACTTAGCAGGTAATTAAGTCAAACATACCTCTATCTGCCTTCGTGTTTTAGCAACATCTAGCGGACATGTAGCACCAGCTGCAAGGCTTCCTGCAACAAAACCAGCTGAAAAATTTGCACCAAGGACACCCATTGCATTGGCTTCGTCACCTCCAACCAGATTAAATAGTTTTCTTCTAATCTGTAAAGCAAAAAGAAAAAAATTGACATGAGTGAATTGAGAACATTGTTGATGAACACAATTAGTTATATCTCGAGATAAAGGAATGAATCTCACTGGTTCAAGAGTTGACCAGCAGATGGCAGAGAAGGGTACATCACGGGCAAGTTGAGAACCCATGCCAGTCCACAAGACACGATAACCTTGCACTTCAATTAGATAAAGTGATTCAAGTTATTCAGCCAAAATTACATGATATAACAAATATCAGTTGTACTTGCTTTACACATTTTGTCTTGCATGCTATTGTCATTTTAATAAAGTTTTCAAAATGGGGGGCACCAAAATTGGTTATTAAAAGAATTATTGAGACTGATAAATAAAAGTTACAAAATCAAACATGACAAGTATAAATAATTCACAAATAAAACCGATAACTCCAAATTCTTCATCAGCATTTGAAGGAAACTCATGACTTGTCAAACTTATTAGGTTTAAGTTACCAGCTCATTCCCAGTGTTAACTCCAACTCTATAATTGGGTTTATATTTATGTTACGCTATACTCCACACACCATCTTGTTCTTGAACAGAAATTTAACTAACCATATAACTGTTATCTAGATTGGCCAACTCTACCAATTTGCAAATCTATGTCAGTAAGCAGTGAAACTATGCACTTACAGCTGTTCTGTAGACTACTGGTGCTCTTCACATGTGAGACAACACCCAGTAGAGTCTGGAATACTCCAGGAGGCTTTCTACCAATTTGAGTCTCTTTAAATGCCTACAACAGAAATAAAGACATGAAAACACAACATTTTTCCAATAACGTATTAGAATCCATACAACTTGTGAAATGGGAAATGCAGCTGAAAAGTACTGAAGTTATGTTAACAAGAATTTGCTAATAACCAGTTCAAGTCCAGAATGCTTGTGGAATGAAAAATATGGCTAAAAAAACACTAGTTCACAAAGTCCACAAGGATTCCCATGGGATAAATTATATGAAGCAGCAAGGAGACCACTAGAACTACAAGTAATCAAATTCCACTACAAATGCATAAAAAGGTCGAGGCATCCCAGAAGAAAAATCACTATCCAGCCAGTTAAAGACAAGTCTCGTCCAATGACAACATAGACCAGACACTTGCGAAATAATTACAATAAAAACAAACCATGCAGACAACAGGAGCAATCAGTAAGCCAAAAACTGCCTCAAACAGAATTGAGTCATTGACAAACAGAAAATCTGCTTGTTGACCCCCTTCCTTTAATGCACAAAAGGACAGATCATGACAGCAACTTGTATGTGCCAAATCCTCAAGGTCCTTAAAGAAAACAAGTGCCACAATTCAGAAAGGTGAACTCTAACAGCCACCACTTTCAAACTCATTATGCCAATCATCCCATAAATAAGGTAAATAACGTAGTATTTTTTACAATATCTACAATACCTGCATGCGAGTTCTAGCTAGCTCAATAGGATAACAAGTGGCACAAGCTAGAGAGCGAGCCAGTGATCCAGCCACTATAGGTACATATGGAGTTGTGGACGGAACATTTTTGGCAGTAAATTCCTCCAACCAGTTTCGGAATATGTCATAGCAAGGAAGGTAAATACCTACCTGATTAAAGCATTAAAAACAAAATGAAATATAATCAATTGATTACAGTGTTTAGTGTGTTCCACATATAAAATCAGTGCTTTACAAGAACAATTGCATAGTGAACCTACAGTTGGTACTGCAAGTGCCAGGGCAGCATTTGTGCCTCTCCATAGCCTAGAAAATCCTTCCTGAAAAACCAGTCTTGGATTAATAAAAACATAACAGATAAGTGAAAAGGCAAATACATCGTTATGACTGCTTGAAGACTTACTCAATACCCCAAAGCATTAACTTAGATTCCAACACAACTTCCTTACTATATAATAAAACACGATATGCATAGCCACAAACCTGTTGTACAATTTTGTAGAGCACATCCAGTGTTCCTTTGTACCGAAAACACTCAGGAGGACAAATTGATACTGTGCCATGGATTCCTGCCCGGGTACATGATGGTGAACATCTTAAATCAGCAAACAGCTGAGACACAAAAAAGGAAACATCACATTAATTGCTACTGCTAAGATGGCAAGAGGGGAAATGGAGGATAATGACGAATCCCATGTCACTTAGCAAACATAGAATCCAAATGACAGACAGTTACAAACAAATAAAGCAATAAAGAAGATAAAGAGATATTTAATTAGCATTTAGGAAACTAAAATGGTGTCAAAACAATGCACAACAATGTCAGTTAATCATCATATCTCCTACAATGCTGCATTAATGTAGGTGCCTGATACAACAACTGTATACTGCAAAGATGAGAATAAGGGCGTTGGAGAACAACTATGTAGACAAATTAAAAACGAAAAAAAGATTCTGTTATGAATGTTTTCAAGCGGGTGTAAGAGCAATGTAATATTTCAACATACCATATTAGGTCCAAAATGAGCCATGCGACTGGTCATATTACTAAGTGGATGAGAATAATTGACCCCTGCGGCCTGTGCTTGCAACCTTGTCTGCCAAATGTAGACAGCATATTAGAATACTCCAGCTATCAAGAACTTATCTAAACCCACAAAATTGAAATTTGAAAAAAAATATTAATAAGGAAATTAGGAATGACACATTTTGAAGTTAAAAGTATAAACATGACTTATATCTGAAAAGGTATCCAGGCAGTACTCCCTCCTGCCCTCCCGTCATTCCTGTATTCACAGTAACATGAAGAAAAGAAAGAAAAAAAAAAAAAGGCCTAATGCCACGCCACCTAACTCTCAATATTCGCTGCTCCCTATGCTATGATAGATGTTTATGAACAAATTTATAAGATCATAACAATGAATACAACCAACAAAACCAGAAATCCACATCCCTGGCACACATATATCACTGATCAAATATTAATAACGATCCCCTCCTTAAATTGCCATTCATACCAACAGCTCAGAGCATCACAGTAAAATTTATATGACTTAGATTATGTATCCATGCATTTCAAACCTCTATACGGTCTCAGAGAGGGAATAGATCATAAAATTTAATAAATAAATAAACATATTACTTATTCAATACAATACCTGAGATTAGGAGACAATCATTACAATCCTGAGTTTACATTTAAAAACTCAAGATATAACAAAGTCTTCCATTCCTCAGTCACACATGTCTAGAATTAACAAATAACATAATCGGAATTCCAATCGAAGACTCTTATTGCGCTAATAACAAAACAAATCTCGAATTGGTTGGTTGCCCTCTTCTTCCCATACTTCCTCAGCAAACAATCAGAACACAACCGAAATGCATAAAATCCAAAACAAGTAGTGATATTTTCACCTTAGCAACATCAAGAGGATTAACAATGATAGCGGAGAGAAAGGCAGCGCCAGCGGCAGAGAAAGCTCGCTCTCCAACTCCCAATTTACCATCAGCAGATATTTGGTTCATACGAGAAGAGCTTTCCTCGCCATCTCTTCCGACACCCGTGCCCGTGCATCCCAACAGCAAGGAGCCTTGCCCATCTATTCCAGCCACCAATGCTTGCCCAGAAGCCATCCATTGATTTTGGATTCGCTCTGAATCCACCATACTCTTCCTTTTGTGCTTATTGTTCTCCCACGACTGGATGAAGCGCCGAAGAAAATGAAAAAAATAAAATCCCTCTCCGTTATTGGAAGGCAAGGAAAAAATAGAAGGAATATACGCCAATTTTCTTGGAGAAGAGGAAGGGAAAAAGTTTGGCAGAAAAAAGAGAGGGAGAGACGTGGGTGCTTACGTAATCAGCGCCACGTTTGTTGACAAGTGAGAAACGTCCTTTTCGGCGGTAAAAACCTAGAATTCGCCTCCGCAAATGGAAGTAAGTCAAAGTCCCTGTGCCGTATGGCTGAGACTTGAGAAGAAGAAGAAGAAGAAGAAGAAGAAGCAGAACGAGTGCTGCTGCTTGGACCAACGAACCAAGCACCGTATGATTCAGCAGTGAAAGCGAGGGGTTGTACTTAAAACCAAATCCGCAGTTGTAGGGTAATTACGGAAGGCAAACAGGGCCTCAAAATAGCTGCGTTAAAAAAAGGCTCGCCTCCGTAGGCCTTCTAGGGCTTTCCATTGTACGAGTAAGTGAGACAAGGCGCGACTTACGGAGGATAGATTAGTAATTTTCGTTCTTTTGCCTTAAATTAAAACCAAATCCCTAACAAAATTACAACACTTGAATTTTGCTCATATGTTAAGAATTATTAATAATAATTTATCTTCGTGAATTAATTTTATTAATTAAAATTTATTTATTATATGTTATAAATAATTCTTAATCCGTGTTTTAAAAGCACTTACTAGCAAAATTCAAGACATTTTATGGTTTTCTAAATTTGTGGCACTGTTTGAATTGAAATATATTTCAGCTTATCTCTTTTTAAATGACATTAACTATACCGTAATTAAAATATATTTTGATCAATAAACACAGTTAATATAAACGATGTTAATAACAAAAATTTTTGGCATAAAAATAATACTTTGAAGATAAAAATATAATAAGAAATAGATAAAGGGCAAAATAAAAAACTGAACAAATTATTTTCTGCCTTTCAAAAAACAACCCATTTATTAGTAAAATGAATTGATTTTGAAGATTAAAGCAGGGAAAATAATTAATATGGACTAAGAAGCTAAGTTAATTATTTTAAAGAATTTTATATTTTTAATTTATTGAAAAAGGTTAAAGTGTCTAAAATATAACTTCTACTATTTGAAATTCTCTAAACGAAAGACCTATTAATCATTTTTACAATATCACTTTTAAGTTTTTTAGTGATTTTTATTTTATTATGACAAATTTATAACTTTCTCTTTAATTTAAAAAATGCATCAGAGATTATAATCTTTTAATTAAAATTTAATTATAAAATTAATATAGAAATTTGAAAAATATAACATAATATTTCTGTAATCCTTAAAACATCATGATGCAGTTGAAATTAATGGTGAATGATCACATAATTTTAACTAATAAATTTTACTTAATTAGACATTAATATTTTCATTACATCTAAAATTCGAAAGCTGTGTTTAGTGTCTTTTTAAGTCTGTGCATCATTTTGTAAGTAAATAAAATTAAGATATATCACCCCGAAATCCAGATTTCTTTGATGGCAATAATTAAACCAACTACACTAATAACCTCCTAACAAATCACGTTTAGTTTTAAACAAGATTTTGCAATGAAATTAAATTGAAATAACTTTAATACAATTAATTTTAGAAATTCATCCTTGCACATCACATTCTAGGAAACGACCACGTGGAAATAAAAGGTTGCTCCGTATCAGCATGCTTCACGCCCACTTGTTGGATACGTGTCGTGTGCTGCAACCACGATTCCAGTACCTAACGAAATCCCGCCCATCGTCGTGTTTGTGAAAGCAGACTTGTAATAAAATGGATAAAAAAATTAATATGCCATCCAATAAATTGTATTTTAAAAACAAATTCGAGAGCTTTCTCTACCATTAATTTTTTTTTCTTGTTTACTTGACACAATTTTCGTAAACATAAATAAATATAAACATTAATGGAGAACTATCTTCTCATTTGGATGCATCATGCATGTTAATTGAAAACCTGTTTGAAAGATGTAATATCTAAAAAGTAATTATAAGCAGCTAACAAATGATTAATCAGTAAATATTAATTTTATAAATAATTATTCAATAATTTTACCTTTTAGACAGATATTGAAATCTTCGACAAAAAAAGAAAGATATTGAAATCACATTGTCTTTTGTATTTGTTAACATATTTTTAATGTTATATTATGTTTATGGATAGGCTTACAACAATATAAAGGAGTCGTCATGTTAAAAATTGGTAGTTTGAGTCACGTTGAAGAATATTATCATTTGGAATATTTCATAAATATATGAATTTTCTTTAAGATTAAACAAAATCTTATAAGATATAATTTAGGAACAGAAGTTAAGAATAAGAGAAGATAAAAGAAGTAGTGATTGTTGTATATCGTAACAAAAAGATATATTTGGTATTTATAAGAAAAAAAAAACTAGCTATTAAAAACTAGATGTTATAAACTAATCGTTAAAAATTAATGTTATATAAGATCTCACCCTCCCAAATAATATGAAACTTCTTTTGAAATACTCATACTCATATTTTTCAATAATTCCTCACATATTTCAAAAGAATCATTTAAAAAAAAAAACTTTGGTTATAAAGAAATTTCTGGGTTAAATACACGAGTGTAATACTTTTGAATTAAATGTCTTTTTAACTATGAACCAAACGTAAATTGATAAGATGTAACTCACAAAGTTATGGTAAAGTTTAAAACTACTATGAATAATAAATTATTGTATGCAAGTTATAGATCTTATTAGTCATAATACACACCCCCACAATTTTTGTTATTATAACAGTTTTACATTTTAATCAACCATATACGCGTCTGATAGTTTATGAGTGCTCTATAACATTAAAATTGAAATCAAAACAAAAATAAATACAGTATCACATTGTCAAGTCTACTTATTACATGGTGTATGATTCTTGGAGAAATGATAATAGATTTGTTGATCAAATGCAATAAGGAGCTATTTTGAACTTAAAAATCCCCCTTAAGTTTAAAAACTTCTTATGGCGGGTGGGCTGAAGGATTTTGTCTATTAGGAGTAATTTGGTAGGAAGGGGAATTGAAGTTGACATTATGTGCACTTTTTGCAGCAAGGTAGACGACATATCGTATGCTCTTGCTAGATATATTAAAGTTAAGGATATATTTGGTTGATAAATTATGTCTTCATTCTTATTTCTTAAAAAATTTGTTTTTTTTATATAAAAGAGAGTTATTTCTTTAACTAAAATTATGGAATGAGATTAATTTTTTGAGAATAAAAATATAGTTGACAAAAATGTCTCTATTTATAATAATTTTTAAACAAAAATACCTATGTGATACATCAAAACCTTAATTTATTATTAAATTATTATTATTAGTATTATTTCATTATTAATTTATTAATATATATTATTATATTATTATATTATTATATTGATTATTAAAATTATTATATTATTAATTGAATATATATTAATATATAATTATATTATTAATTAATAATTCAAAGAGATATCTATCTTTTTTTTTTGTCTTATGATAAGAGATAATATAATAAAATATACACACTACCTAATTAATTTTTATGTATAATCAATTAACTAAATGAAATAAAAAAAGACATGATCATTTTTATTTTTTTTTAATTAAACAATATTTTAATATTTTTATTTTCACTCTCACTCCTATTTTTATTTTTATTTCTATTTTTATTATATCAATTATAATAATCAAATGAGCCTCAAAGATCTTTCGAGAAGTTAGGACCAAAACCTGTCTCCCTCTCTTGATATATTTCAGGAGTTTCTTTGAGATGTTATCAACCACTTGTCAAAATCCATGGTGGAAGAACTCAGCGTTATAGCCTAGAAGTTATGGGGCAGAGTAATCATTTTATACGGAAGTAGAAGTCGATGCTGCAGGGCGATTGGTTCAGGATGCGTTGGGTTTTCTAAGAGAATGAGACACGCCCAGGAGACGAAGAAGAAAACTACCCAAGGTACTCCATCTGCTTCGGAGTTGACTGTGGATGAAACTCCATAAGATAATCAACTTTGGGTGTGTCACATGGATGCTGCAATCTTCGAGGAACATAGAGCTTCAAGTACTATTTTTCAAGCCCTAAACGGTGAGCTCATCAAAGCCTAATCTGGAATCCACCATGGCATAATTCAACCAGCTACTATAGATTCTATAGCTCTTCAAAAAGCCATTGAGTGGGTCTGATCCAACTTACACCCTAAGGTTATCATCTACTCAGACTCTTTACATGTTATCAATGCTATCCAGTCAACACAACAAGACAACTCTGATTCCAGTTTAATCATCGATGATTGCAAATCTATAATTTCTTCTGAGCCTGATATTTTTTACTCATAGATTCATAGCCAAGTTAATGTGGCAGCTTATAAACTTGCCAGGGCCTCCATACACTATGTCGGTCTTCATGTTTAGGATGTACTTCCTACTTTATCTTAATGGAATGAAGTTTCTACTTTTCAGAAAAAATAAACCCCAAGTTAAATGAGGTGAACCACCTAACTTTTAAAGTAGCACATATACCTCATGATTCAACTAATCTTATTAAATAAGCTTATATATAAACATAGTGCATTAAGCAAGTTCTTTTTATGGTTTTAAGTTAAAAAAGATTAAATGGATCAGGCTGTAATTATTTTGATAATTTTATTTTCTTATTTTAATTGTTTATCAAAAATAAAAATACATATAAATAAAATGTCAAAATGTTACATTGATTTTGGTGAATAAAATATTAAAAATAAATTTAGAATAAGATATGTAGCACTTCTCTTACGCTTCCTTTCCAGTTTCCATCCAATTTTTTATTTGGGAGAATTACATTACATTTTAGCAGGTGTCAATGATTTGGGATCTGCTTCAATCCATTTTTATCTCTTTTTAATTTGTGTATATCAAATAAAAGAAAGAACGCATCCGTATACACCATTTTTTACCCACTCTCCTTATTCTTCTTATCAAATAGCGCACTAACCAATTGAAAATATAAATTTCGATACACTACTGAAATACTTCAAAAATCAAATCAAGACTTTAAAAAACGCAACATTAATTAGTTAAGCGAAGACTCACACATAATTTATACTTTCATTGTAGTTATGGTCAAACAATATGTGAATTCAAAAGAATGCTGCCACGATACATGAAGAAGACCACTGTAATTATTTTCATATTATTCCTAGTGCGTACTAAATTACTTCACTTGTTTTGACTTTTTATTAAAGTTTCATTTTTTTTTAATTGAAAATTATACAACAAAATGACGTTTTTTACTGTTTCCTTGATCAAAACAGTTATATATATATATATATATATATATATAAATCCCCCCTATGTGAACTTTATTGATATTTTAAATAGAAATTTTCAAAAATTTAGATACAATTTTTAACTTTAACTAATCGTTTTTCACCATACTTTAAACTATTATTATAACTCCACCCATAGTCATTTGGGCCCCAATAAAATTATCTCGCAAAGAGATTTGATTATAACAAAAATTCACAAAAGAAGTTAATTAAAGCATGCCTACTTTTCCTCAACATAAATAGAGCTTTTTACTGTTTTCGAAAATTTGGGCGAGCTTAATTAGAATTAGTTAGTTGTGGTTGTTAATCTCATAAAACCAAATAACTATATTATGTTTAACAACAATTTGTGTCTGCTTCTTAATTCTAAAGTTTTTTTTGCGAATCAATTTCGACTTGATTAAAATTGTTATCCCAAAAGATCACAAGAAAGGGGTGGGGGCAAATTGTGATATATCCTAATGATTGTTCGTTAAAAATAACTTCTTAAAAAATATTTTCAATCAAAGGTGAATGTGTCTGATTGAAACAGAGTGACAACTAGTTAGTTCTAGAGGCCTTTAATTCAATAGAAACTGAATCAAACCAATATTCCTTCCTGTTATACATATTAGCGGGTGACTGAAAGGATTTCGACGACTATCTAAATTTGGTTAATTAACGTTATCAATATACAACAGAACCGGCTTATAGTTCATCCATTGGAAACTGAATGAAACAAAATACGGTTTATACGTAAAGAATTAACAGCTCAAAAACGATGCGCATTGCGGGAGCAAGGATTGGTAGTTAATGTGGAAGTCATCTCCAGCTACAACCCATTGAACCAACTGAAACCAAAACAGCTAAATTAAGTACTTCTGCTACGACTGGATATGGTGTGGTTTGACCTTCGAAATCCGACAAAGATGAACACGTCTTTAAGGCATCCCTTATTGCTTCCTTGTTCTTGTTCTCCTTTATTATCCTCTCTGGGATTCATATTTCTTTTCCTTACTAGTTGCTGCAACAATTACTGAGAATAGTTGATCTCGAACAGAAAGCATGTCGATAGAAGAGAATAATGGCACGACAGTGTACAAAAGAACTTGCATGATTCTACCGCCTCAGGTGAGTTCCAGGAGCATATGGGTAGGCCACTTCGGGGATTTCGTCAAAAGTTCTTTGCCAACTTTGCAGATGCAAATGTGTCTCATTTATTTTGGGACTCTCTTCTTCCACACCTTTCTGGGCCATTTAAGAATCCCCAGATTCACTTCCATGATCATTGTAAGTCCTCCTTTTATTGTCACCCTCTTTTTTTCACAATGCTAAGAAGGGTTAAAGTTAAACCTTTCCGCTTTAGAATTTTTGGAGGGTCTTACCAAAAAATTTTAGCTATCCATAACCAAATCCTTTTTCATTGTCAATTTCTTAGTTGTTGCCTTATTAACAGGTCATGTGAATGACAAATGCAGATGGGCCTAATCTTGGGTAGTACTTTCGGCAAAACCGGGGCTGAGAAGATTGTATTCCCCTTTGATTCACAAGAAACCCTGGGATTGATCTCGGTGTTTGGTTACATTCTGTTCCTCTTCTACATTGGAGTCAAAACGGATTTAAGTATGGTTCATCGAACGGGAAGGAAGGCCATGAACCTCGGAGCTGTAGCCATTTTGGCTCCATTCCTGTGTGGTATGCTTGTTCAGCATTACGTCTCATCAAAATACTTGAACCCAAGACAGCGTGCAAAACTTCCTTTCATCATTGGGATATTTTCTATATCCCCTTTTCCAGTCATTTCCTCTGTGTTGAGCGATCTAAAGATCTTGAATTCGGAATTGGGACGGTTGGGGCTGTCCTCAGCAATAGTGAGCGAGACGTTGAGTATATTCTTGGCATCCATGGTAGCCTTCTGTAACAACATGATATATATTGGTAAATTGAGAGCATTGACGGATATGGCAGTGGTAGTGGTGTTCGTTCTCTTCCTTGTCTTCGTCTTTCGCCCTGCCATGCTTTGGATTATAAAACAGACACCGGAGGGTTGTCCTGTTAATGATCACTATGTTTATTGCATATTTATAGTAGCTCTCTTGTCTTCCTATGCCTCCCATCACTTTAATTTCCTTGCTCTCTTTGGGCCTTATCTCATGGGTTTGGCTATCCCAGAAGGACCTCCTCTAGGGACTGCCATTATCAAGAAGATTGACACCTTCGTCAATGGCGTTTTGATGCCAATCTTCGTGACTACATGTGCAATGAGGGTGGATCTCAAAGAATTCCTGTATTGCAGGAGCAAAATAGATGGAAAAGTTGATCCTTTCATGCTACAAGTCTCCCTCCTCGTTGTTGTAACCTTTGTTACCAAAATTGTTTTCTGCTTGCTGCCTCCGTTGTACAACAAGATGCCCTTGAAAGATGCTATAACTCTCTCATTGATTATGAACTGCAAAGGCATAGTCGAAATGGCTACAAGTTCCTTCATGAGAGATATCACGGTATGCAATGCACTCTACGTGTTTGCTTCTTGAAACATCCTGAAATGTTCTTTTAATGAAAACATGACATGTTGAATTCCAAGATTTTCGTGAACTACCAAACATGGGTATCTCACTTTGTATTTTTGGAATCTTATGCAGGGCTTACCTGATAACGTCTTCTCTTTCTTGATGATATGCATGGTGGTAAACGCTACAATCATGCCGATCCTCTTGAGTGTTCTGTACGACCCTTCGAAGAAATACGCAGGTTACACAAAGAGGAACATAATGGATCTAAGAAGCAACTCGGAACTTCGAGTTCTGACATGCATTCACAGACCCGACAATATTCCCCCTGCAATCAACCTTCTGGAAGCAGCATACCCAACAAAAGAAGAGCCACTCGGCGTCTTCGTCCTTCACCTTATAGAACTAATAGGCAGTGCAACCCCTGTTTTCATATGCCACCAGTTGCAAAAGAAGACCAAAACAAGAAGCACCTTCGCGGAGAACCTTATTGATGCATTCAACAGCTTTCAACAGGAGTTCAACGGGGCATTAACAGTTAACACCTTCACCGCCGTCTCGCCGGCGGAGATGATGAACGACGACATTTGCACGCTGGCACTCGACAAGCTCACATCCCTTATAGTCCTCCCATTTCATCAGAAATGGTCTTCAGAAGGGAATAGCATTGAGCTAGATGACAAATCCCTAAGAGATTTAAACTACAGTGTGCTCCAAAGAGCACCTTGTTCCGTCGGAATCTTAATAGAGAGGGAACAAATGACACACACATTCTCCCCGGAGACACCCTACTGCGTTTGCTTGATTTACATAGGAGGAAAAGATGACATGGAGGCGTTTTTATTTGCCAAGAGAATGACAAAAAACCCGCACGTGAGGCTGTCCGTGATTCGGTTCAAAGCTTCAGGAGACAGCCAGGAAATCAAAGACTGGGAGACAGTGCTTGAAAGTGAGATGCTTGAGGACGTTAAGGTGAGGCAAAAGATTGGAGATGTGCATGTGGTGTACAGAGAAGAAACTGTGAAAGATGGACCAGAGACGGCTCTGATATTGCGTTCGTTGGTGAATGAATACGATCTGATAATTGTGGGGAGAAGAGATGGATTTGAGAGTCCTCAAACTTCTGGGCTATCTCAATGGAGTGAGTACCCTGAACTTGGGGTGTTGGGGGACCTGCTTGCCTATGTACCTGGCAGAGCTTCTATTTTTGTTATGCAACAACAAAGAATGGCCTCCAAGTTGTAATAAAAGGATATTTTTTCAATTTCCCTTTTTAGTCTTTCTTAGACATTTTTTTCTTCATCAATTTCAGCTATGACAATATTTTAGGAACAAAATTACTGTCAATTTGTTATAGAATGTCATAAATTTGTAAAGGGATTAGAAACTTGACGTTAATACAAGGTTGCAGATTTCTTGTAGAATGAAATTTGAAAATTTCACACAACGAGGGTGAGTGGTGACTTGATTTCCCTCGTTCAAGTGGGCTCTTTTATCACCTGATTTCTCTGGTTGAGACTCCTCATCATGGGCCAGTCCATCTTCCAGAGGTCCACCTTGATTTGTATCATTTTAATAATAATATAATGAATATAGTTTTTCTAAAACTATTATTTTGTAACAAACTTAAAATATGAAATATTTTTTAAAAAAAAAATATAAAACTGACAAAAGAGGATATTGATGTCTTTAAGAGACAATGAAAATCTGTTTCTTTCTGTCACTTGAATAGAGTTTAATCGCCTCAAATAGGCGAGACAGCGAGTGCATACAAATGGTTGTTTTGTTTCCTCCAGGTTTCAACCGCGAAATATTTATAAGCAACGCCAGGGTCTGGTGATCTGCTTCATGTTTCCATGTCAATTAAATATTGATAATCAATCAACTCCACGCAGAAACAATCGCTGGTCTACTTGCCATCTTATGATCAATATAGACTCGATAAAGACCTTACTATAAAACAGTGGCGATAACATCTATCAAGGAAACCAAAAAAAAAAAAAAAATCCTCAATGGCGTTAACGTACATAGTTTTAGATTAGACCTATGAAGCCAATGGATCTTGACAACTAAAGGTTCTCAAGTCAGTTTTAATTAACGCTGTAATAAACTATTACATTAATAGATGCGAAAAAAATTTGTAAATAAATGCGTGAATCTATTTGAAAACAAAACACATCAAATCATTGTTCATTCTGCCTTTGATACATACATTTGGACAAGCAGCTAGCTTAGCACCGGTATTAATATATTAGTCATGGAATTAATGGCTCGCAGTCACTTGCTAGCTAATAATTTCAATCAAATAGTAGTGGAAACACTTTAACATGACCATCATTAATTAACATGGTATATTAGCAATGCAAAAGAATATCCTTCTTACTTAGCAATGCAAAAGAATATCCTTGTCACATAGCAATGCCAATTTTGTCGTTGATATGCCCCTAAACTTAGGATTAGACGTCCTTTTGTTGTATAAGGAAGCCCACACCGTCCCTGAAAACTTATATATACAAGGAGCAAAGCGGTCACTGAAAGCAAAGCACAGAAGCAAACTCACGGAAAATGGCGTTAGCCGTGTTAGACGCGCTGGACTCGGCTCGTACGCAATGGTACCACCTGACAGCCATTGTGATCGCAGGCATGGGCTTCTTCACCGATGCCTACGACCTCTTCTGCATCTCAACGGTTTCGAAACTGCTAGGCCGCTTGTACTACTTCGACCCCACGTCCCCCAAACCTGGCAAACTCCCTCACAAAGTTAACAACCTGGTCGTGGGCACGGCCATCGTCGGAACCCTTTCGGGCCAGCTAGTGTTCGGGTGGCTCGGAGACAAGCTTGGGCGCAAGAAAGTCTATGGCGTCACTCTAATTCTGATGGCTGCATGCGCCATATGCTCGGGCCTATCCTTAGGTTCTACAGCCAAGTCTGTGATGACAACCCTCTGCTTCTTCAGGTTCTGGCTGGGCTTTGGGATCGGTGGAGACTACCCTCTCTCCGCGACCATCATGTCGGAATACGCTAACAAAAGGACTCGCGGAGCTTTCATCGCAGCTGTTTTTGCTATGCAAGGCGTCGGAATTATATTCGGCGGCGTGGTGGCTATGATTTTCTCTAAGCTTTTCTTAGCAAGCAACCCTGCCCCCACGTATAAACAAGACCCAGTCTTGTCGACCCAACCCGAGGGTGACTTCCTGTGGCGAATAGTGCTTATGGTGGGAGCCATTCCGGCGTTGTTGACGTTCTACTGGCGAATGAAGATGCCCGAAACGGGGCGTTACACGGCTTTGATCGAAGGGAATGCGAAGCAAGCGGCTGCTGACATGGCCAGGGTTTTGGACATCGAAATCCAAGCTGAGCAAGAGAAGTTGGCTCAGTTCAAATCCGCCAACGAGTACTCGCTGTGGTCCAACGAGTTTTTTGAGAAACACGGGCGTCATTTGATTGGTACCATGAGCACTTGGTTCTTGTTGGACATTGCGTTTTACAGTCAGAACTTAACCCAGAAGGATATTTTCCCAGTGATGGGGTTAATAGACCTGGAGCCCGACATGAATGCTCTGGATGAGGTGTTCCAGACGTCACGTGCCATGTTCGTGATCGCCTTGCTGGGGACGTTCCCGGGTTATTGGTTCACCGTGTTTTTCATTGAAAAGCTCGGGCGTTTCAAGATCCAACTCATTGGATTCTTCATGATGTCGTTCTTCATGTTCGTGATAGGTGTGAAATATGATGACCTCAAGTACAACGCCCACATGTTTGCTTTGTTATATGGGCTAACGTTTTTCTTCGCGAACTTCGGACCCAACAGCACGACGTTTGTGCTGCCGGCGGAGCTGTTTCCGACAAGGGTGAGGTCGACGTGCCACGCGCTGAGTGCGGCAGCAGGGAAAGCAGGTGCGTTGGTGGGGGTGTTTGGAATCCAGAATTACACTCAGGATGGGAACCCGAAGCAGATAAAGATGGCTATGAAGATATTGGCGGTGACCAATTTTATAGGGTTTTGCTGTACATTCTTGGTAACGGAAACGAAAGGGCGGTCTCTGGAGGAAATATCAGGGGAGGACGGAAAAGATGCAGAGCTCACTCCAACACCGATGGCTAGGGGACGCGCTGAGTCAATGTGAGATGAGTCATGACGTGGCGTGATATTTGATGAGCTTGACATACGATAAAGGGTAACGATACAGAAATAAAAATAAAGCTGAAACATGATGGTAAGTGACAGTTTGATTACAATAAACAATAGGGCCAAAACCAATGGTTCTGGTGCTTAATTATGCTATTAATGTTCCACCAATAAGAGTTGCTCGGTGTTGCGACTTGTGAGGATCCTATTGAAGACATTAGAACGATATTTTGTGATTTAGCTTTAGTTTAATTTGTCCCCGTCTCCCCCGCCAAAAAAAAAAATTCCTCTGGCAAACCCTTTCTTGTGAGGTTGTGTTGTTCCCCACAGTTTTAGTATTCTGATAGATTATGCTTTTCTATTGTATCTCCTTGGAAGATGTACGATTTTTATCTGTATTAATATATATATATATATATATGACTTTTTGGAGTTTTTGTTCCAAATCATATATGATAAATTAGCATGTAAATAAAACAGGAAATAAAATAACATAAGAAAGAAAAGTTAAAAAGCATGCAGGAGAGTAAGTAGGTGAGTCAAGTAATTTTTCAATATTGTTTTTATATTTTTAACTATAAAAATTTTATAATATAATTTTATTCTAAAATATTAAAAAATAAATTGAAAAAATTGACATCCAGTGATCACTAGCTGTTATTACTAGTATTATCATTATTATTTTAGGTGATTAAAGAGATGCATGCCTTTTAATTAATTTATATACACATAGTCTTTATATATTTTTTCAATAATTAATTCGGAATTGTAATTTATATAGTTCGACAGTAAAAGCGAATTGGGTCTATGGAACGGGATGGAGAACGAGGAAATCGAAGCGATTCGCGAAAACCTTCATAAATCGTGTTCGTGGTCCAATTTTCTTTTCCATGTCCTCTTGGAATATGCAGAACGGCTTCAAAGAAATGAATCAATGGCAAAATGTTCAAACAAAGCAACAATTCGTTATTCGTCCTCGTTTATGGGCCCCCACAAAAGATATGGGCCTTAATCGCCGTGTTAATGATCGCGTGATGGGTTTCTTTCTGGGCCTCCAATTGTACGGTCGCTGAATTAGTCCATTACACGAGTGCTCGTTTTAGAAATCCATTTTCAACAGACAACATATTTTTTATTATTTTTCAAACATACGACCCTCCACCAGAAAAAAAGTTACAACTTTTACTACTCTTACGTTGACTTCATAGAAAGAGCCCTAGAAGTTGCCTATAAGGTAAAACATGAAAAAATACACATATAACTAATGTGATGTGTCAATTTTAATCAAATGATTTAAAGAGAAAAGTAGAGGCTATTTAAAGAATAGTTTAATTAGAACTGAATATTTTTTCTTTGGTAAAAGACGGTGAAGCATTTTACTTATCAATCATTATTCTAAACAAAAACCCAAAATTAGTGAACCATGAAATCATTGAATTTGAAACTGTTTAGCCTAGTTACCAACTCTAAAAGGACGCGAAGCTATGCACAAAATGGGCCAATGCTGGGGAAGATGAGATGTTGACAACTCAACGTACTCTTGTGATTTTGCAGAATCACCCTACAAGTGTATAAAGCACTTATTAGTTGACAAAAGAAGTCCCACACATGGTGGAATAGAAGCCGAATTTCATGAATCATGGAAGATGGGCCAACCCAAAGGGAAGAAGAGAGTGAGATGTTGACGCCTCAACCGAAATCCACATACAAAGAATTCGTTTGTGCAGCAGCAATATTACATAATTTACATTTGCGGACCACAACATTGAAAACAGCAAAGACAGGAAGGCATTACGCAATTGGAGCATAATGCGTCTCACTGTTCTTGACTTGATAGAAAGGAATGTCGGAAAGTTTCTTTCTTTGATGTGTCACCTTTTTCATTTGCATTCTTCTCGACTTGTCAAAGTGACACACATAATTAGCTTCGTCATATATTCACCCTTCCCCTAGACACTTTGTTCACTTCCCATTGGATGCTTCATGCATGCACGTAATTACCAAAATATCTGACGCCATGACTCATTAATTTCCTTTTCTTGTTAACCTTTTTCCTTGTCATTTAATGCTTTAATGATGTTCCAAAGGGACACGAAAGAATTTTGTTTGGGGGAGGATGTTCGCCACTTTGATATATTCTAACTCCTGTACTCTTGAGACATATACGTACGCTCCACTTGTACATGTTTTTTTTTCTCAATTTATGTAAATGTTATCAGGTGGCATAATTTAATGTTTATAGAAGTAGTATGATCCGATTATATAGCAAATAAATTTTTGTCATTTTGTGGTGATGTAATAATAGAGACGGGGCATTATACTCGTACCCATTAGCCACTTGCAAACTTTAGTTCAATCCGGGCATAAAACATATCTAGGGCAACTTTTGGAAGTTTGGGTAGTGCGATTAATTACTCATCCTCTTACTTCATTCTTTTTGGATAAATGAGTTTGAATCAAAGAATTTTGACATTCAACGATAATTGATTGTGTCATAAAGGAGTTAATTACCGGCAATAGCTTGAGTTTGAGTCCAGAGATAAGTATAAGTTTTTTGTATATATTTATACTTAAATATTATGGTTTCTTATTCATTATGTATATAATTATGACCGTTGCACAAATATTAAGCAAGTAAATACATTTTATGCTGAAAATGACATTATACAATAATAACATCCATAATGGGTGATTACATGTTAACAAACGTTGTCTTGGATTCGAAATGCGTCAGCCATAGCTCACTGAGCGATAGGGACGAACAACCCATAGTGTCCAATGTTCACCAAAAAAGAGCTGAAATACAGAAAAAAAAAAAAAAAAAAGGGATAAAGAGTGACACAAAGAGAGCTGCCAAAACAAGAAAAGGGGCTTCTTATTGCACAAAGTATTTCATGCCTTTCCTTATATAGCAACCTTAAAATAATAATAAAATGTATTTTATTTTATAAAATATAAGCCTTATCAGATCATTGACTTAATAAATGAGTTTAATCCCTCTTATCAGCTCTTTGTCAATGATCTGATAAGATAATCACTGATTAATAGTGAATTGTAGGTTGGAGTTTCTACCAAAATGGACATATGAGTAATCCAACCTATCATGAATTATCCACAATGTCAATAAGAATCCAATCCATTCTTGGTTTAGTCTAATATTGATTGTCTAGTTAAATTATTCTGATAATTGGAATAATATTAATCCACAAAATAATTTGAAATTATTTCAATAATCTTTCACTTGGATAGTATTAATCAATTATCAGAACCAACAACATAACTAAGTAATCAATGTTTACCAGAACATACATATGTGTGTATATACTATGTCATACCAAGTTCATAAATGAAATTATATAAGATCACTGAATTCGATAAGGAAACAAGTGATATTAATATTATTGCAAATTTAGTCCCAATATCTGAACAGAATGGATCACTGAATAATATCTTGGTGTCTACACCATAAACGCCCCTTAAAGACTTAACTCAAACTCCCACTTGACCAAGGATATATCAAAATTCAACAAGACCCATATGAGTTACATGATTTGAATTACTCCTATGGATAGGCTTTTATTTAACTGATCTGTAAACATGCGTTCACCGTAAATGTAAACCATATGAGTTTGAGATAACAAAAATTTAGAAATGAAATAAAAAATCAAGAACATTGAATTTGATCAGGAAAACAATATTATAAATGCTAGCAAAATTTCAAGTCTGAATTATATCCAAATTTTGGGCATAACCAAGAATATTGAATTCAATAGGAAAATAAATGTTATAAGTGCTAAAATATACCAAAGTGTTCCTTAAGAACACAACTCAAACATCCACCTAACCAAGACATTAAAATTCGAATATACTCAAGAGTCATATGTATCCAAAACTACAATGTGTTTTTCTTGGTAAACGAATCACCCAAAATGAGTATGAGATTTATATATCTTCTCTCCAACAAACAAGAATTGAATATCAAAATTTAATATAATTGAAATTCCTAAAACATTGAGAAAAATGAACAACAGAGTCATGTCGCAACAAAATGGTTAAGACTCAAAATATGTACATAATGAAAATTCATTTTCATAACATATTCCCCGATAAATGCAATCACAAAACTGGTGACATATTTTTCACTTATATATGAGGCAGCTGTAAGTGTCCATTTGATACTTCTTAACAAAAAAAACTCCTCTAAAACATCATATAGATATAATCAGAAGTAGATTCACAATCATCAACACGTGATGCAAAATCTAAATTAGAATATCCCACCATCTCAAATGATTCAAATTCCTAATAGTTAACATGTAATGTTTTGTACCCAGAAGGTACCTTATTGTCTTTGTAGCCTTCTAATGATCATACCCGAAATTACTTAAATATTTGCCAAACACACCAACAGGAAAAGCAAATGTCCAAACGTGTGCACACTTTGGCTTATATTAGGCTACCAACAACATATGCACATAGAACTTTGTCCATCAAACTCCTTTCATTATCATTTTAGGACACAATGATTTAAACAACCCATTACCACTTTACACAGGTGCAGCATAAGGAGTACAAGAATATATATCAAATTTCTTTAGCACTCATTCAATATAAGTTACCTGAGACAAACCAAGAATGTCACAAGATCTATCACGGTGAATCTGAATACCCAAAATAAAGAAGCTTCACCTAAATCTTTCAAATCAAAGTGGCATGATAAGATTATTTTGCCTTATTTAATAAGCACACTAAGTTACTGGTTAACAGGATATCATCCACATACAGCACATAGATCACAAAATTGTTTCTTTACTTGATTTAGTAAATCCATCAGGTTGCTTTATACAGACATCCTTATACAAGTATTTATCCATAAATGTTGTTTTCAACATCCATTTAGTAACTCAATAAGTTCCTACTTATTATTATAGTGTATGGATATGATTTTATCATTCATAACCTTCAACCACTTAGGTGATTGAGGACTCGACACAACTTTATCAAAAGGAGACAAGATCTATGTCATCAACAACGTCTGACTCAAATTCTTACAATCATACAATATAGTCATATGGAATTGTAAGCTTACATATCCTCTGTGAATGTCTCAATTCAATAACTGGCTCCTCCACATTAATTGTAGGAGGTTCCAAGTTTGGATCAACTGGATTCTCATCAGGAATGTCATTTTTGCCAATATGAACATTAGACAAAGGAGATGATAAAGCCGACAAGGGTAACATGACGTCTTCAATATGTAGATTGATAGCCCTACTAACACCACTTCCACTATCCAAGTCATCCTTAAAATAAAATGCTTTATTAGACTCAATGACTCTGGTAGTGAAAGCGGGAATAGAATTTACATCCTCAAGATCCAAAAAGGTATCCAATAAAGAATCCACTAACGATCACTAAATCAAGTTGCTTAAGATGCGGATTATAAGGTATCACTTTCACTTTACAACCCCATACACGAAAATGCCTTAAAGTAGGCTTCTTTCTAATGAAAAGTTCATACAGGGTCTTTTCAATTGATTCACTAGGAACTTGATTTATAATATAAGTTACTACTTTAAGGGCAAAACCCATAGAAACTTTTTTAAGGAAAAGCAACTAGTCATGCTTTTGACCATGTTTATCAAGGTTTGATTATGCCTCTCAACAACTCCATTCTGTTGAGGAGTGCTAGGCATAGTATACTAAGCTTTAATCCTATGTTCTTGCAAAAACAAGGCAAATAATCCAAAACTTCTACGTGTTTCAATATATATTCCATAATGTTCAACACCTTTATCCAACCTGACACATTTAATTGCCCTTCCATATTTCAACTCAACAGTAACTTTTAATGCCTTAAAGGCATTCAGAGATTCAGACATTTCATGCAACAAATCTACCTATGGTAACAAGTGTTATAAGTCCACTAAATCTGTGTGGATTAAATTTGAAATATTCTCATATATATTTGTCTCTTTAATTCAGGTTTTACCGAGAAGTTTTTCCCTTAATACAGGCAACATAAGATTCAAAATATAAGAAATCTAAGTCACGTAATATTTTCTGTCTACCATCTTTCTAATCTCCTTCTAGAGATATGACCTAAATGTCGATGTCATAACATAGAAGAATTTTCATCAATTCTTCTGTACTTATGTCTTATTACTGCATTAATAGATATAATGAGTGGAGAATATGGACTAGCATTTATATTCAAATAATATAATCCATTCATTGTGGAAATAGACCTAACATTAACATAATCAAGGAAAATATTAATTTTTCTATTTCCTTGTCAAAATCAGATAATCTTATATGTTTAATACAGAACTAGAAATCAAATTCCTCCTTAACAAATGTATGTAAAGTACATTACATAAAGTCAAACAATGTACAAAGTACAAGTTTAAGATTATAATTCCTTTACAACTAACTACAATTGAACTTCCTTCCACTTTAATGATTAGTCCTTTACCTTTCGCCCTTCTGTACTGTTCACTCTTCTTCAACCTCCAGATAGGTTAGCCCAATTCATTTCATGAACTGACATAATCTGAGGCTTTAGAGGCTATTTTTTATGTCAAAATGATCGGTATTCAATGATCTACAATTCCCCTGTGATTATTTTGGCCAAACATGAAGCAAGAGTAAGGATTTTGGTTCTAAAATCTCAAAGGTTTCAAGCTTCTTTTAGCTCCAATGGTAGCTCGCTTCTTCACGAATGTTGAGCCTCAATATAGGTCTCATTATGTTTGAAATGTCTTAGGGAATAAAACCTCTAAACTCATTTTGGCAAACTCAATCTATATATCGAGCAATTTCATTTAAAACTTTTAGTCCGTTCTAAGTGTTATTACGTCAAAATGGTTCAGCTTGTTCTAAACCACATAGTGGGCACCATTTTGTTCACAATATTCAAATCTACAAAAGTCTTAACATTATTTCCAAAAAACTTCTAAGATTTGTCACGAATTTTCTTTCAAAATTCTACGGTTTATACTTTCTTCATGCTACTTTTCAATACTAAACTCCCTATAACAACCAGCAAAAATCTTAATCCTAAGGCTCTGATACCATTTGCTGAAAAATGACATTATACAATAATAATGTCCGTAATGGGAGATTGCATGTTAATGACACTGACCTGGATTCGAAGATGCGTCAGCCATAACTAACTGAATGATAAGGACAAACAACCCATAGTGCCCAATGTTCACCAAGAAAGAGCTGAGATACAAAAGAGGGAAGGCTAGAGAGTGAGAGGGAAAGAGTTGCCAAAACAAGAAAAGGGGTTTCTTACATGCACAAAGTGTTCCATGCCCTTATTTATATAGCAACCTTAAAATAATAATAAAATGTATTTTATTTTTATAAAATATAAGCCCTCTTTTTAATTGCTCAGTAAATGAGTTTAATCCCTCTCATCAATTCTTTGTCAGTGGTCTAATGGGATAATCACTGATTAATAGTAGGCTATAGGTTATAGTCTCTATCCAAATTAGCCTATAAGTAATCCAAACTATAATGGATTATCCAACGTTAACAAAGACCCAATCAATACTTGATTTAGTCTAATATTGATTGCCTAATTAATATTACACAAAATTAGTCTAATAATTAGATTAATGCTAATCCACAAAATAATATAAAATTATTCTAACATTTAAATCAAAGCTAAGTACAACAAAAAGTAAACTAGTAATTAAAACAATCACAATATATACCGCATCTATTAATCTCTCCTTTGTAAGAGGTTGTTTTCCTTTTGTGCGAAAATTTTTCTTCTCTTGTAAGAACTTTAAAGATTGTCGTAACGAATTCAGATATTTTGGTTTCGAAAATATATACTGCACACCGCATATAATATACACAATAACGTATAAATTCATGAGTAAAACTCTAATGAAAGAGAGAAATCTGTAAAGGCAGACAAAAGAAAACTCTCGTGTCCTTTTTGTTTGGATGTTTTTTATTCGTTTAGGGTTTTGTTTGTACTCTATATTTAGATTATATTAATTATATATTGTTAGGCTATGTTTGTACGTACATTGTCTGTGTGTTTCAATATTATGCTACTTTGGCCCAATTAAAAAAAAAAAAAAAAGCCTTTGGATACGTACGGTCAAATATTTGGAAAGGGTACAATTAATTAGTATGGTAAATTAACTCTACGGTCTAAAGTGTTAAGTGGGGACCGGAAGTAAACTGTAAATGTGTAAAAATATAAGTCATATTTGAAGATTAGTGATGAAATCTGAAAGACATATAAGATAATGAAAATTTGCATTTGTAGAAAATAAGTCTTATGAAGTCTGAACGAACCCAAGAGTTTTTGTCCGTTGATGCTGAAGGTTAAATGTAGCGTATGAAATTGATGGGCATCGATGAGTAGTTATAATCATGGGGCGACCTAATTCTTGAGCGATTGCAAATGGAAACTTCCATCTCCATCACCATTCACCACTTTCATATGATACAATAAATGCATTGGAATTGTATTGCATGTTGCGACCCAATCCCAAAGATTAGTTACGGAGGGCGCGTGTGAAAGAAAGCGCGTAGGGGCATGGCAGGCTTTGCTTGTTATCTGAATCTTCATTCTTCAATTCTTCACATTCCCCTCCTTTCCTGCTCCGTCGGCAGGTGACGGTGACAGTGAGAACAACACGTGGGTCCCCTCTCCAGTTTCCCCTCTTCTCTCCACCCTCCGATCCACATGACATGCATTAATACCGCGACTATTGTCACCCTGTCCCGCGCCACGCGTTGCTGATTTTCATGATGACTAGCCCCTCATCATTGCCACGTGGACCTCCCTTGATAGATAAGATATTTTTATACACCATGTAACTGGGCCTACTGACTTGCCATACGAATTTCACGTGTACTGCCCACACCTCTTGTCTTCCTCCCTTCTTTCGTTGCAATGCACACATGAATTGAATGCTCCCTCAAATATAAAAAACATAAAAAAAATGCAAAAGAACGTAAGTCTGGTTGGTTACTAAAATTAATGCAGGAAAATGAGAATAAATATAAGAAACATTATTATTTTTATATTTGATTAATAGATTAGATTTTTATTTTAATTTTTTAAAAAATTTACTCTCCCTTATATAAGAGAGAGTTCTCTTTTTAAGTAAAATGATGAAATGAGATTGGTTTCTTAAAAGTGAAAATATACTTAATAAAAATGTCTTCACTTAAAATAATTTTTATATTTGATTGACAAATTGAGTTCTCATTTTAATTCTTTAAGAAATTTACTCTCACTCATATAAAAGAGAGTTCTCTCCTCAACTAAAGTTATAGAATGAGATTGGTTTCTTAAAAATAAAAATATACTTGACAAAAATATTCTCACTTATAATAATTTTCAGACAAAAATATCCTTGTGATATATCAAAATTCTAATTTATTATTATTATTATATATATAATTTATTATTTATTATTAAATTATTATTTATTATTTATTATTATTTTATTATTAATTTATTAAATATATATTATTATATTAATTATTAAAATTATTATATTATTAATTATATATATTAATATATACTTATTTGATTAATTAATAATTACAAGAGATGTTTATCTTTTTTTTCTGTTATATGATAAAAGATAATATAACAAAATTTATACATTACTTAATTGATTTTTATGTATAATTTATTAATCAAACAAAATAAAAAAAAATGTTTATATGAATTTTACCGATCAAACGGATCCATATTTTCCCACTTAAGCATGGGAAGTGGGGGATTGTTGTGTGACTTTCCAAGGAGAAGATTTTGTGGGTCCCGCATAATTGCTTAGGACTTGGAGGGGTGTCCATACGAGTGGACACGTGGATAAGCAGCGTCCGCCAAATCTTATTGGGCCGGGTACGGTTTTGATTTAAAAAAAAATTTTGAGAAGTTTTAAATTTTCCGGTCATGATGCATGGGTAGGTGAAACCGTGGAAGCTGATTGATTATGCCGGAGATGAAGGGCTATGGTGGGGACCAAATTACCCACGGCTGTGATTTGACAAGGCGTGCAGCGTAGCCGTTGGATCCGAATATGAAACTGTTCCGTCTATCGTAGGTGTAGTGTAGGTATGGACGGCCCAATAGTAGGAAGCCGACAGGCTGGGCCTTCGCCTTACTATTTACTACCAACCCCAATCCTATTAATCAAGTGCCCTTCCCTTCATAGATTTCCATTGAGCTCTCTCTCTCACTCACTTTTTGTGTCTTTGTCGATGGAAAGATAAAGCAATGAATATAAAAACTCGCATTCTTCTTCAAAAGTTGCAGCGTAATGAATGACATGACATCCAAACCAAAATCTCAACTTATTTGGAAAAGTTCCAGCTCAAGACAAACTACTATTTTCGCTGTTGTGAAGCATGGTTTTGAAAATTCCTTATTAATGTTACAGGGATTCTCCCAAACCCAACCTACTCCACGACGATATAAACGTGAAAATATGTTGGTATAAATTCTTACATTAAATGTTACCGCTTAACTTAGTTTCGAAGAAATGGCAAAGCATATGTAAAAGAGTAGAGAGGAGGGTCAGGAAGGGAGGGGGGGACCAACCACACATTGTCCTTGGAGGTCACAGGAGATGGCTACAATGGGGGCAAAAACTGCAGGGCTTAGCAGCTAGCTATCTCGCTGTTGTGTTGTCTTTGTTCATTCAATTGCATTACAACAGCTCAACACAGAAAGAAAAAAATAATAATGCAACGTTAGCAGAGAGAGTGTGCGCAAGTTGGGTTATATTTAATTATATACCAGTATTATGCCTCTGATTTCTCCTACCAAAAAAAGTAAAGCCTGCACCATAAGCCGTCGTTTAGCATCACCTACAACTAAAAGTGGCCTACTTTCTCATAAACAGCCGTTAGATAGCTCATAAGTCATATCTACAAACTGGGAAAATTATAAATAATCGTCTTCTCTGCCCCCATTAATGAAGTAGCATGATCATATTTTGGAAAGTAATACCATTATTATGCAGCGAGGTTGATTGTAAATAGATAACAACATGAAGTTTAAACGCTCTCTACAGTACACTGCGCTTCCTCTGCTCTAACTCGTGTGTGTGCAAGCTTTTGCATAAGCCTGAAAATATTTAATATAGTCTTGGCTTTTCTGTGAGACCGTTTTGCTACATCCATCCAGTGTTGATTATGGCTTATGAGCTTCACAAGCTGACAAGTACTACACTGCCTGTTTTATTACCCAATAGCAGCAGAAAGGTTTCTATATGGAGCCTGGACGGCTTGCCACAAACCATATATATTCCCATCAATTACTGTTTTTTTTTTCTAATTCATTAATTACTGTGTTACTTTTCTTAGCTGTTGTTGTCGCCTTTATCGACATGTATATTTTCCCGTTGCACCCAGAATTCAAAATATGATCATCGTAACAATGCTGGAAATGGAACCCAACAAGGAATGAAAGCCGTTGCAAAACCAAACACTGCCTGGACTACGTGGATATTATTATTTAATTATATTTCTTCAGTTCTGTTGCAGGAGGGGGGCATGGGGGAGAAACAGAAAACAGTGTCCTATTTATTTATTAACGGCTTCAGATCCACGTTGCATCACAGAGACAGCAACACTTTGATCAATATTAGATTAGAATGTGAACGGACTTTTGAGGATTATTATTATTATGGTCGATGGGCAATTGGCAAGTGAATGAAATTTAGAATTAAAAAAAAAAAAAAAAAGTAAGATAGAAAGTGGTCGTTGTCACAAACTTAATGTTTTACCAAAATTACCAAGTCCTTTAATACTTTCCTCAAGTGTTGAGGTAAAGGTTATTATTACCCCCAACTTACACTGCAATAAATAGTAAAAACCAACCAGTGGTCAAAGCGTGATATACAATATCTGTTGAACACCGAGTAAATTCAAGTAACTTCTAAATTTATTCATATCTCACGTGAAATTGGAGATACCGTGAAATCCTGACAGGAAATAAAATAATATAATAATAAGCAAGTATACATGTATATAATGTCAACTAGAAGATAATGGTTTAAAAATTGGTACAATGATGGAGCTATGATTCCAAGCAGGTTCTACAGTTCAGCTATGCTCAATGGTCTTGACAGTCTATATATGGAGGGGTCCCTGTGTTACACACCATGACTTGCTTTCTACAAACATATATATCATAGTGTCCAATCTGGGTTTCAGATTCTGCGGAGTGCAGACATATATTATGAAGTCTCTGTACACTCTAACATGTCATTAAGTCATCAACAGACCAACAGTCACATTCTAAAACCAAAACGATGTCTATGTGCAATACCTGCTATAACTGCACCTGCATGTAGGGTTTCTTGTTTGATAACCCGTGTTAGTGTAATCTACAAAACAAGGGAAATATCGTTTTACTAATTAATCAATTGCCTATGAAGAATATGGATGGAAAATAATAAAAGGTCAAATACAAAGAATATAGAGTCTTGGTCATTGCATAGGAAATTGAAATTACATGAAATCAGAAAGGAAAGTGGTCACGGGGGATATATTCGTTAGATAGAAAGAGGGATTTGGTTTGTCCAGTATAAAATAAACCAACCGGGTGCCAGCTATTTCTGCAATTTGGGGAGATTTATGGTCAACAATCATGCTATGGTCATTTTCTACTATAATTCTCTTTTGGCCACGTGGGTTACTGTCCTGTCTTTTTCTCTCTTTGGTTGGTAAATTTTGGATACTACTCCCACTTGACTAGTTAGGGGTTAAAAAAATAAAAAATAATAATAAGGAACCATATGTTTCAAATTGAAGATAGGCTTTCTTTCTTTCTTTCTTTCGTCAAATTATGTTTAAAAATCTTCAATTAATTGCGATTTTTTATATATGATTCCTGAGACTTTTAAGTTGAAAAATTTATGCGACCAACATTCTGTCTACTAATTATATATACATGGCCTATATTCTTGTGTGGAATCTCATCATTATTTCAGTTTCTAGGTCTAATCTCAGATTGAGAGGATCTTTCTTTTTCTTTAGAAAGGAGACTTTATACTATCAACTGTACACAGTTCTGTGTTTTCTTCCAACCACGCTCTTCTACTTCAAGTACATACGAAGCCCACGAGAAAAACACAGTTAGACTGTCTGTTTTGAAATATTAATTTCGAGGAAATCCAACTTGTTTGTGAAGCAGGCCTTTCTCTAACTCTATACTGTGCACTCCAAAAGCAATAACTTTTTCAGCATGTATATATGGGCATAAGCATGGACCCCCATCTACCATTAGCAGCACCAACTGTGTACCTCGCCAACGTGCTTTCACATAGTCTCTGTAAACTCGATGAGGTGACAAAACAAAAATTGTATACAAGCTTGTTTTCTACGACACAGCATGTGGCCACTTGACCTCGTTCGCAGAGTTCTCTATTCAATTTCAAACATTTCGATTATTAACGTCCGTACATAGGACTGAAACTGAACAATATTCATGTGTGTGTCACCCGATTGATCCTTCACCCACCATTGTTGACTTGATCTCTGAATTGGTGTTTCAAAGAGGTGGAATATGCGTAGGACTGAGGAACTGAAGGTGGTTTTGTTATTTTGGTGTCGTAATTAGGAGGATCGCAAACAATCACATGTATGCGAATCATGAGTAAGTGATCAGCTTGTAAACACAATTATGATAATGGATTCGAGATTACGAACAACACATGATTCTCAGATGGAAATTTGTGATATTGGTCGTGACACAATGATTTGATTGGGGGTTATGCATCCCCCTTTATTCCATTCTCAGTTTGCGTCTGTGTTGAAGTAATAGTCAAGCAATTCCACAGTAGCAAGCTGCGTCGCTCATGCTCGTGGTCACACTCATCTACACCATGTTCATTCTTTCTAGCTAGTTGTGACCCCAACTTTTTTCAATTCTATTGCACGAGAAAAGAGAGAGAAGGATTATTAATTTTTTTTTAAATATATATATATATATATTTAGATAATTTGGTAGAATACTTATAAAAATATCAACTAATTTTAATACATATACATAATAACTGATTTGATATATGGGTTATAATAAAATTATTTAAAAAAAATTGTAAAAAGATAATTTTATTACAAAAAAATATCCTTTAAAGTGAAATTTTATGTAATTTAAGACTAGATTGTGATGTAATTCTATGTTTAGAGAAAATGAATCAAAAGTAAAGATTGAGCCCTTGAAAACCATAGTAGAGATATACTAGGAATGTTCATGTATACGTCAAAATCAAGCTTCCTCTTTTGTCTCGTACACAAGATGTGAGCAAGTTTTCCGCATAATTAGTGGCTCTTTTCCATCGGACCTAATCTTTTTTTCCAGAAAAAAATATTACACCAACATTTTTTCCCTGTAAGTGCTGGACAAATACATTTTCCTTCCATTTTATGTCACGTCAGTGAGATGTGAGCAAAGGAAGAAAAAGGGTGAAGAAAATCATGCTTTGGCCAGCTTGTCTAAGCTGACTTTTCAGCACTTTTTTTTTTTCCTGTTTTGACCCAATAAATATCACCACTTAGATAAAAATACGGCAAGCACAAATTTACTGGTATACTCTTAAATCTTAATAAATAAATTAAGAATGCAATGAAGTTTAATTGGTCGTTATGATCAAAATTGTAAAATCGCATAATACTGAATTCACTAGAAACTTTATTGCTTATTAGCTGAATAAAATAAAAGCGTATCGACGATACATGTCATATTAAACTTAATTTCTAATAGTTGACAAGTTTCAGGTAGTGGATATTATCACAGCTGTTGATCGATTCAAATTTACTAAGGAGATGAATTTAATCGTGAATTTGCATGGTCACATATAACTTTGTTTTTCTTTTTCTAATCCTAATAATTTTAAGAATTGGGGTGACATCCTTTCAAAAGGAAAAAAAAGAAAAAGAATTGGGTTGGTATTTTGTTTTTACAACAATTAATCTTTCAGGACAAAATTCAAATATTCTGGATGAATAATTTTAAAGAATTTCATTATTTGTTGTATATTGATTTGATAAAAGCTATTTTAATAATTATTTTGGTTTGACAGTTAAAATTTAAATGAGTTGTTTAAGTGTTTAAAGTTTAAATTTTATTACTTAAGATATTAATTTAGATTTTAAATGATATTTATTATTGTAATTAATTTTAAATTCATTTTTTTTATAAACTTTTTAGTGAATCAAACCAAATTTAGCTCATTTGGCAGGTCATATTAAAGTTTTTAACATTTCTATATTGGTGAATAAAAGTGGTTAATTGGAATCCAAACAAGGGATTATAAGCTGAATTGATTAGAAATTTAATTGCTCATAAACTGAAAGAAATAAAAGCATATTGATTATCAATGTCATGTTAAACTAAATACAAAATGCTGACAAATTTCAGGTCGTGGGCATTCTTCTGTTGAACAAATTAGGAGTTATACATGAGTTGGTGGATAAAAAAGGGGTAATTTGAACCAAAAGAAGGGATTATTAGAAGTTGACGACGAACTAAGACCAAAACCGACAATGAATAGTAATACACTCATCACCTTTCCATGTAGAAAGGCAGTCCTTAATTCCCTTTACAGAGCCTGCTTTGTCGCACCACATTTTGGTCTTCTGCCTCCGCGTGCCTTCCCCTTACCCTTCTTCCCTCTCAATTACCCAGTCTCTGCCCCACCGCAATCTTCGCCTCCTCCCCTACTTAAAAAAAGCTTATCGCACAATCACCCCCGCCCCTTTTTCACCTATTATCATTTATTATTTTTCTATTCATATTTCAGATTCTGTTCCCTTTTTCTCTCTTGATTTGAATCTCCACTATTCTATGGCATTATGCGCATATGAGACTGATATTGCCCAACCAAAAACATTACCATAATACATATTTGGGTTTATATCTTACATTCCCAACAACCCTAATTATTAGACATTGCAGTACAAATAAAATCTAACCAGCAGACTAACCGAAAAAAGAAAAAACTTGACTCAAACTCTCCCTCCGTTAACTACTTATAACGGAGATTCTAGTTTTTCTAGTAGGCCAAAAATATAAAATTAAAAAAAAAAAAAAAAAAGTAGCCGATTTTTGGATGTTTTTTTTGCCACCGGAACAAAATCTGCGGAGGAATCAGCAGGAAGAGACGGCGGCAATAGAGTGAGTGAGTGAGTGACAGTGTCAGTCTCAGAGCACCACTAGAGGGTCTGACCCTAATAATATGTCTTGGAAGTAATCGTCCACTTGGCACGTCCTTGATGGCGAGTACATTCTCTCCAAATCTAACTCCCGTTCCCCTTCTAGTACTCCTTGATCCGCGAAAACCGTCATCGTTTCGCCGAACAACTCCGACGGTTCTTCGTACAACACCGAAGAGTACTCCGGCGTTGGAAAATTCCACAACACGTCATCCCACGCTGGCAGGTCAATCCTCCAATACTCCTCCTCCTCCTTCTCCTCCCACAAGCTCGTTCGACTCGTTTCTCCCTCGCACTCCCCAAATACCTCTGCCCCTGCAACCGCTCCTTCTTCCGATCCCGCCTCTGTATCACACTCACGCTCCTCTTCCGCCTCAATCGCCTTTTGAGGCTCTGTTTCCTCACTCGAATTGCTTCTGAAATGAAGCACCGATGTGGGTGATGAAAGATTACGAGATTCTTCCCCGGAATCGTAGCCCGAAGCGGAGGCTTCTGACTTCACTGAAACTTTCATTTCCGGTTTCACTGTCACTTCTACTTCCACTTCTTCCGCCTTTTCCCTCGGCGGTGGCGTTACGAAGTTTGTTAGAGCGTCGGGACCTCGCAGCTTAATAGCCGCATTATCGTACACCATGGCTGCCTCCTCTGCTGTGTCGTACGTACCCAGCCAGAGCCGTACGCGTCTTGCGGGATCTCGAATCTCTGCCGCCCATTTTCCCCACGGTCTTTGCCGTACACCTCGGAACTTTCTGCCGTTGCACGTTGTGGAAATCTTCACTGGCCGCGGGCAAGTCGTGGTGTCTCCGGCTGGCCTCTTCCGGGCATTGCTGGGGAGAGTCACACTTTTCGCGTTTGTTTCGATGTCAATCTGGCTCACATATCGCCTCACTCTGGGACGACTTACATACTCTCCTTCTTCATCGCTGGAGGAGTCTGTAGCATCTGGATCGGTCACCGATATCCGTACCACTCGAGGCTCTATCGGATTCTGGACATCCAAGACCTTAGGCTTCGCGAACTTCTTGGTAACGCTGTGATGTACCGTGTATTTGCATAGGATGCTCTGTTCCATAATTATTTTTCTCTATCTCGAACAGAGTCAAATACCGGCGAAACAAATAGGCCTAACTTGGGAACAAAACAGAGTCGTGAAGAAGAAGATTGAAGCTTTAAGATGAGCACTCCAAAGGTTATTTGCTCAGAAATCTGCCAAGAAAGACATCCAAAGATGGGAGTGGAAAGGATAAAGCTACAAAAAGAGTATTAAAATGGGGATGGTAGAAAGAGATAGGAATAAAGAGAGAAGAGGAGCTTTTAACATCATGGGTAGAGAAAGAGAACACTGGAGGTCCCTAAAAATAAATTTCAACCCCGGAGTAATAGGGCTTAAAAGAGAAGCTGAGAAGGAATTATTGAGAGGATGCGAATCATGTTTCGGCAACGATGGCTGACTCTTTCCTTGAAATTTACCGTACAAATCAGTGTTGGCGAGAGAAATCTTCGGATTCAAAGCTAAGAAAAACAGAAGGAAAAAAGATGCAATTTCTGGAGGGGTTCTTGGTATTTGGGGACTCTCTGGCTTTGGGTCTTGAGAGAGAGAGTAATAGTAGTACCAGGAGAGTTGAATGGGTAAGAGCTAGGAAATACAAAACAACAGTTTAGTTGGGGAGGAGACCGAAACGCCGAAGTCGCTGTTTTATAGGATGAAACAGCCGAAATGGGAAAGCTCGCGATATCAGACTGTGATTTCTTTTTTTCTTTTTTCTTTAGTCTTTCTAAAATCCGATATATAAAATAACGAAAGAATTTGAAGGTGATTTTGTTTACAAGAGAGGGAAGGGAGGAGAAGGGGAAATTTCAATTCAATAAGCCGGTGATAGAGGAGGGCACTGTGATACGACCCGCCGCATCCTTCCGATGTAGACACGTCGTTGGGATGGGGCCCAGAGATAAGATCTGGACCAATCAGGCAACATCCGACGGTGGTGAGTAATCATACGAGTCCAATCTCGAACACTGTGATGGCAGTCACGTGAGACCCAAGATACCCGGTCCTTAAAGAGCAGTGAGTCAAATCGGTTTGACTAATCAAGAGGATTTTTTCTTAACTAATTTAGCTTATTCTACCCTCCAGATGTGTGGTAAGAGCAAAAGGAGAAAAAAGAGAAAATGTCGTTAATGAGAGTCAGTGAATGTGTGGAAACACTTCATTTAGTGGTGGCCACTGAGGGGTGAACTGGGTGGTGGGGTCAATTAATTTTGTTGGCAGTGAAAAGTTCTCAATCTTTGATGTTGTCTTCCCATTCCACCCCCCCCCCCCCATTTTAATATTTACTTTTTACAGCTATAACTAACGTGGCGGGCAACCTAGAATTCGCCGCCATTTATAATTCGATTCTGTACGTCACTGGTTTTTTTTTTGTTGCTAACTGTTACTCCTCTCGAGATTTGCCTACTCCACGCGCCTAAACGACTAGTGTTCTACACTCTCCTCACACTTTATTATACATTATTATCATTATTAATTGAGTTTTGCCTCCTTCTTAAATTAAACAATGAACTCTGACTGACCTGCCCACGTACGTAACGGTTTTATATAAATCTCAGTAGATGCGTTATGTTTTTCTTTCAAAAAAAGATTACAATCACAGTTTAACCCAGATATGGGTAATTAATGTATCATTAAAAATAATTAATATGTAATGTGTAAATCTGCACTCATTTCTTCCCAATAGCCACAACCAGTAATGCTGTCTGCCTGTTTCCTGAATCACAATAACGTTATGTCTTGTAATCAAGAACGCCAACAATGTCTCACCCAACTATGGAATATGAATTAAACACTTGTACTGATTACAATTGAACAATGCTTTTGCAATTTACTTTATTCATTAGAATTACGAGAATAATATTTATAGAAAAAATATCACTAATTATTATTTTATATTGTCATAAGTGAATATCTTCTGCTTCAAATTATGATTCAATTTAATTATAATTTAAATTTAACTTTTATAACTAGATAAATAATAATTTAATAATGCAAGAGAACTGAAAATAAATTCCATTGAGCCACATTTTTTTCAATGATAAGTTACTTTTTATTAATTTGTTCAATTCAATTTTCTTTGTCCGGCTTTTATATATTTTTATTTTTTTATCATAAAAATATAGTAAAAAATTTATACATATCACTACATGAGTGAATTTTTTAATGATATATTACAGTTTAATAAAAAGATCAATATTAATTTTTTTATTGTGTGAAATAAGTTACCAAAATAGAGTCATGACCTATTTTAAATTAAGTGACATTGAAAAATGGTATAGTGAAGGAGCGCGCGTGTAAATATAGGAATTGAAGAGACGAGGAATAGGGAATAGTTGCATATCTACGCGTCCACCCTTCATTGTAAACGTGGTCGAATAAAATCATCATTTCCCTCCTAATTTTCACCAAATATTTTTCCTCTCATTATTACTATTTTCACCATTATTAATTGTTACATACACAACATTTTTCTTGAAAAAAGGGAATTAAAATTGGCGTAATTGGGACAGAGGAATTATATGACGCCTTTCTGTTATTGTCTCAACCTGTAAACACAGCACGTCCTCTCAAATTGCAATGTTCCCTTTTATGAATAATTGAGGTACATATTAAAATAAAACATAACTCCACCATTGAAGCTTCTTCCGTTCTTTCCATAACTGAGAAAATAGAACCCCACCATAATTTCTGTAACATCACAACGCAATTGCTGATATTTAATTTTGTGACCACTTTTTTTTTTTTGGGTTAGAAATCCTGTACACAATCCTACAACCTGTAATTTACACATTCATAGACCAAGAATAATTAATTATTTCTAACAATCACGAATTCACCTTTTTAGCTAATTTAATTATCCACATTCAGAAATTGCGTAAAAATTTCCTAACTTTAAAAATATAAAGGCCATATAAAGGGTTAACACTTGGCATATATATATGGCTGCGTTCACCAGGGTTCACTATTGAAGCTTTGACTTTAATTTTGTCAAAAATTGCTAAATTGTTTAATGAATAGAAAAATAATTTTAAAAAAGGGCGACTTGAAATAAAGGGGTATGGGCCAAGTCCGGCCCTAAGAAAACATCCCAAAAATAGCTAAAAGGCTAAAACAGTGTATAAAACAAAGAGGCCGACTTGTTTGTATTTATTCCGAGATTAAAATATGTCGAAAAAACAAAACAACAATAGCGTAAGGAACACTGTTCATGGTTGTGAACTGGCTCTCATGAGTCCAGCTAGGACAAACGTCGTCATGTGTCAATCAATGATTGGGGGGTTAGGTCTTCACAATAATAATAATAAAATTACAAGTGATTTTGAATGGAAGACAGTTTTGGTGTATGTAGCAAAGGTTTGTGGTTAGAATTAAGTTAGAAATTGCTGAAACACTAAATTCAAACATGTACGTGTGTGTGTGTGAGTGTGTGTAGGCAAAGAGATATAAATATAGAAATATGCAGAGATAGGGACACGCAAGTAGGGTATGGTATGTGCACGCCTGCAAGGGAAATATAATGAAGGGACTACATGTTAATGGAGCTAATTATGAACTTAGCCTGGTCTCTCACATGATCATCCATTTCTATTTCTATTCTAATACTTATAATCCATCTCTAATTAACTCCTTATTGTGAGTCTTTAAGTTTATGGGTATTTTTTTTTAAATATATATATATATATATATATATATATACATATATATGAACTAATAATTATAAGATGGCTGATATACAAAACCAAGTGATTGATTTGACAAGTTATATGTATGCCATGAAATATTGTAATGTCAAAATTGGGACTTTTTTTTATTGCATGAGTAGTCAAATGTGACAACAATTAAGGTACGTACTACAATGTGAAATCAAAGAAAATCTATACAATAACTATGTTTGGAATGAAAGAGGAAAACAATACCCAATACATGCAACTTGCACGCTTAGGACCTTTTTCTTGGCATGTTCAGACTGATGGGGAAACCAAAAACGAAGGTCAAATATGTATTTTGGAAAATGGTACTTGCTCTTTGTTGTTTTTAAGAATAACCATGTATATATATATATATATATATGTAGGTTTTCACATAGAACAAGGCCTAAACTCTAACGGTAATGTGTGTGTGCGCTTTGAAGATCCCACTGTTTGAAAGAGATGCTATTCCAAACATAAATATGGATTGTCAAAGACAAAAATCAATGTTGTAAGAGCACCTTGAAGACTGGCCCCTCTCCATTGAGCCAAGTGAACTCAACCTTTACCCTTTCATCTTTGTCCAACTTTTGAGTGTGTGTGTGTGTGTATATATATATATATAATATAGAAAAATGTTAGAACTCACTTCAAGATAATGTATTGAATTTTTTAACTAAGAAAGACAACTTCCTCAACTTTTTTACTCCAAAAAACTGTAAAAGTTGAGGGTTTTATTTCTAACTTTAACAATTCAGAAATTTATTTCCAAATAATCCAAAACTTAAAGAATCTTTGTTTACAGTTTTCTCTCTTTAGCTCTTCTATTCACAACTAACTTCTATTTGAGAAGAAATGGACTCCACACACACTCTTATTTTTTGTCACACTCTTTTTACTTTAAAGGCACTTTACACTTAAAAAAATTTAAATTCTTAAGTGTTTTTCTCAACACCTTATCATCATCTACTTGCTTTATTATTATTATTATATGACTTTGATTAATATCCAGATTTAGAAACACTTGTTTATGTTTAATTCAACGCTAATCTCTCTGCTGCAACTTGCATCTCTATCACATATTACAATCTTTCCTTCATTTCTCTCCAATTGTTTTTTTTTTTATTTCTTGTTTCATATATATATATATATATATATATATATATATATATATTTCAAATTCATTACTTGAGTGTGGCAGATCAGATCCCCGAGGTGAAACTCCAATATTTTATACTCTCTTGTACTAATCTTTTAGAGTCCCATTTCTTTTTAACTTTTTAAGTCCGTTATATGAATAGTTTAATTAACACATTAATATAACATTTCTTAAGATCTTACCCTTGTTAACAAAAGTGGGATTCATTTCTGGATTCTTAAACTCGTTATGTCACTTCTCTCAGAATCCTGAGTTTAAATTCCACATGGAAAATAATTAAACATAAGAATAGAATTTTGTTGATTTAGAATTTTTAAAGAACAATTTACCTTAGTCTGCTTGAGCTTGGGCGGTCCAAGCCAGTTTGAGTGGCCTGAGTCCTGATTATTTCTCCTATTTTATATATTAGATAAAACAAAATCATTTACATTTGAAATCAAGAAACTGTATAGTTTTTTTTCTTATCAACTCTAAAAGTTGACAAAATTAAACAATTCACCTAACTAATTCTATATTACATATTCATCTCCATAACTAAGTCACGAGAGTCTGTGATATCTTTAATTAAGAATGGAATATGGTCAGCATTTATTATGTGGAAATATATAAGCTGTATGGAGAAAGATTTAAAATATACATGACAGGGAACGAAAAAAAAACTCATAGGTTTTTTGAGATTTTTATTGTTGTGGATCAATTAATGAGATATTCAGGTATAAATAGTTTGTGTAATAAATCCCAAAACATAAACTAATGAAACAAGATCTGTTCTAAAAAGGAGGGCCATTTATGGCACAGAACTTTGAAGCTTTATTGTCATGTCGGTCTTCACATCTGTCATCTGTGTGTTGTGTGATCGATCAAACAAACGTTGCTCGATTTTCCATGGAAGCAACATTTAAAGAAGGTGGGCAAGGTGCAGGATGATGGGATTTAAAATATGATAGAGAGTTAGAGACGACACTATAAATGATAATTAATTTTATTCTTTGCATTGAAACACGTCCATAAACTTCTCTTTGAAGCAAGAGATGTTGGTTTTCTCTGTGTCTTACTCTCTCTCTCTCTCTCTCTCTCTCTGTGTGTCACTCTGTGTGTGTGTGTCTTATAATTTTGAATCAGAAGGCTCCATTAGCAGAACCAGAGAAACGATATGTTATTATGTATAATATCTTGTTCAGGGTTTGCAGTAAATATCTTCATCACAATAAATGATGGCTTCCAATAATATTCTCAGAAATTCAAACAGCTAGCTATGACCGTTTGACTACATCATATTCTGGTTTCATAAGATTTTTCTTTACTTAGCAAGTCAGCAACTTAAATTCCTTCACATGGATCCTCATGTTGTTTAATTATTGGAAGGGTAATCAAACTTTAAAAAGTTACAGGTTTAAGAGTTTAATTAAAAGCTTCGCCTTTATATGATGGATTTTTTCTAAGTCAGTGTTGCCTGCATGGGATTGTAATGAATATAATTCCTAAAAGGGAAATCAAAGAAAAAGCGAAAAAGGAAAAGAGCAACATTATGTATTTCATTCTTTTATATAAAATAAAGAATCTAATTTGCATTGTCATGCCCTCTTTTTTTTCTTTTTTTTCTTTCTTTCTTTCCCATTAAAGTGAGTCCAGGCCTTTAATTTTACGCACACGAGTTGGAATAATTTTATTTGGTTAAAGTCTTCTTTTGTTCTTTTTTTCCTGAGTAAAATTGTACCTTTTTTCGTCGTGATATTTAACATCAAGAATCAGCTTTGCCACCTTATGCCTTTTGCTTTCCCACATTTGAATTCAAGTGAGCTATCGTGATAGTTGATGAGTAGTTTTTCGCACAAATATTAAATTTTTTTTTTTTCTTATAGACACTCAAATGAATGCTTTGCTGTGATTGAACATTCGTACCCACTAGGCAAAAATTAAGGGCAATTACAGTTTTATATCCTAATCTATTATTAATTAAGTATAGTTGGACTCTCTTCTTCGATCAATGCCAAAAGCAATAAGAAACAAGGACAGGAAAAAAAAATCAAAAATAATAAAAAGTAAATATAGGCCAAGTGCCTCTAGAATCAACATTCTTTATGCGTTTTTAAACAAATTTACTCGTACATAATCAATCAAGATAAAAGTAACGGACAATGATGACCTTTAATTATACAATATTATAATATGGTTATATTATACATAAAATATTTGCATATTAATGTCATATATTAAGCACTATTCATAACTGTTCTTGAGGGCCAATTAATACCATTAGAAAGATAATATATATATATATATATATATATATATATATATCATCAAAAGATTATAAAATGTTCTTCAAAATGGCCAAAAACAATGAAGAAAAAGTGATCGAAACTGAGATATATATTCGCTATTTAGCTACGGTTACTTCTTAACAATTTAATTAAAGGAGGAAAACTTTAAGCAAGGGTTGGGTGTTTGAGTGCCTTCAATTTAATTCATCGATCTGTTGATCGTGCAATTGACAATTCACTCAAATTCAAGCAGATCACGTGACCCTCTCTGGATTCGAGAATTTGAGTTACGTAAACAATGATATCTTTTGAGCACTAGTCTGCATTTACTGGTATATGCAGAAGATCTGAAGGGTCTAGGACGTGCATGAAAGTGTCAAGAGAAAGCAGCATCAGTTCCACTTAGTCCCACCCAAAATATCTTTGGAACATTTCACAAAGTTATGATATGGCCCAAAAAAAATAAACCTTGACAGCAGAATTAATGCCTTCAATATTATCATGGAGAAGTACGTCTAAAAAATCCATTAATTAAAAGAACAATATATGTTTTCTATAAATTTGAGATTCTGTAAGTGGTATAAATTAATCAATAGCCAATATGATTCTGTAAGTTCATTGAATAGCAATACGGTTTGCTCTTTGCATATTATCTTGCTCAAACATAATTTAATAGCATTAATGACTAAATGAGGCTAAGGTAATATGCTCCTATTAAGGATTTTGTCTGCAGACTAGAAGACAGAGAAGGGTCCCACTGACACTTCACCGTTCACCACCGGTAACCGGCGCCTATTACGGCCACCCTGGAAGAGGCACGTGTGCTTCACCATGTGGACATGATGTGGCCTCTATTGCTCTTACAAAAATAATATATAACACCAAGAAAAATTGTATTGTATGTATATAACTAAGCTTTGGGTTTTGTTGGTTTCCACTTTATGCTATTTGGTTTGGAGTTTTGGTTTCCCAGTTTTCTCTGAAAAAGAGGCAAATTGGGAGCATTTGGTGGAAACCCAAAATTTTGTGCCTCAAAGTGGGGGTGGAGGAAGGAACATGTCCTAGTTTGTTCTCTCCAAAACACTATCCCATCATTCAAAACCAAAAGCTACTAATTGGGTTTGGTTACACAGACACACAGAATATATTTTGCATAATATATGATCAGTTAAAGGGGAGGAAAATTAAAAAAAAGGAAGATAAAGTAGTAAAAGAAAGTGACCAAAAGACAAGGCCAAACTCACAGAATAAGGGGGGTTTGGTATATGAAAAGCTGAAAGCCGAAAATTCTGTCCTGCAAAAGCTTACCTCACTACAGTACTCTTGCTTTCTATATATATTGTAGAGAATTAGGTCAACTTTATTCACATACTGTATAGTTTGCTAAGATGCCACTAATGCAATACATGTGATTTCTATTTTTCTTCCCCTGCAAAACTGAAGTTGGTTCCCACTCCTAACTTCACATTATTATTCATTTAAGTGTCATTTGGAATATTTCTAGCTAGTGGGCTGCATGAGAACCTTCAGCATTCCTAATTTGTTGATCTGCAGATCAATACTACTTAGAAATTTTAGTGATTACCAATAATGTAACGTTCATCATATATTAGTACACAGTAAAGCTAATAATTAACTAATAATCTATCGACAACTCCAGCTCAGGAACAGCATTGAATCCGGAGTGGTGACTTCAAAGATTACAAGTACAATCCCACTAATTAATTAGTTTATAATACTTGAGTAAATATTTTATAATTAATTACGGAATAATGATAGATTAGTCTTATTCAGGGAGTGATATATATGTATATATAGTCAAACTGAGGCACTGTGGTTTGTCCTCAGATGAGACAATGGGTGAAGTACGTGGAACTGAGATTAGGTATTTGATTTTGGGTTTTCAAATAAATGACGCGGATTTTCAGGGACCGTGCTGTTCAAAACCCACTCGTGGACACGACCCATTTGCGACATTTTAATTGTTTCATCAAAGAAAAATGAATTTGATTTATTATTAATCATAATTGTTAATCATGTATATATATATATATATAAGCAACAAGTTGACGTTGGACGCGTATATGTTTGTGAATAAAGAAATGGGAAATTCAGCACTAGACCTATAAATGACAATATTAAAACATATACACGACATGGGTCACGATGTTCCATATATATATATATATATTAGGTATTTAAGTATCTGAGTTATTAATAATACCAGAAAAGTAATGCTATATGGGTTGGCTTATTCTGAGTTGCAGAATATATATAAAACTGATTTTGGCATTCGTCCTAGGCCTTATTTCTATGTCACTCTCCTATAATTCATCGTAATTTATTTTTAAATAATATTTATTATTAAGTTAATTTAATGTACAAATATTAAAATTTTAATTTTCTGTTATAAAAATTAATACAATAACGGACACATTCAGAACATCACAAACAAAATTATAATCCTACCACAATATATATTGCAAAGCTCGGGGTATGTTAACTAAACTGGCTAATTTAAAATCAAATAAATGTGACTAGTTTTTGCGAGTAATTAATTCAAGAAATAAGTATCTGAGTGAGTTTCATAGAGTTGAGTTTATATATTATGAGTACCATTGAGTAGATAGTATTGTATGAGCTTTAGATAACATTCTGGTGATCTGTATAGTTGCTGGTCTGATATAATGGTACAATATCAAATAAAGGGAATGAAGGGAAAATTAAAAAATGAAGTGAAAAAGAGCATGCACTTTATAGATATAGCATATATAGTGCCATTATTACCATTGAAAATAATGTTGTGTAAAATGCAAAAATGAATTCAATTATCTCTAAAAAAAAAAAAACAAGCGGACGCCTTTCCAAAAGCAGGAAAAAGAAAGCAACGATAGCTTGAATTGAAGTTCCGTGCAGCAAATCTCTCTATGATATTTTCTGTCTATAAGAATCATAATAATTTTATGTTTCCAAGAATTCTAGATTTTTATTTGTAATGTGATTAATGATAAAATATAAAATATTATTTTTTAATTTAATTCTTATGATATTTAAAAAAAAAAAAAAAAGATGATCACATGTGAAGTACTTGTTGTATGGAAAATTCACGAGTGCGTTGAGGAGTAATGGGCAAATTGTGGGCTTACAATCATACATTAAATGTGGCCGAAAAATTTGACTTTGAAATGATAGGAGATTTTGTTTTGTATATTTGGTGTCTAATGCTCTTAGCCCTAGGGTGTTTGGATAACATAATCAAACGCCAATTCAATTCAACCCACCGTAACCAGAAACTCTTTTCTTTGTTTCCCCCGAGAAGCTAATGTTCCAATTAAAAGATCACAAAAATTTACCACCAGCTGTGGGCTGCCCATCTGAATGAGCTTGTGGATTGATGGTTTACAATGAGTATGCATAACTTTTTCTCTGTAAAATTGTGACTTTGGTTTCACTAACAGAAAAATCAAATTGGATTTCCTACTGTTTTGAAAAGAAATGGTTTAATGTTGGATTGCGCAGTTTTTTAAATTCAAATTGTTAAATAAAATTTTGAATCATGTATGAATAAAATTAAAAATTTTTTACCATGCAAAAAATGTGAACTGTTAAATTATACGATTTCTTTAATATTAATTATTAGATTTATACGATTTTTTTATTAAATGTAAAAAAATTTGAATTCCAAAAACATGAGGATGGCCCATGTGGGAAAATTAGTGTCCCATAAAAAGTTTGAGAAAATGCTGGCATAATTTGGAAAGGGTTCTTTCTGGCATAATTGAACTTCCGGGTTTTTTGGGGCAGGAATTTCTCGTCTTTATTATTAGGGATTCCAGATTTTGATGCAGTTGGGTTAATCCAGAAACTCATAAATGTGCAAGTCATTAGGAAGTATCACGGCCTAAAGAAATTCAAACTTTCAACCCAGCCCAAAATGAATAACACTGTACCTTCAGACAAAGAGAGCATAACATTATTCATGTCATCATCGTATGGAGGCCATCTTGTCCTTCGAAAATGCTAAACCACGTTGAAAAGCTTAACGTAATAGCTATGGGTGACATGAAAGAGATATTTAAAAAATAAAACAATATAAGTAAAGTCCCATGCACTTCGAGTACAGAAAGAACGAGAGTAAAACTGAGGCCAAACATCGCTAATTCATTAGAAAATTACAGGTTTCTGACTTGCCCGCTTGTATTCCACAAGCATCCCTACTCTACATATGGCAAATAGGAAAGCAAATATTTTATCTATTGTAATATATAAATTTTATGTTCTGATCTGAGTCTGGATATAATGGAGTGGAATAGTTAAAAAGGTAAAGTTATTGATTGAGAGTTTATTATTAGATAGAACGGAGTGGTAAAAGAAGATTTCTGATACCCCTCCAAGTAATTCAGAAATTTATTTTTTTCGGACACTTAAAATTGAGGGTCAACTTTAGTATGAAATAAAATTTTCAATTTAAAGTTTTTTAGATTAGAATTTTACCATTATTAATCAAACAAAATTTTAAACATCAAAATACTACATTTCTCTTATTTTATGAAGATGATATTAGAAAAAAAAAAATACAAATAAGCATTCCATTCTATTTATTTAACCATAAGTTCCAGATAATTGTTAAAAGAGTCCTCTTTTCCTATAAAATCACTTTTTTTTTTATAGAAACTCCCAAATCTGCAGGTAATTGACGTGTATTTTTCTTAATTTCTTAACATCAATTTTGGAAACGCTCCAATTGCACCCCAATTCTCAAGAAGCAATCATATTTTTCAAGACAAATTTTACCTGTACTTGCAATTTTGCAAAGCTATTTGACTTGAAAGAAGCAACCACGTTTTCAATTATATTCCTTTTAACCTTAATTCTGATAAAACGTCAGCCAATGGTGCTAAATTCACTTATTATACTGGCTATCTCAAACCCCCCAAACATTCTCCTATCCGAAACACCTCTTTGGTTATCTCTCCTCCCTCGGGTTCAAATTAAATGTAAACCGCTCTGATTGCGACAATTTACTCAGTGTAGGAGTCATACGTGATCCCCATGGATTTTGGATCTCCGGTTCAACAAATTCTTTGAATGAAGGAAATGACCCTGAAATCAAGTTATATAATAGGGGTAAATTTTGCTCTATCAATTGAAATAAAAAAGTTTAAAAATTGAATCTGACTCTTCTCTGTCCTCGTGATCAACAAAGATTGATCCCTCCATCATCACCTGTGAAACCTAGTCGACAATTGCAAGCAAACTCTGTACGCCATTAAAGATTTGGACAATTTGGCACATCTTGGAATCAAATCCAACTATCTCTTGCCAAAACATAGAATGTCCAATGCTCTTTCACTCACCTACTTTCTGTCCCTTCATCTTTGTCTCAAGCTTCCTACTAAGCATCGCTTGGCTTACCCCCCTTCACCTAAGTAGATTCTTGAGAAGAACAGGTTCCTTTCGTATATTCTTCCTTTAGCTCCTTATTTTCATTGTAACATAGATAACCATTAGTTTCTACTCCACTCCACCAACACCACCAATTCATGCTCATACAATCCAACTGAACTCTATGCGTCTACGCCAGTCCCTGGCATTATTTAATCTAGCTCCAGTAATTGCCACTAAATTACCCCGAGTATCATTCAATTAGTCAAACTGAAGGACTTAGCTTCCTTCTCTATTGTGCACAGATTACAAACTTGAAAAGACCCAAGAAGCCCAGCATAGAAGCATCAAGCTTACATAGTGCCAGGAGAAAGGAGTCAAAACCTAGGCAAAAGACGGTAAAGAGCAATCCTTCATTTCTTCATGCGCCGAAAGGGTTCAAAAATTGAAAAGAAAAAAATTGTGATGCACATTTAAAACAGGGTAAACTTTTTCTAACAAACATTCAATTGAGCCACATTTCACTGTTCTAAAAATAACATTTGCAATACAAACAATAGAGGAAATGTTTTCCCCCATTCCTCTTCAACTGGAGGCGCCTTAATCCATTCAAGATTGAAGACAACAAATATTCGTACACAGCCCGTTAGGCCTAAACACTGGAAATATAGGGGCTCTCCCTCACATACCACAGGTCACTTAACCCATGGCATATTTCTGGGTCCAACTTCTTGCTGTTGACTCATACTTGTTCCTGTCTGTCTTGTACATGTGGGCAATTTCAGGGACCAAAGGATCATCAGGGTTTGGGTCCGTCAACAGGGAACAAATAGAGAGCAAGACCTAAAGATTTAAGACAAATGAATAAAGTAAATAAGGATCAGTTGCAATCCAGCATCTTAAACTGAATAACGGAATTTTAAACCTGTGATGCTAAAAATCCCCAACAACAAACACAAAATATATGCCCGTATGCAGAAGATACATAATGAGGACTCCCAGCATAGGAGTTATTTCAAATTAACTAAATATTTCAAAGTTGAAGCACCATAGCCATGCATGACTGCACGGTATAAAAATCTAAAAATATTGACTAATATGTTGCAACAAATCAATTCCTTCTTGTTGCTAAGAAATGAACTTGGCATATATTTAGTTATGGATTATTCAATTTGTTGCTACTCTTAGAAACAATAAAGATGCAAACCTTGGAAATAGTTAGAGCAGGGCTCCATTGTTCCTTCAATATGTCAAGGCAAATGCTTCCATTGCTATTTATATTTGGATGGAATACCTTTGTCCTGAATGCAACCTGCAAGATCCATCACCGTACATGAGCAGGCACAAGATAGATTAAAGTAGTTACATGGAAATTAATGATGGCATGCATAATAAAATATGTAAAAATACACACAGAAGGAACCATTATAGTCCTGATTAAATTTTCCAACAAAAGTACGAAAATAGAATATTAAATGTTGCCCATTTTTTTTTTAAGTAATTTGACACTGGGCACAATATACTGATTATTGTCCAAAAATATAAAAAAACCAAAGAAAAAAAAGAAGCATTCAAAATTGATGAATCTCCCTAGAAGAGGCAAAATACAAACTAAAAGTGAAAATGAAAAATGTATTACATCATCATGTAATGCTCAACTGGTAAATAAGCAAATACAGAGTTACAGACAGTTAAAAAACAAGAGAAACATGAATGAAATCAACAGCCCCTGGGAAGCAAGCGAATGAATTACAAACCTTGGGTGGCTTAAATGGATAATCTGGAGGGAAATGAATGGTAACTAGGAAAACACCTCCAGCATAAGGACTATCAGGAGGACCCATAATTGTTGCTTGCCAATGAAACATGTCTTCAGCAACAGGACCTGCCCAAATGACAAAGCATGAGAGATAAGCACACGTTAAATCTAAATGTTAACACAACTAGATTCCATAAATCCCTGAATCCTAACATCATACAATGCAACATAACATCCCATCCTTTATCATTTGGTAATATCAGCCTTTGCGAACTAAACAGCTAGAGTTCCAATAACTATCAAATATGGGCATATCCCAAAGACCAGAATGATTTCATTAGCAGTCTCTTTGGCAAATTAGACAAACAGGATATAAAATCCTTAGAAAGATTTTAGTTACATAGCAGACAGTTTAGTTAGATCCCCCCTTCTACATTTGGAGATGCCGTAACCACGGTGCCTGGACGTGAATGTGGCAAAGCCAAACCTTCATATTCATAACCATTATTGTGCTGTGAATTTGCCGCTCAGACATGATTTGATCATCATAACGACATCGTAAGACATGACATCTAGTCCCCTCCCCCTGAACCTCTAATCCTCCAACGAAAAGGGACCAAACAAGTACTATCCTTCTCCATGAAAGAAGCCTCCACAATCGGAGGTAGCGAGACCAATCTCAAACGTGGTCCATCCATACAACAGCCCCAAAATATTGTTGACATATCATTTCCAAATGGACCAGAAACAACAGTAGCAACCAACAAATTACAATGAGAAATTGAAGAAAGAAAGGATATTCAATCAACAAAGATCAATGCTAGAATCTAAGGATCACATACAAGGCGGAAAATATGTGCGCATAATCACCCAATTAAAATTAAAACAGTACGGAAGAAAATAGTCACCGAAAATTATAGTATAATAGATGCAAAACCAAACAATCAGCATAAATAATTTACAAAATCAAGTGAGGAACAAAGTAAAATAAAAATAGAAAAGGAGAGAGAGAATGCGATACCGGCGCTGCAAGACGTAGGAGGATCCTTCTGCAAATCCTTGAGTTCCTTCAAGATCCGCTTCGATGCCATGGTGAAACCTAATCCAAAGCCCCAATCACCTCAGATCAAAACCAAAACACACAACGCGTACACATAAAAACAGAACAATAGAGAGAACATGACCAGCAGAATAACAGATCGTACCAAAGAGAAAACTGAGAGAGATCCTCCTTTTGGGCTTTCTGAGAATTGAAGAAAATGAAGAAGAAAGAGCGTGAAATGGAAAACTGAGTGATTTGAGGTGGCAATTGACTCTTATAAAATGACTGGCGCGGCTTCGGAATCGATCCACCCCCTTTCTCTGATTGATTGGCTTTTCCCTTCTCCTTCTCCTTCTATTATTACTTATTATTCTTTTTTTCCTTTTTTTTTTTTACCCCTCTCAAAGGTGGATCCCACAGACTAGCGTTTTCTGTACGATATCCAATCCTTTTTTTTAAAATTTTTTTCCTTCCACAAGGCCCGAATGTGGCCGCCGAGATGGAATGGTGTCAACAGAATGCATCTCCCAAACGACATCGTTTTGGATCTTTCTCCCCATGTCCACTCGTGCGCGCACTACGCGTCGGGATGGGAATAAGCAGAATCCACGGTTTCGCGCGTTCAGGCGCGTTTCTTAGCCGTTGTATTTGACCTGCTTCTGTCTGATGGCTATTGCTTTACCATCAACGGTTTTGGCGCTTTGCTTCCACCCACTTATAAGTTCGTCCTCATTCCTTCTTTTGAGTAAATTACGTTAATTATTCTTAAATTTTGATTAAATTATATTAACCATGTTTATATAAAAAGAATAATTTTTAGTTTAAGTTTGTGTCTACGAGGGACTAATGAAATTGTGGAGGCAAGGATTTAAGATAGAAAAGAGTAGTTTGAAAAGACCTCTATGTATGATTGAAGGAAACTGTACAATACTGTATAAGAATTCAAGAGGAGAGAAAAAGAAAGTGTCCGGGGCCACTCATCGTCTCACCCTTTTCTTCTTCTTTTTTTCTTCCTCATAAGTAATCATCTCAATTTACTTGGACTTTAATCTATTATGAAGGATCAAATGAGCCAGTGGGCGGGGAGACTAAAATAACTGGGGCAACAATTCATGAAATCCTTCATTCCGCTCCATTTCTTCTTTACGGGAGACAGGCAAGTTCTGGTTGAAGAAAGAGTTTTGAAGTTAACTGGTTCAGGGACGATGAAACGCTGAATTCTGTTATTTACCGATTTTGGCCTTCACATGTGTCTCAGTAAACTAAGTGAGACCCAGTAATTAGAATCTTACGTTTCACGATTCGAATCTTACAATTTGAAACGAGTCATAAAGTCAATGATATAAATTGCTAACTGAATCGAAAGTAATTATAAATCATACGATTCATAAATTGAATCTTATGATTCGCAACGAGTTACAAAGCTAGCAATATGAATAAATTGCTGAATCAAGTATGAATAATGCGATTTAAGCCAATATGATAGAATAATATCACTTTGCAATTCAAAAATGTGAAAAATCTATGAATTGATATAATAGTATTATATTACTGTAAGCATAATCTATGATTTTTATAAAGAAAACAAAGAAGTTATTATTTGAATTTTTTTTAAGAATTAATTATTAACAAATCATATGGTTAATAAGATTTTTGAAAAATTATTTTGAGTATTTTATGCATATTACATGTCATATTTTATATTTCAAGTTATTTTTTACTTTATTATTGAATCTTACGATTCGATACATTATATGATTCGTAATTCAAAAATATATTTTTTGATTCGCGATTCGTATCACGATTTGATTACTATGGTCTTTGTGTTTGTTAAAGCTACCAAAAAGAAGGTATCTGATGATGAATTCGTATTGGTTTTCTCCAACAGGTAAATGAAATTCACACCTACAACTTTTGTGACACCTGTTGTTTATAAAGTCTAATGATTAGTCTCTTTAATGAACAATGTTGTTAATGATATGTTGCACTATCTGTGTTGGATGCTTAGACTTGGAGTTGGTAGTCAGGGCATATTTGAGTTGTGCATGTCTCCTTTTAATATAAATGTGTGGGATTTATTACAGTCTGTTGATCTATCTGAAATCCACATGTACTTCCATGACGAGCCATTTGATGTGGGTCATTCATAAAGTTGCAGAGAGCTCAGTTGATTTTGTCAACCCTGCAAAATATGCGGTTTTGAAATATGGAAAGGAATGGCTTTAGTGCTGCTTTTATACATAGACTCATTAGCATTCAGCCATGTTGAGTAACCTTGTGGTTGTTCCTTTTTTAAGGCCTAAACTACTAAATTTGCTTAATTTTTATTGTTGTATAAACTGGCACAATCCATTGACTCATTTCTAAATCCTTCATTTGAAATTTTTATGCTCACTATAGGTAATATATAGGTTAGGATAATGTGCTGTACAATACATAATATTGTACAATGTTGTACTTTATGAGCTGTTGGATTAGTGCTAACATCATAAATCACTATAATCCGATACAACATCATATAATGTACAACACATTATCCATGCTTGTAATATATTTACACTTCAACTTGGAAAAGTCAACATGTAACTTCTCTTCCTTTCAGCTAATCTTTATTTCGTGCTACTGCATCTTTTTTTTTTTTCATTCTGATGATGGGATAACAAAATTTTACACTGAAATATACATATATATATATATATATATACACACACACACACAAGCAGAGGCTATATTATGTGTAATTATCTTAACTTCTAGCCTCCTAAAACTCATAAGGTAGGTCCTTCACGTAACTGCATGCCAGATGCCTCATGTAAGATCTTGTTAGTTTGTTGTGGCTTTTAATTCTCTAGTCCTTCAGCTCCTGGTATTATTAGATAACTAGAATTGTGACAATTAATCCCTTATTGTAACATTGTGAGCTTAAAATGATTTTAACTTAGTGGTTTGACTTCGTATGCATTTTAGTTATGAGAGTCCTGTTGAGTGTAGTTTGTAGAAGTTATGTTTGCTTGAAACTGAGTTATAAATACTGCATTTATTGAAAGAAATATATATCACTAAAGGAATTTGCAATTATTTTGTAGTTGAGTGTCACGCAGAATCTGACTTGGCCAAGGAAATCCAATTCGAGGAAGTTGAAGGTATGTAGTAAACTTTTTTTTTTCTTGTAAGGCAGGGGGTGAGGGGAAATTATTATTAATGTCAACATCCAGCCTATGCCCATTTCTCTTGAGGTATGTAAACAAGAATTTTGAGTAGGTGTCTTGCAGTTCGTACTTTTGAGATGGTGTCTGCAAAACTTAATAGGAGATACTTTCAGTTATTTTTTAGTGAATTGTGTGACTAAGGCTCTTGAAGAAGCAGAATACGTGACGTCAAAAATTTTGGAGAGGAGAAAAAAGATATACATGATGTCAAGTTTAAACTTCAAACTTAATTTATCTGAATGTATGAAATGTGATTACATCAATTTAATTGGAACTAATATGAAATTTTTGTGATATTATCACACTAATATAGAGCTTAACCTCAGAGCTACCTAGCAGACGACAAATGGTAAAGTTACTTTGCATTTCCCCCTGCTAGCGAAAAGGTCGCATTTTGGTCTTCGTCAGTATATTTTCTCCAACAATCTCAAGCTGGATTCGTATATACTTGGACTAATAAATCAGTTGCTGTTATACGTCCACAAGCATGACCACGAGATTTCCTTACTAAATAATGCAATATCCATCCAGGGACCCAATTTGACTTGGATATCAGCTCATTTGGTAGCTGAACTACTTAGAACCAATTTTGTCATTTACTGTACAGAGAAACTAGACAACAGCAACAGACATGATCTCATCTGAGGAAGAATAAAGCTGGAATCGGAGTGGTAATTAATTCATATCCTAACGACTATTGACTAACGCAAAAGTATCTTACTGTGGAACAGAGGGCGAAGGTATGTCGATTGCTTGTGGAGTTGGGGTAGAAACTTCTGATCTGGATTCAGTTGATGGTCGATTCCCAGTATTTGCTCGATGAATTTCCTCCACCATTCTTAAAACATCTGCCATTTTTGGTCTCTGCTCTGGCATTCGTACTGCACATGCCATCCCAAGTTGTAACATCTCTACCATTTCTTCCTCTATATTTGGATATCTCAGTAATTCTACATCAAACACCTCTGCCGTCCACTCCTCTCTGACCACAGAATTCACCCATCTAACCAGGTGGACAACTTCCTCGCTTCCTGTGGCATGTATGGGGGATTTTCCCGTCAGAAGCTCGAGAAGCAACACCCCAAAACTGTAGACATCGGACGCATGGCTTGCTTTCCGAGCGTCTGTTACTTCTGGGGCACGGTAGCCAGAAGTTCTTAGGGCTGGTGGGAGTGTTGGACTCATCAGTGTTACTAGACCGATATCAGACATGCAACCATATCCTTGGGAGTTGAGGAAGATGTTCGAGGATTTTATGTTTCCATGGGTGAGTTTTCCTCCTTGTTGAGCATGGATGTGAGCAACGCCTCTTGCTGCACCTATTGCAATTCTCAGCCGACTATCCCAGTCTAAAGAAATCTTTCCTTCCCCTCTTCTGCCTGCACGATGGAGATGCATAAGCATATTTACCAAATACCATTGCCAACTTTAACACGAGTTCCTAAACAGTAGTCTTAGCCCATATAACGGTGTGTTCAAGTTAACAATACGCAATGCCAAGATGATTAATAAACAATACTAAATTTACTGACCTGGGAAGAGGAATCGGAAAAAAGAAATAGAGATAAATATATTTAACCTTTGATTTTCAGAAAGGTGAAAAGGTCCAACCTACCATGCAACATGACGGAAACGCTACTCTGTTCATAGTAGTCATACACCATGAGTTTCTCCTCCTTGGAATAGTAATATGCCCTTAGAGCAGCCACATTGCCGTGCCTAATCATCCCTACCACCTCCATCTGCTGTTCAAACTCGCGTTTTCCGACCGTGACTTCCTTCAATCTCTTCACCACCACAGTGGTTGCATCCTCTAGAGCAGCCTTATATGTTGTGCCATAGGTCCCCTTTCCCAGCACCTCAGCAGATGCTCTCAGCAAATCCTCCAGGTCAAACACAAGATTGCAATCCTCAAAGAACACAATCTTGTTTTTTCTCTCTTGACTCTCTGAGACATCTTTTTTTAAAAACACTTCTTTTTTCTGGCATTTAGCAGACACCCCATTTGCACCTCCTTTATCATAGTAGCACACAAACATGAAAGCTGCAAACACCACAAATACCAGCGCACTACCACCTAGGATGACACCCAATAACGCAGGCTCACTGAGTCTTTTTGAGGACTTCTTTACTGGTTGAGCATTTGCAAATGTAAGGTTGTTCCCAGAAAAAGCCCAACTTGGGAATCTCAGAAGGGATTTAGGCACAATCCCACTAAGATTATTGTTCGCTAGATTTAGCTCTTGCAGCGTAGGAATATTAAGATCAGGAATTTCACCTGAAAGTGAGTTATTGGAAAGGACTAAAAATGAGAGATGCGTCAAATCCGAAATCGAAGAAGGAATGCTCCCATTAAAAGAATTGTGGGATAAATTAGCAACAGTAAGATTATTCCAAACTGAGAAGTCTGATGGCAATGGACCAGCAAACTTGTTGAATTGAATATAAAGATAGGTTAAATTCTTAAGCTCAGAAAAACCAGAAGGAAAAGGACCCGTTATGCTATTGGATCTTAGACTTAAAGTCTGTAGTGCAGAGAGACGACTTAGGGTGTTGGGTGGGATTGGACCACTCAGTCCAGCTCCAGGCAAATGAAGGGCTATAACTCTGGTCCGGTCACTATTGCAGGTGATTCCTCTCCAGCCATCGCATACAGAAGAGTTCTCATCCCAGTTTAGAGAACGAGAGCGATTTATGTTGTGAAGGAAGTCGAGCAAGGCTTGTTTATCTTCCGTTGGGTCGGCTCCAACACATAAGAATGCTCCAATCGCGAAGGCTGATGAGAGCATGAACAAAAACTCCAGTTTCTTTCCCATTATCTCCTCGAGATATTGATCGATTCTACAAGAAATTAAACTGGACAGATAGCAGAGGGTTAGAGGATTAAACAACAGTTTTTTATTAAAAATGTAGAGCACAAACAAAGGTAATTGAAAGCCCTTGTTTGGTGTTATTATCCAAGATTTCGTCACAAAATTATATACTTCCGTTTTGGGTCAAAATAAGCAGCCCGTGTTTGACATTTAAATTATCTTTATCCTAACTTTCTTTTTTTTCTGTTCACCTACTCTGGTTGGTTGCCAAGTGACTGCAACAGAAAAGATGCAAGCCGAACTTTGAAACTAGAACGTATTTCATCAGTCTAGCAGCCAAGGATCAAGTGACAGCAGAAAATTAGATCATTTTGTGGAAATTAGACACAGAATGTACAAAAGGAAAACATATAATTAGAAAACTTTGGTTTATTCATTGCTTCGTTTAGGTAACAACTAACAACTAAACAGAGGCATCAAGCAGAGAAGCATGGTACTTGATAAATAGATAGAAAAAGGATTACCCACTAATGGATTTCAAAATACAGAGAAATCAGTTAAAGAACCATAGATAGCCAGCCATGCCCCCTGGAAGCATATAATGAATTTCGAAGAACAGGCTAAGGAAAGAAAACGTGGAGGACCACTTCCGATGGAGAGAGACATAAGTCTATACGGTTTGGGGAGGAGCTAAAGCGTGAAAGTCCAAACGGGTCGTTGCAATGATGGAGTATTGATCTCGACAGTTTGGTAGTGATAGAAGATGAGTTGATGTATGCTTGCTGAAACAGTATCACGTCACATGCAAAGGAAGTAAGAGAAACCCCGTTTGACAGTGATTTGAGAATCTGAAGTGCAGACGTTATATTGTGCCGCACGAACAGGAGAAGCATGTGAAGGAGCCCCAATGCAGTAATGAGACAAATAAGGAGAAGCTTCATAAACTTAAAATAATACCAAGCAATACCTGCTCGTTGCTGCTGATCCTGTAGAATCTATAGATGCTGCTATTCCTTCTTTTCTTTTCTAATTTCTTGATTAATAATGGGATTGTGAGCGGGGAATGAATTGAGCGGGAAAAATAAAGAAGAGCACAGATTGCGGAAGGAGACAGGAGGTGGGGTGACCTCGTGTGCTTTGCCTACAGCTTCGTACATGTAAGGCCATTATATTAAAACAGACCGACATATTCAGTCAAAAAATATTATTTCATTTTCATTTAAATTTTTGTTTAAATGAATGAGAATTAAATCTTCAGTACTACTCAGACACAGTGTTTGGAAAATGAGAAGATAAAACCCGACACCCGGCTACAGGTTCCTCTGTTGTTTGTCTTTGCTTCGTTTCTGTATAAAGGAAAAGAAAACTGTCCCTACAGGCACAAGTAATTCTCAATTAATTAGCAGGTGATTTGTTAGTTTGTTTGTAGCTGAAATGTATTGACTTTGATATCGCTTTTCACCGCCACCGAAAGCAGGGGTTAAATCGTGGTTTAGGTATATCATATCTGCCGCCATGGATCAATCAACCGTAAGAATTTCGGTGGGACGTCATCTTGTGAGTTCGCTTTGGACAAACTGCAGCATTCATCTCGGATTTCCCATGTCAGATCAAAAGACGAACAAAAAGTTAAGAGTCAAGACTTCCACGGTCATCATCCTTTAATGCGTATGTGCCCATTCCTTTTTTTACCCAAAGTTTGCATTTCTGTACTGTCGTAATATTATTATCCAAAATGGTTTAGATATGTGAGTGTGATTGAAATTTTGGTAGAAGAAAATAATATTTTGTTTCTTTGTCTCAAAAGCTGAATATATTTATTGTTTTATTAACGAAGATTAATTATCCTACTCCCCCTGCTATTCCTTCCAAAATCCAAATACTGCAAAATAGCCAAACAAGTAAAACATAAAGAATAATAAAATATATTATCATGATAACCACCAGAATAAAAAGCCAAGCAGTAGGCCATTATTTTAACATGGGGTGGCAGGGGGGTTTCTTGCAATTGAGAATGACCTACTCAAAAGTCAAATAACTTGGTGAATTTATTGATGCACTGGGATTATTGTAATATAATATTGAAAGTTGGGGAGGAGTGCATGGGACAGGTCTAAAGATACCTCCATATATTCTGCACCCCGCTAAGACCCAAAAACTGTAATGGTCTTGTACCCGCCAAAATATGTTATCATTAATTAAGCCCCTTAGTTTTAGATGCCATGCCTTGACCTTTTGGCTGTCATAAACTTCAGAAGCAATAAGAAGTATTAGTTATTCGTTGCTATAAATCAACGATTAATTTGCTATTGCGTGAAAAAATGAAGTGAAAATAGCTTGTAGGAATGAGTCTCGGATAGAGAAGTTTGACGGATGATATCGACAATTTGAAACTGAAAGCAAATTTGAGAAACTTTGGTTTGAGCTTTCGGTCTCGTACCCTTTATTAGACTCAGCGATGATCAGAACCTATTTAGTAGGGTCACGTCCCTATCTGGAGTGCTTGACGGCCTGGCAACGAGGATGATGGAAGATGAATAAAGACCTTATATTATTACCTAACTTGTAAATCCTGGCAAATCAGTGGCGCAGCGGAGGCTTGGTGGGCCCATAACCCACAAGTCCCTCGATCGAAACCAGGCTCTGGTATATAGGGTGGCATTCCAATCCAAATTGTGCTCTCCCATTTTTAGCAGTCGACGACGTATTGAACATGAAGGACTAAAGATTAGATTATATGTCTTCCTTCTAGATTCAGGTGCATTTTGAGGTTTATACGGATGCGAAGAATGGCGGAGACACATTTAAAGTTATACACTGGTGTCTATAGTATAAATTTTAAAGTTCTGAAAAGATTTTAAATAAATTCTTTTAAGCTAATGTCATTAATCTCTCTCTGGTAAAGGTGGCAAAGCATACTGATTGAGAATATATTTTATCATAAGTGGTATCCAACACATTATTGTCTTATTCCTCTTAAATTATTTTTTTTCTTTTTTTGGTCAAAAAAATTATTATTATTAAATTATTTTTTTCACCACAATTTTGATGGATTCATGAAATATGGTTCTTCCTACTTGGGCCTTGGAAAAAGACAAAAGACCTTTTTGTTATGCCAGAATCGTTTTGTAAGAATAGAAAAATAAGAAATGAATGTAATAGAATATAATGAAATAAAGTAAATATCACAAAATTATTTGGTATGCAGAAAAAAATAGAATGTATTATTTGGGGCAACATAACTAAAATGACAATGTATATGGGAAAACTACCAATGATATTTTGTCATAAAATGTTGATTCTATGAAAAGATCTTTAATTCTGTAAGGTGTTTAATGGAATCTTAATTTTTATACTTTAATTTGTTCTTCCAATAGAATTTATTTAGCATACCAAACACCCCAATTTAATGAAATCTATCCATAATTTTAATTCTATCATTTAGTTTCCTCCACACCAAACATGCCTAAAGAGATATAAGAAGAAGAAGAAAAATAAAGAGAACTTGCCGGAGACACATCTGGTGATGGGAATTAAAAAAAAATTGTAATTCTTGCCGTGATGATTTGCTATTATCACTGTTACGACCCATATGCCAGCGTTTTACATCCTAAGCGACATATTAAAAATATTTCTACCACATTTGATTCAATTAAAATATAATACAACAATTGTATCTTAAAGATCAAAATTATCTACGCAATTACACAAATGAGAGTAATAAGATAACGGTTATTTTGGAATAATGCTATTTATTGATAAAAAATTATATTCATGTATATCAATTCTTCCAAATACATCTAAGATTTTCATTAACTTGGAGAATGGGAATTAAAGTCATCAAATGAGCATAGCAGCTAAGAATACATGGACTTGTCATCTGAGACAAGATGAATTGTAATTGAAATATTTGCTATATTTGCTATCGTCAAAAGTTTTTTATATTTTTATATTTAAATACTTCTATCTTTTTGTAAGAGATTACTGCAAAATTCATTTTAATATCATGTCTATCTCAATTAGAATATATAAATTTAATTACTAAATTATTTTTTAAAATTTTCTGCATCTTCTTTATTATAAATTTTTAAATTGCTTATGAACTTGCTACAATCAATCATGCTGCTTGTTAGATTTTTATTAGTGCATCTGTGGTGCCATTGATTATGCAAGCCGCACCATGGAAATTACCTTACTAGTTATTGGGGTAGGCCACTTACACACGAGCTTGTTGTTGTTCGAACCTACGTGGCTCCTTTTAACTGGTTAAATCCAAAAAGGTCGCGCGAGATATCGCCAAAGGAAACCCCCAAATACGTTACCTAGATGCGAACCAAAAATCGGAAATCGAAAAACGAGAATATAAAAGAGAAGTAGATAAGAGTTACTAGAACTTGGAGATAAAAGCGCATAAACCCTAGCTCGAAAATATCGCGATAAATAACAAATTTGCCTAATCTGCGATCTTCGTGTATCTCTCCGTCGAGAAGACCAATCTCTCTCTCTCTCTCCTGTAAGCTCCAAATTTATCGCTATCTCTCTTTCCTTAGTCATCGCTCTCTGTATTTTCTACTGCTTATATATATCTATACATGTCTATTCTCTGTACATGCGGCAGCATTTCAGTTTCCAGTGTGTTCATTTTGGATAGTTTTCTCAATTAATTTCTGTGCAATTGTTTGATGTTGACTCTTCAAGGCAATTGAATTTACTTAAAAATTAGATTTGATTGGATTACTGGAAAAACTGGGTGTATAAAATGCGAGGGAGGGAGTGGAAGACTTTGCAGTGGGAGAGAGGTAAAATTTAATTCTAATCAAAGTTAAGACATTCGATTTTGATGCAATCTACGCTAAGATTATGATGGCAAAACATCAAATTATGATGACACTATATAAGAAAATTTGGCCCATTCGACAGGGTTCGTGAATTTCTCAGATTTTCTTAGATGAATAATCTAACCAAAAAAAAAAAAAAAAATCTAAGGTTAATCTTAAGTGATGAATTGCATTCTTAACATACCAAAAACTGCTAATCAGTTTTCTTCTTTCGCCGCGTAAACGCCGGGAGGTTGTTATTTCCCATCAAAGTAACAAAAAAAGAAAAAAGGAACATTCTTTCCGTTGTTTATATCCATGGGTGGATATTAGTGTGTTCAGCTGGTGAAGTCTTTTGCATTATCCCAACCTTTCGGTCCTAAGTCCAACTAGATTAAGGATGAGGCTTCAGGGAGAGTGTCACTCATGTTGTGTAGCCCAGACCAAGAATGCTGAGTTAATTTTTTCAATGGTACCTGAATGCTTATTGTGTACTTGAACGATCTTCTTTCTCTTTTGATTGTTTCCCTATCATGATTCATGTTATACGTGTGATTCTAAAAAGATCCTTATTTCAATATCTGGTTTATTCCTTCTGTCTAGGTTGTCATTACTACTGCAGAAGAGTTGCTGCACCCTAAGTAAGTTAAAGCTTATTCTCCCTGATATCTATAGTATAAAATTTAATGGATGCAGAGACATTATTAGTGGTCTCTCGATGACTGCATCAGCTTTTGGATTATTTTCTCTAATGCTCTTTCAATAACTTCTACATTTTTGTAAGGACCTAACATATCAAATATCATATCAGAGTGTAACCCTTTTATAAAAAACCTAATTTTAAATTGAATATTTTATCACCTGTTTATTTTATAATACAAATAATTAACAGAATGAAAGAAAATTTAACATATAATGTACTGACAGTATCTTGTTGATTGGCAGTGGTTCGAGAAAAAGATGTCTGCTGGGAATATGCAGAGAAATTAGATGGAAACAAGGTAAGATGTAAATTTTGCCAAAGGATTCTAAATGGTGGCATCAGTAGATTGAAGCACCATCTATCTCGACTTCCAAGTAAAGGAGTAAATCCTTGTAGCAAGGTCAGAGATGATGTTACAGATAGGGTGAGGGCAATAATTGCATCAAAGGAAGAGGTCAAGGAAAACTCTAGCGTGAAAAAGCAAAAGCTACCAGAAGTTAAGTCTCCTGGTACAGTTTCTGCAACTAAAACTCTTCTATCTATAGATGCGACATCTCCTGTTATGAAGGGCTTCCTTACTGTTAGTCCTATGACTCCTCCCTCTGTGAACCACCAAGAGACTGCAGAGAGAAGCATCGCTCTCTTCTTTTTTGAGAATAAGCTAGACTTCAGTGTTGCACGGTCTTCATCCTATCAGCTAATGATTGATGCCATAGGGAAGTGTGGTCCTGGTTTTACTGGTCCATCAGCAGATATGCTTAAGACAACATGGTTGGAAAGGATAAAGTCAGAAGTGGGTTTACAGTCAAAAGATGTTGAGAAAGAGTGGGCTACCACAGGTTGTACCATTATTGCAGACAAATGGACTGACAATAAATCAAGAGCCTTAATTAATTTCTTAGTCTCATCGCCATCCAGGACATTTTTCCACAAATCTGTGGATGCGTCTGCATATTTCAAGAACACAAAATGCCTGGCTGAACTTTTTGACTCTGTTATTCAAGAGTTTGGACCAGAAAATGTTGTGCAAATTATCATGGATAGCAGTTTTAACTATACTGGCATTGCTAATCATATTGTGCAGAACTATGGAACTGTATTCGTCTCTCCTTGTGCCTCCCAATGTTTAAATTTAATTTTGGAGGAATTTTCAAAGGTAGACTGGGTGAGCAGATGCATTTTACAAGCACAAACCATATCAAAGTTCATATACAATAATGCATTGCTGCTTGATCTCATGAAGAAGTTCACTGGGGGCCAGGAACTAATCAAGACTGGCATCACAAAATCAGTATCCACCTTCCTGTCCTTACAGTCTATGCTGAAGCAAAAAACAAGATTGAAGCATATGTTCCACAGCCCTGAGTATGCTTCAAACTCCTCGTATGCAAATAAACCACATAGTCTATCTTGTATTACAATTGCTGAAGATGGTGATTTCTGGAGGACGGTGGAAGAGTGTGTTGCTATCTCTGAGCCCTTTCTAAAAGTATTGAGGGAAGTTTCTGAAGGAAAACCAACTGTAGGTTCCATATATGAACTAATGACAAGGGCCAAGGAATCAATTAGGACATACTACATAATGGATGAGAACAAGTGCAAGACATTCTTAGATATTGTTGATAATAAGTGGCAGGATCAACTCCACTCCCGTTTACATGCAGCTGCGGCCTTTTTGAACCCAAGTATCCAATATAATCCTGAAATAAAATTTATTTCCTCTATAAAAGAAGACTTTTACAAGGTTTTGGAGAAACTACTTCCTGTGCCTGACATGAGGCGTGATATCACCAATCAGATCTATACCTTTACAAAGGCTCATGGGATGTTTGGTTGTAGCCTAGCAAAGGAGGCAAGAACTACTGTTTCACCGTGTAAGTATGAGATTGTGGCCCTTATCCACTTTGTGTCCGAGGCCTTATTCTATCAGCTGACTGTTTCAACAAGTAAATTTCATAAATTTTAGGGATATTCTTACTCCTTGATCGTAGGATATAGAAAGCAAATTTTGTGGGGCGTAGCGCACATCAAGGTTCCTCTTGCTGTTCAAAAAATTGTTTGAGGTTTTATTCTATGTAGATTTTAATTCTATTATTTCCAAAGATTATGATCAACTAGGACTAGCTGTTAATGTATTTTACAAATTCAAAGTAGTTCTTCTGGTTTTGCTCTTTGGGATATCAAAACTGTATCTCTATAGTGAAGTTCTCAGAAATTTATGGGGTTTATTTTGCTCATGTAAAGTGAATATTTCTGAAATTTATATTTTCTAGGTTTAGGTCTGGGAAGGCACTAATCTAATTCTAACATTAACCATAGATTCGAGTCTGGAGAAGGGAAGAAGGTTAGATTCATAAAATCGTAAGGGGAAGGCATTTGAAAAAATGCTTCACACTGGATTAGCCATGGCTACATTTAGAAGTCATGACAACTTACCCCCCCCCCCCCCACAAAATGCTAAAAAACATCTACCCCTTGGCTTAGTGCTTTAGGTCTTTGTTATTATTTTGAAGTGAACAATAACATGCAAATTGCTAATTGCCTTCTGTTTGTGAATGTTGGACCCTACTCTGATTCTCATGGACCATCAAATTTGTCATATATATATTTATGTGTGTATATATATATATATTTTTTTTTTTATATGCAGTAGCTAGCATATGGGTTTACAAGTCTCCTATTTACATTGTATTATAGATAGTTAGATACAACAATATGATTTTCCGTTTGCTTCACGCAATTGTTATATCTGCAAACCTGCCTATACCGCTGTATTGTAGGGTTAGATAATCAACGAAGTTATTGTGTACTCATTGCAGGGCTCTGGTGGGAACAATATGGCGACGCTGCCCCTGGTTTGCAACGAGTGGCCATTAGAATATTAAGTCAAGTCTGTAGCACCTTCTCTTTCCAGCGGCACTGGAGTACATTCCAGCAAATTCACTCTGAGAAACGAAATAAGATTGATAGAGAAACATTGAATGACCTCGTTTACATAAACTACAATCTCAAGTTGGCTAGACAATTGAAAGCCAAGTCTTCAGAAGTTGATCCTCTTCAAGTTGATGATATTGATATGACTTCTGAGTGGGTGGAGGAAAGTGAAAATACAAGTCCAACTCAGTGGCTTGATCGTTTTGGTCCTGCCTTGGATGCTAGTGATCTGAATACCAGACAATTTAGTTCTGCTATTTTTGGCGCAAATGATCCCATTTTCGGGTTGTAATTGCGGGGCCCATTAGTCACTCATCTGTAGAAATTTATTCTCTGTAGATCAAACTGGGTTATGTATTGTTTCTTGACAGTTACAGATCTTTCTGTATATTAACATGGTGATGTTGTAGATTATATAAGCTCGTTATTAGAGCCAACAAGGTTGTTGCAACATGTTATGTACACTAGTGAGAAGTGCTAGTTGTAGTGGTTCGGTTTGAATAGTTTGTAGGAACTATCGAAGTTCAAATTTCTTCCTATTTGTATCAAAAGAACACAAACTCTCAATTTTTGAGGGACAAATTTCAATGTATAGCTTACCCATTACGCCCTGTGTGAATATTTTAAGTCTTCGTTTTATTTGATTCAAATTCATAATCCTGCTGCATCGTATCAAAGCTCTTCCATTCGGACGTGATATCTGACGCATTTTCATTTGTTTATGTAAAGGTAAAGAAATTATTATATAATTGAGAAATACTTTGGTAAGGCACTTACAAAAAGCAATTTTTTTTAAAATAATGCTATTTTATCAATATAGGAGATGAAGTTAGAGTTTTCTATAGACCGTGAGACAAATTTAGTTTATAATAGTATACAAATAAAATATGTAAGAACATTTCTTTAAATCGTTTGTGAAAAATTAATTATTTGTATATTGTTGAAAAATAACTGTAAGGTTTAAAAAATGGCATTCTGATAGAAAATAGGAGCAGAGCCACATGTGACATTTATTTAAATTTTTATTTGTTGTCAATTTTTTTATTGGAATCTCTTTATGGGCATGACTTTCTTGAGAGGTGTTACAAAAAAAAAAAAACGTGTTAAATTAATGATAAAATATAAAATAAAATGTTAAATGCGACATTAATTTTCCAAGTATTATATGATATCTTTTCAACAAAATGCGATATACATATAAACGCACTATATATAATTAAACTCATAAATAAATATGTATTTTTAATTACTGTGTCTCATACGATAAGAAATATATCATTAAATACTTGAAAAACTATTTTTTATAATTAGCAGACTATTTTTAATTGTTGTTATAAATTTAACAAGTTATTTTATTATTTTTATACCTTTATTCTACCTCATTTAAATTATATTATTTATTAACTGAAATAGAGGCATGCGTTTCGAAAAAGCCACTTTCCTTTTTCTTATAGCGTGTTTGGTTTGTTTGGAGAAAAAATTGAAAATGAAAATATGAATAAATTTAAAAATAAGAATGCGTTTTGATAGAATAAAATTTTAAATTTATATACTGTATTTAGTATAATATTTTAAAAAAACGTAAATAAAAATTAATTAAATTACCAAAATGTTTTTACTTAAATAATTAAAGTATTAATCATTTATTTTTAAATTTTATTTAAAATAATAACAATAACTAGTCATGCATTGTCGTAGCCCATTTTGCTGGCATTGAGTGACCATCTCACTCGCGTTGAGTGACCACCTTGTCACGGCAACGAACGATTGACGATGACAATCTCATTGGTCTTAGGTCTTAACCAACAGAACGACAAGAAATCAGAGACAAAATGACAGGTCTCTCTGGCAGGAAACCTTTGTTTCTTTTTCATCCTTTTGTTTTGTGGTGGCAAGGAATTTGAAGGATCTATGATGTCCATTTCTATTTTAATCTCTTCCCTGAGTTTCAACGGGAAGGGAGAACGAGCATAGCAAGAACGAAAGAGAATAATAAGGGCAGACGGGAACTGAAGGAGCGACGAAGAAAAATGATGACAGGAGGGTGAACAATGAAGAAATAAAGAAGACAGTTGGAGGGCAAGTTTGAGGTTTCATTAGTAAATGGAGAAATTATGCATTTACCATGCATGTAAAAATTAAGTTTTCCAAGAAAATAAAATTCCCATTTTCCATTTTCATTCCCGCCGTCAAATTTCTTCCAGTAAAAACTAGTTCAATGATTCACCCAAAAAAGAAAAGGTTTAAATTCGGTGAATAACTGAAAATGTTGCCGACGTGGCACCTCAGCTTACCCGCTTACACTTCCAAAGCAGCGGAAGCCTCCTTCTTCGAAGATCTTGGTGTCGCAACCTTTTTGTTCAAGTTATGGACTGCGATTCTCGGACCAGGTCCGGTCCACCGTCCTACAACGCACCATTCCCGATTTACCGTCCCGCCGCATCTTTGTCACCATCACAACCGTCGTCGTCACCGGCGACCCTCCAGATGCACGGTCCGCTTATGTACCCTAAGATCGGTCAGCACGGTCACGCCGCCATTCCTCCCGTCGACCGTGCGTTGCCGCATCACCATACTGCTTCTCATTCCTCTTCTTGTATTTCTCTTCATCTCTCCCTGCTTTCGCTTGATCAATTCTTTAAAGATTCCAGAATGACGAAAAGTAAATTACGGATAAATGAAATTGATAGTTCGGAATTTCATGAGAAACGAGAGTTAGGGCTTAATTAGGTGCTAGAGTAACTTAATTTGTTGAATGAAATAGCTTTGATTTATTTTTTTAAGTTATGAAATAGTTGATTAACTTCTGTTCCGCGATGGAATTGATTTCTTCGATGCGTTTTTTCTCGTTGATTTGCAGCAGGATTGGGCATTAAGGTTGCTGTAAAGCCAGAATATTGGATCACCTCGTCGGTAAGATTTGCTTTGTGTCTCTCCGATATTCATTTGAGCTGGATATATGGCTTTTATGGATATAAAACCTAACCATACTATTCATTTTATAATCTTGAGTGGTACATATGCTTTGCTCCTCAGAACTTGTGCGTAAATGCTTGTTGATCCACATTTAATGCCAGTTTAAGGGGCATACTTTTTTCCTTATGTTCATTTGGATCTTGTTCTCTCCATTATCAGTTACACGATCTCTATCTATGTATTCGACTTCTTTTTTTTTTTTTTTTTTTTAATAATTTCGCTAGTTTTCATAGTGCACAAGCTGGAAAAAGGTTCATCTTTGTTTTTTTTGGGATATGCAGTACGCGCTAGCACTGTATATCTATCAAGGCTTCAGTTGCAGGACTGAGTTGAGTGAACTTTTTGGATGATACTTTTCTCTTCTTGATTAACATTTGTGTTGCTTAGCAAATTAAGTTTGCGTTATCTTAAATCTCATAGACAACTGCGAGGCCTCTTCAATTACATTGATAGGACCTCTTAATGTCAATGGATAGCTAGCTTCTTTGTGAATTTAATTTTATTCAGCTTTTTGCGTCTTTTAGGCTTTTACTATTTGGGTGTGACGTTGCAGAATTAATTACTTTTCTGCCTCTTTTTTTTAAAAAAAAAAATTATTTTTTCAAGTATTTCATAAATCTGGGAAGATAGCCCTATGAGGTGGGTCTTTCTAAAATTACATGGTTGTTTATATATACTTAAGAAATAATTAACCAATGAAGCTTGTTGATATTTTACCTTACCAAGCATGGAAAAGTACTCAAGCTATGCATAATTTCTGTGGGGATATTTTGATTGTTTAATATGACTTTCGAGGGCTTTTGTGAATTTTGTAGCCTCATTTATCACTGCATGCTGGAGATCTTCCACGGAGTAACTTCCAATTTGATTTTGAATTAGAGAGAAAAATTTTGGCTGAAGCTGAGAAGGAAAGCCCAAACTGGAGCAGATTAGGGATTGATAATCTTCCAACTAAAGGTGCTGAATCAACATCACCAGTGGTATGTTCCAATTTATACTATTGTTTACTCTGTTCATGATGCTTGTTTTAAATTTCAATTTTATTTTACTTTATGCATGCAAATGTTATAATATTATTTAATATTTGTTATATTTTGATAAATGATAAACTCACGTTTTTTTCCTTTATATTGATAAATATTTGACATAAAAAATCTTTTGGCTATTATTATTTATGGATATAGCTTCAACTTCCAAGGGTGTGAAATGAACATAGTTTTTTCGCAGGTTCCTGATTCAAATCCCATTGTGAGCAAATATGTTGCCTTGGGACTCAGCCGAGAAGCTGTTCCCTTAGCTGTTTCAAATTATGGTGATAATCCAACCAAGGTATGTGCTTCATCCCTTCATCCCTTTATGGACGTGTTCAAACAGTAGCATTGTTGAAAGTATGATAAAATGTTTTTAAATAATAGTGTACGTCAAATATCATTCTCTTTGCACTTACTTTGCTGATTGAATAATAATTTTTTTATTGTAGACATCATGATTCAAATGGTTCTTCCCTTGATGGCAAAGTTTTTCCTTTAAAATATTACAGTTAACTGGTCTTATGTGAAATCTTAGTCCTCAAGTTGATTCTTTGTTTCAAGGATGATGAAACAGTCGTCAATTCAATACTGGCCTGAAATTTTATATTCTATGTTTCCTGTTCGATCTGATTATGTTCTTCTCAACTCCCCTTCCTCTCCATGCTGTGACCGTGTCTTTTGAGGTCTATGGAGTCTAATGGTTATAATATTAAATGATAATTGATAAGCATCAATAGGTTCTTCCCTTGAAAAGTCATTTGAATCATTAACTCTGTAGATTGAATAATATTTTGAATTTGTAATAGTAGACATTATGTTACTGTGATCAGAATGGATCCCCTGCAGTAATGTGAGGGATCCATTTAGAGTGAGAAATTGAAGAGAGAGGAACGAATTTTTCTTTTTTCTTTTTCAGTTTTTTGCTCTCTCTTCTTGCTCCTTTCTTTCTAAAATGCACCAAAATTAAATGCAGGCGATCTGGGTAGGACTCTGATGGTTGTTCCTTTAAGACTAGAGTTTCTCCTCAACATTAAATTCCCTTAGCTAGTCACCAACAAGTTGTATACAACCTGGCTTTTATCCTGTTTGATCTGATTATCATCTGACGTCGACTCCCTCTTTGTGCTGGGGAGGAATATTTATGGTTTACACGAAAACGAATGGTTATTTTTAATGAAAAATGTTAATGCTCAATAGATGTGCTTTTAGCTGAGATGGGAGAGGACCGTAATTGTTTGGCCGCTAAGGAAACTAAAGCCTTTCTTCCTTTCACTCTGGAGTCTGCCTCCAATTCTAATATTTTGGACAAGTCCTTTTTGGACAAGAGGATTTTAGGAGCCTTTTCCTGATGAAATCATTTGTTAGATACAGTGGGTCTTATTTCCCCTCTCCCAACTTTTCACTTCATCATTTTTTTGCACATGTGATGAAATTTTTATATTTTGCATTTCTTCACTAGCAGGCAGAAGATGTGTAGCAGTCTTTTGCTGTTTGATTTTTTTCGCTAACCTAATGAAAGGTTTATTCATTTGAAGGTTCGGGAATTTGTCAATGGTTACACCCTTCTGCGCGACATGGGATTTTCATCCAGCGCCATCGCTGATGCCTTGGTTAAGCATGACAATAATACGGATAAGGCACTAGCACATTTTCTTAGCGGCTCATCGTGATAATCCTTGAAAATATTTGTTGTAGGTATCAGTTAAATTGATAGATAATTGATTTTGTACAATGATGCTGAATGAACAGTCAAATTATTGGAACACGAACATAATCTGTTCTTGTCTATAAGCCTACTTTTCTATCCGGATGGTGAAAGCTGGGAACCTGAAGTGATTGAATGTTCTCAGAGGAAGAGAAAAAGATAGATCCAAGTATATTTTCAATTTAGCGCTGAGATTTCATTACAGAACACCGAGTCTCAAAACATCTTTTGTATTTGGCTAAGCTTAAAGTTATCTTTCCAGTACCCCTAAAGGAAATAAATTTATTCTACCATTAAGAAGAGATTGCTTATGTTGAATGAAACGAGAAAAATGTTTACTAGTACCGCAAAAGAGGTGGCTAAGCCTCTGAATGGGTAATTAAGGACGAGCAAGGATTCATATATTGTCCAGCAAGAGATAATTAAAATGAAATTAAGTGAGAAAGAAAAAGCTGTACAGCATATATATATATATATATATATATATATATTATATTAACATTTGCTCTTTTTTTTTTTTCATTTCCTCAATCAAAATATTCATATTCAATGAGTATTTATAAAGTTTACCTGTTTAGATTTAGGTATGGGAATTAAAAATGAGACAGGGTTGGGGGTTTGTGTTTGTAGTGTTCAGAGCAGAGGAGGATGGTATTTAATCGACTTTAGACGATTTCAAGTTATGTCAATTGTATACTAAAGTAGGTTGTGAAATTTTATTTTTATTTTTATTTTTGTGATTTTATATTATACGTAAACAAGTATACATTTGAAAATAAATGGCTTATCTAAAAACTTATTCAAGTGAAAGAGTTTGAGTTCAAGAATTAAAAGATTCCATAGAAAAGGAGACAGAGAATAATTAGTTTGGCATTTACTAGTATAGAGTCTAAAAACGAAAAAATAATAATAATTTAGGATTAAGAATATATCCTACCATAAGCACTTTCGTCCTATGTTGCCCACCGAGGACTTGTTTGCGTCTTGACGGCTTGTAGTTAGAATTGATAATCATTTAAAATGTTTGTTCAATTTAATAAGTTTGATCTCAAGAAAAATAAAATTTAAACAAAAAATTTTAATTAAAAAAATTATTTTGTAAAATGGACTAAGTTTGGGTATTTTTTTTTAAAAGTCAAGGCCATATTGGAAAAACCTAAATTAATTTTTTAGTGAAAAATTAATTATTTAAATAAAAACTAAGTGCAAATGACATTTTAGTAAAGAAATAAAAAATAATACCTCATATTTAAATAATTATATTAATACAAAAACTTATTTATGTTTACAACTTTTTTATATATAATTTTACAATTAATAATGATAATTAATTATGTTATTTATATCATAAGTAACAAATAAATTTGATTATAATTTTAAGAAAAACATGCATTAGTTTGATTTAAAAAATATAAATAAAAATATGAATTAAAAAATGGGCTTGAACTTTTTCAAAGTGAAATTTCAAGCTCAATTTTTAAAAACTTGATTCAATAATCAAGCCTACTTGTAATATAGAGAATTTATAGCCATAAGACTCCTCCAATATCAAAACCATGAGATTAAATATGGAGTGCTTTAATATGTCATGCTGAGTTTAGATATCGAATTTCACATTTTTGTTATCATCACGAGTGTAAAATTAATTAATAACAACATAAATAATGTATAATTTAATAAAAGAATTATACAATTATTTATAACAATTATATACGTGTCATAATATAATTATAACAACATATATTTATCATATGTTGGCTGAAGAACAACGAACATATAAGGAAACTTATAAATTTTTTCCCCACTATTAACTATTTGTTTATTGATAGATGGCTTTACATGAAACGCAGGTACCCCAAAAAACACATTCCTGCCGCCAGTCCTAATTTATGAGTTCCCCATGTGCATAGGCGCGTACTGGCACTTTATCACTGTCTGTTGAGTGGTTAAAGAGTTTTAACTGCAGTCCGGGGAGTGTATATGAAATTGTGAGATTTGCCGACAGAGATTAAGAATTTAGATCATAAAGCATCTCTAGTAGTAAAAAAATCCATTCAATGTAAAATGTCTCCTATACTGCTTGAAAAGAAAAAATAATAATAATCGGCCAACACAGCACTCATTTTAATACTTCTGCTCATAAATATTTGGGGGTTCTTCGACCATCATAGGATGAAAGAACCACGGAAACCAACTCACTGGTGGAAAGCTGAATTTGTACATACAGGACTGTATTGAATGCTTCTAGTAACCATTGCCAACTGAAGTTCCAACCAACAATCCGCTAGCTATCCTCAGTTTGTAATCGAAACTATTTTGTCAAATGGACTTCAAAAATCTGGAAGCAACTTTCCGAGAGATTGTCTAAGTACCACTAGAATCAAAGTTCTGGGGAATATTAAACTTCCCTATATTGTGTGTATGCATTGCCAGTCTGAACAGCTCCAAAGACGTAAATTCAGACACCCGCACAAATTGCTCCTGAAAGATAAATATGTTGCATGAAGAGAATTTAGTAAGTGATTCTGAAATATTTAGTAAGACCGTCAACGTCATGATCTCAAATATTGAACAGACGAATGTAGACTGACAGAAAAAGGAAAAAGGAAAAAGTGGGGGCCGGGGTGAAGGAGGGCACCTGAGGACCAAGATGAGCAACAGAGCTTCCCCTCATCAACATGCTTCACATCAAGCCCAATAAACCAGGATCCAGCACTAACATCGTCATGGGCGTAGGTACGAAGAATTGATCTGCCAATTCAAGAAACAATTCAAACTTGCGTTGGACAAACATTAGCTGATTCAATTGATGCAGCAAAGAAGAATGGATCTGACCTGTTAATTAATACAAACTTAGCCAAAGCTCGGGATATGACATACATCTCTCCTGATGCATGACGAAAATATCTGTGGGACAGAAAATTAAGCTTCACTTTGTGAGGAAGTCAGTAGATGGCATTGAAGTTATTTGTAAAACTTAGTCTCGATCAATGAAGCCAGAGTTGTGAACTTATATATACTGGTGGGTGAACTTACGATTTCTTGTCCCCAAATTTCCACCATTCTGGTTCATACCATTTATGATTCCTGTTATAATTCACAGGTAATGATATGAGACCATAAAACGTCTCATCATAATTGCATAGCATTTTAAAATAGCAAGATACACGAGGGCCTCACGGTTCAGAGAATACTTCGCCTGATTTCATACACCCCATGTAAACACGAGGTTTGTCCAAATGCGCTGCAAGTGTAGCTCCCAAGGCATCTGCACAGGAAGAAACAAGTAAGCTACATGACATATAGACATCCATAAGGGGATAATTTGTAGTTGTGAAACAAGATCTCAGGAATTTGACAAAATAATACAAAGAGGCATACAAAAAGTATTATCACATAGTCAAAAGGACGAACTTTAAGTAGTATACAACTGACTGTTCCTTTTGAGAAGATCAAAATCAAGGATCAGTACAGGAATCAGGACAGTTATTAAGTGACGAAATTCATCTCTTCTGCTTCTCTATTAATTTTTCTTTTTCTTGGTCCTTTTCTTGTTCGTCTCTTTGTTTAGAGGTGTCTTTGTGGTACTTAATTAATATGCATTTTTCAGCCTAAGGTTCATTCAGTGTTATAATGATGAAATTATAGGCTCATAACATAATTAGATGTTAGGCATTTGAAGAATTACCAAATAACATATAGTAGTGGATGGAATTGACACTGGATCTTACTTTTTGAATGCATGTCTACAAAGATACAATTCAATGAATAACAGAAAGGTTTTTCTCTTGGACATGGCCTAAATTGGGTTGCAAGAGAACAATATTTACTGCAACACATAGTTCAAGTTAATGATTAATAATTAAATGCCAGAGATGGAAGTAAAAATATATTACAACCTGACTCCCGAAGGTGAATCCAAACTTTGCCACATTAGAGTCAATTGATCTAATGCATAGAATGATTTGGCCATGGAGTTCTCTAATTAGAAGAGTGCATTCTAATTAACCATAGTGAAAATACTCTAAATAATTACAAATCATGACCTAAAGCATTAGAAAATTGTCATTAGACTAATTATTATTTCATTTTGTCAAAGAAAACTAACCAATATTTACATAAACATCATCGTTGACTTTAGCATAAAACTCAGCGTCCCATTTATCTGCAGCATTAGCAAAGAACAATTTAGCCTTCTTTGGGAGCTCCTCATTTGCCTCTACGTGGTTATCCTGTAACACAAGTGTTATAGATTGTTAGCTAATTAGCTTAGGCTGTTGAGCCTTAGCTTCTCACAGGAAACCGTGGTGTCTAAAACAGATATTATGAGCCCCAAGCAGGCTATGCAATTGCAGCTGCCAAAGAATACAATCATATCTATCTTCCTGTATAATGTCTATATACTCAACGTAAGGGCACTAATTTTAAAAGCAACAAACAAAAAGAATCTTATGCTCATTGCATCATAATATTGGTTCTTACTGTCAACTCAGAATTAGATTGAAATCCCGACTTTTATGTTTTAATTCAAAAAGACCTTGAACCTGACACAAACAGAAGTGTAGAAGAACAGAATGCTCAATGCAACAATCATTTGTGAATATGCAATGACTGAAACAAAGGTTTTTCTAAAACTGCTTGGTCTAAATTGATTGGCACAACTAGCGAATAAATGCTTGCAACATATTTCTTTGCTGATATTCCTTTCCTATTATAGCTTTTATCAGCTTGGCATATTCAACTTGGCCAGAAGAAAAAGGACAAAACTTATATACTATTCTTTATATCTTTGTTATGCTGTTATCCAATTAACAATTGACATGTGTTTTTTTACATCTAATCATTCCATTCATCCTTTTATTTTAACAGTCTTAACTAACATTAAAAAAAAGATAAAGGAAAAAAATCCATCTGCGCCTGAACCCTAGCCTCCACACCTCTACCCAATACGTAAGAACTCCATCTGCATCTATTCACCATCCAAGACACGAGCATATTTAGGTTTCAAACGTCATCTCCGGGTAAGATATGCCTTTGCCTTGTTGAAGAGTTTGGCAAAAGGTATCAGTATTCATCACATATTTATTCTTCTCAAATTGATCCCATCCCATTTTCCATTGTGTCATTGTTTGTTTTTCCCACAAATACATAATAATTATATATATCTCTTTTCCTGGTATAACTTAATACCCAAATATATTGTACACATGATAAGAATTGCTTGCTACAAACCACATATATTGATCAATCAAGAGAAGTAGCTTGTAATATTACTAATGGAGAAGATTGTAAAAATTTGTTCAATAATTGGCCAAAGAAAGAAGAGATTATTGCTTGTGGCCGAAAAAATTAAGTGGCAGGAATAGATGTAGTTCTTACTTGCAGATAGCGTTTTAAGCCTCAATATGTTATTGGGTGGAGAAGAGATTGATGCAGATGGGATTGCGAATTGAGTGTATTGAGTGGAGGTGACGGTTCAGGTGCAGTGGGGCTTTTTTTTTTTCTTTTCTTTTGTCGTTAGTTAACAAAGTTAAGGGAAAAAGTTGAGTAAGATGATGAGGTGGGAAAAAAAAGACATTTAATTGTTAATTGGGTAATAGCATAGCAAAGATATAAGTAAAAATATATAAGTTCTGTCCAGAAAACAAAACTTGGCACATTCAACTTTTGCATACTCATGTGCAGAGCCATATTAAATTATCTGAAACCTATGGTCAAGGCTTAAATATATTAATGCCACAAGTAGAAATTTATTTGAACTTTCACAGGAAAGCAATGACATATTTCTCGATAACTACATCCCCTGCATTTTGTTATATTCTAATATGGTAGAAAACTTCAAAGCATTTGACAAACCTAAAATCCTTAAAACCATGATACGTACAAGAATCATGAAGTCATTAGTCTCCCTATTTTCATGATCAATGTCCTTATCCAGATTGTCCCCGCGATTAGCACTGCAGCATCACAAATTCTCGTAAGGGCTCAAGATGAACAACACAAATGAAGAAACACAGTCCAAAAGTAAATATTTGTACCTTCTTCCAATAACAAATCGTACAATGATGCCCTTATTATCCTCCATTTTCTTCAAAGCTACACCTGGCAAAGTAGTGCTCTCAAATATAAACCTCATTGAACCACAATCCAAGTGTGATAGCTGTAACCTTAACATAATAAATCTTTAAATAAACACTAAGTTGTACCAAAGCACTATGAATGTCACAAACCTTCAAAATAATCATGAAAAGAATCAAAGATAAAAAGCATAAAGCACTACATCTCATGAAGCAGAGTGGTAAAGTCTTCTCATGAGTCATCATCAATTAAAGGGACAAGCTATCTCATAATAAGAGGATACTACTGGCTTTTTCTTTCTAGTGAGACAGTAAAAGGGAGGAGGGCAATATATGAAATGACACCATAATACAAACTAGAAAGCAAAAAAAATAAGGTGAAGAAAAGACATCATTTCATAAATGACGAATAGCATTAATTATTGTCCCATGGTCATGCACAATTCAACTTCCAAGTGTATGCACATGAACAAATGATTTTAATTTTAGAAAGCACAAGCTCCACGGACAGGGAGGATCTGTGGTATGATCACAAATAAAATATAACCTCATCTCTGAGTTCTCATAGCAGTACATGATAGAATAACATCTTAGATTTTAGAGTTGAGGCTTTACAATATTACTTAAGTTCATTCCACCAAGCTTCATATCTGAAACTAGTTTCTTCATTTTGGAGAGAGATGTAGACAACTGAATACAGTAAGCTCAGACTAGATATATTCGAGCTAGAGTTGTTCACAAACAATGTTACCAATCTACAACCCAAGCAAGAGAGAACACAGATAATCATCAGATCAGATATGTAATATTTTTACCATTTCCCATCCATGCCTTACGGATAGCATCTCTATTGCTCTGGCGGCCAAACCTTGTAAGTATGCCTATCACTACCAAGGGCCTTCTCCTAGAGTAAGTCCCATTAGTCTCAGTCAAAGGCTTTGAAGCAAAACCTTCTTGTCTAGCTGCAGCAAGTTCCATCTCAAGGGCATCAAGCTTCTTATGTTGTTCCCTAGCAATCATGTGATTTCCAATCAAGCCCATGGAAAACTCGAGAAACTTGAGGAAATCACCGGACATCATTATTACAAACCAAATGACAATCAAGAATGTAAAATTAACTTACCTGCAGGCTATGATTTTCAATGTATCATCCACGGATATAGCAGATTGGCCCTAGAATGAAAACCTTGAGGTTAACTTAGCCAGAAGCAGAGATGCATATTTATGTTCAAATGCGTCAGCAAAGGTGTTAAGCTTCAATATGATAAAGCTCCCGACACACTCTATCTTAAGAATTCACTCTGAAAAAAAAACAAACTTTCATTGAGCGTATAGTTGATTATCTACAACATGGAAGTCCTTGCCCATGATCAAATAGCTCTCAAACTCAAGATAATATCAATTCCAAATGCAAGCACGTGGGTTAATCAAAATACATCCTACATGTCATAAAATTATAACTGCCACTAATGGGATCATATCGGCAACTACATGCAGCTGGTTTATTACTTTACTGTGCAATCGCGATAAGTTTTTCCCATTAGAATTTGTCTATGTTGAAAGCTAATGAGTAAAAATTATTATAAAACTAGCAAGCTACACCCAATTATCAACAGTTAGCAACCACATACGACCATCTCTTAAGCTCAAATACGCCCAAAATGCGCTAGAAATTAAAAGAATACAGCATCAACTATATAGTTAAAGATAGAAGAATAGTCACCTGCCCGGTTATCCTATCAAGCTCTTTAATCAGATGCACCCTGTTCTCTGCGTCCTGCCATAGCCTGTCTCCATCAGCGCAAAAGAAAAATTAAAATTCAAAGTGGAAATCCGAAAGGGAAAAAAAAAAAAATCAGACTTCCCTTGAAAACACCGACAGGAAACTGAAGAAGAATAGAAAAAAGAAGAACCTCCCAGCGACGTAGATAGAAGCAAAAGTAGCGAACATGGAGATCAGGAGAGTTGGCACCCGGGATCGATGGGCCATGGTGGAAAACCTATAGCTCGATCCCTTACTCTGCATTTCAGCCTGCGATTCCTCCGAACTGTGAAAGTGATCCAAATCTTACAATTGATTCAATTTTGATAAAGAGAGGCAGAGTGAGATGCAAGTGAAAGAGGGAAGACTCACAGGAGGATGCGAGCGGGACCTGCTGTTGATGTTTGGCTTTCAGTGCCGGTGACCATAGTCATGAATCATCAAGATCGACATATATTTAAAAAAATGTTTTGTAATTTTTTTTTTCTTACGATTCATTTGAATAAATATTAAACAACATACACTGAACCAAGTGGACCTTTGTTTTTTATGAGTATTATGTTTGGAAAACGGAGAAATATATAGTTTATCGGAATGGATCTGATGTAAAATAGGAAAGTAAATCACAGAAATTTTCTTCCTGATTTTCTCACCATTTAATAAAAACCGATAGAAGGACGAATGGAAATTTTGAAAATTTATTAACTTTACTTTTTTAATTCCTTATTTATTTATTTATTAGATAAATTATTGGCATCGGCGTATCTACATATATATGAAAATAGTAGGTAAGCTATTTGAATCATGGAAAGATACCCTTCCATTTCTTTCATTGTTTTGTGACTATTATGTTACTTTTTATTGATTAAATTAGATTTTGTTCAATCAAATAAAGTTATGACATTTTTATAATTTATTCAATCATAATATTTTAATTAATAATGTCAAAAAATAAAAATATTTCAAGAAGTGTGTGTATATATACATTCACTGAAAAATAATTAAGGAATAACTATTATGGAATGAATATTTGTTGTACCAATAATTAATTAATGCATAATTATATGATGAATCTCTAATAAGAAATAGCTTTTAATATACATACATACATACATATATATATATGTAAAATTTTAAGGTCAGCAATGAGAAGAGTGATAAGCATTCAAACCCGTAAAAAGATACTTGTTAAAAGAAATAACTTTATCACTTGAATCACACTTATAAAAGAGTGTGAAAATACTTATGAGAAAAGGTAAATAGTAATAATAATTTATCATAAATTTTGTATCAAAATCTTTAATGTTAATGATTTGCTAAATTAATTGTTACAAAAAATTAGATTAATTATATAATATAACGAGATAATTAATCAAGTACAGACACAAAATAAGTTTTTGCGTTAATAAATATATTTAAAATAGCATATAAAATATTACAATGATTTTACTACATGAATTGATGTTATGCCGATACAGAATAACAGTTTTAGAATCAGACGTTCACGAGACCAGCGGTTTTACGTCATTATCCGATTCACTCCAATACTGCCTTCCGCAATTAATATATTATTTTCCAAAATATTGCGAATTCCAACAAGCCGACAATACCGCCTTTCTGACCAAAAAAAGAAAATACTGCCTGGGCCTACGCACCGACTCTGGCGGAAAGATCAATATTACTCGTTAATTTCCTCCTAATATTGTTGAATTGGATCGTCTACGTAGTAAAGTAAGAAGAGGGGGACACAAGGAATAAGAGTGTGTATAGAATAAATTTAATTATAGTTTAAAAGGCATGTGATTTAATAAATTTGATTTTAAAATATAAAGTTTGAATGAAAAAAATTTAATTATAAAATTTTAATTTGTAAAATAAGTGGTTTCATATTTTTTTAAAAATTATATATGAACTTGAAAAGTTTGAAAAATTTTTTTAATAAAAAAATATTTATTATTTAAAAAAATTTTAATATAAGATAATATTTTGATAGAAAAATAGAATTAAGACATTTTACTTAAATAATTTATGTTAATATAACAATTTATTTGTATTTATAATTTATTTATATATAATTTTATAAGTAATAATAAAAATTAATTTTATTATTTATTACAAATTTTAAGTAACAAATTAACTTAATCATGATTTTCAAAATTTAATTGACCTAATAGACTTGTCCAAAAAAATATAAATAAAGATTTAAATAAAAAAATTATGATTAAAATATAGACTCAATTTTTTTTAACTTAAATTCAAAACCAAATTTTAAAAACTCAATCTTGATCAAATTTAGTATAGAGTATACTTTTTCTCCCTACTCATTTTTTTAAACTTTTTTTACTTTAAAAACACCTTACTGACTCCGTATTTTTAAAATTCAAATTCAAATATTACTCCAATATAAAAATTAATTTTAAGATTTTCAAATTAGTTTAACCGTTATCCATTTTGATGTTTGATTAATTACTTTGTGGACTAAGATATTCTCTTTCCACAAGCATGAATTTTGAAATGTGACATGGTTTATTTACCCGATGCTCTCAGTATCTATTTGAACCCACAAGAGGTTATTCATTTGCGTGTCGCAGAAATTACGTGTTCGAGTGATCCGTCTATGTACAATCGAAAAATTTTATATTTTTGTTATGATATTTTTAATTAAAATATGATAAATATTTATTCTTGTAATTATATTTCCAAATGTATGTTATTTGTAAATAATTATTTTGTATACTAAATTATATATTATATATTATATATTAATTAAATATTTATCATTTTTTATATTTTTATTAAAAATAGTATAATAAAAATATAAAAAATTACATAGAAGTTTAATCTATGAATAATATCAAACTTCTTTAGTCCTGTGGAAAGTAACACCTTTGAAATTGTCACCCTAAATAGGAAGGTGCACTCTTAGCAATTCTTTTCACATTTTTTAATTATTATTATTGTGTATATATTTTTTACCAATTGAAAATGTTCATGCGGTGAAGTTGACTGAAAGGGGTGGAAAAAATGCAAGTTTCCATATTCTTGCCTTGCACAGTCATAATAAATGCTAATTTGCATTAATGCCACAACTTATTGATTAAAGCTTTCAATGTTCCTTTCTTCTTCTTTTTTTTCTTATTATTAGGAAAGGTTATGTTATTCTCAAAATTATTAAAAAATTACTTTTCTCTCCAAATAATTTTAGAAAGAAACATTTTCTCGTTGACTTAGTGCATATAAAATTTTACTTTTAAAGTACTTCTTAAAGAAATTAAGCCCAAATTATTTTTTCAAAAAATATATTACCATCGATTACTTATTGTTTAGAAGCCTTACTTTCTAGCTAAAAATAGAAAAGTTCATAGCTTTTTTCCCCGTTTATAGTTAAAATTTCCTTTATTAACTAAGAAACACTATTTTCATGTTGGAATTTTACATTTTTTAACAACATCCTATGATAAAGTTTTCATCACATCCAGGCTCGATACTAGTTTTATGTCACTAAAGCAACTCTCTTAAATTAAATTGAGTTTCAAAAAAACAGATTTGGAATTATGAATTATCAAGTATAACCTTAGTCACATTTAATATTTGGTCAATGAGAAAACATATATATTTTAAAGTAAAACAACAGCATAATTTGGTTACGTAATTAATGTAAAAACAAGAGATATATATAAGCTTGACCTGAATCAAATGATCTTCAAGAGCATGTGAGGTTTACAAAATTTTTGCAAACATCCAACTTGCGTCTAAGTCGTGACAACCAAAATTCAAAGCTTTTGCTTTCAATGATTAAGCGCTTTATCATTATTATAATCTCAATTTGATCAGTAATGGCCCAGTTTTTTCTCACCAAAACATGCCTTTATACTACGCATAGCTAACTGCTCCCATTTCCTATTCTCAGTTAATTATAAACAAATATTCGGTCTGAGTCTTGTAATTAACTTTTGACTTTGTGGCTCCAAATCAAGATGGTGTATGACTTCATGTTCCCAAAAGTCACAAGGGAGAAGGAGGGACATTTTGTTTGTTTTGATCGCACCCCAACATTAATTCTCTCCTTCATTCTCTCATCAGAATTCCAAAAAGCTCTCGTTGGTTTCCTGCTTTGTTATTTTCCTTTTTATTTTTTTCCTGGGGACAAAAGAGGCCGAGTCATGTGACGTATTCTGATCAATTATTCAGTGAATTGATTTGTATTTAAACTCTTTTAAAATAATGAATAATTCACGTGCCTATAATTTAATCTTCATCATTAATTGTTAATCTTGTGCAATATAGACAAAATTTTTTGAGTTGGTTTACGACATAGACCTATATATCCAAAATCTGTATAGGTTTATAATACGATAAAAAACTGGTCGTGTTGTATATTATCCCGGCCGCGTGTGTGTGTGTATATATATATATATATGTAGGATTTATGACTTTGAGAATAAACATACCAGATTATAAAAAAAATCTAAATACACCTAAACTCGCGTGTATGAATGCATTTTTAGATTATGTTTAAGAGTTAAAGGAATGATATAATGAAGTAGTTATTAATGAAATTACATGACATTGAATAGAACAGAGTGAAATGACTTGAGTAAACATGTTATTTAAAAGTTTTAACGAAGAAAGAGAGTGATATTTATCAATCTTGTTTTAAAGTTATCATAAAATAAATGGAATAGAATGATTCATTAATTATTATTATTTTCTAATATTACCTCCTTATAATATAAACATATAACTATTAATTTTGTTATTATTCAATACATAATATTACGTTATTCTCTTATCTATATTTTTTTATTTTATTTACTAATTATCATGTCTATATATTCTATGTAATAGATTTATTACCAAATATTTATATTGTTTCAAAAAATTTTAAAAGAAAAACTTAAAATATCAAAAAGAAAAATGGTTAACCAAAAAGTTAAAAAGTAGATGAAATTAATTTATATTATATATTCTTTTATGTTCTCTTTTTTATTTTAAAATTTTAACTAAAAAAGAGGGAAAAAGAGAGCCTATGAATATAATGATAGAAATTAAATAAAGTTGTAACATTTGAAATGGTCCTCTATGGATGATAGGTATATTAGTAATAAGATATGTGTATATTAATAATTTAATTTTTTAAATCACTCCATTCCATCCTTAATCCTGTAATTTGGAGGGATACTAAATTTAAGGTTTTAAATGGCAATGAGGGGTTTTAATATTCTTCCTTTATCATTCCATTTTATCTTAAAAAAAATCTAAATATAAGTTCAACATATTTTAATTATTTTATTCTTTATTATTTTCTTTTGAGTTATTCATCCAAACATAACCTTAAAATTATATATATAAAAAAATTACCGTAAAACAAAGTTTGAGAATACCCTTCAATACTAGAGAATATATAATAATTAATTAAACAACTATTTGCTTTAAGTTCTTATAGTTTTTGTTTCTCGATACAAGATGACATGCGCACAATAAAAATAGATTGCACATTTCAATATGATCTTATAATGCCCCAAAGTGCGGCAAAGCAAAACTCGAGATTTCCTGCATTTGGATATCAAATGGAAGTAGATTTGATAAATTATAGATAGTTAAATAAAAATTTAATGTTTCAAATTTTAAAGTTTCATTAAAAATGGTTTAATATTTATTAAAAATTAAAATATTAAATAAAAATGATGCAAATCTTTTTAAATACAGAGATTAAATGCAACGGATTCAAATTGGAAAACTCAATTTCTTTTAAATAACTCCTGTTCAAATGTTTGTTTATAATAGTAATGAAACATCTAAATAGGATATTCTTTGTATATTAATACTGCCAACTTGATATCTAATCCCCTTCTTTTTATAACCATTAGTTAGGATCGTGAGCTTCGAATTGCACCATAATTCTTCTAATAATTTGGATTTTTAAGGTGTAAAAATTGTAAATGTTTATAAAGTTAGAAAGAGATAAAAAGAAAAAAATTGGGTAAAAACATAATAATTAGTTCCACACACACTCTCATTCTTTTTTATTTGTTATTTGGTGTCATTTTCTCTTTAATATTATAGTCACTTTACATACTAAAGCAAATTTTTGTATAATATATATACATTAATTAATATTACACCCTCTCTGGTAATTTTGAAGTGCACGCATAATTAATTATGCTCCCAATGTCTGCAGAAATTGTAGTTCTATATTAGCGTGGGGTAAGTAGATGGGTTTCTATATATCAAAGGTTGCAATAAAGTTGGTTTTTTTTTTTTTTTTTAATAATTTAAGGATATCAGCTCTTGCAATGACTAATTTCTCCTATAATAAGAAAATATTAGTTAGGACTAATATTGATAATTAAATTATTCTGCCCGCAAAGGTTTTTCATTATATACGAGACTCTTATATTTAATTAGACTAACATACTACATCTAATACTTTCTCTTGAGTAAGAATTTAAGATTGCACTCATGATACAACTTTGATGCAAAGACGATGGGAAATCCATGAGCACACATAATATGGAGTCGACAGTAAATTGAAGGTCATGAGATATTTAGCATAAACAAATGGCCCGCGAATTAAAGGAAATGAAAGAAATGAAATTGAAAGAATAAATGCAATAATAAATTTCCAACTAGCTAGCTACCCACCAAAAGAATAGCAATTTCTTTATTCTACTGGTCTTTTTCTACGTCGTCTTCCCTAATTAAAACTACATCATAGTAAAGTAAACCAGACCTTTCTTTCACCTATGAAACAATAATCAAAACTTCACGATAAAAACTAGAAACCTATGAATCAAAGAAATTGTTGAACAAATCTATAGAAGGAGTACGAGGTGAAACAAAGAACGAAGGGCTAGGCACGAAACTACCTTCCATGAAACTCCTGTGAAGGGCAGGGCTCAAATCATGAAGGAAGCTAGCCAGGGCCGGATCCGACGTCGACGGCGGCGAGAAGAAACTTGCCGGAATCGGAGACAGCGCAGCCGGTCCCGGCGACAAAATCCCAGGAAACATGCTTGGCCGCTCAACCCCATCACCCACCTCTGTGATCCCTCGCCCGTCACTAGCAACATCCCCACCCTGATGCTGTACAAGCCCTTTCTTCACTTGGGGAGACCTAGCCTTCTCTATAACGGCGAATCGCGCCGCCGGGGATACCATATCGCCATTATTACCATTGAAAGGATCATTGGACACCGAATTGGAGGAAGAAGCAGAAGAAGAAGAGCCAGTGAGGCGTTGAACGAGACTCATGAAATCACCCGGTGTGGTGTGGATTACCTTGGGAGAGACTGTGTAGATGATGACAGGCTGGCGCGGTGGAGGTTGCGGTTGAGGCGGTTGCGGCGGCAGCGGTGGTTTCTTGATCTTGTGAGAATCTTTGTGTATCCTTAGAGGCGTGGGACGAGGGCCTTGCAGTTCTCTTCTCGGTGATTTTCCCGCCATCGGAATGTCTGGGAACTCCATTCTTCTTGCGGTGCTATGACTGAATTATGATCAGGGTATAATTGAAGAGGCAAGTGACAAAGGAAGAGGAGGAAGGGGAGGAGGAGGAGAAGTCGAAGATGATAAAATTTAGCGTAATTATTAATTTTAAGACGAACTGATCAAGAATATTTATAAGAGCTGACATGAAGCATAGAAAGAGAGCTGGTCAATGATGAAGGGGGGATTATTTTAATACCTAATACATTTGTTAGTAAAATTAGGCTTCTTCTACAGATAATATTTTAAAGGGCTTTTATACCAAGGCCGGTTTCGTGATGTTATGGTTGTCTGAATCTGTCCATTCCTTTTATTTTTTTTTCTACCTAGCTGGGTGCGAAGAGTTGGAAAGGGTCCACCAGTGCCATATCAGAAGGGCATATAGGAGGTATTACGGACAAGTAAGAGCTTTTGTGAAGTCTGAATATTAGTGGATAAGTTTATTGACAAAATGATACAATTGTGTGTGGCTAGCATCCCTGAATGACAATAAAGACAAAGCAGAGAGTTTAACGTTGGAGCCATCCTAAAACTTCAGTTTATTTTGTGTACCGTAATTTTGTTATCTTAACTAAAGTGGTACTTATGGTTATAGGAATTATATGCAGATATGAGCCCAGCAAGTTTGACTATTCAAATATAAGGTTTGTGGCAGGGGGCTCCGTGATATGCTAAGCTAAGCAATACATATTTGTCCCATAATTAATTTCGATTGCTACTAGTGACTTTTTTTCCAGTTGCCATTGTCCCCAAATTCGACTTTAGGTTACATATGAAGGGTTATTCTATCATCATGTGCTTGTACTTTCCTTACTGAAAGTTGAAGTGAAAACTCAGCAGTTTCGTCATAATCATATTGGGAATTGACTCGTTTATGAAAGGGAATGGGATATAAAACGTGGTACACAGTCCGTTTGAAGATGTATCTCAAATTTTAAAGTGGGATCTTGAAATTTTAAAAGACCTCATATATACAGGCACACGCCAAAAAAAAAAAGAGACAAAATTCATTATAAACATTCAGTAATTGGATGACCATATATTTAGATACAGAATGGCACAATAATATATATATATATATATATATATATGTATATAATTCACCTTTTCTTTTCTTTCATTTTTATCTTTCACCAAATTAAAGACACAATGTAAAAGCATCTATCATTAACAAGATGGCGCTTTGCCCATAGCACATGCATTGGTTAGATATTATGTCTTTGTCTACAATTAATGACATTTCATCTGTATTAAAACTTACACGCTTTATATTATACATACCTTTTTGGCTCTATGGAGTCGCACTTGACGGCGTATAATCTGTCTTGCAATATTAGCAAATGTATATTTTCAACAATTAGACTTTAAGCTATTAAATAGGTTCATGAATGGGGCTTGGTTTGTACCCCTCATAAAGATTTACTGTCTCTATAATTAATCTTTTCAGTAAAGTATATATATGTCCCTCATCGATCAGTTGCGGCAGATGTTTAGCAGTAATTAACTCACTTGCAAAATAAATCCCCCAAAACTAGCTACCTATTCCCATTCCTATAATACTTTCTCTTTTTCTTCGAAAAAAAAAATATATATGTTTTACGCATTCATAAAGATTAAAAATGACTGCAGTATATTTAGTATTTGACAAGACAGAGTCAGCGCTGTCTGCGTTTACAATGGTAATATGGCCGTGTTTGGTTATATATTTAGGTTCATTAATTGACAACCTTCTTTGCTAGTCTTAACTATAGCTACCCTTTTGAAACTGTCAATTAACTGAACTAACTGGCGCGTTCATATTTTCAGACAGATTCAAAATACTTTGACTTTCACTTTTGTGTTTATGGGCTAAATGAAACGTTTAAGTGTAATTGAAATTGACATTGGACAAGGTTCGACACCCCTAAAATAAGGAAAGGTCTTCATGACCAGATTGATCAACAGGTGATAATATTTTTGGCTTTGTAATTCTTAACTTACACCTCGAAGTACTAATTGATTAACCCTAGTGTGATGAATGATAAATTGAAGCAATTAACGGTTTGGTGCGAGAATTTTAATTTCCCTTATAATTAAATGTTTAAGTAATTGATATTTAGACATTAATTAATGAATAATTAAGTAGGTGAAAGATAAAAGTATTTGGTATGGATAAGAAAATATAATTGACGAACTAGATGTATTATCCAAAATATTCATGTTAGATAGATGTAACTTTTAGTTTTAACTTCTGGGGTACCATGACGACACTCATTACGCACATGTATGAATGTGTAAGTACACATATATACATGTGATGTTGTATTGTGTGTGTATACATGCGTATTTATGATGCCATGTTTTATGTATGTATCTATGTGCATGTGTGTGATATCATATTGTGTGTGTCTGATTGTGTAGTGTGTTGTTATATGTGCAATGTTGTACCGTATTTGTAAGTGTATGTGCATGTATGTATGTACACTCAATATGTTGTGTAATGTGTTTGGTGTCACATGGTGCGTAATTGCACATATGTACATATGCATCTACGTAGTCATATTTTGTGTATATGCATTTTTGTATGCATGCATATTTCCATGTGCATTGGCAGATATAATATCATGTCTTGTATTTGTATACAAACACACTGATTTGGTTATTCATTTACTAATTAATTTTTAATTTAATTTCTTTATTTATCAATTATAGTTTAAATTTAATTAAAATTGAGAGATGTGTTAACTCCTACTAAATTGTGAATAAATTATTAGAAAAAATCAAATTAAAAATGAAAACGGTGGGAGAACCACATGCATTGAGAATGAACTAATAAAAAATAAATAAATTGAAAATGAACAAAGTCAGAAATTAAAATAATATTTTATTCTTTGTAGCCCACTTGCTATATTTAATTTGCATATGCAAACTTTCAATATCTACCAAATTGTGTGTCTATGTTCGATTTTTTCTAAAAATGTTTTTTGTATTGAACTGAAACAGAGTTGGAAGTTTGAAAAGTATATATATTGGTCTATGAAAAATATAAGTATGATAAATACGATGAAAAATGAAATATTATGTAACGTTGAGATTATGGATATCTCTGATTAAAATTCCCAAAAAACTTGATTAACTAAAAGAATTTATACCAAACATAAAAATGCACTTTTTAAAGTTTTGAGGAAACGTCGTTTGACGTCAAGTAGGACTGTTTCCCATGTATTAAAATAAAAAGACGATCGAAAGGTCTAACTACTTCGTGGGACCTGGTTTAATGAGTATATCTGAGTCAACTGTTTCCAGGACCTTCTCGATCCATAGGATAGTTTGACATAAACATGTCTGTATATATTTTTTTCTTTGACACAAAAAAGAAAAAAATCTACGTAATATATGCAATTTTTTTTTTATTTCAGATTCCCTTGGAAAAGGAACTGCGATAATATTATTGATAGATTAAAAGTTCAATGTTTCAAAGGTCATATATAATAGTAATTTGCCCTATTCCCTTGAATTTAGCAATACGAGTATAAGGAATCTACATATTGAGGTCAAAAGAAAAATTTGTATAGAACATAATTTCTACCAAGTTTCAAATTTGCAAAACTAATGTATTATTATTGATTAAATCATTTTTGATATATATATATAAAGACAACTAATTAGTAAGTAATTAGAACATTTTGAAAAAAATAAAAGAAGGCTTTTCTTTTTTCTTAATCGCAGAATATAGCTCAGTCTACGGTGAATAAAGAAAAATGAAAGAAGTTGAATGGTTCAATTGACCCAGCCCTCTTAGGACGCGACAAGTTGGAAGTTAAAACCTTTGGAAGACCGGAGCGGACCCCGATCAACACAGGACCCTTGACTCCGACTAAACTCGGCGCAGTAATTAATGCAATGTGAAAGGGTTTTAGTGGCTGTTTCTTTCGTTGCCAATGTCAACCAGAAGGAATATTCCGCTACCAATTCGTCTCAACTCTAAAAAAGAATAATTAATTTCATAAGTTCACCCATTCATTACCATCACAAGTCGACTTGGGTTCTTGATGGGCCGGGTTCAAGTCCACCCGAGTTAATCACACACTGGCATATTAGAGTTAAGATTTATGGGATAAAAAAAGTGACTCGTGTTTTCTACAACTTGTGTTTAAATATTCAGAATGGAATTGAAAGCATTTATGATTGCAACCGCTTAGCTGCTGTATGGTGTGGCGTCGCTCTAGTTTAGTATCACCTAACTTTTTCCTTCATGGAATTGGCATTGTGCATTCATGTACAAAGGTTTTAACTCCAAGCAATAACCACTGACCCTACTATCACCCACCCAATGATAGAGTTAAATTATATACATCGTAACTTGAATTCAAAATGAGTAATGGATCATGCTGCTTTAATTAATATAGAAGGCATTTGGTATAATGACTGTGTTTTGAAGAAGATAGATCTAGTACATAGTACGAATTCTTATAACCAATTAAAGGTAGAAATTTATATACTTGAGAAGCTACTCCGTTTAGTATTAAAGTAGTTGGCAGGAGGCAATAATGGAGTCATCAATGTGGAGAAATCGCAGCATTGAGGTAGCTCCCAATTGCCCCCGTTGTGCCTTCTGTAAATCCTATAGGCGCTACTGGACCATCGGCGCCTCTTTGCACAGCGTCCCTTCCGTTGGCGCTTCTCGTAAAATGCGCCGTCCAAAAGCCTCTGGCCACCCCCCAATACGAGCTCGATGGGTTGTCGTCCTCCCACTTCTCAAATTCTATGACACTGGAAACCGGTGAACCCAGAACGACGAGCCCTCTCATTGAATCATAATGAGGAGTCATTACTAATTGTACGATAAAGTTGTAGTTTAAATGAGTTTGGTTGCGTATGTTAAAAATGATTACAAGCGATTGAATATAATATAAAAATGATTGTAAGTGGTCAATTTTAACATACAAAATATTTACTGTAATAGCAGGTAATCCGAATTTAATTTTGTACTGTTTAATATGTTATCAATTTAATATATAATGCGGGGTGCACCTTATCAAATTAAGTGAAGATTTATATATATATATATATATATATACACTAAGAGGGTGGTCTATCTAACATTATTATTTAGCTCAATATTAAATCTGAAAGTAAGAATTAATGAAAGTTGAGAATTAAATTCAAGGTTTCTTCCTTAATACAATCCAGTATAAATTCCGATCAACCTTAATAACGTTTTGGTTCGAGATGCGCGGAGGATTTATGTCTTGCGGCCCTTAATATATAATTATACGTAACCTAATTTCGCACGAGGCTAAGCAGAACATATATATGTGGAAAGTAGTTAGAACATATAATGAACAAAATATGAGAAAAGTAGCAACCGTACCCTGAAGGCGACAATATTAATGCAAGAAATATAATGAGAAAGATTTGCTGTGTTTAGTAAAATGGATCTGATGATTAATATAGAAGGAAGTACATATTCATATTAATTTTGGTAATTGTGTAAGGTAAAAAATTTTAAATTTTTATTATATATAATTTAAAATTTTGATCCAATAATTTAAATATAATACAAATGTGAAAAAACACGTGATCTAACCATGAGCCATTAGTTTTAAAAACAGCATTGATGCATGAGTATGGGCATCACAGTTCGAGGGGAGTGACGCACACGAAGTCACGAACGAAGGATGGATGGGAAAATTAAACAGTTTTGTCAAGAATTCTGAAGTTGCGAGAATTAATAAGGTGAGCTAAATGTGTAATAGGGATAATTTACTTTCTTATGTCCATCGTTTTCCCTTTTCTTTTGGGGGTAATTTACTCATAAAATCGGCTCTCTCTTTGATGTCTACACTTCACACATGATTGGTTTGTTGCTGCTATCATTCATAATGGGCTCTGCGGCTTTATATATCCTCTAATTTTTTGAAAATTTAAGGGGAGACTGCAAATTTTTTCTTCAACTTTGAAAATAGAAAAAAAAATGTTATTTTCAATTATTACTCCTCAAAAGCCTATCAATTTCATTAACTTTAATATAAATGGAGATGCCTTGTTAAATTTTATCATGATGCATCTAAAAATAACGAATGATAGAGTTTGAGATGGATCAATTTTCATTTATTAGAAAAAATTGGTTAAATGGATCTAAATTTTAAAAGATGGCTGTTTTTCGGTTTTAGAAAATGAAGAGAATATTTGTGAATGACACGAAGTTAAACGAGAGTAAAGTTTTTCTTTTTCCCCCAAAATTTTATGCCACTCTCTCTCAGTACCCCTTTTATCAATTTAATTGAAAGGAGTGTCTGATCATGAGTTACTTATTCATAAAAGAAACGAAATGGCTTCAATAGGATATACTCTTCCATTCTTCAAATTAAGTCTTAGTGTTGTTTTCAATACAGATATGAAATATTAGGAAGACAGACAAGATATTAGTGGAGGCCACAAGAAGAAATATTAACGTTTGGTCTGTCCGAAAAAATCTAAATGCATATCAACATGTTTCCCTTCATCTGAGCCATATGCCTTGAGCATCACTAAGACAAAACAAAAATCACATATATCTCAAACAAAATTTCTAAGATAAAGGATAAATGAAGGGTAGAATGAGAAACAAATAAGTTTGAGTACTGGATCCAATACATGCTATCAGCTGCTGAAGGATAGCGATCAAATAGCGTGCCAATTGCTTTTAAGAGTTTCTGCAGAATAAAATAGAGCATGCTTAATTATAAATGCTACTGATTAATTTTGTTATCAATGGAAGCGCCCACCCATGCATGCAAACTTGAGCAGAAGAAATAGAAAAATATACCAGTGATAGTTCACAAGGTTTTACTGGAAGCAGTTCCTCCATGCCAGTTATATCTTACTGCAAATTAAAGGTGTTTCATTACGAAAGAATTAAACTGCATGCATATAAACTCAGGAATACGTATATTATATGATATCGTTGAGGAAACGCAAAATGCCACAAATACTGATAAGCAGTCTTCCTTGAACTTTTTCAAACGTAAAGTATCTACATTTATAATGATCTAATTGTCTTTTTATCTTATAATTTCTACCAAACTTAATATTAAATTTAATAATTTACAAACTTAAACATTCTTAATTTACTTGGTATTGTAATTCATATTAAAATTTATAACGTCTAAACTAACATAGTGTTAAAATTTGACATTAAGTTGTAAATGAATTATGATATAAAGGATAAAACTGTATTATTTTTATAAATATGTTGAGATGATATTGTAAATTTTATATTCGGAGACCAAACTAACACAGTTTTGTAGAGATTGGAAGGACCAAATGTGTGTTTAAGACTAAAATTTCAAACCTTTTGCCAAAAACATTTATGCAATTTCGATCCAAAGATCTCCCATTTAAGGACCTAAAATTGAAGTGAAAAAAGAAAAAAGGGTTGAAGATAATAAATAATAATTATGGGGAAATAAAAATTTATAAATCAAAGTAAGGTACTTTCCAATGCACCTAAAAGGCTACGGCAGGGGATATGAAATCCCCTACAATAAGGGATCCTTGCAGTTTTCTATATTAGAAGATTTGGACCGTTGGATTTTGTTCCAAAGGTCTAGATTTGTTATTACAAAAAGGTATATTTTTGTAATATAAAATTTTTAGACCATTAGATCAAAATCTAACAATCTAAAAGGCTGCTATACCGGATCCCTGTCTATTCCCTGTGAGTAGAGATATTCTACGAAAAAGGATCTCTGCAGTTTTTTACAGTAACAGATATCTGTTGTTAAAAAAATAGATTGTTTTGTAGTAGAAATTTATTGGACTGTTAGATCAAAATCTACCAGTTTAGAAGGCTTCTGCAGGAACCTGTCGGTCCCCTTGGAGCAAAGAGTCATTTTTTGCACTAATAAATTTGTATCGTTAAATTTTCATTTAATAATATAGATTTGTTATTTAAAAAATTAAATTTTTACAATAAAAAATTTTTGAATCATTGGGTCAAATTTTGCCGGTTCAGAAAGCTACTGTAGCATCCCTGCCCGTCTCAGTTCAACAAGAAGGTCGATACTTTTAACCATGGCATCCGTGGCGCTCTGCAAAAAGTTGATGACATCCTGAAATAGAAAAAAAAAAAAAAAAAAAAAAGGGAAAAAACCATTCAATCTGAATTAGTTGGTCGTTGTTATAACTGGATCCGCATGTTGTATTAAGAGGGAAAGAGAAGACAAGAAACCTGTTTGCCTTCATGGGGACCGTAGAAGACAAAGTCCTGGTACACACAGTGACGCAACAGAAGCTGATCCAACTTGTGACTGTCTCTTGCTTTGAATGCATCGTAGAATTCTCTGACTCTATCTTCCACCGAAGGATATAGCAGGAATTCAGGGACTATATCGCATGGTCCATCGTCGCTACACCATGCTTTCCATTTCTGATCTCTTGTCTGCTTCTTCTATCATTCTAAAGCCAGTGCACGAAATGTGGGTTTCCTAGCTACTAAATTGCTTGAATGCTTCTTGTTGTACAATAGTTGGGCATCGAAGTTCTTGTTGGAGCTGAGGCAAGCATAGTTTTGAGCCAGAGATGCCATGGCCAAAGAATAGCTAGCATAGAGCATGAGCACTTGGGAATAGAAAGGCGTACATGAAACTACAAATTATCGCTTATCGTAGTTACATGTCGTATTGGTCTTTGAATATGTTTTTCAAGAAAAGATTTTAATTGTGGGTATGGAATAGATGCTTACAAGAAACCCAAGTCTCAAAGTTCCTATATCTGCTAGAAGGTTATTCTCCGTACTCAATTTACTTGTATATATTGATTTCAAAAATTCTCTGCCTTATTGGCTAAGATTTAGCGTATATTTCAACATGTAATTACACTAATCTAAAATGTGGGGTCTCGAATAAAATAACATAACACCAATACCTGTCGTGGTTCTTTATATCCCAAAAGCTGTTCACATATATACCATCGCAGAGCTCAATCTATTATCAATTGAACAGATATTAAAAGCTTTTGGGGACAAAAAATAAATAAAAGCTAGGGTAATTACTCTAATCTGAACTTTAGAATCGTGTGTCCTAGTTGTCTAATTGGATAAAGACAATTAGTCTTAATCACATCTACTCACAAATATTTCTATTATGATGTTATTCAATTAGATATTTAGTTATGGTAAAAAAAAAAAAGATATTTAGGTAATTAGGTAATTTATAAATTTTCAAATTAATTCGATCCTTCTAAAGTGACTTCTATAGAGGTGTATTTCAAACTCTAACAGAGTGGCTATGTTGATTGACTTAAGCCTGCAAAACAAATCTTTAATGTCATGTAGCATGGGACATAAAGTATAGGGAATGGAATAGGTGGGGTTTAAGACAGCAAGATTTGAGGCCTTCAAGGGGAGGATAAGCAGGTCAGTGCTGTCAAATCCATTGGAAAATGATCTCAACCACTTGCGCTAAGGTAGAACTTCTATTTTTGTTATGTGGGAATTTCCAAGACCAAGATCTTGCCTTACTACCATTTAGGAGATAGGAGGCTATTCGGATGATCCCTGGTTAGAGGCCTTCCTTTTTTGGCCATAGATGATTATGGTCTAGCCCATGTTGGTGGGAGCTTTACCACTATACCTAGAGTGAGAATGGTAAATACCTATTTTTTGGGAGATAGGATCATGTTTCCATGCCAACTTAATTGTGTGAAGTAAGTGCTTGATTTGCATGAGGGCTTTATGTGGACAAGGGGTGTGATAATTATGGATATATGGTCTTGTTTCTGGTATTCCAGATGGCAGTGAAGATGTGCTTGATGAGGGCCTAATCCTCATAGGGGCCATTACAGGACTTGGTGAACTAGCTTTGGAGCCAAGGGAGAACATCTTGTTCCAGTAAATGTCTAGTCCTCAGGCCGAAGGAGAAGGCAAGCCAAATAGCTCTAGCGAAGGTGCAGCAGAAAAAGAAGTGGGTGACAATTTCCTTTTCCTTCTGGCAAAAGCATAAGGTTTTTTCCAAGTCTAGGTGGTGCTCAGCCAAAATATCTCCAGTGGGGATGTCCCTGTTAAGGAACTTCCAGACGAAGTTGAGGACTCAGTAAGGGAGTTTGACTTTCTAAACAGTATTCCAGTCCTTGAAGGGATTTGGGTTGTTAGTGTTGTCAATGAGAGAGTTGTAGCCATCCCTAACCAAGTAACTACCGCTTATGTTACCATTCTAGATAAGGAGGTCAGGAGCATCTGTGATGGAGAAAGGGGTTTCCACTATGTCCTGAACAAGATTCAATAGGTGGTATTGCAAGATTTTCTCTTTATTACATTCCAAATTTTTTAGTTTGAGACTTTAATATTATAGTCAATGGCATCCTCTCTTATTTTCCACCAGAAGGAATTCTTGATGTTAATGGAATTACCAGAGCCTATGTTACATCTTAGTTTGGAAACAATGTTGGGATCTTTGGATTCCTTTCCAAATTTAAAAGGAATTACACCTTTTATGGAAATTGTCAATCTCCTGGTTATAGTACTTCCTTGCTATAGTGGAAGAGAAGATGGAGCCTTGATGAGGTTGGAAAACTAATATACATCATTTAAAAGACTGCCTCATTCACCTTTGCCATAGAAATAAGAATGTTAAGGAGGTCTAGATGGTTACTTGATAGAACTGGGATGGGCTAGAATTGGAGTTTGGTTAAAATGTCCCTCACTCTTGGGCTCCCTAAGGGCTTTTGGAAGTGTCTGGTGAAATGGTTAGCAACCATCTGGGTAATTTGGTCATAGTCTTCAATCCAAATGTCTGAGTTGTTTTTAACCTGGAGATATGGAGGGTGGTTCTATTGTGTGAGGCCAGGGTGTAGAAGAATTTGGTGTTGTGATCCCCCATAACTAAGATTGCTTAGCCTATTAAGCCCATAACATCTTTTCACAATCATAAAGAAACTCTAATTCGCTCCTGAGTTATCGTTCATTGTCGTTTGAGGTGAGGCTTGTGATTTGGGCTTATGTTATTTGCAATTCTGATTCAAGATTTTTAATCTTGGTAGGCAAATTTCTAAATTTTGTTATGTTCCACTGCTAGAGGTTAGACATTACCCTTTAGAGTTCAGTGTGAAATTTGAAAGCTGGGGAACCTTTGATTGGGGTTTGCCAAGCACGTGTAATAATATTAGTAGAGTCTCGATGGGTAGTCCAAAAGTTCTCAAATCTCCGTTAAGGGTCTTCCGAGGGGGCTTAAGCACAGCATTGAGTAAGATCGGGGAATGGTCAGAGGCGTATAAGGGCTAGATGGAGAAAACCGAGTTAAGGAAATGTTATAGCCATTTTACATTACACAGGGCTTTGTCTAGTCTTGCCTAGACTCTAATCTTTCCTTCTCTATTATTTGTCCAAGAATACCATTGCCCCTGAGGTAAGAGGTCCACGAAGTGACATCTATCCATCAATTCTTGAAATTCAGCTGCATCTGGCATTGTGGTGCAGTTACTGAGCTTATCTGAATCTAGATAGGTCTGGTTGAAGTCTCCTATCAAGAGCCAATGACCTTTAGTGTAGAGTGCTATTTGTTGAATCCAGGACTAAAGGGTGTTCCTATGCTGAGGTTTAGGATGGTTGTATACAAAGTTTAGATACACCTTTAGGTCTTTAATGGAAGTGGTGATGTGAATCCAGTTAAGGGTCAAGTCAATGATATTGCAATTTAAATTAGAAGTTCAAGCAATAAGGGTACCACCAAGGATCATAATCGAAAACATTAGGATAACCCAAACATGAAAGTCTAATACTAATAGAGGATACATTAACTAAGGTTTCAGTAAGAAAGATAAAGTCAGGATGATAACTATGAATAAGATTCCTAAATCTACTGATTGTTGTGGCCATTTTAAATTTGAGAGGCCTTTTTCTTTTTAGTACAATGGCAAAATAACATAAGATGCAAGAATTTCTTTAAAATCTTTTAGAAAGTTGAAACTCAAAGTTTTACTTTCCTAAATTTTATGATAAGATTTGTCTTGAAGTTTCAATGAGTTTTATAATTATAAGTGCGTAATTACAAATTTTACATTTTTTTTAAAGATCATAAATTGGAAAAATTAATTATTTAGTCCTTATATTGGTTCTTATAGTTTTTTTTTTTAAAATCTATCCTCATACTTCTCACATATTAAAATTTGGTCCTTCCTCTTATAACACCGTCTAATTTTATCCTATGTGGCTAAAACATTACTGACATGGAGCAGAGGTGGAGATGATAAAGACATGTAGGAGCAAATAGCAGATTCTGACTGTGCACCAAACTTAAACTTACATCTAATCACTCTCTCTATTTATTTTGTGTCATTCCTTAGTTACAAAATTTTGCAATGGTGACATAATCTCCATGAACTAGTAGCCACCATTAGTAAAGACTTTAATGACCTTTACTATGTTGTGCTGGCTCTCTTCTATTCTCGGTTCACTAAAATGGAAGGCATAACTTTAGGCCTTTGCCTTAAAGGCCAAAACATGCTAAGAGTGTTGTGCATTCATGTTTGGAAATCTCTTCAATTCTATTACTCATGGATACCCAACTCTAACCATAGAAATTGGATGTTGCCATATCTTGAACGTTTCTCTATTGATATGAAGTATGATATTTTCATAGTAGTCTACGTTGGGGACGACATTAATGTTGCGAATCTTTAGTGTTCACTACATCGTCACATGTTAGATAATGGGGAAAAAGCATAGAAGGGTAAGTTATTTAGAACTGAGAATAATACTAGACACATAGGTACTGCTTTTCGTTTTGCCTTGTAAATGATATATATTAGTTTTGTACACTGCTGAGATCATGAAAGAACAAATCTATATTCATGTATTTTGAATTTTGAGTCCCACAAGCATAAAATTAAATATTTAAGTTAAATTATATACTTAAATCAATTAAGAAGACATTATCAGCAACATCAATCAAAGACCAAAGAAATAGTTGATTAACGAACACAAAAACTCCATAACCAATCAATTTTATATTAGGAAGTACCAGTACATGCATGTAAAGTAAACAAATATGCATTCCACGCATAAAAGCAGAAATGACAAATTTAGGTAGGAAAACTAGTGCAGATCCAAAGCCAGGCGTTTTGAGATGGAAGAAAGTGTAGTTGTTTTGATGAGAATGCATGAGAATGTTGTGAAAAAGAAGAGAAAAAAGACTAAGGTAGTTGAAATAAATGATAGTGAGGATATTCAGGCAGAGGATAAAACACGTAGTGTAGTACAGGGAACCACTCTTAGAAGTAGAGCCTTTTAAGACCTGAACTTCTTCCTGCACTCGCTACACAGGCGTCTAATCTTTGGTGTACTAGGTTAAGGTTTCTTCCCATGCTTTGGAGGATTCAGGGCAATGTCATCATCATGCTTTTGCTTGTTTTGACAATACTTTTGCTTTTGACTCTGAGCGCTAGTTGTCACTCCAAGCATAATCGGAATTTGAGTTCGCTATTGTAGAATCTGCTACTTGGCTCTTACCTAGCTCAGGGGTGGAGCTATGTTGTGTGCTCCCCTCAATTTTTAAAATTTTATTTATTAGGTATTAAGTTATAATTTTATCCCTTACATATTTTATATTTTTGAACCCACTAAAATTACACAAATATCTTAAATGATTGCGTTATGTTATTTTTAATCAATTGATACTTTAATTTGAACCTATCAGATTCACACATGTACTATGCAAATAATTTTATGTTTAATATATATATATTTGATACACTTATGTAAATAGTATTTTTATAATAAGTGAGTAGGACATAATTAAGTTCAAATGTCAATATGTTTTTTTAGCTAGGCTTTGAATAATTGTCCTTAAAAGTACTATATATTCTTGAAATATTGTCAGATAAAATAATATTTATAATGCTATATAAATATATTTTTTTTGCAAATTGACAATTATAAATTTTTATACTTCATCAAATAAATTTTTTCCCTTCGAATTGCTCTTTGAAATTGTTTATTGAACTATTATGATGTCATTAAATGATGGTATATTTTTTTAGTGTAAGTAGGTAGGTAGATAGAATTATCTTGATGGGTATTTAGGTAACGAAATTAATATCAATGTGGAGAGTACTATTTAGTAGAATATTCATTAAAATTTAAACTTATTTTTAAATTTAAGAATGATAGAATGATAGTATTGTAGTTTAATTGGAAAGTCTAAAAGAAAAAAATTTAATTTAAAAAACATAATATTAAATTATAATTTTTTAAAAAATATATATAAATAAAAAAATTTACCCCACTGTCTCCGGGTCCTGGCTCTGCCACTGGCCTAACTTATTGTCTCCACCTCAACTCCATTATTGCAGCACCTTAGCTCCATTATAGCAATACCTCAGCTCCACATCAACAATGTTTTGGCCAATAGGATAAAATTAGATGGTGTTATAATGGTAGGGACTAAATTTTAAAATTTGAAAAGTATAAGGACAGATTTGAAAAAAAAACTATAAGGACCAAATTTAAAATTGATGTAAATTATAAGGACAAAATTATTAATTTTTTCTTACAAATTTTACTTGAACTATAGTTCAAATATAGGCATTTTCCCTTAATGTGTAGCCCACAATGGAATATAACTATATAATGTGTTCATTCCATATTTATGTATATTAAAAATGAATAATTTATATAATAAAGGCCATGATCTAATAGTACCCTTGCCTTTTGTATATAGGTTGTTACAAAATGAAAGGAATGGGATTAGGTATGAAAATGAGAATAAGAATGGCAAGAAATGTGAATTTTTTCAGAGATCCATTTTGGGTGATTTTTAAAAACCGCCAGGAAAAAGCAATTACTGGCAAATTTAAGGATGACCAGCAGCTGCCATAATAGTTTTGTACAAATGTCGACAGTTATAAAGAAAGACTATATTTGTTGGGAGATATAGATGTACAAAAATAGGACGTAAAAATTAAACCTAAAAAAAAGAGCTAGATGTAGAAAAAGGTTTTTTTTTTTTTTTGTTTATAAACAATGGGGCGGAAAGTCTAGCAAAAAGAAACTAAGAAGTAACAAGCCTAGGGTGATAAAGATCCTCCAAATCAGCAATAATAACTAAAGAAGCAAAGCTAGGAACAATCTCAAAACACTTAAAGAAAGGAGTTTGATTGTGACCATGTTTGGCAAATATATCAATAGCAAAGTTAGCTTCACAAAAGATATGAGAAATTTAGACAGACAAGTCCAAATTCAACTAATGCCTTATAGCACAAACTAAGTGGAAACTTCCATGTAAAATTTCTTGCAAATTATAGATCATTTAAACTACTATTAAAGAATCAAGTTCCACAAGAATAGATCTATAGCTAGCTTCAAAACAAATTTTTAATCCATAAATTAGGCCCTAGAGTTCAGCATTAGTGATCATACAATTTGAAAGCTTAACACTAAATCCCTTTATAAAATTGTGCTGTTGTCCATAAGCAAACCACCACAAGCCGCAGATCCTTGATCAGAAACTGAAACATCAGTATTAAGTTTGATGACGTGGTCAAGAACAGGAATCCAATGGATGTGCTGAGTAGAGAAGTCCTTGATGGTTCTTTTAGTTAGTTGGAGAAGAGAGAAGGTATAATGATAATCAAGAACCAGGAAACTAGTAGGCTCAATGTTATCTCCTTCAAAGATTATTTTATTCCTCATGTACAAGATCTTAGTATAAATAGTCAAAAAGGCATAAAGCTAACTCACTCCATTAAAGAAACAAGTTCCCTTATTTAGATTTAAGTTCAGCCATCGGATGCAATCTCCTTGGAAGAAAACCATATGATGAGAACTAGAAATAATGCTCTTTCACACCAAACTAGTGATATTACAATCACGAATAACATTAAGCATTGTTTCATTATTAGAACCCCAAAGAGAACAACTAGGAGATGCAACCAAAGATCTACGATGGCAGGCGCTATTTGTGAAAAGAGCTTTATTAGCAATAAGCCACATGAAAGCTTAGATACACTGAGGAACGCCTAGCTTCCAAATCTTACCAAAAAGATCATTATGAAAATTCCAATATGTACTAAAACAAGAGTTAAAAGATGATTTACAAGAAAACATACTAGTAGAATTTGGATACCCAGCCACAGAGTTAACATCCTCAATTAAGGGGAAGACTATTAAAGGAACAATAATGTCCATACAAATAGCGGGAAGAACTTATCAAAGCTTAATAACATTCTAATCTCCATTATCAAGGACATAATCTGCCACAAGCTCATCCCAAATACTATCATTAATATCAATGATAGCAACATCTTCAAGCCCATGCACTCCAGGTACCCAATGGTCAGTCCAAAAATGAATCAAGTTACCATTTCCCAAATGCCAAATAAGATTTCAGTAGAAAAAGGTTTCTTCCCTTATGTTTTTTCTCTCAGCCTTTCACTCTCACATGCACACTTTTGTTGAACCCTCTTTCAATTAAGCCTTTGTATTCCTAACCATTCCATTGATGAACCCTCACTCCTCAATTTTCATTTGGTATTTTGGAATTTAAAGAAGAGGATAAGAACTAGAAGTGAAAGTAGAAGCAGAATCGCGACAATGGAAATTTAGATTTATTCTTGTGCTTATAAAAGTTCATAGCAATGCAAATTTAGGGAAGCAAGGTAACATGTCAAGCCAAGATAATGTCAAGAATCTCGGAGACTGCTCCATTTGCAAGTTAGTTCTTTTTCACTTTTCTACTTTTTTCTTCAAATTAACTATTTGTGGATAGATGATTACTACATGTTGAATTGGTATATGTGGATAGATGATTACTACATGCTTAATTAGCTCGAGAAAAATGTGATCATATTTTGTTAGAGTTAAAGTGGTTCCACCATCATTGTCTTAGTTGAATGACCAAATATAATGTGAATTAGAACCTTTTGGTTTTGACGTCTCTTTGCTTGTGACAAATGTGAGTTCTTTATTTAATGAGGATTGCGATGGGATGTATTCTACCAAACAAATTGATTTTATGGCCATGTTTACTAAAATCATCTTTATTGTTATATAAGGAGGCATAATGAAATTAGAAGGGGCATTAATTTAGCAAGTACCATATGACATAGGGAATAATAATGATGAGTGCTAAGTAAGATTCAATCTGCTTCAAGGTGTCCATAGGTCATGATAACCATATTTGTAGCCCTATTTGTATGTCTTCAGGCTACAGATGTTCAATATTTATTGTTAATGTAGAGGCAAATAAAAGGTGAGTTCTCATTTACATATCATAATATTAAGCTTAAAATGAACTATGTTATTTCTTGCTTCAGTTTTATTATCGTTACTAGTAAGTTTTTCTTTTTGTGATATAAATTATATGTTTTTAATTGAATTGATTAAAATGCTATATATAAAATTATTCATAACTGAATTAGTTCTTTTACTTAAGCACAGGTAACTACAGAAAGCAACACAAGAATCAAACTTTCAAGACAGACTCCAGCTCTGGGGATTAGTAGCAGCAATTTGAGGATATCATTCCAAACTTTGATGAGACTTTGCTTAAGTCAAGTGCATCACTTGAGCAAATGAACACAACCAAAGACAAATCTGGTTATCTTTGGTATAAGTTTAGATACCTAGCTTTACTTCACACAAATTCTATTTTATATCATAGCAAACTAGTAACTAACAAAGTTGTCAAAAAGCTTTAGAGTCATGGGCTTCTGTACTTGTTATATTTATAAGCAATTCTTTTTAGTGAGCTAGGTCTTAGTTTCCTCCTAATTTTGCAGATTTGATAGTGTCCGTTTACATGAAAATAGAAGGGCATTATCTCATTTGAAAAGACTAAATATATTTATGAGTGTGTATACAACATTTGTCTGATGAATTTATTTGTGAGTGTATGATTTCAATAATTTCATTTCTGATTATGTAGGGATTACTGAGATTTGTTTCATTCAACAAAGCTACACATGTGAGTACCATTTCTACTCAGTTTGATTTGTTTAGATATGGACATGGATGAATAAAATTCTAATTAACATATTAAATTCTTAAATTCTTATTAACTAACAAGCCATGAGATTAATGACTGTTTTACCAAAAGACTAAACAAACTCTTATTAAACATATTTATCTCATCCCTTAACATATCTATTTCGTTAAAATTAATTTGATTAGTTCATTACAGTTTATCAAAGGATATGAAGGATCCAATTATTTTATTTGGTTTTTTTATTCATGAAATTTTGATTTTTATATCACTTCCTGCATAATCAGCATATAGCTCCTAATGATATAAAAGGCTTAAATGTTTTTGCGGTACTCATTGAGTGTCCTCAAGGTCCTTTGCTGGTACTTAAGCAACAATGGTTTAAACTCATCCACTTGAGGCTTAGGATGTTTTTATACATGATTGGAACTGTTGAATCTATTTCTGTTGCTACTATTATGGTTGCTATTATATATATGTGTTATATTAAGGTAGGGAAGATGGTTCAATTAAATTGATGTAATGTGATAGGTTATATATATATATATATATATATATATATATGATATGCAATAGACTACTTTTCTAAATAAAATAATATGTTTCTTGTTTTTTATTTTTATTTCTTTCAGATCTTTGACCATTTATATATGTCAAAAAATGAATATATGTGTATGCATATTTTTTCTTTTTAATTTGTTATCTCCTTTCAAGCATCTTTATGTTATCTTGGTCCATAGACAAGCTAAAATGGCTATTGCTTAGTTAGCAAAGTTAAATTATGTTGTTTAATTCTTTACTCATTTATGTATTCTTTTAGTTATCTATTCCAATACATATGGCTTTAAGGTTTTCATGTCTTGTTTAAAATTATATATTAATATAATAAAATGAATAAGCATCAATAAATTAATATAAAAGTGATCAATAGGACAAGGAAAGAGTGAAAAAGTTATTGAAGATTGATTAGAATCAATAAGCATAAACTAATTATATAGTTAGAGGAATTAGAACATTGTTTTTTTTTTCCTTGTCACAAACTTTTAGGCACAGACAATGAAGAATAGAATTTTATAATCAAATTTAGAGACAAAGAGAAATGGGAAGTTAAATGCCTAGGTATTCTCATTTTGTTACTAGTAGCAAGTTGAATGGGTCCTTTTAGATGGAAAATTCACTTCTACTTACAACTTGGTATTTTGCTTTAGTATTAGTGGAAAGTTGGATGGCTTGTTCAAGTTTGAACATTCACTTTTGTTTAAGACTACTGTGATCGATGACGGTGAACTAGAGTGAGTATATTACTCTAAATTATAAAATGCATGATTCTATATTTTAAATTGTTTCTTATGCTCTAACTCATTGTAAATCATTGGAAAAGTAATGGAATTGTTTGATTGAATTAGCAAGATCTATTGACCTATTAGCATTGCTGGAACCATACATACATGAATGATTTTTTAGAAAGGAGGGGATATAGAACCATTTGTTCTCTTAAGCCCTTTTCTAGTTCCTCCATCTCTCTCAAGGTACAGATTAGCTCTAAAAATTTATGCTTTTAGAAACTCTTTTTTCTGTTTCTTTGATTAATAATTATGCTATTTGAAATTAACCCTCTTAATATGCAGGACAAACATGCATAGCAAACACAAACTGGGGTTTAGGTTCGCACTGCAAGATTTGTATAGAAGATGGAAATGATTTTAAATTAAACTTTGTTTATTTTTATGCATATGTAAATGAATAGCATTACATAATACTTAATAATTTTGTATCAATCAAAATTTTTATTACATTATTAGTATTAATGGTTGATATTTTAATTATTAATTAAAAGTTTGATATTGTATAATTAGCTTGAGTAAATGGTAACTTTATTTTAAAAGAAGTCAAATTTTATTTAACGACGGTTATGCAATTGTTGGGAAATGTAAAAAAATAAAAAACAACTGGTAAAAGCAAAGACAAGTAACTTAATTTGCATTCTATGGCGCATCATAATCGCTGAGAAATGTAGCAACATTTCCTGACAGTTCCCGCAGTTAAATGAAAACTATCGAAAAATGATTCTCGATGCTTGTGTTACTAGCAGTTCCTCGTTCGCCATAATGAACAATTTATGACACCTTTAAACGTCAGGAATTAAGGAAAAAATCATTGGAAATGACAATTTTTTTGTAGTGTGGGAATAGGTGTAACAGAAATGATTATTACTATATTTGGTTAGATAAGGAAAGGAAAGAAGAAATATTATCTTTGCAATGTTTGGTTCACAGAGATATATTGGGAAAGGAAAGATAATGTGACCAAATGATAGAGATATCCTTAATAATGATGTTTCAAGATTTCACACATGATTTATTTGACTAATTAAATTTGGAAGAATTTATTAAAAAAATATTGTAAAATCAAGGCAAAATTATTATTTAATAATAAAAAGTATTTATTTTTTCCCGAGTTGTTATATATATATATATATATTTATTATTAATTTAATTTCATTGTTTTGGCAAAGTTATTTAATCTAATTTTAAATTGTAATTGAGATAGATATTAAAATTTATTTGTTTAGTATATGTCGTTCTTCCACATATAGGTAGGTATATGTGAAAGTAAGGATCTAAAACTCCATATCAGATCAGCTGCAATGGGAAACTCATTTCAGCTATATATACTTCCTGCAAATATTACACATTAGTGTTAAATATGGTTGCAATGCTTATACAGTTTGGAGGAAAATGCACATGAGTGATTTGAAGTATAGCTTAAATCATTTCAAGTATAACAAGATCGCATATGCAACTATGGGTCCTTCACATGATAGATCACACTCTGGGTAACAAGAGCAGAAAAATACATAATTTGAAGGAATAACATTACTAACCTATTCAAATCTCTGAACAGTGAAAACCCCCTAAGATGTTTTGGTCAAATCTTGGTAGTGGATGATTGTTCAGCTCCTCTTACCATGAAACTCCGGTGAGGCAAAGTTAGGCTATCCACATGAGTTAGTGATTATGATGCCTAACAATTTGATGTTTTCACAAAGATTGGATGGGTGTTTTTAGAAAAATTAGAAGGTATAAATGTCACAATATTATCATTCCTTAGAGATATATGCTTTTCCATTGCCCTGCGAATGGAAAGCTTACTCCCTTATTTGAGGGAATGTGAACTCCCAAGGGATTGGGAAATAAGCTATAGTATTGGCTACCAAACAAAGCAATGGGAATCATATTCCCATTACATCCTCTTGATTCTATGTACCAAATAAGCCATGTTTCAATCAATGTGAGGCATTGAAATGAGGGTCGTACAAATGCCATGACCCCAACATATTGCTTCATTATATATTTATATATTAATGTATAATGTAAATTATTTTTGACTCCCTATAAAAAAAATGACATTTTTTGTTTTGCCCTTATGACTTTTCAAATAAAATAAAAATTAACTTTTCCTTCTCATCATTGCTTTATCATATGTATTTCTTAAAAATTAACTTAAAGCATGAAAATAGAAAGTTAAACCTTTCACCATAAATAAAAGTGAGCTTTTAGATAGTAAAAAATAATTAAAATAATAAAAAGATTAAATTATTTTAAATTTTATCTATCTTTCTCTATAACTATTACTTTGCTGTTATAAAAATTTTCATCTGTATTTTACTCTTTCTTTGCATAGTGACTTCATTTTTTTTTTTTTTATGGACAACACCGCATGGTGATGGGTGTAACTAAGCTTAGACAGTTGATATATATAACTAAAAAACCATGCATCAATTTTGACTTTATGGGTTTTAACATATACACACGTACACACGTATATTCCATTCCGTATTTACAAAAACTAAGGCCCTATCCTAGTTTTGATTTCTGACAAATCCAAATGAAGAAAATAAATCTAGCCCACTTTGGTACCAGCTTATTTATCTTCTATACAAATCATTTCTTTTCTATATAGCCTACATTTTCTCTTATATGAAGCTACCTAATATAGAGTCAAATGTGTCAGCCCATAGGAACCCCGCTTTCAACATACAACACGTGAAGGATGGAGAAAAATGATTAAAGTTCAAACCTTATCTTCTCACTCCACCTTTTCTTGTCTGAAAACGCCAACACATCATGAAGAAAAGAAAGCCTTCATAATTTCATCTTCTTTGTAGTTGTATCTCCACTTACTCTGACACTCTAACGTCTTTCTTGTTATTCAAAGGAACGTCATACCAATTCTAAAATTATGAACCCATCTCTAAGTTAAAAATCCACCTCCTCATACAAGATTTATAGGAAAAAATTGAAGAAATCATATCAAGAGCATTGGTGATGAAGATCTGCAATGTATATATCTTTTAATAGGTAGATTTTAGAAGGATATATAAAGAGAAGAGCTGCTACCCAAAAAAAATATAATACATCCCTTAATAATATACTTAACTTGCTTCATCTCTTGAGCTTAGTATCCAATTTTATTTGTTGTGTGAGAGCATCTAATGAGCTTTCCTTGTAAACCCAATTCTGTAAGGATTCAAAAATCTTATTCTTCTTTATTGTATAAACCTCTATATTGAGAGAGAAAAGTGGTGTGTAAGAGTGAGCTACTCTAGATAGTTTAATGTCAACCTTGTGTTTAAGATTGAGCACTTGAAAACTCTTAGAGTTTGTAAGTTAGTCATTTTAAGTGGAAAATCCTTTGAAGAAGTCGAGGGGACTGGATGTAGGCATTGTTTTGGCCAAACCAGGGTAAATCTCAGTGTTTGCTTTCTTGTTCCTATTCTAAGCTTTTCTAAGTTATTTTTAGTTAATTTCAAATTTTATAGTTAATTGCTTTCTTGAAATCTCCTTTATTCTTTGTACAACTCAATTTACTAAAAGTTTTACAGTTAACTATTTTTTTAATCTTTCTTTTGAACTTGTTTCTAAAAATTTTAGTCAACTATATTTTGAACACAATTAACTATTTCTTCAGTTTTTTAGTGAACCATAAAATATTTAGTTAACTATAATTTTAAAATAGAATTCAGGAAGAACATTTTTTAAACACCTATTCACCCCCTTTAGGTGTATTGTCACTGTAGACATATGGTTTATCGGTTTTTTTTTTTTGGTCAAAAGGCTTAAGTCTTAACATATATATATATATATATATATATATATATATATCAAGCAATTCTTTTGGATAGAGATTTTTTTTGGTTGAATGACTTCACTTTTTGGGTTTTCTTTTCTTGTTGCTCAAATGGCTTAAAGTGTCCAAAAATTATTTTTTTTTCCAAAATTATTCTAACAAAAGGAACATATCTATTTCTAACAAAAAAATCTCTTTCTATTTAACTTTTGGAATGAGATTAATATTCCATTTCAAAAAAAAAAAAGAAATGAGAAAAAAAAACTCACTTTAAAGTTTATTTACCTTAGAGAAATTCAATTTTTAAGTAATTATGAACAATTTATTAATGAAGCTAGAGATGAATCTAGAAGAGAACAAATAACTCTTATTCTTAGATTTGTTGATAAGTAAGGATTTGTCAAGGAGCGCTTTATGGGTGTTGTATATGTGAGAGATACAACTGCATTTACTCTTAAACAAAAAATATATGCAATATTTCTCATCATAATCTTAGCATTCAAAATGTTTAGGGTCAAGAATATGATAGAGCTAGTAATATGCATGGAGAGTGGAATAACTTACAAGCTTTAATTCTTCAAAAATGTCCTTATGCTTGTACATTGCTTAGTTCATCAAGTACAATTGGCTCTTGTTTACTGTAGCTAAAGAAGTAGTTGATATTCATGCTTCTTTTTTCAAAACTTATACTATTGTTAATATTGTGGGTTATTTTTGCAAACGCTATGATGAATTAAAATCAACTTAGGCAACTGAAATTACTAATTTAATTGCAAATGATAAGATTGTAATAGGAAGAGGAGTTGATCAAATTTGCACATTAAAAAGACCTAAAGACATTAGATCGAGTTCTCATTCAATTCAATTTGTTGTCTTTTGCAAGTGTTTATTACAACTAGTTCAATTTCTTAATGGGTCAACATACTCTCAACGAGATGATACTACTTATGCTTTGAAATTATTAATGTCACTTGATTTTGTTTTCATTTTACATGTGAGAAAAGAAATCATGGGAATTACTGACAAGCTTTGCCTCGCTTTGAAACTAAAATCTCAAGATATTTTGAATGTCATGCACTTAGTATCTATTATAAAGTCATTGATTCAGAAGTTAAGAGATTGTGGTTGGAAAACTCTCTTAAAAAAAGTTTGTTCATTTTATAACAAGCAAGCTATTCAAGTTCTTGATATGAGTGCTTCTTCTCTGACATAATTCGATCTTGAGGTAAAAGAGATAATGTGATAATTGAGCATTAGTATCGTGTAGATATATTTACTAATGTGATGAATTATCAGTTGAAAGAATTGAATAATAGATTCAATGAGCAAGCAACCGAACTTCTTATATTGAGTAAGTCATTGGATCTTAAAGATGCTTACAATTCATTTAATGCTAGCAATATATGTAACATTGTGGAGAAATTTTAATGTTCATATCTTTTTAAGCAAAAAAAAATTCGGTTAAAATATGAATTGCAACATTATGAATTTAATGTACTTGATGATCCAAATTTTCAAAACTTATCTAGTATTTCTAACTTACATAAAAAATTAGTAAAAATTGTCAAGTCAATTTTTTACCCATTGATTGACAGATTAATTCAACTCATTTTGACTCTTCCTGTGTCAACTGCAACTATTGAACAAGTTTTTAAAGTAATGAAAATTATTAAATACAAGACTTCACAGCAAGATGGAAGATAATTTTCTTGCTAATTACATAATTGTTTACATTGAAATGAAGATTATTATAAATTTTATCATAGATGTAATAATTGATTAATTTTACACCATAAAATGTTGTTGAGCACAACTAAGTATCAAATATGTTTTATATTGTATATTATTGGTAAAAATTCTTCTTTGATATATCAAATATTTTACTTAAAATTTGGCCCCTTATTTTATATATTTAGCTCCATCATTGTGCCCAAAGCAAACACAACACCTTTCAACATTGTTATGTTTAGGATTTAAGATTTAGGGTTTGCACAAAGCCAAAGCTCATAGAAAAGCTTATGGGCCACCACCCTCCCTTTTCGAACATATGTGACGATAGACAAGCCTTGTTGATTGAATTTGGATCTTTTCGACTTATCTTTAATCAATTTTTTATTGCTTTTGAAAAAAAATACATAATAAGTTTTATATCTTTTAGTAGATTTTATTATTTAAGTAGACCTCACTATGTCTATCATTCTTTGAAATTGACAAAAAATTAACATAAATGAAAGTGAAAAAATCCAGATCATCTAACGACCATCTTTGGTCCTCACTTGCTTTAACTACGCAACGCAACCACCAACATTAAGTAATCACACATTCACTCACTATTTTCTCAATGCAACCAACATCACCTTCAATCCAACCTCAACACTTATAAAGCTTACAAGCTTTATTGGGTATAAAGTTTTGTTGAGTAGCCCAATGGGGAGAATTAGAAGCTTCAAAACATTAGCCCATATACAATGACCCAAAAATTAAGCCCAACATTTTGCTACTTTAACTTATGGGTTCTGATTTCAGAGAGAGAATTTTGTTTCTGCCATTAAATATAAGTTTTATTTTCTCAATTTTAAGCATTTGTAATTAAAAAATAACGTTGAACAAACGATGATTGCGAAATAACCAAACTTACTTATAAGGGAAGGCGGAGGACCACGTCAATTATTTAAACTTGTAGGACAAAAAAAAACTAATCATATTCTGCCGACAAGATTAAACTATCATTTTCTTTAAATAGTGAGATTCTAAGTTTGCTTAGTTACAGCATTTAGTAATTTGACACGAGAATTTTACAGTATAGATCAACTTTGAAGCACACGTAAGTAGCAAACATGTTAATTTAGGTTAATTATCTACTAAGTTCAAGTTGTTTAATTAAAAAAGCAAGGACAAAAAACATAACATAGAAAGTAACAGGACAATGAACATAAACAAGGTAAAGTAGTCTGATTGTTTATTTGAGCAAAGGTCATCTTCCAAGGAAAAGAAGTGGATCTCAAATAAATTAAAAGCCTCCAAAAGAATCTACCACGTTCACACTCATTTATTATTTCTCTTAATATATGGATAGAGAGCTTAATTTTAATTAGAAGCAGTTATGTTGTTTACTTCTGGGACGTTGATGTCATTGATGACGGTTAACAAACGATGGGCAAACACACCTCTCCACGATGGCCCCACTTCAACTCTTGCTTAGGCCTATCCTTTTTATTTTCATAAATCATAATTATTTTAACATAATCATTTTTAATGCCCCAAGTTGTTACCCTGGTTTCCCCTAAAAACGAAAGAAACAGAAACTTTATATTCATTACAGATCATTGATTAGGATAATGCTTGTAGATGAATCCATGGACTTCAACTATTACATGATTGGAGGCTGATGTAAGTGTAAAATTTTGAAATGCTGCATTGTATTGTATCTACCAGTGAACAACTAGCGCGTCTCCAAGATGATTTGAAAATTAATGCAGCTGATAGGTAAGCTGATAATGCATTATCTGTACAATTATTTAATCTTCGGATTCCTACGTACGAAAATCAATAGCAGAAAATTCAATTCCCTAACACGAATATATTATATATTGAAATTAGGGCTGCAATCGGAAAGGAATATATACAATGCCGTTTGTCATGTGGTTGCTGTACAAGTAGTTACATAGCACAATAACTTCCGACAAAACAATGAACGGCCACCCTCTTCATGAACCTCAAATGATCGAAAACATTCATGTTTTTTGTCTTAAAGTACGGCTTTCCTTCAAACCTTATCCAATGTTCCCATGTTCGCTAGACCATATCACTTCAATACTAATTAAGCTTTTATTTACCAAGCACGTTGAAAACTGATTTTCCTGGGAAATCTAGAGTAGTGGGAAGGCAAGTTAAGGATAGGTTGAGAAAAAGGGCTAGATTCTTTTGGGTAGTGAATTTCAGGTATGGGACCTACATGTTTAGATTTATGCGGATAATATTTTATTAACAGAAGGTAGGAGGAATGGAGATTGAAGATAACTCCAAGGTCAAATATAAGGTCACCGTCAGTGGCTTCCGGAGGAAATTGATAGCTCAAGTTTATTATTTGAATAAATTGTTGAGGTCATTGAAGCCATGTTACTGGATGGATAAAACAATTTAATAGGTGGCACTGCAAGACTCTCACTACATGAAACAGCGAGTTGATGAAATTTTAGGAGTTTCCTTGTGTATATATATATATATATATATATATGTATATATATCTATAACATATGAACCAAATTAATTATTCATAAGGAATCCCAGGTCGGAGATCTATATATGTATGTGCTTGTGTGAGAAGGGGAAAGGAAAACTGGAGAGAGATATGAAGCGGAGGAGAGAGATGGAGCAGAATTCAGAGATAAGGTGTGCAATTGAAGAGCTGTCGATGGTGGTCATCGTTAAACCTGGAGATAATGATGAGCCAGCCTTCGTCTCCACCAAGTCTTTTTTATCTGTGTGTTACTTGGTTCTACAAGTTCTCGGTGAGTTTTACTGATCACTAATTACTAAGACTTTCTCTTTATGCTTCAAAGTTTCAACCATCGATGTGACGTGACACCTAACACATTTTGTCATCATGCATGATTGATTCTGTTGCAGATAAGATAGGGCCAACCATGACTGTTTTGAGACAAGACGTTCATCACAATATCAAGGTGATAGCAAATATATGCTTCTCTTTATCCGAGGGATCAGAGCCACTTTTCTTACTTAATCCTTTTCCTTTCTTCCTTTTGTGTTATTCAGCATGAGGCTGTTAAACTTCATTTTTTCTTCAGTTAACGCATCACACTAGCACAATATTGCTTACCTACCATTTGTAAGTTTCAATGAATATTGATTTTCGCAGAGATTGGAAATGGTGCATAAATCAAATCCCTCAGTGAATTCAAATTTGGTTGAGATATTGAAAACAGAGGCAAGCCAAGGCATCGCAAAGAAGGGGCCCAGCTGCAGTAAAGCCTTTGTCTGGCTTACTAGGTCAACCTTCTAGTACTTTTGTTTTTTTTTTGGCCTGACCTAAGTTATATATTTTTTATGTATTATTTAGATCTAACTAATTATTTAAAATGGAATATGATAATGATACTATTACACATATTATCCACATTATGCTATGCAGATCCTTGGATTTCGCGTTGGCGTTATTACAAAGCGTAGCAGGTGATCCTGGGAAGAAAATGGAGGAAGCAGTGGAAGAGTGTTATAATAACACTTTGAAACCATGGCATGGATGGATTTCGTCTGCCGCATTCAGAGTATACATATAAACCACTTCTTGTTTCCTTCTACCTACGATTCACTATTTTTATTGCACGAATATGCTTCCACATCAATTAGAACTTCTGCTAATGAGCATTTAGCAGTATCGAATTAACACTTTTCTTTTGCTGTTGTTGCTTTCTGATGTCCAAATTCCATTGAGCTATAACTTAAAATGCTGTTGCAGGTGGCTCTGCAACTAGTGCCAGATAGCAAAACTTTCACAGATCTGCTCAAAGCAAAGGACGAAAACAATGATGCCCTAAAGGAGAAAATGCAGGATTTGGTTTCCTTACTTGGGCCTTTCCTTGACGATGTCCATTGTATTCTAGTAAGCTTATATCATTTCGTACTTGCTGACATAAGATTAAGTACTTCGAGTCCTCTACATATATATATATATATAAAGGTTGCTAAATATGTTAATGCATATTCATTTGCAGAGAGTTTATAACTTGGAAAAGCTGAAGTCCACCTGAAGTCAAGAATGAAGAACCAACCCACAGTTTCGTTCATGTTATATGTATAATATGTCGTTTGGTTTCTTTCTCCATCCTCCTCGTCATGTCAATGTAGATGTAAACACAGCTTTGTATAGTACAATTTTGTACATATAATATCCTACCTCTGAGTATCCAAGGGAATCCGAATAACGAAATAAAAAATCTGGTTCAGAAAGTCTTCCTTGCTGATCAGAGGCTCATATATATCTACTTAGCCGAATGAATTACACTTGGCGAATAGGTTATGGATAAACTCATCACATGATAATGAAGAAATCGAAATTATTAATTTTATATATTCTATTGACAGGTATTGGCCAGCTTCCATGTGCAAATACGTAGGATATGGTACTTCATACAAAACAAGGAATTTACTGGGCAAGATGAGGGTATGCATCGCTTAGACAACATAGTGAAGTTGAATTTAAAATAAAAAGCCACCCAAATTCAATGCAACTCTGCACGAGTAAAAATTAATTAACAAAAGTGCAAATTTTTGAACTCTGGAATTGAAAAACAACAAAAATAATCAAGAAAGATAATCTTATGGCCCAAGAGGCCTTTCCCTTGAAGTTGCATAGCCCAAAATTTTTAGCAGCGAAGTCTATGATACAAATGAATTTTGGGCTCCAGTTGAACACGTAGCGGTATATAATGCTGGAAGCGTCAAATGGATGTTTTCGTCTTCCATTCTGTTAATAGGGTTTTGAAATGCAAGAAATTTTTTTTCCCTCTGGGTTTTGAAACGCTAGGAAATTTAAGGAACAAGTCTCAGAATTTGGATCGTCGCTTCTTATTTGCAGCACCATCTCCTAAGGCCATTCTCTGCAAAACCAGCATTTCAGAGGGCTGACTGCAACGAGCAGTGATTTCGGAAACTACCGTCTTGTTCTCCCTCTAGTTCGACTGCGATCATGGTCCATTCAGTCAGAATTTCGTTATTCTTTGGGCTTCCAACTTTGGGTCCTTCAATTTTCTTTCTAACGTTTCAAATATTTGAGGTTTCAATATTCGTTCCAGCCTGCCATTTCTAATTAACTATACGGCTAAAATTGAGTTACGATGCTAGACCAATCCGGATCTTTTCTTGTAGATAATCTACAGGTGAAGATCCTATAAAATATAATTAACGATTCAAATTTTTTTTACGTAATTCTACACAATTTTTTTTATTTACGTAAACTAGCTGATCCGTGGGCATGCTAGACGCTTGACTAGTTACTTGTTCGGTATGTTTGATTACTTTCCCCCTTTTCAAATCATATACTGCGATGAATAATTTCTCATTTGCATCCAGGAGTTCCAAGCCATTTCATGCGTAATCAAGAAGCAACTTTGACTTAGAATCAGGAAAACCCATAAAACGACTCCGGAAGTCGAAAAACACACATCTTCACTCCATCAGAATGATCCAATCAATTGGAAGTCGCCTTCATTACTATTTCAAACTGCACCCATTTTGGGACTTCATCCTCTCCTTGTCCTTTGGGGTCGCAATTCTGATAAATCTGTCTATGTACGAAAGCCACTACCGAACGATGAATAGTTATCGTAAAATCAATTGGATTTGGACCATTATCCGTTCCCAAAGCTTCAAAATCTCGTAATGGTTGCGGGCCATTCTATTTATGCAAGCGGTAGGTGTGGGAAGATTGAGAAAAAGGATTCTTGGTATTTGGAACGTTATCAGAAAAATGCAAATCAAGCTGCCACTTTTGTGACGCATATCCAAGGGACGATTGACATTGCAGCCAAAGATAACTTCGCTCTGTTTTGTAGTAGAGACTCGTAAAGGGATTTGGAATTTTTTTTTTATTTTTTAATTAATTTTTCTGTCAATTTAAAAAAAAAAACACAAAAGATTAGAGTTTATTTATATGAGATGTATATCTCTCTCTGTAATTAATAAAAAAAATTGAGAGGATTCAAATTCCTTGTAAAAATGCTGGTCCTTGTGGTGAGGCGCAGAGTTGTTGAGCTTATTGCAAATGATGGTTTGGTGAGTTCCTTCTTCTTAGCAAAAACTCTAAGGTTGTATTGACAGATTTTTATATGAACATTGAGAATAAATCTAGTGATTGGTGAGATTAATTGTTCGGAACCACAAACAGAAGGAAAAGAAGAAAAATTAGGTTTTCCTGTGCATAATAGTGTTTCTGTTAGAATATTTAATTAATTTATGGATTAATATTAATTTTATTATTATATGAAGTAGATAATTAATATATTGATTTAAATCAAGAATAAATTCTTCATTATTAAGTAGTAATTATCTCACTAGTAATTATGGAGGCAATATTTTTTTTTAAAAATCTAAATAAATCATGATAACTAATATCATATTAAGCTAAATGTATAAATGCTAAATCATATAAAAATTTTTCAATCTATATATATATATATTCAACTAAATTACATACTTTATAGTTGTCCTCAGCGTGATTTCATATTTTGAAACCACTTGACAATTATCTCATTATCAATACTATTGAAAACATCCTTTTCAATATAAGTGATTAGACAATCATTTATCTATGCATCTTTCATTCGATTGTGCAGTCAATTTTTCATAAGCTTTGAAGTTGCAGATTCTCTTTCCACAATTGTTATAGCAACATGTAAAATCATTGCTAACTTAAAAAATAGATAAACTAATGGATAGACAACATGTCTTCCAGTCTCAACTAACTTCTTTGCAAGACAACTAATTCCTTTTAAATATGTAAATTAAACAATACTACATATATCAATGATGTAAATCTCAAGTTGATTATCAAGTTTCACCAAATAAGTTGAAAAAAATTCATGAGAATATGAAAATTCAGTTAACCTTTTGTTATCAAAAGCACGTAATGCATTAGTTGGATTCAAACAAGCCATATAAAGAAGCAAGTTTGTATACATAATAGTGATGTTCTATTGTGATATCTTGAGTTTTACTTCCACACTGCAATCTCCTTTTAAGCAAAAAATTCTCATCCATATTAGGAATGTCAATATCATGCATATTGCAAAATGAAGTTACTTCATATAATAAAGACTCCTATCTGCTATCTCTTATAATGTGTAATCTTTGTTTTGAAATGCTAACCAAGTTCATCAAATTTATGATATCTTGATCTTTTCTTTGCAATGCTTGTGACAATTTATTAAAGATACCCAACACATTCTTCACCAAATGTAATGTGAATGTAAAATCAATATCTAGTGCTAATGTAGTAGACCATTAGCTTCAACTTTTTTTATCAGCATTTGATCCATTTTTTTTATTATTTCAAGCACATCGAACACAACATAATACCTCAATATTAAATTTATCAAAGTTGCATAATGTGAATCATAACAAGTGTTAACACTTTGTTTGAGACCAGTTTCTTGATTCAAGTTTCGTCCACTAGGAATTTCTTCCTTTTGCAATGCTTCTTTAACTTTGGCTACCTGTTTTCAGGAAGTATGTCATGTCATTTACAAGAGCCCCTAACAACCTTTAACAAGATATACTTAGCCTATGTTTGTAAAATAATTTATCAATTGTCATTTTTAATGATAAATCAGTTGTATGACTAACATGCACTGTACTTTTTATTTCAATCGTTTGATCAATCATGCAGTCCTCCACTTACCACCTGTCCTAACCCTTTTTTTTTTTTTTCAATGCTAGACTTTTGAAATGCACCATTTAACTAAAGTAAATGGTGTGTTTTGGGGTTATTATTTTTTAATCCCTACAGACTTAAACAATGTCGTTTCAAGTGGAGGTTTTGTTTTCTACTTTGGACAACCAAAATGTACTGTTTCACTTGGTGCAATTTGAGTTCGAGATTTTGACACATGAGGAAAAGCCAGAATGACGTCATTTGCCAGCTTCTCCTTCCCTCATCGTCTAATGCATCATAGAAGTGTTGATAAGTGTTGGTTAGAGGGGAGATGACATCATATTGCAGAGGAGTAGGGGGTTGGAAGGAAGGATTGTAGAGCTCCATCAACAAGAATAAATAGAAGAAAAAGGCAGAGGACAGTGATGTTTGTGGAAGACAAAGGAAATATGGTTTTGTGGGTAATGCTACTCCTTAGATGCTTTTCTACACTTTAAATAACTTCATTGAGTTTTAAAGATTGCAATGGCAGGAGTAGCCATTGGTAACGCCAGAGAAGACCGTGTATAGAAATAGAGATGGCATGTACTATGACCTCTGGCTTGTACTTATGTATTTCACTGGGTTTGTGTATTCAGTGTGTATGTAGTGAGGGGAAGACTTCAATGTCTCTATTGTTGTTTAGAGATTACGTTTTATGGATGTTTACTACTTTGTGTTGCTACGACCTATGATACAGGGGAATTTCTTAATGTTATTTGATGATTTATGGGTTTTAGCAACTCATAATTGTAACATACAATTGCCATTAATTTGATTTGGATTAGTTAGGAGCTAATAACAGAATGTGTGTGATTTTATAGTAGAGTGTTGGGTTTTGGAATGATGAATCCTAAGCATATACTTGGATTTAGAGTTGTATTAGCTATTGAATATTGTTGGTAGCTTGTGTTGTTGAAATTTGGGTGGCTGGCAGATTGTGTTGTTGAAAAAAAGTGTTTAAAATATAGTCTTCGCACAGTATATCAAAAGAAACCTTTAATGGAAAGAAAGCTGATAAACATCACATAATCCTATTGTGTTTGCAATAACTAAAGTATATATTCACATTGTTACTCATAGTCATTCCAATGCTATTTTCTTCTTACTCTATTTGTATTAGGAGAGTGATAAGAGGAAAAAATAAACAAAAACAAATCATATTTACAAAAGAATAAAAATGGGAGAAAAAGCAATAGAAACAAAAATGAAAGGAAGAATATTAGAAGAATCTTACCTGGGAGGAACAACCAGAGAAGAAGCTTACTTTTATGGCTTTGCATTTTGGTGTGTAAGGGAGAGGAAGAAGATTATGTGAGTTGAATGAAGGAAGATGATATTGAGAAATGAAAACTGAGAAGCAAGAGAACAAAGGTTTGGAGAGAAAACTGATGGTTAAAGAGAGATTAGAAGAGACATCTACAACAAGGTAAATGATGTGATAGAGTAATAGTATGAGAGAGAAAGGAAAGGAAACCTCTTAAAGAAGCTCAAAATTTGAGTTAGTGTAAAAAGAAAAAGAACAAGAACAAGAATAGTAATAATAAAGTTTTTTAAAGATATATATAATATATGTGTGAATTTATTGGGTTTAAGTGAAAATATCAAATGAGAAAAAAAATTACCTAGAAGTGTCATATATATATATATATAAATTAAGGGGGCATATGCCCCTCTCAAGAGTATGTAGCCCTGTCCTTGGGTTACTAATAGAGAGTCAATATTAAAAGAGAAAATGAATTCATATAAATGAGCATTGTTAATGGATTTGTTTTAATTAAATATTAAAACCTATTTTATCATTAAAAGAATATGGGTGAAGGCTTTTAGATTATTTCTTTTTAACTCTCTAAGATGCCTAGTTTTGTGTGTCTCTCTCTTTTGCGTTAACTCTCTCATTTTCATAACTTAGGGTTTTATGGGTTCTTCTTCTCTATTATTTTGAATATCTAAACTATGGTTACTACCCATTCAAGATCTAAACTTAGATATGTTATTGTTAGCATTTGTTGAATGCTCAGCAAAGCAACTTTAAATATTAAGTTTATCATTAATGTATTAATATTGTTAATCTACAATACATAATAAGTTCCCACTCCATTTGTTGCTACAACTTTTCCTTTTACTTTGTTATATTAGCTTAACAAGTTCCTTTGTGTTAATAATCTTATAGTCTCCAATATGGCTAAAAAAGTGGTGAACCTTTGTTTGCATATGCTTTTCTAATAAACTGATTCTATGAGAAATGATCCTATTATAATGTTTTGGCTCTTATTTATTTTTGTAGGTAAAGAAAAAAGTGTCTAATGGAGAGCACTTACAGAGGAGTATGTCTAAGACAGTTTTGAAAATCTTCTATTTAGTGTCTGTAGATTCCGAGAGCTCAAGGCAAGTATCCTCAAAATATAACTGCATGTATGCCTAATTCACAAAGAAAAACTATTACATTTTGTTTAAGCATGGAATGCTTCAAAATTTATTGTGATTTTCTTGTAGGTGGATCCATCATCGGTTAACACCCTTAGGCTTTTATTGTTGCATTTAGATTTTAGACCTACACTGTATTATAAGAATAGAACAACATATATGAGAATGTTAATAAAATTGTTGATTTTTCAATGTGCATAATTCAATATGAAACTAGATTTATCGATTATTAAATTCTTTCAATTATATACAAGGACTTTATTATCTTCAAATGTACTAGTAAGGGCAATATAAATCACCATTATTTTTAGGTTTGGAGAATAATTCTAATTATGCTGAATGTAGAGATTGTTAGATCATGATTAACTTAAGTACTATAATTAGATTAGTAAGTTACAAGATTGTTTATATGATCTTATCAATGTCCTTTATTTGCCCTTTATCATCGGTGAATTCTTTCAGCTTTCTAAGGCATTGCTCCCACAACTAAAAGACCAGATTTGATATAATTGTTGTTTAAACTTCTCTAATGTCCTTCAAATTATAGAAAGACAATATTTAATTTGATGAAAAAAATTTCAGATTTTGTTATGGTGAAATAAGCTTGAAAAAAACAATATCAAAGTTTGAAGTAGGCAGAATGTTTAAGTAGTGTGAATGGTTGTTCATCGATTGACTTTAGCCCCAGCAATTAGAGTAACGATATGGAATCCAGTTGCGTCTGGCTATCATCCTTATCCCGATTGAACAAAAAGAAAATCTCTTGTAGCTCTACTAGGTGATTGTCGTCCAACTTCACTAATTGCTTGGTGTCGCTCATTTCTCTCAATTAATGAAACTAATTAGATGGAGAATGGCATTGTTTCTCTAAGAATAGCCAAACAAGTTTTTTTTTTCCCTTTGAAACTGACTTTTTCCATTGCATATTTGAATATTACGGGTTATATTGTTGTCTCTTTGTTCTCTGGTCTACTCTTGTAGCAATTGTTGTCCTGTTTGGGCATGTTTGGTTATCTTGTTTGGGTGTGTTTGGTAATACCGTTTGGGTGTGTTTTTTATAGATCTAGCACAAAGAACCTAAATCTCAATATAAGGAAGAAAAATTGTAGAATCTTTTAATCGTAAAAGAAGAAAATGAGATTTAGGTTATAGAGGCCTTGACAGGGGCTTGCCGAAAGCCATGAGTCTCCTTAGTAGGAACTGTCGAGGTCTGGGCAACCCCCAAGTGGTATGAGCTCTTAAAAAACTCAAATGTAAAAACAACAGCCCAAGGTGATTTATTTATTTTTAATCGAAACTCTTGTTAATAGAGATTAGGTTAAGGAGATCAATGGACACATAGGAATGGAAAACTGTTTTGTTGTCGATGTTATGGGAAGAAGTAGAGGGTTAGCTTTGTTATGGGATGCTGAAATGGAAGTGGAATTACTCAATTATTCTAGAAACTTTATTAATATGAAGATCAGTCTCAGTGGCAAAGCTAAGTGGAGGCTTACAGGGTATTATGGCTTCGCTGAATGCTAAAAAAGAAGGAACGCCTGGAGTATGTTAAAGGAACTAAGTGCAATGAATAACTTGTTGTGGCTTTATACCAGGGATTATAACAATCTGTTTTATAAGGAGGAAAAGAGTGAGGGAGTTGAGCACCCAAATTACCTTTTTACAGGTTTTAAGATGATAGTTCAGGATTGTAGTTTAAATGACTTACCTTCCTCAGGGTATTTGTACACATGAGAACGAAGAAAGAGAGGAGAGGTGGTTGTTCATGAATGACTAGATCATGCTATAGCCAAGCTTCAATAGATATAGTTGTATCCCTATGGCTCGTTTAAAGTCCTTATAGCCACTTATTCTTATTATTAGCCCTTACTAATGACAACGTCTATTGATAATAAAAGAAAGAAAAATAGGAGATTTAAATTTGAGAATGCATGGTTGTTTCAAAAAGAAGTTGGGGAAACAGTTAACAAGGGATGGAATAGAGGAATAGGTGCTCTAGTGATAGATAAGTTAGGATTCTACAAGGAGAAGTTAGAAAATTGGAGAAGGAACATGCATAAATTTTATAAAAATCAGATTAAGGAAATTGATAAAAGGCTAAATGAACTATGCTCCCTGTACAGTGTCGAACAAAATAGAGAGTACATGGACCTACAAGAACAAAGAAACAAATTGATATGGCAAGATGAAAACAATGTGCGGAAACTCATTGGATGCTGAAAGGTGATAAAAATACCAAGTTCTTCCATAGTCAAGCTTTGTCTCACTATAGGACAAATACCATCAGAAAACTCAAGACTGAAAGTAGGGAGGTGGTAAGTGACACAAAGGGACTTAAAGACATTATAGTTAACTATTTCTCACAAATTTATGAAGATAATGTTGTCCAGCCTGATAAAGTTCTAAACATTATTCCTAAGGTTGTAATGGATTAACATAATAGAGACCTCACTAGACCATTTGTAGTGGTTGAGTTTAAAAAATTAGTTTTCCAGATGCACCCTGATAAGTCCCTTAGACCCAATGGTTTTAACCTAGCATTCTTTCAAAAATTCTAGTGTACTATTGAAGAAAATGTAGTGAATAACTGCATAGATTAGCTCAACAGAGGACATCTTCCTTATGAATTAGTATACACTTTAGTTGTTCTAATCTAAAAAACAAATGCTCTTGAAACGATGAAACATTTTTCGCCCCATCTCTTTATGCAATGTGATCTATAAATAATGGCTAAAGTCCTAGCTAACATATTGAAGCAAGTATTCCTGTGGCTAATTTTAGAATATCAACTAACTTTTGTCCCAGGTGGATTAATTATTAATAATGTGTTGGTAGCTTTTGAGCTCATCCACATAATGAAGAGGAAGGTTAGATGTTGCAAAGGTTGGGTGGCAATCAAAACAAATGTAAGTAAGGCTTATGACAGGGTGGATTAGACTTACTTGAAGGGCACTTTGACCAGGCCGGGCTTTGATAAGAAATGGATACAGTGGATGATTATGTGTGTTCAAAATATCAAATACACCGAAGAGGATTGAGACAATGAGATCCACCCTCACCATATCTCTTCTTCCTTTGTGCAGAGGGTCTATAAGCTCTCTTCAAAGATGTTAAACAGAAAGGTTCCATTCAATGTTGCAAAGCAAGTATAAGGGGTTTAAAAGTATCCTATTTACTTTTTGCAAATGACTCTCTATTCTTTTATAAATCTTTTAACCTTGAATGCAATAACATCAAACAAATTCTATAAACCTATGAAGCAGCTTTAGGTCAGTTTATAAATCTACAGAAATTTGGTATATTATTTAGCTCAAATGTCCTTGGTACTGACCAAAGTAGATTATCTGATATTTTAGGGATCCTTGACCTACTCAATCATGGTAAATATCTTGGCCACCCATCCCTAATAGGAAAAAACAAGAAATCCATTTTCATATTCTTAAAGGATAAAATGTGGGGATGCGTGCAAAATTGGAAAAATAAGTTTCTTTCATGTGTAGGTAAAGAAATGCTAATTAAATTAGTGGCTCAAGCTGTTTCCAATTTCTGTATGAATGCCTTTCTGATCCCTACTTCTCTTTTTGAAGAACTTCAATGCATGATGAATTCCTTTTGGTAAGGAAAAACTCAAGATAATAATAGAGGTATAGGGTTTCATAATCTTCACTGCTTTAATATTGCTATGTTAGGGAAGCAGGCATGAGGACTTGCACTTTACCAAACACACTAGCCTTTAAAGTCCTTAAAGCTAAATACTTTTCTAAATGGGAGTTTTGGTCAGCTCGTTTACCAATCTTAGCTTCACTTAGAAGAATGTGTGATCATCCTTTTCCTTATTAAAAAAGGAAATGAGATGAAGAGTGGGAGATATTAAGAAAATAAGTATTCAGAGTGATCCTTGGCTACCAAGAGATGGAAGTTTTGTCCCACTTGATACCACAAAAGCAAGGAGTTTAACTGATAAGGTTAAAAGTCTCATGACAATGTGCAAACAGAAATGGGACATGAATAAACTCCAACAACTATTTCTTGCTTAAGATTACAATGCAATCCTGAACATCCCAATCTATATTAGTGTAAAGATTGATAAAAGAATATGGCACTTTGATTAAAAAAAAAAAAAGGTAATTACACTATTAGATCTGCTTATTATGTGGTTTTTAATAGTAAATATAAGAATATTGGCTCTGTTAACTCTTCCCTTGGCCACAAATTTGGAACCTAAAATTCCCCCTAAAGTTAAAGATTTTATTTGGAAAGCAGGCAAAGAAATTCTCCTTGTACATTTTAACTTACAAAAACGAGGCCTCTAAGTATATGGGAAATGTCGAAGGTGTGAAGAAACAAAATATGTTTTTCATGCCTTAGTAAGCTATCATTTAGTGAAGAATTATTGAGAGGAATAAGGACTTATTGGATAGATTAAAGCTTACACCAACTTTAATGAAAGTGTGATCAATATCCTAGGAAGTAACCATATTGATTATGTTGAGCAGTTTAGTATTATTGCATGGAGAATTTGGGGAATGAGAAACTAACCCATTTGGGGAAATAGATCATTGAATATTTCCTCTACAACTAGATTAGCCCTATAATTTTTATTTGAATGGAGAAAAACCTAGAATGTTGGTTTTAAAACATCACATAATAACATGCCTACTACTATTGGGAGTTCAAAGTTAATGGTTCAAGGATGGCAATGTTGTGTTGATGGAGCCACCTTTGTGATAGAAGGAAAGTCAGGCTTTGGGATAGTTTTCAGTAATCAAGGAAACTCAATGTTGTAGGTAATTACTGGCCACTATCAAGGAATTTATAAGGCCAAATTAATCAAAGCTTTAACTTATGCATAGCTATCTTGTAGGCCTCCACAAATTTGAACTTGGCAAGAACATTTCTATTAGATGCTTAAAAGGTAGTTGCAGTTATTCACTCAAACATAAAAGACTTAATAGAATTTGGAGCTTTAATCTAGGATTGCATATAACTATTAGCTAATGGTCTTTTTTCATGTAATTGGATCAATAAGAGCAATAACTATATAGCACATAACTTAGCTAGACTCTCGATCAGATACTACAATTTTCATATCAAGGAGTCAAACCCTTGTAATGCTAATTTGATTCAATAATGCTCATATTTCTTTCAAAGGAAAAAAGTCACGAGATTGTTTAGCCTTAGATATTTTAGCTCACTCATCACGTATATATATGAGTGTTGTTGTATAGTTATAATAAACCAAGGACCTCTAGCGTTGTATTATAAAATTTTTTAGATTATATACCTTTATAAATATATTTTTTGAAGGCTTATCATATTAGCTTCAGCATTGAATCATTGACTTAAGTATTTTGTTTTACATGGTATTAGAGCCACCATCTTTCTATGGCTTCTCATAATTTTGCTTCCTCTGCTGCTTCAGCGTCTACTTAGGCTGGTTGGTAATACTGCTAAGATCCTTCACTCTAGTACTACTAATACTCATTCACTTCCTTTACATCACAAAAAACCTAATGATTGTCTCTAAACTTGTTCATGATAATGACTGTTTAATTATGTTTGACTCATATGGTTAGTTATGAAGGACAAGAGCTCTGGGAAACTACTGCTTCGAAGGACAATTAAAGAAGGGTTATATTGAGTTAAAGGAGATGAAGAAGATAAAGGTAACAAACATCCAACTTCTTTCCTTACATTAAAAGAAAAAGAAAAATGGCACTAAAAATTAGGGCATCCTTTATCTCGAATTTTGTCATAAGTTTTACTTAAATGTAATATGAAAAGTAATACAAATGATACGATTAGCTTTTATGAAGTTTGCTGAATGGGAAAGTCACACTCACTATCTTTCAATTCTTCTTCATCTCATGCATCTTACCCTCTTGACTTAATTCACTCTGATCTTAAGGAACCATCCCTAATTAACTCCATTGTTGGCCATCATTACTATGTGCAATTTAGAAATGATTTCAACAAATATACTTGGATATATCCATTCAAAAATAAAAGCGATGCACTTGGAGCCTTTATTTAGTTCAAAACTACTATTGAAAATCTCTTTAAAAGGAAAATAAAAATGCTATAAAGTGATTGGGGGTCTTTAACACTTGTAGAATTCTAGTATAACTAATCGTCTTTTCTGCCATTATACATCAAACTAGAAATGTTGTGCCAAACATAAGCACAAAAACATAGTAGAATTGGGATTAACGTTGTTGGCTTAAGTTAATAAACCTTTTCATTATTTGTGGGAGGCCTTTCACACTATTATGTATCTCATTAACATATTGCCAATTTTTGTTCTAAGAGGACAATCACCCTACTATAAGCTTTTTAAACTCAAACCTAATTATAGTGCCTTAAGAGCTTTTAGTTGTACATGTTTTCCACACCTCAAATCCTATAATCAACATAAACTTTAATTTCATACACAAAAATATGTGTTTCTTAGGTACAACAATTCACATAAGGACTACAAGTGACTTGGACCTACTGGAAAGGTCTTCATTTCTGGCATGTTGCATTTAACAAGGATGATTTTCCCTTTTCTGCAGGATTTCTCAATACAAGAAGCACACAACAATTACATGTAATATATGCATCATCTTTTGCACTTGAAATTCCAACTACTAAGCCTATTATTACACCAGTATCTTCATCTAGTTATCAGAACATCGTGGACAACAACTTAGTTTTCAATCAGCCTACACTTAAGCCTCTTTAGAATCTCCTCTAGTGATTCGAGATTTTTCATAACCTTTTCTCATAGTTGAAATAATTCTTGATAATGTGGAGTCAAAACATGCCTAATCACATGACAATCAAATTCTACACCTGAACCTTAAGTTGAAATAAAATAAAGAAACATACACACTATGGAAACTAGAAGTAAAATGGGAGTGTTTAAACCTAAAGTGCCATACACGTGTTATTAACACTACAAATTCACTACCTACTAGTGTTAGTGAAGCTCTAATGATGCCTTGTTGGAAAGAAGCAATGAGTGAAGCTCTAATGGTGCCTTGTTGGAAAGAAGCAATGAGTGAAGCTCTAATAGTGCCTTGTTGGAAAGAAGCAATGACTTCATAATATAATACCCTTATTAGAAATTAGACCTTGTGTTTAGTCCCTCGACATTTACAGCAAAATGTAGTGAGTTGCAAATGGATTTTTAAAACAAAGTATAATCCAAATGGCTTTGTCTCTAAGCACAAGGTGCAACTTATTGCAAAAAGGTTTCAGCAAAATATAGCAACTAATTTTTTCAACACTTTCAATCCAGTTATCAAGCCAATCAGTGTAAGAATCATTCTGACGATGTTCATAACACCAAGAAGTTATGCAGCTAGACATAAATAATGCCTTTTTAAATGGTTTTCTAGAATAAGATGTCTTCATGGAGCAGCCCAAAGGTTTTGTTGACTAAACAAAACCACATCATGTCTATAAGCTTGAGAGGTTCAAGAATGTAAGTTGGAATTTTGTAAACACTAAAGCAGATTCATCCTTGTTTATATGTAAATGAGAGAAGCAAGTCATCTTCATACTTATTTATGTAGATGACATTTTGGTCAAAGGTAATAACAGAAGTGGACTTAGAGACTTTGTACAAAGACTCAATACGTTGTTTGCACTAAAGGACCTTGGCCCTTTGCACTATTTCCTTGGTTTAAAAATCTTTAGAGACTCTACTGAGATGTATCTAAAACAAGAGAAGTATATATAAGATATTCTTAATATTTAGCGGTACCTAACTCCCAATAGTAGGAAAGACTCTATCTAACCTTAATGTTGAACCCCTTTAGAACCCCCTATATATCAACAGCTAATAAGAGCTCTCCAATATGTAACTCATAATCAACAAATTAAGTTAGTTCCTTAACAAGCCTACTTCATTGCACTGGCAGGCAACCAAAAGAGCCTTATGTTACTTCAGAGGGACCTCCAACTACAATCTTCAGATCAGGCCTTTTGAATTCATCACTATTACAAGCTACTCTAACGCTGATTAGGACTTGCCCTAATGACAAGAGGTCAACTGGAGGATTCTGTATTTACTTTGGTGATTTGTCAGAATCATGAGCCAACAGGAAGTAAAAGGTAATTGCACGTTCAAGTACTAAATCAGAGCATCATGCTCTGGCAAATATGGCACGAGGATCATGTGGATTTACTCTCTATTAATGGAAATTGGGTTCAAGTTGCAAGGATTTGCCGTTGCTTGGTGTGACAACGTCGGAGCTAGTGCAAGCATTCTATCTTGCTATGCATGCAAGAACCAAACATATCAAGATTGATGCTCACTTTGTAAAGGACAGAGTGCTTGTCAAATAACTTTAGGTGAAGTACGTTTCATCTATTGATTATACTATAGATTGTCAGATAAAATCCCTCAATCATTCTCGCTTCGGAATGCTAGAGAGCAAAAAGTTCTTCCGTCACTTGCTCGTTTGAAGGAGATTGTTTGATCATGATTGACTTACTGTAGTTATATTAATAAGCCATGAGATTGATCAGCACTCTATATTTTAGCTCACCAATCTCGTGTATGAGTGTTGTTGTATTGTTATAATTAACTAGGGTCACCTAACCCTATGAATATATTCGTTGGAGGCTCTTCATGTTCGTAGCTTCAGTATTCAATCATTGGCTCAAGTATTTTGTTTTACTGGGATCAGGCACGATTTGAAGGAAGAGAGCTTACATCGACCAGCAATTGGGTTTCCAGAATCAAAGGTTCTACGTTAGCACTTCTGCTGCATCGAATGCAAAAGCTGTTGCTCTAAAAAGTGACGCATTGTGCGACCTCAATTGCAGAAAGATCCATTTGGGTGTCAACGTTCTCTTTATGAAAGGAAACCAAGGCATGACCCATTTCATCACTCAATTCCGTACCTTAGTGCTTGTCCGAAAATTCAAGATTTATTCAAATATGGACCGGCTCCTTACCCTAGTTCACCCGCTTGGGCGCAGTAAAATCAAGCTGGTCAAATTACACACTATATACACTATATATAACTGGCAAAAGTCGATAGAAAATAGTCTATCTGAAATTCCTTGTTTCATCTCACAATGAAATAGATAAGTCACGTGAACTCCTCAACAGGGTTCCAAAAATTTCTTGCTGCATCTTAGAATTGCGTCACAACTAGAAATTCTACCCAGAAAACGAATCCCAAATTCAAGAGACAATCATCATTGTAACAGCAGAATCAGGTCAAAAAACTCCTCAGAAATCGACACAAATGGCTTATCAACCAAAATACATAATATACAATTTAGATAAAAGTTTATCTTTCTCTTGCTTCCATCTACGTTAATTGAGTCATAAAATTATCACATCAAACTAGTTGAAGGTTTTTCAATTTTCTCAAAACTTGGTCACATCAAACAAAGAGGGGCCAATGACAACACATTCTACATCCCTTTCAAATGCCAGTATCAAATTTATCGGAAGCTTTGTTCTACTCCAATATTAGAGCACAAATTAGATATTTAAAATGATGAAACAGCATGTGTCTCCAGAGAATTAGGAGAATGCCAGAATTTGGCTCCACATTCATGACATTCAAAGTGGTTCATAGTGATCCTACATAAATAATACACGTCCTAATTATCACTAACATACTAGATGTTATAAGCACACAATTTCACCTAAAGCACTCAAGAACAGTTTGGCTAAGAAAGTATTTTATTGGTCACCACCACTAGATATCAGCAAAGCCTTGAAACAAGGAACATTTCCTTTCCAAAAAATATAATGCTTACCATTTTTTTTTTCCAACAAATCAAGGAACTTTCAGAAAGAAAACCGAAAACGATTGTTTGATGAACAAAAACTTAAAAAGAAAATAAGGAAAAACAAGGAACCATCAGGAACCAGAATTTTATCCCCAGAAGCTATAAGAGCTGTACGGTCCGCATCATGGTTAGGGTCACAAGAACCCCCATCACTTGGTTCTACTTTCCAATACGAGATTCACACAGTCGCACTTGCAATCGAAACAAAAACAAACACACACATACATACATATACATATAATTTGACAAAGCCAGAAAAAAGGAATACCAGAGATGAAAAGAAATAGGGCTCAGAAGAAATGGGTATGAGAAATTTATCAGCACAGATTGACAAAATCATCAGAGTGGTGCATGACTTTCTCTAGTACTCATCACCGCCCACAGCTTTCAATACAGAGATAGAATCAAATCAAAATTCAGACCAGAAGACAACTAAAGAAGGAGAAGAAGTATGGAATGGCCAGATCCGAAACCAAATGGCTAAGAGAAGAGAGCAGAGGTGAGGAGGACATGTAGAGCTATAATAACTATATAGGGGAAGAAGGCACAGAAAACCCTAACATCCTTTTTAGCTTGTTGACACTTTTGCCCCCATTAAGTTTTCATATTTCCAACAGTACAGCTGTCAGCCGCGTGGTGAGAGAAATGGCCCAAGGACCGGAAAATCAGTTACAATTTTGCAAACTGTTCCATATTCGGAGGCCCATGGGCTAGGCCATACTAAGTCAGCCCAGATCATTTTGGAGCCAGCTGATATCTCATTGGCAAATTCAGAGCCAAAGACAGTAAAAAGAGGGAAAAAAAGACTAATATATTAAATTATTAACAGTAAAAAAGGAGCATGAAGATGATAGAAAATATGCAATCCATACCTTATTATCTTAAGAGCTATTTATAGTAGGGCGTCCATAGATGTTCTAGCTCAGAGGTAATGACTTAATTAGAGTTGAGATTGTAGAACATGGAATCAGGTTAATTGAAGATCAAACAAATTATAAATCATATACATGTGGTTCGGGGTATACCTACCCTGATACGTTACATTTGTTTATGTAAGTTATAACCATCTGACTATTACTGACGTTCAAAACTGAATCAAAACGATCACAATTTTAGCAAGACTCGGTTTGGTTTAGATTTCAACATGTCAAAATTGAATATTGTAGTTTGGTTATTGGTTTCCAATAGTTCAATTTGGTTCTAACTGAACCAAAGTGATATCTAGAATTTTTTGTTATTAATACCAAAGAAAATGTTAGTATTGCTAAATTATTGATTAGGAATTTGGGATTGATCATCTATTATAAAATTAAGGTTTTGGGCCTTAGAAGTACATATAAACAAAGACATTTGAAATATACAGACTTAAATAAAAAAAAAAGTTCATTATAAGCATGAACCTGAGTGAACCAAAAACAAACCAAATTGAGTATACATAAAACTGAATGGGTTTCTTCTCTTAGGAAAAACGACTCATTCAATTCAGTTGGGTTTTGGCTTAAAATCAAACCTATGAACACCTATACTAACCATGATTCTATAAGATTACTTTCTTACTATGTCAATGAATACTGTAATTTGTTCGGGCAATGTGAAATATTAATAATTAAAGGAACCTTAAACAATTAATTAAATATTGGAATTACAACAAAGAGATCAACAAAAAAAAGAAGAAAAAAATGAAAATAATGTTTAAGTTAATAAAGTAAAAAAAAGATAAATTTAAATCCATATGAAAATAAATAAAAAAAACAACAAAAAAATCAAAGAAAAATTAATTAGAGTGGTAATGTGTGAAGGTGTAAAATTGAAGAAAAAGAAAAAAGAGAAATAAAATATAAGAGATCTACTTGAAATTTAGTTTAAAGATTCAAAATAAAAATGAAACAAAAAAAATGGGATCTATTTAAAATAAGGCCTAAGGAAAAGAAAATGAGAAAAATACATTTAAGATGAAGTTTAAAGATCCAAAAGCACACTCAAATCAATGATGTTATTTAACCTAACACTATGACTCATGACCCATGATCCATCTTATATCCAACACCTATGATTACACATTGCAACTCTTTTTTCATTTTTCTCACACTTCATGTTGCACTTCAAGCTTTTTACTAGGGGTGATCAAAGGTCGGACCGGGTTGATAATAATCCCGAGACCCGGCCTAGCCCAATTATGAACCCAACCTGACCCCATGAATTTGAAAATTTTTTTATTTACACTCAACCCGATATGATAAGGGCTAGTCAGGTTAGCCGGGTCTCCGAGTCATATGTTCACCCTTACTTTCTATTCATCTAGTTTCATTTACATTTTGATTTAATTTTTGAAAATTTTATTTATCATTTTTCTCACACACATGACACTCTCTCAATTCTTCTTATCCAATTTCATTTGCATATGCATTTGCATTTTATTCTTTTATATAATTTTTCATATTTTTATTTTCCACTTAGTACACAATTTAAGTCACATTCATTCGTCTTATCAAAAAGTTCATTTTACATATATTTCATTTGCATCTTGACTTAATTTTCATATTTACTATTCTTTCCTAGTCATTCTCATGCCATCCTAGCTCTCTTGGATACTTTCACATCATTTTGGAGATTTTCTTTCATCATCTCTTTTCCCTCAACCAACCCCAAAGGCAAGTGAAGAAGGAGGCAAAAAAACGAAGGTACTAAAAGTTAAGGGAGAAAAGTAATCATCTCTAACATTCTTCATCTCTCCTTTTTTTTAATCTTAGGTAATTATCTAGGATGAATTTTAATTCAACTTTGGTTGGGTTTAAATGCTGAATGTTACATATATGTATGGTGTGTTTCTTTCCTAAGAATCATGACATAGGGTAGCATTTTTATGACTAGAAATTTAAATGTAATTATTCCATAATTAGTGGCTAATTTTCAGAGTAAACAACTTCCAATTGATGGGTGTGTTGGGAAAATTTCATGGAATTTAGGTTGTTTTGGGAAGGTGTTTGACAAAATGTGGCCAAGGAACTTGATGATTTATTTGGTTGCTTTTAACCTCTTAATTTGTGCCTTAGTTGCATTCAATTCTAATTTGTATATATTGTTTATTTTGTGTGCACTCCATTTTAGCATCAACATGTTGTCCATATTTGTGCCATGATTGTGTCTATTTTTAGCTTCATTTTGCTACCAATTTTGTCTAGATTTTTATACTATATTTTAAGTGTTTATAGTGTTAAGTGCTTCAATTGGAGTAACATTGTTGTTCATTTTGTCCCTAAATTTTTTTAACATAGTTTAGGCCTCTTGGATGTGTTTTAATGTGTTGGAATAACTTTTAATTTGAATATCTTGATTGTCTAATTTAGCCTATAATTTTGTTACATGATTTATGCCTCTTGAACATGTCTTGTGACTAAGCTAAAAATGTATGTTGTGATGCTTGGTTGATTGTACTCTATGATGGTGAGAATTTGAGTTATGGAAAGTATTAACATGGCAAAGTGACTTTAAGCCCAAAGTAAGAAGCAAACAAAGATGATATGCAATAATTTGGAAGAAGTTTTGTAAAATTTAAATTCCTATGATTGGAGAGGTAATCTTATTTGTATTATTGTAAATATCGTAAATAATATATGATGAATATGCAATTGGACACCAACACATATAAGCACTAATATATGCCTTTATTATTATGTAAGATCCAACGCTTCCATAACTATCTTTATTTTGGTTGTGCCATGTGAAGACCAATACCTCTATAGGCATAATATATATATATATATATATATATTGTTTTCAACATTAGTATTGTCATGTGAGACTAACGTTTTCATGAGCACTTAATGAATTCACCAATGGGATCATGCCAGATCTTACAACTTTATAAGCATTACCTAGTATTGGACTAGTAGGTTCAAAATAATCTTTGGATTCCAACAGCCTATATCCAATTACATGCATTTTTTTAAAATAAAGTTGGGTTTCAAAAATCCATATCCAGTCAATGTCTTTTACAAAAATCTTGAATTTGAAATAATCAAATAAAAATAAAATAATCTCTTCTTAGTAAAATTTGTTTTGTTAGTTTCTTATTTTGTTTTATTTTAATTCTTGATTTTCTAAAATTCAAATAAAGTAATTTTAAAAACAAACCCAAATATCTTTTAATTTCTTTGAGTGTTTTCAAATAAAATATTATTTTCAAAGTTTCTTATATTTTTTCAGAATTCTTTTTTAAATAATAAAAAAAACAAAAATATGTGTGCACTTTTTAATTGATTAAGGTCTAAATAAATTATGTTCTTGAATTCCAAAAGATTCAAAAGAATAAAGATAAAATAAAGAGAGCAAAAAGTAATATTGCATTGATTTTGTAAATTAAAACACACCAATCCAAATTTCAAATTATTTTGTTTGCAAAAATATGTTTAATTTCAACTTTTATTCGTTTTGCAAAATCAAAAAATATCAATCCGTTGACTTGTCTTTCTAAATAAACTACATGGATTTTAATTCTATTACAAAGTATATAGGTCTTAAGCTTTCATCTAAAGTCAAATTTGCCCTTTATAAATATCTATTTTTTTATTGTGTTAATTTCATTTTAATTTCTTTGCTTATTTTTGTGTATGTCTTCATATGGGCAATTTTGAAAAAAAAATTACTGTCATATTCTATTTATTTTGCTTAACTAATTTAGAGCAATCATCTTTACATACAAGTATTGTGCACTTTCTAACACCTTTCCTATACTCAATAAGATTTCTGAACTTATCTTTGATTAATTAAATCATCCTTTTCTTTTCATTTAGTTTTCTAAAATTTTTATTTTTTAAAAATTTTAATGGTGGCTCTAAAAAAAATCAGTTTTCAAAATTTATTTTGAGAATTAATTTACATTTCTCTTTTTCTTATTTTCTCTCACACTCTGCTACAATATTAAGTATGACACCTTGAATGTAGATCTAATGGCCTTAAATTTTTTTCATAAAAGATATTTCATTTAAGTAAAAATAAAGCATTTCTAAAGATAAAAATATATTAATATTTTATATTTTTTTTACACAATAATTCTTAATTGAAAAAAGAAAATTAAACTACTTTTAATATCCTATCATTTATATATATCTTATATTCTATTATTCTCTAATAACATATCATTTTGTATTTAAAATATTAATTTTGCTTTATTTTTATAAATATTTAATTTTTATTTTTTCAAAATTTCTTTCATAACCATTGAATCTAAATTCAATATCCCTCGACCCTTTATCACAGAAAAAATCCCCCCACCAGGCGATCCTTGCTCCTAGAATTGTGGGGCAGTAGAGAGCAGTTGAGAGCGGGATGGGGACAAAAAGCGAAAAACCGAACCAGCCTCGTTGCCATCTCTATATAGATGTATTCTTTAAGCACCAAATCAACAGGCAAGGATTCAATTTGAGCCGAATACAAACTCGCTACAAACAGATGAAGCAAAGGTCATCATCCCAGAATTTTAGGGAGAAGCAGGTGGGCGATGAAGCCTACTCAGCTACAGCATCAATGAAAGCTAATTTAGTCACCACGCCATTTTTTTCCTATTCTGTTCATTACTTCCAAGATATACAAAAAGGTTATGTACAAGACATGACCCATCATTCTGAGATTTGATGCTAAACCGTTTACCTTCTAAAAGTAATCACCAAATCACGTGGACGTAGTTTAAGAAAATTCATGTCAAAATCCATTTTGATATATGCATGAACCGTAAACACTATAATCTAATCCTAGAGGCTGACGCTTTGGATTGGGGTAGCCGGCGCTTTCCTCTGGGCAAACCACTGTCACTGATACTCCCTTCCACCAGAATATCTTGAAGCTCAGGAAATTCTGTTCTCCATGACCGCAAGGGTATGAGATGGCTATCATCCTTAGTACTTCTCCTCCGCTCCTCATGGCGTTTCACATTCTCAGATATCTGATGGAAGGTTTTGTTTATCCTTGCAATACCCCTTTCAACTGGTTCTACCACATGCGAAACCGTATATTTCATGTCATCAACAATCTGGGATATAAGGACAAAAAAAAGTCTAAATCAGTTTTGACAGAGAAAATTAACAAAATCAAAGGTTAAACTGCTTATATGTTCATATCTCACGATTTCACCACTCCCAACAACCACATCACGAACACTGTGAGTAAATTTCATCCTCTCTCTCTCATCATCCTGTTGACCAAGCCGCATTCTAGTTGTACGTTCAGAGTCTTGAACCTCCTCAGGGTCAGGAGGTGCTCCTAAAGATGCATAGTCATCCATCATAGCTACATTACGGACACACCTCTCTCCCCTTTTGTAAGGTACTGCAGGGAAAACATAAAGGTGCACAACAGCAGCTATGCCCATCTGTCAACAAATTTTACAATGGAAACCATCGTTAAAAAAAAAAAAAAAGCTCCCAGAACTTCAGAATGATTGAAATCTCTAAAGTATATGACAGTGACACTCAGAAATGTAGCATAACAGGATCATCAAGCAGCAAACTAAGAAGTAAATATAATGAAATGACATACCACTTCACATAGATGAGCTACATGCATAATGTTAAGCAACAAAAGTAGGTTTCTGTCAGAGTTCTAAAGCATAGAACTCATGGTCTCATAAGGTTTCCGAAGATAGAGCAGAGCCTAATCCAGGTGCCAGTATGACCATATAATGTGCTGCACAAATCCTTTGAAAACTAGTCTTCCATCTAAGTGTGTGCCTCATCCTAAGACATTTAGAACCAGATCTAGAAACCATTCAAGAAAGTGCATCAACCACTGCAGGGCAAGCTTTAATTTAATTATCCAACTATCCATCCAGGCTTATGCAGATTGCAAATGTTAAGCTGGCGTCCACTAAAGACAGCTTCAAGAAGTATGCAAAATGTGAAATGAAAGCTAAGAGTTAAAGTAATAATAGTAACATAACAGAACAAGGAGGTCACTAACCAAAAAGATAACTTTCCACTATATATCACATTGCTTACACAATTTATAACAGTTTATTGTTCATATATCAATTCTAATTATTACCAAGTCCCTCATCAAACTTCATAGAATATGTTAAGGAAGACAAGAGACCATTGTTATCGTCCATTAAGTAAAAAGCTCAAGACCATACATATATAGCTACTACATGCATTTGTTTCTAATAATTATACAGACAGGCTGTTTCATATCCACAATAGAAGCTGCAAGTTAAAAAATTACCCTAATCATATATATCCAAATCTGTAAAATGTGCCGCTAGCATTTAAGGCTTTCCTTCATAGATCACATATGATGCTGACTAAGCTTTACTTTTTTAAAACAATCACATGAAGATGATAGAATATATTAGTACTTCTAAAAATCTAAAATATTTTAATAATGCAGAATTAGGCCAGAAAACCAAAATCTGAAGAGCACTAAAAGCTAACCTCTATACAGATAATGTAGTCTTGTATACGTGTTTTCAGCTCCTGAGCCAGTGAACCTTTAAATGCTCCCATTGAAAAAAGAAATGCAACAGCCACCCCTTGCCACCATGTCAGAAAGACAATTGACTTGAATGTTAGGAACTTAGCCAGCGGTTTGATTGGCTCCAATTTATCTTTAATAACAGAATAGAACTGTACAAGGCAGTATAGAGCCCAAGTCTGACTAAAATTAAGAACAACTGCCAAGTAAGGATACCTACAAGCAAATAAAAGAATCAGACTGCAACAATCCTAATGAAATACAACCCTCCCCTATCAAAAGAAAAAGTAGAAATAATGTAGTTTTTCATATTTTCAATTACTATTCCAAAAAGTATGGAATTTTATCGCCATTGGACAACATAATTTGTATTTGAGAAATGAAATTATATTTTTTTATGATATGCATAATACACAAGCAAACAAGATGAAGACACAAAGTAATCTATTAGCTTACCCGTATCTCCATTCAAACTTCCCCTCTCCATAAACCCCAAAGGACTGGAGGATCATTGCCAGCAATGCACATATCATCTTTAGTATCATCTGAAAAGCAGGTTTTAGCAATCAAGTTAAAAGATATGTAAATTCTGATCCCGAGGAAGGGGGATTTTACAGATGTCAGTTTACCAAATCACACATACATATTGAACAATGCCAATTTTCACAGCATTATAGAAGTCAGGACCAAGATACCAATCTCTTAAGAGGCAGTTTAAGGGAAATGGATGCTCCACAACTCCATATGCATATGCTTCTTTTAGAAGAGGAGAGTTGTAATCCACTGTCCGCATGCTTTCCATAAATTGAATTGTTTTGTCCTCACCACCTATCAGCATAAATAAGTATAAGAAGCGTGACAATCACAACACAATTCAAGTCTTGACTGAAACTTGAGAGATGAGTGAAAGAGAATAAGGGAGAATTTTTATTTTTATTTTTTTAGTACCTCACCATTTTACATTCCCAGAAATAATACATACATATAAATAACAGCTGCAACCAGAGAAAAATATTGGGTATAAAATCAGTTTGACATACCTAAGCAAGCTATCAAGTATCTCTCAAAGCAATATAATGCAAAAGCCTCATAGCAGTCCCGGATAACTTCACAGTTGAATGCAGCACTGGAATCTAATAGTGACAAAAACTGCATCATAGAACATCAGAACTTGACAATGTATTATTTACGAAAGACAATAATAAAGAAATCATAAAGTGAATTTTATTCTTTAGTACTTCAAGCAGATATAATTGATACTTATGGTTGTTGTAGCTCAGAACAAATGGTTCTTGCCTGAAAATCAAACCAAGCTTACTGAAAATTGAATTATCAGCTAAACACAAAAAAAAAAAAAAACCCGCAGAATTTTTTGACTAAAGGAAGCATTTCTTGATCAATGTATCAATTCTATGGCATAAAGATCACATCTGGTGATGGAAGAGAAAGAAATCAACTCCCCCTAACATAAAGATGCTTGTAAAGAAGTAAATGTGGAACAATTTTAATCCAATGAAAGAATTAGAAACTAATAGATGATCTATAATATTCATAATGTGCCATTCCTTTATGTAAACAGCAATTACACATGTTCCTGAAGATAAATGCCGAAAGAATCAACATGCATGCATTAAGCAGTAAGTTCCCTTGTACTCCCATGATACAGCAACATAAGTATAGATCATAATGAAAAGAGTTGCAAGCTGAAAAATATTTAGACTGCATTCAACATACACAGACATGAATATTCAATAAAAATTTACAGAAGAATAAGTTGCACAACTAGATGAATTTAACAAACCCAGAATAGAGGAGAAATAACATTTGATAAAGGTTTCTTACCGATTCCAGTGCATAAACAGGAACCATTAATATGAGACCAATCAAAAACTTCTGCTCCTGAACAAAGAAAAACACATACATGAAGGAAAAGAAGAAGAAAAGGTGAAATAGCCAATTTTGAGAAAACTAAACAACTGTAGCAAGAAGCATCAAAAGAGGGGGAGGAGGAGATCAACTGGGCATTAGTATTGGTGCAGGAAGAAGTATGCCCTGAAGGCCGAAAATAAAAGAGCTCAAACCTCTGGCTGATTATAGGCAGCTAAGTGCTCGAAAATTAGATACATGGAGAGAACAAGAGCAACAAGCACAAATATACTTGAACTGAAGATTGTCCAGCTGAAGGTTCCCGCAGACTCCAGGCCTAGGTTTAGGAGCCACATATCTCCTGACCTGATTGTGGACTCGAGGAACGTATAAAGAAATATGGCGGAACATAAAGCACCTGTCAAACTCATATGCCAGAAACTTATTCTTGCTTGTAACAAATGGCCCGCTTTCCTCGATCAAATTAATGATTTTACACTTCCAGACAATTTGATGTGTCTGCACAAGTGCTAAGATGCTTCTATTTCATTCATTTAACTCTCTTTCCTTCTGTCTACTCTTGACGGTATGGCAATCAGTCAACTGTGTAAGGCTTAATATTTGACAGAAGAAAACCACCGTTCTGGTATGATAACTAATCCTTAAATATAGCATGCATCACGAAGAACCAACAAATTCCATTGACAGGAGACAGGGATGTTTGCTTTTGATACATGAAGAAAATCCACCAAGAGATTGGACAACAATGCTGCATTGACAATCATCAAGATGTAGGAATGCTCCAAATGCTATCCTTCAAACCAAGTGCTACAGTTCAGTTAGAAAGCACGTACATTAATGGGAAATAAAGTACTGATAAATCCTTGAAAGATAAACTTTAAGAAACACAAAATCATCATTATATGTCTTGGCACCAAAAACGACCAAATCTTGAAGCATCATTACATACCATTATATCCAAAACTCCAGGCCAGTATATGGACGCCAGAGTTTCATGAGAAATAAAGTTTGACCACCAAATAACTCAAAGTTGGCATGCTAAATTTTTATCATGCATATAAATTATCTGAGCTTTCAAAAGTTACAATCATTGCCTCAAAATATTCCAAAACTTATAAAAATATACCAACAAGTCACTAACAAAAATGTACCACATAATCGAAAAGGCTCCAAAATCCCGCAAAAGTGACACCTCAGTAACAAGAACTGGATAATATAGAAGATACAAGAAACCAAGGAAATATGCCACTTGACATGACCTTCTCTACTTACTATAGTAATTGTTAGTTGGTATCCACCTTATTAATTAATTCGGCTGAATACATGATCTAAGACACAATCAGGTTTACCAAGATTGCTGCTGGAAACAATCATATTTATCTGTATATAATTTTTTTAGTCTTTTTCCAACCAGCGCATGTGGGGTGGGAGAAAAGGGGAATTGATATAATGGGGAGGACACATCATCATTGAACAACTTCTGCTCCATCTTATCCTAGGGGAAGGAAAATGCAAATGAAGATAGCACAGGAGTTATAATAGTAAACTCTTTCCATTGGTAAATTATTTATAAGTATAATATTCTTACTTCTTTCTGTATCTAAAATATCCTTATGGACCTCATGAAATGGTTACATTAATTTTCTTTCTTACATCCCATTGCAGCATGACAGCTACTCTATGAAGAATGGGCACAGGATGACACAGTCATGTTTACTATGTACAAAAAGTATCAATAAAATTTATTTATTTTTTTCGTTCACACAAGTGGGAACTGGAGATTTAAAGCGACATGCAGAATGTCATCATCCAGCCCTTGTTGTACAACCTGCGTGCTACTTTCTTCAAATGTAGTTAATAATGCTACTATGAGTATCAAAAAAACAACACCACCAAAACAAAATTGTTTTGAAACAACAATTTCTGCTTCACACTACCTCTTCACTTGAGAAAATTGTTAATAAATGGTAAAGGTCAAATGTCTCCAGAATTAAAATATGGAAGGAATGTCAGGATATTTCTTTTTCTAATAGTGCAACATAAGATCTACGCCAGGGATGATAGTAATGTGCAAGGAGAAATTGGTTAATACATTTATAATAATATAATTCATGCCTACTACCTTTCTTCTATTTCCAGTGCAACCAAACTAAACAAAATATTATCACACATAAACTCAATACAGATTAAAACATAAGTAACATGGTGATCAAGCAGAGGCTCCGGTAAAGCATTGAAAAGGACAGAAAATATAAAATAGCATAATGAGAGTACTTAAATAACATCGCCATAGCTATAATTCAACGAACATTAATATTTCATGTACATCTTCTCTCGCCATGCCTAGCCTTACAATTTTTCAGTAAGTTAGATACCTTTTATTACATATTGATATCACGTATACTATAAAACAAATATCAACATTGGTTATGATTAAAACGCCAATTAGAGCATGAAGCAAATCATGTGATCACACGCGAAGTATTATAGTTTATTAAAATTTTTCGGAATTTGATAAGAGCAGAGAAGACCGAAAGAAAGAGACAAATGAGTGCCGAGGAGGATAGCTACTTTACTTGCTCTGCCTTCGAATAAAAAAGGAACGAAAACAAAAGAGCAATCTTCAATAAGAACCGCTGATTTTCGATAAAACCTTAGTTCATTAAAAATTCGTACGTATACATAGTACCCGTGACGGTCAGTCAAACAACAGTTGTACAACAACATTCCTCATGGCATGTGCAATTCCAGCAAGATGAATTCAGAGGTAAGAGGAATGCCCAAACCCTAGACTACACAAAAATGGAAGTAAGTTCCCTGTGAGCCTAAACAAACTCACAGCAACCGAAACAAAATAAGCATTACAATATCGCACCAGAATACTACTGAGAGAAAATAAAAAAGAAAGAGAGCTCAAACCTTCGCTTAACTTTTTTCCTGGAAAATCGAGACGAATACTTTTCCGGCAAAATGCAACATAAGAAAGCGGAGAAGAAATCGTAGATATGGAAAAAAAAAACGGAATTTGCTTCGGCGGTTGGAAAACAAAAATCACGAAATTGTATTTTGTTGGCCTGAGAAGGCTGAAAGATTCTAAAGTGACCGCAACAATTAGATACAGTGGTCACAGTCGAAATCCCAGTCGTTCATGGAGAATGCCATTAGGGGGACCCACCGACTCATAGGTCAGTGATCACCTATATTTGCTGAGTCAGCGCTTTATAGGAGGGCTGTGAGCCCGTGACTGATCATGATTAATATATCTACATATTTAAAAAAAAAAAAAATGGGGACAGCTCATTTTCCCACGTCAGAGTATGCGCGTGGCAAAAGAAGGAGGCCTCAGGCTTCCACTGCGTAGGTGATGGAATCGGGCTTCCGTCTGCCGAACATTCAGAGCTGGACTAGACCGTTAGGTTCGCACCACCAAAAAATAAAATAAAAAGAGACTGCTAGGTTCGACGCCAGATTTTCCCGTTTTATTCAAAAAAGAAAGAGGATATAAATAAACATACAATATGTGATTACATTTTTAATTCAAACTTATTAACATAGTTTCATGATTTATATTTTTTTATAACATTTTATAAATTTTATGTGATTACATAATGACATGCTATTATATATTTATAAACTTATTACAATATGTGATTACATTTTTAATTCAAACTTATTAACATAGTTTCATGATTTATATTTTTTTATAACATTTTATAAATTTTATGTGATTACATAATGACATGCTATTATATATTTATTATTCGATCATTGAAAATTGAATTTATGACATTATCAAATTAAACCAACTTCTCTAATTTTCACCTGGCATTCACCATCACCACTAACCAACTTATGATAGTACCTTCTGCAGGCATGCGTCATAGAATTAGGACTACCCTGTAATACCATGAATATCAAATTTGACGTCTCTAATCTAGCCTTCTCAGTACATAACAACTCAGTCCTCAAGTAAAGCCCTTTGTTCTTGAATGGGGCTGGAATTGGAAGCAACAAACGTATTCTATCGTAATTTAATCTGGAATGTTGCACTAGATATAATGAAATTAAATTAAATTAAATTAAAAATATAATAATTAATTATTGAACAATATCAAGTAGAAGAAGACACAGCGATATCCTTCAAAAATATGAAGTCGTAATTTACTAGAGTAATACACCTGTTTAGTATACAAAAAGAATCGGGATATTCATTACATGATAATACAATTGTTCATTTATCGGTATCCAGCTAGTATCAATAACACCACTACAAAAATTAAAAGGTATTCTATCTTTGTACCCAGTTCCGAGTTATTTCCCCCATGAACCGAGGGGAATGTTCCTTTAAGTTTCTAATTTTCCAACATCTCAGACCCATCATCCTCAAGGGCGCCAACTATTATCAAACCTGTTTGATGGTTTTTACATCGTCTTCTGCAGCAATGGTGGATCGAGTTTGATACCCCAGATCAAGCTCCTTTGGCGACTTTTCTAATGCACACATAAGGCAATTGCCAAAAAACCGAGTGAAGCTGTATAAACTTATCTATGTGGCCCTTAGCAGGATAAACCTCAAAGAACAGTGCTAGAACGAGCTACCCTCTGAGCTTCTTCCAAATCCCTAAGAAACCTGCAAGTCGAACAAAACAGTTATTAGAGGATCCTCAACCGATCAATGGATAGCCAAACAACAAATTCAACAATCTGTAAGACAAATTGAAGACAGACCAATTTAACTTTACCACCTAAACCAAGAGCATGAATCCATTCACAAGACAAAGAACTGGAATAGTCTTAGGACATGGCTATCGTCCTAAAGGCAGTCTACTGAAGCATAACTCACCAACAGAAATTCCCCCAAGTCCCAACCGCGTCCCTCAAAGAAATATTCAACTTAAGAAAAATCAAGTCCAAACTATGATTACTTGAAACCAAATCAAGAACAAAGCTGGAATATCAACTTAACAAATCAATATTGATTTTGGCAAGCCAAAATTAGAGCACAATTGCTATACAAGAAAACTGAACAAGACTACTTGAATCCAAACTATCCTTATCATTCCATTTTACCTCTTAGAATTAAGAACTGCAGAGCCACAAAGTATAAACCGAATTCCGGTATTGCTGGTATTTTGTAGAGAAACACAACGAGACTCCTCATAAGTTGTCCCACCAACAATGAAGATGATAACTTCCTGTGGCCTGCATTCCATGGATACATCAGTAACAACACAATTCAGATAATTCCTTAGTGCTATGATAATCGTTGTATATTAAAACAGAAAAATTTAGATACAATCTTGCACCAGCTGTGTATATATACTCTTGCTGGACAACAGATCCATACCTAAATGATCAGTGAAGACTTTTCTTATTCTTGAGCAGGAATAAAATAAAATATTAGCATTAAAAAGTTCCAGACTACCCTATTTATTATTTCTTAAATAATTACTAAAATACAAAATAATCAAGCTCTCCAACCAATTGGTATAGAAGAACGCCAGACTCATGTCACCATTGAGGTTTACTATCATATTACCATTTAACCTGAGAACCATACATGTTAACTGCTCTTATTATACTTTATAGTAATTACATTTGCATGATACGATAATACACTAACACAAGATGTCCAACAAATCTCCTCACAGTAAGTTCATTTGTTTCACAAAAGCAACATCAGAGGAATACAGACCTTGAAAATTTCAGTTGATGTACGAGACTTCCATTATTTCAGTCATCTTGAGTTTGCAGTTATACCATAAATTATAAGATACATATTCCACATCCTTAATGAATTATTCAAATTAATAATCTAATACAAATCCCGAAGTAATATTTATGTTTTACTCAGGTGATAACTATAGCAGTTATGTATATTTTACATATATGTTTAATTATTCATTTACATGAATTGTTTTCTCAAACAAACACTATATAAATGTCATTCTCCTAACGATAACCTGAAATAAAAACTACTTTAAAATGTAGCAATCATCATAATGGCATATGTAAAACAATGCCAATCGCTACTACCATAGCATTATTAGGTGGCATATCAGATTCATTCCAAAATCATAATTTGTTCTAGCTGCAGCTAATGGAACACAGACGTGTAGATCAGATTTTTAACACGTTCAATTATGAGAGGGTACAGAGGCCATGGACCAGAAGTAAAAGGAGTGAAACTATGCCATATCAATGCACTATTGCAATGTCTGATAACAATGGCAGAGATTAAGGTAGTAAAATTGGGGTCAAGGCATACTGAAGGGGACTATGATTTGTCTTCAACTTGAGAAACTATACAGTTAGACACCAATTCATTAGGAGACTCAGTACTACAATAAAATTGCAGAATTCTGCTTATGTGAAGCCATAACATAAAGCTCACATGTGCTGTCAAGATAATGCATCTTCACTAATATGTCAAGCCGTCTTATCCCAAAACAGGCCTATGATTTGTTAAATAAATATTAAACAATGCCTCATTGCTCCCATGTTACTAAACTAAAATCCTACATCCATTTGAGTCATTAATGAAAGTTTATTATTGTTATCTATCTTCAATCAAATATCACATGATTTACAAACCATGCAATAGTGTAGTAGCATTATTAACTTCAGATAGAAACCATATGGCATCCAGCAACCTAGAAATAGGAGAGAGAAGCAAAATTTTTGATAGCTACAAACCTTCCCTGTTGGAAGTGATTTCCAACAAATGGGTAGTCCACATCTCTCAATCGCCCTTTCACAATACTTTCCATGGTTTGGAACAGAAGTGGTTGATGCTGAGTGTATACATTCTCCACACCCTACATCATAATCGGAACACAAATTTAGTTTAGCATCCAAGACTGAGTTCATCAAGCATAAGGTATATAATTAAATTTGTTCATGCAGACCTTCAATCCACGGGCCATGTTACGGGCAATATTCAGTAGATCTCTACTTCCATAAAGATCACCAGTTCTCCTGTCAACACCTGCTTGCTTCAAAAGAAACTGGACAACCTATTGTACCAAAATAAAGATATCAATAATAGTGACTTTCTTGTAGGTTGTAGCCACATCAAAAAAACAGTAGCTTCACATTTGCTTATCTTCTTAATTTAATCTAATGAAGTGTAAATTTCTACTCTGGAATTCAAAACAAAGAATATGACGAGGTGAAGCAACCAAAAATAATCTTCCATCATTTTCACATGTGGCAGACAGCATCCCCTAATGATGAAGGACTCATATGCATTAAAAAAATGTGAAAAAAGGTCAAGAACAAAACAAGAAATTCAAGTATTCAGAAAAGAAACAATTTAAATTTATTTACCCCAGGTTTGTACTTGGCTGATCGGGAAGCCAGTTTGTTGAAAAGCTGCATTAATTGAACAGGGCTATCCTTCTCATATCGCAAAGCATATAACATGACTAAACGTAGCCGGTCCTCATCTGATATGTTTTCATTGTTTAATAGATTTGTCACTGCCTGAAACAGAGTACATAAGAAACAGAAGTCATCACCAGGCAATTATGTTACTTTTGTTAGTTTAAAACTGCTATAGGCTCAGTACATATGATATTAAGAATTTGACACAAAATTGCTCATAATTTTTTCTCCTTGCAACTGATAAAATTGCTTTACGTACCATAAAATCATTCTTAGCTGGAGAGAAGCCCATTAACTTAAGTTAAGACCACACAATATGTACCTCAAAAGCAGCCCCTTGCCCTCCATTGCAAGCCAACTCCTGTTCTGTTTCTGAGACTAACATAAGCTTTCTCTCTTGAACTATCTTGCTCATTTCCGTTACCAAGGTTAGATGTTTTGACACATTTCCATGCATTTTTCTGTACTCAGGGTAGTTGTCAACAAATTTAGCCATGTCCTCTGCAAAGAATCAAAGCATGAAATCATTAAACCATATATTATGCTACCGTGCACCAGTAAGTTTAATACACTAGTACCAGCAAAAAGATTTTTAATATTCTGGCATAATACAAAATTTAAAGCACAAACCTATTGTTTGGATGTTCTGGTTACTCTTAGCCACTTGCTGAAATTCATCCACCAATCGCTTGATATTCATACCTATATCTCCAAAGTTCTCATACATGTTAGCTTTAAAGAAAGAATCTTGTTCAGATGACAGCACAACCTCCTGTAATAAGCAGTAGCACAAACATTGCTTTTCAATCAGGAAACTTTTAAACTGCACCACGCAACATAATAACTCAGTAAAGAATGTGTCCAACCTCCTGATCCTTTGGAAATTTACCAAGGGATTTTAAGTCTACTTTGTTGTCTTGGATTCCTATAAGTTCATGAACCATCGCCTGCAAAATGTAATAACTCAAATGAGCATTACATACATGAATAAACAACTTTTCAGATTAATCAGAGATGTGTTTATCAATAATCAATGGAGTTTTAGGTCAAATTTATAGATACCTGATAGGTCCATTGATTTAGCAATGGTGTTACAGGATCATCACGCCTGTCAATCACCAAGAATAATGGAGAAACTTCTGTTCGCCTAAAATCAAAAAGACCACTTTCCTGTTGGTACATTATTTTCTGTTTCAAGCACATAAACATAATTAGTTATCATCAAGAATGCTAGCGCAATCACCATGATATAATATGACATGTTAAATCCAGTAGAATACACACGTTGCCAGCCAAAAGAAGCAAAAGGCTTCATAACATTGCCAACAGGCATATATGACAGTATGCTTCACGCACAGAAATGCTCACTGCATCATTTTTATCATAGAAAAGATAAAAAATCTAAGTGTGTAAACTCACTGCAAAATCCCATAACCACATCATTTAAATATATATACAATCACAACATATAACATCAGAATCCTTCAATTTTTTGGGGATAAGTAATGGGACAAAAAAATTACTAGCCAAAGGGTTGGACAACATGGCTTTATAATTATGAAAATAAAACCTACTCATTACTTACAGCTGCTTCCTGTGCTATCCTTTTTGCAATGTCAGATGTTCTTTGATATCTAATTACCGGTCTTCGTTTTAATGCCAAAAAAACAGCTGCAATACTGTCAACTACTCGATCACAGAAGTGCTGCAATGTTGAAGGATCCACCATTGCTGGAAGCATATATATGTAGTTTGAAGGTATATTCAAGGTAAAATGGTAAGGATCAAGTGCAACAAAGTCTGCATAAAACTCCTGGATGATTAGGATAACAACAACAACTATATCAGCATTATGCTTTGCAACATGAAACCTAGCAATTGAGATTACTTACACCATAAAAAATAAAACGAGGTTGGTCAACACTCCAAGTTCAACAACATGTGGACTCATTTATCTTATAAAGAGCTGACTTATTTTCGTTATGGTTATGGGAGGAAGGCTAAAAAAAGGGATTTCCATTCATCTGGGACTTATTTCATGAGAACTATGATATTTTTGTCGTATAATAAGGAGACAACTAATTCTCTATTCTATTTTTAAACAATTATTTGTAAAGCATAAATCATCACAAAATCCATGTACACAGTTCAAAAATCATTAAACTGAGACAGAAAAGCTCCTAACAGACCAAAAAGTGGAGAGTACAGTGCACCATGAGCTGTTACCTGAACTTGCTGGACAACTTCCTGTTCATCTGAATCAGCAAGTATATGAATCTGAGTGTCCTTCAACATGTTGGAGAAAACTGTAATTTCAGAATGGATTCACAAAGCGTCTTCAAATCAATGGGAGAAAATGAATGCTAAACTTGGGAAATTTTAATTTAAGTTCCAATGGACATGTTTCGAACAAATTTTAAAAACTTACAAAGATGATATTCTCCAAATCTAGGATTGGCTATCTGGCGTCGCATATGCTGGATGTTCTCTGAAGTAGGTCGAAGGAAGTAAACAGCCTTGAGATGTGACATTGATTCTTTTGACTTAGAAATGGAATCCACTAGCTCTACCAAAAATACTTCTTTCTGAAGAAGCTCTGACTGTGAATACACAACACTCACAATACTTACCTGCACCAATTAGAGAAATATATTCACTAAACCTCATAACGACAGATTTCCTCCTTAACAAAGTAAATCAAACAAATTCTAGAAAGTAGAAATTGAGTTCCTTTAGCAGGTTAATTTATGGTTTTAAAATACGTAAAACAATAAACAGCTAGAAAAACATAACATTTTGGATGAAACAGATGAAATTTAGTGCCTTTGACAAGTTGAGGCATCAACCATAGAACCAGAGGTGAAAGCCATTAAGTATATCAAGAATATTATAAAACATAAGATTGAGCGGGGCCATTGCCGAAATATATCTACCAAAACATCATAATTGTCAAAGGCGAGAGGCATCGTCATTTTGTTTCCCTCGAAACATAATTAATAATATTTTCATAAAATACCGGGTCACTGTGCTGTGATTTTCAAACCTACAATGTCGCCCAGAACTCCGTTCATAGAAGGAGTTACGTTGCCATCAGACTTATTAAACTTGTGTTATTAACTAAAAAGGCATTGCAGTCCGTATATTCATCTTTCACGGGATTTCTAAAGCACCTTCTAATGAAAGTTGACTGCTAACTGAATCCCAACATATACGAAAAAGAAATATAATTATAAAAGGACTGCATTGAAAAACTTAACGCAAATTGTAGCTGAGCCAGCAGAAATATGACTCGCCAAAAAAAAAATTGAAATAGCAAATAGGTAAACAGAAATCCCGGAATCGACAAAATTCATGATTCAGAGTAGCGGATGACAAAGTGCTGAGACCAACTATCCAACACCAATTGCTAAAACTGTTAAGTAAAGGGACTTACTGTCTGAGAATCTAATATGAGAACCTTCATGCCAGAAATGTCCAGCAACATCCGGTTGATATAATCCCGTACAGCCGATATCAGCACCATTTTACAAGCTTAACTCGAACAAGCCCTTCAGCTCCTGGTTCTTGATCTTTCCCTCGATGACGATGATGAAAGTTCCTATGCAGTTGGTGCGAATTGAGAAGTGGAGCGAGGGATTTAGATCTGCGACGAGGGAGGAAAGCGTTCAAGTTTCAACGCACCGTTTCAGGTGTACGTTCAGTTTATGTTTGATGTGACTTTTCTTTCCGGGCAAGCGATGAGACCTTTTTTTTAATTTTTTTTTGTAGTTCAGTAGTTGACAAAACATATATACGCTGACAGAAAAATACATATTTAAGTAATCAAATTCTTCCAGATTCAATTTTATTTTGTTAATATGAAATCGTACTACCAGTTTTCACTGAAACTAATCAATGAATTCTCTTTTTTAGGTCTCTTTTAGATACATTATTGTCCAAATTATTTTTGTCGATTTTGTGATCGCATTTCTGAAAAAGATAAAATCAACCACTTAATCTAATGTAAATCTAGATTAATCATTCACTCCTGAAAGATAGGCTTAAAAAAAAATCAATCCTAAAGATATTAGTCCATTATTAATGATTAAATGTCACGGGAAACAGAACCCTTTTACAATAATTATGGAAAAAAAAAACATACATAGATAAACAATAAGTTCAAAAGTACATTAATGAAAATCATGATTTGAATCTTTGTAAGTCTCAAATTTTTTTTTAAATCACGTAAAAAATTGAGTCTAAAATTAAAATTGAACTCAATAATTCCTATTATTGATATCTCTTGTAAAATTATACTTTTAATTTTATGCACCAATTCTCCAAAATTAAAAAGTATCTAAAGAAGTCACTTTTAAATTTTTATTCTTAACTTTAAGAATTATAATCTCAAACGTCAAAATTAATTTGTCACTCGTTCAGTTCCAACTCAATATTATCTCTCAAATTTATTGTTAATTTCTACCTTCAGATGTTATATTTTAAAATTTTAATATCAATATATACTTATAAAACAATTAATAATTAGTCTTTACTATTTATTAATTAATGAGGTACACTTGTACATAACCTGACATATATTATGTATATGTTTTTATACATGAATGCATTAAGTTATTAAAATTTTAAAAATAATATGCAATATGAACATACATAAAATATAATATAATACCGTGCACAAAATTTCCAAAAAAATATAAAACAAACACATACGTAATATAATATTATAAACACACGTCTATAAATAAATATGTCATAACATTGTGTGCATATATATATATATATATATAACATGATATTATATATGTACATGCATATACACATATAAACACAGAGTGTGAAGTCATACTAAACACAAAGAGGTACGTGTGCACATATATGAAATCATACATGCATGCACGCGTTTATCTTGCCAAATTTTTATCCATATACACATAATTAGGTCATGTTAAATTTGAACCAAATGATTCTTTTAAAAATTATTTTAAATAGTAAATAACGTAGTGTTACATTATATGCGGTGATTTTTTTTTTTCAATCTTTGGTAACAAAAAAATTATTTTAAATACTATATAAGTTGGTGTTACAATTATTAATGAAAGCATCATATCTTGTTTAAACTAATTTTAAAATAGAAAATATTTTTAAAAATATAAAATACATTATTTTTTAAATATGGATATATATATAGGCTAATTATTTATTATAATATTTATTATTCATATAAAAAATAAAATAAAATTTGAATTTAAAATTGTAAATTCATATCCTAACTTTTTTATATGATTCAAGCATAAATATTTAAAGTTTAAAGTAATTTTAATTTTAATAGAATTGGAATTGAAATTATAATTTTCCATTACAATTCCAATTCAATGCGGATTGAAGCCTTCATATATATTCATAAGATAATGTAGCTTGTATTACTAGTGTCATATTGAGAAGAGCTCTTCTCTTACATTATACGGTATCTAATAGGGAAAAAAAAAGTTTAGATAGATTAATGAGACTGCGGATAAAGATTATCACCTATCTTCTATTATGTTTTTTCTATTATTTTTAAATTACTAGTCTCAATATACAACTTTTCCATTTCTTACTCATTTTGGTAACAGATGGAGGCTTCCATTTCGTATGTCCTTGTGCAGGTGTATTGCCATTGCAATCCATTGTGTGGTTGAGCTGCCGGTCTGCAAATCTTATTTTAAAGAGGAACAAATTTATATTCGATTAGGTTATCTAATTAAAATATATAAATTGACAATCTGTTTAAATTAGAATATGAAAAAATATATAATTTTTTAGAATAAATATATGATTGAATTAAATTTTACACGGATCATGCTTTAATTAAATGATCATACATTCCTTGGCCCGAAAAAAAATCATACATCCACTATATTTTATAGAATTTCTTAAAAATATATAAAAATAATAATAATAATGTCTAAGTCGGCTCCTTGTAAAAATAAAAATCTAATAATGATACTTACTTAATTACATTTGAATTTTATTTTGTAAGAAACCGTATAAAGTAATAAAAAAATAATGTAAAGTCGCTAAAAGTAATATAGGAAATTATTAAGCTTAGATGATTTTATAAAAAAAGACCTATGATCAAACCTGCTTAAGATCATTAATACCAAAAACAAATTAAGCATACTTTGTAACACTGTTCGTAATTTTATGAAGAATAATGTATCCTATACAAAGACGGAGAGGTTAATAACACTGCACTTAGAGATAAGCACCAACTGCCAGTGATTAAAAAATATCAACTAAAAATTAATCATGATTAATGTTTTGTTTTAATCACTGATGATTCTCTTTTACGTGCTTCTCTCCCCTTATTGCTCTTCCCCTGCTTACAACCATGAAAAGGAGGCATAGAGAAGTACTAATCTTTTTTCCAGAGAAAGAAAGAGAAAAAAGAAATAGTAATAGGAGTTGGAGTTACTTCTGGTATACAAGCCAAGCAACCTCATAGAGTTCTTTTAGTGAATTTCACGGTTTTCTAAATATTTATTTATTATTTATAAGAAAATGGTTATACTCTTAATGCTACGAGAAAGATAGTGTAGTTATCACAAGACTCGTCCCACTATAAAAGCATGAATAACCGCTTCCTGCCTCGTCGTATCTTATGCACTGCTAGCTGCCATGGCTGCTCTCTCTCTCCGCCTCCGCCACCGTAGTTGATCGCCTCCGTCGTAAGCACATTTTCTTGCTCTAGCCCAGTGGAACTCTATCGAGTTGGTTTTCAAGTTCATTTTTCTGCTTCAGAATAGATACATTCTTTTCTCAGAATATGCTCACATAATAACGCAGATTATTGGTCATCTCATGTTGTTTTTGCGTTCTACATCTGTTTAATTTCCTACTAATTTCTATATTCTACTATGGTTTTGACTTTGCATTCAAACGTATCAAAATTCGATACTCCCTGACCCATGCTTTAGCTGAATCAGAGATGAGGGGACCCTCTCCCGGCACCGTTGAGCCGCGGCACCGCTTGTTGGCTTCAGCCAAGTCAGTAATTCTTTTTCTTTCTGATATCCATTTTTTTGGTGCTTATATTGGTTATTCCCTCTCTCTGCTGCATGCAATTTCTTTTGATTAAATAGTTAAAATAACTTAGTTAAGAGAAGAGCCCTGAATTCATATTCCTGTTTGTGGGTCTATAGTTCTGTTACTACGTTCACATTGCTTTGAAAAGTTCTTCTGCTCATAGTTGGCAAGCCTTAGCTAAGGCCATCGCGACATGTCTCTGTGTGATGAATTGAAAACCAGCCATCAAAGTATTTGGTCTTATTTCCCCAATTTTGTCTGTAGTCTCATGGATGAAGTCAAATGCAATAATACAGGCCACATCTATTATATGAACCGATTTAGCGGTTAGAGGTTAGAGGGAAGATCAAAATTTTGTAAAACAAATACAAACTGCAAATTTTCATTTGTATATTTTTCGCTTTTACTGGGAACCTAATCTTATAATTAAAATATTGCTACCATTGAGTGGAGAATTACTTCTACTTAGAAGGGAGGAAGCATCAATAAATGTCTCTTTGGCCATGTTGAGGAAGAGAAAAATAAAATCTGATTTGATCAAGAAGAGATAGAAATTATACATTAGTTATTGAAATAAGAAAGGCAGGAGAGACATAGTTTACGACTAGGCAATAGGCATGGGCATTGTTTTCTAATGCTTTGGGAGTCTCTGTCTGTTTTTCGTGTTTAAATTTTTACTGGGTGCTGACGAAGAAATTCACCTTTTTTATGCACACATGATTCGAAGCTTATTTGAATGTGCTGATATGACACTAAAATTGAACATTGCCTTTATGCTTCACTTCGTTGCCTTCTATTTGAACTATTGCTGTTCCCTCTGTTGCTTCTTGGGCTCTCTCTTTCTCTTCAATATGTACAAGGATGCTATTTTTTCTAATCTTCTTGATGCAGTGAAGATACTAACAAAAGAAGGTCTCAAAGAAGTAAAGACTTTAAAGATGATGAGAAGGCATTGCATGCTCCATTACAAGATAGGAGTATAAATTGCAAGTCTACCATGAAATTGGTTTTGGCTATTGTTACATTAGGAACTTTAGTCACAATGTTCCATCCTCCATCTATTTATGATACTGATCATCTTTCAAAATCTATAACTGGGTATGTCTTTTGGTAATTGCTCCTAAATATGTCCCTTTTTATTTCTTTTAAACTTTAGGCTTCACTGGAATGAAGTAGTGTACTCATACCTACCTTCCTTTATGAAACAGCAATATTTTACCAATTCCGTCTAAAGCATGGACCACTAATATACATTTATTCATTTATTTTTTATTCTATTTTTCCAAGCAAAGATTATGTCTTTTTTTCTTTCTCCTCCTCTTGAAGTGCCATGACTGTTGATGCCTTAGAATCCTAAACAATTGTTTATATGAATATTTGTTTAAATTTAGGTACTTATTTTCATCGTGTTCTCAAGGAGAATTTTGTTGTTGCAGGGCCACTTTTGTTGACAAATGGAGGAGAGAGTTTGATGCTAGTGATCCGCGCTACGTATCATATTTGAATATTGAGTGGAACGAAATATCTAAAGTTCTTGTAAAATTGGCAAGCAGGGTCACATATCAGAGAGTTGTATTGTTGAATTTCAATGACAGTGAGGTTGCCCACTTGAAGCAGCTGATACCAGAAGCTGAGCACCCAGTCCTGAACCTGCCATTTGCTTCAAATAACATTACATGGGAAATCTTATACCCTGAATGGATAGACGAAGAAGAAGAATCTGAAGTTCCTACTTGTCCTGCACTGCCCAAGATTCAGGTCCCTCGAAAACAGCTTGATCTTGTTGCTGTCAAGCTTCCCTGCAACAAGTCCGGGAGATGGTCAAGAGATGTGCCTCGTTTGCACTTGCAGCTTGAAGCGGCAAGGCTTGCTGCCTCTTCCAAAGGAAATTATCCAGTGCATCTACTTTTGATCACTGACTGCTTCCCTATCCCAAACCTCTTTACTTGTAAGGAACTCATTCAACGTGAAGGAAGTGCATGGCTCTATGAACCCAATTTGAATATGCTAAGAGATAAGCTGCGGTTGCCAGTAGGTTCATGTGAGTTAGCAGTTCCTCTGATTGCAAAAGGTCAGCTTTCAAATTTTTATTATTATCATTATTATTTAGTGTTTCTATATGTTCCCCACCTTGCCCGCCCCACACCGAAGAAAAAAAGCACTTGCTGTTCTTTGAGTAATATTTTGTTAAATTTACGGATGCTGTGGGGCATATTGGATTGCTGTTCTGTTTGAAGGACTAGTATACCTCATTAGTGTTATATTGTTCCCCAGACAATTACCAAGGAGACAAGCCAAAGCTGTCTGCACAAATTTGGTGCTAAATGTCATTTAGTAGGTCTGAATATCTAAATCTAATTGCATGCCATCAGTTTAACGAAAGACAGCCATGCCCTGGATGGCTTTTGAAAGCCGCATGATTTCTATACATTCTGATATAGAGGCTCAGGTTAACTATATATGTTTAACAGAACAATTTTACTCGAAAAGGGCACATCGAGAGGCATATGCTACCATCCTGCACTCTGCAGAGATGTATGTTTGTGGTGCAATTGCTGCAGCTCAGAGTATTCGCATGGCTGGTTCAACGCGAGATCTTGTGATTCTTGTTGATGAAGCAATTAGTGAGTATCATAGAGGGGGCTTGGAGGCTGCTGGATGGAAGATACATAAAATTCAAAGAATCAGGAATCCAAAAGCTGAACCGGAGGCATATAACGAGTGGAACTATAGCAAGTTTCGCCTCTGGCAGCTAACAGATTATGACAAAATCATTTTCATTGATGCTGACATGCTGATACTCAGAAATATTGATTTCCTTTTTGAGATGCCGGAAATTTCAGCCGTAGGAAACAACGCTACCCTGTTCAACTCAGGTGTAATGGTAGTTGAACCATCAAATTGTACATTTCAACTGCTAATGGATCAAATCAATGAGATTGTCTCCTACAATGGTGGGGATCAGGGGTATCTGAATGAAATCTTCACATGGTGGCATCGGATTCCAAAACACATGAACTTCCTGAAGCACTTCTGGGAAGGTGATAAGGAGGAGAAAAAAGAAATGAAAACTCATCTCTTTGGAGCAGATCCTCCCATTCTTTATGTCCTCCACTATCTAGGTCATAAACCATGGCTTTGCTTCCGAGACTATGACTGCAACTGGAACGTACACAGTTTGCAGGGGTTTGCTAGCGATGTAGCTCATGCAAGATGGTGGAAGGTGCATGATGCCATGCCAGAAAACTTACAGAAGTTCTGTTTGCTTAAAACCAAGCAGAAGGCTGCGTTAGAGTGGGACCGCAGACAAGCAGAGAAAGGGAACTACGCTGATGGTCACTGGAAAATTAAGATACATGACCAGCGTTTAAATACGTGCATCGAGAGATTCTGCTTCTGGGAAAGTATGCTATGGCACTGGGGTGAAAAGAATTGGACAGTCAATGCTACTGTCAACAATTCGCCAGCTCCAATCACGACCAAAGCTCTCTTTTTTATGAGTTGACTTTTCTTCATGCTTCAATAGTTACAGCAGATTAAACATAATACGTATTTGCGCAATGTTTCCTCCTGTAATCTTTTTTTTTTTTTAATAGGTCAATAACCTTCATAGAATTCATTAAAATATATATACTCGTACAATTTTCACTTCTCATTTTAAAAAAATTAACAAAATAATATTACAAGTATTAATATACTAACGTTTTAAAATATCAAATCACTTTATTACAAATTGTATATCACAAGACAACAAAGTAGAATCGAGCCCAACAGGATATTGAACTATATTTTACATATTTGGTAGTAGTTCTAGCTGCAGTTTCACATAATTGAGTGACTTAATTGAATGTGAGATTATATCTTTTGCATTTGTCCATTGTTAGCGAGTGTTATTAAAATTACATAATTCGTTTAAAGTTTAGGCACTCTTGAGTCTTGATCGGATGACTTGATATAATTATCAGTAATATTGTAAGTATTTTCTTTTGAATATGTTGTCTTTAGCGGAGGATAAAGGAAATCTTATTTAGAATGAGACAGATGGATTAAGATTAAATGACAAGGATTGCGATGGAATGATTAATGATAAAATGAAATCACTTTTTTAATTAAATTACAATCATATCCTTATTAACCAGAAGTAAAAAATAAATACAGATCTATATTATTTTACAAAAGTAATATTATAAAAAAAATAAGTCTTTTCATTTCATTAACTTTAAGTATTACTTGTAACATCTTAAAATAACCTTCGTATAAGTATAATCTAAGTAAAAGTAAAATGTTAATACTAAGAAACGGGTCACAAAGATAGAAAGTTTTCTAATTAAATGTCATGATAAATTTATGAAATAGATCGTGATTGTAGTAAAATAGAAGATTATGAATACATATTTTTATATGTTTCAAGTGAAAAATTTAACAAGAATTATAGGAACTAAAATAAAAGAATAAATTTTTTTAAGATAGAAAATATAATATTTTATTTTTAGAAGTTTGCCTTAGTCATTTTAGCAATCATTGACTTTTTAGAATTTTAAGAGGAACCCACGCAAGTATATAGTATAGTATGAGAAAAATTTAGTAAAACAACAAAATAAGATGTCACATCATGCTTACTTCTTTATTTTTTTTTCTATATATGCTACCTTTATGCAATTATAATGGAAAAAGATTTGTAAGTCACTTGTAGTTTCATGAAAGCAAGTCACATGCAAAAATAAAAAAAATCATTAAGAAAGTCCTAGTAGGATTCATATGTGACAGAAATATGCTTAATATGAAGAAACAAAATATGACAATAACTTAATTGTCTATCCATCTCACTAACGCATGCACCAACTCTTAATATTAGGCACACTCATATATTCTTCCTTATTTTAGTCTAAACTAAAAGAAAGGTAAAAAGAAAAGTCCAAGAAGAGTCTATATCCAAAAAAAAAAAAAAAGAGTGAAAGCATGTAAGATAAGATAAAGTAGAGACATTTTAATAGTTAGAAGTCTTCAACTAATTAACGAAATGAAATAATTTGATAATTGGAAGTCTTTAACCAATTAATGAATGAAGCAATTTGATAGTTAGAAGTCATCAACTAATTAATAAAATGAAACATTTGATAATTGAAAGTCTTTAATGAATTAATGAAATGAAACAATGTAATAGTTGGAAATCTTCAACCAATTAATGAAATGAAACATTTTGATAGTTGAAAATCCTCTACTAATTAATGGTTTGATCATCTTCTTTTTAAGAAGTCATTCCTCTCATTTCTTACTTATTTTAGCTAAAACCAAGAAAGAGAAAAAAGAGAGAAAGAAAAACTCTAACTTTTAGTTATGGAGAATAAAGCACAAGGTTGAAGAGGAGTCTCTGGCTCTTGTATAAGATATCATCTCTCATCTTTTTATCTTAGGTGTAAGAGAGAAAAATGTTTAGAGTTTTATAAGCTTTCTAGTAATGTAATTTATTTTACCATCATTTAAGTTTAAGTTTTCTTTTAGTAGCTACTTTGAATAGTTAAGTGGTAAGTGATCATACTCTCTTAATCTAATTTTTTTAAGCAATATTTTTAATGTTTTTAAACAAAACAAAATAAAATGAAAGGTGTGTCTTGTTACTAAATTTAAAAAGGGATTATGCATATCTTGGAAATAGAGATTAAGGGCGAAAAATGTTTATTTTAATAGTAGTAAATATTAATTTAAGTAAGGACCTTAAAAATATTTAGTTTCTCTAGATAGAAGTTTCAAACTCTTCATTTTTTTAACCATATTATTGATGTATGAATTTGGTGTAATATAATGACAATGGGTTTTAGTTTAATTAGGCATTTATTTTGATCCTATGTGTTAGAAATTAATGATGATATCGATATATTGATTTTAGTGAAAATTAGGCTTTTTAAGGAGTTCTAGTACTTCTTAGCCAAAATCAGGTAATGGAAATTTATAGGGTTTTAACTAAGAATATTAATAGAAAATTTTAAGACCTTATAATAGATTGGAATAATTTAATTTAGAACTCCTTTAGTAAAATAATTAATAGCTCAAAATATAAATAAAAGGAAATAAAAATTAAGAAAAACCTTACCACAATCAATAAATGTTCAAGTGTAGATTGACATATATGACATTTTTTTATATGTCTAGATTAGATTAGATTATAAATCATTCACTCAAGGACTTGGATACTTTTAAGAAGAGAAAGTGAGCTTGAAGACAAGGTAGCCAGTCTTATCCTTAAAACTTGCATTTTTCTATAATGTTAACTTATGTTATTTATTGATGCATTGATTGTAATTTACATATGCTACATGAATTTATAATGATATGTTTATACATTGTTAGAAAGGATGAATGAATAAAGCCCTTGTTTTCCCTTTTTTTAGTGTGATGATTATCCATTTATAAATGCAATAAATTACTCCACCTAGAAGTGGGGAAAGATAAAACATTCCTCAATAGGAATGGGAAGAGATAAAGCATTCCCTACTTAAAAATGGGATGACATATAACATTCTTCACCTAGAAGTGAGAATAGATGTAGCATTCCCCATCGAGAAGTGGAAAGAGATTGAGAGCCTACCTTACCAAGAAGTGAGATAAGATGTGGTATGCATATCATTATATGTATGCAATTAATGACATGCTTGTTTATAGCATTATATTGAATTGTATGACATGTTTTAAGGCTAGAATTAATGCTTTTGAAATGTGGCTAGCTATTGAGATTTATATCTTATTCCTTTTTATTACTAATATTAATTATATTTGGTCAAGAAGCTACCCAATCAACTATCCAACAAAATTAGAAATCCCTATGGGAATATGTTTTTGGATTTGTTATGTTTGGGAATGTAACTAAGTGTGAATTGATATTCTAAGACTTAAGTATGCAGAGCATCTTTCTATAACTATGGGGTTATGTGTTGTTGGAGTATGTTGGATATTAAGTTATGTGACTAAAGTTGTCATCGAAGGATGTAACTATGCATATGTTAATCTGATTTGTTTATGAGTATTAATAGGAAATCAAATGATATGACTTTAGAATAATATGAAATTTGGTATGGTATTTTTTGACATGTTAAAATTATATTTTGGAAATTTCTATAACTATTGAAATTGTGAAAGTGGGGTTAATGAACCCAAACAATTCAAATTATAGGCACAGTGACAAAACTAGACATGTTTTCTAATTTCTAGAATTGAAGAGGTAAATGAATAATTTTTAACTTGAAATTTTTTTTAACATGTCAAGTACATATCAAGAAATGTTCATACCAAATATCATAAAATCTTGTGCTATTTTTATTTAAATTTAAGGCCAAACAGATTCATCCCAAATTTAAGGGACCAAACTAAATAGTTTTAAAATTAGTTTGGTTTAGGAGGAATCTGAAAGAATTTTGGTCCTATATTTTTTAGACAGAAATTAGACACAAACAAGTTTATTTTTGAAAAGTTTTAGAATTTTTGAAGCATTAGAACTATATTTTTGAAATCTTTCAAAATAGGACTAATTTCTAAAGAAAAAGAAAACTGTGGTATAAAAAATGAATATAAAAAAAAGTTAGAGGCATTCTATATGTGAATTTACTAATTATAAATAAAATAATAATCATAATTAAAATAATAAAAAAGAAACAATGTTTAATTAGTTGCAAAATTTTGATTGTACAAAGGAGATAGTAGAATTCATATTTTAACCAAAATTAAATTAAAAAATTATCTTGTATTTAAAGTTAGGTGCTACATTACTTATTATTCTATTTCATTATTAATAATTTCATTCTATCCTAGAACTCTCATAATCATAGCCCAGTAATCAACAAAGGATGGACGAATTAGTAAAACTCTTGTGACAATGTCAAACAATGCATAGGCTCTAGGTTGAACAAGAGGGCCACAACAAACTTCCACACATTTATGAAATAAGTATCATTATTTGTCTAAAAATCAATAAATATATAATGACAAAGAAAAAATTGGCTATAGTTGTTGTAGAGAGGAAAGTATAATTGCTGCTAAGACTGGAGTCAATAGAACTTACTCTATGAAGGAGTGCATATCTGTGGCTGTACAGTAGATCCGCTGTGCTTCTTTTCTGGGATGTTGGATTAATCCAACGGCCCACAGTGCGCCAAATCTGATAGCCTTTTATTTTTTCTTTGTTTTGAGTCAAATTTTTTTTTATTCGGCAGCCCTTTGAAACAACGTCGTTTCGTAGGGTTCTTTTTTTTTTTTTAAGCCTTGAAACACACCGTTTTGACCTAAATAAAATGGTGTGTTTTTAAGTTGTTCGAAGCAACTCGAGGGACACCCAAAACGGCGTCATTTCACGTTAGCTCACTGAAGAAAAGTTTGGCTAGTTAGAAAACACAGTAGCACAGGGGGTGACATCATTAGCAGACAAAGGTGAAGATTTTAGCACAAAAATGTGAGGTTCTGGTCGGCCATGACAGTGCTTTGGAGGTAGTGTGGTGTTGTAGTGGGGAGAGTGCAAAAAATGACAGAGTGTTGGTACTGTGAAGTTGATTAGGGGGCTGCCGAAGACGGAGAGTGGGAGGAAGTCCGACACACCATTTGCAACAAACGAAGAAAATATTAGTTTTTTTTTTGTACTATTCATCTTGTATCCGTCTTCTGTGAAGGGAATAATGATCTGTATATGATTGTGTTGTAGTGGAAGGACTAAAGGATGAAACAGTGATGCCATTTTCATGTCCATACAGTAGAATGATCAAATATGCATTGTTATTTTATCTATTGGTATGGATTGCTTAGTTGGTTTAGAGCAACAAAAAATATTAGTTCAGATTCCTATTGCCTCTGTTTGTGTAGTTGCATAATTGTAGTATAACCATTGCATAAAAGAATGGAGTTGTTGTATATGGTTATGATTTGTTGCAAGAAAGAATGGAGTTATAGTATATGGTTCTAATTTGATGCATAAAAGAATGGAGTTGTAGCATATGGTTCTTATTGGTGGGAGAATTATGTGATATAGTCCCTACAGAAATGAAATTAGTTACACTATGTTGCCATGTGAAAAATAATGTTTTGATAGATATTTATGCCAAAAGAAGTTAACACATGCTAAAAGACCATTTGAAAGCTTAATGCAATTCCTATGAACTGGTGGTGTAATATTGTAATGACCCAATTAATTATAATTAATAATTTAGCTAATGAGAAATTAAAGGAGAGGAAATTTGCAAGAAAAATTGCTAAGGTGTATTATTTTGTCAAGTTAAACCTTAAAATGAGATTGAGGCTGGCTCAGTGGTCAGACTCTAAGTGCTCATTCAAGAGGCCATGGGTTTAAGACCTAACTTCTCTAACTTCTTTGTTTTTTTTAAGAACTGACACGTGTCACCTCCTAGTGTGAAAATACAAAAACGCCCTCAACCATCTTTTATTCTCTCCCTCACCGGTACATCAGTGAGCAAAACAGCAGAATTTTTCCATCCACCGGAGTTGACCTTCTGCCACCGCCGGTGCTGCGTCTTACCATCCCCGGGGAGTTGCCAACCTATTGCCAGCTAGATACCACTACGCTGCCGGCGAAAGGAGCTCGTTTTCGTCGAAAAATTGCGAGAAGACGCAATCTTGGCTGGAGCTCCGGTAGCCTCTTTTTCGTTGTTTCTTGGGTGGGTTTTGCTCCTCACCTCTTAGCCGTCATTCTCTAGCTGGTCTCAAGCTCGGTTGGCTGCCAGTGAAGCAATTTTCCAGTGGGTGTCCGAGGAGCTAAGAATAGTGGCATTTTTGGGCAAATTTGGTAGGTTTTAATCAGTTTTCTCTTGAGATTAATGTTAGGAGAAGCATTTTCAGCCCCTATCCATTGAATTTAAGCTTTGAAAGCATAAATTTTGGGTTAGTTTTGAGAAGTTATGCTGATAAGGACTAAACTAAAAAGTTTTGAAATTTTGGAGTTTTAGAAAATGGTGAAATGATGCATTGTAATCAATTTAAATTGATCCTATAATAACACTTTTAGACCTGATGGCATGAAACCTTATTTTTTCTCATGAATTTCCTTGGATTGAAGGTAAAGGTATGGAATTAGGGACTAAAATGAAAAGCTTAGAAAGTTTGTAGAGCAGAAAATGTAAATTGACCAAAAGTCTGGGAAAGTTAGTGATGGAATTAAGGAGAGTGAGTTAGGGTTTTGTTTTTGAGTAATAAATAGGAGGAGTAATTCTTGCTTTCCAAATGGTGTAGGTAGCTCGTAAGAGTGATTTAGGCACCTAAGGGAAACATTGAATTGCTCATCACGAACAGCACCCAGGTACGCAGATAGCACTCCCCAATACTCTTATTTATGCTTCACTTTTATTACTTGAAAATGTTTATAAGTATCATTATTAATTTTATCATGACTATATTTTTTTCGGAATTGAGGTTAGGAATAATAAAATCCCGTGTCATGTGAAATAGCTTTATGTACGGTTTTGAACTCAGGCATACGTTTAGGAATAACCGCTTGATAAATCATTATTGTAAATACAGATGGATTTCATGCATACTTGCTACTTTTTCTATGCATACTTGTTTTAATTTCAATATTATTGGGAGGACTAGATAGGACACTGGCTACTAACAGTAGTTCTGTTAGCCTTTGGTGCACCTAGGTAATAACCCAGCTAGCAGGGTTAGTGATAGTGCTAGCCTCGTGTGACGGCCATCACATGTGGACCGATGAATGAAAATCTTCGTGAGTGGTGACCTCATGCCGGTTGGTTAGTTGCCCTCGAGGATTGTGTATCCTTGCCTGTTGTGATTTGCCCTTTATGGCTGTGTGCCACACCGGTTTATTCCTTAGTAGTTCTTCCCTAGATATGATCTTCAGAAGCTTATTGATTCCTTGTGAATGGCACTTTAAATTAATTGTTTTGAAAAGAGCATTATGTATCTGAAACTGTTTATTGTAAAGTTGATTATTGTGGTTTAAACATCATTGTATTTTACTTAATTCTTAATCATGTTTTGCTTTCTATTTATATATGAAATTTTGTTACTGATTTTGGGGTGCTATCTACAGAAAAAAAATAAAATATTTGGTCTCAAATAGGGAGATAGAAGAGTTCCCGGAGGCAGTTGAGCACTCATGGGGAGTCTTGTGGTGAACCTTGCTTGGGATGTTGCGAGGCCTATTCATTTTTTTGTTTAGTCAGTATCCATGGCTTATTCTTTTGAGATGTATATATATTTAGAATGATAGCCATTGGTTGTATGTCTGGGGTGGTATAGAGACTACAGTTGAACTTTGCTTAACTGTTGTATTTTGTCATTGTGCTATATTGGGTTGTACTGGTGAAAGCGAAGTTCTCCTATATGTTATATTGCCTTACAAGTTATTATAGAAATTTTGGGACGTCCTATTTACTAGGGAGATGCTGTTAAAATTTCTACAAAACTCCTTGTTTTGTATTTAAACCTTTATTTTATATTAAAGCAAATTATATTACATATTATGCAAATTGAATAAATTCGGCGTGATATTGAATGTCCTTCCAGTGTAAGGCTTATAGGTTCGGGGGTTTTTCCTCGTGGCTTATGCTGGTCCCACTCCAGAAATTTGGGGTGTGACAAATATAGTGATGAAGAATTAATATAAAGTGGATGAAATAAAACAACCACAAAAAAACAAAAGAGTTTGGCTGTGTGATATCTTATCTTAACTTTATAAATCTATGATTTATTTTTAGACTAGATCCCTTATGAGAAGAAGACCAAAGAATGGACAAAAGTGATTTTTTTTTTTTTTTTTATAGTTGTTTGCCAATGTGCTTTATTCAATTTAAATTAACCCATTAGTTAATGTAACATTGCCCACTATTTAGGTGGTAGGAGAAAGTCTTAAAGGAAGCCCTCACAATTTATTACCTGAAGATGACACCTTTGCTTTAGCATGGAAACCTAGAGTTAGCATGGAGTTTGACAATGTAAAAGCTACATGGCAATTTTGGCTTGATTATAGAGGGAAAGTTAGCTTCGGGGTTAGAAAAGACTACTTAAATAAGAGCCGAAAAGATGGGTCTATCACTTTAGGTAGATTTGTTTGCTGCAAGGAAGGACATCGAGAGCTAGACAAACGAAACTCTGCATCTGTCATTCACTGACACGAAACTAGAACACATTGTAAAGCCAGGATGTCGATTAAAGCCAAGGGTGGAAATTTTCATATTATTGAGTTTGTGGAGGACCATAACCACCCCTCCAGCTTGCAGAAACAATTCATATGCTAGTATCTTAGCGTAAAATATCTCAAGTCCAAGCTAAAGAAATTGAATTAGTTAAAGAATTAGGACTTCACCAAAGGGCAACTTTCAGACTTATAAGCACACAAGTTAAAGGTCAAATCAATCTTGGTTTCACCCGATTGGATGTTAAGAATTATCTTTGGTCCAAATGGTAGCATAATATGAAATACAAGGAAGCTAGTTGTCTATTACAATATTTTTAACGACAACTAGTGAATAATCCAGCATTTTATCATGCATATCAAATGGACGCAGAGGAGCAAGTAACCAATGTTTTTGGGTTTGACGCATGTATGATCCTTGATTATGAATTTTTTGGGGACGTGGTATCACTAGATACAACGTACTATACGAACCGTGCCCACAAACAACTTGTCGTATTCTCAGGATTTAATCATTATAGGCAAGCAATGATATTTGGGGATGCGTTGTTGTACAATGAAACTGCTGAGTCGTTCAAGTGGTTATTTGAGACTTTCTTAGAGGCCTATGGATAAAAGAGACTAAAGATAGTCTTCACAAACCAAGATCAGGCTATGGTAAAGGCCCTCAGTAAGAATACTCTCACTTTCACTACTTACATGTATACATTTGATTCTACAATATGTTGTTTACAATAACATGTGTATTCTTGCAGGTGAAGTAATGTCAGAGAGTAGTCATTGTCTTTGTACATGGCATTTAATGCAGAATGACATCAAACACCTTGGCAATATGGTGAAAAATGGGTTTTATTTATTATCATATTTCAAGAAATGCATGTACATATACAATGATGAAGTACAATTTGAGGTAGGGTGGAATAAATTGCTTTCAAATTACGATGTTCATGATACTTCATGGCTAAAATCAGTGTACACTATAAAGGAGAACTGGGCAACGTGTTACATGAAGTAGTATTGCACTTTAAGTATGAGAAGCACACAACTCAGTGAAAGCATAAATTCTGACTTAAAGGCATGTATGAAAGCGAATGTGAATATTGTGCAGTTCTTCAAACTTTTTGAATGTGTAATGGAAGACAAGCGGTACAACGAGCTACAAAGTGAGTTTGATGCTCAATATAAACTACCAAAGCTGAATTTAAAACATTCATCTTTATTGAATCAAGCTTCACGAGTATACACATTCAAAATCTTTAACCTCTTCCAAAAAGAGTTTGATATGTTCCATGCTGCATGCATATGATAAAAAAAAAAAGGCCTACCCTATATATGAATATGAAAGGACCATGGCTAATCGAAAGGGGGAGTGGAAAGTATATTATGACACCATAAATAATTCAATCTCCTACTCCTATAGGAAGTTTAAGTCATTCTGAATACTCTATTGTCATGCATTAAAGATGTTTATTATGATGGATATTAAGGAGATTCCTAGCCAATACATCTTGAAAAGGTGGACCATGGAAGCACATAATGGTATTGTTCATGATGTCAGGGGAAAAGATGTGGAAGAAGACCCTAAGAAATCCAGTACATAAAGATATAGACAACTTTGCTCTACGATGATCAGACTAGCATCCAAGGTTTCCACATTAGAAAAATTGCATATGCTTGTGGAAACACATATTAATGATTTATGTAAGCATGTAATGAAGCTTTGATTGGAACCACATAGCGTAGACAATAGTCCTAGTGACACCTTTGCCTTGGTGGGTGCAATTAAGATTGTGCCAAAGAGCTTCAAGGCTCATGTAGGAATAAAAAGGCATCAACGTTTCAAAAGTTGGATTGAGACCCAGGATAGGAGAAGAAAAAAAGCTTTAGCTATAACACATTCACAAGAGCATAGGGTAAGTAAGCCTATACTTGTTATTCTTTTATCTCATTTTTTCACGTTGTACATGAACAACACCTTTTTTTCATTCTAGGACACTAATAATTTAAGTCAAATGCATGACAAAGTACCTTGTTCTGCACCTTCGATGCCTTCTGGGTTCCGAGAAATAAATGGAAGTCATTTTAGTTTTACAAGATTCTTGATGGTAATCTTTTGGTTCATCTATTACTTTTAAATGTTGTAAATATTATTGTAATAAACCTTTTTTAAACCTGTTATGTAGGAGCAACTTGAAACTCTAGTACTGTCACTTGCTGATTCAGACATATATGGTGCTACAAACTTTGCTAAGCAAAATGGACCATAAATGCTTTATCAGCAAATGATATTTTCTCAACTTGGTTCCAACAGTTAATCTTTTGGTTCATCTACCATACTTATTTTTTGTATATGGTTAAACATCATTATTTTTGCTACTACCATCATTATTTTGGCAAGGTGACAATGGTGCATCAAACTATCTTAACTATCTTTCACATTGTTATTGTCATATATTTTTGTTGATGTTAAATGGTGAATTTTAACTTCCTTCCATTTTCTTTCAATTATCTTAAATGGCTTCATTTTGTTTTTGATATGTAGTTAAATATTGGTTGGGATGCTGGAATGTATTAATATTGATTTAGGTGAAATATAACTTAAAAATAACATCAAGATCTTAATAAAATGACTTCACGAGGAAAAGAAGTTTTCCTCACAAAACGACACCGTTTTAGGCGTCTAATTTTGTTTCGAAAGGTTGCCGAATAAAAAAAGTTTGACTCAAAACGTGCCGTTTCCCTTGAGTGAAATAACGCATTTTGAGTCAAAAGAAAAAATAAAAAAGAGACTCTCAGATGTGGTGCCCTATGAACCATTGGATGCCCAGAAAAGAAGCACAGCCGATCCGCACTCCTCCATGAAGATGGTCGATAATTAAATAAAGAAGGAATCGTAAAGAAAGAGAAGATCGGGATACACTTGAAAAACGAAAGGGATTTGGCATGGTGTAGGTACTGTGACGACGCCGTTCTGAATGCAAAATATATATCAAATTATCAACGACCTACGCAGCACTGAGCATCACCGATAAGCTTCGCTTCCCACTACGAGGTTCCAAAACCAGATTTTAAGTGCAACTTCTGAAAATCGAATGGATTTGCTTAAAGCCTTGAACTTGAGAGCCTCCCCAATACCATTTTCACCGGTAATCGCTACGATTAACTTCTACTTGCTTCCTCGCTCTCCCAGAAAATTCTCTTTCCAGTTTCGTACCAACCCATTTCATCGTATTTCGGGAAAGTCCCTTATTCTACGTGCCAAGAAAGGAAAATCAGAGTCGGAGCCAGTTCTCGAACCCACAATTTTCGAAGAAATATCAATGGACGATGAAGAGGACGTCCTTGATGATTTTGAATACGGTAGAGCTACACTCTACACTGAAATCTTCTTTGTATCTGACTGAAAATTTTCTCTGCGATGAGCTTGAAGTTCATATTTTCTGTTTCAATTGCTCACATATTATTCCCGAACTTTCAAATCGAGCTCTAGTGACCATTTGCGGAAATCGAAAGGAGATTATAACGAAATTTCCAATGAACTCAACTGGGGATATTTTTGCATCATACCCCATTATTTCTGACGGAAGTTCTTGATTGCATAGAGGAATCAGAGGATGACGTTGGTGATGGTGATGGTGATGACTATTACGAAGAAGAGGAGTATGAAGATGATGATGCTGTACTCTATGTAAGTTTCACTATTGTATTGATTAGTTGATATAAATTTTCGATTTTTTATATCAATTTGCACATTTTGATTTTTGAAGGTGGGTGATGGGGGCGGAGGAGGTGGAATTTCTCTTGCTGGAACATGGTGGGATAAAAAGGCACTGGCGATTGCTGAAGAGGTTACTAGGTCTTTCGATGGGGAATTGCAAATATATGCTTTTAAGACATTGGTCAATTCCACCATTCAAGTGCGCATCGAGAGGCTTTCAAACAAGTAAGCATAAGATGCTATTTCTTCTTGTATTTTCTTGAGAAAAAAAAAGAAGTGGATTATAAAGCTTATGTTGCTCCAATCAATTATAACATATTTTATCAAGATTCATATTGAGTATGCAGCAAAATTAGGACACATCTATGATAGTATGGCTATGTCTGCTAGTTTGTGATATGTATCCTAATTCAGATGTAATCAAACATGCTAGAACAGACAGACAGGTTCATTTGGTCAATTTTATTATTCAATGGACATATTATCACAACATATTTACTGTGTCTCATAGTAAAACTGATTCTTTGATGTAATTATTCTTTTATAAATTAACATGCTGAAGTTAAGAATTTTGTATATTGAATATCCTTTGGCGAAAATATTTTACCTTTTATTTTAAATGGAGTCCATTGAAAAGGCATATATAAGTCTACTCAAAGCATCAAAATAATACTAGTGATATGCATATATGACTTGCATTATGAAATTTAAGTGCTATATTCTCCCATCTTCTAAGATACGATATTGGGCTAATTTCAGATCTTAGAACCAATTGGTCAAGCTGAGCAATGGTGGAAAATTTGTAGAACTAAAGGAGGAAATATTGAATGCAGTTTATTAGTATTCCTATCCCCTGTCAGAAAATAAAAGGACTTTTGCCTATTTGTAATTGAAGAGGTTTAGAATGTCAAAAAGAGCTTACTATTGGCTTGTTCCACCTTGTCTCCTTGAGAAGAACAAGTCTGGACAACTTTGTCACAGGTTTAAATTGCACGGGATGGGTAAAAGGGTGTAAAAATATTTTCCACGATAACTCTTTAAAATAGCAATACTCTTTAATGACCCATAACGCCTATATATTTTATTAGATTTTACCTAGTTTTCCACGCTGTAGTTAAGCACAGTCAGCAGTATCTGAACGTTTTCCAATGAATGGATTAATTAGTCTTTTAACTGTTACCAGAGCTCACCGGGTGTAATAATACTCGTCTGTCTGTGCTTCGTTGTGTCTTTGCCTAATAGTAATATCTGCTAGTATCTTCATTTCATTTTGACTTAAGTTGAGGTTGCTGTAATACAGTAATAGTAATGGGTGCTTGATTGTTGAGCTTTCACTTCCTGTATTGTAGGTCTGGCTCGCCTAGCATGGAAGATATTGAGGCTTTTTCTACAACCTATAGAGCGAAGTTAGATGAAGCAGAGCTTGCCAAATTTGTGCCTGAAGATATTACTTTGGAGGTACCATTTCAAGTATCTAATTAGAATTTTACCTTCCTTTGGAGTGTGAGAAATAACTTACGAGGCTGGCATGGTGAACAACATTACAGGGTGCAAATAGTTGAATCTATGATGAAATGAACCCCATATGATCTCCTTATAGGAGCTAAAATTCTTTTTACTTCGTTTTAGCCTCCTGTGTTTTTTTAAGACTGTACTAACAAATTGAGAATTTCATTTTTAATGTTTCCTGCTTTTGAACTGTTTGCGTCTGATGATATAAGTTGTACCATCAAATTTATGATATCTTTTCTCATTCAAAAAAAAAATTATGATATCCTCCTTCAGGTGTCTTCTCCTGGTGTTGAAAGGCTAGTCCAGATTCCAAATGATCTAGATCGATTCAAGGAGCGACCTATGTATGTGAAATATGTGAGCAATGAGGACTCAAAAGATCCATCTGCAGAAAGTGAGGGTGTCTTCAGCCTTATAGCCTTCGACCTGGAAACAAAATGTTGCACCTGGGGTTTAGCAGACGTGAGAGTAAATAGAGAGAAAGCAGGGAAAGGAAGACCACTGAGCAAAAAGCAAAGAGAATGGCGTATAAGTACTCCTTTTGATTCCTTACGTTTAGTTAGGTTGTATTCTGAAATGTAACTTGTTTATTTTCAGCCAGTGGGTGATATTCTGGTACTCCATGCCTCCCCCTTGTCTGTATGTAACTACGTATATGTTTAGGTATTCAATGGGCTTCAGATTCATGCATAGACTACGAGAATAGCTACGATAAATTATATCAAATTTACCCTTCTGTACTTCACTGTATCCTGGATAATTATAGTTCTTTCTGCTATCGCTTGTTTTCTGAACTGATTGTTGCATGCGAAAGTGGAAGAGAGAAAAGAAAGAAACTGATACGAAGGCCATGGCATGACGATGTCACATATATCTTGGACCTGCAGAGGTCAAAACATTTCCTTCATCCCTGGACTCTAGTAAATAAGACTATATATGTTAATTAGAAATCACGGAAACCCGTGCCAAAGAATTGTTTGTCTTCATACCGTCGCATATGAATACGAAGTTTATGGTCTATTTAATTACTTTTACATTGTAATCATAATTAGTTCATCTCTACTCTCTGGGCTATATTACTGTTTTCTCTAATTAAGTTACTACATAGGGATCGTGCAACAAGATTCCCTGATAGGTTGGCATGGAGAAATACTACTTATATGGCTACAAATCTACAATATTCAAACAGGAAGTGTATATCTAATATTTAATTTTATTTGAATCGAATAAAATTTTACATTTTATACTTGCACTTGAAATATTTGATATTTGAAATATATTAGGTATTGAATATTTGATTTTTTTAAAGTAAAATTAATTTATCAAATAAAAATATCCAAAATACATGATGTTAATAGTTTTAAATAAATTTAAAAAATCTTAATAAGTTTCAAACTTCTGCAATTATTAATTATTTTAAATAATGTACAATGAAAACTAATCTAACAAATATATAGGTAAAAAAAAATTTGTAGTATGTGATATAATTTTTTATATATAATATAATAATTAATCTAATTATTGTAAATAATATACCGACATTATATATTGGGCATTGAATTTTTTTTTCTTCTTCCAATTGATCACTGAATATAGAAAATGATTACTGTCTCTATATACAATGACTTAATAAATACTCAAACAAATGGGTATTACAGACGTTGATAAAGAAAAAAATTATTATTTTAATCTCTTTTGATTTAATGATAATTTGGTCTTTTAAAAATTTTGAATGATAAAATAATCTCTTAAAAATGTATTAATAAACCAAGCAACTTCCTCTATCATGTTTTCATTAAAAAAAAAAAAAAACGTTAAAAGTATATTGATTTTCTACTAACATTGAGACTAGGTATAAGGTTTTTATTTTTATCATTACCAACACCTCAGCAAAGGTGAAACAATTTTAAGTTTTCTTCGATCAAATCTGTGTCATATTCATAACTTCTTCTTTTAATTTCAATCAAAGAAACTCTAAAAATTCTTTACATTAATGAGGTGCTAATGATAGTAGAAAAAATTTTATCCACAAAGAACAGTTTACCCTTATTTTTTTAAACAAGAATATGATAAATGGACCTATTTGGTTTATTATAAGAAAACATTTTATCATTCTAAATTTATTTAGGACCAAATTATCACTAAATTAAAACGTAGAGATTAAAATAGTATTTCTCTTTAAATAAATCCTTGTTCATATTGTATAATTATGGGTACATTATATGCACTAAAATATTTTTGCTTTTGCCTAAAAAAGTTTGTAATTTCACAAAATTAATTTTACTTTTATCAGTTTCTTTTGATTGATTACCCATAGTTTGAATTATAGTTTGCTCTCAAAAGTTCTTCGGAATGCTTGAGTATTTAAGCGCTCGAGCTTTTCGACCAATAAATTACAATATAGTTTAATATAATTATCTCAAACCTCGATAAAATTACTAGAATTTGACTAATTCAATGGTAAAAAAATAAAAATTAAGAGATCAGGCGCTAGAACTCTCTATCATTTACCTCTCCAGTCTCCATGGATAATATATTGGTTCAAGATAGAACTGGAGACCAATCAATCAGATGAGTATGAAGCACTTAGACTACTCCTATTATGTTCTTAATAAAACAAACTTAATTCTTATTTCTAAACACCAAGGAAAGAAAAAGAGTAACACATAGCTGGGCAGAGGACTTTTAATTTAATGCTTGATTAATTACTTCATTATCTCCCCTAAAGAGGACAAAACTTAGATGACTAAAATATTGGCTAGTGATCATTTATTAGTAAATATAGTCAATTGCCTAAGCATAATTAATTAGTAGACTGTAATGATCTCAGTTTTGTATATTGTCATTGGCTGTTTTTGGCACAATGGAGACGTAATACACAAAGTAACAAAACAGTAGTATTTAAATTCGAGATAATAATAAAAGAAAAATCATTTATTGCAGAATTATAAATATAGAATTTATTCATTCCTTACCAATTCAGGCTAAACTTTTCCTTCTTCGTTGACCTTTCTCTATCTTATTAATTACCCAAACAAGATATTTTTTGGAATATCTTGTTGTAACAATCTCCTCTCGTTGCTTATTCATCTACGATTCCATTACTACACTAATTAGTTCCGTCCAAAAGCAGAGTCATTATTTATTACCTATAATTAATCCAAATAGTTGCAATTAATTTACCCCTCTTGTCTTAAACATCTGGCTTGCTTAGTTTTGTCTTTACCCTCTTTTGCTTACCCTTATACTGTCCTTTTTGTTGCTGCTCACAGTGCGTTGATTGAATGGAATACATGAGTGGGCTCTTAAGTTCTGGAAGAGAAATAAAGGACCCGTCTCCACCTAAAGCACTACCAATTCAGGAAAAGTTTTTATAGGATTCTTCAGTAATGAAATTTTTTGCAAACTTTCATATTGAATAAAACACTTTTTTTGTCTTCCACTTAATATAAAATTATTTTTTTAATTCTTCACTTATTAAAATACTTAAAATAAATTTTTGTTTATTAAAAATATCATACTTAGTATTTTATTTTTTTTAAAAATATATCAAATTTAGTTTCTTATATATACGATTTTAGGTTTGATAAATAATTAAATTTGATAATTTTTTTATAAGTAAAAGATTAAGGGTAACATTTCTAAAAAGTAAAAAGTTATTTTAGATATTTCAATAAATAAGAAATTAAATTAATAATTTAATGATACGTAAAGAATTATAAGTATATTTTTCTCCTTTCATGTCATTTTAAATATGTGCCATAATTGATAAGTTGAATTATAGAAGTTGTCATTTTGCTCAATGCTTTGAATCTTCTTTTGACAATTTTAGCGGGTTTATTGCATTAGAATCATACCTTTGCTCACAATATTGCTGTTTCATTCGAGGATTTTTTTTTGGGTTCAATCATTCTAGAATCAGTCTTAAAAGACATCACACGAGTTTGAAGACTTGAGGCGCACCAAGCCGTGAATATTGAATGGGGTAGACGATTATTGTAAAATCAACGTATAAGAGTATTGTCAATGAATTGAATTATTGGAACTTGATTTGTATAAGAATTTGTTTTAGTTTAGTAAATTTATTAAATGAATGAACTTAAATTTAATATTAAACCCTACACAAGGTTTGACTCATAAACATCTCCTCAATTTTTTTCAAATGTCATAAAAACTTATTTATCTCATCAAGTCAATATAATCGTAAACGAGTATATAGAAATTAAGTTTGAACCCTCATTTTACAAAGCTAATTAAGTTTGATCCTATTTTCCAACTTGTTAACTTTAAGAGTGGAGTTCAAACAACTCGGCGCAATTAGATTCCAAGCATGGAAACCATAATTACGTTTCTTGTATAAATGCTAGTCAATTCTATTGAGGAAACATGAAAATCATCTCAGAAATTAATAAACAATTTCGGAATTGGATTATTCATTTACCTCCCAAACTGCTACATCAAGAATTTGATGTTCAGAAAGGACAAATCTATAGTCAGAATTCACTATATATATATATATATATATATTCTATTTTCTAGTCATAATTCACTGTATTCCATTTTTTGGCTAAAGTCATCTTCATCCCTCTTGTTCTCGTGTTTTCGTTCGTAACATAAGAGTCAGAATAGTCATGTTGATGCTCGTATAATCCCTCACGCGTACGTGGTTCTAGGATCCTTTTTTTGGATAGGCTTCTAGACTATAAAATATGATGCTTTTTTCTCATTTGTTAATATAATAATACAAACAAAAAATATTTGTGTGCTCCAATAAAGTCAGACGCAGAAAGTGATCAGAGACCAAAAAGTTTTAAAGCAAAACGTGGAATGCGGCTAATATTTCCGTCTTCCCAAAAACAAAAACAATATCCCTTGCCTTCAGCTTTCCGTTCATCACTGTTCTCTGATTGGACGGTGACACGAACTGGTCAAACTTGTCCCGAAATTTCTATCTGGGATTTGACTTTGTTCATTTTTTTACTATGTTATCGACTTTGGAACTTAATATCATTACCATACCATGTCATTTGTTACATAAACAGAGACTCATGACCTATTAAAAGTATATTATAATTTAAAATTTAAAACGTACATGGAATTATACGCTGCCCATGATTCCATAGATGAGTGGGTCCCACTCCAGTATGCGATTTCCTGGCATTCTCTGTCTCATTGGGCTATATATATCTGCATATTCGCGTGAGGCATGTAGCATGTACCTGAGATCTTTTGGCGAAAGCGATCAAGGTTCACGTGCCTCTCGCAATAGAATATCTACTCATCAAAGATAAATATATATAGTATCGAAATTATATTAAAAGGAAATATAAAAGTTTGCTTTTTTACACAGGCAGGAGGAGGTTGGTCTTCGCACATATATATATCTGTGTGAGGGAGAGGGAAAAGGAAGGGATTTTGGTGAGTGTGTGAGGATTGGTGGGATGGGAAAGTGGTGTTTGGGTTTGGTGTTAGTGGTGGTGGTGGGTGTTGGAGTGGAAGGGTACCCAATTGAGGATTTGGTGGTGAGATTGCCTGGCCAACCAAAAGTTGGGTTCAACCAGTATGCAGGATATGTTGATGTTGATGTCAACCGTGGAAGGAGCTTGTTCTACTACTTTGTGGAGGCCCAAAGTGACCCTCATCATAAGCCTCTAACCCTTTGGCTCAATGGAGGTTGGTACTCTTTTCCCTTCACTCTTTAGTTCATTCAATATTCGTGTCTGCCTCTGCTTTTCACATTCTAAGCTGAAAAGAATAAAGACTCCCAACCGATTCAGTCCTTTGAAAATTCTGGGCTTCACTGTTCCCGTACGGCTCTGAGCTGGCAGAAGCTTTCTCGAATAGGACAACACTTTTTATGTGCTGAAATTTTGCTTGTACTTTGGATGAATATGAGAAGGAAAAGTTGGGTTATTTTCAGGTCCGGGATGTTCCTCCATTGGAGGAGGTGCCTTCACTGAATTGGGTCCCTTTTATCCTAATGGCGATGGCCGTGGCCTACGAAGAAATTCATTGTCGTGGAATAGAGGTATGCCTTGGTCATTTGGATCCATATGGTACTTCATTCGTTACCTTGTTAGTTTATTTATATATTAATATTTTGTGTCTTTCATAGCATCAAACCTGCTGTTCGTGGAGTCTCCAGCTGGAGTGGGTTGGTCATACTCAAATACAACTTCAGATTATACCTGCGGAGATGCGTCCACCGGTAAACACAATGCCTTTTATTAACTTTCATGTCTTGTCATGTTCTGCGTCTTACTTTTTTTTTTTAATGGAATTATGTCAAATATTTTTTATTGGGCTTGAAGTTAATTCTATGATTTTTTGGTAGCCAACGATATGTATTTGTTCATGTTGAAATGGTACGAGAAGTTTCCGACGTTCAGATCAAGGGAGCTGTTTCTTACTGGAGAAAGCTATGCAGGTTCAACACAATCCATCTTTATTTATTTATTTATTTTTATACGGTCTCTTATCGCTCCATTTCTTTTGACATAAATATCATTTTTCAGAAAAGTTCCTAAATCATATTTTATTCTACTTTATTTTGCATATAACAATGTTGGGTCACACAAAATTTGCTTTTCGTTTTTATTTTTTGGTCAATTGATAACATGCGATGACACGTTTTGTGAGAGTTTCACTTGTGTAACTTTTAACGTGAATCAACAAGAATTATAATATTTTATGCTTTTATTGGAAGCGTCAATCTATTATTATATATATATATAATTTGCTCCATTTCTTTTTATATAAATATCACCTTCCTAAAAATTTTTAAATTTTTTATTCTACTTAATTTTGTAACAATCACACAATATTTGCTTTCTCCTTTTTGCTTTTTGATTTTTTTTTCCTTTAATTGTTGGTAACATGAGACGACACAATTTGTGAGAGATTTATTATTGTAACCTTTAACGTAAAGCAGCACGAAACTTATGCTATCAATTGAAGCCTCAATCTTTTTTTTTTCTTTTTTAATGGTCTTATTGCTCGATTTCCTTTAATATAAATATTACCTTTCTAAAAGCTTTTAAATCTTTTTTTTATTCTGCTTTATTTTGCATATAACAATATTAGATCACACAAAAATTGTTTTTCCCTTTCAGTTTTTTTAATTGTTGGTAACGTGAGATAATACAATTTGTTAGAGTTTACTATTGTAATATTTATCGTAAATAAGCAAGAATTATAATATTTTAAGTGAGTATCTTATATTCTCACTTAAAGCCTTAATCTATTCTATCACGATAAATGTGAATCTCCAGATAAATGAGTCCCATGAACACTGTTTCAAAAATATTGAATAATGATAATAAAGACACATATATCTAATTATTTGTATTAATTATAATATTTTAATTTTATTTCAGGTGCAACCATAATAATATAAAATTTATTTAAGATACAATTAAGTCATTTTCTTCAATTTTGATATTAATACACATTTTTTCTTCCCTTCATATTCATTCTACTCAATTCAAATATACTTGACTATTAAATTAAAATTTTTATAAAATTGAAAGCATATTTAGTGAATTTGAAATTTTATTTCTTAAAATATATAAAATTTGATTATTTACTAATTTCTTAATATTTTTATATTTTAAATAAATCTGGTTTCTGTTTAATTATAAATTTCTTTATTAATTAATTAAAGTAAAATATAAAATAAAGAATAACTCATTTTTCCAAATAACCATGCTTAAATCGAGGTATTTTTTTTTATTTTATTTTACAATTTGCCTAACTACGGTTATAGGAAACTATGGTTAGATAACGATTTTTTTTTTCTACTTAGGCCTGAGCACGGTTTTATAAAATAATGTGCTTAAGCATAGGTAAATTTTTTTATTTTAAAATGAGTCTAACCATAATTTTTCAATCAACTATGATTAGGGAACGAATTTTTTATTTTTATTTTCCTAATCATGGTTAATGTAATCGTGCTTAGGCCCATCTTTAATAATGATTTCTTCAAATTGTGATTAGTTTACATGATTCTAACCACAGTTGGAACAAATGTGATTATATTTGGATTTAGCCATGGTTTTTACTACCGTAGTTAAATTTCTGCAGTGAGGTTTTCCTTTTCCTGATTAATGAATATATATATATATATATATTGTTATTATATAAGCTTTGATTAGACTTAAATATAATTTAAATATATCTTTTTCAATTAAAATATAAAAAAATGTATATTTTCTTTATAATAACAGATCAAATGTTTATTTAATTGAAAACCATGTATTCTATCGGTAAATTTATATACTTATTATATTTTAAACAAAAAATTTCATAACAAAAACATAAATAATCGCATATAAATTTTCTTTCCTTAAACTACATATTCTTAGAGTAGAGTATTGGGGGAGGGGAGGGGAGGGTTACAGAAGCATTGTGCCTCGCGTTCACAAGAAGTTGCAGCTGTGAGATCTGCAACTCTCCGACTATTATTTTATAAAATTAGAATAAAAAGTCCTTATTGCTCTCATGATATGCATATTTTATATTATATTTATAATGCTATCATTGTACAGGACATTACATACCGCAGTTGGCTGATGTACTATTGGACCATAACGCTCGTTCAACTGGCTTCAATTTTAATATCAAAGGAGTTGCTGTAAGATCCCATATATATATTTAACAACATTTGTTTTGTCATAAGTTTCTTCTTTGTTGTACATATGGACACGCCTCTGTTACTTACACTGATGTTTGCGAATTCATCTTCCTTTTGCAATGGCTTCGTTTGCCTAGATCGGAAACCCACTTCTGAAACTTGACCTGGATGTTCCAGCAACGTACGAGTTCTTCTGGTCACACGGTATGATTTCTGATGAAATTGGCCTTGCCGTCCTGAACGACTGCGATTTCGAGGATTACGTGTTTCCCGGTCCTCATAATGTATCTCGTGCATGCACTCTTGCCATGGCTGAAGCAAATCGCATGGTTGGTAACTATATAAACGATTACGATGTGCTTCTGGATGTCTGTTATCCGTCCATAGTTGAGCAAGAACTCAGACTGAAAAAGATGGTACTTCACCTGTCTCTTCCTTTTCTGTGCTTCTGATATCTGACTCTGTCTAATGCTTTAAATCAGTTCATTCTACTAATTGACCTGCAAATATATCAACGCAGGCTACTAAGATAAGTTTAGGCGTTGATGTTTGTATGAGTTACGAAAGAAGCTTTTATTTCAACCTCCCCGAGGTTCAGAAGGCTCTCCATGCAAACCGTACCAGTCTGCCTTATGGCTGGTCCATGTGTAGTGGGTAAGTAATACGTACGTAAAAATCCCTATGAAATTCCAATTTTTGTTACTCATCTTCGCATTCTTTTCGTTGCGCAGATTTTTAAACTACAGCTTGTCTGACGGTGACATCAACATCCTTCCAATTCTCCGAAAGATAGTTCAGAATCACATCCCAGTTTGGGTTTTCAGGTAATAAATCACTTCAAAGCATGCAGTTACATATGCACGTGTACTCTTACTCTTAATAATTACTTGACGTGAACATATGATCACAGTGGAGACCAAGATTCTGTGGTGCCATTGCTGGGTTCGAGGACACTGGTGCGAGAACTAGCTCATGACATGAAGTTGGAGATTACAGTACCATATAGAGCTTGGTTCCACAAAGGCCAGGTATACTTAATTAATAAGTTGGTTTAAGCAAATATATTTAAATTTGTGCGTGGAAGTGAGGGCATGTATGTGTGTGTATAGGTGGGAGGATGGGTAACAGAGTATGGAAATTTGCTGACATTTGCGACAGTGAGAGGGGCTGCTCATATGGTGCCTTACGCACAGCCAGCGAGAGCACTGCGTCTGTTCTCTTCGTTCGTGCAGGGACGAAGGTTGCCTAATACTACACATCCTTCCATTGATGACTGATCGGAAAGTGGGCTATAATTTGCTGTGTAGCATATGCTATTCTCTGTTGTCTTGTTTGAATCTTGAAGATATATATGAAGAATTGGTTCGTTGTATGCTATTGGAAGGAAAGTAAAGAAAAAGTTGAAGTATTAATCCCATTCTCGCAATAATCTACTTTTATGCAAATTTCATTTTCTTTTTTCAGATCCTCGTAATTATATAATTAATATATAAATTATAAAATACTTCCATGAATTTTGAATTAAAATAAAAATATTAATTGAATACCAATTAAATTCACCACCTAAGAAATTAAAATTAATTAAACTAAAGCCAATTAATTTCCGATCGTATGATATCAAATACATATATATGGGGATATTGCCCAATATGACAATTATAACGGAAGAATGCGAAAGGGCTTAGAGACTAGATAGAGTATGTAAACGAAATGACACTCGACCAATGAATTTCAAAGAGAATTATAATTATTTAGTTGATTTTTTTCTTTCAATTATATACTATTCCCATAATCTATAAAAAATTTATAATGGTCCACGATCTATTTATCGCAGCAATATATCCTTACTCTCTAACCTAGCAGTTAGAATTAGCTGACGAGAAATTAAAATACCCTACTCATTTGTTAAATATCCATTTTACCCTCTACTTCATCCTCACTTACTCCCATAACATTGTATTACTCATGCAAATTCAATTTCTAACCTGGGAGTTACATTATTTGCTATTTTTCTTGATATGAGCTGGTCATTCTTGGTTTTTTTTTTTTTTTTTGCATTTTGTTACTTGAGTACTACAAATGGGCTGCAATATATCGGAGAGAAATGGGCTTTTTTTTTTAATTAGTTTTCAATACTTTTGGGATCATGTAAGCCTGCACGAAATTTGGGCCTCCAAAGTTGTTGTTGGTTTTTGTAGTCATCAAACACCCTTGGATCACTTGGTGAAACCTTTGGGCTAACACACCCTGCTTCACCTCCAGGAGGAAGATGAAATAGGGTATTTTAGTCATTTTCGTCATTTTTTTTTTAATTTAACCACCAATTACATTGTACAAGATTAATAAATAAGTGGATCAATTATTGTATACGTTAGGAGGACTTGTAATTAGAGACAAAAGTTAGCGTAAATAAGTATGATTTTTTAGAAAATCATATTAAACAAAATATAAATGTATTTATATTAATATATTTTAAAGAACAGTAAGATACTAAACGATTATCCGTTTGTGTAACTTCATCGAACAGACATATAAAGACAGACAAAATTTCGAAACAACATAGAATTAGATCATATTTAGTGATGTTTCCTTCCATTGTACTTCTTGTAGTTAGGCCATAAGGCATCTGGTTCTATATTTGACAGCTTAGACTGCACGCTTTTAGTTTTTGGCTGCTTTAGGTAAAATTATGAACACTGGTTAGAATTTTAGAGTAGGTCTCGTTCTATTAAAAAAAAAAAAATTATGTTAAAAGAATGACATCTTATTTTCAGTAGAATATTAGCATTGATAATGCTCGGCAGAGCCAAACCCTTAGAGTCAATTTTTATTAAAACATACAATTTTGTTAGGATTAAAAAAATTCAAAATTTAAAAACAGCCTATTGGACTAGCTTCAATCCCTAATAAGATAATACTGGGTTAAACAGTTTTAACTCCGTGTTTAAATATGATTTTCCAATTCACCGTAAACCCTAAACAAACGATTGGTGAAATCATCCCACTTTGATAACTTTAGCTCTACGTCTGTAATAATGTTAAGCAACTTGATTCTTGTCAAATTGGAAAGGGATCAATGGTCCTCGAATTGGCTTCCTTCATTTCTATTTGCAGTCGTAATATGAGATACCCTCGTAGAAGTTTGGGGCCTAACCCCTGAAAGCTAGCATCTTTTATCGTGATGGACATGAGGTCAATTATGAAGCAATCTGAAAGCTAGTATCTTTTATTACTTCATTGTAAGGAACTTTTTTGTATAATTTAAAAAATTAATACATATAATATACCGGATGATAATATTAACCAATAAACATGTGATATAGTACTTTTTCACAGTTGGCGATTACAGGAAACGAATTGACTCATGTTTTGGGCCAACCCTTTTGCACCACTGGAATGCTTACACGTTTGCAATTTCCCTCTTGCTTCGGTAACTTGGGTTTCGTTCCCAGAACAGCACCGACAGATATTATTATGCGATTTGCTTCATAAATAAATTTTTTGTATTTGCATTCTATGAATTTAAAATTTAAAATATTAAATTTTTATTTAATAATTTAAATTTTAATAAATATTAAATAATGCTTATAAACTTTATAAAATTTAAATTATTAAATTTTTATCTAATGATTTAAAATTTATCAACTTTAATCCATTTTCATTTGCTTCGCCTTCATTTTTTTTTTCTTCTTTTCAGAGTCTTTCAATAATTATTAGCTCAGTCTTTCAGTTAAGAAATCATGTTCTTAACCAACCAGAGTATCTTATCAAGTTTTATTGACGAAATAGCCCTCTACCCTTCACTAATATTTTCATGTTGCTCTCATTCAACCAACTCCTTCCCCTCCACAACCACCACCTTGTGCAGTAATCCTTCCTCTCCTTTTCTGGAAAACTCCACCCCCATGAAACTGCAAGATTTCCATTTTCTTCCAACCCAATTGCAATTTTCGTTCTCTTCAAAGCTTTCCATTTTTTAATCCTAGAACCGGACGCTGAATATTCTATTTTGGCCAAGTAAGCTGGATTTCTCTGTTCCTATTTTAGAGTTGGACAGTAAGCGAAGCATATTTTAATTCAATAGCTTATTCGGTGTTCAAATCTCCCTGTTGAACTTCTGCGTCGATATACGGTATATATATATATATATATATATATATATTCTATTTGCCTTCTGTTTCCGTTTGCACTTTAACAATGGACATCTGGGATAGTTGGTGGGTTCTGCAAATAATGCAGATGCTGGGTTTGTTTAGTTTCTGGATCTCATTCGCCAAGTTTAGGACTCTATGCTCAAGAGCCGTTCGGTTTATGGACAGAGTCATTAAGGGTGATTCTGATGTCTGGGTCTTTCCGTCTTTCAACGGCATCGTGACAACTGGATCTTTCATATCTTTCCTTTTGGTCCTTTTCTGGGCATACTCGTTTGTATTTCCCACTTCTCACTCTGTAATTCAGGGTCCTGAGAGTCTTAACATTTCTGACTCAGCCGTTCAGAGTCGGAGTCATGAGATTCTAAAATCCAATGTATCAGTTTCTGCCTGCAATGTGTTTGAAGGAAGTTGGTTCCGAGATGAGAGTTACCCTTTGTATGATGCTTCACACTGCCCTTTCGCAGAACGTGGTTTTAACTGCCTTGCAAATGGGCGGAAAGACAGAGGTTACACAAAATGGAGGTGGAAACCCAAAAATTGTGAGATTCCAAGGTTTGATGCTTGTAGATTACTTGAGCAACTTCGTGGGAAAAGGGTGGTTTTTGTTGGGGATTCTTTGAGTAGAACGCAGTGGGAGTCTTTCATATGTTTGCTAATGACAGGAGTTGAGAATAAGAAAAGTGTGTACGAAATCAACGGCAATAAGATCACTAAACAGATTAGGTTTTTAGGTGTGAGATTTAGTTCTTATAATATTAGAATCGACTTTTACCGATCAGTTTTCTTGGTCAAGCCCGGTCCAATTCCAAGACATGCTCCCAAAAGGGTGAAGACAACATTGAGACTGGACATGATGGATGATATTAGCCATGAGTGGATTGATTCAGACGTTCTAATATTCAATTCAGGTCACTGGTGGACACGGAGTAAGCTTTTTGACATGTGAGTTGACTTTGTTATTGTCATGAATTTCTGGAATTGATTTACTGCTCTTCATTTTTGTTAACACATTTTAAACATACTAATTGTTTTGCTTTCGTTCTTAATTTTTATCCTTGGATCCAGAGAATGCATGCTTCACTGGCAGTCTTGAAATCATCAAAATGGAAGAGATTAAATCTAGCCGAAGCATATGAATATTTTTGAAGTTATTACTTGTAAAAACGTTGTTTTCTTGCATTTTTGTTTATAGCTATACCATCTCAATTTGATGACATAAATGAACATTAAAATTACCGCTGCGTTCTCTGAATTTATAACTGTACAATTTGAGTGTTTTCTTGGAAGTGTTGAGCACTAACATGATCTTCATACAGGGGGTGGTATTTTCGAGTTGGTAACTCGCTAAAGCTTGGAATGTCAATCGATTCTGCTTTCAGCACAGCTTTGCAAACCTGGGCATCTTGGGTAGAAAACACGATTAACACAAACAGAACAAAGATATTCTTCCGTACTTTTGAGTCATCTCATTGGAAGTAAGTTGTGCACATTTGTTTTTCAAGTCTCTGGTATGATTCTATTGTGAACCATATAGGATCTGTTTTAAGTTTCTTACTGCGAAGCTGCTTGTCTCTGTGATAGTGGACAGAACCGTTATACTTGCAAAGTGACTCGAAGACCTTGGACGAGAACAAATGGGAGAGAGCGAAGCCCAATATCGGATATGATAATGAGAGTTGTGAAGAAAATGAATGTTTCTGTGACAGTCATGCATGTAACACCAATGGGTGCATATAGAAGCGATGGACATGTGGGAAGTTGGAGTGACAAGCCATCTGTGCCTGACTGTAGCCATTGGTGTCTTCCTGGTGTACCTGATATGTGGAACGAAATTCTCTTCTCGTATTTGCTGTCAAAAGATGGGGCGAATTGACATCACAGCTTTTTGTGAATATTGGTAGTTGTAGAGTTGTATGTTGCTTTCTTCTTCTCCCTTGGTTGCTTTATCTAAGGCAAACAGATATTGGGGCAGAGAAGTTCGTAATGTGTATTTTTTTCTTTTGGTCTATTTGGGAAGCAATTCTTTCCATGTAAGCTTTTGAATAAGCGAGGCTATGGTGTAAATTTGCCTTTCATGGTGAAAGTTTTAAGCATTACGCTCTCTTTTAGCAAAACACACTGATTGTAGTTTTTCCATTTCGCCTTAATGAAAAAATTTGGTTTCTAATTATTAATTCCTGCTCCACCTCTTTCTTTTATATAGTACCAAGAAATGGTGAAGGACGTCAACTTTTGCTTTCTTTTTGGGCATTCAAATAATACAATAGCATTGACGGTTGATGGAAAATGTGGGTAGAATGTGCCTGCCAATGAAAGGAAGCAAGCATAGGAAGATTACCACATTTTATTTAGCTGTCAATTGCTATAAAACACGGGTACTAAGTGTCTAATGTTTGAAATTTATCATTGAGAGTAAAGAAACAAAGTCATTTTTTAGCTAGAACTGTTTGATAATTAACTTGTCACAACTCCACCCACTCTTACGCCTTGAGTTCAACGTGCTGCATCAAAAACTTGAACAACGGAGATTTCCAATAAAATTATTATAATGTGAGATTTGTGTGCTTGTACACCTACCTTCCTTGCTCGAGAATTCACAACTCTCCGCTAATTTCGTAGCACATCGATGTAGGAATTGTATACCAAGTCCTCAAAGTGAGGGGGTCTTCTAACATTCCTTACTGTCTTCATTTATTTCATAAAAAATAATGTTACTCATCAATGCCTTGGAGAGGAGGATGAACAAGTTACAAAAGCTAAGGAACTATAGAGAAAAGTGTTTTCCACTGCAAACAACCTTCTCTATGACTTGGAATGAGAGTTAAGTTACTAGAGAAATGCTAACCTTACCAAAATATTTATTTCTAAATGCTCCCTACAAATGGAACCCCAAGCCACCACACTGTGCACAGAATAGAACTGCTTCAAACATTCAATAATTTGCATAAGAGCCAAGATGGCATCACCCCAGCCAAACAACTTAAACTTCCCCTTCTTTTCTCCACCACCTTTTCACCCCTTCCAGCCACCACCCCCACCATCTCATTCATTTACTCCTCCACCTCCCCCGCCACGTCGACAGCCACCGCCACCATCTCACCCATTTTCTCCGCCTCCGCCGCCACCACACGTGAGGCCACCGCCGCATGTGCGGCCACCACCACCGCCATCTCATCCAATTGCTCCCCCTCCTCCACATGTGAACCCAGTTCCACCTTCACCCTCTCCATATCATCCTACCGTCATTGTGATTGTGTTCGTTTCGTTGGGCGGCATTCTCTTCCTTTCATTGATGGCTTTTGCTCTGTTTTGCTTTATCAAGAGGAGGAAGAAGAAGACATCTAAAGAAACCGATATTATCCACATTGATGAACATAAAAAAGTTAAGGAAGAAATTGTGTCTGGTCCTTTCGGACAGCATGCTGTGGTGCTCTCAGTGGAGGATGATATCCACATCGACGAGGAAATCAAGAAGACTGAGAAGTTGGGTCATGGACATGGTTTACATGCCAAATCATCTTCATCTGATGATCAGGTCAATTCTACTAGCAATGATGTGGGAAATACTTCTTCTGGTAATGAATATCATCATCACGAGCTTCAGCATAAGCAGTAAGCCATGATCGAAACAGTATGATTATCCCAAGCCTACGAAGAAGGATTCTATTCTATCTATAATAGTTCAATCAATAAATCCTGTGTTAACTGCGTGATGTATGTAAGTCAATCAAGTTGAATAAAAATTTCATAATTTTTTTAATCGATGTGCGTGAAGTAATTTGGCAAGTCTTTGAAGTTCTTGAGTTTAATGTTACAAAACTATTTATTTAATAAGAAAAAGACCGTAATTAGTAATAGTTTAAATAAATAAAAGTTATTTGGAATATTAAAAATAAAAATATATTAAATTTACTCATGTAAATTATAAATACACACAAATATATATATATATATATATTAAAATTAATTGATTGGACACATTAAAAGCATACTACTAATTTTAAGGTATATAATCAATTTTCTAATTCGGCAAAAGCTTTCGTCTTTCGTCCCGATTCTTATATTTTTAATAGAAAATTAATCTACTTTTCCTCTCTACAAGAAAGAAACTTTTTACCTTTGTCGCCTCATATACTACCATTATAAAAAGTTGCCGATACAACCGTCGGAACTTATATTCTATATAGTGAGCATCAAAATACATCATTTAAAAATAAAATAAAATAAAACCTAGTATGTCAATGATTAGTGATCACTAGATGGGTGCGGTGTCAACTGTCAACTGTCAACTTCCAAAATTAGAAAGGCAAAGAAATGTGCTGTCAATGAGCCTTTATTTATTTAGTTCGAATATTAAATACTAAAGTTATGGAATTAGAGTGCTCGTGTTGTCCTACCCGGGGGCAAATACAAAATACTAAATATATAGATTATTAGTGAGTAAAATATAAAACCTAGTATCACAAATTCACAATGATTAGCGATCACTGGATTCGTTTTGCGTCAACTTCAGAAATTAATTAGGCAAGGAAAATCTAGCACAGATTCCTTCCATAATGCACTGCGCTGGGCAGCCTGCCTTTTTTTTTTTAATATATATATATATATATATATATATATATTTTTTTTTTTTTTGGTAACCACTGCACTTAACAACTTAACATCGTATGATAAACAATTAATTTGGTATTTTATCAGTTTAAATATATATTGATAAAGTGTAAAACTAGTTGTTAATTCAGTTAGTAGTATCCTCTACAATTAGCATTGTATAGTTGGGGAGAGTGATAGATATAAAAAAAACAAATTGCTGACTTGTTAGGTAATATTATTATAAATTCGAACAAAAAATAATAATACTAATTACAAAGAATCAAGATTGAATAAACCACTAAAGTTACCCTCAATAAATCCAAATTTAAAGTCATGAAAATACAGAATTAATTATTTCTTTATTATATGATAATCACTTTAACCCATACAAAGAGAAAGCCAAGATACCCAGTATGCCTTGTTGTGTATAGACTTTATCATAATTTAAAAAACATGTTTGACTCAAAAAAATTAGAACCCTAACAAAAAATTTCATTCTATTTCATTTCACTCATCATTATTAGCTAATTTATTTTATTATTTCCTATACTCCTTATCCTTAACAAATTTAAAAAGTCTGAAAGATCCACTCCATGCCACCGGAGTTGATTCAAGTCATCGGAGAGTTGGGCTTCACAGAGGGTTCGCCCACTTCTCAAGCCCGACTCATCACCACCGATATCGGATCAAGCCCAGCCGATGGGCCGTATGATCCAATCTTTTGACAGGCCGAGCCAATAGACATGGCGATTTGCTTAAAACTCATCTCTATCGGGTACAGTTGATATTCATGATCATTGGGAAAACGACTCTACTTGATTGGATGAGTTCTTCAAAACATGTTTTGTTCCTATACTCAAATTTTAGAAATATATGTTTCAATCTTTAATGATTTTTTTCTCATTATTTATTCGTTAGATAAGTAAAAATAGGGCAAAATTAAGGTAAAATTTCAATAACTAATTGAGAGTGAATAAAAATTTTGTAATATTTTCTTATGCTTAGGACCCAATTACTGATGTAGGTATAGAAAGATTATGTTTAATTCTATTCTTTGTTTTATGTTTTAAGAATAATTTTACCAAATTTCATTTAAAAGAAATTTTTAAAAGTAAAAAACATTAAAATTTTGTTTGAATAATCTAGTTTAAAAATACATCTAAAAGACAAGAAAACAAAAAAAAAAACCGTTTGAAATGATTTGAAAACAAGTTTAAAAACATTAAAACAATAAACTTGTTTGATATCTTGTTTTAAGTAATTGATTGATGTAATATTATTTTTACAATAAATTAACATGTAACATTAATGAACTTATATAATAATAAATTTGACAAAAAATAAACATGATAAAGAATATAAATAAAATTCAAGTTGATATTGTTTTAAGTAAAGTCTTGATAATAACACTTATTAAAATAGTTGAAGCCTATTTTTAATGAGTATAATTATTATAATGTAACCACGTCTATTTTGTAATATAATCACGTTGTCTTTATCATTTTTGTTACATATTTATTATATAGTCTTGACAAGTTGTTCACGTTATATTTTATATTTTTTAAACCTGTGTTTCTAGTCAAACCTTTCACTTCTGAATTGGTGTTTCTAGGTAAACCCTCTACTTTTTCTGATTCATATTCTCTCATTCTTTATATAACACATCACATCGACTCCATTTATGTATATAATTATGAATATCCCAACATGTTACAATTATAAGACTTTGTTCCAATGTCATGTATGATGACATTAATTTTAAAATTTGAAATCAAACCTTTAATACTCTAAAAGAATGCTCAATTGACATTCTTAAAGAGGAATATCTCAAATTGAAAAGTTCTTTAGGACTTTTAGGTTGATTTGGAAATAAGTTTTGAAACATGAAAACATAAAATTTGTTTGATTCACTTGCTTTATGTAATTAATATGACCTTTATTTTATTTTAATTACCCACATTAAAATACATGCACATTAAATGGAGAAAACAGAAACAAAAATGATGAAAATGAAGATATAGATATTTATAAATGACGAATTTGACTTAGAATGAGAGCCTAAGGCTTACTTACCTAGTGATTGAGATCAAAGTCTATATAATTCAACCAAAAGGCATGTTAGTTAGTTGACTACTTTTACTTTTGCAAAAAGAATAAGAAAGTTGAAATTAAACAAATTTTCATAAATAAAACGTAACTGAAATTTGATTTGTGTTTTAATTTATGAAATCAGTCTGATCTCATTCTCTTGCCATCTTTATTTTCTCTCCTATTAATTTTCTGGATTTTTGGAATTTGGATTTATTTCAAATCTAGAAGTGGAACATAATTATTAAGGGAAAAGTATATTTAGGATTTTGATTTCCTATTTTTAGAGATTTTTGAAATTGGAATTTTCTTATTTTAAATTTGAAAAAGAAAAGGAATTATTGATAAAATGGATTTTTAGGATATTGGAACTTATATTTTTTATTTTGAAATTTGAACTTTCTTGTTTAATTTTAAAAGAGTAAAATTGTTATGGAAATATATTTTAGGATTTTAGGATTTATGTTTTTTGAATTTTTGGATTTGGTAATTTTTATTTTTAATTTTGAAATAAGAATGAAATTATAAGGGAAATGCATTTTTTAGATTTTAGGTTATTAATTTATATTTTCATAATTTAATTGAAAAGAAATTTCATTTTAGTTTTTAAAAACTTGATTGAAAGCAAGTCGTCAAAACCTATATTTATTTTAGGTTCGATGGATTGAGATTGAACAAAATCTGAGGAAGCATAAGGTCTCACTCAATCTCATTGATTGACCCTCTAATTGTGAAAATTTCTAAATAAAAGTATCAAAGATAATTTTTTTATGATTTATTAATTTATTTTTAAATTATAAAAGATCATATGTTAACTTTCAAGGCCTAAGGAGATTAAAAATCTAATATTGACTTTATCAATTGATTCTCAAGTACTTGAAGAGATTAACATTCTTACATGATAGCTTTAAGTGTAAAGTATTAAGTATTCATTGATAATTGTGTGTATTAGTGTTCAATTACATGTCACTTATTCATGTATTACAATTACAAATAAAATATGGAACAACTATAACCACTTCTTCATTTCTCTTTCGGTTTTTTCTTAATTCATGGCTCATGAATCTAGTGCCGAAATAACCACAAAACCAAAGAAGATAAACATTTAAGCATGAGCATGAATGCATTAAAATTTATAACAATTGTATCCTTATTTGAACTCAAGAACCAAAACTTTATGCTTAGAGCTCACAATAATATGCCTTTCACAGAGTTTAAAGACCAAATCAAATTTTGGTCCCAAGCATCTAATCCCAGTATCTATATGAAGTTGATACCAACCCTTTAAGCAACAACACAACCAAATTGCTTAAATAGAGATAAACTGTTCATCTGACTCACCCAAATATGTTGTTCATTTCCTTTGTACTTTACCATATTTAACTTAGGTTTAAATGTTAAAAACTCATGCCAATCTTATACCTAGACCCATTGAATTAAATAGCCAAAATGCCCACGAAGAGAGTATCATTTCTAATAATGCTTTAGACAAAGTTTGCAATTACTGAAATTAAAATTGAAAGCCCAATTTATACTCTAAACTATTATACGCAATCCAAAAGTTACTCCTAGTCTAGAGTACAAATTCATCTTTATTCACAACTCATTTCTTTTTTCTTTTTCTTTTTCTCTTAGACTGAAAACTTAGCCTACACAAAACTAATTTATTCTAATATTGATAATGCTTATGCAGCAAATGAACAAAGCTTGACTGAAAATTGGTGAAATTTTATGCAGAAAATACATGACATTCATGATAGCAAGGGAGACGAAATCATGCAGCAACATGCTTCGAGACTTGTGACAGAAAAATTAAAGGAACTTTGCAGCAACATACCCAAGGCTATCAGAAAATTCAAGAGGAACTATGCGGCAATATGAAGAAGCGTATGATAGAAGATGAAGGAGGATTTGTGCAACAATTTTAGCAACATCCATGACAAAAAACGAAAAAACATGTGCAACAACTTTAAGCATATTTGACAACAAAACAGTAAGAAAACGTGAGCATGTTTAACAAACATCCGTGATAGAAAAATTGAGGAATATGCAACAAAACTTAACATGTTTTGGACATCCAAATAGAGGGAAAATGAGCATCAAGTTTAGCATCAATTTATGGCAGGAACAGAGGTAGAATGCAACAAAATACTTGACAACAAAACAAAGGTAAAAAGCAGCAGAATTAGCATTGGTTTATGGTAAAAATCAAAGGTAAAAATGCAGTAAAATCAACATTGGTTTATGTAAAAAATCAAAGGTAAAAATGCAACAGAATCAGCTTTAGTTTATGGCAGAAACAAAGGGAGAATGTAGCGAAAGAAGATTACCTTTTTCCCTCATATGCCTTCTTGCATTTTCAGACCTTCGTTCCTTCTCCTTCTTCCTTTTTCAGCTCTCTCTCTTTCTCTTGTTTTTGCTTCCTCTCTCCTTGCATTTTTCCTGCTCTTCTGTTCAGCCTCTTTTAGGTTCCTATTTTTCGTTTTCATATGCTTCGTCCTCTCTTCTCATGTTTTCTCTAATCTTCTATAGTGTTCATTCTTGCTCTAATTTCCCCGATGCTCTCTTTTTTTCTTTGTTTTTCAGACCTCTTTTCTTCTCCCTTTCTTCGTTCTTTTCAGCTCTTTCTATCTCTGCTTTCTTGGTTTAACTCTCTTAATTGGACACATCCCCTCGTATCTTTTCTCTTCTGTTTTTGCTCCCTTGTATTCCTCTATCTCTCTTTGTGTGTCGTATGTTAGCCTCATATATTAATGTCAACTAGGGCAACTCTTCATTAATATTGTCAGCAACTCCATTTTGATAGGTTGAATATCTTGCCATTGTGGGCTTTCATTCTAAATCCACATGGTTGCATGCATTTTTTCTTACTTACTCACTATTTCAACCGTAACCATTGATGAAGTGGTTATCTCATGTTCTCCTATAAATTTGAGTCCCTAAGTTTGGTTTCTCTAACACTTTCAGCGCACACACCATCATCAAATAGTGAGAAACAAAAGGTTTGAAGCATCCATTTTTGGTTTTGATAATTTTGACGTTTATGAAATTTCTGATCAATAGCAATGACTGGAGGATTGCTCTATGAATAATTGATTAGAGATGATTGAGGTCATATGTTTGAGGTATGGTTTTTATCATATTATTTTGGACCAATTTTTTAGTCTGTTTTACATATAAGTTCTTACATTTGGTATCATAACTTTTTGGAATCATTTGTTTACATTTATGTAATTTTTTTGTTTTTGCCTTCTTTACTTCAAAAATGAAATTTTCATGAAAATTTAATCAATTTTAGCTTTTGGAATGCTAAAAACGGAGCTTTAGAACGTAAAATATGACTACTCTTGAACTAGGTTTGTTCTAAGTCAGGTCAAGTCATGGTGACTTGGCTAAAGGTTGAAGGGAACCCTAACAACATGTTGTTTTCCTTATTTTCATATTCTATATTTGACATGTCGTTTTGCCATCCATTTGCTTTATTAGAATAATAAATATTTGGTTGCCTTGCTGAAATTCAAAAATTAAAACTGATTAAATTTTCATGAAGATTTCATCCTATAGGAATATTATCACATTGATATGATTAATTATGATGGGATAGTGAGTTTTTCTTTTTCTTGATTTGCCCATAGGAATTAAAGAAAATGTGTGCTATTTTCTAGTCTTAGATATGATTAATTATGGTGGGATAATGAGTTTTTCTTTTTCTTGATTTGCCCATAGGAATTAAGGAAAATGTGTGTTATTTTCTAGTCTTATCATAATTGATGCCTGACCCTAATTGAATAAAACTTAGCCCACAGGCAGTTTTATTTCTACTAGACTCATGATACTTTACATGTTTTACATTGGTAAAACATGTTGTATGGATTTTTTAAAGTTGTCTCAAATATTAATATATGCATGTAATGTTTATGCAACTTTTCAACCATTAAACATTTCTGATTTTTAAGTTCTTGAACTTAATGAGGATAATTATAAGATTTGGAAGGAAAAAATTCTTCTCTAATTAGGGTGGATGGATGCTGACTATGTTAAAAGAAAACATGAACTTCTGACACCTATGGATACTAGTAGTGTATCTACAATAAATCTTTTTAAACACTATGAGCGATCCAATTGCCTCAGTATGATGCACATCAAATCCAAGATATCTGCTAGTATATAAGGATCAATATGAGAGCATAAAAACTTTTATAACTTGTTGAAAGCCATTGATGAACAATTTGAATATTCTGAAAAGCCTTTAAGAAGTACTCTAATGTCAAAATTATCCACCATGAAGCTCACTAGCTTAAGGGGTGTGCGAGAGCACATCATGTTAATGTGAGATATTATTGCTTAATTAAGGACACTTGAGGTTAAGATTCTTAATTCTTTCCTAGTGTACTTTATTATGAATTCCTTACTACCTCAATATGGGCCCTTCAAGATCTCCTACAACACAGATAAACAAAAATGGTCAATTAATGAAGTATTGATCATGTGTGTTGAAGAGGAAGAAAGGCTCTTAACGGAAATGAGAGAAAGTGCACATATGACAACTCAAAGAAAAAATAAGAAATAAGCTAAGGGAAACTGGAAGGGTAAAGCACCCATCCAAAATGACATTAGAAAAGAGTCTAAGTATTTTTATGTAAAAAGCAAGGACACATGGAAAAAAGATTGTAACAAATTTAAGGCTTGGCTTGAAAAGAAATGTAACTCAATCTCACTATTTTGTTATGAATCTAATATGGTAGATGTTAGTAGTAACACATGGTGGATTGATTCTAATTCAACAATCCATATTTTAAAAACCTTATAGGGCTTTCTAAATCAAAGAAAGCTGATGGGAAGTGAGCGATACATTTATTTAGGAAACAAGATGGGCTCACTGGTCAAGGCCATGTGAACTTGCAAATTAATCTTAAATTCTAGCTTTGTTTTGATTTTGGATAAGACCTTTTATGTACCAAGTTTCCCTAAAAACTTAATTTCTATTTCAAAACTTATACCGTTGGTGTATTCTTTTAAATTCTCAAATAATATGTTGAAGTTATTTTACAAATCTAATCTTGTTGGAAATGGTACAATTAGTGATGGTATTTTCTAAATTCAATTACGAGACAGTTCATTATATGAAACAATGCATGCTTCCAGTAGCATAAGTATAAAGAGATGTGTTACTAATGAAAATTCCTCTATGTTATGGCACCGTAGACTTGGTCATATCTCAATAAATATGGTAAAAAGGTTATTAAAGGAAGGAGTATTGAATACTCTTGACTTTACTAACTTTGATATTTGTATAGACTACATTAAAGATAAGCAAACTAATAAGACTAAGAAAGGTGCTAAGAGGAGTTCTACCTTGTTAGAAATCATACATAAGGATATATGTAGTCTAGATATAGACTCATGTAGTCAGAAATACTTTATCACCTTCATGGATAATTACTCATAGTACATGTATCTCTATCTACATAATAATAAAAATAGGTATTAGATACTTTCAAGGCTTTTAAAGTAGAAGTGGAGAAACAATGTGGTAAACAAATTAAGATAGTAAGATTAGATAAAGGTGGTAAGTACTATGGTAGATACATTGAAAATGGATAAGCACCTAGTTCATTTGCAAAGTTTCTTAAAAAATATGGGATTGTTACCTAATACACTTTGTCTGATTCTTCAGACTAAAAAGGTGTTTCTAATAAAAGGAATTGAACATTAATGGACATACTGTGGAGCATACTTAGCAACTCCAAACTTCCTAAATTCTTATATATTGAAGCCCTTATGACGAATGTATATATACTTAACCGAGATCTAACTAAGGTTGTTAAAAAGACACCATTTGAGTTCATGAAAGGTTAGAAATTAAGTTTGAGACGTATACGCATATAGGGATGTCCGTTTAAGGTGCGTATTTACAATCCATAGAGAAAAAGCTACATCCAAGGACTATTAGTGGTTGCTTTATTAGGTATGGAATAAAGCTTAAAGGATACAAGTTTTATTATCCATCACATAGCATTAGGATTGTGGAGTCAAAAAATGCTAATTTCCTTGAGAATAATTTGATCAGTGAGAGTGGTCAAACTCAAAACTTAGATTTTGAAAATAATCATTTGGGAACTCAAGCTCCCATATTAGGTGACAGATTGATTATAATTCATACCCCTCAATTACAAATAGGTGTTGAAAAACTAATAATCAAGGAATCATAACGGTTGACTATGACCAAGTTGATCTGGTTGTACAATAGACACTAGAATCTATTATCCAACCAGTTGAGGAACATGCTACCCAAGAGAATGCTAACTCAACATTAAGAAAATCTAATAGGATTAAGAGGTCTACAATTCCTAGTCATTATGTTGTATACCTACAAAAATCAGACTATAATATAAGAGCTAAAAATGATCCTAAAATGTTTTCACAAAGTATTAATTGTAATGAATCTGAATTGCGGCTTAATGCTATAAAGAATGAGATGGATTCAATGGCGTCTAACAGAGTCTGGGATCTTGTTAAGTTGACTAATGGTTTAAAGGCTATTAATTGAAAATTGGTTTTTAAAACAAAAAAGACCCATTAAGCAACATCGAGAGATACAAGGCAAGACTCATGGCTAAAGGATTTAATCAGAAGGAAGGAATTGAGTACAGGGAAACATTTTCTCCTGCATCAAAAAAGGATTCCCTCTATATTATATTAACATTAGTTGCCCATTTTGATTTGGAATTACGTTAAATTGATGTGAAAACGACATTCTAAAAGAAGAGGTATATATTCACTTAAATCTATACATGCAAGTGCACGTGATTGTGATAAGTAATATAAAATGAGTAGGATATTGTTCCTACAAGGGCCTAGCTTTAATTCTGAACATATACTACTATTAAGCTTTTAACTCAGGAAATTGGATTGAATTATTAAGTGAATTACTATACAATAATGCCAAATTCAGTAAACATGTCAAATAAATGAACCTAGGACTCTGAGTTTACCACAATGTGCAGTTATTTTGTATTGACATATACTTCTTTATTGAGTTATGAAATAGTTTACTAAGCTAAGGATTTAATTGCTTATGTAATTATGTCGAATCTACATAAACATATTTGCTTCCCCTAATGAAAATTAGCTGAGAAGACAATTGATATTATAGGGCTACCCTAATCTTGGCTATCTAAGACAATCAAGTACCGTTGTCTTGACTGTGAATTGCTATACTTACTCCTATTTAAGTATGCAAATAGAGATTATCATCATTCAATTCTTAATTTAGGATTTCTCTTTTGAGTTTGCCTAAATCCTAGTTCAATTCTAAGGTGATCAAGCTCAGAAAAGCATTAATGACAGAATAAAAATAAGTAAATTGAATTCAAAACATCAATAAAAAGACATTGTCATACAAAAATAACCTTACAAAGGGTTCAGTCAAAATCCTAGATAAAACCTACGAGCCACTCATAGGCATTGTTGCAGAATCAAATATGAAAAAGAAAAGTATAAAGAATACAACAAGAAGAAGAAGAGGTAAGAGTTCAAAAGAGGAACAACTCTATAAAGAGCCCCCTCACTTTACAGCAAACCCTATCCCCAGTAACTCTCAAATCAGATCTTTTCTCTTGCGTTATCCAGCTTTGTGCCTCTGCTGCTTACCCTCATGGCCTATATATAAGCTTCAGAACCCTAAAAGTTGAGTATGGGTTGAGTATCGAGCCCTCAATCATCAAGGTAAATTAGGGTTTCTAACGGCATGCCTAGACAAGGCCGATCAGGTGCTTAGGTGCCATGTTTCAAGTTTTGGCACCCAAGCGCTAATTTTCCCAGTCTTTTCCTATCTTCCTTTAGCAATTGGCACCTGAATGTTGGTATTGTGGTTCCTGGGCACTAATTCTCTATTTTTGGTCCTAGGCGGTGATTTTTTGCCGCATGGGTGCTACTATTGTGGAAATAGTGGCGTATGGGCGGTGAAATTCTAGCACCTTAGCGTTAAACCTTAGACTGTGAAATTCTAATGTGCAAGTTTGGCGCCCAAGTGTAGGGTTTTTGGCGACTAGGCACTAAATCTCTGGAATTGGTGCTCGAATGCTGGATTTTTAGTGCCCAAGCACTGGGATCTTCATGTTTTTTTTTACTTTTCCTCACTTCTTTACTTGTACTTTTCTGGCTCCAATTCCTGAAAATTCATCACAAAACATGCTTAAATCCTTGCTTATTAATGGTTCAAGGTAAACTTTTAAGTTATAAATGAAATTTTTTTGAAATCAATGAGATTTTATTTATAATCTAAGTGTTTTTACTATTACTATTATTCTAGATAACTTTCTTTTAGGGAGTTATTAGTATATATGAAATAGCCTGAAGGATTCTCTTTTAATGTTGAAGAACATTTAGTTTGCAAGCTTAAGAAATCTATATATAAATTGAAACAAGCCTCCTGCCAATGGTACCTTAAATTTCATGAAATTATCTCCTTATTTGGATTTATGGAGAATGCCATGGATTAATGCATATACCAGAGGGTCATTGGTAGCAAAACATGTTTCCTTGTGTTGTAAGTGGATGACATATTACTTGCAACTAATGATAAAGAGATTTTATATGAGGTGAAACAATTTCTCTTTAAGAACTTCGATATAAAGCATATGGATGAGGCATCTCTTGTCATTAACATTAAGATTTATAGAGACAAAACTCAATGTATTTTAAGTTTATGGCAAGAAACCTATATTAATTAAGTATTAGAAAGATTTCATATAAAAGGCTATTCACTAAGTGTAGCACTTATTGTAAATAGTGATAGGTTCAATTTAAGTTAATAAGTAACATTCCATATGCTTTAACTATTGGAAGCCTTATGTATGCTCAAGTTTATACAAGACCTAACATTGCATTTGCGGTTGGAATATCAGACAAATTTCAAAACAATCCAAGGATAGATCATTGGAGAGTAACGAAGAAGGTTATGAGGTATCTCAAAGGTGTCAAAGATTACATGCTAGCTTACAAGTGAAATGAGAACCTTAAGGTAGTTGGCTACTCTGATTCAAATTTTTTCAGTTGCATAGACTCACAAAAATCTACATCCAAGTATATCTTTATGCTTACCTATAGAGTCGTATCTTGGAGAAGTGCAAAGTAGACTATGATTGCTACTTCTACCATAGAGGTTGAGTTCATGTCTTGTTTCAAGGCAACTTCACATGGTGTATAGTTTAAAAGCTTTATTTTTTATCTTAGAATTTTAGATTCTATCTTAAAGCCATTAAGAATATATTACGACAACTCTACTACAGTTTTTCTAGCTAAGAACAATAAAAGTGGAAGTTAAAGCAAACACATCGACATTAAGTACTTAGCCATTTAGGAACGGGTCAAGGAAAATAAAATTTCATTTAATTCATAAGAGCAGAATTGATGATTGATGATTCCTTAACAAAAGACATGCAACTTATTAAGTTTAAGGATCATGTTGCTAGAATGAGACTTAGTTCCACATTAAGTATTTTATGTATGCTATCATTACTTGTAATAAAGCTCTTATTCATTTGAGTTGTTTTTCTCAATTTGCGTGCACATTTATTTCTAAAGAATAAACACTAATAAGAGGACCCAGAATAAGCATAAGGCTTATTCATTAAGTTATGGTAAGAAGAGAAAAGCGATAGACATTGTGATACACAAAAGGTAATGCTCACTTATAGAGAACTTGCTGCTATGATTTATGCATTCCACCTTTCTCTTTGGAATATGTATGAACAAGGATATTGAAATCATTAAGTATCATGGACCAATGAGAGATATTGGTCTCCTATACTATTGTCAACTTTGGCAACTCTTCATTAATATTGTTGGCAACTACTCCACAAATGTGGTTTGTTTTGATAGGTTGAATATCCTACCATTGTGGACTTTAAATTTAAATCCATATGGTTGCATACATTTTTTCTTACCTACTCATTATTTCAACTATAACCATTGATGGAATGTTTACCTCAAGCTCTCCTATAATTTTTGGGTCTCTAAGTTTGGTTTCTCTGCTACCTTTAGCTCATACACATCATCAAAGAGTGAGAAATAAAAGCTTAGAAGCATCCATTTTAGGTTTTGACAGTTCTGACGTTTACAGAATTTCTGATCAATGACAGTGGCTGGAGGTATGGTTTTTATCACATTATTTCCTTGTTTTGGGCAAACTTGTTAGTCTATATTACGTATAAGTTCTTACATTGTCCTCCTTAAAAGTCCCTCTGTTCCATTTGTCATTTCAACTTCCCATGGGTGTTAAAGTTCTGCAACTTCATTGCTATTGTAATTTCCTTTCTTTCTTATTGTTTATGGCCGAAGAAGTAGATTATTTTGTCCTTAATCTTTGCTTGTATTTCTTTTTCTTGAGTTTAATGCAACAACAATAGTTACTCGTGTAGCTTTCCTAAATGGTGTAATCTATAGAACATGGAAAAGCTATGCACTGAGCCTGCAATGTCCAGAATTTTGCATCATTTATTTATTTTGTTTGTTTTTTTAAACTTTTTTTTTTATTTTTCATGTTTGGCCTGACATTAACTCTGTTTTCTTCTCTTTATTTTTAAGGAATTATTCTTGTTTTCATTTGCTTTGTTTGTTTGTCTTTTTTTTTTTTAATTAAAAAATTATTATGTTTTATTTTTCAAGCTTTGAAACTTCTTTAAAAAATTCATTTGTAATTTTTAATTTTGATATTTTTGCATTTTGGAAGATTTTTTAATTTTTGTTAGTACTTTTTATTTTATTATTTTGAAATTTTAGGGATAATTGTTTACACTAGAAGCTTTTAATTAGAGAAAAAAAGTCACATTACACGTTTGTATATATTTACACATTCTCTATGTTTTTTATTGTTTCAGGAAATGAAGTTAAAAAAAAAAGGAAAGGTTGTTTCATATTTCTAGTTTTTAAAACACTTGCTTTATTTTTTGTTTTCCAATACAATAATGGAAAATAGTGTTTTCAAACAAGCGTTTTTTTTTCTATTTTTAAGAATTGAAAATTGTTTTCAAAATAAGAAATCAATCAGCCCTTACATTTCCTTTCTTTATTTGGGTTGTAAAGAGTTAGTGGTTAATTAGCTTCTAAGCTACTAATACATGGAAATAAATACATATTTGGTCCCTTAATTTTTATGGTTAGATCAATTTGATCTTTAAAAAATAGAAAGTATTATATTGGTCTCTCAAAGATTTAATCATGATTAAAATTGGTCCCTTCATTATTAAGTAATTAAAAATTATCTAAGGTGAACTGTTATGTTGTAATATCCCAAAATAACCTTAGTTATAGGTATGATCTAAGTAAAGGTAAAATGTAAATATTAGAAAATTGGTCACTGGGATAGAAAAGTTTTCTAATTAAATCTTAAAATAAATTTATGAAATAGATAGTGACCCTAGTAAAATAGAAGAAGATTAGGAATACATATTTTTATATGTTTCAAGTGAAAAGTTTAACAAGAATTAGAGGGACTGAAATGAAAGAATAAATTTTTATAAGATAGGAATTATAATATTTTATTTTTAAAAACTTGTCATAGTCATTTTAGCAATCATAGACTTTTTGAAATTTTAAGAGAAACCCAATGTAAGTGTATAACATAGTATGAGAAAAAGGTGGAGAAAAAGATAAAATAAAATGCCACCTCATGCATTCTTTTTTTCTTTTTTTCTTTTTCTACTAACATACATGCCACTTTTTAGCAAGTGTAAGGGGAAAGATTTTGTAAGTCACTTGTAGCCTCACATAATCAAGTCACATGAAAAAATGAGAAAAGTTAATAAAAAAGTCCAAGTGGGATTCACATGTGAAAGAGAGATGTTTAACAAGAAGAGACAAAGTATGACCACCACTTAATTGCCTCTTTATCTTGTTAAAGCATGTACCAATTCGTGATATTGACACACTCATATATTTTTCCTTACTTTAGTCAAAACTAAGAGAAAAGTGAAAAGAAAAGTCCAAGAGGGATCCATGTGCAAGAAAAAGAGAGAGTGAAGACATGTACGATAAGATAAAGTAAGGCATTTTAATAGTTAGAAGTTTTCAACTAATTAATGAGATGAAATATTTTGATAGTTGGAGGTTTTTAACTAATTAATGAAATGAAACATTTTGATTGTTGGAAGTCTTCAATTAATTAATGAACTGAAACCATTTCATAGTTGGAGGTTTTCAACCAATTAATAAAATAAAACATTTTGATAGTTGGAAGTCTTCTACTAATTAATGATTTGGTTATCTTCACTTCAAGAAGTCATTCCTTTCATTTTTTTCAAACTTATTCTAGCCAAAACAAGAAAGAGAAAGGATAGAGAAAGAAAAACTCTAGCTTTTAGTTATGAAGGATGAAACACAAAGTTGGAGGAGTTTCTAGCTATTATATGAGGTATCAACTCTCACTATCAGTTAAGGTTGAGTCTTTTTTTTAGTAGTTACTTTGAAGAACTTAAAGGTAAGTAATCATGCTCTCTTGATTTAATTTCTTAAACAACATTTTAAAGGTTTTTGACTGAAATAAAGTAAGATGAAAGGTGTGTCTTGTTATTGAATTTAAAAGTTAATAATGCATGTTTCCAAAATGGAGATTAAGGCTAAAAAATGTTTATTTTAATGGTAGTAGATATCACTTCATGTAAGGACCTAAAAAATGGCTAGTTTCTTTATATAGAAGTTTTAAACTCTTCATTTTTGGAGTCATATTATTTATGTACGAATTTGGTGTAATGTAATGATAATAAGTTCTAGTTTAATTAGAGATTTATTTTGATCCTATATGTTAGAAATTAGTGATGATAATGATATATTGATTTTGGTCAAAATTAGGCTTTTTCTTAACCAAATTCAAGTAATGGAAATTTATAGGGATTTAACTAAGAATATCAATAGGAAATTTTAAGGCCTTAGAACATACAAAAATAATTTAACTTAGAACTCCCTTAGTGAAATAATCAATATCTCAAAATAAATATAAAAAGAAATGGGAATAGAAGTTAAGAGAAACCTCGTGTATAATTAGTAAATATTTAAGTGTAGATTGATATGTATGGCATTTTTATATGTCTAGATTGGATTACATTATAAATCTTTCACTCAAGGACTTGAGTACTTTCAAGAAGGGAAAGTGAGCTTGAAGACAAGGTTGCTAGTCTTATCCATAAAACTAGTTTTCTTTTTAATGCTAACTTGTGTTATCCATTAATGCATTGATTGTAATTTACATTTGCTAGATGAATTTGTAAGGATATGTTTATACATTGTTAGAAAGGATGAATGAATAAAGGTTTTGTTTTCCCTTTCCTTAATGTGATGATAATCCATTTGTAAATGCAATAGATTATCCCACCTAAAAGTAAAAAGAGATAAAGCATTCTCCATTAAAAGTGGGAAGAGATAAAGCATTCCCTACCAAAAAAGTAGGAGGACATATAGCGTTCCTCACCTAGAACTGAGAAGAGATATAGCATCTCCCACTAAAAAGTGAGAAGAAATTGAGAGTTTACCTCATCAAGAAGTGAAAAGAGATGAGGTATATATAGCATTATTTGTATGCAATCAATAACATGTTTGTTTATAGCAATGGATTGAATTGTATGACATGTTTTAAAGTTGGGATTAATGCTTTTGAAATGTGGCTGGCTATTAAGACTTATATATCATCCCTTTTTGTTACTAATATTGATTCAATGTGCCCAAGAAGCTACCCAATCAACCGTCCAACAAAATTAGAAATTTCTGTGGGAATATATTTTTGGATTTGTTATGTTTAGGAATGTAACTAAGTGTGGATTGATATTCGAAGACTTAAGTATGTTGAGCATCATTTTGTAGCTATGGGGTTGTGGGTTTTTGAAGTATGTTGGATGTAGACTTATGTGGTCAAAGTTGCCACTGAAGGATGTAACTATGTATATGTTAATCTAGCTTGTTTATGAGTATAAACAAAAAATTCAACGAAATGACTTTAGAATAATATGAAATTTGGTATAGTATTTTTTGGCTAGTTAAACCTCTATTTTGGAAAGTTCTACACCCATTGAAGTTGTGAAAGTGGGGTTAATAAACCCAAATAGTTCATATTATAGGCACAGAGACAAAATAGGACATATTTTTTTAATTTCTAGAATTGAAGAGGCAAATGAATGATTTTTAAACTAAAATTTTTATGACATTTCAGGTATGCATCTAGGAATGTTCATGCCAAATCTCATAAAATTCTAGGCTATTGTTCAATAGATCAAGGCTAAACTGATCCATCCAAAATTAATGGGACCAAACTAAATAGTTTTAGAAATTAGTTTGGTTTAAATTGAATTTGAAGGTTTTTTGGCCCTATATTTGTATGATATAAATTAGATACAAACAAGTTTATTTCTAGAAATTTGTATAATTTTTGAAGAATTTGAACTATATCTTTGAAATCTCTTAAAATAAGGCTAATTTTGTAAAGAAAAGGAAAATTGTGGCAAAAAAATGAAATTAAGGAAAAAGTAGTCACAATCTATATGTGAATCTGCTACTTAGAAATAAAAAAGATAATAATAATAATAATAATAACTAGAAAAAAGGAAAATTTTTTTAATTAGTTGCAAAAATTTGAATGGGATAAAGATATTGTTGAATTCATGTTTTAACCAAAATTAAGCTATGAAATTATTTTGTACTCTGAGTTAGGTGTTACATATGTTATGATGCAACCCACTAGGAATTACATAATTATGAAGAAAATACATATTAAGTCCATCGCCATTCACTATTAGATCAATTTGATCCCTGAAAGATATAAAGTACTACATTAGTCCCTCAAAAATTTAATTGTGTGTCATTGAGGCATTAAGATTTAACCCAAAAATCATGCCCTAGCAACTAATAAGTAGTTCAAAAAGCCTAAGAGCTTCCACCCTCTACTTCATTATGAGTTAAAAACTTAAATACTGACCAACATGAGATTGGGGAAGAAAAAAAAAGGCCAAAACAATTAGTAGTATAGTATAAGTTTGATGAGCCTCAAGTTGAACAAGAAGCTGACTTAGGCCAAGGAGCTCCATCTAGGCCGATTACACATTCTATAGCCATCCATGGTTGTCCAATAACTCAAAATGGAATCAGATTATTTAGGATCCAAGCCCAACTTCTATATAGAGCCTAAGTTTGAGTGGGCCAATTTAATCATGTGCTATAATGAATAAATTATGAAAAAGTCAATTATGCATGTGATGTAAGTTGAAATAAGTATTGGTTAAATTCTAAGTTAGGTGAGCTATATTTCTTTGAAAGTCTAAGTTAGATAAGTTACGTGATCTACATTGGATGAAAAGTCCATGTTAGGTGCATTTCTAAGCATGTTTTTCCATATTAAGTGAGAATTAGATGAATCTTAGACTTATGCCATGAGGGTTGTTCTTGACTATAAATATAGAAGTTATCAATGAGAAATGCAATCTTGAATACTCTGAAATTGACTTAGCCTCCTATATGCGAATTTCTCATCTAAGTTCTCCTAAACTTAGTGGCGAAATTATCTTTGATTCTTATCACTCTCCCTATTCTATTCTAAAGTGTGGCAAATTAAACCTAGTATTCTTGAGTGTGGCATGCAAACTTATCATATGAGATTACTAGTTGTTCTATCTTTTCTTTTTCATTTATTTATGTTTTGGGATTGTTTAATCTGAACTTCCTTAAAGCATATCATTTTAGTGTCAAACCTCTGGTTGAGAGTGGGTAGAGAGAGAAACAGTTATTGGTCAGAGAGAGAAACACTTGAAAAGAGTGTTTAGAGTGAGATATGGCCGAAAACAACGCTACCAATGTTCCAATAGGGCTTTCTTTGGAACAAGCTCAGATTATGGGCATACAACAAAGTCAACAAGAAATGAAAAAGCAGCTGATTCGTCTAGAGTAAACAATCACAAGATTGACTGTTCAACAATCTCTACAGTGACGTAATCATCGAGCTTTCATTGATTTTGATCATGATGAGGAAATGGAAGGTGAAGCTGATGTACATAAACAAAAAAGGCAGCAGCGTGACTTGGGAAACAACATCAAATTGAAGATTCTACCATTCAAGGGTACTAGCTCACCAGAGGAATACTTAGAATGGGTGCAACGCGTAAAGAAGGTGTTCGAGTGTCAAGACTATTCTAAAGTTAAGAAATGCAAACTAGCTACCCTTAAATTTATTGATTATGCAAATATATGGTGGGAGAATTTGAAAGCATAATGAATGAGAGATGGTGAAGAGGAGATTAAGAGTTTGAGGCTTATAAAGAGACTCATGCAAAAGCGCTTTGTTCTTGACTATTACAAGCAGGAGCTCTATATCCGGTTACAAACTCTTAGACAAGGGGCAATATGTGTTGATGATTAGATTAAAGAGTTTGAAATGTTGATGATGCGATGTAAGATATAAGAGCCTTAGGAACAGTCTATTGCAAGGTTATTAGGAGGTTTGAATAAGGAGATTGTAGATGCGGTGGAATTGCAACCTTATTTAACACTTAAGGATGTAATTAAGCTTACTGTTAAGGTAGAAAGGCAACGTAGAAGAGAAGCAACTAAACTAGGAAGCTCACGATCTATTATTTTCAACAAAACAAACTTAACCTCTTTTACTCTTAAAAATGTCTTAAAGTGAAATGAACAATGACAGGAAAAGACAAGTTCTAGCAACCTTGTTAATACATTTAGAGGAAAGGACAAGGTTAATGATACAAAGAACTAAAAAAGGAGCAAAGAAATTAAGTGCTTCAAATGTCTTGGTTTTGGACATATTGCTTCAGAATGTCCAAATCGAAGAGTGATGATTGTTTGAAGAGTACAAGGGGAAATTGAAAGTGAAGATGACACAAAAACTGAACAGGACGATGACAAGCACACTATAGAATATCCAAATGAAGAGGAGTTACTTGTAGTTCGATGAATTTTAAACTCACAAGCTAAGGTAGAAGATGATTAACGTGAGAAATTATTCCATACTAGGTGTACAATTGGTGGAAAGGTTTATGGTGTCATTATTGATGGAAGTAGCTGTACTAATATTGCTTCAACAACATTAGTGGAGAAATTAAGCTTGAAGACCATAGAGCACCCTCGTCCATACAAGCTGTAATGGTTGAGTGATCAAGGAGAAATTCAAGTCACTAAATAAGTTCAGGTACCATTTTCTATTGGCAAGTCATACTAAGATGAAGTCATATGTGATGTGGTACCAATAAATGCCGGTCATTCGCTTTTAGGAAGACCTTGGCAATATGATAGTAGAGACATTCATGATAGGTTCAAAAACACCTATTCTATTACCAAGGATAGGAAGAAGATTTTCCTAGCACCTTTTCGTTCTCAACAAGTTCTACAAGATCAGCTAGCAAAAAATGAAAAGAAAAAAGAGAACTTATTTGCAACTAAAGGAGAAGTTGAGAGAGCTTTGCATTCAACTAATCTAATATTGATGCTAATAGTGAAGGAAGCTATGCTAACAGAGGTAGGTTCTATACCTCCGCTGATTATGAAGTTAGTAAAAGAATTCACTGACTTGTTTCCAGATGAGATGCCAAGGGATTATCGCCAATTAGGGGGATTGAGCATCAAATTGATCTCATTTCAGGTGCTACTTTACCCAATAGACCGACCTACCGGTGTAATTCAGATAAGGCTAAGGAGTTACAACATCAAGTAAATAAGTTATTAGAAAAAGGCTTTGTGAGAGAGTCAATGAGCCCTTGTTCTGTACTAGCTTTGTTAGTGTTAAAGAAAGATGGAACTATGAAGATATGCGTAAACAGCCGGGCCATAAACAAAATCACAGTGAAGTATTGGTATCCTATTCCTAGGCTTGATGATATACTTGACGAGCTACATGGCTCTACAATCTTTTCGAAGATTAATCTCAGGAGCGAGTATCATTAGATTCGAATGAAGGAAGGGGATGAATGAAAAAAGGCTTTCAAAACAAAGCATAGGTTGTATGAATGGATGATTATACCATTTGGTTTTTCAAATGCCCCAAGTACCTTCATGCATTTGATGAATCATGTCTTACGAAATTCTATTTGAGATTTTGTTGTGGTTTATTTTGATGACATTTTGATTTATAGCAAAGATCAAGAAGAGCATGGAGAATACCTAAGGAGGATCTTTGAAGTATTATGAAAAGAATAATTAATTGGCAATCTCAAAAAATGCTAATTATGCCAAAACCGAGTTATCTTTCTTGGGTTTGTGATTAGTTAGCATCGAGTTGAAGTTAATCCAGAGAAACTTAGAGCTATCAAGGAGTGGCCTATTCCTACAAACATTTCTGAGGTGAGAAGTTTTCACGAATTAGCATCCTTTTATAGAAGATTCATGCAGAATTTCAGTATTATTTTAGCACCTTTGACTAATTGCATTAAAGGGGGTGGTGACTTTAAGTGGAGTGCAGCGGCCTAACAAAGTTTTGAATTCATTAAAGAGAAGTTGTGTTCAGCACCAATTCTTGCACTCCTTAATTTCTTTAGAACTTTTGAGAATGAGTGTGATGCCTTAGGTATTAGAATTAGAGCAGTTCTTATGCAAAAGAAGCATCTCATTGCCTATTTCAGTGAGAAGTTGAATAGGACAACTCTAAACTATTCAACTTATGACAAAGAGTTCTATACATTGGTTAGAGCCTTACAGAATTGGGAACACTACTTGTTACCTAAGAAGTTTGTTATTCATACCAACTATTAGTCATTGAAATATTTGAAGGGCCAGACCAAGTTAAGCAAAAAACATGCTAAATGGGTGGAGTTTTTGGAAGCTTTTCCGTACGTTATCAAATATAAAAAGGAAGCAACTAATATGGTTGCAGATGTCTTGTCTCGAAGGCATGCTTTAATCTCATTAATGAATGTCAAGTTGATGGGATTTGAATTAATGAAGGGCTAATATGTAAAAAAATCCTGATTTTTCTATTATATATTTAGCATGTGAAAAAAGTGTTATTGATGATTTCCATAAGCATGAGGGATTTTTATTCAAAGGTTTTAAACTTTGTATTCTCAACTGCTCTATCAGATAATTATTGGTAAAAGAAGCTCATGGAAAAGGTTTAGCAAGACACTTTAGCGAAAAGAAGACATTAGAGATGATTAATAAACACTTTTTTTTGCCAATGATGATCAAAGATGTGTATCAAGTGGTGGGAAGATGTGCAACTTGCAAGAAAGCAAAGAGTAAAGAGGCCGCACATAGTTTGTATATGCCATTACCAGTTCCTAATCAACCATAGGTTGACTTGAGCAATGATTTTGTGTTTGGGCTACCAAGAACTCAAAGGGGCAAAGATTCTGTTATGGTGGTGGTAGATTAATTTTCGAAGACATTCATCACAAAACTAATGATGCTTCTCATATAGCCGATTTGTTCTTCTAGGAAATTGTGAGATTACATGGCATTCCAAAGAGCATTGTGTCTGATTGAGATGCCAAGTTTCTGAGTTATTTCTGGAAAATATTATGGAAAAAGCTTGGGACAAGATTACTTTTCAACACAACTTGTCATCCTCAAACTAATGGATAAATTGAGGTAGTCAATAGAACATTTTCTTCCTTACTAAAAGCTATTATTGGTAAACATATGAAGAATTGGGATGAATGCTTACCGTTTGTTAAGTTTGCATATAATAGAAGTGTTCACGGTACTACTAAATATTCTCCTTTTGAAGTGGTTTATGGGTTTAATCCTATCACCCTGCTTGATGTAGTACCACTACCCTTAAGTGATAGATTATGCATTGATGGAAAGAAAAAGATTGAAATGGTTAAATCTCTATATGAACATGTGAAAAAGCAGATTGAAAAGAAGAATACCACTTATGAAAAAGCAACAAACAAGGGAAGGAAGCAAGTTTAGTTCATGCCAGGTGATTTTGTCTGAATTTATCTTTGGAAAAAGAGGTTTCCTAACAAATGAAAGTCAAAACTAATGCCTAGGGCAGAAGGTCCATTCAAGATTCTAGAGAAAATAAATGACAATGCTTACAAGGTTGATTTACTAAGAAACTGCAATATTTCTACAACATTCAATGTGAAAGATTTGATGCCATACTTAGCTGATAATGAGGACTTGGATTTGAGGACAAATCTTTTTAAACCTGGAAAGAATGATAAGCCTCAAGTTGAACAAAAGGCTGACTTAGGCCAAAGAGCTCCATCTAGGCCGATTACACATTCTATAACCAAGAAGATTTAGGCTATAGTTGTCCAGCAACTCAAAATGGAATTAGATCATTTAGGATCCAAGCCCAACTTCTATATGGAGCCCAAGTTTGAGTGGGCCAATTTAATCATGTGCTATAATGAATAAATTATGAAAAAGTCAATTATGCATGTGACGTAAGTTGAAATAAATATTGGTTAAATTCTAAGTTATGTGAGTTATATTTCTTTAAAAGTCTAAGTTAGATAAGTTACGTGATCTATATTGGATGAAAAGTCCATGTTTGGTGTATTTCTATGCATATTTTTCTATATTAGGTGAGAATTAGATGAATCTTAGATTTATGCCATGAGGGTTATTTTTGGCTATAAATATAGTAGTTATCAATACAACCTTGAATGCTCTAAAAATTGGCTTAGCCTCCTATATGTGAATTTCTCATCTAAGTTCTCCTAAACTTAGTGGCGAAATTATCTTTGATTCTTGTCACTCTCCCTATTCTATTCTAAAGTGTGGTGAATCAAACCTAGTATTCTTAAGTGTGGCGTGCAAACTTATCATATGAGATTACTAGTTGTTCTATCTTTTCTTTTTCATTTATTTGTGTTTTGGGATTGTTCAATCAAAACTTCCTTGAAGCACATCAAGTTTGGTGAAAAGTGTAAATACAAGGATAATGTGACGTCAAGGAATAAAATGAGTTAAAAAAAATATGCTCACAATGTGAAACTAAGGATCATACGGTGGTTCAGAAATTTTGGTGAAAAATAGGGTATCGATGCCTAACAAACAACTTCGTTAGAAGAAAAGCAAAGAACAAAGTTGATAGAAATTGATGTTTCATTTTCTTTGATATGGATGGAATGTCTCTGTTGTGAATCTCTACCTTTACCTAGCTCGTAATCTGTACATCTAAAACTAGATCTTTGCAACTTAAGGATGAGCGCATCAATCTCTCATATTGTGGTCATTATAACTTTTGTATAATCTATATTTATTGAAACAAGATTATATATTTACATAATAAAAATAATATTATCTTGAAATTAGTGAATAATAATGCATTGTAAACTATAATGAGCATTAATTTACTAATTAACATTTATATGTGAGTGAATTTAAGTCAAAATCAATAAAATAAAATTTATTGGTACATAAATAAAAAAACTAAATTAATTTATTAAACATCTATGCTAAGGTAAATGCAAAAAAATAATTAGTTAATAAATATTAAATTAAAAAAATGAATAATCACTTCCATTTACAGTTTGAGGCTATTATTCTTGTCTCTTACTTTAATTAATCCTCACTTATAATTATGTTGTTTTCACAATGAATTGTGTTATAACATAATAGTCCATCTCAGATAATTTTTAACGTCTCAATAATAGTGAGACCAACTTTGATCATTGGTTAAATCTTTAAGGGACCAATTTAATATTTTCTATTTTTTAGGAATCAAATTGATCTAATGTCAAAAGGTGAGGGACCAAATATGTATTTTTCTCCATAATTATGTCATTCCCAATCAACAGGTTACAATACAACACAACTGTCTACTTCAAACAATTTTAATGCCTCAATGACGAAGGGTCCAACTTTGATTACGAGTTAAATCTTTGAGGAACTAATTTAGTACTTTCCATCTTCTAAGGACCAAATTGATCTAATGATGAAAGGTGATAGACCAAATATATATATATATATACACTTTTGATCCCTCACTTATTATAAAATTGTCATTTTGCTCCCTCATTTATTGAATTGCCCAAAATGATCATTGTCTTATTGGAAAATGTAACACTTAGTCTCCAATTTTTTTTAAAAATACCATATTTAGTCCTATAGATGTAGGACCTTAGATTTGGAATAGGGGCATGTATGTTTGGATTGGCATTGAGTTAATATGATTTTGGGTCAACTTGATTTTCAAAATTAATTTTGGTCAAGCGTGATTTTGTATAACTGTGATTTATGTTTGGAAATTTTTGTTTGAAAAATTATTTTAACTATTTATACACACTACATGAAAAGGGAGGCATTACAATGCAGGGTTTAACCATGGTTTTCAATAAACCATGATTAAAGGTGGGCTTAACCACAGTTTTCAACCATGGTTAGACCACAAGAAGGAAAAAATAAAAAACAATGGATTCTAAGCACAGTTTCATGAAAACTGTGGTTAGGCCCATTTTTAGAAAAGTAAAATTACACTTCATCATGGTTTTATGATAAATGTGGTTAGGTTGCTAATAAATTTCAAAACTTCCAAAAATTTCACCTAGGCCTAAGCATGGTTTTGCATAAAACCGTGGTTAGGCCTAGGTAAAAACAAATTGTAAGCGTGGCCTAACCACAGTCGCATGTGATCGTAATTAGGCCATAGTGGAAACGTGGCATTAGGCCACTTCCTGAAGTGACCTAGCCGTGCGCCAGAAACCGTTGCTAAGCCCATTTTTAATGGGCCTAGCAACAATTGGAGTCTAACCACAGTTAGACCCTAATTTTTTACCCTACCTACGGCCCTCCCACCTATTATACACTTACCCAATTTTTTCACTCTCCCTTTTTCCTTTCAACTACAGCCACCGCCCCTCTATCTCCCTTCACCGATGCAACCACCGATGGTCAAAAGAGGGCTTACCAGCAACACTAGAGCTTACCGATGACAACAACGACACCTATCCTTCATGGTTTGGTGTTTTAAGCTCCTCCAAGTTAGTTTTTCTTCCTCTATTTCACTCTTTTAGCTTCTATAAATTACTTGGTTAGTTTTGTTAGATTATTTTCAGATTGTGATGCTTCATTTTATTTTTTGTTCATATTATTGTTGAGTTTGCTTTACTTCTTCTTTTTTTTTTTAATAATTATTTCTTTTTTTTTAATATTCTAATATATATATATATATATATTCATTTTTAAAAGAATATTTTCATTTTTTATTTTTCATAATTTTATGTATATATTTTATTTTTGAAAGGCATATTTTTCTACATTTTTATTCTTTTAAAAAATTTTATAAATATTGCTTTTGTGGAAATTTTTATCATTTGTTATTTTATTATCCTGTTAGTTGTGTTATTATTATGATTTATTATTAATATGGGCTTTTGGATATTATTATAGGATTGTTTCGTTTCGGTTATGTTAATTACATTTATATGACTTGGATTGATATAAATTTAAACAAGTTGTATATTTAGTTTAAATTAAGTATTTTTTATATGTGTTTAAATGATTTTAACTTGTATGTGTATAATCTTTGTAGAATTTGAAGTATATAGTTGTTAATATAATTGTTGGGAAATTAATATTATGGAGTTAATTAAGGGCTCCATTGCTCCAATATCTGTGTTCATTATATTATTAATATGTTTTGTTATTAACATCAAATATTATTATAGTTTTGTTTTTTGTAGGTTAAGTTAATTATGTTTATATGAGTTGGATTGACATAAATTTGAATAAGCTAGATATTTGGTTTGAATTAACCATTTGGTATATGTGTTAACTTGATTTAACTTATATGTGTGTGTATATGCATGTATGTATGTATGTATATTACAATGATTTATATGAATGAACTTGGAGTTGTTAAATAGGAAAATCATACAAAATTTGTTATTTGACATGTGTTTCCTATTTTGTTATTCTTTCTTTTGGTTTAGGAAATGGATAAGTATTAGATTGTTAGGCCTTGAAATAAACCTAAATATTGAGAGGAATTGAATTGATTCTTAGACTATGCATATACAAATAAGAGTGTTGGGGGTTAAGATAATATGCCCATGTCATAAATGTAGGTTTAAAAAATGACAAGTTAGGGAAGTTGTATGTGACCATTCAATAATTAAACCTTTCCCCAAGGATACACTTTTTGGGTTAGGCATGGGGAAAGAACTAATAAAGAACCTCATAAGGTAGAACTTCAAATAAGACCACAAGTAAAAGATGAATCGATTGATAATGACAACCCTATATATAACATGGTTTATGATGCATTTGGGGTTCAAAATGATAATGAAGTTGTTCATAATAATGATGAAGTTGTGAACGAATGGGATAGTCTAGCTTTAACATTAAATGAGAAATTATATAATAGTGTGCAAGAGTTCCAAGATTTGCTTAAGTATGGATTATAAAATTTATATGAAGGGTGCAAAAAGTATTCGAAATTGTCCTTTTTGATGAAATTGTATCACATCAAGTGTCTTTGTGGAATAAGTAACAAGGCTATGTCAATGATTCTAGACCTATTGGCCGATGCATTTGAACATGCCAAAAGTCCTCTATCATTTTACTAGGCCAAAAAAATCATAAAAAATTAGGGCTCAATTACACAAAAATTCATGCTTGCCTAAATGATTGCATGCAATATTAAGGGGAGGATGAAAATAGAGAAGTATGCAAGAGGTGCAATACCTCTATATGGATATGGAAACTCATTCTTTAATACTTCTTACAATGAGCTACAAAGTGATCTGACACTACTTAAGCAGAAAATGGCAGAAAAGGAGGTTTAGATGGTAGAAAAAGATGCCAAGGATGTTGAAAGAGATACTTAGACACAACAATTAAAAGCAAGGACGAATTTCCTCTTTTGGAGTTTTCATGGTCAAGTGCCACTTGAGTTCGTTACCTTACAAAACACAAGAATAATTGTTAGCATTTTCTTTAGTTGAATTTAACTTTCATGCATCTTAGTCTTTGTTATATCATTACTCTTTTATTTGAAATTCAAGTACCAAGTGATCACAATAGTGGACATGTACAATCAGGGAATGCAACTCATTCTACTCATGGATCAAATGCATTTGATATGTAGTTTAGGTGAATTCTAATTATGTTAGTATATATTTGGATATTCCTATAGGTATGTAATGGTATTTTGTTGGTTGGATGCTATTATGGATGGACAACTAGTCTCTTGTTCAAATGAAATATTGTTGGTTAGTTGAATCTTAGTTGGTTGAAGTTATTTTTTCATGGATTTACAGGTTTTTATGACAAAACTATGTAATTAGTATATGGTAAAGTTTTTTTTAAAAAAAAAATTTACTAGCAACAATTAAAAATGTCATGGTTTCCAAAACCGCGGCTAAGCCATGGCTTAACAACCGGTATATTCAAACCGTGTTTAAGTTATGACTTGACCACAGTTGTTAAAACCGTAGTTAAGACATGGCCTAACTATTGTCCTCCCCATTGTTAAAAATACACGTTATAGTTCTTTTTCTACAATTGGTTCTACCACGATTTTGGCAATTGTGGTTTATAGTCCTAACCATGGTTAAAATAGTGGTTAAACCAACAAAAAATTGTGACTAGAACACAGTTTTTTTGTAGTGACAATTCATTTAATGTATAAGTAACTATATTTTTTACTTATATGCAAATAGAAGCTTGAATGGAAAAATTGATTTTGCAAAAGATCATATACCAGCATTTGCAAGACAAACTCTCATTTAAATGTGAAAATAAGCTTTTGAGCCTCTTAAATGCTAAAGACATAAATTCGGTAATTTTTTGAAAAATTAGAAATTAGGTATGACATTTTCCAATAAGTGAATGATTACTTTGGACATTTCAATATATGATAGACCAAAATGACATTTTTGTGATTAGTGAGAAACCAAACATATATTTTATATTTTATATATATAATAGTACAAAACCAAAGCTCAAAATTAATTACACGCCTTTTTTTTTTTAAATTTTGAAGTCAAACCGGGACAACATGTACTAAGAGAAACGTGCAAGAGTAATAGACACACGAACAGAGTACAGATAATTACATCTGCTATTTCCATTATCATGATAATTCGTGTATTTGTAAATGTGTACACATGGCATTTGTTTTCTATTTTAATAATATAAATATTTAAAAAAAAAAAAAACACACACACACACGCACACGCATACAAAACAAAACACAACTTATGGTATTCTTTATATAGTAATTATCATGATGAGATCTATTTTAATTCAACGTTTATTTGCTTTCTGAAATTTGTCTGATATGAAATTATATGAGTTGTCTAATATGATATCTGCTGATTATGAGTTTACTTCATTAAACAGTTATGTATATATAGTTTCAAAATATATGTTTTTCTTTTTCTTTTTTTTCTTGAACATATCTGCTTTTCGTTTTTTATTGTTCTGTTTTCTTGCTTTCATCTATTGTGAAGCTTTCTACATATGACAGAAATCATGGATGATTTAAATTCAAAATATGTTTTTAGTTTACAACTATGTGAATCGCAATTCAATTTTAAGCCTTCTGTTACTTTTTGCAGTTAAGATCAAACGAGAATTTCAGTTCTTCCAATTCAGTGGTGAATTCTGATACTATGGTCAGTGACACAGAAGCAGTTTCAACAAGCAGCATTTCTGAGTACTTGATTGAGACAATACCTAGCTATTGCTTTGAAGACCTTTTTGATGCTTTGTTTCTACCTAATGGTTTTTGTAAGGTTTGGTATACACCCTGCATCTGCATCAAGTGAATATATATATATATATATCAGATTGTTTATTTCATTCTTTTTAAACACAGGAAAGTGAAATGTGTATGGGATTTTTTTTAACCCACTTCCAATCTGATTGACCCTTAATATAACATGCTTAGAATTTTAATAATCATTTCATATTCTTAATTTTACTGTGTCTCCATATATAGACCATTGTGGACTCTAATAACATAAAGCATTGTGTTTGTGACAACCGGAATAAGTAAGTAAGCCATCTCTTCAATAGATAGAGCTCATTTGGAAGCAAAAATTTCATTGCATTATAATCTGATTGACCTTTAAGCTACTGAGACTTAAACAAGTAAGTTAAGAACCTTTTAGTATTTTCTGAGATATCATCTCAACTCATAGTTACTACTTGTGCATCATCTCCTTAATCCAACTAATAATACAAATCTTATACTAATCATGACATTGCACGCTTATGAATCATACTATCTTAATATAAGAGGTATTGAAAACACCGAATAAACTAGCTAGTTTCCAAATGAATATTATTCCCTCAGAACTGCACCGTCGATCTGAGCCTACAACAATTGTAATTAACAAGAACATACATGTGTCCCTATCATTTTCTTTGAAAAGTAAAAAAAAAAAAAAAATGGTGGTACTAAGACAAAACAGGCAATGATAATGAGTTCTAGTAATTTTTTGATTCAAGTGTCATACACGAATATGTACAATGCTTTTTAAGAAATGTCCGTGTGTTTCATGGCTACCACAATCTTTCTAATAAACTTGCCATCAAAGACTGAAATAGCATCCTACTTTTTGAACCAAGCTTAATACATTATATAAGCACAGTCTTCTTTCTGAAGCCAGCACAGCACATGCATGCCTTATTGGACCAACATTTTTTTTTTTTATACAAGTCATGTTTCATAAAATGAAAATTAGAAAGAAAAGAAGAAAAAAATAAACATATGCCTTAAATTGCAAGGTGTTATAGAATCCCACTATTCAGGCATCTACTTCGCAATAAAAAATCATAGCAAGAGAGCAGGTAATGAGAAAAAAGAATGAAAACAGGAAGGAGATTGGACACTCACGGTGCTTCTTCTTTGTTCAGCTGCTACAGCCAATGCAAAAGCGATTAAGTCAAGCACGAAGATAGAAATCAGTAAAAGTTTGGAAGCCATGGACGATGGTTGAGAGTGCGCGAAGCCCCAAAAAGCACCCTGATCTGTTTTGGAAGGCTCTCGCTCTCGTAATATAAGAAAGAGATGAACGGCAGTGACGTGCGTCTATCCTTCATCGACCACCTTCTTGCAACAGTGACGAACGGCGGTGATATGGAAGCGTCGATAAATGCCGGTGAGATGGCAGTGCAGATGACGGGCGGCAAGGGGACGCGACGGCTGCGGCGAGTAACCTTGGCTTCGATAAACACTAGGGCAGAGCTGCGTTCTAGAATGGGTTTGGTGCCTATCCTCTCCCATAGCAGTTGGTACATAACAGTTGGTACAGTTGGCTATGTTATTAGTTAACAGGTCACATCATTATTTAACCGCCATGTTAAATTTTTTTGAATGATAGGATAATTGAGGGACCTGATGGATATTTGAATAAGTAGAAGCCTGAAATGAATTTTCAAGAGTGAGATCAAAATATAAGGTACTGAATGAAGAACCGACATTTATTGAACAATAATTTGTCTATATTATTGTAAGTAGTAAATAATTTTTTCTTTTGACTAGAAGTAGTAAATAACTTTTACCTATTGTATAACATATCACACATTTCAGAGATGAAAATTAAAGAAAAGCACGATATCACACTTCAAGCTTTTACAATTCAGTATTATTTATTATTGATAATAATTCTCAATGTTGGTTTTGTTTTTCAATTCTTAATTTTTCGACCGTAAAATATGTAATTGCAATTAAAATAAGAATATGTTCTATGACACCAATATTTATTTTAGGTTCTTTGGGTGGATATTAATTGTGGCAACTTGTAGCCGTATAAATTTTTATAACAATACGGTTGGGTGTAAGATCACTATACTATTTGAAATTCTAAGATAATAATGAATAATAAAGATAAAGTAAAATTTTAATGAGGAGCCATTCTATTATATGTTGTTAATACTCCTCATATTATTGTCTTATTGAAAACAAGATTAGTGTTAAAAAGTTTCAAATGTTTTAGATACTGAATCCTGAGTTCAAGCTCTACTTTATGTTTACATAAAAGAAACTATCACAGAACACAATTGACAAATAACTATATTTATTTAGTGTGTCGAGAAAGTAACAAACGTCACAATCCAAGAAACAAACGCCCTATTGTTCTCTACAGCGACACTGCACAAAAACGGACATCGTATATAAACTTCATTCTTCTGTTTCACAACCACAACGGAAACTCCATCCTTACAGCAGACACTATTCCATCACTGGTTCAGTCTTCCATGCGAATGATGCACCTGATGGACTCCCCTTTCAGCATGTAATCAAAGGCTTTGTTAATCTCCGAGAAAGGTAGAGAGTGAGTGATGAACTTCTCCAGTTCCAGCTCCTGCAGTTTCAACATAAGATCCCATGAGCAACATAACTAATTAGAGAGGAGAATTTACACAGATGACACTATAGAGGATTCCATAAGAAGGCTTACCCCTTTCATGTACTTCTCCACAACAGAAGGGAGATCTGAGCGGGGCTTGTAGTTGCCGTAGAAGGTACCCTTCAAAGTCTTCTCGTTCAAGAAATTCATAGGATGAGTTTTGAATGCATCATCCTTGTTGGGCACTCCAACCAGTACAGCAACACCCCAACCCTGCACACAAGGATCATTCACATAGTTATTAGTAGGTTCACATTATTGTTATATTATAGTGTTTTCTAGTTAGTGATGGCAAGAACATGAGTTCTGAGTAAGTACATCGTGGACACATTCGAATGCTGAGATCATGGCTTGGATGCTCCCAGTACATTCAACAGCACGATCCACACCTCCATTGGTCATTTCAGCTATTACCTGTCCACAAAGAAAATAATGTAACTATGATGAACATTTTGCAACTGTACTTATAAATAAAAAATAATGTTTCTGTGTATGTACAAACCTGCTGTACAGGCTTATCATGATCTTTTGGGTTCACAAACTCATTAACCCCAAACTTCTTGGCTGCCAATTACAACGAAAACAGAAACCGCCATCTATGTCATTATATATATATATATATATATATTGCAATTGAATTTGAATCAGCTGTGCTGAATTATTGTATATACAAAGAAGAATATAAATTGTACCTCCCTCAAAACGGCTGGATACTAAATCAACTCCAATGATTCTGGATGCACCAGAAATCCTTGCCCCTTCAGCAGCCTAAAATTCAGATTAAAAAAGATCAGGAGTCGAATAAATAAGCAGGTAAAAAAGTGAACCCCACCAGAAAATTAAAAAAGAAGCATAAACAGGGTATAACTTACAGCAAGGCCAACGGCTCCCAGTCCAAAGATGGCAACAGAAGAACCAGGTTTTGGTTTTGCAACATTTACAGTAGCACCAAGACCTGCAAGAATGAATCAATCAATCAGAAAATGGAGTTCCTACCAATCCAAACATCATACATATATATATATGTGTGTGTGTGTGTGTGTTGTTAGGGAGGGACGATGTTCCAAAACCTGTGCAGATTCCGCAACTGAGAACACAAACTTTGTCAAGAGGGGCAGCAGGGTTGATCTTAGCAACACATCCAGCATGAACAACAGTGTACTCGCTGAATGTGGAGGTTGCCACAAAGTGGTAAATGGGCTGTCCATTCTTAGAAAACCTCGTCTTACCGTCATTGATCATAACACCCCTGTCCGTGTTGATCCTCAGAAGGTCGCACATGTTGCTTTCTTCAGACAAACAGTGTGGGCATTCCCCACACTCCCCTGTGAAGACAGGGAGCGCATGATCTCCTGGTTTCAGATGAGTCACTCCCTCCCCTACGCTCTCCACAATTCTAAAATTTAACATCGCCATCCACAAATTAGTATTGATGGTAAAGAAACCTATGATCGGTGGGCAATAACTGCGAAAGGAGCATACCCTCCAGCTTCGTGACCAAATATTCGAGGGAACAGTGGAGTTTGGCCCTGTAATAGGGGAAAAATATTCAGATTTGATATAGAGAGCCGGATGCATAATGACAGGTAGTGAAATCAAATAAAAGACCAACCTTGGCTTCCCAGAAGTAAACATCAGTATGGCAAAGGGAGGTGAAGAGGATCTTCAAACGCACTTCTCCAGCCTGCGGAGGCGCTACCTCTACCTCTTCAATCACCAGTGGCTTCCCTGCTTCCCAAGCCACCGCAGCTACATTTCACCAATTCCACGAAATGCAATTAGTGTATGATCGAAACAAACAAGACATCTAACGTGGATACAATTTGAAAATAAATTCTCCTAAACCGGATCCTTGCAAAAGTATAGGAGTAGGATCCACTACAAAAGAGTTCATATATTTTTCAGAAGTCACTTTACATTCCCAGAGGAGACAGAGAGGAGCGTGATACCATTCGAAGAAAGCAACACAACAAAAATTGGAAAATTAACGGGACCCAACAACTACACGTAATCCAAAGATCAAACCCAGATTACCAAAATTTATAAAAAAAGAAGAATCTATATATATATACAAGGAAATGGGCTAGTCAAATAGAAGGGAACAGATATGAAATCCAGTTCCAGCAGTACGTAGTAAGTTAGCAGAGAACCCAGAAGAAGAGGAGGAACAATATTCAGAGTGATGTCAGACCTCTGCACTTGATAACCCGACCAGCTGTGCTAGACATGGCTAGTGAGCAATGAGTGTTTGAGGACGACGATTATTGCGAGAAGTTGAATATTCTTCGAATTTGGGAAGTCAGAACCCTCCGGAAGCTATATATATATGTGAGGGATGACATGTCCAGTTGTCCACTTGTCGCGTGAAAAGCGAGAGCTCCAGAAGAAGGAAATTTTTAAAAAAAGAAATGGCGGGCGGAGGAGGAAGGTAGAAAAACTGAAAACCAGTTTGGGTTGGCACTTTTGTACGACGCGGAATACGAATGTATCGGCCAATAGGAAGAAGTAGGAAGAGCGTACGTGGTTTCTGTAGCGGCGCCTTGGTTTCCTTGTGCAATACCATTATGCCACGTAGCCTTCCCTGGTTTCAACTCAATGTTTAGACCCTGGTTTGTTCCATTCCAACCCTCAACTTTCCATTATTATACATTTTTTTGGGCTGAATTCTTCTTTTACTATAATATTAATAAATAAAAAGTTTTAAAATCGTATCTAATATTTTTGATAAATATTTTATTTGAAATTATGATATTTGATACATATTATAAAATTATATTTATTTTTATTAATAAAAATTAATTTTTATTCCAAATGATTCGAATATAATTTTATTATTAAAAATAACATAATATGAAATTAGTTAAATTTATTTTTTTTCAATTAATTAATTTTATTTTTAAAATATTTTTCGTGCAAAAGATTGATCTATTTGGAAAAATATTAAATTAGAAAAAAAAATTTGTAATATGTAAATACTAGTTTTAAAGTTCAAATATATTAATTATAATTTAATTAAAAAATTAGTTGATACTCTAAAATCATTATAAGACCACAAGTTAAGAATTCAATGTATACTATTTACCATTTGCCTGTCCTCTGTAAAGTTGGCTTCATAATTTTAAAGATGGTTTGAAAAGATAATTTTATAAAATAAAATACATTCATGATTATATTTACTTTAAAAAATCTCACATATCATCATTAATTATTGATTTAATTGAACAATTTTACCATATAATATTTTATTTGATCTTTATAAGTAAATATTATCAACAACAGAATTTTATTTGGAATAATTCGTTGCGAAGAATGATCAACAGATTTTTAGCATAATACAGGTGAAAGGAAAGCAAATACCACGGCAATGAGGAAAGCTCCTCATTACCTGTGAAGTTAATTTTAAATAATAGATTGGAAACATTTATAACTAATAATTAAACAAAAGACAAAATCAAATAATTAAATTTCAACATGTACTCTATAATTTATTGGTATAGTTATATTGTAGGTCTCTCATTTTCATATATACAATAAAAACGAAACAAAAATAATTGGGAATATTAATAATTTGCTCTTTATAGTTTACTTTAGTTTTTAATTTGGTCTCTGTAATTTTTTTTTTAATCTGTCCCTATGCTTTCCAAACTTTAGAATTTAATCACTATTACCGTTTGTTTTTATTCTAACACCATTAAACACTATCCTGTGTAGCAAAATCACTGAACAAGTGGAGCTGAGATGGATATATAAAGCCGTGTGGGTTAGACAAAAAGCTTGATGTAAGAGAACCTTTGCTCTATTTGCCAACTCGAGAATTAAGGAAAGCCACCCTACGGTAATGTAAAGACAAAAGAGAAGTCGACTTAAGAACTAGCATGGAAAGCAAGCCACGTTGGATGTGAGTAACCAAGGAACAGGAGACTAAATTCATTAAATCAAAATAATGTCTACATATGTTTAATGAAAATCTTGATGGAGTAAGTCTAGAAACTAAAATTAAATTCCTAGCTAAACTCTGAATAGAAAATGGTTGATCAAGATCCAAACCATAGCCAGAAGTCAAAATTATCTTATATGTCTCTACTGCCTCAATCCTTGAGCCAATTTGATTTCCCAAAAAGACTTCACATTCAGTTGAGCTTGATTTCCTTTGGTTGAAAAAATCATGCATGGTATTGAAAATATGGATCATAGATCCAATATCAATCAACTAAGTATTATGACAAATTTGAATCAAGTTAGACTCAAAACACATATGAGATAGGAGTTTACTTTTCTTCTCTAACCAAACCTTTCTTTTATTGCAATCTTTCATCGTATGCCCCTTCTTTTTACAAAAGAACCATTTGGCAGCATTTTTGTCAATCTGACTAATATGGTTGATGCCTTTCTTCTTGCCTTTTCCTTTACAGCCCCTTTTATTAGACCTTGTTATCAAATGAGCTTCAAATACAACCCTTCCACTATCCACAATAAGCCTCTTTTCCTCTTGCGCACACAAGGCCAGTAGTTCATTTACTGTCCATTTTTTTTTTATATGTGTTATAGGAAATTTTGAATAGCCCATATTGTGAAGGAAATGAGTTAACTATGAATTGCTCCAAAAATGACTTAGAGATCTTTATCTTAAGAGACTTAAATTGAGCCTTTATGTCTCTCATTTGCATTACGTGCTCATGCATAAACCCTTTAGTGTTGGTCAATTTCAAAGAGCACAATTGAGTCATTGGTGTGTTTGAAAGTGACTTATTTAAGTATACTATTTATCAATGGCTTTCATGTAATCCTTGACATTGGCATAGTCAAGTGGGGCCTACAAATGCTTCTCTATATACGTTGTTTGATTAACATCATGCTGAATCGATTAAATAGCTCCTAACATTCATTCAATGCTTGTTCCGTTGGAGAACTAGCACTTGTGGGCAATTGAGGTTCCTCGTTAGGAAGGGCGTAGTCCAAGTAAAGCCATTCTAATTGAAGGAGGATGTCCTCCTTTCATGCTTGGTAGTTGCTTCCATCCAAAATAATTTTACTATCATAATCTACTAATATAAAAGATGTTGCAGGAGAAGATGCTGCCAAAGGTTTGTATGTACTCACATAATTTAAATTGAAGCGATTAATCATCACACATTAATGTATACTCATCAATGTAAGTCATACCAAAACATAAATTACATAAGTGGACAATTATTTTAACATATACTTAATTAATTACCTTTAATGATGAAACTTAGATGACAATCATAGTTTTCTAATACCTATGGACTACTTGGAAAGCATAAAGCAATTTTTGATTTGATCATAATTAAATATATTGATATAAATATCTTCCTTTGGGTAAAAATATGTTATACTTATACATTTAATTAGAATTGATGCCATTAACTCCATATATGATTTTTATGTTTGTAAAAACAAATCAAGAATGCATGTATTTGGTTATCTAGGAATGTTGTCGCTACTCCCTTACTATACATGATAATCAATTGACATTTAAACCCAACATGTGCATTTAAGCATGTCTATGCACTAGGTTGTTTTTGTAATTACTTTATGAGAATTGTTTAATTAATTAACCAACTTATTTATATGTGGCTAGCTAATTAAAATTCTTTTTGGAAAAAGTTGTCCCAAGTACATAAATATAGCCAAATATAAATTATCATAATTAAATGGTACCAAAAATAATTTTCCATGACTATATGGGACCATAAACATTTTTTCCCAAATTAATTAGTAGCCAAAACACTTTTACAAAATTAAAACCATGCCAAAATAATTTTGTAAAATGGTACAAAAAATGATTTAAAAAAAATTAAATGACACTTAAAATAAAATTTCATAATTAATTTTTCTGCCAAAATTAATTTTTTATAATAAATTTCAGAAATATAAATCTTACATGGATTAACTATTGGTTTTGAATAAAACAATTCCAATGGTCAAACGAAAAAATCAAAAATAAATCAGCCCATTTTAATATGGGTGACATGTGAAGAGTATCATGCATCAAAGAGAAAAACCATGTGTACTGCCCAACATTCATATGCAGATTATTGTTTTGTTTCAATGACGTTGTTTGAACGTATAATCTTGGACATGTAGGCAATATACCCATATCGCTCAAATGAAGGAGACGCACATTAATTATTAAAAAAATAAAACGTTCATCAAGCAAAACAAGATTCGGATACAATAATGGTAGAAAAAGATCAAACTAAGGAATTAATTAAGCATGCTAAATAATTTCAAGAAACATAAAAAATAATATCTTGAATAAAATTAAATTGTACAAGATAATGTTGAACTAGCATTAAACTCAATAAAAATAAATTTAAGAATGACACAGCGAGAATAAAAAAAATTATTAGATCAACAAATATCTTGCCATAACATAACTACAACGAGAAAGTATAAACACCAAAAAAAGAAAGGGGTTAACAACAAACATGTCAGAAACAGTTCCAACAAAGGATAATATGTGTGATAGGTACTTAGAAATTGTATCTGTCTCACTCACTCAGCAATTCATTAGAATTTTCACTATGAGTTTTTCTTTTATCAATTGACTTAACCCTAAACCTAGTCTCTCATTTTATAGTCTATTATCATAATAAAACTTTAATTCTAGTAAGAGATTATGACTACATTTAGATTTTAAATTGAAAAGCATAACTAACAACTAGATAAAATATGTATGATAAGTTCAATTATTTAAAATAATATAAAATATCTTAAATTTTAAATTTAATTTAACATCTTCTTCGTTTGAGGTATAAAATATCTTTATACTACTGCAAGTAATAATTAATGTAATTATTGTAAGACATAGTGTGTATATATATATATATATATATATATATTGTCACGATCTGAGCTGATAGGATGTGACCGATACGGAAATAAGGTGTCACTCATCTTTGCGAACCTGTCAAAACCCTTATAATAGTAAAACTTATAAATATACATATTAAATAAACATAGATCACATAACTCTTCATACATATAGTTTCTGGCATACTATAATAATACATTAAATATTTAGCTTGTATACCAGGAAGCGATTGAACTGAATTATAAAAATACTGAAAGGTATAGTTTTAGCAATAAGCTAGGCTCACCAAAGAATTAATCACCAAGATTAAAATTTCGAAGGTGGAAGTTCTATATTAGTGCTGAGATCTAAAAAATATTAAATAATGGAGTGAGTGGAAACTTAGTGAGTATGTAATTCTAATATTGCAGAAACTAAGACAAAATTACGATGGCACATCTTTCGAAATTTAAAACAAAATATTATACAGATATAATTCAGTGATATTAAAGAGAGAAAAATCATCAACAAAATGTAATTGGGAACCTCTTACAGAATTAGTCATAATTACAGAGTATAGAGTTAGTCCAAGGCTAATGATTGCAAATTGGAACAAATACTCATTCAGTCATAAGCCTTGAGTAAATATCATAATAGCCCTTGGCCTCAAATGGAATATAGTAGTAAAGGTATCATACCCAATCTTATCAAAATACCGATCGCAGTACACTACGGTTAACGTTAATTGCCGTTAGTTATAGGGTTCTGTTTGGACATAATCTTAATATTTTAGAAATAAATAATTATCTATGAATAGATATTAAAAATTTTAAAATCGTACCACTTCAGAATTTAGATTTCAGTATTTCTAATAATTCAATATTCAAAATCATCATGAATAATTTAAAATAATATTCTGCATAATTAGGATTATCCACGCACCTGAAAGGAGTATACCAACCTCCTTTTATCCTTGATTATAATTCTTTTATTGAAAATATTCTAGTCACTTATAAAAATATTAAATAAAATATTCTTAACATCGAGTCCTTATAATTAATTTAACTATTTAATTTTGTCACAAAGCTAATTAATTATTCTTTATTCATCTTTATCCATTTTATCTATTTCTTTACTAATTATTTGGAAATTGAACTTATAGACCACTTAAAGAATACTTTAAAATTTTTATAACCTATATTTCATTTTATTATTCTTATTATCATTATTATTACTATTATTATTATTATTATTATTCAATTAGTCTATTATGCACTTATTAAATTTTTAACATCTACTATAATACAAATTTCACTTAAGGGTCATATAATAAATTCCAAAATTTTCATTTAACCTCAAATAATATTTATTGTTATACAAACAAACCATTCATATTTTTCCTTCTAATTTCCTTCATTTTTCTTCATGAAAAATCTTGAAAAATTACTAAAAATTTGAATTTTATTCTAAAATTCAAACTAAAATTTCAAAAAATTATAAATCACCTCCTAGATGCATAACAAAATTTAAGAAGTCCTCATAACATAATTTTCACTAAATTTTCAAATTGCCCTTAGACTCCTAAATTGGGGTTTTTCAATTCGAAAGTCAAATTTTACAATTGATCAGTGATTTCAAAGGGAAAATGTGTGAAATTCACCTTAAAAGTGTAATTTTAACTCAATTTGAAGCAAACAACCCAAATTGAGCCCAATTTCATCACTTGCTTGCATGAACAGTAATTTTCGCGGATGAACAGTATCTGAATTGATTTTTCTTCGATTCTAAGCAAATTGGACCAAACTGATAAGTGAAAATGAGGGAGAAAGGTGTGAAATCAATGTAGAAAGTGAAGCTCTATGTTTAATTGGATTAAAAACACACCAAAATCGTGAATTGAATCTTTGAATTTTGAGTTGTTTTCGAGTATATCGAGTCGCTGAAAATTTGATGAAATTCTGGCGATGTGGCGACCGATGGAGGTGGGTAGGAAGTTGATGAGGGCCACTATGGCTAAGAGGAGTCGCCAGCGAGGTTGAACGATGTCAGAGGAAGCTTCGGTTGATCGAAGAAAAAAAAATCGCACCGTGAGGAGCTCCGACACGATTTTCTGGCAATTTTCGCCGGTGGGAGGCTACCAGTGATCGAGGATGGGCTGTTAAAGACGCTGAGATGCCGGTCAACCTCTGGCGGTGGTTGGACAATGGTGACAACAACTAAACGTGGAGGATTCTGGCAAGCACACTAACTTAGACGAGGGTGGTTCTTACTACACAATAAGATGGGTGTTTTTAATAGTTTTATGATATAAGTTTAGGTTAGTTGTATAGTTAAGGGTTAGGTAGAATTATTAGAAATAATTGAGAATTTTTTTATATTTTTAAATGTAAAAATATTATTATATATATTTTATTATATTAAAATTTTTTTAACAAATATTTGGTTATCATACTTAGGTGAATTATAAATGTTAAAAATGCACAAGGTGAAGTTTAGATACTAACTTTAGTTACATTCTCAAATAAAATTGTATATAATTTGGTTTGAACAAGCCTAGCATAACACACACCTGTTGGTGCTGTTTTCCGAGTCTTTCATTTTGTTTAAACAAGTAATCAATCTGTTGCTCCAACTCATTAGTGTAAGCCTGTAGGAAAAGAACCACACACATTAAACAAACGAAAAATAATTTTTCTCTTGAAAAAGCAAACCCATTTTGAATCCACATAGCAATGAAGAAATTAAGAAGCAGTCTTTTCTTGCTTTCTAGCTCTAGATCTTGCAGCAGATTCCCAATTCTTAATCATGCGCTTATGTGAGCACATTCCAAGAGCTGTCTTTATTATTACTAATTCCTACCCACCATTGCTGTTGCATTTATTTCTCTGAATCCTGGGTAAGCCCTCATAATACATAGGGTCTTCTTCAATAAATTTATAAATGCAGAATAATATTCTTTCGGGTTTGGGGTTTGAGTGTTCTGCGAGTGTGTATATTCACGATTTTGTTCTATTTAGATGAAACAAGGGAGGATTTCGAGTCCATGGTCTTCCACATCCATGGTGGCTTACTTTCCATGCTTCCTTCTAGGTCAACTTTTCTCTTGTCTTTACACCTTTTGGGGTGGCTCTCTGGCTCTCACTCATTCTCAAGTTGGCAGATAGAACAAGAACAAATATTGGTTAATTATGATATATTTAAATAATAATTGATTTGATATATCAATCTTAATACTATTATTTATTTAATAGTTTTTATCTTTTTTTTTAATATTTTATTAAAATTAATACACTAAATTAACTACTATCTAAATAAACTTAGACTAACTAATACAAAGGAATAAAATTAGACTAACTAATACAAAGGTTCTTGGTTGGGTAGAACTTTTTGTCTATCCTACGTGGCTTTATATATCTACCTCTACTTGTGCAGTGATTTTGCCACGTAGAATGATGTTTAACGGTGTTAGAATGGAGACAAATAGTAAGAATCAAAATTAAAAGTTTGAAAAAGTATAGGGATTAATTTTCAAAAAAGTAAATTATAAGAATCAGATAAAAATTTATGAAAAAATATAAGGACTAAACAATTATTTTGTCCAAAATATTTTCGATGACACACTCAAGTTTGACATTACTGAAAATTATAAAAAGGAAACCAAACAAAACTACGGAAAAACAAAAAGTTCAATCTGGGGTTAATGAAAGGTTTTAAAAAGTCGAGTTTGTATTATATTAGATATTAGTATTTCTTTCCCGTGTTTCTTCACTTCGATTTTTTCTGAAATATTTTATGGGACGAAATATAACTGTAGACTATAAATATAACATATTTATTGTAAAATATATTAAATTAATGTAATTATTTTAAAAGACCTCATAACTATTTTCTTTTAATTTTGAAGGATTTAAATTTATAGGAATACATAATATTTTAAGACAGAATTCTGGAGTCACGGGACAAGATCCTTCAAAGTAAAAATGAAAAACAAAGGATTTTTAAAATTTTTAAGATAATTTTAATTTTTAAATTTATTTATAATAAATAATTTAAATTAATGATCCTCAATTATAATTTTTTTACTTTTTCTACTTTTAATTGTTATGCGTTGCTAGATATGGATTGGAAGAAGTAATAATTTCTCTGCTAATTCGTTTTTCTGTTATTATATTTAATAGCTACAATTTACTATAATTTAGAAAATTTTATTTAAGGATTATAAGTTTAAAATATTCATTATAAAAAATCTTAAATTTCAAATTATTTTGCAGCATTTAAACACAATTTTTTTGCGCTAAAAGACTATCGTATAATTTGAGAATATATAATATAAATGTCTTAAAACAAAATATTAAATTCCCAAAGCAGGTCCTTCAAAATAAAAAAGTTTTATTCTTAAATATTTTATAATAATTTTGATTATAAATATTTTAAGTTTATAATCATTAACTATAATTTCTTTTTTATACTTTTGTTATTGCATAGTGAGAGTTTGACAAATTTTTACTGATAATGACATTATTTATCACTTAATATGAATGTGTCAATATTAATTTGATACTCCACGAATGAGCATACATGCTCATCAAATTAATGTCATTCATTTATAAATGAAGTTCATTCAGTCAATTGTTTGATAACCATAGCCACGTCCATTTGAGTGGGGCTTGCCCCCCTTCAAATTTATTTATTTATTTATATAGTATCAAATGAAAAATGTATGCCCCATATATTTTTATTTTGTGAATCCACTGACATCAATAATTTTTTATGATTGTATCATGTTATTTTGTTTTATTATTTAATATTTGAATTCAAACTTATTAAACTTATTGTTATGTATATAATTTATATTTAATTTATGTATAAATATTTGATACATTTATGTAAATAGTATTTTATAACTTAGAAAATTAAGTTCAAATGTCAAAATATTGTTCTTAGCTTGACTTGATCAAATTTCCTTCAAAATGCTATGAAATTTTTGGTAATGTTAAACAAAATAATATTTATGATGCTTTATTAATATACTTTTTTACCATTATAAATTTTAATGCCTTTTCAAACATTTCTTTCCTTCCAAATATTACCTTGAGTTATTTATTAAACTATCATATTGTTGTTGAGTGATGTATATTTTTTTAAGTGTATATTTGTTATGTATTACATGATTAGCAAGTAAATACCAATATCCTCATAAATCTTTAAGTAGTGAGGCTAATATTAGTATGGAAAGTAATATATTGTACAATACTCATTTAAATTTAAATTTATTTTTAAATTTTAAAAGGAGAAAGTTAGGATATTGCTTTAATCTCATTTAGTTTAATTATAAATTTAAAGGAAAGAATATTGAGAAAATAAAATACAATTTTAATCCCTCACTTTTAGTCTTAATTAATTTCATCTTTCAAATATGAAAATTATTAAAATAGTCCTCTAAAAATAGAATGTATCAAAATGGTTCTGGAAATATGAAATCTTTCAAAAAATAATAATCCTTAAAAGATCAATTTAGTCGTACGAAAGGAACAAATCAATTCACTTTTTCATTTTCAAAAGACCATTTTAAAATATTTTATTTTTGAAATACCAAATTGATATTTTAGTAAAAAATAATATGCAAAAATTATATTTTTCTCAAAAATTATATTTTTCTCAAAAATTTTATTTGAGTCCGCCACTATTGATAATCATTTCATTAAATGATATTGTGGATTCATCTCATTATAAATAACACTATCTGAAAATTTACATCAAATAATTGTTTTTGACTTGATACAAAACTGCAACAAAAAAAATAACAATAAATAAAAATAAGATTAAGTCGATATATTTCCCCCAAAAGATATACTAAACTTCACCAATTTGCGTATTAACGTGTGAGTTGAGGTTTAGGTTACTTTCATTGGACTTAATCTTGGTTGGAAGTAAGGATATATATTGTCAAGTTCATCTTGGACTTGACTTTAGAGTTTAATTATGACATTACATGGACATAGAACAGATTATTCCGTTTTAAAGTCTTTGATGGAACAAGACAAGGATATAATGGATAGGGATTGAATTTTCTTCGCCAAGAAAATAAGTGTGCTTATTATTTAACCAACCAAAGCTTGGAGTTTTCTTTGAGACGTTGTCATTGAAACTCCACTCCTTTTATTTTGATGTATCTTGCGCTTGAGTAGTAAATTTTTGCAGTTTTTAAATAGAGCTGTGTTTAAAAAATAACATATTAATACTAAAACATTTTGATAGTATCTTTTTCTATATGGGTATTAAGATAATTTTAAAAAAATAATAATAATAATTTATATAGTATTAAATGAAAAATATATGCTCCATATATTTTTATTTTGTGAATCCACTGACGTCAATAGTTTTTTTTGATTGTATCATGTTATTTTGTTTTATTATTTGATATTTGAATTCAAAGTTATTAAACTTATATATGTATTATGTATATAATTTATACTTAATTTATGTATAAATATTTGATACATTTATGTAAATAGTATTTTATAAATTAATAGAATAATTAAGTTGAAATGTCAAAATGTTGTTCTTAGCTTGACCTTGAATAAATTTCCTTTAAAATGCTATGAAATTTTTGGTAATGTTAGACAAAATAATATTTAGGTTGCTTTATAAATATACTTTTTTACTGCTATAAATTTTAATGCTTTTTCAAATATTTTTTTCCTTCAAATTATTACCTTGAGTTATTTATTAAACTATGGTATTTATTAAACTATCATATTGTTGTCAAGTTATGTATATTTTTTAAGTGTATATTTGTTATGTATTACATGATTAGTGAGTAAATACTCAGTAATGAGGTTAATATTAGTATGAAAAGTAATATATTGTACAATACTCATTTAAATTTAAATTTATTTTTAAATTGTAAAAGGAGAAAGTTAGGATATTGCTTTAATCTCATTTCATTTAATTAAAAATTTAAAGGAAAGAATCTTGAGAATAAAAAATATAATTTTAATCTCTTACTTTTAGCCTTAATTAATTTTATCTTCCAAATATGAAAAATGTCAAAATAGTATTCTAAAATGAAATGTACCAAAATGGTCCTCCAAAAATAAAATTTTTAAAAAAATAATAATACTTAGAAGATCAATTTAGTCATACGAAAGAAATAAATTAGTTCACTTCTTCATTTTCATTGGACCATTTTGAAATATTTTATTTTTGGATCATCAAATTGATATTTTAGTCAAAAATAAGATACAAAATTATATTTTTCTCAAAAATTTTATTTGAGTCCGCCACTATTGATAATCATTTCATTTAACGACATTGTGGATTTATTTTGTTATAAATAACATTATTTAAAAATTTATATCAAATAACTGTTTTTGACTCGATACAAAACTGCAAAGAAAAATAACAATAAATAAAAATAAGATTAAGTCAATATATTTCCCCCAAAAGATGTACTAAACTTCACCAATTTGCGTATTAACGTGTGAGTTGAGGTTTAGGTTACTTTCATTGGAATTAATCTAGATTGGAAGTTAGGATATATATTGTCAAGCTCATCTTGGACTTGACTTTAGAGTTTAATTATGACATTACATGGATATAGAACAAATTATTCCGTTTTAAAGTCTTTGATGGAACAAGACAAGGATATAATGGATAAGGATTGAATTTTCAAAATCACACATGTATTTCGCCAAGAAAACAAGTGTGCTTATTATTTAACCAACCAAAGCTTGGAGTTTTCTTTGAGACATTGTCATTGAAACTCCACTCCTTCTATGTTGATGTATCTTGCGCTTGATAAAGATCGGAGATTTGATCTATTGTAGTAAATTTTTGCAGTTTTTTTCATAATAACAATATAAATAATTAAATTTTTATGTAATAGTCCAACTTTAATACGGTAGAATATTCAATTTCTTTTTAAAAATTTTAAAATTATTAAATTTTTATCCAATAATTTAAAAAAAAATACAAATATCTGCTGCGCTAGATTATTTCTCTAGTCCAACTAAAATATTATAAAATAGAGATCTCTGAAGCACGGGAAAGAACTCTGATATAAAAAAACATTATATTACCCAAAAAAATACTAATATTTCATAGAAAGAAGCTGAATAACTTTTAATATAGAAGTTCCATATCTTACAGTTTATATTTTTTTCCAATAAGATGACATTATGTTCACGGTATTAAATTATATATTAAAATAAAATAGAGCTGTGTTTAAAGAATAAAATATTAATACTAAAAAAATTTGATAGTATCTTTTTCTATATGGGTATTAAGATAATTTTTAAAAAAGTAATAAGAATTGACAAATTGTTTTTTAAAAAATGGCAAAAAATAGGATGCTACATTTTCCTATTCCATAGTAGAAGAGGTGGGGATCCGCGCCCCGTCCTTTTATCTAAAAAAGGATGGGTATAATAATGTATTAATGCTAAGGGTCGTTGATCCGTGAAAAGGATAAAAATGGAAATGTGAATAAATTTAAAAATGAAAATGAATTTTTAAGAAATAAAATTTTGAGTTCATATATTATGTTTATTTAGTATGATATTGAAAATATAAGTAGGAATGAAAATGAAGATTACTGAAATAACCATATTATCCATATAAAAAATTAATTATTGTATGTTATTAAAAATTTATCTTTGTCAAAAAATTATAAAAATAAATTTTATTATTAATAATTAATTATTGTTATGAAAATTAAAAATTATTGTTAAAAATTAATTATTATTTTTAAATTCTTTTTCCCTTCACCTTCCCCCTTATCTTCTCCCTCTCGAGTCCCTGGTTCACCTTCTTATCTTCTTCCTCTCCGATCTCTAATTCATCTTCTCTGTTACTATTATCTTGCTCGTTCATGTTCTATGCCTTGTTCTCCTTCTTTGGTGAAGTAGGATCTTGCATGTACATCAACCTCTGCCCTACCTCCTGAACGCCATGGCGGAAAGTCGTCCCCTGTGAAGTCCAGCAAAGACTAAATTACTATTAAAAAATAATATTTTAGAATTTTATTATATCAAAAGATATTTTGTTGAAAAAAATACTAGATTACTTCTAATACTTTTATTCCACACATTTTTCAGTGTGTAGGAAATTTTTTAATAAAATATTATTTTATATAAAAAATTTAAAATATTGATATATTTTACTAAAAAAACTTAATTTTTATTTTTTAAAAAATTTACATTTAGAGCCATCGATTATCCAGATCTAATGGCTCCAATTGTACTTGCAAAATGGATCCCTTATATCTTTTGAAATATGAAAATTATAAAATACCTTTAAAATTAAATAAAAAATAAAAAATAAAAAATAAAAAATTGAACCCATATTTATGCACACTCGGTCTCTTATTTTAGAAATCACTTTACCATCTCGATATCTCACGCTTGACGTAAGATGAAGCGAAGCAATGGTTAGTTCAGGCGAGTCAGTGGGGCGACTGCTAGTCTGCTATAAGTGTATAATGTATTTCAATATACTAATTTTTTAACCGCAAAATATGTAATTGCAATTAAAATAGGAATAGAATCAATTTTCTTTGACATCACGATTTATTTTAGGTTGTTTGGGTGGATTTTAATTGTGGCAACTTGTAGTGATATAAAACTAAAAAAAAAAAAACAAAAACAAAATGGTTGGGTGTAGGATCAATATGCTATTTGAAATCCTAAGAAACTAATAAATACTAAAGATAAAGTAAACTTCAATGAGAAGCCATTCTATTATATGTTATTAATGAAACATCAGATAATATTACTCACATACTTGCCTTGTGAAAAACTAGATCAGGCGTTAAAAGGTGAATTTCAAACGTTTCTGGGTCCAGAGTTCGAGTTCTAATTTATGTCACAAAGGCTAAGTCCCAGTCCAAGCATTGTTACAAGAAGCAAATAGAGGAAAATATCACCAATCCTAGTAACAAACACGCTATTGTGCTCTACAGTGATGCTGCACAAATGTGATAATTCAGAAAGGACATCGTATATAAACTTTATTCTTCTGTTTCACAATCACAATGGAAACTCCATCCTTACAGCAGACACTATTCCATCACTGGTTCAGTCTTCCATGCGAATGATGCACCTGATGGACTCCCCTTTCAGCATGTAATCAAAGGCTTTGTTAATCTCCGAGAAAGGTAGAGAGTGAGTGATGAACTTCTCCAGTTCCAGCTCCTGCAGTTTCAACATAAGATCCCATGAGCAACATAACTAATTAGAGAGGAGAATTTGTACAGATGACACTATAGAGGATTCCATAAGGAGGCTTACCCCTTTCATGTACTTCTCCACAACAGAAGGGAGATCTGAGCGGGGCTTGTAGTTGCCGTAGAAGGTACCCTTCAAAGTCTTCTCGTTCAAGAAATTCATAGGATGAGTTTTGAATGCATCATCCTTGTTGGGCACTCCAACCAGTACAGCAACACCCCAACCCTGCACACAAGGATCATTCACATAGTTATTAGTAGGTTCACATTATTGTTATATTATAGTGTTTTCTAGTTAGTGATGGCAAGAACATGAGTTCTGAGTAAGTACATCGTGGACACATTCGAATGCTGAGATCATGGCTTGGATGCTCCCAGTACATTCAACAGCACGATCCACACCTCCATTGGTCATTTCAGCTATTACCTGTCCACAAAGAAAACAATGTAACTATGATGAACATTTTGCAACTGTACTTATAAATAAAAAATAATGTTTCTGTGTATGTACAAACCTGTTGTACAGGCTTATCATGATCTTTTGGGTTCACAAACTCATTAACCCCAAACTTCTTGGCTGCCAATTACAACGAAAACAGAAACCGTCATCTATGTCATTATATATATATATATATATTGCAATTGAATTTGAATCAGCTGTGCTGAATTATTGTATATACAAAGAAGAATATAAATTGTACCTCCCTCAAAACGGCTGGATACTAAATCAACTCCAATGATTCTGGATGCACCAGAAATCCTTGCCCCTTCAGCAGCCTAAAATTCAGATTAAAAAAGATCAGGAGTTGAAAAATAAGCAGGTAAAAAACTGAACCGCACCAGAAAATTAAAAAAGAAGCATAAACAGGGTATAACTTACAGCAAGGCCAACGGCTCCCAGTCCAAAGATGGCAACAGAAGAACCAGGTTTTGGTTTTGCAACATTTACAGTAGCACCAAGACCTGCAAGAATGAATCAATCAATCAGAAAATGGAGTTCCTACCAATCCAAACATCATACATATATATATATGTGTGTGTGTGTGTGTTGTTAGGGAGGACGATGTTCCAAAACCTGTGCAGATTCCGCAACTGAGAACACAAACTTTGTCAAGAGGGGCAGCTGGGTCGATCTTAGCAACACATCCAGCATGAACAACAGTGTACTCGCTGAATGTGGAGGTTCCCACAAAGTGGTAAATGGGCTGTCCATTCTTAGAAAACCTCGTCTTACCGTATTGATCATAACACCCCTGTCCGTGTTGATCCTCAGAAGGTCGCACATGTTGCTTTCTTCAGACAAACAGTGTGGGCATTCCCCACACTCCCCTGTGAAGACAGGGAGCGCATGATCTCCTGGTTTCAGATGAGTCACACCCTCCCCTACGCTCTCCACAATCCTAAAATTTAACATCGCCATGCACAAATTAGTATTGATGGTAAAGAAACCTATGATCGGTGGGCAATAACTGCGAAAGGAACATACCCTCCAGCTTCGTGACCAAATATTCGAGGGAACAGTGGAGTTTGGCCCTGTAATAGGGGAAAAATATTCAGATTTGATATCGAGAGCCGGATGCATAATGACAGGTAGTGAAATGAATAAAAAAGTTTCCTTGGCTTCCCAGAAGTAAACATCAGTATGGCAAAGGGAGGTGAAGAGGATCTTCAAACGCACTTCTCCAGCCTGCGGAGGCGCTACCTCTACCTCTTCAATCACCAGTGGCTTCCCTGCTTCCCAAGCCACCGCAGCTACATTTCACCAATTCCACGAAATGCAATTAGTGTATGATCGAAACAAACAAGACATCTAACGTGGATACAATTTGAAAATAAATTCTCCTAAAACGGATCCTTGCAAAAGTATAGGAGTAGGATCCACTACAAAAAGTTCATATATTTTTCAGAAGTCACTTTACATTCCCAGAGGAGACAGAGAGGAGCGTGGTACCATTCGAAGAAAGCAACACAACAAAAATTGGAAAATTAACGGGACCCAACAACTACACGTAATCCAAAGATCAAACCCAGATTTCCAAAATTCCAAAGTGCGAAGAATCATTATATGTCTAAGGAAAATAGGCAAGACAAAGAGAAAGGAACAGATTTGAAAGCAGGGGATACATTTCCTGTTCCAGCAGAAGGTAGTAAGCAAACAGAGGGAACCCAGATGAATAGAAGAAAAAAAAGAAAAAGAAAAACAGACTGATGTCAGACCTCTGCACTTGATAACCTGACCAGCTGTGCTAGACATGGCTAGTGAGCAATGAGTGTTGAGGACGACGATTATTGAGAGACTTAGTTGAAAATTCTTCGGATGTGGAAAGTTTGAGGCCTGTGAAAGCTATATATGGGGGCGAAAGACATGTCCACTTGCCCAGAAAAGGGGAATTGTTTAATAAAAGAATTGGTGGGCGGAGGGGAAAGTAGAAAAACCGAAAACCAGATTGGGTTGTCGATGTTTTTACAAGGTGGAATATTCATGTATCGTCCAATAGGAGAAGTAGGACGAGCGTACGTGGTTTCTGTAGCAACGCCTTGGTTTCATAGGGAAAACGCCACGCTGCCTGCCCTGGTTTCAACACAATGTCCTGTTTTAGACTCTCAGCATCCTGTTCCATTCCAGCCTTTTACTTTCCATATATATATATATATATATATATACACACACACATATATGATATGATTTTCCTCTTATTATAATATGAATAGATAAAATTAAATTTTTTATCTGAATTTTATTTAATATTTTTCATTTAATATTAATATTTGCTTTTTTGTATTTATTATATATGATAAGGTTCTAATTCAATTTGTATTTTTTTAATAATACAAGTTAATTTTTTACGTTATATGAAAGTGTTATTTTATTACAGTTAATTAATTTTATTTTTGATAAAATATATTGTACAAAAATTTAATCAAATTGACAAAAGAATAAATTTTAAACATTTATAATATATATCAAAAGGATAAATATCATTTTTCTATTAAATATATTAAGTATAATTTAATTCCAAAATTAATTAATGTTAAAGCTATTTTTTTTACGTTCTATGATACTATAATTTCATCGCTACATATTTATTCCTATAACAAAAGCAAATCTGTAATATAATAATAATTCATAATATTTTATTAATATTAAATTAATAAAAATAATAATATTATATTACAGGATCTTCTCATATTACAAGAACGAATTCTGCCTCTAATTTCATTTATAATATCATCATAAATATACTTGTAGCACGGTCCTATTCTTTTACATCATTATAAATTAATAATTCAATATTTACTGTTCACCATTTCCGTGTCCTCAGTACAGTTGGCTTCACAATTTTAAATAAGGTTTGGAAAGATAATTTTATAAAAAGAAAATCCATTCATGATTATATCTACTTAAAAAAATCTCACATGTCATAATTTATTTAATTTGATGTAATTGAATAATTGTACTCTATAAATTTTTATTTGACCTTTATAAGTAAATATTATCAACGTGAACGATTTATTTGAAATAATTCCTTGTAAAAATTATTTAACAAATTTTTTAGCATAATAAACGGGAAAGGAAAGGAAATACCACGGCAATGAGGAAAGCTCCTCATGGCCAATAAATACTGAGATTTAGTCCTCTTAAGAAAATGGTAATTTTCAATAAAAGATTGGAAATAATTGTCACTAATGATTAAATAAAAGATAAAATAACATAATTAAATTTATAGCCTCTTCCATGGAAAAACTTATGTTTAGTGTTATTAGAATTGATACAATAAGAATGAGAATGAGAATATATAAATATTATTTGATTGAGAATAGACATGTCTTTATTTATTTCATTTAGTTAATAGATTACACATGAAAATTAATTAAATAGTGTGCATATTTTATTATATTATCATTTATCATAAAATAAAAAAAACATATATCTCTTTGAATTATTAATTAATAATATAATTATATATTAATATATATTTAATTAATAATACAATAATAATATAATATATATATTTTAATAAATTAATAATAAAAATAATAAAATTAAAAATAAAATAATTTAATAATAAATCAAAGAAATAATAAATTAGAGTTTTGATGTATTATAGGGATATTTTTGTTTAAAAATTATTATAAGTGAGGATACTTTGGTCAAACAGATTTTCATTCATATGAAACTAATATTATTTCATAATTTCAACTATGAAAATAATTCTCTTTTACATGAGGGGGAGTAGACTCTCTAAAGAATCAAAATGAGCACCCAATATGTTAATCAAATATAGAAATGCTCTCATTCCCTTACTTTGATTCTAACAACCAAATAAACTCTTATTTAAAAAAATAACGAGAACCAAGATTCATTCGTTTTGTTCATGAAAAAGCCAAGTTCTCTTTACTATTTTAAAATAGTCTATGTGGATATATGATAATTTAACATATTTTTAAATTATTTTAAAATACTTAAGAACTATTTTTTATTTTTACGGATCTCTGAGAATACATGATAAAGAGTTCTAAGTTATGGCTCTCGAGTTACAGGAAAAAATTAGGGCTCCTGAGTTTTTTAAATAATTTTAAAATTTAATGTCTTTTAGAGTTAATATTTTAAATTTATGATTCTTAATTATATTTTTATTATTTTTCATTGTTTTTAGTTGCTAGACTTAAGGAACCGGAAGAAGTAATAATTTTTCTGTTATTTCTTCATTGTATTTTTTTGCCAGCTACAACTTGCTTGTATTTATAAATTTTAAATATTCATTATAAAGGATTTTATAATCAAAACTTATTCTAAATAACCTAGGGATTCATTTATTTTTCACTTTTTTAAAACTCTAAGAATACATAATAAAAAATTTTAAGATAAAATCCTGCACTTTCAAAATAATTTTTTTAAAATAAAAAATTTTAATTATTAAATCTTTTAAATTTAAAAATTTTTATAATAAAATTTTTCATCTTACGTTCCTAACTCAAACCTTTTAACTTTTGTCATCACATAGTGAGAGCTGGACATGATTGTATAATGATATTATTTACTATTTAATACGAAGGGTCAATGTCAATTTGACAATACACGAATGAGCGTGCATGTTCATCTAAGTAGTACCATTCATTTATAAACAAAGTTCATTGAAACAACTATTTCATAACCACTTTATTAAACGAAATTGTGGATTGAATTTTCAAAATCACACAAGTATTTTACCATAAAAAATAAAAAAAAAATATTTTTTTGATCTCTTACTTATCACAAAATTATTATTTTAATTCTTCACTTATTAAAATATTTAAAATAATTCATCAAACTTAATTCTTTATTTTTAAAAAATTATCTAATTTAGTCTTTGAAAACTTATTTTAAATATTTTAATAAATAAGAGATTAAAATAATATTATTATAATAAATAAAAAATCAAAAAAATATTTCACTCAGGAAAAACAAGTGTGGTGATTATTTAACCAACCTAAGGGTTGGAGTTCCTTTGGGACTTTGTCTCCGATTCCTTTCCCTTCTATACTTTGACGTATCTTGCTCGGATATGAAGTGTCTGTGGTTGATATAGTAGGACTAATGTATTAGATTCAATGATTCAACATGTGAAGATTTTTTTAAAATAAAAATAACATTTTTTTTAAAAAAAAACTAGTACATAAAAATATATTTATATTTTAAATCTTTTTTTAATATAAAGTGATATCATGTCTAAAAAATCTGAACTAATTTTAATAGTTTAGAATCATCTTCACATGTAGAATGATATTATATATTTAATAATATCTAAAAATATTATTATATAATTATATAATAATTTTAATATTTCCATTTTTATTTAAAACATGTTCACATTTTTAATTGAAAAGACATGGGAGAAACACATTAGGTTAATAAAACATTCCCTAAAGAAAAAAAGTTTGAACTCATAAGAAGAAACGATAAGGAGACAACTTGTAAGTTTCCAGCTTCAGTTTAAAATGTCCTGTCCTAGAATCAAAATGAGAGATTGCATTTTTTGAATTTCCCACCATATTCAAAGAGACCTTGCTTTTTTCATAATAAACCCACTGTAGTTAGGATGACTAAAGTTTCTTCTCATAATCTAAATAAATTTTTTTAAACAAAAAAGTCAATTGCCTTTTAAATCATTATATTTTATGATATCAATTGCCTTTGGTGCTCCCAACCACGGGGATTCACATCAGTCCTGCTCGCTTGACGGAGACCCGTTGTCGTGTAATACTTTGTAATCTACTTGCACTTTTAAGCCTAGTGATTCCCTTCATTTTCGAGTTAAGCATCTTTTTTTTTTCTTTTTTATATTATCTTTCCATATCTACTTTAGCTTTTACAGACATATAACTGATTAATCTAAAATTAAGTATTATAAGATTCAATATTATAATAATTCTTTTAATATTATATTCTTTATACATAAAGTAGGGATTAAATTTGAAATTTTGTTTAAAGAGCACCGAACTCTTTATCAAACTAATATCCATTGATGCATCTTTTTCTTTCTAAACGCAAGCATTTTCGTCTTTTGTTTTTTTAAAAAAATTTAAAGTTTCAACAAATGTTAATTTTTGTAAAAAATATTTAGAATACATAAAGATAATATTAATATTTTAATCAATTTTTATAAAAAAATATTATTATTTCATTAAAAAAAATTAAGTAGTTTAAATATTAATTGTTAAACCTCATAGTCAAAATGATTCTGATAATAATAATAATAATTCTTTTTAGTACTAACATTTTGAATTCTTTTAACACATTAATGTCGTTTCAATATATAATTTAATACGTTTGTGTGAATATGGTACTATCATATCAATGAAAAATTAATTATAAGATATAAAGTCTAACAACTTTATATAATAAAAATTATTTAATATTTATGTCTTCAATAAGATGGTTCCTTATGGGAAAAAAAAAAAAAGCTTAACTATAGTATTTACTTGTAAAGTAGATGTTCATAACTCTCATATAGGGACTTTTAATGATCCTTAGTGAGGTAACTTTCTATTATCTATAATCATGATTGTAAGTGACTCTTTAGGATTTCTCTATTATATAATACCTAATTTATTTGTATTTCACCACTATATAAATTAATTTTTCATTCATGTATATTGAATTTTCTTTTATAATGAAATGTTTATAATTATGGTCATATACCACAGGATATCATACATAAGTGAATGAGAGTTAATTAATATATATTTTTTAAATTTCTTCTTACTCTTCCTATCCTTCATCTTTAAGTTTGGGAATGGGCAACAACAATTTTTTTTTTATAATGCTGATGCTCTTGCTTTATATTCATAAATGCTAAATTCCTATGATAAATTAATTATAGTAGGGATCATGCTTAAATTAATGAAACACTTTTTAAGATTTCTCATTGACATGATTGATGGGTAAAAAATTATTCCTTCCCTATTTTAGATCTTTTGAGTAATATGAAGCTTACATAAATTAAATGTGTGTTTTATAATCAAATTTTATATAATCCATGATATATGATTTGTTTCAATTCTATAGTTCTAGAATTTGCTTTATACTCCCTTGAGGCAAACTTTCAAATTATGCATGAATTAAATATATGATTTAGACATACTTATTTTAAATTTGAACCTTTCAAGTCTTCACCCACATACACTTTAATCCCTAGCCCCCTCATTTGAGCCTTAATACACAACAAAATTACACTAAGCAATTTTTTCTTTATGCCCACGTGATCCCTACCTTTATGAGCTATTAAAAGACATGGTAACCATTTTTCAAGTGAACAATGTGAGTACATATGTTGTTTGTTTATTAAAAGGAAAAAAAAATGTAAGGGTTATTAAGGAATTGGAAAATATTAACTACCACAAAAAGGTTGTATCTCAAAAGAAAGGAGAAGTGATAAAGTGAAAGTAAAGTTGCCTTGAATTGTGAATGTATCAATGGTAAAACAAAAAGGAAAAAAAAATTTACGGTGAATGAAAATAAAAATTTGAAATTAAAATGGAGGAAGGATAATTGTGAAGTTGTAATATAAGATAAATGAATTTAAGTTATGTATTATTTTGCATTATCTTATACTACAGTCTCTTGAATTTTGATTTCAATCCCTAGTTTTTTATTTGGCCGTCATAATCTTTGGTCACATTACAAATTATAAAGACTTGATCATCTTTACTTTGGGTATGGCTTCCATTAGTAGAGAATGGGTAAACAAGCAAACAAATAATTATCTTAAGGGGAAATGGCTCCACTTCCAGCACCATTTCCAGAGTGGCGAGGAAATTAACCGTTTAAACCTATATCAATATTATTTCAATATATAATTTAGTGTATTGTTAATGTATGTACAAGATATCATCCTGTTAAAAAATTTGTTATAATATGTAAAAATAATACTAACATTTTAGATCTTTTTATTCATAAGACACTATCTTATTAAAAAAATTTTGAATAACTTTTAACTTAAAACCTGTTAATATTTTTTGCTTCAATAAGTTGACATTTTGCTCATATATTAATGTCGTACTAAATTATATATTAAAATAAAAAATTTTGTGTCTAAAAAAATATAAAAAAACTTTAATATTATTATCTTTTGCTTGAATATTGTGATTATATTTTAAAATATTAATATTTAACCATTTTTAAAACAAAGAAAAAGGCAACAAACATTATCATCCCTGAGGGGATCGATAAATATGTAATTATGTATCAATGTTTGATTAAAATTAGATTTAATCATAATTTAAAATATTTGTCCAACCTAATACATTCGACTTAAAAAAAAACAACTTGATTAAAAAAGCTTATTTTATAAAACGAGTTGGGGTTGCAATTTTTTTTTAGTTTAAATTGAGCTTAAAAAGTCTAAATTAATTTTTTTTAATAAAAAACTTATTATTCAAATAAAATCTTAATTTAATTTTAAAAAGAATACAACTTAAAATTTGAGATATTAAAAATAAATATATTTTAATTTTAAATATATAAAATATAAATTTATTAATGAGACTAGTTTATTTTTAATTCAATATGGTTATACATGAAATTATATATTAATGTGACATGATATTTTAGTAGGGAAATAATAACTAATTTCCTCTCATCTAAAGGATTAATCACAGTACAAAAATTAATTTTTATTTGTAACTTTCTTATATCAATCATACAAATAATAATAAAAATAAATTATATAGTTTATTTTAAATTTTGAGTAATAAATAGACTTATTTATTATTTGAAAATGTCAAGTAGACCCACCCTAAAAAAATTTATTAAAACCTAATTAAAAAATTGACTCAACTTTTTTTAAACTAAAACCCAGCTCGTTGATCAAAGAACACGATCCTACTCCTTTTTTTCTCTAAATTTTAATACATCAAAATTTAAAAATTATTATAATTCATAAAAATATTAATATTTTAGGTATAATTTACAAGATATTATTTTCATTAAAAAAAATAAATTTTAACATAAAAAACAATTAGCTACGTAGTATCAATTTATATACTAAAATAATAATAATGTATTTGTAGATTGAGTGTTATTATAAACAAAAAATTGTTACATTTGTCTGTATACTGACATTATACTGGTTCATGTATTAAAATAATAATTATATGTGTTTGAAAAAATAAGATGTTAGTATTAGAGAAATTAATATTTTTTAACAAAATTTTATAATGCATTTTTAAATTTTTAATTTTTAACAAAAAATCCTAACGCAACTAAATAGGCGTGCGTGTTGAGGAGAGGATTCATTCTCGGATGAGTTGAAGTGAAAAGATCGACTTTGGGCGGGTCAGTGGGGCGCCTGCTACCAGGGCATAATGTTCCCAAATTGATAAGGTAGGCCCAAATTTATGGCAAATTGGAATAATGTTTTATGAGAATGAAATACTTTCATATTCGATTTAATTTTTTAGAAAGAATATTTTTATAGATGTGAGAAAATATTTTTAAAATAGTGAAAAAAATATTTTTCATCTTAAAATACTTTCAAACATAATAAGTGAAATAACTAATAATTATAAAATTAGTACTAAAAATCTAGTACATATATATATAATATAAAACAATAATAAACATAACATGTGTACATTTAAAAATTGATATAAATTAAACCTGAGAGGATTGAATTTAATAGAATGATGCAAAATAATCTCAAGAACTTATACTGAACCAGACATGAGAATGTCACTTTGAAAATATAATTTTGGAAGATGAAAGAACATAATCATTTCTAAAGGTATAATTTAAGCCTTAACAGTGTTAGCAATATAATTCCACGCAGCTAAAAATGTATTCGATGATTGTGAGTGCCTGACAGTGTAAGCAATATGACTAGATGGGGATTTTCTCTCAATTCGATGATTGTGATTGTTAACAGTATACTAGATCTAAATTCAAAACCCATCGTCCGCTAAACAGTGATATATGTGAATTTGGTCACCATCGCTAACCAGCTCTCATTACACCTTGCTGTAGGATTAAGAAATCCACTGTGAGTGTTAACAGTGCTAGCATAATGATCCACCACAGTTATATATACACACGAGGCAAGCTTAGGGTTAGGTATCAGATAATGATGAAATACTTTTAGCTACCACCTCAATCGATATGATATAACTGAAAGGTTTACTGAGTAAATCGGATAGGTAAGTCAAAGTTTTGGGGAGAAAACAATAGGATCCGAATCATTTGGAACACATATGATGCACTTTAGGTACAGTATTACTGTACTTCGACGTTAATGTATTTGATAAATCAATGTTTTAAGTTTTCTCTAGTACATGGAGTTAATTCTGTGACTATTTGTTGATTAAATTTTCGTCAGTCATTATCGAATACTTTAGAGAAAAGTTTGCAGTGTAGAATCTTGACACAGAAGATTAGATATATGACGCCGGAAGGATTTCGCCAATGAAATATAATTCTTCAAGATTAAGATTCGCATGTCCCCTATTATAGCTAACTTTAACATAATTTGCTTCGAAACTAAAGTTTTTGGGGTTAAACAACCCATTTTTGTCTTTGTCAAGCTACAGCAACATCTCCCTCATCTCTTCCAGCAGGCAAAAGAAACATAATCCTAGTACTTTTCTAGTAATCCACGATCCATGACAGGTTTTATTTTCACGGACAAACCAACTAATATATCTTTATAGGTTTGACATATTTGAGACAAAAAGATAAATATATATTCACCTAAAGAGTGCCATATATAAAACCTATCAATTTCCAACAAATAGGGAAAAAATAAAAGTCACCCACCTTGATCATGGATCATGATAATATCCACTGACCACTACCCTTTCGGCTACCACTAATCTATGCAGTAGGAACTATAATAAGTATAAACCTTAGCTATTGCTTATTTCATCAGTTGTCACATCTTTTGTGGAATGACCACAATCCATTACCTTGGCTTTTTAACAGTGTTGTTGGCTACCCAACTCAACCCTTCTCTGCTGTTGGTGTCAACTACAAATAATAAAAAGCCTTCATATATATATATATATATATGATTGCTTATTGTTAAATTCAAATTATGGAGCTTGTAGAGTCGGGTGGGTATGCAAACAATTATGGGAGAAACATATAATTGAGGATTTGAGAATTCAGATCACATGTAAACAGCACCTAGCTATATATATAGATCTCGTAGTGTTATCATAGTTAGGATATACTCCTGTTGCTTTTTATTGACAATCGGCCGACCTATTGAGCTGTAGTTTTTCTTTTGCCTCTTCATAGGCCAAGAAATATGTAATATAGTAGCGTTACTGGTAAAGAAACTAACATGCCAAAGATAACCCTGCAAAAACGATTAAAAAAAATAAAAGTGAGAGAAAGAGCAAAAGAGTTATAATCTGTAATATGGATGATCACCGTGACATAATCAGACATAATCAACAAAGCTATATGCGTGTGTGTGTGTGTGACATAATCAGACATAATCAACAAAGCTGTGTGTGTGTGTGTGTTTGCACTCAAATTTTGAATTTAATTGTGCTTTTGGAGTCAGTAACAAGTAAGTAAGGCTATGTAGCAGGCATCAAATGATGAAAGTTAAAAGCCTGGCAAGACGAAGCTTTGCAAAAAGCCTATTAAATTTCAGCATTAATTAAAAACTTCTGACCACTAATTACTGATTACTAGACAATTAACAGGGATAATTGTTGAAAGATAATGTCATCAAGAAGAGGTAAACCAATGAATCACCATCAAGGCACACAAGTTTGTGTCTGAATTCTATGTGCTGTGGTTGTCATAGACAATGTATTTGAAAGATTCAGTATGGTAGAGCAGCATAATAATTAATTTATTACGCGTGGGATCTTCAAAAGTCAAGTATCTCCTAAACATCAGTGTGATAAATATAATACCTTTTATAGCTATATCCGATCTGTACAACTTTGAAAAATAGTTGGTTGCCTTAAGCATGTACCACATACAAATATCTATAGTTATTATCGTTTTAAAATCCGTGTGCGCCGAAACTTAGAGAATAATTAATTAAGCGAGCCTTTAATATAAATTATTTTCTAATCACGGTGCTACGTCTCTCGTACGTAACAAATAGAAAAATTATATGTAACTTTCGTCAAAGATATATAATTTAATTATTATTTAATATGTCAACTTTAAAATATAATATTTTATCTTCTAAATTATCATAACAATATTATATAAAATTTTGAAAAAAAATAATAAGTGTGTATATATATATATCTATAATACCACGTAACTTTTACATTTTTTATTTCAATTTATATGTTTGCTTTAATTTTCTGTAATAGTAGGTTTATATATACATACATATATATATATATATATATATATATGTTCTCTGACAAATATTACAACTACGTTATAATTTAAGGTAGATAAGATAGTTTCCCCTTATATAAATAAAAAAACAATTACGAAGTGTGCGAATGATAAGGATTTGTGGACAACATCGAATTCCAGAACTTACCCAGTGCTCAAAATATCAGGGTGAACCCCATATTCCCTTGCAAACACGAAAGGCACTATCCCGGGTGGAAGAGCAGCCTGCGATGAGAAACCAAAAGTTAATTGTTAATTATATCCATTTTAGCTCACGACTGCTATAATTAATGAGAGAATAATCCAATTAATTATAAACAATTAGGGAATGATTAAGTAAAGTAAGTACCTGTACAATTGCAGTACGTAGTTTCGGTCCTCTCAATCCAATAGCAATGGACGCAGCACCCATCACCAGAGGCCCCCCAATGAACCGAATAGCCATGCCCATCGCCGCATTTTTGGTGCCACACGCTATGATCCGTGGTTGAACTGCCATGAACAGCCCTGCAAATATTCAAACCCTCTTTCATTTTCCTATACTTCTGATATTATATATTATATATATATTATGTATATTTATAAAGTCCCACTCCCATGTCCTTATATCATGGGTTGTCACGTCACTTTAGTACCGACTACCGAACAATGTATATATGCGTCTTCTTTTCATTTTCTTTGTCTCTTCGATTGGATGTTAGTTTTGTGAACTTTCCTGATATGGATATAAATATGGATGGAGAAGTTTGAAGATGCAATATGTTTCTACTTACCTAAGCTGAACATCGCCATCCCGAGACCAGCATCCGAAATTATTTTAATGGATGATTTGACCAGGCTCGGCATCCCTAGATTCCATCTGCAAATTCACATGCACCGTCAAATTCTGTAATATAAGATTACCTTTCATAACTTTTTATTTCATTAAAGACAATCATTAACTACTAATTTGTTCACACACACACACATATAATGTGTGGCTTAGGTTTATATATATCATCACTTACTTGAAGGAGATCAGAGACCAAAGAAGCCCTAAGACACTCGAATATGTATTAGGGTTCCGCAGCAGTTTCCTGCCAACAACGTTAAGTATAAGCCTTATCATGACCAGGGCACGTGGCATCTTCTGGTTGGTTTCCATTGTATCCTTGGGACCTGCTTCCTCCAGCATTGGGATATTGCTGAATTCTCTGAAGCTAATTTCTTTCTCTTTGATAATAGCCAAAAATAACACTTCAATTAGTAATCTAGTTATAATAATATGGAAATTTACAAATAAAAAATAAACGAAGGTTATAATTAATCCTTTGACACCCACGCACTACATGTAATAATATTGTATGTAAATTATTTGAGGTGGACTTAGACAACATTATCAAGAAATTAAGTTATTTAGGTCCCCATGATTTGGTATTATAATTGTAAGGACTCTATATATATACCCTATTTTCACCTCCAATATTAGGGACTAAAAATCGCCTCGTTCATCATTGCACACGTGCTGTCTTCCAAATGATGGCTACTATCTATGAAGCTTCTGGGTAAAGGCTGTTGGGGATCTTAATAGAAAACAAAGCAAAGGCATTGTCCAGTGAAAGTATTAATATGATAAAATGTTTAAATAATATCATTTGATTTAAATTATTATGTAATGCATATTGACTACAAAAATACGACAGAAATCATGCTAAAATAGTTGCCAACCATAAAAGGTTAATATGCAATGATAAATAAAAATGTAATCAATTCTCTTAAATCGGGAAATTGAAAATGAACACATTATAATTGATTAAGTTACAAGGAGATTAAATATTTCTCCATATTTCAATATCTGAATGCAGTTATAAATTATGTAGTACATCTTATATTATATTAAAACTAGGAAGACAAAATCATATCATTTAAGATGTTTTTTCTCTAACTGGCCAGTTTTAAAACACTTTTGGCCCTCTAGTTTAATAAAAGTTTTAAATTCATTTTTCTTATTAGTTAAGAAATAAAAAATATTTCTTTCGTTTGCTAAAAAATGATTGAATTATATTGTTTTAAATAAGATATTGCTTACATTTAATTAAAGAGACCAAATTAAAACTTTTAATCTTTTCAAATAAAAGTTTTAGAATATTCATTTACATCTCATAACAAAAAAGTTTATGAAAGTATGACTACATGCATATATTATGGATTTTTTGCAATGGCATTATGTGCAGTTAGAGAATAAATAATATAAGAAGAATAGAAATAGATATGAGTCAATTTCCCTCTCTTCACTCGGAAACAATCAAGCCACTCACTGACAAAGTTTTGTATTAAATTTGGAGTTAGGGTAAAAAAAAAAAACTAAGAACGACGAGCAAACAAATCCTCAAACCAGACGAAACATGCAGAAACATTTTGGGACCAAGACGCACAAAATGCTCATGAGTCATGACCATTGGAGACAAACGGTACACCTGTAGAAAGCTAGACAACCTCAAATTTGAGGTAGTTCAAAAGTAAATAAGGTCACATTGCGCTTAAAACGACAGTCTCTTATTCCTCCCCCTACCCCCAAACGACGCCCCATCCAACACCGTACGTACCTGACATATTTATTTCTTGGCATCCTTGTTCCTCTCCGCCCTGACAAATACCCGGCGACGCCTGTTGTGGAATCTTCCCGCCGCTTACCGGAGACGTGGGCCATAACTGCGGGCTCCTCGACGTCGTCGTTTCGAATTCGTTAAAGTTAGAGGCCCGTGGCGTGGGTTGGAGGGAGTATGCATCCGACGAGGCGTACCCGGTCGATAGCCGAGGGCTCCCAGACGGGTACCCGAATCCGACGTCTGTGTGCAGATGGAGTGGCGTGTTGACGGAGAAGATGTCTGCATTAGAGAGTCTGGGAGTACCAATGCTTAGGGATGAAGATAATGCGGAGTCCAGAGCAGAGGACGTGGACCGTCGGATACGGACGCGGATACGTCCATGGTTGTCAGTTTCGGATTCAGCTCGAAGCGGCACGTCGCGACCGTCGAGGGAGATGACATCGCCGTCCAACTCGAATTTTATGATGGAGGCCGCCGTCGGTCCTGGGAACTGGCTCCGGATCAAAAGGGTGGCAGCTCTGTATTCGAACAAGAACAGCAGTAGTGTGTACCTGAGAGATTATAATTCCATGAGTCATAGTTTTCTTAAGGACCCATTGTTTAACTCTAAAATTTGCAAAGATATATTATAAGTGATATTTCATGCGACATAGAAAAAAAATCTCACATCATACGTCTTTTAAATTTGTCAACTTTAAACATATTACTTGTTGTATTGTTTTTCCAACAATTTATCATGATAGCTTATACATCATAAATGTCTAAGATATATGCTATAATAATATACTAAACATCTCTTTAATGTTATAGATTAATATCTTTAATTCTGTATAACAAATTCAGTCGACGTGAAAAAAAAAAAATGAGAAGTATATCTGCCCACAAATAGAAGAGAATGAACAATAAAAGATTATAAAAGTGGAGTCTAAATTACATACAATAAATACTAGTTGATGAATCTACGCAAAAATGGCAGAGCTACTCAACAAACAGTAGAAAATGAGTTCTGGAAATTAAATGGGAAGGTACCAGACGACAGACTGAAGCACAACAAGCTGGACCATGAGGGAGTTGGTGAAATGGCCGTACATGGCCTGGAGCAAGGGAATGCCCATAACGAGAGTGTTGGGCAGAGAACCCAGAGAGAAGAGAGTGATGAGCCAGTCCAAGGTTGCAGCGTGGAAGAAGAAGAGCCAAAGAGAGAGGACGAAGAGGAGGAAGAGCTTGGAGAGAGTGTCAGCTAATATAAACTTGGAGTCCATCTGGTAGGGATTGTTGCGAGAGATGAAGTGGAAGGAGAGCACCGGGACGGCGAACACCGCCACGAAGCGGTTTATTCCGGAGCACTGAGCTCTGCTGAAAATCTTGCACCATTTCACTGAAGCGTAGGCGACGAACATGGCGAAATACAGAGGCACCATTGCACACACCACTTTGTAGAAATCGCTTACTGTTATCATCTCGTTCAGGCCTTGATAATATGTGTTGATGATTAGTGAATTCACACACTCTCGGAGAGTAATAATAAAGATAGCGAGGGTTTATATACGCCATTCATGTACTAGTTTGCCCTTGCCAACATTGTTAATTTACTTGGGAGCTTTTGTGCTTGGCATAGCGGTAATCAATCACTGGTTGTTAGGGTTCATCATTGAAATGTTGCACGTTTGTTTCAGGTACTTTTTGTTTATTATTTATTTAATTAGAACGTGCATGGCAAAAGTTGGAGGTTTTTTTTCCCCCTTTTACACTCTAAGATATAATATCTAAATAATAGGGCTTTCTTTTCTGTTTTTGTTTGAGAAAATTACACCTCTTTCTTTTGAAATTTAAATATGCTCTACGTAATTTTTTGAAATAAAGGTTAAGTCATAATTACATCAATTTTAACTAACTTATCTTTATATTTATTACTTATATGATACGTACAACATATATTTGATCAGTATAAAATAATATTTTATTAAATTTTAATAAATTAATTTTATAATTTTTTAAAATAACGTTGGAATTGACGTTTAAAAAATATGCTTTTTAAGAAGTTGTAATTTTTATAGAAGTAATTAATATTATTGTCAATGAAATTTTTATATTTCGTTTTAAGAAAAAACTGTGTACATTAGGGGGGTGTAATTTAAATTTACTTTGTTGTGTATATTTGTGGAACAACCCAAAACTATTTGAAGGACAAAAACTTTATCCATGTCATATTTCTGTCGGTTCTGTAATGGCTTCGACAGCTGTGTCTGGATTGTTTCGTTATATACCTCTTTTCAATTCGTAGTATCCCAGGAAAATTGATTTAAAAAAAAACAAACACCAGTGCTAACTAAGAACTCCGTTGGGTGATAAGTTCTGATCTATATATAACTATAGACTCTTGAGCATTTTGTGTTGCTTACTTCATGAGATTGTTACATCACATAATTTATTTTAAACATATAGTTATATAAAGTAATTTATTACTATTGTATGTTAATACTCTACGAAGTAAATAGATATAATTATTGCCAATTGAAATCCAAAAGCAACACAACATGTTGGGAGGAGCCAACATTCGGACATCTTTTTTAAGGAATGTTTTTATTGTATTAAAAATGGAATACACACGTTAAAACGACGTCGTATATAATTTGAAACTTTAAAATATTACGTTTATAGATTTTTTAAACTTTTATATCTTTCATTTAGTTTAATTTTATTTAGTGTAAGACTTTATTTAACATTCCCTCACACTTAATTCCAATAGAAAAATACACAAAATGGTTGTTTCTTTCCATGTATAATAGATACCTAGCAATTTCTTCAATACACTTACCATTTTATTTTGTGTTAATTATAAAAAATCAGAACTCTTCGCACATAAAAAATTAATGCAAGGTAATAAACTCCTATATATACCATAAAAAGTTAAATGCAAAAATAAATTTCCTAATTGTCGAAAAATATTATTATAACGCTGCTTAATTGAGTTGGTGGTTTGGTATCCATTGCCACCACATGCTACAATAATATGACCCGTATTCAGGACAGACAATACCTGCCAAATCTCTTATTAATTGAACTATTCAGTTAGAAATCAAATCCTTTGTAGCAATTTTAATTTATAATAAAATGAAAAGCTCGTATAAGTCATCCTTTTTCATTCGTCTTCGTTTGTCTGACCAAAGTTTCCTCGAAACTTTTCAAGGATTGGTCAGCCTAATGGCAAATAGATAAATACATGAAGATGCAGCACCATTTGTCCTTTTGTGAGTACCTTTTTGTAAGCGAACCAGTTCTATCAGAATCTAGGAACGTGTGATGCTGGAATATGTTTTAAGAAATTACAATCCCTTCGGTTTTCTCTGCTAGCTGTAGCTCTGCAACATGAAAAACAAACACTCATGTTCAACCTCCCTAACCCTATTTAACTCCTTTGTGTGCCTGATTAATTAGAATCAGGACGAGACGGATAATCAAGTTGCTGCTCTATCTGTAAGTTCGTACCAGGAATACCAAATACAACTAACATAGTAAATTAATAAAGTATCAAGTTCTTTCTTTACTTTCCTTTTATTTCATTTGCTTGTGAGATGTACGGATCTGTTGTTGAGGACAAAGTTAATGAGATTCTAATTTGTTTGCTGCCAAAGCCCCGTAGTGAGTGAGCTACTGAATAGTGAATAGGAAGATTGTTTAGATATGAGAGAGAGAGAGAGAAGAGTGCAAAGTTGTAGCGAGTGGGGAAGCAGTGTTGGTTAATAAGCGGCAAAACTTGTCCCATTTTGTGTTTGCTTTTTATGATGTTCTGTTTGATAGCGAAAGAATAATGGGGTTGTGAAGGTGGAGGCGATTAGACCATTTCATCTTTGGTTAAAAGTCTGTCGTCGTATAGGCTATTTTGGAAGTTGGTACTTTTCACTTGGAACCCCACCACTCTCACTCGTTCCAACTCTGCTTTCATATGGAGACCTTTGCTTATGTGTATACGGAATTCCAACGTTGATGATTAATTAGTTTTAAATTCATTTCTCCTTCTAATGTCATTTTATGTTCTCTTTCTAATGAACAGGTAATCTCCTATTCTCCACCCAAAAAAGCCACCGGTAGTATAGGCAGGACACTGATGGCTTCTTTGCTAAATTTGGATCCTTCCCATCTTTTTCCTCTCACTTCTTTTTAATAGGCCATTAAAAGATAGATTAGACTCACATTGAGCATCTGTTATCTTCTGCAATTACGTTATTACTATTATCATGTTAAAGACCCTATTTTGATACTAAAAAATACATTTAATATTTTACACTGACCTCAAATTTTTTTAAATAAAATTCGTAATTTTCAGAATATTTCAGTCAGCTATAAAAACTTAGTAGAAGATCAATAATCCTTTTTTTCTTTTGGTCTGAGGAATATCAATAGTTAATAACTTATCATTCCACAACTGTTTTTAATACTTTACGCATCCTTCTACTAAACTTGTTTTATTAAACGTGAGGAAACCATAAGCCAACATACCTCGGGTTAAACTTTAATTATTAGAGATGAGATCAAAATTTAAACATCGTACAAATAGAAAAACTCTAATCCCATGTCAACAACTATTACATCCCAGAACCTTAAAACTACTTGAAGTGCACCAGGAAAGGGTGCGGTATCTACCTATCATTTTCTTTCTTCTTTATACGCAAGGATGAAATAGAGAACCTGATTTGTTACTTCAAAAAAAATGGGCGCAGAGACACAGGTAGGGAGGAGGAGAGATATAGCGTTACAGATTATAGGGCAAAAACGATATGGCATTAAAAAAATTATTGTCTACATGAGACTAATCATGATTGAGCTAATTTAGCCAGAATGACTAAGTCTAAAATCTTCACATCCAGCGTGTCATCTACCTTTACAATGCCATCAGTGCCATCTACCCCAATCAACTTGCCTGTAGCACCACGCAAGGCCCCGCCCATGATCTTTATCTTGTCTGATTTCCTTGGAACTACAGCCTCCATTTCGCTGGGAAGGGCTGTTATTGTTTCCCCATTCCCACTTGATCCCAGGACTACCCTGCAAGACCCGTCCTGAAACAAAGGTAGCAATGTCAGTATTCCACATAAAGGAATGAGTTACTACGAAAGAAGATTAAGATAACCTTATATGTCCAATAAAACATGTAATTGAGATTAGCGGATGTGCTCTAAAAGTAGTCTGGTAGTTATACCGAAGTATAGCTATTTTAGACAAAATCATCCCTTCAACCAAAAAAGGGCCAAAAAAAACCAAACCCAAGACTTTTGAGTTATGTTGTCAGCAGAGCCAATCCCAACTTTAATAGGCCAAAGAAAATCTCAACTCTGGAGTCCATGCAAAAATTTATTCAAGCAATCATTTAATGATTCATAAAACATACCGGAAGCACCTCTCTTATAACTCCCACAACAGATTCGTCTCCGGACCGGCGTATATTGACCAATATCTCTGGCATAAACCATGGTCCTTCACTCTCTCCACCTACAATCAAATTAAACCACCAATCATCAAGCTGAGCGTATCAAAATGATAATAGGGTCATTTCAAATCTCTGCAGATGTAGGAACATTTCAAATCATGGCAGATCTGATGAATAGATAATACGAAGAAAATTAATGGCATCAGATGAACTCTTCTCAATGGCAAAGCATCCTGAATTGATAAGAGACAATTTAGACAGCTATGGCCAGGAAAATGTCAAGCAATACTTCAGATGAATGATATAAATAATCATTAAAGAAACAAAGAAAACACTTAAGTGCGGAACACAATAATCAACATACAAAATGCAACACAACAATTACACATAAATTAAAATTGTAAGGATATCCATAGGGCATAACATCAAGAGCAGTAGCAGAATTAAATGAACTCCACATCTACTCTAGTAACCCCATCAATAAGCTAGCTATAAGGTGCAAGTTAACTTGCCAGAATTAAATTATGTGTGATCCAAACTAGCACAATACCTGAACAAGGCACAGGGTATTACAGTTGTAAGTATGGAAAAAAGTATAGTAATTGAAAACAAAAATTCAGTTGTAACATACGAATATCATCACAATTCATAAAAAATGTTGCAGATTAGTTGTAGAGAAAATGGGAAGAGTGGGGAAAGAATAGTAGAAGTAGAAGAAGAAGAAGAGAGAAGAAATTCAGTTAACTCAATAATATTTAATCAAAATAGTCTGTTGATAACAAAATGTCTAAGGCTATTTATAGAGAGCCCTTTTAACAAAACAAGATAATATAAAATCCTAACAAAATATCTAAATTCAAAATAATTCAAATAGATAATCCTAAAGTAATTCAAATTCAAATTCCTAGATTATTCAATTCTAACAAAATATTTAAATTCAAAATAATTCAAATTCCCAAATTTATTCTAACTAATTAAATCCTAAACAGATGATAAAATCTCTATATTTATTCTTAATAACTACGTTACAAACAAATAATAAAATATTTCTTATTCCATTCTCCATTATTAGTATTTAAACCAACAAAAAGAAAAAGATTAGCTGTTATGTTCATAATTCAACAATGTCATAGTTCATAATATATAGATTTAAATAATAACATACACCAAAATGATAAAGAAAAATATAAAAGACCATAAAATGTATGAAATGGTTAAGCATATCAAATTTTGAAATTGCGAAAAGTGTTTAAAAGACTTTTTTATTAGCAGTTAGATTGAGTAGGTTGGTAATCTAATGAGTAACAGAAAGTTCGATGCAAGAAAAGTTCCTTGCCAGGATGTGTTGCTAAAATAAGCGAGATCAACATCATCTACGTAAAAAGGCTATCAAAATTTTTGAAGTACAATAATAAAACATATTTTGAACAGGAAAGAGCAAGGGAAATTTCATAAAAGTTTGCAAAATTGCAATTAACGAAATAATTGCCAACAGCATTGACAAAACAGCAGGTCAGAATCAATTCAGAAAAAAAGGTTTCAAGCCTGTATCAATGGCATACGCTAGTAAAAACCACCATGAATGTAATTAATCACATGTTTATATTGCCATATAAGGATCCAACATACTGCTGAGAGTTTACATATTGACCAAAATGTACCACTAGCTTGACATAAACAGCTATCAAGCACCAAAAGAGCAACTGTTGTTCGTGCCAAACCCACAATGTCAATATGTGATTTAGTAGTTTCCTAGTTGGCCTTTTACAGAGTCGAGCAGCTTGTGGAGGAAAAATCATTTTAATTCTCCAACAGAAAAACTCTCATGTAGTTTGAAACACAATTCACATACCTATTTTTAATACACATTTGCATAATAAGACCACATTTTTCTAAACAACTTAATTTTAAGTACAGTGACATTACATCTATCATACCAAAAGTAAAGCAGAGCAATTAAGAGATTAGAGACTTGAAAAGACAAATATACAGCTAGAGCAGTAACAAAATTTGGAAGAAGTGAGCAAGAAAGATACAAGACAGGTTAAAAAAAAAAAAAAAAAAAGCATATGTCAATCACAAAAATAAGAGGAAGAGCATCAAAAGGGATAAGAGTTAGATGGAAAAAGATGGCGGCAACAAAATTTGAAGGAATTGAATCAGAAAAGGAGAAGACTAAGTGTTAACACGTAAACAAGTGAGCAAATAAGACTAAGTGAGGAAAAAAAATTACAGAGAAAAACATGAGGAAGCACCAAAATTTGAGGCATACATTTGAGCAAGTATTTATAAATATAGATTTGTTACATATAATTAACTTATTGATAGAAAAGGTAACACAGAAAGCTAAAATATTATGTAAACCTATTTATCCGTCATACTAAAAAGCACTTAGATACATACCTATCACTGGGGACATCATGTCCAGACCACCAGTTCCTGGCGTCATAGGCTGTCCTCCAGGAGTGCCAGGAAGATAAGATGCTGAATTTGGTGTCAGAGGCTGTCCACCAGGTGTAGATGGTAAATATGGGCTAGGAGCATTGGCTGCACACCAAATACGAAAAGAATATTAGTTTTAAAAAAAACTGCAAATATAAAATAACATAAAAGGATAGATGCTGATGGTGGTGCTACCATATGCCGAGTTGTCCCTGGGTGTCCCAGCTTCACTAAAATTACCACCGGGTGTGCTAGCCCAAACAGCACCAGGAGTTGGAGCTTCATATGGCCGTGAAGGAGGACTCCCTGGCTGAAATATTATGAAGACAGACAAATACAATAAAAATCACTTTGATTCCTAATATTAAGATAAGAGAGTTTGTAGCAAGTTCGTTAAGATTCGGGACCTGGTACTGTGGACTGGTACCCCAAGAGCCTGGATTTCCATCTTCCCAGTTATCCCTGTTTGTATTTTCATCACAATTTCAAGTGTCAGCATTCACAAAACAGACATCATATGTATGTTATGAAAGTTAATAATAGGCGTTTAATTTGCAACACATAACTGAAGATAATTGATCATCATTGTGTATTAAACATTGTTCATATCTTATCATTAGTTTATATCTATTCTTTACATGGTAGTCAAAGGCACTCCTCTCACACCATGAGAGGCGTTGACTTCAGCTAGGCACTTGCTTGGTAGCACCTTTGGTGATTTATGTGGCTGTCCAAGCAAGCGCCTTAGGCACCTTGCTGAAGTTGGAAGGCTGAGAAGTTAGGGTAAGTTTAGAAGCCCAAACGAATGTTTTAAAACAGTCAAGATAAAATAGGAAACTAGAAAACCCATTCTAAGAAGCCCAGCCCAGCCCAGCCTTAGAACTTAGAAGTTTAATAATAGGGGAAAAAAATCTGAGACAATTTAAAAAATTATAAAACCTACTAGTTTTATTGGGATTAGTAAAAAGACAAATAGAAACAAAGCCCCCAGAGCCTTAAGGTCCCTTGCTCCTTCAAACACACACATGATTAGAGACGCATATAGAGGAAAAGAGCGGGAGGAAGTAAAAGCACACTCACTGCCTCTGCCTTTCTAGTTACTTCTTGTTCAAGATACTTTTCCTTAGTCTTCTTCTTCTACTCCTCTCCTTCTACTCTTCTCCCACACACTTTGCTCTTTTCAAAATTTATTCTAGCTCTTAAACTTTTCTCTTGTTAAACTTTATTCTAGCCCCCCTTAACTCAAAATTTCAAACTTATTTTAATATAAAGTTTAAATGGTTCTGAAATCTAACACTAATTATGAAGTTTGCATTAGGACTGTGTTTCTTTCTTCTATGAATTTTTCGTGTTTCTTTCTTCTATGAACTTTTTGGATTTGAGCGCACATTATATCTTGGTTTTTTGTTAATGGTTTGGCTGTCATGGCCACTAGTAGCAGTGCTACATCTTTTGAGTTGTGAAGTTCACTACTTAGCATTTTACTTTGATATATGGCTTAAATTTATACAAATTCTTATTATAATCCGTACATCACTAGGTTTACAACTTGTATTACAATAATTATACTACTAACATGATAATTGCATTCACAAATAACTTCACTGCAAAAAACTGTAAATTGGAAACAAAACATTTTGACAGTAAAGTACCATACAACCTGTTTGCTCTACTACCTTTTGCTATGTTCAGTAATATCTATAAAGTGAACGACAAACCTTGGAGGACTCATGGGAGTGTATGGATTCCATGCTCGGTCCCGCATAGGTGTTCTCATTCCATCATGAATAGGTGTTGCTGCAAATAGCAGTATGTTAAACAAATACAGTTTAAGCAACATTTAGTAATAATACAAGATAACCAAATTCCAAGCCAACAAAAATGACTAAAACAAACCTCCAGGATCTCTCATAGGAGTCATATATGGATGTAATGGAGTTCGAGAAGGATGCATTGGGGTCTCACTTCCCATTCCATATCGAGAAGAGTCACTGGTAGAACATACAGCTTATAAAGGTTAACTCAAAAATCTTCCAATGAGCTGAAGAACTAACTAAATTCATGTACAGAAATATTATACTCACCGATACGGGGTTGTTATGGCCACATTATCAGATATATGGTTACGATCAACTGCAAATAATCAACAAGTGAGAGCCCATGCATATACATAAGTACAACCAATAAATGTATTTCTCCAAGAAAACTTACCTGTCACAACCTTCATTTGGGACTCCAGTTCAACCCGAACTGATGTGCCCTTAACTTCTATAACACGCCCACGGTAACCTTTATAGGGACCTTGGCGTATTTTAACTGTTGCACCAGCCAATCCATCATGGCCTCTTCCACCCCTATGCCTTCCTCCAGCTAACCAAATTTAAAGAGATTGACGACAAGTGACTTAAAGAAAGTTCGTTAAATCAAAATGAAAGACCAATGCAACATTCCAGTGTAAGAAAACAAATGAAAAAGAAACAAACATACAATCCATTGGTGGCCCTCCTCGAGAAAACCTCCTTGGAGACTGCGGGATTCGAGGTGGAGTTCTGAGGTTGGGAAATCTTGAGTAGGCATCACCCTAGAGGTTAGGTGCAAGATAAGCAACAGATTATTACATAGACTAAATAAAACATTCTACCTAATACGACAATAATTAAAATAGGAATGCAAATTAATTACATTTCTGTCACCATTGGATCTTGAACCTCCCACAACCACACATGATTGAGCCTTAGAACATATAAAGCCAGCATGTTCAAGATGATGTCGATCATATATGAACAAGACTCCTCTATATATGTGCTCCACTGGTCCTTGTTTGCCCTAAAACATATGTAGTAATGATCAAAACAATATGAACTTCTAAGAAACCAATCAAGCCAAAGTCAGAATCTCACTTTGCAGGGACCCTCAACTATCCGCACAACATCCTTTGTTGATACTGTATTCTTAAACCTATCCTGCACACTTATTTTTTTATCGATCTTGCACTTGATTTCCCTTAATTTCACCAGCGCAACTTCAGGTCTGTCAGGAACCCCCTTAAGAACCTAAAGCAAGATAAAAACGTTAGAATGGAAAATAAAAAAAAAATGTTCAAATATTTTCACTTGGTCTGTAAGATACTAACCTGAAATGCCTCACTTTCTACACGTATTATTACACCAAAGCTCAAATTACTGCACCATATTAAACCTAAAAATGAGTAAACTGTAAAAACAGCATATGAAGAGGATGGAAGCAAGAAAAGGCTTACTCGAGCAGAACAAGATCATGGAGCTCATAGTCCCCAATTCTTGTCACTCCTGTAGTCACTTCAGAACTCTCCACAACATCATCGGCAAATACACGAATCTAAAAATAAGACATTTCCAGGTCAATATACAAGTTCTAAAAAGCAATTTGTGAAAGCTTTTCTAAAAGTCAACATTGGGATAATAAAATCTCACATGTTCTTTTGTTGTATCTGATAAAATGATCAGAACATGTTGTTCAACCTTCACAACCATACCAGTAGCCCCTTCTTGTGTACCAGAAACAACTTTAACATGGTTTCCAGGTTCAAAGTATTTACAAAGTTCCCTCTCATTTACTGCAAGAGTTTTCTGGAAAAAGAAAATACCAATTTATAACAAATCATCATGCAAAGGTAAGTAGGCATTCCAAGGAATAGATCCAGCAAATAAATTCATGCTTACAGGAAGGCCCTTGATCTCTGGTCTGATATGAACGTTGTCTTCATCAACTTTCTCTACCCACCCCTTCAAATTCTTCAGATCTCCCTTGATCACAATAACAGCATCACCTTTCATAAAATGCCCTTTTTTCCTGTTTGCGAATAAAGTTGACAGACTAGCTACATCTCCATCTCCATTCTCACCCGGTTTACGAAATTTTTCAAGTTCATCAAAAGTAGGTTTGATGTTCTGGACACTAATCGACTTTATTGATACTGTTTTGTACAAGAAACCATCTTTGAACATCATGCCTCCAATGGTTTCGAAGCGTTCCCCAGTCATGGGATCACGTCTATGCTCTACTCGGATATGCAGTTCCCTGAAGAGAAAGAGTCAATGAGACCAGAAAGGGAAAATTTTCCAAGAAACTGAAACCGTTCTACTTTAATAAAGAGAAAAACAGCACAACCTAGCCTCATCAACATTCATAAACCGAGGAGGAGGAACAAATGCCTTCTTTTTCACAACTTCTCTACCTTCCTGCATCATGCATGTGTTAAGCATACATTTTATTAGTGAATTTCAAAAAATCTGGATGCTTGACATACACAAACCAAAAAGTATTAAATCTCAAAGAGGAGAAAAAATACATACCAATTTATTTGCAAGGGCCTGTAAGTCTATCCTTGGAATCAATTTCACAGTAACCCTCTGCCGTACATTATCCACATCCACAACCTATGAAAACAAAAGGCTTGATTGTAAATAAAGAAAGCATTAGAGATACTATCATAAGTTCCCTAGAATGCAATACATACTTTGGCAAGGTCCCCCTTGTATGTCCCAATCTTCATTCTGACCCATGTATCTCTGGAAAGATCGATAGCTTTGCTTTCAACTGAAAGAACATCAGTCATTTCTTTAATTGGAACAAGTGTTATTTTCTGGGCATTTATGTTGCGTAGACCTTTGCAAGCCTGAATTATAAGCAAGACCCATTAAAATCTTTACAATTATACCCATTATAGTATAAATGATGACTTGTAGACATGTCACTTGACAATACCTCTCTCACATGGGCTTCTTTATCTGCTTCAACATATATGAAGTTTTTGAGATGATCAAGAGCAATAGCAGACCTTATTTGCAATTCAGAGCCTTTATCAATGTACTTTTGCATAAGGCAAACAGCAGCCTCACGCTCACGACCAATCTATGAACATCAACCAAAAAATAATGAAATGCTTTAAGTTCAATGCCCATGCAAGAAACAGATTAGTACATATAATCAGTATGGTAGAAAATCATGTAACAATGATCATACCGCACATTTCACCATCCACAATTTTGGATCTCTCACAGATGGCAGAAGTGCTTGTTGCTCTACATCTGTAGCTTCTTCATCATAATCTGTGACACGTCTTCCATATCTTTCCTGAATGCTTCTTGCCATAGCTTCAAGATCTTCATGGTCTTCTTGATCATGTGGCAGCATACGACGGCTATGCATCCTTCTTCCACCATCTTCATCCGGTAGATCAGCTCCTTCATCGACGATGAAATCTGCATGTTACAGGTGGACATCATCTTTTCAACACATATTTGACACAAGGTAGATGAGACATGATAATTTGAAAAACAAGAGAAACAGCAAAATTCAATCCATCTACAGTATTCAGCTAAACAAAAAATTCACATTATAGCATCCTGCAGAAATGTACAGGTAGGAGACAGCTCCAAGACCCAAATCATAGAGACAGAAAGGACTAAAACCTACAATCTGAATAGATGGTCACCCAGAAAAATATATATATATACTACAGTAGTCACTAGGAAGTAATTTCAGTCAATTGCAAAATAAGACAAAGCGCTAGGAGGACAAGAATGAGTAAGTATCATTACTGTCTGTTGCAATTGATATTATCTTTGAAAATATCAGTGTTTCAAGAGATCCCTCAACATACCAGATCATTTGACAATTTAGGGGACGTGTTTACTTGATTGATGAATCACAACCGATATTACAAATTGAATTCTAAAAACACTAAATCCAAAACACTAAATCCAAAACACTAACTCATCTAAAAATACAAGTCATGATAACCAGTTGATGTACGGACAAGTAACCGTAAATAATGCAAAAACCCTGGCTACTTAAAAACCAGAGAAGCATAACCACTTCTGGATCCGAAGAACAGCCCTAGTAATATACCTAATTCAGTATCTATGTTTGTAAAATAAACAGTCTTGCTAATCTAGACTATGCTGATCTTTTGAAACCGTCGGGGCTTCCTATCAATCGTGAATTTGAACCCCAGAAGCAAGTTAAAGATATAAACCAAAACAAGAAGTTACATTCAAATGATTGAAATGATACTTCCATGTGCTATTCTCTTAATCCAATCAACCCCAGAGTAAATTATTCGAATTGAACTAAATTAAAGAAGAAAAAAAGAAGAAGAAGAAGAAGAAAGAAAAGCATACCGTCCTCAGCTTCTTCCTCTTCTTCTTCCTCGTCGCTGTCCACCTGCGCCTCTTCATCGAAGAAGTTGGAGGCTGCCATTCTCTTGTATTGGCGCTTTCGACCGCCTCTATCATCAAAATCATCTTCATCATCCTCCTCCTCTTCGTCCTCGTCGACCTCCTCAGCGTCGTCGTCTATGAACCCAGATCTTCTCCGCTTCCTGGAGGAGGCTCCTCTATCCTCCTCCTCCTCCTCCACCTCGGCTTCGTCGTCTTCGACGGCGTGTTCGTCTTCGAATTCCTCCTCGTACTCATCCTCATCGGGATCCATTCCTCGATGACGCATGATGCAAACCCTAAGCGCTGGTGTGGGGTGTTGAATTGGGCAACTGTTTGCAAGGGACAAGAGGTTTTATTCTGCGAGAACTCACAATAAAAATAGATGCAACTACAAAGAAATGAATTCATTGTCATTGGAGTTTATCTCTGAATCAACATGTAAAAAGGAAAAAACTTTAATTTCATTAATAAATAAATTACACTTACTTTAAGTCATTAATTTTTTTTATCATTTAATGATTAAAATAATTTAGTTACAATTCAAAATTGCATAGTAGAATTTTATTACAAAAATGAATGCTGTTAAAAAAATATTACTTATAAATTTATTACTTTTATCCTCTCTTCTTGTTCAATAAAATGATTTTTTAAAAAATTAAAAATAATTATTATATATATTGTATAAACTTAAGATCCTCTGAGAAAAGATCAGCAAAAAAGACCAAAAACATGTTAATCGTAATTACAAAACAAATAAATAATTATAAAATAAAAAAATGATGAATTTTATTAATAAAATAATAAATTTAGTAGATTTTTATGAATATTATTCAAATAGAATTGATATTTGAAAAACAGTTAACAGTTGAGGTGGAGAGATTATTTTAGGACATTACAATTATTTGTGTAATATATATATATATATATATATATATATATATATAAAAGCTAAACTTATAAGAAAGCCGTAATCTGAAACCAAAGGGGAGGGAGAACATAAATTTTGTTTCAACTCAATTAAGGTATAAATTAGTTTAAAGAAATCTGTGACAGAAACAATCCCAATATAGATCTGACGCCCAATTAAAATTTTGACCTTTTATTGAAAGAAAAAACTCTAACTGGTTTGGTTATATTTAAAGGTTGTGGCAAATAGATCCATTGCTATACAAAAATTTTATTGTATAACGATGAATTGTTGAAAGGAAAATTTAACAATTAAAAAAAAAAAAAAAATTTGCGTGTGTGTAGCTGCCGGCCACTCATCTGGACTCAAGGTTTTGTAGTTTGTACCTTGGACTGGAGAAACAAATTTTTACTGAGTGGAAGGACATCTTCAAAATTAAAGGCCAAAAGACAAGGATTGGGAAAACTATAGCTACGAGGTCACTGAGCTTTGATGGCGTGGCGTCCTCTTTCTCAGATCAACGGCGTGTACAAAGGCGGCAAAGAAAGTTTTGGGGAAGGGCATTTGTGAAATGATATAAACATTTTAACCCATTAGATGGATATCATAAAATTAACCGGAATCACATAACTAAATTTTAAACCAATCCAAATTGAAAACTTGGAAATGGTTTAGTATTTTTCTAACCAAAACCTCTCAATTTGCTTCTTTTAAAAATTAACTGTATTGAAATAATAGTGAAAATTTCACCCTTCGATCATATCACATTCTGTTAATAATTTTTACTAATAAAATATCTTCAATTTTTCTAGTAAGCTTTTAATCAATTAAATAAGTTATTTTAAATTTTTTCGTCAAGTTCTTATTATTTTATCGAATATTTATTCTGTTTTATATATATATATATATAATATTTGTTGGATGTCCAATATCTTTTGTGACTGCCTGAGTTTTTGTTGGGTGACGGACCAACATATCCAACTATTTTGCCATTCTCTAAATATTGTTTTTCCTCTTAATATTCAATTAATACATTATTATTATTATTATTATTATTATTATTAATTCTACTCGCGGGAGAGGCAAAACGGTGTGTACTGAGAGGGTCCGCCCGCAGTAGTTAGTCATCTAACAATACTCAATTGCCACCGTACTCCGGCGAACGTAGGCCGCGAAACGGTGCGTTTTCTTCCATCTTATTCCTCATCCTTACCGGGGACGATGAGCACAAACTTTCTTGCTTCTGCAACGCGCTGACGCAACATCGTCCACTGCTTCAGAGATCAGAAATGGCAAGTGCTAGTCACAAATTGAGACCGCTAGCCCCTCATCACCATCAGCCGATCTGCACTCGCACGCATCAGATTGGATCCGTATTCCTCGTTGTTGCCACCTTCATTTTCACCAGGCTCTTCGACCACTCCTTCACTCCATGCAGCGTCTCCGTTGATCAAGTGCGTACGTCGCAAGACCTACTGCCCGGTGGACCCCACTCGTGGCCGGAGAGAGGGTATGGGTCTCAGCTCTCTCTCAAGATCTACGTCTACGATGTGGAGGAGATCGACGGTTTGAAGGCCTTGATGTATGGAAGGGAAGGCAAAATCATCGAGGATGCTTGTTTGAAAGGCCAGTGGGGAACTCAGGTAATTCCTTTTTTCTGTAACTGAGCAACAGTGGATTAATAAATTAGATTCTCCTAAATCCCCCTCTGTGTTGCACATGATGTTTATTCAGGTTGGGCTTGGCGTTCTGAATCGAAGGTCTGTTCAATACTTCAATAGCTTTGAAATTGCACTTGTTTGAGCTCTATATACTCTAGGAAACGGAAGGCCCTAAAGTCTGTGATCTGTGAATTTGAGTCTCTTGTGTAGCATACATACAGCTATATGCGTGCCAAAGAAAACATAGGCAATTGAACTAAATTGAAGTTTAATAGATTGGGGAAAATATGGACTTTTGGTTCGCTCACATCTATATCATGATCTTCTGCCAAAATTTTTGTTTAATTCAAGTCTACTTAACCCATAGATCCTCACAGCGATATTCTATTTCTGGGGAGGAAGTTGAGGATAGCCAGCCCGCTTACAAAGGTGTGCTTGTGAATACAATGCTAATACCAAAGAATCTCCAATTAGAAGACTTTTTTCTTCCTTTTTCAAAGCAACCATTTCAAGATTTGGAGCAACCATAGTTCCAAATAGTTGGTGAGCAGCTACTATATGGAATCCTCTGTGTTAGCATAAATTGGAATGCCAGTATATTTCATTTAAACTTCAACCAGAGCATCTGACCCTGCAAGAGGGCCAGCACCAATCACCATATTTATTATGAAAGAAACTTTTTGCTTCCAAGCTTTGGCCAAACTTCAAGATCACGCGGCCAATTATCTGTCTAAAGGAAAGTTGTGGCACCATTACTTGTTTCATGCTTTACAAAAACTTTATTGTGATGTCTAAGCTTAGCCCAGACTTAGAGATAACAGATTGACAGTACAACCCATCGCCTATCTTGAGGAAATCTATAGTGCCATTGCTTGTTTCATGCTTTTTGAGAACTTTAGTGTCAGCTCTTCTGTGCTTTAAAATTTTTGGCAAATTTTCATATTGTTCTATTTAACTAGTATATTGCTTGAATCTCTGAGTTCTCTGATGGCTTCATTGATTATAGGTCAAAATACACAAGTTTCTCCTACAATCAAGATATCGGACACAAAAGAAGGAGGAAGCAGATTTATTCTTTGTCCCATCATATGTTAAATGTGTTCGAATGATGGGTGGTCTGAATGATAAAGAAATTAACCAGACCTATGTCAAAGTAATTCTTCATTTCCTTGTTTGAAGTAGCATGCACTTTTGTCTTATATGCATAGTGGCTAATGGTGGAAAAGACTAAGATGCACTCTTCTATCTGAACTCAGGTTTTAAGCCAAATGCCATATTTTCGGTTATCTGGAGGCCGTAACCACATATTTGTTTTCCCCAGGTAATCAGAAGAAAATTATATAGCAATCAAGTTTTAAAGTGATGTTGTGTATAGAAATTATGTGAAACATTCCATTAGGAAATGTTTAATAATTATGTTAGAAAAAGAGTAACTACTAGAATTTGAAGCTACAAAAGTATGAACAAACATGGAATCACTGAATTTATCTCTCTCTCCCAATCTCAATTTTCCCATCTCACTCTCACCAGTGTGCTAATGACTTCACAGGCGTCTTCTTTGTTGTAATATGATGCATGCATTACACAGTTTACTTTCTACATTTTTATACACATGGTTTTTTGATAAACTGAATATGAATAACTTTGAAATCAATTTATCCCAGTTGTTCTTTAGGAGAATGAAGTTTTGGTTTTCCAAAAGGCTTGGAGAATTCATGGTAATGAAATGTTACTAATTTCATTCAGTCCACTGCATGCTAGTTGACAAAGTTCTACAATCTTTGGTGAGGAAGCTGTGTGGTTGAGAATATGGATTTTAAGGATTTATACATACCTTATAAGAATAAGCTCCAATAATATGTTTCTCTGATTGAGATGATTTCTGTTTTCCAGCAGTGTTTGGTTCTACATATTGGAACTTTCCTTGTAGCTTATGCATACTTTTCAATTCCCTCATTTGCAGCGGAGCAGGAGCTCATTTGTTCAAATCTTGGGCAACATATATAAATCGCTCTATTATTCTTACCCCTGAGGTGCAGTTAATACTTCTCATGAAGCTTATAAATTTTGTTTGGCATACCTTAATCATTAAAATTGGCCTGAGGATCCAGCCGTATATTTTGATTAGCAAGTTTTGTATTTGACATATTGGAAGATGGAATTATTTTTGATGGAGAACATGCTGGGGAATGGGGAACAAAGTAACAAATGTAACACAAGTGAAATATTGTGGATATGCCCATGGAGGCAATACTTGAACAGAATATGATATGAAATTCGTTACTGTAATACATCAAGGGAGTCATTTACATGACATAAAATTATTTACGTAGCACTTTTGTGTGCTTTAAGTGAAAATATCAGAAAAAAGGTTTAAACTTATATGAAGCATTAGGTCTGTAAGTCATCAATTTTTTTATGATTTTTCTTTTTTTATAGAGTTGGAGTAAAATATGTCAAGTTTCTCATGAACTAAGAGCCTGCCTTTTAGTAATTGAATTTTCCTCATTTATGATTATGGACTTGAAACTAATTAGAAGAAATTGATTCTAAATTATTATACTATCCACTTGTTAATGGTGGTAAATTTGCGAAGGTTAGTATTTGGAATGATTAAGAAGGTGAAATTACATCTTTTTAGGCGCACTGCTAGACCTTAATTGATTATAAGTGTGTAGACAGATTAATTTGAGTTTTCTAGGTGGCCAGAGGGATTCTTAAAAAAACAGCTCATAATCCTGCCCGCCCCCCCCCCCCCCCCCTTTCTTCTTTTCTAACTATTCTAAAACTATGATGCTTCTATTTTCAATACACCATGATCATTCTATGGCAGCAAAATTTAGAGTATAGACTTCCAGGTCACACATGCATCTACTTCAATCATGCGATCTAAATGTTAATCTAAATACGTGCACAAATAAATTAATCTGATTACATTTGAAGCGTGAATTGTCAAAGTGCAAAAATTGATTATAGACATATGCATGAAGTCCATTTGAAAAATACTTTTGGACTATAAGTTTGTTATTTGGCATTGTAACATAGGGTGATCGGACTGACAAGAGAGATACAAGTGCCTTTAATACTTGGAAAGACATCATCATTCCCGGGAATATTGATGATGGTATGACTAAAACTGGGGCTACAGTGGTCCAGCCATTGCCTCTGTCAAAGCGGAAGTACTTGGCAAACTATTTGGGACGTGCACAAGGAAAAGCTGGGCGACTTCAGCTGATAAAGCTTGCAAAACAATTTCCAGACAAGGTATGTTATCTTCTATGACTTAGTGATTCTTAGTGAAGTCATCTCATCAACATAATGCTATTTTTGACGGTTATGTCTTATTCAATATGGAGTTTTATTGAAATGCGAGATTTTGCTTACATTTAGTAAATGTTTTGCTAACACCATGTGGTGGGAGAAATGCCAACTGTCATTTACATTTATCGGAAAACATCAATTGTTATTTTTGTTGGATGCCACAATCTGATTAAATTTCTGCAGATTTTATGTTCTTTCTTCGTTGTCTTTCTAAGCAGTCTCTGACTAACTTCCTCTTTTGTGAGAAAATTATCTGTTGGCATCATTTATATGCATTCAGAACACCTTAGTAAACTTTTGTCTCTCATGTCTGTTTGTACTATGCTATTTTTAGTGAACGTGCTACTTCACGCTAGGTTAAGTCTTAGCATGTATGATGTATTGATGGAATAAACAGTTGGAATGTCCAGATTTGAAATTCAGTGGACCAGATAAATTGGGAAGGAAAGAATATTTTGAACACCTGCGCAATGCAAAATTTTGCCTTGCTCCACGTGGGGAATCATCTTGGACTCTTCGCTTTTATGAGTCTTATTTTGTGGTCAGTTTCTCTCTCCCTCTGTGTTTGTAGGTCTGTGGGTTTTGCTTGAAAAGAATGAAATAACCATATTTCCCTCAACAGGAGTGTGTTCCAGTTATGTTATCCGATCAAGTAGAATTGCCTTTTCAAAATGTAATCGATTACAGACAGATATCAATCAAGTGGCCATCCAGTCGAATAGGTCCCGAACTATTGCAGTACTTGGAATCAATACCAGGTCAAAAATACTATCTGCCCTTGCCTCTCAATTCACATACCATACCCCTTTAGCACCTTTCAGCTTTATAACTCTCAACCCGTTTTTCAGATGAAGATATTGAAGCAATAATAGCACGAGGAAGACAAGTAAGGTGCCTATGGGTTTATGCTTCAGATTCGGCACCTTGCTCAGCAATGCGCGGAATTATGTGGGAACTGCAGAGAAAAGTGAGGCAATTTCACCAGTCAGCTGAAACCTTCTGGTTGCACAATGGATCTATTGTAGATAGGAACTTGGTTGAATTTTCAAAATGGGAACTCCCTGTCCCTTTGCCTTGATAAGCCGGGATATTGTTCTGTCTTCTTTGATATAGCTATCATTTATGTCCAAATGGTAATTTACTAATTCGTTGCAATTGTTATACTAGGCGTTGTTCATTCTCAGGTTGTAGCAATAGCGGAACCAGGCTTGCCTATCTAATTTTGAAGCATTCAAAACATTTTTGTTGTTTTTATAAGTTATATTTGAATTGTTCGTAATTTATAATTCGCCATTTGATTACTACATTTTCCTCAAAAATATATAATTTAATCTATTTTGGACTTTTGGTTCTTTCAATTTTCTTTTTGGTAGATAGAGGGAAGAAAAACAGACTAAGCTGTTAACTTTAGCTTCAATTTTTTCTTCCCTTTCAAATCTGCTCATGAAATATATTTACTTCTTTTAGAGCATACATTTTATTTTGGGAAAAAAAAAAACAGTTTTCTGAAAAGTTTACGAGTACCGTCAATATTTTGCTTCGAAGTTCGACGTCTCCAACTTTGATCTGAGCATCGTAAATAATAATCACGCCTTGGAGAAATTACGTTTAATACCTAATTAAATTGGACCTTTTGGTTTCCTCGCTTCATCCAAATGTAGCAAAAAGTGAATAGCCACGTGTCAGACTACTAGAATCTGTCAGCAGAAAAATTGAACAAATATTCGAGCTTCTCAAAGACAATAACACCGTGTCCACAAAAATTCTAGCCTTGGGAACTTCTACACATTCTTCCTCTCCAATTGATGATTATAATGTTTCTCCATCGTTTACCAATAATCACATAACTCGGCCTGGACATGGCAACAGTTGGGTTCATAAACTGTGTTTCTTCCTGGAGGAATCCGAAGCATATGCTATCCCCATTTTCTTCACACTCACTGTCTCGCTCTTCATCAGAAAATGAAACTCCTAAAACTAGAGCTGCTTCAGTTTCGGAAGGGACTGGCTCTGTTAACGGAGAAAACGAGAAATGTTCAACTTCGTTGTTGAACAGGAGAACGATTTTGGCTACTGGGGTTTCCGTACTGGGTTTTCCGAGAGAGAGTTTAGCGGTGGTGAAACAAGGTCTGCTAGCAGGAAGAGTTCCTGGTCTGTCCGAGCCTGATGAACAAGGTTTGTATCCTTTTTCTCTAATATAGTCACTTCACTAGCTATTGACATGGAACAGAAAGAGTATTTATTTGAAGAGGTACAAACTTGTAAATCATTTTTATTCTGTAGTCTGTGATTAATAGAGAAATGAATCTATAGTATGACGTAAGCGTGAATAATACAAGGAATCAAAATTTTCAAATGGAACCCATAATGGAAATGTCTTGAATGATTGAAGCTCTGACTTTGGTCATAAAGGAAATGTCTTTAAGTTCCAAATTTCTTGATCCAAGATGTGTTTTTACATGTTTTTCAGTTCCAGTATCAATTGTCTTTTTCAATTATAGCTTTTAAGTGGAAGTGACATACTGTAGGCAAGTATTTGATCAGACAGGTTGGAGGACATATCGCAGGCCAGATGAGAAGTCTGGAGGACATGGTGTGGGATGGAGTCCTATTATCCCCTATACGTTCTCAGTGCCTCAAGATTGGGAAGAGGTGATAATTAATAATCCCTAACATCTAACGTTGGAAATCAATTTCTATAAGATTTCTATTCTGTCTCAAATGATCCTTAGCCTTTGAAAGGTTTACGGGTACAATGATAATCCCCCACAAAAGCCCATGAGACAACTACTCTTTATCAGTGATATGTCTTTTCACTTTGATCTTCTCAGGATATGATCTCTACCCTTTCTTTATCTGTAAAATCGTATGTCCAATCTATATAGGGGTTTGCTATTATTTTTTTTCAATCAAAGTATAAACCTACAGAATTTTTTTTTTCAATGGGAATTAATAACGAGATGATAAGTTGTACAAATGCCTACGTGATATGATTTTATTAAGAAACCTATTAGCCATTATGAAACTTTCTCTAAGTCTTCTTTCTCTTCTACTCACTTAGTTCTGCCAACTTATGTATTATCTGCTTAACAGGTTCCCGTATCAATAGCTGACCTTGGTGGCACAGAGATCGATCTGAGATTTGGAAGCTCTAAGGAAGGACGCTTGTTTGTCATTGTTGCTCCTGTTCTGAGATTTGCTGATAGTGAGTCTGCCTTTTTTTTTTTTTTCCACCTTAGTTTCTGGAGACAAAAGAAAAAGAATTAAGAAAAAGAACCATGGGACTTTATTTAAATATGTCCACAGCTGATTATTTTGGAATTTAACATATATACCATATTACAACAGATCTTGGTGAAGATGCTAAAATAGAAAAAATTGGCCCTCCAGATAAAGTGATCAGTGCGTTTGGTCCAGAAGTGATTGGGGAGAATGTGGAAGGGAAAGTTCTTAGTTCCAGTGTAGCAGAACATGAAGGAAGAACATACTACCAGTTTGAACTAGAGCCTCCTCATGTATTTATTACAGCTACTGCAGCTGGCAACCGCCTATACTTGTTTAATGTAACAGGCAGTGGTATGCAACTGTAGCCGCTACTAACTAATTTTGCAACATGAAGTCTGATTAGCCTTAAAAATGGGAACAAAGAAAGAATTTAATGTTGCCTTGTTTGCAGGTCTCCAGTGGAAGAGGCATTACAATGATCTAAAGAAAATATCTGATTCTTTTCGTGTTGTCTGATTGGTATCTTCTAAATTGAGAGATCATTTGTAATAATAGGTCTTCTGTATCTGTAGTATGACAAAAATTTTGTTTTGAGTCCTTTGTCGGATTGATATATTCTGTGAATCTAGAGATAATACATGTAGAATCTTGTGTTTATTCACTATAACAAGAATTTGGTTGCTCTTTTAATCCTTCTATTTTAGGTGGGAGGTGAATGATCAGTTTTGAAGTTGACATTGCTTGGCAGTTTTGTGAAGAATTAACAAAAATTTAGGCTTGTTCATGCAAATTTTACAGTTATAAACTTCTACAGAAATGATCTTTAAACACCCGATTGTGGCTTTAATGCACAGTATATCCCACCCATATGACAACACCATAGCCTGCAGTATTCACAATGAAGGAAGTTTATTAGATTATTAACCCATAATGGGGGCAGCTAAACTCTATCTGGTCTGTCTAGAGCCATTGACCAGAATCGGGAAGTTTCATGGAGCAAGTTATTATTGAAAGATCCGCAGAATATTAACAGTGTTAAGTAGCTAAATGTTTGTTTCTTTCATTGCCTTGGTCATTGATGTAGAGCTCGGTATTATTTCAATATAGTCGTTGGATCTGACGGTCACAACCTGTATCCCTGGCCTCATTTTCCTCCCAAACGATACTCTATCAACTGTATATTGGTTCTTTGCCCTGTTGAGTCTGAATTATGATAGTGACCATTAATATAAGAGGAATAGGATTCGACTCTATCATCGTACATCAACAACTGTTATCCACAATAACAAATATGAATTCTTTTACAAATAGATTCGTAACAAAGCAAGTTACGCGTACAATGTCATTTAGTAGTTAACATTCTGTCTGTTCTATGTATACCATTATCCTTCCTAAGTTTTTTGCCTCATGTCAATGCCCTGAGAATAGGTTTGGATAGAGAATAATAGAGGGGAAGGGAAGGTTTCATTGAAATTTTTTCCTTGTTCAGGAGTTTGTTATAAGGAGAGGAAGAAAATGAAAGATTTTTAACTAACCCTCCAAAATCGTTGTAAGTCTCCTCTCTTTTTATGTTTTTATTTCTTCAAGTATGAGGAAATTTCGAAAAAGAAAGCTTTCCCAAACAAGAATAAGGATAATTACCGATTAACTTTCCTTTCCCTTCTCTTCCCTTCCCTTCCATTTTCTCTAGATTGTTTACGTTCCCTTACCCTCTCAACTCCTAAAGATACTAATGTAGAACACAAGAGAGGGAGAGGGAAAGGGAAAAGGGAGGGGAAACAAAGGGGGAGGTTGAGAGATAAAGAGGGGATGAGAGGAGAAATCCTAAATTAATACAATAATATTCTTTATTCAATCAAAATAGTCTATTTCATTACATAAATTTTAGGGTTATTTATAGATAGTTTTGACATAATAATAAAATTAAGGCTCCAATAAGATGCCCATTACAAAATAAGAAATTAAAATAAATTAAAACAAGAAAGTTGAAATACCTAAATATGAAATTGAAATACTTAATACTAAAGTCTAATAAAATATTAATTCAAATCATTCTCATTCCTAAATCTATCCTAAATAACTAAATTGCAATAGATATAAGTTTATCTTTTATAACTTAATTACAAATAAATAACAAATTATCTTTGATATCATTTTTTATTATTCTTTTCTGGTTGAAAAAAACTTGTCCTTGAGTTTTAAAGTAAAAAAAGTATTGAAAAATTCCATCTTAGCACTTTAGCTCGGACAACAAACACTAACAAAAACAACTTTGGATTCTCTATGACATAAAGAAAAACAAAATCAATTTGGTATAGCTAAGTAAAATGAACTAGAATGGGATCTTCTACAACTTGAGATATAACTTTTGAATTTTGTATAGAAGTCTCATGAACTTCACATCCCAAATATGTTTCCAATTCATTCTCATAACTTATGACATTACTATTATCGTCGATATCTGATGGGTAATCAAGAGATTCCACTCTAATGACATTAGGATCCTTTATATTGATTTTATCTATTGCGACATTATTATATGAGAAGTCATATCCTATATGGCCTTGGTCAAGGTTATTCTCCTCTCTAACATACATCCTCAAAATATTTTTGCCATAATGTTGGAGAAAAGCACTCTTGACGTAGTGATTTATATATTCCCAAAGATCTTTCAAAATATTTGTGTGATTTGTCTCCATGGCAACATGGAAAATAATGATCTTTTTGCTCTAGAAAGCTTATTTGGAGCAATTTAGAAGCCAAAATGTAGTGAAAATGCCCCCAAAATGCTTCTCAATTGGTTCAAGAGGTGTGTAGGATTGAACTAGGTAGGGCATGTAAATCCCACGCACAGCAAATTCTTCCAGCTCATAGGGCACATGAATCCCATTCGCTGCAACTTCTTTTGATGTGTGGCGGTGCATGTAGTGGCTGCTAGGGGTGGAACTTTAGGGACTAGACAATTTGGTCATCCGCGTCGACTAGTGGTGGTGTTGGTTTAATGAATGGGTGGCTAGAAAGCGGTGTTTCTAAATGGACAAAGGTGGGGTATGAGTTTTCCAACGAGTTTTTGGCGACTTTCTACATGGCTAAAACAAAAAAGCTCAGGTTATGATGCCAATTGATGTAGAACACTAAAGAGGAAGAGGGAAAAAGGTAAGAAAAAAAGGGGGAGGTTGAGAGAAAAAGAGAGGAAGAGAAACCCTAGATTAACATAATAATATTCTTTATTCAATCAAAATAGTTTCTCTCATAACATAAATCCTAAGGCTATTTATAAATAACTCTGACATACAATGATAAACCTAGGGTTCCAATAAGAGGCCCATTAAAAAATAGGAAATTGAAATAAAATAAAACAAGAAACTTGAAATACCTAAATAGGAAACTAAAATTATTAATACTAAAGCCTAATAAAATACTTAAATTTGAATAATTCTAATTCTTAGATTTATCCTAAATAATAAATTATGAATAATATCTATAAGTTTATCTCTAATAATTAAATTACAAATAAATAACAAAATATTTCTTATGGCATTCTCCATTAGATACCCTACAGCATCAATTTGGTTCTTTGTTCACTTCATTATCATTATGATATTCTTACAGCTGATACAGAAGAGCAGGTATCTCAGGATGCTAAATTATTTACAGTCCTAACGTAGGTTGCTAATGGACAATAAAGCTATGTTTGAAAATTTTTAGGAGGATGAAAATGAATGGTTTATGATGAAGTAGGATTTCATCCGAAGTTAGATCTGGGGACAATAATTCTCAATTCGGCAACCTTTATACAGCACAGATTGCTTTCTTCCGAGCAGGCACATGACTGATAATTATAACCAGAAACTTGAGGAGGGCACTAACACACTTACAAACAAGTGAAGAACTTTTGTTTCCCAAAATAGAGCGTTTTAAAGTGTGGAGGGCACTGTTGCTTGTGATAGGACTAATGGCAATGTCAATTGACCCTCCCCCACAGTAGCCTAAGGGCTAGATGCTCTGATAGAGGTAGATGGTTATTTCCGGTTGCTTGAGATTATGGTTCAAGTAGAAGCTCCTGGTTTCTTAGTCAAATATTTAGCCATAAATCAAGGAATATTTGGTTTGATGTCAATGATTGACCTCAAGATAAAGTGTTGTCGGATGTCAATCATAATCGGTCTCTGAACTTGCTTCAAAGGCCAGCTTATCAAACAGGACAACACAGTGAAACTTTGAGAAGGACTTTATTGGTAATAGTTCAACTTGCTTTCGTAATTGCTTTTGTTTTCATGCTGAGAGAATCTCAATGACAAAGTTACATTTAGTACTTTTGCCATCTCATTTTCTAGTCCAAGGCACCAAAGTAAATCAATTTCCATTTTCCATTTGTTAAGCAGTCATATGTATGCTTCTGCAGATTTCCTTGGATAAGTACTCAACAACATCACTTTGCCTAGGTTGGGAGGAAAATATAATATATTTTTTCTATTGAAGAATAATTAAAGAATGAGCATTTTCATAAATGAGTGATGACAGGGGAAATTGAGGGCACTTCTTTGGTTTGAACCACATTAAGGAACAAATAGACACAAGTTGGGTGGGTTGGTATAGTCCACTAACTTTATTGTATCTTTTATATTGTATTATTAATTAACAGTGTTGTATGTCTATAATAAGGGATGAGCCATCCTCCCAAGGGCATGTATGCTTCAGTCCTTTTGAATACCAGCCCTTGGTGATATAACAATTTAGATGTAGTTTTGTTCTGAACTTTGAATAGTGGCCCCATGAATTGAAAAGTAAAAAAAAAAAAAAAAGTTACTATCATAGTTTCTTTCTATCTGTTTATGAATCATACTGTTTTTCCTGCACATGGAATCAACATGCACGGTGTTTGGGTGCATAGAAAAGCTTCCATTTTCAAGTTCAAACCCCACCAGAGCTTCCATAGGAACCAACAATGGTGCTGCAGAAGCAGAAATTTACTTGTCTTATTAGTAGAAAAAGGAAGAGACTCAGACAGATTAGGTATGGTGCCATTCTTACCAAATCTTTCTGAGATTATTGCGAAGTGTTAACTGAAGTCTTGTCAAGGACTTTGTAATGTTTTTGCAGGAAATAAGGAATTGCCTGGTTAAAATGAAGATGAATGAAGAAACAGCATGGAAGTTTAAACTTATTTAAGTATTAATATATGTATATGTACCATTTGCAGTGAAAAACTGTTGACAATATGAACTTATTTCAGTATTTAATTATGTATTTGTCCAATTTTGCGGTGTACTCGGCATAGGAGCCTCCGTTAGGAAGGCTAATATCTGAGTAGTATAATAATGTTTGAGCAAATTAGATATAAAAGCCTACTATTAGTTTTGATGCACAAACTTTATAATGTAGCATTTCAACTCCTAAATTAATTTAAAAATTGAAAATGCTATGTATAAGTTTAAATGAACTTTTGAAAATCACATCATTATTATCTTGCTTAGAGTATCATATAATAATTAAATAATTTTTAAGTACTAATTTAAATTTACGTGTAATATATTTCATTTTTGTGATAATTTTATAAAAAAAAATATTAGTCTTAAAATTTACATATCAAAGTTATAGTTTGGCATTTTACGACTAATTTTTATTTTGGGTGCGTGAGATGTGAGAATGATAATAATTGGAGGGAACAAAAATGGACGTTGAAGAAGGTGAAGGCACATAATTGGAGAGAGGATTGGGATGAAGCCGCAAGACATCAATGATAGTAGAACAGATTCTTTCATATAAAGTTATGTTTAAATAACGTAGAACATTGAATAAAAATTTAATAATTTAGATTTTATGTTGATTTATATATATATATATATATATATATAATATGTGATCAAATTTTTTATTTATAAATGTAAATTATTATATTTTCATTCAATAATTAATAATTAAAACATAACATTCGTATTTCCGACAAAATACTAGAAAACTTGAATGATAGTATAGTTGGCAATGGCAGCGCAGTAGCATGCTGCTTTCATTCTACATGGGGGAGGGCCTGGATGGGCCAGTTTTAAAAAAAAGGACGAATATATATATATATATATATATATATGTATTGGTAAAATTTTAAATCTAATTACAATATCAAGTGTATTAGTACACTAACGATACAATATGATAAAAATATGTCATATTGTATTGATATGGATAGTAACAATTATATAATTTAAATATTATTATTACTTAAATTAAAATTTTAAATCACATAATTATATAACTTTATATATAAATTTAAAAAATAATATACAATGAGCATCTAATTATTAAAAAATTTATTTGTCAATATTTCGTGGTAAATTTTTATTTTATCACATTGTTATTATGATTATACCAAAGATAATATCATATATATATATATATATATATATGAGAGAGAGAGAGAGAGAATTGATAATTTGGTATGGAAAGAAAAAAAAATTAGAATAGAGTAGTTCTATAAGAATGCATGAGGTTTTCTACAAGTTATATTTAAAAAATAAATAAATAAATTGTCCATTGAACTAGGGTTTAGAATGTTTTCTAGTTTGGATGTTCCTTGATCGTTGGTTAAAAAAAAAAAGATTTATACAAATATTGTTTTTATAATTTTATTATTATGTTTTTTAAGAAAAATAAGGCCTACATAATTTTTTTTTTAAATTTTAATTGCAATATTTAGATGTAAAAAAATATATATTTATCTGTAAAAAATTAACTTCTATTAGAGAAATTAATAACAAAAAAATATCAATATATATATATATATATATATTTAAAATTCTTCTAAGTAAAAATTATCCAATTTTTTTGGTCCCTCTCGACTAGTAAATATAAAATTGTGATCATATTCTTCTTTTTTTATCTCAGGGGATTAGTGAAAAGAATTGTACTTGAAAAATGAGAGACCCATAATATTCATAGACGAGGCTAATGACAGTTTTTAAATCAAGGGCTTATGACAATTGTCTTTGGACATATCATTAAGGATTTCTTTTCGAAATTATTGGTCGCTTGCATATTTGGAAATGTCATTTCGTACAAAAACTCTCAGCAATCTAGCTGAATTCTTGCATCATCACTCTTTTAATATTATCAATCTGTTCCCTATCATCCATACCAATTAAGGCCTAAATTCTATTTAATCTTTCAAATGCTAAAATTAGGGCTAAATTATAAGTTGCGTGTGAAGAAACAAAAATATGGCTTCTTAGACGCTAGATTCCAATGCCTAGGTGCTAATGGCTGAGGAAGAAATATAAATATGGCTACTTAGGTGCCAAATCCCAATACTTAAGTAGCAAGTCGCTAAATTACTTAAGAGAAATGTGTTCTTATCTTTTTATAATATTTTATTGATTAGTTTAAGATTGTATTTGAATTATCATTATTTTTGTTTATACCTATCAATTAGGATCATAGTTATTAAGAGCTTTAGTATTTAAACATCTATTTTTTCTCCATCAATATAAGTTGTTATATAAATAAAAAAAATTAAAGAGCAATTTCCTGTAAGTATTCATCTTCTCTTTCTTTCACTTTTTTATCATAAGTCTATATAATATCTTGATACAAAATATATATATAATTTACAATAAAAAAAATTTTTTAATTTTTCTTTTATATTTTGGCTCTATCTCAATTTGATCTCCTATATTTTTTAGTCTCAAAATAATTCTTTATATATTCTAACATTAAGAAAATTGATCCATTTGTCAATTTACTAAAGGTTAGGTTGAAAGGTTATTTGTTGATAGAAAAATAATAAAATTTTGTGTGCACTTATAATTTTAAATGCATTAATACACTCAATTATAATATAATTACATAATTTTAAGATTATTTTTTTGGGTTAATATTTAAAATAACAAAACTATATAGATTAACATGTAAATTCAAAAGTTTATACACAATATGTATTTAATAATTAACAAATTTTTATATTAACATGTGGCAAAATTTTGTTTCGCCATATTATTAGTGTATCAATGTATTTAAAATTATGAGTGCATTAAAGATAACAATTAGAAAAATTCATTTTTGTAATATATGAAAATGTAAAGCACCATTTTGAAATAAAACAAATATGAAGGATGACATTTAGACAATATCAAAATATGGAGACCAAAATGGTTTTTTTTTCTTTTTAAAATTAACAATCATTGCAATTAAAGACTAAACAAAAGGACATATATGTTTGATGCCACAAGTGTCTTCAGTCGCACAACCAAATGTCATTGTCTTAGTCATTAACCAAATTTTAACTTTTAAAAGTAGTTGACTTAAAATATTTATCTTTTGACCCTCAGAAATTAGTAAGTTTGTAAAAATACCTGGCTTATATCTATTATTTGCTTTTAAACTATTTTTTACTTAAACTGATTTTTCGGAATAACGAATAGATGTTTTAACATTCAAACTGACATAATCATTCATTGTCTGAACTAGTATCCGGTCAGTGATATTTATTGTTTAGATTATATTAAATTATTTCAAATTAAATTATGTTTATTAACTAAAAATTAATAATATAATTGGACAAAATAAGCCAACAGAATTAGGAGTTGATCAGTTTTTAACAATTAGTCAGGTTGCAATTAGACATGATTTCTTAATAGTAGTTATATTTTTATAATATGATAAGAGTCAGATGATTCAAATTTAAACTTTATTAAATTTTTACTTGATTTTCATATTGAGTTATAGTAATAATAATTATTCATAACTTATTCTTTTTTTTTTTTAGAAACAAAATCTAGTTGTTGAATAAAATAGAAGGGAGAATATGCTATTTTGTTCACATTTATTAAATGTAATTGTTTATAAATGTTATAAAACCCTTGTCCCGTGATATCTTTTTTAATAAATTAATATTAATTTCTAAAACAAGTTCTAAATTTACATTCCACCTTTTATTGTTTTGCCTATTGGCATTGGACACTTAGACCGGTCCTTCTATAACTGCTTGTTTCATTGAATATTTTAGAACTGGCTCAATTTAAATTAGCATTGGCCTAACATAATTTTAAGTTAATCTCATTTTAAAAATTAATTTTGTATTACTGTAATTTGTATTTGAACATTTTTATTAAAAATTAATTTTTATTATCTATATAATTCATATAACGTAAAAATTTTTTTTTTATTTTTGTGCAAATGGAAGTTCAGAGAATAAAATTAATTTTGAAAAAAAAAATATCAAACTAAACAAAAAATATTTGTATAATAAACTCTTATTTAAATATATAAATGAACTTTTAAATTTTTTAAATATTAAACTAAACTAGCTATTTACATATAAAATATTTGTATATTCCACGTAAACAACTTTTGAGCTAAAGAAAAGTTTAAATGGTTGAATTCAGCATACATATTTTAAACGTACTCTTTTTCTTTTGATCACCATAGATGAAATTTACTTCATGAGATATATAATTAATGCTCGGCTTATCTATACATTTATAAGCTCTGGTTCATTATCTGTAATGCTCATTTGTATTCTTTTAATAGTGACCTAGTTTTCATGGTTCATATGTTTCTTATAACAGCATAAATAATAGACATTGCCCAACAAATAATTGAGGAATAAGTTGACAAAAAATGGAAACAACGTTGCCTTATTGAGATTGTCTACTAATTATATGGGATAATTTCGACCTAAAATATGAATGTCACGAGCTAACTAGGATAAGTGAAAACAAAACAAAATCCAGACTTGGTCACGTTGATGCCACCCCAATACCTGCTTATGCGTGTGATTTCATCATACTCATTATTTTTCCTATTCTTCAAAAGGAAATGCTAACAGCCACTAACAAAGTAAAAGCTCATAATCATATATACATTTAGTCTAACTATATATTTGAAATGTACTTTAATTAAATTATGTCTCTTTATAACTTCACAATTATAATTGGTATGTGAATACGTACGAAAATTAAACACAAATATCTCTAAACGTAGATCAGATACTATATAACTTTTATGCCGTATAGCTTTTTCATTTTTTCATTGAATTTTTTAACTAATTTTTTTTTACTTATATTATACCACATGCTGTGCAGCAGACTCCACACTTTAATATGATACTTGCTAAATTTTGATTTATTAGAATTTCCAAGTCAAACTCTGAAACAACACCTATTAAATTAATTTTTTAAGAATAATTCATAATTCTTAGTAATTATGGACCTCCATGGCTCCATCTTATTGATTTTTTTTACAATAAAAAGTTACTATCTATCCATTTATTGTTTCAAAGCCAGTAGAATCAAACATGTGCGACATATAAAAACTCCATAAATTGAACAATTGATTCAATTCAAACATGTAAAACTGGAGAGGGTATTATCATTTTTTTTATAGTTAAGAAAATATTTACTATTAAATTACAGCTGAAGAGGGTGCAAACAATTTTTATCAAATCTATTTATAAATATTTTTTATATGAAATATACTAAAATTTTAATAATAGAAACTCGGATAATATGTGTTAGAATTACAGTTGTGCAAAGTTAATTTTGAATGAATGAGATTTTTGTAAACTTGATTTTGATTCAAAGTGCTTTTGTATAATTGTTATTTATTTTTTGAAAATTTTAATGTAAAAAATTGAGTTTTGTTGTTAATGTAATTCAATAGAAAACAAATTTTCCTTTTTCATTGTCCAAAGGAAATATTTCAAAGACAAAAATAATTTTATAAAAAAATTTAACATCAAACTAAATAAAATTATTGACACATGAATTCTCTTCAATTTAATAAAAAATACAGCCATGCGATTAAAGAAAAATAAAATAAATTAGTGACACAATAAGTAAGTCTGTATATATAAAGTTTATTAACTATTTTTCCTAAAACGGATCTAATGCTAAGTATGTTGTATAATCTCACTTTAATTTATGAGTTATATCTTAACTCCCACCACAAACCCCTTCTTTTTTAATCACATCTCTAACGATGTATATAAGTCTGATCAAAAGTATTTTAATTTATTTTGACAAAAATAATTTTTTTTTTTTTTAAATCTAACCTCAAAGTAAACAAAAATTGTTAGAACATGCGTCATAGAGTAGATGTCTGCTCTCCTGTCCTATATATTCATGCTCACTCCTCCTCATCCCTCATCGTAGTCGGGGAACCATGCCAGTTGCAGAGAACACAGCCCACCTTTGAGCAGTTCGCTTCTCGCTGAGAATAATTTTTTCATTGAGTTCTGGATGTTCTTCATCATGCAAAATATTGCACATTTCTTGTTCGGCATATTTGGTGGGCTTTCTCCTTTGATCTTGATGTCTTTCTCTTACTTTTTCTTCACCCCCTCCATCTTTAGAGTTTCTCTGTTCCCCATTGTTCTTTTCTGTTGCAGGAAATGCCTTTGCTCTGTTCCTCTTCTCATCTCCAGCGTATGCCTCACTTAACTGCCTCTTTCCCTCTCTCTCTCCCTCCACCCCCACTCTGTTTCTTTTTCTTTTTCCCCTTTTCTTTGAATTTTAACAATTCGGCCTAGTCAGAGTGAAAAACTGCGAGAAATTCGACTTTGTAGGATTACATTCTGGAGGATTATAAAGAACAAATCCACAGAAAAGTTCTCCGGCATTCCTTACGTGATGACACTGCTTAACTGCCTCCTCTCTGCTTGGTAATTAAGTTTCTTACTTTCTTCGAAGTTCTTCCATTTCCGTTCATCCATGGTTACGGTTTCTGCCTTAGTTTCCGTTCTGTACTGTTTCCGCATGTTTTCCATTATTCCAGGAATTTCAAGGGCCAAAGAATAAATAAATAAGCTTTCTTCCATTGTCTTCCTTCCCTTAATTACCCCATAATACATCTCTAGTTAAATCACGCCTACTTAAGCTTATATTTATTGCTGCGATTTCGTCCATCTCCATTACTTGGCTTCACTTTCATATAATTTTTTATCCAAGAGTTTTTTTTTTTTTTTTTGTACAGGGTACGTTAATTAAGAAAAGTTTCTTTTTTAATTAAAGAATATGTATCTTAGTTAATCCACAAAACTAAGAGTGCTTCACAGTACGGACAAATCTTTGGACTGAATCGGTAGCTGATTTTCCACACTCAACCTCTAAATCGGGGCATGAAAAACCATATCGTAATCTTCTTTCCAAATGCTACACTTTTCCTTGATTTTTGTCAAACTGGTTTAAGTAGAAAAAGTAAAGCAATGATGGCTTCATCCTATAGCAGTAATATTTAAAAATTCTGTGTCTTTTTTAGTCACTCTTGGTCTTCTAATCTTCAGGTATGGCTTGCCGTTTGTGTCTCCCGACAACTTGTTAGTTTCTACAATCAATGGCGCTGGAGCAGGAATTGAAATCATATTCGTTTTGATCTTCATCTTATGTGCTCCGAAGAAAGAGAAAGTTAAAATCATCGGACTCTTCACATTCGTACTCACAGTGTTTCTTGTCGTTGTCTTCGTCTCCCTCTTTGCCCTGCACGACTATCCCAGAAAGTTCTTCTGTGGCCTCCTCGCATCTATATTCTCCATCATCATGTATAGTTCCCCCCTCTCCATTATGGTAAGCCCAGTTCGATTCCATTTTCCATCGTCGATCAAACATGCTTTTTTCTTATCAGCTACAGTGACTGTGAATATTGACATTACATGCAGAGACTGGTGATTAGAATGAAGAGCGTGGAGTTCATGCCATTCTTTCTGTCGCTATTTGTGTTTCTGTGTGCTACTTCGTGGTTTGTGTACGGTCTGCTAGGCCATGACCTGTTTGTGGCAGTAAGTAGAGTCAAATATAATGGCACATCTCTCCGATTTTGCGGGGTTTTGGAATGGAAGTGATAACCGAATGATTGGTTTTGCAGGTACCAAATGGTGTGGGTAGTGCTTTGGGGTTAATGCAGCTAGTGTTGTATTTCATATACCGTGAAAACAGAGGAGCACGAGAAACAGAGGAGGAAGCTTTGGAGATGGGTGAAGCAAAACGCGCACAAGAGAAGCAATCTAATGCAAATGCTTAAGTTGCTCTGCTTCAGCGATATCGTAATTGTGTGTTTTGATTTTTAGTGAATGAGTGTAATTTACATTTTTTTTTTTTTTAATCTGCAAACTGACATTTTCTGCTGGAAAATTGTCGAAGACGACTTGACATGGTTGGTGTGTTAGAAAGAGTGGGAATTTGAAATGGCGCGTTTATAAACTTGAAATGTTTAGCAGAGATTTAAGGATTTAAAAGTTGGGGTGTAGGCATAAATCATGACACTAATACTATTTTAGATGTAGCATACACTTGATGCTCACTTCATGAGTAGAAGAAATAACTGAAACTAAATGTTCAAAGAAATTCCCACCGAAACGTGTTTAATATCAGTTTAAACTACTCCGCTTACAAAAATAGAATTGGACTAAACAGCCAAAAAAGTGATGTTAAGGAGGACATATACTTATAAATAGGAAACATATTTGTACCAAATACGTATATGATATAATACTTGTTATGGTATATTTATATGTGTATTAAAAAAATTTGTTGTGAGATATATTTTAAAATATGTCAAAATAATATTAAATTGGCACTAAATATTTATGTTCATTTTTTTAATCAATTGTAACTTTTGTTTATTATTTTATCTTTCCATTTATCATCTGTTTCAACTATATTTTACATATACATAAATATATATATATATATATACACACACTCATATTTTATTTTAATTTTTTTTAAAATTGACATATTTCATGTATCCTATTATGTTGTATCTAATATTTATACTCATACTGCTTATTAGGTTAGAGGTTTTGACCTAGAGGCACCCACCTCCATTTAATCCTCTTCAATTATGGGTTCTTGTGAAACTCTCGTTAGGATACACGAAATATAATACTATTTGCATTGCCCTTGCAACATCCACCCCCTTGGATATCTACAGAAGCAAAACCTTCAATACCAAATCAGATGTAAATTTGGGCTTCTTACGATACACAAATCTCTTAAAATGATTAGACAACAAAAAATTCAAGCTTCAAAGAATAAGTCAGGGTACCTGTTGCAACAAATAGGTCATGGCCTAGCAATCCAACGATAGGTTAGGAAGTAGCATAAAGAAACACAAAACAGCGACAAAGAGAAAGGCATGAACTCCACGCTTTGGGTTCTGATTGCTAGTCTTTACATACAATTTCTAGTCCAAGGTAAGCGAGGCCTAACAATGAACAATGAGTATCCCCGACAAATAACATTGTTTAATGTTTTACCCCCATAGAGTTATAGGTACTTTGGTTTTGATGCCACTGTTTCCATTTTCCACATGCCAATGGGATCATTGTGTTACACCCTCGAATTCAACAACTATTAAAACTAAGAAGAAAGATAGGTAGAAATCCTTTTTTCGAGTAAAAGAAAAAACTCCATGAGACACTCCAAGAGACAAGTCTCTTCAAAATGTTTTATATGCTTCTAGCCTTCACTCAAACCACCATATATCATAAGAAGAAAGTAGTAGTTAAGGTTCCCTTTCTCTTGGGCCTTATTAATACATATTGGACTTTTTTTTTTACTTTCTTTTTTTATAAGTTTTGTATTAATATTAGGCCATGAACATGTTGACCCATATCAATATTCTCACTTTCTGAACAACCTTGTCCTCAAGGTTGGTGTTACCATTATTGCTCCTTGAATCAGTAGCATTAAGTAAATTAGCTGAAGCACAATCCAAATAGAATTTGAAGATTCAGAACCAGATAAAATAACTTTTCTAGTGGTATTGAGGCTTTCAACTTCAAAACAAATACCCAATTGTTTTTTTTATTTATCATTTCTTGAGGCTTTTGAAAAGATTTTGCAATCATCTTGCCACTTCCAGAGAACATTTTACTCATCTGAGAGTGAGGGAGTTGATGACCAACTATAGCAGATGACTCCAAGCAGAGAAATACAAAGCATATTTGTTGCAACCTTTGTATGAGACCAGATTCATATACTAAAGTTTCCCAAATGCCTGTAAATTCTTTTGCACAAAGAATCCATTCATTAAAGCTAGAAAGTTAGCTTTCAGTACTTATTTCCTTATAAACTTTAAATCCAAGACTAAGTGGAGGAATTTACACAACTTGGTCATCAACTCTTAAGCTCATAACTATCAAATGCCAGGATAAAAAATTGAAGATAATGGCCATTTTCAAAATGACTTTGCGACATTGAAGCTCAATAGCCTGTAGTATTCAATGGCAAATGGGATTATCTTGATTTGTTTGACCATACTTACCATGAGGTTCAATGCAGAATTTCACCGAACATAACGAGGTTTTCAACAAGTCGTTGGGTTATGATCAAGGAGCACATTGATGACTACTAACCAGTTATGGACTTCTTTACATTATAGGCGAAAGAAATATCACTCTGAGGAAAGCTGAGAAATCCAACATCTAATAACAATGAGCAAGCACCCTTCTGCCTACGAAAGTCGTTAATAGGTGCATGTATACATCCTTGAATTGGTAAATTTTCCAATATGGTTATTGCACCTATAAGAGTATTAAATGCAAACTTTAGACATGGGTCAGTCCAAGAATCTATAACTGAAGCAAAAAACTGTGAGCAATTTACTTAAAGAAAATTAAAATCAATCGGTAACCTCTGAAAGACTGCATTATGGAGAGTGCATATTCAGACAACAAAAATTTTGATTTAAAAGCCATAGATTCACTTCGATTTAGACACCAAAACTTTTCTTGATCCATATGGCACCGTGAAATATTAAACCAGTAAGGAAGATAATTCTAAGCTAAAAAATTAGCACATTATCTTGGTCATAAGCAACCCAGTCCTAATTTAATTCCTCTCCTAAGCATGAATATAAAACATGACAATAATAATCAAGAGATACTGAAACGAGGTCATCACCTGTGACCTTCGACAACGTTTGCAAAATTGTAGTTTTATCTTTACAATGTTCATTGGATTATGGCAAACTAGAAATAAGCAAGGATGGTGGCAACATAAGCCCATCACAGTGATAGATCTTTACTTGAGCTAATCTTGTCACACATAAAAAGTGACCGACACTTGGACTCCAGCTTAGATTCCGAACTTGATGACCTTCCAATGGATCTAACTTAATGTGGCCCTTAACCATGATCTTGTTGCTAAGCGGAATATGAAACTGATTCCCCACCTCAATTGAAATCAAGTTCGATGCTCTGGTTTGATCAACTTCTTGCTTGGAAATCTATAATGAGATTTCAAGTAAAGTGGCGTTGGAGCTGCAATTTTCTGTTGAGCATTCCATTGGGCAAAGAATTGGTTCCGCAAAATGCTGCATCCATAATTGAAAGACTTATTCTCTTGTATCCAATAGCTTGGCTTCAATACTTATCAACCTAGAATCTTAAGTAGAGAACTCGTGTTCAAGCTTAGTCAATGGGGTATCAACAACTATGGAGACAGGAGTATTTAATGAAAGCATCATTGTTACAATCTCCAATTCATCAACAACTAAATCTAAAAAGAAAGATAGGTAGAAGTCCTTTCTTTAAGTAAAAAGGAAAACTCTATTTGATAAGTCTCTTTTAAAATCTTCTCTGCTTTTAGCCTCCACTCCAACCACCGATATATCATAGGAAGAAAGTAGTAGCTAGGGTTCCTTTTCTCTTAGGCCTTGTTAACATAGTAATTCAAATCTTACGATTCGAAACGAGTTATAAAGCCAACGATATGAATCACTGGCTGAATCAAAAGTAGTTATAAATCATATGATTCACAAATTGAATCTTACGATTCGCAATGAGTCACAAAGTTAGCAATATGAATAAATTGCTGAATCAAGTATGAATAATGCGATTCAAGCCAATATGGTAGAATAACATGACTTTGCAATTCAAAATGTGAAAAATCAATGAATTGGTATGATAGTATTGTATTGTTGTAGGCATAATCTATGTCTTTTATAAAAAAAAGCAAAGAAGATATTATTTGAATTTTTTTCAAAAATTAATTACTAACAAATCGTATGGTTAATATGATTCTAAGAAATTTATTTTAAGTATTTTATGCATATTACATGTCATATTTTATATTTCAAGTTATTTTTTAGTTGTTACTAAATCTTACGATTCGATATGTTATATGATTCACAATTCAAAAATATGCTTTCTGATTCGCAATTCGTATCACGATTTGATTACTATGCTTGTCAATAGATATTGTAAGTTTTGTATTAATACTAGGCCATGGACATCTTAATCCATAACACACTATATATATTTGATCTGCCTCATTGGTTAGCTTACCATAATGCTGAGGGGTAAACTATGCATGGTGACAGAAAATATAGAGGGCACAATGCCACAAAACAACTTCCTAGACTTTCTATACAAAGTAAAGAAAGAGATCAACTGACCACTAGAAATAACATAAATACATATATGAAGAGCCAAATATTGTTCTTCTATGTTGTACGAGGACACGAATGACAGGCTGTACTTGAGTTTTATAATTATAAATCAAAAGTCACTAAAAGCACATCAAAACATAATGAACCCATCTTAGTTTTCCTTCTAAATTTAGGCTTAACAACAAGAAAAGAGGTAATTGACCAATGTCATAATGCAAGGAATGCTCGAGAAATTTTCTGTGGATCTCTTCCCTAAGTCCTCTTGAATGTAACCTTATAAACCTAGATTTCTCAACATTTTCACTTAAACATAAGACAAATAGTGTTATAAGTGAATTTAGTCTTGGCTGAAGTGTTTAATTTAGGCCCTGTTTGTTTCTTTTCTTCATTGCGAAAGAATGGGAATAGGATCCCACACCCTCGTGTGGTTCATTTATAAGTGTTGGATTCTATCTCTTGAGAGATGTCTCTCTCCCTCACTTATCGAAGAGTGGTATCCCTTAAAAGGCAATGGAATCACATTGATTTCTCAGGAAAGCTAAAACATTGGCCGAAAATACCCCTATGTCGTAGTGTAGTCAATAATGAATTGTCAATTTTGCAATTCTTTTTTGGTCAACAATTTTGCAATCTTTATTGAACTGAAAGTTGCATTTATGTGTGACGACGATCAAGTGCATTTATAGTTCGTTAAGGAAAACTTGAATATAATTTAATTTGTAAAAGAAGAAAATGTAAGCTTTATTCTAATTTCTATTTAATCCTAATGCTAGAAATCTTCAATTAATAATGAGAACAACAGATTTTGAAAACTTATAAATTTTCACATGCCATACAATGTGCAACACTATCAATTTAAGAAAGAACTCATACCTTGATCCATTGCTCAATCGGTGTAAACCCTTAGATTCCTAAAATTTGGAAGAAAACCATAAGAAGAGGAAAATTATGTTTATTATCTCTTAGCCTCCTTTAGTTTATGTGTGCGTTAGTGATAGATAAAAATAGAGCATATAACCCCTATTTATAAGAGAAGATAAGGATTAGTTTCCATATAAACATACATTATTAAATAACAATCTTTATTATCTAATAACACTTCATTACTTAATAATTTCAATTTTCAAATTATCGAATAACTAATTATTAATCACTCTTATCAAATGGTTAATTATAGATAAATATAAAGAAAGTACTTATAATGAATTAAAAATTAACTCATTTAATAATTATTTATTTAACCAATTAATTACTTAGTGTCACTTCACTTCTATCAATTAATTCTTCCACTACAATAATTCAACTACATGCGCAGATAATGTCAAATGTAAAAAGATTTGATTCCATGATGACCTATAAGACTCATAGGTAATAAACTATTTGATGAAATACAAATAACTAAAACAATGAGAAGCATGAATGCATATTCCCTTTATATATATATATATATATATATATATATATATATATAGAGAGAGAGAGAGAGAGAGAAAGCTAATTTCCAAGGTGAGACTTCATTGATCTTCCCTCTTTTGCCTACTTTAAGCTTGTCACTGGTATCAATCCTTAAAAGCACCAACAATTATTTCAAGCTTATGCAAACCTTTCATATATACTCAACATTTTAGGTTTTCCATCGAAGTGTTAAATTAATATATATACATACATACATACATACATATATATATATATATATATATATATACTGGTCTCGTAATCTTTTGAAGCAGAATTCATGGTTCACAAATGCAATTCTAAGTCTTGTGTTTTGAAATGTTCCAAAAGTTAAGAGGATCATATGCAGATATAGTTCTATACATTATACTTATAGATTACTTGATAGAGGATTACTAAAATGAAATAGTCAAAGAAAAGAAGAAAAAAAAAATCTATATCTGCAGGCTTATTTACCTTTAAGAATATTTCTATGGCTTTTTCTCTTGGGTGTGAATTGATTAGTTTGAGGGCAACCTCCTATAGAAAAATTTCCTAATGAAATGTGTGTGTGTGTGTGTATATATATGTGTGAAAAAAATGAAAGAAGCTGGGAAAGGGTTGGAACTTGGAGTTAAAAAAATATAAAGTGAGTGTGTATGTGTGTGTGTGTATTGTATAACAAAATAGAAATAAATATGCATAAAGAAAAGCATCAAACCCACCTTAGCTAAATCCATTTCCTCGTTAAACAACGTTTTAGGTTTGGCATTGTAAGTTTTAAGTGGAATTAAGGAGGAAGTTTAAAAGCAAAGCATATGCAATTGCAAATAATATTGTAATCAGGAAATCTGATCTTTATTCAAATTTCAATTCTTGTTAAATAGCTATTTACAATTGAAAAGGAGAGAAATATGCAAACTACTATTCCTAAAAATTAGCAACATTTATCCACTTCCTAAGAAATAAGGATATTAGTTTTTACTTGGTCATATCTAGCTTTTAGATATATCCTTAACTAAATATCTGATACAATCTAATTTAAATATCTAATGCAAAATGAAAACAAAAAAAGAAACAATGATACATGCAATTCTCAAAGCAAACAACTAACACTCCTCCATGCTTTAGGAATTGTACACTCCAATTCTTTGCCTTAGAAGCTCAAACTTACTAACTGGAAGTGGCTTTGTACGCAAGTCTGCTAGTTGATCTTTAGATTTGCAATATAATAGAGTGAGTAGTGCATTTCTCTTAAGAAGTTAAGCTTAATGTTGAAGTGCTTGATTTTCCTATGAAAAATTAGGTTGTCTGAAATTGCTATAACTGCATGCTTGTCAATAAAGATCTCAATGCTAACTTTCTGACCCATGTGTAAATCCCATAAGATCTTTTCAACTAAGAAACTTGATTTGTTACTACAGTTGCTATTATAAATTATGTGAAATAAAAAAAATTTTGGCTCTATAGTTTACATTAATTTTGTATTTGGCCCTTATACTTTAAAAATTTTCAAATCACCCCATATATTTCTAAATCATTTGAAATTTAGTCCTTCCTATCAGTTATCGTTATAACACTATCAACAAAATACTGAATATGCAACGAGATCTAATGTGGATGAGTGAGTGGGTTCCTGATAAGGCAAATGACATGGATTAGGAAAGCCTTCTTCTCTCCTTAGCTAAGCACAAACCAAAACAAAGTTCTTCCTTCTTTGTTGGCCAAACAAGAACAAAGCAAAGTCGAAGACCTCTCTAAAGCTCGATCGTTGAAGCCGAAAGTCAAAGACCATCCACTCGCGCATATTTTTCTGATTCTATAATTGAATCAAGTGTGACTTGATTTCCAACAAATCCATTTCGCCTTGTGGGGTTTGATTTCTAACCATTTCACCTTCATTGATTTTGTATCCACCAAGTCCACATGCATTTTATGATAAATTTTTGCTAGTTAAAATTATTGAATTATTTATTTGAAATCTATAATTTCATTATATATGGATGTATAAAATTGGCTTTTGTATAAGTGTTTAGTTACTAGCATTGTGGGTCAAATATGTTTGGCTTCTGTGTAAGTGTTAAGTTACTTATATAGAATTTAATAGTTTAAATTGTTTGGCATTTAAATTACATTAAGCATCTTATTATGGTGTTAATGGAGTAAGAATATGTTATTTAAGGAAAAGTTGATTGCATTTAGGATTCTGAAATGAGTTCTTTTATTGTTTATTGTTATGGCATTACTCAATGAGACCACCTTGGAACAATATTTAGCTTTTTTGTTCAACGAGAGAGAGTAGATTTTCACACTGAATCAATCATTCAAAAGGGGTTTGTTTTCGGGTAAGGAAGCAATGATTAGTCTATCCCATTAAGCATAATCCCATTAGCTAATTAATTTCTTGGACTATGAGTGACGACACCAGATTTGAGCTAAGCGAGAGATGAGAAATATGACTAAACTACTTCCTAACTGCTCGATTTACAAGTCTTGCCTAAGTCCTAGACTTGAATGAAGCATTCTGGCTTAAAGTCTTATTTGCTTTTACCCTTCTTCTCTTGTTCTTTTTCTTAGTTATGCCTAGGAAAATATTATATTACTACTGAGATGATAGCTATAGACTAGAGATGATAACGCTATATCTAAATTTGTAAAAAATATTCTATCATTGCTTGTTAGCTCTTATCTTGGCTTATGCATGGGCTTTAATGTAATTGAACCTTACTCGAGACATGAACCTTCTGAGTTGATCTCGTGACCTAAAGTATAGAAAAGGAGCCAAGACTGGGTGAAGTATATCGCCTTTAGTGTGTGCTGCCTAAAGCCAAGTTAGGTTGGTTTCTTTCCATCTAGGATTCCCTCTACTATTTGTAAGCCAGGAGTTTAGTTTCAATCGACTGGTTTTAAAAGTGCACTATGATATTTAAGTGATTCCAGTCGAGGAAAAGACAAGACAAGAGAGGGTAGAAGCAAAACATGTCAACGCAAATTGAAATGTAATTCTATTTATTTAATAAGGAGTAGATCCATCCCATGGATTGGCTAAAAGATGGATTCTGTCTGTTTGAGGAACCCTACCTAAGGCCTATTTTCCATATCGTTAGCGTTAGTTAAGATCGATTCTTGGGAACAATGGCCTATGTCATACAGGTTTCACCTGTGAGGTCTCTTTTTTCTCATCTCAACCTCCTCATTTCTCTGTTTTGGGGCTACAGCACAAATCCAAGCGATAAAGCTTTTCGAGAAAAGCCCTGGGGAGCAATCAACTCACTGATAGACATATATAAAGATGTATCCATGGAAGTTGCCATTGGTTTTCTTCCACGAAGACATCTCTATTGTTAATGAAGGAACAAGGTTTAAGTCTACCGGTCTATTAAGATGCCTCAGCTGCATACATCACTGCACTTCCACTTGACACTTATCATTAATGATAAATGACTTGTCTCACCATGACCTTCTCTTGAATTCTTAAAACTTCTGTCGCTCCATCCTCGCAGGGGCAAAGAACCCATTGCAGTCTCGGCTATGCTACCAAAGGCTCTAGGGAAGTCAAAATAGGAGAGCACTCATCTTGGGGTGGGTTTACTACTTAGATGCTTTCAGCAGTTATCCGCTCTGCACTTGGCTACCTAGCATTTACCATGAGCACAATAAGTAGCACACCAGAGGTGTATCTTTCCCAGTCCTCTTGTACTAAGGAAAGGTCCTCCAATGCTCTAACGCCTACATTGGATATGGATTGAACTGTCTCACGATGTTCAAAACCCAGCTCACATACCACTTTAATGGGCGAACAGCCTAACCCTTAGAACATACTACAGCCTCAGGTGGCAAAGAGCCAACATCGATGTGTCAAACCTTCTTGTAGATGTGAGCTTTTGGGGAAGATCAACTTGTTATCCCTAAAGTAACTTTTATTCGTTAAGCAATAGCCCTTTCACTCGACACCATCGGATCACTAAGGCCGATTTTCGTCCCTGCTTGATGGGTAGGTCTTGTAGTCAAGCTCCCTTCTGCCTTTGCACTCGAGGGCCAATCTTTGTTTAGCCCAAGGAAACCTTTACACATCTCTATTACCTTTTGGGAGGCCTACACCTCATAGAAACTGTCTACCTAAGACTGTCCCTGGGCTCGTAGGTCCTAGCACTAGGTTAGAATTCTAGCTCTTTTATAGTGGTATCTCACTGATAGCTTGGGCCCCCCCGGAAGGAGGTCATCTTCACTATTCACCTAAGCTGCGCTAGAAAGGCCCAAAGCCAATCCTAAGGAAAAGTGAAGCTTTAATTGGTCTTGCTATCTAAGTCCAGGTAATCTGCATCTTCACAGACATGTCTATTTCATCAAGCCTCTCTCTGAGACAATACCTAGATCGTTACCGGAATAGGAATTTCGCTACCTTAGAATCATTATAGTTACAGTCGCCATTCACAGTGGCTTCAATCGCCGGCTCCCCTATCATCAGGTCACCAATTTCCTTGACCTTCTGACACTGGGCAGGTGTTAGGCCTAATACATACGACTTTACGGAGACCTGTGTTTTTGGTAAATAGTGGCCCGGCCTTGGTCACTGCGTCCCCTTTTGTGAAGAAGCACCCTTTCTTCCGAAGTTACAGGGCTATTTTACTGAGTTCCTTAAAGAGAGTTGTCTCGCACCCTTAGGTATTCTCTACCTACCCACTTGTGTCGGTTTCAAGTACACGTACCTTTTTGTTGAAGGTTGTTCAAGCTTTTTCTGGGAGTATGGCATGGGTTTCTTCAACACCATAGCACCTGGTACTCAAACATTGGCTCGAGGCATTTTCTCTACCCCTTCTTACCCTGAAAAAGCAAGGGCACCTTGCGTCCTTGAACTAATAACCATCTTTCGGTTAACCTAGCCTCCTTTGCCCCTTAGGACCAACAAAGGGTAGTATAGGAATATTCACCTGTTCTCCATCAACTATGCTTTTCAGCTTGATCTTAGGCCCTGACTCACCCTCCGTGGATGAACCTTGTGGAGGAACCCTTAGGATTTTGGGACATTGGATTCTCACCAATGTTTGCGTTACTCAAGCTGACATTCTCACTTCCATTTTGTCCACCACTGCTCGTGCAAGTCCTTCCCTCTAAGGCAAAATGTTCCCCTACCGATACATTTTCACATCCCATAGCTTTGGCAAATCACTTAGCCCGATTCATCTTCGGTGCAAGAGCGCTTGATCAATGAGCTATTATGCACTTTTTCAAAGGTGGCTACTTCTAGGCAAACCTTCTAGCTGTCTCTACACCCTTACCTCTTTTATCACTGAGTGATGGCCTTAAGCTGGTGATCCGAGCTATTTCTCTTTTGACAATGAAGTTTATCCCCCATCATCTCATTGGCTAACCTTGACCCCTGTTATTTTGAGGTCATATCTAATATTTAGAGTTTGCCTTGATTTGGTACTGCTCTCGTAGCCTACACCGAAATAGTACTTTACCCCTAGATGTCTAGAAAAGAGAATAGTCATAATCAGGCCTCAAAGCTAGAAGTCCTACCTTTTCTTTTCATGAGGATACTTGACATTTTAAATCCTGTTTTTAAGAACTTCGCTTATAGGATTGGAACTCTTTAGAGTCTGATAAGTAGTAGAACTAGGGTTAGGAAATTCTAGTTAGCTATTTCACGAATTTGACACTAAGAAGGTAATGACCCATTGACTTCTTCTATTTAATTGAAGATTCATACATGACTCTTTTTTTTGTTTTAGGCTCGTAAAGGGATCTTTCACCTTTTCTTTTCATAAGGATACTTGACATTTTAAATCCTCTTTTTAAGAACTTCGCTTATAGGATTGGAACTCTTTAAAGTACGATAAGTAGTAGAACTAGGGCTAGGAAATTCTAGTAAGCCATTTCATGAATTTGACACTAAGAAGGTAATGACCCATTGACTTTTTCTATTTAATTGAAGATTCATACATGACTATTTTCTTTGTTTTAGGTTTGTAAAGGGATCTTTCATCACAAAAGAAAAAGAAAGAAAAAAGGACAAACATTCTCTTGGTCCTATAATGGGTAAAACCTATCGTAGGAATGGTTGGGGTCACATAACGATTATAATGATATTAGAATGGGCTCAAGAAAAAGGAAAGAAAGAGCTTTAAGAAAAGGAAGCATTGGTGAGCCCCCAAACTAAGGTCATTACTAAGAATTTAAATGAATTCCCACTCACAGAATTATTTCAAGTTGCATTTCACTAGTATTTTTGCTTGTTAATGGCTTACTCCACTCCAAGTCTTGATTTCAATCCTGCTGTTTCACCAGGAGGGAAGAGATAGATACAAAGGTAAGCACAAATGGGAAAAAAAAAAAAAAAGCCTTATATTCGAAAGAGCTATTTAGCTGAAAACTCTATAGGTCATTTAATATATCATAAAAGCCATTACTGAGTTAATCTGGGAGGGCTAAGGGGTTAGTAAGCTTCTTAACCCTAATAAGGGTTGAGTTTGTCCCAAGCTAAGTTGTTACATTGTAGGCGACTTGTAGTAAAGGCTGTTAGGGTTGACGTAGTCATTAAGGCTCAGAGTTAGAGTGATTTCCAGGTCAATGAAAGAGGTGAAACCAAATTTAAAAGTTTTGAAGAGCTAAGCTTTCATACTTGACCTTCTCCACACCATGTATTCTATGATTTGAATCTCTCAATTACAAGATGAAGAAACAAAAAAAATGGGGAACTACTCGACTCAGAATGCAAAAGGAGATGCTCGATTACTGATTAGCGAAGTTGAAGTGATGTCATGAACTTCCATTCCCGGGGAAGAGGCAATAAGGATACCTGGGGAATAAGATCAGTTAGCAACTCAGAATTATCTTTTCTTTCTTTCCCACCTCAACAGAATAAGCCAAAACCAGAAAAAAGGCATACCAAGATCAGATTGCATAAAAGGATTAGCAATGCAGCTCTATTTTCAACAAAGGTACCCAACCAATTAGAATAGGAATACTAGGCTAAAAGGTTTTGGCTTTGACTAATTACTAAAGTAGTTCAAGTAGAGAATCCACAAAAAACGAAACATTCACTTCTAGATCAGTTGCTAGAAGAAAGGAAACTCCAAAGTACGTAATTGAAGCTTGACCGAAGAAAGGAGATTCCTCGAATTGACTATGAAACAAGAGGCAAGAACTCTTCTGCTGCAGTTTCAGGGGCAGAAGAAAAAGTCTAGTTTCTTGATAAAAAAGATGGGCAAAGTCTCTTCTTTCTCTGACGTAGACAGACATTCTTACATTCTTATCGAGATTAGTTCCTTTAGACCAGGAAGTTGAAGATTCTATCTGTCAAAATTTATTTAATATCAAAGTCGATTTGCCATTTTGTTAAGAGGAAACAAATTGAAAGCTTGAGACATAAAATTTAATATTTGAGTCATGAGTACATATATAAGGTGATATAAGAGAGGTTTAAATTAAACCTATGTTGAAATGTTTCTGAGGAAAAAATGTCTTAAATGATAGTTTCATAAATTGAATGCTTTACAATCTACATGTTTGAAGATCTAAGTAAGGGGAACTAAGAGAAGAATTTATAGATCTTGAGAATCTTATATTGGAAATTTTGGTTACGCTGGATATTGATGGGATGTTTATCAATTGTTGGGTCTTCATTTATATGTTAAACAACCCTTCATTAAAATAGTCTTTACATTTTGGTTCTTGTTTTATGCTTGTATCTAATTCTATTATTTTTATTAAAAATGTCAGGTTAACAAAATATCATCATTTTCTCTTTGTCAAATTTTTAATCCCATAGTTCTAAATAGAACATTTGAGTAAAATAAGATTCAACCGCTTGGTATTTCCATTTAAGAACCTTGGAGCTATGAATACTTTAACTGGATAGATAACCCATTGCTTGGACACATTATGGAGTTAATCAAAGGGCAGCAGAAGGCAATTCATAGATTAAAGTGGAAGAATAAGATCTTGAAGACTGTAATTGTAGTGTTTTGTACCGCAATAGTGTGTCTGCTGTGGATATGTTGGGGAACTTCCAAACTCTATTTGCTTAGGTTGTCATAGGGTAGAATAAATTATGTCCTTGTAACCGTAAATGCAATGTATCTTAGGCTAATCTTAGATGTTGGTATAAACTTGTAATGAATGAATAAATGCTATTATGATTAATGAAGTTGCATAGATTTCTTGCACTGTTTTGCTACCCAAATTTTACAGCACAGTTTTGCTGGTTTATTGCACAATTTTGGTATTGGTGTACTGCACAATTTTGGTGTTAGTGGTTTACTGCATAGTTTTGTTGTACAATTTCCCTGCATAAATTACAGTTTCTGCACAACTATATTTATTATTATGTTGCGCAATTTTCATACATAATTTTGCTACACATTTTCCTTATACAATTTGCAATTTCTGCACAATTACATTTACTCTTGTGCTGCATAAAATATTGCACAGTTTTGCTACTCAATTTCCCTGCACATATTACATTTTATGCACAATTATATTTATTATTCTAATGTACAATTTTCCTGCGTATTTTACATTTCCTACATAATTTTACTACACAATTTTACTGCACAATTTCCCTGCACAGATTATAGTTTCTGCATAATTATATTTACTGTTCTACTGCACAATTTCACAATTTTATATTGATATTTATATAATACTAGTTTACTGCACAATATCATATGGTACTGGCTTCTGAAACTTTTATATTTAAATGACATTGGTTTACTGCACAATATTATCATGAGTTTCACAAGAATCAAACTGAACAAAAAAAACAAGAAATACAACAAAAGTAAAATACAAATGAAGGATGCTAAGATAACAGTTTCCCATATATATCCATAATTACTAAAGAAAGGAAGGATATCATAATACAAAGTTTCCCAATAAATAAAAAATGTTGTCCAAATACATCCATGATCACTAAACAAACAAAAAATGTTGAAATGCAAAAGTTTCCAACAGACAAAAAGGCTGGTCCAAATACATCCATGGTCACTAATTACTTATGCATGGGGCTGTATTAACTAACTCTTGTGAGCATGGCATGGCAGTCAACCATGAAGTTTGCTTATAGGTTCTTTTATTATGACCATAGGTCTCATAGAAAGCACATATAAAACTTGCATTAGTTCTTTTAGCCTTATTCAGCCTTGCATGCTCATCTAGTGTTATCATCTGTATCAACTTCACCTTGATTTAACATCTCTCTATCAATTGCTTGCACACCATGACATGTTTCCTTAGTTACATCAATTGGGTTAAAGGGAGCAATTGCATATAAAAATATGAACAACATTCAACAATTATTGTAATTATTGTTATTATGCCAATCACATCATTAATAACAAATAATGTTCTATGCTTACAACTATTAAGATTATGGTCCATGATATAATTGAAATTTTCCCCTCAAGTTGACCTTTATAGTCTCTTTCTGAAATATAGTAAATACATGTCACTAAAAAGTGGTTAAAATGAAAAAAAAAATCACAAAGAAAATACAAGACATTATCCACTTGCATAGAAATTGAAAATATAAATTTTTAAAAAAAGAAAAAAGAGCTTGAGATAAACAATTTCACACTAACACTTATAATTTCCTCCAACTCTTTAATTTAATAAGTGATGTGAATATTTATTTATATAAACTCAAAAATGAGACTTGAAACATAACCATATATTGCTAACTTAACTTTATGGCTAGCACAAATAACCTAACACGATCAATCAAATGATGTTTATTCATTTTGTGGACTTAATGTTTTCATCTTCTAGATCAGTAGAACTTCTACGCACAATCCTCTTATTAAATTTAGGATATATGATAATAACTCATGTGACGTCTTTGTAAATATTTAAAATTAATTGGAACTTAATATTAGGAAATTAGTTGCAAATTGATTTAAGTGTACCCTGCACCTTAATGTAAAATGAGAAGTCTGAAAGTATCTTTCACTTCATTTTTACATATTTATAACATTCATTAAGGAAACAAAACCTAAAGCTAGATTTTGGTTAAGGATACATGATTAGCACCACAAAGTAATGGTAAGCAACAATATTGGGGTGGTTGAGTATGGATGAAATGGTATGTTACTTACTAAAGTATAGTAATACTAGCCAAACCTTGTGGGATTGAGGATAACATAATTGTTTATTTTAAAGTTATAGTCTAATCATTTATACTTTGATGATGATAACTCAATACCTTTTTACTGTAGATATACTTTTTTTGCACCCCCACCATGTGCATTTGTACGCATATGGCAGCAAAAGTTTTACAAAATTTTGCCTCCCCCTATGTATATATAACCATAGGGTTCCTATTACATAAAAAATTATGATTTAAGTTGCTTTTCATATAATGGTCGCTTGTTATGTGATCTGACACTTAAAATGTAGACAAAATCTTTATTCTTTCGTGGCCTCCTTCCTTTTCAACCCTAATATATCACTACAATACACACTTAACTAACACAACTTATCTACCCATCTGTCAACCCTTGTTCCCATCTATTCAATTTGTGTAAAAGAGATGGAAAAGATATAAACCTTACTAATAGGTACAAGCTCAAAGGAAGAATAGTGTTGCATTTTTCAAAGCTGGGTCAAAGTTCTTCATTAAGTGGTCAGGTATGCTTCTTCCATCTTTTCTCCTTTTTCTATCTTGCAATGTCCATGTTTTTGCTTGGTTTGGATTTCACTAGAAACTTATGCAAATAGGAAGAACCTAACATCTCTTATGCATCTTTGGAGTAACCTAGGCAATTTTTTTTGTTTTACTTAAGGCTGCCATGTCATTTAATGGCCATCTAAGATGTCCACCTCATGCAACCATGTCATCATTGTTATCCAATTCAATATGTTTAAATGGTGTTTTAACAGTTCTTGGATGTGGGGACTAAATCTCAAACGGTTTAGAAGTATAGGGAGTGATTTGAAAATTTTTAAAGTAGAAGGACCCAATTGAACATTGGTTTAAACAATAGTGGCTAAAGAATTAATTTTCCCTAAATTATACTTCTATAATAGGTTGAGCCACAATCTCCTATTTTTCTTAACACCATGAAAATGCTCCTAATCCTAGGTAGGAATAATATCCTAAAGTGTTTTTCATATCATCAATGGATCCAGCCCAATCACTATCTGAGAAATTATGCAGCTTGAAACTTTTAGACTTTTCAAACTTTATTCTGTAATCAACATACCTTTAATGTATCTTAATATTCTTTTTGTTATTCTTAAATGTACTTAACTAGCATAATGCATAAATTGAGATAAGAGACTTACAACAAATAAAATATCAGGTCTGGTTGCAATGAGATACATTTAGCACCCAATCAAGCTCTTGAAATGACCTTCATCAACTTTATCAACTCTTCCTTACTCAGCTTTTCTTTTGATTCATTGGTGCTCATGAAACTTCTTTAAAATTTCTTTTGCATATTTCCTTTGACAAATGAACACCTCATTTTTACCTTACTTGATTTCCATCCTAACAAAATAGGCCATGAGACCATGATATGTCATTTCAAAAACTTGCATCATCTCTTATTTGAAATTCTCAACAAGTTTTATATTATTTCATGTCTTTAGAAGATCATTAACATAAACAGACACAATGAGAGTATCATTATCTTTATGTTTTACATAAAAAGTGGATTCTAACAAGCCTTTAATAAAACCGAAGACTTGATAATTGAGCATATATTATGCTATTTCAAGTTCTTGGCACTTGTTTTAAGACATATAGAGTCTTTTTAAGCAAGTAGACTTTTTCTTCTTCTCCTTGCTTCACAAATCCTGCTGGCTATTCAACATATATCTCCTCCAGCAATACACCATTTAGAAAAGCTGATTTGATGTCTAGCTGAAACACTTTCCAGCCCTTTTGTGCTAATATTGCAAGTAGCAACCTAATTGTATCTAGCCTTGCAACAGGAGCAAACATGTCAAAAGAGTCAATACCATAAATTTTAGCATACCCTTTAACAACAAATCTGGCTCTGTGTTTATTGATATAGCTATCTGCATTTAGCTTTATTCTAAAGACCCACTGAACTCCAATGACTTTTATTTCCTTCAAGTCTTTCAACCAATACTCAAGTTTTATTTTTTCTGTCATCAACAACTCCTCATTCATTGCTTTCATCCATTTTAAATCTTTTAATGCTTCTTTATGGCCACCAGGTTCAAAAATTGCTACATTAGATCTTGCATAAATATCTTAAAGTAGCCTTATACCTCTAACTGGAGAATCATCTTCCAGGTTATGTATCCATTTTCTTCTTATGCTTTGTTACTTCCTTATGCTTGGCTAGCAAGACTTCTTCAACAACATATTATTATCTCATAAGTTGTCGTTACTCTTGAGCTTGTAAGGCATTTAACAACTCTGCCAAAGTGATATTGGGCAAAGTTTTTGTGTTTTCCAATGTGGTAATGAAAGCTTCATATCTCTTTCACATAGTTATAAGAATTTTTTTGACAACTCTTGAATCTAAAAGTTAAGTACCAAGTAGACGCACCTTGTTTACATTGCCCAATAATTTGTCTAAGTACTTTTTAATAGTCTCATAATCTTTCATCCTCTGTAATTCAAACTCCTTTATCAAATTTAGCACTTGCATGCCATGTATCTTTTTGTCTCTAACATATTCTTCTTTAAGATAATCACAAATCTCTTTTGTTGATATGAGAGACATAATCCTTATGAAGATTGTTGTTGATACAGCTACAAATGGTGTTGTTTTTGCTATGGACTTCTTGATTTTCTTTTACTTGTGGTTTTTTATCTGGGCCATTGTAAGTTTATTTAGTAGCAGAGCAACTTTATAATCCTCTTCCACATCCTCCCACAAATCCAACCCCTCAAGGTATAACATCATTCTTACTGCCTAGAGCTAATAATTTTGCCCATAAAAAAATAAGAGGAGTAAGGTTTGAAAAACTTGTTTCATTCTCCATCGCACTCATAGATCCCCTAAGAAAAGCAACTCTGGTACCAATTGTATGTCTAAGTGGAATTAAGAAAAAAGTTTAGAAGTAGAGCACATACAATTGCACAAATATTGTAATAAGGAAATATAATCTTTATTCAAACTTCAGCTCTTACTAAATATTTGTGTTACAACTGAAAAGGAGAGAAATAAGCATATCATGATTCCTAAAAATTAGCAACGTCTACCCACTTCCTAAGAAATAAAGATGTTATTTTTTCCTTAGTCTTATCTAGAGATCTGATGCAATATTAAATAAATATTTAATACAATCTTATTTAAATATATATTGCAAAATGAAAAAAACAAAAAAAAGAAACAATGACATGTGCAATCCTCAAAGCCAACAACTAATAGGCATCAATGAAGACTTTCTTTCAAATTTAGAGGGAGCCATTGTTGTTAATGTCTTTTCCTTGTTCTAACCTACTACTTCAAGCTTCATTTTCACTTGCAGGCATGCCCTCTCACACACAGATCCACTCAACTTTGAAGTTACATTTAAGTAGGTATGAAAGAGGACAAGAGGAAAAATATAGTATGAAGTGCATTAACGAATGGATAGATGTTAATCTTATAAAAAATACTACTAATTGGTTAGTTTTTTTTTAATATCATACTATTTTAATTAATTACTAATTAGGTAATATAAAGTGAGTTTGCCTGAAATTGCTTCAATCCAAACACTTCATCCCACTTTAGGTCAAAATCAATGTAAATGACTAGGTCTTTTTGGCAATATCTAAAAGTTTACTTGGCAAAAGAAGCTTTATTTATTTTTTGAATAATCAACGAATTGATAGCAATATATTTTAGTTTGATTTGTGAAATTAAGCATAAAACTCTTAGATTGATATATAAAGATAAATTTACTCTTTGTTTTTTTACATAGGGATAAATTTACTCTTAAATAATTTTTTTTTTTCGGGTATTTGGAAATTGCTGATCATTTTGATCCAAACAAAACAACTGGGGCATTAATTTTTGGAACTTTAAGTAATGAAGGCCCACGTCAAATAACCCGCCCCTCCCCAACGAGCCATACGAAAGTAGAAGAGTTTGAACTTTTGGGCTGAGCCTCCGATGTGGGCCACTTTTCCTCTCATGTTTGGGTCATCGCCACCTTTATAGCACTATTTAGCCATATTATTTTTTAAGTTAATTCTTTAGTGTTTCTTTAATAATAGCTCTCGGAAAAAAAATGTAAAGATGATGGTGAAGAAACACTATTGTAGTATGGATTTAAAATAATTTATTGTATTTATATATTTATTACATCATTTATTTTTTATTTTTTAATAAACTCTAAAAAATTATATTATAAATTTGTCAATTCATCATCCTGTACTTTTTTTTTTTTTCTCTAATTCCACCCTTACTTTCAATATACAAACATACATTTTCTGAGTTTATCAGGATAAAAGGATAAAAGAAAGAAGGAGGGGTGAGTTGATAAATTTAAAATATATATTGGGTTTATAAACAAAATTCTAAAAATATTAAAATTCAAATTTAAATAAACAAATTATTGTATATTAGTATTCAATTGTCATATTTGGACACATTATTTTGTATAATAATTCTACTAATACAATTAATTTTGAGAATGAAAAATTTAATAATTTTATTATGCCATAAATATCTTAATTTGAGAAGACAAATTGACATTAAATTCTCAAATATATTGATTATAAAAAACAATTCCGGTGAAAATAATGAAAATTTGAACATGAATTAGAACTAAACGTGATAGGTTAGGAGATAGGACAGCGAAGGTCGGGCCTAATTTTTCCTTTGTTTTTGGGGTAATAATATTATTAAATAAATAGAATTTATGTGTGTGATGTGAGAGAGAATCTGCTTTTGAAGCAGCAACTGTCAGGTAATAAGCCTGATGGGATTTAGCTTTAAACGGCCGTTATACCTTTTATTGCTCAAAACATAACGGTGCTTTTCCGTCGAACCACGTGACCCAAATCCCCACGCATGCCATTCACATACACATCCCATCCCATCCCATGCATGCATGTATGTATGACTGATGACTCCCCACAGCGACAGCATGTTTTTTGTTTTAGGGTTTCTTCTTGTCGTTGCACGACTGATCTTACCTGTCGTCGCCTTACGGCCAATTACGTATTTGCCCCTCCAAGAACTCAAAATTCCCTCGCACCTTCTTTTCATTATTATTCTGCATTTAATAAGGCGCTTAAATATTTTATTAATTAATTATACAAAAAGGCAATTCCGTTGTACTTTTCTTACACACGAGGCACGCCATTATTGGCCCACTTGGCATTTATATCTTTTCGTATCATGACACGAGAGTGATCTATTTCGAAACCACCGCAATTTTCTTTAAAAAATAATTTTAAATACCTTTTTTATATAAAAAATTCTTATTCATATTTTTTATATTTTTATTATATTATGTTTAATTAAAATATAGTAAGTGTACAATTTTCTAAATAATATTACGGTATATATATATATATATATGATTTTTGTAAATAATTATATAATTTTTTAATTAAACTATATATTTTTCATTTTATTTGTATACAATTATATACATGTAATCTAATAATTAAAAAATATGATACTAAATATGTAAATAACTCCTCAATTTCAGGGTTAAACATATGAATAATAGTGAGTGCTTGTTTGTAACTTTGATTTTTTTTTTTAAATAATAATAAATGAAGGCTTAATCGCTCTTTTGATTCTCTTTGATTATAAAATTTCAAGTTAGTTATTTTTGTTTGAAAAAATAATGTTGTCTTCATGTTTTTTAAATAATCTAATTTGGTCCTCTTATATATTGTTGTATCAAAAAAAATTTAATAATCTGTTAATTTAGATCTCGATGGATTAATAATATTAAATAAATATGCAACTTCTGAATCAATAGATTGTATATGTTTTGCACCAAATGTGAGACGGATTATATAAGAATAGGACAAAATTAGACAATTTCATGAAAAATAGGAGGACAATATTTTATCTGTTTTTAAATTAAGAGACTCACATTAAAAATTTTCTCAATTTAGAGGAACTAAAATTATATTTAAACAAATATTTGTGACAATAAACTATACCCCGACACACTTATGCAAAATTAATAAATAAAATAAAATTACAATAACTCGTTCACAAATTTCAAATTAAAAAAAAAAATCTAAAATTGATGACCGCCTTCTTACTCCTTTTAAAACCATCTCTACTTTAAATAAAATGAACATTATTAATCTGCAATGGTTCATATTGCAAGTTGTGTCAAATAACGGTGTACAATTTTTCAAAAAAAAATATGGAATTGATGTGTAAATACCGAAATTAATATACTTTCTTTTGAACATTTTAAGATAACATAATTTGCATCAGAAAGCCAACTCGCACGTATTAGATGATTAACTAATTCGACTTTATTTGAAGTGACAAAAATATGATGTCATGTTTAATAATAGTGATCAATTTATAAAAATTTAATAGTCTAAATTTATACTAAATTAATATAATTACATGTAATTATATTGTTTATTTACAAATTTAGACTATTAAATTTTTATCTAATAATTTATTATAATTAAATATCACCTTATATTTTTATATGAATCAAAATTGGTAACTACCGATGACAATTCGTTGACAATGTATAAGGGATCATTAGACACCTAATTTCTTATATTCCATATACTTTTTATTAGGGGTGTTTTTGCAAGACCTAGAACCGGTCAAATTTTACATTGGGTCTCATTTTTAGAGACCCAGGAGCTGGCCTACTTCGGTTTGACCCGATAAATGACTGAGCCAGGATAAGTTATATTAGGTCCATATATTATTTATTTTAAAAAAATTTATTTTATAAAAAAATTATTAATAAAACTAATTTTTCAAAAGAAAATGATAAAAAAAAAAATTTGAAATATATAAAAATAGAATGAAAAGAGCAATTAAAATTCAAAAAAATGATTAAAATTTGAAAAAAAATTAATATTTTAAAATGCTAGTTTAAATAAAAACTGTTATAAATAAAATAAAATAAATTTTATAAAATATAAGAAATGTGATATTGGACAAGCTGAATTCGGGAGTCACACAAAACTTGACTTAATCCAATAAAAAATATATTTTTTTTTATTTTGACTTAAGCCAATTTAACTTAATATAATCATGCCGGATTAAATTAGTTAGGCTAACCAAATCCATCATCACCCCTACTTGATAGTGAATGCTCTTTCTCTCCTTACATGCTCTATAATTGTTTCTCTATGGAATGAATATTCTGGCTTGACTATTCATACACAAGACCGACTAAGTCACCGATCCCTGACGACTTGACTTCGCATCCACCTGGCGATATTATGCTTCTCATGGCTCCTCGGAATATATATATATATATATATATATATATATATATAGTTTGATATTCATGGTTATTTAATATGTTTTGGAAAATGTCATTCCAAATTTAGCCAAAAAAATATAATCATGGTCATCGCCTTGTTCGTAGCATTCGGTAGGCGCGTGAAGTTGGGATTAATTTGAAATTATAAGCACTGGTACATGCAACTATCAAGCGGTATACAAACAAGTCAATTAATTTATCAGTATAAATTACTCAGATGCTGAATATATTTATAGACATATTTGTTGTCATTCAAAACCGAAGTCAAATAACTTAAATAGTATTATAGTAAGTTTTTTTATGCAATTATATAATTGGTTGTCTTTGTCAATTGATACATTAAAAAAAAAAAAATATATATATATATATATGATAATAATGTGTCATATTATACTGATAGTATAACAACTTAATATATTTGATCTCATTAGTTTTAAACTATACTTGTGAGTCTAACATTTTTTTTAAAATATTTTAATTTGCTCTATTTACTTTTAAATTTTTAGTAATTCACACTATATATTAGTTTATAATTTTTTTATTTTACCTTGCACTTTCTTTATTTTAATAATAATTTTGCAATCCTTTAATTTTATTCTTATTTTAAATTTACGAACTAAAGTTTTATGGGATTATTTAAAAAATAAAAAGTAGAAAAATAAATTGAAAAGTTTTCTAAAAAGTTTGAGTTCATAGATAAAGTCTAAAATTATTAGAATTAAAATTTAAACACAACAATTTATTTTAAATTTACATATAATTAATATATTTTAATGTATGATTGTCATGACTTTTCTTAATGTGTCATATAATGATCATAATTAATTTTATAATTACACACACAAAAAATGACACCAACTTGTATCAAATCAAGCATTTCGAGCTTATCAAATTGATCAATACCAATTGGGTCATCAATTATTTTTTTACTTCAACAAGTTTGATAAATAATTTATATACTATGTAATACTTGAAATGAGGGGAAAACCTGGTAATTTTATGTCAGGCATTATCTTTGAAAATGTGGGTGGCTTATAATTTGTGGATTTGAGATAAATGAGATAATGTAGGCCAACACCGTCCAAGTGTTATTGGAGGAATAATCAGAATAACCAACAAAAAGATTCCAAATGACATGGCAAGAACTAATTGTAAACATTAATAATTACTTAATGGCATTTAAATACGCAGCTTATGTTATGGCACATGATCAGGACGTGGCACGGGAGGTGAATTTTGGTGAATAGCAACGGCTCGTGGAACACGTGGAGGGTGGAGGGTATAGGAGGAGAATTTGTTACCCCAACTCGAGGATGAAGGAATAAGTACATTTGTGGAGGTGAGGGTGAGCAGGCATAAAGTTAAGTGTTATCTCTTTGCATATCTTCCTTCATTTCTATTCTTTTTCCCTCTATGATGACTCCTTGTGAGGTTTTTCTTTTTTTGTCATTCTTTCACTGTTGGCCAGGAATTATACTGATGTTGATGTACTGTAGTATTATAGATAAATAATATCAGGCGTTTCTTTTTTTACCATTACATTTGGTGCTTTCATTGACTCCCAATAGCTAAAAACACTCGTTTTAAAGATCTTACTACGAATATAAAAAAACTCTCGAACTTGTTTGATGCTCGCGATGATATTATTAATAATTATTTTGAAATACTGGAATAGTTCATGGACAACCTAAATTATGCGATGGAGACTCTGGCGAAAAGCGTCAAGCATTTGGTATGTTAGCCAAGTATGGTGGGAGCTTTGAACTTCTCAACCCACTCTGCCCAACCATCGTCAAACTATCAACCATTTCAAGTCAAGAACATTAAGCTAGACTTTCCAAGATTTAATGGCTAGGATCCTCTGCAATGGTTATTCCATGCAGAGCAATTCTTTAATTACTATGAAATCTCATATGCTTTATGGGTCACTGTTGCAGCAGTTCACATGGAGGGTGAAGTGGTGTCATGGTTTCAAATGATGCATCGAGCTCAGATGTTTATTGATTAGGTTTCCTTGTCAAAGGCTATTGAGTCCCAATTTAGGCCTTCTCAGTTTAAGTGTCCTCGAGCTCAACTCTTTAAGCTCACTCAAACTGATACAGTGGTTGCTTACTACACAACGTTTATGGTACTCATAAACAGAGTCGAAGGGTTGAGTGATGAGGCGTTACTGGATTGTTTCATCAATGGTCTTCAGGTAGAAATCCATTGTGACGTCCTAGCCCAAGCTCCTTCATTTACTACGTGCAACCTCTTTAGCTTGTTTGTTTAAGGAAAAGTATGTTCAACCAGGACTTTCCTCAAAACCACAAGGTCTTTTTCAATCCCTTGCTCTAACACCAAAATCTTTTTCATCAACTTTAGTCCCGAAACCATAGCAACCATCTCCCACCACTTCTTCCTACCCCCATCCATTAAACCATTGCTACTAATTAAGAAGATGTCAACCACAGAAATATAGCTCCACTGGGACAAAGGTCTCTATTTTACTTGTGACAAGAAGTTTAGTCGAAACCATAAATGCCTAAATTACCAGTATTACATTTTGCAAGCAGAAGATGACAACCCACCACTGGACACTTCTCCTACATAGGAGTCATCATTCATGGAAAGGTTGTCGATGCCTCTAGCCTTCATCATCTTTCGTATAATTCCTCAAAAGGGTATTAAGGTATTGTTACAATACGTTTTTCTGGACTGGTTAATGGCAAATAGGTTCAAATCTTGCTTAACAGCGGCAGTTCTGATAATTTTATCCAACCTTGCATTACTAAAAGCCTTTAACTATTTGTACATCAAACCCTTAATTTTAGAGTTTTTGTTAAAAATAGTCATCATTTGACAGCAAAAGGATTCATTCCACACTTTCCTATCTGCATTCAGTGTCATCGCTTACTTGTTCCAGTGTATTTGTTACCTATCACGGGTGCTGATATAGTCCTGGGTGCTACTTGGCTAGCAACTCTACAACCTCACATAGTTGACTACAGTACCATGCAATTAAATTTTTGTTTAGACAACAAATTTATAACCTTGCAAGGCGATCGACAATTGACAGTAACAAAGGCCCAATATCGTCACTTCCACATATTACAAATAATTGATGCCATCTCAGTACTCTTTACTATGCAGTGGCAGCTTGACGACAATTCCTCTGAGTTATTGCATTAGTTACCGCTAGATACACCTTTTGACTTATTGCAGCTTGTAACTTAGTTTGCTTCTGTATTTCAAGTTCCCCACAAGTTACCCCTGAGCAGGACTCATGTTCATGCTATTCCATTGCGTGAAAGCACTGGCCTTATTAAAGTCAAGCCTTTTCATTATCCTTTTGTCCACAAGTCAAAGATAGAGCGCATTGTAGACAAGTTGCTGCAAGAAGGAGTCATACAGCCAAGCTTGAGCCCATTTTCGTCACCATTTTTATTGATGAAGAAAAAGGATGGAATATGGAGGTTTTGCATTGATTATAGAGCTCTGAATGTGGTCACCATTAAGGATTCCTTCCCCATTCCTATAGTACATGAGTTGCTCGATGAATTATAAGGCGTGTACTTTTCTAAGCTTGACCTATGCATAGGCTATCCCCAAATCTTGGTTAAACTAGAAGATCAATATAAAACATCATTTCAAACTCACCATAGGCACTATGAATAGCTTGTGATGCTATTTGGTTTGACAAACGTGTCGGCCACATTTCAGTCATTGATGAACACCATATTCCAGCCATTCTTACACATATTTGTCCTTTTTTTTTTTTTTACGATATCTTGGTCTATGGCATGAACTGGGCAATCCATTGGTCTCACTTACAACAAGTGCTTCAAACACTACGGTGTCACCAACTATTTGTGAAGTTATCTAAGTGTAGTTTTGGGCAGACTTCGATCGAGCATTCGGGCTCCTGGGTTTCAAACTGAGGGATGGCAATGGATAAATCAAAGATGGAGTTAATTTCCTAATGGCTTATTCCGTCGAGCCTTAAATAGTTGTGTGGATTCCTTAGGTTGACTGGATATTACAGACGTTTCATCCATCATTACGCTTCCATAGCTCAGCTTCTCACTTAGGTTCTGAAAAAGGACGCCTTCAGATGGTCTACGGAAGCTCAGGCCTTTTTCGATGCACTTAAAATAGCGGTCACCTTAGCCCCTATTTTAGCGTTACTTGACTTTAAGCAACCCTTCATTCTAGAAACTAACACATCAGGGTCAGGATTGGGCGTAGTTCTCACACAAAAAGGTCACCCAATTGCCTTTTTCTCTAAGAAGCTTAGTCCAGCATGGCAAAAGCAATCTGCATATGCCCAAGAAATGCTTGCAATTACAAAGTCAGCTTCAAATTTTCACCATTATTTGATGGGGCGTTATTTTATAATTCATACTGACCAACGTAGCTTTTAAAGCATGACATATTAGGTGGTTCAAACTCCAGAGCAGCAAAGGTGGCTTCCAAAGTTGTTAGGATTCGACTTTTCCATTGAATATAAGCCCGGACCTCAAAATAAGGTGGCTTACTCATTATCAAGATCATTTCACATGGTTGTATCAATTCCTTAATGTGCCCTGCTTGGTAACATTCGCACTACTATTCAAGCAGATACAGATGCCAAACATCTATTACACCAACAATAAGAGGACCCTTATCTGGCCATTACGTTCTGTGATGGCTTACTTTTTAAAGGGGGTTATATAAAGGTGCCTTAGGCTGTGTCAACTCTTTAACAAGTTATTCTATGAGAATTTCATGCATTTCCAGTAGGCAGGCATAAGGGAGCATTAAAAACATTAAAAACATATAAATGAATAGCTTCCCAATTTGTTTGGGCACGACTTTGTTCGAATGTCAATCAATTTGTTAAGCATTGCTTAGTGTGTTAGCAGGTTAAAACCTCACATTTACACCCAGTTGGACTCTTTCAACTGCTGCCAATTCCTGAAAAGGTGTAGGAGGATGTTGCACTTGACTTCATGATAGGACTGCCTACCTTCTTTGGATATTCAGTCATTATGGTGGTCGTAAACAAGTTATCCAAATATGTTCATTTTAGGTCTCTCCGGCACAATTTCACCAGTTTGCATGCAGCAGAGAAATTTGTTGAACTTGTCGTCAAGCTTCATGGTATCCCGCATTCAATTATGTCAGATAGAGACAAGGTTTTCACCATCACATTTTGGCGGCATCTATTCAAGCTCCAAGGAACTTCTTTGAACATGAGCTCAGTATACCACCTACAATCAAACGACTAAACGGAGATCGCAAATAAATGTGTAGAGATGTATCTGTGGTGTCTTGTCCATGATTCACCTCGTTTTTGGGTCAAACTCTTGCCATAGGCAGAGTATTAGTTTAACACTTCATATCATACAACCACTACTATGGCTTATTTCAAGATAGTATATGGCTTAGATCCTCCTAAGCTCATTCATTATGCTCCGTTTTCTTCAGATGATCTGAATGTTAGGTAATAACTAAAAGATCATGATTGCCTATTATCAAAGCTCAAAAGCAACTTATCTCGAGCTCAATGGTGAATGAAGAAAATTGCAGACAATTGCCGAAGAGAGGTCCAATTCAACATGGGTGATTTAGTCTTTGTTAAACTTCAGCCCTATCAACAATCCTCATTAGCACTTCAAAGGAATTAGAAGTTGGGCATGTGTTACTTTAGACCCTTTTGGGTCATGGAAAAAGTCAGTCAGGTGGCTTAGAAACTTCAAGTACCACCTAATGCAAGGTTACACCCAGTTTTACATGTGTCGTTGTTAAAACAATGTTTCAGTGAGCCCCAAAGTCAATATTTGCCTCTTTCCCTGACAACAGAGGTGACCGGACCAAAATTTCGCCCCCAGGAGGCTCCACAACATTGAACTATATTACGGGGCAACACTTGGGTATTGTAAATATTGGTCAAGTGGGCAGGATTAGGAGAATCAGATGCCATATAGGAGGAATTGGATGCATTCCGTTAGGCTTATCTTAATATAGACCTTAAGGATAAGGTATATTTTAATGAGGGAGGTAATGTTATGGCACATGATCAAGACGTGGCACAAGAGGGAAATTCTGGTGAGTAGCAACTACTCTTAGACCACGTGGAGGGTAGAGGGTTAGGAGGAAAAATATAATTTTTTACCCCAGTTGGAAGATGAGAGAATAAGTACGTTTATAGAGGTGGGGTGAGTAGGCATGAAGTTGAGTGTTCTCTCTTTGCATATCTTCCTTCCTCTATGTTCTTCTTCCCTTTGTGACAACTCCTTGTGTGCTTCTTATTTTTCTATCGTTCTTTTGCTGTTGGTCAAGAATTATACTAATAATTAATGTGCAGTAGTATTATAGATAAATAATATCTGACATTTCTTTTCTTACCATTACAACTTATTATTTTGTTTATAATTTTATTACAATTATTGATATTCAAAAAAGTTAATCTGAAAGTGGGTTTTATACCTAAATGGCAACGACTTTGCAATTGATAAAGCCACTACAAAATACGAATTGGGTCAATTTGTGGCAATTATTGCAATAATAATTTAGATCTTTTCATTTTTTTAATTATATAATTGTCATATTGAAAATAAATAATATTAAGTTCTATTTAAATATATAAGACTTATTTAGATAATAAATTTCATGCATGATATATATATATATATGTATATTTCTAACATAACAATAATAAAGTTAAACGTGAGGCAATGTAAATCGCAAATCAAGTAAACAGTTCTCTTATATAACGTCATCCTTCACTCATTTCTTTAAAGATAGCTTACTGATTTTATGTTATCGGAATGCCTTTTTATCAACTACAAAAGCGTAAAGCAATAGACGTCATGGAAGTCACCAGATGGGCAGTGATTGTGAATTAATATTGTAGAATTTAATTTTGAATTAACGTAATTTATAAATTTAATTTTGGTTTAAATTAAACTTTTGTATAGGCGTGATTCATAAGGGATTTAATTTGACTATAATATAATTTATTAGAAAAACAAGTTTTTATTATGTTTATACAAATAGAAGTTTAAATGAGAAATGTGACATTAGAGAAAAATTTCATTGTAAATCAAACAATAGCATTTGCATGACAAACTTTATTTTAACATGTAAATAAACTTTAAAAGTTTTTAAATGTCAAATCAAATATATTATTAGTCGATTTCAATCAAAATAAAATTTGAATAATCAATATGTACCAAATATTTTATTATATTCAGTATATTAAACGATATAATATCATTTGAAAATATATCTCCTTTTCAAAAGTATTTTAAAATTTAAATTATATTAAAATATATAAGTTCTTTTTTGGTGAAAAAACGTTCAAATTTTTAATTATACCATACTTCAAAGTGAACTATTAGACTTGAGACCTTTTTAAAATTTTATTAGAATGTCTAACTTACATATATCATATACAACTAAAGCTACAAAACAGGTCAAGCCCAGCAGATCCTTATGGGTTGGTCGTAACTCATTATTTTGGTGTGTTGAATTTGTATGTTTACTTTTAAATTTATTTAATATAATTATTTCAATTCGATCCATTTAATTCATAAGTTAGTTTTTTTTTAAAAAAACATTTGTTACAAATCATACAAAATTTAAGAAATTGAGATGATTTATAAACTTTAATTACAATAATTAGTTCTTCATACAAGATTTAAATACTATCAATAAAGAAATTTTAAAATTTTTATTACTTGACTTTATCTTGCTTATGTTATTTGAATGAGACTTTAGTTATTTAAATAGTGATTTTAGTTTATTTTTTGAGATTTAAATGAGTTATTTGAGTATTAAATACTAAAATTTAATTATTTAAATAATTATTTAGATATTGAAACATACATTATATTATAACTAATGCTATTTTAATGGTTTGTTTTTCTAATACATTGAATAAGAATTTAATCTCACCTTATATGTTGAATTAAATTGAAAATTTTTCAACCAATTTAACTAGAACGAGCAAGGATGGCCCACCTTGGCATATCTACACAAACTCATAATGAAGAACGAATATTTACTGTATTATCTTTATAAATATAATATTATTATAGTTATTATTTAATTAAATGAGATGTCGTAATAATTGTATGATTAATTCATTAAGTTAAAGGAACCATAAAAATAGAAGATATCATTTTACTAAATATGAATCACTAATATTTTTGAAAAATTAATTTAAAATTTTTGTTAAAATTAAAAAGTACCTGATTTAACTAGATCCAATCGCAAATTTGGTCGGATTCGAGATCAAATTAAAAAGTTTTAATCCAATGCAAAAATTGATCCAAACTTCAAATGAGTATAAAACCTGATCTGATCTAGTATGTACTCACCCCTATTCTTCATTCAAAAATATAACAAGGCAAACCCTAAATTCCACAAATCCAATATGAATATATATATATATATATATATATTAATATAATCTATTGTACTGAATTTAAAAAAAACATCGGTAACTATGTCACGCGTATCATTGAGCGAGTAGGGATCCAAGCCCGGTGAACTTGAGTAAACTGTTAAATCGTACTAGGCAGTCGTACTCAAAATATCTACACCTTTCTTTGTGGCAATGTCACTTTGGTCATTTCACGTCCTTCGATTCATTGGGCATATGAATCATGAGCCACACACAGATCTCGATTCTCGAGAGCGGTGTTCTTCACACTCCCAATGAGCGCGTTTCCCACCTCCTCGTTGCTTTTGGTTTGTTAGTCAACTAACTTCAGATTTTGCTACGCAAGTACTCTCACTGTGTACCCGACCGCCAGTTGACTTCATTCCCTTCCTTATTTAACCACCAAACAAAAAAAAAAAATTCATTCCATGTGTTTAATATTGAATTCTAGAGAAATGTGTTACAAATTTCAAGCTCTTTGTCATTGTTCAGTAGGGTAGAACATTTTCAAGTGTGTGATATGATATTATGATATGCTTATTTATTAATCAATTATATTATTTGATAAAATTTATAGATATAATTAACATTGAAAAATATATATCATAAAAAATAACTCTGGTGTGAAATCAGATGTAATTCGGAGTTAACAGAACATTTTGCATATGAAAGGTTAAGAGAAGAATTATCATTTTTTTCATTTTTTTTTATTTTAATGCACCTTGGTGGTCAATTATATATGGGCTTCGATTTTGTATTAAACGTTAAAATAAATATAAATTATATATATATATATATTATATATGTATTTTTTTCGTTTGCAGAAGCATCGATATGAAAATGTCAGCATGAGAGTGAGTGAAAGAGATGAATATTTGCCTCGCCTATAAAAAGAATATTTTGGGCCTGGTCAATTTTGTTTTTTTAAAAAGCCCATTTCACAATATAATCAAATCCGTCCCATGTGTCTCACCTATCAAAATCTGGACTCTTGTTCTTAATAGCTCTGATTTTGTATTTTAAATTTTTTTAAAAATTATTTTGGTTCTAGAACAAATTTGTGGAAATTTTAAAAATAGAGTTGATGTAACTTAGACTTTTTTAAATATTTAATTTACCCTTTTATTTTAAAATTACTTTAAAAAGATAAAATCCTGGTGTTGAGTGTACCATGCCTTCAGTCTGAAGTTGATTACGATTGGCCAAAAAAAGGTCTAACCTAATTACACATTTTCACATCTATTGTACATTAAATTATCTCATTCTTCATCGACCAAAAGAAAAAAAATATCTCATTCTTCTTTCTAGGAGAGATGAAATGGGTCAAAGACTTATAAGAAACAAAGATTCAAACAAGAAAAAAAAAAAAGACTAATCTTCAAAGAAAATCAGGAAAAACTAAAAGGTCAAACTCATTTTTTAGTTTATGTTTAAATAAGAATTGAATAATTTGATTTAGGATTAATGGGATTTTGAGTTAGCATGACTTTAATTTGTATTTGACAATTTTATTTAAAAATGTTTTTTAAGTAATCTAATTAATCTAATATATAAATAATATTTTTCAATTTTATATAAATAGGGTTTTGGAAGGAAAAATGATTTTGTAAAAAATTCCAACAATAAATCAAAGAGAATATATATTTTTGATTTTTTACTTATAATAAAATTGTTATTTTTATCCTTAATTTATTGACATATTCAGAATAGTCATTCATTTAATAAAAAATTGTCACATTTGATATTCTATTATTTAAAGAACACAAAATTTAGTCATTTAAATTAAAGATTTAACTTTAGTAAATAAATTAAATTTAGTCATTTTAAAAAAAATAAAAAACTAATTGTAATATTTTTCAATAAGTTAGTAAAAGACTAGGATAATAATTTTATAATAAGTGAAGAACTAAACAAATATTTTAATCATAAATCAAATGAAATTTTATATTAGATAAAATCCTATTTTGGTGTGGCAACGAACACTATAAATGTGTAAGGGAAACTATATTTTATTTTTGTTTTGTAAGTTACCATAAATATAATAAAAAAGGCATTATTTTTCTTGATCACCGAGCAATACTTTGCGTAAACTGAGCAAACTTTGTAAGTATTTTTTTAAGGAATGATAATAATTATAATACCATACAAGAAGTTTTAAATTAATTGCTAAAAAAATAGGTAAGTGAAGTCACTAAGAAATCAACATCTACACATTATAATACAAACGGATCATGCTAAAAATTTTTGAGAGGCACAGCTCAGAAAATAAAGGAGAGAAAAAGGCTACGCTGACAAAAGAAATGGTTTACTCAACAACAAAAAAATTGACAAAAGATATGGAAGAATATGTAAATATTTATCTTTCACTGACATAATTTATTTATTGTTGATATATCATCTCATCGTCAAGTGTATCAACAAAATTATCATTAATCATCGATTTTCTTTTATAATAATAATAATAATAATAATAATAATAATAATAATAATAATAAATATGAATTTAAATTAAATTAATGTATAAAAAATTTTAGATTTTTGAAAATCACGATAAATATAATTTTTCAAAAGTATCATCTTTAATATAATTATATAATTATATTATAATTAAATGCACTTGTATACTCAAATTATAAATGCATTAAAAATTTTATTTTATTTTATTTTAATGTATGTTGAATAATATATTACATCATGGTTGTAATATATTGGAATTTGTTAGAAATTTAATATACTTTTGAGAATAATTTAAGGCCAGATGATACGCAAATTGCAAAGGCCACCGCTAATTTAGCCCTATGTTTTTGGTAAAACTACTATTTTAACCCTGGAATTGCCTGTGAGATTTCATATTACAGACGAGAAGTTCAAACATCACAGAAAAAGCTTGTGGTCACTTTGTAATTAAAGCAGAACACATGGACATATCTAAGATCTAAATTTTAGGTGTTTGATGTTGGTGGGGCGGCAAGGAGATGAGATGATGTATGTACACACGAGATGATTATACATGTAATGATGATGGGCACGCATATGCATCACAGAAACTTAATAGGAGAACAGGATTTGACTTCATTCCAGAGACAGGGCGAGAATAGAAGAAAGAGAAAGGTTACGGAAAAAGAATGAAGAAAATTCAATCCGATCGAATACAATTTTGACGTCCGCAATGACTCTCTTCTTTCTCTCTCTTCTCTCACTCATCTTTCCGCTTCTCTCTCTATTTTCTCTCTCTAAAACACACAGCAAGCAACAGGGCGTTTACTGAGATTGAGAACCCATTCCCCCACAGGATACACCGAGTAACCCTAGAGAAGCTCCACTCTTATATTCAATACTACCGCAAGTGAAGGAAAATCTGAGTGAAATTTCTAAGCTTTTGTTGATTCTCAATTCTTTGATCAGTTCCCACTGGCTTCCTTGATTCTATTCTTCGGTGTTGTGGGAGTCCTTCTCTGTTCAATTTCAACTCCTGGTGAGTTCTCGCTATTCTATCACTTTGACCCTTTCAACTCTGTTTCCGTTACCGTTAGTATACCGTACTCCATTTTCTTGGTTGAGCTCTGGATCGTTGATTCGCTTTAGCTAGGGCTCGATCGAGGTCTGTCAGCACTAAATTTTTTGTTACTTCTTTTTGCTTGTTGCTCTACTTGTTTTACTTTTTTAAAGTTTCTAACTTACGCTTTTTAATCATTTTGGTTGGGCTTGTAGATTGAAATTGAGTTTATGCTTTTCATAGAGAAGCTAATCTCCATCTTTTAGCTCGGTTTGTTAGTACGTTGTGGGTTTCATTGCTTTTCTGTTGGGAGATGGGCTCGTTTATTTGATTAACGAAGATTTCGTATCTTTCCATAGGCTTTGGTTGTTCGCGTCACAAATTAGTATTATTATTCGGAATCTTGTTTCTGTGCTGAAATTTTATTGTTTTTCTGCCACGCCTTTTGTGTAATGGTTGATGAATTGGATCTGAAAAGTCATGAATTCTACAGAGATTCATGCGAAAGCCGTTTGAAGGTTGCTTATTTGACGGCAGCAGTGTGACTGTAATGTTCAGAATCAAAGATTGTTTCTTGGTTTTGGTTTTCTTTGGTCTATGGCTTGTACTTGGTAAAACTCAACAGCACAGGCTCTGGAACAATTCTTACCCATTTCTGTTGGCGCACTGTAAAGCCTCTAAATCTTATAGCCTTGCGTTTAGGTATGAAATACTATCTCTGTTGAGCTAATATGCCCAGTTTCTCACAAGCTGTTGTGTAATTGTAGTTTGTTGAACTCATGTTTTATGTACTTAGTTGTTCTGCTTAGGTGATTGTGTGAAGACCTAAACATTGAAAAGATGGTACCTCCGGGACCACCCACTCCAATTGGTGGTGCCCAGTCTGTCTCGCCCTCTCTTTTGAGATCGAATTCCGGAATTTTGGGAGCTCAAGGGGGTCCTATGCCTTCACAGACTTCTTTTCCCTCGCTTGTGTCACCACGCTCTCAGTTTAACAACATGAACATGCTAGGAAATATGTCCAATGTATCTTCCATACTGAATCAGTCTTTCCCAAATGGGGTTCCGAATTCTGCACTCTCTGGTCCTGGAAGTAACCAGCGTGGAGGTGTTGATGCTGGAGCTAAAACAGATCCTCTTTCCAGTGTTGGCAATGGAATGAACTTCAATAATACTTCATCCTCATTTGTACAAACAAATATGGTGAACCCTGGTTCATCTGGTCAAGGTCAGGGTCAACAATTTTCAAATCCTTCTGGTAACCAGCTGTTGCCAGATCAACCGCATTCCCAACTTGAAACCCAAAATTTCCAACATGGTCAGCAGTCAATGCAACAGTTCTCATCTCCTCTGAACACTCAGCAACAACAGCAGCAGCAGCATTTTCAATCAATTCGAGGAGGAATAGGTGGCATAGGACCTGTCAAATTGGAGCCCCAGGTAAGCAATGATCAACTTGGACAGCAACAGCAGCAGCAGATGCAATCATTGAGGAATCTTGCTCCAGTGAAATTGGAACCTCAACCAATGCAAACAATGAGAACTATGGCACCAGTAAAAATGGAGCCCCAGCATTCAGATCAGTCATTATTTTTGCATCAACAGCAACAGCAGCAACAACAGCAGCATCAGCAGCAGCAGCAACAATATCTCCACATGTCAAGGCAACCCCCTCAGGCTACTGCTGCTCAGCTTAATCTATTGCACCACCAGAGACTGTTGCAATTACAACAACAGCATCAACAGCAACAACTCTTAAAAACAATGCCTCAGCAACGGCCTCAACTACCACAGCAATTTCAACAGCAGAATATGCCTATAAGGTCACCTGTGAAATCAGTATATGAACCTGGAATGTGTGCTAGGCGGCTGACACATTACATGTATCAGCAACAGCATAGACCTGAAGTAAGAATTATTCTGTCTATGCTATTGTCTTTGTTCTATGTATGCCTTCTCTCCTACTAATCTGCTTTTGCTCTTCATTTCATGGAGGATAACAACATTGAGTTCTGGAGGAAATTTGTTGCTGAGTATTTTGCTCCTAATGCCAAAAAGAAGTGGTGCGTTTCTATGTATGGAAGTGGCAGACAAACAACTGGAGTTTTTCCACAGGTCTGCTGCTAGAGCAACTCTTCTAAACTATTTCATAGGGCCTGGATGACCTCATCTGAGTAAATATCTTAATTATTGAATGAAGTCCATTGGTCTGTACTCAGTTATGGGATTTTCATATATATATATATATATATATATATATATATCTTTTTTCTTTTAATTGCAATTTTTATGTCTTTGGCAACTGATACATTTCACATTGTGATAATGGAAGATGGGATTGTGGGAGCAACTTAATTCAATGCTAAGCATTAGTGTAAACTAAGATGGTTATAATTGAAATTTTTTTTCAGGATGTATGGCACTGTGAAATATGTAATCGGAAACCTGGCCGTGGTTTTGGTAAGTTTTGCTCTTTAGGTTACCTTTTTCAGCATATCTTTCTTTGGTTTACTCAACTTTTTGAATATTGACATACTTGCCTTTAATCTATTTTGTTTAACTTTATGATAGTATAAGTATATGGTTGTGCTGCATTATTCTCTTTCTGATTTCTCAAGTTTTTGGTGCATTTTCAGAAGCAACTGTTGAGGTTCTACCCAGGCTCTTCAAAATAAAGTATGAAAGTGGTACTTTAGAAGAGCTACTTTATGTTGACATGCCTCGCGAATATCATAATCCCTCTGGTCAGATTGTTCTGGATTATGCGAAAGCAATTCAAGAAAGTGTTTTTGAGCAACTTCGTGTTGTTCGTGATGGTCAACTTCGAATAGTTTTCTCTCCAGATCTGAAGGTTATGAATAGAAATTATAACTCTAAGCTGTTAAGTCAGCGATGCTGGGGCATTCAAATTTTCTACTTTCTATTTTTCTTTGTCCAGAATAAATAGTTAACATTCTCTTTTTTATTATTTCTTTTGCAGATATGCTCTTGGGAATTTTGTGCTCGGCGCCATGAGGAGCTTATCCCAAGAAGACTATTAATTCCTCAGGTTACTGATTAAATGATTGATGTTATAAGCCTTGTCAGCTGAGTGAACAGATTTTCTACTCATATAAATGGACTAGGGGATGTTGTGGATTGATTGATAGATCTATATATATCAGCAGATGCTGATAAAATATTCAGTAATATACTGATAATGGATGGCATTTAATCGATATTGACAGTTATACTTTACCTGTATGCAAAGATGTTTGCTTGAGCACAATACAGTATTATAGTATATGGGTTCTTGGTTTTGCAGCATAATTATAAAATTCTTTTTGTAATGCTGACATTCACCTTGTAGAGATGCTGACAGAGTGATGGGTGCTAGTATAAATTTAGTGTTATTGCTGCATTGTGGTTTTTTATCTTATTTCTTTTTCTTTATTATTCAGGTTAGTCAGCTTGGAGCTGCTGCTCAAAAATACCAGGCTTTTACTCAGAATGCAACACCTAATTTATCTGTTCCCGAGTTACAAAATAATTGCAATATGTGAGTCCTTCCTACTGTGCTTGCTTTATGTTGATTTCTTTGTCATGATTATTTTTTATAGATATATCTTGAGAAATTCGCTGCTGCTTTAAACCTTATTTAGATCTTAATGATTGTGTATGCTGATTGTTCTATAAGTTTCTTTGCTGAGACCCTGGCATGAGCCTCAGCTTATCTTCCTTTGGTAGAAATTTTATATGTAGATTTTTAACCATGCTTGTCTCCTCTAATAAGATAGTCTGTAATTTCTTTCTTTCTCTTCGTCCCTTATTTTTGGTATACCCTGGTCTCAGGGAATCCTTTTGTATGCATCCTGTCCCTGTCTATTTATGCTTAGAGTGTTTTCCAGTAAATTTTGATACATATTTTGTTTGAAAGAAAAGGGCCTTGGCTTATGTGATACATATATAAATGTTGCAACCTATATGTGTTTTACTTATACTCTTTAACTAGAAATGGTACAAATATCTTATTCTTGTAATATTAAAGTTTGGCTTTTAAAACATTTTCTTTTGTGCTCTCCTGCCATTGCATTTGTCCTGGATTGGAAGGATTTAGGATTTGCTGCTGTTTCGTTTTTATCTACTTGGAGAAGCCATTTCTTGAAGAATGTTGATTTGTACATTTTGTTTTCATTTGGCATAGAATAGTCCCCCAAGGTGTTTCCGAACTGCTCGAATCGGGCATCCTTTTGTCAGGAATAATGGTGCCTTTATATGTAGTTCTTATGACATTTGGCGGATATTAGTTGCATGCCAATACAGCTGTTTGCTGTTTCTAAAGATAATCAGTCATCTTTTATATCTAATTTGTCAAAAGTTTAGTGTGCAGTGTGCTTTGGTCTCTGTTGATCTGTTTTTGGTCCAACTCTTTAGAAGTTTGCTAGTTGTGGTAAGATTCCAATGGGCTTCTCGTAAGTTTGTATTTATATATTTTTCCAGGTTTGTTGCATCAGCTCGTCAGTTGGCAAAAGCCCTAGAAGTGCCATTAGTTAATGACTTAGGATATACAAAGAGATATGTGCGGTGCCTACAGGTAATCTTGCTATTATTAGTGTTTACCCCTTTCATTTCCTGAACTTTGTGTCTTTCTTGGTACCATCATTACCCTGCTTTTTAATATGCTTTTTTGGAAGTTTTTGCACTGATTGTCCGCAATACCCTATGGTTGTTTTGAGCTGGGAATCCTTTGTTCATGGCCTTGTCTTTCTCAATGTAATTGCAAACAATAGCAATTGATCTTTTTCCAGCTATATTATATATTCTGTTTCTTCAAAGTATTTAAGGGTCTTCTCCATTATATAATAAAGAATTTGGTATCCCGTAATGTTTACTTAGGTTATAATGTCTGTATTTTCTACAAATTTATTTATTTATTTTTGGTGTAGTTCTAAGGGTTTCAATCCTTTACAAAACTTGTACTGTTTGGCTAAAAAGATAGAATGAAAATTTCTCTCTTACCATGGATGCTGTATTAATAACAAAGTAAATGATAGAGTGGTCAGAAAATTTATGAATTTATCATGGAAAAGGGTCTGCTGAGTTAACTTGGGAAACTTGGTTTCCTGTTTCTCTTTTTTCTTGGTTACGTTGCAGATATCTGAAGTGGTAAATAGTATGAAAGACTTGATAGATTACAGCAGAGATAAAGGGATTGGACCTATGGGTAAGTTTAATAAGTTTACTGATCGATTGTAGATTTGTAAATATAGATATGAACATGGTTGTCAAAATATTCTCAATGTTGTATTGGAAGGGCATTTGTAGTACCTATTGTCCAATCCCGTACTTATTTGCAGTGGACATTACCAGTTTTAAATGGAGTATATTTTTTAATTTAGTAGAAGTTTGAAGCCTTAATTCATTTTTAAATTACTTTTCATCCCCGTGACATTACTTGTGACAAAAATGTCTTGCTTGGGTGGTGTTCTTGGATACTTCTCATCCAACTTATAAGCTATGCTTGGTAATTGTATCTTTTGAGGCAAAAGTTGTATCTGCATGTTGACATAAATTTGTTCTAGTTGTGAACATTTTGGGGCTATTAGCATATGGTTATTCCGTACTAGAGTACTTCATGCTATGATCAGCAATAGATTAATGTTTACTTTCTTTCTTATCATTCTGGCGGAAGAGTGCTCTGGTTTTTAGGGTTGGATGATTGAGAACCCCATCAAATATAGCATATTAAAGTCCAGCCATTTCTTGCCGAGATAGAAGCTGGAGAGAGTGAAGTATTAAGCGTTGTTGCTGAAAGGCCAACTAAAGAACTGTTTCCTATATTAGGACTTTGGGAATTTAAGCTTTTGATGGTGGGATAAAGGGTTAATGGAGATAAAATCATTTCCTAGTCAAGGACGCAAATTAAATATTTGTGCAATTTTGTTAGGAGAGAAAAGGGCATATCCTAATGTTCCTTGCATGTTACCTCTAGGGTCTGATTTCTGTGCACAGCCATAAAACAGAGCACTAGTGCTGTTAAGCTCTCCGAGTGAGTTATGGAGTTGCAGAAACCTAGTTCATCAGTTGTCTTGTTTTGCCTGGAACCCTGGGTTTGTGGCTGAAATTCCTTATGGTCTATTGTCAATGTCTTTGTGAAGATTAAAATTTTCCAGTTTGTGATTGGAAGTTCAAGGATGCTCTGCTGAGAAGTTTTATAATAAATTGTTAGATTTTTGAAGATGGAGGAGTCAGTAATGGGTGGAGTTGAAGCTCAAGAGGCTGGTGGAAGTTGAGAAGTGAAGTGTTTAATGTTGAGCTTTTTGTATCTAAGTATGGAACCATTTGTTGTGTCCATGACATGGGCTAGGTGGGCAAGCAGAGTTGCATTGGCTTCTTTAAAATTCCATAATCTCATGTTCTGGTTCTTATAATTTTTTGTTAAGTGGGCTACTGATGCTGTGTGATCTCTCTTAATACGTATAATTTAATTTATTTCTTTATTCTTGCCTTGTCTCAGAGAGCTTGGCCAAATATCCTCGGAGAACTAGTAGTTCATCTGGACTTAATAGTCAAGCTCAACTGCCTGAAGATCAATTACAGCAGCAGCAGCAGCAGCAACAACAACTACAAATGGCTGCCCAAATCTCAAATGGTGATCAAAACTCGGTACAAGCGGCTGCCATGCAAATAGCTTCTAGCAATGGTGTGGCCAGTGTAAATAACTCTATCAATCCAGTATCTGCATCAACTACCCCAAGCACCATTGTTGGACTTCTCCACCAAAACTCTATGAATTCTAGGCAACAGAATTCCATGAACAATGCCAACAGTCCATATGGAGGTAGCTCTGTTCAGATACCATCGCCAGGTTCTTCCAGTACAGTGCAACCAGCACAACCAAACCCATCACCTTTCCAAGCACCAACACCATCCTCATCTAATAACCCGCCACAAACTTCTCACTCTGCTCTAACAGCTGCCAATCACATGAATTCATCTAACTCACCAGCTAATGTTTCCTTGCAACAACAGCAGCCAACCCTTTCTGGTGATGCCGACCCCAGTGATGCTCAGAGTTCAGTCCAAAAAATCTTATCAGGGATATACACCCAAAATAATGGCACTGGTGGGATGGTAGGAGTTGGCTCTTTTGGAAATGATGTCAAGAATGTGAATGGGATGCTGCCAGTGAGTACCAATACAGGTCTCAACAGTGGCAACTGTCTGTCTGGCAATGGGGCTGTGAACAGTAATTCAGGTGTTGGGGTTGGTGGATATGGTACAATGGGCGGTGGACTTGGTCAATCTGTTATGGTCAATGGAATCAGAGCTGCAATGGGAAATAACTCAATCATGAATGGGAGGGGAGGAATGGCTACTATTGCACGAGACCAAGCTATGAATCATCAACAGGATTTGTCAAATCAACTGCTTAATGGCCTAGGAGCAGTAAATGGTTTTAATAATCTTCAATTTGATTGGAAAGCTTCCCCATGAGAGGCTTTGCAGGTCGTATGGGTGTTCTGGTTCTTGGCAGTTGCTTGTGTGGCACGAGCATGGTAGAACTGCCTTAGGCGCCCCTTATGAAGGCAGGCCGCGATGGCATAGTTATAGGGTGTAGGATCAAGGCCTGCTTCTGTACTAATTTGTTATTTGCTATGTAAAAATGAAAATCTGCTGGCTGGTTTTGTGGCTGATGGGGGTGATTTTTCTTGTGAATTCAAATGTAACTTTTTATTTTTTTCCCTATCTTACATGGTTTTCACAACTTATCCTTGATATATATATATATATATATATATATGCATATATATACAAGAAAGTTGGAGTTCTGGGCTACATATAGCTGCTGGCTATTGGGAGACTGGAATTAGATAGTATACCGAGTAACAACGATTTCCTATACACATATCTATCCAAAGAAAAAGAAAGCAAATATTTCATCGAAGTTAAATGTTGAAATAAGTATTAATTTCTGCATGTTGAATTTGATTTTTCCAGATTTTTTCGTGTACTTCTACTTTGCAACATTTCAAGTGATCATCGGTTGAGTTATGTTGTCTCTTGAAATATGGAGCATGGGTCTTAAAGTCAATCTGGAGTGAAATAGAGCTGGATGAGCTACGCAAATTTTATCCCTGATAATGATTGTCCCAAGAAGGAACAGCAGTGAAGAGAGAATAAGAGACTGAATATTGTCTTCCATCCTGAGTCCATCAAATGCAGCTTTACAAAAAGCAATTACACGGGGTACAAGGTATTATATATGTGTTGAATGAAGGAAGGAATGACTGTCCTTATAAACCAACATTAGCTTTTACGGGATATATAAAAACGGAAGAGAATTAGAAATATCAATAAATCTAAATTGTCATTTCCATTCCAGTCCTTTCATTATTTTTGCCACTTTAAAGCATACTCTTGATTCAGATATCTACATATTTCTCCAGTGTCGCAGACAAGGTGGACTTGGGAACTGCACCAATTACGCTTTCTTTCTTCTCACCATTTTTGAAGAAGAGAACCGTTGGTATACTCCTGATTCCATATTGTGTGGGTATGTTTGGAGAGTCATCGGTGTTGAGCTTGTAGCATGCAATTTTACCAGCATACTCTTTTGCTAATTCATCAATTACGGGGGCTATCATCCTGCACGGACCACACCATGGTGCCCAAAACTCCACTAGCACTGGGGTTTCACTCGCTATTACAAGGTTTTTCCAGGTTGAATCTGTCACTACTCGAACTGCACAATTTCATCGTATTTACATCATCAGACACACTCGACAAAGAGGGCTTAACCACTTAAATGACAAGAATCACATCCTATCATGACACCATCATTTTAGTTGCTTCTTTCTTCTATCAAAAATAAAGAGTGAAACATAACTAAATTAACTCTGTCGTATGATATACTCACATGAGAAGATCTTGAGAAACCATGTCAATGAAGGATCCGATACTATGCTATTAAGTTTTATCTTATACCTTTGATGGGGAATTAAGCAGAAAAACAATGTCAAAGAAGGAAGCTTTCTTGCTCCTAGAGCGAAAATAATAAAAATAAATAAAACGTAGGGAAGCAGCGGAGTTGGTGAGCTACCTTCATCAACTGCTTCACGAGCATTGCAGATAAAACGGGATCTTCTGTAGTTACCAGTGGTTGATTTGAGAGCTGGGTTTGATACTGTTGATTTGAATCCTTTGAAATTGGCGACAACAAGCTTTCCCCTTGAAGAAAACGGATGAATGCATTGAGGTCTGGCCATGCCCACTGTGGTCAGTCTTAAACAGTTCTCCAGAGCCATGCTAATTCTGTGTTCTCTGTTGAGGCAGTAATTCTTTATTGAAAAGGTAACGCAGGCTTTCTTCCTCTTGCTTTTCTAATTATTCTATTCCGCGAAATTTCTATTCAAGAAATATGCCTGTAACTGGATATCATTAAAAGATTGTGAGGTGCTGAGAAGACTGAAATTCATGTGGATGTCATTTATTTATTGAAACCTCAGAATATCATGTTTTATCCAACTCTCATTATCTTCCAAAACTCTCCCGAACCAGAGACACAAGAATATAACTACCCAAAGCAAGAAGTGAGACGTGATACATGCGCCACGTATACATTGACCCCAGTTACTTACTAGTGCTGAAATATCAATAAATTAGAATTGTTCTTGAACTCTCATTTTCTCTTCTCCAAATTTTGGAATAGAAGTGTTCAATATAACAACGATTTACTCATTAAAGCTGAATATATAATTACATTTTTTTTCCCAAAAAAAAAAAGAATTATTTGAGTAAAACTTCAGCAAAGCCCAGTCTAGATTTGAACTTTTTTCAAGCAGACCATTGAGGCTGTCTTCTTCAATATTTATCAAATTATCAACTTGCGATGCTGGATCTGGGTGAGCGTACTTTATCTGAATATGAAACTATATATACGGCCAAATTGGTACCCATACTTTGGAGAGAAAATTAGAATTGAGAACCAAATTGGAAATATTCTTTCGGGGTAGTGACGTCAAGCTTTCAAGTTGCAGCAGAGTCCCGTAAGACCAATGCAGTTATCTTGTAGTTCCAAACATGAGGGCACATCCTTTAATATAATACTGCATCTCAACTTGGGATTCTGGCCCACAACTCCAACCAAGTTGCTTCACACTGAGACATATGTCAACGATGATACTAGAATTGTTACACGACGTCATCCTAAGACATGGACGAGGGTTGCACTGATATATTTAGGTAATAATTGATTTAATATATTAATTCTGATAAAATTATTTAAAAAAAAAATAACTGTTAGAGGAATAATACTATTAGAACTAGTACACTACATTAATTGTCACCTAAATATATCATAACTAACTAATATATTTTCTGCTTTTATGAGTCTTGTTCATAATAAGTATGACCAACAGTTTCAAGATGCTGTTATAAAAACCTATGGACCAATGTGATGCTACCAGTACAAATACCCTTCTCGATTCCCATCAAATCTCCGGGTAGAGGAATTACTGCTCAATAAATTGATGTCTCCTTCAAGATTGTAAGATTCTATTTCTCATACCGTTTATGAGAAATTTTCTTCCCAATGTGAACGCTATTTCAGCAATTTGAATGAAAGTACTTTTTTTCTTAATATATAAGTCCTCTTGCCCCATTAGACATCCTGCTTCTGAATGATGAGGGTGAAGGTATGAAATAAGTAGTGGTACTTCCTTCATTAACAGTATGTCGGTATAAAACACACCAAAAACTCAATTATGCTCATAAATTGACAGATGAGACTCTCATAAAATCATTCATCCTTTGATGGAGCAAACTTACAACTCTTTAGATTTTAATATACATAGCACACCATGAATGAGGATGAAAGAAAACCAAAGTGAAAGCATTAATCTGAGCAATTCGAAATGCATAATACTTGAGAAAATTTCTATTCTACGGTGAGGATTTCCTCGCGAATAAATGTTTCAACGACTCGGATTTCCCCCGTAAAGATTGGCCCAAGTATGCATACTCACACAGGACCCAAACATCGTGATTACCCTGTATGATCTCCTAAACACTGATTCTAAACTCAAAAACAATAATCCTTCAAATCAGATTTTGAGTCACCCAATTCCAGGTCTGCCACGCACTCTTCCTCAGTAAGGGGAGGCAGTTGCCTGGTTTTGCGCTTCATATTGTGCTTGTGCCACTCGCTCTTATGGTGTTCTCTATACTGCTTAGATTCTTCAAAAGAAACATTACATGTGCTGCACTTGTTTAGCTTTTGTTGTCTCTCAGAGGGTGGTAGAAATTGTCTGATTTTGTAATTTCTCATTCAGTTCAAGCAGAGACACTAGTCTCTTTCGGCAACGTTGCAGGCTGATCACCTGGGTATCCCCATCAACATATAGAGAGTGGCCAAGAACTTCAAATCTTCCATGCATGTTTCTCATGACAAAGTCATGAATACTTTTATATAGACCAGGTTCCAATTCAAAAATCTGGAATCGAATCAGAAATGATAAAGATTAATAGATTATCCTTATCACATTAACAAGTTACCGATTATCCATATACATATGCATGCATACATGTGCACACATCCATCCTCACATTCAAAAGTGATCAAATGTTTTGACAGTTGATGGTAAACAGGACCTGGAACCAAGAAAAAGCAAACACATTTCCAAAAGTAAGAAAAACCAGTTGTACAGTGGAGGATCTAACATCCTGAAAGACATAATGCAAATGTGAAGTTCAATTGACAGGCAAGAATAACGTAACAGTCATATAAGATAGAAGTCCTCGTTCTAGAGGCTCTGTTTTTAGGGAGGAGGGTAGGGAGGAAGTATTAATAAACTGGGATCAGCACACGTTATTTCTTCCTGATATCACAAATTGAAGGTGGCTGTGTGCAACAGTGGCACGTCTAATATGCAACATGATCAGCAAACTGCTACAAACATGTCATTTCCAGTCTTATTTTACTGACGAAAGAAAATTCAAATAAGAAGAGGAAATGAAAGGGCTACCAATCCCTGAAATTAGAACTAGTCAATTAGATCATTAGCAAAATTATCGTTCTGCTTTTTAATAGAGAAGAACTACTTAAAACCCCCAAGTAAAATGTTAGAGATGAGGATAAAAACAAGAGTAGCTGAATTACAACTGGAATCAAACCAAGAACTAAGCTTCAGCTAAACAGTAGGGACTTACGACAGATAGCTGGCCGGCAGATCCTTCTTGGGAAATAATGCTTGCATCCCATGCTGAAAGCCTCTCTAGAAGGGAAGGTACTTTCATTCTCGGAAGCCGCAACTCGTATTCTTAATGACACCGTTTTATTGGGAAATGCTTTTCAAGCTCTTGAATAACTTCTAGGGCCTGCGTAACAATATTCAAGAACAATGCATAAATTACAAGTAACAAAGTAAGATGGACCCACAGTTACAGATAATATACGATAATACAAATGCATAAACATTATATTTCAGATCAACTCATTTAAACATTTAGTCTAAGTAGAGAAAAGAAGGTATCAGCAAAAGAAAGTTAAGTATTCATGAAAACTTCGGCTATAAAATATATATTGATGACGCATTACCATCATTATCATTATATGTGACAAGTCCAATAGTGAATTTCTGGCATGAGTATATGACAAGTTGGAAATTGACAATAAGTATACATGTAAAACTTAACATTTAAGAGGTAGTAGTTTCATCACATATTTAAATTAAAAGAAAAAAAAAAAACACCTAATAACAGAAGAGAACTGAAGAGACCTGCTTCTTTAAACTGCTATTTGGATCAACAGCAAAATGAATTTCCCGCATCAGACGTTCAATCATGCACAAACATTTTTATAAATAGCATGTTTCTCATTTAAACTATAAATAAAGGTCTTGGAAGGAGCATTCATATTCGTGAGATGTTACTCTGTGTTTTGTAATTCGGGTTATATTGTGTAAATAAGGAATCACTAGATATTCCTAATGGTGAGTGTATAGTTAACAAAATAATATTTTTTATTTTATCAAATGCCTTTATTTTTAGTCTAACTTTCACTTTCACTTTCCTTTTTCCATGTTTAGTGTTTTATGAGAAAATAAATCTATATTCTTTTAAACTTTTCAACTGTGTATATATGATATAATATATACAGATATAAAAAATAACACAATGATAAATGATATTATCAAATTTTATGAATTATTGTTATTATGAAACATATTTGGTATATGAGAAGTGCAAAGAAAATGTTATAAAATATAAGGAAGTAGTATTATATGAAAGGAGAAAAGTTATGATAAAATTTTTAATTATAATTACTTCATTTCTTTTAATTTATCTAAGTTTATTTTATGTGATTGTTGCATTATTGTATTTTTCATTTTAAATCCTTTATATTGTTGTCACTTTGCTCCTAACTACTATTTATTTTATTTTATTTTATCTTCAAGATTATTTTTATTTAAATTACTTTATGGTAATAAATATGTTTTAATAAAAATTTTTATTTATGTATCATATTTACACAATTTAGTTATATTCAATGGATTTTATAATTTAAATGATGGATGCGAATTCATCTAAGAACCCTGTAGCCATAACGGGGGTAATAGCATTGATGTACCTAGTTGAAATGAATTATCGAGACATATTTAGTGAAAAGATATGAGTATGAACTATTAAGATATATCCTGTGAAGGAATACAGAAATGAGATATTGATTGTATCCAGTGAAGGGATATGAGTATAAATTATTAAAGTATATCCACTGAAGGGATATAGATATGAAATATTGATATATATCCGATGAAAAGATACGAGTATAAATTATTGAGACGTATCTGGTGAAAAGATACGAGTGTGAACACCCCACCTAAAATAATAATAATAATAATTATAGTAATGATAATAAATAAAATTAAAAATTTTAAAAATTAATTAATTAAAAACAAAATTGCAAAAAGCAAAAGATAGAAGTAACATGGGAAAAGCCAAATATGAAACCAAAAATATTTAAAGGAAAAATTCAAAATATATATTTGAAGTAAGACATGATCATCATCTTACAAAAAACAAAAACAAAAAACAAAAAAATGAATAGGGTTAACAAATTTGTAAATTAATCCAAATACAAAGAGGAGAGAAAGACCACCTAATTAAAATAAAAATGCAAACTTGCTCACTTACTCTCACACACTCTCACTTGCTCACACTTTCCCACATGCACACACTCACGGACACACACACCACTAAGAAACAAAAGGACACAAGGAAGGCTGAAAAAGCAAAAAAGGAGTAGGAAACATGGGAAGAAAATGAGGGTTTGTTGCTGAAAAGTGGGAGGGAGCAGAAGCAACGGTGGTGGCTGAAAAGGGAGGCAGTATGCATCAGAAAAAGAGAGGAAGAGAGCAGAAAAAGAGGAGAGTCTGGAGGCTTAAAAGGCAAGGCACTGCTGGACCGTAAAAAGGAAGAGAAAAAGGGGAAGAAGGCTGGAGGAAAAACCAAGAACGAGTTGAGACCGAGAAGAAAAAAGGTGAGGGCTGGAAGGGGAGAGCTTGAAGGCATTTGAACAGAAAATGAGAGGATTTGAAGGGAGAAAAGGGAAGAGGTGTTAAACAGTGAGGGGGAAGGAAGTAAACGGAGGAGGAGAAGAAAAAAGTGAGCTGTGGTTGTGAGGACAAGCTGAGGCAGCGTGAAAGAAAGAGAGCAAACTGAGAGAAGAACAAGAAGTGTAGGCCGTGATGGGAGAGAAGCAGAACGAGTTGAAACCGAAGAGGTAATGAGCTGAGAACCAAGGAGAAAATCTGGAAGCTAAAATCTAGGGAGAGCTGGGCGTAGATCGAAGGGAGAGCTGGAACCGAGAAGGATGAGCTGAAACGAGCTGAGGCCAAAACCACCTCCCCTGTTTCAGACGCTGTGAATAGAGACGAACAAAGAGAAAGTGAGCTGAAGGTGTCTGCCAGGTTTCCTTCGTTTGCTGTTCCCATTTCTGGTTTTTCTGTCTTTAGTTTGTTGTCTGATCTGTCATGAATGCATGTAAAAGGTTGGTTGTTATCTATCATTGTCTGCTGTTAGGTTGCTTTTGACAGAAAATGAGCAAGAGTGCATCAGCGTATATATATATATATATATATGTATCTGTCCACGTCTGTTTCTGCATCTGTGTGTTTCGGTGTATGAGAACAAGAAAAAGAAAGCAAGGAAGAGGGCAGCAACGTATATATATATATATATATATATGTATGTATGTATATGTCCACGTCTGTTTCTGCATGTGTGTTTCGGTGTATGAGAACAAGAAAAAGAAAGCATGGAGGAGGGCAGCAACGTGTATATATATATATATATATATATGTATATGTCAACGTATATTTCTACATCTGTGTGTTTCAGTATATGAGAACAAGAAAAAGAAAGCAAGGAGAAGGGCAGCAACGTATATATATATATATATATGTATATGTCCATGTATATTTCTGCATCTGTGTGTTTCGATGTGTATGAGAACAAGAGAGAAGAGAGAAAGCAAGGAGAAGTGCATCAATGATATATATACATGTGTGTCTCAGTATGTATATGGGCAAGAAAAAAGAAGAACAAGAAAGAATGCATTGGTGCACATCAGTGTGTATATATACATATATATGCTCATATGTATGTGTGCTTAGGTATATATATATATATAAGGTGCAAAAGAAAGAATGAATTGAGAAGAGGTTTTTTTTTTGGGATATCCATAGGTACATGTATATACATATATATATATATATATATATATGTACATGAATATATGGGTGCATGCATAGTTAAACATATATAAGGTAAGGAAAAATGAACCAGTAGGAAGTTGTTTTGTTCTCATTTTTGCCATATTTGTTATGGTTGTGTTGTTTTGTGTTATTATTATTATTATTATTATTATTATCATCATTATTATTTCATTTGTTTTTATGTGAATATAAGACTAATCTTGGTCCCATGGGTAAAGTTTTATGAAATTTATCGTGTGAGAATTTTGTTCTCCTCGATTGTATGGGATTATGTGAGGTTTTAACCTCCTTGGATCCCTAAATTGGCACACATTGGTTTTTTTTTTTTTTAAATATAATAACTAAATATTCACTTTAATTAAATAATTTCTATTATTTATGAAATTTATCGTGTGAGAATTTTGTTCTCCTCGATTGCATAGGATTACATGAGATTTTAATCTCATTAGATCCTTAAAATTAGTACACATTGGTTTTAAAAATAATAATTATTAAATATTAAATTTAATTAAATATTTTCCATTATTTATGAAATTATCGTGTGAGGATTCGGTTCTCCTCGATTGCATGAGATCATGTGAGATTTTAATCTCCTTAGATCTTTTTTTAAAATTAGCACATTTGTTTTGAAAATAATAATAATTAAATATTAACTTAATTAAATATTTTCCATTATTTGTGAAATTATCGTGTGAGGATTCGGTTCTCCTCGATTGCATGAGATCATGTGAGATTTTAATCTCCTTAGATCTTTTTTTAAAATTAGCACATTTGTTTTGAAAATAATAATAATTAAATATTAACTTAATTAAATATTTTCCATTATTTATGAAATTATCGTGTGAGGATTCGGTTCTCTTCGATTGCATGAGATCATGTGAGATTTTAATCTCCTTAGATCTTTTAAAAATTAGCACATTTGTTTTAAAAATAATAATAATTAAATATTGACTTAATTAAATATTTTCTATTATTTATGAAATTATCATGTGAGGATTCAGTTCTCCTCGATTGCATGAGATCATGTGAGATTTTAATCTCCTTAGATCTTTTAAAAATTAGCACATTTGTTTTAAAAATAATAATAATGAAATATTGACTTTAATTAAATATTTTTCATTATTTCTGAAACTATTGTGTGAGGATTTGGTTCTCTTCGATTGCATGAGAATATGTGAGATTTTAATTTCCTTAGTTCCCTAAAATTAATACACCTCTATCTAATAATAATAATATAATAATAATAAAAAAATAATCATAATTAAATATTCATTCTAATTAAATATTTCCCATTATTTACGAAATTATCATGTGAGAATATAGTTCTCCTCCAATACTTGGGGTCGTGTGAGATTTTAATCTCTTTAGACCTCGAAATTTAGTACATACTTGTTTAAAAGATAAATAATAATAATAATGATAAATAGATAAAATAATAATAATGCAAAAATGAATATTTTAATTGAATTATTTACAAAATAAATAAGTCAGAGTTTTATAAAATTTAATTAATTAAAATGTCACGTTCAAAAATTCCAAAAAATGGCTTTTTGTTATAATTTTGTTCTAATTTCAACAATCAATCCTGATTTTAAAAAAAATAAAAAAAAATAAGTTAAAAAAAAACCAAAATCTAAAAAATTAAATAAATTAAAAAACTCAAAAATATTCCTTTCATTATAATTACATTTCAAATTCTAAAAGAAATAGAATAAAATATAAACTTCCCAAAATCCTAAAAATCTCATTCCGAAATCATTTCATTTAAATTTCAAAATAAAGATTTAAAATTCCAAAAATAAACAAAAAAATTAAAAAGAGAAAAAATGAAGAGATCAGGAGAGCTAGATTAATCAGGTTGTCATAAATTAAAACACATAAACCAAATCCCAATTCCGTTTTGTTTACGAAGATCTATTTAATTTAAACCCTCATATTCTCATCACAAAATTTACAAATAATCAACCAATAGGCATGCCTTTGTGGTCGAACTACGTGGACTTTGATCCCAATCATAGGGTACGTAGGCCCTAGGTTTTCATCCTAGGTCAAGTCCGTCCTTTTGTAAATATCTATCTGTTTGCCTTCATTATTGTTGTTTTGTCTCCTTTGTTTAACAGGCATGCATGTCGATAAAAGGGTAATTGAGGTAAATTTAAAAGCCATATTCTATTTCAGCTGACTGGTTTAAGATAACCATCCTTATGGACGAGTGTTGTGGGATGCCTAACACCTTCCCCATACTCAAATAGACTCCCGAACTCATCTCTGACTTCGTAGACCATATTGCCTTTTCTTTTTGTTTTAAATTGGTTTCCCAAAATTTTTCGTTAAAAATTTTGGTGGCGACTCCAAATAAATTGATTTTCGAGTTTTATTTTGGGAATCAATTTACAGGCTTTTTATTTTATTTCACCAAAAGGCCGGTTATGACAACGAGTATAAGATATTGAGACATATTCGGTAAAAAAATACCATATGAATTGTTATAACATATTCGATAAAGGAATATGATTATGATGATATTGGTTCTTTCCTTGATACCCACTTTATACAAACTTATAAGATTTAGAAATGGTATTTTTATTTTATCGAAAATTATTTCTTTACTTAAATAAATATTTGTTAAAAACTCTAATACCTCTATTGTTTCCCTTATGCTTACTTTGTGACTTATGCATTCACTAAGTAAATGGTAGATTTATACATTTCTCTTTAACTTTTTACATATTAGTAAGTGATAAAGAAAGTTAGGACTTTTTGGTTGCTTAGACATTTTGAGGTGTTATTTTGTGTTAATTATCATGTATGTTTAACTCCAAGGTTGTGACTACTAGATATCGAGTTGTTTTAGATTTATAATTATTGTAAACTATTGTAAGCTATTCCTATACTATACTAAATATATAATTTGAGAGATTTTTAAATTAATTTATTAATTATTATTAAAATATGACTAGTTGTATAAATTTAGAAAATATTAAATTTTAGAAAGGTATTGTCAAATTTTAGACAACCTCTAATAATTATTTTAAAATTAAATTTTAAAAACATATTTAATGTATTTTATTGATATATTATGGACTTTATAAAATATATTTTGAAATTACAAAACTAAGTTATGTTAGCTTATACGCCATACATAAACAATAATTTTGGGTCACTGACAAATCACATCCTTGGCTTTGCTAGAATTCCTTTTGAAACATCTGAATAAACACTTTGTGATTGCAATACTCCATCCAGGTCTTTCTCCTTATTACAATAATGTCATTTCGTGATGTCAAAAATACATATAACTTCAAGAAGGAAAAAAGAGAGGTGATGGATCCCTATCATTTTCCCTTTCTTTAATACGACGCCATCCTTCTCAAAAAAATTAGCACTAGTTTTTGTTTTGTGTTTAATAAAAACATTTTACATATTTAAATATGTATTATTATCATTTCAATATATAATTTAGCGTAATGTTATTACATGAACATAACAATATCCCGAAGAAAAATAAATTGCATAGTCTGGGATCTAACATTTTTTTTTTATATAAAAGTTGTTCAGATATAGTATGATAATTTTTTTAAAAAAATTAATACTAACTAAGATAAAAAAAGAAAAGAAGCCCTTAGACTGCATATAAATTTTCTCCATTTTAACAACCCTAATTAACTAATTACATGTGCGCACCGTCAAATTATACAGTTGACTTGGTTGCAAGAATCCTAGAGAAAGAATGAAAAATGAAAAGCTTGACATTCTCTTTTCATAGTTTGGTAGCACCATCCGTACAAGTAATCTCACTTGCTCAGCATTGCTCGTTACCTCAAATGAGGTAGTGAGCTTTTCATTGGAGAACCTAAGGAAGAGGAAGATGACAAGGCACCTAGAGGGGGGTGAATAGGTGCACTAATTTTTTTTTTTAAGAAATTAATTTTACTTTTGAAATCTTGGTTAATTGAAAATTGTACAGTCAACTGTAAATGACAAAAATCAGTTAATTGAAATAAAATATAGTCGATTGAAAATTTCAGTAATATGTTTATTTAACCAGAAATATAAAAATAAGAAATAAGTGAGCCAAGAATAATTTAAATAGGCCCCAAGGCTATAAACAGTCAACTGTAATAAGATAAAGTTAAATGAATTTTTCAGAAGAAAAGACAGTTAACTGAAAAGAAATCTAGTTGACTGAGAATTGAACAGACAGACAAAGAACAGAGAAGAAGAATTAAACACACAGAAAGTTATCCTGGTTCGGCTAAACATAATGCCTATTTCCAGTGCCCTTGTCTTCACAAGGGTTTTTCACTATGAATAGTCTTTCTTACACTTTCACCAAGGAGTTTTCTGTGCTAACTCCAAACATAAGGTTTTCTATCTCAACCTCAAACTGTTACAGTCACACCAATCCTCTTCTCCACTTGAGACAGTTGAATCAATAAAAAGAATTTTTGAACCCTTAACAGATGGGTTTTCTATATTAGTACAGGTTTTGCCTCTTGAAAGCAAATGAACTAGAGACTAAGTTCAATGAAAAATAAAGATAAGAGAAACTGTTACAAAACGTTTATCTTCTTCAGTTTCTTCTTGTTTCTGCTCTGTGGTTCGCTCTCTTCCTTCAACAACAGGAACTTCAGTATTTATAGCTTTTGCTATAGGGAGACGTTGGAGTGCATTAATGGTGGAAAACATTCAATGAAGAGAGAGAGATGTCGTTGCTTCTTCTTCGACTGCTTGATTTACAGATTTTGGCTCCTATGTGACTTGAGTCTTCGAGTTTTCCTGGAGCACCATTAATGGTTGCAGCTGACGGCTCAGACAGAGAGAAGGTGCATGAGTGGTGTGTCAGAGTAGAAACTGATAGCTTTCACTTCACAGCAGCCATTTGCTATGAGTTGTCTTGAGTTTGCAGACTTGAGCTTGTGCTTTATCTGCTGCAGGCTTGCTTTACTGATGGGCTAGGCCTTACTTCATTTGATTTTGTCATTCATCAAATATGGGTTATAGGCCATTTCAGATTTGGGCCAACATTCTCCCCTTTTTGATGATGACAAAAACAAATGGAGAAAGCTTGCAAAAGCTCCCTCTGAAACTAGAAATCCTCATAAAGCAAAAGAAATAACAGCCGTTTATAATATAATAGATTCATCAACTCATAATCAATCATTCATTAAGCCATCCATGATTAGTATAAAATAATTCCAAAGAAATTCATATCATATCATCATGCATCAGAGTATAGCAGGATATGAATAACTGTCAGAAAGTTAATGTAAGAGTTAAAAATAGAGTCTGAAAGTAAACGTTTTACAGTTAACTTAAAAATAAATTCCTAGTTGACTGAAGTTTAGATATTCCATATCTCCCCCTTTTTGTTATCACTCAAAAGGGGAGTGGACAAACAGAAGGATATCATAGGCAACCAGAGATCAGTGACGCCGGGAGGACTACAGAAGCTGCTGAAGATCGACATGAGATTACAGGATGGTCTTGCGAAGATCCTGAAAGTGTTGATTCAGCTGTGTTTCCTGTTGTTGTAGGGCAGATTTGGCATCCTGAACATCAGTATTGATTGTGTCCTGACGCTGATTTGTAGTGTTGAGTTGGCCTCGGATGATGGACAATTGTGCTTGGACTTCAATCATCTGAATACTTAGGGAATCCAGGGGAGAAAGCATTTGAGTCTGATTTGATACCAGGGTGCAGAGTATTTGGAGAGGATTGGGAAGAAAGCTTCCTACAGAAGATGATGGTTCAGGTGGAGCAGAGGAGGATGGAGGCTTAAACCCATTAGGAGGCTTAGAGGAAGGTTAAACAGGAGGGTTAACAAGATCTACCATTCTTACCCACTGATCATCCACAAATTTGTACTTCATAAGTTTGAAGGATGATGCATTATAGGTGGCTAAAATATGTTTGCAGGGATGGTGATCCAGATTAACACCCTGATCTTTGAAGATTCTAGTAAGAAGCATGCCATAGGGTAGGCTGGAAATAGGATCTAAGTGGGTGCTACTCTCCTGCATATATTGAATTATACAATAGTGTAAATTTATTGGCTGTTGGACATGCAGGCAGAAAAGTAATAATAACTCCCTCTTACTAAGCACTTCCAATGACCTAGTTCTGGGAAGGACACAGGTAGCGATCATATGGGCTTGAACTCTAGCCTTAAAGGACAATGCTAACCCATTTAGTGTCTGGCCTTGCAAAAATTCGCTCCTTTCAATCAGCTCACTTTTAACTTTCTTAAATGTAAAGTTAAAGGATTGAGGCCACTTGCTTTTAAAGAACCATTTTTCTTCAGCCTCAAAATGCATATTCAAAACTTTAGCAATGGTGTTTTCATCAATGATAATGCGGACACCATCAACAAAAGACTTAAGTGTGGACTCATCACCCAAATGGACAGGTTGGTATAAAATTTTTTGACTAAGTTTTCATACACAGTCTCAGATAGAGTGAATAAGGGTAACCAACCTAAATGTCGGATCTCAGGCTTTACTGAAACAAAGATTGTAGCAAGTTTTTCAAAATTTACAGTTTGGCCATAGGCAATCGGTTTGGAAGCAAAAAACTGTCTATATCTGCTCTCATGTTCTGATGAACAAAAATGCCGTAAGATGTGAGCAGTAGAGATACCTTTCCCTTTGACAGATTTTGATTTGGCAGAAGTGGTTGGACTTGGATGTTGACATTTTCTGTAGAAAGCTTTTTTGTTCTTGGACTATTTGCAATGGCTGAGTGTGCTTCGGTTTCTGGGTTTTCTTCAGATTCTGAGTGTTTTTTGGCCGAGATTGGTAGTTCCTTTTCTTCTGAAGAAGATGAGGGAACAATTACCTTTCTCTTTTTCTTGGAAGAAGATGGTTTCAGAGAGGACACCGAGATTGGTGACGCAGGAAATGCTTCACTTACTGTTGGCAGCGTTTTCTCCTCGGCTGTCATCGTTGAGGGAGAATGAGCCGCAATAGATCGTCGTGTGGACCAGTGGAGAGCAAAGGGAGCACTGTCTGCCATGGAGACTTTGACTGAGAGTGACTCGACGAGAGAGACAGAGAACAACGATAGTGAGACAGAGAGTTTTTGATAGGTTTAGGGAATGAGTTGCTCAGAATGAGAGGCAGAGAGAAGGTCTGGTGGTTTTAGAGTCTCGAGAAGGAAGAAATCTGTCTTCTCAGATCATTCAGTGTGAATAGGGCAGTTACAGAGTTGGTTCCTAAGACTAGCTTCATGATTTAACTATCAGTGAGTTATGGAGTGAAACCAGGGAGATTCTGACTGATTTAGCTAAGATATCAGCAAAACTCACCGTTTCAATTTTTTTCTTAAGTTATAAGTTAATTGTGAAATAATGTAGTTGACTAAAATTAATATAGTTAACTTAAAAATTTTATAGTCAACTGAATTTTCTAAATTTTAGTTAACTTGAAATATTTTCAGTTGACTAAAAAATAAAAATTCAGTTAACTGAAAATTTTTCAGTTGACTGAAAATTTTTAGAAAATTTATTTTTCGCAAAGCTCAGTCATTCCAAGTTCAGAGCGCAGAAATTTAAACTTGTCTTCGTGAAGAGGTTTGGTGACGATGTCAGCTAGTTGATGTTCAGTTTTGACATAGTTTACCTCAATAGTTCCTTGTTGAACATGGTCTCGGATAAATTGATGACGAACCTCAATATGTTTTGTTCTTGCATGATGGACAGGGTTTTTTGTCAAGCATATAGTGCTAGTGTTGTCACAATATATTGGAATTCGTGACAGACATAGAGAGTAATCCTCAAGTTGTTGCTTCATCCATAGGAGTTGAGTGCAGCAACTTCCAAGTGGCATATATTCTGCTTCTATAGTGGATAATGCTATTGATGTTTGCTTTTTACTGAACCAAGAGACTAGAGATTTGCCAAACATTTGACAAGTTCCACTAGTGCTCTTTTTATCTATTTTATCTCCTGCAAAATCTGAATCTACATATCCAACTAGATCAAGGTGATTAGTTCTAGGATACTATAGGCCATAATCCTGAGTTCTCACTAGATATCTAAATATTCTTTCAATTGCAACATAGTGAGTTTCTTTAGGATTGGTTTGGTATCTAGCACACATGCAGACACTATTCATAATGTCAGGACGACTAGCAGTGAGATACAAGAGAGAACTAATCATACCTCTATATACCTTTTGATCAAAGTCTTTACCCTTTTCGTCCTTGTCTAGGTGAGTGGATGGGTTCATGGGAGTTCCCATTGATTTTGCATTATTAAATCCAAATCTGTGGAGTAGCTCCTTTGTATATTTGGTTTGACTGATGAAATTTCCCCTATTTGTTTGCTTAATTTGAAGACCAAGGAAGAAGGTCATCTCACCCATCAAGCTTATCTCAAATTTGCTTTGCATGAGCTTTAAAAATTTCTTGCACAGATCATTGTTAGTACTTCCAAAGACAATATCATCAACATATACTTAAACAAGTACAACTTCTTTATTAGTTTTCCTAATGAATAATGTAGTGTCAACATTTCCTCTTTTAAAGTCATTTGATATGAGAAAATTGCTTAACCTCTCATACCAAGCTTTAGGAACTTGCTTCAAACCATAAAGACCTTTTGAGAGTTTATAAACATGGTTAGACAGATTTATATTTTCAAATCCAAGAGGTTGTTTGACATACACTTCTTCATTTATCAAACCATTTAAGAAAACTATTTTTACATCCATTTGATATAATTTAAAATTCATGTGAGAAACATAAGCAAGTAGCATTCTAATAAATTCTAATTTAACAATAGGAGCATAAGTTTCATCATATTCAATGCCTTCTTATTGGGTGTATCCTTGGGCAACTAGACAAGCTTTGTTTCATGTTACGTTTCCTTGCTCATCTAACTTATTTCTAAACACCCATTTTGTTCCTATTATGGAGGCATCTTTTAGTTGCTCAACAAGAGTCTATACCTTATTTCTTTTGAACTAATTCAGCTCCTCTTGCATAGCTATAATCCATCATTCATCATTTAATGCTTCATCTATTGTCTTGGGTTCTATTTGAGAGAAAAGAGCTAAGTTGTTTTGCTTGAAAGATGATCTGGTTCTTAGTCCTTTTTGTGGATTTCCAAGAATGAATTTCATGGGATAAGAGGATGAATGTTTCCATTTTCTTGGAAGTTTTAGTTCTGTTCTGGATATTTCCAGTGGACTGTGTTCTTTTTTTGGTTGACTGATGTCTGGATTTGCAGGAGTGGTCTGATCAGTGTTTAGTCAACTGGATTCATTTTCTAATTGACTATAATTTTGGTTAGATTGAATGTTCTGATTCTCATTTGAGACAGGGACATTTTCTTCCCTTTTCTGATTTGAGGGATGAGCAAAGATAGGAACAGGTTCTTCATCATCATCTGTTGCTACATACTTCTTGAAATTTGAGTTAGAATTACAAAAAACTACATGCATTGATTCTTTTACTACTAATGTTTGTTTGTTAAAAACTCTATATGATTTGCTAGAAGTTGAATATCCCATAAATATTCCCTCATCACTACGTGCATAAGATTTTCCCAAGTTATTCTTACCATTGTTATGAATAAAACATTTGCAACCAAAAGCGTAAAAATAACTAATATTGGGTTTTCTTCCTTTCCAGAGTTCATAAGGAGTTTTCAAGAGAATGAGCCTTATTAAGCAACGATTTAGAATGTAGCAAGCGGTATTTATGGTTTCAGCCTAAAAGTGTTTAGGTAGATCATTGTCAAGAAGCATAGTTCTAACCATATCTTGTAGAGTTCTATTCTTTCTTTCCACCACACCATTCTGTTGTGGAGTTCTAGGAGAAGAGAAGTTATGGTTGAGTCCATGCTTATTGCAGAAGTTTTCAAAAGATTTATTTTTAAATTCTCCACCATGATCACTTCTTATGCTAGATATTAAATATCCTTGTTTCATTTGAACTTGTTTACAAAATACTTCAAAGAATTTGAAAGTTTCATCCTTATGACTTAGAAAGTACACCCAAGTGTATCTTAAGTAATCATCAATAATGACAAAAGCATAACTTTTTCCACTAAAGCTTCTAGTTTGAGTGGGTCCAAACAAGTCCATGTGTAGTAGTTGGAGTGATCTGGAAGAAGAAACATAATCCTTTAATTTAAATGAGGACTTTGTTTGTTTCCCAAGTTGACATGCATCACATATATGATCCTTTTTAAAATTTAGTTTTGGAAGACCTTTGACAAGGTCAAGTTTTGAAAGTTTTGAGATGAGATGCATGCTAGCATGACCCAATCTTTTATGCCATATCCAGGATTCATTACAAACAGATGAGAGGCATGTAACATTTTGAGTAAATAAATCCTCTATATTTAACAAGTATATGTTACCATGTCTTTGGCCTACAAAGAGAGCTTTGTCACTATTGAACACCTTGCAGCAAAGTGATTCAAACATTACTTTTTAGCCTTTGTCATAAAGTTGACTAATGCTAAGAAGGTTATGTTTGAGTCATTCGACTAGATACACATTTTCTATGCAACAATCTGGGAGTAATTGTATCTTACCTATGCCAATAATTTTACCTTTGTTGTTATCTCTAAATGTGACAAATCTGCCATCCTTCATTGATAATGAGACGGAGTTAGATGGCTTTCCTGACACGTGTCTTGAACAGCCACTGTCCAAGTACCATTGATTTATGAGAGTTCTTCCTTTGAGACAGATCTGTAGACATATCTATTTTGCTTTAGGTACCCAAACTTGCTTGAGTCCTTTCTTGTTAGTATAAGCAGAGAGGGTGCCTTTAGGGATCCAGATCATGTTCTCTTTATAATATTTACATCTATAGCAGGTGTGTCCTTTTCTTTGACAGTGAATACAGATATTGGAAGAAGGTTTTACAAAGAAATTCTTATAGAGTTTAACAGAATTATTTTTATTGTAACCCATACCTGATTTATCAAAACTACACTTATGTTGTCCTAACAATAGATTTAAGTTTTCTTCTCCTTTGACAAAATTTGCTAAATCTTTAGTCAGAGTAGAGACTTTAATTTGTAAATCTTTGTTTTCACTTAAAGCTTTTTCATATTCACCCCTTAAAATTTGAAATTTTTTTTCAAGCAACTGTTTTTCCTTTTCTAATCTTCTATATTTAACAAATAATTTTTCAAAATCTTCAAACATCTTAGTTAAAGTATCATGTAATTCTTCTTCAGAAGAGTCAGTGATTACCTCATTTTTTGATGTAGTCATGAAGCATAGATTGGCCATTTCTTGTTTTAGTTCCTCTTCATCATCATCATCATCTTCATCACTCCATGCTGCAAGAGCCCTTCTTTTGTTTGAGATTTTGCCAAACTTTTTCTTCAGGAAGGGACAATCAGACCAAATGTGTCCATTTTTCCCACATTCATAACAAGTTATAGAGTTCTTCCCTTGATCATCTTTCTTGAATTCTTTTCTAGGGATGTTTCTTATGTTCATCATGAGCTTGCCCTTCTGTCTTGCATACTTCTCAAATTTCTTTGAGAATAATGCTAGATCTTGTAAGTCAATTTTGTTTTCTTCATCCTCTTGTTGTTCAGAAGATACAATTTTTAGTACCATATGTCTTTTTTTTTTTCAATTCATAGCGTTTGAGATGATTGTTCTAGTAGGCGATAAAAATTCCTCTCAGCTCATCATAGGTTAGCTCTTTGAATCTTGAACTGCTCTCAATGTTGTCCACTTTGGATTTCCAACTCTCGGGTAAAGATCTTAATACCCTTTTTACAGTTTCGTGATTTGTGTAGGATTGATCGAGAAGCTTTAATTGACCCATAATTTTTGAGAAACGATTAAATATAGCTTCTATGTCCTCATTCTCCTTCATTTCAAATAGTTCCAGTTCATATTGTAAAGTGCTTATCTTTGAGTTTTTCATATTTGTTGTTCCTTCATGTGTGACTTCTAGCTTGTCCCATATTTCCTTTGCAGTATCACATGTTGAGATTTTATCATATTCTTCTCCGTTGACTGCACAGTATAGTATGTTTATGGCTCTGGCATTAGCTTGAATCATCTTGATATCTTCTTCATTGTAATCTTCTTCTGGTTTAAGTTCTCCATTCTCCTTTTTAGGAAATTTCAGCCATTGTTCGATAACTTTCCATACTGGATAGTCTGTAACTTGTATGAAGATCTTTATTCTGCCTTTCCAGTGTGTGTAATGATTTCCATTGAAATAGGGAGGCCTCAAGGTGGAATGCCCTTCACTAAAATAAGCTCCTTCAAGATGCTATGTAGTCATTTTCCTGAAATAAGGATCTTTTCTCTTGGCTGTAAAGCACAGATCAAGTGATACCAAAACTCTGATACTAATTGACAGGGCACTTAGAGGGGGTGAATAGGTGCACTAGATTTTTTTTTTAAGAAATTAATTTTATTTTTGAAATCTTGGTTAACTGAAAATTTTACAATTAACTGTAAATGACAAAAATCAGTTAATAGAAATAAAATACAGTCGACTAAAAATTTCAGTAATATGTTTACTTAACAAAAAATATAAGAGTAAGAGATAAGTGAGCCAAGAATAATTTAAATGGCCCCTAAGGCTATAAACAGTTAATTGTAATAAGATAAAGTTAAATGAACTTTTCAGAAGAAAAAGAAATAGAAGAAAAAACAGTTAACTGAAAAGAAATCTAGTTGATTGATAATTGAACTGACAGACAAAGAATAGAGAAGAAGAATTAAACACATAGAAAGTTATCCTAGTTTGGCCAAACACAATGCCTACTTGTAGTGCCTTTGTCTTCACAAGGATTTTTCATTATGAAAAGTCTTTCTTACACGTTCACCAAGGAGTTTTCTGTACTAACTCCAAACACAAAGTTTTCTAGCTCAACCTCAAACTGTTACAGTCACACCAATCCTCTTCTCCACTTGAGACAGAGGTGAATTAATAAAAAGAATTTTTGAACCCTTAACAAATAAGTTTTCTATATCAGTACAGGTTTTGCTTCTTGAAAGCAGATGAACCAGAGACTAAATTCAGTGAAAAATAAAGATAAGAGAAACTGTTACAAAATGTTTATCTCTTTCCGCTTCTTCTTGTTTCTGCTCCATGGTTCGCTCTCTACCTTCAACAGTAGGAACTTCAATATTTATAGCTTTTGCTGTAGGGAGACGTTGGAGCGCATTAATGGCGGAAGACATTCAATGAAGAGAGAGAAATGCCGTTGCTTCTTTTTCGACGCTTGATTTACAGATTTTGGCTCCTATGTGACTTGAGTTTTCGAGTATTCCTAGAGCACCATTAATGGTTGCAGCTGACGGCTCGGACAGAGAGAAGGCGCATGAATGGTGTGTCAGAGTAGAAACTGATAGCTTTCACTTCACAGCAGCCATTTTCTATGAGCTGTTTTGAGTTTGCGGACTTGGGCTTGTACTTTATTTGCTGCAAACTTGCTTTACTGATGGGCTGGACCTTACTTCATTTGATTTTGCCATTCATCAAATATGGGTTATGGGCCATTTCAGATTTGGGGCAACAGATGAGTCTCCATGGAATGAACCATTTGGGACAAAAATACCCTCTCCAATTATTGCAAATGACCACTGGTACACGTGAGCCCCTTTTACGAAAGTCAGTTATATGCACGCTCACATGGTGGCTTCTTATACAAGTTCAACACATGGTGGAAGTTAGAGAAGGGATCCTCTCCGGTAGCCAAGGTTCAAGGCTACTGGAGATTGTCCAGTAGAATGGTTTTAGATTTAATAGATATAAAAAATAAAATAAAATATGAAAACAAATATTTTTAAAAATAATAAAAATAAAATATATTAAAATTTTAAATTTTACTTAAAATAATTCAATCTCATTAAATTATTGTGAGATATGTAAAATAAATTATTAGATATTAAAAATTATTTTATAAGATACTAAAAATTATTCTATTTTGCAATAATAAAATATTATATTAAAATAAAATATAAGAGAATCTCCAATAATATCAAGAGGCATTAGATCTAGATCTAATGACTCCAAATTTAATAGATATAAATAATATTTTAAAATATAATAATAAATATTTTTAAAATAAGATATATTAAAATTTTAAATTCTACTTAAAATAATTTAAACTCTCTAAATTATATTGTGAGATATGTAAAATAAATTATAAGATATTAAAAATTATTTTGTAAGATACTAAAAATTATTTTATTTTTTAATAATAAAATATTATAATAAAATAAAATATTTTATTATTTTTAAAAATATTTATCTTTATATTTAAAATTTTTTTTATAATTATTAAATTTGGAGCCATTATATCTAAATTCAATGACTCCAATAATTTATTGAAAATTTTCCAGTAACTCTTACTACGAGAGAAGATCCAATCTCGTGGAGGTTATGCAAAAGGAATAGTTAAAAATAGAATGAGATATAAAAGTTTATTAATACTTTATTATTGTATTTATTAATCAAAATGTAATAAGTGAGATAAAATTTTTGAAGATGATTTTATTCATTTGTTTAATATGTTTTTTTTTTGTTGCTATTTTGATAACATGTTTAATAACTAAACATTGGAAACTTATATTTTTTTATAAAAAAAAATTAGTGAAGCTAGTTATAAATAGTCCTCCTTTATCTATATGATCAGGGGACATTTATGTATTTTACCCACATTCTTTTTCTTTTATATTATTTATTTATGTGACTATCAAACATTACAAAAATAATTAATTTTTTTTATATTTAATTAAACATAATAATATTATTATTCTTTCTTATTCTTATTTCTATTATCATTCTTATTTTTATTTCTTCGCAGCCAACGGTTCCCAAGGAAACGTGATCTTTACAACGCATGCACCAAATTTGTAAAAGCTTAACTGATAAATTCTGCGACATAAAGGCAGCACCAATCCAATTTCCAAAATGACTGTCCACCAGAAATAGCAATCCAGATAACCGCTTGAAATAGTTTTCGTTTCAAGAGAGGTTTTTAGAATCTTACACGCCGGAACGCCGAGAGGACCGTGTTTGGATTGCAGGCGATCTCGAAGCGCATCTCATGCTTCTTCAGACGCACCTCTGCCACGTTTGTCAGTCTCTTCTGTCCAATCGGCTGCACCAGCGTCCTCGACATGGTTCATTCCCTCTCTCTGCCTCTCCTTCGCCGCAATCACAGTCGTCTTCCTCGCCGCTTGTTCCTTTCATAATAATAAATGTCAAATGAATTGTAGGCTAAGCCCACCCAATTGTATACGGGTTCTCTTCCGGGTCAGGTATATGGATATAGGGTTTAAACCCATTCAAGTGGAGCCCAAATGTTAAACCTTCGCATGTATTTTAGGCCAACAAACGTTAAACCCTACCTAACTGACCTGACGACTTCGAACCCAGTTCCTGACCTAGATAAGGACATTGCGGGCAAAACTTCAATTTTCGTTTCGCGGCGTTTTTGCTCGGTTTTCTTGCAAGAAATACAGAATATGAATAAACTTGTTTTCTTTTTGTGAGTGTGAGAACGTTGATTTCTCTCCAAGTATCTATCACTTGTGAGAAAAAAAATGCCACATAAAAGCGAAGCCGTGCATAGCGACGAAGATGATTCCGCTATTGATAAGAAATGCAGCACTTTCTTCGATGTCTATGGCCCCCAAGTAATGTTCCCGTCTTTCTGCGTCTATATTGTTATGGGATCAGAATGCTTCTCTTTTTCCTATATAGATACTGGGGTTTATTATTTCTTCATTTTCCAAGTGAATTTGGCGCTCTAAGATGTGGCTTAATGCTCTAGTTATTCGTTCATCTGTTTTTGTTCGGTAGATGTTGACATTACAGGACATGCTTATATGCATTTGCAGGGCAAGGCAGATATTGTTTTTAAAACACCAGAATCTAATTCCACTTTGAATCTTCAGGTAGGTTTTATGACCACACTTAAAAATTGAATGAAATTGGCTAATTTCTGACTGGTGTTTGTGATATGAAATAGGACATTCAAGGACTTGTAACATGGGTTCTTGCTGAAGGATATATGCCTTCATGGGTTTTTATTAAGGTGATTATACATTTCTCTAAATATTTTCCTTTTTTTTTTTTTTAATATATATATATGCAATTGAATATATGGCCATATAAATTTTAGGCCAAGTTGCAAATAATCTGCTTCCTTGTGGACAGGCAATTTGCCCATAATGATAATATTGAGAGAAGTTTTACCAAGGAGCACATGCAATTGCACCATATTTGTTGGTGTAGCACTTAATATCATGAATCATTTTGATACAGCCATTTGTAGGCTTCATACATGACACACCTATGTATCCCATGGCTAGTTGGTTGTCATATAACTCAGTGATGAAGCTTCTCAATAGAGCATATCCTACTCTAGGAAACTTCGTCTAGCATTTTAATTCTTGCGTTTAATGCTAGATTGGTTCTTGCAGATTTTTTTTTGTTTCCTTTTCTTTTCTTACATTTCAAGCACCTTTTCTATCTATTATTTTTTGAGTTCTTCTTGGAAAAGCAAGGACATTTTTTTATGTATTTTTTTGGGCTCACTCCCATACAGACTAGTTTCAGCTCAACTAATCATTTGTCCTGTTCCAACCAATTGAACTTGGCCTGCTTGCAGAAATAACATCTTTGAGGTGTTTTTCTTGCTAGAATTACTCATGCAACACTCTCATGTTTTGCAGAACAAACCTCTTATTCCAAAAGTGGTTATGCTTTATGCACCAGGCCTAGATGCAGCTTTGTATTTGTCACAGTCTAAAAGGCTCCCCAGTTTAAAAAATTTCTTTGGCAATCCAAGGGCAGTCTTAGCTTTAAGGTCAGTAGAAAATGTGTTCCCTTCTTATCTTTCTGAATATTGTTCCACTGGAGGGCCTCAAAAGTTTTTATTTTTTTATTTTTTATTATGTGTTAGCTGCGTATCAGATGGAATGCAGACAATAGATGCACTCCTAACATGCAAGATGAAAAGGAAGAGAGATGAAAGTAGTTCAGTTATGAAGAAGTCTACCCTGATATCTCAGCAAGGTCTTCCATCTATAATTATCACTAATCTTTCCATTATCTAAGAAATTGTAACAAAGGCTCTGTTTAGTGTTGTGTAGTCCAAGCTGTTTGATTGGCTTCTTATACTTATCTCCCTATTGCATGTCTACTGCTGTAATTCCTCATATTGTGACTACTGTCGTGTAACTTCTCTCATGCTCTCCTATATTTATAAATTCTCGAGGAGCAGAGGTTATATGATTAATTAATTATACTCTAGCATCACTTTTAAATTAATTTTAAGCTTTCAACATTACAATTCGTATATTGAAAGTAAGAAATGTTTATGATATGTATTCAAATGCATGTGAAGGCCTTGTAAGCTAAGAAACACGGATATGAGTATGAGTATCGGATATGATACAACACGATACGTGGGATACGTCAATTTTAAAAAATTTAGGATACAGGTACGAGTTTATTTGTGTATGTATGTATATATATTTTAGCAAATAAGATTGGTGATAATGAAAGATTATATGAAATATGGTAGGAAAAGATGCTAAAATGGAAGATAAAATGATAAAACAATATCACAACTAATAAAAGAATGATCAAAGAACCAATTTGATATCATTTTGGTGCTTTTGAAACATATCCTACAAAAAAATTTCTGATATCTATGCAGGTGTATTGCATCAAGTATCGTATCGGATATGTATCCGATATGGGTATGCCTCCTGTTTAGAAATATCCGTGCTTCTTAGCTTGTAGGTCTATGCCCATATATGTGTATATATATTTTAATTATGACAATTATTTTGATAGAATAAAAATTATGTTCATTTTATTCTTCTTTTGTTGTGTTCTGTTTTTGATATTGCTGGCATAAACTTTTTGATGGGGAGTGTTTTTCTTAAAAATGTTCTTCATTGGTTATCAATATGATGGCAATTCAATTAAAGCAGTTTAATGACATAGAGGCCGTAAAACTTTGGTCACTCCCATGAAAATGTGTTGTCTTCATGCAGAAAAAAATGGCAGTGATACAGATATTATGTCATTTATGGAGATTACAAAAGACATACCTTTTCCTGTTTCATATTATACACTTTCAGAGAAAGAACTGGAAGACAATGGATATTCATTTAAACAGCCAGGTGACCTTTACTCTACTGCCATTTATGCTCATTTGTATGGCTTACATATATATATATATATTTGTCATTCATGTACTTATTTGACACTTTTTCCATTTTTTTGGCAAAGGTTTTCTTTCTACTTTGCCAGCGCCTTTGGGATCTTCTCCATATGAAATGCTGGCTCTTGATTGTGAGATGGTAAGTTAATCAATAACAATTTGGGTTACAGATAATGCTAGTAACATAAAAAAGTGATGGTTACTTCTTTCATTTTCTCCTTCTCCATTTAATTTCCCTTCTGTGATAATTTGATGGTGTGCTTATGTAATCTTACACTTTTTTTTGTTAGTGCATAACAAGTGAGGGTTTTGAGCTTACAAGAATTACCCTGGTGGATTTCAAAGGACAGGTATTCACTGAATTTTTGTTCTGGTATCCCTTTTGCTAAAGTCATGCATCTGTAAGAGGAATGACCATCAGGTTCCAAGTTTCCTTCAATATTATGACTTCTTTTTTTCAAAAGAAAAAAAATATTTTCAATAGTCCCTGGTTTGGTTAATATCTATCTCTATTGAAGAATATGCTTCTTGGCACGTCCAGGGAAGTGAAAGGAAAGGGAGGTGTTGGGAAATGAAGCTCTCTTTAAGAAACAAAAATGAAACCTAGTTGTTTGATTTAATACCTTTTTCCTATAGTGCTTGTTGAACCTGGAAGATATTGATGAGGCACCTTTTATTATGATTCTCTTTGTTATATTGTTCATGATGGTGTTTTGGGAAGAACCATATATCTTAGTACTTGAATTTCCTTCATTTAATTTAGCATTCGTAAAAAGGTAAATTACACTCCCCTCCCTTTTGAGATGCCCATTTTACACAACCTTCCCTTGAAATCAAATGTTTTGCTACACTAATCTCCCATGCAATAAAAGATTAGTTATAATTACACCTACTTTGAGCAATATGAAAATAATTTTTTTTTTAAATTTAGAATTAATTAAATCTATAATTTTTAATTCAAAATAAATGACATTGAGATGAAAATTGAAGAAATATGTTTTCCAGTGAGTTATGTTATTAACAAAAGAAATCAATATTATCCCTGAGGATATTTGGCTTTAAGGAAGGGTTGTGTATATTTTCATAACAGAGGAGAGGGATGTGTAATTTGGGCATCTTTTGGAGGAAGGAAGAGTAAGTACCCTTTATAAATTTCCATATATTGCATTGGGCTTCTATCCTGGGTGTCTAGTCTTTAAACAGTTACAAACTTAATAGTAGTCTTTTCACATCCTGTTGGGTCAACACATGAAAGTTGTGAATTTTTACCACTGGAAATATCCTTATCTGTGGAACTTTGACTTTTATCCTTTCAGGTTGTGCTTGATAAATTGGTTAAGCCGTCAAATGCTATCATTGATTACAATACCAGGTGCACTGTTTGATCTATCAATCAACCTGCACTAAAAGTTTTATGTTTTAATATTTGGGTACACAATTCCTATAGAGCTTAACATATTTTAGTATCTCTTGCCTCATTTCTAACTAGTTGGCATAACTGATTGCTTCTGATGTTTTTTTACCCCTTTTGTTGTTGTGGAGTGGATGACTGAGTGACCTAACTGCCTAGTAGATGAACTCTGTATATGTAACAATATACTTCTCTATTTCTTTTCCGCTTTTGGTGGGGGGATGGATTAATACTTGACTAGGACTCTCACCTCATTGCAATATCTTGTAATAAGGCTTTAAATTTATTGTTTACTGGCGAAGAAAAATATATATGTTTGGATATTTTACTTTATATTGAATTGCATGTTTTCGTGAATAGAGAAAGTAAAATGATCTGTGATATTTTGTTGTTTCTAAGGGCTCTAATTCCCAGGGAAGGGGGAGTTTTGGATATGTTTTAATCTTGGGCTACTGTAGTTTGCTGTGTTTGGTGTGACACTATTTGTATTGTACAAGATACTACTATTTTATTTTTGGTGACACACTATATAATACTAGATAGGTTAAAAATTTGACCAGAATGTCTATTACTTAAAAAATTCACATCCATCAATATGCCCAAAGAAAAAGAAGTTGATGTTTTCTTAACACTTGTACATTTAAGATGGAATTGCAAAAAATAAATTTTGAAATAAAGAAAAAATGAGTAAGACCTCATTTTGGACCATCACATATGGAATATTTCTCAATTTGGTCCCTCATAGAATTGTTTTTCAATTTGGTCCCTCATAAATAAGATATTTCTCAATTTGGTCCCTCACATATGGATATTTCTCAAGTTGGTCTCTCACAAATAAAATCATTATCAATAATGTCTTTCATGTTTATCAAATTAATTTATTTTTTGATGATATCACTGATAAGAATTTTATTTGAGGGATCAAATGAAGAAATGTACGTATATGAGGGCTAAATTGAGAAAACAATTCTATGAGGGATCAAATTAAAAAATATCGTTCATGCAAGAATCCAAATATGAGTTTGTATTTTTTTTTAAATTCACTAATTTTTAGAAGATATTAATAATAATAATTTTATTTATGAAGGATCAAACGGAATAATGTTCATATGCGAGGGACTTAATTATTAAAATAATTTTGTGAGTGACTAAAGTGAGAAGACAACTTTATGAATGATCAAATTGAAAAATATCTTATATGCAAGGGACCAAATTGAGAAAAAATTTCTGAGTTTATATATTTTAAATTAACTTATTTTTTATGATATTATTTATAATAATTTTATTTGTGAAGGATTAAATGGAGAAATGTACATATATGAGAGATTCTATAAGGGATGAAGTAGAAAGGGATCTTATATGTGGGGGACCAAATTGAGAAAACTTTTTATGAGTTTGTATTTTTTAAATTAATTCATTTTTTGAGAATATTATTGATAACAATTTTGTTTGTGAGAGATTTAATGGAAGAATGTACATATCAATACAATCAGGCCTAATCAAGCTAGAGACTATATTAATTGTATGCCACTTGACCATATTGGGAGTGGTTGACTGGAGTTGCTTATATAAGCTAATACAACCCAATGTGTGCACCAAAGGCATGATAAAGGTGGATCGCATTGTATAAGCTTATATGGTGTGCTAAATGGGCTTTGAAAAAGATAAAAGGGGTGAAATAATAGAGCTCAGTTTTCAGTTTCATAAACTTATAGTCCCAATAAATATGAATTGATGGTTTTCCTTATATTCTGTTGTTTTTATTTCTCAAATTTGATCTTAGTTTTCAGAAGTGAATAATAAATGTGAACTGTGCAGGTTTAGTGGTATAACACCAGAGATGTTAAATGGAGTCACCACAAATCTGAAAGACATTCAGGTATTTTTACTTGAGTTGGCTTGTTTCTTTCTTGTGCTTATTTCATTTAACCATTGCCAATTGCTGTTATAATGCTTATCCATATTATTTGAAACTTTTCTTCTTGGGCTGAATTATTATTAGGATGAATTTCTAAAGCTGGTTTATCAAGAGACTGTCCTGGTTGGGCATTCTTTGGAGAATGATTTGTTAGCACTGAAGATCTCTCATGATTTGGTCATTGACACAGCAGTATTATACAAACACCCCCGAGGTTCATCTCATAAAACTGCTCTACGGATTTTGGCTAAGAAATTTCTTTCTCGGGAAATACAGCAATCAGGGAATGGACATGACAGCATTGAAGATGCTAGAGCTACAATGGAATTGGTGTTATTGAAGATCAGACACGGCAAGTAATTCTTTTATATGTTTTAATCTTGCATCATTTGGGATGTAGTTTGTTAATAGTTTTGAGGACATATGCTGTTCCAATTTTATCTCTTTGAAATTAGATGTTATTTTTGCTCTTGGTTCAGATACTGTGACATAATTATGATGTTAGGGCTAGTGTCAATTTGTCAAATTGGAATACATGTGTGTTTATGTGTAGAGGGAGAGCTGTTATCTTTCATATTAATTGTTCAAATTAGACTTTATAGATTTACTATTGATGCATATCTTCTATTGTGCATGGATTATGTGCTGTTTATTATCATTGTCTTGACTCTTGAGTAGCATCATCTTCTTTCCTTGTTTACTTATTCATCATGACTGTTAAGAAATAAAGGAATCGGGGTGATTTATGATCAGAGTTATTTTATTAACAAAGAATTATAAGAATGTACAGGAAGGTGATATATTGCTGGCTCAATGGTGAAATAAGTGGTAGGATGACCTTGGCTCTTTGATTATCTCGTTTCATTGAAGTCTTATATTTCTGCATTTGTCCCTTTGTCTTTGGTGAACTTGGTTTGTCATACTTGATGTTATTATTATTACTGCTGTGACATGCTAGTGACTTCACTTTTAAAACAGGACCTGACTTTGGTTCTCCCCCATCCTTCCTGCGGAGAAAGCTCCTTTCCATTTTAAGCGAGTCTGGCAAAACTTCCTCTTTGATTGATAATATATCCATTGTAAAACGATATGCCTCTGAATCCTCTAATGCAATTCCAGTGACTTCTGATGATGAAGCACTTGCAAGGACCACCAAGGAGGTAAATGTCATAGCTGGCTATATTTGCTGTTGTTCTTGGTTGCTTACTAGTGTGTTTAATGTGTTATTGGTTTCAGGTGAAGAATGATAAGGTACATTTTGTCTGGACGCAATTTTCAGAATTACATTCATACTTAAAGAAGCAAGCTGAGGATTCAGAAATCTTTAACAGAAGACTTGCAGAGATGATGTCATTGCTTACTTGTCAGAAGAATTCTGCTAAAGGCAAAGACATCAAGCTGAGTGCAACTAGTGAATTGAAGGAACTTCTAGCTCGCATGGATGCTAGAATTCAAACTCTGTATAGGTCTTTACCCTCTAATGCAATGTTGATAATTTGCACTGGTCATGGAGACACAGCAATCGTGCACAGGTAGATCTGCATTTCATTTTTCATATTATTCTGTTTTTCTGTTCTTTTTACATAGACAGCCTGAACTTTTCTATTAATTTAGTTGTAATCTTTTGGTTGTGGAATGATGTACTATTCCCAATTGTGTCCTCATGTTTCTAATTTTCTCAATTGCGAGTACATAAGTTTTTATTATTATGAGTGCATCCCCATCAACCTGAATCCCACTGGGATTTGTGCTGGCAGGTTTGCTTATTTAAATTATTGATTGCCTTTGTGGAGGGCCTGGGTTGCATTGGACTCACAGATCTGCTTACTTGAATTTGATTGCCCTTGTAATAAAATGACGTGGCTTCTTCTTGTATCATCAAGGTTATGCTTGGTTGGGGTTAAAATGGGCAGTAAGAAATGATAACGTGGATAATAGTTATGTATCTAGACTTATACTTGTCCAAATACATTGCTGTTTTCCTAATTATCATTTTCCACTTGGCCATTTTTAACAATTTACAGGCATAGCTTAAATGGTGATTATATATGTGTGTGTGTGTGTGTGTGTAAAAGACACTTGGACTAGATGATGTCACTTTAGCACTTCAGTAGAGCGCTAAATTGCATTTAGGATTTTGATGATGGTAGAGAAGCAAGCGCTTAGAATGGCACCCACTGTTGATTAGTGTTCTATGTGAGCAAATCTTTGAATCCATAGAAGCAAACCCGTTAGTTCAGCGTGTCTCCCGTTGAGAAGGGTTACAGATTGAAACTTATTGTGGAAGTGGAAGTTAGAACTATGAGGCTTCAATTGAGGAATTGAGTGTCTTTCAAGGATTGAACATTATTTTGCTATCAGTTTGAACATGATGCCACTATGTTTGAAAAATAATTTCCAAAAATTTACAACTTACAAGTCTCACATTTGTGCTCCGTTTGATGGTAGAAGTAGACTTTGTATATGTATTCTTTGTAATGATTATTTTTTCACTTTTGGATACATTATTTTAACATTCATCAAGTGATCTGAGGCCAAATTGCCTAGTCTAGATTTGACTAAGAAGGTATGAGAATACCCAAGTTACAAATTCCCAGAAGCTTGTCTATCTCCTGTTCTTTGCTTTTATAATTTACTCAAAAATATGCTAGCTATGCTTACATTGTTGAATCTAGAGTTCATCCAATCCCTCACTATAGGCAGAGAGGGTATAGCCTGCTGATGTATTGAGAAGAGGATCATCTTAACTTTCCAAGTGGAACCAAACCACTTATATGCTTTATTAAATGTGTTTATCTATTTTGAATAAAAATTGATGGTTTTTTTTTTTTTTCACTTGTTCTCATGGAAGACTGAGGAGAATGCTCGCGGAGCAGAATGAAACTAATTTATGTCGTGTGGAGATTGTGGAAATCTTAGAAGAGGTTCAAGCTCGAGCTGAGATAGCCTTATGTTTTGTAGGTGTAAAGCATTGATTATATATACACAATGAACTGAATTTATTCTTGAGATCTTGCGGTGAGCGTCCACAATACGATGGTAAAGGTTGTGAATGTAAATATTGATAGTTTTGTTGAAAGTCCCTTCGTTGTCTCTTTGACGGGAAGGTGATAGGGGTCCTGGAATGTAGCAAGTCACCATTAAGTGATCAGTTTTTGTTCTCTTGGATTCCTCACTGCATTTGTTACTTTTTCTCCTCCATTTGGCGAAAGGTTACTTATATGTCACTCGTCTAATTTTTGGTTTAACTTTAAAATAAAGAATCTTATGGTTGTTTCGTTTTTTTAATGACATTTTCTATTTATCTTAAAAAAATTAATACTTACCATTTTAAAAAATTGGGATCGTTTCAAAAGTTGAAAACCTGAAAGCAATTGAAATGTTTTCAATTGTGTGCTGAGAACACGCAAAGTAAGTGTTTGTTGATGGCAAATTGGCACTATAATAATTATGCATGGCAGGGCAAATTCGCTCATGCTTACCCTGCCCGCTAGATATGATTGCTGTCATAACTTTCAGAAATGTTAATCCAGAACGAATCATCAAAAGGAAGCTATCTACTGTTATTTTGCTCTTTAAAATTGTTTTTAAAAATTGTTGATATAGCAATACAGGGATTATATAAGATGTTTTAGATAAAAATTAAATGAAAAGTATATTGATTGATATAGAATTTCTTTTCTTTTTTGTTACTTTTGGCCACGGGTTACAGATATTTTTGAATTTGGTAAAGATCTTATGGGTGTAATTTTATGAACGTACTCTTTTACATTGGCTGTTGGCTGGGTAAATTTAAGAATTTAATTCCAAAAAATCTTTATAAAGAAATAATTCAAGATACCATATTCTTTTAATGTGGGCATCTTTGCGCGTAAATTTGAGCGTAGGTTAAAGAGTAAACTGAACTAGTAAATGTAATTACGCTGACATAATCCGTAGCATCAAAAGGCATAAAAGCATTAAGCAAACACCTGAGTAACATGAAAGTTGCTGATTAATCTAAGATTGTACGTCAGTATACATCTGGACTACGCTTAAACATACACAGACTAAACAAGTAAACACTACATAACAACTACCAGTATCAGTCTCACCTGTAAAAAGAATTATGCTACTCACCTCCACGCTGAAGCTACAATCAAATTCTTGTCTTCCCATCCAAAATGAAGTTCGCCCATTTCCTCCTTCATCTTGTACCTGTCACAATACTGCTTAATGAGTTTCCGAATTGAGTCTGTCACACGAGTGCTCATTGGGGACGAAGTGAAGCCAGCCATGGTCATCCTTGCTCTCCATTTCCCTGCAACTTCATACCGTTCAATCCGATCCTCGCCATCACATGCAACAATATTGACAATGTCCCTTGCTAAGCATTGTCTCTCAACATTCATCCTGTCCTGACTCTCCCTAGGAAGAGTTACATCAAGAGACTCAAAAACAGCAGAATAATAATTGTAGGCTTCAACAAATCGTGGGAAGAATGGGGTGGTGTTAGTGTTCACATCTTGTTCCACAACTGTTACAAGTTTGGGATTTAGGCTCTTAACCATGCGGAGGAGTTGGTCTCGTTGGTTTACGGTCGAAACACTCTCATCCGGCATGTGATGAAGCTGAAATGCAAAGTTCACCACAAGTGCTTCACCGGGCCGACACTTGAGCATTGAAGGAGTGACAGCTGATGCCCTTGATGCCACAGCTTGAAACTGGAATGGCAACCCTAGTGCTTCTGCCAGCTTTTCAAGTCTTTGTCCTATAATCTTTAGGCCTCCAACCGAACGCTGGACAGACTCAGGATCATCAACCCCAGTCAATTTCACTTGGGGTGGCTTACCCGGTCTTGAAGCAAGTGTTTGTATTAGAGTTATGTATTGGTTTCCTTGATTGATGTCAAAATCCACAATATGAACTCTCTTTTCATCTTTGACTGCCTCTGTGATTGCACCATTTGCTGCAAGGAATCCAAATTTAAAACATGGGCAAACTTCAAACAGTATCTGCATGGCTGCAAGACGGTCTGAAGAAGGTGGTTCCTTGCATTTCAGAGCTTTGTAAATACATTTGCCAGACTCAGCCATGCGAGCTGCAAGTCCTTCCACCATATAGGCTGCAATTCTTTGGGGAGGATCTCCTTGAATTGAGACCATCTGCCGGAGATTATTTATCATAACCAATGCTTCGTTGACATGTTCTTCTGAAAGTGCACCTGCACATTCAAGAAGCAGTTGCCTGGCGGTACGAGGAGAGATTTGTGATATTTCTTTGTTGCTACTGATGCTGCTAAGATTAGAACCTGAGGACGAAGACTCCTTTGGTGAGTCATGGACCAGCATATTCTGAACGGAATCACCCCACTCAGGGTCAATGTCCATGCTTCGAGCAGTCCCAAATAGATCTTCCTCCTCCTCCTCATCATCATTATCACCAAGAAGGGCCTTCTCTAATTCTTGCAGTTTTGATCTCATTTGACCATTGAAGTCAAGGGCATCCAGGCCCTCACTTTCTAAGAAATCTGAACTGAAGTTGGAATGATGATAGGCGTCATGGCGCCTTGTGGACATCAAAGAAGTATCAAATGGGTTAGTAGCAACCATAGAAGCTCCTGAGCTAGCTCTGGGCTGGTAAGAAGCATCATCTGGGCGAAATGAATTGCTTGAAACGCCAGAACTAGATGGTTCAGTCAGTTCTTCTGTTGGTGAATCATGGAAGTACTTCTCATAACTCTCACTGGAGTAAGAATCTGTCATGTACATTCTTCTGTGCTTATCAGGACCAAAAATTTGGGAGGACAAGCCAGGCTTAACATCAGTTCCCTTCAGTGAGTAGAGTTTGGCATTTCTACATGATGTAGCAGCCAGCTCAGCAGATCTAACTAATGACATTGTTAGCCCTTTGTTGAGTAGCTCACATAGAATGTCAATCTGTGCCCAAAGCAATGTATATATTAGCCAGGAATATGTTAAAAACTTTTGCGCTCAATTAAAAGTATCGGCTAGTTGATTGTTCATCGTGCTTCAATTTACAGAAGTTTAAATCCAAATGATGAACAATTCCTATTTAATGGAGCTCTTCAAAATTTGACAGAATTTTATTGCTACCTCACTCATTAGAAGACTTGCCATGACTGAATACATTGAAGTACTAACTACGGTGTCACTTGACCATGCAAGAAATGAATTTCAAACTTTTGTGGTGAACAACAATATTTTATTATATTCAGTCAAATATGGCTTGACATGGTAGATAAAGTTCCACTTTATAGCAAAGACCACTGTTCCTTACACAGACCATGCCATATCTGGTAGAGCAAAATAAATATGAAAGATTTTGTACTTTACACCCATACACAATCTGACCATCTGTCTACAAATACAAGTTAAATTGCAATCCAGTCCAAATAATCAAATGAAATGCTATGGAACACAAGAAGTGCATAAATATCTCTGCCAAACTAAAAAATGATAATACCTATGAGGTTGACAAACCAGTTTGCCTTTCTTATATGATATAACAACTCCAAGCACTAAGATCATTGAAATGAAACTCTAATTTTTAAATAGCAAATTAAGAATTAGCATCAGAGTCATGCAACAACTAAGGTTCCAGTTCAATTTGATTACCAACTGTTACCCAGCAACAATCCTTTGAATAGGATTTGAAAACCTGCCACCCAGATAAGAATTTTTGTATGAAATTCTAACCCCGAAAAAAAAAGAACAGAAATATCAAGTGTAAAACAGAGGTTACACAAAACCCCTTGGGAGCAATGACCTTCAAAAGAAAATCTAACTAACGAATCCAACACCAAACTTTCTTAGAGCAATGAAATTAAACAGACACCAACAAATAAGAAGGAGAAACCAAAGTTCTTCTTCTCTAGTCTTTTCCTTTTCTCACCATAATCACAGAATAATGTAATATATTGCAGCATCTGCTTTTATCAGAAATGATGATCAAATTCCAAACTACTTTAGCAAAAGTCAAATGAATTCATTTCATCTAGATGATAGAAGTAGAATTTAAGAAGGATCCCCAAAGACGAAGAATACCTGACGCAATTAGAAAGCAAGAAGAAGCAGATAAACCATGAGTCTTCCTACCCTGTCATTGGATACACAGGAAGATGAGGATGAACCTCAGAACAGGCTCTAAAGGGGAAGAAAAGAAAGCTTAGGTTTCTGACCAAGTGTCAGAGAGATTATAAGCAGGCCAAAAGGCAAGATTGCCTCTTTATGACTCCTTTAATATTAAAAAATTGTTCGATTGGGGGACCAGGTAGGTTGAAAAGCAACAAATCAAATAATAACCGAAATTAACAGAGCAGCATGAACAAGCACGAACTGTGAGAATTAATATGCAACCAGATAGATACATTCAAGAAACTATCTTAAAAAATTACAGATTAGTTAAGCGGATTTCAGCAACCCAATTAAATATTATAAACATAATAATCATATTCCAAAGACCCACTTGCTTGAAAGGCGATCATGACAAATTTCCGAACTTCTAGCATCCGAGAAGTGGTTTTAGGAAAGTTGGAAAACTTACCTACGACTTCCACCAGCAATTAGAAAATTTCTCAGCATTCACCGCAATAGTTTCTCAGTTTTCACACGATGGGTGTCTGCACGTTCACGCCAACTCCTCTGACTTAAAAAACCATAGCTTTAGTGAAGGGACATCATTAGACTATTCGTATTAGCGTTTTACACTGACTAGCGGTTCCGATGCGCTACATGAGCACTTGAGTACGCAGTCCCTGATTCCTTCCATTCAAATTTGACCGTCAGATTGAGGACTGTTCACAGCCGCATGCTGACTATCATGGTAATTGGATCGAGTCTTTTTACATCAAAACAAAACATTGGGACAGTTTTACAGTTATAGCAGAAATTGGAGCGTGAAATTCTATAAGGGGCTGGTGACGTGTAATCTACGTCACTGTTTGCGTGTTGCACTCCGAGGGCGACCAACAACGGTAGTGTGATAGTGGAGCAGCGCATATAATTTACTTTTTTGACAAGGTCAAAAGTTTTGCATAAGAATGTATTTTGAATCAAAATATTATTATTTTGATCATTCATATTATAATTTAATAATAGTTTAAATTTTTATAAATTTGAAATGATTTTTTTTAAGAATTTTATTAATAAATTAAACAATTTCTTCTATTACTTTTTTGTAAAAAAACATTTAAATTAATTGTTTTTTGGTTAACACAAAGGCTAAATACATAGATGGAATAATTTTTTTTTCAACTATCATTAACTCTTCGTTAGGTGTGAATTATTTTTAAATTTTTTTTTTCTAGAAATGTTTTATATTTGATGATGTGTTATGGTGGAGAAGAAAAACTTATTTCATGAGTACATCTAATATTTATGTAAGTAAAAAATAATCTATCTTAGCATATTTTTTAATGGAAAAATAACATAGAGATTTGGTTGGTTTATTAATAAATTCTTGACATATCATTTTATTATTCTAAATTAGTGGAGAACCAAATTATCACTATAGGAATCAAAATGGTAGTTTTCTCATATTAAATCTAACAATTTCCGAAAAAAAAAATTATATAAATTCTTATGTGATAATATTAAGATGTGTCCTTGGCAACAATAGTGTACATTTTCCACAATTGGGATAGACCTTCAGAGGCGCAAGGGTCAAAGGACAAAGAAGCCCTCCATTTTCTTCTTTTCTAGTTAAAGCAAAGGAACATGTTCTCGAGGAACAAATTACTTGTCAATTTCGTTAAAAAAAATATTGATGAATTTTTAGTTTATTTATAATTAAAAATCAAGTTAGGGGACACGTGTACGTATCCGATCGTCTTGTGAACTCTAGTGTGAAATGAATAAATATGTCATCAATCATGAGTTAAGAATAAGGGGATTTGGGGAATCATTTATATAAGGCATGCAATTTGTCATGAAGGAACCAACTTCTTGTCTTTTAATTTTTATGTCCTAATCATCCCTCCTTATCTCATCCAAGTGGCCCTTATCTTATCTAAATGGACCAAACCATTAATCGGAATACAAGTCAAGTAAATCACGGCTAAGTCTAGAAATATTTCCATAATATTTATTTATTTATTTATTTCTAAAATATTCAATGTTTGAGTAGTAATTACCTAGCTGCATGATTATCTTCTTCCTCGTATGATAATCCCTTGATTGTATCTGTATATTAATATACTATAGCTTGTTGATGTATGTTGGGGCATTAAATTATGCAAGGTATTTGGTGAATTCAGATTTTAATCTCTCATTCAAGATCGAAGAACTTTCCGATAAAACCAATAGTATTTGTTAGTTGTCTATTTATAAACCATCAACAGTTCTTTAATAATTAATATTAAATAATTAATAAATATATCTATCGAATCATGATAAAAAAAATTAAAACAAATTAATAAAAGGCCTATTCTATTTTAGTTATTCCTACGTTTAAGGAAGGAGAAGCCATATGCGCAGGTATATGCTTGGAGATGCAAGATGGCTGAGGTCACATGCACTTGAATCTACTCTATTATTTTGTTTAATGGTTATGTCAGAAAATAGACATATATATGTATAGTTGACTTGTTATGTTGCTGTTTTTGTTTGTTATAATATATAACGATACATATAATCTGTTTGTGGAGAGGAAAACTAAGAAGGAGAATTGAGGGACTGTAGTCTTTTTGGGGTCTAATATGTAGTATTATGTAATTGATTTGAGCTAGTTTGTCTTCTCATTCACCAAACCCGAGGCGACCATAGACATTTTGAGCCTCTGTAATCCTAAATTTGACTAATCAAAACTGTTTAGTCATCAAGATTTCAGTTTTATACCTAACGAACTAGAATTTTAATCGGTTTTAACGTCATGTAAAGTCGTTGCAATAAAGTAAGTAAAATAAGGGAAAAGTATCATTTGAATTCCTCACATTTTAACTTAGTAATAATTTAGTTATTTATAAATTTATAGTGACAAAATAATTCTTAAAAAATTCATCTTTAAATCAAATAAATTCTTCTATCATCTTCTTATTAAAACAACACTAAGATGTATTGTCATACAGAGATTAGATTTTCACACGAGATAATATTTTTTTTCACCGTCACTAGCATACCTCACATTTAAAGTAATTTTAGGGTTTATTTTATCAAATCTGCATTATATTCATAACTTCACTTAACTTTGATCCAAAAACCCAAAAAATATACACACCAAGTGAGGTATTGATAATGGTAAAAAAAAACTTATTTCACGTATGTATCTAGCCTCAAGTTAACAGAAAAATAATTTATTTTTGCCTTTTATTTACACAAAAATTAAAAAAAAAAAAGACTTATTTAGTTTATTAATGAATTTGTGGAGGCTTTATTTTTCATTTTAAATTCATTGAGGACTAAATTGTTACTAGGTTAAATAATTTTTGCGTAAAATAAGTGGCAAGCTGATGCTTGATGATGTGAGGGTTCTAAAGCAATATTAATGTTGTTTTTTTTAAAAAAATCATATTTAAATTACAACAAACCTTTAGACAAAATTTAATACGAAATCCCAAGGGGCCTGCCCACTATCTGCAATGGGTTGAAGAGGTCCTCTTTCCCTAATTTCTTGGTTTGGTCAGGCCCAATTTACAATGGGCCGTGGTGAAAGCCATGTTTGCCTTTGTCAACGAATATCTATCCCAAATGTCTTTTCTGTAATATAAGACACAATGATGTTTGTCCCTCAGCAAATCATCAAACGGAAGAAAAAGTGACCATGATTTGTTGCTTCTACACATGATATGCCTCTAAATGACGATCATTCTTTTTCATTAGCTCTCACTAAGTTGCTTAATTACGTAGTACTAATTTAACAGCTACAATTTACCGAAAGTGAATGGAAAGACACTCGAACAAGCTGAAGCAATCGATGAGCTCGATCAATTAGCGGCTACTAATTTTTCTGGAATAAAACTATATTGCGAGCACGATTATCAATAATCATACAGAATTAATTCATCATCTTCACCGTCATCATGTTAAGCAGAGTCTAATTATATAATGATGTTCCAATGCAAGTATTTAATGCATTAATTATCTGCGTTCCTAAATTGATTATAAAAAGTGGTAGGTAGGACGTCATTCTACTTCAATATAAACTGTCCCCTCATTAATTAATTCCTGCTTTGTGCAAAAGTGATAAGAAGAAAATGCATTAGGCCATGCCACACATATATATATATATATATATATATATATATATAGGCCCATAGAGCCACTCCTAGCAAGCAACTCAGACCCGAAATAATTTAATAATCATAAAGTAATATCCTTAGCGCAACAGAATGGCGGCATATATAGAACGGTACAAATGTTTACTGACTTTGATTTGAACATCCCATCATCTTCTGAAAGTAGCAGGCCACATGATTTGGATAAGCTTGAGTGAAACTGGGTCAATAATAAAAAACATGCTAAATTAATTTTGATTCATTAGCACTGTGATTTCCACTTTGAAAAACATTTTCCGGGTGATTTGATAACATCGGCAATATTTAGGGTTTAATATTCTTGAATAATCACCCACGAATCTTGAAATATATTCGGTAGTTAAAATTTTTTTGTTCTCATCTGTATTTTCCTCAGTAATAATTTTGATTCTTCATGTCCAATTTTAATTGGTTTGGACTCTCATAATCATGAAGCTATGTAAAATTTAGTTGGTCTTATGCATGACTGATTGACTATAAGCATACTATGGACTTAACACTGGCTTATAATTAGTTCAAAGAATTTAAACGTTAATAAAGCGTAATTAAAGACGGGAGCTGTGTGTCAGGTTTGGTGAAGTGTCATTATCAAATGGCACTAAAAAAATTTGGAGGTATATCAAAGCGCAGAATATGGGGATGTCGCTTTAATTAGGTCGAAACTGTGAGACAAGAAAGAAAGCCACTAATTTGCCAACGAACTGCGCTTCGCCTTTGAAAAATAAACGCAATATTTCTTGGTTTTGTAAGCCTATAAGAACAAGAAATTGAACCCCACTACACAAGTATACATATATTCTTATGGGTCACTTCACTCTTGTCGGAGTACATCTTCTTCAAGTTTTCATTCACCATATAACGAGGCCGCTCGAAAATGAGATAGCCACATGGCGTATTGATTTCTAGAAGGTAGAAACAACCCCAGAAATTGAGAAAAGAATGTGAACTCATATATAGCTTCAAAAGAAGGGAGTTTAATAGTCAAGTCTTTGTTTTCATCCACATACACGACATATATGTGAGACTTGGCCTAAGATTCTAAAGGTTTGTATGAAAGAAAGAAAAATAGCGTGGGAGAAAGTGAACATGTAAGAGACTTTTTCCAGTAACAAAAGAGAGTGGAAAGTCCTAAGAGAGGAAGAGGACTGCTGAATATTGGAGTACCATTTTTGCAAGAAATAAATGAAGCCAACATCAGATGTAACAGTATTCATTTATTGAGAGTGACAAACATGGTAAGCTGAGGAGGAATTAGGGTTCGCAAGGTTCCCAAAAATAGGCGTAGACATGCGTGATACAGGGAGAAAGGGGTATGAGTGCAAGATATATATAAGTTGGATATGTAAATATATAGTCAAAGTAGATGGTTGAGGAATTTGAGGTCGTGTTGATGTCAAATTAGGGTGTGGGGGGGTTATGATGGAGATGAAAGTGGTGGGTTGCTTAGGTTACGTGGGAAAGGGAGAGAAAAGGTATATTATGGTTTTCATATAAAGACAGTTTGAAGGAAGACATGGATGTTTGCCTGTGCAAGTAACTGAAATGCTTGCATTCACTGTTCGAAAGCTATTTCAAACCCTTCCGCTTCAGCTTTTCTCACGCACTCGCACACATGTATAGACAAAAGCCCATGGAGACCCAGAGAATTATCAGTTTAACGGTCTAATTCACATATATATATATATATATATATATATATATATCATAATTAAAACAAATTCTGTGGTGTAAATTGAAGTCAATTAAACTCTTCCTCAAGTTGCTTAATCATCTCACCCCTATATTGATATTAATTATAAGGTTTATAAGCCCCTCATGTGGCCGGTGGAAAAATTCCAATTTTAATGACGAAACACTTATAACTAGTGCAAATTAGGGGGGAAGGAAAGCTCCAATTAATTTGAGTTTCATTAATGGCTGTGAGATATGAGTAAGAAAATAGCAAGAAAAGGTAAGCACACCTGGCAACCAATAAATATTTCCTATTTATATAGACTTGGTTGCCATATGAGGGTTTTATGGGATATACTTGTATTAGTATATATGGAGCTTCTGATGGGCGATTACTATGTATGTATTTAGTGTATGCACAACTTAGAGAATCAGGTTATCAATGGGGTCGTTGTATTGTGTAACTGCCAAGAGGTTTTTCAAGCGTTGCATTGATGAATTTAAGATTGAAATAAGTTCTGGATTGAGTCGACTTGATTGAGCCTAGCTCAAATTTTGATTGGTTGATTTATCATATCATATACTGTCAGGCAGCTAACCAGAGTTTTAATTCTCATGGTTATAGTGACAGGAGGATATTACTGCAATGATGGAATATTTACACTGGAAGAATCAGACGGAAACGTTATATATATATATATATATATATATATATATATATATATATTTTAAGCAACGAAGTCATGTCGTCGTTACTTACATTTAAGTCCTCCTTTTTAATGGTTGCATTTCATCCGTCAGAATTGAACTTGAGGTTTCTGTTACAGACCTGCAGTCATTTTCAAATTTGAGACACCACCTCAACTTTATCACTTTCTTCGATCTTAATTGAACATTTTAACCCTTAGTTAAGTCTTTGCACCGTTAATTTGGACAGGTCATCCTATTTTCATTTGCTATTTCGTTGATTTTGTTGGTGGGCAACTAGTAAACTTTTGGAGCCCTCAAGAATTTGGTCTTTTTTCTTTTTCTTTTTTTTTTTCTTTAAAAAAACCTATTTAGGATTGCACGCACAAAAAACAATGTTTGATATTGTGCAATGCGCAGTATATTGTATGCATATATCTGTTGGGTCGTCAAAGTGCAATTTGGATTGTGAAAAGTTTCAGAAGAGGTTAATTAAGGATTATGAAGTAATTGACTGAAAGAATTAGTTCTTCTTTGAATATCACAACTGGAGTCTTACCTTATTTACAAAAATAAGACCAATTATAGCCATTTCTAAGATATTCTTGAGGTTCCATTATATTTGATCTGTATAATTAACTACCTAGCTACTTTTTCTCGTCAATAGTTTAATCCAAAAAAAAAAAGAAGTTCCAAGCAAGCAGAATCATGGATGCACTGGGATCTTCTCTCTCTCTCTCTCTCTTTCTTTTCTCTGGTTAAGAGTTTTAATTAATAACTTAATTAGATAAAAGAACGGGCTTGCTAAATAATATTATAATTAAGTAATCATCATTATACAATTGTAAATTGTTTTTTTAAATATATATATATATATATATGTATGTATGTATGTATGTATTAAATACATGTATTGAGATTTCTGCTTATTAAAATTATTACAAATATTATATCTATGATTGCATTTGTGGTTGGAGAACTTTGAATTATTGTGTAGCTAAATGACCCAAAACCAGCCAAGATGGGATGACATGTCAATGAGCTCCCAAAATTAAAGAAAAGACCAAACCTAATATGCATATTACTCTATCAAATCAGAAGGTATGGGATATTCTAATCAATTTAATTTCCCCACTACTAGCCTAGCTCCATATTTTCAGCTGCTGATAATTTATAATAAAAATGAAACACAATAATTTTGTTTGATGGGATTGACATGTTCGCATGATAGGTAGATCCACCAGTTGTTATTATTAGGTACTTATTTTATACCAATGAACTACATGAAGTTTCTACTGCTTTTAAAATGATCAATGTTGACGTTAAATTGTTAATGGAAAAACTATTCATCATATATATTTAGATGGGAAATTAAAAAGAGTATTTGATTTCGTGGGGTATGAAATCTCAATCGGTTAAGAAATTAACAAATATTAGAATATTAGTTACTTCACTAAGTGTTTCAATGTTTTATTTGACTTGCCATCTGCATGGAATTGAAGTATGGAAAACAAATGCAGACGGTTTAGAAGTACTTTTCTTGTTGCTATACTTACACGGCATTTGAATTAATCCTTAAGATTAAATTGATCTTGACAGCTCTGTCATGCCCATCACAATGACCCCTAAAATCAAATGTTTCAATTAAAAATTAGTTACCATGACTCTCTCATGTTTACCAGGTTCGTTGAGTCTCTTAATTGAAATTAATTAATTATTAATTTTCTGCATTTTGCCATCACAAACCTTTTTGGCCAATATTCTTTCTTCACAATTCTTCACAGGATACGCAATTAAAGATTGAAAAACTTATCGGGCTGTCGTCACTGGTCATTAATTAACCCTTTCCATATTTGGTTACACTTAACTATAGGTCAGGAAAGAGAACAATGCACGCATTAAAATGGGTGTTAGTTTGTGCTAAGGTTATCATTCCCTAAGGCAAAGTATACGTAATAATTCACGCCCTCAAACATATATATACCTGTATATATATATATATGTATAGTGTTATTATTTTATTATTATTTATATTTTCCATCACTAAATCACACATTTGGTTTACAAATTTTTTTAGAATCAGTATTTGAACCATAAATTAGCTTCCTCCTTAGTTAAATATGACTTGATCAGGGCCGCTCAACTAGAAAGAGGAGAAAAAAAAAAAAAATGAAATGCGAATTAAGTGTGCCATGGTCGAACTATTTGTGGACCTGAAAGCTAGCGAGGTCCATTAATTTTTTTTTTTTGATAATGCTAGAAATAGAATTTATAACATGTATAGTTAATCGCACATGGTGCCTATTGCTCAATACATTCGTGAGCAAATATTGTTCTGACCAACTAAATACCTGAACGATATTAGGGAGCATGTGGATGCTTTTAAAGCTCGCCAAATTTAACATTACCATGTTCCTAAGTTAGGGTATGACGACGTTGAGTTTACCAACTTTCGTATGCATTAATTAACTTATTTGCTTTTTCATATGCTACACGAGTTTCTTCAAGTTACATGCGGGATAAGCCAAAAGGAGCATACTTCAATTAATGGCCAATTGATTGCCTTGATACGAACTTTAAATTTCCAGATATTATTCATATATTATAGGTGAATATAATCCCATGCATAATATTATGGATCATTTGGATTTCCCTGAACCCAAAATTGTTGTCGTTTTCTTCTATTCCTACAACAACGATCGTAATAAATATTAATAATAAACTATATATAGAGTATGCTTTGAAAAACTATATGGTGGCTTTTAATCAGTGTGTGTTAAAAACTTTAAATAAGATATATTGTTCAATATACATGAAAGCTTCAAAAAGAATATTTTTCTATGTTATACATATGTCAAAATATCTCATATATTCAAATTTATAACTAATTAAAATCGTTAAGTACTTAATCGACAATGCAAGTTAAGATGTTTAATTTATATCAATCTATCATCCAAGAGACTCGCATAAATGTCATAATTATAGTTGCGTTAAGAAATTTGGTGGGTCTTGGGAATTAAAGATGTGGAATAGTAACCCAGTCTTTGATCGAGGAGAGATGTCCCTTTAGTAAAAACTGTACGGTAACCAGACAAAAGGGTTTGATATAACGTGGTACCATGGTTTTTAATATATATATATATATATGTTGAAAATTTTTAAAACGAATAGGAATTAAGAAAAGAAAAAAAATGGAATTTGATAAAAGGAAGTTGAAAATTAAGGGGCAATTAATAACATGACAAGGTCTTTTGCCGCTAAATCTACATATACACATGTACATGTACAAGAGAGGCATACATAAATAATCTGTCGTGTAAAGACAACAAAAGTGACTTGCCATCCACAACCCTAAACCAACCCCCTGCCCCTTCCACTTTCTTATATATCTTCTTCTGGACTTCTCTCTCTCTCTCCTGTGCTTCATCTTCAAGTTTAATTCTTACACCAAATAGCAGCTTGTCGCTTCCCTTCCATGGAGGATTCTTCATCAGCAGCTGAGGACACCAAGACTTGCCCTCGTGGCCACTGGAGGCCCGCCGAGGATGAGAAACTCCGCCAACTCGTCCAACAATATGGTGCCCAGAACTGGAATTCTATTGCTGAGAAGCTCCAAGGAAGATCAGGTTCCAATCTCTTACACTCTGGGTTTTCGGGTTAATATTTTGCTTTATATGTATATGTTTGGATCAAAGAGAACGAAACAAAGCAGAAAGGAAAGAAGTGTTTAGTTTAGACAATTTCTTTTACTTATATTGAAAAGAAACTTTTTTCCTTCCTATTCTACTTTATTTTGCTGGACTCAGTAATCATTATACGGTAGAATTCTTGCTGAAATATGGCTTCAAAGGTCTGGAACCTTGGAATATATATATCTATTACACTAGCTAACTTGAGAGGTAGCATATGTGATTCATCTAGGAGATATAGAACATATATTTCTTAAGCATACACATATATCAGGTATATCATCAGTGTGTTAGTATCCCCAACCGTACGTTGAGATTCTAAATAATGTTTTCTTTTTTGTCCTTTTGCCGATCCCTTTTGTGTAGGGAAAAGTTGCAGATTAAGGTGGTTTAATCAGCTTGATCCTAGGATTAACAGAAGGCCATTTACAGAAGAGGAAGAAGAGAGGCTGCTGGCAGCTCACCGTATCCATGGGAACAAGTGGGCACTCATAGCAAGGCTTTTCCCAGGTCGTACTGATAACGCTGTGAAGAATCATTGGCATGTTATAATGGCTCGCAAGCAAAGAGAACAATCTAAGTTATGCGGGAAGAGAAGCTTCCAGGATGCTTATAATTATAATGATTCTAATTACACTTCCTACGACAAGATTACATCAAGTTCTCATCAAGATGTATTAATTAGCTCCTGCAGATCAATTACTGGGTTAGAGAATGCCAGATTCTTTGACTTCCGGAACCTTGATCATAAAGATAGGATATTTGCAGATAGATCTCCCTCCACTTCTTCCTTGGCTTCTTGGAATTTTGCAACCTCCTCATCAAACGGTTCTCCTGTGGTAGATTCTTTTAGAAGAGAAGGCAGAGATTATTTCAATCCTCACTCCAATCGTTACCTATCGGAATATTCAAAAGGTTCAGATAGGTTACTCTACAGAATTTATCCAAGTTCTTCAGCAAACTACAGGAGGGTTGTTCCAAGTGCTTTAGGACTTTTGGGTTCAGGTGATGATGGAAGGACAAAGGGGGACTTCACCAGTTTCTGCGATAACGCCACATTCACAAAGCTTCGGGCATCAACGGAGCAAGCACAAGCAGATCATGATCCTATTGAACAGAAAGAAGTTCCATTTTTTGATTTTCTTGGTGTGGGTGTCTCTTCGTCATAACAAGCAGTATAGAATTTGTTAACTTCTTTATAGAACAGTGTCGGATTAGCTTTCTAGTTTTCATTACGTAACTTCAGCATTTAATTCTCTCTCTTTTTATATATACATGCATGTGGGCTTATAATTAATTAATTAATTAATTATTAGCCACTACATAGCTAGATGCAAGGATTGCTCATTTTCTTTAGCTTGTAAGCTGCAGGGTAGTGATCAGGAATCGAACTTTTTCGTTCTAATGAAATATTAAGCGAGTCTTATATCGTCGTGATAAAATGTTGTGTGAATAAACAGTTTGATGAGGAATGCATTCACTGCATGCGCATGGTTGGAACTACTATAGGAAGAAGAAAGGTAATGAAAATTTTCATCTAGTGACTATTTTTTAATTTGTTCTCTATGATGGCAACTTCAAAGCTTTCGCATGGAGTAAAAATGGTGCCAGGTTCATCAGTCTTTTTGCCAAATAGCAGTAGTACATTACCATACGAAGGATTGTCACTAGTCAGTAAAGATGTACGTTGTTGATGCATATAATGCATGCATTTACATACACAATTAATTACTACTATTTTTTTAAAGTACTTTTACGGTTATAAAATTTTATAATTGTGTGAATAGCGAGGTTGAGCAACAAATGCTAGCTACTTTTTTTTTTTTTGGTAAAGAGAGCATAAGATTAATGCTAATTGAGTCCAAATTAAGCTTTGTTTTGGTAGATTAATTTGGGATTAGAAATTGGGTTATTATTAAGGAAACTAAATTATGTAGTTAAAAAAAAGATCATATATGTTTATTATTTGACGGCTCTGGGTTTATTTTTGGTAGTCATATGTATTACTGAATTTATATTATTGTTATTTATATTTTGTCACATAATTCAGTTTATTTTTTCATAAGACTTTCTAAATCATAGTTAAGTTGAATTAAAATTTTTAATTAAAATTATTTATTTGTCAAAATATTATTGAAAATAAGACTGAATACTTAGATATATGGTATAAATAATTTCTTGCATAAGGCACAAACCATTAAATATATATTAATTTCTTTTAGGCATAAATCATTTATTTGTGTTTTCAATGATCTAAAAATTTACAACGAGATTATTGCTAAAAAGTTATGGCCGAAGCAGTTTTCAAAATGGGATAAGATCACCTAAATTGTGTAGGTTAATTTTGTTATTAATTTTTTTTATAAGAATTTAGCGAGTAAAGTTTTTTTTTTTTCTTAATTTATAGTGATGAAGATTAAAAAATTTCTTATCTTGTTTTTACTGAAGAACTTAATGCAAATATTTAAAAATTAAACTTAACTTTTATACTTTTCAATATACAGGACCCAAATTGATTTGAGTTTTTTCTTTCTTTTTTTCAATTGGCGAAGCTTCTACTTGTTATAACCATGTAAGTATTATTATTTTTTTTCAAAAAATTCTATTGAAAAAAATTACGGATATTTTCAAAAACTATAATAGTGCTTCAAAAAAGAAAAGAACATACGCTCTTGTATATTGATAAAAAGCAATCTAAATAAAAAATGAACAAATTAAATGTCATTAGCATGATATTATTCTCATAGGATTTCTCCTATCAAAGATTGCAAAAAACCTCTCACTATTCTTCCGTTTTTCACCTCATATAATATTCATTATTCATGCCAATCGGTTTACATATAAATAGTTTAAATTTCGTTCTACCCTTTTCCTCAAAAGAATATATATATATATATATATATATATATATATATATATATTAGCTCCGTGTAAATCCCATTAATATAATAATTTAATTAATTAAATGCTAAACGCAGGATTTGGTGGGCAGTTCCTTGCGCTATGTAGCCTCTGGACCTGCAGCTACGCATTTTTTTTCTTTCATAGTATAATTGAGTTGAAGATATTCTGATGTAAGCGGTCACTGGAATCAAACATTGACGTCATAACTGTCAATTTGGACTCATATATGCTCATAAATTGCAGAGATAGATAACTGGCTAGAATAATACTAGAGGGTGAAATCCTAATTTTTAGTTTGAGGGATGCTCAAATTATGTATTTTTTTTATAAAAATAATTACTTTTTTTTCTAGAAAAATTAAAAGATGTATAACACTTACTTCTTTGTAACAAAAGATTATAAGTACGTACTTTTTAACCAAATTATTCTTTCTACTAGTTATATAATATCACTAATATTTCATATATATTTGACTAATATAAATACTCATTTTTCAAAATTTTGCATATTGTAAAATTATGTTATTACAAAATAAATAACTATTAACATAAATTATTGATAAAAATATATAGTATATAAAGGAATAAATATTATTATTATATAACTAATGATAAATAATTATTCTATTATTTATTTGTATAAATAATTTGAATAAAATGCTCATTTACGGTACACTCTACTTGTTTTTATTATTTGTTCATATTATTCTTAATTTTTTTTATCTTTTGTTTTGAAAGGAAATTTGTGTATATTATCATATAATAAAAGAATTATATGACTGAGTCATTTTTTATAACAAGATTATTAGTTTTTTTTGGTCGAACATGAATATTAGTTAACCCAAAAGGAAAAATTAAGGTGGCCCCTCATTCAGAAAGGAAAAATAAAATAGAAAAAGAAAACTGGTGGTGCAAGATCAACGATTCATTCAGTTCCACCTTTCCATTGCGGTTGCAAAGTTAAACCACTCATTATTTCCCTATAACCATGAGGGAAATAAAATGGATTAGATTTATATATTATTTCTTATATTTTATTATATTGTTTTCTAACAAAAAAATAATAAGCATTTGGTTAATTAACTAATAATAATATATAATTTAATTTAAAAATAATACAATTAACCATATAACATGATTGAAAAACTAAATACTTATCATATTTTAATTGAGAAATAATATAACAAAAATATAAGTAACTACATATAAATTTTTTTAACTAAAATTTATTATCAGAATCAAATGTATTATTTTCCTTCGCGCTCTCTCTCTCGTACAACAACGTTAGCCTTCCCGCTTTTAATTATTGATGTATTCATAATAATTAATTAATTAATTACATATTATATAACTCTTTCGTTAAAATGCAGCATTCATTGTACATAGCTTGTAGTTGCATTAGCCACCATGTTTGAACTAGGAAAAGTGTAAGACGGGTGGGTATGGAGTAAGAAGTTTAAATGCATGACTTGCCGAAACCGACAACTTGGAATATATGAAATCTTAAACATCACAAGTCCAATCTGCAGGAATATCAAACGTTTTCTTGTAAGCCTTATACTATATATAGCAATGAATCAGTCTTGTTTTGTCTTGACCCAACGCAATTCAATTACAGGTTAACTTTGAATTAACTCGGTCTAATTCCTTGCTTCTATCTGCTCATATATAATAGTTGTGACTATTAATCTCATCATTTCATCCATTCTATGCATCTATACGTATATAGGTATTGAATATGACACAATACGTAACGTGAGATATAGTAATTTTTATTCATTTCTTGTCAAATGTTTTATATGAAAAAGGAAAATTATGACAAATGAAGACAATAAACAATAAAAAAAAACTCTAAGATTTATTAAAATATAACAGAAAAATAAAATAAAATAAGTAACAATTAACCAAAAAAAATGAATAAAAATATTTTAGTGTTAATTTAATGTTATTTTGGCACATTTTAAAAAGTATATTGTAAAAGAAGTTTTTCAATACACATATGATAAGTATATAAGTGTATTGTATTGAGTATTGTATTGGATATGTATTTGATATATATACATCTATTATTTACATCTTAGCTAGTCGTCCAAAACCTTACTTTCATGCAATTTTAAACTCCATGTACCTGAACTTCGTATTTCAGTTTTTTTACTTAAAAAAGAGAACCCATTTAATTTGTAGCCAAAAATTAAGAAATAGTTTTTGGGTTCATTAATGCAGAATTATTGAAACTGTTAGAGAAACAGAAGAATTATGAAAGTTTTACTTTCCACGGCTGCCGCGTATGTAAGAAGATGCATAATTTATGTAAATCAACATCAGACACGTCAATTTGTTCGCACCGCCAATTCTATATATTCGCATCAAAGACACATAAATCTTTTTATCTCTTTCTCTTTTTTCTTCCTAGTGGTTTCATTGATCAGTCCATCAAAACGGTGGTTGGCAAAAGTTAATGCCTTTAGCAATTTTAACGGTGTTTTCTTCTCTACAGTCAATGTGTAGCTCTTGCCTTTTGACTTGTTAATTAAAGGATTGAAAATAACCCAAAATTTTGACTTGATTGGGATCTTCCATAGCTTTGTCCCTTTATAAGATATATAGTATACTTGATAGTTGATACAGCACGTGTACTTAATTAAGTAAAGTTTAACTCGAAGGTCAATACAATAACAAAATGAAAGGGGGACTTCATACTTGCAGTTCTTAGCATAATTAGAGTTGATGACTCCTCAAATTTTGAAGTAGCAATTATATTAGTTTAAAGAGGCAAATAGTTGGAAAATACATGAATTGAAAATGATTCTGCAGAAGCTGCTAACTGCTGCCGACACAAAAGGCATCTTGTTGAGCATATGATCATTAACTACTAGTTGAAAGGGCACATAAATTTCAGGACGAGGAATCATTCTAGCACAATTATGTACTTGTCCTAAAATGAAAAAGCATAGCAGGACACAGTTCAGAAATCAAAGAGGCAAAGACACAGAAGCAATCTATTGGTGCAAGTGTTTGCCCAATCCAAAGCTTCAGGGGTGGAGGCAGAAACTTTCACGCGACTCATATAGTCAAACACATTGCACTGTATTGCTTGATAGTGTTAATCATATATATCCTTCACCAATGGCTTTGTCCTCTATCTTGCCCTCAAATTTCATGTAGGGTAGGGTATCCCTTTTTTGAAAAGGCAGACATTAATTCCTTGCACTTTGGCGCCACACAATTGCTTCTCCCACATCACTAGTTGCTCGTCAAAGCTCTGAATTGAGAGAACCAAAAATGTTCCAGGAGGGAAGAGAGGCAGTGCAGCTATACTTGGGATCACCTTGATTACATGCCCTGCATGGTGGTAGTTCAGCTGAAGGGTACAAATGCAGCAACTTACACTGTGGGAGGCCCAGGGGCTTGGGCCTTCGACCCTGATATTTGGCCCAATAGCAAAAAATTTAAAGCTGGTGATGTGCTTAGTAAGTTTATCACTACTTACTTATTGAATGAACACATATACGAAGTTACCACTTGTACTAATTAATCAGTAAAAATGATCGCAGTATTCAGGTACAAGTCATGGAGCCATAACGTGGTAGCAGCGGACAGAAGCGGGTATATAAGAGGGCACAACTTTATATGCAACTATCCTGGCCACTGCGAACCTGGGATGAAGATTGCTATCAATGCAGTGTGAAATTAATTAATTAATTAATTACCCTCAAGTAAGAATAAAAATCTCCATAATTAATTTGCCTCTTTCTAATATATAAGACGGGCAATCAGTATGAATAATGGATCTGCAATGTTACGTAAGGCAAGCTAACGTGGGAGTGAGGCTGCCGGCTAGTGCTGCCAACTACGTTACGTTGCATGCATGTGGTTAACTGCTTGTGTTGTGGTTGTCTTAAATTTTTGTATGAAATGTGAAAAGAAATTTATATTATACTTCCATCTATTTATGTATACAAGTATCTGAAATGAGTTCATTTTGAACTTAATAAACTGAAGTCCGTAGAGGTTACAACAACTAAACAAATTCAATCCCGTGCTTAATATATATAATCGGAAATTAAAGTAAAAACTTTAAGTTCGTGCTCACAATGAACTCCATTAAGATAATTTGTTTTCGAACATTCATGTTCGATTTCTATGATCATAATTGACTGTCTTCTTCTGCAACCGTTGTTTATTGGCAAAGCTTTTGCACTAATGGTTGCAAAATGAAACGTCATAAATAATGGGGTGTGCGAGATCTACAGGAAAGGTGCTGAGACACATAAATAGATCGGCACCTTAGAGCTCTATATGTTGGGCCAGACAACGTCATAGGCCTTATTAAAATCGCATTCGAATGGGCTGAAAAAGGTTATACAATGTTTACTGGGCATTGGTTCATAGGATTTGATCATTCCCAATGATATTCTTCCAGCCATAAGGATTGCGTAGATTGGGGAACGGAGAGAACCCATTTTTAATCTTATATAACGCATGGTAAACTAACCTATTATTCGATAGTTTTTTTTTTTTTCTTATTGTCAATTGTCTGGACTGGGAAGCCAAACATTAGAAGGGTTTTATTTTATTGGATTTTGAAAAAAAAAAAATCAAGAACTTGAAATTAAATTTTCCTTTAAAATATTAAAGTTCATGAGTTGATTAATTTAAATAATCATTATTTAGTATATCTAATTTTTGATAAAATCTTTGGTGCATGAGTATACTAGTGCACTTAATTATAACGTAAGGGTATAATTGTAATATTATTATTATTTTGATTAATATTATTATAATTATATTCTTATATTATAATTGGGTGCATACAAAATTTTTATACAAACTTCAACTTAACCTTAAACTTGAACACCAATAAATTTGGTGATCTTTTATATACCTATAAAATTTGAGCAAAAAATTCACTTGTAATGAGCAATCCAAGAAATCAAGAGTAAAGTAAGCCCTTGTTTTATTAAATGAAAATATCCAAGATAATTTGATGCCATTAATTGAATGATTTATATGTGAAAAGTGGAGGTAACCAAGTCACCCGCAACAACTTTAAAATGTCAGCCCGCTGAAGGTGAATTTCTCACTGAGTAAAAGGATTTGAAATTTAAAATTAATACTTCAATAAATATATTCGTTTAAATGCATATCAAGTCGATGTGCATGTTCTCAATTTATGCTCATATAATTATGTCAGCTTGAATTTTAAAACATTTATTTTCTATTTTAAGAAAAGAATGGTTAGGTAAAGGAAAATAATAAAAATAATATATAATTCGAGTATCTATACAGAAGTTACTATTTTCAGGGGTCAAAATATGATTATTTTATGATTACTTAAAGTGGTGATCATTAATTTTTAGCCGTTATTTGTTTTTTCAATAACTAAGATAATGGTGCTTGATTTGTGGCATGGTGACCATAAAATCATCTGATTTGATTTTTTAAGTGTTTATATATTATGATGTATAAATGAAAAAAGGCCAAGAATTTTAAGCTTGCTATAGAAAGCCCCGAAATAATCAATGGTTCTCAAAATGAAATGCTACTAGAAGCGCTATAGAAAGTTGCATGCTGTCTCCAATCAGGGAAAAAATGAAAGAGTTCTCAAGGACAAGGATTGATTCAAGGAGGATGCTGGTGCGGTTGTCCCTTTTGAATTTTAAAAATTTTAATTTTTATATGTAATTTTACTTATATATTTTATTTAATTTTTTTAAATTTATAAGAGTTTGTTATCTTAAATTATAAGAATTTATCTGTCTTAATTCAAATAATTCATTAAAAGACTTTCACCCTTTTATAATCAAATTTTATATCCATCCTACCAATAACGAGTCACGATGAGAGGAACTGGATATTAAGGCTTTGTACAGCAAGCGGCAACATTAATGCATATAAATTATATATTAACTACAGTTAAGATTATTTTTACGTGAACTGTTAGCTCGCGAGCATAGGACTACTCCCAAGTTTCCCACTGCTACTATTATCGCAAAATACAAAACTCCACTAGTACAAACTAAACGTACTGTTTCTGTAAGACTTAATCATCCAACAACCTGAGGTAAGGATAGGTTTCAGCAGCTGCACCAGAAGCTATGTTCTTTGAAGCTAAAGCCAGATTGATATCATCTGCTATCTTCTGTGCATCATTAGAAACACCATCTAGTCCTCTTGCCGCAAAGCCTGCACAGTATAAGCCATTCTCTCCTTTCCAATGATTTGGATAATCTCGTTTAGGCATTCCATTCTCATTAAACAGCTCTTTGTAATCCTGTATTCAAAATTACGATGACATACAAAAATAACAGTCAATTAGTGTCAGTCAGTCATATATGTGAGGCAAAACGATAATATTATTTATCATGCATATTGCACCTTAAGCCAGTTCAATACAGTGCTTCTATATCCCGTAGCAAAGATTATAACATCAAACTCATCTTCCCTTCCATCCACAAACTCGATCACCTTGTCCTTCTTAATGCATGATATGGCTGGAAAAACCTGGACATCGATCAAGTTGATAGCTATAGTTAGGGAAAGAGATTAAATGAAAATATTGGCGCTAACAAAATCTGCATAATCCCTATGTATAGCTAGTTATATAATACCATTACTTTGCCTTCCTTAATCCTATCCACGCAGCCCACATCAATGGTAGGGGAACGACCCCTCAGGAGTTTCATAAGAAAGGGACCCTCTTTTGGCCTGCTCATCCCGTACTTGGACAGATCTCCGTACTTGAGTAAGCTAAACGCTAGCATCAGTTTGTCCACTTTTTCCACTCCAATGTACTTCAACAGATGCATTCCGACCATCACCATTTCTTTACTCAGAACATGTAACTAAACAAACCCAGAACATTAGACAACATACAATTGGAAACTTTAAGAATTGATATTATTAATGTTACATATGCGAAAGTGATATAAACTAAGTAGTAAGAAACTACCGGGCTTCTAACGACCATTGAGGTATTGGCACCCCAATTGGTGAGATCATAAGCGATCTCCATTCCAGAATTCCCAGCACCAACAACCAACACATTTTTGTTGTACCATTCTCTTCCATTCAGATAACAGTTAGAATGAATGTACTCTCCTTCAAAGTCTTCGAGCCCTTTCAACTTGGGGATGTAACCTTCGCTGTTCTCACCAGTGGCGACCACCAGAAAGTCTGAAATATAAACCTCAGTGGCATCCGACGACGTGCGGTTGGCTATGACCCTCCATTTCCCGTCGTTCTCGCTCAGCATTGCAGTCTCCACCGTGCGATTGTACCTGACGCTGATGTTGAAATGGGACACGTAGTTGTCCAAGTAACGCATGAAGTCAATTCTGGAGACAAAGGTGGGAGCATCAGAAGGAAAGGGCATATAGGGAAGGTTGCAGAATTGTTTGGCCAAGTGAAGCTTCAAGCGATCGTAGGTTCGTTTCCTCCAAAGAGGTGCATGGCAGTCATCTTTTTCTAGGACAATGTTGGGGATGGAAAGCCTGTTAAGGCATGCTGACGTTGCTAGGCCTGCAGGACCTGCACCCACTATAACAACAGTCGCTTCCTTTCCCATGGGTTTGATGCTTTGAATCTCTCTATTTTGTGGCTCAGAGTTTAACTTTCTTGGCTTAATTTCTTGTGTGTAGTGCTGAGGAGTTGCTACTATACATATAAGTAGAGTGATGGAAGGAGTTGAGTTGCCACGACGATGATGAGTTTCCATGCACATATACGTCTTATTTTGTTGAATCTCATGTGGCAACAGTCTAATGAGTGTAGTCCAGAGATGGCGAATTTTTTACCGAGGAAAAACGTTAAAAAAATCCGCTTTCTATGGTCAAAGTAATGAAAAGCTACAGTAGATTATAATAATCTTCTGTATTGGATTTGTTAATTTTATGTATTTTTGCCAATCTTGAAGAAATGAATTGAAAGTAAATGTCACATATGAAATTATATTCACAATGTGATCCCCTCTCGCATATGAAACGTATACATTTTTTTTTTGAAAAATTATTCATATATTCAATTTGTAATATTCAAAATCTAAGCATTTTAGTTTAAGCCAATTGCCCAAATTTTTCCGTGGACTCAGTCATTCTGTGAGCAAGGTAAGTAATAAAAACTCTTAATTAGTTGAAGTAATGGTAACCATTTTTCATTTTAAAAGACATATAAATAGTTAAATCTATATTTCAGTTGAAGTTTGAATAATTAAGTACACCTATTTTATTACAACACTAATAATTTCTTTTACTTATTACAGCACAATATAATTATAATTAATTTCTCACTATTTACAAGTATTTCTTGTACATAGTTGATATATATCACATATGTACACGTTTGAACACCTAATATGGGAAACAGTACATTTTTATAATTTGAATCCCCTCAATTTTTAACAGAAATATAAAGCCATGTTAAATTAATTGAGAATTATTACATAAAAATTTAATAATATAAATTTATATTAAATTAATATAACTATATGTAATTATATTTTTTATTTATAAATTTAAATTATTAAATTTTTATTTAATAGTCTACAGTAATCAAACATAACCTTATATTTTAACTGGATTAAGATTGAAATTTATGAGATATCATAAAAAGAGAGAATTAATAACAGCCCTGTTTTGGGCAGGGAATCCCTTGACTGTGCTCTCTGTTGTGTTGAGAGTATATTGAGGAAGAACAAAAGTCTTACATACACCCGTCAATGGATCGCAATACTAGCTGTTGCTTGTATGGAGTGGACATGGGAAGGCCAAGTTCCGAGCAAAATGGCCCTAAACGTTAACGTTTAACTCAATCACGCCATTTAGGGAGGACCACCCCTCTTCTCCTCGCTCGCCGACAGAGGCAACCTCTTCATTTCTGAACCTCAACGCCTTGAAACCATATATATATGCTGACAAAATGGAGTTACATATGTGTGAACAAAATGTGTACATGTATGACTGTTTCAGTTTTAGACATGGTCATCCTGGTCTTACGATGAAAGAAAGGAGACGGTGTAGGCATGCTTTGCAGATAACGCACTTTTGGGAACCAAGTGGACTTCATGAGAGTAATTAGAGAAAGGGGATGCAAACTATATATACATCTTCAATTCCAATGTGCGTGATAAAGATTAGGCATATTCATCATGTGGTTCTTAATTATTGTTAGCCTATTCTTTAATAATGTATGAGAATTAAGTATTTTGTATAACTTGATACTGAATGAACCATTTGACTTTGCTGAATTAAGTATTATGACAAATTAGAGAATTCTTAGAAATGGCAGATATTAGTTCATTCAAAATAATCAAAGTTAACTCTATCCCGAATATTATCGAAATGACAAACAATCATTGACCATAGAAAAAATAGAAAGTAAATATAGTAACTTCATTGTTTAAATTATATACTTTATGGGAAAGAAATTAGTAGAAAGAGATTCAATTATTATAAATGGGACTATTTCCATGTTTCGCATTCCCTCACATGAGAGAAAACTACACAAAACTAAACAGATTTAGGTTAGTTATTTTAATTTCAAACGTAAAGTAAAAATAAAGGATGAGTGAAGCAAACAAATGACAAATAATTCATGTTTGGTAATTGATCACAAATGGCAAGAAAAATTTGGAGAAAGATCTATCATACAATAAACATAGGATACTCGGAATTAAATTGGTAAATGCTCACAATCAAGCCAACTTCTAAACAAAAATTTAGAAGAGGGAGATAAAAATAGTAAAAATTAATGTATACGATAAATTTGATACTATTTCAAAGCTTTCGATAATAATAAGTTAACCATGATTCTATAAGTAAAAAATTTAAATAGATTCAGATATAAAGAAAATGATTCCGACAAATTCACTCACCACCAGGGTACCAAAAGTTTTAGATTGTAACGAGCTGCTGAGATAGTATATATGGTAAGAGAAAGTATCATAGTAACGGCATGAGCAGAGAGAGAGAGAGAGAGAAACAAGAGAGTTTTTGTTCGTGTAAAATGGTCGAAAAGAATTTAAATTATGCTATTTTTGTAAATGAAACAACATATTTTATTTACGAGATATCTTATAAATCTTAAAATGACATTTTTTTTTTGCTATTTTGGTTGCATAATGAACTGATGGATTTTTTGTGGGACTTGTTAATTCAACTTTCTCACTTATCATTTCCCTTTTTTTCCCTACCAATTTAGATCTTCTCAGTTTTTTTTAATCTATTTTTTGTTAATTTTGGAGAGATACATATAGAGTGAGTGAGTTCACTACACAAGTGGTTTAACTTATTTGTGTCTATTTCTATCTAAAATTAACAAAAAAGAAAAAGCAGAGAAATCTAAATCATACCTGTACATAGAAATTGTGGAAAGGCAAAATCCATATCCCGATTTCATTATGTTCCCTTCATGCTCTTAATTGCTAGTGTGATGGTGGATAGAGATTAAAATTTGGGGGGGGGGGGGGTGCCTAGTAGAGGTGTTCAAAACCGAACAAACTAAATAAAATAACCCAAATCATATCAAACTAAACCAAGACAACCAAAAACCAAACTAAATCGCTTAGCTTTAATTTTGAGTTTGTCAAAATTGACTATGTTGGTTGTTTAAATTGAACCAAATTCCTATATAGCATTTCTTTTTCGCTTTCCATCAACTTCAAAGATAATGTTAGTATTGTCAAATTCTAGAAAAGAAAATTGAAATTAATTATCTAATACGGAATTATAGTTTTGAGTCTTTTAAGATTGTCTTGTATGGTTTTAGGCCTTACAAATGTAGAAAAAATACATTCATTGTTAGAAATTATAAAAACATATGCTTAAATCAAAAAGCTTACTTTGCACATGAACCAACCGAATCAAAACCAAATCAAATTGAATATTCACAAAATTGAATATGTTCCATTCCTTAAAAAATCGATTTGGTTCTGACTCAAAATCGAACCTATAATCATCCCTACTGACTAGTGTCCTCGTCTCATGTGGCTTGGTACCACCACGAGATTTTGGGCTGTTGCATGGAGGGATCTTCGAGCTATTACTTTCTTTTGGGCTCTCAATCTTAATCTGGGCCAATTATATGGGCCTATGACATTGCCCCTTCATTTTGGGCCAAATGATACACTGGCCCGTTTTCATCCGTAGCTTGTCCTTTTTTATTTTGTCCTCAAAGGAATCAAAGCAGGTAACATATTAAAGTAAAATATTAGTCATCGGTGGGAGACAGAAACACCCACCGCAGCAAGAATTCGTCTTCTTTTTAGAGTTTTCTTTGCCTCTCTGCAACCTTCTCTTCTCTCTAACTTTCCGTTTGCTTTATCTCTACGACTTTCTTCCAACGAATAAACATTATTCAGGGTTTAAAGAAACAAGAAAGTTTCTGATCCAAACTCATCTCGGCTGATCCTAAGTCATCCTATTTTCTGTGTGGTTGAATCACTTTTCCCGTCTGGGATAGTTGACGTTTCAATGGATGCTTCTTCCTCCTCGTCCGGTCAGGCTGAATTTGATTACTTGTTCAAGCTGCTCCTTATTGGGGATTCTGGGGTTGGAAAGAGCACGCTGCTTTTGAGCTTCACATCGAATACTTTCGAGGATCTTTCCCCTACTATCGGTAGTTTTGCTTTTCTATAACCTCCACTCTTGTTTTTTTCTCCCTAGCTTTCCTTTTTGGCTGACGATGATAGCATCACTTGCCTATGCCCGTTGGTTGTTGCCCCTCATTCATATTCTATGCAACATATGGTTGTGTGAACTTATCAATATAGTTTTTTAGAGTCTTGGTCGCCATAATTCGAATTGGTTTGACTGTAGATACCACCTCCACGTATATTGGAAGCTGATATACATATTGCTTGTATTGCTAATCGGATCGGGCTTCATACGCATGACACTATACGAGATCCAATAATGTTTGTCCTCCTAGTACAAAACCCGAAATCACGATTTAGCAATGATGGTTGGACTATTAAATTAAGTAGCACGCAGTTCTATTTTTGTTATGATCAGTAATTTGTGCATGCCATACATGGAAAATGCATGCCCTTCGGTTACATCGTTGTCGTCTTAGAGTCACGAAAACATGTTACATTGATTTGAGACTTCATCAGATGCTGATTGTGGGTGGTTTAAAAACTATCACGGAGACTATTGGTCATGTAGTTCACAGAGACAGAGTACTCTTCCTCAGTATCAGGCATTGATTCTTATGAGAATAATGCAGGTGTTGATTTCAAGGTCAAGTATGTTACAGTTGGCGGGAAAAAGTTGAAACTTGCAATTTGGGACACAGGTAATGTTCTTCTGTGTGTTACTGTGAAGCGAAAATCTTACTATTTGCTAGTCCTTTTTAGGTTTCCTAATCATATCCTGTTCTCTGCTTCCTTGTATACTTAAAAGTATATCATTTAATATGCGTGACTCTTGAGATTACTTCAATCTACATATTCACATTGCATATTGAGTGCATGTACGTGAGGGTGGTGGATCGAGCTCTCCTCACTTATCTGTTTTAAGGAATAATTGCAATGTATAGTGTCCTACACTAGTTGAGGCATTTGGAAACTTCTTTTTGAATATTTTGATGCTGGTTCATTAGCATATATTCATATGACATGTATGTGCTAGGCAGTAAAGATTATAAGCTTTTGGTGAATAAAAAAGTTGAGAATTTGGAAAATTCTTCTAAGTTTTATAGTATAAAGAAAGTTTTCGAAGTATACATCTTTAGAAAAACATATAGTCAATTGTTATGTTATGCAGAAATAATACTTTAGTGAATTCTTAATCTTTTCTCTCTTTATTGCAAATTTGCATTACTTAAGCCTGGGAGGATTTTGAATTGCTCAAACATCTATGGAATGACTTATATGCAAAATTTTGTATTTCTTCGTTGGGCAGCTGGCCAGGAAAGGTTTAGAACACTTACTAGTTCATATTACAGAGGAGCTCAAGGAATAATTATGGGTATGATCCTTATTTTCTTAATCTCATAGCTATATTTGTTGTATTCTATCCCTTGAATATGATGTGCACATCTTTTAGAAATTGACTGAACTTTGGCATCTTGTTTCTGTGGATCACATAATATGACAGTGCACCTATTTCTCTTATATCCTTCTGCTTACATGTGATCCTTGCCTCGCCTTTTTGTAAAATGGACGTGTTCCGTAATTCCTTATTTTTGGTGGCATATGACCAAATTTGTTGTAATATATGAATCTGGAATGGCACTGGTATGTCCTTTCTACATAAGGAAAGCTTTGATTAGGACTACAAAGAGGACGATCTGTCCCATATGAAGCAGCAAACAAAATGGGATAGGGAAGCTCACAAAATTGGGTTGGGCCAAATTTTCTACAAGCGAGGGTCCAAGTGGCTAAACTGTTGGTAAGAGATAATGAGCATGGATACATGACTAGCATCATGAAAGACAATATTAACAGAAGTTGCTCTTCATTCATCCATGATCAATGGGCCACTTGACTTGTGTTAATAAACTCAGCATAATGGCCTTAATAACTTCCTGGTAGTCTCCTTCAAGTTGAAATATGGAACATTTGAGGACTGAGAATCGATAATTGCCTGGAGAGCAGCTTTTGCTTATGCCCATAATATCATATGTTAGATACAATAGAAATTTGAGTATGAGACACGTTCTTAATGCTATTATGATAGATTTACCATCTAGTTCATTTTGTTTTTATTTATTTATTTTTGGTCTCTTCCTTATAAATCATCACTTGGTATTATATCTGTATTGCAATGAATATTGTATAACTTCTTAGACCATAAATTTGGCTAAAATAAGATAGCAGTGACCTATTTCAATTCTAAAAGAAATAAGGTTGTTCACATTTCTCTTAATTGTAGCAGTTGGATTTCTGTTACACTATATACTATAGACCTTTTCATTAAGTCTGCAATATGATACAGTATATGATGTTACACGGCGGGAAACCTTTACGAATCTATCCGACATATGGGCTAAGGAAATTGACTTATACTCAACTAATCAAGATTGTATCAAGATGCTTGTAGGCAATAAAGTTGATAAGGTATGTCTTTAAAGAATTTGGATTTGTATATTAATTCACTAGCAATTTGTGAGGGTTCTGTTGGAACTCGTTTTGAGAAATGCTACTCTTGTGAGCTGTTAAATTATGGTCTAATAATGCACATCCAAATCATCTCATATTTCAGGAAAGTGAAAGGGTTGTCAGCAAAAAAGAAGCGGTAGACTTTGCCAGGGAATATGGATGCCTTTTTACTGAATGCAGTGCAAAAACTAGAGTCAATGTTGAGCAATGTTTTGAGGAGCTTGTATTAAAGGTATACATGCACACATGCAACTCTCAAGCCTCCTTTCCTCCACTCTAAAATGAACAAATGCACAATCTCCCCATTGATTTAATAATGAAATGCATCGGAAGCTCACAAAAAAGCAGTGAAAGGAAACTCCTCCCTTCCCTCTCTCTCTCTCTCTTTCGACAAGAGTCTTGGCTGGCATAATAGCCAGTCCAAATTTATGAGTGTCAAACAATAACATGGCAAAATTTCACCTGTTGCGGCTATAGGACTCAAAGTTGTCTCAGCTCTAAACTGTTTTGCCCTATATTATAGTAGAATTTGCACCTGTTTCACCATCGCTATACTTGATCTAATTAACTTGTAAACCATATCTTTTACCAATTTAGCCAAAGTCTTGGACATTGTTTTTTACCCTCTTATTTGCTTTTCTTTATTGACCAAGTAAATTATAAGCCTCTATTATTGGAATCCGGAATGACAATTCTAATAGGGGTTCCACTGCTGATCTGCAGATTTTGGAAACGCCAAGCCTCTTGGCCGAGGGCTCATCGGGTGTGAAAAAGAACATCTTCAAGCAGAAACCTCCAGAGTCTGATGCATCAAGTAGTGGTTGTTGTTCATGGTGATTGTAATTTTTAGTTTGGGTTTTTAACGCTCCACCTTTCTGTTTGATCTGGTATGCCAGTGTAATCAAATTTCATGAATCCTGTATATCAAAGATTAAATGATAGAAGTTCTTAACAATTTGTCCATGTTTAGAAGATTTATTTTATTGGTTTCAGGAATGCGTACAACCCACAGAAAGCTTTATATCTATATTCAAGCTTTGATCTTTTAACATGGGTTATCACCGTACCTTTTTTCCAGCAAGTCAGAGTCTACAGTATTTACCCACTCAACTGCTTTTAAGCAGTTAAGTTAACGATGTTAGGCTCTGCAATTATAAATCTAAGAGCAAAAAGAAGGCGGATGTAGAGTTTTAAAGATATGAAACAAAAAAAGAAGTATCGTCATTACTCTTACTGTTATTATTATGTTTCTTGTTGAAAAAAAGTGTCAGATTTCATTCTTATAATAATGTGTCATTATCATGATTATGTTTCAATTGTCTCAGCCAAAAGCCATAAGCCATCCCCATACTTTAGCCAACTTAATTATGCTTGCTAAAAGAATATCATTAATTGCTAGTAAGTTGGTAGTGTGTCTCAGACATTTATGTTGCATCATCCACTCTATGCACTGTTATAACTCCAGATATATTATTTTATACCGAATATGCGATGCCAATATCGTTGAGTTCGTGGATCACTCAATTGGGTCTTTTAAGTTACAGGGCATGCATATATGCATGACTCAGTCCCAGAGGGCAGATGGCATCACTTTAGACTGTTTTAAAGAGTCCAGGACTGGACTGTTGTGGGGGTGCCATTTGATGGGCTGTCCTTTATCCTACAAATTCAATAAATATAAAATAAGCGAGAAGTTAGCAACATGGTTCTATGGTGTAGTGGTTAGCACTCTGGACTTTGAATCCAGCGACCTGGGTTCGACTCCCGGTAGGACCTTTTGTTACTGTTTCTCTTTTATCGTGGGCAGTGAGCACATTTTCGTAACAGGGATCAAGCTCAATTCCAAGTGTATTAAGCCTTCACCTTTTCTTTCTGCCGACAAAGAGGTTGTTAAAGAGAAAAAGAAATTTAACATTTTGTTTTTGGGTCAAAAGAAAGCCGACAAAAGAAGAACCAATAACCCCCACAAAAAAATGAAAGTACCACCGTCAAGAATGCCTTTTCTTAGTCCAAAACCAAAGCTCAGTAGCTCAACATAGATTCCATAAACATAGCTTTAAAAAAGCCCAAAATAGGCAGGCCTTGGCCCACCCGACAACACTGAATTCCGTGGAAAAGCAGTAGTAAAAGGAGAATGATAAGCGCCAGCGCAAAGAGCAGTTAAAATAGTGCTTCCTCCCGCGAAAAAGCGGTTTCCCTGAATTAGAAAAATGGCGTGGAGAACTGGAAAGGCAAAGGCAAGTGAGCGTCGTGGGCCTCAATTCTCTTTCTTCTTCTTCTTCTTCTTCTTCTTCCTCCTCCTCCTCCTTTCTCGCTCACACACTTTTTCAAATACTCTTCTTTTGGGAACTCCTCATCTTCTCGCGCTCCTAGGTCTCCGACACTCGGACTGCTCTGGTGACTACTATGGTGAAGGAAACAGAGTATTATGATATTCTTGGGGTTAGTCCCTCTGCTTCTGAGGAGGAGATTCGCAGGGCTTATTACCAGAAGGTTTGGATCTGATCTTTACGCCATTGCTTAGATTTTTCTTTATTTGTTTTTTCATTCCATCGTGTAATTTTTCTAAAATTTGTTTAGTTGGTTAATTTATGAGCCGCACTTCTCTTTGGTTGTTTCTTCTGGATGAGATTTAGATTCTCCAGAATCTATTATCTCATGAAGTGCTACTACTGCTGCAGGCAATGCGAGTTCATCCAGATAAAAATCCGATTGATCCTCAGGCTGCTGAGAAGTTCCAGGTAGGTCTGCTCTATCGTGTTCTGATTTGCCGGTTTCAGCCGTATTTCATTTGCCACAGGTAACAGACCGGAGATATAAGGGAGGAAAATTTTTATATAGCACTGCAGGATTTGATTCGAGTACAAGTTAGCTTTAGAAGTGGTTGAGGAGAGTGATGTGTTATTTGCCCCATAGAATAGTACACATTTATACTCTGATGAGTAATATGGGACAGGGAGGACATTTCAGTTCAAATGGTTACTTATTATAGATGTATCTTCTCTGGTGTTGGCAGGTTCTGGGTGAAGCCTATCAAGTATTAAGCGATCCAGTGCAAAGAAATGCATACAATCAAAACGGAAAGCGCTCCGTGTCTAGGTAGAGAAAATGCTTATGTTAAGCTTCGTTTCTGGTCTTCCGTTTATGTATATATAATAACTAAGTATGCTAGTTTCTGAAGTTACATTGATAAATTAGGATGAAAACTTTGGTCCTCATCTTATTGGTTGAGAAAGGACAATTTGAGCTCTGGTTTTACTTTGCATCGAATTAGACACGGCCAACATTATATTTTTTTCAAGTATGTAGCGTAGCACATCAAGCAGTTCTCCATCTATGTACAACAACACTAAAGATTTTTGGACCTAATTTTTGAATTGCAAATACATTATATCTGCAATGTAGAGATATAAATGCAGAAATTGTTTTGATGAATAATAACATATAAGCTGGTCTCCTTGATTGCTGGCCAATGCAATACACAGTCATGATAAGCATCTTTGTCATAATTAGGAAAACAAAATTAGATTTATCATACTAGTAGTTAACGTAGTAACCTATTAAAGGAGCGAGGGACCATAAAACCTACCAAAGATAAGAGTATACATTTCTTAAAAAGATAAGGAAAAACAGCAGTAAATTCATAAAGATCAAAGATCATCGGTAAGGACACTCTTCTATTATTCTGATTCAGTATTATCTTTGAAGACTTTTTCTTAAAAGATTAATGGGTTTCAATACAGAGAAACTATGCTTGACCCCATGGCAGTCTTTGCCCTGCTCTTTGGAAGCGAATTATTTGAGGACTACATAGGGCATCTAGCTGTGGCATCAATGACTTCTTCAGAACTAGCCGGTGAACATGAGGATCCTGATAAGCTACATGAAAAATTGAAGGTGAGTATGTTTTGCAATTCAGTAAATATAATTGCATATTATGATTTCGAATCTGTCGATTAATTCTCTCCCAAAAACACTCATACATCATGAAGAAAAGTTTGGATTTAATCCTACGTTGATGCTCTATCTTTAGGTTTCTGGTACACAGCACATAAGTAGCAATGTTGCAGTACCACATACATTAACTTTGAAGAAAATCCATCTGGGTATTTTGTCTGCTGTAAACTGGCTACTCTTCTTTTCTTTGACATTCATAAAAAATTCATTTTAGACACTGCATGCTAATTTCAATAGAATATACATTTCGAATAACAATAACTTAGGAGACTCTCATAGTTATTTAACATCTTATGTGTTGCATAACACAATTTTATGTGGATGAGATGGCATTTACCGTTAGATTTGACTTATACTGTGTATTTGGATTTGAGTGAACCAAAATTATTCTCATTTATATTATGTTTCATTTGTTTCAAATATATATATAGGTTGTTCAAAAAGAAAGGGAAGAAAAACTGGCAAGATTCTTGAAAGATTTTCTTGGTCAATATGTCCGTGGTAACAAAAAGGGATTCTTCCAGCGTGCAGAATCTGAAGCCAGACGGCTTTCTAATCCAGGTTAATCAAAGTTTCAATTCCAACTGACTACCTCGGTAATATTGTCCTTTCAACTAAACACATGCAAATGCTCATCATGACATGCTGTAGTTCAATGTATGCTATCTAAAGGAAACACGGCTCGTGGAATTTCATTTTGCTTGATATTTTTTGCAATTTGAGTTAAATGCTATGTCTTCAGTCTTCTCATCCTGCCCTGTAGACCGTCAATATGTCAATAGTGCACTGTAACAACTATACATTTGGGAAACTTGGTTTGCAGCACGTGTCATTGCATGCACACTAAAAGCTGTTACCACATTGTTGCCATTGCTTAAATGCAGCTTTTGGAGTTGATATGTTACATACCATCGGCTATATATATTCAAGACAAGCAGCGCAAGAACTAGGGAAAAAGGCTATTTATCTTGGCGTGCCATTTCTGGCTGAATGGGTTCGAAACAAAGGACATTTCTGGAAATCACAGTTCACGGCTGCTAAAGGTATACTGACAGGCAATTCGTCAGCAGCCCCTCCAATTTGTTTTCTGTTGTTACTTCTTGTAAGTTATTTTCATAGTTCCAAATCGTCATTGATATCCAATTCTACTGAGCACGTAAATTTCAGGTGCTTTTCAGTTACTGCAGCTTCAAGAAGATGTCGGCAAGCAATTTAAAATGGATAGTAACGGCCCTGAAAATGATGTTGAATCTCATATTCGCCTTAATAAGGATACGCTGATAAATTCCTTGTGGAAATTAAATGTTGTGGACATAGAAGTAACCCTTGTACATGTGTGTCAAATGGTGAGTTCTTAATTCAAAATATGTAGAAGTTGTCTCCCTCGCACACATGTCCGGGGGCCTTTTTTTCTTTTTCATTGTTCTAATTTATTTCGTTATTTTTCCATATTCAGTTGAGATTAAGGTAGTTTTATCACCAGCTAGGACACCTAAGGGAGTGTAATGGCAGTGAGATTCTGAAGAGGATTTTAATTACATGCGCAGGTCCTTAGGGAAAACAATGTCAAAAAAGAAGAACTTAAAGCTCGGGCTAGCGCTCTCAAAATTCTCGGGAAGATATTTCAGGTGCACAATTTAAGAAATATTCTATCATTTTTATTTCTAGGAATACGGGCTGTATATTACATTCTCTGTATCAGCTCGTTCCTTGCCGCAACATGATGAATTTATAATTTTGCGTATCAGTCAATCAACAGATTTTTGTCATAATTTTTTCTGTCCACGCTAGATGGCTAGAGATTAATTAGATCCATCCGTAGAATGAAGTCTTTTATGTGCTTTGTATTCTAAATAAGGACTATAATCACGATTTTCATCTAAAATTACTTTATATTTTAATATGAGGTCGATCTCCTATTCCGTGATACATTATTAAAGCATGCTATCATCTAGTTACAATGATAAGGAACTACATTTTCGTACTGATAATCTGATGGCTCTTCTTCAGGAAAAGAATTCAAAACGAGGAGCAGCATCGAAGAAGAAAATTGCTGCTGATTCTGATGATGAAGGAAGTAGTTCTGATTCTTCTGAGGATGAATCACCAAGAGCACTTTCCTACCGGACCCCCTTTTTCACTCAGGCATGTTATACACTCTTTTTTTTGAATGCCCTTTTGGCCTATTATTGACCAAACTTTATGCCTTCTTGCATAGAGACTCTGATTACACAAATGTACATGCTTATTCATTTTCCATGTGTGTTCTGCAGGGTGTAGGTAGGCTCTTCAAATGCCTATGTAATCCAGCATTTGATGTGGATGATGAAGAGATAGTTTACAGAAGCAAATGATGCATAATAAATGTTGACGCTGAGGGATCATAAAACATGAAAATCAGCCCTTGTTCCACATTTTGCTTGCGGGATGATAGGTGTAGTAAAAGGTCATATCTGCTTACCCTTGTTGAAGAATGCGCAGTTTCAGAAGGACTGCGGTGCAAGCCACATATAGTTTGTTAGTGGTGTAACTAATATAAGAAGGCATTACTGTCATCATGTTACATGTGCCACGAGTCCATCTGTCAACTCCACATGTTGTATAGAGTGCACTACACACAAATCAAAACATGTTGCACTACAGATTTACAGTAAGAATGATGCCCCTCAATATTAAGCAATTATAAAAAAGCTACATTTAATTACTACTTGGATGAATAGAAGACTATCAATAGTGCAAAAAATGGAGAATTAACTAGTGCGTTTAGACACAGAATAATAGCTAGTGCAGAATTGTTGAACCAGAAAATCATACAAGCAAAAAATTGAGACCCTCTAATCCAGATTCTCTCCCTTTTGTTGGGTGTATACGTGTCTCCATTTGTATAACTTGAGCTCATAACTTGGGCTCTTTTGGTCTCGGACTAACCCAAAAAAATAAAATGGCGGTTTAAAGTGTGTAAATACAAGAACGAAGTTAAAATGTATTTTCAAAGAATGAGACGTTATTTAATTTAAATATGAAAATTTGTTATAATCTAATAAGTGTTTAAAAATTAATTAATATCATGAACACGAACCATAATACATGTCAAGCAACTAATATGAAGACAAGGCTATAGGCTAACCCATAACCCAAGTAAACGGATTGAAATTCAACGAAAATGTGGAGACTCTGCATTTGAGGATTGTCTAAAAAGTGACAAGAAAGAAACGGCTCTAGCTCAAGGGTCGTAGTACATTAGTCCAAGATTCCCCATGTCAAGATTAATGTCCACTATCAAACGTAACTAGCAGTCACGTTCCATTTTTTAACCACCCAAACTAGCGTGTCCCCACCACATCTCCAGAAAGCCAAAGTCACTTGGTCCCATAATATACTTTGTCTCAAGAATAACTTCAGGAGCTTCTTAATATTAGAAAAAAGCTTACCTTACCATTAAATACGTAGATATAAAATTATCGGGCAAACCCCCTTCACTTCAAAGTAAAACCACACAAGCTTAGAACACCGTCTTCCTTTAAAACATATATAACCAACTAGGAACAATCCAGTTTTTGCATCCAAAATGTCAGACGCTTTACTTATATACTAGAGATTAAAACAACTTAGATACAAGTTCAAGCCATTCTATACATTATTTGCAGGTTCCAACAACAAACGGCTGCAAAAGTCTCTTATATAACACATGGTTCAACACAAACGTATCTACAAAGAGGGAAATGTTCATTTCTCCGAGCCCTTGAAGGGCACTTCCTTGAATGTCCAGATATAACCCCCCCAGTTCTGCTCAATGAGCTTGATAAGAAAAAGAGGTGATTGCTCGATGTGAATGCACAGCACAAGCACAATGCACGGAAGTTAAGTTCAAACAGCCACTCATGATGAGTGAATGCCTGCCAGAGCAGGTGTGAAGTGCTGGGAATGAGTCACACACGGCTTGAACAGCAGACGGTGTGAGTGCAGTACATTGGCTAATGTTGAGAGTTCTTAGCCCATCCTCTTCATTAATGCCTTTCACAGATTCCCAAATCCTGTTATTCACTTTGCTGTGTGCCAACGAATACATTGCTCTGTCAGTGATGTTTTGGCAGTAGTACAGTCCAAGGGACCTCAGATGAGGACACCCGTTTGCCAAAGCAATCACACTATCATCTGCAAGAACATCATCAGAAATCAATGTCGTAGTTTAAAATCGACATAAAAGCCTTCAACCCAGATTGAGATTTTATCAGTCATTTGTTGAAACTGCAGAAAGCAACTAGCTACTCTGGTAATTATGCTAATATAGGAACTTAGGGATAGGTAATTACAGATTTACAAGCTAATTTACAAAATTACTGAAGTTTAAACAGTTAAAACTAGCTCACTAAAATCTAGAAATTCCTATTTCTTCGACTCATTAATATCTCCTTTCACTACGTATTTTTTCTTGCTCATTTCATTTTTCTTTTTGAACAGGAATTTCATTTTCTTTCAGCGTCCAAAATTTAACATAGAAACCTCCACTCCATGTTCAACTACATTCTGTTGCCTCCCCATCTTGCATTGTTAACGTAACCCGTTGAAAGCATGGAAACACAAGCCTCAAGTACATCGCTGACAGAGTGGGGCAGGGAACATCCATGATTCTGCTGCCTTACACTGTCATTACAGCTAAAAATATGGGCCATATGGCAGATTCGCTTTTATACACAATTCTTAAGAGCACACATGTCTAAACCCCATAGAATAAGTTATCCTCATTTAGGAGCAATGAAAAGATGCAAAAGTGTTGAGTAATGAATCAAAAAGTAAGCCAACCAGAGATAATGAAATATTAATACCATAATTAATTACAATGGGTAATCTATCTGATGAAATTTAGAAGAAAATATTATTTTACCTGTTATACGGACACAACCACACAAGTCAAGTGTTCTAAGATCAGGGCAACCAGCTGCTAAACTCATCACTCCAACATCACCAACATTTTCACACCATCCAAGGTTCAAAGACTGCAGTTCATTACAATAATGTCCTATAGCCTGCATTTTATATACAACATCTAATTGTAACTCGTAACTCTTAGTTTTAAATAGTAAAATGATAATAACAAGCAGCTGGTATCATAATTATACCTGTAACGCAGAGTCAGATGCAGCACTAACACATCCACAAAGATTTAAACATTTTAATTTTCTACAGAAACTGGCTAGGTAAGCCAGGGCAACATCACTAAATGCTGAACACCCACTGATGTTCAGTTTTGTAAGATCAGGACATCCATGGGCTAAGGCATACAGAGACCGATCAGTAAGCTTGAAACTTTTGCTGAGGTCCAGGATCTGCAGGTCGTGACAGCAATTTGAGATAGTCTCAACAGCATTATCCTCTAGCTGAGGCTTGTCTTGACGAAGGATTAGAATTTGTAATTTTGTGAATTTAGGAGCAAGCGATAGGACCAAATTATTCAAGTTCTTACCACACCTGAGGAGAGAGGAATCAATTAATCCAGTTATTATTATGAAAGCTATCTTAGGATCTGAAATAACCAACGCAAAAAGCATCTATCAGCTTTTCCGAACAATATCAAGAAATGGGCATAACTTAGAACACTTCATATCACTTAATAAAATTAAGGATTCTGTAAAAGCAGTCATTATGCAGATTACTTAGGAGAGCGAGAAGGTTTAGAAACAAAACAATGGAAACAGCAAAGATACATCAAGTCTCAACAAAAGGAGTTCTAAATCTAATATAATATAGACACCAGAAAGGTTAACCAAGATGTACAAGAAACAAAAGAATTCAAATAAAATCTAAATTAATGTTACAAAATCAACATATACCAAACTGCAGAGTCTGACAGCCTACTGAATGCTAGGAAACTTTATTTTCTCACCCATGTTAATAGCCTAACTGTTCAGTTACAATTAATTCTTCAGAAAGAAGTTGAGATTTAAAGCATACCACAATGAAAGGAAAACATGCATATACCATGAGAGTGATAAACGGGAAAGGGCAAAGCAAATAGCATCTCTCCATCCACGACAGACTCCAGAAGCTGAAATAACCGTCTGATCATCCGCAAGGGACAAAATTTGCATCAAAAGCTCCACCGGAATATCCTTCCATTCGGTGATCACCCCAGCTTCCACTTTCACTCCTCTACCACTGTTTCCGTTACCACCACCGCCTGCTACCATCATAAGCTTCTCAAAGCACAAGTTCAAATCCTCGGTCCTCAAGTTCTCCTTGCCGACCATTTGCCCTTCACCAAGCAGATAAGTTCCTCAGCTTCGCTTTTCTATGACCAATTTGAGTACGAGAGATATAAAGAAAAACATGGATAGGACATAATGTTCAGACTAAAAAGCTGAAGCAAGACTATAATAACCACAAACCGAGAAAGCCCATGAGCCGTAGCACATGGTGATTGGCAATATGGCACAGAAGGCAACAGAAAGAGAATTTTATAAAGATCCTATCTGATAAGGATAAATCTGCACATTGCATAAATACCCCATCATAAAATTTCAGTTACAAAATTGCAAAAGAATCAAAATTGACGCTAATCGAAAACATCCAAAAATATAACAGAGCGATAATCAAAGGCCCCCATCCTCCAAAAAAGAGGAACCCTCCACGAAATTTAAACTACATTTAATATTAAAAAGAGGAACTCTAATTGTAAGGGAAGCCGATGAGTGATCACAATAAAATTGAGCAAATTAAAAATGACAGTCTAATCAAAATCATGACACCGGGAAGCAGGGACCAAAAATTCGAGGATAAAAGCATAAAAGTAGAACTATGTATCCCTTAGCAGTTGACTATCAACTTTTTTCGACCAAAAATTGATAGTCAGAGTAGAAAACAAGATATTAAAGCTAAGATCATTGATTACCACTATTTCAAGACGAGACGAGAGGAACGACGACAATATCTTCACTTTTCTGCTAATAATCCGAACACTTCAATTGCGTGCGAAATAAAATATATACTAGAAAGCACAGGGTGAGAGGACAATAAGGCCTATTATTGAAAAAAGGGAAGAAGAAAAAGAAATGAAGGTATGAGAGGAGAAGGAGAGAATGGCATGGTGGGTCGGTCGCGCGAGAAATGGGTAAGCGACGCGCGCAGGGCCACGTGTTGAGTGATGGAACCGTTATGTAAGTACCACGTGAAGTACTCTTATTTCGTGAGAATAGAGGTCAACCGACTCAGCACCAAAGGAACCACGGAAGAAAATGCATAGCAAGATAAGAAAAAGAAAAAGAAAAAAATTTAAAAAAGATAATGAGTATTGTGTAGAAGTTTCGTCAGTTTACGAAGAAAGAAAGATATTCGCGAGACTCTGGAAGAAAATTTAGAGAAAAAAGAAATTAACGATGGGGGCGAGAGGGAAAGGAATAAAGGTGATGATGAGAGTATTGTGCAAAACTTTCTTAATATTGTTTAGAAGCGAAACCGCACCTAAAAGCAAAAATCCGAATAGGCCTTAAAAAGAAATTAATATTAATCAAAATAATGGAAATAAGTCACTTCACAGATATTGTAGTTAAACATGTGAGCTATAGCTGTGTGTCATTTTAATCTCTGTTAATATTTAGATTACTCTGAGGAATATTATACAAAACAAGTATTTTTGGTCATTTATGTATTTTAAAATTTAAAATTTAATTCAATTATTATTTTAATTGACTTAAATATTTTGAGAAAAAAAATAAATTATATGGCAATGCATAAATAGTATGCTTAGTATTACAAAAGTATTAGAAAACAAACTCCTCTTAAGTACAATGCAAATGGAATGAAAAAAGAAATATTGAGGATAAATGTTTTTAGTTCATTGGAGCAGTGAACTTAGAGGCATAAGTTGGCAAATGACCATTATTTTGTTATTGAAACTCCTAGAGGACAAAAAAAAAAAAGTCGAGTGCTTACAAATACTTGTAAAAAAAAAAAAAAAATATATATATATATATATATATATATTTTGCACTTAAAATAATGTAAAAATTTAGTATCTAGAAAAACAAATATAGCAGTAAATTTTACTTAATGACATTATTTTGCTATGACTTAATATATATATATATATATATATGTATATATATTGAAACAAATCATGTAATAATTATAGATAATACATGAATACAAAATAAGAAAAATTTAGTTTATTAAAATATGACTTGATAAAAATAACATAATTGTGAGATACGTTATGCTAAATAAGAATAACTTCAACCTCCAATACCTAAAAGAGATCTCAAAGTGTTAAACGGTCAGAGATGATTATCATCTTTATTATCTTTGAAATTAGGGCATCACAATATAATTTATAGGGTTTTATTTTAATAATAATAATAATAAATAATATTATTATTAAAATAAAATCTTCAGAAATCTTTTAGAATAATTTCCTATTTCATTATTTAAAAAAAAAAAAAGGAAGCCTATTAAATTTTTCAGGGTAACAGACTCATAATTAATAATCTGATGGGATAATTACTAATACTCTTGGGCTGTTGGTTGAGTTTGTGCCTAATGCACTTGTGAATAATGCAATCTATCACTGATTATCCACAATAAATATAAACTCAATTTATTCTTAATTTATAAATTATAATATCAATTATCTAATTAGTTATAACAAGAGATTAATCTAATAGCATAATTAATGTTAATTCATATAATATAAAAAATGTTCTAACATATATATATTTATGTTTTTATGAAATTTAATACTAAATATATATTATTATTAACCAACTCTTTATGACCAGGTAAAATAATTAAATTAATTCACGCTTTTTGAAACTCTTTAAGGTAGGAGTGAATATGTATGAGACTAAAATTTTGTTCACTTTGAGGCCTAATTAAATTTTGGCATTAAAATTTTTTATAAATTCCATTTTCAACCTGACCTGTTTAGATCGATTTACTTTTGATAAATTTGAATATGAATTTTACTAAAAAGAGTAATTCATATTTAACTAATAAGATATTTCATAATCTTTAAAAAAGTTTATTCAACAAAAAAAATTAACTATTTAAAAAAAAAACTTCATGAATGTTTTTGTCAGAATACTTAGAAGCAATCAATCATATAAAAATTAGTATTACTTAAGGCTACTGATGAATGGGCTAATCACATATTGACTCACTTTACTTGAATTTTTAATTAGCTAATTATTCTAAAATTAGAGATATTTTCATTTTTAATTCCTAAATTGCATTTGTCCCAATAAAATCTGATACGAAAGTTCTCATAGTCGGTAATGAACTTTTACAAGTTTATATTTATTTATAACTTGGTATGGTGTATAAATATATTAGATGTTAAGCTAATTTTTTTTAAAAAAAATTAAATTGAATATGTAATTCAAAAAACATGCCTATTGAATGTCTGACACAAAAAAAGAAATGAAATATTTATCGGACTCACTTTTCTTTGTTTTATTTTATTTTTACTCGATATAACTATTGCATCGAATTTTATGTATTTTTTAATAATTACAAAAATATAACTGTCATTATTAAATAAAATATAAAAATTTAACTATTTAAAATTAAATAAATAATTTTATATAATAAATAATTTAAATTTTAACCAATCTTAAATTTTAATATCATGTTTTACTTTAAATAAATTACGGAATTCAATGATATAAAATCCTATTTATATAACATAATTTAATCAACAAGATACTTATAAAAATGTCTAAACTAATATGTTTTAATTTTCGCTCTCAAAATTGAGAAAATCAAAACCTTTTAGAAAAGAAAAAAAAAAAAAAAAAGGGCAGATAAACGCAGAATGACAACGGATAATCAGAGCTTATCTACTACATGTAGGCGATTTGATACAAGACAACGAGCAAAGACGGCCCTGCTGACGTAAGTCCAATGTCACTTTCAATTTTCAACATTTGTTACATAGAAGCCGATTGATGCAAATGCCCATAAATATCGATCATCAATATCTCAAGTCTATTTGTGGATCCTTATTTAGCGGTCATTCAAGAAATCAGCCTCTTTATCAACAATAATAATAAATTAGTAAATTTTTGGTAAAATTATAAAATTAGTTTAATTGTACTAGTAGAACTATTGTATAATATATTAAGAAAAGGACATACCACTCTTATGCCAAGCTTGACATCCATATGTAACGTTTTTATACCAAGAACATATATCTATATGATTTCTTAGGACCAGTAGTCTTGTAATTTTAGGTTTCTAACTTATATACGAATCGTTAAGTTATAACACAAATGTAAGGGCTCACATCTTTGGAAAAAGACTCTTAAGCCTTAACAATCACATAATCAAGGTAAAGCCAAAGAAACAAAAGCCTCTCCAATGCAACAATACTTCAAGGTCACTGCTATGGTTTTATGTAGCTAAAACTAATTGTCTTCACCTAAGAACTTTAAGCTATTTCAATCATGTCATAATTCTTAGATCAACATGGATCACTCAAACTTTTTCTGATACACAGGATCCTGATTATAAGTAAGCACAAAGTATGTTTGGATCTCTAGTTGAGAAGACATATAAGAAATTAGAAAAAAGATTTCAAAGAGATGAAAAGCTTAGAAAGAATTCATAAGAACACACATATTATTCATAGGGGATTGATACAAGTTTTTGATCCCCCTATGTGAAGAAGCAAGGCTCCTTATATAAAGGGAGCGACCGACACTATCAACACACTAATGACCCCAAAAGAAAAATGTTGCAAATATAAAAGATAATAATTTAGACTAAAGACTAACAACACGATACAACTTTTCGCACAAACAGTGACTCCACACTGAAAGCTAAAGCACACATAGGATAAGACAGTACGTCCTGACTTCAATCTTTATTTCTACTAAGAATAGGCTGGTGATCAAGAGAGAGATTAGGATCACTCAAACTTAGACTATCGGCAAGAGAGAGAGGCTCTTAAGAATCTTGGAATTCAGGTTTGAGATAAGGATTCCCGAGATAATATTCTCTTTCTTTTATGGCTTTTATTTTTTATTCTTCTTCAGGAGTGATAGTTAAGGTGGATGGTCCAGTGGATGATGATGGTCCTATCAAAAACTGTGATCCATAAATTTCTTCTTCTTTTACAGCTCCATAAGAGTATGGAGGAATGGTGGAGGAAGATGGCTTAGGATAAGATGGGTTTGGAATGAGATAGACTTCATTAGGGATGTCAATCTTAGGATGACAGGGTTTACCATGGATAAATTCTCCAGGATATAGTCCAATGGCTGTGCATTTCACATTGAGTGGTCCTTATTAAGATCACAAAGAAACATTTAAGTGATTTTAAAATATTTTTGTAATTCTTTTGAAAATTAAGGAATGTGTTCCACTCATAAGCATGATCTCGTGAAATTAGCAGACCATTTCTATGCTTCCAATAAGGCATATAGATAATGAAAATTGAAGAGGCAGTTGGACACAACTCTAGGTGATTCCATAAGTCTAACTGTCTAATGGAGTCATTGATTTGTTTTCTCTACTAGGCAAGAGGAGAATACCACTCCAGGAGAGTCCAAATGAAGGAAGCATGATTAGAATAATTGTTCAAGTGATGGAACATGTCCATCGGGGAAAACTCTATGGTCATAACATATCGAACTGCAAGTGACCAAAGAAACCAAAGGAGATCTTCATTAAATGTTTTTGGTCGAATGCGAAAGAGGGATAGGTATGAAGTATCAGGGTGAAACATTTTACAAAGGTGAGAAAAAAGGATGTCTCTAAGATAATGATGAAGATAATAAAACATGGATGATTTGGCTAGTTCCATAGCCTAAGAAGGTCTAGTTAGAATTTTCACTATAGGAGGAAAGGATTTTTTTGGTGGTGGTTGGATGATTCATGGATATGGAATCAGGTTGAATCAAATGGATCAAAGGGCTAGAGGCAACAAGTGTGATGAGGGAGACAGTATTAGGCTTAGGTCGGGAGACGACGTCTACAAGGATTAGTGATTCCTTTGATATGTTTAACATTAAATTTATAGCAAGAGAGTCATGCTTGCCATCTACCTAATTGCTGATTTGGAAGGATTTTATTTTTGAATTCTAAAATCTTTAGAAAAGCAGTGTTGTCCATTTCCACAATAAAATTTCGGTGAGCCATTTGAAATTCAAATTTTTTAATTCTGTGTTTAACCACTAAAATTTCTTTGTATATGGTGTGGTAATGGAGTTTAGATGGTTTAAAACATCCGCTGGTATATCCATAATAATATTGCTTTCTTCTGTCATATTCGATAAAAATGGCTCCCCAATGATAATTGCTAACATCCGTTTGAAAGATAAGAGTGGAATTTGAGCTAAGGATTTTGAGTTGGAGGATTCTTTGAAATTTTCTTGAGATATTTGATAGCTGCAATCTAATCCAGTCCCCAAGAGTACGATGTTCCTTTTTTCAATAATTTGGACAACTGGTTAGTGTGATTTGAACATTTGGGAATAAAATCTTTGACAAAGTTGACTATTCCAAGGAACTGTTGAATTTGCTTCAATGTCAAGTCTTTATTAGGAATTTGGGACAACTATTCATCTAAGTATGGATCGGGTTTATACCAATCGTCTTCAAACATCATGCCAAGGAAATCAATCCAAGTCTGCCCTAATTGACTTTTACGACCGAGAGCATAAGCCTATAATATTTTACAATTTTGGCAAATTGTTCAAGAAATTGTAAGTGTTCCATTTTTATTTTTAGAAAAGGAGGATATCATTAGGGGTGAGCATATGACCTGGAGACCTGACTAACCCAGTCTAGTCTAGTCATATCAGGCCAGGTTGGGCCTGGTATAAATAAAAAAATTTGCAAATTCATTAAACCGGCCCGGGTCTCGGGATTGCTATCAACCAGCCCGGCTCGACCTGGTTGTATAATTTAATTTGATTTTTTTAAATTTATAATAAGCTTTTAGTATATTAATTGTTTTCAAATCTTAATTCTTTTTCATTCAAAATCTTAATTTTTATTTATTGTATTTTTTTCACATTCAAAATTTAATTTTTTTATTTTTTAAAAACTATTTTTATTAATAAAAAAATAATTTTTGTAAATAAAAAAATAAAGATGGACTGGCCCAAGCCAGTCAAAGCTAGTATGGCCCAATCACTTACCTTGTCATGCCAGGCCAAGTGAGGTCTCAGGGTAAATTTTTTTACCCCAGTGTTAAGCTAGGTCGAGCCCTAGGTTTTACTTATTCCCGATCGAGCCCGACCCTTGATCACCTTTAGATATTATCAATGTAAATTAACCCATTGTCATGAATGGACTTAAAGATTTGTGTCATAGCTTTTTGGAACAGTGATTGGGCTGTTTTAAGTCCAAAGGGCATAGTAGTCCACTAGTATTAGGCATCAAGGGTGCATAAGGAGGTCTTGTGTCTTTCTTTTAAGTGGATACCCAGTTGCTAAAATTTGGCTTTAAGATCAAATTTTGAAAATATTTTGGCACCTTAGAATTGTGCCCTTTGTGTAGTAAGATTTGGGATAAGGAATTTGTCATCTTCACAAAACATGTTTAGGGGCTTGTAGTCTATGACAAACCTTTTCTTTCCTCGGACCTACGATGATATTTTTTTCTACATCAAAAACTTGACATGCTCAATTTGACTTGGTTGGTTCAATTAATCATTATCTTAATAAGGATTAACATTCTTCTCTTACTAACAGAAGGTCATCAAGATTCATGCTCAGATGAGTAGCCTTGGTAAAATTAACTTTTGTTTTTTTCTTGAAAGGCAACTTGATAAAGAATTCTTTATTCTTCCAAAAAGGATGTGGATGCTGAAAGTTTAAATAGGACTCAGGGCAATGAGGTAAAAGTTATTGCTTAATTTCCTTATAAGTGGGTGGAGTAATATGAAGCAAATATAGTTTTGGCACATATGTGAAGTGCTTAAATTGCAGTTGATAATGGATCCATGTGGATTAGATTTGAAGTTTTCATGATTTGAGAAAGACATCCATTCCGATGAGAATATTTTTACCTGTAATATGACTCCCAAGGATATATGTCCAAACAATGTAATGAGGGAAAAACTTAATTTCAACTTTGTGTCTTGTTATCAGGGAAACTTTAAAAATGGTGTCATTGGCTGCTTTGAAGTATAATAAGTGCTTTCTTTAGGCTTCCAGAGGTAGTAAGAAAGGATGCATGAAAGTTGTTTAGGAAGAGCAATGGCTGGGATAGGTTTGGCAAACTTGTATGAAAGAATGTGGAGACAAAAGTATGGGAAGGCATGGGAATTTTTTGTTAGGTGATGGGGATCAATATTATAAATATGGCTAGAATAGTGGCCAGGTGGATTTTTAGATTCAGAGTCTAGATCAGAATTAGTTTCTGAATCAAGCAGGATAAAAATAATGTCTTTGTCAGGTTCAATCTGCTAAGAGAGAACATCTTCGAGATCTCTACATCAAGTGGGATTTGCATGTTGATTTGTTCAATCATCTGAACCGCTTGTTTGGGCTTGTTAGAACACTATCGTGCAAAATGTCCTTTCTTTTTATATATGTAACAATTGTCGATCTTTTTCCAGCTCTTCTTGTGCCTGCTTCTTCTGAAATATCTGAGGGGCCTCATTTGTCTTGGGTACTTTAGGCGGATGAAGTTGTGTGAAATGATCTCATCTTGGACATTTGTAAATCATTATTCCATGCACAAAATTCATGTAAATGATCTTGTCTTTGATGAGGTTGAATATCATTAAAGTTAAACTAGGTTCCATTTGTAGGTTTAGAAGGAGTAGGGTCTCGTTTTGAGGATCAAACCTCAAGCTTGTCATCATCATCTATGACATAGGATTGTGGTAGATCTTCATGATCTTTATGAGGGTTAACTGGTTCAGTCATATAAAGGACTAAAATATATGCTAAATGCTGAGAGTCATCTGACATAGTCATTATAGATTTAGTCTCTTCTTAAGAAATAGAGTCAAGGCAAGATTAATTAAAGGCAAGGTTCAACCATAGCTATATTTGGTGGTTTTTTTAAGAAAAGAAGACCTTTTAGCTTAAGATCTTTTATTGAAGAAGAAATGGGTTGTGAGACCTGTAGGACAACAGGTTCCTTGATTGTGATGCCTTTAGCTGGTGGAGGAAGAGGCTTTGTGTATGAAGGAGTAGCCATGTGAGCTTGTGGAAAATGAGGAGGCCTTTACGGTGGTTTGGGTGTGACTCTTAGTCTAAAAGGTCTAGAATAGGAAGGAGGATGAGATTTCTTAAAAATTTCATGAGTCATTTTAAAGCATTTGGAATAATCTTCCTCAAATGGGTATGATGGTATGGAGATGATGGTATATGGCTGGTAGTGGAGTAGGGAAGGACTCATAGATGGATGGTTTATAGGCAATGGTAGAAAGAGGTTTAAATATCATGTTTGCCTCAATTTGCTTAAGTTGATCTTGCAAATATCTAATTTCTAACTCTTTCTTTGCAAATTCAGGACCATAATAGTTATGAGAAATATATTATCGGAGCTCATAGTGTAGAGACTTGATTTTCTTTTGAGTTTTAAGTCTTAGCTGCTTGATCTAGAGAGAGAGCTAATCAAGAACAACCTAAGGCTTTCAATTAAGATCTCGGTCCTTTCTGGTATACATTAAAGGTTATGAGGAGCAACAATACTTGATTTTCTTCTTTTCCTATTCTTCTAAAAGCTATCGCTTTTTCTGTTGATGGCGTTTTTACCATCGCTTATATTTGGCATGAGTATTATAGGCATATACTTGGGAGAGTTCTTCAAAATCACTATCATATGATGAGAGATCGATTTCATTATCACTATAGGAGGGATAGCCTTAATGGTAGTTGCAGTCTGGCAGACACATATCTGGGGCAACATCCCATATGAAATGATCATATATATAGGAAACATAAATTGGTTTCTAATTTGGTTTAAAGTGATGGGCAGGAATCACTCACTTTTTGATCTCCTGAATTGGTATAGGAGTGATGGACATGATCTGCTATAAAAATAAAGGAGCACGAAGAGCTTGAGAGGTGGATTCCTCAGGTTTATTAAAATTTGTCTTTACTTGTCTATTGTGAAGACGGTAAAGACTAGGTGGCTTAAATGTAAAAAAAGGGTTTGCTATGAACATGGAGTTGGCATAAGTTGAATAAGATCACTTCATGAAATCTGCTTTAGAATCTATATGATTGTCGGAACATTAGTTCTTTTAGCTACAATCATAAGAGCATCATTAGTGTGGTTGGGAAGGTAGAGATCCATAGCATGATTTTGTACTTTAAACACCATCTAGTGATGAAGAATAATGATGATAGCTTGTGAGACTTATTTTGCTCCTGTAATCTGGATCTAGACTTTCAACTGATCTTTATGAGTTATAACAGCTTAAGGTTGAAATCTGAGCAAATAGTCAAAATAATTGTGGCTGCATTAAGGGTGGTCAAGGTCGTACCAATACGGGCTGTTTGATAAGATGTGTAGATAGTATCTATGATGGCAAGCCCTGTTGTAACAGGAAGACCTGTGTGGCCGTGGCATGTAATACAAAGGCGGATAACACCTAGATGTAGGTGGATATATCCTTGATATAACCAGTGCCTGATGAAGTCTTCAGGAATCTCAAGAGTAACATATTGTTCTTCTATGGAGGATGAAAGTTCTACATGGTTCAAGTTTGAAGAATAAACATACTCTTTAATAAGAATTTTTGGCTTGGAAATGAGTCTCCTAAAAACTCTTCCCCAAGAACAATCTTAAGTGTAGAGTTGATAAGGGTTCATGAGAAGGAGATGGGTATCTTTAAGACATTGGCCAGGAGGTAGGTCTTTATAACATATCTCATGAAAATTATCAATTTTGTTAGCATTTGCTCAGAGACAAGATTCAGGGATAGAGAGGGAAGAAGAAAGTGTATCAAGTTCTATAGGTCGAGTTGAGATATCTGCTTCCATGGTTTGAGATTTCTCTTACTATCTTGCTTTGCTAACATTATTTGTCATCTCTCATTAACATAAGGCTCTGATACCAAGTTGGGCATTCATACGTGGTATTGTTATACCAAGAAAATAGATTCATAGGATCTTTTAGAACCAATAATCTTGCAATTTTAAGTTTCTAACCTAGGTACGAATAGTTGAGCTATAACACAAATGTAAGTAAGGGCTCACGTCTCTAGGAAAAGACTCTTAAGCCTTAACAATCACAAAACCAAGGTAAGGCTAAGGAAATAAAAGCCTCTCCAGATCAACAATGATAATTTTATACTAATTTAAAATAACTTGTTATATTTATATCTTAACTTTATTATTTTTATTTTTTATTTATAAACCCAAATTTTTAAATACTTTTAATTTACTTCCTCTATTTTTTATTTTTCAATAACTTACTCAAAATTATTAGTTTATAACTTTGTTACCTTACCCATATTTTTTTTTTTCAATAACTCTATAACTCCCTAATTTTTTTTATTTTCAATTTAAGAATTATTGTTATGTGGGGTTACTAAAATTAAAAAAGTAGAAGGATCAACTAAATATATTTTAAAAGTTTTAAGTTCATAAATAAAATTTAAAAATATTAGAATCAAAATATAAATATAATAAATTATTTAAACCTAACATATAATCAATTATTTTTGACATATCATTCTTATATGTCTCCTTCTAAATATGTAATATAGTGATTATATCAATGCAACTAATTTTATAATTACACGAAAATGACACTTAATAATAATAATAATATCTATGCTTTTGCCATTTGCTTCCGCAATCTGGTTATCCCCGTCCCCACCGCACCATGCAATTGGGAGGACTATCTGAATGAATGGCTGTGGAAGCAGACGTATACTTGCATGCCTACCTTACCACCATATATCACAATTTAGCCATTAATGAATTCATAATACATTATGATACACTTGGATTCTAAGTTCTAACTCATTAAAGTCAGATGGTACGTACCATTTTCTTTTATTTCAATTTTTTTTTTATTGTGAATCTTGCCCTAATTGTGGTATCGGGGCATTTCTTCAAGTTCTGATGATCTGGAAAACGCATTATGTTATGATATCGTCGCGTAAACCTCGTCAAATTCAGCTTACATTAGCGTGGGAGTTTCTGAGCCAGAGACGTCCAATATTTGGAAATTAGAAATTTATATTTTTTTTGTTTTTTGAGTTGACTTTGTAATTATTTAGTGTATAGAATCGTGCAGACAAGTTTTAAGTGTAAAAGAAAAGAATTGCTATATGTCAACCACAATGAATTTGTATACATAAAATGAGGAACGCCTGGAAAAAGATAATATTCAAATAACTTTTAGTTTAGGAATTAAAGATGTTTTTTGTTTTTTTGGTTTATATTTGCAAATTTATTACGTATTTATCATTTTAACTGATGAATGAACCCTTTTAATTAAACAAATGTTTAAGCAATTAACTTTAAAAAAAAAAAATACATCTGTAGAGAACTGATTAATTTTAAATTTTTTGAACTAAAGAATTCATTTTCTCTTCTATAATGGATTTAAAGCTATTTGTCTGACTGGCAGAAATAGACAAAAGTAAATGGATTGAAGGTACCATACAAAAATGCATCGTTGTATTCTTCCTTTACAAGTCATCCTTCCAACTCAGCCTTTTTTGTAGTCAATTTGGAAGCATGATAAAGAAGAAAAAACGGAAGATGATGACAAGTTTGGAGTTAGAAAAATGCAATTCTCATTTTTATCTGATTCCTTGTCGCGATGAAGCTTTCGTGTCAATTTGACGTGCTATCTGACAACAAACAATTGTAACAAGTGTGCGTGGCAGAACCCAGCCATTAATTGAAATAAATTATAGTTATATCAGTGAGAAGAGAAAATTTTTCTACCAAGAAGAAGAAGAAGAAAAATTAATGGGTTTTTGTCCTTTGAACTAATATTTAATTTGATGTGCTGGAATGGCGGTTCTTAGTCGACATTTCTGGTGCGTGTGGACAAAAAGGAAGGAATAGATCGGTCTTCATTTTGCTTTGCTGTATTGGCTTGCGTTTCAAAGAGACGTAGCGTGTGGAGGTAATTTTTAAAATTTTAATTTTTATATATAATTTTATTATATATTTTTAATTTATAAAGATTGATTTCTTTTATTTGGTAAAGGTTTGTCTTTTTAATTCAAATTTTTTATTTTATTTTTTTCTTAAAATCTTAAATTCACATTGCAACGAGGTGATAGAATATGTGTTTATTGAATAAATTTAATCTGAAACAACTTTAATGTCAAAATAAAGATTGAGTTTAATGAGTCTATTTTAGATCAACCATTTGGGAGGTTATTTATCCTTAAAAATTTATTCAGCTATCACCTTGCTACTATTCTCATACTTATAGACTAACGCGTAGATTCTCAAATGAGACTAGTGCAAAGCATATTTGGATTGCTTTAGAAAAAAGGATATCTAAGCAGCTAAGAGTAAGATTTTAGGGAAGGAAGAAATTTAGAAGGAGAAATCACATTCTTATTTTTGGAAAATATTACAAAGGATCTTCTGCCCAACACAAAGATTCAAGACTTCTTATATAAAGAGCCGTGCAAACTAACAAAACGAGCATAGTGATGCAGTGTAGACACGATTGATAATACAAACTTTTCAGTAAAAAGCAAATTGTCACAAAGGACAATAATACAAATTTTATGGTACAAAGCACACTGACACAAAAGACTATAACATAAACATTACAACTCAAGTAAATATAGTACTCAAATGGGTAGAGATGGAGATTCTTTAATCTTTGATGATAAACTTATGACTGGACGAGATGTTTGAGATCACTCAAACTTGGACTTCACGGGTCAATTTCATCTTGTTCACAAAAATTTCTTAATTCAAGAAACTGCCGAAGTCTCTAATCGATTTTATTATTGTCCTGCATATATGATTTCATCAGTGCAAATTTTTCTGCCTAATTTGGTTTCTTATGTCAATTGTTCTGTTCTTTTAGTGCTGGATGGGGTTTGTTTGTCTGCTTCATCTTCTTGTTACTTATTGAAGCATCTAACTTTAATGCCACCTATTTTTTATATATGGTGGCAACTGGCAAGGCAAGGCAAGCCAAGACCATACATTTTTGTGAGTGTTATTTTGCTCAATTATCTTTTCATTGATCCAAGGAATATTAAAATAAGGGGCTAGGAGACATATGGAGGAACAGCTTTAATAAATGAGAGGTGGCTAACGTTTCGAGGACGGTTTAAGTTACAAAGCATTGGTCTGATAGGAAGTGCCACAGTACCACACATCAGCTTTATTCTTCTATACATTGTGATGTGCCTTCTAACAAAGCAATGGGACATGAAGATTGTTTAAGACAAGAATCTTTCCAACAAGTTGCCAAAGAAGAAGCTTGTTTTGGCCCATCCTCGGGTCTCAGGTGCCTTGGCATTGGATGGTACCCTCTTGACTTTGACCATCATTGTCTGCCCAATCTCTCTACGAAGTGCTTCGACAATCTTCATGTCCACTGGATTTCCAGAAGCATCTCTCACGTAGAACACATTCAGTGCTTGCTCTCCAATGGTAGATACACCTGCTCTACAAACTGTCAACCCATTCTCTCGTAGAATCCTAGTTACGTCAGATAGCAGCCCCACTCTATCCTTTGCACACAGCTCAAGGCTTACACCCTGCGTCCATAAGTAACAGAATCAATGGTAAAATCTTTTGTGCTTCTTGAGAATCAAATAATCTGCTGGGCCAGCATATGATATGACCGATAATCAATTTTTCGCTAGCAGATTACAAAACAAGCTTTCCTTCATCTGCATATTTCCATTTTAAGATTATAGGGATGTGGATGATATTACATGGAGCATATAGATTCTTAAGCTCTATTGAAGGCAAAAGATCACTGTCACTGATTAGTGGATATGATGGTCAGATACAATCTGAGTGAAAACTAGCCCCATGTATCTGCCGTACCATTGCAACAATACAAGTGGATAGCTGCATATGCAAAATGCATTAATTCTGTTAAAACTCAGAATACTTTCTGCTGTAATTTGAAGACAAGAAAACATCCCAAAGGAAGAGATAGGAAAAGAAAATGAGCGAGAAAAGAACAAAAGGTAGATGGAGTCAGAAGAAAGTCTAGGAACCAGGGGCACATTAATATCAAGGCGATAACAGAAGTCAGTAGCTTAGATAGTTTAACAAATTAACGATTATTAGCGCATTCATAAGAAAGCCAAGTTCCTTAGTAGAGCGCGGTGAGACTTACTCAGAGCTGAGAACCAGAAGTTCATCCAGGAGTTCCTTCTTTTTTTTTTTTTATTTGTAAGGGCTACAGAAGAACATAGATATCAATTTTATACACATTACCTCGCTTACTCTTCTTTGAATAGCAGCTTCAATACATTTAATGACCCTTTCTTTCTCTCCTTCAGTATCAAGCGTGCATCCATCCATGTGCCGAATAAAGTACTCCTAACACACACACACACAGTTCAGACTTCAGACAACGACATAAAAGAAATTCTCCCGTTCTATTGTTTCAAGGAGGTCATTTCTTACACCTTAAATGATGCTTCACGCGTAAAATTGTAGAAGGGCCACAGTGAAGCAAATCAAAATACAAATTTAATTGAGAAATCATGTATCCTTCAAGGATCACGTCATTAGTTTTCTCAAACGGAAATTAATTTAAATTCTTCCTTAGGGCTGTTAGACTTTGAAGGGGTAAATCCTCTATAAACAGTTTCAAATGTCTTCTGTTTTTCATAAAATTTTTTAAAGACTCAAGAAGTTTCTTAACCAAATTTTGATGGCAAACTGTGCCTATGAGTAACTAGTAAACAAACAGAAGGCAGTGCCATAAATAAGACAACGTAGTATACCTGGGATGCATATGGGCCATCTGATGAGATTGTAGCATGGAAAACAACATATTGCATGTCAGTGAGAGTGCAAACAATGTCAAACATCAGTTTCGCCCGATCTTTGCACCTGACACTAACCACTGAGTACCCTTTTTCCTCACAACGCTCAATGGTTATTTTAGGCCTAAAAGAGGTGGGGTAATCAACGTCTGCTATCACTCCGGCACATTCATAATCTCGATCAGCAAACAACATTTGGTGGAGCCGCCTATCCATATGGGTGAAACCCATAGAGAAACTGGTGCGAGCCACTTTGTCGTCATCCTCACATCCACGTAGGATATTGTTGAGCTGCTCCTCCATAAGAGATAATTTGTCTGGGTAATCCACAGCCCGGGTGGTAGCATCGTTGACATACAGAACGCACGCTATACGCCTATTATGAGTCCAGACTTCAGCTGCAACCACATTAAATTGGAGACTGGCAAGGACAGCTGAAATCTCAGACAAGAGACCTGGGCGGTCTCTACCAATGAGCTCAATGGCTGTGTGATCACCAATGGAGTGCACCCCAACCCGTTTGGCAGGCCAACTCTTCACCCCTTCTGTGCTATGGCCCTTGGGTCCTAGAGCCTATTGTAAAGAAAAATGTCAGAAGAAAAGAAAAAAAACGCCATTAAGTAGCTTAGCTCTTAGTATTTGATGTATGCAGTATACTTATCTCAGCACTAGCTTGACAGATGCCCTTCTGTCTAACAGAAGGAACATTATCATTTCTCAAAGTAAATTTTCTATTAATTCAGTGTTTTAAATTGATAATTTGAAAAATTTTTTACTTGGCCATTGCATTGACATGATATCTTATTCTAGTAAAAGAAAATATCAGACAAATATAGAGGAGAAAGTAGAGTTATACCTTCTCTATGAAGTCAATGGTTTTCATGTCAGTTATCTTCTTTCCTTGCTGATCCGTCACATGAAAAACTGTTTGTTCCATTAATTGAACATATTAAGTACTTGATCAAGCTGAGGTGCTCAGGCACATGTGGATATGCATATGGTAGGATATTGAGTGTGTGTGTGTGTGTGTGTGTGTGTGAGAGAGAGAGAGAGAGAGGGGGGGGGGGGGGAAGAGCCAGAGAGAGAATGTAGATATGGGCTTGGCCGTTTGGCTGTAAACTCAAGTCAAATCCTGGTAATTGTCTTGATGACGATTAAAGACAAAGTATAACAACTAAAAGCGAGCTTTTTGCTCTCCATTCACTTGTCCGATAGGCAGCTGTGAGTATTGCATTATCGTGGATGGAAGATGCAAAAGCAGACATAAAAATACTTCAAGGATAAGTACAAATTAGTCAATAGATATAACACAATAATGAAGAGCAAGCTGATAACAACCAAAGTTATGGATAGTTGCCTGCTTTAAATTAGGCTAACAAATTATAACATGAATGGATACAACTGTGTGGTCCTTGTTAATGCATTACTAAGCTTCATTTTAGTTACAAGCATACCATCCATAAACCATCCACCATCAGAAGATATGTAAGCTTTGGTGATTATGAAATCAAGGTCAGTCAGAATTTGCACTACTTCCAGCAAAATTCCAGGTTTGTTAACGCTATCAACCTGCAAGTTTTGAAATAATAATAAGAATCCATTAATAAAGTAGAATATCACAACATATGCATATCACATCTGCTGATATCCGTATTAATGATTTTTTAAAGCATAGAAAAGACATCTTATGAGCCATGTTGATATTGTGGGGTAGCCTTATGCTGTGAATAACTTGTAAAGAGAATATAAGACGTATAGCATTGGAGGGATGAGGATTCAACAGGATTGACATACGTTAGATAAGCTTTCAACTTAAAGTTCCGCCTACTTCTTTATATGAACTTGTAGAAAAAGATGATATTTCTTAATAACAGTTTCTGCAAAATTAGACTAATCCTAGGCTATCCAGATATCATAGTTGGAATAAGCGTAATCCTCATGTCACATGAAATCAGGCTGAAGAAAGTTAAATTCACTGAGCGCTGGAAAAATCTCATTGTTCATATAAGAAAGTTAAATTCAATATAAATGAAAAAAGAAAGTTTTAGTGTACAAGTAATTTTAGAAGCTACAGATGCTGTGGTTGCTGAAATCGGCAATCACATCACGATTGAAAATGGGTCCATCCAAAATCATAATTTATTATTTTGAGAAATTATACCTTGATCAGTGTACAATCATGGCAACTAGCATTATCCACAGAGACCCTGCGAAGTGCAAACAGAGTTTACCATCAACAAATCACTTCTATTAGGGTTTTCAAAGTTCCCAATAAAAACCCAATTCCTCATCAAAGTGCACAACCTGTGACTCCACTAATAGTTGAGCTGATCATATCTTCCTTATAGCAAGGGCTACTTCATATCAGCATGTACTTTATGAAAGCTGCTTTCAATTTTTCATTTTTTTGTTCTTTTTCTTTTATTTATTTCTTCCTTCTAAGACTGAATTAAAGCAAAGTGACATTCACAAATATGTTTAAATGTCCATGAACACTGACGCTAAGGATTGCTTTATGGGATATCGAGGAAATGTACAATACTAGGTCCTTTTCCTTTATCCCAAAGACGCTTTACAATTTGCAGCACGTTTAAAAAAGGCTAGCATGTCAAATGAAGTAACGGCAAACCTTGGAGGGTTGATTCTGTTACTGAAGTTCTCATACTCAGGATCAAAATATGGCCAACAAACTGTAGCCATTTGAAGATCAATTCTCCAGTCAACGAGTTGCCTTAATTTACCTGCATCAAAATGAAAAAGACTTATCCATTTAGCAACCATTACTTTCTATCCAATCCAAACCTACAGATTCTATACTGTAGTGTTGAGGTGAGTTTCAAGAAGCGCGGAGGACAAGTAAGATAGAAAAGCAATTAATTTCAGGGCTGGACTAGAGAGTAAAGGGAACGAAAATTTGAGGAATACAAGCCATTTCTGGGAGTTAAAGTTTTGTAATTAACTGGTATATATGTTGAGAAATTGGAAAGTAGGCATTAGAAAAAAGGACTATAACCATCTAAGTGAAAGACAAAGATGAGGATCTTGTTGTTCAAAAATGACTTGATCAAATATCATAGTTCACCCAAATCTAGCAGTCACTTTTTAGATCAAAAGTGTTGCTACCTACTGTGCAGTTGTTTTACTCCAGATAAAAGAGTTCACATCACAATACAAAGAAGCAAATCAACCGTCAGACTATAGCAAAAATTTGATCCAAAAGTTATTATTTCCTTTGTTTCTTTTGGTCCTAGGTCTCGAATCTTGATACGAGTTTAGTGGACAAAATTACTGCACTGGACCACTTGGTACATTATTAACACAGCAGACAACATATGTAAAAAACCAAGAAAATTTTAAAGTCTTACAGGTCACAATATGATATATGACTGAATTGTCCATTTCTCATTTTTATGTCGTGGGTGTCAATCATTGTAAGAAAGCACGTGCTCAATGCTATGGAACCAGTGCTTAAAGCACCAGTTAAGTTATGGTGCCAATACAGAATCTGCTTCTTCTCTTGACCTTTGACCAAGAATTTACTGAAAGCGCCGTGTCCAGTCGATTAGGAATAGCGGGGAGAGAGAGGAATAAAGAATCACGGCATCACCAAAAAAGGAGACAATTTCGATGTAAAAATTGAAGGGGTACACAAAACCCATTAAAGTGTATTAGAACCGTAGTAGAAACAGTAAAGCTCTTTCTTTATCCTCTACTTTTGAGCTAAGCAGAAGAGCTTTTTACTTTTCAAATAAATAATCGAAGTTCCCCCATCCCATCAATTGGGCTTAAATCAGAAAACGGAAGATAGGTCATCTGGGTCAGTGCTGATTTTACTTTTCTGAACGAAAATTAAAATTTATTTTCATCCGCACCCGCGATCATATTTTGAGTGTGACATGGAGATATCAAATCGATTTTTTTCAGAATCACCATCATCTCACCATCTTCCACCAAAACAATATAAACAATGATAGAAGGGAGATTGATAGCTCTGACATAAACAGTTTCAAACAACAGTAAAGTTCCACATGGCGAAAGGATTTTGGAGTCTATGTGGTCTCGTGCAGCTGAACAAAAAAATTTTTTTAACAAAAAAAATACTTTCTTGGGCACTTGTGAAAAAGCAGCAGCAAACACTTGGTGCGTAACACACGAATCTCAGAAAACCGACAAAAAAAGACTTGAATGTGACATAAAGATTTGATTCCAACTTAACCAGAAGACTTACTTTCTTTCACTTTCTTTCCCTGTGGTTATTTTTCTTGGGGGATTTTTTAAGATGATTTTGTGTTTGTGGCTTTAACCATCAGACAAGGTACATCCATGAAGGCAACGACACCACCAAATCATGAACAATCACAAGATCTGGAAAGTCACCACACAATGATCCGGATTCTCTTGAGAATTTAAATTTATTGTATTTAAAACAATATAAATTATTAAATTTTCATCAAATAATTTAAATTTTAATATATATAAAATAATTTTTAATATTTTTTAAAATTATATACTATTAAATTTTTATTCAATAAATTAAATTTTATCAAATTCATGTGTATTTAAAATTTTATATTTATCAAATTCAAAATCCCCAAACAATCCAAACTGATTACATAACTACCGCTCTATTCCAGGTGTCCGGCGATACTTGATCTCGCAGAAAAAGTAATAAGAAAAACAAAGGATAAATAATGAATATTTTTATCACTTCATCTCTCTTAAATAAAGCAAAGCAAACATTCCACAATCATCGAGTGTTTGGATATAAAAATAGTAATGAATCGTGATTACGAAATGATGATAGCTCCATAGTGGTGATGAGGATATTTAATAGCCAATTAATTTTATAAATAAAAATAGTAAAAATGGTGGTGAGGTGGTAAGACAATAACAGTGGTAGATATAATAATTTTTTTTATACAAAGAAGATATAATAAGTTGGAATTATGAGATTTTTTCAAAAAAAAAAAAGTTGGAATTATGAGGTATCAGAAAATATCATAAATGAATAGGAGAGATGCTTTTGTGTATTCAATGCTAGAAAGAAGGTAAACTAATCGCCTATACTTTTTTCTTTTTTCACAGGAATTCTGTCATATTTGGAAACTTCAATATCTCATATGAATTATGAAGTCAAACTGATTTTTAAAAAAAAATTAATATTTGAGTTAATTATGTCGCTTACATATTTTAAAAGATTTAAAGACTCCATGAAGAATAAAATTGTTTAAAGTAAAAAATATATCCATATAGAATTTCTAAATATCAGTGACCAGAACTTACAATGTTAAACTTGTAGAGATGTTAAAAAAAAAAAAATGCAAGTTTTCACATGGAATCGCATACCGCCAAAATAGACCCAAGTCAACAGCAAACTAATTAAGAGACATGGAGGCGAACCGCAACTTTTAAATTTCTAACTAATACAAGAATATAGCTAAATCTACAACTGAAATGGCTAGGCAATCTGAAGGGAAATCTGCGTTTTCACTCCGTCCCAGTTATATATATTTTTAGAGAGAGAAAGAGAGATCGAGCAAAAGATTGCTCCTCCGCGTACTTCGAAACAGAACTTTCTTATAACTGTACGGAAACAAAATGCTGTGATGAAACTCGTTCATCATTAGCATGAAGGAAAATGAATTCGTGGAACGAACGAATTTCCTTGACGTGAAAGTTCGAGTATGAGCACAGCCAGAAGGAGAATTCTCAGATTAGGGAAGAGTCGTGGCTGTCAATACCCTAATCCTAATCAGAACACAATTGCAACTCACAAAGGTGAAAGAAAGAAAGCACATACCTCTGAAAAAACGAAAGGTTCCTACAGGATTCCAACGCCAACAGATCAGTCTCTCACATCATGGAAACACAGCGCAGAGCGACGCATATACGTATTTATATAGAGAGAGAGAGAGAGAGAGAGAGAGAGAGAGAGAGAGAGAGAGAGATGGAAAAATCACAGAAAACAGAGCACTTTAGGAGAAACCTGTTTTGCTCTGCTTTGGACGTTGGAATAGCACTCAAGTCTCTCTCTCCCAAGGAGCAAATGGAACACTGCACTAGGTTGGGGTTTGATATGGCGTGGCGAAGAGTGGTGGAATGAACCCTTTCAATATTAAATATATAAACAATAAACAATTTTATGATTAAATTATACTAATCTTATCAAAATTTGATTAACATATCTTTATTTTGTTTTAAATAATTACACCCATTTTCTTGATATTATAAGATATTTTTCGAATATTTTATTTTTAATGAAAATAAGAATAAATAAATAATAGTGTAAGAACCAATTCATTGAAAGAAAATAAAGTAAAAGAAGGACATATATAATTTTTTAACAATTAGGGTTGTAAATTAATAAGTAATTTACTCTAAATGATTATCACTGGCTAAAAATAATTGGAGTTAATTAATTAATTTGTGAATGACGCGGCGACCAAACACTTCCCCGTTCATTCATTGGCGCCACACGCTTGGGCTTATCTTACTTGGACATCACCCGCGCGTGATGTTGTAACTTTTGTGTTGCAGCGCCAAAGCGCCACGTAGGCAAGTTCATCGCAGGTGGTGAGTGCATAGCGTAGCTGCTCGACACATGCGCTAATGAGCAACAATCGTCGCGGGGGCGCGTGAGTGTGCACTCTCGCTGTCCGTTGTGTGTAGGTACCGCTAATAGCTGTACCAGACCGGTTCAGTGTTGTCGTATTCCTCAGTGCGGACACAGCATACGGACGACAGACTGCCGTTTTATCGTGAAATGACCGGAATACCCTTGAGCTCTTTGTTAGGTCATTGAGATGTCTTCGTCTGTCACGTGACACGTGCATGAATTTCGCCAAAAAAATACATTTCTGCGCCTAACAACATGCTGGAACAACTTTTTTTTTTTAATTTCATATATTAATGTAAAAACATTATTTACAAAAATTTAATATATACTGTTAATAAAAATATGAAAAATTCAGAATGTGTTAAATTAATGTACAATTTTCTTGTGTGAATTTTATAATTGTATGACACAGTGCTAATGTTTTTGTTTCGCTTTATAATGATTATGTGGCCACAATAGTGTTGCTTGGAAGAATTTTATAGGCAACTGGACATGAGATGTTGACTCAGACTTTTTGTGTCCAAATGCATCTTGATGATATCAAAAATATAATCATTTTCTTCCACGTGGTCTGCCACACGATGTGAGCATGGAATAATCATTGACATTGACGGGATATGTAAAAGAACTACATGTGCATGTTGATATTTTTCCATCATTTTATAATGGATACATGTTTTTGAGGTGATGAAATTAACCAATATTTTCTATAAAAAAATTTTCCTTTTTTTTTTTTTAATTACAGAAGTTTACAACATATATATTTTTGAGTAATTGAGTAAGTAAATTTTGAGTAAATTAGTGAGACTCAATTATTGAAAGAACTCTCTTTGAATTTAGTCTTTTGAAGTCTCTTAATTTACTCCTTAAATGATTATTCTTTTTTAATTTGGTCCACTGTAAATAAAATCTCTTGATATAGTCTCCAAACTTTTTTCAAATCAAAATAAATTCTTTGTACCTGATGGCCATATGGGATTTTCTTTGTACCTGATGGAAGGATATGTTGGTTGGAGAATAATGTTTAGAAGTCTAGATTAACATATTTTAATTTAAGAAGACCAACTTGAAAAAGAAAAAAAAAAGTGAGCTTTTATGATTCATCTAAAAAAATTTAATGTTCAGAAGACTAAAGTAAAAAAAAAATGAAACCATTAATTCACTCTTTCATATTTTACAATGTGACATCCTACGATACAACAGACCAGTAAAGTATTCACTTTGCATTTTCTCCCTCTGAACTTATGTTAGTTAAGTATAAATTAAATTGAACTGTCAATTTCTTGATTGATGCAATGTTTTTTGTTTCTAACTTCTCTAGCCAAGGTCAATTCTAACAGGCTAATTTTTTTTTTTTTTAAAGAATATTCATTTGGTAAGAATTTGACACTATATAAAAGCGAGTTTGCTTTACAATATTCAAGTGGAGAGAGAAGTGAAGTTGAAATTTCACCATTTCGTTTCAATTATTTTGAGGAAACTGTACATTGAATTGCCAGGTAGCTTACACTTTCACACCTTGTTTCCCTTTTGGATAAAGATTCCATGAGGTAGAACAATTATATGCATCTTAAGTCCCACAAAGAATAATAGTCCAGGTTGACGAAGACCTTACCTCATTTATAATTGATGCGTTCTATCTAATTCTTAAAAGACAAATCACATATAAACTTAAATTATAGAAGGAAAAAATCGTACAATATATGAGATTTTAGTTCAAAAATATTAATTATAAATACACTAACTTGAAAAGTAAATTTTATTAAAATAAATGGCCTATTTATACAATATTTGTAATTAAATTAATTTACTAAAATTTTTATTAACATTATCAACCCATGTGTCATTTTAATATTTTAAATAAGTATAATTTATGCCTAATTCACTCAAACCACTTGACATTTATGGTACCACATGCTAGACATGTGGTATATATATTTACTTATACTTCTTTTGTAAACATGAATCATGCATATTACAAATTATGAAATAGTCTATGGTTGTCAATATTAACAAAATCTAACTAATGACCAAAAAAACAAAAAATAAAATCTAACTACGTATCAATTAGCTTTGAAATTATAATCGATGCGTTCTCTCATTCTAAAAAACCAAATCACATATAAACTAATTATAGAAGGAAAAAAAAAAAACAAATTGTACATTTTAGTCCAAAAAAATTAATTATAAATACACCAACTTGAAAAGTAAATTTTATTAAATAAATGACATATTTATACAAATTTTTAATTAAATTGAATTACTAATTTTTTATTAACATAATCAGCCCATGTGTCATTTTTAATATTTCAAATTTGTATAATTCATGCCTAATTCACTCAAATCACTTGACATTTATGACACCACATGCTAGACATGTGAAATAATATTTACTTATACTATTGTTAACGTGACTAAAAAAAATTATAAAATAGTACATGGTTGCCAATATCAATAAAATTTAACTACACATAAATTAAACTTTAATAATAGGGATCGAACTAAAACTTTTTAGAACTATAAGAACTCAATTATAAATTTTCAAATTATACTAATAAAATTAAAAATTAATTAAACTTATAACCTAATTTTACAACACTCTTTAAAAGAAAGTGGGCATAGAGGGTGAAACCAAGCAGTGACATCTCTGAAGTTTGACAATGGAAATCACTGTTTTTTCAGATGAAAAGCTAAAGGGGGCCAACCAAAGAAGCAATCATATTTCATATCTCTTTCCTTTTGGCTCTCCTTCCAATGCCATATGGTTGCTCCCCATATTTGGGAAGACTTTTCCAATCCAATAATCTGCATTTTCTGGTTTCACACTCACTTGTTCCTAACCCAAACACTATCTTAGAAGATAAAGCCTAGAGAAGCATGTTATCTTTATAGAATGCATCTTACTTGGTAACAGTTTTATATCTAATCTTCTCAACTGTCTTTCTTCGAAAGAAATACTGATATGGTATCAGCAAATGCAAAATCTGCATGTATGGATCTTCTCTTTTTCAAAACATGACTGATACTATGTTTAAGGGGGACAAGTTTAAGGGAATAGGCTAAGACACTTTTAATGGTTCAAGGTATAAGTCGAAAATGTGTCTTTATCTTTAGAATCTCATAATAGATTTTCTAGAGAAAAGTAAGACAAAATCGTAATGATTCCTCCCTGTGCTCAACTTGTGGTGGACACTGTTGTTTGGTCCAATTTCACTGCATGTTGATGAGTCTGACTTGTGAAAACTGCATATGCATCTTATAAAGTAGGGTAAACATTTATTTAGCTATATAATTATTATTTTTTAATTATGGAGCACAATCCGTTGAATAATAATCATATATTTTTAAACATTCACATGCTTAATTTTTCCACTAGCTATTGTCTACCCGCATCTTCATCTTTATCGTACACTTGAATGTTAAGAAAAACACCGTGGAATCAGGTTTTTCAAGCAAATCTTTCCAAGCATTTTCATTTATCAAAATTTTTTAAAGGGAAAAAATAATACTTTAATCCTGATTTAAAAATGCTGCAGTTTTTCTAAGTAGTTACTAACGGTAAAAATTAAGGATATATTCTCGACCATTTTTTTCAAGACTCTTTCTTTTTTTAAAGTCCTCACCACTAACCCACTCAGATATCTTGTCCCTAGCACTTAACCTTCGCTATCTCAGCCCCACCTAAATTTTCTTTCTTCCAAACTATTGAACTGTATTTGAACCTATCCACATGGAAAACAGGTTCTGGTAATCGAACAGTTAAGTTTATAACAGGCATTCATCATCAAGGCAAACTAATATGTTTACCATCCTTTTCCGTATGTAACTTTTCAACTTCTTTATAAACATTGTGTAACCCCCAGTCCAAAATTGGGAGAGAGCGAAACAGATTGTAGAAACGAGAAATACAAAATTACATGTCAACCAATAAACATACACAAAACGAAAAACAAAAGGCAATAGCATCCTAATAAGCTGATTAAAAGTCAACCTTTTCTTCACTTATTGTAATCCGGTACAAACTGATTTGCTAAGGTATGGAAGTGGTCATTTTCTCCTTCAAGAAGGCGCACAACCTAAAGTGACAAGCTATTATTGGAATGCAGCACCATATAAAAAAATGGAAGCAGTAAAAACAGATACTCGGTTAGAAATATTGCAGTCTCTGGTGATACACCAAAGAAGGAAGTTATTTCGTTCTAATACCATGGTCTTGTGCATATATCCATGTATAACTCATGCATGCGATAATGTCTCAGTTATCTTAAAACGTCGAAGTGTTATATATATGGGTATTAGTTTCTGGGAACTCAAGATCCCACATCTGATAATGACAATTTAGAACTATTCAACATTCCTAGGATGCATGATGCCTATGACAAAAGAATTTCACATACATTTATTTTTTGGAGTGCATATAGAATTGTAGAAATGTCCAGATATTTTAGATTCCAATGGTTATTGACTGTAGACATATGTGATAACTGGTACTTACGTACCGATGATATGATGTTTCATCTAGCAAACATTTCAAGTCATGGAAAAAAACATTTCAAAATTTAGTTAGTGAATTGATGAACCATATTGACATATTCTACCACAAGCCTCCACAAAATTGCAATCCATAGTAATGAATTCCACGTACCTCTCCCATTGACGGTCGCATCTCAGGCTTTCTTTGCACACAGAAGTATGCTGCTTTCGCCATAAGGTATAGTTCGTATGTGTCAAATGACTCTCCAAGACGACGGTCAATGAGTTCGTGTAAAGTCAAATTCTCAATCAATGGCTCAGCCTGAAATTTTCACATGTGATACTTTTATAAAGGCTATTAGGTTGTAATGTAAGAAAGGAAGCGGACCTTGGTTCAAGGGTAAAGTGTATGTTTATATTTTAAAATGGTCAAATCTAATAGTAAATAACCCCTATAGTCTGGAGATTCAATTTCGGCAAATAACCTCTTCTTATAAATGTGACATAATTAACTTGAAATTTAATACCATAAATTCATAAGATTGAAATTAATTCTACCATATTCCAAATCTAATTATCCATTTTTCCTTATTTTCTTATACTTCTTTGTTAATAGCTTATGGAATGGGTAGTTGACACAAGTTGATCAGGCAGTTAATTGTCAAAATTAGTACTATGGCAGGTCATTGGTCAAAAGATCAAGTTGAGGGAGTTATTTAGTTGTGTGACTTTTAATAAAACGTGGACATGGAAAATTTTTGTAAATTATTATTATCTAAAGACAAAAAGGATAGATGAACATACCCATTGCCGGAGAGGGAGTTGTTCTGGATCATTGGACCTGCCCACCTTGAGTCCTGATATCAATTGTAACAGAAGAATGCCGTAAGCATACACATCTGTCCGCACAGAAACAATACCATCTTCAGCATACTCAGGAGCAACATATCTACAAAAACAAAAAGCTTGTATATGATTGCTGATTTATAAAATGGAAAAGGGAAAATTTATAATTTGGCCTGCTATTAATGTAAACTTCAAACCAAGTCCTCACCCGAATGTGCCCATTATCCTCGTTTGCATAGTCTCATCACCACCAGTCTTCCATTTGGCAAGGCCAAAGTCACCTAGCTGCGTTCAGACTCAGAGGACATCACTTGATTGAAATCAATAATCCTCTATCGAGATGAAGTAATTGCTAAAATGTAATTCCTAAAAGCACTAAAAGACTGACTGCAAATTATTCCACAGAAGTTATGGTGCTTCTTTCCTGGCATACATATACAGGACAAGGAGCAGTTTAGAAATATAAGATCATCGTAGATATGCTCATAGTTGAAATGTGGATCTGAAATCCATGAGCGGGAGAGCCACTGAAGGATTCACAACTTCATTAGACAATGAAGAATGAAGCAAACAAACAATAAATGAATAATGGAACTCTAAGATTCACCAACTGCTGCACAATTAAATTTGTTATAACTAAAAAATAACTCTTTGCATGCTTCATGATTTATCAAATGTTTGGATATCCGTGTCATTGACCAAAAGATTATTGCCAAGAAAAGTTGGAGTCACTTCCCCAGATAGGAGCCCAAAAAATTACAGAGAGCACTTGATCGTATCATATTACAAACAAACACTCTCTGGCAAAGTTACCATAGTTGAGAATTGAGAAACCTATCAATTGGAAATTCTAGTGGATTAGGGTATGTTTAGGAGTTGGTAGGGGAAGGGAAGGGAAGAAATCACAAGAAAAGAGGAAGGGAGAGAAGGAAAGCTATGGACAGTTAAATAATGATTTTCCCTCGCCTTAACCATGCTACGCCAAAATCTCTCAAATTGGATAACTTAAAAATATAGAGGATATATATTGAAGGATTTTGGAAGGTTGGTTGAGAATCCTTAATTATGCTCCCCTCTTTATTAATAACTCCCAAACAAGATAATTGTTTCATTAAAACCTTCCTTTGCCTTCCCTTCTCTACCATTATCCTCCATCTATCAATTAGGAGTTCCACTTAGATGGATTTCTGAACAACCAGCATTAAACACACATTGACAATACAAGCAACAAGTCATTTTGTTGCAATGAACTAATCACTTTTTAAATTGTGTGCGTAATAAATTATAGTATTTTAATGTTATTAAACATAGTTATTCTAAAATGGCTTATATGTGTTTCTGAGTTCTGACCCTATGCAGTAGAACTTCGGGTGCAACAAATTGTTCTACCCCTACTGTCAGTCATTTTGGATGATAAGGTAGAAGAGCTGCCGTCATTTACTAGTCAAACTTTTGTACGGCAGGCAAGGAAGGGAATAAGGATGGATTAAATCATCTAACATACCCATGGTAGATGATTTGGGACATAGGCTTGTATGAAGGAATCATGATTACAAAAGGGAGCCTCTATAAAAGACAACAGAAAATGTAAATACTGAAACAGACACAATTTTTAACAAATAAACTTTTATAACTTATCCATGAAGCTTTAGTATGAAACGAATAACCATGAAACAAGAAACAAACATAGGACTCCCAAGTTTCCCTGCGCACTAAAAGTATGTTTTATGGCAAATAATTGATCTAATCTTCCAGGGAAGTGGATGAAAATGGAATAACAGCCAGTTACCACAAAAGAGAACAAAGCAAATTGTTTTATTTTACCATGGGAACAAAATCATGAGTAAGGAGGATATTGCTTGGTCGCATATCCCGATGAATAATGGGGCCCCCACGGCATTCTTCATGCAGAAAGCGCAATCCCTTTGCAGTTCCAATGGCAATAGCATATCTTTGGTGCCACTCAAGAACGGCTGCGTCTTTATCTGCAAAATTGTTCCCCAAATTCTCAATTTCTAAATCTTCTTGTGGATATAGATTCATAAAAAGATATGAAATACAAAAGATGGAATCATCAATACACCTAGAGGTACTTACCGAATAAATGCCAGTCAAGAGACTTGTTGCAAATATATTCATATACCAAAATATTTTGCCTTTCTTTGCAACAGTAACCCAGCAGCATCACTATGTTCTTGTGTCGAGCAAAACTTAAGACATAAACCTCAGAATGAAATTCAGAAAACCCCTGTGTACTTTCTTCTTTTCGTACTTTTGCAGCAATTTGCTGTCCATCTCTAAGAATTCCCTTGTATACGTGACCATAACCACCTTCACCTAACAAGTTATCCTTTGAAAAACCATCTGTTGCAAGCAATATATCAGAATAGTTGAACCTCATTGACTCCTTAGTATGCAATTCAGTCCGTGTCCCACAACCGGCACAAAGAATTGGTGCATCTGAAGATTTTGGTATAAAGCCAAATTTGTTTCGATTTTGGACAATCCGAGAAGTAAGGGGATGTTTATACTCTCCTTTGTTGCTTACACCTGGCAAACAATCAAATAAATATTTATTACAAAGAGCTTATTTACATAGAATTTATGGCTAGCTGAAGCCCCGCACACTTTTGGACCTTGGATGAATTACTCCTTCAACTAATTCAATTCAGCCTGAGGTTCAATCATCATGTCTTGTGCAGTTTGGACTATACTGCATAACAAGGACGAGATTTATGCACATAATAAAATTCTGAAAGAGAGTATTATGATATGAGTTTATTCATCAGAGAGGAGCCTGTAACAAATGCTCACTCCCTAATACAGTGTATTGATAGATGACACTGCTTCAAGAAATCCATGTGCACAGAAAGCATAAGATTCATTAGAGTACGGTATTAAGTACATATAGTGACGAAAAAAAAAATTAGACAAGCTCCCTAACCTGACTTGGAAGTTGACCCAAAATCTAATGAGGAGAATTGCTCACGTGATGCAAATGACTGCTTTAAGCTGCTCCTAGACATGTCTAAGTTATCAGAAGAAACCATGGATGAGGGACAGCTTTGGAAAGAGGCAATAGACTGCCAGATATCTGCAATACTATGACAACCCGATAGTGAAACAAATTTAGACAAAGAATAGACAAGCTTGCTTTCTGTGACATCTGTTTCGAGCGTTTGATTAGTTCTCCAGATACCCACAGAGTAGTCATCTTTAACCAATGCAACATTGCATGGTATCTTGTTAAGGTATCTCAAGTCCCGTCTAAGGTGCCTGTTCAAATATTTCCAGTTACACTTAAAACCAATCAAACAAATACAAGAAAACAACCAAAGGAAGTGGGCATTTATACTCATTTTTTGTATGACAAGTTAAAAATTTTTGAATTATAATCACAAGAAAAGTATAATTAATGTGTGTTTTTACTTGATAAATAAAAAAAATTACCAAACAAGGACCATTGCAGGAAAATATAAGTGTATGAAGGAAAGTGATACTTAGCTTGCAGAATAATGATGCATATATATTTTAAATAATTGACCTAGTACCACAAGATAATATGTATAGCAAGAAAGGGGAGGAAACAAAAAGGCAGAATTTAAATATTGGAGTTCATATGAAGTTAATAGGTAGTGTGAATGCTAGTTGTATACAGACTTAGGCTGTATGCTGACCATATATTTGCTTTATAAAGGGCTGTAACATCTCCGAAGTTATTGTAGTTTAATGACATATCTTGTATCAAGTACCTACAAATACAAGGCTTCATGTAGGATAGAATTCACTGAACTAAACTTCCCACAAAGGCTTCCCAATGCATCCTCTCCCTTGCTTTTTATTCATTATATATCAAGGTTTGAGAGAAGATAAGAGTAAGGCGTTAGGAGTTGTATAGTTTTCAAGCTAAAGCTTCACCTACTTCTCTAGGGGAGATTTGGCCCTCCTCCAGCGCTCTTCTGGCCCTCCTCTGATATTATAGCCTTTTGACGGAGATGCTAGATGCAAAATAGGGAGATAACAAGAGATTATAATATACCTGATACGATGCTTGAATTCATAGATGAGTTTGATACCTCAGAGAGTGAACACACAAGAGAGGCTGAAAGGACAAAGAGTAGGGAGTGTTGCAACTCACAATACCTAGAGTAGCAAAGAGTCTCTTAAAATGTTACTAAAGGACAAATCCTAGCTAGTCTAAATAAAGTAACTGGCTCTAAATAGGCTGTTGGAGCCTGTCCCCTAATATGTTTATGGACAGCCCAATCTATTACCGGAGATCTATAACGTGATTTGACCCAACCCATTTAGATGGTACTAACTCAAGAAACTAATTATTTGATATTACTATATACAATGTATTAATTAGTCTAATAATTGATTAGTGCTAATCACAATTACATTTAAATTATTCCAACAGGTGAGTTTTGTAGATAATATGAAGTTAATTCTTATGTGAATGCTAGCTGTATATAGGCTGTATGCTTTCTGTAAACAGGGCTGTAATATCGCTGTAGTTACTATGGATAAATGTCTTGTCATGTATCAAGTCTCTGTTAAAAACCTCGGACGCGAGTTGGAATTCACTGGCTATGTTCCCACGTTGCTCCTTTTATTCTTTACAATAAACAACAGAAGCACCAAGATAGTTTGGAGTTTAAACCGATGCTCGAGGCAAAAAAGGAAAACTTTATGGTGGGTAATTAAGACTGGCTGGTTGAAATGAATAAGTTCATATAGGAGTTTATATCAACAAATAATAACATTAAAAACTAAGTCCTACTTGTGTTCCATATGCGTAATTCCCAGGGAAGAAAGAGACATATGTAAAAGGTTTGTGAAATTGCAGTGCTGTATAAGATGGCTAAGCAAGAGAGGATTCGTGGGGAAAGTTCTGCCCGTTGATTCAGAGTTCACACAGCTGACCCCAAAAAATTTGGGATCGAGGTTTGTTATTGTCCTTCTTGATGAAGATGGTAATGTTATAAACTAGAATTTCACTATTCCCGCTGTTTTGGAAAGGACAGCTGCAAGTTTCACTTTGTGTAAAATTACTTGTTCTAGGGAGTAATATTTTCCACAAATAATTTCAGAAACATTAGTCCCAGGAAAATGCCTAATTGTGTAGCTCAGCAGGGAAAGGCTTACATATACCTGAAGACAACAACAGAAACCAGCAATTTCATTTCGATCCATTCGGGGAGATTCATTTTGATCTAGAAATTTAAAATCCACAAAATCACGTGGTAAACTGAAAGCAAATAATTGTTTATGTCCATGCTTTGCTAGAATTATCATCAAGGTCGCTTCTGTGGAATTTCCTTGTCTTAAAAAGCATAAATTTTATTACAATGCAACAGGTGTATACTTGATGGGCTAACTGCCACGTTATGCACAGAGACAATTTAACAGGTCACTTCAGAAACCATAGACATACAAAAATCGTAAGGGACAATGTTCTCTGTAGACAATCACAAATCTTATTGGCAAAGAATAAATGTTATTTACAAGTATAAAGAAAGTAATACCTGTCGAGTACAACCCAAACTGCATGATAGTGTGCAACCTCTTGCAAAATAACCTGTTTAATTGGAAACCCTGCTGTGATTTTGACTTCGACATTGATCTGAACATAAATATTATAGTAATCAAATCGTGATATAAATTGTAAGTTAAAAAACATATTTTAGAATTGTAAATCGCATAATGTATTAAATTATAAGATTCAATAATAAATAAAAAATAACTTGAAATATAAAATACAACATATATAATATGCATAAAATGTTTAAAATAAATTTTTAAAAACTTTATTAATCATGTGATTTGTTAGTAATTAATTCTTGAAATAAATTCAAATAATATCTTCTTTGTTTTCTTTATAAAAAGTATAGATTATGTTTACAATAATACAATACTATCATATCAATTTATTGATTTTTTACATTTTCGAATTGAAAAGTCATATTATTTTACCATATTTGCTTGAATCGTACTATTCATTCTTGATTTAGCGATTTATTTATATTATTAATTTTGTGACTCATTGCGAATCGTAAAATTCAATTTATAAATCATATGATTTAAAATTACTTCCGATTCAACTAACAATTCATTTCGTTGGTTTAATAACTCATTTCAAATTGTAAGATTCTGATTATTATAATAAATATTAGTAAACGAAAAACAACTCAAATGCTTGCATAAAAAAAGTCACTCAAAAAGTATGTTGTAGATTAGTACCACATAGTCTAAGTGAAAATTTGAGCGCATGAAGCAAAAGGGTAAAAAGATACTGGCTCAAGAAACCAAAAAATGTTTTCAGGCTCAGTAGGGCACTATATGTTATGCTTACTTTTCTTAATATGGGCTCTAATTTAACTAGTATAATATGCTTTCAACGTTTATTGTATGCTTTAGTAGTTCCTAATTCAATATGGTTTCTTCTGCAGTAGAACTATATTCAATATTTTACAATCATGTGATAAATATTTGGTTGATTGTACCAAATTCTTTGAAATCCCCCATAATTCAGTTTGCAGTGATTTCAAAGAAAAAAAGCTACTTTGCTCGTTATTGTTAGAATTTTATATATAGTAGGATGAGTGCCGCACATCAAGTAGGCTAAATTCATAACTATCTAGATACATTGAATATACTATTGTGAACTTCTTGTACTTCACATTATAATACACACTATTTGTTCCACAAATACGACATGAAGTAAGAGTATACACACACCTTACATTTGCCAATTTCAGAGTTATATTCCAACTGTAAATTTGCTAATGCTAAGAGATGGGGTGAAGCATTCATAGTTTTCTGCATCTTATAGGCACTCAATGACTAACGATGTTTGCACTCTACTAGAACAGTTAATAGGAGCGTTCCTAGAATTCTTTGGCTATTGCACTATCGGTGGCATTTTCTCAATCAATCAGCCTACTTATCGGCGCTTTACCTAAAATTCATCCGCCAAAGTTTAGCAAGAGAAAACACTGGACCCTGACTGTCAAGTCAACTTTAGGGCTGAGTATTGGAAGCACAGAAACACTCAAATCAGCCAAAAAAAATTAAAAAATAAATAATAATAAGAAAAAACCAAACACAACACTTTTTATAAATCATACCTTATAAAAGCCTAAATCTAAATTCCTACATCTAGTCCTGTACCTAGGGAGGGCAAAAGCTCCCCACATTTGGGGATCCTTGTGGGGACTACTCATGTGAGAACTTGCATTTTGAAATCTTTCTTATGTAGGAATGGAGATGGGGATGGAAGAAAAAATCTCTTTAAAGATAGTTTAAGGATAGGAATAGGGATCATGCTTTTTGCCCCATGGGTTCCCGTCTCCAACAATTTGACCTAAATATTATATATATATATATATATATATATATATATTACAAGTAGTAATTTTATTATATTTTCAAATTCAACAAACATGAATTTTTTTGCAAAGATAAAAATTGGAAGTACAACTATTTTTAATATGTTAAAAAAACTCTTTCAACTAGTAATATTAAGTTAGAGTTTAACTACTATTTAGATAAGTATGTCTTGATTGATGCTTCAAATATATAAGTTTTGACATATTAAGATAGTAAAAATAAAATAAATTAAAAAATCCAACTTGCACATAAGGAAGAAATAATTACGAAGACTTCACACATGATGAAAAATATGTCTTGATATAAAAAATACTTTAACTTGATTTTTATGTTGTTGAAAATATTATTTTTTTAAATTTTTGAAATTTTTAGAACTTATTTAAAACTTGTCATTTGAAATCTTTTTATTTTTTATTTAAAAAAATTGATTAAATTTTATTGGATAACATTAATAATGAGTTTAAACTTTAAATTTATTTTTTTATATATGTTTTTTTTTTTGTAAATTTTTTAAAAAAATTTTGAGATTCCAGTGAAAATTCGCAGAGATTCACATGTTCGAAGAGAATGGAAATAAAAGTAGAAATTTCTCCCATAATGTGAAGTAGGAATAGAAACGAGAAACACGAAAAATGGTTGGGACGGGTGGTGGGGAGTGCACCCTGCAAAATTGCCACCCGTACCTATATCACATCTTCCTTTCCGTTCAAGGATATCCAGCTCTGAGCTTTGTCTCGGACCATAGCTCTAGGGTCAGCAGCTTGGTCCTAAAGCTGACAATTGAGTCTATAGGACATTTTAAAACTCAGCACAAGTGGCATGTTTTAATCCTCGTTCTAATTTATGAGTCTTCACTTAATAGTACAAACATTTAAATTCAGTGGTTATTGACAGCAATAAATCAATAGAAACAACATATCACGTATTGAAACTCATTGAGCATCTTTCTTAGATGAATTGTTGTCTGTAATGGTACCCAGTCATACAAAAGCAATTGCTAAGATATTATGTTTATTATCAGCATCATAAAGCATGCAGTATTTGTTAGGAAAATAGCACATGAAAGTCTTCTGGAATTTAATAATACCCCTTCATTTTCACAAATTGCATGACTCGGCAAAAGAACACTTGCATATGCATCAAGTTTCTTGCCAACTTCGTCCTCCATTGCACGAAAGCTTGTGCCAGAAAAAGACTCAGGGCATGCTAACATCTGGTACCCCACTGTTAATCCAAAAAAAGCAACAGAAGAGTCACTGAGTGAGTAGACCACATACTGAAGAAAAATTTATAATGGTAACCTTTCTTCAATATTTATACCCATGTAGAACATATACTTTTAAAACACAACCAAGTCAAAATCATGATGATTGCTTGCGGATAATAAGAATGAATAAAATCTTAATCTCAACTTTCAATCACAAGTATCAAGTATTATGTGACAACTTGGTCGATATAATGAAAAAAGCTATATAAAAAAATATCATAGCACAATAAAATTATCTTCATCAGAGCCGATCAGATAACATTGAAATATTAATAAATTTCTGGAAAATACCACACACACACACACACACACACAGAAACAGCCGTTAACTTGTCATGGTATAGAAAACCTAATGTGAGTCCTCTATGCAATCCACTATGAACATTGATATTTCTTTTGAAAGGGAAGTAATTAGTAGATAACTAATACAAGTTGTCACACATTAAATAATTAAAAAGAAAAAGTAGACTTCAATGTCGTTTCTAATATCTTTGTTGTCAAGTTTTCCAAAGTTATGACAAAGTTAAAAAATTCATTGAAAGTATGACCATATGCTTGTGAGTAAATTATAGAACTTCATAACAAAAAAAAAAAAGGAAGTGTAAACTTTACCTAAGGTTTTCCACAAAAAGAAAAAAACAAATACAAGTAAAAGTAAAAATTTTAATAGCATTTGCAGTACTCTCAAGGACATCTATCAGCATAATTCGTATATTACTTACTGGGGTGAGGCACCTTATGCAAGACCCCGAGCACTAGCAATCTATAACCTGCATACAAAATGCCATCGGTATTTCGTAAGCGATCAATAATGAGCTTGATCTCGTGCTCGCAGCGATCTTTGGTAGCATCACATGCAATGACGACATAAGAAGGCGAAGGAGGACTCTCCATCGAGCGACCAGAAATGGGTGTTCAAAACGGAAACATCTTTGCTCCAAATTATTTTAGTTTTACGCCCTTGTGATGAATAAGGAGTCCAAAGCATGGATTTTGATCCGAGATGGGGTTGTGTAGAAAAGCACATAAGCTTCCACTTCCCTTATCCTAAATCCTCTACCGACAACAAAACTCATCTTTCTCTCTCTGGGTCAGTTGGATGAGGTAGAAGGTTTGGACGATACAAGAGTAATATGCTGTGGGATATTCTTCGAAGACAACAATGGCGGGAAATATGCCGTCTTCAACAGTGACAATGTGAAAAGTCCGAGGAACTTGAAGACAGACAGGGTTTCCAGACTGGGACTGCGTCATCCGGACATGCTTCCCGAGATCCCAGATTCTCTTATTTTTCAATTCTCGGTATTAAACTATTCAATCGACCGTTACTTCCTCGTACGCCCCAGCTCCCAAGTCGCGCCTGAACTGAACTTTCATCAAGAATTGAATTAATAGTATTAAAAAAATAATAATTATAATAATAACAATAACAAGTTTGACCGATTTTTGAAATTTTATCTTATATTTTGACATACTTGTTTCTGACAGGGCGTACAAGGAATAACAATGACACCTGTTGTTCTTTCTTTATGCGTTGAACTTTCCGTATGTTCACCCTTGGGGACGTTGGAGAGAACAAATATCGTTGCATTTATTGGACTTACTTGACCAAAAAAACTTAAATATACTTCATTATAATTTTCAATTAACATACCACAAAGTTATAATTAATTAATAATAATATAAAATACATGATTTAATTTAAAAATTATAAATTTATCTACGAAATTTATACACACGTCGGAACATTATTAAAAAAGTATATACTTATCATATTAAAATTAAAAATAATATAATAAAAATATAAATAATTGCATATAAATTTTTTTTAATATTCATTCATTCATAATCATTATTCCTTTAAAATAGAATAAGTATATTTTAAACATAAAAATTATCGAGCATAAATTTCTAAGATTAATTAGCATCAAATTATAGGTGGAATATAATTTAATATGAGTCAGTAGATGAATGAATATTCATCCATGAATTAGGTCAAGAATAAATTTTTATTATTCAAAACATAAATCAATTTTAAGTGAATCAGCTGGTAAATTATTCTTATTTTTTTAAGCACTTGATACAACAGAGACTTAAAGTATGAGAATGGATGTTCTGTATATTTTCTTTTTTTGGTAATGTGTAAAAAGATAATAACACAAAAGAGAGAGAGAGAGAAGATATATATAGCTTCTTTTTTGGTCATACACTTTAAACAAATTTATGCAAAAAAAGTACAAAATAGGTATATTATTTTTAAAATTTGTAATAATTCAGTCTTTCACAAATTAATCATAATAAATGAGCATTTTAAAACTTTTATTTTATTTAAAATCAATTCCTCATTAATTTAAATAAAGAGATTAATTTTATACAAATTTTAATTTATGAAGAATTAATTTTGTATAAATTTAAATTTATAATACATTTATTTGTCACAATTAATTTATAATAAACTAAATTGTTACAATATAAATGTGGACAATGCAAAGATGAAGAACTAATTTTGACCTATTTTCCAAAAAAAAAAATTGAAAGAAAAAAAGAAAAGGGGGGTACTCATCAAGGTATAGAAGTAACAAGCCTTCCCTGGGGCGGAAATAATCGACCCAAAAATGGAATCATTTGGAGGCCTCCATTCGAGCGTCTGAATACTCCCATTTTCTTCAGCAGCAAAGCCTTCGGCGAACACAATGACCGTATTCTGAAACGGCACAAAGGCTCATTCCCCGTTCTCACCCAGCACCAAACCTATCGTTGCAGAACCCACTCTTTGTTATCCCCTGAAGAAGGGATTTAAACACTTAAAAGTATCGAAAAATATTGTCGATTTTAAAATTTGTATTTGACTTCAAGTTGAAACTGATGCATGTGAACCCTACCAAACCTGGAGCTTAATAATCAATTGCCTGGCTAGCCATTTTCAACTCCAAGTATTGATTATAAAGGTAAAAAATGCCTGTCCAATTTTGATCTTGAAAAGATGAATATCTAGATAGCTAACGTACACCACAAGGTAATCTTGACTGTGCCACGGCCAAGGCAAAGCATGCAAAATAGTAATTACAACTTCACGCTTTTTATACAAAAAATGATGTCCACCCCTAGAGATGGTTGATATGATGAATAATCTGCAATTCAACGGCCGCTGATGGTTGTGATTTAGCATAGGGAATATGTGTAGGATTATTGTTACTGACGTACAAGATTTAATTAGTGAAGAGGTTAATATAGCTACCTGATTGTCCTCATCTTTGCGCGTGGATACGGTGTTAAACTGTGCCTCAGCTTTGGTGCATTCATAATCCAAGGAGAAAAATGTAGATGAGTAGCAACCCAGTAATGCCTGAGGTCTATCACGGCACGCAACAAATGGCACTATAAACGAAGAAGCATATTTTAAGGACGGCTGAGGACAGCTTTTTAGTTAAGGTTCTCGACCTCCACAATAACGAAGCTGCCATTGCAAAACACGCAAGAGACACAAGGAATAGGCTAATCAGAGATTGGTCTAGTTTAAATATCTTTTACTAAGTTCAAGATAAGCAAACTGTGCATCTTATACCTTACCCAGCGTACGACGTGACCTATTACTGAATTCAGGACAAGTAAACTGTGCATCTCATGCAGCGTAGAGCTTGATCTTCCTGTCTGAATACCAGGAAATAATGTCCTAAGATCATAGTGTGAAGGAATTTTATCTAACTGTACCGGATTTCTCGTTTATCCTTTGCTTGAGGAACTTAAAGTATTACTATATTACTCTTTTCCATATCCATCCATATTCATTGCCAACTGCAACAACTTTATTAGAACATTTTTCAGACATAACCTTCAGTTTTAATCACCCAGTCCAGCAATTTTAATACCAGATAAAGATCTTTGCCACCATACTGCTGTAATTGATTTGCCTCAAAAGAGTACACATGGTTTTTTATCCCAATCCAACTGCATCCAATGAACTTGTGAGCAGCTTTATGTTCCCCTTTCTTTCTTACTCGAACCATGCTCTCCCATCTGCCCCTCATTTGATATGCCTGAGCCAACACCAAGTAAGGTAAAGATGACTGTGGTTCCATCTCCATTATTTTCTCTGCAACTCTTTCAGTAACTCCTAAGTCTTCATGAATTGCACAACTAGAGAGAATTGACCTCCAAATAAGAGACGTAGTTCTATATGGCATTGTTTCTATCATGTCAATAGCTTCTTTAAGCTTACCAGCTCGACTCAACAACTCCACAACAAAAGCATAATGCTCTTCCCCTGGTTTAACCCCAAATTCCTTCTCCATAGAGGAAAATATTTTGATTCCTTCAGCAACAAAACTCCCATAGTTGCATGCTAGTAAAACTGCAGCAAGTGTTATTCGGTCTGGCTGTGTACCTTCCCTAATTAATTCCTTGAAAAGGTCCATGGCCACAGACACTTTTCCATTGTAAGTTAAACCCATCAATATGGTGTTCCATGATATCAAATCTCTTCTTTGTATTTCGTTGAAGATATTCAGGGCATCATAAATAAATCCAAATTTTGCATACATTTCAACAAGTGAATTCGCAACTACCACCTCTGAATCAAAACCCAATTTAAGAACCAAAGAATGGATTTGATTACCCAATTCTACTGGTAACAAACTGGAGAAACAACTCAGAAGACAGCTAACCATGTATTCAGTTGGCCTAAGATTCTTCCTTAAGGCCAGCACAAAAAGTCCTAAAGCATCCTCCCTTAAGCCATGTCTAGCATAACTTGAAATCATGGAATTGCATAGAGCTGAGTCCCATTTATCTTCTTCACTAAAGAGCTGGACTGAAACCTCCAATCTGTTGCATTTGGAAAAGAGGTCAATAGCTGCACTTGATATAATGCTATTATAAACAAATCCCACCTTAAAACAAAAAGCAAAAATTTGCTTACCCTTTTCCAAATCTTGCAGCTTAGAACACACACTGATCAATATTGAACATGTAAACTGGTCAGGTAACAGCTCTGTACTTCTCATATGATAGAACTGCTCTAGTGCCAATTCATGATGTCCAGACCTATGGCAGGTCCAGATCAAAGAATTCCAAGATATAATATCCAATTGCTTCATAGTCGAAATCACACCAAAAGTATAGTCAACAAGACCAAACTTCCCATACATATTTATTAAAGAATTCCCAAGTACCAAATTTGAGAAATCCATCCCGCTTCTAATCATCCTACCATGAATTTGTTTACCCTGAAGGGGACTCAACACAAGTGACATCATAATGGAAAAAGTGAATGCACTTGGAATCATGCCAGCATTTTGCATCTCAAGGAAAAGTTCAAAGGCATGATTACCAAACCCATAAGAAGCATAGCCTGAAATCATCGTGTTCCAACTAACCACGTCTCTCTCAGGCATTCCATCAAACAAATGACCGGCCTTCTCAAGATGACCACTTCTGAGCAACCCTTTTAAGCAGATATTCCAGGACGTAGAATTCTTGTAACTAATATCATCAAACACTTTCAAGGCATCATTAACCACACCAAACTCGGAGTATAAATCGAGACAACGATTACCTAAATAGGTGTATACATTAAAACCCAATTTTATCAACTGGGCATGGATGATTTTGTTAAATTTAAGAGATTTTTCGGATAAGCAGTAGTCTAAAAGAGCAGAAAAACAGGAGAGTGAAGTATGAGGACCTTGTCCTAGCTTTACATATGGGTACATACAAATGCTATGCGAAAGATAGCGACTGAACGCCGAACTTGATATCACGCATAATGCATTATATGATAAATGGACCGATGTCGAACCTCTGCTGCTAATACATTTGGAATACTCGACAGATAGATAGTATTTTGTTGCTTGGCATCTGCGGGCAACGTTCTCACCGTCCTTTGGCGCGACCAGAAGCGGAAGGGACGGTTAATCCCCAAATGAAACGCTTGTGAGTGTAACTTCAAAGCTAACATTAAGCGGCATCTTTAATCTTCATCCCGAGGGTAATATTGGAAGAGTGATAGATATAATTAGACAAAAAAAATTACTTATATTTTTACTATATTATTATTATTATTATTATTTAATTAAATTGTATATGATTTTTTTAATAATATTAAAATATTTTTATAAATTTTATATATTTATATAATTTTGTAAATTAAAATTATACACTTTTTATGTCACTATTAATTGACCATACATTTATCATATATTAATTAAAAATACATGCACCTAAATCTAATCTTATAATAAATTCAGGTTTCTCCACAAAACAGTTACTAAATATCAAATAATATTTCATCTACTTAATACTCATAATTATTATAATTACGGTTTTACACATTAATTATACAAAAATTAAATAAATTAATATATTTTAAAGAATTAAACATAATTATTATACATTTAATAAGTTTACATCGTACGCAATTAGATTTTATAATAAATTAGGATTCAGAATATGATCATTTAAGCCAGATGACTTTATAATTGGAGTAGCACCATTCCTTGTGCATAAGTATTAAAAATGGTCTTAAAAAACATGAGTTGGAATCCTTCCTTATCTATTTTTCTACAACAAAAATTGAATCTTTGACATAATACTCACCTCAGTTTTAAAAATTAAGACTGGTGCTATATGGATTATAAGATTTTTGGCTTGTATAAAAGTGAAGTACCTTGTTTGGTTAATTACGATTTGGTACTTTCTTATCTCTCTAATAATGTATACTTCTACACATTACTTAGTTAACACTTTTTGCTAAATATCTAAACATTCATACAAATTAATTAAAATTGGCCAAAATTAATACATAAATTAACCAAAACCTAAAATTAAATAAGCCTCGTAGCAAAAAGAATATTAAAAAAAATTAGCAAACAGACTTCTGAAATTTTAAGCAGCAAATCTCACCCATGGGCAACAAACTTAGTTGTTTCCACGCCTTTGTTATAAAATATTATAAGCAAACAACTTAGCTGTATTTTGCACATATAATCCGTCCGCAGTCTTGTGCAACGCGTGGGCATTTTATTTCTCTTAATTTGTCGCGTGAAGTCGTGAGAAATTATTACAAGACATTGACTTGTGTAAATGAACCTTCTAGATGCCTTTTATAAGTATTATATATATATATATATATATATATATGTTTTGTTATGTGAAAATATAGGTTACGATTTAAATTTATATTATATTAATATAATTATTTTCAGTTATATATTTTTATATATAAATTTAAACTATTAAATTTTATTTAAAAATATATCATAATCAAATATAATTGGTTTTGTTATTATTTTAGGAATTATATTTCTTGATAACTGTTCGATTCCTATTTGTCCATCTACATCGTACACCGAGTTTGACACGCAAACGAAGCGCACCGTATAATGTTTGATGTTTTCTCCTTCCAAGGAGTTTGGCTTCCTGCAGTTTTTCTCGTCTGTGGTGTGGCTGTTTCTAGAAAGGAAGAAAAGAAAATTTGCTACTTACGTTCACATTTATCGGGAAAATTCTAAGAAAATGATTATGATCAGAATTTTTCTTTTCTTTTATTCATTTTGATTTTCACAATTTAATGAAGGTTAAGAGATACCCATTTTATTCTCATAATTTTTCTATGTATATAGTATTAAATTTTGGCATTATATCTTTCTTTTTTAATTTTTCAGATCACATATCTATATTATTGCTCCGCCACCTTTCACTAATTACTTCTCTCCTTTTTTTTTTTTAATTTGCCGAGCACTAATTATTTCTCTTCAATGAACTATATTTCAATACTTTGCAAACACTGCAAGCTTGATCAATAGTCTCTTCTACTGAAAGTTACATCCTTAGACAAGTAACGCATGGACGGGTTTTTCTTTTTTAAAATTCCACAACAAAATAAATCAAAAAATTTTGCTGAGTGTTAACACCATCATTAATCTGTTTTGTTGCGCTCAAAATCTTCTCCATATTTTGGTTCAGGGATAGGTTGCAATTTTTAAATTTTAAAAATTTTAACCTTTATATATAATATTATTTATATATTTTAATTTATAAGAATTTGTCCATTTTAAATCATAAAAATTTGTTTTATTCCTTATTCCTTTGAGCACTAATCTCACCTGTAATAAATTTATCGGTCAAAATTAATATATTCTTATGTTGTTTTCCGTAATTCTGAATTAAACTAAAATGTAGTTTCTTAAGCTTTATATTTATTAAACAAATAATTAACTTGTAAACTAGTTAAGTGAGCGGCCAAAAAACTAATTAATTAAAGTGAGGGGGAATTTGTCAAAAAATAAATTATTTGTTGAGGGTCCTGAAAAATGAGAATGAATGATCATGAAAAGGACAGAATGTGATTTGATAGATATTGCTGAGATGGGAGGATGACAAATTATGAAAGCATCAACTGCAGCAAAAATCTCAACGCTACCAAATAGAAGTACACGCACGCACACATATATCATTATTTCGCTTTCATGGAGTGTAACGTAATCCTACTCAATTATAGAATCAGGCATTGATTCATAAACGCCCTGTGGCTTCCATTTGGAGAGCCTCATTTCAATTTACTTTTCAAATGCGTAAGGGAGTTGCTCAAATTAAAGCTACGTATTGTGTTATATCTACACATAATAAATTTAGATTTGACTTCTCAACATTTAAATTTGTTTGCATTTGAATTTTAATAAATATTAAATAATTTTTATCAATTTTTAAATGATTCAGACTAGTTATTGTTTTGTGCATGTAAAAACAAGCATTATTTTCTTCTTAATAATTAGTTTTTTGTTTCACTATTTTTAGGTACTAATTAATCTGGCCGTCTAGCTCAAAACATTACACCGATAGTAACACCTTATCTGATACCCACCCAATTAGTTAGAAAACATCTTAATGTCAACACAACCATTTTCTGAAAACGAACTGATTTTTGTATTTAAAAGACAAAACTTGAAGTTGACTAAAGAAGGGTTGAGACACACACGACAAATGGCGTTTATAAGCAAAAAGACCCTTAAAATTGTGGTTTATCTTTTATTTGTACACAAGCAATGTTATGGAATGGGAAAGACTGATTTGTACAGATACCAACTAAAACTAAATTACCCCATCTTTCATCATTGGCATGTTATATATATTACCGTTACTTAGAGTACATTCAATATTATTTGTTATTATTAGCAAAATGATCATCATTGGAAGGCAAGACATTGAGAAGAAAGACGATGTGACTATAATGATGGATTTATGAATTATGATCCACCTCTTGGTGCAGTACCTGATGTGGGGTTTTGATACCGTTCTAATCATTTCGTGGTCCTCTCCATTATCTGAAGCTCCTGATACTTATAATGCAGAAATAAATATTTATATTCTCCAACAACCAGGTTCTTGTGTAAATTACATTAAAGCATTAAGGAGTAGGAGAAGGCACTCCTTCAATTTCATTCCAAGTGCAATACCTCTAACGTACTATTTAATGTTTCTAGAAATTTAAATAAGATCTTCCAGGGCGGTGAGGGTGGGAAATATGTTAAATATTGCACGAAGTTGAAGGCAAAATGAGTTGGAGGGCGACATGGGAGCCTTTTTCTTCACATAGAAATGAGAAAAACAAAAGACATAAGCTCCTTATAAAGACAAAAAATAAAATTGAAGGAAATGGGCCAAACAGCCCCCATCTAGAATTCCTTGACTTTTAGGAACCTAACGCTCTCAATCCCAATCAATTATCGTATTAAAATCTTGGTTACGAAGAAATTAATTGTATCTATCATCTCTAAGGCCTACGGCGGTGAAGAGACATTCATATCATTACTACCCTGCATCCTCTCTCCCCTATTTTCAGAACAGAGCCACACAAACACTTTTTTTTCTCTCTCTCTTCTGCTTTCGTCCAAATTTTCCGGGAGAAAACCGAAGCGGAAAAAGAAAAAGCCATGATTCATCCGGCAAGACATCAACCCACAAATTCGTTTCAGTTATCTAATGGAGTCGTAAACAGAATCCACGGTTATGGTAGTTGGGAATCCACCACGGACTCTGGTTTCTGGGCTTCAAAAAGAGTGGATGAGTCTGGTATTTGTTCGCCGCCGTTGTGGAGGACGAGTCCATCGAGAAGCCCACAACTTGACCAAAACAACTATCAAAGTCTATCTCCTTCGTCAAGAACAGAAGCCATTGCCAGAGGCCAAAGGGAGCTCATGGAAATGGTTCGGAATATGCCCGAGTCAAACTATGAGCTTACTCTGAAAGATCTAGTGGAGAAGCCCGAGGTTGAAGTTGGGGAAGAGAGTGAGATAGAGGAGAGGAATTTGGTTGCCAAGAACGTGTACAGGAGGGAAGGTAGTAGTGGTAGAAAGGTTGATCAGACGACGCTAGCGAAGAGAAGTGGGAACGTTTATGGTGGAGGGTTTTATTTGAAGATGATGTTCCCTAAATCTTTGGGATCGAAGAAGAAGAAGAAGAAGAAGAAGAGTGAGTCAACGGGAAACGATAGTTCAAAGGGGTCTCTGAGACCATCAATGTCGGAAGGATGTTTGAAGGATGGGCTTGACAAGGAGTGGTGGAAGAAGAGCCCTTCTGCGTCTGTTGATGGTGAAAGTGGTGCAAGCAGTGTCAATAGCAGAAGCACCCAAAGCTCTGGTAGCAGCAGCAGCAGCAGAAGCAGCAGCAGCAGGTATTATCAAACCCAACCAAAAAAAATAACAAAACTTAGGTGTATCAGAAAGTTAATTTGCATTACATTTGTTATTTTTCTAGTATATTCATTGAATTTTTAAATTAAATATAAAATTAAGCAGAGGTGCTCATGAAGATCGAAATTTTGCCCATCATTTCCAAATATTATGAAGGATTCAGAACTGTCTTCACAAAAAATGGTGGGGTAGATCGGATACGCTTCTACGTCTAGATCAAATACTATGTCAGAGTTAAAGGGGTGGGTGGTTTAATTGATTGAAGTATTTACTTTGTTTGTTTAAAGGACTACAAATCGAATCACACTCTGGATTAATGGGATTTTAACAAGGAGAGGGTTCATTGAAACTGTTCATCCTATGTTGGTTGGTAGGTGGATAAAATGTCTCATTTCCAATGTTTGTGATAAAGAACAAAACGGAGGAGATCTGTTTGGCTTGTGAGATACCTGCTAGAGCTCTTTGAACCACAGGGAAAGGCCCAATGTGGAATGAATCTTTAACAAAGTAGTTTCGAAAGCAGAGTAATTACCAATTGAATCTAAACGTGATTAAGAATTTTAATTATAATTATGAGCTAACGAAACTCAATCCTTGGGATATAATGCAGGCGAGAGAGGAGCGTTGGCGGTTGCTGGTTTCTCATTGGCAGACCCAGAAGCCCAAGGCAGGATTAAGAGATTCTGCATCTGGGGAAATGAAGAACTATGACAACACATTCATGTAGTTCTGGTTATAGTGTTGTTAAGACATCATGATGATGCACATAAGATGTAAGTAGAGTATGCAATTTGCAAAATGAAGACTCTGGTTTTTTGAAGGAAAATTTATCCTTTCAATATATATAGTTATTTTTGTTAAGATTTTATAATTGAGTTTATACCATTTGCAAGTGTTTTAATTTAATTTTATAGTTAAAATTTTGTTAAAATCTTATTAAATTTTGTCAATATAACTAATAATGTTCCAGGTTCACATGACGAATATGAGAAAAGCTCTATTTTTTTATTTGCTTTTGCTTTAATATCAATTTGATCAGCTATTAATTTACAGTGTTAAAATGATCTTTTAAAAATTCAATACTAACTAAAAATAGTCTCTTAGTTAAGTTAAATGCAAGCTAATTGTAATTATTTTGATAAACTACTTATTGTTAAATTTTTTGAGCGGACATTTTAATATTCCACATTTAAAAATGATCAAATACACTAAGACAAAAAGTGACGTACTAAAATAATTATTTTTTATAAGAATATGTATAATTTGTATTAATAAAAGAAATAAAAATAAATAATAAAATAAATTAACTTGCATGTATAACAAAATATTCATACAAATATGATAACAATGACTAAATTAAAATTTATTTATATTCTAAGAACTTAATATAAAATTTTAAATCATGAAAATCGAGTTAAAATTAATTTATTAAGTGTGTCAATGAGTTTGTGTGTGTGTATATATATATATATATATATATAGACACACAACTTTTTAAAAATTTTGAATCAAAATGATAAATAAATAAATTTGTTAATTTTAAAAATAGACAATTATTAAAAGAGATAGTCACACTTTAAACATAATAACTACTCACACCTCATAGCTTAATTTTCAATTTTCTTGACAGTGACAAAGAGTAAAATAAATTAAAATAAATGTATACTTAGAAATTTTAAGTTAAAACATAATAAAAAAGGGGGAATTATAAGGTTATTGTTTATCATCTAAAACTTTATTTTTATTATTCTCTAAATTGTGAATTAAAGATTGAATGAAAATTTTTAATGATATAATTAATATATGATCCTCGTTAGTTAAAAAAACTTATTATATTAATATTCTATTTATAAGAATAATATTGTAAAAATGATATATAAGTTACTTTATTTCATTAATAATCTTAATAAGAAAGTGGGGATATCTTGCCATTCTATTCTATAATTTTTTTTTTAATTATTAGTCATTATATTTTATCATCTTCTAAATACGTACATTAGAAGTTATAATTCCAGCAAATTTAGAACATTATTTATGAGTTGAGGGTAGGTTATGACATCTTGAATGAGTGCCCAAATAAACTCGACCGGGAGATTAATCGTTTGACTAATATATTTATCTTGCCCTCTTTCTTTTGGACGGTAATATGTAAAAAGCCTGATTCCGATGATCTGAAAGGATGAGAAAAATAAAGTTTTCATACTTTATTTGTAATTAAAATATTAATTTAATCTTTTAAAAATATAAAAATTAAAATAATCATTTAGAAATTAAAAAAATTGACTTAGTTTTTTCAAAAAAGCAGATCAATTTTTTTGAAAAATTTATCTTTAGAGAATCAAATTAATCATTAGACCAAAATTTAGAGATCAAAATTATATTTTTACTACTAAGATCAAATAAAATCTCTCTCTCTCCCCAGCATATATATATATATATATGATTCCTTTGGATCTATGTCAATCTCTTTTAGCCAAACGGGTCAATGTTTATTATGCAGCATGCAAGTCATATAAAACACCCCAACGTTGTCGGCCTTTTGGAGTGCGGGCTCACTGAAAATAAAAAACCCTGAGAAGGCCCATTAACAAGAATCGCCATAAAACAAGTTAAATTAGATGATTTCAAATTTATGGCTTTGACCCCAAAAATATTGGTGCCAGCAACCAAATGTAAATTAATTGTTGTTTATTTGTTTTTTTCGGTTATTAATTTCAAATATCATTAATTTTAGTTATTTATTTATAGGAATGATTTTTTTAATTACAAAGTAATTTCACATACCCAAATAGATCAAATGGAATTAAACATAATTCTGTATCCTTTACTTAAAAAAGTTGATGATCAGTACCATCCTTAATATTGTTAAAAGCAATACATTCACTGAAGAGCAAAATATTTATCACCTTTTATTACTCATAAAGCTTATATATTTAAATTTAAGTATGAAAAATCTTCATAAATATAATTGAAGGATTTACATTTGAATTTGATTTGTATGATAGCCAACCTGCATCCCATAGTCATTGTCAATATAATATATTTAAAACTACCATATAGCATATGTGGATTTTGAATTATATTATAATGATTTTTATTATATTTTGTGATTTTATAGAATAAATTCTATGCAAATAAGTTTCAATTTAAAAAATTATTATTCTTGAAATTTTTAAATGTAAAATATCTAATTTATCGTAAGATTTAAAACGAAAATAAAATGTACTTATTAAATATGAGTCCAAAAATAAAATTATAGTACTCCATTCATAATCATATATAATTATAAATTCGTTTGCGTATTGAAAATAAAGATGGCGGTAAAAGTAGTCAATGAATTCACTTCAATATTAAAAATTGATTCAATATCATGTGACGTAAGTTTTTTTCTTGGCCAATAAACAGAACTTTCATTCAAGCATCAGAAAAGCACAGAACAGTAACAACACCCGGGAAACGCCTAAAGCAAAGCAAGAAAACCACAAATACTTAACTAGAAGCAAGAAACTATGAAGAAAACAGAACAAAAACAAAACTATGCAGAAACAACAGAAAGATAACAACAGTATTCAACCAATTCCTTCCCTGATGCTTGCTGCATCTGAGATACAGATAAAAAACAAAGGGAATGGGGGAAAGGAATCCCATTCGGGAGGACACATTCCCTTATTAGCATACTTGGCTATCCAATTTGCAGCTAAGTTTGCACTCCTTGGCACCCAGTCCAAGGAAAAAGAGTCAAAGGACCTACTCAGCATCATAGACTCACAAATCACTGCTCTACTCCAATCACAGCAACTATCAATATCAGTATAAGCATTAGTTAGAAGCTTACAATTTGTCTCAAGAACCATAGAAAGTAAGCCCTGATATAAAGCCATGAAGACCCCTTTCTTTAGTGCTAGAGATTCATCCATGAAAGTTGAGGATGCAACACTCCTGAAACCACATTACTCTATTATGTCACCCTTCCAATCACGGATTATAGCACCCATACCTGACAACCTGACAAACGCTGTCCCTCCTTGAAGCAGGCATCAACATTTATCTTATAAGTATTTATCAAATTCGAGTGCAAAGAAGCCTCGTCTTGAGATGGTGCTCCAGTTGGAAAAGCACATAAGTTAAAATACTTCTTAGTTCTTTCAGCTGCCAGGTCCATGGTAGCAATTGGGTTCAGCTGCTTGCCCTTGAACACCATAGAGCACTTCCCTTTCCAAATGAACCAACAAAGGAAGACAAATAGAGCAATATCAAAGTCCCTTAGTTTCAAATCAAAGAAACTTTTAGAGAACTAATTCTCCACACGTCCAATCCCACTGTCATCCATTCTAAAGGCAAAGGGACAGCAAAATCATACAACCTTTTCCCATTCACAAGAGAAGAATAAATGCTCCATGGTTTCCACTCCATTACAGAAACACGGGCAGTTAGGATTCTGACAACAGTTTTCTTGCATAGGTTTTCTCCGGTTGGTAGAGAACCAGTACACATTCTCCATAAGAAGTGCTTAATTTTTTGTGGTACTTTAATGCTCCATATTCTGTTCTAGAAGCCCAAAGGGAGCTAAAATGACGAACCAGTAGTGCACTCCTCACCTTGCTTAGCTCTCTGAACAACAATCTGATAACCTTTTTTGACTGTTTAATCTCCATTCCTTCCTTGAGTCCAACATATTTGATCATCCACATCACATGTTGGGACATGGATCTTGGTGATTGTAGCAATTTACCCCTCCGAAAGCCATCCAGATATTGCTGAAAGGTTCCATGCTCCATGATGAAGAAAATCAACAACTTTACAACCCTCCAATTGTTCATAGTGAGCACCACCAACGATTCTAAAAATCTCACCCAGCACAAGTCTTTTTTTCAATAAGTTCTTGCCTTCCAAAATTCTTGACCAAGCCTAGGAAGCTCGTCCCCCTTTTTTTGGCATTAAGAAAATTAGAGTTTGGGAAATAGATTCTTTTCAACACTTTAATCTACCATTCATGAGACAACCAGTTCTCCCTAGAGTTTATTTGGACCCTCATTCAAGATGTCTTAACTTACGTACAATCAACTCATAAATAATGTTTAAATTTTTTTCTTTATTAAAATAGGTGTAACACTTGCTAAGTTAAGGCAAAACTTTTTCTTTTAACAAAAATGAAGGTATATATATTTGTAATGTGTTATATTAGTTAGATATGAGTTGTGACTTAGTGGCAAGGTAAGTTATCCAAATCCAAAGGGGTGTGAGTTTGAGATGCAGCTCCTTACTCTTTCAAGAATTTTTTTATGCTGATATGTGTCACCCTCAGGCAAATTATAGAAATACCCTTCAATATATCTTCTTCCTTCCGACGGTGCTTCTTCTCAACAAAACGAAAATCTTTCTCTCTCTCGGTTCTGCACGACATCACCTCAGACTGTCACGCTACCACCTCTGGCCAACTTCCTCCATCACTGGCAAAGCTTTCTAAGAAGCCACCACCTATCGTTGGCCAGCGACAGCCACTTTTTCAGGCGATTGTATAGCATAGCCGCGGGCAACAAATTTTCATCGATTTCTGTGGGTTTTAATTGGTTTTTTCATGCAAATGATGCTAGGAGAAGCATTTTTGGCCCTTTTCCATTGAATTTGAGCTTTGGAAGCATGATTTTAACTAAGTTTTTAAGAGTTATTCTGATAGGAACTACACTGAAAAGTTTCGAAATTTTGGGGTTTTCAAGAAATGATGAAATTATGCAATTTAATGGGTTTAAATTGATCTTATAAGAAAATTTTTAAGGTGTATGACATAAAAACCTAGTGTTCTTCATGGTTTTACTTGAATTGAAGGAAAAAGTATGAAATGGGGGACTAAAGTGAAAATTTGGAAAGTTTTTAAGGTAGTGAATGCAAATTGACGAAAATTCTGGGAATGTTAGGGGATGGAATCAGGAAATTTGATCTAGGGCTTGTTTTGAGTAATGAGAAAGACATGGAATATGAAATTGGTAGTGGCATATGGAATTATGAGGAATTAAAGAAAAAGGAAGAGAATATGTGAGGAATTAATGGTATGGGATTATGGTTGCTTTATGCCTTTGTTAAGGCATTATAATCAACCTAAATTGATGTGTTTAGTGATGAGAATTAAGGAAAGTATATTCTTATGATATAGGGATTGTTGGTGAATTCCATTTTATAACCAAGAGATGAAGATAAGGTGATTGTAGCGTATGTCAGTCACCAGGTAAACGGTAGCTTTTCCTACTATATAATTACCATTGTAATTATAGTAGCAAACTTGTTAGACTTATTAGCCTTGCATATGACCTATGAATTATGATTGATATGTGATATTCATGTAAAATTTGTAAAAGAGAGGTTTGAATAAAAAAAGGAATGTTTTACTAAAGAATTGATATTGAAAAAGGGAAAACTCACAAATGGCAAGTCCTTAGATTTAGGGAAGACAAGATAAGACGGATGATTTTAGCGTGAGCTTGTGACTCACGACCATATGGGTGATTTACCCCGAGATGTTGTGTGCTCTCGACTGCGAGATGCTGTGTGCTTTCAACCGATATGAATAAACCAAGGAATACATACCCTCGACTGTATGGATGATTTACCTCGAGATGCTGTGTGCTCTCGATAAGTGATTAAACATTATGGGCCACGAGTCCATGACCGATGCTTATGTTTGATAGTCCTTCCTAGAATCTAGGTTAGAAGCTAACGATATTTTGAATAAAAAATAAGACTTTTACATGTCTTTTAACAAGAACCATGCATATTTGTGCATATGGTTTCGAAAAGGAATATGTTTGATTATTTGATTTAGTTATATGGTTTACAAAGCTCTAAAAACTGATTGTAAATTGTGCATAGAATTGCACAACTGTGAAAAGAGAGAATGCATGGCTTAAACTTACTTAACTGATAAGAAAAGAACCCAAGGGCTAACTTCCCTTTACCGTTTGGTGAAAATACCCAAGGGTTGAGTACCCTTGACCGATGAGAAAGGTTCTCTGAGGGCTGTGGATCCTCAAGCGTTAAATGTGATTTCTAAGGACTATGTACCCTTGACCGATTTAGATTCCATGGAAGGATTCCATGACCGTTATTGTTTTATCACATGTTTATGATTTAAACTGATAAAGGTTTAAATCATGGTTTATCGAAAACTGACCAGTTAAAAAGGTATTATATTGATTTATTATTGGAATACTACCCGTTTACATTTTATTGAATTTCAGGCAAGCATTCAGAGCAATTTACTAACCAAGAATGCTAGAGGAGCCCTATTGGCACTACTGATGATTGATTTCCCTATTTTGTTGGGATTTTTGTATTTTGTAATAATGTAATTGGTTAAAGATGTAAGTAGGTGTAAATGAATGTGTATGACCACAGGTAAATTCCCCACTCCCCTATTGTGTTGTAATTGTATCTGGATTGAATTGAGAGCTGAGCTCTCTTTTATTAATATTATTATTTGGCAGATAATTGTAGAAACTTTAGGAAGTCTCAATTATAGAGGAGACTCTGCCGAAATTTCTACAAATTATGTATGAATGTGAATATGCCTGAATATGAATGTTCGTAATGTATGATGTTCGATTCGGTTAAGGAATCAACTAGTTAAGCTTACAGAGATGAGTTAGTTTCGTTATCTGTGCCGATCACACTCCGAGAATTGGGGTGTGGCAATAAGTCACGCTGAAAATAGGTAGTATTTGATACCGATTGATCCAGAAAAGCAAGGTGTACAATAGTTTCCTACTCTGTTACAAATATTATAATAAGAAAATTAAGAATTAACCTTTGAGGTTTGAGTGGTTCTTATTTTTAAATAGTGATTATCTCTTTTAATAATTTTTTATTTTTGAAATTAACACCATGTCTAATTTTTTATGAAAAAAGAATCATTTTGATTTTTAACTTTTTCCTTCAATATCAACTTACAAATTTGCAGTATTAAAATAATCTTTTAAAAATTTCGAAATCACTCAAACAAGTCCCTTCGTTTTTGATAATGTGACTATTTTGTTTTAATGATAATAAAATTTTTAAAAGATTATTTTGACACTGCAAATTTGTATAGGACCATATATTGCAAAGATTGGGGCAATTGAGAGGGTTCATTTCTAATTTATCTATAATTCTAATTTTAAAATTTTAAAATTATACAAGTCTATATATATTTATGTAACGGAAGATGCAAATTCGTTAAATTATTTGATGAATAATTTTTAATTTGATCTTTATAATTTAAAAATTCATAATTGAGTCCTGAAATTTTTGTTACTTTATAAAAGAGTCCCTGTTGTGCCAATATTTTGTTTGAATCATGTTTACTTTATTATTTATTTTATCTCTTTTATTAGTACAAATTATGTATATTCTTAGTGTTAAGATAATAAATAATTAGCTATATCAAAAAAATTAAATAAAATGTTAACAGAATTTTTACAATAAAAACTAAATTAAAATAAATATTTACAAACTGTATAAACTTAAATATAGAAACAAAAATAATTATGAGGATTGAAAGGACAATTTTCCCTGAAAGCAAACCACACTTTTGCCTTTCAAATTGTATAAGATTTATAAAGTCCATAAATGAAGATTGACAGATTTATATCAAGTTTTTCGGGAAATTTGTCCATATCCTATACATTCAAAGAAATTTATGCTTCTATAATATGTTGTTTAAATATTATTAATGATAGATAATAAAACTATTATATTATAATTAATATTCATCAAATAGCAACTTAATATCTACAATTATATTGACCCATTTGAATTTGTAAGTTTCAAATTGAGTTCAGAGACCGTTCCAAGAAGATGAAAAGAAAAAAAAAAAGAATACTAAAAGTGTAAGTATTATATTTTAGAAGCTTATACTTAAAAACTCTAATTTAATTTGAGTGCTCACATACGTACAACCGTAAATTTAGGAGAAGGGCAAGGTGCAATTTTAAAAGTCAATAAAAATGAGAGAAATAGAAGAGAAATTGTGGGAGGAAAAAATAGAACAGAGAGAAACAAATTAATTATTATAAAGGTTTTTTTTTTTCAAAAGTCTTATGCATGATAAATGTAAATCCAGTATATTCAAAATTTTAAAAGATATGGGATATAATTAAAACTCAATACAATATCGTACACATTTAAAAAATTGTGGTAGGAATATGTTCACCCTCTTTCCAAAACATATAACGAAGTTGCTGTAATGCAAGTTTTGCTGAGCGCTTTTTCTTTGAATTTTCAATTTCGGCGTAAACCTTGTCACTTATCAATTCTATTGGTAATTACTCTTCTCCCTTACAATCTACTTATAAACTATACTTCGTTATAGATTCATTCCACATTGGACAATTTCGTATGGTTCAAAGAGCTATGGTTGGCATCCTACAAGCTAAACAGGATCCATACGTTTAGAATTTGACATTTAGTTGTCATTAAAGATAGTTATTTTTTTTTTCAAAAAGAAGGAAAGACAAAACAAGTCCTAAACTACACCGACGGGGTAAATAGGTGAATTTGAAATTATACCTCGTAAAAATAGAGTTCAAAAATTTAGTTCACTGAATATTTATAAGTTACTGAAAAAAAATAGAAAATAGTTAATTATGTCAAAATATAGTTAATTGAATATTTTAGAAGAGAATTAAATGAATCAAAAGTAAATCACCTACATAATTTACAATGAATTGTGTTGCAAAAAATGATGAATAAATAATCAGTTGATTAAAAAAATTTACAGTTGACTAATAAATGTATACCAAAAAATGAAAAAAAAAAAGTGAAAAATACACTAAAAATTAATAATAGTTCAATAATAAGTGTCTACGTCCAATCCCCTTGATTCTTTTAAGATATTTCATCATCTTAGTAACAATTTACAGAGTCTAGGATTTTTCAAGTATTAACTATTGAACACAGTTTTTAAAAGCTTACCTCCAGCTTATCTAAAGTTTCTAACTCTCATTCACACTTTTCTTTGCACAAACAGTGACAAAGAACTTAATAAAGAAAGAATGAAAGATTTAAACCCTCACATAGTGGGTTTACAATAAGAAGCACTAATAATGAGCATAGTTATAACACTAAAATATTATAAAACATGCATGAGAGTTAGCATATTATTTAAATAAGTCATATATAATATGATTAATTGCCTCTAGATGCAAGATAAGGCTGCTAGTATATCAACCAGCTAGCTTGGTAGCATTTGGCATGCAACATAGTAGGATAAAGTAATTAATTTATAAGCTGCCCACGTATGTCTCCAAGAAACCCCTTTTTATTCAATCATATAATTTATTATAAACTTTAATTGAAATCATTATAATGTGAGAATTATAAAAAATGCATTAGAATATCTAAAACATAGTAGTATAGTTATAAAAGAAATTCAGTAAATTAGTTTATACATACATCTGTATAGGTAATTTAACAAAATTGGGAAAAAGAGATTTTAGGCATAATATTTATTTTGTATAAAAGATAACCCATTTTTTCCCCATGACTCCTACAAAAGCCCTAATTGTATTATTCTTCTAGATTTGAATAGCTTATGGGATTCATGCAATTCATGAGTGCGAACGTAATAGGAATGGCTTGCAGAGCCATGACAGCTCACATTCATAATCTTTTTAATATAGAGTATTTGTCCAATAGATGGAACAAATACCCAATTAATATGTACCTCATGACTAAGCTAAGAAATTTCCATCTAAAAACATTAACACTGAAAAGGTGAGAATAAATTATCAGTAACATGAAAAGCATATATAATACTTGGAATATTCATGGAATCTAGTGGGACTTAGAATTATAGTTTTAGTGATATATGTATGTATGTCAGATATCCTATAAATAAGATGTAAATATGCTTTAACATATATAGGACAAATAAAGGTAGACAATGTCTTCTACCATTAGGCATAAGGATGTCATATTTGGGTTATTCGAGTCTCACAAATCCCAATATATAACCATCATATGTAGGCAATTGAGTCTCACAAACCCCAACATATAACACCTAACCGGTAGGCACAACCCCACCTTTAGCTAAGGCGTCCCGTAATGAGTACCCAAGACAAAGTCAAACAATATAATATTTATCTTAATATGTCATCCATGTTATCATAAGGTCAATATTAGATAGTTTGAGAGAGAACTATCAAGATTTCTTTGGTAATCCTCTGAACACTTATGTTCTTATAATAGTTGAGAAACCCTTTAATGTTAGTTTAATTCAAGATGTTTCTAGCAATGATACATTCCTGTCCTCTCTTGATTTCTTGAGACCATTTAGGCGGCATAACCTACCATTGATCTCAGAATTCAAATTGTTGCCCAAGAAGTGTAATAATACCATTTCCATGTAATCATTTAGGCAGTATAACCTGTTATAAATTCCAAGATTAATGAGATATAATACCTTGCTAAGGAACTTATAGGGTTCACAATACACATTAAGGTAGCATAGCTAACCATTATCAACTGAGATTTCAAACTATCAATAAGTAATAGTGTACAAGAATAGTTTAATCTCACAAAGAATTGTTCTCTTCTCAAACTACCATATTGTCACCCCATCATACAAAGTTGAAATGCACAACAATATAGACAATTATAGTGCATGAATAATAAAATATTTATGTAAGGATACATAATGCACAAAAAAATCCACACATCAAAACTCTTAGCCTAAAGTTGTTATGTGATACATAATATTTCCCTAGATATTTTAAAATATCTATCTAGTATCAATCTTCTCTAATTCTACCCTTCTTAGATCCTGAATGGGCTCATAGAAAGTCATAGTGACAAAATTTCAAGATAAATGACCATATACCAAAAAAGATTGGTTATGTAGTATCATGGTGTGTTCTAACTTCAACTACATTTCCACACCATAGCCAACCTTTTTACCCTTACAATACCATGAAGACCATTCAAGAAGAAGAAGAATGAAAAGGAAAAGAGAAGAAGAGAACTAAAATTTACTAAATCATGTTACTTGGATGCACTCCATGCCAAAGTGAAGAGGTGAATGTGAGTGGAGTAAGTATTGGAAAGGATGTGGGGTGTGTTGTGAAGAAAGGGGGTAGGATGTAGGGTATTTAAAGAGAATTTGATTGCTAAAATTTAACCACATATTTATTATCCAATAGTTGTAATTTAATCTCAAGTTATAAAATATATAAGATTTAATTATGGTGTGGCCCTAAAGATATCTAAAATTTTATTATAGTATGGCCCCATACATATTTAATATTTTATTATGGTGTGGGCCACTGAGGTTTGGATAATGCCACATGTCCCTCCTTGTGAATTTATCATTTTATCCTTGCATTTTTCAAAATGACCATTTTACCCCTGGCTTGTGAATTGACCTTTTTGTCCTTAGGCATCTTTCAAAATGACTTTTGTGCCTCTGACTTTGTAAATTTTCCATTTTGCCCTTATGCCTTAAAATTAAACTATAGGTTTTTTTTTTTAATGATTCAACTGGGTACATTTATTCTTATTTAATTCTCTTTAATTTTTTTCCTAAATAATCTAATTTAGCTCATATTAAAAATTATTAAATTAGGATGTTACATCTCTCATATATATATATATATATATATATATATATATATATAAAGCCTTGTATTGAGTGGTGTCCCAAAGGCAATATATTTGAGTGTCACAACTCAAAACAAAAGCCTCCAACTTTGACCTCCAGAGGGTGTATGCCTCGTTATGGACTGCCATTCATTAAAAAACGCTACCATATGAAATTAACAAATGATTAACAATTCTAATAACAAATGTTAAATATATACTTTTGAAATAAGCGTGATATTTACTTACTTGCGAATATTCATAAACTTGACATTATATTTTGTTGTGCTACATGCGTGTTACATATGTAATATAATAATAAATATACCATCGTTCTTAAAAAATTGATAATAAGGCAATTGTTAAATATTGAATTTTAATCAAGCAAACAATAAATAATAATTGAAGTTATATTAACTTATAATTTCTTATTTAATTAACTATGCTTTATCATGTTCACACGAATTAAGAGCAGTTCAAGGTCTCGGGCTCAAGCTGAAGGAGTAGGCACACGTCTACGTCGCCAAAAATTCATGCTTATAACAGACAAAGGTGGAGCCAGGCAGCCAGCTCAGTGAAGCGAAGTTAACATAATTATTTAATTTTATTTTAGTCATTGAAGTGATATGAGAGAATTTTAAGTCGTTTTTAGATTTAACGACAATTTTTTAAAAAATTAATTTCAAATTGTATTAAATTATAAAATCTATATGAAGATTGAAATACTTATATTGACGTTGTTGGGAAATTTGTTCATATCCTATATATTAAAAAAAAAAATGTATTTCTATGATATATTGTTTAAATGAAATGTTAGCTAGAAATTGGAATTAGAAGTTTACTTTTTTACTTCCATATTATTAATGGCAGATAATAAAATTATAACACAATCAATTAATATTCATCAATAAACACTTCAATATTTACAATTAAATTGATCAGTTGAGTTTTTAAGTTTCAAATTGAGTTTAGAAATTATTACAAGGAAATAAAAAATGAAAACTGAAAATGTGAGTATTAGAAGTTTATACTAAAAATTATAATTTAATTTGAGTGCTCAACACTCAACAGCTACAAATTTGGGAGAGGGGAAGGTGCAATTTTTAATGCCAATGAAAAGTAAAAAATAAAAATGAAAGGAACAGGAGAGGAATTGTATAAACAAAAAACAAAAAAAAAACAATTATTATAATTTTTTTTTCGGGAGTCATGTGCGGGATAAATGTAAATCAATAGATTCAAAATTTTAAAAGATGTGGGATATAATCAAAAGTCAATACAAGATCTTACATATTTTAAAAAATGTAGTAGGAATATGCCCACCCTCGTACCAATACATATAAAGAAAGGTGCTGTTATGGAAGTTTTGCTAAGCGCTTTTTCTTTGAATTTTCAACTTCGGCTTAAACCTCGTCACTTATTAATTCTAATTATACACGTGTCGAAATAAATGGAACTATATATATCCAATTAGGGTCAGCGGAATCTAGCTCATACTATAAGCACATCCGTTATTAATCTCTTTTCTTCGAATCGATCGTTGAACTTGTCCTACTTCTTTTAACGTAACAGCATGGCTGACATCATTCTGCTAACATGCATCATCTCCTCTTTTCCTACGACGCGTTTGCAATAGGAAATAATATTATCCACATTGTTTTTCCCTCACCAGATTTAGGCGAGAATATTAATATATCAGCCATACCAAACCTTAGTTTGTCCTAGATTAGAAGGTAAATCTAGAAGGCCGATTAAGAAAGGGAACAAGTGGTCCTAAAGCTAGAGAGATGCAAGTTATACCAGTCCGACCTGCATACAATAAATAAAACATTATCAACCTGAATTAATCTGATTAATTACAACTTGCATGTGACAAACATATGATAATGATAATTATCTATTACTAAATATTGATGATCATAACTTCTGTCTTCTGGTGTTCACACTCTTTCGCTTATTTATGCGTGAACGGAACCAATTTGTGCTTGCAATTGCACCTCATTTCATCTACTATTCATAGATATCTTCAACTCGGATTAATTCCTCTCTACCTCAGGCATTTTCAGTTTGTGATGGCTGAAATAGCTTCATCGCCAACCCAAAATCATCTTGAAGCCAACTTCGTCAGCTCTGTTCCTTTCAATGAATCCTCTCTCAGAGGTGACACTGAATTTTATTCAGCTACATCCATTGATGGTGAGATACCCACAGAACTCCATGCTTTTCTCAGATAAGGAAAAGACTTTAAGATTGAGTAAAAATGAACTCTGCCTTACTAAGACATAGTACTACCCGGTGTATATATGAGAGTTATAGTTACAAGAGGAAATCTTTCTACAACCAAATAATATAGCTGTCACAAATACATAGGTGCACATTATAATAGAATACACATATAGAAAATTTACAGCTATGCAAATATACATGTAGCATTGCATCTACACCATGCTCTTACATCCCCCTCAAACGAAAGGGTGTAGAGATAACTCCAAGTTTGCTTCTTAAATTTCCAAACTGTGTATGGGATAATAGTTTGGTGAAACAATCTTCTATTTGCTTAGATGAAGGGACATAAACAAGCTGCGAGCTCTTTGGCTAAGACTTGGTCTGTTACAAAGTGTACATCTATTTCGATATGCTTCATGGGTGCATGGAAAATTGGGTCCATAGCTAAGGAATTTGCACTCACATTGTCACACCAAATTATAGGAATTTGGGTGACTAGAAATTTTACTTCCTTCAACAATGACTTTATCCACATGATTTCAGCAGCCAAATTAGAGAGTCATCGATATTCAGTTTCAATATTTGATCTTGCTATTACAACCTATTTCTTTGATGACCACGAAATAAGAGTATCACCAATGTATACACAATAACTAGTGATAGGTTTTCTGTCATCAAGGCATGCAACCCAATCAACATCAAAAAAACCAAATATGTTCAGTTGCGCAAAAGGCTTCATGTGCAAAGCATAGTTAGAAGTCCCTTTAAGATATCTAAAGACTCTTTTTATTGCCTGCCAATGTAAGACAATGGGTGAATAGAGAAATTGACTCAACTTATTAACATAGAATGAAAAGTCAGGCCTGGTACTAGATAAATATTGCAATGCTCCCACAGTACTTCTGTTAAGTTAGGATTTGGCAGAAGTTCTCCCTCATTAACAGATAAATGACGTCCAGCAACCATTAGTGTTAGACGTGAGGAGGCATCCAACATATTAAACTTACTCAATAGATCACAAATGTACTTTCTCTGAGTTTGGTACAGACCTGTTGTATCACGATGAACATCAAAACCCAAGAAGTAATGCAGTGGGCCTAGGTTTTTGAGTGAAAATTCTTTGGGAAGCTTTTAAGTGAATAATTTAGTTGAGTTGAGTCACTACCTGTAACAAGAATATCATATAGATATATCAAGATGATTATATCCTTATCCTCAAGTACAAATAATGAGTTACCACTTTTTGTATTGTATAAACCCCATTTGAGTGGAGTCATTTTAAACCTATCAAACCAAGCTCTAGGAGCTTGTTTAAGGCCATAGAATGCTTTGGATAGTTTGCATGCAAATCTTGGATAGTTGGGGTCATCAAAGCCTTTTGGATGTCTTATAAACACAACTTCAGTTAACACTCCATTTACGAATGCATTATTAATATCAAGCTTATTAACTAGCCACTTTAAAGATACAGCAATTGTCAACACTATTGTAATTGTAGTAATTTTAGCAACTAGACTATAGGTTTTCCCATAGCATAATCCTAGGTTCTGTTGAAAGCCTTTGGCAACAAGATTGGCTTTATGTCTTTTCACAGTGCCATCAGCTTTAAATTTGGTTCTAAAAAACCATTTACAATCAACTATATTATATTGGTGATCAAATGGAACCAATGTCCAAGTTTGATTTCGTTTAAGTGCCTCAAATTTTTCAACCATAGCTTTCTTCCATTTTGGGTCCTGGAAAGCCTCTTTCCCTATTTCTGGTTCATTGGCCAGTGAAGTTATAAGTAGCCCAACATAGGGGTGTTTTGGTTTTAAAATTCCAGCTTGGCTTCTTGTTACCATATGATGTCTTTGAGTATCATAAGAGGGTGTTATGTCATCAGAGAAGGCATCAGAACTAGTAGTTTAAGTTTGATCAAAAGAGCTATTGACAGTTTCATGTTCATCATGTTCTTGATTAGTATTAGTAGTGACAGAATTATAGGAAACATTAGAACCAAATGAGTGAGGTAAATCATTTGACGAAAACAACTATGATGAATCAGACAAGTTGTAATGCCTAAAGAAAAATAAATACATCTTTTCTATAACTGAAAACTTTATAGATATCTAGACCTTTTAAAAATAATAATAATAATAATCATGGTAGATTGGAATCCCATTTATTTTCTTAAACTTTACAATGTATTTAGTTTCCACTTTTCTAAGTCCAAATTGGTCTAGAACTTTTAACATGGTTCATATTCTAAGATGTTTTTGACAAGGAAAAATAGTAACCCCACTTTCTAATAACCATTTAGGCGATAAGAAAAACCTTTTATAAATTTTAGGAGTTAAGGGATTTAAATTAATCATTTAGGCAGCATAACCTGCCATAATCTTATATGTACAAAGTTTATAAGGTTCCTTAAAGGTACTGTTTAATTTCTTATTTTACTTATTCCATTAATTGGAATTCCACCACTACCATGTACATATCATGTAAACCTCTTTCTAAGAAGCCTATAAGATCCAATATCTTTCTCTCTCTACAAGTCTCTCCTTCCATATATATATTGGACTAAAACTTTAAAATAACTCGTTCAATTCATGAAAAAAAAAAAAAAAACTTGAACAAAAAAAAATTCAATTAAAAAAGGTTCATTTTATAAAATAGACTCAAGCTCAAAATGTCTGAATCAATAATTTTAATAAAAATTTAATCTAACTTGATATTTTTGGTAAAAATAAAAACTAATATATTTTATCCAAAAGATTTGTGTCAATCCAATAATTTATTTTTATTTATAACACTACAATATATAATCTTTTAAGTGATAATAACCATTAATTGTGTGATTTATTTCGAATATTAGGTAACAAATAGATTTGGCCATAAGTTTAAAAAGTCAGCTTGACTCTATAGACTTAGTTTAAAAAATATAGATAAAAATTTTAATTAAAAAATGGGTTTGAACTTTTTTAAGTTTGAATTTCTATTTAATTTTTATAAGCCTAGTGGGATAATCAAGTCTAATATATTATATATTATATATATATAATTAATCTTTATCGTATATTTATGGGTATGATTGTATAATTACAAAGTAATTTCACATACCAAATGGTCAAATGGAATTATATATAACTTTATTATTCTTTAATTTAAAATTATTGATCATCAGAACCATCCCAATATTGTTAAAACCAATACATTTACATATGAGAAAAATATTTATCGCCCTTTAATACTTTAAAAGTTTATTTATCTAAATTTAATTATGAATATCTTCACAAATATTTTAGGGATTTAAATTTTAATCTGAATAGTATGATATCCAATTTGCTATAGACTCCATGTGTGTGTGCCTATATTTCAATTTTAAAAAAATTATTACCCTTGAAATTTTCATATAAAAATAAATATAATTATTTTTATGATTTAAAATGAAATAATTATTTTTATTATTAAATATGAGCCCAAAAATGTAATTATAGTACTCCATCCATAGTAATATATAATTAAAATGCATTGCGGTTATTACGGAAAAGATGGTCACTGTAGTCAATATAAAAAATTGGTTCTGCTATGATGTGTTATAAGTTTATTGATAATTAAATTTCATACAAAGCTAGGTAAATTATACTAGCTGTAGAACCAAGGAGAAAAACTTTTACTGAAAACAAATATGTTACTCAATTAATCATTATTGAGTTTCACACGGTATTGCCGAATATTCCTCTTAATTGATAAATAATTAGCAATGAATTCATACAAAACTCAAGCTGGCTATAATATACTAATGATTCTAAGGTTGTCAGTCAAAATATTGAAAGTACTCAATTTCTTAGTACGTACCACGAGACAGAAACTTTGTATTTGTTTGCCATACATGTTACATCGTAACATATAATTTGAATTTAGACCAAGAAGCAACCAATCAGCCATTATACACGAAAGTGGGAAGAACTTTAATCACTTCACGTAAGAGGACCAACTAATCAGCCATTATACATAGAGAAATACTTCACATTTCATGATCACTCTTATAACATATATGGCAATAAAGTGCATCATGATTCGTAATTAGACCAACACTAATTAGACAAGGGATCAATACTTTATGCTACAAGTCCAGTAATGTAAAGCAGGCATGAAAGAAAGTGCAACTAACATAAACATAATTAATCAAGCAATTGGAAGCCTAATTAGGTCAAGTGAAGATTGCACGTCAATCTCGTCACTACCATTTGCTTCCAAGGACTGCTTGTAGGTCATGCCAAGGTATGCCTGTGGGTGATCTTCATCCACGAATTCTGGCGCTGGGCTCACAAATTTGTCCAACGATGGTCCATGAAGTGTGGCCACAGAGATCCTTGACACCTTATTGTTGTCAACGACTACCCGATGAACATGACTTTTATACTTCCCATTGGTTAAGATCTGCACGATTAAGGATTCGAGTTAAAAAACAACAAATTAGAAAAAAGTATTTATAATTATAATTTATATTAACTGGATTTGCATCACTAATTGAAAATGTTTAATACTATTGAAGGAATTTAAAGCATGGACCTCAAGATGATCGCCGAGCTGGATGAGGATGGCGTGGTGGGGAATATAAGCACTAATCCAATTTCCATGGTGGGATTGTATTTGGAGACCTCCATTCACATCTTGCACCAGTGTTACTATGAAGCCAGGGTCGGTGTGATCAGGCACACCAATACGACCTTTTGAATTGTGATTGGGAGGATAAAGGTTCATGGCCGATACATCAAACCCTGATTTCAGGTTAAATGCCTTCTCTACGTAGTTTTCTTCAAACCCTAAGGTTTTAGACACTGCTCTTGCTATTCCCACAACTATCTTCCTCATTTCCTTGTAGTATTCATCTAAAACTTCACTGCCATGCAACAACAGTCCATTTCCAACAAGGAGTCAATCCAATTAGAATAGATATGATTTTTAACAAATGATGATAAGAAATAGTTATATAACAGAACAAAATATAACACGTTAAATAAGTTACTAAATTAATATTTTAAGGATTCATGGAACAAAACAAAATATAACAGAACAAGTATGTTAATGGAATCTTAATTAAGGGACAAATATCATAAAAATTTAAATAAAAATTTCATACCAAAATATTTATTTAACACCAATACATTAACAGAACATGTTAGCAGAATTTACAATTAAGGGACTAAAATAAAAAATTAAATAAAATTATGTGACCAAAATATCGATTTAGCATCAATAAATTAAGATATATATACCTGAAGCTTGATGGTTTGGGAGGAAATGGTAGTGGGGGTGCGCTATCACCTTTAAATGTTCCCTGTTTTCTCTAGAAGAATAGTTCAGGCCCCATCTGATTCGGTCCATGGGTCCTTTTTTACTGTATAACCTCCTCTCGTCCAACGTCAGTGGATCAAAGAATTCAGAAATTCCCTTGAAAAGATCGTCCAACACTTTTTCAGGGATTCCGTGATTTACCAGCTGCATGTAATATTACAAAACAAACGTCTTAGGGCAAAATATACGACTTATATGTATATAGTTCCTACAAAATTACAAAGCCTTGGTGCTGCGCTTGGTATACATACATAGAAGAAGCCATAGTCCTGGCATACTTGGCCAAGGAATTGTAAGGCGGAGGATGTTTGATCTGGGTCATCAGAGAAAAGCAAAGAGTAATCAACTGTGGGTATCTCACCATCAATGACTGTAGCTGAATAAGAATCAGCTTCACCATTGACGAACTTGGGTTCAAGAAGATCTTGGGTTGGTGGGGAAGCTATTTCAGCCATTTCACAAACTCAAAAGCCTGAGAGAAGATATCCGAGATGAAGATATCTATGATGAGTAGATGAAAAGTGGTGCACTGCAAGCACAAACTGATATGTTCACGTATAAATAAGCGAAAGAGTGTGAACACCAGATGTTGCGGTCATCAATATTGAGTATTACTTTATTATCATCATAATATATTTGTTATACGCAACTTGTGATTAATTAAGATTGATGATGTATTATTTATTGTATGTAGGTCGGACTGGTAACTTGCATTTCTCTAGCTTCTTTAGGGTCCTCGGCTATGTAAATCACCTCTAATTAAGGACAAACTAAAGTTTGTTGGCTACTATTAAATATTTTAGCCTATATCTGGTGAGGGAAAAATACTGTGCAAACGCGTCATAGGAAAAGAGGTGATGATGTTAATTAGCAGAATGATGTCAGCCATGTTGTTACGTTTAAAGAAGAAGTAGGACAAGTTCAACGAGTAGAAGAAGAGATCAATAACGGACGTGCTTATAGGATGAGCTAGATTCCGCTGACTCCAATTGGATATATATATATATATATATATATAGGACCAATGTTTATCTCGAAACGTGTATAATTAGATTTGATAAGTGATAAGGTTTAACCCGACATTGAATATTCAACGAAAAAGCGCTCAGCAAAACTTCCATAACAGCACCTTTGTTTTTATGTATTGGAGTGAGGGTGAGCATATCCTTCCACAATTTTTGAAATATGTATGATATTGTATTGAGTTTTGATTATATTCCACATCTTTTAATATTTTAAATCTGCTGGATTCATATATATAATGCATATATGACTCTTGCAAATATTGTAGTGGGTGGTGAAAAATAATATGGTAAATACGTGGATAGAGTTTCTGGATGTGCTGCTGTTGAGGTTTAGGTTGACTCTTTATGAAGACCCTAAGGTGGCTTTAAAGGAATTAAAACAAACAGAGACAGTGGGGGAGTACCAGGCAAAATCCGAGGAACTGTCGACCAAGGTGACGGGGTTATTGGAGCTATGGTCAATCAGTTTCTTCATTGCCAGTTTGAACGCGCAGCTGAAGTGTGAGTTGTTGTCGGCACAACCGGAGACGTACTTTCAGGCAGTGTCATTAGCGAAGCTGCATGAACAGAAATTTAACTCTAGATAGGCTCACATCAAAACGACCTTTAATCGTTTTTCATCAGCGAATCTATTGAAAGCATAGCAACACAGAACTTAGCTGTTAGCAAAAGCAGTAGTTTGCAAACGGCGAGCAGTGGGAACTTTGGAATTACCAATAATATAATGGCAGAAGCAGCTCAATCGCGGACAGGTAGCTCTGTTAAAAAGCTTGCAACTGCTAAGTTAAGGGAAAAGAGGGCTAAGGAGTGGTGTTACTACTTCAAGAAGTATAGACCAACACTTATGTGTAAAGGAGCCCACTTTGCAACTGCTAAGTTAAGGGAAAAGAGGGCTAAGGGGTTGTGTTACTACTTCAAGGAGAAGTATAGCCCAACACATAAGTGTAAAGGAGCCCACTACTTGCTAGTTAGGCAGTCCGAAGCATCTCCAATGAAAGAAGCTATTCTGAAGCTATTCATGCCGGTGGGAGGACATGCAGGGGAGCTTCAGACTTAAAAGAGAATTGGAGAGGTATTTTACTGGCCCAAGTGAGGAGAGATGCAGCTCAGTATGTTAGTAAATGTGCTATGTGCCAACAAATGAAATATTTCATAGCAAAGCCACTAGGAATGTTGCAACCCTTATCCATACCTTCCAAACCATGGCTTTATCTCACCATGGATTTCATAACTAGGTTACTTAAATCTGAGGGTTATACTGTTATTTTGGTGGTCATTGATCAGATCACCAAAGTTGCTCACTTCGGTCCTCTTAAGGCTGGGTATGATGCAAGAAAGGTGGTAGAGTTATTCCTTCATATGGTTATCAAACACCATGGTTTTCCAGAGAGCATAGTGACATCCAAAGACCACATTTTTCTAAGTTGGTTTTGGCAGCAATTATGGAGAATGAGTGGAACTCAATTGAAAATATACTATGGCGTATCTTCCTTACGGAGATGGGCAATCTGAGGTAATGAACAAGTTTCTTGGATAGTATTCAAGCACCTTTGTATTTCAGTAGTCAAACAAATGGAATGCCATTCTTCCATGGGTTGGGTTGTGGTATATACCGACATTTCCTGGTTTTGAAAGAGAAAAGACGGAAGTCATTGGTGAGGAGGAAGCTTTGATAAAAAGAGCAAAAATTTGGGAGTAGCTCAAGCATAATTTGAGGAGGGCTCAGAAGACTATGATGAAATATGCATATGAAGGAAGAAGAGAAATGGAGTTTAATGTCGGAGACTGGGTTTTATTAAATTACAACCATATAGACAAGACTATCTGGCTAGAAATTGAATTATAAATTATTTAAGCGGTATTACGTGCCCTTCAAGATATTGGAAAGAATTGGTGTAGTGTCAGAGATTGTAAAGAATATTGGAAGTTGAATGAGCCATCAAAAAGGAAAGGGCTACCAATATCAATAAAGTGGGCTGCCACAAGTGTTTGCTCATGAAGGAAGTGCATTGTTATAAGTTTCATATTGAGGAGCCTTCTCAAAGAAAGAGGACTTATAAAACCAAATGACTATTTCACCTAATTGACTAAATTTTTGGGATAGGCTCTCTCTTTAGGAGCATAACAATTTGTTTCTCCTACACTTTCTCTCTTGTGTCTCCCATTTTCATCTTTTTTTTCCCCCTTTTCATTGGCTTTTAAAATTGCACCTTACCCCCTCTCTTAAATTTGTGGCCATATGTAGGTGCTTAAATTAAATAAGAGATTTTGATATGAGCTTCTAAAGTGTAATATTCACATTTTTAATATTTATTTTTTTCCGCTTCTTGAAAAAATTTCTAAACTTGATTTGAAACTTAAAAACTCAATTGGGTCAATTTAATTGTAAATACTAAATTGCTAATTAATGAGTATTAATTGAATGATTTTGTTATAATTTTATTATCTTTCATTAATCATATAGAAGTAAAAAAAATTATATTTATAATTTTAATTTCTAGCTAGCGTTTTATTTAAAACAATACATTATATAGAAATACATTTTTTTACTATATAGGATATGGCCAAATTTCCCAATAAAAAGTTAATATTAGTACGTCAATCTGTATTTAGACTTTATAAATCTAATAAAATTTGAAATTAATTTAAAATTTTTTTTCATTAAATCTAGAAATACGAATTAAAATTCTCTCGTACCATTTCAATGACTCAAACAAAATAAAAAAAATTATATTAACTTCGGCTCCACCCCTGTTTGTAATAAAGTATTATTTTTTGGCAATGCAGACTTGTTCCTATAACTCCTTCAGATTGAGACCGAGACGTTGAACTGCCCTTATTTCGTTCGAAATTGACGTTTTGGATCTTATGCCTTCCTCAATACTTCTTTGGGACCAGACCCCATACTTTCTGTAATCATTTTTAATGGATAAAGCATTGTTAATTAACCAAAGTGCTTAGATCAATAAGAGTCTTATTAATGGTTTTAGACCGTACATAGATAGAAAGTGAGTATATGTGCTACTAAATTCTAAGAATATCACCTGTATTAAGTGGTTTTGTTTAATTTTATTTTTTACCAAAAAAAAGTCTTTAGTTAATAAATTATATCATTATTCATAATGATAAATAGAGTATATTGCTATTAAAGATCCTACATTTTTACCATTGAAATTAGTCTAGAAGTATGTTCTTGCTTCTTTTTTCCAGTTTAATATTCCTTTAGACATTCTTTATTGTTTGTTTGATTAAGTTTTGATATTTAACAATTGTTTTCGTACCACAATTTTCAAGAATGATGTTATACTTGTTATGATATTGCATATGCAATATGTATGTACGTAAGACAACAAAATATAATGTCAAGTTTATAAATATACATAATTGACAGAAAATATATATATATATATATATATATGTAATGTCATTTTAACACTTGTAAAAATATGATGCAAATTTTGTTCTTAGCCAAAATAAGAGTATAAATATTTGTGGTATGTATTATTAATTAAATATAAGCTTTGACTTAGTGGTAAGACATGACACTTGGAGTAAGAGGACACAAGTTTGAGATGTAGCTTCTTCCTCCCTTAAAAAAATTTTGGTATTGACACTTGTCCTCTCCAGGTGAAATGACAAAAATGCCCTTCACTTTTTCCTTCTTCTTTCCATGTGCCATTTTTTTTTCCCTACAGCAAAACATCATCTCCTTCCTCTCTGTTTTTGTGCTTCCACCGCCATAGTCAGCCATTGTTCTAGTTCTGGCTAGCGTCCTCTGTCACTAGTAGCTCACTTCCGGTCATCGAGGCTCATGTTTTTTGGCAACAACAGCTTTGTTTTCTGGTGTCTTCTGTGACAGCCACGGTGAGCATTTTACAATGGATTTTTGGTAAGTTTTGATCAATTTTTCATGAAAATAATATTAGGAGAAGCATTTTTGGCCTTTTCCCATTGAATTTTAGCCTTGGAAACATGTTTTTTGTTACACCTCAATACCTGGAGCGTAATTGGCACAAATAACGAGATTAACCCGTCTTTATAAGCCTAACAAATTGATTCCTTAACTGAATTACAAATCATATATCATAGAAATTCATTACCAAGCAGATTTACATTCATATATATTTTGTAGAAATTTTGGCAGTCTTCTTTGTAACTGAAACCTCCCGAAATTGTTACAAATATTTGTCAAAACAATAATATTCATAAAAGTGAACTCAACTCTCAATTCAATTCAGAGACAATTACAGCATAGTAGGAGAATAGAGAATCAAGTCACGCTTATATACATACATATATATATATATATATATATATACACATTAGTTAATAGAATTGTTAATCATTTATTAATTTCAAAATGTAGGGTGTTTTTATATGCATGGCAGTCCCAGAATCAGAAGATAGCATCATCATCCATCCATGTGATTGCAGTACGAAAATTGTATATTATGGCATGGGGTGCCCTCAGAAGGTCAAAGTTGGAGGCTATTGTTGTAATGTGACACTCAAATATGTTGCCTTTGGGACACTACTCGTTCAAACATGCAAAGCACATGGCTTATATGGGAGACACGTAGGCAGCTTATAAATTAGTTACTTTGTCCTGCTATATATATATATATTGCATGCCAATACCCAATATATGCCACCAAGCCTGGTCGGTAGGTATACATGCATCCAGATATATATGATAATCATATTAAATATGACTTATTTGAAAATTATGCTATCTTTTATGCATGTTTTATAATATTGTAGTGCTATAACAGTGCTCATCATTAAAGCTTCTTAGAGGCCAGAAAATTTTTAAAAATTTATATGCAGATTTTAATATTTTTATTATTAGAATTTTAATCAAAATATAATAAGTGTATATTTTTTATTGAAAACATGACATGTATAATTTTTTTGCTGAGAATGAATAATTATTCAATAAAAGTATATATGTTATTATTGAAAACTAATATACTTGTTATATTTTAATTGACAATGTGATAATAAAACATAAAAAATTTGTCGTAAAAAAATTGAGATAATTTTAAATGTATTGAAATGTGGGCCTCGAAATAAAGCTAAATTTTTGCTTTTCCTTGGCCTCTATGGCATAATTTTATATTCATGTGCAATGTATATACTTTATGTCCGATAAAAATGACCAATTAAAGATAGGTGTAGTTGATTGCGAATTTAGTATGCTTACCAGTACATTTAATTATAATGTAAAGTTATAATTATAATAATATTATTTTTAAGTTGATATTATTATAATTATATCTCTACATTATAACTAGATGAATTAGTGCACTTAAAATTGTGAGTGTATCAAAGATGACACCTTAAAATTATTCTTTTAAATTGAAATTTTATATAATTTTTAATTTCCTATATACTCTAATGATTTGTAGGTAAATTCTTGTAATTCAAATTTTTAAATTTAATTCCTACCATTAAGTTTAACTGTGCTCTTAACATGCATGTGGGCGCACTTTGTCTTATTACATTGGTACGTACATTTTCTTTGCCGATTTAAGTTTTGACGACAGACTTTATAGTTTTTTTGGCCAAATTTTTTTTTAGTTCAAGAAAAGGAATTAATTTTTTTTTTTGGCCAACAACAAATGGAATTGATTAACATTCAAAGTTTTATTTTTTTAATTAAAAAAAAAGCTTTGTACGGACAAAAGATATGAAGTTTAAAATGTCACTCCAATTAATTGTCATCAATATTGAGTAATAGTTCATTATCATCATAATATATTTTTTATATGCAACTCGGAATTAATTAGATTAATTAAGATTGATGATGTATTATTTATTGTACGCAGGTCGGACTGGTAACTTGCATCTGTCTAGATTCTTTAGGGCCACTTGATTCCTTTTCTTTATCGGCCTTCTAGATTTACCTTCTAATTAAGGACCAACTAAAGTTTCTTGGCTACTATTAAATATTTTCGCCTAAATCTGGTGGGAGAAATATAATGTAGTTAATATTATTTCCTGGTGCAAACGCGTCATAGGAAAAGAGCATGATGCATGTTAGCAGAATGATGTCAGCCATGCTGACGTTAAAAGAAGAAGTAGGACAAGTTCAACGATCGAGTCAAAGAAAAGAGATTAATAACGATGTGCTCATAGTATGAGCTAGATTCCGCTGACCCTAATTGGATATATATATATAGGACCATTTATTTCGACACGTGTATAAGTAGAATTGATAAGTGATAAGATTAATTAAAGCCGGAATTGAAAATTCAAAGAAAAGCGCTCAGTAAAACTTCCATAACAGCACCTTAATTTGTTATATTTATTGCAATGAAGGTGGGCATATTCCTTCCTGAATTTTTTGAATGTGTATGATGTTGTATCGAGTTTTCATTATATCTCACATCTAGTAAAATTTTGAATCTATTGGATTCACATATATAGCACATGACTCCCGCAATATATGTATGTATATATATATGTATATATATATATATATATATATATATATGTATATATATATTAGTAATTTTTTGAGAATGATGCTATATTTATTATTATATTATATATGCAATACGTATATAACACGACAAAATATAATGTCGAGTTTATGAATATACGTACTTCGCAAGTAAGTAAAAATCAGGCTTATTTCAAAATCATATATATATAATATTAGTTAGTAGAATTGTTAATAAGTTGTCGATTTCAAATTTTAGAGTTTTGTTTTTAAATTTTTTCATGAAACTCAGTCCAGATTCAGAAGATAGGTTTTAGAAGGGCATCATAGTTCATGCATGTGAATATGATTGCGGTACGAAAATTGTACATTTTGGCATGGGGAATTACCCTCTCGAGGTCAGAGTTGGATTAATCATGTAGATAGCTTATAAATCGACGCACTTAATTATTAGATCTCATTTATTATATGTATATTTTTCTTCAACATAATAATAACATAAGGAGAATATACACAAAGGGATTATTTGTATATATATTGCATGCCAATAGCCAATAGATGGAGTTAGGATTGTTTGCAGTAGGAATACCTACTACAAATTCTCTTGTAAAAGCTCTAATTTAAATAGCACTTATTTGCAAAATATGCTAACTTTTATGCATGTTTTAAAATATCGTAGTGTTATAAAATGTTCATTATAAGTGTCTCTTAGAGACAAAAAAATTAAAAATAACTTATATATAGCACTTTATATTTTATTATTAGAATTTTAATTAAAACATAATAAGTATATAATTTTAGAATATAAAAACATGAAATAAACATATTTTTGCAGAGAATGTATAATTATTAAAAAACACTATATATGTTATTATTGAAAAGTAATATACTTGTTGATTGACAACCAAATAATAAAAATATAAAAATTTGTTGTCAGAAAAAAATTTGTAGATAATTTTAAGTTTATTTGAAATGTGGGCCTTGAATAGAGCGAAAGTTTTGCTTTTCCATGGCCTCAAAAACATCATTTTATGTTCATGTGTAGTTTATATACATTATATCCGTTAGAAAGAGTTAAATATTTTTTTTTTATCGTTCACTTATTACAAAGTTATCATTTGGTCCCTTTACTCATTGAAATATCGAACATGGTATCCTACTAATTGGAGAATGCCACACGTAATTTGTTACTCTTTAAGAAAAAAAAAAAGAATAGGTTTAATCCCCTAAATTTAGAATTTCAGGTTCACTAATGAGACTAAATTTAATTATTTTTTTAAAAAGTGGCCTACTAAATATGACATTTTCAATTAGTGAGAGAACAAAATAACAATTTTGTGATGAATAAAAAACTAAAAATATAATTTTCTCCCGATAAAAATGACAAATTAAAGGTAGGTGGTTGGTTGTCTGCGAATTTATTAAGCTTGTTCTTACTATTGAGACATTGAAGTAGTGGGAAAACAATTGAGCTAGAGTTCAAAAGTTTTTGATTAAATTATGGTAAAATTTTTTGTGTACTCACAATTTTAAGTGCACAAATGCACCCAATTTGTAATAACCCAAAAATATATAAATTTTAAGAATAACATTAGAAAAATAAAATAAAATTTCATAGACTAAAATGGAAGGAAAAAAATAGTATTCATGGTACAAATTATAATTTTAACTATTTTTAGGGACTAAAATGGAAAGAAAAATATTTAATGAGATAAAAATATAATTTTAATAATTACATAGTAACTTGCATGGTAAATGTCAGTAAAAACACATGATTACTATGCAAATTTTGACTAAAAATGTGTGGTTACTATTTGCACCGTGCCAAATAGTAACCTACATAGTAACTTCAAAATTTCTATAAATAGCACGAACATCTTTTAATTTTCACATTGAAAAACTAAAAGGAGAGGTCGATGCTATTTGTATGTCCCCTTGCACAGTGCCAAATAGTAACGCATTCAACCATGTTGTCACACCCCAATTTTTGGAGTATGACCGGCACAGAAAACAAGACTAGCCCGCCTCTGTAAACCTAGCAAGTTGGTTCTTAACTGAATTACAATCATACATAACAGACATTCATAACCATGCATATTCACGTTCAAATCAAATTTGTAGAAATTTCGGCAGAGTCTCCTCTATAACTGAGACCTCCCGAAGTTTCTATAAACATATGCCCAAAACAATATTATACATAAAAGAGAGCCCAGCTCTCAATTCAATCCAAAAACAACTACAACACAGGGGAATGGTGTGGTCATACATAACATTTACATATATCAAATACAACAAAAATCTCAATAAAATGCCAACATGGCTCCTCTAACCCTCTTGATCAGCAAGCGGCTCAGGATGGCTGCCTAAAATTCATTAAAATATAAACAGGTGGCATTTCCAGTAATGAATCAATTTAAATCTTTACACTTTAAACCATAACAAGCAATAACATTCACTCAATGAAAAGTTTAAATCAGTCAAGGGTACATAACCCTTGGAAATCACATTTTCACAGTCGAGGATCCACAACGCTCGGAGAATCTTTTCCATCGATTAACATCAAACTGTCAAGGAAGCTCAGCCCTTGGATTTGTGTTGAAATTAGGTAAAAACCTTTCTTTTTATTCAAAATATTGTTGGCTCAGGACCTAGATTCTAAGGGGGACTATTAGACATAAAGTTTCAGTCATGGACTCATGGCCCATGTAGTTTAATCATCTGTCGAGAGCACACAACATCTCGAGGTAAATCACCCATACGGTCGAGGGTATGTATCCCTCGAATTGTTCATATTGGTCGAGAGCACACAACATCTCGGGGTAAATCACCAATATGGTCGTGAGTCGCAAGCTCACACTAAAATCATCCATCTTATCTTGTCCTCCATAAATCTAAGGACTTGCCATTTATGAAATTTCCCTTTTTTTCAATATCAATTCTTTAGTAAAACATTCATTCTTTTATTCAAACCTCTCTTTTACAAAGTTTACATGAACATCACATATCAATCATAATTCAAAGGTCATATGCAAGGCTAACATGTCTAACAAGTTTGCTACCATAATTACAATGGTAATTATACAGTGGGAAAAGTTACCGCTTACCTGGTGGCTGACGTGTGCTAAAATCACCTTATCTCGGTCTCTCTTAGTTATAAAATTGATTTCACCCACAATCCCTATAACATAAGAATATACTTTCCTCAATTCCCTTCACTAAATACATCAATTTAGGTTGATTATAATGCCTTAACAAAGCCATAAAACAACCATAATCTTATCTCATTACTTTATTACATATTCTCTTTACTTCTTCATATTGCTATTTCCAATTTGATATTCCATTCCCTTCTCATTACTCAAAACAAGCCCTAGATCAAATTCTTAATTCCATCCCCTAACTTTTCCCAGAATTTTCATCAATTTACACTCATTGCCTTAAAAACTTTATGAAGTTTTTCTTTAGTCCCTCATATCATACTTTTTCCTTCCATTCAAGTAAAACCATGATGAACACTAAGGTTTCATGTCATACACTGTAAAATTGTTCTTATAAGACCAATTTAAACCCATTAAACTGTAGAATTTCACCATTTTCTGAAAACCCCAAAATTTTGAAACTTTTTAGTTTAGTCCCTGTTAGAATAATTCTAAAAAACTAGCTAAAATCATGCTTTCAAAGCTTAAATTCAATGGAAAGGGGCCAAAAATTCTTCTCTTAGCATCATGCTCATGAAAAAATCACTTAAAACTCACCGAAATCAATGAAAAGTTGCTGTCGTGACTATGCCGCAAAAACCACCAGAAAAAGTGGTTGTCGCAGGCTAATGGCAAGCGGTGGCCGCTCAAAAACCTTTGCCGGTGATGGAGAGAGCTGGCTAGAGGTTGAACGTGGCGGTGGGTGAAGCAAAAAGTAGAAAATCGAAGGAGGAGAGAAGCTACATTTTTCTGCAGAAAATAAGAGGAAGAATCATGTAGAAGAAGGCTATAATGGAGGGCATAATGGTAATTTCGCTGGGGAGGTGACACGTGTCAACACCACAAAAATGCTAAGGGAAAAGGGAGCTACATCTCTAACTCACACCCCTTTGGCTTCGGATAACTTGCTTTACCATTGAGCCAAAGCTCACATCTAATAAGTATTACACATTACAAATACTTATACCTCATTCTTGCTAATTTAAAAATTTTTGCATGAACTTAGTAAACTTAGCAAGTGTTACACATGTAAAGCCGATGCTTTTTGTATGTCCCCTTGCATTTGCCATTGTTAAGGGGGGAATAATTGAGGTATGGTCATGGTTTCTAATGAATGTGAGGCATCATATGGTAAAGAACAGACAATGAATTTACTTGATTTTTAACAGACATCTAGCCATTTTATCTGTTGTAAAAAACCTTTGAGTTGGCTGGCAACCACCAGATGCTTATCATGTGTTTTGCCTATGTCATAAGTAACCTTAACAAAGCGTTTAAACTTCCATGGTTGAAGAAGATGTTCATTAGCATTGGTAAGTTAAGTATGGATAACATGAATATTTGAATATCATATGATCATATTATTCTTTATTTACATCATTATACTTACCCTAAGTTACAATGTCCAGGTTACCAATACCAACGTCATGTGGTGGATGAACAATTAAAAGAGTTACATAATATGGATTGAGGAAACTTTAAAAGTCCAATGGTCATAGGCATATGACATTGAGGACATATGACAATAAATTTAGCAAAAAGCATAAATTGTGTTTTTAAAGGTGCTCATTTTCTGCCGATTCTTAGATTGATGAAGGCAACTTTTTATATATTAGGCAAAGCGTGGTGAAACCACACAACTATAGAATGAGACTAGTGAAATATTCACTGAGAACATCAATAAGAAACTAAATTTGAGGGCTTAACAAGTGTCTGCATGTGTTATGTATATGTTTGGCAAGCGTGCTTTGTCGTTTAAGGTTAAAGAGCCTTATGATCCAACATACAAACTGTATAGCGCAGGTGGCTATATACCTTCTTTAGTACATCGATCCTATTTTCATATTGGAGACAATGCTTAGTGCGTATATCACAGAGTTTAGACCTATTAAGGATGAAGTACACTGGCCACATTGGTATGGACCGACATTGATCCTTAAACCTTCAATGATTCATGGTTAAGGTAGACCAAAGTCAACTAGGATCAGAAATGTGATGGATTAGAAAGAGGGACTAAGTGAGCCATTTATGTGTGGCTTATGCAGGCAGACTAGTCATAATCATGCAATCTGCCCTTCTTGTTGGCCTGAGAATCTGTAGATGTTCTGCCATCGCTTGTTTGTGTTCATATGTTCTTCCTCATGTAGATGTGTATTTTAATGATCACGTAACATTGTATATTGTAGATAATTAATGCATTATGTGTGACTGTTTGAAAGTTATATCATTATGTAGTTGTGTTCTCAAATAGTTATATGCTCACACTATTGCTTTTCTTAACCATTACTTTACATAGGGTCATAGGTGGAGGTGTGTTGGCCAGAATCCTCGTCTTCAGCGGAGAGCCATACGACATTATAGGGTGTTGCTTGATCTAATAGGTCATAATAAGGTTAGAATACTATGACCGTCATCTTTTATAGTGATTGAAAGGACATCGTGTCTTTAACACATTTCATGCCACTTATAGATCATTTTGCAGCCTTATGAGGCACAACATGTCTGCTAGCTTATCCCAGATTATTGCCTTGCATCTAGAGATATTTGGCTAGCATTTGTCCCTCTCATATGCTTTCACATTATTGGTGGCACCATTCTGATTGGGTACTACATTAATTCAGCCGAGTGTAGCTAATACCTCAAGATCCAGTCAATTTTGGGGCTTGCCATACCATCCAACTATAGGGTAAGACACAAAAAGACTGGCGTCATGAATATATGGTCTTGATCACAGCTTGGGATGTGTAGAGTGACGCCCTTTGCCATTCTTCTTTAGTGACCCACTCAATCGATCGCGTATCAAAATATATACGTTGGTATTGGAGACAAACGTGGTGATGGATACATCCTATTAGTGGTGCTCATGGCTACATGGTACATATCTTTCATTGCATCCTCTTTGTATTATATTCCCTCCACATTAATGACTTTTTTTTGTTCATTGCAGGCAGACTTGGCATAATGTTTGTATTTACTTAGCGAAGATGATCCCCCATTAATAGATTATTACCAGTTTAAGGATATGGTATGTCATGATTGTATGTTAGATGCCCTAAGTGAGCATCAAAACATGACGACTTCCTAGTTAGCCATGCATGCACATAAAATCCCATGACCTTCGATTCCTCCAAGAAGCCCTGGAAAGAGGGTGCATGGATTTATGGATTTATGTCTTCTCGAGAACTTATTGGGGATGATCAAGGGGACGATGCAATTAGGAGAGGTGACATTAGTTTTGCAGTGCCATTTGGAGGTGTGGAGCCTTCTTTTTTCTCTGAGACACAATCACTTCTTGACATTAGGGGTGTTGGCCATTCTAGAGCTTCATTTTATGCTCCCTAGCCACCATTTCCTACCTCTATTGATTCCAATCCATCCTATTTTACATTGACACAATCACCTATGTCACATGGGTATGCTTCACTTTCTGCACTTTTCAGTGACACATTCACCTTTAGTGTTAAGAATAGTAGGCGATCTTTTAATCTTGGAGAACCTTCACACCAGCAACACATCTTTGTCACTCAAATTCAACTTATTTCGCCTATTCAATCACCACAGTTAGATTTAAATGCTTCGTCTACCCTAGCTTAAAACATTTTTGTGCAAGATGACAATTAAGATGGGAATGAACAAGATGAAGAAGAAGCCGCAATAGCATATGAAGAAAAAGAAGGAGACGGAGATGATGTCCAGCTCGTGTGTCCATAACGAGTACAACACGACCTAAATGTGGCACTAGGAGCTATTACTTTGATCATTAGATGTTTTTTTGTTGTCTCTTACGAGTTTAGCATCACCACGACCCAAAATACCAATTGGGTTGCAATCCTGCCCATCTCGCAATCCAATAATTATACATATTGGCTTGTAGTATAGGCAATACTGCAACCGAGTAACTATTATGGGTTGTAGTAGTACCCATACCGCGACCCTATAAATATATGTAAAAAAAAATGGATCTAGATTAATAGTTTTGGTGGTCGAGGAAATGAATCAAATTTGAGGGAAAAAATAGATGAACAATAAAAAAGCCACTATGTTTTATAATCACTTGATTTTGTAAAACTTGCCTTAATGATACCATTTTTGGGGTAAAAACCACCTACGTTTTGAGTGGGTTACAAGTTTAACATCCATTTAGCCTTTTGTTTATTAGTTGTAGAAAATTTTATTAGTAAATGGACCATTTTTAAAAAGAAAATTTAAGGAATTAAATGGAAAATTTATTTTTAATGCGAACTAAATTTAAACGATGATAATTTTTCATTGATTAATTAATGTAGTCTTCATGTGATAATAAACGTTTAAATTAAATATGATGAGGAAATATAGCAATCAGGGATGAGAAAATGATTTGATATTTTAGATACCCACTACTCATTCCAAAAATGATATTTGATATTAACAAATATTGGATATATTAAAATAACAAAAATTGATACCTAAACCCTAAACTATCGATATCAGTAATAGTATTCTTTTTATAAAAAAAAAATAGACAAGTAGAGAGGATTACAAAAATTAAAAATAGACAAGTCAATTTTTTGGCCGTCTAAATTATGCTAATTTTTTTTTTTTTACTATACGGTAAAAATACCTTTGTGTTAATTTACTCATCAACCGTCATAGAAAAAAGGAAAAATTTATTCTTTAGTCTTTATATTTTATATAAATTTATAAATTAGTTCCTCTATTTATTTTTTAAAAATTTATCCTTATAATTTTATAAATTTTCAAATCAGTTCCTATCATTAGTTGATAACTTAACACCTTTTTGTGTAATGCTGCAGTGGAGTGTCATGTGACAAATAGGATATGAAGCCAGCTCCTAAAATTTTGGCCCAATATTTGTCCTTGTATTTTGAAATAATAAACAGAGGAAAACCAAAAACGCATCTTCACTGAAAAACTCCCAGCAAAATTTGCAGAAGAAACTTGGTAAGAAGAAGAAACAAATTTGCAGAATTTTTAATATTCTGAAATACTGAATTAAAGAAAACCTGAAACGCAGCTTTCATTAGAAAATGCACAGCAAAATTTGTAGAAGAAACAGGGCAAGAAAAAGAAGGGAGAAGAGGAAGAAAAAGAAAAATTTGAAGATGAAGAACTTTCATTAGAAAACGCATGGAAATTTGCAGAAGTTCAGGATAAGAAGAAGAAAAAGGAGTATATATATATCACACACACACACACACACACACACACATATATATATATATATCACACACATACAAGCACGAATGGTGATATCTTCTTACCCAGTTTCTTCTTCTTGACCCTGTTATATATATATATATATATATATATATATATATATATATTACACAACATGTCACGAGGTTGGTATGCAAATGAAATTTAAGTCCGAGGCTGTGAGTTTTAGACTGCAAGGTTTCTATCTTGAAAGGAGCCAACAACAGCAAAAGTTATCAACAGTATCTGCGTTCTTTTTTCTTATCTCAAAATTTTAGAATATTCAAAATAATTAAGTCATTGATTTTGGAGTTGATTTGACATCCTACAAGTTAAATGGACACTCCACGTCAAAAAGAAAAAGAGACTTTGAATGGCAAGGAAGGGTTTTAAAACAACTTATTTGCCATTTTACAGACACTATGGCCTCGTTGTACTGGAGAAAGTGCTGAAACAAAAGTGAAAACGGCAGTGGAAAGCTCTTCAGGATCGTTTGTTGCACTGGACAATTCACCCCAAGGGAAAGTGATCTCCTGTCCATGCTGGTAAAGTGATTCCACTGGCTGAGTGAAGGAAATGTACGAGCTTCCTTTAGAATTGGTGCTGAGATTACCATACTACCTCGATCATTTCCATCCCCATATACCAGTCGAGGCCCCTCATATTTGTTCAGAAAGTCAAGCTCGAGCGTGGTGAGAGAGAGCAGGAGATCAGGATAGCAGATCGCGTAATTGTCCGAACGTCTGGTAGGTTCCCTCCGTCCACGACTTCCCACAAGGTAAGTTCCAGCTTCTTTGATATGTTCTTCCATTTCTGTGGGTCACTGACTTTTCCAATTTTCATTTGTGCCCTTCTATTTTTCCATTTTTGTTCTTCAATCTGGGAAGGGATTTGTTCTTCTATGAGTGGTTTATGTCCCCTTCTGTTCTCTATTGTTGTGCACATGCCATTTGTGAAATTTTCTCTCTTCTGTGATGTTGTGCAGTAGTATTTTTATCAAATTTCTTCTCCACTTTAATGTTGTGCAGTACTTGTTAACATTCCTCCTCCCTCCTCGCGTAATCACTCACTGTCAGATACGATATGATATAAGGTTGTCCAATGTTTGAAAATCATGGGCTGGTCAGATATGATATGATATAGAGTTAGGATTAAATTTCTCATTTTGAACATCGTGGTAGGTTGGAAAATTACAAATAAAATTGTGTTCTCATGAACGATGGATTATATGTGATATGTACTTACTGTAAACTTTTTTTGGGGTTGAGATGAGTGTATTAACTGGCATATTATTCTAATCAAACTAGGACAACACATTAATGAAGCATACCTTGCAGGAAATCATTGTGACTTGTTGGTTTCTTACCATCTTACAGTATATATAATTATACCTCGATAGGTGAAAAATGAAAGTCATAGAGGTCGGAAGTAAATCAGTTGGCCATGTTTGCGTTTTTCTTCTTTTATAGTACTTCATGGACATTGGTGTATGGCTTATTTGGTTCACAATTCCAACTTGGTCATACTTGAATAACATGCTTCCTTCTGCTTATACATTGATCAATCTTGTTGCGTTATCTTGAGTGGGTGTTGAGGGATGTAAAATGAATGTCTTATCTTGTTGAATGTACATATGAACACAACACGGGACATGAGGCTCTTTTCCTCTACAATTAAACCACAAACGAATATGTTAAACAATATGGAGAAAATTTCCCACGTTACTTGTTTCGTTGGTGATTGTTACTAATCCTGTGTGTAGGCTTCAGTTTAATGAGTGCATGAAATTTGATGAATCCAAGTAGCTATTTAATTGCATTTCAAACAATGTTGTTTCCTTTGTGCTTTACATTAGACTTGTGTGTTGCAAATGGGTGTCTGTGTTAGCTAGCCAGATTGTGCTTTGTGTAAGAAGGCAAAAAAAGAAGTGTTAACTATGGTTTGTCCACTAGGATAGGGATTTCCCTTTAGTTTATATGATTTGGGCTACACTAATGAGTCCATATGAAGCAACGTGAAGTATACAGTCTGTCTAGTCATACGTCGTAGCATGTAATATGATTTATATTTAGGTTTTGTGTTTTATAGCAAGGGACCAAGTGAAAAGAGAAGTAATTGTGGCCATTTTATCCCGGTGGTTGAACTTTATGAATGAAATTCAAAAAGCTATAATTGTCATATGTATTAATATGGCTCATCATAGGCGAATGTGCTTGCCAAAGTCACATACAAAGAATTTTTATGCTAGATGAGCACACCATAGGAGCCTAGTTTATAGAAGTGATATCATTTGTTACAACTTGTTGAAGATGCATAGAGTGACATTTGATTAATTGTGTGGCATGCTTGATAAAATAGGGGCTTTAAGCCATCCAAAAACATGCTTGTAGATGAGTTGGTTGCTATCATTTTGCACATTCTAGCCAATCATGTCAAGAATAGGGTCATTCAATTTTAATTTTGGAGTTTAACAAATATTGTAAGTAGATATTTTAATTTGGTTTTAGCTACCACAATGCAATTGCAAGGTGAGCTTCTTCAAAAATTGAAGCCCATATTTGCAAATTCAATATATGAGATATGGAAATGGTTCAAGGTAAATGGTCAATTTAACTAAAATACATAAGGATATAAGCTTATTAGTAATTCTAACAATTCTTTTTTCCATAGAATTGCTTGGGTACTCTAGATGGGACACATGTACGAATTAAAATGTCTATGCAGGATAAGTAAAGGTTACATAATTAGAAAGCAAATATATCCATTAATGTCCTTGGAGTTTGCTCCCCAAAAGCCAATTTATATAAGTTTTGCTAGGGTGGGAAGGATCTGTAATTAATGCTAGAGTCTTGTAAGATTCCTAAATAATGAGGCGTGGGTTGAGTGTTACACATGGTAAGCATATATACATATGTATTTCATTTATTAAGCCTATACTATTTGTGTTGCTAATATGTATCTATATTTCATTTATTAAGCAAGTATTATTTGGCTGATGCTACCAATTGTGAGGGCTTTCTTGCACCTTTTTGGGGAAGGAAGGCAACTGAGTAGCCTATGGGAATGTTTTAACATGAAACACTTATATGTTAGAAATGTAATTGAGTGGTGTTTTGTAATGTTCAAACTGCATTAAGCCATCCTCTAAAGCCCATCATTTTATCCATTGAGAACCTATAAACCAACATATCTTGTTGCTTATTACATAACCGTATATGAAAAGATAATGCCATGTATTCTTTAGAGGAAGAAGCTGACACATTAGACAACGTAGATCCTCCAATTGATAACACTCCAATTTAAACCACTGAGCCAAGCAATGCTTGGAGCAATTGGTAAGATAGGTTGGCGATTAATAGAGCTAAATCATGTGCCCTCTAATTCTCAAACTACTTATGTGCTTACTAAAGGTATTCTGAGAATCAAGTTCAAAGAGCTAAGCTCTAAGATAAGGATGATCAATATCTACTCCTCAGCTTAAGGGGAGTGTAGTTGTGTGATATAAGGTGTCTAGTTGATTGGGGAAAATCTCCCTTGATTTTCTCTAGTCATGTCTTTTTTTTTTTTTTGTTTACATATTTAATTGTGATTTATTTCCTTTTTTTGTTTTATTACCTTTTTTAGTTGCATAGTAGGTATTTTTTTTTTCTATTATGGGCCTACACTATTAGGCCTATTTAGCCTAAAGTTTTAGTTTTGAGACCTATAGACGTATATGTTTTTCTTGGAATAAAACTTATAAAGTAGTCACAGCTTTTTCTACACTACAATTCATCAATTTGTTTTCATTCACCAAATTTGTTTGAGAAATTTATATATTGAATGGTGCTAGAACTTGTAAGTACGTGTGTCTTTAAATTGCCCTACAAGAATGTATTAAATGATCACTGCTTCCCATCTTGTTGAAATTCACAATTAGCGTGAAGTTGGACCAATTGGTGAAGCTATGGTGAACTTTTTTATATTCCAAGCTAATGGTATTTTTTAGTTTACAAGTACATGTGTTCATTCTTTCTATTAAAAAGGGCAGAATAACCACTTCTTTCTTATTCCTTATTTTCCAATGACATATCAGGTAAAACAAAGCGTGGTTATTTAACAAGAGAGAAGGATAGTGTTTAGATAGAGAGACCATTCCATGTAGTAGGATTCTATAATCCATATTTCATCTAAGGCCATGTGTAGTTAGTCAATCATGAACTGGTGGAATGATTAAGACATGGTTGGCAATGTATTGTGTGGTTCCTTGTATACTTAATTGATGTTGTCTAAACATTGTCCACCATGATGTTATCTGTTAATGTAAATATACATGTTGGTATTAGAAGTATCCCAATTGTTGATGTTGTCCATTTCTTACTCTCCATATATACTGTTCAAATGATTTACTTTTAAGTGCATTTTCTCAATTATGTAATTTTAATTGAATTATGGTTTCTATGACTACCAATGGAATTTATCTCTATTCTATATTTTTAATGAAGATTGTAACTCACTGTTATTTATTTATAGAATTTATTATATATTTTAATTGACAATGGAAGAATTATGAAAAATGCATTAAAATATCTAAAACATAGTGATATAATTATATATGACAAAATTTAGTACAACTGTTTATTTATACATATGTATAGGTAATTTAACAAAACAAGGAGAAGGGGTTTTAAGACTATATCTATTAATTATTAGAATTTAGGCCTATATTCTACTTTTAAACATATTCCTTATCTTCCCTCTAATACTCCTACTAAACTTCAATTATGGGATTCATACCCTCTGGCAACCTAAACAAAAGTGGTATGTTATGTAAGGCTATATCACAACTTACAATAATGATCTTATCAATAACAAGTACTTGTCCAATTGGTGGGATAAATACCTATTCAATAGAAATTTGGTAAATCGCCATCTAAAAACAGTAACAACTAATAGTGAGAAATAAATTCTTAGTAACATGAAAAGTCATTTATAATACTTAAAATATCCATGGAATATAGTGTGACTTAGAATTATAATTTTATGAAATATGTATGGATGTCATAACCAATGTGTAAATATGCATTAGCAAACATATGACAACTAGAGGTAGACAATATCCTAGACCATTAGGCATTGTGACGTTATATCTAGGTTATTTGAGTCTCACGAAGCCCAACTTATGACTACTATATCTAGGCGATTGAGTCTCATGAACCCGATGTATGACACCTAACAGGTAGACACAACCCCACAATTAGCTGAGGCATCCCCCAACGGGTACCTAAAACAAAGTCAAGCAATACAATATTTATCTCAATAGTCATCCAAGTCATCATGTGGTCAAGATTAGATTAGTTTGAGAGAGAACTATTAAAATTTCTTTTGTAATCCTCTAAACACTAATGTTCTTATAATGGATATGAATCCCTCTAGTGTAAATTTAATTCAAAATATTCCCAACAAGGACATATTCTTGTCATCTCTTAATTTCTTGAGACCATTTAGACGACATAACATACCATTGATCTAAGAATTCAAGTTATGGCCCAAGAAGGATAATAACACCATTTTTCCCATAATCATTTAGGTGAAATGACCTGCCATAAATTCTAGGATTAGTGAGATATAATGCCTTGCTAAGAAACTTATAAGTGTTGTTTTGGTTTGCTTGAAAAGTTAAGTATAGAAAGGAAAAGGTTGAAAGAAAGCTCTAAAAAGGATGTTTAGTTGGATGCAATGGCTTTCCATTAGCCATTACGTTTCCCACAACAAGAGCTTTGATCATTCCTTTGAAGTGTTGATGGAATGGTCACCCATTCCATGGAATGAAGGTTGCTTTTACAATTTTTTACCCCACCAACTCAGCAACCATACAACTCTATATATTTCGCCCATCAGCCTAGCTTTACACAGAACATTTTAAATATTTTAATATATAATATATAAGAAAAATGAAAATTCTATTAAATTTTAATATATATATATATATCTATATATATAATCCAAAAAACTATACATTGTTTTATTATAATTTTATTTATTTTATATTCTTTGATTTTTTAGAAAACATATTTTCTAATTTTAAGATTTAATAATTATTATATTTTAGAATATATATTATAATAATAATTTTTTTTCCAAGGTAATATGGTAACTTTACTCTCAATCATTTCCTTTTCTTAACTGATTTATCATACCAAACAAAGCATGGTAATCACCTTTCCATTCCATTCCATATGCAACCAAACGTACTTACTTACTTTCCTTCTCACTCTTCCATTTATATTCTCATTCCCATTCTGTTTACATCACACATGTTTACTAACCAAATGGGCCAATAGGGTTCACAATAGATGCTAAGGCAGCATAGCAAGACATCATTAAACAAGATTCCAAACTATCAATAAGTATATAGTATACAAAATTATGTAATATAGAATAGTTCAATACTCTAATGCTAGTTCTCTTCTCAAACTACTATATTGTCACCCTATCGTACAAAGTTGAAATGCATAATAATATAAACAGTTATAGCATATGAATAACAAGATATTTATATAAGAATGCATAATGTATAAGAAAATTCACACATTGAAGTTCTTGGCTTAAAGTTGTTATGTTTTATAATATATTTCCCTAGTGGCTCGTTTGGTTGATGGAATTGTTTGTGATAGAAAAAGAATGAGAAAGGGAATGGGAATGGGAGAGGGAGAGTATGTATATACGTTTAGTTGCACATTGAATGGAATGGAAAGGACACTGCCATACTTTGTTTGGTTTGATAAATCAATGATAGAATGGAAAGGAATGAGATCAAAGTTACCATATTACCACTGGACAAAAAATTATTGTTATAACATATATATATATATATATATATTCAAAAATATAATAATGATTAAATCTTAAAAATAAACAAAATATAATCTATACAAATTAAAGAATATAAAATAAATAAAATTATAATAAAAAAATATAGTTTTTAAAATTATATATATTTATTTATATTTCATAGAATTTTCTGTTTTTATTATGTATTATATATTAGAATATTTAGAATGTTCAAAATAGCAATTAAGAACATAAGGCAAACACCGCACTTGGAAAAAAAAAAAACCTCCTCCTGACATCACACCAAAGCAAATTGTATCTACAAAGTCAATTTACACTTGACATACAAAAATGACAAAATCACATATCCAAACCCATACACATCGCCATTTGGGCAAATCTACATTACATAGAAGGAAAAGTTTCTTTTTCGGTAACCCACTTACTACCCCTTATTTCGCATCACCAAAATTTTCAAAAATTGAACAAAAGGACAAGCATATCTCACAACATTTCTAGATCAAAAATAAAAGAGAATATAACAATCCGTACTCAACGTTCGGAGATTGTCACCAGCAACAAGGCTCATTTCCTTTCAGACAAAATACGGAATGGGTGACTTCGATTTCTAGCATTCTTCTTTTGACAAAATAACGTGATGTCACTACAGTATGAAAAGGATATTTTCGACAACAAACATGTCATTCCTGGGAATTCATCTTGATTCCATCCATGTATCAATGGAGAGCGCATTCACATGAACGTGGGAGAGTGCTTGCCCAAGGGAGAGGGAATCTTTCATTTTTCTTCCAACCAAACACAAGAATGGTAATCCCGTTCCCATTCTCTTGGCAGAATTCTGCTAACCAAACGACACCTAGATATTTCAAAATATTTATCTAGCCTTCATCTTCTCTAATTCTAACCATCCTAAACCTTGAATAGGCTCATGGAAAGTCATGGTGACAAAATTTCTAGATAAATGATCATAGACTATAAATGATTGGTTATACAGTATCATGGTGGGTTATAGCTTCAATTACATTTCCACACTAAAGCTATCCTTTTTCCTTTGCAATACCATGATGACCATTCAAGAAGAAGAAGAAGAAAAAGAAAAGCAAGGTAGCAAACGTAGAATATGCTAAATCATGTTGCCTGTATTACTTCCTCCCTTAAGTGACAGAGAAGTGTCAAAGTGTAAATAAAAGTGGTGTTTAAAGTGACAAGGTGGGATAGTATGTGGAGTGAGATTAAAGAAATAGGTTAGGGTAGTGGGGTATTTATAAGGACTTTCAACAGCTAAGATTTGGATCTAATGGTTGTGATGTAGTTTAAGTGGATGGTTGTAATTTAATCTTAAAAAATATCTAAGATTTTAATTTGAAAATGTCCTAGTGCTACCATTTTACCCCTGTGGTTAAAGTTCCTTTACCCTAGACTTGTTAAATTTACGTTTGTGCCTATAGACTTCTTGAAATTATGATTTTTACCCCTAAACTTCTTAAAATTATGATTTTCCCCCTAACTTTTTAATATATTTCAATTCTTACCCTAGACTTCTTGAAATTATGATTTTGCCCCTTAATCCAAATTTTGACCTGTACACTATTCTTTAAATGATTCTACCGGTTATATTTATTCTTGCTCAATAATCTAATTTAGCTAGTATCAAAATCACTAAATTAAAGATGTTACAAAGGTCCTATACCATATCGTTGTTATAACTAGTTAATATATTCAGTTTTGGTGGCATAAATGCTAGGTTGCAATTGTAATGTGAGTTAGTTTTAACATTTATCTTGCGTATTTCACTTATTTATTACAATAATAAGCATTTTAACACAATAGCTAGCATCAAAGACCACGACAATTATACCAAAAAACATCAAACCTTTTACAATAATGAAATACACATTACATTCCAACAAGCCTTGTACATACTAAACTATTCAGCTCTATCACCATTTTTCCATAGAGCTTTCTTACCTCTATTTATATGAAAATACAAATGATGAATAGCCATTCGATGAAAAATCTTTTGGTAACTACATAGACACTTTCTTTTACAAAATAACATTATCCCCAAAGTTACAAGATGCCTTCTTACAAATAGAGACACTTTGTTACACATAAAACATCATCCCCAAAGTTACAAGATATACATCTCCAACTACCTCTTCACAACACAAGCAACCAACATCACCATTAAAGAAACACACATCCAAACAAGTCCTACCACAACTATCTTGATCTTGACCAGCTCTTCCTCTATTCCTAACACTCTCTGGTTGAATTTTGTGTCCTTTAAATTCCTTTTATGTGCTTCAACCATGTTGGTGTATAATACATCATTGGATCCCAAATCAGGTTTTAGCGTTAGAGCTAGCTAATCGAAGAACACACACTTATTCGCTTTTCACTTAACATACAACTTATTTAGGTTTTTGTCAAACCCTGATATATCGCTAGCTGCACTTTGAGTGCAATAGCAATTCCTATTCATCCATCATAGACTATTGTTCTTGTAACTTTCTCCTACACTTGAACTTGCCATGTCAATAACAAGTTGCCTAGATGTAATTACACAAGTGTTCTGATTTGTATATCCTCATAAAGCACCAAAACAACCTCAACATGCCAAATTTATAAAAATATAGCTCCCATACAATGAAAATCAAGGAAAGTCTTATACAGGCCATAATACTCATTTATGAATTATCAGAGATATAGTGTAACTTGACATTCATAAAGAGCTCAAAAGTATTCCTTTTAGATCTCAATGCAATGCAATTTATTCAAAAACAATGTAATAGAGAGATTCAAATAAGAAAAAGTGGAACCCAGACTTTTGTTTAGGTAGCTCCAAAGAATTAGAACACTTTCAACCAAGGTTGTACATATTAATTTTGTAATATTACATATGTTGTAACCTTATGACTTTTCACTATATTATATCTCCTTACATTTTGAAAGAACATTAATCTATAATCTTGTGCTTCTTCATTACATAACCAAAGTTTACATATGATCCTCAGAGAAAGTGGGGAAATAATAATAAAAAGTGGCAAAGACCTACTTATAGTCATAGTCTATTGTACATTTTATTCAATGTTGTCAAATCGCGATTTAACTCGGTAGAATCATTGATTTTACGATCTTAGATAGCATTTTTGTGTTAAATCGCAAGTAAAATCGGAATCAGTGCTAACTTGGTCAAACTCGCCACTGACTCATGTAGACTCGGTAAAATTGGCGAGTTTGATCGAGTTTGAAAATTGAACCTTTTTCTGCAGCTAAAAAAAAAAAGCTCACTGGATCAGTCCAAAGTCCTTAGCCCAACAATGCCAATTTCCAAAAAAAAAAAATGAAATGGCTAAAGAATGATTCCTCCTCTACGGGCCTGATTCTAATACCTAAAAATTAAAATCCCTAATTGCCTTTGCTCATTGGTCACTGTCTCTACTTCGGTACATCCATCCTCATCTCAGTGAAGGTTGCAACTCGCAACAGTCTGGTGATGGTCTTGCAACTCGTAACTTACAGCAGTTCGATGAAGCCGTGATGGTCGTAGCTCGCAGCAGTTCAGTGATGGTTGTAGCTCACAGCAGTTCGATGAAGCCATGAAGGTCGTAGTTAACAGGCGCAGAGGTGAGTGAGACACCATTGAATAGTGTATGTTCTTTATCAATTGAAGTTTCTACCAAAAATGGCTTTCTCTTTAGAGTATTCAGAAGAGTAAGAGATGCATGGTTATTGATGTAAATGGCCTTCTCGTTAGAGTATTCAGCACTTTCAATCTAGCACTTTCAATCTTCATAGTTCAACTGAGTTTATTGGTCTCGCATTTGAGATAGAATAAACATTGCTCAGGGCATCCACTAACAAAGAAGGATCATTTTTCCTGACTTGCTAAAATATGATATAGAAAGTTCTTTTTTTAAAATTAACCTCGTCTAATTAGTCCTTACTTTAATTTTTTGCAAAATAGAAATGCAAGTAATGACCGATGCACCTTTGATTGGTTAGAATCTTTGTTTAAATCTATTTGAATTGAATTGATAATGTTATCTCTTGCATATGCATACAAATTAGTATAAAACTCAATTTGAGTGTTCAGTGTATGTTATCTATCAATGTCATGCATCTTTTTGCATGCAGAGATGCAGAATGTTAAATGGCCATTATACTAATAATATATTGCAAATATGGAGGGTTGTTGATAAACTGTGATAGATCTGAATATGCTTTATCTGCTGCATTCGATTTCCATATCAAGTTGTGAAGTTACTTACCTAGAGTAAAAATGTAAGAGACATTCCTTTATTCTCCTCTTCATTAATTTCCCTGTTTTAGTGGTCACAAAACTGATAATTCCATAGATAAACTAGTCTTCAGTTTTCAAGTTTTCGATTTTGATGTGTAATTTGAAGTAAAAAAAAAAAAGCAAACTACATGAACTCATGTTTATGATTTTGATGATATTCATTCTAATGATGAATGTATAACTGAGGAGATGGGAAATGAGGGCAATGTGGAGGTAGATGATGAAGTCCTTGAACCCATTCAAGTTAATCCTCTTGCGATGGCAATACAAATGGGAGATTTGTTTGTCCAACTTGATGCTAATGTTGGTAGTATTGGTGCTAGTAAACAATTTATCAACATGGATTTCGATGATGACTTCCAAGATGAAAAAGAAGATAATAATAATAGTGAGAATGAGAATGAGATAGGTGGAGGTTATTTAGAAGATAATTAAGATTCTGGAAGTGATGATAGTCGTGGGATTGATGATCTTTATTGAATTTACATTGAGAGTTTGTTATGTTAAATGAATGATTATTATGTATTATGTGTTATGGATTATATATTATTGATTATCATTATGGATTATGAACTATGGATTACAGAGCTTATTGAACTTTATGTGTTGATTTGAATAAAAAGTATACAATAAGGAATGGATTGCGGATTATAAAAGAATATAAGTATTTATGCATGAAATTTTAAGTGATTTGGTGATATGGTTATGTTCAATAGCTTAAATAACATGTGTAGGTAAACTCTTACGATTCTATGTTATGAGTTTACGTTATGAGTCTACCCCCCATTTCCGAGTCTACGTAGAATCACGATTTTGACAACATTGATTTTATTCATACGTAGTCTATACTACGACCAAGAAACACTTACAATCAATTTGAGAGGAGTAGAAATGGAGAAACTACGAGATGTGGCAAAGAATAGACCGCCATTAAGCTCAGCGGCAGAACCTATCGTTAATCTTTGCCATAGAACCTGCTAACGATATATGCCCTATCTCTTGTATTTTCAAACCCTTCGCCCACCAAAATCCCCTACAATTGAGAGGATTTTGTCAATCGAAGATGAATATGATGTGCACTGAAGGGGTCAGTCATCGATGCTAGACCAAAGCCATCAGGTATTGCTGCCATTGATGAGTGGTGGGAGGAGGATGTAGGCGAGCCAAATGAGGGTAGTATGTTATCAAGTGTCAAACCAATCTGATGGCAGGGTAGAGGCATTGTTTAATCAGGGGTAATTCGGTTATTTTAACATAAATTGTTCTCCCTTCCATCTTCATTTTCAGCTTATCAAAACATTATTAACTATCATTCTCTATTCCTAACATACAAAATAAAATTTCTTATAAAAATTTTTTATTCCTTCCCCATTATCCTCTTTCCTATCAGCTTTCTTTCTAATACCAACCAAATTGATTTTTTATCTTTCATCCAAACATATCTCTTAGGTCTAGATAAAATATTGAAAAAAAATTTGTCGAATAAAAAGAGAAGATAGAGGCAAGTCTAAGGGCTTTGGCCCAAGTCATCTCCCATATACTTAGATTTTAGAGGCTTGATGTACTTGGGTTTGATGCTTACCCTGTCTCTCCCTCTCTCCTAGCCCTTTCCAACGGTTGTGTTTCCTTTGTACCAAGAAAAAAGAAAAATAGACGATAAATGTGATGAAAAATTGTTATTAAATTCATCAATTTTTAATCACTAAAAATCAGTGTAAAATTTTTAAGTAAATAAATTAATGAAAAATTTGAAGCTTTTTCAATCGAAGAGATCATAAACTTCGTTTTATGCATAAAGAGATAATAAACCATATCAATTCATCCCTCTGGTAAGTTGTATATATGATTACGTAAGAGTTCTTATTTCTCTTTTATTTATTGAAAGAGAATAGAAACATAGGATCAAGAAAGTTTGGTTAATTTATTTATTCATATATTTTACTTTTAAGTTATATTCATATGCACAGTATTTTATGGTATATTTTTTATCTATTTATTTTATCTTTGTACTATTGTTAATATTAATTTTTTAATCTACGCTAATTTCTAACTAGTTGCATTTAAAAGGGCATGTGTAGTGTTTTCTTTATCAAATTATAATTCAGTTCCTTAATAATATGTTATAAGCTCCCATTTATTCCCTCAGTTTTTCAGAGAAGATATTCCCTCGATTTGATGCTCCCTCTTTAATAAAGAAGAGATATAGCTAGAAGCGAGGGAATCCTACTTATATGATTGATTTCACTAAAATAGTAAAATCCGCTCTAGCGATAGAACTCACTCTATATATCTATTTCTCTCTTAACTTCAAAAAAATTAAGGAAAATGAAATCGAAGGAGTGCATAAATTTTTTTTATAGTTGTACTCATTAAAATTTTATCTCTTCTTCCAAAATATCTCCATGCATGTTTCACGTGAATGCACTTCAGTTGTCTTTTATCGTGCAGTGGAGTCTCGAAACATGAGCTATTTTCTTGGAGCTGTTCTCAAGTTTTTCACAGGGTCAACCAAAACATATTCTTATTTTATCAAGTCTCGTCATGAGACCTATATAAATATAAATTTTGGAAATTAAATATTGTGGTATGGGAGTACTTCAAGTTAAGATAATATATATATATATATATATCCCATATTGAATAGCGTGGGATCATTTTATGCAATCCTTCTATGTTTTGAAAAAAAAAAAAAGGTACAATATATATAATTTAGATGAAATTGTTATAACAGTAGAAAATATAGACAACAATTAATTTGTAGGACAGTGCCAGAACAAAATGTCAGGTTTGGATTTTTAGTAGTTCTTAGTCGGATTATAATTTTTTTAAATTTAAAATATTTAATTAAAATTTTGAACCGCATGCACTGAAAATTTAAAATTTTTAACTATACTCGATAATTAAATATAATCTAAATTATTAAATCATATATATTCTTTAACACAATAGTTAAATTAGTACATTTTCTAACAAATATTGAAAATCTAGACTCCAGAAAGTCTACAACAAGGTCAATGGCTCAGTACCAACTGATTTATTAATCATTGTCTTGTGAGGTAGGTTTTTATTACACATCCAGTAAAGCATGCACATGTAAATAGAAGTGCCATTAATATAACACAAGCATACAGTATTAATTAAGCGTTTGTAAGCCTCATTTCTTTTTTCTCTGTTTTTCTTTTGGCCCAAGAACATGTCATTCCACCAAAACGCAAACAAACAACCAAGTACAGGAAGCAAACACGCAAACGAAACACCAGAACAGCATCCATCCAGAAAAACACAACAAAAAGCACCGAAGAACAAAAACGCAAACCAGGAAAACCAGCAACCACATCATCTAATGCCCTTGTTGCAGCTCAACGCCTGATTTGTGCAAGTGATGATTGCACATCAATCTCGTCCCGGCCTCTAGCTTCCAAGGATTGCTTATAGGTCACCCCAAGATATGCCTGTGGGTGATCTTCGTCCACGAACTCCGGTGTTGGCCTCACAAATTTGTCCTACGATGGCCCATGCAGCGTCGCCACAGAGATCCTTTGCAACTTATTGTTGGCCACTACTAGTCTCTGTATGTGACTCTTATACTTCCCATTGGTTAAGATCTATATACCATTGAGGATTCAAGTTAATTAAAGGATAATTATTGAAAGGAGTTCTTAATTAATTAATTATTAAAGTAACTCCAGATGATCGCCGAGTTGGATGAGAATGGCGTGGTGGGAGGTATAAGTATTAATCCACTTTCCAGTATGGGATAGTATTTGGAGACCTCCATTCACATCTTGCACCAGTGAAGTGTTACCATGAAACCAGGGTCGGTGTGATCAGGCAGACCTACACGACCTTCGGAGATGTAATTGGGTGGGTAAGGTTCATGGCCGATACGTCAAATCCTGACTTCAAGTTAAATGCATTTTCAATGTAGTTCTTATCAAAGCCCAAGGTCTTAGACTATGCTTTTGCTAACAGTTGGGTCTGAGTGACATGTCCCACGCTTCTGAAAGAAATACTGTATGATCGACAAAAATTTAAGTGCAGGCATGTATATAGGGGTTAGATTACTAACAGTTTTGGTCGCATTCCAATTGTGGTTGATTGAAAAACTAAAGGCGAATAGGTTCTTTTAAAATTGTTCTTTTTAAGTAAATAAAATTTTATTTAAAGTCTTTCTAGTAGTAACAAGTTACCTGTATAAAAGAACTAGTTAATTGTATTCAAATAAAATAAAATTTAGGACTATACAATTAATTGTATTTTTAAAATTGTTGACTATTTACAAATAGAAACTAAATATGCAAATTCTAGAAATAATAAGTAAACTTTATATAATGAGGAGTTAACTAAAATGCAACAAAAGTAAATAATAGAGAAAAGGAAGGGAGAGAACACCAAAATTTATCCTGGTTTAGCACAACTTACCTACATCCAATCCTCTTGGCTCCCAGAGATTTTCTTCACTATTTGAACATGGTCACAACACTTACTTGGAGGTTTTCCTGCTCACCTCTAATACGAGATTTTTCATGCTCACCCCTAACACAGTTTTTCGTGCTCACACCTAACACAGTCTTTCATGATCACCTCTAACACATAGTTTTTCATGATTACATCTAACATAGGTCATTCAAACTCACCCCAAACTAATTTTAGAGTTCTCACAACTTTACCCAACCTTCACTCCACTCAACGATGGAAAAAGTTCACAAATAAGACAAATAATGTTTGGGAACCCTTACAAAGGGAATACATGTGGGCACACTATATAAAAGCTCTCAAAAGCAAGATAATCCATGTACAAGCTCACAACTCCTTTATTTTTGCAAACTAACTTTCAGATCTTGTTTTCCTTCGAAAGATCAGCTTTATATATATAAGTCTCCATAGAAGTTGATAGTTAGACATTGAAGGCATCATATTTTTAACCATCAATAGGCATGAGAAGTTTTCTCCATCTTCCTTTATGATATTTGCATATTGTAAAAAAATAAAGAGAAGGAGTTCAAACAAAAGACCTTCAATTCCTGAATATAACCATTGGAGATTGAGAAAGGAAAGGGATTGAATCCATTTTGGAAAATTTCCCTTTGGAGATTTGATTGATGTCTCCAAAGAATAAAGAGACTTGTTAGAGATTAAGAAAGTAAAGAGATTGAATCCTCCTTGAAAACCTTCCTTTTGCAAATCTGATTGATGTCTCCATAGAAGGAAAAGAGTTATTGGAGATATGCAAACAATAAAGACTCTGATATCAGGTAATAATCATGTGCTTCAATGTTTTGAAAGCTTCCAATTCATGTTTGACTTTTTTCACTTGAAAGCAAAGCAACAATTGCTTTGGGTCACATTGGATTTTGTTAGGAATCAAACCAAAATATTGGGCCTATTTTTGGACCAACAATCTATCCATTTTGATGTTGACAAAACTAAATGGAGAAATTGCTATAACTCCCTTTGAAACTATGATTATTCATGTCTCACAATTGACAGACATAAGAATAGCAATGGTAATTTCATGTTAGTCCAAAATTTCAACAATTACGTCATAGCAAAATATCAATGCTAACCTTTCTCCCTCTTTTTGTCATCAATAAAAAAGGGGCAAATCAATAACAATGAATAAGCATGGTGAAAATCATTAATATTTTTTTTAATTGCCTCATTTTTGGGCGTTAAGACTCAATTGATTGATAATAAGATTTGAGAAAATAGTTGAACATTTAAATCAAGAAACTGGATCATTAATTCAACCAGATAATTATTTTATCATCAAATGAGGCATTCGTCAAACATAAAGTGTTTAATATAGAGCAGTTATCAAGTTGTACTCAAGGGCACATAAAACATAGTTAATTGGAAACTTCATACAGTTAACTAAAATTAAACAGTAAGACAATTCCATACAAATATCATTCATACCTATATGCAGCTTGAAGGAATATATACCTATTCTCGCAAAGAGATTTAGTAAAAATGTCAGCATACAAATGTTCAGTTTCAGTTAACTTTACCTTTGCATCACCTTGTTGCCCATGGAAAAATTAAATTTTATAGAATATAGGTAGATTTCAATCACATGAACATTTTCTCCCCTGAATTGATTCAAGGGATCCTTCAAATTTTGTAAGCTCTCTTTCTTTTCTTTTTCCATAAAGGTTGCCATTTTGTTTCATTGTGCTCTTTTCTTTCATATCACAAAGTTGGGTTCGTACATTAGTTAGCTTAATAGAGAAGATGAAGCATATGAGAATTAAGAATATGATGAAATTTAGCAACCAAAGATAATATATATGGTATGCATATATATGACAAAGATATTCACAATGATTAATATTATGCAAAAATAAGATACAAACATATTAAAGTTCAATAGCATTATGATGAAAAAAAATTTTAAAATAGTATGATGCAATAAAAAGAACAATTAACTTAGAATGTTTACAATCATTGAAAAATAAATTTGAGCAATGAAAGGAGATATCACATCACAATATAACTGAGCCAAAATTTTCTACTCTGAATATCATGTTACAATAACAATTTTAACTTAAATAATTATCTATAAGATCTTTGTAACATGATCATGAAGCACAATTACCAAAGTTTCAAGTTTCTATAAATAGTCAAATAAGTTTTACCATATTGAGTTCTTACTTTCGCAAAGACATCTTGGCATGTCCTTACTTTTAATGCATACCTATAAAACAATCAATTTGCACTAGATGCCGAAACTTGCATAGGTCCTTCCATGTTAGTAATGGTAATTGAGTGCCTTTAGGGTCCAAATCATGTTGCTTTGGTGTTTCCTTGACTCACAGCTATGGCATGCATGTTCGTTCCTCTGACAACATAGACATTTAGTAGTAGAAGAAGCAGATTTAACAAAGAAATTTTTATACAATTTTACATTATCATTTTTTTGATAACCAAGACCTATCTTTGTCAAAAATACATTTTTGTTTCCCCAAAATCAAACTCAAGTTTTCTTCCCCTTAAACAATATTTGCCAAAGTTTTAGTTAAGAATGAGACCTTAAGTTTAAAATTTCATTTTCAGTTTTAAAGTTCTCAAAATCCAAGGCTTTGAGTTTTTCATTTTTATTTAATAAATCTTTACTTTCATTTAAACCCTTTTCCAATTTTTGTTTCCAAAATATGAGAACTTTTCTCAACCCTTGATTTTGCTTGCTTAAGTTCCTTATATTTAGTTAACAATTTTTTAAAATGATTAAGCAATTCATCAAATGTTTCTTGCAATTCATCTTTTGAAAGTTCAATGTCTACCTCATTTTCATCAATTGCTATGAAGGATAGATTTGTTAGCTCTTGCTCTTCCTCATCATTATCATCTTCCTCTTCACCACTCCAACTCTTCTTCTTCCATATGTCTTGCTCGTTTTCTTCTTTACATATGGACATTCTAAACAAATGTGATTGTTGTTTCCACATTCATAGCAAGTTACTGAATTTTTTTCTTGCTTATATTTTCTAAATTTTTTTCTTGACATGCTATTTTGTGCTTCAATTATTTTCCTTTTCATCTAGCATACTTCTCAAATTTCTTAAATAGGAGGTGTAATAACCCAAAAATATATATGTCTAAATTTTAAAAATAACATTATAAAAATAAAATAGAATTTTATGGACTAAAATGAAAGAAAAATAGTATTTAGGTACAAATTATAATTTTAATTTATTTTAGGGACTAAAATGAAAAGATAAATATTTTCAAAGATAAAAATATAATTTTAACCATTGATAGTAAGTTGCATAGTGAATGTTGACAAAACGCATTTTTCACAATGAATTGTCAACAAAAATGCGTTTGGTACTATTTGCACAATGTCAAATAGTAACTTGCGTAGTAACTTGAAAATTTTTATAAATAACACAAACATTTCTTAGTTTTCTCATTCAAACTTGAGAGAAATGAAAAGAAAGAGAGGTTATGGAAGAAGAGCTTTGTAGGAAATACATATTTGAACTTATGTGAAAGGTAGATTTGTGGATATCTCTGCAATCAAGGTTGTGTTGTGGGAGTAGCAAATCTCTACTATCTTTCCCTATTTATGAGTATATAATTAACAAAGTAATACTTTTTATTTTACCAAATGTTTTCTTGTCCAACTTTTAATTTCCTTATTTCATACTCTGTGTCTTATAGGGAAACAAATCTATATTCTTTTGAACTTTTCAACTATGTATATATGATCTAAAATGTACATATATAAATGATATTACTAAATTATATGAATTATTGCTATTATGAAAGGCACTCAGTATATGAGAAGTGCAAAGTGAAGGTAATTTTATATAAATTAAAAGTATTATATGAAAGGAGAAAGATTATAGTAAAACTCTTAATTATAATTGCTCATTTACTTTATTTATATATTTCATGTTGGCATTTTATTTAAGTATATTTTTTTGTGATTATTGCATTATTGTATTTTCCATTTTAATCTTTTATATTATTGTCACTTCTCTTCTCACCACTCTTTATTTTATTTTATCTTCAAATTATTTTTATTCAAATTATTTATGTTAATAAATATGTTTAAATAAAATTATTTATTTATGTATCCTATTTACACAATTTATTTATATTCAATGGATATTATAATTTAAAGGATGGATGAAAATTCATATAAGAACACCATAGCTGTTAGCAAGGGTAACAGTTTTGGTACACCTTATTGAAATGAATTATTGAAACGTATTTAGTGACAAAATACAGGCATGAATTATTAAGATATATTCAATGAAGGGATATGAGTATGAGATATTGATATATATCCAGTGAAGGGATATGAATATAAATTATTGAGACGTATTAGGTGAAGAGATATGAGTATAAGACATTAAGACGTATTCAGCAAAGCGATACAGTATGAATTGTTAAAACATATTCAGTAAAGGAATATGGGTATGATGATATTGGTTCCCTTGTTGATACCCACTTTGTACAAAAGTATAAGATTTAAAAATACTATTTTCATTTTATCAAAATTTTTTTCTTTACTAAAATAAATGTTTGTTAAAAACTCTATGGCCTCTATTGTTTTCCCTTCCACTTACTTTGTAATTTATGCATTCACTAAGTTAGTGGTAGACTTACACATATCTCTTTAACATTTTATAGATTAGTAAGTGATAAAGTAATTTAGGACTTTCTTGTCGTTTAAACATTTTGATGTGTCATTTTAGGTTAATCATCATGTACGTCTGACTCCAAGGTTGTGGCTACTAGATGTTAGGTTATTTAGGTTTATAAATATTATAGAGTGCTATAAGACTTGTGTAGGCTATTCTCATACTATACTAAATGCATAATTTGAAAGATTATTAAACTGGTTTATTGATTATTATTGTGATATTATTAAAATATGGTCGGTTGTACAAGTTTGAAAAATATTGAATTTTAGTAAGGTGTTGTTAGATTTTGGGCAACCTCCAAGAAATTTCTTTAAATTATTTTTTAAAGTGCATATAATGCATTTTATTGATATATTATGGATTTTGTAAGAATGTTTTAGGCTTGCTAGGCTAGTTGGATTAACCTATGTGTCAGTCACTACCCATGATTTTGGGTTGTGACAATAGGGCTAGGTCTTGTAAATCTACATCACTTGTATCACTGTCATTGATTTGTTTGGAAATTGTTAAAGCTTTTAATGCCATGTTCTTCCTTTCCTTTTGAAGTTGGTAGCACTTGAAGTGAGTTTGCTCATATGCTATGAGGATGTCTTTTAACTCATTGTATGTCATCTCTTTGAAGTTTGAACTAAGTTCAATATTGTCTATCTAGGATTGCTAAACAATTAGGAGGCTTCTTAACACTTTCCTCATAATTTCTTGGGTTGTATAAGTCTTACCAAGTAATTTGAGGTCTCCAACTATTTTTGAAAAATGATTGAACATGATTTCAATATCTTCATTTTCTTTCATTTCAAAGAGCTCCAACTCATATTGTAGTGTGCTTTCTTTTTACTCCTTCACATTTGAAGTAGCCTTATGTGTTACTTTAAGTTTATCCTATATTTCCTTTGTGGTTACACATAAAGATATCTTGTCATACTCTTGTTTGCTTACTACGCAGTATAAAATGTTGATTCCTTTAGCATTTGTTTAAGCCATCTTGATGTCATCTTCAGTACAATTTTTTTTTTTTAATGTAGTTTTAGTTTTCCATCTTTTGTTGTAAGAATCAGACCTTATGAGATGACACTCCATACCGGATAATCAATCGCTTAAATGAATATTCTCATCCTTGCATTCCAGTGAGTGTAGTGGTTCCCGTTGAAGCATGACAACCTTGTAGTTGAATGACCATCGAGGAAGTAGGCTCCTTCTAGATGTTGACAAGTCATTTTCTGCAAAACGAACAATCGAACATGGACATTCTTTTTTAAAGGTTAACCACAAATCAAGTAAGACCACAACTCTAATACCAATTGCCAGAGAAGCTAAAGGGGATGAGTAGGTTCATTTGAAATTGCTTTTTTCAAGTTAACAAAATTTTATTTAAAGTATTTTCTAAAAGTAACAAGTTCAACTATATATCGAAACTAATTAATTGTATTTAAACAACATCAAAATTGAAATATACTATTAACTGCATTTAAAAAACCAATTGACTATTTAGAAACATAAACTAAATATATGAATTCTAGAAATAATAACTAAAGTTTATATAGAGTGCAATTAACTAAAATGCAGTAGTAGTAAATAAAAGAGTAAGGAAGAAAGAGAAACCACCAAAATTTATCCTAGTTCAACATAACTTGCCTATGCTTGGTCCCTTTGGTACCTAAGGGATTTTCTACATTATTTCAACAGGTTCCAATACAAGGATTTTTCTACACTATTTCAAATTGCTTACAACACTTACTTGAAGGTTTTTTATGCTCACCCTAACATAGGTTTTTTGTGCTCACCCCTAACACAGTATTTTTATGCTCACATCTAACACAAGTTTCTTTATGCTTACCCATAACACAAGGTTTTTCGTAATCACCTCTAATACATGGTTCTCAAGTTTACCTAAACTAATCTCAAAGTTCTCACAATTCTACCTAGCCTTCACTCCACTCTACATGGAGGAAATTCACAAATAAGAGAAATAATGTTTAGAACCTTTACAAAGGAAATACAATGTAGGCACACTATATAAAAGCTCTAAAAAGCAAGATAAACTAGATACAAGCTCAACTTTTTTATTTTTTTCAAATAGACTTTCAGATCTTGTTTTTCTCCAAAGGAGTAGCTTTTAAATTTATAGGTCTTCATAGGAGACGACCGTTGGACATTGAAGGCATCATAATTTTTAGCTTCAATGGGCTTCTTCATCTTCCTCTATGACTTTTGCATATTGTAGAAAATCAAGAGATAGGAAGCTTCAAACAAAAAACTTTCCATTATTGAATCTGATTGTTGGAGATTGAGAAAGGAAGGAGATTGAATCCTTTTTGAAAACTTTCCTTTTGCATATTTAATTGATGTTTCCAAAGAAGGAAAAAATAGTTGTTGGAGATTAAGAAAGGAAGGGGTTTGAATCATCTTTGAAACCCCTCCTGTAGGAAATTTGATTGATGTCTCCAATTAAGGAAAAGAGTTATTGGAGAAATGCTAATGATAAAGACTCTGATATCAAGCAATTGTCACGTGCTCCAATGTTTTAAATACTTCTAACTCATGTTTAACTTTTTCTCACTTAAAAGTAGAGCAACAATTAGGCTTTGGGTCACATTGGGTTTTGTCACAAATTATATCAAAATATTAGGCCTATTTTTAGGCCAACAGTGGCCACATTATGGACTTAAAATCTGTCATACAACTGTGGCTGCACCCAGATTTTCTTTACTATTTTTTTTGGGCTACAAAGATAACTTCTATTTCATTTCTTTCATTTATTTTTTTAAATCAATGTACCAAACAAAGCCTTTCCTTTTTTAACCAAATACACTTAATAGATTAGATTTTCACATGTAACCAAATATACTTATTAGATTTTCCTTTTTCTCTTTCATTATCATTTTCTTTTCTGTCAGACATTTTTAACCAGCAAACAAACCCTATATGTATTAGGAATTCTAATAGGAAGTTAATAATATAAATGTTTAGAATATATACGTTACACATTCTTAATATATATTGTTTACATATAAGAAAAATGTTGAAAGATAACAGGTCTGTGGAGGGATAATTTTGATTGTATAAGAAATGTGGGCCGCGAGTGAAGCTAAGCTACTGTTGTAAATATCTTTTTATTTTGTTTTCCGTTAGTCGTACAAATCGAACCATGTTGATTCTTAGGTTTATTATTATTGGGTCGTCTATTTCCTACACCTCTATCATATCCATTATCTAAACATTTGATCCTTGTTCTTCAGATTTTATATATATATATATATATATATATATATATATATATTATTTGATAGAAATGACAAATTAAAGTTAGGTGTATGGTTAGTCGTCTGCGAATTTAGCTTTTTCTTGCTTTTACGACATTGTAAGTAATGGGAAGAAGACAACTTAGTTAGAGGACAAAAATTTTACGAGCACATTATTCTTTTAGTTTATAATTTTTAATTTTATTCCTATGATTTAAAAATGTGTGATTAAAATCCATATCATTCAATTTTTTAATCTAATTCTTACCATTATATTTAACAGTACGAACACTAACAAAAGTTAAATGTAAAAATTAACTTGAAATGCTTTAACATTATATTAATTATAAATTCATAAATTATAGGAACTAAATAAATTTTTTTAATAATATAAAGACTGAAAAAATTATTAACAATTCTTAATCAATAAACTTTGACCTAGCAGACATTTTTAAAATTAAATATGGTTCAAACCTCAACTAGAAAATCAACCAAAACAAAAAAAAAAATTAGAAAAAGGTGAACAAATATGAGATTTGTAATAAAAAAAATTGAAGAATGGTCAATTAGGTTAACACGTTATTACTATGTTTTATTAGAAGATGTACTAATTAAAGCATATATTGTTAGTTGACTTGTATAATGAATTTCAAATTGTCTAGTATTTTCATGGATCACAACTTACAATTAGGGATGGTAATTTTTTGGGATAAGGGTGGAGAGTGTCTCTACACTCTCTATCCCTGTTATCATATGTTTTTTTTATTCTTATTTTCTTTTGCTATTTGAGAAGAGATTTTTTTTTCATTCTCATTCTCGATCCTTAAGAATCCTCATGAGACTTTGAACCTTTTTTATAAAACTACAAAAAATCAAATATATATATATATATATATATATAAATATATATAACTTAGAATTAAAAATCTAGCTCTTTGTTTATATTGTTTAACAAGTTCTAATTAAGTTCATAAAAACTACAATAATTCAAATAACAAGTTTTCTATTTAAATTTGTTACTACTTTGTTTCACCCATATTGCATTGCTTACTTATTTGTTTCAATACAAATTCTTACAATTAAGGGTTCTCAAACTAAAAAGTGAATTTTACTATTTTTGCTTGTTTAATATAGTTAATAGTGAATTATTTTTGCCCTCTTTTTGACTCAATTATATTAAAGAATAAAAATATGTTAGAATGTTTTAAATGTTTTAAACAATGATCATTGTGTCATTCACTTTATTCAAATTAATTCCTATAAACAAAACATTAATTTCAACATCAGTGTTTGTGTTCGTGTTTATTACTATCCAAGTTTGTTAATCTTACTTTGCTTGCTACTACTTTTTATAATGAAATGTTTTTTTACAGTTGAGGCTTTCCAAACTATTAAGTGAGTTTTACTATTATTACACAACTAAAATAGTATATAATGACTTTATTGTTTCTTAGTTTTCTTTCTTTTGCAACAAAGATTTTTTCGTATTATGATAAAATGACTTTTCCCCACCTTTTTCGTAGATGGTGAAAGTCAGAAATGATAGAGCTATAAATGATGAAGATTCAAATACTAGTAGAAATATGAGAGTAAAACTTATGATAGAGAAAAATATTCAAACTTTGCTAATAAAACATAATTTGGTGGGAATTTGTCATAACTATTAAGTTAAGGGCACTTTTGTCTATTAAACGTTTTAGAATAATTCCAAGTCTTTTAATATAATTACAAAATATAAAGCCCTTAAAAGTAATTAATTACAACATAACTTAAGGTTTTAAGTTGAAATTTTCCTTTAAAAATAATTGGGGTGGTGCATGTGGTGTGGGACGAGACCGAGGAGATTAACCCATTCTATTGATAAGAAATTACAAGGTTATTAATGGGATGTGGTGAGATTAATTAAAGACTAAAATTTTCATATTATCATAAAAATATTATTTCTTATAAAAAAAATAGACTAACTGAGTGGATTACAAAGAGTAAAAGAAGTATAAAGAATTCAGACTATTTTAATTGGACTGGTTTAAAATTTACATTATGAATGGGCAGAATCAATTAAGCCCACGTTTCATTCTAATCAATAGTTAATATACAATCAATTCCAAATTCCCCCTTCCAACCCAAAAAGAAAAATTCTCTGCTTTATTCATACAAGTGGATCTGACCAAAAGAATGTCACCAACTTGAGAGGACAAAATTGCAGAGCGCTATGAAAGCTTATGAAAATGAATCCACTGCTATACAGCAATTATGCTGTACAATGATAGATTAATTAAAAAAAGTGTTAACAATTAAAAATTAAAAAACAAAGTGTGTGCGATTGAACAACAAATTTGTTATACAGCCGTTGATCTAGACTCAAAGCTCAAGGGCCTCATACGAATCGTCATCACCCAATCTTTGTCCGTTTCTCCCTTTTTCATTTGAATATATCCTCTACTTTATCCGTGGAAGTCGTTTAATTGTTTTAAATTTAAATAATATTGTTAAATTTTAAAATAGACTTCTTGTTGTTATTGGTCAAGAAAAAATATTATTTAATATCTTTTATTTTTTTTGCAAAAATTAATTTTTTATGAATAATTGATTGACTCATTTAATTTATTTAGTAGATCATATTAACGCTTTTAACTCATTCAAATATAAGAAGTTACCATGGAGAGTCAACTCAATTGGTTGAGTTGGGTGACTTTGACACCTTTAAATACAGAGGTAAAACTAAAGTCATCTTGCTCTGATGGATTAAACTGAATTTAAATTTTTTGAGCTTATGGATCATTTTGTTTTCTAAGTCTGAAATTTTCTGTGCTAATTTTAAATCAGTTGGGCCAAAACAAAGTTTTTGGGTTTAAATCAATGACATTGTTTAGTTTTGTTGTCATCAATCACTTGGGTTTGGGGTTAAATCATTGCGCCGATAACAAAGTGTTCAAGAAGGTTCGAGTCGTTATTTTCGATGCTTGAATACTTTATTTTAAAACTCAAGTAATTTATGTTGCAACATTACAATGTCTCTTCTTTTTTAAAAATAAAGTTGCAATATATAAAAAATATGCTGTTAAGACGGAAGAATGGAAAAAATACAGTAGTAATGTTGTCAAATTTTAATAACGTTAGAAACTTTTGACTAAATAACTTTCCATTAATTATTAAGTTAAAAAGATAATCATGCATCATCCAAGAGTTTTGGCCTTGTGGATATGGCTGGACATAGGATGATTATTGCTGTCTGTTATTACAAAAAGGTTTATATATTAGGGGATTTTTGTGAAAATTATTTCATTTGGGAATTTGTATTTGAGAATCTCCACTGGTATAGGAATGAGTCAAAACTACCAAGAGTGTAATTTAAAGATGGATACGAAAATCATGCTCCTTCCCCCAAAAGATTCCTGTCCTTGACAATATTACATAAAATTTTTCAAATATATATTTTTTATTAATTTTATTTGTTATTTCATTCTTTATTTATATTTATACTAATTAAAAATTAAAAATAATTTAACCTTAAAAAAAATCTATTCCAGTCATTATATTTTAGTAATTCACTTTTTAAAGACATGGACAACATAATGACATTATTTTCATAATATCTCAATGCTACATTCATATTGTAATGAATAAAAAGAAGAGAATATTAGTAAAAATAATATTAATTATTTGTATATTTGGATGAAGGATAAATATAGGAATTAGAATAATTTTGATAATTTTATTTCAAATTCAATTTTTTTTTGTTAGACTTTGATAATTATCTATTTATTACGCTTATATGTAACTTTCATTAATTTATCTTCTTAGGAGTTATTTACTAGATTCAAATAAAGTCTATAATAGTTAAAATTAGGGTTGCTTTTTTATCAGTCATTAAATTTAGTTTTGTTCTATATATTTACTTTTCAAATTTATTAATATTATTTCTTTTTTAAATTTGAGGTTCCTATAGGGATTCACAACCATGTGGAGAATAAAGATGGGAGAAAATCCCTACACAGTGAGAGTGGAGATAAGAATGAGAGAAACAAGTAATGGTAGGACGAGGAGCATGAAGTAGGAAGCACTCATGCTTCGCAAAATTGTCATTCTTTGTTGTAGAGGTTGAAGCATAGAATTACTGTAGTTCTAAAAAGAAATTGTTGATCCTCAGATTGCACAATTTATTTAACATAAGTCATTAAATTAAAATTTAAAATAACATATAATTGATATCAAATTTTTTTATCGCATACAATCATCCAAATTTAATTTAGACTGCTAGATTTATATAATTCCTTTAATTTTAACCATTACATAGTACATTTTTCTTGAAATGTCAGAAACAACCATGAGGAAACTCGTATTGGAGTGTTTGTGTTATTGGCATCATCATTAAATATGTTATATTTCTTTTGTCTGTCTATTTGTCAAGAACACTATGGCTTCTCATCCAAAGTTTCATCTTTGCAAGACTGCTAAGTCGTCAACAGTCAATCTTTTAATTGTTGCTACTATATTATTTGTACGACATACGTGTCTCTTTTTTTTAGCACTTTCCTCCTTTTTTGAATGTACCTTGTCCTTCAATTCAATCTTTAGCTTCGTTTTAATATAACTTGTTCAAACCACAGTCAATATGTTACTCTAAAACATGATGACATCAATCTAATGAATAGTATAAAGAACCAAACATATCTCTTCAAGTTTTTAACCGTACTATGCCATTTAGAACATTAAAAAAAATATTGTGAGAAGAAATTCCACGCGTCAAAAGGGAAATAATATTTTTTCAAACAAGTCAAAGGTCATGCCCATGACTTTTTGACATTTGATTTCTTTTCTAAAATCAATATTGAGGCCATGGGGGGATTAGGGTGCTTTGATAAGAAGTCATTATTACTTGCAATGAAGATATAGTCAGTTCAAGCACATCACACTTTTTTTTATACATTATTCATTATTCATTAACCAAACATGAAGAATATTAATACCACACAATGGTGAACAATGCCAGTGGAAGGTCAAAACATGCCATAGGGATAAGGAGAACTATCGGCAAATTTCAAAGTACAATAGCCCTACATATGTGTATCAGCGTCATTATCTCAAGGTCATATAAAGCTAGATGTCAATTGGATAACATCATACATAGCAACAATAGTAACTAAAAACTAGGAGTGTCCATTCGAGAGGTCATTGAAAGGGTATGTGTTATCTTCAGATATATAGTTACTTATAAGAAGGTGTGGTCAGGAAAACACCAAGTAATATCCATTGCTTTTAAAAATTAGGAAAGATATATGCCTTACTGCTATGATGGTTAGCCACAATTGTGTGACATCATTCCTAGTTCTTATTACAACTTTGTCCATAAAGCATGCTCAGAAGCCTAGTCCACCACAGAACTAGTGAATATTTTCCACCATATGTTTCAGACATTTAAACCCTACATAGATGCATTTGACCATGTGAAGCCAATGGTTCATATCGATGGCACACTTTTATATAGGGAGTACAAAGGAATATTACTTATTACCACTTCATATGATAGTTGTAAGAAAGTGGTTCCACTTGCATTTGTTGTTGTCAAGGGGAAATTGTAGTGGACTTTAGCGTGGTTTTTGTATAATCTCTGCAGGTGTGTTGTTAAGGACACATAAAGGATTAGAATGATATTTGATGGACATCTTGGAATCATTTTGTTGCCAATCCTTGCATCAATTGGCAGCCACTTAAAGCCTACCTTGTTCTTTTTCCCTTAGGCACATGGCAAGCAACTTGGCAGAATATGGAGTTGAGCATACGATGTAGAGGGACATTGATAGGGTCACATGATAATAAACTTAGTAGAATGTTTAAACAACATCTTCAAAGGTGTTCAATTTTTACCCATCACCAGGCTAGTAAAAATAACAATGCATAAGTTGAACACATACTTTGTGAATTGTGTAGTGATTACAACTGTACATATTACAGCGAGAGAAATTTATAGTGAGGACTTACAAAATATGTTGGGACACTGTATAAAAAGGGGTTTCATGTGCACTATTAGAAGGTTTGATTGACTAGGATCATTATTTGATGTCGAGGTGCCATATGACCCAATGTTTAAGTAGTTTGATGGGTCATGTAAGGTTAGTCTCACATATCAGACATGTGATTGTAGAGAATTCCAAGCAAAGCATTACCCTTGCCAACATGAGCTTGTTGCATGTTCAAAGGTCGAATTAGACCTTATGCAATATGTAGATCATGTATTCCAACTTGATATTATGATAAATGCGTATAACATTGTGTTTTAACTAATAGGGGTAAGGTCCATTGGCCACAGATTAAAGGCCTTAGGTTAGTTTCTAATCTTGCAATGATTTATGGCCTTGGTTATCCTCAATCATGATAGATACGTAATGAGATGGATTAGAGAGAAAGACAACCAAACCCACCATGGTGTAGGCTTTGTAGGCAACCTAGCTATAATTAGAGTAATTGCTTCAATCATCACCAAGATCAATCATGATTAGTTGCAACGTGTTTAAATTTAGCCACAAAGTGGATGATAAATAAGTTGATGTCTTAGAATAATATTGCCATGTGTGTTTTTGTTTTCAATGATATGTATTGCTTTGTGTTAATTAAATTTTAAGTGTCTAATGTATGTGCATATGCATGTAATAATATGTATGATTATGTATTCAATGATGTGTATGCTTATGTAATCTATGAAATGTAATTGTTTTAACCAACTATAAGTGCATGAGATTAAGTAAGTGTTTAAAGTAAATGCTTAAGTATTTAATGATATGGTGTTCATTAAGGTGTTGCATTGGCTGGTCATCACTATGTTATCAATCTCGAGCTAGAAGACACATTGCTACATAACTTATAATCGTGCCACATTTCTCAAGTTGTATGGATTGGGCATGTAAGTTGTCATTCCACCCAAAAAGCAGATTTTATATTGTTTATAAGTGTATTTAATATATGTTTTAACATTCCATTATTTTTGTAGGTGGATCACATTCTAAAGCCTCATCGAGTTAGGCATGGGGATAATCTTTTTGAGTCCCCTACTTGCCATTATATCATACCTTCTACAAGTAGGCTTATATGGAGTTAGTTGACTTAGGCAATTTAATTTCAATGCTGCATTGGTTTGGCATTCGTTAAGCAGTGGCAACTAGAAAGTTACACATTCCACACAACATAAGGTGAGCATACCATCATTTTACAAGATGTACCAATGTAGTTTCAGATGCCTTACAATGGAATGCCTGTATCCAAATACAATGACTTCAACTGGCTAGCTATGTGTAAAGCTCTATTTAGGGTGACACCACCACCAAAGTGCTTTATGGACAATGATTGAATGTTACTTGACTAGCCAAACACTTTGAATATCTACCAGATGATGCAGATGGCATCACCATACAATGGTTTACACATGGATACATCTTATAATTAATTGAGGGCTACCATATGTTGGATCAGACAAGACATTGAGTCATATTGATGTATTTATCATTTCTAGAGGATTTCTAGGCTACGAGCCAACTATGAGGAGGTTAATATTAGAGGCTACTTACATTTGCTACACTTATGGGTATGGGATCATTTCCCTATACTCCTACTAGTAGTCCCTCACTGCTTGATCCTCGCTTAGATTTGTATCCATTGAGTTCACAATTACGCTTTAGGTAAGAATACATTTCCTTAAGCTCATGATGAAATCAAACATCTAAAACAATTCTAATTGACTAACATTAGCTCATTTATGCAAACAGAAGCATGTCAAGTAGCATTCTTGCCCCTGCTACAAGTTTTGAAGCTATATAGAGTGTTCCTAAACCAGATGAGGGAAGATGAAGTTTCTTACCAACCTTAATATTTTATGCAACATACTTGTAGCAATATGTGATAAATTGTCCAATTGTATATCTATATAGATAATTTGGTGATTCTATGATACTTTTAGTGTCCAATAAGAGCCAATTAACCAAGGTTAATGCCTTATATTATAGCCCTACGGTAAAACGAAGAAAGAATGGCATCAAAAGCATATAATTTTCATTGCAGTATGGAATTTATGGTGTACACTCTCTCCGTCACCAACATTTTTTAAAGGCCTATGGATCGTAATTTAGAGTATATGAAATGGTATTGGAAATGCACACATAAATGGATTCATCAAGTTAAAGGTGGCCAAGGTTTTATAGTAATTATGCTATGTCATCTCCTACTTTCTTTCTTGTTTTCTTTAAACAAATATAACATGCCTAAACATTTTACATATGTCAGCGGTTAATTTGGCAAAGGGCCTATGTCAACTTAGTATTAAAGGACCCCAACCCTTAATTATGGCCATTTCAATGACACAATGAGTTGAGACTATCACATGATGCTCTATGCCCTTGGTGAGCACTAAGACATAACTATATCCTAACCTGCTCTTTAAGTAACCACATTGCCAAGGTCATTTGTACCCATGCCTAAAAGAGGAAAACAAGGCCACAATTTCATGTCAACAAGGGACTTCATTCAACCACCACAGGAGGATGATGATGGCAACATTATTGTAGGATATTCTTTTATGCTAGCTAGAGCGATTAAGTCCTCATCCTACTCCTAGCCACAAATGTAGACAAATTCAAGAGAAATTGTCATCAGAATATCTTTTTTTCCACCCTTATCATAGTTTATTGATATTGAAGAAGCTGGTTCATTATATTGTACACCCATACCACCTAAGTCTCCATACGTTGCATAATAGTCATCAAACATTTGCCTAACATCGTTACCTATGACATTTGGCTGGTTTCTAATTGCATTATTTTCTAATTTGTTTGCAATCAATACTGAGTATGTTAATGGGTATTTCGAACTTGAAGGCTCTTCCTAGCTACAACAATTGGGGTTTCCACTATCACACCCTAAAAGTTAGGGGTATGATTAGAGTAGAAAATGAGGATAAACCCTGTGCCTGTAAGCCTAGACATGCAATCAAAATATCCATTCAAGATAAACCATAAGAATTTAACATCCATAGGACAGCATTAGTGATAAGACAATACTAGAACTCTACAGAGATTTTAGCAAAACCTCTTTATAAATATAGACCTCATAAAATTTTCAAAAGTCATCAGCAAGTAATAACAAGTATCTTACAAGAGCTCAGCCCCCATCTACACCATAAAGACATATAAAATGCATCAACAATATAACTAAGGGGGGATCCTTACTTGTGGTCATCTGGAGATAATAGTAAGGTGTATATATATATATATATATATATATATACAATCCAGTACAAAATCCAAGTAGCAAAAATATTACAAAATTACAAAATACAGAATTATTGGCCCTCGTAAAGCAAAACAAGCTCACCAAACAACCTCTAAGCTCCAACTTCAAGTCCAAGAGCTCAATCTAGCTGAGAATCTAAAAGAATAAAAATGAATGGGTAGCATTCTAGAAAGATATAATAAACATAGCCACACGGTGATAAATGAAAGGTTAAATAAAAGAAATTTCTTTCACCATGAAATTGATATAAAAATTATCCTTGAGAAGATGTAAAAACAATATCTGCATACCAGTGACAAAACAAACTATTATTTTCTTATAAAGTATGCATCATACTTATTAAATGACATTTATAGTTTCACCTTGACATATGCATAGGAATAATAATATGAAACCTTACACCAAGGAAGACTATTGGAAATAATTCTATTAGTCATGGGCACTTAACCCATGGATGTCTTTTATCGGTCGAGAGCACAAAACCATTGGGAAAAATATACACCAATGGTCGAGAGCCCACAACCCTTTAGGAAAAATCATAACCAATCGAGAGCACATAACCATTGGGGTTAAGCTAATAAGTGGTTGTGAGTCTCAATCTCACGCTACAAATCTACTAGTATCCACCGGTGCCCTATTTTAGTCTTCTTACAAATGATTAACAATTGTACTTGATGTTGCTTTGATTTCCATAAAATAGTTGACATCTAATTTTGATGTTTCACTTAGACTATAACTTTTTTTTCTTTACAAGTATATGACCTCTTGCAAGGTTTCCAATTTATCAACCTTTCAAGCAACATATAGTTAAAGTACATAACACAGTTGGGAGTGTTACCACTTACCAAGGTGCGAAGTACTCTAATTAATCCTGCCTCTTATCTAACCCTTAGAGAAGAATTTTTAAGGTAAATCCTTATAACACAAAAATGCAAGGTACATTTATCTCATACAGTAATCATTATGCATAAAAATATAGTTTTAGTGTCTTAACTAATAATTAAATTAATTGTTAAGGCATCATACAAATAAAAGGAATAACTCAAAGGTCTTTTTTGGCAACCCACACATTAGCTTAATGCAATGGTTACTATCAATTCACTAATTCATTCTTACTCATGGTAAGGATTATTGAAATATAGTTAAGAACATCTAAATATTTAATTTCAAACTTTATAGTTTCTCTACCTTACTTAGTCACATTACCATATGCAACCTATAACATCACAAATAATAATTCTCATTTATTAAGAGGTACAAATTTACCTTGTTAATATGATAATTAAACCAATCAAAAAGGGAATGATCAAATTTAAAAGCTAAAAGGACCTCATTGAAAAGTTTGGGTATAAAGAAGGGTAAAGTGTAATTTTTGCAAAGTTTCAAGGCACGTTGAAAATTAAATTTAGGACTATCAGAGGATTCAAAAATCATGATTAGGAAATTTTATACAATATTGGATTAGAAAATACCACTAAAGAGGACAAAAGTGTGAATGAAAGGTAAAAGGCCTATTTTTCACCAAATGATTTTTTTTTTTAAACTTTTCCACCCACTTTTTAGCCAAGTGTGGGACAAAGGGACACCTTACCATCTTCTCCATTATATGCAAGACCAAGGAAGGAAATAAGGTGCAAAAATGGTAGAGAAAATGGTAGAAGAGAGAGAAACATAGAAGTGAATTTTTCAAGATAATTTCCTCACTTTTTGCACTCATGGTAGAAGAAAAAGTTGTAGAAAGCTATCTAATGATCCAATATTTTATCCTATAGTGGATTTCAGCCTAGACACAGTGAAGGATTTGGTGGATTCAAGTAAAGAAAAGTGAAGCAAAAGAAAGGGTAAACTTTCTTACAAGAATTTCTTAAATTGTTTGTAAAAATTTCAAGTTGAAATAGAACCTTCATGGCCAAGACCATGAAGTTTCAGCTCTTCCTCACCATATTTGTAATCTAGAGACTTAGGTGAACAAAATTCTCCTCATGAACTAGATGAAATTATAAATAGAAAGTGGAGAAACAAAATGGAATCAAGTTGCCCAAGTGGGTCTTTAATTCATTGGCACCTAGTAATGTAATAAGATATATTTCTAAGTAATTTATGATGCAAATTTGAAATTTTAAATGGAGAAGTAAGTATGATCAAAGCATTTAAACTAATAATAATAATAGTGATGAATCCTATATGTATAGAGATTGGTTATTGCTAAAAGGGCTATCAATGATTGAGTATAGAGAAAAGATATTGTCATCGCAAGGGAAATCAAGAAAGAAATTAGCTTCAAGTAGCAAGGTAGCTCCTTCTCCATTCTTCATATGCTATATGTATGCTTATGCTTAGTGATTGCATACTTCACGAATTTTCATGCTTCATGTTGCTATGAGTTTATGTACGATGGTCTGAGATCTCACATGGAGCCTTAGTGATTACAATTGATGTTACGTATGATGGCTTATAGGGATTGGACATGGCAATCTTTCCTTAATCATGATATTGAATATGATATGGTCATGAACCAAAGTCAGAGGTGTCAACTCTAGCATTAATTCCATGATTTATGTTCATGTTATGATGATGTGTGTATTGCTTTGCTCATGTGTACCATAGTGTGTATGGAATGTGAAGTGAACTATTGAGACTTTTTTGTCTCATCGTATCTCTAACTAGCCATTTTAGGTCAATCTATTAAGGATAAGAAAAAGGAAATAGTCTCTTTGATCTTTTAGAGGACCAAAGCCAAGAGGCTTGGTTAGTTGGAAATTATGATATATTGATGTATGTAATAAAAATGTGAGTATCAAAGATGTATTATCATGTAACTTAAAAAATATGATTATATAGTACAAGACTTTCTTTGTATGTGTATAAACTCTCATGTGCATAAAGAAATAGCCAACTAAGAGTTCGAGAAAATTTTAATATGTAATATAAGGCTACTTGAAGCATAAGTACGAGTGAATGAGGCCAAACTTAAAATTTGATATGTTGAAACTCATTTAATCAAGTTTTAGTTTCATGAAGAGAAAATGTGAAAAATTAAGTGAATGGACTCCAAAAATTAAGATCTTTGGTAGATTGAATCTTAATATATTAGATTTTATCTGCACTAAATTTTATTGAATTTTGAGTTCAGTAGCTATCCTTTTTGCATGCTTAAACTAAAGAGAATTATGCAAAGAAGTTTTCTAATATTCATGAGGTTTGGTAACACCAGAGAAACTAAATGGATGATTTTTGGGCTAACATTTTATTTGAAAGTCCCTAAGGTACTAATGAAGTATTTTGGAAAGTTTCACGTCATTTAAATTCCATTTAAGTTGGTTTTCCACCAAGTATCAGTAACAAAATTTTGATTCGGCATAATTCTATATAGCCATGATCATGAATTTATTTGAAGAGACAAATGAACGAATTTTGAAGTGAAACTTGGTAGACAATTAGCTATCATGTTATTCTACTTGTTGAAAAAATTTCATAAGTTTTTGAAACTTCCTAGAATTTATTATGAATTTTCAAAATTGGAAAATTTACCATATGAGCAATACCTCTCCAACTAGGATTTGCCTTTCCTATTTGGCTACCATATCACCATATTTTCTTCATTTTTATCACTTGGTTGACTTTAATTTTTGTAAACACTTGGACTACTTGCCTAAAGGATGTTATATATTATTGTATGACACAACCTCAACAAATTAACTTATTTACAATTTCCAAATAGAAGTCTTCTTCATTTTCTCTTTATTCATGTTAAAACACATTGAAAGAGTACCATATCATTATCTGTCTACGCATCATTACTTTTCCATTTAAAGTTCATGTCATTACTTCTTCTTCTTTCTTTCTTTTTTGTCTCCTTTACAATTATTCTTCATTACATACATGATTATATGTACTTAAACAAGACATATAGAAGCTCATTCATATATAATCAGACTATTCCTTATTACCAACCATAATCTCACCTCCATTACATCATAACTTAATTCTTTTATACATCCCAAGTAATCTTATGGTTTTGAAAATGATGAAATATCATCATAAAATTTTTACCTTAATAATTCAACACCTACAAATTAGTCTTTTTCCTCACTTAGTGTATTTTCATCCCTTCCCCCTAAATTTTTAACCTTAAAAATATGTTTTCGAGCTCCACATTTTTTACAGTTTGCTTGGCAATGTTTTAGGGTTTTTGGTTGAGACAATTTCAAAATTTTCCATGGAACTTTAGAAGAAAGCTCATTGATTTTCGCACAAATTACCCTACTTTTGTTGCCAACATGACTAAATAGGAAGAGGGTTTCTTCTCGACAGAAGACAATAAGCAGCAACCAAAGACACGTCGACAGTGGTCATTAAATGGTGAACAATGACACTAAAGAAAGGTGGCAATAGAACAAAGAAGGGAATGGGGCAGAAGTTGTATCCAATGCAGAGGAAGAAGAAGGTTAAGAGGAAGAAAAATAAAATAAAATAAAGGTATAGTTGTAATTTCCCACTGGCAAGGATACATGGCATAACAAGAAAAAGTGTAAGGGGATGGGGTGCATGGACTCAAATCCCTAACCTCAGGGTTAAGGCAACTAAGCATTTCCATTTAACTAGATTCTCATGCAAGTTTGGTGCTCACCCAACTTTAATATATACTAACACTAACTCTGTTGTATTCATTTATTTTATTATTATTTATTTATTTTTTGAATAAGTATAACAATAACCCTTAATAGCTAATTAAATCACATAAGCCAACTTTAGTAAGTGTTACATCTACACTCCACACCAGCCTATTCCTTCTATCTAATCACTATAGTGGGACTTAGATTCCTTACCAACTAGCCGTGAAGACCGTTATAAGCAACTTGCAAAAGATGAAAGGGATCAAAATGTGCACAGTTAAAAAGATCAACCACCACAGCAACAACCTCAACGAGTTAGACTACAGGCTTGGTGCAGCATTGGAAGCCATTATTTTAATAAATGATATTATCATCCTTTACTTACTTTATGTATTCTAAACCTTTATGTAAGTTCTATGTGTCATCCTTTTTTATTATTCAACTACCCATTTCCTATTACCTTTCTATTTTCATTTTTTCATGCATATATTTATAATTAATATAATATTAAATCAATATATCATATATAATATGGACGTCATATATAATAAAAATCTATTCATTGTTTTCACATATTCTAAAAGTACACTTTCATTTCCTTCCATTCATACTTTTTTATAATCGCCTAAATTAATCTTGGTTTCATTCTATTTTTTTAATGTAAAATTCCATTCATTAACATACTTTACAACATATATTCACTCAATTTGTAATGTGGTCATTATTTTTTAAAAAATTTATATATAAGTCCTTATACTTTAAATGATTTATAAGATAGTATATAATTAGTTAAACATAAAAAAAAAATACTTGCATAATTATAATAGTGGACTAGATTTAAACATTGGTAAATTTAAGTATTGGTAAATTATAAGGGCTTAATGACATTTTTTTTTTTACCTATAGGGACTATTAAAAATTAACTGAACTATAGGGGCTAAAAATATATATTTACCACAATAATTTTTATGGTGTGATGGGGGCTATGCAAATGGTATCACGTTTTTCTGTTGCCCATGATACTTATATTAAAAAAAAATCTGATCACATAATAGGACAAATAGCATGAGGTTCCCGATTGTGCAATTTAAATCTGTTAGTGGATGTTGTTGACGTGACTTGTAATTGTCGGCTGGGTTGCAAGACGTATTGCATGAGACCCAGTGAAGGGAAATCTTTACACGTTAATAGCATTAAATGCCTTTGATGGGAGCAATATGGTCAAAAAATTGTTTCCCTTATCCGTGTGAATCCAGATTTCACGCTTTTTTTTTTGTTTGAAAAAATATAAGGATGCAACTATTAATATTAAAAAAAATATGTAATTTAATAATTTAAATTAATTTTGATATGTAATAAAAATTTATAAATTTTGATCATACGCAATTTAAAATTTGATTTAATAATTTAAATTTAAAAAAAATATAAGAAATACATCATCTAACGATTTAAAAAAATACGAGAAATTCAATTATCTATGTCTATTCAGGTGGCATTGCTACTTGATGGGGAGGGGGGGGGGGGGGCTTTTTTGGGTTTTGGGCTCTTTTTTCATGTGTGTACTTCCAGTTTTTTATTGTTTAAATCTTTTTAAATTAATTAACTTAATGTCATACAGGATATGTAAATAAATTATCAAAATACAAAGAAAATTCACATGTTACTACATTGAAAAAGATCCTTTGCTGTCTCTTTACAATAGGGCTTGTTGTTAGATTATATCCATTGTTCATTTGATCCTGTGAGTCTCATAGCGCTACATGGACTAGATATTCAAAACTGAGGCCATTTTTTATTGAAATAACTGAAGCGGCCGGTTTCTTCCTTTTGAAATTCAAAATGGAAGCAAAGAAATTCTTCAAACACAAGAATTTGAAGTTTATGACTCCAATGTCATTGCACCAGGCACTGAGTTCATGCACAAACTGTCCAAATACCTAACACCACTTATATGAACTTGTATAAAAATCAGAGCTTGAAAGATAGTTTCATTCTGTTGAAAGCTTTTTCATATCTTCGTAGTTTAGCCATTGACGTTGGAAATTTGGATGGTAGGATGGTGATCTTATAATGCTTGTGTTGGCGACGCATGAGCCACTCTTTTCAATATTAAGAAAGGTGGTTTCGGTGGCTAGATGTATATAATCTTGGCTTCTCATGGAAATTCCAAAAGATTGAATAATGTAATTAATGACATAAGATTAGAGGTCCATTTAACTTTTGTATTTTGGAAAATATCAGGACCAAGAAGAAGAAAGAAACTATACTACGTCATTTGCATTTTGGGTATCTAGTCGACTTGGCGCAATGAAACTCATAGGATCTAATGAACGAAGAAATTAATTCTCACAACATGCCCTATTGTAATCTATAGACAACTGGGAATCTTTTTCCGCTACTTTACTAGACTAAGTATAATTATAAGATTAGCATATTAACTGCAAAGAAAATTGATTTTTTCAATAATTTTCATAAATTATTATTGAGATGAAGTGATGTAATAGCAATTTTATTTGAAATTTGAAATTTTCATTTTAATCTAAAGTTGGTTACAAATTAAATCTAAATCTAAAAAGAATAAAAATTTAATATCCCTTAAAAATGCTTACTTTAAAAATTATATTAGGAATCTATCAAAAAGTAAAAAACTTATATAATTTTTACTATTATTTTCTTAATTAAAACATAACATGTATATAAATTTTAAATAATATCACAATTTATATACAAATAACTATATATATATACAATTATATAATTTTTTAATTAAATTATATATTTTTATATTATTATCAGTAAATCATTTTTTTTTGGAAAATATTAGTGAATCATATTTAATAGCAAAGATTTGAGATGCGAGAAGAAGCGTGTTTGACTTACATGACCGTCCAAAAAAAGAAGACTTGCAAAAATCGTAATTGAAGTTGAAATTATTATAAGCATCAGCACCTGGGCCCTGTTTAGCCGGCGTTCAAACGGTAGAATCATAAAAATAAAAACGCGTTTCCGGTATTGCATCTTTTTTTCCACTCTTCCACATATCAAAACAAAAAGTCAAAATGAGAAATCTAGTAGGTCAAATGTCAACCGTTTTCTTGCAATCGTCTTCAATGATTCAACTATTTTGATTGGTCTGTTTTCAGCTGATTCCGCCACCCTCTGTTACGTTAAACTTTTCTATCTAGATGAAACCTAATTTTAAAGGAAAAAGATGGTACATATATAAATAATTTTTTTATGAAAAAAGAAAAAGAGCTATTCTGAAAGTCCAATCCATTCTAGACTTTGCAAGCAAGGGAAGGGAAAGAGAAGTACCATCAGAACTATTGAAAGCAAAAAGCCTCAAATTTCCCAATCGGCTCTTTCTTTTCTATTATCTCACATCGTCGTCCCGATCGCTTCTGATTCTACTTCTACTCTGCAGTGTTGCGCTTCTTCGTAGGTTAACTTCCCCATGACCCCTCTTTCCATTACAGCTTTCTCAACTACACTTTAAGGTGTTAGGTTGTCGGTCTATCTCTGTTCCATCTCAATTTGCACTGTCCATCTAACTTTCCGATTCATTTTTCTGTAATGTGCTCCCTTATCATTTTTTATGTTAAAAATTTGATTTTTTTTCCCTTGACGATTGTTTAGGTTTTTTATTTTGTTTTGCTTGTAGTTTCCCATGATCTGATTGTTTGACCTTTTTAATGTTCTGCTCAGTTTCAGTCGGCGTTGACAACGAAGGACTGGTTTCTGCGTACCAAACTTGCCCTGAGATTGTTTTACCTTTTCTATTTTAAGCTGATTTCTTTTTGCGATGATAGATGTTTTTTTTAAAAAAATCACAACAGATCTTGTTTCTTGGGGATAAACATTTTTGAATTTTTATTTCTTTATTCATGATCTATCTTTTTAGTATTGAATTTCTCTGGTGTCAATTATAAAGTTGAATATCTGGATATTGTGTAAGTTTTTTTATTCTAATGATGTGTTCTTCCTATCTTCTCTTTTGCAAGTTCAACTATGATCTTTTGAAGTCTAAATTGTTAAACCACGGATTAGCTTAATAGTATTTTCTGTGACGCAGTTTTCCATATTTGTGGTGTATGTTGCTAAATGATGATGCATTAGCTTAGTCTTGTTGGTCGATTGCCTTAATATTATTTTGGGCTTCAATTTGTAGAAGATTAAAAGACGTCATTGGAATCTGAGAGACATGGCTAATACTGCGGCAGCCTGTGCAGAGAGGGCAACTAGTGACATGCTGATTGGTCCGGACTGGGCAATTAACATAGAGTTGTGTGATATCATTAATATGGACCCTAGGTATCCTTCTGCTTTATGGCTATTATCCATAGATGGATGGCTAAACTCTGTTCCTTCATTTTGTCTGCATTCCTCTGCCTGGGATGCATTTATAGCTTTGAGATATGACGTATGAATGCTATGTCTTGAATGGTATATACTGAAAAATAGTTGCTTTATTTGTCATGTACATATGAAAGTTTAAAGGCAAACGTTTCTATGGTATCTTTTTCAAACCTCTTACTGTGGTGGAAGTTGGGTAAGAATTTTTATTGGCTGGCTAAAGAGATTTCTTTGTTATTTAATTAGTCCAAAAATTAAATTGTTTGGCTCATTTATTATGTCTTATATGGTAACAATCTCACTCACCTCATTTTCAGAAACTCTCTTGATCTTTTTGTTTACTATGGTGACTGGGTTGAATAACATGTGAATGAGTTGCAATTCTTGCAGTTGTTTGCCCATCTATTTCCTTTCCTGTTTTGAGAGCACAATGTGTTTCTGGACTTAAAATTTGCAGGCAAGCAAAGGATGCATTAAAGATACTCAAGAAGCGTTTGAGCAGTAAAAATCCCAAAATACAACTTCTGGCTCTTTTTGTCAGTATTTCTATTCTTCTCTATATTTTCAATAATTTTCAAGTGCTTCATGTGTGCGTCGAATAAAAAGTATAAAAATTGTGACAGTATATATATTTTGTGGTGCATTATGCAAAATTCTGATAATTTGTTATCTGTAGCCGTTCCAAAATATTTCATGTTTTTCCTTTTGGCCAACATAAATATTACATGTTGAGTACTTCCCAAATGTTCATTTGCATATTTGTGCTTGCAGTAACAAAAAGCAGTGGTTACCTGACTGACGTAGATATTTTATGTTGGATCATTTGATGTAGGTACTGGAGACTCTCAGCAAAAATTGTGGTGAAAATGTATTTCAGCAGATCATTGAGCGGGATATTTTGCATGAAATGGTAAAGATAGTGAAGAAGAAGGTACCTATGGACTTTTGATCATTTTCATTTTTCAATTATGTCACTCCTGCAGTCCTGCCCCTTTATGTGGAAGACTTATCTTGTGCTTTATTCTTCCAATCTAATTGTGCAGCCGGACTTAAATGTCAGGGAAAAGATACTGATTTTAATTGATATGTGGCAAGAAGCTTTTGGCGGTCCAAGTGGAAGGTTCCCCCAGTACTTTGCAGCATATAATGAACTAAGGGTGATTGCTCTGTTGCATCTTGATATTACTCTGAGCATTTATCTATATTTTGCAAGTTATGGAGGCCTTGAAAATGGATATACACTGACATATCTATCAATTTACAGTCATATAATGATGGCTGGTAATGCTTTCTACTTTTCTTACTGGAGTCATGTTAACTTGTTCTGCCTGTGCGAAGGAGACCCTAATAATGTTGCAACATATTCCTGTGCTTGTTGCTTTAATCCCAGGATCAAATTAGCACATAATGTGGATTCTATTAAGATATGCCATAATTTATATTTTATTTTATCTTTTGATAAGGCGGTTCTGTTGCTGTACAAGCGGTATACAAGTATGTACTTCCATGCTTTTGGCAACACAAACTATTGAGTGTATATCAATTGGCACTATTGTAAGATTTACACATTAAAAGTCCTCCTATAAGATATTAGCCATGGAATCATGAAAGATTATCAATATCATAATGATTACAACAAACTTTTTAAATAAATTGGACAAAAATTAAGTATGCATGGCGATTCCAGATTGATATGAAGTTTTATGAGTGCGATATAGATGATGGAACTTCGATAGTGGATATATCATCCTTAAAAAGTTAATTAGTGGTGTAGGATGATAATTGATTTACTCTAGTGTCAATGGATCCTATTCTTACACATGCACTCATATGGATGTAAATAATATGAATAACTATGGTTTACCTTTTGTGTGGTTGCATATGAAGTAAAAACCTTATCTTGAAGAGTAATTATCATAAAGTTGCTGCTATTTGGATCAGAACACGTTGATAATTGTTGTGATATAAAATTTTTTATATTTGACAGTCTGCTGGAGTTGAATTTCCACCACGGGAAGAGAATAGGGCACCATTGTTTACTCCTCCTCAAACCCAGCCAACTGTTTTTCCTACTACTGATTATGAGGATGCTGCTATTCATGCTTCTCTCCAATCGGATGCTTCTGGCCTTAGGTACTCCTTAAATATCCTTAAATTACATGACGTTTCTTAATGTTCTAATCCTTTTGTTTGTTGCATTTGGCTAGCTGCAATTAATGTTTTTATATTTATTATGTTTTGTAAGAAAAATAACAGAGTAGTTAAGTTAATATCTCCATCTTACAAACCCAACTGTAGACAAAATATGACAAAGTCTAGAGATTCTAGACATAATTTACATGCTCACCATAATGATTCCTGTGTAATGTGAAAAGAAGAGAGAAACATGTAATTTTAAAGTTCTCAAATTCAGTTTACATGTCTTTGGGCCAGTCTGTTGCTTCCTAATGGTAGTTTTCTGTTTCTTGGATGTACATTTAGAGGACTTTCATCAATGGTAAGAATTTTGTCTGATACATAGCAAATGGATTGGAAAGCCATTTTCAGCTAATGAGTCTGCAATTTGCTCTTCTCTTCTCTTCAATGAATTTTTTGCCCCCAAAATGAATTTCATCTGATGTACTCCAATAAATTTGTTGGCCAGGATACAGTAAAGAAAGAGGAAATTGAGAAAGAGAAAAGTTGAATTATCAATATTATTATATATATATATATATATATATATATATATATATATATACATATTAATAAGACTGCACAGAGGTACTTCGCATCACATCGTTAATGATGCTGCAGCTATCCCAGCAGTTATGCCGGCAATGGCAACTTACTGTTTCTTGGTGCAAGTCTAATTTTCCTTGATATTCCTTTTGGGTTAGGTTTTCTAACCACTATTTGTTCTGTGGCAATCACTGCCTTTGGTACCTCTACTTGTATTTTATTTTTGTTTTGTGTAATAAATAGAATGTGTTGATTGTGAGTTGTCTCAGACAATTTGATGGTTACATGTTCACCGTTGACACTCAAATTAATTATGTCTCTTAAAGTTTATTAAACATAACCTATGAACTGTTTTTCCCTAGTCCATTAATTATATAATTCTGTTTTGAAAATTAATAAAAAGAGAAGAGTATTGCATAATTTTAATTAAACTTTTGTCTTATATATGAATGATTGCAGGCTCAATTTTTTTTTTTCTTTTTTTACAGGATTCCGCTTTTAGTACTTCTATCTATAATCTAGGAACTATATCCTGGATTCCTGGTAGCAAACTTCTATTGTAATCAATGCAGTTCAGAATATAACCACTTGTAAATCACTGTCTCTATGCATGCGTTGATAGTTAAACTATATGGGATATATGCACATGTGATGGTTTATCTAGGGGGCTTTATATTGTTGATTTACAGGGCAGTTGGAGAGCTCTTTTAGGCTAACATTTTTTTAAAAATTAATTTCTGTTTGTGTATCTTTTATTCCTCTTTTGTACTTCTTCTCTTTTGCTTAATTTCCTTTTTCATAATTATTTTTGTGGTTTGTAATATATTCCTTCATTAAATTTGTTTAAATTATAATTAGCTTACCAGAGATTCAAAATGCTCAAGGACTAGCTGATGTATTGATGGAAATGCTTAGCGCTTTGGATCCAAAATATCCTGAGGTGATGATAATATTCTTTTTTGTCACCCCTTTTGAATATTGATTTTGTTTGCTATAATATCATTTTTATATTGTACAACCCATAACAGTTAAGAGAAGAAGTTTATATTAATTTGTTTCTTAATATACTGGAAAAAAATATCACAGGCTGTGAAGCAAGAAGTGATTGTTGACCTTGTTGATCAGTGCCGTTCTTACCAAAAACGCGTCATGCTTCTTGTGAACGATACCACGTACGGATACAATTTTAATGCCTGATTATTCTTTTCTTCCATTTGTGGAATATGGAGGGTGACTGGACTATAATGGTTGCTTAACTTACAGGGATGAGCAGCTTTTAAGTCAGGGATTAGCACTGAATGACAGCCTGCAACGTGTACTTGATCGACATGATGATATTCTAAAAGGAACTCCTAATTCAGGTGCAACTGCAAGAGTAACAGAAACTTCTGGTCTGCCACTTGTGAATGTAAACCACGAGGATGATGAGTCTGAAGATGATTTTGATCAGCTAGCCCGTAGGTGAGCCCAAAAGTTATATTTTATTGAAGGACTAGACCTAGGTAAAGTTTCTCAAGTGTTTGCCTCTTTAGTAACATACATGACATTTGGAATTTTATTTTTATAAAAATTTCAATTGTGTGATGTTTAATTGTAAAAAATATGCATGTCATTTTTTTATTGAGAAATTTATAATAAATACCTAATACTTTTCCTAAATTTTGTCCTCCACCTTCATTAAATTCCTTTTTTTTTTGGGCTACCTTCTCTTACCTTGCCTAGTGCATTCACATTGCAGTCATATGGGTGCATAAGTAGGCGACCCATAATTGGCCAATTTACTTTCATTTGATACACTCTAGTTGATATTTAGCCTTTTTCTTCCAGTTTTATAATTATAGTAAATGCGTAAATATCATGACTGCAGGTCATCAAGAGATACCCATTCAATGGGTCGGAAACCAGCCAATGACAAGGCAGAAACCGTGAGAGTAAATCAAATTCTTCCCCCACCACCAGCATCAAGAAAGCCAGTCGTCTCTGATTCTGGCATGATTGACTATCTGAGTGGTGATGCATACAAAGGCTACTCTAATAACTCTGAACCAACACCATTTTCGGTTCCACCTCATTCTAGCCCTAATCCGACCTCATCAACAACTCCAACTCTGTCTACCTCACCACCTTCTCATGTTATCAGTACTTCATCGCCAACTTTTACCAGACAACCTGTCTATGATGACCCGTCTCCCATGAGCAAATCTCCAGAACACCTTCCTTCTGCTCCTTGGGACACCCAATCTCCTGGTGGACTTCCACCCCCACCGTCCAGGCACAATCAGAGACAACAGTTTTTTGAGCAACAAGGTGTATCTCATTCAAGTAGCGGATCCAATTCCTCTTATGATAGCTTGGTGGGACAAACGCAGAATTTGTCTTTGAATTCATCTACCCCAACTAAACAAGAGAAACCAGAAGATGCCCTTTTCAAAGATCTGGTTGACTTTGCAAAATCCAAGACCTCTTCATCTTCTAAACCCAATAGGTCATATTGAGTTGTGTTTGCATTGTTTATGGTGGTATAGCTTATGTATGTTCATGGAGTTTTGCTTTAAATCAGAGATCATGGTTGTCCTTAGGAACCTTCGTATGTGATTTTTGTTTTTCCATGCGTGTACCTAGTTTAATCTATATCTTGCATATATTCTTGTATATTGATCATACAGAATTTCGTGACTCGTGTTTTCAATAATAAATATCGGATTCTTAGAAGCATCAAAGCCCCTTTGACTTGCCTGTTTTTGAGGGTCCAGGGCTGGTTTTCTTTGGGATTTTAGATTTAGTCCCGTGTATAACCAACAAACAAAGTGGCCCGTCGCACTCGATTGTGATGGCTTGCTCCTCATTTCTCTGATATAGCAAACAAATAGATGAGACGCAGTGAATACATATATCAGGCCCAATGAGATGATAATCTGCAACTGTATTGATCTTCCCTGGTAAGTGCAGGACTCGACGTTGGCTTCTATGTATGTCATAACAAGAAAGTAAATGATGCACTTGGCTCTTTCTGGCTCTACCTGTTCTAAAACGAGACACAATTGGGCTACGACACAACTCGTCCCCTTGGAGAGAGCTGACGAGTTCTGGAGGAGTTAATTACTGCGCTCGTAGAGTGAAGAACCTTCCCAACGCCACCACTTTCACATTGAGTTCATGAAGTACGTAGTGCATCTTTATTTGCTTTAGTGCATATCTGCAAATTTATATGCTCATATACATGTGCAAACTGCATATCACTCAAGTTCAGCCCAAATGATATTCAACTTTTGAGTTATTATAAGCAGTTCAAATTTACGATTTTGTCTCCGACCAATCACATTTGTGATCCTTTTTAGTAATATGATATCAAACAAGTTAAATTTTCAACTAGGAACACTACATATAACTCTTACTAAATACAATTTCGATATACAAGAATTAAAACAATGCTTTATTTTCAAAACTATCACAAAAAATTGAAGAAATAAAGAAAGACACAAGGTATTATACGACAATCCGTGCAATTTTCAAATGTTAATTTTAAATAATATATAATGTTTTTAATTTTTATGATAAATTAGGGAGCCAAGCGTTATAATTAAAATTCAAAATTGTAGTATGTACACACGTTTCACTTTTCAATTTCAAACTACAATCTATAATCATTAAAAGAAAAAAGTACATGAAATTAACGGTCATTATTAACTTCAAAAGTTTTAATCGTTGGTATTTTTCATTTTGAATTAATAAATCTAATACCTTTTCTAGTGAGGTTATTATTAAAGAAAAATTAAACTAAACTTAATAAAATTCTTTCGTATTTGTCATCAAATTTCTTAATCAGATTGTGCCATAGATTGTTTTTTATTTTTCAAAAATGATTTAATTATATGACGTTGAATTATAAGAAAAAAAAATCTCTTTTGTCTCGTTTTATTGTAGAAAGTAAACACATGACAATTCAATTAAGTGACCCAATCGTTATCAACTAAATTTTTATGACTGATTTCACGATGTTGTTAAATATATGATGCTCGAATGGCGATAAAGCCCACAAACTTCATTTATTCATGCAATGCAACCATAAGCTTTAAGCTTAGCTCAACTCAAGTGGCTCATTCAACCATAAGTTAAACCCTGGCATGGCAATATATATTAATTTATTCATTTCCATGCGAACCAGGAAAGAGAAGCGCTAGAATCAACTAGGAAAGAAGAATGGTTATTCTTATAAGAAATAGGAATTATGGATAGAATAGAATAAAAATTGATTTAAATTAATTAAATTAAAGAGATTTACAAATTTCTTTTTCGAAGTGTAAGCTAAATCTGATAAGAATTGAAATTATTGATCAAATGAGAATATCACAGTATATCAAATAATATTCCATAATTTTCATATCTTAAATTCTTAGTGACAGATATTTTAATTGAGTGTATAAGAAGTTGTAGTCTAAAATGATATATTTATTGTATATCTAACTTGCCTTATGATTAGGTTAGTTAAGGTTTATGGGTGGATTTTATACAAGAATTAAGATGATAACTTTATTTAATTGATACAACACCATGTTTATTATTATGTTCCATGTGAAAGTAAAGATGACAGGAAGAAATTGATGCAGATCACAAATGCGATCAGCCCATCACACAAGACAGCTATATGCATAATGCGTACGCAGTATGAGATTCAGGCTTCATAGATATATATTAACTAGGCAGGTAATAAAGGATAAGCTGGTTGCAGGCCTGCTTTATCTTTCCACACATGAGCATCATTATTTTTCTCTTGATTCTTCCTGATCTTGCAGGAGGGAATAAGCTTTTCTTGTTGCTCTTCTCTGCTGCTAACCCTGTACTGCACTGCACCAGTTCCATCATTGTCTGAGAGTATGAGACTGAGAGAGTGAGTGTGTGTGGTTTTGCATGAGAAGTAGTGGGTCATATATATATACTAATGCAATATTATATGGTGCATAAAGGGAAAGAGGAGGAACCTTCGTGCCACCTTCTAGCAATTTGCCATTTATGCCACAAACAGCAGATGATAGCTTCATGTTAGCCCAACTATATGTTCGGTACTTAACTTTTTTGGCACTGTGGAATTTGATTTATGCCAAAAGATATTAGCTAGCTATCTCACTGTGAGGTCTAGGATGACCATGTCATAATTAACGTAAGATTCAAGAAATTTATGATGATTTCAGAGAGTAATGTTAGGATAACTATAAACTTCCAAAACATCACAACATAATTAAATTTGCAACAGTACTGCAAGTGAAATTTCAAATTTTGTATCATCTTGGTACTTAATTTGTAACTTTAAGATTTCAAATATTTTTAACATTGTTCTATATAATAGTGATTTCACTTGTACTTTAGTCATTTATATCCAAGCTATTGTATTAACTATATCTTAGCTAAAAGTTACGATTTTTTTTTTTATTTATTATCAATGTAACTTTCAAAATATTTACTAAATTATATATTATAAGTTAATAAAAAAAATGTAATTAACTTTAGTTTATATAATGGTCCAATCAAAGTAAGTCATTCACGTGAGCAATGAAATTTATGAGAAAAATATATTGCAGTTGATCATCCCACGGATTTGGGAAAAGTTGTATTTAAATTTATTATATATAAGTAAAGTTGAATTTTTTTTATTATAAAAGTTTTGTTCAACTAATGAGAAAATCTCATTGATCAAATTTTTAACTCCTCATATAATGACTTTTCATTTTTTTTATATATTTATTAAAAATTCTTTGAAGTGGGTAATTTTTCGTATACAATGAAAAAAATAATAAAATAATTAATTATTAAATAATTAATTAATCGTTTCTTATATTGAGAATTTTTTTTCTAAAAGTTTTTTGGAATGAATGAGAAAATTAATAAATCAATTAACCATTTTTTAAATAAAAAATTCTTTAAATTTTGAATATATTTTAGAGTCAATAAGAAAAATAATTGATTAACTAATTAATTGTATCTTTAATTTTTTAATAAAAAACTATAAATATAAATTGACATGGTACGAAATTAAAATAAAAGAAAACAATATATGATTGAAAAGAATGGATCCAAGGAGTTTGATTTTTAAAATTTTAAATTTTATATGTAATTTTATTTGATATTTTCGATTTGGTTATTTAATTTATAAGGTTTTAACTCCTTTAGATGGTAAGAATTTGTCTCTCTTGATTCAAATATTTGATTTGAAAACTTTTAACTCTCTTAGAATCAAATCCTAGATCTATTCTTGAGTTGATTTATGATGGTGTTTTTTCAATGAATTTATTATCACCAATTTCACATAACTAATTTTATAGACTTTCTTAAATTTATTATACTTTTGTTATATCAAAATATATTACTAAATTTAATTTTTTTTACTGATATTTATAAATATCATTAATTTAAAATGTATTAATATATAATAAAACAACCTAATTTTTTTAAAGATCCGTGCAACAAATAAATTAGTTTGTAATTATAGATCTAACTTCACGTCGTATATGTTATTATAGATTGTCACAAAAAAAAAAAAAAATTTGAACTTGCTTTTTCTGACGGTGACCCTTTTGATTTTAATTAATTGTGGGTCACTAATTAAGTCCGCAATTGCCTTTCGGTTTCAATTGAAATTCATTAGAACAATACATTTAGTTACAAATTAGAATTTTTTCCACAAAAAATTGAAAATTAACATAATGGTGATTTATTTTGATACGCGCATGGTCATCTTCAAGAGATTCCAAATTTTTTCACCATTGAATTGATTTGTATAATCGATTAATTATTCTTACTTAAACCAAAAAAACTTTTATTCTTAAATTACAACTAGTCATTTGAAAAGTTAAGAAGTAAATTTGCACTATCTCTAATAAAATGAAGGTTATTAGATTAAAACTGAATAGTCCAAATTTTTTATCATACTTTCATATTAATTAATATAATCGCATGTAATTATAATTTTATTTATAAATTTAGATTATCACCTTTTTATTTAACGACTCTTATTTTATTAGAGAATATTTGATAACCGTAAGTTACCGGTGGTAATCCGCTTTAATATAGAAGCTGCAACCACTTTTTTGTCAAGCAATATAATAGAATATTTAAGAAGAAAAATAAAAATAAAGTGAACCCTCACCTAAAATCAACTCAGGTTGAGCTTTATGTTTTTACTGGTTTCCAATTTCCATGCAACGCATAGGAAGGATATATATATATATATATACACCGAACAAGACGAATCCAAATTCTGGAGTGAAGTAATATAGGCTTATTCATTGAAAATGCAATGAGAAGCTTCTAAACACGAGAGAATAATTAGACGATCATAATGGTTTATCTTCGGTTGCGTGGTAGAAGATGGTTTATCTTCCTGACTATGAGCTTAAGACGATGAACGACATCACTGAAGATTCTGCGTTTGATGGCATTGGTTCCTCGAAATGGCTTGCTCTTAATCCTCTTTGAAGCCATTGGCTTTTCACCTTCACTAGCTTCTGATCCGATAACTGTTTCATGCTCCTTCATCTCTATACTGGTATATATCCGCATCACTTTGACGAAGACCAAAACTATATACGTATATTAGCTTGACTATTGCCAAAATGCTATCACACACACACACACACACATATATATATATAGCAGTATTGGAAGTAGTTGAAAGTAGCCTAGAAAGGACAATAACGACATCGGTTGGATCGCTTGAGGGACGTAAGTTTCTCGATATACTTAACACTTGACAGGGATTAGATTATTATCTCTCAGTTAAATGGGTCTTTATCAATGTCATTTGGTCGGTCTCTAAAAAAATAGTCTGGGAATGCAGGCCTGTTTTATTTAATATGTGGTTAATAAGGAGAAAATTTTGTGTAAACTTAAATCTGTCGATTTCTTACTTAGCTAAATTAAATCGATCAAGAATAGCTAGCTGTGTACATGTCAATTTATTTATTTTTAAAGAACTTCATTAATGACATGCATACGACAACTAATAGTTACTCACTTCTTACAGATTAAATATATATAAGAATATTTTTTTTTTTTTGGGTAAAGAAAAAGAATACTTTTATATATACTTAAAATATACAATGCATTAATTGCTAAATTAGCCAATATTTTTTTTAAAAAAATATTTATTAAAAGTCACACAAATATATATATATATATATATATATTAAAATATTATTTGATTCCTCACTTATAAGTTAAGTTTTAATTTAATCCTTTAGTAATTTTTAATCTCAATTTAGTCCCTCATTTATAAGCCTAGTATTAATTTAATCATTTATTAATTTTTAATCTCAATTTAATTCCTCATTAATTTTCAGTCTCCATTTAGTCCCTCACTTTTGATTTTAGTTTCAATTAAAACCTTTATTAATATAAAAGTAGCTACATTTAGTCTCTCATTTTCAATTAAATTTGGACTACAATGCTAATATTCATATTAGCCAGGGATTAAATTAACATTGAACTTATCAGTGAAGGACTAAATGGAAACTAAACTCGTTAATGTGGGATCAAATTAAAAATAAACGTAAAATGGGAAGCCAAAATGGCAAGTATATATATAGGATTGAACTTATGCCCTATTATCCAATTAATAATTGAGTTAAGTGGCATAGTATTACGATGAATATGAATTCTTTATATTTGAGAGTTTAAATGTAATGCATTTACGAGAATATAAACCTTTAAATTTTATTTAATAATCTAAATTTTATTAAATTTACCTGCATAATCTATTTCCATTATCCATATCAATGCATGTCAATCATGCTAAATATAAAAATCTCAAATACAATGGTGGATAGTTAGCCAACTTCAAGAGTACGTGGTGTTTGTAGGCAAAATCTTTAATGGTAGTATTCTCAGCCGGCAGCCAATATTAATTGTTAATTATCATATACTATCTTGTACATGTGAACACTTAATAGAAGGGTCTAAGAAAATCCGGAGTGTATAATTGTATTAAAAAAAGTGTAATGCATTCTTCTTTAGGGAGTTATTGGTTGAAAATGAGAATATAAAAAGCATAAAAATAAATATGAGCGGCAGAGAAAGATACTATAAGCATAAATTATAGTTGTTGAATTGATTTTAAGTAGACAGAATATATGGATCTGAAACACTTTGAATAAACATGAAATCAAGACAATGATATGTATATAGAAGATTTCACATACCGCAAACTTAAGCAACAGCTTACCATAGAATGAACATTTTCCATTGGTAGAAGATAGGTCCCATACAAACAATGTGCTGTCCCTTAACAAATAAATAAATGAACCTGACTGGTCATAAACAAGTAGATCAAGAAAGGAGTATGAACCAAACTAATCCGTGTATGACTTCCAAGTGTGTTCAAACTTGAGACCACCCAAGTCAATGCTGAAACTTGATTTGCAACTACAATGTAAAGAAGTCTAAATGTCGACAACTAGCCATATCAATCAAGTATCTAAGAAACTTATTCAATATGAAGTTGTTGTGCTAAGAATTGATCATATATTCGTATTAATATATAATTGACTACTTTTAGCATTCCTGTAAGGTTCAATTTTCAACAAAATTGAAACATTAATTCTATAAAAGAAGATAAAAAAAGAAAAAAGAGACAAGTATCTTGTTCACAAATCTACGGGTATAAACAAACTTTTGTTGCTGTCTAAAGCTCTAGGAGAATTTGTAGCATCTGAGACTCGAATTTGAGATGCTAGTTATGGCGGCTGATATGCAGAGGCAAGTCAACTAGCCTCCTTTATGCTTCCACACTTTTTCACAAGTTCTATAACCATATTCTTCAGCAAATCTCACCAGTTGAAAAAGTTGTAAGATTTAAAAATTGCTAAATAATATCTTTCTTTCCCAAGTAAAGCAATAGTTTAGTGCAGAGATGCCACTTGACAGAGAAGACAGGAGTAGTTACAAGAATGATATAATGAGAAAATGGTCAACACTGTGGAAGAATATTGAGTCGTTATTTCCAAATGAAGACAAAGTGTACAAGAAATGAATCAATCGCTCATAAACGATATTTTTGTGCAACTTTACATTTCCCTATTGAATCGTCCGGGAGGCTTGATTCATTCTTGCAAGCTGAATTTTGCTTCTGATCTCTGGGAAGAATTGTGAAGAAAAGAAGAAATCCATATTATGAATAACCTTCAAGAAGGAAAGCAAAAAGAGCTTGGAAGATTGACTTTGGGCTTCGCCACTTTTCAGTAGGACGGTCCCTGCTTACCAACCCTAGCAACTGATCTCCTTGTCTTCCCTGAAAACAGAACAAAACATTATCAACGAACTGGTTAAATCTGCTTTGAACATGGTGATTTTATAATCAATGGAATTCTTTTTCACCGTAAAAATTATGTTTAGAAAGCACATTGGAATTATTTTTAAGCAAACAAGCCAAGTGACACATTTCCAAGGATGTCATACTAAAAACTCAGAAAAAGTAAACTCGTAATGTCAACTTATAAAAATTTATTTTAATTAATAAATAACTATTAAAATATAAAATTGTATAGTTAAAATACATTATATAATAAAAAATTATTCAAATTTAATTCAAATTATCCTAAGTCAAACAAATTATTCATATTTCATAATCTGTTGTGCTCAACATAAACAATTTAACATAGTCATACATAAATAATCATTGAATATAATCAACTAAATAATATTTATTTTATTTTTATTTTAATAAGTACTTATTTAATGTAATTTTATTATTTTTATGTATATTTAAACTAGTAATAAAGTAGATTATAATGGCTTCCTAAAAACTAAAGTTTGTCTATATTTCCTTTAGCCTTGAATTTGAATTCTTATGTAACTAATTACAAGCTAGTTGACTCTTTTTCAATAAACTTAGTATACTCAGTAAGTCAATTCACAAATCTACCTAAGTTTACACTAAATCTAAGTCTACACCAAATGGACTCATTTTCGTTGTGTATAATTGTTGTAATCTCGTAAACTCAAATAATAAAATCATGAGTTTGACAACTATTCATTTTAGCTCATCACTAGCTTTTTCAAGTTGGCAAAGGCTAACTAGCACAATTGATACTTGGCTACGGTTCTTAATACCTTTAGTTTCCTTTTTATTTTTTTCCTTTTCCCTAAATATACTTTTACATTTATATGATAATACAATATCTATTTGTATGCACCAATAAATAATGTGAGGATTATTTTCTCATCTAAATATTAATGAGCATAAAAAAATTTCAGAACATATAAATTTTGGGTAGTGAAAGATTCCTCTCGTGATTTTACCTCCATAGCATCCTTGAGTGCCCCCCAACATTCCATTCTGTTGTACTTTTTTGAACTAGAATGAAAATATACCCGAACTATAGAATCCAGTAACTCAGGATGCTCACTGAAAAGCACTGAATCTCCATGTTGAATTGCTTTGAGTACCTGTCATGCTCAAGACAGGAATTCATACATGTAGGCATAATATCACAATAACATTCAAAAAACACAGCACAGATAGATAGATCTATTCAATTAATAGTATGAAAAGATATGAAAATATAGAATTATAAACAAGGATATAAATATGATCTTCAGGTAACATACTATTCTACAATATGACACCATACCAGAAGCACAGACCAGATTGAACACAAAAAATAAGGTCGAACTTGAAGTTTATGAGGAAAGCTATTAATGAGTAATCAATCTTTCTGTTGGTTTTTGTATCATTTTGTGCAATGAAAATCTTTGGCAAAACAGCTCAGACACTCAGAATTCTTTCATGGTTTCACCCGTCAACAGCCACAGGAGGTAACCATGTAAAATACCTCTTAGATCAGTCATAGTTATTTGAAATCACTTAGTACAATAATAGAATGTTTCAAGGATAAACTCAAGGCACATACCAAAGGCATTTCTTTGGAGAATATGTGATATCTGAATTCAGCAGCTAGATCCAAGAAGGGATTGGGACCACTGACAAAGCAATGAACATGAAGGCACATTTCATTTTTCACTTTCTTCCATTCAGCTACAACATCATCCTTCTTGTACCACCCCCTCAACTGCCACAGTCATAAAAGGTATCATAGACATGTGAATTAATTGAGCTAACTTATGATTATGTTAAAATTAGGCATCAGCACTTGTGACTTTAAAAGTCAATATGCATAAAAGGAAGACACATACCTGATCTAGGTTGATCACATTGGACACAGTTAAAGTCAAATTAGCTGTGAAGTCACAATGGGATAGAATGTACGTCCTTGGAATAATACTTGCATACTTATTTATTTGATCTTCCAAAAGAACAACCTTCAGTTTTGAAGCTTCAAATCTTGCCGGAGGACCCAAGAGCCTAACAGCCTAACATTAATAACAAATAAGTACCCTTTTACAGGGAATATTAATGATAACCATAGCACATTACATTAAATTTTTTTCCTCTGCTCTCTGAAATAAGGATGTCGAATTTTGTAACTTGGACAGAAATTCAAGAGATAAAGGTCTTCACTCGTGTTCTCTTCTCTCCAGACCAGATAAGTAATTCTTCAATAGTAGTAGTCCTATGGAAAGATCTCAAATTGCAGAAAAAGCAAAAAAAAAAGAAAAAACTCTTGTGAAGTATAATTTCTATGCTCATGAATAAAAATAAAACCAATTCTAATTTTGTAAATAAAAGGGGAAGCCAGATCACACATTGATACTATCTCTCTCTAAGTAATTTACAAGTGTAAGTAATGCAGCAAAAGTCAAGGATAAACTTGCTATAGGTTACATGTTGAATGACATTTTCCATCGAATTAGTTGATTCCATCAGGAAAAAAAGATGATGAACAACTGTTTACGGAGTTCAAAAGTTTATGAACAAAGTGAATAATTACATATTTATGTAAGTTAGCTAGAGGAGGTTAGTCTGGCATGAAGCAGAGCATTCTACTTTTCAGAAACAGGACAAGCCACCATAGAAGCTAAATTTTCAAAAGAAAAGAGGAATATGAGTGAAGAAAAACTGAAAAATCTACCAATATGAAGCTCACCATACAATTTAACGACAAACAAAATCTGAAGTCAGAACAACACTACATCATGTACTGTCAATAAATACAAAGCATTAAGCATGGACACCGACAGACATGGATACCACATGATGAAAAATTTTGACATGTCCATATACAATTTTAAATGTCATGTCATGTTTAACACAAGCATCCAACTTGTTATGTCAGACACAGACACTGCTCTTTTTTGAATCGTCAGTGCTTCATGGATTAGACTTCAAGAGGTTAATTTTCTGTGCTATTTTGTCCTAGTACTGATCCTGACGCATGTATATGGATTACAGGATCTCACATTGTGAACACTCAAACTTCAAGTGGTAGGTTGCAGCCTAAAGGCATTAGGGGACTTGCAGCAATTCAGAAAAGCATCTCTTTTGGCGTCAGATATAATCCCCATTATAGGATATTGCGTTTGACTGAACATAAACTTCCGAGGAGAGTCCAAAACTAGTAATTTCATAAGCCAAAAAGACTCCAAAACTAGCTCTAGATTAAGAATTATGGGACTGGAAGCAAGCACGAAAATCAACCCTTTTGGCGTAAGATGTAACACCCACTATACGTTAACTAACCTGGAGATTCCAAAAGAAAAATGTAAATTTATGAGCTAAGAGACATCACAATTAGCTATTTTAATCAAGGAATTATCCATAATCCTCAATTTTCCTCATAGCTCATACTAGCGGTTAAACCCAGAATGCCAGTCAATGCGTTTAAGTACAAAGTATGCCATTTCACAATAAAATGAAATTGATTAATTAGCAGAAGATACAGAATGTTACCTCAGAAACAAGGGTGTTGTAGGATGCAGAAGCGTTGGTTATGGAGGATAAGAGAAAAGGTCTACATCTGCTGGACGACTTTAAGATAGGATTGGTGCTGAAGAGTTCCCTCGATGGTGAAAATGAAAATGCATTGTAAGCACAATGGCTAGCCATGGAAGATGCATAACACAGTCTTCTTCTTCATCTTCCACAGGCCACCATTGTCTTCTTTCTGACCTTTGTCAAAGAGAGAAAACACAGAAAAGAGGGAAGGGAAAGTGATGTGGGTTATTGTGGTTCGGACCCCACGGTCTAAAATCTCTGTCAATCCATTTCCTCCACACGATATAATTATTTTATTCGTTTTCAGAATTTCAAAAAATCCATCTTTTTTCCTATTTGATTTCTATAAAAATATTGGTGAGTGGAGAATGGAGATTGGCCATGGAGATGAAGGTAGTTCCACGTCATCAAACAGCTTGAATTTTCGATAGCTTGTGGATAATGTAATGACGTGGCTGTTGTTGGGTCAAAAATTCGTGAGAAGCGGATCCGGACCTGTTTGAACTACAACTCTACGAATTCTTGTTTTAATTTTTGTTCGCTCTCTCCTCTTTGTAGGATGTGGTGTGAAACTTGATATTAATTTCAAAAATTTCAAAATATTCATGCGCACAAAAGAATGACGTTTGAAGGAATTTTTTTTTCCTTTATATGACAGGATAAAATAATTGAATTTAATGTTTTATTAACTGCTTAAACTCTTCGTCATTAAATTATAAAATTAAGTTCATTTTAAGTTGATAACCTTATTGCTTTCCCGGTCATGTGTTTACACTTTGATTTAATACTCATGCATGCTCTGCTTACCAGTTTCTATATAAATAGAAAACTACTTACAATGTTTCCCTTTTTTTTTTTTTGGTTTGGACCTAACTAAACACAAGTTTAATAGTTTTTATATTAGATTTGATTATCCTTAAAAAACTTCGTCTTGATGGGCCAAATCTAGTAAAAATGAATAAAAGTCTAATTAACAAAACTTAACTTAAATTTGGACCTAACTTTAAAAGTCTATATAAAAAATGAGCAAGGTTCGAGTTTTATTTTTTAAGTCTGACCCAACCTTAATATATATATATATATTTGTTTTTAAATTTTGTTTATATGATATATATGAAGCATCAAGTCAGCTTTAGAACACATATTTATTTTGGGGTATATAAGTTTAGTGCATATAAGTTTAGTGTTTCATCGTACTCCAAAAAAGACAACCCTGTTGCAAATCAATTAAAACTTTGATATTCAAATTATAAGTAATAAATTAGTTAAGCAATACTGTTTTGTTAAAAAAGTAATAATCAATCATAATTCTAACTGTGTTTAATGCTTGGGAGTCACTATTCATTTTGATTTTGTAGTAATATATTTTATGAATCCAAAGATGCATAATTTTTTAATAATAGTATAACAATTATTAAATATTATTTAGACAGAATAATAATTCATTTATTTTGATAGATTTATTAGTATAAGTATATTTATTAACTAAATAAAATAAAATTAATATTATTAAAAAATATTAATTATGAAATAAGTTCGCATTAAGTATTATGACTAAAATATATGGTGTTCAAAGAGAGATATATATATATATATATGTATATAATATTACTTTATGTATACTAAGATGTAATTTCAATGATAAAAAAAGAATAAAGTTAGGAACAAAACAATGACAAAATCTATTTTGTTGCACGTCAAAACAAAGATCTTGTTTATAAAGACTTTATTCTTATTTGATGTTAAATTTTTTTCCTAGAATTACATATATTTTCTAAATGTCAATTTGCTTAAAAGTTAAAAAAAATGCTTTTGCCTTAGATTAACTCTTTTTAAACATAAATTGAGGTAATGTAAATTACAATTTCAATCTAAACACACATTTAATCTATAATTTTTATTAAATATCTATAATTTTATTATTATATCAAGCTGGACGTGTACAATACCTATTCTAATTAACTAAGAAAATAATATTTTACGGATATATAAATATATAAAAAAGATAATATTATTTCTTTTCATATAAGTAGCTACGACAAGACACCATCTCATCTGGGCCTAAATACTAAACATCCATCCCCAATTAACATCACAGTGTTGGATTTTGGGCTCTACTTAATTGGGCCTTGTCCTTTTTGTTTTGGTCAATATATTGGTCATTTTCCAAAGCTGACAAAGAGAGTTGCACAACGGATTCCTGTTACCATGACCCACATATTCGCTGCTTTCTGGGAAGACTAGGACCCACATTCTTGTTATCATTGACCAGCTGTCCAAATTCAATTTCAGGTCTAAAATATGCCATTTGACATTTGCTATACTTGTGTTGAATACCATCCTCATCTGTTACGCGAGGACTGGTAGCATTTGTATGAACTTGCACCGCCACGCTCACGTTGTTTACTAAACCTAATCATCTTTTCTTATATTGAATTAGTTGTACAATAAATAATGAGCTTTCAAAATTTTGTCACTAATTATGCTATAATTTGCCTATCACCCCACCGAAGACCAACAATTTACTCATATGCCGCTACAACGATGCCCAGCTGTTTCGCAAAATCACAGCTTCACAGCAACTACTCTGACTCCGTGAAATTTTAATTGCTAATGCCAGCGCAGTAATGTCTTCGCTTTTTCTTCGTTAGTCTCGTTTCTATTATTTTTCCTTCCATTCAAATATCTGTTGCTCTACTTTACCCTTTTCCAACCTCCATTACGCGAATCTCTGCTGTACAAATTGGACACAGGTGCTGTCTACATCCTTTACAAGAAAACTGACAATTTCTACTAATAATTCCGTCATTCCCAGCTATCTTCACATATGCTGTGGATGATAGAGGAAGGTGAGCATAACAATTCCGCCATTCCCGGATACCTTTACATATGCTGCGGATGATAGAGGAAGATGAGAAAAGCCTGGTGAATTCTTCATAGGATCTCACCTGGAAAGGTACAGTTATACCCTGGTTGTCTCTTGCTTCTTTTGTTTTGCATTTTCTTGCAAGGTAGGATATAATGAACTGTATATTCATGATCTTCTGTATTGTAGAATGTACTAAAAATGCTTTAATAGGATGCGTTGTTTTGGGGAAGTAACTTAAACAGGATGATTTTCTCTCCTTTTTTCTGCAAGAATAAGCGAACCTCGTCTTAAGTTTTCATTATCCTTATTTGAGTGAGTGTTTGCTATTTTTACCTTCCTTTGAATTTCCCATAAAGCGTCTTGAATTCGACTTCGTGCAAAATTTTTAGTTAGTTTTTGCCAAGACTTCCTCATCTTTGTGTGAAATGTTTCTTATATCGTTGAGATGTTGTGAGAAAGTTTTGATTTTGTTTTTCAATGTATTAGCATTCTGAATTAAATTGCCAGCTATTTTATTCTGTGCAAAGCTTTCTCGTTCAAAAAGGAAGCCAAAAGTTAGTCCATCAATGCTGATTCCTGAAAGTTTGATGTTGTAGGCATTTTTGCTTGTTTAAGTATTCGTCAACTTTCTCTTTCTCTGTTTTATTTCTTATTCTTCGGCTTCTTCTACTTGAAACATTGAATTGCTCCTTCCTACCCATATTGCCCACTCTTCCCGCCTCTTGTTTTTATGGGGGTGTTGGCGGTCACATATGTCGTTGATCTATGTTTCTAATCCCTTCATATAGCCTTCAGATTTGGAAATTCAATAGGAACATTTGTTGTTTACAATTAAATTTTCCAAATATTTGATATGTGAAAAGTGAAAACCTATATCAAGCTCAGATTTGTCATAAACAGATTTTCAAGTACTTAAAAATGTAGGTTGTTGATTTATCAAACATCACTTAGTTTAATTTTAGATATTTATTTGAATAGTTTATTTAACTGCAATACTTTTTTTGTTCTATATATAAGAAAAAAGGAGAAGGCATCAGTATTTAGCTGAGTTTCAATACAATTTTATAATGGATTTTCTTATATTTTGCTTTCCTTACTAGGTGCATGTAACTTGGAATACCAGTAGTTAGAAAGCATGGCTCTTGGGAAGAACTCCCGAGGTGAAGGGAGGAAGTCATCAAGCTACTACTCGACAGTCTCCATAGCTGTGTTTGTTGCATTTTGTTTACTTGGTATATGGATAGTAATGTCATCCATTGTTCCAATTCAAAATTCAGACTTGCAGGTATCTGAGACCATTAATGAGGTGAAAAATATGGTAGGTGAAAATGGCTCCAGGCAATTTGTAAATAGTTCTGGTGATATATTGGATGATTCAACAAAGGCAGATCGCCAGGCCAGTAAATCTAAGAGTGAAAACCATCTAAAACACCTGGTGGACCAAAATGCTATTGGAGAAGTGTATGATAACACAACTGAAGAAAATTGGCAAGAGGTTGCTATAAGGGAGACTTCTGATGAGAAGAATGATTCAGATATGGGTTCTAGCTCTGAGGAGAAAGACTTTGACAAAAACTTAGATTCAGAATCTGTAGAAACAGAAACACTAGGTGGCCAAACTGTTGATGAAACGAAATTCAACAAAAATGTAAGTTACAACAAATTAGGGACAGAAAAAGGTAAAGGTGATGTCAAACATCAAGATGAGATGGCTGATGAGAGCGATGAGGAGAAAATTAAGAAAAATTTGCATTCGAAGACAGAACAAACTACTGGAGAGAATATCATGGACAGTCATGAAAATGATCAAACTTCAAAGGATATTTCTAGTGCTGGTACAGAGTCTGCAACTTTAAAGGAAGCTACCACTGAAAATGGAACTTGGTCAACTCGAGCTGTAGAGTCACAGCATGAGAAAGAATCACAGAAGTCTTTGATTTCTAATGACAGCAGCAAACATGAGTGGAAACTTTGTAATGCAACTGCAGGACCAGAGTACATTCCTTGTCTTGACAATTGGCAAGCTATTAGAAAGCTTCCAAGTATAAGACACTATGAACATCGGGAGAGGCACTGTCCTGATGAAGCTCCCACCTGTCTTGTTCCTCTGCCTGAGGGCTACAGAAGCCCAATTAAGTGGCCCAAAAGCCGGGAAATGGTTGGTGACATATACTGAATGAATGTCACTTCTTGTTATTTAATTTTGAAGTCATATTTTTGTTCCCATTGCAGGTATGGTACAACAATGCACCACACACCAAGCTTGCAGAAGTTAAGGGTCACCAAAACTGGGTCAAAGTTAGTGGGGAATACCTTAGTTTTCCTGGAGGCGGAACCCAGTTTAAACACGGTGCTCTTCATTACATTGAATTCATTCAGAAAGTAAGCCATTCTCATTTTTTTGTCAGAAGATACAACATTTGTAAACATGCACATGACTGTATATCAGCTGCCAAGAAAGCTAATGTATTTGTTGAATAATGAACTGAGTTTGTTTAGTCTTTGGAAAAGCTCTTAGGTTTCAGATTTAAAATTTATGTTCCCTCTTTTTCCTGATTTTTCTAATAACTGTTTTTTGGGATTGTATACTAGTATCTACATAAAAATATACAGAATTAACTAAATCTTCGGTGAGAAAATTGATAATGAGATAAACATGAACTAGGTATATTTCTATAATTCTTGATTATGGGACTGTTTCAAACATTATAATGAACTCCAAAGAGCAATGGTTGTTTTTGTATTTGATTACCTTTTTTTTACGTTTAGTCTCTTCTGATTAGGGGCACATGAATTTGTGTTTTTGTTTAAGGCATTTTTATAGTTTTTACAAATTTAAACTGACCTATTACCATCCTTTGGCCATCCTACTTTTCAACTTTAGCACCTACTTATTCACTATGTATGTCTTGTTCTACTCTGTCTTTGCATCATGTCAGTAGTTTTACAATATTTTGTTTCATAATGTAATGTCCATGCTGTGAAACACATTGCCACTCTGCTACATAGCTCCAGTAATTCAATCTCAGGGAGTCCTTTTTCATGCTTATGTAATATGTTGTCCTGCCCATTAACTGCCATGTTTAAACCCATTAATATGTTGTCTTCAAAATGAGTTATTGTCAAGTTTTTCTTATTTTATTGATGTCTTCTCTTAATGGGGTGCTTGTGCAATGGTACAGTCTCTTCCTAATATAGCATGGGGGAAAAGAAGTCGTGTGATATTGGATGTTGGGTGTGGGGTAGCCAGCTTTGGAGGTTACCTGTTTGACAAAGATGTTCTTGCTATGTCATTTGCTCCTAAAGATGTGCACGAGGCCCAAGTACAATTTGCACTTGAACGAGGAATTCCTGCCATATTAGGTGTCATGGGCACCAAAAGATTGCCCTTCCCTGGTTCAGTCTTTGATCTTGTCCATTGTGCACGCTGTAGAGTCCCTTGGCACATAGAAGGTGGAATAATCATTTGATGAGCCTTTCTTTTTCTTAACTTTTGTTATTTCCACTTATGCTTGAATTATCAAGTAATTGCTATATTGGTTGTACCATGCAGGTGGTAGGCTACTGTTGGAGCTTAATCGTGTCTTGCGACCTGGAGGCTACTTTGTCTGGTCTGCTACTCCAGTGTATCAAAAGAATCCAGAAGATGCTGGGATTTGGAAAGGTAAAAGTTCATTTTATCCAAGTTCATGTTACTGTTACAGACCATCAAGTGGGCTGATTTTATGGGGAACCATTTTGCTGCAGATATGGGTGAAATTACAAAGTCCATGTGCTGGGATCTGGTGGTGATTGGAAAGGACAAATTAAATGGAGTGGCAGCAGCAATATATAGAAAACCAACTTCCAATGAATGTTATAACAGCAGGCTGAAAAATGAGCCTCCATTGTGCAATGAGTCTGATGATGCAAATGCAGCCTGGTATTTTCTTTTAAAAGAAACTTTTATTGAAAGATTTAAGTTACCTTCTCAAATTTTGATGGTTTTGGTGGTCTATGAACCAAATACTGGTTTGTAGGAATGGAAATAAATTTAAGATTTCTAATAAGGATGCACAAGAGAATTTAAATAAAATAAGTATACAAAACCACAAAAGAAGTTGAACCTGTATTGTCCTGATAAAGTATAAGACTTTTATTTGCATTTGTTGATACATACTAATTATCAGTTTTGGCCTGGTTAAATCAGAGGAACATGTTCAACTTCGTCAGAATAATGCTTAATTTTCATAAACATTCTTTTGTTCAAATATGAGAAAATAAGAAAGCTGGTAAAACCACTAAAGTCTTCATATTTGTATTTGTAGAGCTCTTTTTTCTTTTGAATCAAAATTGCCTTTTGTGCTAAATGATCCAAGGGTGCCAGTAGTGTTTTACTTAGAGAATATCCTCTTCGAAGAAGTTGCTCCTCTAATTGTTATATGTTCCAACTTTGATATCTTCAGGAATATATCACTACAGACTTGTATGCACAAAGTGCCTGTAGGTGCATCAGAGCGTGGATCACTCTGGCCTGTACATTGGCCAATGAGGTTGGAGAAAGCACCTTACTGGTTAAACTCTCAGGCAGGTATTTATGGAAGAGCTGCTCCAGTGGATTTCACTGCTGATTCTAGGCATTGGAAAAACGTTCTTTCCCACTCATATATGAATGGCATGGGTATCAACTGGTCTTCTGTGAGAAATGTCATGGACATGAGAGCTGTTTATGGAGGGTGAGACTTTCTATGTCCTTCTGTATATCCTGATTCCCATAGATTCCCTGTCCTTTTCCCTGTGAAATTAAAATTGCCTAATTTCATTTTGCATATGTTCCTTGTATACACTAGTATGGGGGAAAAACATGGCTTTCACTGGTGTCCAAAATGTTTGAAATTTTAAATTTGCTGAGATAAGCTGCTCTGCATTATATATTTAACTCTTTCTTTCACTAAAAATATTCCCCAACGAGTAGATATCCTATTCCAACTATAGAGCACATACACCCCAAATACGGAGCCAATCCATGCTTGTATCAAATATGTTGCAACACTTCAAATTGCACCTAGACACTATATTATTTTGTCTTATAGCAGTGTCTATATTGTATTGTGACATGTATCCAAGTCAATCCATGCTTCGTAATACTCCAACATTATATATTTCCATGTCGCGGTTCATCTAGATTGATTACCATTTCTTTTCCTTCTCTCCTCTTTCCTTTTCCCTTTAACTTTTTCTAAAATTATGACAGTTCTGGCAGCAATTTTTCTTAGTACTGCAACTGCTAACATCTGTACTAAATAGCGTGAAGTTAAATATTCTTGTTTTTTCAGGTTTGCTGCAGCTCTGAAGAACTTGAAAGTGTGGGTAATGAATGTAGTTCCAATTGACTCCCCAGACACCCTGGCAATAATCTATGAGCGTGGCTTATTTGGAATTTACCATGATTGGTGTGAGTCATTCAATACCTACCCCAGATCTTATGATCTTCTCCATGCTGATTACCTATTCTCTAAGACTAAAGAAAGGTATATTCATTGATCTTGAAAATTGTCATTAGAGAAATCTCCTGATTCCTCTGATTTAGCTAATACTTTTCTGGATTCAGGTGCAATATAGTAGCAGTGATTGCAGAAGTTGATAGGATCATGAGACCCGAAGGTTATTTGATCATAAGGGACAATGTCGAAAGTACAGGTGAGATAGAGAACATAGCTAAATCTCTGCACTGGGATATTCGGTTTTCCTATTCAAAAGGCAGTGAGGGATTACTCTGTATTCAGAAGACATTCTGGCGTCCAACCAAGACAGAAACCATTGTGTCAGCCATTGCTTGAGTATGGCGTTTTGATATATTAATTTCGAAGGCTGTCACACTCCTTATTTTGGCAAAATAGGTATTCTTTTGCTTATGTCACCGCACTATTGAAAAATGTCACCTGTCCTTCTATATGCTTTTTATAGGGCTTCTTTTATTTGACACTAAGAGTGCTAACATAGAGTGCTAACATTAATTTAGACATTGCAGCTGCTAGTTACTACTTGTTTGCCTATTCAATGCGATTTCCAAATTTTGGCCTTACCCTCTATGTTACAATCCCACCTCCACTGTCTGCATTCAATGTTCTTGACATATCTCAATTTTACTCCACATCCCAACATGTGCCATTTGTCTACGGGTCAATGACGACAACACTGATCCATCTACATTCCATTTACATTTCGTGCTAAGTATGTCTATTGGCCTTTTGATCTAGGAGGCTCTTCCCACATGAAACATGAACTTGTCACCCCAAATTCAATCAATCCTTTTTGTTTAATCATCTGGAATGTGAACTCACCACCAATTAACGATCAAAATGACTAATACAATCAGACGCTAGAGAGGGATTACAAAGAAGGCTTTGGTGTGGCCCCGAAAGCCTCTATTTTAATAAATGAATAATTTCAATTGTTCATGTACTCTTCTAAATATATCATATTAACTATTTCAATTGCCTACTTGTTCATCTGATGTATATAAAATATGATATATTTAATTTATTTTAAAATTTGAATAGATTTAATATTTAATATATAAATAACATTATACATATATTCGATAACTGATATAATTTTTATATTAATATAATATTTTTCAACAATTCATAGCATAAAATTTTATTATACATGTATTTAATTTATGATGCATTTAATATAATTTTTATATTTAATAATATAAGCATGACATACATTTATTATATATTTAATTTAATATAACATTTACAATAATTTTACTATTTAATATACCAATAATATTATAAATATATTTAATAACTAATAAAACAATTAGAAAATATTTAATAAACATGCATAAAATTTAATTAATATTATTTCATATTTTTATTATATGCCTTTAATACAATTTTCAAATTTTATATATAACTAATATTATTAATACAAATTTAACTTACATTTTATATAATATTATATATGTTTTAATTAGAAAATATAATATTTTAATTAAAATAATTAAAATTTTAAATATATGCTGTATTTATTAATTTAATATTTTCTTTTATTAATTATTTTCATTAAATAGTCAATATTTTTTTTAATGTTTAGTGAACATGACAAGTGATTGGTGTTAGCCTTTAATGGCCATGTTGCCTAACACTACACGACCTTTAATTTTTTGTTTTAATGGATCAGACCACATGATGTGACAAATAAAATAAAAAAAATACGATACAATATATAAAGAAAATAAGATTGGCAGCAGGATAAATGGAACATTTAATGTTGGCATTTAGTGTCAAAATAAAAAGCCTCTTTTTTTATTGTTAAGCAGCCTATCAAGTGCGCCTAGTTGATGGGATGTTACATTGGTTCATAGAGCTGGTTCACACTATCAGTGATGTCAACGACCTTTAATTTTTATTTTTTTCCTTTTGAAATGAGTTGCGTGTCAGATCATGCGACTCCTATCATTTGTCAGTATTTGTGGTGTCAGACTATATAATCTAAATAAAGTAAAAAAATAAATATGGTGCAGCATATGGAAGGACGAAGGTGAAAATTAAGCTTTTAATGTTAATACTGTAGTGTCTGTACAAAAAAAATCCCTTTTATAGTTTTTTTAATTAAGATTTTCGTTTGTTGCAAAATTTTTTGTTTATTTGTTCTAGCATCCTTGCTAGATTTACCCTTTTCATATATTCTTAACCTAGAATTTGTTGATGTGATCAATCATCAATGAATAGATGTTTGCATTGTAGAAACGAAACTAATGCGATTAGAACAGGAGACTCAAAGTGCTCTTGAAAGTGTATGAAGTCTTAGTTTCTGAAATTGGAGGCATTTTCTTCTTGTGCATCTGCCACCTTTTTGGTATCTAAAGGTTTCCTTTCACGACCAATTCTAGTGAGCTGACATTACTTATTCCTCTGTCAGTTTTTCCACAAACAACTAAACCAAATTGCGTATATATCGACTGAGTATCCACTATCCAAATTGATCTTATGAGCTCCTACAACAGTCCTCGAGGCTCAACACTCTTTAAATTCATTAAAAAAAAAAGTAATAATATTTTTTCCTACAGTCAAATTCGTTCGGGTTAAGTAAAAAAGTAACGCCCGAGTAACATTTTCCGAGATCTATATTGTCTGAAAACAGAGGAGTATCTTGTCATTGACCAAGTCTAAACGAAGATGCTATTTCTTCTTTTATCCGTCTCTGAATCTACCTACTGTAATACTCAGTTTTGAATCTTGATCCCAAAACTGGAAAACTTTCTAGGATTGATGGGGTTAGGAGCCTTAGGGGGAATGAATGGCGTGTTGGAATATTGACAAGAATACGATCTGGAGGTTTCATTGTCTCTAAAGTTAGAGTTATTGAGACATTGAAAGAGTTAACAATTTTGAATTTGAGACCATAAGTTGTAGAAGGAAAATCAAATTCAATAGTTGAGCGTGGGGAGACAAGAGTCTTCACGTGAAAAGTCTCATTAAATGCGTGTGATTTATGTTGTGTAACTTCCAATGAACAAGAAAGATAAGAGCTCAGAAGACGATCAAATTCAAATCATGAGTAGAATAATAAATGGCTATTTAATATGGAACCTTTCCTTATGATATAACAAACTTCCTTCTTACATGGATCTAGGTCTTCTGCAGGTCACAGTTGAGGATTATAATTTTGTATAATGGACTTGTTAGGAGATTAGTCATGGAGCTTGTTTGACTGAATTTATTAAATTGGATAAATTAATATAATTGCCAAAGCTTTCTTCAGAAAAAGATTATGGGGTTGGGGGGGTGAGGGGGACAGAAAAGCAGTTTGAGAAACAAATGACCCTACCACTATGATATGGGATTGCACTGTGTACCACTACGCAAAATTTTAGCTTTAGCTAGACATTTTCTTCAATGATAGCTTCTTCAACAATTTATATTTGAGCTACTTAATCATTAAAAAGGTCATTAAAACTCAAGTCTTAATAAATTTAGTTACTGGTATTCTTTGATGGAAGCAAGCCAATGTACTGTAATAAAATTCTCTTCTTTTTCTGCTAATTAATGTAGAATAATTTCTAATATTAAAACTATGCAAACTGGTAATACAAGTCTAACAAAGAATGGAACTGAATAACCATGAAGCTATTCAGATGCCACTAACACAGTGTGCCCTTTGGACTAATCAAGGGGCTGCATAAACACTAACCATTTCAGAAAAATATCGACGTTTCATTGACACCACGGATGCCATTGTCTGTCTAAAGCTAATGCATTCCATTGTTGGGAAAACATCATACAGAAGTATCAAGATGTTTCTCTTTCTGTGGACATATATTCTAAGGAAACCCTACTTTTTCGTTTATTAAGCCCGGTTTAGCTGTTCTGCTATACGAAACTAATAGAAAAGACGACTCTCCTCACGTTTGCATGATTGAAATTTTGAAAAGAAATTCCCGGGTTGAGTTTGTCCTTATTAAGCAAAACCTTTGTTTATCACACTGTTTCTTAAAGAAAGGGGCAGGGCCTTTCAGGGAAAAATAATTGCTTTAACAATGTTTCATCCTTCTCATGTTATACAATTTAATGCTAAAGAATAGCAAGAAACTCTTGTGATATTCCACGAACTGACGCATCTCAAAGTGACATTGCTAATTATACACTTTGAACAAGTCTGACAAAGATATTACACCAGAGACAGAATAAAATATTAGCATCCAACTAAAAAGGTGTCCAGAGTGAATATGAAAATCATTCCTGGAATTCTTCACACATGCACACAGATTATACTCAAGTATTAGACAATGAGAGCAACAACTGGGTCGCTTAACGGTTTAAAATTAACAAATACCACATTGTCTGCCATTTAAGCATCCTTCCCCAAACAAAAAAGTTGGCAGAATCCCTACTTTACTGAACATGTCTGCTGCCACCACCCCTCTAAAGCTGCTCTTTTAAACGCTAAAGGAGGCCTCTGTGCACTTCCTGAGTAAGAGTAGTAGCCCTCATCATCATCATGTTAGGTTCTTGGAAGCCAGATTACAGCAGAATAAGAGTAGTAGTACTCTTCACTCTGCTTGCTTTTGTTGTTATGTCAGAAGGAACAAGATTACCCAAGGAATACTGGGAGCAGATGCTGCCCAGGAAGCTACCTTCTCCATCCTCTTCTCCCTCCAGAGGCACGAATTCTGTGTCTACCACGTCACCCACAACCTTAAAAACCGATAGTCTTCCTTCATCAGATGAAAAGGTCTAATGTTAAATCAGGCTCTAGTTCTGCAGCGCTCTCTAACTGTTCAAAGGGCAATCATAGCACAGTGCTGATTTGAAGATAGCTGCTTGCAAATCTGTTCATTGGGTTCGTCTAGTGTGCTCCGTATAAACACAATCACACTCTTGTAGATTCATTGATCTTAGTCTGAAAACAGTGTCTGTAAATACAATTGAGTAACTACTCATTACTGGACAGAACAAGTGTATCATTAACCATACATCTTAGTATGATTAAATATGAATGCGGGAGTAAATAACTCGTTATGTTCCTCGAGAAACAGTAAAAATTTTGGACTGAAACTGTATTTCATTCATGTAACATCCTCATTATCATTAATGTTTTACTCAATAAGTTTAGGTAAACTTCACCATTAAGATAGCGTCCCAATTATTTAGATGAGTATTACAGCAGTAAGTTTTATCAATGCTTACTGCAATGACTATGCGGGAAAATGGAAGCTTGTCATCTCGTATGGTCTAGCTTCTCTCATATTGCCCTGATTACCCTGAAACCACAAATGCATTTTGCTAGTTCTATTTATCTTTATGTCTTTATCCGAGTGGCAATATTGTAGTTTCATCCGTCTTCGCCCTCAGATCTGCTGCAAGTAATGTAGAATTGCATTATGATCTAAATCTGCATATTTTGTAGAGATCAACTGCTGCAATATGGCAATATGCTTCAAATTAATGACAAAAAGAAACAAAGACATCAAAAAAATTGAAATTGAGAGAGGAAATACTTTGAAATGGACTTGGTGAATGATTCGAATAAACGCCTTATTATTAGTCTTGTAATGCTTTAGCAGGGGTGGCTCTGTCATTTTCCATCTATTGGCTAACAACTTATTTAGGTTAAAAATGAATAAATACGCAGCATCACTAAAGATGCAATTTAGGCTTACTAGAGTGACGTGAAATTAGGAACGAAAATGAGGGGGAAAAAAAAAAAGACAAGCGCATACAAACATTTGCAAATCAGTTCATCGGATTCATCTAATGATTCTTCTAATGTGCTTCTTATAAACATAATTACACTCTTATGGATTCTGACCTTTTTTTTTCCGCTTCAATATCCTTTTTTTGTTTTATTTTTTATTTTTTTATTTGTTGTTTTTCTTTTGTCTTCTGGTCTTGGTGTTCACAAATATTGAGAAACAAAAATGACTTAAAAGACAGCAAATTTTTCAGAAAGACTTCGTGAATGATCCAATCAAACAACTCTAAAATGTTTGGAAATATATGAATCACGGTCTAGGTGAAAACTGAATAGACGCGTAGCAACCTTGAAGATGGACTTTAGGTCTGCAAGAGTGGAGTAAAAACAGGTACGAAAATGAGAAACCAAAAAACAATAATACAAGCACATACAAACATTGAATGATCATCGCCCATCTGCAATCTCAAATGCTATCTGCTTCTGTATGCTATCATAAGCAGCTGAATTAATAGCACTAGCGGCCCCATATTCATGGGGCACATGACCAAGTAAGTATTCGCTTTCTTCTGACGTCAGATCCTTGCCCTTCACCCAAGGATGCTTTTCCATAGCAATCAGACCCTCCAACTCCATTGCTACTTCCTTCATAGTCGGCCTCTCCTCTCCATTAACTCTAACGCACCTCTTTGCCAAGAAAGCAACTTCCTTCAGTTGCTCTGCATTCTTCTTCTGGTCCAGCACTCGCCTATCAAGAATTTCCCATAAACGGTCTTCTTTCATTGATGACACAAAGTACATAGCCAAATTTCTCTGTTCTGTCCTGCTGAGTTCAACTGCCTTATTCCCAGTGAGTAGCTCTACGAGCACAACCCCGAAGCTATAGACATCACTCTTCTCATTCAACTGACCTGTGTGGAGGTACTCTGGATCCAAGTATCCAAGTGTGCCCTGAACCACAGTGGTAACCTGAGTTTCATCAAGAGGAACAAGTCTTGAAGCTCCGAAGTCAGACACCTTTGCTCTGTGATTATGGTCTAAAAGTATGTTGGCAGATTTAATATCCCGATGAATAATCGGAATTGAAGCAGCTGAATGCAAATAGGAAATAGCCTCAGCAGTTTCTGCAGCTATCCTTAATCGGTTCTCCCATGAAAGAGAGCACTCATTCTTTAATGGATCTATGCGGTCGAGAAGAGTACCGTCATCCACAAACTCGTAAACTAACAAAGGAACTTCGGTTTCAAGACAACACCCCAAAAGTTTGACCACATTCCTATGGTTGACTTGGGAAAGCACATACACTTCATTGATGAAATCCTTAATTTGTCTGGGATCCCCTCCTACTCTGGACTTCTTAATGGCAACAGGAGTGTTATTCGGTAATATACCCTTGTAAACTGTTCCTTGTCCACCACGACCAAGGATTCTGCGTTCGTCAAAGTTGTTTGTGGCATTCTTCAGCTCAACTTCGCTAAATATCTTGGTTCTGTCAGTGTATCCTTGCCATTGCGAAAGTTGTTGTAGCAGTATGGCTCCTCCATTTTGCTCGAAATATCTTCTCCTGAGCCGTGTCAGCGTTCTTTGCTTGTGTACCCAACATAACGAGGAGACCAGTGCAAACACAAACACCAAGCCTACACTAACACCTGCAACCAATGTAGTCCTAGATGTCATTTCAAGCGGACAATGGTCTCGAGTTTTGAAAGAAGATCAATAATTCTGTCAGCGGTAATTTAGGTGTAGGATTTAAAGTTTAAAATTTACATCAAAGCTCATACGATATAAATCAATTTAATTGGTCCATGTGTTTGACAAGTAGAATAGATGAAAAAAATGATAAAATTATAAAATCACTGCAAAGTTTGAGATAAGTTTTTTTCTATTCACATTATAACCCCTCAGTCAAAATTTCCAATGCATAGGCAATTTAGGCCGCTTTTTAATTTTTATATTTTTTTTATTATCTAAATTTTTTGATTATTTTGATCTCTTTTAAATGTTTGTTTGAGTTCTTTAATTGACTAAATGAAAATTTCATTACGAATATACGAATTTTCAACATCCCTTTTTATTAAACTTAAATATGATATGGAGTTAAGAACAAGTGCGATGAAAATTTTAAAGTTCAAACTAATTAAGTCAATTGTATCATTAAAGTAATAAGGTCAGAAGATAAGGAGAGGCAGGGGAAAGAACTATTTTGGTTGAAAAACAAAAAATAAAAAAAAGAAACAAAGAAGATAAAATTTTCGTTTAGGACCAATAGATGCAATTAATTACTAAAAAAAATTTTAAAATTTAAAATTGTCCTAAATGACCTAATCTCATTTTTTTGATTTTTCAATAAATAAAATTACCTAAACTTCATGTTTTGCATTTCTTACAAATGACGCTTGTCCCAATAACTAAATGTTTTTACATTTTTCACCATGTAAGTTTTATTTTTAACTAGTTAGATTAACATGTAACTTATGTGCTTATTATTATAAAAGTCTACATTACTTACAAATCACGTTCACTGGAGTTACATTTTGGATTTCTTACCATGTATATTTTTATTTGGTTGGACTAATAAGTAACTTATAAATCTATTACCATAATGATTTATATTACTTACAAATCACGTTCACCCTAGTTATCGAATGATTTTACATTTCTTACCGCGTAATTTTTATTTTTAACTATTTGGACTAACAAGTAGGCTATAGATTTTTACTATCATGGGTTATATTACTTACAAATTACGTTTATCTTAGTTAAAAAATGATTTTGTATTTGTTATCACGTAATTTTTATTCTTAACTAGTTAGACTAACAAGTAACTTATGGATATGCAAACTATGGTACTAATAAATTCAGAAGTTACTTGTTAGTCAAACCAATTAAGAATAAAAGTTATGTGAAAAGAAATGCAAAAATATTCGATAATTAGGGCAAACGTGATTTGTAAGTAACACAAATCATGGTGGTAATAGATTTAAGTTACTTGTTAGTCTAACTAGTTAAGAATAAAATTTACGTGGTAAGAAATGTAAAAACATTTAATAACTAGAGCAAATGTGATTTGTAAATAATGCAAACTATAGTAGTAATAATTTTATATGTTACTTGTTAGTTTAACCAGTTAAAAATAAAACTTACATGGTAAAAAATGCAAAATCATTCAATAATTAGGGCGAATGTGATTTATAAGTATTACAAACCATAATAGTAATAAGTCCATAAGTTATTTGTTAGTCCAACCAATTAAAAATAAAATTTATATGATAAAAAATGCAATAACTTTGGGGAACATAATTTATAAGTAACTCAAATTATAGTAATAATAAATCTATAAGTTTATGAGTAATTTTATTTATTGAAAAGTCATAAAATGATATTAGGTCCATTAGAGTAATAACAAAATTTAAAGTCTTTTTTAATAATTAATTGCATTTACTGGTCCTAACCAAAAGTTTTTTCAAATAAGAAAACCTTGAGCACATAAGGGGCATATAGAATCCTTTCACAAGGTACCAAATACAAAAGAAAAGAAAAAAACCTGCTACTAAGGCATGGAAAATATGCATGCAATATACTCAAAAGATTGCTTAACCGTTTTCACCGTTAGGAAGTTAGGATATTATTTGAATTTTGTAAAATTTATTTGGTTTAATTTTTATATTTATAAATGTTCAAAAAAATTATGATGTGCATTTTAAATTAAGAAACACACATTGAGTTGTTCTCCGTTTCCTCTCTCATATATAGAGAAAATAATTCTTATTAATGATGTTTTCTAAATCAAATGGAATAATTCTATTTTTATTTTATACTTTTTATTATATCCAATTATAGATAATAAAGAAATGATTAAGGAAAAAAAATTTTACTTTTAAAACTCAGCCTAAAAATAAAGTAAAACAGAGTCCTTATGTTTCATACCTAGTGCTATTTGAAGGATACGCAAATTATAAGTAGACTGGTTGCCCAAAGAACAGGTGTAGCCATCGCCTGTGTATCCAAGTAGACAAGAACAGTTGTAGCTACCTTCGAAATTGTGGCATGTGGCATGATTACTGCAATTGTGGGATTCGCTGCACTCATTAACATCTGAAATTACACAGCATGCACACTTAATTTTCCATTACAGTTGCATCATATGCCATATAATAAATATGAGAAAATCAGAAAAGAAACATATATAAAATACCTCGGCAGCCAGCATCGGGGTGAGAGACGTAAGGGTTCCCTCGGAATCCTGGTTTACATTGGCAGATGTAGCCAATACCACTTTTTGAATCTCGGCAGACGTTGTCCTTGCAGGCATAGGTGCTTGTGTTTTTCTTGGCTTCAGCGCATGTGTGATTGTCAACAGCCCAGTCGAGAACCAATGGAAATCGTTTTTTGTTCCTGAGATCTAGGAGGTATTGAGAGGAGAAATTGAAGGATCCGTCCTCCACAAGAAATGCATAGCTGCAAGGATTGAAGTCCCACACATCGGTGTGTTTGTTAAAACTACCAATACCAATATTGTAATTCGTAATGGCTTTGGGGAAAGTGGTCTGGCAGCAGCCTACCCCGGTGCAGGATCCATTCGTCACGTATGTGGAGTTCCTGCAAACGGACCTGCAACCAGTTTCAAACCTGTTTTCGTTGAGATCGTGGATGTAAGCGTAGGTGTCACATCCCACCACCATGAATTTGTTCTTTGTATTGGATATGGCAAACTTGGCAAGCCTAAAGTCCCACTTGCTAGTACCATTGAGGGATTCGTCGGAATTATAGCAATCATAAGACACCCGAGAAGTGACACGCAACTCAGCAGTATCAATGGAGATGTTGAGGACTGGAATGTTACCATTTGTTAAATATGGGATGGGGTGTCCAGACGAAGTGTCGCAGGTTATAAGGAAAGTTGGATCTCTGTAGCAGTCTGCGCTTGTGCCGAAAGGAAAGGGGATGCCGACATTCCCACACCAGCTGTCGCAAACTGGTTTAGATAGTGCTGCTGCAACTGCCAGTGTGCAGGCCACCCATGCCAGTTTCATACGCAAATGCAATGCTCTCAAACCCATCGATCCCTACAATTTTGCTTTTGCGTTAGTGCTTGCTTGCTGCTCAATTGAATGGCTTTTGTAGGCACACGCTGTGTAGTTTATTCAACTTCGTATTTTTATACACTCATGCTTTTCCAGACACGCGGGATGGCATGTGGCATGGATGGATGTGATCCATGGGCGGCAGGCATGGATGTGATCCGGATCTCCGGTAACTGAAAATAATAAAAAAATTAATATTTCATTAATATTAGATTTAATAAATAATTTTTAATCATTTTTCCAATACCGGAGGTGGTCCATGGTGACCTTTTCGTGTATTACCGTTAGTTATACGGCATATGCCGAAAACAAATTTGTTTGTTTTATTATGTCTCAATATATTTTAAATTAATGTACTGGTTAAGAAGTATTACCATAAGTGATCTTTTTTTAATGTATACTGTAGTTCTTATTGTTATTTTTTATAAAAAACTTTAAAATTTTAAAAATTAATAAAATAACATTTAACTTTACTTTTAATTTTAAATAATATATAGTGATAAATGATTTAAAGAATTGAATAAATAATTTAATTATATATTATTTTTTTATTTTAATTTTTAACCATGTCAAATTATATTTATAATATCTTATTATGAAGTTTAAAAGACAATTAATTAATTAATTTTCTCGATAACTCTAAAAAATGTTTAAATTTTAAAGAATTATTGATTTAAGAAGTTATTAGTTAGTTCATTAATTTTTTTTATTTATTTAAAAAATTCTCTAACTTAGAAGAAATTTTAATTAACGAGGCAATTAATTAATTAATTACTTCATTATTTTTGTTGTTGATTACAACAATTTATTAATTTTTTTGTTAACTCTTAAAAATTCTCAAATTTTATAGAATTCTCAATTTGGGAGATATTAATTAATTAATTATTTTATTATTTTTATTGACTATGAAAAATTTACACACATCAAAACATTGTCAACATATGTATTAAAAAGGTAAATAGGCATTATACAAAGAGTTAGAAGTTTGATCAATTGAAGCTTGTCATCGATCAACAAAATTTTTGCATTGAAATAAGTAGACTTTACTTAAATATAATATATCAGTAAGAATAAAATATTTCAATCTCTTCTTTTAATGTTCAATTTTTCAAAAGTGTCTCCCTTACTTTTAGGAATAAAATCCTTATAGTTATGCTCCCTCATAATTTTTTTCGTCTTACATATTATTTCTTTCATTTGGTAAAAATATGTTACATATAGCTTAGAGTGCTTTTTGGTTTTCCAAAATACTTTTAAATTTTTATTGTTATTTGTAAGTTTTATTATTTTTAAAATAATTATTAAAATATTTATTCATCTTTATTTTAAATTAAAATTGATATAAATGATTGTAAATCTCCCGTATGAGTTTGACTATCATATAATTGTGAAATTAATTTGAATTTTATAATTATTTTAGACGCTAGTAAAATCATAAAAGTTCACCGATCATTTTGTATATATATATATATATATATATATATGAAAGATTTCTCTCAATTGAATTCTACCAATCATGTTATATTAATATTTTTTTTAGTAAGCTAAAGCCTGTGAAATAAAGTAACTAAACAGGCTCTTAATTTTACGCTTTGTGTCTAACATTTGATTGAGATTATTTTTTTGCAAATTAAATTTGAAGAATATATAACAATGCCATCCTCGAATTATATATGGTTATCTTATAGGATATGGGCACATAATAAACAGTGACATATTTGTTAGTTGTGGTGGAGGACTTGACTGAATGAGCAAAGTCTGTATTTAAATCCAAATCGATAGTTTGACGAAGACGAGGTCGCATTATATTGCATGGGACCCAACAATTGACACCCATACAAATCAAAGTGAAGTTTCCCAAATACAACCAAAATGGGAGACTTGGGCCAAGTCTACTCAGTCACCAAAAAAATTGAAATGTCTACTACATATAATCAAGTGTCATGCTTTTATTTGAAAATAATTTTGTTGGAATCGGATGAGAAATTATCACAAAATAATTAATTAGAATTAATTTTTCTTTTTAATTTAGAAATTTAATAAAAACAGAAAATTTTCACTTTAAGACTATAAATTAAAATTAATTATTCTCAAAGCTCTTATATTTTATAATTACATTGAAAGATCTAGAATCATTTTATGACTTTTTAGGGGATAAAATATCGTTAGCCTTAATAATTTTAATAACTTCTTTTCAAACCATGATCGGTCGACAAGTTTGAATCCCTCACTCCATCATATGTTCGCCTTTCACATTCTAAAATTTCAACACATTTTGGAAGACGACAAACACGCTCTAAGGAGATGTGTTCTTGCCCTTTACAAGTTTAGCAATTTTTTTAGATAAACATGTATAGTTAATAATATTTCTGTTTGCATCTGAATTTTCCTCATTTGCAACCCCACCATCTCTACCGGTCATTATTTACATCGTTGAAGTAAGGAGATAGGGAGAAACTATTTTTATCATAATAAAAAAAAACCTTTAGCCATAAAAAAAAAACACTAAGAAAAAAAGTAGTTACCATATATCACATTAAATATGTTAAACTATTAAAACTGGCTTATTAGTTTAGGAAGCTTCAATTATAATAAATTTTCATCGTAACAAGTTATAGTAAACAAGGTAAAATAAATGGACCAATGTAATAATAAACAAAAACACAAAACTAAGATAATCCTCAAGTAAATATAATTAATTTCAACTTATAGCCCTAAACCGTAATAATCCCTAAAAGTATGACATTATAATATATGCTCACTACACCATAAATTTTCACCATAATTTTTAATTCAGCCTCGGATATATGAATATGTCTGAAGTCATTTTGCTGTTGCGACAAACATTGAGTTCACACCTTACAATAATCCTTTCATTTTTATAGCTAATTTCTTTCATAATTCTAATTTTACAGGAAAGGTGAATTTTGTAATTGCGTAAAACCAAGAGGAAGATTTTTCTTTTTTCTTTTTTGGCTCATGCGTATCCTATTTTTGTTGAGGTTTTTTTTCTGAGTCATAATTTAAATTGATTATATGGTAATATATGTTTACAAATTATTTTTTAACGATTTTTAATCTTTAATAATTTTGTTTTGGATCCATAAAATATAAATATATATATATATATATATATACACACACACACACATATAAAGAGACTTTCAATTTAAAAGGGCCTGAAAAGTTTCATAAATCATATGAATATATAAATAATATTTGTCAATCTGTTTTAATTTGCCGTGTAGTTTATTCAACTTTATTTTCTTCTAGACTTTTTTTTTTTTGGCTAGTCATTTTCTTCTAAACTTAACACTGCCTGCACGTTTAGTCTACATGGCCGTATGAGACTAATATGATAGATATTACAATTACGAAAGCATAGATGTGGTATGTTGGAAATTCTGACTTTTCTTTTCTGTTTATTGCTTTTACTATTAATGTATTACTCTATAAGTAGGAAATTAAATTAAAGGTAAAAATTAACGAGTGATTAAATTAAAACTAAACTTATAAATAAAAAATAAATTAAAAGTAAATATCAATGAATTAGAAATTAAATTGAGATTGAATTAAAAAAAACAAGAAATCAAAAAATATTTTACATTAACCACGTTATACATATTTTTAAGTTAAATCTTATTTCATATCAATTTGGAATGCAATCAAAGATTCAAAATCAACTTGTAACAATATTAAAAATTCAGGAGATGAAAGTTTGATTAAACCAACTATGATTGTATACGTTATTACTATTGTAAAATATTATATATGAATATTCACAACCTTTGAATATCCTTATACACATCAATGTATATACAACCTTAGACATTTTCTATGAATGTGTATACAACCTTTGCGATTTTAACATTTGGCATTTTCTATGCATAAGAATATACTCACAATGCTTTGATTTTCCCCATGTACATTAAATATACATGCTTAAGTTCCCATACATTTTAATCCCTTCAGGTCCCCTAGCTTATAAACAAAGGCTTTGTGTGATGATATTGACAACACTCATGAGTTAAGTAAAAGAAACGTTTTCTTCTCCCACATTTCTTTCTATCTCTTTTGAGTATTTTATTCATAGAAACACCCTTATATTTACATATTTTACAACACATTATCAGTACAAATCTCTTTCAATATGAGTTTTAGATAATTAAGGTCTTGTTTATGATATATGAAATCACTTCACCTTTTTATCCTTACATGCTCATGATTCACCATATGCATAATACATGATCTTTTCTTTCATATTCAAATGAAATGATAAATATTCTTATGTTCTAATGAATTCTATTTTGCATATATTTATCTCTTAATACAAGCATATTCATATATTGATGGATATATGTTGTTCATATATAAAAGTGCATAATTTCTACCACATACATATATTGAATATATCTTGTTACCTATTTATGACCTTTTGTTATCTTTACCATGAGAATTTGATTAATATATTTGTTGTTCTAAGTTTCTTGCCCTATAAAATCAAATGTATTAGTTTTGAGAGCATATTTATCTAATAGAAATATATATAACTTATACTTGCAAGTTTCCCGTTAAAGTTTCTTAGCTTATAAGTAGAGGCCTTGTGTGATTATATTAACAACACTTATGAGTTAGGTAAAATAAACACTTTCTTCTCCCACATTTCTCTCTATTTCTTTTGAGTATCATGTTAATAGAAATGCTCTTATTTTTCTATATTTTACAACAATTACCAAATATTTGGTGGTTATGGTACGGGGAGGACATGACTATATAAGCAGCTCCGTTTAAATCCAAGTCAATTGAGGTTGATGAAGACGAGCCTTTAGTATTTGCGTGGCCACAATTCACATCCATCCAAATCATGCAAACAATAGAGGAAAAGTCTCGCAAACATTATACGTCAAGGGCTGGAGACTTTGACCAAGTCACGTATAGTCATTACACGATAGGTTGATAATTTTGAATTATCTTTTGGATAATTAATGAATGCTCATCAAAGTTTTATGCTTTTGTTTTGAAAATAATTACGACAAATTACCACCAACCAAATTATGACATATCTTCAAACTTAAATCCTATTTGTTATATAATTTGTTATTAAGTTCCTTAATGATACACCAATTTTAAAGAAATTAATTATGTAATGTTGAATTGTAACATTCATATATACAAAAATTATATTTTTATTGAAAAATATGATAATGATGGAAGAAAAAAGAAAAAAGACAAGAAAAATAGCAACTTAAAAAAATTTAAATAGACAAAAGGTTTGTTCAGTAAGAGAATCTTAGCTAATATATACACACATATGCACGTGGACACACATACACACACACACACACACATATATATATATATATAATAACTAGTTCTAGTAATAGCTTAACTTATAACACATTGTATAATCACATAACTCAACTAATTCATTTTATAAAACATTAAATACAAAATTGATTATTTGATATTATTTAAAATATAATTTATTAATTAACCTAATAATTAATTAATGATAATTTAGAAATTAATTAATTATTCTAAAAAATAAAGATATATATGTTGTACCTAGGTTTTTCTCAAATAATGAATGCTGTTCAAAGTTTTATGCTTTATTTGAGGATAATTAGGAGAATTGGATGAACATAAATTTTCGCCTTTGAATCTATCTGATGTTATTTAGCTTTTGTGACATACCCTTGAATTACAATCACTTCATTTTAGAGCTCATTTCTCCCATACTTCTAATTTTATAGTAACAGTGAATTTTAAAGCAATGCTTGGCCTGTCATTTTTTTTATACAGGTGGTATTATGATGTTAAATTAGTTTATTTGTGTAGGTAATTTGGCATCCCAGTTTTTGAAATTTCTGTGTATTGGTTTGAGATCCTGGGATTTCTAACATGCTTTGCTATATCATACAACTCTTCTTATAAGGGAACCTCTGTCACACAACTCTCATCTTGGGTCATTGGGATAGGAACAAGTAAAGTTGTCAAACTTGCTGAGTCAACTTGGTTGACTCGGCGATTTTTTGTTTTCAGGAGGAGAAATCGAGTTGACTCGATGCCAACTCGCTCCAACTTGGTTGAATCGACGAGTCGACTTGCTCCAACTCGGTTGCTACCTCATGTTTTAGGGTAAAAATGTATCATCTCCACATCTCGAACTCGGGCACTAGTCATCGTTGAAGCACGTTAAGCCACTGCTCCAACATCATTCTTATGTATATATATGCAACATTTTATAGTTCTAAAAAATGTCACCCCCACATCTCAAAATCGGACACCACCAACTGTAAGAGTATGTGATACCACTGATCCAACACCATTCTTATTAATATAAATGCAATGTTATATATATATATATATATATATATATATATATATCTCTTCATCTTTTTATAATTTTAAAAAAGTAAAACTTAGACGATTTGAACATGTGTACAAAGAAAAATGTCTATTTACACATAATTAGCATCATATAATTTATTGCACCTATTTTTAAAATTTTATTTTAAATTTATTTAAAAGGATATCTATTTTGTGTTTTAATCTAAATTATTTAAATATTATTATATTAAATTTTTTTATTGTTTAAATATTTATAATATGATATTTTACCCAAAAATAATATGAAATTAACATATTGTTAATTTATTTGTTTTAACAAAATAGTCTTTAATAGTTATATTTATAATTGTATAAATAATTTTAATTCAAATTTCAAATTATTAGTAACAGTTTATTAATACCTATCATATTTAAATTTTAATATATAATATTAAAAAAATATTTATGTTTAGTTATCATCATTTTAACTATAGTCATACTAGTAGACCATTGATCATTACTTTTACCAATTCAAAAACTAGTTTGAATTTTAAAATTTTAATTTTAATGATATAATTATATATTTCAATAGTTAATTACTATTACAGGTAAACTCTTACAATTCTACGTTATGAGTTTACGGTACGAGTTTACTCCCCAAAAATGAGCCTGCCTATAATTGCGATTTTGACAACATTAACAACTATATTTAAATGTGTATAGTGAAAACCATAAGATCATAAGATAACTTCAGAAGTAATACTTTCAGGTTAGGGTATAGAGAACTTGATAACTTTGTGAATCTACTCAAATGGATCAAGTTGTTGGTGGAAGCATGGTTACTGCCGCTACACTTTCGGCGCTTTGTTGATAAGCTGATGCGTTCCAATATATTTTAACAAACATTACTCTTCTTGGCTGCACGCCTCCACTTCCCATTCTTCAAATATATAGTATGAGATATAGCTCTTTTATAACATAAAAGTAGCTGACATAACGAAGTAGATATTTGACAATTGACAAGAAAACATTATTGGTCTAAAATTAAGATCGTATCATTTCAATCATCATGAATATATATAAAATTTTGCATCTAAAAATAAAATCGTAGCATATATAAGTCTACATCAAAATAGACAAGGAATTGCATTTTTCTTAAATATGGCAAAAGTTCCATACACTATTTGCATAGTGAAAGTAAAATTGTCATCCCAACATATCATCTTCCGTCATCCAAGTTACAGAGTGTAACATCCCTCCTCATTATACATAGGTTTACAAAAATTTGTTGATAGAAACCTAAATAATTAGGGAAACCTATAAAAAACTAAACTTTAAAATTTTTATGATTAATATTTTGATCCCAACAATAACTATTCCTTAACTTTTTAATTGGAATTTAATAAATAAAAAAATAAAATATAACTATTTAATCTCGTGTATATATATATATATATATATATATCATTGCCATATAGTTAATATGTTTGCATTACATTATGCAATACATAAATGATTACACTACTGGAAAAATTATTATTAGCAAAGGTTTTTACTGCAAAAAAATTTAGCGAGGGATGGCAGTGCTATTGCTCATGCAGGTGTCGCTACCATTAGCGAAGGTTGGGTAAAACTGCAACTGTTCTTGCAGCAATTTAAAGTATAATAGTAGCATTTCTTAACAGCGATTGATATGTAGAATAGTGACGGTTACAAACTGCCACTGATTCCTTTAGTGTATTAGAGGTGAACATTCAGCTATCATTAACTTTGTTCATTGTAATAATTAGTTTTGTTTAATAAAGCACCTATTTGTGTTACTTTTCTTATTGTATAGATACTAACAAACTGAAATCAAATATCAAATCTCTTAAATAGAGCTGAGATTGTTGTACACAAGTGTTCAGTATACATACAATTAACACTAGATATATTTAATTCTTATAAGTGCATAATACTAATTGCCATAACAAATTATACATCCTACCATTTCTAATAGCTAAAGTCTAAATCACGTAGACTAATGCTAATGCCAATAACAAAATCTACATCCAACCATCTCTAACAACCATGTCTAAGCTAGCAAGTCTAGTGTTAACGACCATCACAAAATATATGTCTAACCATGTCTAGCAACTAAAATCTAAACCAACTAGTCTAATGAGAAGGGAAAGGTGTGTAGCTTGAAGAAGAGGATGGACGCATATCTCTTGCAAGTCCATGAAAGTATTAAATAATATCAGACACAAAATTCAATGTATGCAATAAAATAAATTCACCAATATTTGATAAACATGATAGACTTACATTAGGATCTAGGATATCAATGAACTCTTATGGTAGTTGTGTGTTTCCACAAACGTTTTTAAACATATATAGCATGAGATTCTCTACCTTTGCTCTTTTTTGGCACTTAATCTGCAACTCAGTTTCTAATTGTGCCATTCTTTCATTCACAACATTGGTGTTTTGGGTCAACAACCTTGTAGACTTGTGCGTAATTGATATGAATACTTGAAAGGGAGTAGGACCTAAACCTAAGCCCCGAACTTGTCCTAGGTGCTTTGGGCCTAACATTTAAGCAAGGAATCTTACTCCCCTATTTCTTGGGATGAGCTTTCTTGGATCTTAATCTCTAAAATCTTTTCCTACAAACAAAATCCTTGAATGAATAGTATTTTGAAGAAAACATATGAAATGAATAAACTTTAAAGATTGAGTATACTCACATATTTCCTTAGCCTCATTGTTAACAAATGTTCCATACTTCCTCTTATGCATTGCAATACACACAACACCTCTACTCATAGAGTGTACACTAGCAACCTCTTAGATTTGTTAAATATAATGTTATTTACATTTTTAACGTGTTCAAGAGATGAAGATGCAATCTTACCATCTCATGCCTTTTTTTTTTTTGCAAAGCTCTTAGTTCCTCCAATATTTGGTGTTATGAGCATTTTACTATTCGTAGCATTTGTCTCACACATTTTTTGTTATTCAAACGAAGGAATATTCAATATAATAAGCAATAGGTTGCAAGTACAAGATGAAGTTAATTTAGCCAATGTCATTGGATTAAAGTGGTAACTAAGATAAGCTGCCCACATGTCTTGTGAAATCCATAGGGAATGTTTTAGTATGTCCTCTTCTTTACTCAATGACGGATCATAGAAATTCTTAAATAAGGAAGAGCGATTATCCCTTAATCTCTTATTAAGACATGCTAACACCCATTTCTTTGCAATGATATCTTCAAGTTGAAACTTTGCCTTCATAACATAGTAAACAGTAGTTAATAAATCTCACACTAATTCCATATATTAAACTGATACATTTATAATATTTGTTACTTGTATTGTATTTCTGTAGCATCGCTCCTTATTTACATTTAGAATGTCCTTCCATCCTTGATAGTTCATAGGGAATAACGTGGGATTAGAACCAAGTGTTCCTAAGAAGCCAGCTGTTTCACCAATAGGTTGGCAATCACTATTCAAAGGGACAACAATACGTTGTCCAGATTTTACCTTGAATTGCGCTCATTTCCTTTTAGATTGTATATCTACAACATAAAGTTAACACAATGTAAGATAAATATATATACAAAAACAATATTAAAAAAATTTGTGAAAATAACTTATGACATCCACGATCTAATATTAGCTAGCCTCATGATTAGAGTTTGTTGATAGATCACTAGTTAAAGGGATGGGTGGCATGGGTAATTCGTCAGTAAAAGGGGATGCTAATGCTATTGCTGACATCATTGGACTAGGTGCTATTATTGGTGGAGTAGGTGCAAACATGGTTGTTAACTCACCGAGTTAGCATTTTTACATGCAAAAATCGAGTCAACTCAGTGTTAAACTCGGTCCTAGCTGTGACTCGCACTAACTCATGAGTAACTCGCTTGAACTCAGTCCAATCAGCGAGTCATTACCAAGTTGGGTGAGTTTAGGCAATGCTCTCCTTCAAAATGCACTCTTTCTTATTCAAAGCCACGTGCAAAAGGATACCAATGCCTAACCCCTTGGCCATGATGAATGTTTAATATAAGAATGACAAAAGTTATATATAAACAATTCATTCATTTTAATTTGGCCAAATGAGTAAAACCTTTTTTGGGTCCCTCACTTGTAAGGTATTTTTTAAGTTAATCCCTTATAAAATTTATTTTTCATGTTAATCCCTCACAGGTAAGATATTATTTTAATTTAGTCCTTCATAGAATTTCTTTTTCAATTTAGTCCCTTATGGATTTTTTTTTTAAATTTCTTCCTTCACAAATAACATCCTTATTAATAATGCCCTTCATATTTTTTTATAGTTTGAATTTTATTTTGACCAAATGAATAAAATCTCTTTTGGTCTCTCATTAATAGGTTATTTATTAATTTGATTCCTTATAAAATTTATTTCTCATTTTGGTCCCTCAAATAAAATACTTCTCAATTGAGTCACTCAAATTTTTTTTATCAATTTAGTCCCTCACATGTAGATTTTTCTCAATTTATTGATAGAGATAAACTTTTACGAATCTACGTTATGAGTCTACACCCCCTCTCTCACGAGTCTACCTAGAATCGCAATTTTGACAACCTTGGGTGTAGACATTGGTGGAATAGGCATTGACACTAGTGGACTTGGCGCTGGTACTAATGGACTAGGTGTTGATGTAGCTTGCATGACATTATTGTGTTTAACAATGCTACCATATCTTTTAGTTCTTGGCATAATGAAACATAAACTTGAAAAATAGCCATATATGCAAATTATGGAGAGAATGGGTGATACTTATAATAACAACGATGCTTTATGTGTGTGTAATTGTTTGAATGGAGAGTGTTTACTAGAGAGTCATAGGAATGGTCAATAATCACTTACGTAATAATAAGCACGGTTTCTTCTAATAAAATAGTAGGTTGAAAGATAATATAACTTCTATATTTTTTTTAAGTACTCTGTACAAAACTAAAATAAAGGAAAGGTGGAGGACAACTTGGTGAGCGTGTGCTTATTATTTTAAAATAATAATCAGATTGCTCCATTTCCTAAAGCTATGTCCAAGTCTAGTACTACTAAGCCTATGTATGCATCACGCGTGACTTAAAATGAATACTACTTATATGAATTGAGGAACATTTACTGATTCTTGAGCAACCAATAATATTGGTTAAAAAGCTAGCTATTTGGCATATATGTCAAAATTGATTTGCAATCTAAAAGGCAAAAACTTTGTCTATCACCTATATATACACCATTTAATTTTCTTACTAGCTATTGTAGCAAAAACAAATATAAATAATTGTGAATTTTTATTGTGCCATATATTGTACCAATGCAAATAGTTATCAATTTTTAAGTTGAATATATATAACATGAAAAGAAATAATGAAGAAAAGAAGAACAATCAAATGGATTCACTAGGGCATCTTTAACATATACCCAAACTTTGATTAACAGCATAACTTGAATGTTGCAAAAAAGTAAGTAAACCTAAAGATGAATAATTAAGATAAAATATGCATTGCGTTGATCATTGACACAATTTTGTCTAATTTTAAATGAATTAACAATACATGATAATCTAGCAGTAAAAATTTCACCCTTTCAATCTGTCCAACCTAATTAATACTATTATAGCATCCAATCAATGACAAGTAAAATACTATGTATTATTTTAATTAAACTTATAATTAATAGAATAAATTGTCTCCATTTGCAATAAATGACATTTATGAAGAATAAAGACAAAATATGCTTGAATAGTAAGACTTCTACTTTTCCTATTCTTTTTCCTAATATACTCTTTACTTGCAATAAATAACATTTAGATGAACATAAAGACAAAATATGTTTGAATAGTAAGACTTCTATTTTTTCTATTCTTTTCTAATAAAACAAATGTCGATAACCACTAAAGAATTAGACATTGCCAGCATATCATTTTATAAACATTATGCCAAGGAACAGGTGCAACTTATGATCAACGAAGTGGATACAAAAGGCAATGATCCCATTCCATTTGGAGAGTTCTTCAATGTCATGGCTACAAAAATGAAGGTAAATATATACAGACCCAAATAAATATCATTCTAAATTTCCAATGAGACTACCGTTCTCTTCTCTCATGTTAAATAAATCTCTTGGTTTTAAATGCACAGGAACACACCAATCCTTATTAACTTCATCTTCTACATAATATATCATCTGAGCTTCTAAAGCCCTTATATAAAGTTCATCATCTTCGTATCCTCCAATATGTATCAAGTAGGAAAAATTAACTAGGTCAAATCCAAGGGCATCTTTTTTCAATCCAGCCGCTATTGTAGTATTGGTCCATTTACATTTGAACATGATAACTTTGAATTGATCATAATAGTTCAACTTTATTATGTCCATCAACTTCCCATAATACAGGATACTTCCAAATCTTGGATGACTATTGGAAGTGCTTGCATAGCTCTTAGTTTCCAAAAGAACAAAAAACTCCACTATTTTGAGTCTTCATCCCTTGCTCTTTCTTTAAAGTTTGAAACTTGAAGCCATTTATGTCATATGAATTGAACCTTCTTGCTTGTGAAGTTGGGCCTTGAGCAAGGTAGATTATATCATTTGAATGAATTTCTTCCTTTTCACCCTTAATCTAAGATAAGTACACCATTTACATTAGAGATATAAGTTAAAAACTCAATTGAGATGAAAATTATCAATGGTACTCACTTGATCATGAAACCATGAAGTAAATTCCCTATAAACCATCCTTTGAATCATTGACGCCACATGTGCCTGATGTTTAAGCCATCTCTTAGCTAATTCTTTAAACTCCCTATATACATGAGTTTAAATGAGTAGAAAAGAATAATAATAAAAGTCCTACTATGTTATGAAGTATAACCTTTTGATTTACATATGAAGGAATCGAGCCATGTGTTCACTATTCATTAACACATGTCGATGTGCTTGATGTCTTTCCATTGGTGTTAGGTTGAAATATGAAACACAACCTACTGGTTTGCCTATTTGTAGGAAAATAGTCTCCATGTGAACCAAGACAACATTAGGTTCATCATTTATACGCCTCGGTTGGTATCAACCAGACAAGATAAAAATTTAAATTATGAAAATGTTGTTTACCTTTTTGTAAAATACATGGAATGTTAATGTATGGGTCCTCCTTTATGAGCTTCGTCACCCAAATGAATGGTCAAGTGAACCATCACTGTAAAGAATGAAGACAGGAATAACATTTCCAAATGGCGCAAGGTTAAAACAATTCTATGTTGAAGCTTTTTTAGTTCATTATTGTCCAATACTTTTCTACAAATGTGCCTAAAGATGGAGCATAAATCTATTAAAATTGCGCAAACCTCATTAAGCAACATTTTCCTTAATGCCAATGGTAACAATTACTCCATAAGAATGTGAGAGTCGTGGCCTTTCAATCCACTAATTTTTTTATGCTTCAAATCAACACACCTAGATATGTTACTAGCATAACCATTAGGCATAGTCACATTCTTTAGCATCCTAAGAAACTGATCCTTATTCGTATTTGTCATTGTGTACAATGCATGGTGACATTTCCCATGATCATTTGGCCAAAGATCTTGTTTAACCTTAAAAGACATGAGATCTTTTCGAGCATTCAAGTGATCATTAGTCTTACTAGGTTCATTGAGAAGTGTATATAGAATGTTTTCACAAATGCTCTTCTTGATGTGCATCACATTAAGGTTGTGACATAACAAATTAAACTCCCAATACAAATGTTAAAAAAAATGCTCTTCTTCCTCAATTGCTGGGAGTCATTTCTTTCGATATTTTTACCACGGTATCTTTTCCCTCTAACATCTACCTCCTTACTTTTGCCAAATGTTACATTAATATTATCAACTTGTTTAAGAATTTCAGACCCTAACAATTAGATTGGTGGGTTCCTCAACTCAATATTTCCATTAAACACCACTCAATTTAATCTAAATCTATGTTTAGCTTCTAGAAATCGTCGATGACCCATAAATCACCATTTTCTATTGTACAGAAGATGAAAAGATTTAAAATCCATATTACAACTTAGACAAGCAAGTTCAGTATATTTGTTTGATCCAGATAGAGTCCCAAGACCTGGGAAATCACTTATTGTCCATATAAGAGCTACTCGCATATTAAACACTTCACCTAAAGATGAATCATATGTTTTGACCCTATGATTCCACAATTCTTGTTACTTTTCAATCAACGACTGTAAGTAAATGTTTATATCATTCCCCGACATCCAATTACTAGGAATTATCATTGACAAAATAAAAGATGTTTGATTCATGCATAACCATGGAGGTAGGTTATATGGTATAAGCACAACTGGCCATATACTATAGTTGGTACTCATAGTACCAAAGGGATTAAAGCCATCAGAAGCTAGCCCAAGTATGACAAGCAAAGTCCTCATGCATTGCGTCAAAGGCCTTCCATGCTTTGTATTCTTTAAAATGCCTTATTAACCTTTCATTGTTTGCATTTAAGGCATGCCATCTCATGCCCTCAACTGTTTTAGAAGACATGAACAACCTTTGTAATCATGGAATCAATGAAAAATAATGCAAAACTTTTGTAGGTTGTTTTTCTTTCTTATTATTGCTACTCAATGACTTATTCCCTTTATCCTTCCATCTAGAAATCTGACAAACTTTGCAATCTTCCCTGCTTTCATCACCCTTCCAATACAATATGCTATCATTCAGACATGTGTCAATCTTCTCGTAGTTGAGACCTAGTTTATTGATTATTTTCTTGGTCTCATAAAATGAATTTGGAATCCTTACGGTCTCTAAGGCATCATTCCATAGTCTTAATATCATCGACATTGCTTTGTCTGTCATTCAACATAAGCACTTGATATGGTAAAGTTTAATCAAGAAAGACAACTTTGAGTATTTGGTGCACCCTTCATACAATTCTTCATTACATTCCCTAATCAAGTCTGAAAATTCATTCCCATCCTTACTTTGTGCTTGATTCCTTTATGGCTCCCTCCAATCAAATTCATTCATACCTTTTGGTGATACCATAGGTGAATTAGCCTCTTTATGTCTATGCATCCCAAATGCATCATAAACCATATCGTGTATTAAATTTTGCTTGGGTAGATTGTCTTGACAGGGCAAATAATGTCATTCATTTGAGCCTACTTGAAGTTCTATAATCCTTGATTCCCTATGACACAACCAAGTAGTATAGTTACATGTAAATTGTCTTGCATCAAGTGCTCATATACTACTTCTCTAGGCTCCATGTTCCTAAACCCACAGTGACTACATGGACACTTAATTCTACCATCACTAGATGCATGTGCAAAAGCAAAATCTAAAATTCCTTTTAACCTAGCTACATATTCTGGTGTATTTCGTGGCTTGGTGATCCAAGATTTATCCATGTTGATGCCTAGAAGATCACAACATTTTGCTCTAGATAAGTAAGAAAAGGTGATGAACAAATTGGAAGCCAAATGAAAATATCAGCACTTTCCCCTTTCTTATGTGATGGTGTCGCAATAAACAATAAAAACAGAATCATCTTTACCTATCATGGTAATTCGATTGAATAGTTAGAGAACAATCATGAAAAAATTATCAATCCGAAGGACCTTTTGGATGAATGTGTATGAAGTAGCTATATCAGTGTACAATTTACTTAATTCTTTAATTTATTTTATAAATAATCACTCTTACATAAATATAAACAAACAATTCGGATATAACATAAGTAAATATGTTAAATTAAGTAATGATGATGATAATATTTTGTTGCTGTAGCTAACAATATACATTGAAAAAAATATATGAGAAGAGTAAATGTATGATGGATGGGATATACATATATGAATCAGACAGGAAATGTGACAGACAAAATTGCCTATCATATGAATTACTTAAGAGCACGGGTTTTCACTTGTCATCTTCATTCAAGTCATTCATTAGTTTCCACTATTTTTCCTTCTAGGTATGAAGGTAAACAAAAAGTGGACTTATTATAGTAATAATCAAAGTACAAGATCAAACTTTGATAGTATAATTTTATTATATAGATTTTTAAATATTTTTTAAATCAAATCATCCAACAACAATATAATAAACAAAAACTTATATAATTTTACATTACATAATTAATTTTCATTTAAAAGGTTTCATTCACATATTATGCTTTATTTAAAAATAAATAAACAATGATACCTAGAATTCTTTAGGTATACAATTTAAGTGGAACCACTAAAATTGGAGTGGCATGCAATTAACATGGTTGTGGTGAAGCTGGAGTAATTATTTTAATAACAAAAACAGTAATGTGATGTGTGATTAAATATATTAATACAAAAAAACCATGTTATTAAACTTTTAGACATGGATGTAATTTCTCTATAATTTTATTCATAATATTTCTATTACTTCAAATCAATTCATTATTCAAACTGAAAACGAAAGAATAATAAGGACAAAAGAAATCATTGACCCAAAATAAAAGAAAAAAAGAAATAAAAATGAGTTTTATTATATATCCTTATAGGATCAAGATATTAATCACCCATCTTTCTTTTCTACTGATTACCTAATTCCTCTACACCCTAAACCTTGCCAATGCCTTCATTTACAATGGTAGAGAATTAAAATTAAGACATGAAAATGAAACTTAAACCAGAGTTAAATAATCAAAAATAATTTTTTTTTCCTTGTTTAAGATTCTCACCATACTTTATTGAAAGAATTGTGAATTAAAATAATAAAAAAAAAGAATTCCCGTTAAGGGGTAGAAAAGTTACTATAATGATTGTACTTTCCAACAACTCCACTATAATCAAATTACCATGTTTCTTACAGGAAATCAAATCATAGGTGTCTTCTGCAGCAATTGAGTACGCAAACACATGACTCCAAGAATCCCCATTAAGACAACACAATCACATGGGAATGGTATATTGAGACCCACAAAGGATTGCACAGTAATCCCATTAGGTACTTTTTATTTAGATCTTACCATAATTTAAAACGTTTGTCTGATTTGATGAGTTTAGTTTTTAAAAAATAAAATCTAAAAAAAATCAAATAAAAAAGTCTCATTTATAAAATGAGTTAGGGTTTGAATTTTTTTCAAAGCCCAACTTGAGCTCAAAAAACTTAAATGAACACTTTTTTAATTAATAAAAATTTATTATATGAAAAAAGTTTAATGTAAAGTGACATTTTGATAAAAAAAATACCTCTTATTTAAAGGATTTATGTCAATACAACAATTCATTTATATTTACAACTTCTCTAAATATAATTTTACATGTAATAGTAACAGTTATTTATGTTATTTATTTCAAATCTTAAGTAATAAATTGATTTAACTTTTTTTTAAAAAGTTTGATAGATTAGATTTAAAAAATATGAATAAAAGTCTGAATAAAAAAATATAATTAAAATATGGGATCGAATTTTTGTTTTAATCCAAGTTCAAACCCATCTTTTAAAAACCTAACCTAATGATCATATCTACTTTTATTGTAGCTGGCAATAACATGGGAATCTAATTGCATCAAGCAAGTTATAATTTATACATTAGAGACTTGCAGACATAGGATGCTAAAGCTTAGTCTCACACTCTGACATACTTGGAATTTAAATTGAGACAAAATATCTCTTAACAACACAAGGAACACTTCAAGACCATTTTTAGTTTCATTGGGTAGACAGAGAGAAAAAGTCAAAAGTTATTTTAAATATTGCAATTTGGAAATCACCACCAAATTCTAAAGAAATCAAATTGAACTATGTAGTTGCTATCTATGACTAACAATTATTTTCCTAAGTAAGTAAGTGATAATTATGGCTACTTTCTCCACGGTCCAGCTACTATAGTGTCACATGTTCTCTTGAAAATCAGGTAGATTAAATGATTGCCATTTAACAAGCTATTATTTTATTACTTGCAAATAACTCATGACTGTAATATATCAACTTCCCTGCTTTGATGGGATATGTGCATGCTAAAAGAAATTCAAAGGATAAGCTGTTGGCCATTCCAACACATATATAACCCCTGATCAGATCACACCCTCCTAGAAACAGAACAGAGCAATGAATGGCACCTCTATTCCATACAATCAGTTCAAGTGAAAGTTTGTCACGACATGGATTATGGGTAAATGAAGGAATAGAAGAACATAGAAATATAGAAAATTAGGCTAACCCATTTTTTCTATCTGTTCTTTTTCCCAGTAAAGAGGTGCCTCGGGGTTCCGTGATGTTGTTTTGGTTTAAAATAATCCTCTTTAGTGCAATATTGGCATAAGTTTTCAAGTTTACTCATTCTAACATGCTATTCTTAAAATCTATGTTCGAAATTATTAAACCACTTGTCTATAGTTGAAAACATTAAATCAATAAACAAAATGCATTCCCGAACCTATCGTAACTGAAAAAAAAACTCTTTTTAATATTTTGCAGCAAAATAACTCCAAAAGAAGAAATTACATCGCACAATAGTATCATTCAAAATGAAGAAACTCACATCACTTTCATAGCAGCAAAGTGGGCGCTAAACCGAAGACAAAACAACTAAATCAAGAAGAAGGAACTAGATTGCATACGTAGCTAGTGAGGAATAAGAATTTCCCCCAAAAATCTGAAACCCTAAGATCAAAATCACCATAAATTTAGAAGCCCTACCACTTAAACATACCTGAAAGCATGAGATAAGACTCACCTCGTCGATCGTCCAGAGGTCACCTGGAGAGCTACAACCATTTAAGAGCACCTACAGGAACCATAGAATTCTTTTGGCGGGACAGGCATAAAGAAAGAGCGCAATCACCTAAAACTCATTGTGCAAAGGTTTTTAATTGCATTGAAAGTGGTTTATAAAACCCCCACGGTCAATGACATTACCACGGATATTAAAAACCTCCCCTGAAAAAGCGTCGGTAACGAACATATTTTTAGTAGTGTTAAAGACCTTTAAATGTTATACTAATCAGAATTCAATATGACTCTAGGACCCTAGGTAAATAGGAACTCCTTATTATACTAATTCTTTGGTCCCAATTTTGGAAATAGATATATAATCAAACATGAGATTTTGCAATATCAATTGTCAACAGTCCAGCAAAAACATTTTATTCTCAATCTTTGCACATCACACATGAATAAATCACATATAAATCATATAACAAAAACTATGCACATAATGACACGTTGAGAAAACCTTTCATCCCTTTTTTGGGCCAAATCTGTTAGGCTTGGCAATTTTAACCCTTAATCGTCCCATACCAATTTATGATTTTATGCTATCTTATAATGTGAAGGCTAATCGCAGGAGAATTTTGTGACACCAAACCTAACTAGGTGTCTCCCCACTTGCATGCATATACCAAACATATAAAACACATCATATGGACTGAGCTATCAAATAAGACATTTCAAAGTAATATAATATGTGCGAGGGAAAAGTTAAAAACTATTTGTTTGAAGGTACCTTAACTTTTTAGATTCAGTTGTATATTTGCTTTTAGGACACATTAGAGGACCTTATCTAAATTTCAAAAATAAAAGTAAATAAATCTTTTTAATATTATTAGTAAATTGGATGAGTCATTGAGTTATATCTTTTTCCTCTATTTGCCAATAATATTCTAATAATAAAATTTAACTTTAAACTTAGCCATTATACTTACCTATTTCTAAGTTCCCTTTTGTCCTTATAAGATAAATAATTGATTAACCTAATATTCCAATGAATAATGAGGAATTTAATATTAATTTTCCAAGCTGAAATATTCTTCTCATCTCTCAAAAGAAATCCTTATATTAATATTTTTGAAGAATATCTAATTACTATTGGTATTATTTATTTATTTTTTAAAAATAAAAGCTTCATCTTAACTTTTTTTACAATTCCATGCCACCATCACCAATTCCATATTTTCTCCCTAATTTCTCATTCTAAGAGACTGAATAATTTAATTAGACTAATGTTTAGCAATAAGGTATTTTATAAAATTAATTTCCTATTATTTTGCGTATCCTAATAAACCACAATTATGTTACTATCCTCATGATTTTTTCTAGTACCCTATGAGAGAAAAATTCATTTCTCATACCTCTACTTGGTTATCCTATTTCCTCACATTTTATTAGAGAAACTTTTTTCCTAATGCTAACATAGTACCATTTTTTTTTTATGAGTTTGTCTTGTTCTTGATCCTTTATTTTACACATTATTCCCTTTTTATTCTATCTATTTTCAGAAGTAAAATACCAAGAAAACTTACCAAATTCACGCACTATTTAGAGCAGATTTTCAGGTCCAAAAGACCATCAGTTTTGCTTCCGTTTAGCTAGTTGTCTCCTTATTTCTCCTTTTGTTGACTTCTCCACTTGATACTACCTTCCCTAATGTCTTTCGTGTCCCTCACAGCCTAGAAATTGCTTAAGAATTTGTGGAAACTTTGCTGGAAGCATCAAACCTGAAACTGAAACACTTTCTGAACAATTTTGGTTTGCACTTTTGTCCACCTTCTTTCCTTTGCTATTTTAGTACCTTTCTTCCAAATATAAATTCTCACTCACACCCAAGTATTCAGTGTCACTCACAGCCTCGAAAACTCCGTAAAAACTTAGCGCAAAGTCGCTGGAAGTGGCAACCCAAAACATATTCATTTCATGTCTGAAAATAGAGTCAGAGTTACACTTCTTTCCAGCCACTTTACTCATTTCTTTTCTTCTTTTTCACACTTGTTTTCTTCCTTACTTGATACCTAACTTCCTCCAGCATCTAAACGCATCATTCACTGTCCTAAAACACTCTAGAAATTCACTCAAACTCCCCCAACACCACCACTTTGTATCAGTCCAAAAACTAGAACATTTTCTTCTTCTTCTTTTTTATTGGATTTTCGATTCTGTTTTGGTGTCCATTCCCTCCAAACTTGCCTCCCTTTTATAGAGGGATATCTCCCCTCAAAGTACTTCAAAGTTGAAGCAAATTTGGCCTCCCAAATCATCATTACAAGCACTGGCAAGCTGCTCACATTATTGCTCCATTTTTTAGGTGTCTTTGCTGTCTAACTTGCTTTCTTTTGGTTTTTTTTTTGTCTTGGTTGGGTCTTTTCCAATTTATTTTATTCCTTCAACCCTTCTCAACCTTGGAGACTCCCAATGGTAGCTTGACACATGATTAAGCATCATAATAGTGCCACTTAGTTACTTGCTTTCTTCATGTTCTCTATTATGCGTTTTTCAATTTCCAGCTTGGTCTTGGCTGGGTTCTTGGACAAAAAATAACCCACTTGCATTGTGTTGGAAGGTTAGACACGCCTCCAACCAACCAAGGCAATAACGGAGTAGGTTGCATGATGAATTTTTGGCCAACCCATGCTTGTTTAGTTGGTCCACATTAATTCTTTTGCTCTTTAAGTGGTGCCACCAATCAACTACATGTTCCTTTGCCACCTTTTGCTTTTGCTTATTTTATACTTGATCTTTTGGCATGTGTGGGCTATCATTAGGCATGATTAATTATTCCTTATTTTCTTATGCGTACATATCCTTCCACCTTGCTCTTTTCTTTGGTTTTGGTCTAGTATTTCCCACTAATTAGGCAATGAATCCATAATTTGTTAATTCCTTAAAAGCAAGTGGTCTTATGGTCTTATTATTTGATATGGACCCTATAAATATCCCATCACTAATTACTTAATTATTTAATTAATTGATACACCAATTAATTAATAATTAAATAAATAGAAAAAATTAAAAATGACAAAACTTCAAATGACATTTTCAATTGGAGACACTTTAAAATTAAAAATAAATGATGGGAGATAATTAAATAAACTCAAAACTTTAAAAAATAAATTAGCTAATTAAAGTAATTAATATAAAAATAAAAAATATATATAACAAAACAAAAATAGAAAATTAATAGTGATAATAATAAAAAAAATATAAAGCTACCATTAGCACGGAATGGGGAAATTAGCCTACTACCCACTGCTTTTAAGCTACAAAAGAAAGCTAGAAAAGAGGACTGCTCGACAGAGCTTGAGAAGAAAAAGGCAGAGCAGAGCTAGAAGGAGAAAAAGAAAAAAGTTGGAATGGGAAAAGGACCGGAAACATGCACAAGATGCCAACAAGGTCACCAAAAATATTGCTTCTATGCTAAGACCGGGGATGTCCAGCATTACTAAAACTTCAATATTCGGGAAGACCCCAGTGGAAAACGAATGACAACAACTGAATTTTCCTTGCCACAAAAGGCTATTTTCTGATTCCTTCCTTTGGGGTCTTCCCAATTGCACCATGATTAACCTTGGTTGATGTTGTGTTCTTTTTGTCCCTATAGCCTTCTTCATTAGCCTTTCTCTATTAATTGCTCCCTAAAAAACAGTCTTCATCATCTCATACAAACCCGTGATTGAATGAACTTGAAAATGGAGGTTTTAGCGATTTAATGACCATAGCTATGGTGCTGCATACTGTCTCCTTTTCATCCATCTGACCACTATTAAGCCCAACCTTTGTCAGAATCCTTGTGCGAGTTGGAATCCCCTTAGCATTTTCATCTTTAGCCATAGGCAAGGGTCGAAACGGAGGATTAGCATCCAGATTTTTGTGATCGTGACAACAAAACCCCCTTCTCGATAATTTGTTGCCTCTGTACCCACTGAAACTGGAACCAACACTTCGAACTGGATGCACAAAAAAATGCAGACAACCCACGAATCTTCTCAAGGCCATGGTTGAATTCTTCACCAGTGGCAGCTTGCCTTTCGGTGAAAACGGAACTAGAACATGTAATTAAACATGATCATAAATTGGGAGAATAAATTAACAGTCTAACCTGATGAAGATGACATCGTTGATTTGAATATTGGTTGAGTCCAACGAGTTCAACTCACAATGTCCAAGAGTGTTTCTTAGAGTGTTTTGACGGCAGAGAGAGAATGATAGATTTAGTGTGTTTAAAACTAAGGCCTCATAGTGTTATTTATAGGATTTTATTTAATAATATAATTAATCAATATTATTAAGTAAAATTCTCCATAATCTTTAAAACAAGTTTAAATTTAATTAATCAATCAAAATTAAGCCCATAAAATCTCTCTCTGGATAACAATCTTAGATTAGTAATTTGACGGGATGATTGCTAATACTCTTGGGCTGTGGGTTGGGTTTCTGCCCACGGGGCTTGTGGATAATCAAACCCATCACTGATTATCCACACATATTAAAATAAAACCTAGTCCATTCTCAGTTTATAAATTATAACATCAATTGCCTAATTTGAATTAACAAGGTACTAATATAATAAAATAGTTAATGCTAATCCATAAAATATTTAAAATTATTCCAACAATCTCCCACTTGGATAGCATTAATTAAGCTATTAGATCAATAAACGAATAGTTAATCAGGCATAATAATGTTCACATAAACACATAGATGTGTGTATATTTATAAACCATACAAGATTCAGTGGAGAAACCATACACAAAGATCACTGAAACCGATAGGGAATCAAGTGATATTAATATTTCCATAAATAAGTTTCATCAATTGAATTGAATGGAACACAAAATAATATTCAAAATTGTCAAATAACAATTCAAAATCCCTTAAGAATTTAATTTAGACTCCCACTAAACCAAGGCTACATCAAAATTTTTAACAACGCTTATGTGAGTCACATGACTCTTACAAACTCCTACAGGCAAGCCTTTAGTCGATGGATCCGCTAACATGTGTTCACCATGAATGTGAACCAAACGAGTCTAAGATTCAGCAATATTTTCTCTGATGAATAGGAACTTAACATTGAAGTGTTTAGTACGACTAGAGTTCCTATGATTCTGAGAAAAGCTTATAGCAGACGAACTATTGCAGTATATGGTTAGAGGTCGTGATATAGAATCAACTAGATGCATGCCAGATATCAGTTTCCTTAACCATATGGCCTAGCGGGTAGCCTCATAACAAGCGATATACTCTGCCTCCATAGTCGAGGTAGTTATTACTGATTGCTTACAACTCTTCCACGATACAGCTCCTCCAGACATCTTAAAGATGTATCCAGAAGTGGATTTGCGGTCATCCACACAAGATGCATAATCAGAATATGAATAACCCACAATTTCAAGTGGCTCAGATTTTTTAAAGTAAGCATGTGATGCTTTGTATCTTGTCGGTACCTCATGACTTTCTTTGCAGCCCTCCAATGATCAGGACCAGGGTTACTTAGGTATCTACCAAGCAAACTGATAGTGAAAGCAATGTCAAGTCGTGTGCACACCTGAACATACATAAGGCTACCAACAGCAAATGCATACAGAATCTTATTCATCTCGATTTTCGAATTATCATCATTGGGACAAGATGATCTAGATAGTTTTTTACCTTTCTGTATAGGTGCTTGTGAACACCCCACCTAAACTAACAATAATAATAATTATAATAAAAACAATTAATAATAATAATTATAGTAATGATAATAAATAAAATTTAAAATTTAAAAAATTAATTAATTAAAAACAAAATTGCAAAAAGCAAAAGATAGAAGTAACACGGGAAAAACCAAATATAAAACCAAAAATATTAAAAGGAAAAATTCAAAATATATATTTGAAGTAAAGACATGATAATCATATTGTAAAAAAAATAAAATGAATAGGGTTAACAAATTTGTGAATTAATCCAAATACAAAGAGGAGAGAAAGGCCGCCTAATTAAAATAAAAATGCAAACTTGCTTACTTGCTTTCACACACTCTCACTTGCTCACTTGCTCACACTCACACACTCCCACTTGCTCACATTCATACACTCCCACTCCCACATGCACACACTCATGGACACACACACTACTAAGAAACAAAAGGACACAAGGAAGGCTGAAAAAGCAAAAAGGAGCAGGAGACACGACAAGAAAAGGAGGGTTTGTTGCTGAAAAGTGGGAGGGAGCAGAAGCAATGGTGGTGGTTGAAAAGGGAGGCAGTGTGCATCAGAAAAAGTGAGGAAGAGAGCAGAAAAAGAGAAGAAGGTTGGGGGCTTAAAAGGCAAGGCACTACTAAACCAAGAGAGGGAGGAGAGGAGAAAAAAGAAGAGAAAAAAAAGGGAGGACGCACTGCTAAAAGGAAAGGGTGGTTGGAGGAGAGGGAGAGAAACTGAGCGGCAGCAAGCAAAACTGAGACCAACCACGAAGAGCAAACTAAGTAGAGAGTTGGGAGAAACCGAGAGAAGTGAGAGAGTTGGGGGGGACTGAGAGGTTAGGGAAAGAAACTGAGAGAAGAAAAACGAGAGCTACTGTGAGAAACCGAGCTACAGAAAGGAGGCCAAGAAATCGAGCAGCAGCAGAGAAAAATGAGGAAACACACCGTGAATTAGTGAGGGACTGAGCTGAAGCCGAGTAGAGGCAAAACTGAGCTGAGGCCGAGAAACATCCAAACCGAACAGAGGCTGAAAGTAGCTAGAGAGAAGAGAAACCAAGGAGCACCAATAACAGAGCAAACCAAGGAGTGGGAATACCTCCCCTGTTACAGACGCTATGAACAGAGACGAACAGAGAGAAAGTGAGCTGTAGGTGTCTGCCAGGTTTCCTTAGTTTGCTGTTCCCATTTCTGGTTTTTCTGTCTTTAGCTTTGTTGTCTGATCTGTCATGAATGCATGTAGAAGATTGGCTGTTATCTATCTTTGTCTGTTGTTAGGTTGCTTTTGACAGAATATGAGCAAGAGGGCAGCAACGTATATATATATATATATATATATATGTATATGTCCACATATGTTTTTGCATCTGTGTGTTTCGGTGTATGAGAACAAGAAAAAGAAAGCAAGGAGGAGGGCAGCAATGTATATATATATATATATATATGTATATGTCCACGTATATTTCTACATTTGTGTGTTTCAGTGTGTATGAGAACAAGAGAGAAGAGAGAAAACAAGCAAGAGCGCATCAATGTATATATATATATATATATATATATGTATATGTCCACGTATGTTTTTGCATCTGTGTGTTTCGGTGTATGAGAACAAGAAAAAGAAAGCAAGGAGGAGTGCATCAACAATATATATATATATATATATATGTATATGTCCATTTGCATCTGTGTATGTTTCGGTGATTACAAGAAACAAGAAAGAAGAGAGAAAGCAAGGAGGAGTGCATCAACGTATATATATATATATATATATATATATGTATATATATATATGTATATGTCCATTTGCATCTGTGTATGTTTCGGTGATTACAAGAAAGAAGAGAGAAAGCAAGGAGGAGTGCATCAACGTATATATATATATATATATGTATATGTCCACTTGCATTTGTGTGTCTCAGTATGTATATGGGCAAGAAAAAAAGAACAAGAAAGAATGCATTGGTGCGCATCAGTGTGTATATATACATATATATGCTCATATGTATGTGTGCTTAGGTATATATATATATATATATATATATAAGGTGCAAAAGAAAGAATGAATTGAGAAGAGGTTTTTTTTGGGGATATCTACAAGTATATGTATATACATATATATATATATATATATATATATATATGTATGTACATGAATATATGGGTGCATGCATAGTTAAACATACATAAGGTAAGGAAAAATGAACCAGTAGGAAGTTGTTTTGTTCTCATTTTTGTCATGTTTATTATGGTTGTGTTGTTTTATTTTATTATTATTATTATTATCATCATTATTATTTCATTTGTTTTTATGTGAATATAAGACTAATCTTGGTCCAATGGGTAAAGTTTTATGAAATTTATCGTGTGAGAATTTTGTTCTCCTCGATTGTATGGGATTATGTGAGGTTTTAACCTCCTTAGATCCCTAAATTGGTACACATTGGTTTTTTTAAAAAAAAAAAAATCTAAATATTGACTTTAATTAAATAATTTCTACTATTTATGAAATTTATCGTGTCAGAATTTTGTTCTCCTCGATTGTATGGGATTATGTAAGGTTTTAACCTCCTTAGATCCCTAAATTGGTACACATTGGTTTCTTTTTAAAAAAAGAAATAACTAAATCTTGACTTTAATTAAATATTTTTCCATATTTATGAAATTTATCGTGTGAGAATTTTGTTCTCCTCGATTGTATGGGATTATGTAAAGTTTTAACTTCCTTAGATCCCTAAATTGGTACACATTGGTTTTAAAAAAAAAAACTAAATATTTACTTTAATTAAATAATTTCTACTATTTATGAAATTTATCGTGTGAGAATTTTGTTCTTCTCGATTGTATGGGATTACATGAGATTTTAGTCTCCTTAGATCCTTAAAATTAGTACACATTCGTTTTAAAAATAATAATAATTAAATATTGACTTTAATTAAATATTTTTCATTATTTACAAAATTAACTAAATATTTACTTTAATTAAATAATTTCTACTATTTATGAAATTTATTGTGTGAGAATTTTATTCTCCTCGATTGCATGGGATTACGTGAGATTTTAGTCTTCTTAGATCCTTAAAATTAGTACACATTTGTTTTAAAAATAATAATAATTAAATATTGACTTTAATTAAATATTTTTCATTATTTACAAAATTATCGTGTGAGAATATTGTTCTCCTTGATTGCATTGGATCACGTGAGATTTTAGTCTCCTTAGATCTCTAAAATTAGTACATATTTGTTTTAAAAATAATAATAACTAAATATTAACTTTAATTAAATATTTTTCATTATTTACGAAATTATCGTGTGGGAATATTGTTCTTCTTGATTGCATTGGATCATGTGAGATTTAAATCTCCTTAGATTCCAAAATTAATACATTTGTGTTTTTTTTTAAAAAATAATAATATAGAATCATACAAAAATAAATACTTTAATATCCTCCATTATTTGCGAAATCATCGTGTGAGAATATAGTTCTCTTCGAATGCTTGGGGTCGTGTGAGATTTTAATCTCTATAAACCCTAAAAATTAATACGTACTTGAAATAATAATAACAATAATGATGATAATGCAAAAATAAATGTCTTAATAAATTTTTTATTTACAAAAGAATTAGTTCTTTCTTCATAATCACTTCATTTAAATCACAAAATAAAGATTAAAATTCCAAAAAAGGGGAGAGAGAATGAAGAGATTAGGAGAGTGGGAGAAATCAGGTTGTCGTAAATTAAAACACAGACCAAATTTCAATCTTGTTTTGTTTACGAAAATCTGTTTAATCTAAACCTTCCTGTAATCATCACAAAATTCATAAATCATCAACTAATAAACATGCCCTTTAGTCGAACTACGTGGACTTTGATCCCAATCACAGGGTACGTAGGCCCTAGGTTTTCATCCTAGGTCAAGTCCGCCTTTTGTAAATATCTATCTGTTTGCCTTCATTCTTGTTGTTTTGTCTCCTCTGTTTAATAGGCATGCATGTCGATAAAAGGGTAATTGAGATAAATTTAAAGGCCATATTCTATTTCAATTGACTAGTTTAAGGTAACTGTCATTATGGACGAGTGTTATGGGGTGCCTAACACCTTCCCCACACTCAAATAGACTCCCGAACTTATTTCTAATTTTGCAGACCACATTGCCTTTTTCTTTTTATTTTAAATGGGATTTCCAAAGTTTTCCATTAAAAATTTTGGTGGCGACTCCAAATAAATTGATTTTCTATTCATTTTGGGAATCAATTTACACACTTTTTATTTTATTTTGCTAAAAGGTCAGTTACGACAGTGCTGCACAAGGAGTGCAAGTATGCATGTTAAATTTCTTCAGTACTCGTTCTATATAGGTTGTCTGAGATAAACCAAGAGTGCCACAAGATCTATCATGATGAATCTAAATTCCTAAGACAAAAGAGGCTTCACCAAGATCTTTTATGTCAAAGTAGCATGACAAAATGTGTTTGACCTCATTCAACATAGTTACTAAGTTACTTGCTAGGAGTATGTTGTCAACATATAGAACAAGTATCATAAAGTTGTCTTTATCAAATTTCTGATAGATACATTGATCAACAATGTTCTCTGTAAAACCAAGTGAGGTGATTATCTGATCAAATTTCAAATACCACTGTCTTGAGGCCTGTTTAAGTCCATAAATGGACCTCTTCAGCTTGCACACTAAGTGTTCTTTCCCTGCCTCAGTGAATCCATCAAGTTACATCATGTAAACATCCTCAAATAAATCACCATTTAAGAATGTAGTTTTGACATCCATCTGGTGAAGTTCAAGGTTCAACTGTGCAATAAGAGCCATTACAACTCTGAAGGCATTTTTAGTAGATACGGGTGAGAATGTTTTGTATAATCGATCCCTTCCTTCTGATTATAGCTTTTAGCTACAAGTTTGGCTTTGAATCTTTCAACTTCACCATTGGCCCCTCTCTTGGTTTTAAAGACCCATTTGCAACCAACAGGTTTACAGCCATCTGGTAACTCAGTTAATTTCCATACATGATTACGAGACATGGAGGACATCTCATCATTCATAGCCTTTAACCACTTAGATGAATGAGATGCTGTCACAGCCTCGTCATAAGAAACTGGATCTGTGCCATCAATAACGTCTAACTCAAATTCCTGCAAGTACACTATGTAGTCATCTGAGATTGCAAGTATGCAAATCCTTTGTGATTGTCTCAAATTAAGAGTTGGTTCTCCTATATCAGTTATAAAAGCCTCTACAATGGGATTCATCGGATTTTCAACGAGTGTGTCATCTCCAATATCATGATCTACAGGTGGAGATGATGACGATGGTATGGGTAAGATGTTATCCACACAATGCAGGTTAATTACTCTAGGGATACCACTCCCACTGTCCAAGTCATCCTCAAAATAGAAGGCCCTGTCAGATTCAATGACCTTGGTAGTGTGACTGGGACAATAAAATCTGCATCCTCTGGATCATAAACAATACCCAATGAAGAATTTGGTAATAGTCCTGGAATCAAGTTTCTTGAGCTGCGGATTATAGGGTCTCACTTCTGCTCTACAACCCCACACATAAAAGTGCCTCAGACTAGGCTTTTTATCGGTGAAAAGCTCATATGGTGTCTTTTCAACAGATTTACTTGGAACTTGATTTAGGACATAGGCTGTTGTCTTAAGGGCATCACCCCACAGAAATTCTGGTAACGAAGAGTGACTGATCATGCTTCTGACCATGTCCATCAAGGTGTGATTACGCCTCTCAGCAACTCCATTTTGTTTTGGAGTGCCAGGCATAGTATACTGAGCTTCAATTTCTTACTCCTGTAAGAATAGAGCAAATAGTCCAGGCTTTCTCTTGGATTCAGTATATCTTCCATAATATTCTCCACCTCTGTCTGATCTTACACTCTTGATTACCTTTCCAGACTTTAATTCAATGACAGACTTAAATGCTTTAAAGGCATCTAGCGAGTCAGATTTTTCATGCAACAAATCAACCCAACCGAATCTGGAATAGTCGTTTATGAAGGTTATGAAATATTTGTAATTGCCCATAGTAGATGGAGTAATTGGTCTACTAATGTTTGTGTGGATCAATTCCAAAATAGCCTCAGATCTATTAGCCCCTTTCTTCCTAGCTCTAGTAGGAAGTTTTCCCTTAATACAGTTAATACAGGATTTGAAACCAGAAAATTCTAGGTCACGCAATATGTCTTGTCTAACCATTCTTTCCAGTCTTTATTTTGAGATATGGCCCAAATGCTGATGCCATAACATGGAAGAGTTCTCGTCATTTCTTCAGCGTTTGTGTCCTATGACAGCATTAATTGATGCCATAGAAGTGAAATCTAAAGAAACATTCGCATTCAAGCAATATAAACCACTTATTAATCTAGTAGTTCCAACAATGATTGAATCAAAATAAACATCAATTCTACCATTTCCTTGCCAAATGGAATATCCATCTTTATCTAACACAGAACTTGAAACCAGATTCCTTCTTAAAGAAGGTACGTAGACAACATTATTTAAAGTTAAAGTATGTTTAGAGTACAAGTTCAAAACTATAGTTCCTATGCAATCCACTACAGCTAAACTTCCTTCCAGTCCTAGAATGGTCTTTTCTCTCTCATTTGGGCTCCTTCTATCTTTGAGCCCGTGCAAGGAATTAGTTATGTGAACAGTCGCTCCAGAATCCAACACCAAGTGTCCATAGAGGTTTCAAAATTATTGGATTCAAGACAAACTAGAGCTAAGGGGGTAGTTTCAGGAAAGATACTTTTGTTCTCATGCTTATGCTTCAATTTAAGGCAATCTGAGATCTTGTGGCTAGACTTCTTACAGTAATTACAATCACTCTTAAATCTTCTTCTGACCCTTATTCTTCTTATTATTCTTCTTGATCTTAAGGAACCTTTTACCATTAGGCTTGCCCTCAGGTTTCTTTCCTTTAAGTTTCTCATTTCCAGCCTTGCTTGACGAAGCATGAGAGATGTAGTTCACTGAATGACCACGTGAATTTGATTTCTTTAATGACTCCTCCTTTTGAGTCATGATGGACATCATCTAATCGATGGTTCATTCAACTTCTTATGAGTTGTATGTGGTTATGAGAACCCCATATTTTGCTGAAAGAGAGTGCAGGACTTTATAGACAAGATAACTCTCACCCAAGTCCACATTTAGAGATTTTAGCTTATTAAAGTAATTCATAAGCTTCATCATGTGCTCGCGTACACCAGACACTCCATCATAATGAGTGTTATCCAGTAGCGAAAGATAATATGCTTTCTGTGTCTTATCGAACCTTTTGAACTTTTCACTCATAGCTTTAAGGTATTTCACAGCGGTGTCCTTCTCAGGAATACTCTGTCTGATTGTCTTCTCAATAGTGTATTTTATGACCGTCAAATAGATCTTGTTGGATTCATACCACTGCTTGTGACTAGCTCTGCCAGCAGCATTAGACCCAGCAATGAGATTTGCTAGTTTTGGATCTCTCATGGCCAAATCTTTTTTGGAGATGATCAGATACATATTAAGGGACTCATACCAGTCATCATAATTCATTCCATTCAGAGTTTTCACCACAGACAGTTGCTGGAACACAGAAACTAATGAAACAAAATTAGGAAATATTAATTATGTCCTAAAAACATAATCATAAAACAAGATTTCCTTTACAAAATTTAGCTTATGCAACTGTATCATCAAGATATGCTTTATAATCCCACTTAAAGTCTTGTATTATAACAGATCAAGAAAGAAAACTCATATGCACTATTTATTTGGCCATAAAGAGAAATAACAAAATGCATCCATTGTTTTCATATTGATAGGATATAAGAAATAATGAAGGTATAGGATCAAAATTGCTGCTAACGATTCACAAATGTACTTATTCCATAGAATTATATTAACAATGTCACGCCGATAGGGTATGTCCATCATCAATATAACATATATATATACTCTCTTGTGGACTTATCGTAATTTTCAAATTCTTCCCTGATGAAGTTAACTAAATTAACCAAAATTATAGGAAATTGAGTGACAAATATGATGTAAATTTATTTATAAATAGACATATCACCATGATTGGACCCACAATAAGTGAACATGCAATTATTAGGTGTATGTAATCCAAAGTTACGACAAATTTCTCCAATGGTTTATTCCCCTTCAAGGCACGTGTTTAAATTAGGAATAAAACATAACAATTAATGTAAAGAAATTAATTATGATTTATTTACACATAATCTCGGCACAATGAGTATAACATATTGTCCCATATTATATCTAATCTAAGCACAAATTTTCTCAAATTAAAATACCTTATTTAAATATTATTTTTAGGCCCTTTAACTTTGAAAAAATTTAAAACTCCTATTTACAGGGCTCCAAAAATTCTGAAAAAATCACTATAATTTAGATAAGGGTGAGTAGAGGCAAATCCCAAATTTTGGAGTTGATTGGGCTGACGGTGTGGCTACACATGCCAGAGGAGTGCGTGGGCCTTGCCTTTGCGCTTCTTCTTCAACCTCTGGTGGGTCGTTTTGACCCGCCAGAGACCCGACGAGTATCGTTTTTGAGCCATTGGTTTTCTTGTCCTCAGATCGCCAAATATGGCTCTTTTCGATCGTCTCTTCATGATCTACGGTTTCCCGATGGTGGTTTCGAGTGAATCTTCCCCAATTGTGTGAAAAATTACATAAAAAATTCTTTTGATTTTGTTGGTTGTTTCATCGATTTAACGCAGCTTCACCGGAAATGGGGATTGCAGCATCGGCGATGGAAATTGCAACATTTTGTTTGAATTGCTGGTAACTTCTCTGATAATGACAGGGAAGTTTTTGCCGGAGATGTATTTCCACTGTAACGGTAACAAACCAAGAAAAAAATATACTGATCCTGATTACCGTATAATAATAATAACTTATGAAATTTAAAATTTCATAAGTCAAAATAAAATTTGTTTGATTGAAGATTGATAATCAGAAAAGTTCATAATCTGAAATCGTGGTTGTTATACCATTTGAAAACGGAACTAGAACATGTAATTAAACATGATCATAAATTGGAAGAATAAATTAACAGTCCGATCTGATGAAGACGACATCGTTGATTTGAATATTGGTTGAGTCCAACGAGTTCAACCCACAATTCTCAAGAGTATTTCTCAGAGTGTCTTGACGGCAGAGAGAGAATGATAGATTTAGTGTGTTTAAAACTAGGGCTTCAGAGTGTTATTTATAGGATTTTATTTAATAATATAATTAATCAATATTATTAAGTAAAATCCTCCATAATCTTTAAAACAAGTTTAAATTTAATTAATCAATCAAAATTAAGCCCATAAAATCTCTCTGTGGATAACAATCTTAGATTAGTAATCTGACGGGATGATTACTAATACTCTAGGACTGTGGGTTAGGTTTCTACCCAGCGGGCTTGTGAATAATTGAACCCATCACCGATTATCCACACATATTAAAATAAAACCCAGTCCATTCTAAGTTTATAAATTATAACATCAATTGCATAATTAGAATTAACAAGGTACTAATCTAATAAAATAGTTAATGCTAATCCATAAAATATTTAAAAGTATTCCAACATTCGGTTATAGAAACTCTCTCAGTTGGTGCTCTGTGAACGAGGAAGGGTCCTGAAAATGGTACAGGTGGCGGGGTAGAAGAGAACGAAGAGGATAAAGAAGATGACGAGGTAGAAGAGAACGGAGAGGATGAAGAAGATGATGGGGTAGAAAAGAACGAAGAGGATGAAGATGATAACGGAGACAAAGATGATGAGAGAGAGAGAGAAGCATCGAAGAGAAAGAGAGAGGAAAGGGGGAGAGAGAAAGCCAAGAACAAAAAGGGAGGAGGAGAGCACCAATGAAGTTCTGAAGGAGACATTAATGCATGATTGAAGCCAAAGAGGGGGAAGAATCAGAAGAAATAAAGTGCAAGAAAGGCAAGCAAGAGTGAACGAAGAAGGAGACAGGTATAGATGTTTCAATTGTTGTTTACTCTATTTTCATTCTCTTAAGCAGAGGTAATCAGATCATGCCTCTTAGCCTCTTCTGAGAACTGGGAAAGATACCACACTTTGTGATCTTCATTGTGCTCGAATGGGTAATGATAATTTTGCTTTTTCTCGATGGACTTCTGGCATTCGCCGCCAATAAGTTCGCAAAGTTCTTTGAATTGAGGATTCCGTGCTTGCTGTGCACTGGAATCGACCACATTTTGGTTTAGAGAAACCGCGATTTCTATTACAACAATTCCATTTGTGAGTCCCACAAAAAGGACGTTTTGTGTTTGGTGTTTTGCCACAACCACAGGAAACTCTCTGATGTTAAGAAAATGTGCGAAAGTTACCTCCTTTCTTTCGCTACAGAGAAATAATCGGATTGCGATACGTACAAATCTCTTGTGGGGATTCTTCACAAGGATCTAGAATGCTTCATTGAGGATGACCAGCAAATACAACTGAGCTTGAGAGATGATGGGATGCCTCTAGAGAAAAGCAACACTCAAAAGTGTTCGTGTTGTGGGAAGCCATTGAAGGCAAAATCATCTTATTCTAAAGGGAAGAATGTGGGGAACTTTGCACTAGCTCTTGCACCTTCACCTCGAGCTCATCCTTATACGACATCAAGGAATGAGGACTCTTGCAGTTTAGAATTGTCTCAAATTCCACAATCCTGATTTGCAGACCAGCGGGGGCCCTAAGTTTGAAGACTTTCTCAGTGGTAGTGGAGGTGGACCAGCGGCCCTGCCAGCAGCTGCAACACCACCGCAGTTCTCTGTAGACAACACTTTGAGCGCTTTAATAGAGAACGAGATATACGATTCAGAGCTGAAGATGATAGCGACCAGCTTCCTTCGAGGCTTCGCCTCCGGAGGGCAAGCTGAGCCATCCCTGAGGAAAAGCGTTGACACCTTCGGCCAACACACTTCCATCTACCAAGGCGCCATCTTGATGAGTATGGAAATCTGAAAGCTCCACACTTGGTGAACTGCCCCTCCATGAACACCTCTGATGCCCAGTTCTTCCTCAAATTTGGAGAGGTAATTTCTCAGGACAGTGAATAAGGACTAAGGAGGATGATGAACAAATCAAATAAACCATGAGATGTATGCCAGGAAAAAAAGGAAACAAAACTGATGGTGGGGACTGGGGACATGTTAAAATGAAAATGTAAATATAAGAATTTTTGTCAGTTATTTTTAGTTGTCGATAGAGGAAATATGCATGACCTTACTGGGATGTGAAAGGGTGGGGTCTTGATTTTGCTCTTAGGAAATGTGTTGAGCCTGCCCATAAGAAGATGATTCGTAAGGGAGCATTTATTGAACAACATTTTGACCAGGACTTGAATTTTCTTGCGACAGAGGAGGAAGCCAGGTAATTATAGTATATACATCCACCATATTCTTTCCACATCCATGAACCCATCTTCTGTTTGGTGTTCTAAATCCTTTTTTTTTTTTTAATTTATTGTTATTACTTCATTTTTTTTTGTTAATATGAGATTAATCTTGGTTCAACAAATAAGGTTCTAAGAAAATATGTGAAAATTTTATTCTTCTCGAATGCTTGGGGTCGTGTGAGATTTTAATCTTCATAGACTTTGAAAATTAGTACATGCATGTTTAAAATAAATAAATAAATAATAATTATACAAAAATAAATATTTTAATTAAACATTTTCTATTATTTACAAAAAGATTAAGTTGGTGTTTTATAAAATTAAATTAATTAAAAATTCCATGTGGGACTTGGGTCTCCATAAGCTTTGGGGAATTGTTCTTATTAAAAATAAAACTAAAAGAATTCTAATTTCAAAATCTATAAAAAACCATAAAAACAAAATCTCAAAATTTTTTTAAATATTTTATCCCATATTTTTGGGTTCTCGCGTGAGATTGCTTATCTCTTTAGGCACTCAAAGGTTAATTTGTAGAGACCGTGTGAAACATTAAGTCTCTTTAGGTTTCAAAAATTAACATTTAAAATATTAGGAGTGAATTAATTAAAAAATAGGGAGGTTTGTCCTACATATAGTGTAACTAAAAATCTTAAGAATATTTTTCATTTTAGTTTTACTTTAAGTTTCAAATAAATTCTAATTTAAAATATATATATATATATATATCTATATATACAAAAATCATAAATTCAAAAATCATAGAAATATTTTTCCATGATAGTTTAAAATTCAAAATAAATTCAATATATATATATATATATATATAAACTAATTAAAAGTCTTGTTAATCATAATCTCACTTTCAAAATTAGAAAAATCTAAAAACCTAAAAAATATATAAATTCAAAAATTTAAAAATATTCATTTCATGGCAATTACATTTCAATTCCAAAAAATATAAACTCCAAAAAATCTTAAAAATCTCACTCCATAATTATTTCATTTAAACTTTTAAATAAAGATTTAAAATACAAAAGTAAACAAAAAAAATTAAAAAGAGTGAAAATGAAGAGATCAGGAGAGCTAGATTAATCAGGTTGTCGTGAATTAAAACACACAAACTAAATTTCAATCCAATTTTGTTTACAGAAATCATTTTAATTTAAACCCTCTTGTTCTCATCACAAAAATTAAAAGTTACCAACCAACATATACGCCATTTTGGTCAAACTATATGGACTTTGATTCCTATTACAGGGTACATAGGCCTTAGGCTTTCATCCTAGGTCAAGTTTGTCCTTTGTAAATATCTATTTGTTTGCTTTCGTTATTGTTGATTTTGTCTCCTCTGTTTAATAAACATGCATGTCAATAAAGGGTAATTGAGATAAATTTATGGCCATATTCTATTTTAGCTGACTAGTTTAAGGTAACTGTCCTTATGGACAGGTATTGTGGGATGCTTAACACCTTTCCCACACTTACTCAAATAGACTCTCGAACCCATCTCTATTTTCGCAGGCCATTTTGCTTTGTTCTTTTTATTTTAAATTAGTTTTCTAAAGTTTTATGTTAAAAATTTTGGTGGCGACTTCAATGAATTGATTTTCAAGATTTGTTTTTGGGAATCAATTTAAACATTTTTTATTCATTCTCACCAAAAGGTCGGTTACGATAGACCCTTAATACTTTCTATCTAATTAGGTCAATTGCATACTAATTTACTTAAAGTCATTTATACCTTTGTGTACCGATTTAAGTCTTAATGTCTACTTAGAAACATAGTGTAACATCCCAAATAATAACTCTCAGTAATAGCTACAAAATTACCTTGTTAAGATGATAATTAAACCAATCAAAGAGGGAAGGACTGAATTGAAAAGCCAAAAGGACCTAAGTGAAAAGTTTTGGTATAACTATAGGTAAAAGTGTAATTTTTGCAAAGTTTCAAGGGATGTTAAATTTTAAATTTATTACTATTAGAGGATCCAAAATTTTGGATTAGAGAATACCAAGACAAAAGTGTGAATAAATGGTAAAATGTCTAATTTTCATCAAATAATTTTTTTTTTTTACTTTTTCCACCCACCCTTTAGCCCAGTTAGAGACAAATGGACACCTTACCATTTTCTCCATTATATGCACAAAAAGGAAAGATATTAACGTGCAAAAATGGTGGAGAAAATGATAGAAGAAAGAGAAATATAGAAGTGGATTTTTCAAGGTAATTCCTTCACCTTTTTGCATTCATGGTAGAAGGAAAAGTTGTAGAGCTCTAAGTGAGCTATCTAATGAGCCAAATATGTTTGAATAGATCCTCCATGGCCAAGACTATGAAGTTTTAGTTCTTCTTCACCATATTTGTGATCTAGAGACTTAGGTTATGAAATTTCTCTTCATGACCTAGGTGAAATTCTAGTTAAAAAGTGGAGAGACAAAATGGAACCAAGTTGCCTAAGCGGGTCTTTGATCTATTGGCACCTAGTAATGTAATGAAATATATTTCTATGTAATTATGATGCAATTTAGAATTTTAAATGGAGAAGTAAGTATGGTCAAAGCATTTAAACTAATAATAATGATAGTAATTAATCCTATATGTATAAGGATTGATTATTGCCAAAAGAGCTGCTAAGGATTGAGTTTAAAGAAGAGATATTGTCATTGCAAGGGAAATCAAGAAAAGAATTAGTTTAAAGTAGTAAGGTAGCTCATTTTCTATTCCTCATATGCTATGTGTGTGTTTATGCTTAGTAATTGCATAGTTGATGAATTTGTATGCTTTATGTTGCAATGAGTTGATGTATGATAGTGTGAGATCTCACAGGGAGCCTTAGTGGCTTACAATTGATGTTATGTATGATGGCTTATAGGGTTTGGACATGATAATCCTACCCTAATCATGAAATTAAATTTGATATGGTTGTGAACCAAAGTTAAAGGTGTCAACTCTAGCATAATTTCATGAGATATATTCATGTTATGATGATGTATGCATTACTTTGCTTATGTGTGCCGTAGTGTGTGTGGAATATAAAGTGAGCTATTGAGACTTTTTGTCTTGTCATATCTCTAACTAACCATTTCAGGTGTATCTAGTAAGGATAAGCAAAAGGAAATAGCCGTTTAGATCTTTTAGAGGAGCAAAGCCAAGAGGGTTGGTTATTTTGAAGCTATGATGTTTTGATGTATGTAACAAGAATTCAAGGATCAAGAATATATTACCATGTAACTTAGAAATTATAATGATGTAGTACACAATTTTCTTGCATGTGTATAAACTCCCACATGTGTGAAGAAATGACCAACTAAGAGTTTGAGCAAATTTTAATATGTAGTTGAAGGGATCTTGAAGCATAACTATGAATAAATGAGGCCAAACTCAAAATTTTGTATGTTGGAACCCATTTAGTCAAGTTTTATTTTTAAGAAGATGTAATTTTATGAGAGAATAGAAAGTGTGAAAAATTAAGTAGATGACTCCAAAAATTAAGATCTTTGTTAGATTTAATCTTAATATACCAGAGTTGATCTGCAACAAATTTCAGAGAATTTTGAGTTCAATAGCTATCCTTTTTTCATGCTTAAAGTATGGAGAACTATTTTAAAAAGTATTCTCCTATACATGAGGTTTGGTGACACTTGAGGGATTAAATGGATGAATTTTGGGCTAACATTTAATTGTAAAGTCCTTGAGCTATTAATGAAGTACTATGGAAAGTTTAATGTCATTTATTTTTCATTTAAGTGGATTTTACACCAAAAATCAGTAAAATTATGATTATGCATATTTCCATATAGCCATGATCATGGATTTATTTGTAGGGACAAAAAAAATAAATAAATTTTGAACTGAAATTTAGAGCACAATCAGCTATTATGATATTCTAGTTGATTGAAAAATTTCACAATTTTTAGAATGTCCTAGAATTTATTATGAACTTTCAAAGTTGACTAGTTTACCATAAGAACAGTACCACCAAAGTAGAATTTATCTTTCTTATTCAACTATCTTCCTACCAAGTTTCCTTCATTTTATTTTCATCATTGGATTATAAACACTGGACTACTTTTCTAGAGGATGTTATGTATTTTGGTGTGACACATAGGTACCCACATTATAGGTATTTTGGTACCTTTACAGTTACTTGTGAAATCTTGATTATTTGATTTTAAATTAGGCTGATGCCTTTTCTTATATACTTGACCAAACTGTACTTCACCAACATGCTTTAGTTTATTAATCAATTTGACTTTAAGGAAATCATAATTTGATTCCAATGAAATCATACTCTCATAATTTAGTTATAATCTGCTTGGTTAATCTAAGCTTAGAGTAAGGTCACTTAGTATTCCATGGTTTGAATTCTTTTATTAGATGATAAAAGTATTCTATCTTGTGCTAAGGCCATATAAGTAAATTCATTTCAATTTAAGCCAATGTAATTTATTATATATATATATATATATATATATGTATATATATATATACATATATATGTATATTCTAATTCTTAGAAGAAGAAATAGTTTTTCCTAATTTATTTTACTCATATATGGCCCTTTTTAAAAATCATGTCCATTTATATAATTAATATTAGCTAATTTAGTTAATTAATGACATCAGGATAAATCACAACTTCTTTATACTTAGCCTAAACAAATAATTAAATGAATAGATAAATAAAATACTTTGATATATTTTTTTTTCAAGTTTCCATAATACCATCATGATTTAATATTTTTCCCAATTAGAGAATAATTTCTAAATTCCCTTGAATTTATCCATATTATTATTATTTTTTGTTGTTGTTACAATCAGCACATGAATAGTAATGCTACCTCACCTAGTTTTTTTTGGTATTTGTTGCTATCACTGCATTCATTGATACTGTAAGTCTCTCGAAAGTAATGATTGAGTTTATACCAAATTAAGTTCTTTGTTGACCCATGAATGCTTCCTTGTCATCCTTATTCCCTCTAACTCCATTGCCACTTCCTTTATGCTTGGTCTCTCTTCCCCTTTAACCCCTAAGCACCTCTCTGCAAGCATAGCCACTTCCTTTAACATCTCCTTGTTTTCATCTTTTTTCAAACAATAGACCCTGATTCAAGGGTAAAAGGAAATGCATAGCAAGACTTTGCTCATTTTTAGGATTATTAAATGAAACAACTGTGTTCCCTATTAGTAGCTCAACAAGCACCACTCTAAAACTATACACATAACTCTTTTTAGTGAGTTAATTTGTTTGCATGTATTCTAGATCCAAGTATCTAAGAGTTCCTTGTACCATTGTGGCTAATTTTGTGTGATCAAGCGAAACCAATCTCAAAGCTCCAAAATTAGACACTTTGGTGGTTTAAGATTCATCTAGAAGTATGTTAGAAGGCTTGAAATCTCTATGGATTATTAGTATAGAGGTAGTAGAGTGCAGGTATGACAGTGCTTTAGCTGTTTCTATTGCTACCTTTAACCTTATTCCTAAGATACAATGGAAGCCTTGCACTTATTGTTAATGTAATCCAAGAGGGTGCCATTTGTAACCCCTTCTATTTATTAACAAAATTTCCTTGAAATTATTATGATGTGAGAATTATGAAAAATTGATTAGAATATCTAAAACAGTAGTATAATTATAGATAACAAAAGTTAGTACATTAGTTTGTTCATACATCCATATTGGTAATTTAACAAAACTGGGGGAATAACTATTAACTATCAAAATTTAGGCTTAGTATTATTCTACTTCTAAGCATTTTCTATATCTTTCTCTCGATTATACCAAAAAACTTCAGTTGAAGCCTTTTCCAGGGCTTAAAAAACTAATGGGATTCATGCCATCTAGCATCACAAACATAAGTGATATGGCGCATAAGGCCATATCACATCTTACAAGGATGATCTTATCAATAACAAACACTTGTCCAATTGGTGGGATAGATACCCATTTAAGAGAAATTTAGTAAATTGCCATTGAAAAACATTAACAATTGAATAGTGAGAAATAGATTCTCAGTAACATGAAAAAACATATATGGTACTTGAAATATTCATGGCATATATTGTGTCTTAGGATTATAATTTGCATGAAATATGTATGCATGTCAGATATCATATAAACAACATGTAAATATACATTACAAACATACGATAGCCAAAGGTAGATAATGTCCTCAACTATTTGGCATTGGGATGTCATATCTGGGTTATTCAAGTTTTATGATGCCCAGCATATGACTATCATATGTAGGCGATTGAGTTTTATAAGCTGGCTAGGTGTGACCCACCTTTAGCTGAGGAGTCCTCTAGCTAGTATCATAAACAAAGTCAGGCAATACTATTTTTATCTCAATATGTCATCCAAGCCATCATGTGGTCATGATTGAATTAGTTTGAGAGAGAAGCTTGAGAGAATTGAAAGGAACCTTATTTGGCAACAAAAGCATAACTGCAGTTGTTGAAGCCTTACACCTTGGAATGATTGTAAAAGCTATATGCTTGAAAACTGATGTTCCTTATTTAAGGAAGAATATCCACCTAGCAACACCTAATCCCTGAACAATTGGTAGCACTCAACTCATTAGGAGGAGGTGTGTGTCATAGCGATAAGTAGCCAGTGGAGTAAGCATGATTACTTTAGAAAGTATTTAGATTGCCGTAAGTGTCGTAGCCAACTTTGTAGAACTTGTTTGTGGTGCAACAAATGGTAAAAGCAGTATTTTTAAGATGGGGATCATTAGCCTTTCCTCTTGGTGTATTGTGAAATATCCAAGGGACATACATGGAAATGTTCATGTGCCCTTCAAGGATATGTTCAAAATTTCAATGTTGTCGTAATATAATTTGCCGTTGTTGCAATAAGCTTCAAAGATCCTTTTAAAAAGCACTTGTTGCCAATACTAAATGGATATGGAATACTAACATGTCCGCACTTGTCCGGGTAGCCATGCAGGGATTGAGCTGAAGTTATTGTGATGGCTGTCAACAGAAGGAGGGAAAGGAGCTTTAGCCTTATTGTCTCTCTCTCATCTACAAAACTATGGTATGCGTTAATGCTGGCTGTTGAATTGCTTTTGTAGGCAGTTTAGACTCTATTCAACTTCATTTTCTTCTAAAATTGACACAATCAAGTTTTCACAAATTAAAGTAAAATTTATTTTTTTAAAATTTAAAAAAATAAATTAATAACCTAAAGTCTTAAAAACACTTTTCCCTAATAATTTTGTTCTTATCTCAAAATTAAAAATAAGACAATCCTAATTTCAAAGATCTTAAAATCCTAAAAACACTTCCCCTTCATAATTATGTTCCAATTCCATAATTGAAATAAATCCAAATTCTAAAAATCTAGAAAAATTTAAAAGAGAGAAAATAAGGAGAACAAAATAATAATATTAAGCAGATTTCATAAATTAAAACACACAAACCAAATTTCCATATCCTTTTATTTATGAATTTTTTTTCATTTCAAACATCTTGCTATTTTGTAAAAATTGAAATCACCAACCAATTACCATGCCTTTTTAGTCGAACTATGTGGACTTTGATCCTTGTTACTAGATACGTAGGCCTTGGGTTCACATCCTAGATCAAGTCCACCCTTTGTAAATATAAAATTTTTCATTAGTTTTGTTTCTATTTTACCTGTTTATTTAGCATGCATTATGATAAAGGTAATAAAAAAAATTTAAGGCCATATTACATTAATTTCATTTGACTAGTTTAAGGTTAATGTCTTTACAACCGAGTGTTTTGGGGAGCGTAACACCTTCGCCACACTCAAATAGACACTTGAACCCATGTCTATTTTCATAGACCACCTTTCCATTTTATTTTCTTTTAAAATTGGCTTTTCAAAGTTCTCCATTAAAAGTTTTAGTGGTGATTCCTAAAATAAATTAGTTTTTTTGAAGCATTTTGGAAGTCGATATGTTTCTCTTTTTTGTTTTTTGTAACATTCACATTGTGGTCAACCTTCTGACAAGTTATCAAGTGTGACAGTTTGGCCATTGGGGATAGTTCGAGAGTCATGCCTATTTGATTATTCAATTGAAATGATTTGGCCTTTCTTTTATTCTGATTACCCATCTTGTTTTTTTTTTTTTCTATTGTTGTTTGTTTATCTTTCATTAGTTTTATGTGTTGTTTTACGTAGGTTTTTTTATTTTGCTGTATAACATGTTTACATGTTCTTATATGTTTGTTGTTTATTTCTGTTGCATGCTATCTTTTGTTTGTTATTTATCTCTATTATATTTGTTTGTGGAATAAAGCCTTATGGTAGACGAATCTTATCTGTATTATATGCTCTTGACTTCTATTGCAATTTATCTACTTGGCATATGAGGGTTGGGTAGACTATAGGTTCATAGGTCTATATGCTTTCCTCACATACTAAGCACTTGCACATGCTACCTCACACACTTATTAGGCTCTATACTCGATTCCTTGCTTACTTTGGGTTAGCAGATATTCATATTTGTTTTGTTGTGGAGCTTTATGCATCGAACGATTACCATGAAGACCTCGTTCAGATTGTACTTTGTTATGTTGACTTGACTTGAGTAAGACCTCCTCCTCTCTTAGTTTAATTCATATCACGAGATCCTCACCTTCTTGGTTGGGGTAGTTTAGGGACCAACATTCCTTAAGATGTTAGTGCTATCTTTGGCACCTTGCACATTATTAGACAAAGCTTAGTAGTCAACCTTGCAAGAACTTGCCATCTTTAGGGTGACATCTCTCTACTTAAGGTTAAATTGAGATAGGACACCAAGTGAGCATATTTCATCCTAATTCAACATGTTATTACATAATTCATAGTGTAATCACTTTTTGTTTCTTTTTTCATCTTCTTTTCAAAAGAAATCTCTTGAAATATGAGTCTTTTAGTATTGATTTTGTAAACGAATAAAAGATTGCCACTACATCACCATTTAATACATTATTGAGCTACATAAGCTATGCTAAACTGAAAAATCTATTTTGCGTGAACTGATTTAGCCTAAAGTTGTAACAAGGGGGGCGTGAACTATCAAAATCAATGATAATTTTAAAAAGTGGTATATTAGTGGATTATTTGGTGGACATATTTGCATTAAGCCTTACTCACATGAGGACCATTTCTTTCTTGAGTTAACAGTTAAACCTTTTATTACCAAAGAATCAATAGGGCTCTTGGTGAGTAATAGGGAACAAAGTGCTATATAATTCATTGATTAAATGCAAAAGGGTTGTGTAACTATTTCATTTTCTATTTATAACCAATATATATATTTTTTCTACACAAATTGTCATCGTAGTTAGTTTGCATTATGATCTAATGGGACCATTAGAAACCACATAACCTTAAGACTCGAGCCTGACATAAGTAGCATTGATTTGTAAAAGGATTAAGATAAAGATAAAAGCTGAGTCAGTTGAAAGTTTAGTCATTCTAAGCATGATACTCAAAGGTGGATAGCTTTGTGATTTCTGAAGACATTAAAGGGATATCTTGGATTTGCTATAAGTCCTTATCTAGCCTGATGCCCTCATGACCCTAACTCAATATTAGAATGATTCATTAAGGTGCTTCATGTTTTCTGCCTTCTTGATTACTCTCACATTGGAGGAATATAGGGGTTGATGTAGATGCCTATAAGTAAAGGCACCCATATCTATTCCTACCCTAGACACTTGCCATCAAAACGTGTTGCAGTCCAAATTCTTCATGAAAAGCCTACTTGAATCCAATTATGTCTTTCAGGGGTGACTAAAGTTTATTAAGAAAGAACATGGAAGAAAGCTAAAGACCTTGGCTACAGAAGATGATTAGGTTGTTTTTAGAAGGGTTCTCGCTCTGTTAGTATACGGATTGGTATTGTCCCCTTTGGCTATGGGAGTCATTTTTTATACTAGTGAGCTTTTTCCATATAGTGAATAACCATGTTGTGAATCTAGTTCCAACAATTTTAGCTAAGACATTCTTATCCCTAAGATTTTGTTATTGAGAAAATAAGAGAAAGCTAAAATGCTATTTACCACTCTTAAATATATGGCTAGACAACCTTATCTATCAAAGACAATATTTGCTTAGTACAAGACTCAACACTGTATATCATCTAATTAAAGACTACTAACTTTCTAAAGGGTCAATGCCACAATAAGCAAAAATGAATCATGATAAATGGACACGAGAAGAAAGGACGTTGAATAATGACATTATTTGGTGGAAACTTGCTTAATGGGAGAACGAAAAGGTCATTTATTATTGTGAGACTTCCTAAATGTGCCCTATATGGGTCTTAAGGGTTGATTGCAAGCTTATGGTTGTCCACTGTCAATTTGCATATAGGCAAGATTTTTCCTCCTTAATGGTTGTAAGAAGCATCAAATTCTATTATGGTGATCCACAAAAGAAGAGATAATTCATGAAGTATGGAATGCATGGAGTCAAGTGATATGTAAAGGGAAGTTTGAATTGAGAAAACGTCATGTGGTGATCGCTAAAAGATACCAAGTATGGCTTAAAGAAAGGGTTGGTGGAATCAACCTACCACAATCCCCTGCTCAGCAATAGCCTCAAGAGGTTAATGAATGCTTAGCCAAACAATTTGATGATAAGAAAGTTGAACTAGAAAATCTTAAAGAATTAGGGAAAAGACGCTTAGAAAACTTTGCTAAAGTATAAGAGGAAGAAAAAAAAGGCAAAAAGAACTGAAGATGAACATTGAATTGAAAGGACTAAGAAAGGAAAATTCCAAATTGAAGGGTGCTATTGGGGAAATTCAAAAGCAAGTTGAGGGAAATGAAAGGATATCTTGTATTCGTCAAACCTGATTATTGAGGGCTATTAAGGAAAAAAATGCCTGCGATCTCAAGTCATCCAATGATCTTCAATAAGAGATTAGCACCCTTGCCTGACAACTAGAGGATAAGGTAAAGGAATTAGTCATAAAAAAGACCTACGATGACTTGACAATACATAATATCATTAGACAACTCTAATAGTAATTTGAAAAGGCGTGACTTTGGGGGCCCACCACAATAAGCAAGTGGTAGAGAAAGAAATGTGTTAAAACAATTTTAAAGGATGATCCTATTTGCTAACAATGCCTTTCTAGAGTTTGCTTATACCTTTAAGCAAGCTGAAAGCCAGCCCATTCCTTTGAAGACCCCTACAGCTTTAACCAAGTTCTTTTCTTTGTGCCATGATCTTATGGAGGATTCAAAGAAATTGATGAGATTTTTGATAACCTATAGGCTGGGTTAGTTTTGATGCATAGCTATATGTTGGAACCTTATGGTTGTGTGTCGCAAGATAGACCTACCCATGTGGGGAATAAGGGTCTTTTGTATTAGTAGTTAACCTAATGATCTAATAAGTATCCTCAGGGAATCAAGGGCCCCAGGTTCATAAACCCTTATGCCAAATTGACATGTTGACAAATTATAATCCTGAATTAAATGCTTTATGATTAAATTTACTTTGTTATGAATTTTTTTATTACAAATAAGAATAACATTGCTCTAGTTAAAATGAATTTGTCTAACAAAGCTTAACAGTCTTCTATAATTTATCTCACTCGTGTGTGTAGCAAAGCCATTACGATTGAGAATAGTTAGTTTGAATTAAAGCAAAGATTAGAGGTAAAAGTTGTAACCTTAAGGACCAAATAGGGACCTTGCAATCCCAAAGGCTTGAAATGATGAAGCCATTGTAGAACATGAACGCAATTATAGCTATAAATAGTGCTCTACCAGACGCTACTAACATAATAAATGCGAATCACAGAGTCCACAATACCAGCATTGATATACCTAAGGTAACCTCTGGTAGTCCATCTGCCATAGGAATGCTAGACCCTGTTCAAAGACCCATGGTCATAAAGCGGCCACAAAATCCTTTGACCCCAGGAATAGAAGGACATGAATATCAAGTTTGAAATCAAAGAGCAGTTTTCACATACGATATCCTTTGGGGAGAACTGGCCATTGTATTCTCTGGTCTTACACAACTTAGGCCAATGCACCTCCTAAAGCTAGGGAAGACAACAATAAGAATGATTGGGATGAAGTTAAGATTATAAACTTTACAAGGGCTAATTCTAAAAAGTTAAAAGTGCCAGAATTTCTCATAAACTTTTTTCCCCAATAGTTTGACTAGCTCGACACTACATTAGTTCATGAAGTTGGACCATTCCAAACTTAAGAAGTGGAGAAACCTTACCGATGTGTTGATGAGGCAATATAAGTTCAGTCTAGATACTGTGCTTGCTCATGAACAGTTAATAGGTTAAAGAAAAAGGCAAATGAGACTTTTAAAGTATACACACAAAGGCAGAGAGCAATAGAAGCCAATGTCCAGCAACCTCTTCTATAGTCTGAATTGTACTCTTACTACATTTGCACTCTTGTTGATCTATATTTTTAGATCATGTTAGGAACACATATGTATGATTTTGTCTATCTCATCTAGGTGGGAGAGAGAATTAACACTTATCTGCGAGTTAGATTATTAGAAGGTGCTTTTTCAGAAGCTAAGAAGGCTATAAACAATCAGAAAAAAGAGGGAGATGTCAATCATGTTCAAGCCACATACCAACAACCTCGCACCTTCCATCACTAGCATTAACAAGCTTCATTTAACAACCGAAACTAGTATACATCTTATTAACTAAGAGGCCAAGTCCAAAATAATCATGCAAATAATTAAACATTGCCTTAACTAAAGTGTACACATGGTGACTTATGGGAAAGGGCCAAGGCCTATGCAATAACCCCGAGATGTCAGGTCATTACCTAATTCTAATATTACTAGGTTAGGGCCTTTGAATGATTTATTGGCAAAAAAAATCATCAGACCTAGGCCTATAAGACCTTACCAACCACTGTTGCTTACTTGGTGAGACCCTTATTCCAATTATGAGTACCATATCGGAGCTCTTGAGCATAATATTGATAAGTATGATGCCTTCAGAAAACATATGTTGGCATTATTTGATAATAACCATATTGGTGTCAAAGTAGGCAACGATCTAAATATTGTAATTGACCCATTGCTTGTCCATGATAAGGGAAAACAAGTGGCTGCATTAGAAGAGGATGAGAGGGTATCAACTTTGTTGAACAACATTTCATGTACCAGGAAGTAGCTATATTTGAGGGATGCAGGTCACATTCTTAGCAAGATGTAGAAGCCAATGAGATTGAGAAGCAGTTAATTCATTATTATGACTTCTATCAAGGAAGCATGAGGCATGATATTGAAGATTATGAACAATTCAAGGAACTGGCCCAAAGGATGATGATCCATAGGATTATGAATGTCCCAAGAGCTATAAATCTTGCCAAGGATGATAAATGTTTATTAAATGCTAAGATTCGAGCAACTCAACAAATTTTGAAATTTTTGCTAAGTCCTGCATAAATCCAAGCATTTTGTAAAATTTTTGTAAACTACTATGCAAGCCCATAATATTTTAAATTTCTGCTAAGTCTTGCACAAATCCAAGCTTTTTAAAATTTCTGCTAAGTTCTTCACTAGTCTAGGGATTTTTTAAATTTTTGCTAATTCCTACACAAGTCCATGCATTTATAAATTTTTTCTAAATCCAACATAGGAATAGGTATTTTTAAATTTGTGCTAAGTCTAGCACAAGTACCACCATTTTTAAAATTTTTGCTATGTCCTGTACTAGTCAAACGTTTTAAAATTTTCGCTATGCCTTGCATATGTCCAAGCTTTTTTAAATCCCAGCAAAGTTTTGCAGAAGTCTAGATGTTTTTAAATTTTTGCTATGTCCTACACAAGTCCATGCTTTTTTGAATCTCTGCTAAGACTTGCATAAGTGTAAGATTTATTCAAATTTTTGTTAACTTGTGAACAAGTCTAGGTAATTTTAAATTTCTATTAATTCCTACACAAGTCTAGGAATTTTTTAAATTTTTGCTAAGTCTTGAACAAGTACAGGCATTTTTAAATTTCTGTTAAGCTAGGTACAAGTCCTGACATTTTTAAATTTCTATTATGTTATGTATAAGTCTAGGTACTTTTTAAATTTCTATAAACTCTAGCATAAGTCCATAATTTTTTAAATTTTAGCTAATTTATGCATAAGTCCAAGCATTTTAAAATTTTTCCTAAGTCCTTCACTAATCTAGTGATTTTTAAAATTTCTGCTAAGTCCTACACAAGTCTAGGGATTTTAAATTTTTGCTCAATCCTACACAAGTTTAGGCCTTTTTAAATTTATGCTATGTCCTGCATAAGTACAACCATTTTAAAATTTTTGTTAAGTCCTACACTAGACCAAACATTTTTAAAGTTAAGCTATCTCTTGTGCATGTTTAGGCTTTTTAAATCTTTGCTAAGTTTTGTACATGTCCTGACATTTTTTAAATTTTTGCTATGTCATATACAACAACCTTCTTTTTTAAATCTCTACTAAGTCCTGCTTAAGTCTAGGGATTATCTAAATTTCTGCCAAGTCCATCCCAAGTTTATGCATTTTTAAATCTCTACTGAGTCTTGCACAAGTCTAATAATTTTTTGAATTTCTGCTAAGTCATGCATAAGTCCATGCATTTCTAAATTTGTGCTATGTCTTGCCCAAGTCCATGTATTTTTTTTAATTATTGCTAAGTTCTGTCCAAGTCCAGGCTTTTCTAAATTTTTATAGGCCTTACACAAGTCCAAGTATTTTTCAATCATTGCTAAGTCCTACAAGAGTCTAGACACTTTTTACAATTCATGTAAGTCCAGCACAAGTCTAGCCATTTTTAAATTTTTGATAAGGCCTGCACATGTCTATAGGGAATTTTAAATTCTACTAAGTCTTGCACATGTTTAGACATTTTTTGATTTCTGTTAAATTTTTTTACAAGTCTAAACATTTTTTAAATTTTTGCCAAGTCCTGGACAAATCTAGACATTTCTTAAACTTTCTACAAACTATTGCACAAGTCCAATTTTTTTTTAAAATTTCTGCTAATTCCTGCACAAGTCCAAGAATTTATGCTAAGTACTACACTAGTTCAGGGATATTTTAACCTTTTTCCAAGTCCTACATAAGTCCAAGCATTTATAAATTTTTGCTAAATCCAACACATATCTAGGCATTTTTAAATTTATGCTAAGTCCTGCACTAGTTCATGCATTTTTAAATTTATTCTATGTCTTGCACAAGTGCAGGCATTTTTAAATCTCCACTAAGTTCTACACAAGTCTCGACGTTTTTAAATTTTTGATATGTGCAACACAAGTCTATGCTTTTTTAAATCTTTTCTAAGTCCTGTACAAGTCTAGGGATTATTTAAATTTCAGCTAAGTTTTGCACAAGTCATGGCAATTTTAAATTTCAACAAACTCCTGCACAAGTCTAGGAATTTTTTAAATTTCTGCAAAGTCTTCCACAAATCAAGTCGTTGTAAAATTTTAGCTATGTCTTATACGACTCCAGGCATTTTTAAATTTTTGCTCAATCCTACAAAAGCCTAGGCATTTATAAATTTGTTCCAAGTCCTACATAAGTACAACCAATTTTTAAATTTCTGCTAAGTCTAGCACTAGTCTAAACATTTTTTAATTTTTGCTATCTCTTGTACAGGTTTGGCTTTTTTTAAATCTCTAGTAAGTTCTGCACAAGTCCAGATGTTTTTAAATTTTTGCTATGTCCTACACAATACCATGTTTTTTTAAATCTTTGCAAAGTCTTGCACAAGTCTAGGGATTATTTAGATTTCTGCTAAGTCCTGCCCAAGTCTAGGTTGTAAATTCCTACTAAGTCTTGCCAAACCCCAATAATTTTTGAAATTTCTGCTAAGTCTTGCACAAGTGTAGACATTTCTAAATTCCTACTATGTCTTGCCCATGTCTAGGTATTTTAAAATTTCGACTAAGTTTTGCACAAGTCCAGTGTCATAACCGACTTTTTGGCGGAATAGAATAAAAGGTGTTTAAATTGATTCCCAAAAATGAGTCTTGAAAATCAATTTATTTATTTGGAGTCGACACCAAAATTTTTAATGGAAAACTTTGGAAAACTAATTTAAAATAAAAAAAAAGGAAAAATGGTCTGCGAAAACAGAGATGGGTTCAGAAGTCTATTTGAGTGTAGGGAAGGTGTTAGGCACCCCACAACACCCGTCCATAAGGACGGTTACCTTAAACCAGTCAGCTAAAATAGAATATGGCTTGTAAATTTATCTCAATTACCGTTTTGTCGACATGCATGCCTATTAAACAGAGGAGACAAAACAACATGAATAAAAGCAAATAGATAGATATTTACAAAGGGCAGACTTGACCTAGGATGAAAACCTAGGGCCTACTTACCCTACGATAGGGATCAAAGTCCACGTAGTTCGATCAAAAAAGCATGTTCATTGAGTGATAATTTGTACGTTTTGCAATGAGAATAGGAAGGTTCAAAAATAGATTTTCATAAACAAAATGGAATTGGGGTTTGATTTGTGTGTTTTAACTTATGACAATCTGATTAATTTTGCTCTCTTGATCTCTTCATTTTTTCTCTCTTTTTAATTTATTATTTTTTGTATTTAGGATTTTTAATCTTTATTTGGAAATTTAAATAAAATGAAATGATTATAAAGAATGACTTCGATCACGTAAAGAAATTTTTTTTATTAAAACATTTATTTTCATAATATTGTTAATATTGTTATTATTATTTTAAAACAAGCAAGTGCTGATTTTGGGGATCCAAGGAGATTAAAATCTCACATGATCTCATGCAATCGAGGAGGACAAAATCCTCACACGATAACTTTCATAAATAATGGAAATATTTAATTAAAGTTAATATTTAATTATTATTATTTTTAAAACAAATGTGCTAATTTTAAAAAGATCTAAGGAGATTAAAATCTCACATAATCTCATGCAATCGAGGAGGACAAAATCCTCACACGATAATTTTCATAAATAATGGAAAATCGTTTAATTAAATTAAATATTTAATTATTATTGTTTTGAAAACAAATGTGCTAATCTTAAAAAGATCTAAGGAGATTAAAATCTCACATGACTTATATCTAAGTGCCTAAGGAGTCTAGTGTTCTAACGTGACACTATTGAAAATTAAGACTAGATAATAACAAGAATGGTGATAGTGATAATAATGCTAGCAATGAAAAGGAACAAATAAACAATAAAAAAAAGTAAAATAAGCAAATATTAAAAAAAAGGCATCAAGGATATGTAAACAAGAGACCTCACGTCTTGCCATGCATCCCATGCACGTAAAGACTTCCTTCATGCACTTATCATGTCTATGGCCTTGGTATACATATATATATATATATATATACACGTATATATATAATATGATAATAAATATAATAAAATAAATAATAATAAACAACTTGTCATTTTTATGTATACCCCTTTTACTCCATGCACGTAAACAAAGACGACTGTTTTGAGTGCTATGCATCTTTGTCCTTCAGCACCAAAGCCAGTAGCAACTAAAGCATTTATAGCAGCATCGACGTTCATATTAGGTATGGCGATTGTGTGATTTCTTATTTTTCCATGTTCAAGTGAACACGTTTCCCTTTAGCTGATGCTCTTGAATATATATGCATACCAGCAACTTTTGAACTAATAAAAGATACAGCTTTGAGGTTGTCATCATCACAAATAGCATTCATAATATGGTGGGTTCCGTGAATGATATTTAATATGCCCTCTGGCAAACCAGCCTCCAATCCTGATTCTGCAAGTATTATAGAGGCACTTGGATCTTTTTCTGATGGTTTTATGACAAAGGTATTACTGCAAGCAACTATCACTAGGAACAATCACAAAGGAAACATTCTAGGAAAGTTGAAAGGATATATCCCAGCACAAACACCAAGTGATTCTCTAATGCTGTAAGTATACATTCCATGTGATACATTAGAAACATACTCCCCCCATTTGTAATGTCGTCATCCCGCAAGCATGTTCCACCATCCCTAAGCCATGAAATACATTTTCTTGTGCATCCTTCAATGTCTATCCATGTTTAGTGTTTATATTCTGAGCGAGTTTACCCATGTCTCTGTGCATAATCTCTTGGAGCCTTAGCATAACACATTGACGTGTTGTAATTAGAGTATTATGCCACGACTTAAAAGCCCTCTTAGCAGCAAATACTATAGCCTTAAACTCATCATTTTAGTCAAAGGAACTTGTGACACACTTCTTATGTTGTAGGATTTATAACATCGATGACGGTCTCGACATGGCAGGTGCAGTAGAGCAGACCGATGGTGGTGTGCAGGGCAGACATAACGTTGGTCACCTAACTCTGCCGCATCCTTTGTCATTCATTCAAGCTGCTTTTCAACTCTCCATCCAGTCTATTTCATTGCCATTATTTTTTTGACTCTGAGATTCTTGTTGATCCTCTTTGCTCAGGAACTTCCTTCCACCAGATGTAGTAGGTGCAGAGAGCCGGCAGTGGGTATATGTGGTCTCGGTGAGCTAGCGGGCATGTGTAGTGCTTGTAAAGGTGGCGGCCCAACTCAACTGGTGTAGCAAAACAAGCCAGCGGGCATGCATGGTAGACATAATGTCGGCCACCCAACTCCGCCACTTCCTTTGCCATTTGTTCCAGCTACTCCTGCTCTTGGTTTCTCTCTCTTTCCTTCTTCTTCTTCTCTTCTTGTCATGAAGGACAGACTCCCTAACTTCATGTTCTCCTACACAAGAAGCCTCTCCTCTTATATCTTGCAGTAACCTAGAAGAGTGACAAGGTTCTGATGCTTGATCTTTCCCAGAGTTTCCATTTCTGTCATGAACTCCCTTTTCAGCACTTTTTCTCTCTCTTTGGTTGAATCTAGTGGTTGAGTCCAAGAGTGGTACCAATGACCAGGGTTCTTTGGGGATCCAAGTGGAAGAGCCTGTGCCGTTGAAGTGCGCTCCCTACTATTTCTTCTTTCTCTGATTGTTTCTTTCTTCGCACTGCCCGAGCTCTTCCTCCCTAATTGTTCCTTCTTTTTCTTTACTCCTTGTCACTCTCACCTTTCTTTCCCTCCTTCATTCTCTGTTCCACCCTTCTTCTGTTTCGGGTTATTCAAACAGAGGTGAACAGAGTGATGGCTTGGTGTGTCCGTGGAGCCTCTTCCTCAGCAGCCTTCCTTTCCTCTGCTTTTGTCTTGGTCTCCTTCCTTCTTTATGACAGATAGGGCTCTCAAAAAGCAAGCTTCCCCCTAGAGTCCATGGAAGCGAAACTGCTTTTCAACACTCCATCCATCCAAGGCATCTCAAGGAGGAGATGGGAACCGAGCCCCCCATTGCTGAAGTCGATCCCCTCAGAAAAACTACAATGGGAAGATAAAGTAGCCTCCATGCCTGAGATTGTGGTCCTCATTACAACACCTAAAGCTGCAGTAGGAGAAGCTCTCTGGGCAATAACAGCTTTTTTCTTTGCCACTTCCTTTTCGTTGCTGTTCCATTCTTCCTCTCTTCTTAGCAGCCTTTGTACCCAGTCCTTCTTCTTTTTCTTTTTTTGTTTTAGTTCTCCTCCCCCTTTCTCAGACCAACCTTTCTTTTCACCATGTCTCTGCTTAAAGAAACAAAAAACAGAGCTGCTTTTTTTTTTGTTTGGTTTGCCTCGGTCTTGCTATTGTCGTGCTGTGGTGCTGCTCTAGCAACAACAGGTTCACTCTCTGATAGGGCCAGCGTTTCAAATGGCTTTGAGGTTGCCTCAGTCTACCACACAATGTCTTTTCTTTTCAGCTTTTTCTATAGCTTGAGACCAGGCAATTTTTTTCTTTCGAGCAGTAAAAGCCTAGAATGCCTTGACATTTTTTATTTTTATTACTATTATTATATTTTTTATTATATTTTTATTTTTTTAATTTTCTATTTTTGTTTTGTTATATATATTTTTTATATTTTATAATTTTACTTTGATTTATTATAATTATTTTAATTAGTTAGTTTTTTTTTTTGTGTTTTAAGTTTATTTAATTGTCCCCCATTATTTATTTTAGTTCCAAACTCTCCCCCAATTGAAAATGTCCCTTGAAGTTTTGTCATTTTTAATTTTCCTATTTGCTTAATTATTAATTTATTGGCAATTAGGGATGGGGTGTTCACAGTTGCCCCTCTTTGCTTGTCTCTTAGGTTAGGGAAGTAAATGTTGTAAAGAGATGACCTAACTTAAGAGCAAGCAAAGACGTGAACACACCATTCCTCGTGTTGATGGAAAACCAGTAAAAGTCAGCACATGAATAGAACCTTGAGTTACCCAGAGATGATGCAGGACATTCGAAAGAAAATTGCTTGGACACGATGCAAGACTTTGACAGAAGTGTAAATTGCCTGGACACGATGCAGGACTTTAGCAGAAATGTAAATTACCTGGACATGATGTAGGACTTTAGCAGAAATATAAATTGCCCTGGACATGATACAGGACTTTGGCAGAAATGTAAATTGCCTGGACTTGATGCAGGACTTTTGCAGAGATGTAAATTGCCTGGACATGATGCAAGACTTTGGCAAAAATGTAAATTGCCTTGACACGATGTAGGACTTTGATAGAAATGTAAATTGCCTAGACACGATACAGGACTTTGGGCAAAAACGTAAATTGCCTGGACACGATGCAGGACTTTTTACAGAAATGTAAATTGCCTGGACACGATGCAAGACTTTAGCAGAAATGTAAATTGCCTAGACACGATGCAGGACTTTTTACATAAATGTAAATTGCCTGGACACAATGCAGGACTTTGGCAGAAATGTAAATTGCCTGGACACGTTGCAGGACTTTGGGAGAAACGTAAATTGCTTGGACACGATGCAGAGTTTTGACAGAAATGTAAATTGCCCTAGACACGATGTAGGACTTTGGTAGAAATGTAAATTGCCTGGACACGATGCAGGACTTTGGCAGAAATGTAAATTGCCCTGGACATGATGCAGGACTTTGGCAGAAATGTAAATTGCCCTGGACACAATGTAAGGACTTTTGAGAGAAATGTAAATTGCCCTGGACACGATGCAAGACTTTGGCAGAAATGTAAATTGCCCTGGATACGATGCAAGGACTTTTGACAGAAATGTAAATCGCCCTGGACACGATGCAGGACTTTGGCAGAAATGTAAATTGCCTGGACACGATGTAGGACTTTAGCAGAAATTTAAATTGCCTGGACACGATGCAGGACCTTAACAGAAATGTAAATTGCCTGGACATGATGCATGACTTTTGACAGAAATGTAAATTGCCTGGACACGATGCAGAAGTTTTGCAAAAAATGTAAATTGCCTTGGACACGATGCTGGGACTTTTGACGAAAATGTAAATTGCCCTGGATACAATGCAGGGACTTTTAACAGAATGTAAATTGCCCTGGACATGATGCAAGGACTTTTGACAGAAATGTAAATTGCCCTGGACACAATGCAGGGACTTTTGACAGAAATGTAAATTGCCCTGGACATGATGCATGGACTTTTGACAGAAATGTAAATTGCCTTGACATGATGCAAGACTTTTGATGGTGTTTGTGCCGCATGAGAATGTGACTTCGTGTGGCACGTACTTTAGTGACTATGTGATGTGATGTGATGCATGTCCTCTCCTAAGATGCACGATGCAAATGCGTGATTATTCTTATTTGAAAATTTTGGATCTTCTATGCATGGTGTATGTACACATGTTGAATGCATGATGTATATGCTCAATTTTTGAAAATTTTGAAGATTTTAGATTCTCTATGCATGAGGCATGAAACAACGAAGTACAATGTTTGTACACATGCTGAATGCATGATGTAGATGCTTAATTTTTTTTATTTATTGATACATGATTTTATTTGTAAAATGCAGTGTGCATGCCAAGTGAAAAAAATTATCCCTTTTATGATAGATTAAAATCATTTAGGGGAAGAAAAGAGTGTCTTACTCCTTAGCATATTTTGAGAATGTTGGAAAGCAATGCAAACGCCTAATGCTCAGATGCCCTTAAAATTTGTAAATGGTTGGATTCCCTTGATCACCTGCATATGGGGGAATTCCTTTTGCTTATCCTTTTTTTGCCCCAATCCAAAGATTCAAGGTCTTGGGAGCTCTGAAAGTTGTACTTTTTATCATTAAGGATGGATTTTAAGCATGAACATCTCATACTATAAACAATTCTTAGCAAGATAGGGTTTAAATGGGAACAACCCAAACTTGAAGCTTCAAATTTGACTAAAGTGTCATGTTCCATTTGGATTGCCTTGGACATGATTCTAATGTCATTCCATATGAATACTTCTGCTAGTATTGCTTTAAAAGTAAACACAAACACATGCCATGATTTGATTTAACAATCTCAATACAATCATATGTTAAGAAGTGCGAGGCTACTTGTTCTTGAAAGAGGCAAATTGCCCCATTTTGAAGGGACATCAAAGAGAATGTGCAAATGGACTTAATGATTAGTGGTAAAGTGATGCCAAAGGAAAGGATGTATGAATCTAGGAGAAGTCCTAGTTCTGAGCCAGAGTTATAGTTAAGACAGTTTGAATGCAAGATAGATTTGGCAAGCAACAAATTGCCCCCGATTTGATTGAAAAGTCAATGAAAAAATGTGTCATGATTCGATTTAACAATCTCAATACGATCACATGTTAAGGAGTACGAGGTTATATGTCCTTGAAAGAGGAAAATTGCCCCATTTTGAAGGGACATCGAATAGAATGTGCAAACAAACTTAATGATTTGTGGTAAAGTGATGCCAAAGGAAAGGGTGTATGGAACCAAGAGAAGTCCTAGTTTCAAGCCAGTGGTATGATTATCACAGTTCGAATGCAATATGACAGATTTGGCAAGCAACAAATTGCCCTAATTTGATGCAATTATAGGAAATGATGAAGCACAAGAACTCATTGGATGAATCGAGGCAAGCAGTGGAAATGGATACGTTATTAAAAGATACCTTCGTTTAATGCATAAGGCATCCTATTTGAAACCTTTTCATTGATGAGAAAAATGTTCTATTTTGAATTTGGACAATCACTTTAGTTGCTTTTTATTGATTGATTTTTTGAATTTTTTATTTGACTTTCTTTTTGCCCCAATTTATTCCAAGCACGCCATACCTCAACAAGGACTTTCAAGGGTCGAAAGGTGGCCATGGTAGTTGGGTTTTAGAAATGGTATTAGGCTTAAAATCCCTTACCCAGGTTGAAAGGTGGGCATGGTAGTTGGATTTTAGAAATGGTATTGGGCTTAAAATCTCTTGCCCAGGTAGAAAGGGGGTTATGGCAGTTGGTTTTTAAAAATGGGCATTAGGCTCAAAATCCCTTGCCTAGGTTGAAAGGTGGGCATGGTAGTTAAGTTTTAGAAATGTTATTTGGTTTATGTGGCCATGGTACTTATAAATGGTATTAGGTTTAAAATCCCTTACCCCTTACTTTCACCACAGATTTTTAGTCTGCTCTTCTACCATGGATTTTATACCTGAGATTCACTTTAACTAGGGAGGATATTATGGGGTTATGATGGGATTTAATGGGTGATAATTAAGGCTTAAGAAGAAAGGATGAAATGGCCCAAACATTGATGTAGGGTTGCGATGAGAATTTTATTTTGACAACCATGTAGTCTTGGTGAGATTCATTGGCTCTTCATGATTATGAGAAAGTCCTCTTTGAGGCTCGTATTCCATTTTTCCCAAGTGGCAAACAAACCCCATTTTTTTTAAAAAAAATTTCGCTCTTTTTCCTTTTTCATTTTCTCCATTGTTGACTTTTGTACACTTTGCTCTTTCTTTTCCTTCAAAGAGAGCTCATTTAAAGACTATGGGTGCTTTCATGTATTGGATTCTCACCGCTTCCCGGGTAGAATTCAGGTTGGGGATTTAAAAAACTTTAAAGGTTCAAAGCCAGTAGCAGCAATTAAGTAGTGTTCAGGTGAGGAAAGGAAATTAAGCCTCTCTAGATATGTGAATCTCAGTACAAAACCCTTTTAGAGACTACCCAACCCAAAGGTTCTCTATTAAAGGTGAGAAGAACTTCCCTACTCAAGCTCAATTGGGGTGACTAGGGGTAGCTTAATTGAGGAGATAAAAAATGCCTTGTATCCTTGGTATAACCCGTTCATGGAACATACATCGCCTTTGTTAATTCTTTTTTTCTTTTTTTCTTTTTTTTTGGAAAGGAACTGAGGCTTTGAGATTTCGTTACCTTCAAATTTCACCATTTCCTCATCAGTTGAAAATTTTCAAAGAAATCGCTCGACTTTTGGCTTTTATGGCTCCTGATCATAAAAAATGGAAAAGTGTAATAAGAAGATGGGGCATCAACAACTTTGACAAAATGAAAGGGTCCACTAAAACATATGACTATCGCATTGATAGTGTTAAATACCATACAGCCCAATGATGCAATTAGCTGGTACCCCAGTTATACAGAATAGTGTTGACCAAATAAGCATCACCTGATGAAGAAATCTTATGAAATGACATTGTTGTTATCTTAAATAATCCCTTGGTCGAACAAGGAGCTAGGGATAAAGATTTTCCAATTTTCATATCCCCTGTCAATTTGCTTAAGATGACAATGCATTGCTTCCATAGAGCCCAAGTACTAATGTGGGGTTCACAATTATAATTTGGTCCATACTATTGAAAGCTAGATGCGGTTGGAGGAAAGGTCCTACCATTGTTAAAGTCAGTCATGTGGGATTTTGGGTGGAAGGCAATCAAGGTAACCTTTGGCTTTGATAATGACAAGCTCATGGTAACATGAGATGGATCTGGGGGTGCCAGTGGCTTTTAGAAAGATTTTAGATCCTAAAACTTAGCAGGGGTATGATGGTGGGCGGGTATCGCTTAGCCAAAAATATGAAGTGGCCCAAGAAGTTAGGGATTGATCACATGGAATTTCATATCATCACTGGTAGCTTGGTCATAATTCAAGCTAAAATTTCCATTGCAGGTGACCAAAAGAGATCCCATTTTTCTAAACTTATATATTTCTGCACAACCATCATGAGTATGCATGAATGCAATTTTACTTTATTTCAAAAGAATGATTCAGCAAACTGATCATATTAAGGTTGTAATGTGTTTTTCAACACAAAAGGGTTTTTCTTAAAACTTTCATTCCTCAAGACGCTTACTGCTTCACTAGGAAAAGGGAAATGGCAGGTAGTTCATAAGGAATTAGGACCTTACGCAATTATCATCAAGAAAACTTTAATAATCGAAATGATCTTGCAGGCCTAGTAACCTATTTGGAAAGGTCATATCACAAGTCCTTTTATCGTTGGTTACTTCAGTTTCTTTTCATAGTGATTAGGTCATATTGATCTTGGTGTGAAGTGTGCCAAAAGGAAATCTCCCACCCTTTCTAAGAGCCTATTACCTCAAAGGGAGATAGACAACTATTAGCTAGTTTTTTACACGGTATTAAAACGTGGGTTCATTTTATAATCCATGTTAAAATAATGTCTAACTCAATAGCTAAATTTCGTGATCTAAAAAGGGTCGTCTATGTCAAATCAAGATTAGGATGTTGAACACTGCCCTTGGTGTTATTACTCCTCATAAGGGTCAGTGACTTACATGGTTAACCACTACAAAAAGGACACAATGATCTTCAATTAGTTAATGGACCCTTAATTCTAATATGATACATGTATTCCCCAGTGGACTTGTTGATCCACAGGAGTATATGGGTTTCCATATATCCCTCAGGAAGCTTATCGACCCACAGGGGATATGTATTAGGCAATCAATTTGGTAGGGGATGAATTCTTACATAATTGATGCCTAAAGTCTCAATCAAAGGATTAATATATTTTGCTAATGTATTAGATATAGGCATGATTATTTTAGCTTAAATGTCATTGACATTCCTTTAATACTAACATCTTAGAGTGGAAGAACATTCTGTATATGTTCTTTAAGAGATTTCCTTTGACGGTCATGTCGCAAGAAATATGTATTTTTCCCGTGATTAAAGGCTATTTCAAAGTTCTCACTATGACACAACATCCATTTGAGGGTATAATAATCATTGCTTAGATATGAGGGACATGAATATGATTATTACATCATTAGGCTTGACTATAATTCTTAAAAGAACTCCCTCCCCTTCAAGAGACTCACTTATCACACAGAGGGAAGGTAGCAGCCACTACTTCGAGAGAAATGAGTATCTACACAAGTAATAGCTATATATTTGTTTCCAACCAAGTAATGCATGTATCAATTAACTAATCCATTTTGTGTAAATAATTGTGAAAAAAAGGATTAAAATGTTCTTAATGGTTTCCTTTTGACTAAGTACCTCTAAAGGCGGTTGTGTTGAGAATAATGCGAGAATTTGATCATTTAGAATTTGGAAACTTTTACCAGTAAAAGTTAGATATTTTACATATTGTTTCCTATTACTCACGAAGAGCCTTATTGGTTCATTAGGAATAATAGGTGTAGCTCTCAACCCAAAGAGGAGGAGGCCCTCAAGTGGGTGAGGCTTAATAAAAATAAGTGAACTAAATAACCCACTAATATACTATCCTCCTAAAATATCATCAATTCTTAATGGTTCAACCTCATTGATACAACATCAGGCCGAACTTCCTATATTGAAGAAGCCTTCAATTTTAGCTCATTTCGCTTGGCTAATAATGCATCAAATGGAGACATCATGCCAATTAAAACTATATAAAATTTTTAAGAAAACATGTAACCATGCCATGAATAATGTGCCAACATGCAAAATAAGAGTGAAATATGCTCCCATGGTGTCCTAACTCGAGTTAACCCTAAGTGAGGAAATGTTACACTCAAGATGACTGGTTTGAGGAAAGTTGTCTATTGAGTTCAGTCTATTAATGTGTACGGTTCCGAGGGTGAGTCTAACATCTTAGAGGATTACTAGTTCGCAGATTGCCCCCACTCAAAAGAGTGAGGATCTCATGACGGGAATTGGATTCAAAGAGGACAAAATCCCACTTTAATCAAATCCACATAACGAGGTACAACCTAAGCAAGGTCTTCACGGTAATCTCTGGAAGTGAGAAGCTTCACAGGAAAACCAATATAAACCTCTACTAACCTAAGGCAAGCGAGGACTCGGGTATAGAGCCCAAAAGTGTGTGAGGTAGAATGTCAATGTGCTTAAGGTGTGAGGGGAGCATATAAACTTCTAAACCAATAGTTTACTCAACCCTCATATGTCAAACAACTAAATTGCAAGAGAACCTAAGAGCTTACAATACAAACAGGGGTCGTCTATGCTAAGGTTTCATTTCGCATGTTATCTATCCTGGCATATGTATTACAAATAAACTAACAAAATTATATGGCAAATAAGGAACTCTAAGCATGTTATATAACTGTAAAGGAAGATATACACCTATACAAATAGGAAAAATAAATAACAAATACATAAGAACATACAGGCATATCATGCGACCACAAGAGATAAATAAATAAAAAATTAAACCCAACAAAACACGACAAGGGTAATCAAGATAATAGAAAGCCAAGTTATTTTAATTGACTAATTAAATAGGCTTGACTCTCACAATATCCCTAGTGGAGTCGCCAAACTATCGTAACCGACCTTTTGGCGGAATAGAATAAAAGGTGTTTAAATTGATTTTCAAGACTCGTTTTTAGGAATCAATTTAAACACCTTTTATTCAATTCCTCCAAAAGGTTAGTTACGACATCCAGTCTTTTAAAATTTGGTAGGCCTACACAAGTCCAAGCACTTTAAAATCATTGTTAAGTCCTACAAGAGTACAGACACTTTTTAAAATTCAACTAAGTTCAGCACAAGTCTAAGCATTTTTAAAGTTTTGACATGTCTTGCATAAGTTTAGACATTTTATAAATTTTTGCTATGTTTTGTGAAAGTATTGGCTTTTTAGAATTTTTGCTAAGTCTTGCTCAAGTCCAGACATTTTTAAATTTCTGCAAAATCCTTCATAGGTCTAGGCATTGTTAAATTTGTGCTAAGTCCTGCTTCTGTGCAACCATTATTTAAATTTTTTCTACGTCCTACACTAGTCCAAGCTTTTTTTAAATTTCAACTATCTCTCACTCAAGTTCAGGCTTTTTTAAATTTCTGTTAAGTTTTGCACAAGTCTAGATGTTTTAAAACTTTTGCTATGTCCTGTGCAATACCATTCTTTTTTAAATCTCCGTTAAGTCCTGGGAAATTTTAAATTTCAACTAAGTTCTAAACAAATCTAGGAATTTTTAAAATATTTACCAAGTCATGAACAAGTCTAGGAATTTCTAAATTTCTGCTATGTCTTACCCAAGTCAAGGTATTTTTAAATTTTAGCTAAGTTCTATACAAGTCCAGGCATTCATAAATTTATGCTATGTCCTACACGAGTCCACGTATTTTTAAATCATTACTAAGTCCTGCTAGAGTTTAGACATTTTTCAAATTTCATCTATGTCCAGCACAAGTCTAGGCAATTTGAACTACTGACATGACCAACACAAGTCTAGGCAATTTTAAATTTCACCTAAGTCATGCACAATTTCAAACATTTTTTAAATTTTTGCTAAGTTTTGTACAAGTCCTGGCATTCTTAAATTTTTGCTAAGTCTTGCACAAATCCAGGCAATTTTTTAAAATTTCTACAAACTCCTGCATAGGTTTGTAATTTTTTAAATTTTTTCTAATTCTTGCACAAGTACTGCCATTTTTTAAAGTTCTGCTAGGTCCTACTCTATTCCATGCATTTTTAAATTTCTGCTATGTCCTGCACAAGTCCAAGCTTTTTTAAATCTTAGTTAAGTTTTGCATAAGTCTAGACTTTTCTGAATTTTTGCTTTGTCTTACATAGGTCCATGTTTTCAAAATTTCTACTAAATCTTATGTAAGTCAAGGGGTTAATTAAATTTTTGCTAATTTTTACACAAGTTTAGGCAATTTTAAAGTTCTACAAAGTCCTGCACATGTCCATGAATTTTTTAAATTTTTGCTAAGTCTTACATAAGTCTAGACATTTTTAAATTTCTACTAAGTACTGCACAATTCCAAGAATTTTTTAAATTTATGCTAAGTCTTTCACAAGTCTAGACTTTTTTAAATTTCTACTAAGTACTACATAAGTCCTGGGATTTTTACATTACTGCTATGTTTTGCACAAGTCCAAGCATTTTTTAATTTTTTGCAAACTCTAGCACAAGTCCATGCATTTTCATATTTCTGCTAAGTCTTTCACTTGTCCAAGGATTTTTTAAATTTATGCTAAGTCCTGCATAAGTCTGAGCCTTTTTAAATTTCTACTAAAACCTACACAGGTCTAGGCATGTTTAAATTTATGCAAAGTCTTGTATAAGTACAACCTTTTTTTAAATTTTTGCTGAGTCCTACACAAGTCCACACATTTTTAATTTATGCTATCTCTTGTAGAAGATGGGGCTTTTTAAATCTCTGTTAACTTCTTTGCAAGTCTAGACATTTTATAATTTTTATTATGTCTTACACAATACCATGTTTTCGAAAACTTTGCTAAGTCCTGCATAAGTCTAGGCATTATTTAAATTTCTACTAATTTGAGCCCAAATCTAAGTAATCTTAAATTTTTACAAGGTCTTGCACAAGTCCAAGAATTTTTTAAATTTCTATTAAGTCTGGCATAAGTCCAAGCATGTTTAAATTTATGCTATGTCCTACCCAAGTCCAGGTATTTTTAAATTTAAGCTAAGTTGATCTTGCCCATTTTTACCATACCATTTAATGTCAATTCATAAGATTTTATGAGATTTATTCAGTTTAAATGCATGATTTGATGATATTTTTGTGGTAATGTGGGATTAAAGGCGATTTCATACAAAATTTACTTTGTAAGGGTAAAATTATAATTTTTCCATTCATTTGATTTAATTTAATTAATTTGGAGAATATGAGATATTACAATATTTAAATTTTAGCATTGTATGTCAAAGTCAAAGGCAAGCTTAAAGAAATCACAATCAAGGACCAAGAGAATTGAAAATTTGCAAAAAAGGGCCAAAACCACTTGCTGTGTTTTTCATAGCAACAAAAATGCAAGGTGAAACTTATCCCTACCTATGAAATTTTATAATTCAAATCCAAACCCAATTACCAGAACCCAACCTAATTCACCTCTTTTTAGCCGATTGGGTTTCTTTTGAAGAGAGACAATCGTAAGAAAGGGGAAAGACCATGACACACTTATTCTTCTTCACACTCTTCTCTCATCTTTTTATCTCTCTATTATTTTTCTACTCTTCCATGGCTATTCTTGGAGATTTGGAGCTTGATGAAGCCTTCCTCATCACTATGAGCAGTTAAACACCACTTGCCTAGAGGAGATTTGATGAGGCCTGAGTTTGAAGCATCAACTAGCGAGTTTTTCTTATTCTTTTCCATCATTCCCTTCTTGTAGTCATTGTGACTTGGTTTGATCATTTTGATTACATTGATAGGATGGATTATATTTATGTAAATTTTATGTTATGGATTGGATTCTAAGATTTATGCTTTGATGTGTGTTTTGTAAGAATTATTGCTACATTTAACTGTAGAAATAATGTGTTTAGTTAAATCTAATATATCTTATTATTGATTGTAGTAGCTTGATAGTACTTGGTTAAGTTAGTCAAGTTGTCTTCATAGCTTTATAATGAACTCCCATTAATGTAGTAAAAAGGGTAGTTAACGTTGTTGTGATCCTTTAGGCTAAATATTTCATAAACAAATTAATTCACCTAGTGTTTAAGTGGTATTACAAACCACTTGTGGAAAATGGTTTTCCAAAGAAACTCCCGTTTATCTTTTAAGAAGCTAGGAAGGTTGAATTAAACCTTCAACAGGCATTTCATCATCATTAAAATCCAATTATTTTCAGTCCTTCATCCAGTCATTTTATCAATCCATACTTCGTGACAAAAAAAAAATCTCAAAAACATTTACAGCTTGTTACATTTTAGTCAATTTCAATCCAGTTGATAAAATCAAAGAAGAAACCCCGATTTTTCCTGTCTCTTCACATCTTTTTACATTCAAATTACCTAGGAACAAACTAGGCTCCTTGAAGTGAACATGACCTAGATTGCACAACTATAGTGCATTTTTTATATCTAGTATTAACTTTTGACACCCTAACGACAAAGGCTAAATCAAAACTGGCATCGTTGCTAGGGAGTGATTTATCTGGTTTTGTTGGTAATTTGTGTCAATTTTGTGTCGACTTGGGGTCAATCTTGTGATTGGGGTAGCCTCAATAGATTTTCTTTTGCATAGCATCTCATACCATACTTTTCCATTCATTGTTGTTATGCTACTTCCATTTTGGATTGTGGTGTTTTCGGATTGGTTGCTGCTATATGTGAGTTTGCCACATTAATTTTGAGTTAAGGAAATGATTATTGTGTAGAAAAAGGGATTCTTGATTCATTCTCATTGGGTGTAAAGTGATCTTTTCAAAATTATCAACCTTGTTTTTATTGCAAAATAGCATTAGGAAACCAAATTTTGAAGTGCTAAACATTTTTGGAAGTGCATAGACCATTAAGCTTTGGCAAAGCTTTGTTTTCTCTAATTGAATTTCAAAGGTACCAATTTTTTGGAAATTTTGTTTGCCTTCCTTTGTGTACTTTCTTGGCCATTCACACCCATACACTTTTGCATACATACTCACTCATACACTTTTGGTGACTTTTTGCATCCATACTTTTTTTGGATTGTTTATGCATGCCTAGAAAATCCAAAACCCTCTAACTCCTTTGAACCCTAAAATTGAAAGAAGTTTAAGGAAGATAATGAAAGAAAAGAGGGTAAAGGACTCTAGGGAGGTAATCATAGCGGAAGAGCATATTACTATATAGTTTAAGATTAGCAAGGGTTAAGATTATTGGTCATGGACAGGACTAAGTCTAGTACAATACCATGCTTTTTTAAATCTCGGCTCAGTCTTGAACAAGTCTAGGCCTTTTTTAAATTTCTTACAAAACCTGCATAAGTCCAGGCAATTTTAAATTTTAGTTCATGTACAAGCTTAGACATTTTTTAAATTTTTGCTAAGTCTTGTACAAATCTAAGCATTTATTAAAATTTATGCAAACTCTTGCACAAGTCCATGATTTTTTAAATTTCTGCTAAGTTTTACACAAGTCTAAGCTTTTTTAAATTTGTATTAAGTCCTTAGCTAGTCCAAGGATTTTTAAAATTTCTTCTAGTGACTACCAAAGTCCATGTGTTTATAAATTTCTACTAAATCCAACATAGGACTAGGCATTTTTAAATTTGTGCTAAGTCCTCACAACTACAACCATTTTTTAAATTTCTAAGTCTTGCACTAGTCCATACATTTTTCAATTTTAGCTTCGTCTTTCACAAGTCCAAATTTTTTTAAATCTCTTCTAAGTTCTGCATAAGTCTAGATGTTTGTAAATGTTTGCTAAGACCTACATAAGTCTATGCTTTGCAAATCACTACTAAGTCCTGTACAAGTCTAAGGAATATTTAAATTTCTGCTAGGTTCTGCACATGTTTTGGCAATTTTAAATTTCATCAAATTCCTGCACAAGTCCAGGCATTTTTAAACTTTTGCTAAATCCTACACAGGTCTGGGCATTTTCAAATTTGTGCTAAGTCCTGCATAAGTACAACCATTTTTCAAATTTCTGTTAAGTTTTGCACTAGTCCAAACATTTTAAAATTTCTACTATCAGTTGCACAAGTCTGGGCTTTATAAAATCTCTGCTAAGTTTTGTACAAGTCCAAATGTTTTTAAATTTTTGCTATGTCCTGCACAATACCTTGCTTTTTAAAATCTCTATTAGGTCCTGGACAAGTCAAGGGATTATTAAAATTTTAGCTAAGTCCATCCTATGTCTAGGCAAATTTAAATTTCTACTAGGTCCTGCACAAGTCTAGGAATTTTTTAAATTTTTGCCAAGTCTTGCACAAGTCCAGATAATTCTAAATTTTTGCTATGTCTTGTCCAAGTCCAAGTATTTGTAAATTTTAGCTAAGTTCTTTGCAAGTCTAGGCTTTTATATATTTCTGCTAGGTCCTGCTTAAGTTAAAGCATTTTTAAATCTCTGCAAAGTCCTACAAGAGTCCAAACTCTTTTTAAAATTCATCTAACTTCAACACTAATCTAGGCATTTTTAAATTTCTGAGAAGATATGCACAAGTTTAGGCAATTTTAAATTTCCGCTAAGCCTTGCACAAATTCTGACATTTTTTAAACTTTTGCTAAGTTTTGTTCATGTCAAGGCTTTTTAAAATTTTGGCTAAGTCCTACAAAAGTCCAAGAATTTTTAAATTTCAACTAAATCTTACACAAGTTAAGGCAATTTTAAATTTTTACCAAGTCTTGCATGAGTATAAGCATTTTTAAATTTTTGCTATCACATGCACAAGTCTGGGCTTTTTAAAATCTATGCTAAGTTCTGCACAAGTCCAAATGTTGTTAAACTATTGCTGTGTCCTCCTCATTACCATGCTTTTTTAAAATCTCTGTTATGTCCTCCACAAGTGTGAGGATTAATTAAATTTTTGCTAATGCCAGTCCATGTCTAGGGAATTTTAAATTTGTACTAAATCTAACACTAATCTAGGTAAAATTTTAATTTCTGCAAAGTCATGCACAAGACCAGGCATTTCAAAATATTTGCTATATCCTAGCAAAGTCTAGGTATTATTAAATTTATGCTAAGTTCAACACAAGCCTAGACATTTATAAATTTCTGCTAAGTCCTGCAAATGTCTAGGCATTTTCAAATCACTGCTAAGTCTTACAAGAGTCTAGACATTTTTAAAATTTCATCTAAGTCCATTATAAGTCTAGGCATTTTTAAATTTTTGACAAGACGCATGTCTAGGCAATTTTAAATTTCTACTAAGTCATGCTCCAGTTCATACATTTTTTTGAATTTCTGCTAGGTTTTGTACAAATCCAGGCTTTTTAAATTCTTACTAAGTCCTGGACAAATCCAAGTATATTTTTAAATTTTTGCAAACTCCTGCACTAGCCCATAACTTTCTAGATTTATGCTATCTCCAACACAACTTCAAGCTTTTTAAATTTCTAGTAAGTCCTTCACTAGTCCAAGGATTTTTTTTATATTTTTGCTAAGTCCTACCCAAGTCAAGGCATTTATAAATTTCTCCTAAATCCAACATAGTTCTAGGCATTTTTAAATTTTTGCTAAATCCTGCATAAGTACTACCATTTTTTAAATTTTATGCTATGTCTTACACTATTCCATGCATTTTTAAATTTCTGCTATGTCCTGCACATGTCCAAGCTTTTTTAATTTTTTGCTTTGTCTTACACAAGTCTATGCTTTTTCAAATCTCTGCAAGGTCATGCAAATGTCTAGGGATTATTTAAATTTCAGCTAAGTCTTGCATAAGTCCAAACATATTTTAATATCAGTAATAACCTGCACAAGTCCAAGTATTTTTAAAATACTGTTATGTTTTACACATGTCTAGGCATTTTCTAAAATTTTTGCTAAGGCTAGCACAAGTCCAAGCATTTTGAAATTTCTGCTAAGCCCTTCACTAGTCTAGGGATTTCTTAAATTTATGCTAAGTCCTACACAAGTCTAGCCATTTTTAAATTTCTACTAAATCCTATACAAGTCTTGGCATTTTTAAATTTGTGCTAAGTCCTGTATAAGTAAAACCATATTTTAAATTTTTGCTAAGTCCTGCACTAGCCCAAACATTTTTAAATTTTTGCTATGTCATCCATTAGTCTAGGCTTTTTTAAATCTCTACTATGTTCTGTATAAGTCTATATGTTTTGAAATTTTTGATATGTCCTGCACAATACCATGTTATTTTAAATCTCTCCCAGTCCAGCACAAGTCTAGGGATTATTTCAATTCTCTGCTAAGTTTGCCATAAGTCAAGGTAAATTTAAATTTCTACTTACCTACAAAAGACCAAGAACTTCTTAAATTTCTACGAAGCCTTGTACAAGTCTAGGCATTTATAAATTTCTGCTATGTATTGCCCATGTAAAGGAATTTTTAAATTTTTGCTAAATTATGTACAAGTTTAGGAATTTATAAATTTCTGCTTGGCTGTGCACAAATCTAATCATTTTTAAATCACTGGTAAGTCGTGCATGAGTCTTGAAATTTTTTAATCCAAGTCTAACACAAGTCTAGGCAATTTTCAATTTCTAACATGACCTACACAAGTCTAAGCAATTTTAAATTTCATTTAAGTCTTACATAAGCTCTAACATTTAAAAAAATTTTGCTTTGTGCAAGTTGAGGTATTTTTAAATTTTAGCTAATTTTTGCATAAATCTAAGCATTTTTTAAAATTTCTGCAAACTCCTGCACAAGTCCATAATTTTTTATATTTCTCCCAAGTATTGCACAAGTCCAAGCTTTTTTAAATTTTTGCTAAGTTCACCACTAGTCCAAGGATTTTTTAAATTTAAGCTATGTCCAGCATAAGTCCAGTATTTTAAATTTCTGCTATGTTTTGCGTAAGTCCAAACATTAGTTAAATTTTTGCAAACTCCTGAACAAGTCCATAATTTTTTAAATTTCAACTACATCCTTCACAAGTCCAAGCATTTTAAAATTTCTACTAAGTCTATCACTAGTCCAAGGATTTTTTTCTTTTCAATTTTTGCTAAGTCCTACATATGTCCAAGAATTTTTAAATTTCTACTAAATTCAACACAAGCCAAGGCATTTTTAAATTTGTGCTAATTCCTTGCACATGTCTAGCCATTTTAAAATCTTTGCTGTGTTGAGTATTGTAGGATCAAGTGCTTACACTAGGCCAAAAGCTATAGCAGTTAGTTTGGACACAACTTTATTTCCTTAACAACAACCTAGCACAAGTGTCACATTTTGATTATAACTCGGCCAACACTTGGGCCTTTGCCACGTGACAATTACTACCATATAACTTAGCCAACAATCTTCCCCTTAGCAATTGCCCTAATAGGAATCAAACACGTGACCTTGGCTCTAATGCCAATTGTACGATCAAACACTTACCACTAGGCTAAAAGTTATAGCTATTAGTCAGGGTGCAACTCTATTTCCTTAACAACGACCTAACACAAGCACCACATTTCAATTATGACTCAACCATAAACATGGGCCTCTGCTACGAGACAATTATTACTACACACCTTGGCCAACAAGTACTAGTCCAGACATTTTCAAATTTTTGCTATGTCCAGCACAATACCATGCTTTTTAAATCTTTGCTAAGTTCTACAAAAGTCTAAGGATTATTTAAATTTATGCTAAGTCAAGCCCAAGTCTAGGCAATTTTAAAGTTCTACTAAGTCCTGCACAAGTTTAGGAATTTTTTAAATTTCTACTAAGTCTTGCATAAGCCTTGACATTTCTAACTTTTCTCTATGTCTTGCACAAGTCTAAGTATTTTTAATTTTCTACTAAGTTTTGCCCAAGTCCAGGCTTTTTTAAATTTTTGTTAGGTCCTGTATAAGTCGAAGCATTTTTAAATCACTGCAAAGTCCTACAAGAGTCCAGACTCTTTTTAAAATTCATCTAAGTCTAACACAAGTCTAGGCATTTTTAAATTTCAGACGAGACCTACATAAGTCTAGGCAATTTTAAATTTTTGCTATGCCTTACACAAGCTCTGGCATTTTTAAAATTTTTGCTATGCTTCGTGCAAGTCCAGGCATTTTTAAATTTTTATAATGTCCAGCCCAAATCCAGGCATTTCTTTAAATTTTTTCAAACTCCTACTTAAGTCCATAATTTTTCAAATTTATGCTAAGTCCTTTATAAGTCCATGGTTTTTAAAATTTTTCCTAAGTCCTTCACTAGTTTAGGGATTTTTTAAATTTCAGTGAAGTCCTACCAAAGTCCTGGCATTTATAAATTTATGTTAAACGTAACACAAGTCTAGGCATTTTTAAATTTGTGCTAAGTCCTGCACAAGTACTGCTACTTTTTATATATTTTCTAAGTCCATCACTTGTCCAAGCATTTTTATTTTCTGCTATCTCTTGCAAAAGTCTAGGCTTTCTAAATCTCAGCTAAGTTTTGCACATGTCTAGATGTTTTTAAATTTATGTTATGTCCTCCACAACACCATGCCTTCTTTAAATCTCTCCTAAGTCCTACATATGTCTAGGGATTATTTAAATTTATGCTAAGTCCAACCCTAATCTAGGCAATTTTAAATTTCTACAAAGTCATGCGCAAGTCCAAGAATTTTTTAAATTTCTGCTAAGTCATGCATAAGTCCAAAAATTTCAAATATTCAATTATGTCCTACCCAAGTGCAGAAAATTTTTTAATTTCTACTATGTTTTGTATAAGTCTAGGCATTTTTTAAATTTCTACAAACTCTAGCCTAAGTCCATAATTTTTTTTAATTTCTACTATGTCCTACACTAAACCTAGAATTTTCAAATTTCTACTAAATCCTTCACTAGACTAGGGATTTTTTAAAACTTTTGCTAAGTCCTGCATAAGTCCAAGCATTTATAACTTTCTGCTAAATCCTACACAAGTCTAGGCCTTGTTAAATTTGTGCTAAGTCTTGCATAAGTACAATCATTTTTTAAATTTCTGCTAAGTCATGCACTAGTATAAGAATTTTTAAATTTCTACTATCAGTTGCACAAGTTTGGGCTTTTTCAAGTCCCACATAAGTTCAGCACAAGTCTAGACATTATAAATTTTTGCTATGTCCTACACATTACCATGCTTTTTAAAATCTCTACTAAGTCTTGCACAAGTGTATGGATTATCTAAATTTCTACTAAGTCTTGCCCAAATTTAGGCAATTTTAAAATTCTACTATGTCCTGCATATGTCCAAGAAATTTTTAGATTTCTACTAAGTCTTGCACAAGTCCTAGTATTTTCAAATTTCTGCTAAGTTTTGCTCACATCCTTGGATTTTTAAAATTTCTTCAAACTCTTGCATAAGTCTAAAATTTTACAAATTTAAGCTAAGTCATGCTTAAGTCCAAGCTTTTTTAAATTTATCCTATGTCTTTCACCACTCCAAGGATTTTTTAAATTTTTGCTAAGTCCTACATGTATCCAAGAAATTATAAATTTCTACTAATTCCAACATAGGTATGGGCTTTTTAAAATTTGTACGAAGTCCTAAACAGGTCTTGCCATTTTTTAAATTTTTGCTAAGTCCAGCACTAGTCCATGAATTTTTAAATTTGTGATATTTCCTGCACAAGTCCTGTTGAGCCTATTTGCTGAAGAATACAGGTTTTGATGATAATAAGTATCATATGAATTTTTTTCTATGAAAAATGTTTGCTGATTTCTATAGACGCAAGTGCAAGTGATTGCAAAATGTAATAAAGAGTGAGTAAGATACTATTCCCACGAGGACTTAGATTTAGTTATGGACTGATACTATTATCAAAATTTTAACTCAAGTAAATGGATGGAGTGTATAATTAAATAAATAATGTAAAATTAAGTAAACAAACAACTAAATGAATCTAGCACCTTGACTTCGCCTCAATGTGTAGTTACTTTGTATTGATTGTTACTTCATTCTAAGTTATGAATTAGTTTACTAACTTAGGGATTCAACTGCTTATGAAATTCTGTCGAATCATCATAAACCTAACTGCTTGCCCCAACTCCTTATATTTCTATGAAAGCTGGCTGAGAAGATAGTTGATGTAAAGCACTGCCCTAATATTGGTTATCTAAAACAGTCAAGTATCGTCATCTTGACTACTAATTGTTGTACTTACTACTCTTTAAGCATGCAAACAGAGCCCTAACTTTGAAACCACCCTTCTCCTCAGCAACTCTCCACTTAGATTTCTCCTCAACTAATTTCCACTCCACTTTATGCTTCCTCTCTGCTTGGATCCTCTATTGCTTGCCTTAGGACCCTATATATAGGCCTCAAACCCTAAAAGTGGAGTATGGGTCGAGTTTGGAGCCTTCAATCATTATAGCAAATCAAGGTTTTTAGTGGCGTGCCTAGGCTAGGCCATTTTGGTGCTTAGGCACCATGTCTCTGGTTTTGGCACCCGGGCATTGAGATACTAGTGCTTAGGCACCAACTCTCTAGTAATTGTTTCAGAAAATTGGCTCATTGGTAATGGAATTTTAGTGCTAAGGCACTATTTTTTTGGAAAGCTGGCACCCTGGCATCGGAATTATGGTGCCTAGGCATGTTACTATTCACTACAAAATTTTGAAGTGCATAATAAGTGCCCAGGTGCTAGATTTTGGAGCCCAGGCACTGAGTCTCTGGAATTAGCACCCAGGTGCTGGAATCTTTATTTTCCCTCCCTTATTTGCTTGTACTTTTTCGGCTTCATTTCTTGAAGATTCGTCACAAAAGATGCTTAATTCTTAGCTTAATAATGGTCAATGGTTAGTTTTCAAGTTATAGAAGATAACTTTCTATAACTTTCAATATTGTTCAAGATAACTTTCTTTTAGAGAGTTATTAAAAAATATAGGTTCTTGACATTCTTCAATGTATTACTATAACTTAAGAACATTTGTAAGCAATATTGAGTTAATAAAAATTGTTTTAAATCATTAAAGAATTGATCTAAGTCTTACAAGTTGAAAAAGGCTGATTTGGGGAACTCTGGATGTTTCCAGTTGACTAGCAGTAGTCTAATAGTTGACAGACACCTTGTCAGTTAGCTCCCAGCTTATGTCCCAATCGATTTGGATGTTTTAGAGAAGTCCTAGTCAGCTAGCCACTTGGTCCTAGTCCATTGGCCACTTGAGCCCCAAGTCGACTGGCCACTGGCCAGTAGTTAACGAGCCATACCTAGGTCAAGCTCAATCAATTGCTAGCTTAAAGACTAATCAATTAGGAACTCTTTGTGGGAGACTAGTCGACTGACCATAAGTGAGTAGTTGACTGTTAGGGTCCCAATTTGAATTTTTAAAGAGGGAAAGAAGGACTAGTCGACTAACAATAAGAGGGCAGTCAATTGGGTAGTGATAGAGAAGTCATGATTGATTTACAACAGACATATTTTGAAATTCTTGACTTCTTTGTTATTCTCAATGGATCTATTGGACCTTTGGCTATATAAACATAACCTATGAACTATGAATTAACAAGGAAAAATGTTTAAGAGTGATTATATCATATGTTTTTTCTTCTCATCAACTCTTCATTACACTATTGCTTAATTGTTCTATATACTATATTTCAGAGAGTTTATTCTTTTGTAATTCTTTCTAATATGTGAGAGAGAAATTCAAGGAGGTTCTTTGAGGGTGTCAAGCAGAGAGTGCTTAGGATTAGGAAGCTATTCTTCCTAGGAATTGAGATTAGGGAGAAGTTCTCCCTTGTAATTGTTCAAGGAGGTTCCTTGAGAGAAAACAAACAGATAATGCTTAGGTTGAGGGGGAGGTTCTCCCTGATTGTTGTACTTGATTATTGATACTAAAAAATCCCAAGAGGTTGCTCAGGGACTAGATGTAGACTAGGGTATAAGTTGAACTAAAATAAATCTCTGTGCCCATTCTTCCTCTTTATCATCTTTATATTATGCATTTATCATTTTCAAGTTACATATATTTACTTTGATTACTTTAAGTTTGAAAAACCCATTTCAAGATTTTAACTTCTGTAAATTTTTATATACTCCTAATTCACCTCATCTTGAGTGATAGCCTTGCTCAATAAATGGTATCAGAGCTTAGGCTCATGATTAAAAGACATAACTGTCTCAAGAGTATAATGGCTTGTCTTGGTGATAGTGTGCTTCCTGAAGGGTTATCTATTACAAAACCGTTTCAATGGTGAGAATTTCACATATTGGAAACTAAGGATGAAAATTTTCTTTGAAGGTGTTGACATTGACATTTAGGATGCGATTTAGGAAGGACCATATGTGTCTATGAGAATAGAAGAAAGCAAGACCTCATTCAAACCCAAAAGTGAATGGAATGATGTAGAAAAAAGAAAAGTTTTATTAAATAATAAAGCTAAACTCATTCTCACTAGTGCACTCAGGAAAGAAGAATATTTCAGAGTATTAAATTGTCAAAGTGCCAAAGAAATGTGGGAAGCATTAGAAATAGCCCATGATGGAACATCTAGTGTAAAAGAATTTAAGATTTATAATCTCACACAAGAATATGAGCTGGTCAAAAGTATATTTCTAGATTTAATATCTCCATGGATAACCAGAATGGAAGTAGCCAAGTGCAAATATGAAATGGCCTTAGCAATCTCTGCTACTATCCTTAATCAAGTCTCCTGTGGAAGAGAACACTCATTCTTTAATGGGTCAATATGGTCAAGAAGGATACTATTGTCCATAAACTCGTAAACTAACAAAGGAACTTTGGTTTCAAGACAACAACCCAAAACTTTGACGAATTCCTATGGTTGATTTGGGAAAGCACAACCACTTCATTGATGAAATCCTTAATTTTTTTGGGATCCCCCCTAACTTTGAACTTCATAATGGCAATAGGCATGTTTTCTGGCAATATACCCTTGTAAACTATTTGTTGTCCTTCATGGCCAAGGATTCTACTTTCGTCGAAGTTGTTTGTGGCATTCTTCAACTCAACATCACTAAATATCTTGATTCTTTTAATGTATCCTTACCACTGTGAAAGTTATTATAGTAGCATGGTTCATCCATTTTTGCTCAAATTACCTCCTTCTGATTCGTGTTAGTGTTCTTTACTTGTGTACCTAACATAATAAGGAGACCAGTGTAAACACAAGTACTAAGTCTACACTAATGCTTGCAAGCAATGTTGTCTATGATGTCATTTCAATCCGAAAATGGTCTCAAGTTTTGACATAAATATATGCTTAGATGCTAATCCTTTGATTATTTATATTATCTTTTATCCCAATACCAACAAATAAATTTATAAATCGTGCTTTGAAAAGGGGAAGAAGACTTTCATATTAACCAATGTGATATTGCCAAAAGAAATTACAATACAATAGATTTTTTGAAAGTAATTTGAAGGATGGATTTGTATGTTGACCCTCAGCTCATGAAAAGGGCATATAGAATCCTTTCGTACCCTCGTCTCGTAAGGTATCCAAAAAAAAAAATTATAACTAACCAATGGAAACTATGCATGAAATATGCTTAAAAGGTTGCTTAACCGTTTTCACCGTTAGGAAGTTAGGAACTTATTTAAATATTTTAAAATGTATTTGACGTTATTATTTATTTATAAATATTAAAAAAATTATTTTTGGCATTTTAAATTAAGAAACACACATTGAGTTGTTCTCCATTTCCTCTCTAAAAAATAAAGAGAATAATTCTTATTAATGATGTTTTCTAAATCAAATGGAATAAACTTATTTTTATTTTATTCCTTTTATATTGTATCCAATTATATATAATGAAGAAATTATTTTAGGATAAAATTTTTTTACTTTTAAAACTCATCCTAAAAGATAAAATAAAACAGAGTCCTTATGATTCTTACCTAGTGATATTATAACCCACCAGTCAAAATTTCCAACTACATAGGCAATTTAGGCCATTTTTTATTTTTTATATTATTTTATAATCCAAATTTTCAATTATATTTATCACTTTTAAATGTTTCTTTAAGTTCTTTAATTGACTATATGAAAGTTTCATTATGAATGTATAAATTTTCAACATCCCTTTTTATTAAAATTATATGTGATGTGAAGTTAAGAACAAGTGATTATTTAATTAAGAAACCAACTGTGTGATGAAAATTTTAAAGTTCAAACTAATTAAGTCAATTGTCTCATTCAAGTAATAAGGTCAGAAGATAAAGAGAGGCAGGGGAAACCATTTTGATTAAAAATTGAAAAACTAATAAAAGAAAAAAAGAAGGGAAATTTTTCGTTCAGGACCAGTATATGCAATTAATTACTAAAAAATACCTTAAATTTTGCAATTAACCTAAAAGAGCTAATCTCTTTTTTTTTTTTTTTTTACAATGGATAAAATTACCCCAAAACTTCACATTTTGCATGACTTACAGATCATGTTCGCCCCAATTATCAAATGTTTTTGCATTTCTTACGACATAAGTTTTTTTCTTAACTAGTTAGATTAACAAGTACGTTATGAAATTATTACTATAGAGGTTTGCATTACTTACAAGTTATGTTCATCCTAGTTACCAAATGATTTTGCATTTCTTATCATGTCAGTTTTATTCTTAACTAGTTGGACTAATAAGTAATTTATAGATCTATTAATACCATGGTTTTTGTTACTTACAAATCACGTTTGCCCTAGTAACCGAATGATTTTGTATTTCTTACCACGTAATTTTTGTTCTTAACTGGTTAGACAAACAAGTAACTTATGGAGTTTTACTATCATGGGTTGTGTCACTTACAAATTACATTTGCCCTAGTTACCAAATGATTTTGCATTTCTTACCATGTAATTTTTATTCTTAACTAGATAGACTGACAAGTAAGTTATGGATACACAAACCATGGTAGTAATAAGTCTATAAGTTACTTATTAATCCAACCAGTTAAAAATAAATTATGTGATAACAAAAGCAAAAACATTTCATAACTAAGGTAAATGTGATTTGTAAGTAACACAAACCATGGTGGTAATAGATCTATAATTACTTGTTAGTCCAACTAGTTAAGAATAAAACTTCCATGGTAAGAAATGTAAAAGCATTTAGTAATTAGAGTGAATGTGACTAGTAAATAACACAAACTATGTTAATTTCAAGATTCCTAAGACTTGTGTGATGACAGCTTACCTGATCTCAGCGAATACAATCTCTCTCCAAGTCACGAGCCTATCCTAAGACGCAACAAGGACTGAAACTTATGTAGCAAGAAATACAAAATCATTCGATAAATAGAGCAAACATGATTTGCAAGTAATGCAAACCATGATAATAATAAGTTCATAAGTTACTTGTTAATCCAATCAATTAAAAATAAAAATTACGTGATCAAAAATACAAAACATTCAATAATTAGAGGGAATGTAGTTTGTAAGTTATGCAAACAATGGTAATAATAAATTCATAAGTTTGTGGGTAATTTTATCTATTGATAAGTCATAAAATGAGATTTGTTCCATAAGGGTAATTACAAAATTTAAAATCTTTTTTAATAATTAATTGCATCTATTGGTCGTAAATAGAAATGTTTCCAAAAAAAGAAAGCCCTCCACACAAAAACGGGCATATAGAATCTTTTCATAAGGTACCAAATTGAAAAAAAAAAACCTGCTACTAACGAATGGAAAATATCCATGCAACATGCTCAAAAGGTTGCTTAACCGTTTTCACCGTTAGGAAGTTAGAACCTTGTTTGAATTTTATTAAAATCTATTTGGTTTAATTTTTTATTTATAAATGTTCAAAAAAAATTATTTTGTGCATTTTAAATTAAGAAAACACATACATTGAGTTGTTCTCCATTTTCTCCCTCAAATATAAAAAAATAATAATTATTAATGATGTTTTCCAAATCAAATGGAATAATCTTCTTTTTATTATATATATATATCCAATTATAGACGATAAAGAAATTATTTCAGGATAAAGTTTTTTTACTTTTAAAACTCATCCTAAAAATAAAGTAAAACAGAGTCCTTATGTTTGTTACCTAGTGCTATTTGAAGGATACGCAAAGTATAGGTAGATTGGGTGTCCAAAGTGTAGGTGTAGTCGTCGCCTGTGTATCCAGGTAGACAAGAACAGTTGTAGCTATCTTCGAAATTGTGGCATGTGGCATGAATACTGCAATTGTGGGATTCGCTGCACTGATTAACATCTGAAATTATATAGCATTCACATTTAATTCTCCGCAGCAATTGTATCACATGCTTTATACTCAACATGAGAAAATCAGAAAAGAAACATAATTAGCCCGGCAGCCAGTAGCGAAGTGAGAGAGGTAAAGGTTGCCCCGGAATCCTGGTTTACAATGGCAGAGGTAGCTGATACCACTTTTTGAATTTTCGCATCTGCTGTTGTGCTTACAGGCATAGGTGCTAGTATTTTTCTTGGCTTCGGCGCATGTGTGATTGTCAACAGCCCAATTGAGAACCACGGGAGATTCTGTCATGTTGCCTAGGTTAAGGAGGCCTTGGGAGGTAAAATTGAAGGATCCGACCTCCACATGAAATGCATAGCTGCATGGCTTGAAATCCCACTCTCTGGTGTGGTTGTAATAGCTACCTATACTAAGTTCGTAATTCATAATGGCTTTGGGGAAATTGGTCTGGTAGCAGCCAACCCCAGAGCAGGATCCATTCTTCACATACGTCGAGTTATGGCAAATTGACATGCAGCCAGTTTCATAACTGTCTCCGGTGAGGTCTTGGATGAAAGCGTAGGTGTCACACCCCACCACTGTGAATATGTTCTTTTTATTGGAAATTGTAAACTTGGTAAGCCCCAAGGTTGTGATGGAAGATCACTTTTGGAACTGTTGGAATTATAGCGATCATAACAAGCACAAGTAGAGACGCGCATCTCACCAGTATCCAGGAAGATGTCGCAAACTGTAATGTTGTATTCATATATAATAAGTTATCTTTTTATATGCCACAAAAAAGATATTGTATTCATATATAATAATTTGTTCGAACTAGAATTAATTTATTTTGAGTTGATGATTTTGTAATATATATCAAATTATTTTAAGAGTTAAGGGTAAATTTAAAAATAAAAATGTATAATAATTTAGTTAGATTAGTTAATGTGATTGTGAACATCCTCAATACATTAATGGAAAAGAAAGAAGTGCTTTTTGGAGTTTTTGTTTGGATTTAAAGCAACGCTTGGCCTGCCATTTTTTAATACAGGTGATATTTTAAATTATTTTATTTGTCATTTTTTTTATACATGCTTGGCTACATCAAACAACTCTTTCTATAAGGGAACCTCTATCATACAACTCTCGTCTCAGGTCTTTGCAATAGGAACAACTATATTTAAGCGTGTATAGCGAAAACCATAAGATCATAAGATACAGCCTTCAGAAGCTGTACTTCCAGGTTGGGGTAGAGAGAATGTGATAACTTTGTGAATCTACTGCAATGAATGAAGTTGTTGGTGGAAGCATGGTTACTGCCACTACACTTTCGGTGCTCTGCTGATAAGCTGATGTGTTGCAATATATTTTAACAATCATTACTCTTATTGGTTGCACGCCTGCACCACTCATTCTTCAAATATTTAGTATGAGATATAACTCTTTTATAAGTTTGGCAATTGACAAGAAAATATTATTGGTCTAAGATTAAGATCATATCATTTCAATCATCATGAACATTTATAAAATATTTCATCTAAAAATGAAGTCGTAGCATATATAAGTCTACATCAAAATACACAAGGAATTGCTTTTTTTATAAATATGACAAAAGTTCCATGCACTATTTGTGTAGTGAAAGTAAGACTGTCATCCCAGCATATCATCTTTCGTCATCCAAGTTAATCAGCACATGATCTGTAATGCTACCCCACCCAGTTTTTCTGTAATCGATGTTATCACTAGTTCACTACATTAATTGATATCAGAAGTATCCCCAAGCAGTGATTGGGTTTCTTCCAAATTAAGTTCTTTGTTGACCCATGAATGCTTCCCTGTCATCCTCATTTCCTCTAACGCCATTACCACTTCCTTCATACTCGGTATCTCTTTAAACTTTCATCTAAGTCATGCACATGTCTAGGCATTTTGTGAATTTCCACTACATCTTGCATAAGTCTAGGCATTTTTTAAATTTCTTCAAAGTTCTGCACAAGACCAAGCATTTTTTAAGTTTATGTTAAGTCCTGCACAAGTCCAAACATTTTAAAATTTTTGCTAAGTCTTGCACAAGCACTAGCATTTTTAAAATTTATACTATGTCTTGTTCATGTCCAGACATTTTTAAATCTTTGCTAAGTCCTCCACAAGTATAGGCATTTTCTATATTTCTTCAAAGCCTTGCACAAGTACAAGCATTTTTTAAATTTTTACCAAGTCTAGCACAAGGCCATGCATTTTAAATTTTGCTACGTTTTGCACAAGTCTAAGTATTTTTAAATCTCTGCTAAGTCCTGCACATGTCCAAACATTATTAAATTTCCTCTAAGTCTTGCACAAGTCCATACATTTTTTAAATTTCTGCTAGGTCCAGCACAAGTCTAGGCATTTTTAAATTTTTATTAAGTACTGCACAAGCCAAGGCATGTTTTAAATTTATGCTATGTCGTACACAAGTCCAATCATTTTTTTATTTTCTGCTAAGTCCAACATAAGTCCAGGAATTTTAAATTTTTGCTTTCTAGGGATATTTCAAAATTCTACTAGGTTTTGTGCAACTCTAGGCTTCTTTAAATTTTTTGTAAGCCCTACACAAATCCAAACAATTTTAAATTTCTTCTAAGCCCTGTGCAAGTCCAAGAATTTTTAAATTTTTTAAGTCCTACACAAATTCAAACATTTTTTAAACTTTTGCTTAATCCTGCACAGGTATAGCCATTTTTAAATTTCTAACAATTTCTACCAAGGTCAAGGCATTTTTAAAATTTTTGCTAGGTCCTGCGCAAGTCCATACATTTTTAATCTACTAAGTCTTGCACAAGTTAATGCATTTTAAAAATTTTTGCTATATTTTGCACTAGTCTGGGCATTTTTAAATTTCTACTATATGTTGCACAAGTCTAGGCATTTGTAAATCTTTGCTAGTCCTGTCCATGACCAGACACTTTTTAAATTTCCTCTAAGTCTTGCACAACTCCAGGATTTTTAATATGCAGTTAAGTCTTGCTCAAGTCTAGGCACTTTTAAATTACTACTAAGTACTACATATGACTAGGAATTTTTTAAATTGCTGCTAAGTCCTGCACAAGTTCTGTCATTTTTTAAATCTCTGCTATATCCTGCACAACTTCAAGCTTTTTCATATTTTAGCTAAGAATTGCACATGTCCAGACACTTTTTAAATTTCATCAAAGTCCTATGTAAGTCTAGGCATTTTTAAATTTCTACCAAGTCCTACACAAGTCTAGTCATTTTTTAAATATCTGCCAAGTCCTACACAAGTCTTTGCATTTTTTAATTTTTGTTATGTCCTGCACAAATCCAAAGATTTATTTAATTTTAACTACGCCCTGCACAAATCCAAGCATTTTTAAATTTCTACTATGTCCTACACAAGTCCAGGGATATTTTAAATTTTTGCTAAGTCCTATACAAGTCAAGAGATACTTTAAATCTCTGCAAAGCCTTGCACACTTCCTAGCATTTTTAAATTTTTGCTAAATCTTAAAGAAGTCCACGCATTTTTTAATTCTTGCTTTTTCATCCACAAGTTCAGACATTTTTAAATTTTTGCTAATTCCTGCAAAAATATAGGCATTTTTTAAATTTCTATTAAGTCCGTCACAAGTCCTGGCATTTTTAAATTTCTGCTTCGTCCTGCTTAAGTCCAGGTAATTTTGAACCTCTGCTAAGTCCTACCCAAGTCCACACATGTTTTAAATTTCCTCTAAGCCCTGTACAAGTCCAAACATTTTTAAAATTTTTACTATGTCCTGCATAAGTCCAAGTAATTTTTAAATTTCACCCAAGCCCTACACAAGTCCAAGCATTTTTTTTTTTTTAGATTTCTACTAAGTCCAGCAAAAGTCAAGGTATTTTACAATTTCAGCTAAGACCTGCACATGTACAAGAATTTTAAAATTTTTGCTATGTCCAGCACAGGTCTAGGAATATATTTAAATTTCTGTTAAGTCCAGCAAAAGTCCAAGCATTTTTTAAATTTCTGCTAAGTCCAACACATGTGCAGGCATTTTTGTAACTTTCTGCTAAGTCCTACACAGGTTAGGGGATTTTATTAATTTCTACTAAGTCTTGCACAAGTCCAAGCATTTTTAAATATTTGTTATATCTTATACAAGTCCAAGGATATTTTAAATTTATACTAAGTCCTGCCCAAGTCCAGGCATTTTTAAATTTCTGCCATGTCCTGCACATGTATATGCATTTTTAAATGTCAAATAAGTCCTACTTAAGTCCAAGCATTTTTAAATTTATGCTATGTCCTGCACATATCTAGGCATTTTGAATCTTAACTAAGTCAACCACAAGTTCAGACAATTTTTAAATTTCCACTAGGCCCTCCTCAAATCTAGACTTTTTTTAAATTTTTGCTACGTCCTGCACAAGTCCTTGCATTTTTATATTTCTACTAAGTCCTGCACATATCAAGACATTTTTAAAATGTTTGCCTAAGTCCTTCACAAGTTCAATCACTTTTTAAATTTCTTCTATGTCTTGCACAAGTCCAGGAGTGAACACCACATCTCTGATTACCTAATCATTTAATTAATTGATTTACCAATTAATTAATAATTAAGTGAAAAGGAAAAATTAAAAATTACAAAGCTTCAAATGACATTTTCAATTGGAGACAATTTAAAATTAAAAATAAATAAGAGGAGACAATTAATTATACTCAAAACCTAAAAACAAAATTAGCTAATTTTATTTATTAATAATAATAATAATAATAATAATAATAATAATAATAATAATAATAATAATAATAAACTTAAGAGTATCAAAATAAAATATAGAAAACGGAAAACAAGCCTTCAAATACAGTAAATTCTAAATCTTGCAGAAAACAGGACTTTCCTTTATTGGCCTCGTCAACTATTCCTGCCTGTTGCTTCACCTTTGCTTGGAAAATCTACCCACTTTAATGTTGACAAAAGCTAGCCTGGCGATAAAACTTCTACAGTTCCCAAATTCAGTGGCTCATTTGAATCTCTAACTTTGCAAATATTATCAGCTTCTCCGTCGTCATCATCTGTCTCATTGGCAATAGCGCTTTCTGCAGGAGTCTCAGTGGATTTAAGTAGATCTTTGACTACTTCAAACGCGAATATAGATGCAAATCAAGTTACGTCAACATCTTCAGCTTCAGTCTATCCATTTCCATTGGTTCCTTCTTTGGATCCTCCTAATTGAGCCACTAAAAGATGTTCCATCAGTTTCCTTATCCATCTTCCTTGAATTCAAACTTGGAGGCACTTAAATCTGAGGATTAAGAAGTGGTCATCTCTAATTGAAAGACTAATTTGGAGGCCGCTAAAGAGGTGAGCACTCTACTGATCGAGTCTCCAAACAATGAATCTAAACCAAACCTTGAAGTTTCAGGAAAATGCAATCTTGCAGGCGCAAGCTTAAGTGGATAGTCCACAATGTCATAAGTTTTGTGCCCAACATGATCCTAGTTTCTTAGCCAGGACAGCCTACTAACACACTTATGCAGTTTTCAACTTCTTTCCCTGCTTCTTCTAGTGTTATTGGTGGGAAAAATGATAGTCTGGATGTTAGAATCACAAATGAGGATGAGATGGAGGAAAAGGCTCTTGAGACGAGCAACACTACCGAACCTAGTTTAGGAAGCTTTAGTGGCTTTGAGGTTGGCTTTATCCTTAATCCAACCCCAACTAAATTAAATCCATTTGGCAGTTCATTTAGTAATGAAGGAGGAGCAAGTCCTACAAGCTCTACAATTATGTTCTCAGTTCCTAGGGGGGAGTTATTTCGACCTGCATCTTTTACCTTGCTAAGCTCAAAGTCTTCTACAACAGTCCAGCAAATTTAGGTGCATTCTCCGGTGGCTTCAGTGCCGGGACATCTATTTCTGCTACAACTGCATTTGGTTGGCCTGCACAAATTAGGCCAGAGCCGAGGGTGGAGGAAGAAGAAGAGAGAGAGAGAGAGAAGTAGAGAGAGAACGAGGGAGTCGAGGAAGGGAGAGAGAGAAAGCTTCAACACCTCTGTTATCTTGACTAAAAAACAAAGGTGGAACACTGCCGGAGAGAGACTCGAACAAGAAAGAAGAAAACACGAAGAAGCCGAGAGGAAGAAAGGGTGTAAGGCTCTGAAAGTGTGTCCTTCGTCTTATGTTCATCAGATAAGGACAAAAAGAGGAGGAAGAAACTAAGAACGTTGCTAAAGTGGATGGAGAACAAAGAGAGAAAAGGTGTTTGAAAGGTTGGGTGTTGGTACACCAGGTAATCTGTAAGTTTTTTTTGTATCCGTTCTAACATGTTGGATTTGGTTATGCGTTGTTGACATCCTAGGAAACCGTAATGATATTCTTGAGAATATGAAGCGTGAAAATTATGTTTTCTTTGGTAACCAAATTTCTGTCCTTTTTCCTCTTTAATCTTCCACAATAGCTTGATCTCAAACGTAAGGATTTTCTTTAGCTTTGGTGCTGGAAGATTGTCGGTCATTATGCCACTTTTAGGTGGTTTGATGTGATGAAATAAGAACTGAAAGGCCTTTGATGTTTTTCCAAAAAAATAAATGTCCTACCCCTCATTGTGCACGCCAACCAAGTCGTTATAGTTCCTCCTGATGGAATACCCCCTCAAATAAATATAAGTGAGTGGATTCAGGTTTGCATAAGGCTAAGTTTGTGGATTTAAAATAAAAGTGTACGAATAAAATATATGTCAGTCTATTTTTTGCTATTGCTATTACTGTTACTATTATTTTCATTTTTTAGAGTTGCGGTGGAAGACTTTGTGTCTCCTCAAGCATCTAGGGTCGTGTGAAACCTTGTGTTTCCATAAGCTTTATATAATACCGATTTGTTTGCCTTTTTAAAAAATAAAATAAAATGGGTTCCAACAATTCATGTCTAATTGATATCTTGTTAAAAATAAAAATAATAATAAATTAAAATCTTAATTTTTTTGTTTTTTTTTTTTTCAAATTCTCAGATTTTATAAAAATTAAAAAATTAAGAATAGAGTAATAAAAAAGAGGGATAAAGAATTTTATTTTTATTTTTTCTGTTGATTGTTCTATATTAAAATTGAAATATAAAATAATGGCTATTTTTTAAAGGTTTCTTGTCTCATTTGAAAATAAAATTTAATTAATTTCTTTTGGATAAAAAAATTTATCTTTTCCTCTAAAATTCTAGTCTTGATTACAAAAATGATAAAAAAAGGAAATAAATTACGCCTCAGGAAAATTCCAAAAATATCCCCCTTAATGATTTCATTTCTTTGGTTTTTTAAAATAAAGAATTCTAATTTCAAAAATAAAAAATTAAAAAATACATAAAATTAAAAATAAAAAAAATCCTTGGCCATTATAATTTCATTTCACTTTCCAAATCAAAATGAAAATAACAGACATTAAAAAAATCCAAAATTGAAAAGAAAAGGAGTGCGATTATATTGATTTTACGAATTAAAACAAACCAACTAAATCTCAAATTCATTTTGTTCATGAAAACCAATTTAATTTCATCAATCTTGTTCTTTTTCCTAAAAATAAAAACAGAAACCACAAATAATTTCTTCCGCATTTCAAATGGCTGTGTGAGACGTTAATCTCCTCAGGTACCTATGAATAAATTAGTAGAGGTTGCGTGAGATCCTTAGTCTTCTCAGACCTTGAAATTTAATATCCATCTTCAAAATACAAAGATGAAACAACCACAGAAAAAAATGGTTTATTTTTGCCGTTATCTATAATTAAAATCCTAAAAATATCTTTTTATTATAATCTCACTTTCAAAATTAAAACAAAATAAAAAATCCAAAAAATATAAATTCAAAAAATCCCAAGATTCTTTTTCATTATCATTTCATTTAAATTTCAAAATAAAAGTTAAAATTCCAAAAATAAACCAAAAAAAAAATTAAAAGGAAAGAAAATGAAAAGGGCAAGAAAGTGAGATTATGCTGATTTCCTAGGTTAAAACACACTAACCCAAATTCAAGCTCATTTTATTTATGAAAATCAAATTAATATCAACTTCCTTTCACAAAAATTAAAAATCATCAACCAACTGATACACATTTTTTGGTTAAACTACATGGACTTTGATTCCTATCACAGGGTATGTAGGCCCTAGGCTTTCATCCTAGGTCAAGTTCACCCTTTGTAAATATCTATTTGTTTGTTTGCATTATTGTTGTTTTTGTCTTCTCTATTTAACATGCATCCATGTTAATAAAAAGGTAATTGAGATAAATTTAAAGTCATATCCTATTTTAGTTGACTATTTTAAGGTAACTATCCTTATAGACGGGTGTTGCAACACTTGTCAAATTATGATGCAAAATTTTGTTCTTAGAAAAATGGAGAGTATTAATATTTGTGATGTGTATTATTAATCTGATATGAGCTTTGGCTTAGTGGTAAGGCTGGGCATCCAGATTCAAGAAGGTGTGGGTTTGAGATGTAGCTCCCTTTTCCCTCAGGAATATTTTGGTGCTGACATGTGTCCCCCCAGGTGAAATTACCAATTGCCCTTCATAATTTTTTTCTTCTTTTCTTCCCTTCCCATCGTGTTCCCATTAAAAGTTCTCCTCCATTTTTCAATTTCTGTTGCTTCTCTCTGCCACAGTTAGCCACCACCACCTCTAGCCAACTCCTCCCCTCACTGGCAACGCGTTTTGGCCGGTCACCGCCAGCAGTTGCTAGTAGCAACTGCAGATTTTCGGTAGTCTTTGTGAAGCCTAAAACTAGCAACTTTTTTGTGATTCGGTCAGTTTAAGCATTTGTTTCATGAAAATGATGTTAGGAGAAGCATTTTTGGCCTTTATCCATTGAATTTCAGCTTTGGAAGTATGACTTTTGGCTAGTTTTGGAGAGTTGTTCTGATAGGGACCAAACTGAAAAAGTTTCAAAATTTTGGGGTTTTCAGAAAATGGTGAAATGATGAGATGTAGTGGGTTTAAATTGGTCCTATAAGAACACTTTTAAGGTGTATGGCATGAAACCCTATTGTTCATCATGGTTTTTCTTGGGTTAAAGGCAAGGGTATGAAATTTAGGACTAACATGAAGACTCAAAAAGTTTTTAGGGCAGTAAATGTAAATTGAGGAAAAGTCTGGAAACGTTAGTTATGGAATCAGAGAATATGAGCTAGGGTTTGTTTTGAGTAATAAGAAGGAAGATGAGTAATTCCTTGCTTTCCAATTGGCGTAGGTAGCTTGTAAGAGTGATACAGTCACCCAAGGGAAGACATTGAGTTACTGGTAGTTAACAACACTCAAGTGAGCAAATAGCACTCCCCAATACTTTTCTTTATGCTTCACTTTTCATTATCTGGAAATGTTTATTAATTATCATTTTTAATTTTGGCATGACTAAACTTTATTAGAATTGAAATGATGAGTAGATGAAATCCCTTGATATGTTAGATGGCTTTATGTACAGTTTTGAAAATGATTTTGGCGAAACCTCATGCATACGGTTAGGAATAACTACTTGGTAAATCATTATTGCAAATACAAATGAATTTCATGCATACTTGCTACTTTTCCCATGCATGCTTGTTTAAATTCCATTATAATTGGAAGGACTAGTTAGACACTGGCTGCCAATAGTATTATTGTTAACCCTTGGTGCACCTAGGTAATGACCCAGCTAGCAAGGTTAATGATGGTACTAGGCCCATGTGATGGCCATCACACGAGGACTGATGAGTGATAATTTCGTGAGTTATAACCTCACGCCTGTTAGTTATTCGCCCTCGAGGATTGTGTAGCCTCGCCTGTTGTGATTTACCCTTTGTGGTTATGTGCCACACCAGATTGGTCTTTAGTAGTCCTTCCCCTGAAATGATCCTCAGAAACCCATGATTCCTTGTGAATGGCACTTTAAATTCAATGTTTTGTAAAGTGTGTTATTTAGTTAAAACTGTTGATTTATAACGGTGATTACTCATAGTTTAAATGCTATTGCATTTTATTTAACTCTTGATCAAGTTTTGATTTCTATTTATATATGAAATTTTGTTACTAACTTTGCGGTGCTATCTGTCAAAAATATTTTGTCTTAGATAGGGAGATAGGCAAGTTCCCAGAGGCAACAGAGCAATGATGGGGAGTCTTGTGGTGAGCCTGCTGGGGATTGCGGGATTTATCTCATTTTTTATTATTTTGTTGTATTTGGCTCATTCTTTTTGAGATGTATATAATTAAGGTGATAACCAATGTTTTATGTTCTGGGTTAGTTTAGTGACACCAGTTGAACTCTCCTTATTTGTTGTATATTGAATTTATGCTATACTGGGCTGTGCTAGTGAGAGCAGAGCTCTCCTATATGTTTGTATTGCCTTACAAGATATTGTAGAAATTTCGGGATGCCTTATTTACTGGGGAGGTTCTGCCAAAATTTTGACAAAACTCCTTGTTTTGTATTAACGTCCTTATTTTTATATTAAGGCAAGTTATATTACATATGGCGTAAATTGTATAGTTTTGGTATGGTATTGAATGTCCCTCCAGTGTAAGGCTTATAGGTTTAGGGAATTTCCTAGTGTCTTGTGCCAGTCCCACTCCAGGGATTTTGGGGTGTGACAAGTGTTGTGGGTTGCCTAACACCTTCCTCACGCTTAAATAGACTCCTGAACCCATCTCTATTTCCGCAAACCATCATGCCTTTTCTTTTTATTTTAAATTGGTTTCCCAAAGTTTTTCGTTAAAAATTTTGGTGCTAACTTCAATAAATTGATTTTCAAGATTTGTTTTAGGAATCAATTTAAACTCCTTTTTATTCTTTCCATTGAAAGGTCGGTTACAACACCAAGCATTTTAAAATTTCTGCCAAGTCTTGAACACGTCAAGACATTTTTTAAATCTCTACTAAGTCCTTCACAAGTCCAGTTAATTTTTAAATTTCTTCTAAGTCTTGTACAAGTCTTGGCATTTTAAAATTTCTGCTAAGTCCTACGCATGTCCCAACATTTTTTAAATTTTTGCTAAGTCTTGATCAAGTCTTGGCATTTTCAAATTTTTGCTTAGTCAGCACAAGTTGAGGGATACATTAAATTTCTATTATGTCTTGCTCAAGTCTAGGCATTTTAAACTTTTTGCTAAGTCCTGCATAACTTCAAGCATTTTTTAAATGTGTGTTAAGTCCTATAAGAGTTTATACATTTTTAAATTTCTGCTATGACCTACACATGTGCAGGAATTTTTAAATTTTTGCTATGTCCTGCGCAAGTGTAGAATTTTTTTAAATTTCTCCTAAGTCTTGCTTAAGTCCATGCATTTTTGAATTTCTTTTAAGCCTTGTACAAATATAGGCATCTTTTAAATTTCAGCTTTGTCTTACACAAGTCTTGGCATTTTTAAATTTTGTTATGTCCAATACAATTCCAGGAATTTTTTAATCTCTGCTAAGTCATGCTCAAGTCCTGACATTTTTTAAATTTCCTCCAAATCTTGCACAAGTCTAGGCATTTTATAAAATTTTTGTTATGTCCCACACAAGTCTAGGCATTTTTAAAATTTTTTCTATGTCTTGCACAAGTCTAGGTTTTTTAAATTTTCTTCTAAGTCCTGCATAAGTCTAGGTATTTTTAAAATTTCTATTAAGTCCAGCCTAAGTCCAAGCATTTTTAATTTCCTACTACGTCCTGCACAGGTTTAAGGATATTTTAAACTTCTGCTAAGTCATGTATAAGTCTAGGCATTTTTAAAATTTCTATCAAGTCTTCCACATGTCCAAGGATTTTTTTTTTTTTTATTTCTACTAAGTCCTACGTAAGTATAGGCATTTTGAACTTTGGACTTACTCCTGCACAAGTCCAGAGATACTTTAAATTTTTGTTAAGTCTTCCTCAAGTCCATGCATTTTTAAATTTTTGCTAAGTCTTCCACAAGTCCAGGAACTTTTTTATTATCCCTTAAGTCTTGCACAAGTCTAGGAATTTTTAAAATTTCTGTTAAGTCTTGCAAAAGTCTAGAAATTTTTTCAATTTATGCTATTCCCTACCCAACTCCTAGATTTTTAAATTTTTGCTAAGTCTTGATCATGTCCAAACATTTTTGAATTTCTGCTAAGTCCAGTATAGGTATAGGCATTTTTTGAATTTCTGCTATGGCCTGTCCTGACATTTTTAAATTTTTGCTAGATTGTGCACAAGTCCATGCATTTTTAAATTTCTGCTTAGTCCTGCACAAGTCTAAGGATACTTTAAATTTCTATTAAGTCTTCCTCAAGTCCAAGCATTTTTTAAAATTCTACTAAGTCTTACACAAGTATAGGCATTTTTTAAATTTTTGTTAAGTCTTGCACAAATCTAGACTTTTTTTAAATTTCTGTTATGCCCTGCACAAGTCCAAGCATTTTTAAATTCTTGTTATGTCCTATACAAGTACAAGCATTTTCTAAATATATTAAATCCTGCTTAGGTCCATGCATTTTTGAATTTCTGCTAATCCCTGCACATGTATAGGCATTTTTAAAATTTCTGCTATGTCTTGCCCAATTACTGACATTTAATAAATATTTGCTAAGTCCTGCACAAGTCCAAGTATTTTTAAATTTTTGCTAAGTCCCACACATGTACAGACATTTTTTTTAAATTTCTATTAAGTCCTGTATATGTCCAGGCATTTTTTAAATTTCTGCTATTTCCTGCACATGTCTAAGCATTTTTGAATCTCAACAAGTGCTGCACAAGTCCAGGCATTTTAAAATTTCTACTAAGCCTTACACAAGTCCAAGCATTTTCAAACTTTTGCTTAGTCCTGCACAAGTCTAGGGCTACTTTAAATTTCTATTATGTCTTGCTCAAGTCCAAGAATTTTTAAATTTCTTCTAAGTCCTGCACAAATACAGGCATTTTTAAATTTCAATTAAGTCCTACAAAAGTTTAGACAATTTTTTTTTTTTAAATTCTACTATACCCTGCACAAGTCTTGGAATTTTTAAATTTAAGCTAAGTCCTACTCAAGTCCAGGCATTTTTGAGAAAGTATAAAATTTGAACCCTTTTTTCACACATAAAAATATGAAAGAATATAAAAATTATGACATTAAACTAAAATTTCCTAATATTATCATTAACTAAAATCTTATTAAAGTCAGATATGGCACCACCATAGCTTACAATTGGAAAAAATATTGGTCGATATTAATACATTTATGTAGTAATTGATATGGTATATTAGTTTTAATTAAATAATTCAAAAAAAATAGTGAAAACTATTAAGAAAATAATTTGATTGGAAATAGGACACAACATTAGTTCGATATAAGTGTGTTACTATTGAGTAATATTTTTTCCTTACAATTGTGTTACGCCGTACTGACAAATATATTAACAATTATACAAGATCAACATAAATGAGCTTTGTCAATTATTTTCATTTTACTATCAAGCATTATAACTATATATGCTTGTGTGTGGGCTTTCTATTTCTATTGCTACAAAAAATTATTCACTGACATCCCTTGCCACGAAATGAAATACAAGAGTGGATCCCCTCCAGTAGTACTAGAGGGGATTTTCTCCAGTAGTGTTTAGAACCATTGGATCTAAATCTAATAGCTCTTAATTTTTGTGTAAAATATATTTTTTTTAAAATAAAAAATTATGATTTTTATAAATAAATATATATTAATATTTTTGATTATTTTTTGATACATAATAATATCTAGTTATAAAATAATAGACTCTAAGATATACAAAATAAACTGTCAATTGTTAAAAATAGTTTAATCTTTTTATTTTTTCAGCTGCATATCATTTTCTATAAAAAAATTTTAATATTGATAAATATTTATTTATAAAAATAATATTTTTTATTTTAAAAAATATATATTTTATTGAAAAATTGATCCAATGGTCCTCAAGAATTACTGGAGAAAATCCCCTTCAATACTACTAAAGGGGATCTATTCTTATGAAATACATCCATATGTACTGTTTGCATTAAAAAATGTTGACTAACGCGGACTTGAAAACCATTGAAGACAATTTAAGACATGTACACATCTTGAGTTACACGACTTGGATATTTGGTTGAGGGCTTTTTTATCTTTATGCTATAAAAGAATATTTTTTTTAATCCAACAGATAAAAAATTATTACATCCTAATATTATAAAATTTGGGACTCGGACTGAATGCTATATTTGCAAATTGTTTAAAATATAATATTGGTATAATTTAGGTATTTTATGATGTTGAGATTATATTTGGCAAATTGTTTAAACTACAATATTGTTGTAATTTAGGTATTTTAGATTGTTAAGAATATCTTTGCAAATTCTTTAAGTTATAATATTGTTGTGATGTAGTTATTTTTAAATGTTGTGATTGTTTTGGCAAATTGTTTAAACTACAATATTATTGCAGTTTAAGCATTTTATAATGTTGAAATTTTCTTTGCATATTGGTTAAAGTATAGTATAGTTGTAATTTAGCTATACTTTAATGTTGAGATTATTTTTGCAAATTGTGTAAATTATAATATTATTGAAATTTAGTTGAGATTATTTTTACAAACTGTTTAAATTATAATATTGTTGTAATTTAGGTATTTTATAATGTTGAAATTGTCATTGCAAATTATTTAAATTATAATATTGTTATAATTTAGGTATTTTTTAATGTTGATAGTATATTTATAATTTAGTTAGGTTATAATATTGAGAATGTACTTGTAATTAACTTATTATATAAATTTGCAAATATATGTACTATTTACTTATATGACAATATTTGAAAATAATTGTAATTTTCTTATTTTGTAAAGTTTCAATTTTTTTCATTTAGCATTTGATAGAAATTAAATTGCATAGTTTAGTAAGTGGAGATTTAAGAAAATAATGGTAAAAAAGTCAATTTGTAATATAATTTCTATATTGAAATGCTCTACGAAATGGAATTGAATAGTATGATATAATGAAATTGAAATTTAGTATTTGATCATTTAGCTTGACTTGATTACAATTTATTTGTTTATTAGAAAATGTGATTGTACAGTAAGATATGGACAACACAAATGAACTTGTATACGTATATGCGAATGGAAGATTCTACGAAAGTAACCATGGTGTGATGTTTGAATGCACTAATGTCAAGATGCTCACAGTGGACACGAATATCAACTTAGTGGACCTAATGCAAGTGGTTAGGCAGAAGCTACAACTTTCCTGAAATCATTTTGTCCCAATTGATATATAGATACTCAGCATAGTACTGCCCAAGTGCATTGGAAGACGATTCTGATGTGTAAAACATGTGGCGTGCAACGTCACAATTTTGATCATAGCTAAGTGGGATTGAGTTATATGTACACATCTCGACAGCTGAACTAGTAGTTAACATAGAACACCAAGTAATGAAGGACTATAACCCAGACACACAACCATTTTCTAGCTATTTCAGTGAGTTGAATAATCAAACATCATTTATTAGTTCTTACATGGGAGAAGGTCCTTTAGTTTACCCCAACACTAGTGAAACCCATCCATCCATTGAAGTGAATGATATAACTAATGATGATAAGGATGATGAGGAGTATAATTATGCTTTTCAATTGGATAAGGAGAATGAGGATAATGAGTCAGACGATGATGGCAATGACGTTGGAGATCTTCCAAATCCCATGCCAGCGTCACCTATAAATGAATATAAAGATCCTGCAGCAACATTTTTTTGCAGAAGTCAATATGAAGGAGGTCATAGATCATGATTTGCAAGGAACATGTGATCTTTCAGACGACAATGAGTTGTACGTCGAATTGCAATATTCTAACAAGCTGGCACTACAGCATGCAGTCAAGTTATATTCTATTCGTGCAAACCACACCTTCATGGTGTACCATTTGTTTGCAAAATATAAAGAATATCGTTGTGTAAAATATGGCAATGGTTGCATCTGGAAGGTTAGGGCATGTAAAAAGTCAAGGAGGAATCACTGGCAGATTACAAAATACGAGGGCCCACATACTTGTCTGACTGCTTCCCTTTCTCAGGATTATCCAAAGCTAGATTTCGATGTCATTACATCATGTATTGTTAGGATGGTGACAGATAGACCTAATGTGTCGGTGTCTCAGATAATTGAAAGGATGAAGAGCTTGTTCGGCTATACTATGTCGTATTGAAAAGTATTGAAGGCAAAGCATTGAGTGATGGTCATAATGTTTAGTAATTAGGAGAACTTATACAAATTACTGCCTAAGAGGCTAGCCACTATTAAACATTTTATGCGTATGTCATATGTAGAGTTCTGTTACAGGGACTGTCCACAGGGTAGTTCGAATGGAGAACCAACGACAAGTTTTCCACGTGTGTTCTGGGCATACAAGTCGTGCATTAATGTGTTTGCATACTTGAAGCCAATTTTATAGGTAGACGAAACATTCCTTAATAGCAAATACAAAGGAACATTGTTAATGGTTACTTCACAAGATAGGACCGGAATGTTATGCCACTTGCATTCACAATTGTTGAAGGTGAGACGCAAGGGGCATGGTCATGGTTCCTACTAAACCTATGAAGATAGGTGGCGAGAGATAGACAAGGGATATGCTTGATTTTAGATTGGCACCTATCAATTTTAGCCTCAGTGTTAAACCTATGGATTGGGTGGCAACCACCGTATGCTCATTATGTCTTCTGTATTTATCATGTGGCAAGCAATTTGAACAAACATTTTGGAACAACGTGGTTGAAGGAGAAGTTTATAAATATCAGCTCTTCGCATGAGTGACACATTGTCAACACCTAATTAGCTAAGCTTAGCCTTTTGCACTAACAAGCTAGTGCATGAATTGCTGATATACCCAAACACTAATGGATTAGGGCATATGATGTGGAGGGTCATCATTACAGGCATATGATGACCAACCTTGCTGAGAGCATGAATGGAGTGTTCAAGGGTGTTAGGTCGTTGCCTATAGCTAGCTAGGCTATCTTCTACAGAGTGAATGAGTACTTTGTGAGGTGCGCAGAGAAAGTTTGTACACAAATACAAGCAGGACAAGTTTTTTGTGAAATACTAAACAACAGGATGAATGCAAATTTGTGTATGACTACTACTTGTTTTGTGCAGACATTTGACTAACATAATGTCTCGTTCAAAGTAGAAGAGTCGTACGATCATCAAAATTACCAATATGGTCAATGTTGCAAAGTAAACCTTAATGATCAGCTTTGTGATTGTGGGAAATTTCAAGCTGAAAAATACTTGTGCCAACATGTTCTTGTTGCATGTGCAAAGGTGGCAATTGATTAGCGATGTTATGTTAATCTTGTATTTCACTTAGAGACTATACATAATGCATATAACAATGAGTTCCACCTAGTTAGAGCACAAATGTATTGGCTAGAACCCTACGGTCTAAAGTTAGTGCCTCACCCATCATCCCACTAGGTTTACTTGATGTACCTGCCATTACTAGTAAACTTTGAATAAGCTGGTCAGCTAAGCTGGGGATCTGTAGTTTTAGCACATCTTTACCAGGGGCTGTGTAACTTAACAAATCCTGAGGAGTGGGGCATTAGTAGGTGCCTGACATTGTTGCAACTTTGGGCATGGGATTAGTTTCCAATGCTTGCCTTGGAGAGACCACCTTTCCCAAACACCTGCACTGATATCTACCCTTTGCTTCTATAATTGGGCTGTAGGTATGCACAAGTACATCGAACCTCCCCTTCTATTTATCACACATAGTGCATAATCTATATTTTCCTAATTCACAGGTGGAGGAATGTTAGCCGTCCTCCTTGATATGAAGAATGCACATTACACCAATACTAAGTTTTCCTTGACTAGATGGTGGACCACGAGGTTTGTTATGACAATTATATATACTTGTGCACTATTTTTTTCCTTCAACTATACTATGGATAACCTTGTTTGTTGAAAATGAAAGATTATTTGGAAACCCTATTAACTAGACAATGTTCAAGAAGTAATTCTTGAGTATTGCCTGGCTTCTCACAAAAAATGGATGGCTTGGTTGCCCCTGATATGCTTCCGCCTTGTTGAATGGCATCAACTAGATCATGTCCTTTAACAATTTGGCTAGTAACAATTCATCCCTAACAGTCCAATTAACTTGGGTTCCTTGTATACGTTGCAATTGATGGGAAAAACCATGAAAAACTGGCAACAAGAGCACACATAACTCATAGAGATATAGGATAGATGGTGCGATTCTTTAGTACAAGCACCCATGTCTACCGTACCCACCGATCGTAACTTAGCATACATGCAGTAGTACTAGTAACGTACACATCAATAGATCCATCATGCGAGCTGTGCAACAGGCTATGTGGTAATTCATACGGTTTCTTTACCTATTTCCAACATTCAATGGACTTCAAATTTTAATTTTGTGTCTTCTTTTGCAGGCTAAAATTGTAGAAGACCTTTATTGGTTAAGCTTAAGCAATCCTCCATCTATAGAGTACCCTCAATTTCATGAAACTGTTGGCTAGGATTGCTAAGATATCTTGAAAGCACTTAGGGACACAACACTTCTCAATTGTTGACCAGCCAATTCTGCCAACTCTAGACTTTCTTGAGCAACCCTACATACCAAAAGGTAGGTCCAATAAGTGAGCACACAGGTACATGTCATTTTGGACATTGCTTGTTGCTGAGGAAGACCTAGGACATAGCCAGACTTGAGCTACAACTTCATCCACGGTTGTTGTGGGTACATCTGCCTCTTCTTCCACCCCAAATACACCACATTAAGACTTCAACACTTCTGGTCCTTCCACGATTACTATAGCCTGTCCATATGGTAACTTTGATAGTGTCGGACCATCGTACTATGTTCCATCACTAACATCATCTAGTTGCACACCTACTACATTGTCACCATTCTCGTTCACCCCACAGCAAATGCCCTCTTTATTTACTCAACCTTTGCCGCCGAGTATGGTCATTCCTTCTTCAATTTTGGTGATTCTTCCCAACAGTGGTTCTTCACACTACAACAGCCAATTCCTTCGGTTTAGTCTATGGTTTTTGATTTAAATATGCCACTGGTTGCACCACAAGATGCACAAGAAGAAGAGGCTACACAGTTAGAGCCACGACGATCGTAGCGCGCAAGGAGAAAACCTCTTTGTAGAACTGGTAGTTATTATTTTAATGAATAGGCCTCTGCATCCTATTCCTACTATTTTGCTTCAAACCTTGTACTCATGACATGTAACTTGAATTATTTTTTTAACTCATGACATGTACTTTGAATTGTTTTTTACTACCATAATCCTAAGTATCATTTCCATAACCTACATTGTATATTTATTACTTATTTTCTATTTTTCATATTTTTCCACCATGCATTTATTCACCCTTCAATACTTTTTTTTTTTTTTTATCTATTTTGTCTTTCCAACAAAATTTTGGATGGGAAAGTTAGATTACAAAGGCCTCTCGATATACAATATTTCGAGACCCAAATTATAATTTTTTTTTGTAAGGACTCATAATGAAATATTCCGAGTCCTTTCTTTTAAAATAAAAAATTCCTTTAGGTTATAACTTTTTTTTTTTTAAATAACATGTGTGAATTAGAAATTATGATTTCAATTCACACATTTATATCATTTCCTTGTAATAGTTTTTAATGTTATGTATTAATTTTTTTTTTTTTTGGTTTGTGTATGCCTCAAAAACCTTTGGTTTAGTCTTTCTACTGTATAATGGAGCAGACAAACGTGAAAAGACTCTTTAAAATTCTATTAATGTATGTTGATGGGTCACATGTACCTATTCCTTTTTAGAGTCCCACTCATGGTTTATATACTTTTTATTTTTTTAAAACAAACTAAATATGGTACTTTTATAAATTAATAAATCTGCCAAGAAAGTTATGAACCCACGTCTTTGTTCGGTGGATGAAATAAGAAATGTGAAAAATACGTAAGAGTGTGTGAATATTAAATAGGCAGCAAAGAAATTTAAAAATAACAAGAATTTTTTTAAGTTTGATTAAAATATGCTTAATATATTTAACTTTAAAAAATAATATTAGTTTGCCTAATATTATGACATATATTGCAAAAAGTAACATTAAAGTGATCTTATACTTTAAGAAGAAGATATGACTTCGTTTTTAATACCATTGTTAAAAAAAGGTTAAGTACTTCTATTTTTGTAAAAAATTACATCACATATAAGAAATCAATTTTATTTTATAGAAAAGAAAAAGAAACTAAATACAGTTTCAATGAACGTATCATATTTAATTTATTTTTTTTGGAAAAATAGATACATAATTTATGTAGAGTGTCATTCTAAAAATAAATAGGTGCATCATAGTTAAATGGTACCCATCAGTATATATGGATAGAATTTTTATAAAGTTTTTCCACGTCTCTCTGCTCCATTATATATTGGAAAGGCTAAACCAAATATCCGAGGCGCCAAACTCAAGATGTGTTAGATGTCAATATGATCCCCTTTAGTATTATTTTTTTTAATAAAATAAAAATAAAATAGAGATTGTTGAATACAAATTTAATGATTTAAATTTTTTATTAATTATTATATATAATAATAAATGATTGTACGTGATTTTAAATTATTTTTTATTCTTAAATTTAAATTATTAAATCTTTATTCAACCATCCACTCACCCTCAGACGAGGTGATCCGAGCCTGTGTAGATGTATATTTTTTTAAATGGTTTTCAAGTTCGCGTGGTGCGTGAGATTGCCCTTGTCAAAATTCTTTTAATAAAAGCAGTATATTTTATAATATATGGATATATTACTTCAACAGGAGATGTCATTATTTATTGCTGTACCAATAGAACAAACAAGCCAAGAAAGAGAAGCCTCACTTTTTCTTTGGGAACGTGCTTGGATTCAAAGGATTCTCAGAGAGTTAAATGACCATGCAGCGCTACAATCTCGTTAGTTACACCATTCATTCAACGTCTAACGTAAGCTCCCATTTTTCTGTTAGCCTCCGTCTTTTGGGAAAAGATCCGCTGCAGTAATCCATATTAATGGAGATTCTCCAGTAACTTGTCATGGGCCGTTGGATGCATCTCTTGATCTTCCTGCTGCCACGTCTACTTTTTCCTCAAAATGCACTCTTTTACCAGCTATTGCTTTTTTTTTTTATATGTCATCTTCTTCTTTACCTCTGCAGCGGTCTACCCTCTTCCTCTCTCCCTTTTCATTAGGCAGACGTCAGTTTCTTTCTACTCCTTTATCAATCTCCTTCCTTTCTTCCTTTTTATTCAATCGTCTTCCTCGCAATTCACCGAAACATAGGCTGGTATCGATTGCATTTCCTTTACCTATCTGAATGAGGAGTTTTAGAAAGTTTGCTGCTTCTTATATAAATCATTAAGATAGTCGATGCGTAGGTTGGGATGTCTTTGCAACAAATAAGGGAATTTGGCTTTTTTCTTCTCGGTAGTGCTTCAAATATTTACTTAATTGAGGTTTGTAACTTTGTAATCTTCATTTGGCCATGTACATTTTAATTTGATTTGTGCACCTAAATATTGGAGACTGAGTAAAATTCATCTTCCTACATTGTTAAAATGGAAAAAGATTGAGAACTGAGTATGCAGAAGAAGAAAGATTGAAAACTAAGAATGCAAAAGAAGCAGATGATGACTTCACTTATGCTATTTTGCCCCTCTCTCTGAACAAAACATTGAACATCATGGGCAGAGTGAAAGGGAGGTTGGGTTGGGTCTCTTCCTTTTACGATCATATAATACTTACCAATATGGAAACAAATATTCCAAGAACCATTTCATTCAAACAATTTACAGTGACAAGAACCATTTATTCCAATCACAACTCCGGCAATTTATAATTACAAAGAAACATATTTTCAAAGCTTCTCACCTATGTTTATATCCATTAATTCTGATGTTCCAAATGGACTGAAATCAAATGACTCTTTATTAAAATATCTTTATAATGAACGCTTTAACATAGTGTCTCCTCTGTCATCAGCATGAGAAGTTCACCAATGCACCGATGTATTTGTGTGAGAACTTTTGGCGTCAAAAGCAGGAGAACTTCGTAATTGGTGTTGACTCATAAAGAAACCACATGGAAAACCACTGACGACATTCACATTCAACAGAAAATCATCCAACGGCAAACCTACTCGAATGAAGACGCAAGCTTACCTCTTTGACCATGTTAGAATATTGTATAATATCTAAAAAATAAGTCTGTTAAGATATTATATTGTATACACCCATAAAGGGTGCTCATTAAATAAGGGTAAAATAATAATTATAAAAATTACTACTAAACCCTGACTATTACTAGCCTTCTATAAATAGGGTTAGACTATTACGTTGTGAATAACTTATTAGAGAGTGAGATTTGAGATGCTCTGAGTAGAATATCTGCGAGTATTCTATAGTCGCATTCGAGAGGGGATTTAGGCTGTGAAAACCCAAGATACTCCTAATCATTGTGGGTATCTCATCCGATTAGTGATCCCAACCAAAGATCAATAAGTTTCCGCAATTAGGAGATCAATGTAAGTCTCCTACTCGTAACTCTGAATTTATATTCTTGTATTCTTTTATTCACCTTCATTGGTATCAGAGCAACTGGGTTGGTTTTCTGATCATTAATATATTTTATTGGGATCAATATTTTTATTAGGGGCTATTTTAATTTAAATTAAAAAAAAATTTTGAACTGCGCTGTGAGCCTTCTCCCCCAAGATTACTCACTGTTGCCGATGATAGTGGTTGCCGGTGACACTCCCAGATAGTAGGGAACCACCAACGAACACGTCGCCAGCACCCTTGATCGGAGAACGAGGAGGGCAAGCTCAAAAACGAGCTCCGAAATGCGTCCCTTCAAAATCTTATACCGACAGTTTCGTTGCCGCAGTCAATGCCGACCACCTCTCCGGCAGGTGCCGCGTTGCCAACGCCTATAAATGGGTGGTCGGCAAGCTACAACAATGTGGTGAGGAACAGCGACGAGGATGGAAGCAGGAAGAAGAAGAAGATCTGTGTTTTTTCTAAAATTCAAACAAAAAAATTTCAAAAAATTCGAAAACTCAAAAACCTAAAAAAAAAATTCTAAAATTTTGAAAATAAAAGATATTTTCAAAAATTCCAAATTTTTCTTAAAACCCTATTTTTTAATTGGCTTATAAAATTTAATTTGGGCTCATTACCAAAATGATTTTGGGTTTTCAAATTTTTTTTTAGCCCATTAAAAGTTTTTTGGCTAATTTTAAAAGTTGAGCCTTATATTTTAATTGGACATGTGGCCTATCCAAAAATAATAAGAGGCCTAATCCCTAAATCCCTAATTAATGAACATTTATAACTGTTAAAAAAATATAAATTGTGTATTTGTCGTAACCGACCTTTCGGCGGAATAAAATAAAAAAGACTTTAAATTGATTCCCAAAAATGAAAATTGGAAACCAATTTATTTGGAGTCGCCTCCAAAATTTTTAACGGGAAACTTTGGGAAACCAATTTAAAATAAAAAGAAAAAGGCAACCTAGTCTACGAAATAAGAGATGAGTTTGGGAGTCTATTTGAGTGTGGGAAAGGTGTTAGACTCCCCACAACGCCCGTCCATAAGGACAGTTACCTTAAACCAGTCAGCTGAAACAGAATATGGCTTTTAAATTTATCTCAATTATCCTTTTCATCGACATGCATGCTTGTTAAACAGAAGAGACAAAACAACACGTATGAAAGCAAACGGGCAGATATTCAAAAAAGACAGACTTGACCTAGGATAAGAGCCTAGGGCCTACGTACCCTACGATAGGGATCAAAGTCCACATAGTTCAACCAAAATGGGTGTCTGTTGGTTGATTATTTGTAAATTTTGTGATGAGAATAGGAGGGTTTAAGTTAAATAGGTCTTCGTAAACAAAACGGAATTGGGATTTGGCTTGTGCGTTTTAATTTACGACAGCCTGACGAACATAGCTCTCCTGATCTCTTCATTTTTTTTCTTTTAAAATTTTTTATTTGTTGGAATTTTAAATCTTTATTTTGAAATTTAAATGAAATGATTACGGAATGAGATTTTTAGGATTTTGGGAAGTTTATATTCTATTCTATTTCTTTTGAAATTTGAAATGTAATTATAATGAAAGGAATATTTTTGAGTTTTTTAATTTATTTAATTTTTGGATTTTGGTTTTTTTTGTTTTACTTTTTTTTTAAAATCAGGATTGAAATTGGAACAAAATATAACAGAAAGCCATTTTTTGGAATTTTTGAACATGGCATTTTAATTCGTTAAATTTATAAAACCCTGACTTTATTTATTTGTAAATAATTCAATTAAAATATTCATTTTTGCATTATTATTATTTTATCTATTTATCATCATTCTTATTATTTATCTTTCAAACAAGTATGTACTAAATTTCGAGGTCTAAAGAGATTAAAATCTCACATGACCCCAAGTATTTGAGGAGAACTATATTCTCACGCAATAATTTCGTAAATAATGGGAAATATTTAATTAGAATGAATATTTAATTATGATTGTTTTTTTTCTTTATTATTATTATTAGATAGAGGTATATTAATTTTAAGGAACTAAGGAAATTAAAATCTCATATACTCCCATGCAATTGAGGAGAACCGGATCCTCACACGATAATTTCATAAATAATGGAAAATATTTAATTAAGTCAATATCAAATTATTATTATTTTTAAAATAAATGTGCTAATTTTTAAAAGATTTAGGAGATTAAAATATCACATGATCTCATGCAATCGAGGAGAACTGAATTCTCACATGATAATTTCATAAATAATGGAAAGTATTTAATTAAGTCAATATTTAATTGTTATTATTTTTAAAACAAATGTGCTAATTTTTAAAAGATCTAAGGAGATTAAAATCTCACATGATCTCATGCAATCGAGGAGAACCGAATTCTCACACGATAATTTCATAAATAATGGAAAATATTTAATTAAGTCAATATTTAATTGTTATTATTTTTAAAACAAATATGCTAATTTTTAAAAGATCTAATGAGATTAGAATCTCACATGATCTCATGCAATCGAGGAGGACAAAATTCTCACACGATAAATTTCATAAGTAATAGAAACCAATGTGTACCAATTTAGGGATCCAAGGAGGTTAAAACCACATAATCTCATACAATCGAGAAGAACAAAATTCTCACGCGATAAATTTCATAAAACTTTACCCATGGGACCAAGATTAGTCTTATATTCATATAAAAACAAAACAAAATAATAATGATGATAATAAAAAATAATAATAATAACACAAAACAACACAACCATAACAAATATGACAAAAATGAGAACAAGACAACTTCCTACTGGTTCATTTTCCTTACCTTATGTATGTTTAACTATGCATGCACCCATATATTCATGTACATACATATATATACCTCTATGTTTACACAAATATATATATATATATATATATATATATATACATATATACAATGGAAGGAAAAAAAAACATAAGGAAGGACAAAGAACCCTCAACGCCACATGCATGCACTCACATGGGTATTCATATATATATATATATATCTATATATGCACATATATATACATATATATAGCATATCTATCCATATACATCTATACATACCCATATGTAATTATGTATAAACATGACAATGGAAGAAAAGAAAAGCATCAGTAAGAGGAAAAACCTACACACCACATGCATATATTCATATATATATATATATATATATATATATATATCTCTATATATGCACACACACACACACATATATATATAACAATGGAAGAAGAGAAAAATGCATCAGGAAAGACAAAGAGCCCACCCCACACCACATGCATGCACTCATATGAGTATTCGTATATCCATATATCCATTTACATGCATTCACATATACACACCTGAATTTATATATATATGTACCTCCATATACACACAGCTATATATATATGTATATAACGATGGAGGGATGAAGAAAATGCATTAGGAAGCAAGGAAACTCTTATACACACATGCTTATATGTATATATATGTATATATATATATATATATATATATATTTCTCAGCCAGAAAAATGCCTCAGGAAGCAAGGAAACTCAGATACACACATGCCTACACATATATATATATATATATATATATTCTCGACCCAACAAAAAGTGCATCAGGAAGCAGAAAAATGCATCATGGCACCCTAAGTTTCTCTTGGCCAGACTTACCTCTGTTTGCCCCTGTTTAAAGTTGTTTGGAACAGAGGAAAACGTTTACAGCTTCAGCTCGTCACAATCTGCTTCCAGCTCGCCACGATTCTGCACAGCTTTCTCCTCCAGCCACATTTCTGCACAGCTTTTTACTGCTCTAGCCACAGTCTCCTTCTCTTTTGCTCCAGCCACGGTCTCCTTCTTTTCTGCTCCAGCCACGACCTCCTTCTCTTATGCTCCAGCTACAACCTCCTTCTTTTCTGCTCCAGCCACGGTCTCCTTCTCTTCTGCTCCCCTCTGAAACAACAAGCTGCTTTCCTTTTTCTGCTCTCCCCTGAAACAACAAGCTCCTCTCTCCTTTTTCTGCTCTCCTCTGAAACAACGAGCTACTCCCTCCTTTTTCTGCTCTCTTTTGAAACAACGAGCTCCTCCACTTTTTCTGCTCTCCTCTAAAACAACAAGCTGCTCTTTTTTGCTTTTTCAGCCGTCCTTGTGTCCTTTTTTTTCTTAATAGTGTGTGTGTGTACGTGAGTGTGTGCATGTGGGAATGGGAGTGTATGAATGTAAGCAAGTGGGAGTGTGTGAATATGAGCAAGTGAGAGTGTGTGAGAGCAAGTGAGCAAGTGAGAGTGTGAGTGTGAGCAAGTGTGAGAGCAAGCGAGTAAGTTTGCATTTTTATTTTAATTAGGTGGCCTTTTTCTCCTCTTTGTATTTGGACAAATTTGTTAACCCTGTTCATTTTATTTTTTTGCAAGATGATTATCATGTCTCTACTTCAAGCATATATTTTGAATTTTTCCTTTTAATATTTTTGGTTTTTATATTTAGTTTTTTCCATATTACTTCTATTTTTTGCTTTTTGCAATTTTGTTTTAATTAATTAATTTTTAAAATTTTTAATTTTATTTATTATCATTACTATAATTATTATTATTGTTAGTTTAGGTGGGGTGTTCACAGTATTTATATTTTAGCCCCAAATAAAACCAATTAATTTTTTGTGAAAAATTAATATATCCCAATAAATATCAAGTCCAAGTAATAAGTGATTACTTATTATTATGTTAATTAGTTTAACATTTTTTAAAATTTCTTCCAATAGAAAATTTAGACATAATGTTAATTAGCTTAACATTATGCAATTAAATGTGTTAATTAGTTTAACATGTTTATTTAATAAAAGTTAATTAGTTTAACATTATATAATTAATTTATTAATGTGTTGATTAGTTTAACATGTTAGTTAACGGATGTTAATCTATTTAACATTTGAAAAGTCATGATTTACAATTTGTTTGTAGCATGATTAGGACACTTAGTTGTGATATGATTTCGTTGATTTACACCCTGCATACAACCTTAGGACGATGATTGGCACTTCGTGCTCTTTCAACTCTGGGTTATGCATGGGTTAATTAGCTTAATCATATGATACTTAGTGTCATAATTTGTAAGCATGGTGAACATTAAATCTTGCATGTTTTTAATTATCTAATCTTGATTTAAGTTTGTCTTTCTTTTTATGTAAAGAATGACTACGGTTTCCAAAAGTATTGTCGCTGAGCTCAATAAAGGGTTGAAGCTAAACGACGACAATTATAAGATCTGGAGTACGAAAGTTCAGTATCTCTTAGAAGACCAAGAGGCTCTTGAGGCTCTCAACAATGTCATGGAAGAGCTGGAAGCTGGAAACACGGCCCAACATAGGCGGGACCGTGAAGCTTATGATGCTTGGAAGAAAAAGAACTCCACTGCTCGCATTACATTGCTAAGCACTATGGATGATGACATCTTAAGTGAGTTCAGGGACCACCAAAGCGCTATGGGGTTTTGGAATACTCTGAGAATGAGGTTCGAAACTACGTCTGTATCCAGATTACGTTCTCTAACGATCAAATTTGATTTATATAAGAAACACCCAGAATATTCAATGAGGAAACATCTGAGGCTGATGTCAAATATGATCGTTGAGCTAAAAGATATTGGAAATGTCTTAACTGACAAGCAGTAGATCCAAGCAGTCATTCGTTCTTTACTTAGTTCATGGGAGCATATGAAGATGCATCTCATTCATAATGATAGAATCACGACTCTGGAAGATGTCCAGAGACACCTTGAACTCAAGGAAGAAAGGCTTGAATCAACCAAGTCGATACCTGAGTTGCACATGGCAACTTCAGGTGAAAGACGTGATTCAAAGAGAAAGGATTGGGGAAAGAACAAAGAACCAGCCCAACCTAAGAAAAAGCCAAAGACCAATCAGCAAGGAAAAAAGAAGCAGCGAAAGGTCAATACAGCAAAAGTTAAGTGCTTCAATTGCCAAAAGAAGGGACACTATGCGAGTGATTGCCCTGAGCTTTTCAAAAAGGCAACCTACACTGCTTATCCTAATGAACTTTGTGTTTCTAGCTCAATTATGCTTACTGAATCTTGTCCTGTGTAGATTGTAGACTCAGGAGCCATGGACCACATAGCGGGTGACCGTGATGCCTTTGTTGACTTCCGGCGAGTTCCTCATAGAGCATTTTGGATATATGTGGGTAACAACATTAAGGTTGTTATCAAAGGGATCGGAACATGTAAGTTAGTCCTGCGTGGTGGTCGAGACCTAATCTTACATGATGTCCTTTATGCACCTCAAATTCGTCAGAATGTTATTTCAGTTTTGGTTTTACTTAGACTATGCTATGAGTTGAATTTCCATGACAATTGTGTTAAATTGAGTAATAACTCAATAATTTTTTGTTTTGGTTATGTAATTGGAGGTTTTATTTGTATGGATTTAGATGACGAATCTTATATTAATAATAATTTCAGTTTTTCCATGTTTACCTCCACGCATGATTATGATCACGATGTAAATATATAGCATGCTAGACTTGGTCATATTGGCCAACAAAAAATACAACGTTTAGTAAAAGAAGGTTTGCTTCTTGGCAATGAACGAGTAGAATTGTCTACTTGTGAATCTTATCTAATTGGAAAATCTGCAAGAAAACCCTTCGGTAAAGCAACCAGAGCTAATTTTCCACTACAATTAGTTCATTCTAACATCTGTGGGCCTATGAATGTCAGGGCTTGACACGGAGCGAATTATTTCATCACATTCATTGATGATTATACTCATTTCGGTTATGTCTATTTGATTTCTCATAAGTCAAAAGCATTGAATTATTTTAAAAACTATATGAACTTAGTAGAAAATCAATTAGATAAGAAGATTAAGGCTATTCGACCCGATCAAGGCCGAGAATATTTGTTGGTTCAATTCAATGAATTATGTGATGAAAAAAAGATAGTTCATCAGTTGACTATTTTGAGTACTCCACAATAAAATGGTGTTGCGGAAAGAAGGAATAGAACGCTCTTTAAGATGGTTAGGTCCATGATGGCACTGGCTAATTTGCCAATCACCTATTTGGGTGATGCATTGATGTCTGTAGCTTATGTACTTAACCGTGTGCCTATGAAATCAGTTGCAACCACTCCATATGAGTTATGGACTAGGCGAAAGCCTAACCTAAGTGTATTGAAACCTTAGGGATGTGTTGCCTATACACATGATTCCTCTCACAAGTATAGGAAATTTGGCCTGAGAGGAAAGAAAAGTATCTTTATTTGATACTCAGAAACCTCAAAAGGTTATGTGTTTATAGGTCAGCAAGACAGTAGGAGCTTGACTGAATTCAAATCTAGAGATTTCACATTCTTAGAGAATGAATATCCTAAGAAGGGTGAGGTAGGTTAAGACCTATCCTTATTTGAAATAGAGGATCTGAACGCACTAGAACCACTTTATTCGAGTGGGAGGATTGTAGCAAATGATGAATTAGTTTCTCATCAGTAACCTTCTTCATCATTTGATGCAAATGAAAGTGTTTATGAGCTAATTGCTCTAAGTGGGAGTGGCTAAATGGAACTCATTCCAAGTGGGAGTGAGACCAATGTTCTAAATTTGAGTGGGAGCAATATTGATCTAAATGGGAACAATGAAACAAGATTCAATAAATCACAGCTGACACGTGGTTCACGTAAAAAGACTCCCAACCGTCGATATGAGATTGAAGGTGGTGAACTTTTTACAATGCTCTTGTAAAATGAAGATGAGCTGAGAAATTTAAAAGAGACTCTTCTTACCCCTTCTAGGGATAAATGAACTAAAGCTATATAAGAGGAAATTGAGTCTATGAAAATCAACAATGTTTAGGAACTTATTGATCTTCCAAGAAGACGCAAGGCTATTGGGAACAAGTGGGTTCTCAAAATCAAGAAAAGAGTTGATGGCACGATTGAAAATTTTAAAGCTCGACTAGTAGCAAAGGGGTATACACAACAGGAAAGAATTGACTATGAGGAGACTTTTTCTCTTGTTGTACGATTTACCTCTGTCCACTTACTTCTAGCTATAATGGCTTGTTTGGATCTTGAATTACATCAGATGGATGTAAAAATTGCCTTTCTCAATAGAGAATCAAATGAAGAGATTTATATGGAACAACCTGAGGGTTTCATTAAAGAGGGCCAAGAAGAAAAAGTTTGTAGAATTTTGAAGTCTATCTATGGCCTTAAACAATCTTCAAGGCAGTGGTATATTTATTTTCACAATGCATTCATTTCTAGTGGATTCACTATGATGAGTGAAGACAACTGTGTATATACCAAGAGATCTAAGGATAAGTATGTGATTATGACATTATATGTTAATGACATACTCATAGTTGGAAATGATATGGAGCTTATCAACGAGGTAAAGACCAGGTTGTCATCTCGCTTTGGGATGAAAGATATGGGTGAAGCTGCATACATTCTTGAAGTTAAGATTTCAAGAAACCATTCTAAGAAACACTTGTATCTCTCACAAGAGAATTACATCAAAAAGGTTTTTGAACATTTTAGTATGGAAAGTTATAACCCTGCTGACACTCATATCAGCACAAGTTGAACCTTATGCATCGAAATACATCCTAAGACTACCATGGAAAGAGAGCGTATGAGCTGAACTCCATATAGGAATGCAGTCGGTTGTCTAATGTATGCCATGATGTGTACCAGACCTGATATCTGTCAAGCAGTTGGCTTAATGAGTAGATATTAAACCGACCTAGGTCCCGAACATTGGGAAGCTGTAAAAAGGATCTTAAGATATCTAAAGGGGACTGCTGATTATGCACTCTACTATCAAGGCAGCAGAGATCTATGATTAGAAGGATACATTGATGCTGATCACAGAGGAAACTTGGATGAGCAAAAGTCTACCTCAGGATATATTTTCTTACTCAGTGATGGCGTCATATCATGGAGTAGTAAGAAACAATCCTATGTATCCTTGTCCTCGATGGAGGAAGAGTTTGTGGCTTTATCTTCAACAACCTAGGAGGCTATTTGGTTGAAGAGGTTATTGGATTAACTGTTGTGCAAAGCAAAAAACACTGAATTAGTGTTAATGTACTGTGACAGTGAGGCTGCAATTGCATACACCAAGGATCCAAAGTACCATTGTAAAACCAAACACATAGATATCAAATATCACTATGTGAAGGACATGGTTGCACACAAGACTGTGAATGTGAAGTATGTGTCTACGCATGAGATGCTAGTAGATCCTCTAACCAAGCCGATTTCTAGAGATGTGTTTGTGAGACACACTAGGTCTTTAGGATTGCGTAGACTTTAGCATCTTCATTTGTATCTTTTATTTTTCAATTGTTCACAGACAAGAGATGTTTCGATGTTCTTTAATAAATCAATAAAGTTTAATTTCCATGCTTACATATCCCTATTTGAATGTTGTGTATGTTCTTATTTATTATTGAGTATGTCAAGTAGACAAAAGGGTTAACCTTCTCACACAAGTAACCGCCTCAGTGCCTTTATGACATTAAAGATGAGACAAGATTTTAAGAGAAATTATCAGGAGGATAATTTAAGAGTAATTATACTTAAAATCATATAAGTCGCTTGATTGATGACATAAAGTCATTAAAAGTGAATTGATGAAATAAGTTCATCATTTTTAATCTACCTTCGTTGCCAGATGTGAGTTCAAAACATTGTGTAGATCTAGGAACTCAATTTTAGACTTGTGGTGTCTAAAATATCATATGTACAACATTATCCAATAGACATACACTCCACAAGAAAAGGAGGAATGTTGTAACACATGTTTCATACCATGTGTGCAAATGCCAACCATATGGGTTAACATGAGTGCGATCTCAACTCATAATTGTGTGAGACCATTGAGCCTTTACGTTGACTCTATATTTGTACTCTTGGATTCCGATCAGGTACTTGAGATACAGCTTAGTGTTTGCTATCTTAGTGTGTTGCCTAAGGACTATGAGTAATGATTCAGTCTAGCCGAACATGTCTAGAAAAGCAAACTAGGTTTGTGTTGATAGGATTGTAAGAAGAGGAAGATCATAAAGAGAATCTCATTATTCTGTATTCACCGGTATACTAGTTATGACTTGTGTGTCATAATTATGAATACAAGATATTGTGATAGATGAGATCACTGAGAGACATCTAAATGTGATTCTTATGATTTGGGGTGCATGCATACTTTATGATCTACATGCAGGTGTGTTTTCAACGAGAAGGTGCATATTCGTAACTGATGTATAGTATTAATGTTCTCATAGTATGTTGGTCGCATGACCTACTTTTCCTATGTGAACGATTGCAGACCATAAAAAAAAAGTGTTCTCTTAATTTGCCAAGAATATGTTTCTTGGGTTTAGAGTGTATGAGCACTCCCATTATGTGTGAGTGGGAGATGTAAGAATATTGTATAATATCTAGAGAATAAGTCTGTTAAGATATTATATTGTGTGTACCTATAAGGGGTGCTCATTAAATAAGGGTAAAATAGTAATTATAAGAATTACTACTAAACCTTAACTCTAACTAGCCTTCTATAAATAGGGTTAGACTAGTGTATGTTGTGAATAATTCATTAGAGAGTGAGATTTGAGACGCTCTGAGTAGAATACCTACGAGTATTCTACAGTCGCATTCGAGAGGGGATTTAGGCTGTGAAAACTAGAGATACACCTCATACATTATGGGTATCTCATCCGATCAGTGATCCCAACCAAAGATCAATAAGTTTTCGCAATTAAGATATCAATGTACGTCTCCTACTCGTAACTCTGAATTTATATTCTTGTGTTCTTTTATTCACCATCATACCACTTCAAAGTAAAGGGATGATAGTCGACATTCAATAGTGATGGAATTCAGAGGGAGACTTCTTCATTCGAGTGCCTAACAATTTGATAAGAAGGATGGACGTCATTCAAAAAGAAGAAGAAGGTGAACTCTGACAAAATTATGCCCATAAGGTAGCTTTTTGTCTCATGTTTTTTTTCTTAAAAAAAAAAAGGAAAGCATTGCTAGAGAAAAAGCAGACGTGGCAGCAGGAGGATCACCAGATTCATCCAACGGTCTTTGACAAGTTACTGCAGAGTCTCCATTAACATAGATTGCTGCAGCGGATCCTTCTCCCGTCTTTTGACACTATATATCCCGCAAGGCCAGACCTTGACCTTCGCCTTCTCAATTTTAATATCTACATAGTTTTCGAGTAAGTTTTGTAATTGACCGTGTGGTTGTGTTGAAACTTCGTATTGCATAACACACATATATATATTGGTGAAAAAGTATTTGAGAGATCATTAGGCATCGAATTGCTGTTTTACGATTTTTTTTTAATGCACTGAGCGTACATGTACCCATAAAACATGTAAGGTTGGTTTGAATGTAACTTTTGTGGCATACCTTCAATTCATCTTATACAATCCTGTCGTTTTAGAGCTCAATTCTTTCATGATAATATATATATATATATATATATATATATATATATATTACAGGAATAGTTAATTGATTTATTAAATTCTCTTTTTTAAAAAAGTTATCATTTTGTTTAACGTTGTGTCTTATTCGTATTCACATTGCTTTTTTAACAAATTGAAAAATGATAAGGTAAGTTATTAACTTCAAAAACATTTCCTTAGAAACCCCGATTTACACCATTAATGAGGTTTTTTTTTGGTGGATTCATTTGATATTTCTAATTATATATAAAGAAATTTAAAAAGGAATTATAAATTTCTAAATATCATACTAATATAAATGCAATTAGTTATAAAATTGCGTCAGACTTGGTACGGCTCACCCTGACACAATCCTTTTTAAAATTTTGTGTTGTTTCAAATTTTTTTTACAATGAACAGTACAACGGTGAATCCCCTTTGTCGAAAAAATTAGCCCACAAGAGTGAAGGGGAAATCTGAGGACTTGGCATCTCAGAATTCTTTATTTTTTTTTCTCGTACCAACACAATTACGTTGGGAGATTTATATCATGGCAAAAGTCATTTTCACCGTTCCAAAAACCTGTCACTCATCATTACCTTGTTTATTATAATTGCCGAGTTATAGTTGAGCAATGTAAATACTATAATGATTGGCATTGCATTTGAAGTAAATATTGTAAAACTATTTGACAAGATCAAGAGTAGCATATATATATATATATATAATTGCGCAACCTTACTACTCGTCTCTCTACACAATTCAAAATTTTGTAACAAAATTAAAAAAAATTAAAACACATTGTAATAGATTTTGTGAAGGGAAAATGAATCAATTGATTCCTATACTTGCATCAATTTTTAATTCGGTTCTTATATTCTATATTTTTAAAACAATTCTCTATATTTTGTAAAAACTTAAAAAATGATCCCCGCTTTTTTAGCATCATATAAATCCTGTTGAAGTGACCGACCGAAGTGACGTGGCATGTTTACATGTAAGTAAGAGTAGCAGCCCTTGAACCCCTTCAACCATGCAATCTATAGATAGGAACATAAAGATTATTGCAAGCTCTTTCATACCTTTTCTCTTCTTCAATCTCACACCAACCCCCAAGAAACACTGAACCAATTGTTCCTATATACAAGCTCAATACAATGAGCCTCATCACCCATCAATGCAAATGTAAGAGCTCCTCCACCAATTATTCAATCATTACAAAAAAAAATTATGGATATTACAACAAAACTATTGCGACAGTCATATTCTATCGTTGTAAAGACAATTTTGTGACAGTTAAAACAGCCGTTGTAAAAGCATCAACATTACAACGGTCATTAATTGACCATCATAATGATGTGACCGAACAACGTTTTTAAGAAGACTGTTATTAGATTATTTTGAAGTAAATTCTCATTGAATTACTTTATGATGGCCTTGCGACAATAAAAAAATAACCGTTGTAAGATCATGGCCTTGCGACGATCAAAGAACGACCGTTGTAAGGTCATGGCCTTCGGTGCGTTGACTGTCACAATGGCCACTTAAATTTCAGATCTTGGACTTCTATTCTCTTAATCCCAGTTCGTGCCAAAAATACCCTTTTTCCAAATCAAAGCTCGCCGCCACGGCCGAACGTCTATTTTGAGTGAGTCAACCGTCCGTCCATCCACACACTGGAATCTCCAAGCAACTTCACTTTGTTGCTGGAACAATTATAGTGGTAAAAGCCCGTACGAGACACTGGAAAATATCAAATCTGGTTCGAATCGAATGGTTTAGGCTCTGTTCTGTGTAGCTTTAATTGAAGGAATTATTAAACTACTTAAATTCCGTGATTACTCTAATAAAATATTGCTGCAGAGCTGATTTTATTGGGGTTCATGTCATTGCTGCTAACGGTGGCACAAAGTCAGATATAAAAAATATGCATATCGGGAAAATTGGCAGACACGTGGCACCCCTGCAGCAAGACGGAAGACGAAGAACAAGTTACGTCGAATCTAAAAAATGAAACCACTCCATTCTGGACTGATGATAATCGAGCCATCCAAGTGCATGTTTGAGAATTTGATGAAGAAAAGCTTCCAACTGGAATCGTACAATAAAGCTGACCAAGGCTTTCTGAACAAGGTGTTCACGTGGTGGCATAGGTTGCCTTGGAGGCTGAATCGTTTGAAGAATTCTAAAGAGGGAGAGAAGGTGGAGATAGGGGAGGATGTGTATGGGGTGCATTATTTGGGGTTGCATTGGAAGATTGAGATTAAGGATTTTCACATGTTCAGTGGTATTATTGAGTCTACAGTTTTGTATTGTGAGAAAGCACTGCATTTGTTCATATAATTGTGCAGCAATCTATCATTGACAAACATTACTCCTCAAATGAACAACTAAATAAAACAGGTCTTAATTATACCTAAATGATTCCCAAAAAGAAAAAAAGTCAGTGATCATTAATTTCTAATTTTTGCTTGTAGAAGTTAATTACCTAATTTGTTTTATGGAAACATTTAATGATATGCTTTGATAGAATACGCTTGACAAATTGTCTCAACGGTGTAATAATCAGTGTTATTATAAATATAAAAACATTTTAATTTATAGTTTTAACTCATTTGTTGACAGGCTACAGGTCTTAAAAATTTGGAGAACTGTACTTCCAGTGTACAACTAGTCACTTAGATACCTGATCTAGGGTTTTTTTTTAGTTAATTTCTTTATTGTTAAAAATCCAAATCTATACTTAAATAAAAAAGTGGAGTAGTAGTTCAGTACTGATGACTTACATCTGAGGTATGGTGAATGATAATTTAACGCTAAATATGGGAAGCTAGTTGCAACTGTTATGTCTCAATTGAGCTATACGGAAGAAAAACTGATAAAAGCAAGTGGCAAACATCCATGCACTATTTCTTAATGAAAATTTCTGTTGATAGATTTACTGAGGATTTGGTTTCTAGAGTTATTTAAATCCTATTACAGATTTTTTTTTTTTATGCGATTGGCGTAATTAGTAACTAATGGTCGCATATCAAGTCAATCACATCATTTTGTCAGTTTAAGGGAATACAACCTCATCTACTATTTCCGATGTGCAATTGTAATTAAGGTAACTAAGTTTCAGGGTCTGCATGTCTTATCTAGTATAAGAATTATTCTTTATTTCCCATGTGCAATTGCAATTATGGTCTTTACTGGGACTCTTTCCCAACTTCCAAGTTAAAATCTCATTTTACAGAACTCTTAACTTCACAAAGAATTTTAATGTCAGACTTGTAGCTATTGCCTGATTTATTCTAGTTTGAGAAAGGCTGATGCTGATCTTTCAGCAATATCACATCAAGCAGAAGTTATGGCCAACAAGCCACATGGACAAGCTGGTAGGGAAACATTTCAGCCAGGTTCCATAAAGCTGGTAGGGAAACATGGAGAGCGCTAGCAGCTCTAGGTAAGTTCTTAATTATCCTCAGAGGTCAAATAAACTTTTGAATTATGAATTTATTGTCTAATATATGTCTATTGATGTTTTTCTTTTTCGCTGAAGTTATTGATTCCTGAGTTTCATTGACAAAAAGAAGAAGAATATATAGAACCATCTATTCGCTTCTTTGCAGGAAGTATGGATAAGTGTGAAATATAATGTCATATCATTATTTAATAACTTTAGTAAGCACTAATTATGTTATTTCAGCATTTTCATTAAATTTTCACTTGATTGATTGACAAAGAACGAACTTATAACATATAGAGAAAATTAGATACTACCTCTTTTTACTAATTAAACTATTTTCTTTAAAATATTTAATTGGTATTTTTTAAAAAAATATACCAGGTATTATTTTTCAAAAAAAAAATAACAAACAAAATTGTTGGTCTCATCTGAAGTGTAGTAGATTATGAACAATTTAGTTTCTGTAATTTTGTCCCCATCCTTTCAGTTATGACTTTATAAATATTCAATCATTGACCATGGCTTATTTGAACAGAGCAATTGTACAAGGGAAAAGAGCATGTTGAAGTTGAATTTATTGTAAGACTTTCTCTTTCTCATTTTGTTCTTAATTTCCTCCCAGTTTTTCAAATGAAGATACTTATGTTTATTGATTATCATGGTTTATCTTCAATTTTTAGATATTTAGTGAGTAAGGTAGTGTAAACCCGTCAACAAATCAATCACCAAGTCCTTTAAGTTGGAACAATTAGCTAGTTACGATGGCTTTTTATATTAAAACTTGACTATTGTTTGTTGTAAGACTTTGTAATTATTTAGTATCTAACTGTATTGTTGTAATTGGTAAGAAATTTATTATATTTATAGGATATTGGTTCAAAAAAAAAATTGACACAAAAAATTAAAGCAAAAAATTATTTTTAGAAAAAACCTATCAACAATTGTTTAAACTGCTGCCATAAAAAATATAGAACCATTAGCGACGGTTCAGATAAACAGTTGCAAAGATGAGACATAACAACAGTTTCAAATAACCATTGTAGTGGAAAGAAATCAATGGGAACTTTACTGATTTGATTGAGTGCCTCTAACTTTTTGTATCTTGACATAGTTTTGAGTGAGTTTAGGTGATTAGTGAAGTAGTGACCGACCAGAGGAGGAAGATGGAGTGTTTCAGCCAAAGTTTCATCACCAAAGACTATTCTTGTTCCTTTAACTTTAGTGGTGATGAGATAGGTAGTGGGGTTATAGGTAAGGTTGGAATATAAGACTCTGATGACTTTGGGGCTATAATCCAACTTTAAACTCAACAATTTGTCCAACCTAGTATTTGAAAATAAATCAAAAAGGCTAAAGCCTTCATCTTAGAACAGTTGGAGATGGACATACCTACAAGGAAGAACACCTATTTGCGGAAAATTCTCCACAATGGCAATTTCTTGGGCACAAAAGGAGAATAGAGGAGGAGGATCGAAGGAGGAGCCATTGGAAGGATTCTTAGTCCTAGCACGCTTGATGGTTGGTCTCTAAGCCATGGATGATGAGAGAGAGGTCCAAGAAACCCAAGAATGATTGAAGATTTTTGAGCATGAGGGAAAGAGAGCAAAAAACCCCTTTTTAAATTGATGAAACCCTTGATGAAGAGGATTAATCAGTGATTTTGAGTTATTTAGAAACAATTGCCAAGATTTAGTGAGAAATTGGTCAAAAAATTAGAGAGCAAGAAAGGGGATGAGCAATCGACTGGTGAAAATAATGTTTGATATGACTTTTTAAGGTTTTGACAACTCTAAATAGTGAATTCTGTCATCGACTAGTCAATTGGTCACTTGTGAGTAGTCAACTGTCAACCCTATTTTTACAAGAGATTGCTCTCTAGTGTTGACCAGTCAATTGGTCACTTGTGAACAATTGACTGTCGGCCTCTATTATACATAGTATTACTCTCTGGAACCTCCTAGTCAACTAGTCATTGGTCATCAGTCAATTGTCAGGGTATAGAAGGTACCTAGTTGACTATCCACTCTTTGGCAGTCCACTGCTCCCTTACTGAGAGCCCTCAGTCAGCTGCTTTGGCTTCCTTGAGCCACTGGTCACTCTCAAATCCTCATTAGTCGACTGTCCACTCCTAGGCATTCAACTGGTTAGTGTAAAATGTGACCAATCAATTGATTTTGGGATAACTTTCTTAATTTCTAGAGAGTATTTTACTTAAATGTTTATCTAAGCTCATACATTTATCCAAGTATCATGTCAAGCAAGTAGAAATCACATGAAATAATCACAAACATCCTGTAAAGTAGATTGAAACCATTCAGATGCTTAAGTTAGTGAATGTTCTCTTCAAGCAAATTACGAAACAATTTAAATCTTCATTTTTACATCTTATTAGGATTAACCATTCTAAGTTCACCTCTTATAAAACAAAATCTTTCAGTTGAGAAAGGTATAGTAAGGATATCACCAAGTTGTAGTTCAGTTTTGATAAATTAAAAGCTAATATCTTTCTTTTGGACATGATCTTTAATGAAGTGATGCCTAATTTCTATATGTTTAGACATTGAATATATAATAAGATTCTTGGTGAGATTAATCGCACTAATATTGTCACTATTGATTGGAATCTCTTTAAGATATACACCAAGATCCTCTTGCTGCTTCATCCAAAGGATTTGAGAACAACAGTTTCCAGCTGCAACATATTCAGCTTCAGTAGTAGATAATGCTATGCTATTTTGTTTCTTACTAAACCAAGAAACAAGGGAATTACCAAAATATTGACAAGTTCCTTTCGTGCTTTTTTTGTCAGTTTTGCAATGGGCAAAATTAACTTCTGAATATTTTACCAAAGTATTAGTAGATCCCTTTGGATACTACAGACCCATTTGTATTGTACCAACAATATATTTAAAAATTCTTTTTTACCTCTAAGTAATGAGATTCTTTAGGATAAGTTTGAAAGTGGCACAAATGCATAAACTAAACATGTTGTCCAATCATACCTCTATACTTTTAGATGTCATAAGGTTATCCTTTTTCATTAGCATCTATCTTTACTATTGATCCTATTGCAGTGTCTTTTACTTTGACCTTTTTAAATCCAAGTTTCTTAAGTAATTCTTTGACATATTTAGATTGATTTGTGAAATTTCCATTTGCTTGTTGCTTGATTTGAAGACCTAAAAAGAATGTAAGCTCCCCAATCATAGACATTTCAAATTCTCCCTTTACCATTTCAGCAAATTCTTTACATAGAGCTTCATTGGTGACACTAAATATAATATTATACATATAAATTTGAACAACTAGAATATGATGTCTTTTCTTTTTAAAGAATAAGGTTGTATCAACCTTACCTCTAGAGAAATTATTCTTAATGAGAAATGTAGCTAGTCTTTCATATCAAGCTCTAGGTGCTTGCTTATAGCCATATAAGTCCATAATGTATCCATTGAGAAACACACTTTTAACATCCGTTTGGTACAACTTAAAGTCATTTATGCATGCAAAAGCTAGTAGTATCCAAATTGCTTCCAATCTAGCTACTGGGGTAAAGTTTTCATCATAATCAATTCCCTCTTCTTGATTGTAACCTTTTTCAACTAGCCTACCCTTGTTTATAGTAACAACTCAATATTCATAAAGCTTATTTCTAAAAACCCATTTAGTGCCAATTACTGGACGATTATTAGGTCAAGGGACAAGTCTCCATACTTGACTTCTTTCAACTTGATTTAACTCTTCAAGCATAACTAAAACCCAATATTCATCTTTCAAGGCTTCATCAATTCCATTTGGTTCTATTTGAGATAAAAATGCTTAATGACTGCAAATTTTTCTAAGTGAGTTTTGAGTTATTATCCCTTTGGAGACATTACTAATTATTTGTTTAGGTGGATGATCCTTTTTGCAGTTCCATGCCTTTGGTATATTATAAGTGACTTCTTCCTCCATTTCTTGATTAGATTGCTTATGCAAGGAGGATTATTCATTTGTTTTGATGGACTTACTTTCATTCTTGACTTTTTAAGTTGCTTGTTCACCTTTTATTATAAGATCATCAAACTTAACTGCAATTTCTTCACAAGATACCTTTCTTGACTCAAGAGGGTTAGACTCATCAAAATTTACATGTGTAGACTCTTCAATAGTCATAGTTCTTTTATTATATACTCTAAAGGCTTTGCTAGTACTAGAATATCCTAAGAAAATTACTTCATCAAACTTTGTATCAAATTTACCCAAATTATCTTTTCCATTATTAAGCACAAAACATTTATAACCAATGACGAAACCTTTGTTGTTAAGGTGTCAAAAGTAAATACTGGATACAAGAATGTACTATACTGGTGCAATCTGGGTCATGTTCACTTCAAGGAGCCTACTCAATTCATAGGTAATTTGAATGTAAAAAGATATGAAGAGATGGGAAAAATTAGGGTTTTGTCTTTGATTTTGTCAATTGGATTGAATTTCGATAAAACACAACAAAAGGTAAATATTTTTGAGATAATTATTATGAAATGCAGATTGATAAAATGATTGGATGAGGGAATGAAAATGATTAGGTTTAAATGCACATGATGATGAAATACCCATTGGAGATTCAATTCGGCCTTCTTAGCTTTTTAAAGGATAAATGAGAGTTTCTTTAGAAAACCATTTCCACCAGTGATTTGAAATAACATTCAAACATTAAGTAAGTCAATTTGTTTATGACACCTTTAACATAAAGGCTCACAACAATATTAATTACCCTCTTTAATGCACTAATGGGCAATCAAAGTAAAGAAGTGAAGATAACTTGAGCTACTTAACCAAGTGCTACCAAGCCATTACAATCAATCATAAGATATCTTAAATTATACCAAACCCAATACTTCTACAATCAAATGTAGCAATAATCTTTACAAAACACACATCAAAACATAAATATCATAATCCAATCCACAATATAAAATTTACAACAATGTAAATCAACCTATTAATGTAATCAAAGTGATCTAACTAAGATACAATGACTACAAGAAGATCATGATGGAAAGGAATAAGAAAAAAAACTCCCTAGTTAATGCTTCAAGCTTAGGTGTCGTAACCGACCTTTCGGCAGAATAAAATAAAAAGTGTTTAAATTGATTCCCAAAAATGAAAATTGAAAACCAATTTATTGGGAGTCGCCATCAAAATTTTTAATGGAAAATTATAGGAAACCAATTTAAAAGAAAAAGAAAAAAGCAATATGGTCTGCGAAATCATAGATGAGTTCGGAGTCTATTTGAGTGTGGGAAAGGTGTTAGGCACCCCACAACACCCTTCCATACAGATGATTACCTTAAACCAGTCAGCTGAAATAGAATATGGCTTTTAATTTATCTCGATTACCCTTTTATCGACATGCATGCCCGTTAAACAAAAGAGACAAAACAATGAGAATGAAAGCAAACAAATAGATATTTACAAAAGGGCAGACTTGACCTAGGATGAAAGCCTAGGGCCTACGTACCCTATGATAGGGATCAAATTCGACCACAAAGGTGTGTCTATAGGTCGATTGTTTGTAAATTTTATGATGAGAACGGGAAAGTTTAAATTGAACAGATTTCCATAAACAAAACGAAATTGAGGTTTGATCTATGTGTCTTAATTTACGACAATCTGATTAATCTAACTCTCTTGACCTCTTCATTTTTCTTTTTACAATTTTTGTTCATTTTTAGAGTTTTAATCCTTATTTTGAAATTTAAATGAAATGAAATAATTATACAGAAGGAATTCGGTCGCGTAAAGAAATTATTTGATTAAGACGTTTATTTTTGTCATATTGTTATTATTGTTATTATTATATAACAAATAGGTGCTGGTTTCGGGAATCCAACGGATTAAAATCTTATATGATCTCATGCAGTCGAGGAGAACAATATTCTCACATGATAATTTCGTAAATAATAGAAATTATTTAATTGAAGTAAATATTTAGTTATATTTTTTACCAAATTTAGAGATTTAAGGAGATTAAAATTTCACATAATCCCATACAATCGAGGATAGCAAATCTCTCACACGATAATTTCATAAAAATATTTAATTAAGATCAATATTTAATTATTATTTATATATTTTTTTAAAACAAATGTATACTAATTTTAGGGATCTAAGGAGACTAAAATCTCACATAATCCCATATAATCGAGGAGAATAATATTCTCACACGATAATTTCATAAATAATAAAAATATTTAATTTAAGATCAATATTTAATTATTATTTTTATATATATATATTTTTAAACAAATGTATACTAATTTTAGGGATTTAAGGTGACTAAAATCTCACATAATCCCATACAATCGAGGAGAATAATATTCTCACACGATAATTTCATAGATGATAAAAATATTTAATTAAGATCGATATTAAATCAATATCATTATTATTATTATTATTATTATTATTATTATTATTTTTGAATTGTTATTATTTATAGCAAGTATGTATTAATTTTTAATTAATAATTTTTTTGGGATCTAAGGAGATTCAAATCTCACACGATCCCATGACACCTGAAGAGAAATAATATTCTCACTCGATGACTTTCTTAGAACTTTATTTATAAAGCCAAAATTAATCTCCTATTGACACAAGGGTAACAATGATACATATATCTATATACATCTATACGTACACACCCACATATATATATATATATATATACACATATAGGAGCATATAATAATATATATGAGTATGATAGAAAAAGAAGAGCAAGCTTCAGGGAAAAACAGGAAGCATATACCTATATATCACCACAAATATTTATATATACAGCTACATACACACACACACACACACACACATATATATATGTATATATATATAAACTCAAATGTGAGTATTGTATGAGAGGTAAAGAGCTTCAGGAAGCATGAACTCATATACCCACGCGCATATATATATATATATATATATACATCCATATTCATATATATATATATATATATATATGTATAAACACGTATATAGTATGTATGTAAGAAGAGAGTATGCTTCAAGATAACATAGAAAACCTATACCCTTCCTTTCTCACTCTCTTCCACGGCACCAGGAAAGACATGCAGTAGTTTTAAATATATATATATATATATATATATCCTTATACATGTATACATACATATATATACACATACACATATATACACGTATACAACAATAGAAGGAGAGAACAAACATGCATCAGGTAAGATCAAGACTATCTTCATCATATACGTGCACTCACATTTGTTTTCACATATCTATGTATATATATTTATCTATCTATATGCACACCCTATATATTTATATATACATCTACCTATATATATATATAGACACACATATAATGTACATGATCCTAATGCTCTCTCAGTCTCCTTCACGGTACCAGGAAAGATATGCAGCAGTTTTCAATATATATATATATCCTTATACATGTATACATACACATATATACACACACACATATATACACGTATACAACAATAGAAGGAGAGAACAAACATGCATAAGGTAATATCAAGGCTATCCACATCATATACGTGCACTCGTAGTCGTTTTCACATATCTACGTATATATATATCTATCTATATACACACCCTATATATATATGTATACATCTACCTATATATATATATATATATATATGCCTTTATATATATATAGACACACATATAGCATAGATGATCCTGATGGAAAAGAAAAACAAGCATTAACAGAGAGTGAAGAACTTAGAAGCGCCAGCACGTAAGTAAGGAGTAAACTGATAAATGAATAAGATTACCAAAGCTTAGCAGTGTTTTCTTGCCAAGGTCAGATCCCTTACTAGCTACCCTTTAACGAAAAACCACAAGAAAGCAAGAGCAACGCCACGTCCCTTTCTCTTCTTTCCTTCACGGCTACTCTTAGCTCAGATTATTTCTCCTCTGTTCGCCCCTGTTCACGTTGCTCGGAACCGGGGAGCAAGTTCCTGGTTTCCTCGACTGTCACCGCAGCTTGGCCCAGCTGGTTGTGTTTTTCGGTTCCAACTCAGTTCAGCTCGCTTTGTTTCTGGATTCCAGCTCGGTTTGGCTTGTCACTGCTGCAGCTTGGTTTCTCCTCCTTTCAGCCACTCTCCAGACTCTTTTTTTTGGTTTCTCTTCCACAACAGCTCCACTCTTCTCCCTCAGTTCTCCCTCACAGCAACTCTTAGCTTCCTCAGCTCTCGGTTTCACACAACAACTCTCCCACTCTCTCAAGTCTTCTTCACTTTTTTCCTTGCCTCTGCAGCCACTCTCTCCCTTGATTTTTTCTTTTCTGCAGCCACCCTCTCGGCCACCTTATTAGCTGAAGCTTCCATCATTATCCTCAGCTCCTATCATCTCCTCAGCCGAGCTACGGACTGCCACCACAGCTACGAGCAAGTTGCCCACTTGCAGCCGAAAAAGATCACCGCCAAAAACTGCCTCTCCTCAAAGCTGCGTTCTCTTGCCTGCCTTAGTAATCCTTGTTTTAATTTATTATTATTATTTTTTATTTTATTATTATTATTATTATTTATTTAATCCCTTGTTATTATTATTATTATTATTATTATTATTTTATTTATTTAGTGTTATTCATTTGTTTTTTGTCATCATCCCCATTAACATTTATTTTTGGATTTTTCCTATTTTGTATTTTTTATAATGTTTTTTTTTATTTTGATTTGTTATTATTAATTCTTATTTTCCAATTTTGTTGTTTTTTTCTTAAATTCCCTCATTATTCGTTTTGAATTTTAATTTTTTTTTGCTTAAAAATATCATTTGAACCTTTATCCTTTTTATTTTCCTCATTTGCTTATTTTAAAAATTGATTAACGAATCCATGATAAATTTAGATAGAGATGAGGTGTTCACAGTTGCCCCTCTTTGCTTGTCTCTTAAGTTAGGGAAGCAAAAATTGTAAAGAGATGACCCAACTTAAGAGCAAGCAAAGATGTGAACACACCATTCCCTATGCTGAGGGAAAACCAATAAAAGGGGCCTTATGTAAATTCGAGTTCGAATGGGATAGTAATTTATCTCTACTTGATGTAAGATTTTTGAAAGAAAATTGCCTGGACATGATGCCGAACTTTTGAAAAAAATGTAAATTACCTGGACACGATGCAGGACTTTGGACAGAAATGTAAATTGTCCTGGACACGATGCAGGACTTTTGATAGAAATGGAAATTGCCCTGGACACGATGCAGGGACTTTTGAAAAAAAAATGTAAATTGCCTGGACACGATGCAGGACTTTTGAAAAAAATGTAAATTGCCTGGACACTATGTAAGACTTTTGACAGAAATGTGAATCGCCCTAGACACGATGCATGGTCTTTTGACAGAAATGTAAATTGCCCTGGACATGATGCAGGATTTTTGAAAAAATATAAATTGCCTGGACATGATGCAGGACTTTTGACAAAAATGTAAATTGCCCTAGACACGATGCAGGGACTTTTGAAAAAATGTAAATTTCCTGGACACGATGTAGGACTTTTGCGTTGTTTTGAAGAGAGGCATTCACCTTGTATGGGATACGCCATCACTCTTGGACATTCATGGAATGTGATGTAACACGTGTTTGGGTGCCAAATGCATGGTACATATGCTTCCCTTTTCTTTGAAACATCAATTTTGCACAGCTAGTGGATGTACGAGCTAGATACATGATAAACATGGATAATCATGTATGCATGAAACATGCAGGTTTTTGAATGATAATGAAAATTTTGTTTACTTTGATACATTTTCCAAAATGATGCTTATACCCTAGGTGTTAGAAATAAGAGAACGCTACGTGAGTGTAGACTTTCTACCTTACTTTGGAAACTGGAGGGATATTAATTCATAGTTTGTGCTAGTTGGAAAGAGAACTGTATTGCCCAGAGTGAAAGAATTGTCTAACCAAGCTTCTCCCATCGTGGCTTTTAACTCGTCATTTCAACAGCCGATGGTTCCTATAACTTTATCCTCTCGGGCCAACAACTGGTGAACTTAATTTCCTTTCCTTATGGCAAACCAGGGGACATTGAAAAATGATTCAATCTCCTTTTACGAAGTAACCTGGTGACAAAAATAGAAATGCCTGGATGTGTATATGTTTCATATTTTAAGTTTCAACCTAGTAATTGCGTGAAAGCACCTTTTTTTTCAAATCATGGGTGTTTCCGAAATGCACATCATTAGACCATATTTTGAATGATTTCACTTATTTGAATATTTATTTTGCATGTGGAATGAATGGAGCAATTATAAAGGCAATACGATTTTGTAGAAAGAAGAAGAGTAATGGGAAGCAAGTCTCTTAAATGAGTAAGGGACTTTTATAAATAGATCACGTGGTCTAAAGGAAAATGGGTGATAGATTGGATACAAGTGCAAAGGAGAGCCGAGGTGGCAACTGGGATGACTTTGACTTGCAGCTCTAGGTGACATTGATTGCTTGAACCTAATGTTGCTTCGGATATACATATTTCAAATTGGTTAATGAAGGCAGTCTCTAAGGATCTTCCTAAGTGGGGGATTTAATCCTGTGCAGCTTCGCTTCATTCACCACCTATTACCCTAACTTTTGCTTAAGTCGCCTTTTCAGGTTTTCGACTTAACGGGCCCTGATTGTAAAATCTTCTTCTTTCTTTTTTCATCATCCCCATTTTTAAGCAAAGTATTTCTTTACTGCATCTGAGTTAACCAGTCTTCTGATCTCTCTCCCATCCATATCAGCGAGGACCAACGCACCTCCGGAGAATGCTCGCATTACCACGTAGGGTCCTTTATATGAGGGTGCCCATTTGCCTCTATTATCCTCTAGATTTGGGAGGATTTTTTTCAAAACTAACTCCCCTGGCTCAAATTCTCTAGGACGAATCTTTTGATTGAAGGCCCTTGCCATCCTTTTCTGGTATAATTGCCCATGACACATAGCTACTAGCCACTTTTCTTCGATCATATTCAACTGCTCGTATCGTGTCCTAACCCACTCACTCTCCTTTAGGTTGGATTCTATCAACACTCGAAGAGAGGGGATTTCAACCTCAATTGGAGTGATCGACTCCATACCATATACTAAAGAGTAAGGAGTTGCCCCTGTGGATGTACGTATTGTTGTGTGATACCCATGGAGAGCATATGGAAGCATCTCATGCCAATCTTTATAAGTGATAGTCATCTTACTGATGATCTTTTTTATGTTCTTATTCGCTACCTCGACTACCCCATTCATCTGTGGCCGATAAGGTACAGAATTGTGATGCTTAATCTTAAATTGCTCACATAACTTCTTAATGTCAGCCCCATTCAAGTTAGGGGCGTTGTTAGTGATGATCCTTTCTGGTATACCATATTGACATATAATGTTTGACTTCAAAAAATCGGAGGAAGACCCTTTGGGTAATATTGGAGAAAGAGCACGCCTCTATCCATTTTGTGAAGTAGTCGATGGCTACTAAAATGAATCGATGTCCATTGGACGCCTTTGGATTGATGGGGCCAATCACATCGATCCCCCACATCGAGAATGGCCAAGGTGCCACCAAGTTGTGTAGGGGTTGCGGCAGAGCATTGATCTTATTGGCGTATATTTGACATTTATGACATCTTTTCACGTAGTCAATGCAATCTTTCTCTATGGTTAACCAAAAGTACCCACATCTCTGAATTTGCCTAGTCATGGTGTGACCATTAGTATGAGTTCCACACACCCCTTCATGAATCTCTGTCAGTATCCTGCGTGCCTCTGATGTATCCATGCATATGAGTAAAGTGTTATCCCATGATCTTTTATACAACACTTCTCCCCTAAGGAAGAAACCCATGGCCAATTGACGAATGGTCTTTTGGTCATTCTTAGATGCCCCAGTCGGATATTACCGACTTTGGACATAGTTTTTTATGTCATGGAACCAGGGTTGCCCATCGCCTTCTTCCTTCACATTTAGGCAGTGAGCTGGGGTGTCTCGAGTCTCAATCTGCACTGGTATTAGGTTAACCCCATAATCTAGCTTGATCATTATGGCGAGGGTAGCCAATGCATCAACAAATTGATTTTTGTCCCGAGTCAAATGTGTGAAGTTTATTTCCTTAAACTTTGACATTAATTAAGTTAGGTACCTTTGGTACGATATCAGTTTGGGGTCTTTGGTTTTCCATTCTCCCTTTACCTGATAAATGACGAGGGCTGAATCTCCAAACACATCAAGATATCTGACACCTAACTCCAAAGCAGCTTGTAGGCCATTGACACAAGCCTCATACTCTGCCATATTATTTGTGCAGTTGAAGCTGAGCTTGATTGCCACTGGATACTGTTTACCTTCGGGCGATGTTATCACAGCCCTTAGTCCACTACCATGTATGTTGGTAGCTCCATCAAAATACATTGTCCACTTGACCTGCTTTAGTTCATCTTCTTCTACTGTTAGGATATCTTCATCCAGGAACTGAAAATCCAGTAGTTGGTACTCATCCAAGGGACTAGCCGCCAAATGCTCGGCTATAATGCTCCCTTTGACTGATTTGCTGGTCATATACTTTATGTCATATTTTGAGAGTATCACTTGCCACTTTGAGACTCTTCCTGATACATGAGGGCTCTCGAAGATGTATTTGATTGGATCTACCCTGGATATTAGCCATGTAACATGATATAGTATGTACTGCCTTAGTCTCTTTGTGGTCCACACGAGGCCACAACAGATCTTCTCAATTGACTGATACCATGACTCACATTCATTAAACTTCTTGCTTAAGTAATAAATTGCTTGCTCCTTTTTCCCTGACGCATCGTGTTGTCCTAACACCACGCCCATGGACCCTGGTCAGATCATCAGATAAAGAATAAGGGGCTGTCCTGATGTAGGTGGTACTAAGACAGGGGGATTCAAGAGATATTCTTTTATCCTATCAAACGCCTGCTGACAAGTCTCATCCCATTTCCCTGGTTGATTCTTGCGCAATAATTTGAATATTAGTTCGCAAGTGGCAGTTAGGTTTGCAATGAACCTAGCTATATAATTCAAACGTCCCAAGAAACTTCTAACTTCTATTTCCGTACTTGGTGGTGGCATGTCACGAATGGCCTTAATTTTATCGGGGTCCACTTCTATTCCTTGCTTACTGATAATGAACCCCAAAAGTTTCCCCGATGTGGCCCCAAATATGCACTTACTAGGATTAAAACGAAGTTTATACTTTCGCAGTCTTTCAAAGAGCTTTCGTAACACAGCCACATGACTTTCCCCTTCCACTGATTTAGTGACCATGTCATCCACATATACCTCTATTTCTTTATGCATCAAGTCATGAAATAGGACTACCATTGTGCGTTGATACATGGCTCTGGCATTTTTAAGCCCAAAAGGCATTACTTTGTAGCAAAAGGTTCCCCATTGAGTGATGAAAGTAGTTTTCTCTTTATCATCGGGGTGCATGGGAATTTGATTGTAGCCAGAATATCCATCCATGAAGGAATATCTAAAGCTTTTTGCTGTATTGTCAACTAGAACATCGATGTGAGGTAAAGGAAAGTCATCTTTTGGGTTAGCCTGGTTTAAGTCTCTATAATCGACGCACATTCTCACTTGCCCATCTTTCTTTGGTATGGGGACTATGTTCGCGACCCATTGAGAGTATTTAGCAACTTCTAAAAAACTAGCCTCCCATTGCTTCATTACTTCCTCCTTGATTTTGAGAGACATTTCTGGGCTCATCCTTCTTAATTTTTGTTTCTTAGGCACCACATTAGGGTACAAAGGTATTTTGTAGGCAGCAATTTCAGGATCTACTCCCGACATATCCTGGTATGACCACGCAAACACATCCATATATTCCTTAAACAAATTGATCATTTCTTCCCTTTCTGGATTATCCACTATTTTTAACTCCTTTTTGTCATTCTCGGTCCCCATATTAATTACTTCGATGATTTCTTTATGCAGAATGATTCCCTTTTTCGAAGATTCTATTATTTTAGCGAAAGTTCGAGATAACTCATCATTATTACCAATTTCTAAATCATTCGTATCCGAAACAACATGTGGCTCATTCAAACAGTGCCTGGGTACTTCTGCTTCAGACAAGAGTTCTGAGGATTCAAAGTCCCTGGAAAGAAGGTAAGAATAAATACGAAAAGAAAGGATATAAACAAGATTTTGGCAAAGGATTAAAATTGTTGTATCCATTCGATATTCAAAATAAAATTCAAATTGTTAGCTATTACAAAAACTCTTGAAAATGATATTCAAAATATTACTCTAATGACATGACATTCAATAACACTTCAGATTCCCAATTGTTAAGTGCTTCTCCTAGTTCATCCAGCTGGATCCACATGACTTTTGTGTGATCTCTTTCTTCTTCGCTCGCCATTGCAACTGGGTCGCTCAGGTGTATTATCTCAGCAGCAACTGGAAAAGTTTCTTGTATGTGGGGTATTTCCATTTTTCCTTTTAGCTTACACTCTTTCCATCGCGCTCCGTGAGTCTCCATAGACATCTCATATCCTAACCCTTGCCGTCCCAGATTTTCTGGCAACTCAACCGGTTCTCCTATGCCTTGTAGATTAGCACCCAATTCCTTTTTGATACCCATTATTTCTCATGATTTTAGCCACCACTTGGTTGACATCCTTAGTAGTTTTCCCAACTCCTAATGGGTTATGGCTGGCACCTTTTGTAGATTTTCCAACCTCTAACACCTCTAGATTCTAGTAGGAGTTGTCCATAAGTTGTTCGGCATTCTCAATGTAGGGCACTGTGCTCGGTTTGCTGATGATCATCTCTTCCTCACCTTTTACCGTGATGAGTTTCCCTTCGTTAATGTACTTGATCCTTTGATGCTCGGTTGATGGGACTACACCCGCCGCATGTATCCAAGGTCTCCCTAGGAGCATCATATATGCTGTGTCAATATCCATGACCTAAAACTCGATTGTAAATAAGTTTGGACCAATTTCCACTGGGAGCTCAATCTTTCCAATTACTTCTCTCCTTGTCCCGTCGAAGGCTCTCACGACTATGTCATTATACTCAATACATGACCTTTCGACCGGTAACTGCCCTAAAGTGGATAAGGGTAGAACATTTAGAGTCGACCCTCCGTCAATGAGTACTTTAGCAATTACATACCCATAGCACTTCAAAGTAATGTGGAGGGCTTTGGGTTTTCCGGCCAGCGCGGGGTGTATCTGATCCTCAAAAAAAGCGATCAAAGTGGAGTTTTTCACTGCGTTTATCATGTTCACCACCTTTTCCGGGGTAATGTCAGGACGTACATAAGCATCATCTAACACGCTCTGTGTGAACACCCCACCCGAATTAACGATAATAATAATCATGGTAATAATAATAAATAGAATTAAAAAAAATTCTAAAAAAATAATAATAAAAATTAATCAAAACAAAATTGCAAAAGGCAAACAAAATAGAAGTAATATGAAAAAACCAAATATAAGAACCAAAAATAATAAAAAGGGAAATTCAAGATATATGTTTGAAGAAGAGACATGGCAATCATCTTGCAAAGAAATAAAATGAACAAGGCCACATACTTAAAATGGAATTGCAAAACACTCTCACTTGCTCACACTCACACACTCTCACATGCTCACTTGCTCCCACATGCTCACTTGCCCTCACACACATGACACACATCACTCTCACACACTCACACTCTCTCTCACGGACACATCACTCTCACACAATCACACTCACACTCCCACATGCTCATTTGCTCCCATATGCTCACTTGCCCTCACACACATGACACACATCACTCATACACACTCACACTTTCACTCACGGACACACATCCTCACACACTCACACTCACACTCACACTCTCACACACTCTCACCCACGGACACACACACTCACTCACTCCCACATGCATACACTCATGCACACACATGCACAAGAGGACAAGGAGGACAAAAAAGCAAGAGAGAGCTGGTGGTTCAAAGGAGGCAGAAAATGGAGCGGCTGGTGCAGAGAAAGGAGAGAGTGGCATGGCTGAAAGTGGCAGAAAAAAGAGGGGACCGTGAGCAGTAAGTGAGTGGCTGGAAGTTGCAGAAAAAGCAAGGAGAAAAGGGAGCAACATGGTAGAAAAAGGGAGGGGGCGCTGGAGTATAACGGAGAGCAACAAATTGAGAGAAAGGGAGGCTGAAGAGAAGAGAGGGAGAGCAACGTAACCGAGAGAAAGGAAGGCTGAAGAGAAGAGAAGGAGGAGAAAATAGGAGGTAGCTCGTGGAGAGAAGAGAGAAACAGAGAGAAAGTGAGGCTGAAGAGAAGAGAGGGAGAGCAACGAAACCGAGAGAAAGGAAGGCTGAAGAGAAGAGAAGGAGGAGAAAATAGGAGGCAGCTCATGGAGAGAAGAGAGAAACTGAGAGAAAGTGAGGCTGAAGAGAAGAGAAGAAGGAGAAAATAGGAGGCTGCTCATGGAGAGAAGAGAGAAACCAAGAAGAAACGAAGAGGAGGTGCAGGCCGTGAGAGTGTAGAAGCATAACGTGTTGAAACTGAGCAGATATGAGCTGAAGCCAGGGAGAAAAATATAAGCTACAGCGATGAACTGAAGCCACAACGCCAGACCGAGAAGATGAAAACCAAACTAAGAAGGAGGAGGAAAGGAACTGAACCGAATGCAAGCCAAGAAGGAGCAGAATCAAAAGCCATCCATGTGGAGTAAAATCCTCTGTTTTGGCAGCCTAAAACAGAGTTTAACAGAGAGCCTACTGCAGACCGTAGAAAGAAAGAGAAGCTGAGAGAGAAGGGTGGAAAGGAAGGCTGCTAGAGGAGGACACAAAACGAGAAAGAGCTAAGGTACTTTCGTGGGAGTTAGGAGGAAGAAGAGGCTGCTGAAGGGTAGGAGAACAACCCTGTAAACCAAGAGAGAAACGTTGGAAGCTGAGGGAGACCGAGAAGGATTTGCAGTGAGCCGAGGAGGGAGAAGGACTGCCGAGGGGAGGAGCTACGGTGCACCAAGGGAAGCTGAGTAGAATCGTTGAAGGAGGAGAGTCACTGGGAAGAGCAGCTCACCGAGACGAAGCCAGGTAATCTTCACGCATGCATGTGGACGTTCATGCTATAGTGCATTTCGTGTGTCTCTGCTCAGCCTCTTTGTTTTCTGGTTTATTAGTTAATTGATAGGTTAATTAATGTGTTATTATTTATTATTAGTATTGTTATTTGTATATGGGATTAATAATTTTTTTTTGGGCTTTATAAGCAAAGTTTTAAATAAATTATCGAGTGAGTATATTATTCTCCTCGGATGTTTGGGATCGTGTGAGATTTTGATCCCCTTAGATCCCAAAGAAAAAAAATTAATGCATATTGGTCACAAATAATAATATTAATACAAAACAATAATAACTAAATATTTAACTTAATTTAATAATTTTTCATTATTTATGAAATTATCGTGTGAGGATTTTGTCCTCCTCGATTGCATGAGATCATGTGAGATTCTAATCTCCCTAGGTCTCCTTAAGATTAGCACATTTGTTTTCAAAACAAAAATAATTAAATGTCTAACTTAATTTAATAATTTTTCATTATTTATGAAATTATCATGTGAGGATTTTGTCCTCCTCGATTGTATGAGATCATGTGAGGTTTTAATCTCCTTAGATCTTTTTAAGATTAGCACACTTGTTTTCAAAAACAATAATAATTGAGTATTTAATTTAATTAAATAATTTTTCATTATTTATGAAGTTATCGTGTGAGGATTTTATCCTCCTCGATCGCATGAGATCACGTGAGGTTTTAATCTCCTTAGATCTTTTAAAAAAAAATTGGCACATCTGTTTTAAAAATAATAATTAAATATTGACTTTAATTAAGCATTTTCCATCATTTATGAAATTAGCATGTGCGGATTTTATTCTCTTCGATTGCATGGGAATAGGTGAGATTTTAATTTTCTTAGTTCCCTAAAATTAATACACCTCTATCTAATAATAATAATAATATAACAATAATTAAAAAAAATAATCATAATTAAATATTCATTCTAATTAAATATTTCCCATTATTTGCAATATTATTGTGTGAGAATATAATTCTCCTCAAATACTTGGGGTCGTGTGAGATTTTAATCTCTTCAAACCTCAAAATTTAGTACATATTTGTTTAGAAGATAAATAATAATAATGATGATAAATAGATAAACTAATAATAATAATGCAAAAATGAATATTTTAATTGAATTATTTACAAAATAAATAAAGTCAGGGTTTTATAAAATTTAATTAATTAAAATGCCACGTTCAAAAATTCCAAAAATGGCTTTCTATTATAATTTTGTTCTAATTTCAACAATCAATCCAGATTTTAAAAAAGGAAATAAAAATAAAAATAAGTGAAACAAGAAAAAAGAAAATCCAAAAATCCAAAAATATATAAATTAAAAAAATTCCAAAGAATGGCTTTCCTTTATAATTTTGTTGTAATTTCACAATAAATCTTGATTTTTTTTTTAAAAAAAAAATCTAAAGATAAATTAAAAAAAAACAAAATCCAAAAAAAATACATAAATACAAAAAATCCGAAAAATGATTTGATCTTCGTCCTAATTTCAAAGGTGAATTCCAATTTTGAAGATCTAAAAAAACAAATAAATCTAAAAATTCAAAAATATTCTTTTATAATTTCACTTCAATTCCAAACAATATAAACCCCCAAAATTCCTAAAAATTTTATCCCATAATAATTTCATTTAAATTTCAAAATTAAAATTAAAATTCCAAAAATAAACAAAAAAATTAAAAGAGAAAAAAATGAAGAAATCAAGAGAGCTAGATTACTTAGGTTGCTGTATATTGAAATACACAAATCCAAATTCCAATCCTGTTTTGTTTACAAAAATCTATTTAATCTGAATTCTCCTGTTCTCATCACAAAAATTATAAATCACCAACCAACAGACACGCCTTTTGGGTCGAACTACGTGGACTTTGATCCTTATCGCAGGGTACGTAGGCCCTAGGCTCTCATCCTAGGTCAAGTCCACCCTTTGTAAATATCCATCAGTTTGCATGCATTTTCGCTTTTTTGTCTCCTATGTCTAACGTGCATCCATGTCAATAAAAGGGTAATTAAGATTAATTAAAGGCCATATTCTATTTCAACTAACTAGTTTAAGGTAACCGTCCTTATAGACAGGTGTTGTAGGGTGCCTAACACCTTCCCCACTCTCAAATAAACTCCCGAACCCATCTCTGATTTCACAGACCATGCTGCCTTTTTCTTTTATTTAAATTAGTTTTCCAAAGTTTTCCATTAAAAATTTTGGTGGCGACTCCAAACAAAATCGATTTTCAAAATTCTGTTTTTGGGAATCGGTTTTAAACCTTTTTATTCTATTACGTCGAACGGTCGGTTACGACACTCTGCAAGGCCTTTCAGTGGGCTTCTAAGTTCATTATAAGGGTTAAGATTGAAATTCGGGCTGATGTTTTTTGTAATTGATCAACCACGTCGTATTCGCTTTGCTTCATAATTTTCAAGAACTCCTCTATTTCCTCTCGTTCTCCTTTCCTAGGGCCCTCCTTTAGGTTTGAACTTTCACGTACTTCCCGATTTGAGTTTGGAGTTCCTTCTACATCCTTTGAGTACACCCGACCGCTACATGTAATCCCTCCTATGATTTCTGCATGCACTCCTTCTGTGATTGTCCTTTCTCCTTATGCCTCATTATCATGTGGGCATTCTATCTTTAGTCCATAATTCCATGGTACAACATGATTGCTCTGATATGGGAATGGAGCCGGCACATAGATGATAGCAGTCAGATTTTTGCTGGGCACCAGCGTAGGTATAACAAGCAAAGATTCTTTCATTGTAGTTTGCAATTTGCAATTATTTTGGGCACGAGGGGCCTCCTTAACTTCATAGACTGGCTTATTAACCACTAGGAAAGAGCTCCTGGGTTTCGTGGGGCCAGACGATCCCTTGGTCTTGGTACCATCCCTTTCTATGACACACACATTCCCTTCAGTGGGTTCTTGAATCTTTTCGATGGTAAGAACTCCTAATGTCATCATTCTCTGTGCTAACTCCTTAAATTTCCCACAGTCTTCAATGTTGTGCCCCATTTCTTTGTCATGAAACTCACAGTAATTGTTCTGTAACCTTCTGGGTATATTCTACTCTTTATCTTGAGTGGAAATATAGTTAGCGTCCTTCAGGCTTCCATGTAACCGTCGCATGGTGCATGATACATTTGTCAAGTTTTTCGAGCTGGGCTCTTCTACGTCTATCATAGACACTTGTTTCCCTTTATCATGATTTGGCAAGGGGTTGGTGACAATGTTGGGGTCATCACTTGCCTTTATGCCAATATGATTATTGTCTAATAACACCAAAACATGCCTCCTGAAGGCATCACACCTGTCAATATCGTGCCCGGTAGCCCCCATGTGTACTCACAAGTAGCGTTGGAGTCATACCACCTAAGGAATGGTGGTTGAAGTGGCTTAACAGGCCTAGGGCCCATAAGCTTTTTCACCACCAGGTCGTGAAACAGCTCAGATCAACTGACATTGAAGTTAGGCAACGGCCTATCATCGCGAGGCTGTTGAGTAGGCCTAAACCCTCTACTTTGGGCCATTATTGGTTGTGGTCCAAGATGGGATTGTGACAGTGTTGGGTAACTCATATGACCGCTCATTGCTGGGCCTCGTGGCTAGTAGGCCATGACTGGGTTTTAACCATGAAACGGTGCCTGGGGATATTGATTACGCATGGGGCGAGGGTGCTGGTATGCAGCGTGGACATTACTGACATCCCCTTCCTTTTTTTGATTACTTGTAGGCCTTTTGGCTTCTATGGATGTATTTTCGAACAACCCATCGGGCACATCAGCGTCTATTCTTTCCTCAACCTGGATAAGGTCAGCAAACTCATTCACATGGGTCCCTAACATGATTTTACGATACGGATCCCCCAAGGTACGAATGAAATAGGAGCACAATTCTGAGTCCATGAGTGAGGGCTGGACCTCAGCTGCTATGGCTCTCCACCTTTGGGCATATTCCTTAAAGGTCTCTATTCCCTTCTTCTTTAAACCCTTTAAATGCTCTTGTGTGGGAGCTGTATCCAGGTTGAACCTGTACTGCCTCATAAACATATCGATAAGATCTCTCCATCTCTTTAATTTTGAGTGATTTAGTTTCATAAACCAATGTAATGGGGCGCCAGTCTGGCTCTCATGGAAGAAGTTCATAAGGAACCTTTCATCCCTTGACCATACTGACATTTTGGTGCAATATGACTTTAGCTGATAGTGTGGATCTCCACTACCATAGTACTTAGTGAACTCAGGTACCTTAAATTTTTTAGGGAGTGGTACTTCTGGGGCTAAGCATAACTCCTCCAATTCCACAGACTTCCAGTTAGTTGGCCCTTATAAAGCTCGCAACCTGTCTTTCACCTCCGCTATATCTTCTTCCCAATCTTTCTTTTCATTATCCTCTTTTACCTTGAGGCATGTATTAGTAATGGGCTGGGTAGGACCGGCGAATGTAATAGTCGGTTCTCCTCCTGGGATATTACAGGTGAAAGCACCCCCTAATTCCATTCTTGGTATCCTTGTCCTTCCATTCTCGCAGTCGGGGGATTTCGGGGTCGACTTACCACCGCAGGCCTCTGTGTTGGTTCTGGTACTCCTGTGGCTGAAGGACTCCCTGAAGTTACTCCCGGTATCTCAATACTTGAATTAGGAACCCCATGGTCTGCATTCATGGCGTTAGTGGCATTTGGTGAAATATTATTTACAGCCACACTTGAGTTCATATTCTGCAACAACTTCATCATTTCTAGCATTTGAGTCTGCATGGTCCCCATTTGATCTTTCAATGCTCCCACTTTAGCTTCTAACCGTTGCTCAAACTCTGATTGATTATTTTCAGCTGACATAGCTCTGACACGTGCCTGGGTCAGATATGTTCGGCTCAACGACTGAGCTTGGTTAGACGGATTCTTTCCCCCTCAAGCAATGTTGGCTTCTTACTTACGTTTTGAAAATAAGAAATGACAATCCTTAATAATAAAGCAGTTACTTAGGTTTTTATCTTGTGTCTTTATTTTATTTTATTTATTATTTATTAATACATTGACTTGGCATAAAGGGCATAGGAATCTCAGACCTTTGAATCCTTGAGGGTACATATTGTATCACTCAATGAATCAAAGTTAACGGCTAACGCAAGGGATGTTTTAATGTCCACAGGCGTAGGTCTGTTTTGCACCACATAACCTATTCATTCTTCACATGATTTCTGACATCCCACATATGAATAATGAACATATCTGATAACTCAAAGAAGAAGCCTTGCATTTTACTACGAACAAAATGTTTGATTACATTACTTGATTTGAGGTTATACATCGAAGAGTAACCTAGCCTACAAATTCATATTACAAAACATTGAAGTCATCTCCCTTTTTCATTCCATTAAGATTTCATCAGCATCTTCAGATCCTCCATAAGGTTATGACAAAGTAAGAAATTAAGTTATAACTGCAGGAGTCTTTGCGGGGATGGTGTGCCCTTCAGCTTGTCTATACGCATACGTGAATTCAGGAATGGCATCATTGGCAAATAGAATCATCCTTCTGAAGCGCTCTAGCAACATTTCCTTCTCAATCACTTGCTCTTTATGGCGAGACTCCCACAATCGAGCCTTTTCAGCTTGATGGTTGAGCTGTTCAATTAAATTTTGTATTGTTATCGCATTGTCGCTCTTGATACTAGCCACCTCTCTCGTTTTTTCTTCCAACCGTTTGGCGAGGACTTCGATTTCTCGTTGGAGGTCATTAGGAGACTTAAGTTCCTCCACCGCCCTCATTATGGCATCATTTTCTTTAATAGCTTTTAACAATCGAGTTTGATAATTAAGGGCCTTCTTGTTGCTTTCTTCGGCTCGTCTTTGAACCCTCCTTACCGTGTCTTTTAATTTGTCATTTTCCTCCTTTAATCTCTTTAGCTCGGTATTAGTTTCTGACTCTTTTCTTCTTTTTGCTCTCTCGTCTTCATGTGACTTTGATAAGCTTTCCAAGTGCCTCTTGCTTAATTCCTCCAAACTTTGCAGCTCAGCCTTTTTACATTCTAATTGGTTGGTCAGACACTCATTAACTTCCTGTAGGTTGTTGCTTAACAAGGGATTGCAAGGCCCCAGGGGTGGATGGACCCCACCAGTCCTTTCCTTAAGCCAAGTCTCATATCCTTTTGTAGTTGACACGGCACACTTTCCTAGCTCAAACCTTCCTTTACACATCACGTGACTCCATGCATCCCTTATCTTATGAGTCATTTCTACCTTCAACGGATCAACATAATAAAAATTGACTCTTTGCATAGCCTCTTCAGACGGGATGTCCTGTTCGTATGCAAATTGGCAATGTGCAATTGCGGGGTTATAGTTAATGCATCCTTGGGCACCTATAAGGGGGACGTTAGGGAAGTTCCCGCAGCAGTAAATGACATCCTCGCTTTCCCACTAAGAGAGTTTCCACCAAATGGTGGTATCTTCAAGCTCTTCTACCTTTTTGATCCACTTATCGCGCTTCATTCTCACTTATAGTGGATTTGACCCTTCACAGCATGGGTAATCTCAGATCGGTGATGGATGGCATCAAATCTCGTACTGAGTTGGTATTCCCTGCCATAGACATGATTAACCCACCATATGTTCAACAATGGCAAGCAACATTTCAATTTTCCTTTCTTCCTCCTATGGCAGAAGCTCAATGTTAGAAATGTTTCTGTTAGAAGAGCTGGCACTGGGTTCACCTGGTGATTTTCTACCATCCACAGGACACTTACCGCTGCCAGGTCAATCACCCCCACTGCCGATGGGAATAATACTAACCCATATATTGCCAAGGCAAGGACTCTTCTAAAGACAACCCAATTCTCTTTCTCAGCTAATGCCTCTAACCTTTTCTCTAAATATTTTCTGGATAAACCTTTTGTTGACCCAGAGCGGCATAACTGTACTCGTGTAGGTTCCTCCCCCAGAATTTGAGCCACTACGCGCTTGGAAGGAAGATATCCAGGGTACAAATAGACGGGAGTGTCTCGGTTAACAGGCATCTTCATCAAGCCTCCGTTTTCCTCTAATGTGGGTACAAGCTGGAAAGTTGGAAATGTGAAGCATCTCAATGAATCGTCCCAATGTTGGGCTAGGACTACAAGTGCCTCAGGCTGGATAGGGACCGATAATAAATCCAAGATGTCTCCATAATCCCTTTGAAAATGGCGAAGTTGCTCCCCCCTGAGTTTCCCACTCATAGTAATTAGGCTTTCAACTGATTCAGCTTCCACTTTCACTTTAACTCTCTTCCCAGTTGGGATTATTCCTGTTGGGCTCGTGTTTTGAGGTTGTGTGGTGTCCAATGATTCCATCATGTCTTTATGCCAATCAAGAGAAATGACGACTCAAGCTGTAACAAGTCTATTAGTTAGAAATAAAATGGGATAGGCACGTAAATTTCTTTAATCAATAGATTATTTAGCACTTTATTCACTATTAATCACCAAAGACCTTATTGATTCATTGTGAGTAATAGATAAAAAGACTCTCAATCCAAGGAAAAGTAAGTCTTCACATGGGTGAGGCTCAGATAAGTGAACCAGATAATCCATTGATATATTGTTTTTGCCAAGGTTATTGATTTTTAAGAAAAGTTCCCAACTCCATTTATGCATCATCAAGCCAAACTTCCACATAGAACATATTTTCAATTTTAACTCATTTCTTAGGTTAATAATGCATCAAATGGAGATATTCTGATGGCTAAAACCAAATAATAATAATAAAAACAATTTTTAAAAAAAAAAACATGTAACTGTGCTATGAATGCTATGATAACATGCCAAATGAGAGTGAAATATGCTCCCTTGATGTCCTAACTGGGTCAACCCTAAATAAGGAAAAGTTGCCCTAAAGATGACAAGTTCTAGGAAGGTTATCTATTAAGTTCGGTCAACTAACGTGCATAGTTCTGAGGATAGGTCTAATACCTTAGAGAATTACTGGTTCCCAGATTGCCCCCACTCATAAGAGTAAGGATCTCACGACATGAATTGGACTAAAAAGAGGACAGAATCCTACTCTAGTCGTATTCACGTAACGAGGTACAATCTGAGCGAGGTCTTCATGGTAACCTCTGGAAACGAGAAGTTCCACAGGGAAACCAATATAAACCTCTATTAATCTAAAACGAGTGAGGACCCAGGTATAGAGCCCAAAAGGTGTGTGAGGTACAACGTGAATGTGCTAAGTGTGTGAAAGGGAACATACAAACCTCTGAACCTGTAGCTTACCTAACCCTCATCTGTCAAACAAATAGACTGCAAGAAAAACCGAGAACTTACAATATAGATAAAAGTCATCTCCCCTAAGGTTTTGTCTCGTATGTTATCTATCCTAACATATGTATCACAAATAAGCTAACAAAAATTATATGGTAAAAGAGGAACTTTAAGCATGTTATATGACTAAACACAGAGGATATATAGCTATACATATATCAAAAATAAATGGCGAACACAAAAGAACATACAAGCATAACATGTAACCAAAAGGAGTAAATAAACACCAAAACAATGAAGAAGAATAAATGACTAAGCCAAAACACGACAAGGGCAATCAAGACAACAAAAGCCACATTATTTCAGCTGACTAATTAAACAAGCTTGACTCTTGAACATGTCCCTAGTGGAATCGCCAAATTGTCGTAATCGACCTTTCGGCGGAATAAAATAAAAAGTGTTTAAATTGATTCCCAAAAACGAATATTGAAAACCAATTTATTGGGAGTCGCCACCAAAATTTTTAATGGAAAATTTTGGGAAACCAATTTAAAACCAAAAGAAAAAAGCAATATGGTCTGCGAAATCAGAGATGAGGTCGGAGTCTATTTGAGTGTGGGAAAGGTGTTAGGCATCCCACAACACCTGTCCATACGGACAGTTACCTTAAACCAGTCAGCTGAAATAGAATATGGCTTTTAATTCATCTCGATTACCCTTTTATCGACATGCATGCCCGTTAAACAAAAGAGACAAAACAACGAGAATGAAAGCAAACAAATAGATATTTACAAAAGGGCAGACTTGACCTAGGATGAAAGCCTAGGGCCTACGTACCCTACGATAGGGATCAAAGCCCACGTAGTTCAACCACAAAGGTGTGTCTATAGGTCAATTGTTTGTAAATTTTATGATGAGAATGGGAGAGTTTAAATTGAACAAATTTCCATAAACAAAACGAAATTGAGGTTTGATCTGTGTGTCTTAATTTACGACAATCTGATTAATCTAACTCTCTTGATCTCTTCATTTTTCTTTTTACAATTTTTGTTCATTTTTGAAGTTTTAATCCTTATTTTGAAATTTAAATGAAACGAAATGATTATACAGAAGGAATTCAGTCGCGTAAAGAAATTATTTGATTAAGACGTTTATTTTTGTCATATTGTTATTATTGTTATTATTTTATAACAAATAAGTGCTGGTTTTGGGAATCCAACAAGATTAAAATCTCACATGATTCCATGCAGTCGAGGAGAACAATATTCTCACACGATAATTTCTTAAATAATAGAAATTATTTAATTGAAGTAAATATTTAGTTATATTTTTTAAAAAACCAATGTGTACCAAATTTAGGGATTTAAGGAAATTAAAATCTCACATAATCCCTGTGAACACCCCACCCAAATTAACAATAATAATAATCACAATAATAATAATAAATAAAATTAAAAAATTCAAAAAAAATATAAAATAATAAAATAATAATAACAATTAATCAAAACAAAATTGCAAAAGGCAAACAAAATAGAAGTAATATGGAAAAAAACCAAATATAAGAACCAAAAATAATAAAAAGGAAAATTCAAGATATATATTTGAAGAAGAGACATGGCAATCATCTTGCAAAGAAATAAAATGAACAAGGCCACATACTTGAAGTGGAATTGCAAAACACTCTCACTTGCTCCCACATGCTCACTTGCCCTCACACACATGACACACATCACTCTCACACACTCACACTCTCACTCACGGACACATCACTCTCACACACTCACACTCTCACTCACGGACACATCACTCTCACACACTCACACTCACACTCCCACATGCTCATTTGCTCCCATATGCTCATTTGCTCTCACACACATGACATACATCACTCTCACACACTCACACTCTCACTCACGGACACACCTCCTCACACACTCACACTCACACTCTCACCCATGGACACACACACTCACCACATGCATACACTCTTGCACACACATGCACAAGAGGACAAGGGGGACAAAAAAGCTAGTGGGAGTGGTTCTACAGAGGAGGCAGAAAGTGGGGTGGCTGGTGCAGAGAAAGGAGAGTGTGGCATGGCTGGAGATGGCAGAAAATGGAGGGGACCGTCTGCAGCAAAGTGGTGGCTGGAAGTTGCAGAAAAAGTAAGGAGAAAAGGGAGCAACATGGTAGAAAAAGGGAGGTGGCATTGGAGTATAAAGGAGAGCAAGCAAACCGAGAGAAAAGGGAAAAAACACTGGAGTAGAAAGGAGGCCTCGGCTGAGAAGAAAAAAGAGCTGGAGAAGAGAAGAGAGGAAGGAAAAAGAAGGCAGGAACCACGCTGAAAGGGAGAGCCACGTGACCGAGAAGGGAAGAAGAGCTGAAGAAGAAAGGGAGAGCAATGAAACCAGCAACAAACCAAGAGGAAACAAAGCTGAACGAAAGAAGAAAATGGAATCAACAACGTGAGGGAGAAACAAAGCTGAACGAAACAAGAAAGCAAGGCAGCCACGTGAGGAAAAAACAGCAGAGAAAATGAACCAGAAACTGAGTGAAACTGAGAGCTGAACGAGGCAGAAATCGAGAGCTGAACGGTGCAGAAAACTGATTCAGAAAATGTGCAGAAAAACCGTGGAGAAACGTCCCAAATCGTGGAGTGAAAAGGAGCTGAAGTTTAGACCATCCAAGGAGCAGAAAATGGAGAGTTGGATGCCAAAATGATGTGCAGAAATAAGGAAGTCTGAATGCAAAACAAAGTGGCAGCAAAGGGAGGGATAGAAGCTGAACCATGGAGGAGGAAAAACTCTGTTTTGAGCTCAAAAAACAGAGGTAAACAGAAGAGAACTTAGGGAGCACAAGGAAGAAGAGGATGTGTGGAGAAGAAGGGAAGCTTTCAGCTTCCACCTTCCAGCCAAGAAGCAGAGACACGTTCTACAGAGTTTCCAGTGCTGAAGCCAACCAGAAAACTCCAACGAAGCTGTCCGCCATTTCTGCACTTCCAGCCGAGACCAGCTGCCTTGGGGCTGTTGGAGGTCCATCTACCATAGGTGAGTGAAGAGGAGAAGGGCATTCTTCATTGGAGCACAAGGGAGAAGCTGAAAACGCCAGGTATGGCTACACGGTTTTGTCATGGTCGAGATTTCTGCATGTTGTCACTGTTCATTCGAATTGCTTCAAGACAATCTCATGCATGTGCACTGTTCACGCGTTCTAATATGAGATGCTACTGTTCACTTGCTTAAATTTGTTTAGTTTTGTTTATTACAATTGTTTAAACATTAACTTTGATTAATTATTGCTATTACGTATGAAATTAGCATGTGAGAATTTTGTTGTTCTTGATTGCCGGGGATTATGTGAGTTTTTAATCTCCTTAAATCCTTGCAATTAATTAAATAATTGGAAGACAATTAATATTAATGAAGGAATGGTGAAAAATAATTGAATGATAATTAATAAATATTGTCATGATGGATAAAATTATCGTGTGAGAATTTTGTTCTCCTCGATTACCGGGGGTTATGTGAAATGTTAATCTCCTTAAATCCTTACAACTAGTTGAATAATTGAAAAGTGACAATTAATATTAATGAAATATTAATGAATAAATGGTGAAAAAAATAAAGGAATGACAATATATATTAATGAAATATTAATGAAGGAATGGTGAAAAAAAATTGAATGATAATTAATAAATATTGTCATGGTGGATAAAATTATCGTGTGAGAATTTTGTTCCCCTCGATTACCGGGGATTATGTGAGATATTGATCTCCTTAAATCCCTACAACGAATTGAATAATTGAAAAGTAACAATAATATTAATGAAATATTAATGGGTGAATGGTGGAAAATAAGTGAATGATAATTAAATATTAATTTTGTTTAAATCATAATAATAGTCATAATCAAAATGCTTGCTTTAATAAACATTTCCTATTATTTATGAAATTATCGTGTGAGAATATCGTTCTCCTCAATTGCTTGGGATTATGTGAGATTTTAATCTCCTTAAATCCCTATAATTAATTCTGAAATAATAATAATATTAATAATAATACAAAAAATAAATAAATGTACAATAATTAAATATTAACCTTGATTAAATATTTATACAAAATGGATTGAGAATACTTGTCTCTCCTCGACTTCCCGGGCTCGTGTGAGATTTTAATCTCCATAGAACCCGAAAATTAGCATATATTCGTTCAAAGACAAACAGATAAACAAATAAATAATAGCACTTAAATTAAATTGTCTACCAATAATCAATAATAATAATAATCAATATTTACCAACAATAAATTCAAAAATTCATAAAATAAAAGATTATATTCCTTTCATTATAAATTATGCATTAATTCCCGAAATATAAACTCTCAAAACTCAAAAAAAAAAAAATCGACAAAAAAATTTTAAAAGAGAAAATGAGAAGAGTTCAGGAGAACGAGGTTAATCAGATTGTAATAAATTAAAACACACAAACCAAATTCCAATCTCGTTTTGTTTACAATGATCTGTTTTAATTAAAATCCTCCTATTCTCATCAAAAATTAAAAACCACCAACCCACAAAACATGCCTTTTGGTCGAACTACGTGGACTTTGATTCCTATCGCATGGTATGTAGGCCCTAGGCTCTCATCCTAGGTCAAGTCTGCCCTTTGTAAATATCCATCTATTCGTATGCATTCTCGCTTTTTGTCTCCTATGTCTAACATGCGTCCATGTCAATAAAAGGATAATTGAGATCAATTAAAGGTCATATTCTATTTCGACTGACTAGTTTAAGGTAACCGTCCTTATGGGTGGGTGTTGTGGGGTGCCTAACACCTTCCCCACACTCAAATAGACTCCCGAACCCTTCTCTATTTCGCAGACCATTTCGCCTTTTTTGTTTATTTAAATTGGTTTTCCAAAGTTTTCCGTTAAAAATTTTGATGGCGACTCCAAATAAGATCGATTTTCAAAATTCTGTTTTGGGAATCGGTTTCAAACCTATTTTTATTCTATTCCGCCGAAAGGTCGGTTACAACAATCCCATACAATCGAGGAGAGCAAATCTCTCACGTGATAATTTCATAAAAATATTTAATTAAGATCAATATTTAATTATTATTTATATATATTTTTTAAAACAAATGTATACTAATTTTAGGGATCTAAGGAGACTAAAATCTCACATAATCCCATATAATCGAGAAGAATAATATTCTCACACAATAATTTCATAAATAATAAAAATATTTAATTTAAGATCAATATTTAATTATATATATATATATATATATATATTAAACAAATGTATACTAATTTTAGGGATTTAAAGAGACTAAAATCTCACATAATCCCATACAATCGAGGAAAATAATATTCTCACACGATAATTTCACAGATGATAAAAATATTTAATTAAGATCGATATTAAATCAATATCATTATTATTATTACTATTATTATTATTATTATTATTATTATTATTTATTTTTGTATTGTTATTATTTATAGCAAGTATGTGTTAATTTTTAATTAATAATTTTTCTGGGATTTAAGGAGATCCAAATCTCACACGATCCCAAGACACCTGAAGAGAAATAATATTCTCACTCGATGACTTTCTTAGAACTTTATTTATAAAGCCAAAATTAATCTCCTATTGACACAAGGGTAACAATGATACATATATCTATATACATCTATATGTACACACCCACATATATATATATATATACATATAGGAGCATATAATAATATAAATGAGTATGATAGAAAAAGAAGAGCAAGCTTCAGGGAAAAATAGGAAGCATACACCTATATATCACCACACATATTTATATATACAGCTACATACACACACACACACACATATATATATATATATATGTATATATATATATATATATAAACTCATATGTGAGTATTGTATGAGAGCTAAAGAGCTTCAGGAAGCATGAACTCATATACCCACACGCATATATATATATATATATATATGTATAAACACATATATAGTATGTATGTAAAAAAAGAGTAAACTTCAAGAAAACATGGAAAACCTATGCCCTTTCTCTCTCACTCTCCTCCACGGCACCAGGAAAGATATGCAGCAGTTTTCAATATATATATATATATATATATATATCCTTATACATGTATACATACACATATATACACACACACATATATACACGTATACAACAAGAGAAGGAGAGAACAAACATGCATCAGGTAAGATCAAGACTATCTTCATCATATATGTGCACTCACATTTGTTTTCATATATCTATGTATATATATTTATCTATCTATATGCACACCCTATATATTTATATATACATCTACCTATATATATATATATATATATAGACACACATATAATGTACATGATCCTGATGCTCTTTCACTCTCCTTCACGGCACCAGGAAAGATATGCAGCAATTTTCAATATATATATATATATATATATCCTTATACATGTATACATACACATATATACACACACACATATATACATGTATACAACAATAGAAGGAGAGAACAAACATGCATCAGGTAATATCAAGGCTATCCACATCATATATGTGCACTCGTAGTCATTTTCACATATCTACGTATATATATATATCTATCTATATACACACCCTATATATATATGTATACATCTACCTATATATATATATATATATATATATTGACACACATATAGCATAGATGATCCTAATGGAAAAGAAAAACAAGCATTAACCGAGAGTGAAGAACTTAGAAGCGCCAGCACGTAGGTAAGGAGTAAATAGATAAATGAATAAGATTACCAAAGCTTAGCAGTGTTTTCTTGCCAAGGTCAGATCCCTTACCAGCTACCCTTTAATGGAAAGCCACAAAAAAGCAAGAGCAACACCATGTCCCTTTCTCTTCTTTCCTTCACAGCTACTCTTAGCTCAAATTATTTCTCCTCTGTTCGCCCCTATTCACGTTGCTCAAAACAGGGGAGCAAGTTCCTAGTTTCCTCGACTGTCACCACAGCTCGGCCCAGCTGGTTGTGTTTTTCGGTTCTAACTCAGTTCAGCTCGCTTTGTTTCTGGATTCCAACTCGGTTTGGCTTGTCACTATTGCAACTTGGTTTCTCCTCCTTTCAGCCACTCTCCAGACTCTTTTTTTTAGTTTCTCTTCCACAACAGCTCCACTCTTCTCCCTCGGTTCTCCCTCACAGCAATTCTTAGCTTCCTCAGCTCTCGGTTTCACACAACAACTCTCCCACTCTTTCAAGTCTTCTTCATTTTTTTCCTTGCCTCTGTAGCCACTCTTTCCCTTGGTTTTTTCTTTTCTGCAGCCACCCTCTCGGCCTCCTTATTAGCTAAAGCTTCCATCATTATCCTTTGCTCCTGTCATATCCTCAGCTGAGCTGCGGACTGCCACCACAGCTACGAGCAAGTTGTCCACTTGCAGCCAAAAAAGATCATCGCCAAAAACTGCCTCTCCTCGAAGCTGCCTTCTCATGCCTGCCTAAGTAATCCTTGTTTTAATTTATTATTATTTTTTTTATTTAATCCCTTGTTATTATTATTATTATTATTATATTTTATTTATTTATTGTTATCCATTTGATTTTTGTCATCATCCCCATTAACATTTATTTTTGGATTTTTCCTATTTTGTATTTTTTATAATGATTTTTTTTTATTTTGATTTGTTATTATTAATTCTTATTTTCCAATTTTGTTGTTTTTTTTCCCCTTAAATTCCCTCATTATTCGTTTTGAATTTTAATTTGTTTTTTGCTTAAAAATATCATTTGAACCTCTGTCCTTTTTATTTTCCTCATTTGCTTATTTTAAAAATTGATTAACGAATCCATGATAAATTTAGATAGAGATGAGGTGTTCACATTAGGTCTCATTAAATCTCCTTTTGGCAAGTGGTGTTTAGCTACTCATGGTGGAGAGGAATGCTTCACCAAGCTCCAAATCACTAAGAACAGCCATGGAAGTGTAGAAAAATGATAGAAAATATAAGAAGATGAGAGGAGAAAGTGAAGAAGGATGAGTCTCCAAGCCCTCTCCCTTGGTTTCTGATTGCCCCTCTTTAGTAAGAACCCTAATGCTAAAAAGAAGCAAGTTGGATCAAGTCTTTTCAACTAGGTTCGGAGCTAAATTATAAAACTATGTAGGTTAGGATGAGTTCGCTATGGTGAAATAGCAAGAGGTTTTAGGACTTTTCTGTAATTTTCCAATTTTTCTAGTCCTTGATTGCGATTTCTTCAAGTTTGCCTTTGACTTTGACCAACAATATAAGAATTTAAATATTGTAATATTCTACATTCTCCAAATTATTTAATTTAAGTCAAATCAATAGAAAAATTACAATTTTACCCTTACAAAGCACATTTTGCATGAAATCAGCTCTAATCCCAAATTATCACAAAATATTATCAAAACATGCATTTAAGCTTTGTAAATCTCATAAAATCCCATGAACTGATATTGAATGGTATGGTAAAAATGGGTATGATCAGCCAAATACATGGAGATCAGAAATATTAGGCTTTCTTCCTTTATATAATTCATTTGGAGTCTTTTCAAGATAGGTCTTATCATTGCTCTATTCATAATATAATATGTAGTATTTACTGCATCAGTCCAAAAATACTTCGGAAGATTTCTTTCATTCAGCATAGTTCTAGCCATTTCCTCTAGAGTTTTATTCTTTCTTTCTACAACTCCACTTTGTTGAAGAGTTCTTGGTACAGAGAAATTATGTTCAATTCCAATATCATCACAAAACTCCATAAATAGGTTATTTTTCAAATTCTCCACCATGATCACTTCTTATTCTTATAATGGTCATGCCTTGTTCATTTTGAATGAACTTTGATAGTTTCAGAAAAGATTTAAAGGCTTGATCTTTGTGAGATAAGAAAAGTGTCCAAGTGAATCTAGAGAAATCATCTATAATTACTAGAAAACTTCCCCCAAGGCTCATAGTCCTAGAGGATCCAAAAAGATCCATGTGAAGTAATTGTAGTGATCTAGTTGTGGTGACTATTAATTTTGCTTTGAAAGAGCTTTTAATTTGTTTTACCTTTTGACATGCATGACAAAGTTTGTTTTTATCAAATTTCAACTTGGGCAGTCCAACTATAAGATCTTTCTTAACAAGCATTTCTAAAAGACTCATACTAACATGAGCAAGTCTTCTATGCCATAACCAACTATCATTATTGACCCTTATCAAACATTCTAAGTTATTAGAAGGAACATCATCTAAATCAATAACATATACATTATTAACTCTATGTCCTATCAATATGGTTTTCTTTTTTTCTATATATTCAACCAGACAATGTTTTGAATCAAATATTACTATATTATTTTTATGACATAATTGACTGATGTTAAGAAGATTGTGATTTAATCCTTCGGTAAGAAGCACATTGTCAATGGAGGCAGAAGAGTTCTTACCAACTTTTCCTACACCAGTGATTTTTCCTTGTCCACTTCCTCCAATGTGACATTTCCTCTATTCTTTGGTTAAAGGGAGATGAATTTTGAATTGTCCCTAGTCATATAATTGGAGCATCCACTATCCAAGTACCATTTGGCTCTAGTAGCCTTTATACACACCTATGGAAGCATTAAGTTATAATTTTATATACCCAATTCTTGTCAGGTCCTTAAATGTTAGTTGTTCCCTTGGGAACCCACATGTTCCTTCCTTCTAGAGTTATGTTCTTTCTGTAAGGGCAAGTATATGATCTATGTCCTTTTTTACCACAGTAGAAACATGTGATTAATTGAGTACTAGTCATAACTATTGGAACAAAGAAATTTTTATAATATTTTTTGTCTTTTACTAGGACTATAATCAGACTTGCCTTATCAAAAACACATATTTGTTTTCTAACCAAAATGTTTAAATTATCTTTCCTTTTGGTGAACTTGCAAGAGTGTTCAGTAAATCTTTCTTTTCTTTTTGTAGTGGTTCACAATTACAAGTATCTTTATTTTTGAAAGAAAGGTGCTCTTATCTAAGACTTATGTAGTCATGCTCTAATGTCTCAATTTGTTATTCTAAGGATGCCTTAATCTGGAGTAGTAAGCTATTCTCCTCTTTCTTTTTTGCTAGATTATTTTCTAGAGATAGGATTTTCCTTTTTAAAAGTTTCATGGTTTTAGCTATATTAATAAATTCATCATGTGAATCATTAAATGCATCTTGATGCTTTTCATAGAAAGGGAGAGAGCTTACCTCATCTTCTTTAGCCATTAGGCAGAAGTTAGCTTCATCATTTTCTTCATCATCTGAATCTTCATCACTTTCTCCCCAAGCAGCTGATAGATATGCCTTCTTCTTTTCTTTTCCTTTCCTTTTGTTTGTGTTGTCTTACTTTCTTAGAAATTAAGAACATTCCCATTTGATTTGTCCTGGCTTTCTGCATTCACAACAGATGAGAAGTTCTTTAACCTCTTGACTCTTTCTAGTTGGTCTCCTTTTATTGATTGTTTTGCTATTGAAGAATCTTCCAAATTTATTAATGAAAAGACTAAAAGTTTCTTCATCAATCTCATCCAGAGAGTCATCATTGCACTCTTCCTCATCTGGATACATTGATGATGATGCTTTGAGAGCAAGACCTTCTTCTTTTTATCTTGTTCTTCAAGGAGTTTCTTGGTTCATGCTCTTGAAGGTTTCCAAAGAGAATATCAATTGATTTTTCTAATGAGTATGTCTTTCCAAATGTTGCCAAATGATTCACAATATGGGTAAAACAAATTTGCATTTCTTTAATTGTTTCTCTAGGATTTATTTTGAATAATTCATACTACTATGTGAGATTATGAATCATGGATTCCTTTACACTTGAAGTTCCCTCATGGGCTATTTCTAAAGCCTCTCACATTTCTTTGGCACTATCACAATTTGAGATTCTAAAATATTCTTCTAGACTCAGTGCACTAGTGAGAATAAGCTTGACTTTATTATTCAATAAAACTTTATTCTTTTTATTTCATTCCATTCACTTTTGGGTTTCATAGAGGTCTTGCCTACTTCAACTTTCACAAGCACATATGAACCTTCCTCATTCACATCCCAAAGGTCAATGTCAATAGCCTCAAAGAAAATTTTCATCCTTAGTTTCCAATATATGAAATTTTCACTATTGAAATTAGGAGGTTTTGTAATAGATAGCCCTTCAGGCAACACATTATCACCAAGTCCAGTCATTTACACTCTTGAGATGGTTAAGCCCATAATCAAGAGCCCAAATTCTGATACTACTTGTTAAGCAAGGCTAGCACTCAAAAGGGGGTGAATTGAGTGTTATAAGAATTTTACTAAAAAACTCTTTTTTAAATCAGAAGTAAAACAATCAAACCAAACTTAAAATAATGAATGCAGAATGTAAGATGAGTAAGGGAGAAGAGTAGACACCGAAGTTTATCTTGGTTTAGCTTCTACCTAAGTCTATATCCAATCCTCAAGCAACCTCTTAGGATTTTTCACTATCTAAGTAAATAAATACAACAACCTAGGAGAACCTCTCTTTAATTCCAAGTTCTTATAGATTAACTCCTTCAAAAAACCTCCTTGAATACACTCAGGGATATACTCCCCATCAACCCATGCTCTCTCTTAGCTTGACTCCCTAAAGGAAGTTACTTAAGCTTCTCTCTCACAAGAAAGAAAGAATTACTAAAAATAAACTCTCTAAAATAAAGTATATGATACAATGAAGCACTAATATGATAAAGAGCTGATAAGATGAAAGAAACTAATGATATAATCACTATTGAATGTTTCTCTTAACAATTTAGAGTCCATAGGTCGAGTTTATATAGATTGATGTCCAATAGATCTATTAGGAGTGAGTAGGAAGTTAGGTATTTCAAAATATATTCATTATGAACTTGTTATGGCTTTTTTCCATCTACCAGTTGATTGTTCACTCATAACCAGTCAAGTACTCCTGCTTTCTATCTTAAAAATTCAAATTCTTGACCCCGACAATTGACTGCTCAACCTTGGCCAGTCAACTGGTCACTCACAGAGAGTTCCTAATTGATGGTCTTAAGGTTGGCAACAAACAGGTGCTTGATCTTAGTGTGGTCAATCAATTGCTAGCTATTGGCCAATCAATTGTTCACTTACAGAGAGCTCCTAATTGATCAGGACTCAAGTTGGTAACAAACTAGGCTTAATTTAGGTGTGACCAGTCGACTACTGGCTGGTGGTCAGTTGAATATCCACTCACAGAGAGCTCCCAGTCGATCATGACTCAAGCAGGCAGTAGACTAGGGCTTTTCAAAAGGTGACTAGTCAACTGCTGGCTAGTGGCTAGTCAACTATTCACTCATAAAGAGCTCCCAGTTGACCTGGACTCAAGCTAGTAGCTAACTGAGCTTGATCTGGGTGTGACTAATCGACTGTTGGCTAATGGTTAGTTGTGTATTCACTCACAGAGAGCTCCTAATCAATCGTGACTCAAGCAGGCAGTGCACTTGGATTTCTCAGAAGGTGACCAGTCGACTATTGGCTAGGGGCTAGTTGCCTGTTCACTCATAGAGTGTTCTCATTCACCTGCATAAGACTTGGCAGCTGGTTGGTAAGAGGGTGTGAACACCCCACCCAAATTAATAATAATAATAATTACAATAATAATAATAAATAGAATTAAAAAAAATTCAAAAAATATAAAATAATAAAGTAATAATAACAATTAACCAAAACAAAATTGCAAAAGGCAAACAAAATGAAAGTAATATGGAAAAAACCAAATATAAGAACCAAAAATGATAAAAAGGAAAATTCAAGATGTATGGCAATCATCTTGCAAAACAATAAAATGAACAAAGCCACATACTTGAAATGGAATTGCAAGACACTCTCACTTGCTCACACTTACACACTCTCATGCTCACTTGCTCCCACATGCTCACTTGCCCTCACACACATGACACACATCACTCTCACATGCTCACTTGCTCCTCACATGCTCATTTGCCCTCACACTCATGACACACATCATTCTCACACACTCACACTTCCCTCCATGGACACATCACTCTCACACACTCACACTCACACTCACACTCCCACATGCTCATTTGTTCCCATATGGTCATTTGCTCTCACCACATGACATACATCACTCTCACACACTCATATTCTCACTCACGGACACCTCACTCTCACATACTCACACTCACACTCTCACACACTCTCATCCACGGACACACACACTCACCACATGCATGCACCCATGCACACACATGCACAAGAGGACAAGGGGGACAAAAAAGCAAATGGGAGTGGTTCTGCAACATGGCAGAAGGTGGGGTGGCTGGAGCAGTAAGAGAGGAGTGTGGCATGGCTAGAGGTGGCAGCAAAAAGTGGAGACCGTGTGCAGCAAAGTGGTGGCTGGAAGTGGCAGAAAAAGCAAGGGAAAAAGGGAGCAAAGGGCAGAAAAAGAGAGGGGACGTTGGAGCATAAAGGGAGGCAGCAAACCAAGAGGAAGAGAAGAGAAAAATGCTGGGAAAAAAGAGGTTTCGGCTGAAAAGAAAAGAGAGCTGGAGAAGAGAAGAGAGGAAGAAAAAGAAAGGGGAACCACGTTGAAAAGGAGAGAGCCACGTGACCAAGAAGAGAAGAGGAGCTGAAGAAGAAAAAAAGAGCAACGAGGACAGCAACAAACCGTGAGGAATAATGCTGAACGAAGGAAGAAGAATGAAGGCAGCAACGTGTGGGAGAAACCAAGTTGAATGAAGCAAGGAAGCAAGGCAGCCACGTGAGGAAAGAACAGCAGGAAGACGAACCAGAAACGAGGCAGCAAACCAAGAGCCAAACTGCAGAAACCGAGAGCTGAACAAAGCTATCCAAAGTGCAGAAAAACCGTGGAAGTAACGTCCAAAATTTTGGAGTGAAAAGGTGCTGAAGTTTAGACCATCTAAGGAGCAGAAAAATGGAGAGTTGGAAGCCAAAATGATGTGCATAAACAAGGAAGTCTGAATCCAAAACAAAGTGGCAGCAAAGGAAGGAAGAGAAGCTGAACCATGGAAGGAGAAAAACTCTGTTTTAAACTCAAAAAACAGAGGTGAACAGAGGAGAGCTTAGAAAGCACAAGGAAGAAGAGGAAGTGTGGAGAAGAAGAGAAGCTCTCAGCCTCCATCTTCCAGCCAAGAAGTAGGGACACTTTCTGCAGAATTTCCAGCGCTGGAACCAACCAGAAAAAATCCAACAAAGCTGTCCAGCGAAACTCCAAAGAAGCTATCCATTTTCTGCACTTCCAGCCAAGACCAGCGACTTTGAGGGGCTGTTGGAGGTTCATCTTCCATTGTTGGGTGAGGAGGAGAAGGTCCTTGTTCATTGGAGCATAAAGGAGGAGCTGAAAAACCAGGTATGGTTGCACGTTCTTCACTGGCCGAAAATTCTGCTACACGTCGTTACTGTTCACCCGATTTCCTTCAATGCAATCTCATGCATGTGCACTGTTCATGCACTCTAACATGCAATGCTACTGTTCACATGTTTAATTTTGTTTATTTTTGTTCATTATAATTGTTTAGACATTAGCTTTGATTAATTATGGCCATTATGTATGAAATTAGCATGTGGGAATTTTGTTGCTCTTGATTGTCGGGATTATGTGAGTTTTTCATCTCCTTAAGTCCTTGCAATTAATCAAATAATTGGAAGACAATGAATATTAATGAAATATTAATGAAAGAATGTTGAAAAATAATTGAATGATAATTAATGAATATTGTCATGACAGATAAAAATTATCGTGTGAGAATTTTGTTCTCCTCGATTACCGGGGGTTATGTGATATATTAATCTCCTTAAATCCTCGTATTTAGTTGAATAATGGAAAAGTGACAATTAATATTAATGAAATGTTAATTAATAAATGGTGAAAAAATAAAGGAATGACAATATATACTAATGAAATATTAATGAAAGAATGTTGAAAAATAATTGAATGGTAATTAATGAATATTGTCATGATGGATAAAAATTATCGTGTGAGAATTTTGTTCACCTCGATTACCGGGGATTATGTGAGATATCAATCTCCTTAAATCCCTACAATGAATTGGATAATTAAAAAGTAACAATGGTACAAATGAAATATTAATGGGGGAATGATGGAAAATAAATCAATGATAATTTTGGATTAAATCATAATAGTCATAATCAAAATGCTTGCTTTAATATGCCGTTTGTGAAATTATCGTGTGAGAATATCATTCTCCTCGATTATCGGGGATTATGTGAGATATTAATCTCCTTAAATCCCTACAATGAATTGGATAATTAAAGAGTAACAATGATACAAACGAAATATTAATGGGTGAATGGTGGAAATAAATTAACCATAATTAAATGTTAAATTTGGATTAAATCATAATAATAATCATAATCAAAATGCTTGCCTTAGTAAACATTCCCTATCATTTGCGAAATTATCGTGTGAGAATATTGTTCTCCTCGATTGTGCGGATTACGTGAGGTTCTAATCTCCTTAAATCCCTATAATTAATTCTGAAATGACAATAATATTAATAATAATACAAAAAATGAATAAATGGACAATAATTAAATGTTAACTTTGATTAAATATTTATGCAAAATGGATCATGTGAGAATACTTGTCTCTCCTCGACTTCCCGGGCTCGTGTGAGATTTTAATCTCCATAGAACCCGAAAATTAGCATATATTAGTTCAAAGACAAATAGATAAACCAATAAATAACAGTACTTAAATTAAATTGTCTACCAATAACCAATAATAATAATCAATATTTATCAACAATAAATTCAAAAACTCATAAAATAAAAAAATATATTCCTTTCATTATAAATTATGCAGGAATTCCCAAAATATAAACTCTCAAAACTCAAAAAAATAATAATAATAAAATCGAAAAAAAAATTTAAAAAAAAAAAAGAAAATGTGAAGAGTTCAGGAGAACGAGGTTAATCAGATTGTAGTAAATTAAAACATACAAACTAAATTCCTATCCCGTTTTGTTTACAATGATCTGTTTTAATTAAAATCCTCCTATTCTCATCACAAATAAAAAAACCATCAATCATAAAAATGCCTTTTAGTCGAACTACGTGGACTTTGATCCCTCTCACGGGGTACGTAGGCCCTAGGCTTTCATCCTAGGTCAAGTCCGTCCTTTGTAAATATCCATCAGTTTGCATGCATTTACGCTTTTTGTCTTATATGTCTAACGTGCATCCATGTCAATAAAAGGGTAATTGAGATTAATTAAAGGCCATATTCTATTTCAACTAACTAGTTTAAGGTAACCGTCCTTATGGGCGGGTGTTGTGGGGTGCCTAACACCTTCCCCACACTCAAATAGACTCCCGAACCCATCTCTGATTTCGCAGACCATTTCGCCTTTCTTTTTTTGTTTTGTTTTAAATTGGTTTTCCAAAGTTTTCCATTAAAAATTTTGGTGGTGACTCCTAATAAGATCAATTTTCAAAATTCCATTTTTGGGAATCGGTTTTAAACCTGTTTTAATTCTATCCCGCTAAAAGGTTGGTTACGACAGAGGGTTAGTCAATTGGAGACTTCTAGAGTTCCTTAAATCAGTTTTTTCTTAACCTTTAAGACTTGGAATCAATTTTACATCCACTTGAACACTAATAATCTTATGACTATCAGGAATCTCTTTGGTGTCAATTTAATTCAAGATATTCTCAGCAATGATACATTCTTATCCTCTCTTAATTTCTTGAGACCATTTAGGTGGCACAACTTGCCATTAATCTCAAAATTCAAGTTGTGGCCTAAGAAGTGCAATAGCACCATTTTTTCTACAATCATTTAGGTGGTGTGACCTACTATAAATTACAAGATTAATGGGGTATAATGCCTTGCTAAGGAATTCATAGGGTTCATAATATATATTAAGGCAACATAGCCAGCCATTATAAAATGAGATTCCAAACTATCAGTAAGTACATAGTGCACAGGAATAGTTTACTCTCACAAAGAGTAGTACTCTTCTCAAACAACCATATTGTCACCCTATCACATGCAACCAGAAAGGTAATTATAGTGTATGAATAATAAAATACTCATGTAAGGATATATAATGCACAATAAAATTTACACATCGAAATTCTTTTCCTAAAGTTGTTATGGCTTGCATATTATTTCCCTAGATATTTCAAAATATCTATCTATCCTCATTCTTCTCTAATTCTACCCTTCTTAGACCTTGAATGAACTCATGGTGGCAAAATTTCAAGATAAATGACCCTAGGCCAAAAAGAGATTACCATGAAGACTATTCAAGAAGAAAAAGAAAAACTAGAATATGCTAAATCATGTTACCTGAATATGCTCTCCTTTCTTATACTTCTCCTAAAATTGCTCCCTTCCTTCTTGCTTCCTTCCATATGTGAAATAGGTATAGGAGGAATGTAAGGAATGGTGTGAAGAAAAAGGGTAAGGTGTAGTGTATTTAAAGAGAAATCAACAGTTAGGATTTAATCACATTTTTTAATCCAACAGTTGTGATTCAATCTCAAATCATAAATATCTAAGATATAATTATGGTGTGAGTCCTATAGTTATCTAATATTTTATTTTGGTGTGGACCCCAAGGATATCAAATATTTTATTATGGTGTAAGCCCTACATGTGTGAGTCTCACAAGTTAAGGTAATGCCACATGTCCCTCCTTGTGAATTTACCATTTTGCCATTGGTATTTTTTTTAAAATGGCCATTTTGCCCCTAACCTTGTAAATTTTCCATTTTTCCCTTAGCATTTTTTCAAAAATGACCATTTTGCCCTTATAACTTAAAACTAAGCTATAAGTTGTTTTCTTTGTATGATTCAATTGATAATATTTATTTTTGTTTAATTCTTTCTGATTTTTCCTAAATAATTTAACTTATATTAAAAATCACTAATTTAGGGATGTTACACCAAGCATTTTTAAATTTATTCTAATTTTAAAATTTCTGCTAAGTCCTCCTCAAGTCCAAGGATTTCTAAAATTTCTACTAAGTCTTGCATAAGTCCAGGCATTTTAAAATTTCTACTAAGTCATGCACAAGTTCAAGGATTTTTAAAAATTTATGCTAAGTCTTGCACAAGTATATATTTTCTTAAATTTTTGCCATATCTTGCACAAGTCTTGGCATATTTTAAATTTTTGCCAAGTCTTGCATAAGTCTAGGCATTTTTAAATTTCTACTATGTCCTACACAAGTACAAGTATTTTTTAAACTTCTGCTAAGTCCTAGACATGTCCAGGCATTTTTAAATCTTTGCTAAGTCTTGAACATGCCAAGGCATATTTTAAATTTCCTCTAAGTTCTGCACAAGGCTAGTCATTTTTTAAATTTATGCTAAATCTTGTACAAGTCTAGACATTTTTTAAATTTCTCCGAAGTCCTGCATAAGTCTCGGCATTTTTAAATTTATGCTAAATCCTGCACAAGTCCAAGCTTTTCTCAAATCTTTGGTAATTCCTACGGAAGTATATCATCCTAAAATTTCTTTTATAATTTTTCACATAAACCCTACCTCAGACTTCTTAGCTAAAGCTCGTAACAAAAATATTTTTTAAATTTTTTCTAAGGTCTTTTCTCTTTTCAAATTTCTAGTTATTTTAATACAAAACTAAACTTACAATAGAAAATAAATATCATTTTGATCCCTAACATATTATTAAATTATCATTTTGGTTCCTCATTCATTTTATTTTCTAAAAATAATCCCACATTTATGGAAAATTTTAACAATTTTTATCTTTATGCGAGTTTATGGGGCATAACTCGGGTAATTACATATGATAATGATTTCAAAAGTGAGGGACCAAAAGTGACAATATATCATATATAAGTAAAGTAGACTTCCTTTAGCATGGGAGCCCTATTTAATCAATGAGAAAGCTTGGTTGTTCAACTCATCAGCTCCTTATGCAATGACATTTCACATTTCTTATATATGTTTCAAGGATTCTTTAAAGTGCAAAAATTCTTCATAGTTAAAAAAAAATGAAGTAATTAATTAACAAATTAATTAACCCTATCTTAAATTTAGCATTTTTTGAAATTTGGGAATATATAAGAATTATTCTTCAAAGTTTGATAATTCTTTAAATGAACGAGAAAATTAATAAATTAATTAACCACATCTTAAATCAAGAATTCTTTGAAGTTCAAACATTTTATGAAGTCAATAAAAAAATAATAAATTAATCAATTAATGTATAAGAATGATTTCAAAAGTAGGGAGCAAAAGTGACAATCTATTATGTGTTCCCTTTAACACAGGAGCTCCATTTGACCAATGAAATGCTTTGTTGATCAAACCATTAGCTCCTTATGCAGTGAATTCTTAATTAATTGTCTCTTAAATTGAGAATTTTTAGTGTGAACAAAAAAAATTAAAAAATTATTTTTCAAAGTTTGATAATTCTTTGGAGTGCACGAGAAAATTAATAAATTAGTCAACATCCTCTTAAATTGAAAATTCTTTGAAGTTTAGACATTTTTTTGGAGTTAATAGGAAAAATAATGAATTAATTAATTAATTGTATTTTAAATTTTCTAATAATGGACTATAAATATAACTTGACATGATTCGAGATTGAAGCAAAAGAAAACAATATATGGTTAAATGGTTTATGATAATACCCCCTTAATAACTATATTATCGCCACTTCTCTCTCATCAATCTCACATAACTAATTTTATGAACTTTCTCTAATTTATTATGTTTTCTTTGTATCACAATATATTAGTAAATTTAATTTTTTACTAACGCTTACAAATACTGTTGATTTAAAATGTATTAACATACAATAAAACAAACTAATTTTCTCTAAAGTTCATGCAATGTGTAGGCAATTAAACTAGTTGCCTACAAATAGATTATCATTTTAAAAAATAAAATGAGTAAGGCACCAAATTGACAATTTAATGATAATTACAGACTAAAATAATATTTTTCTCATTAAGAATCATAATTCCCCAATTTGAAATTAGTTTAATCAATAAAAGAAAAAAAATAGCAATATCTTATTTCACTGAAAGTTATGTTAATTATTAAATAAAAATATTCAAATTATTGCCACTATTGTTCTTGTTTTGAACAAAATGACACCCAACCTTGTAAGCATGGACAGTACCTAACATGGATTATGGATTATCTTTCAATGAACAAAACTAGACACAACAACTATTAATTAATTTTTTGAGTAAATTAGGATAATTTTGATATTTTATAAAATTACATATTTTTTTTAAAAAATATATATTTTGTTTTCGTTCAATGTATTTTCTGTCAATAAAATTAAATTTTTGCATAATACCTAATTTTTAAAATAAAAGTATATAATCAAACATCTTTACTATATATAAAATAATAAAATTTCAGTTTCCCATTGAAACTTGATGTTGATATATTTAATTATATTGATTATTTTTTGTTTAATGATTATGTAAAAAATAATATTATCTACTCAAACCACTGTGTGTTTGTTTGACAGATCCAATTAAAATGCCAAGTCTAATCCAAGATATTCAAGCTAGCCCAAGAGCTACAAAAAGATAAGAGATCAATAGACAAATCCACTTTCCATATGGTTGTCCTATTTTGAGTATCGTTGCATTAATTCCATAATCACTCTAACTGGTGATTGCACCATCACCGAAGTTTCCATATTCGACGGATGAATTGAAAAACTTGTCAAAATGAAGAAGTAGCTATAGGACTTCTCTAGTACGAATATGAAGCATTCTGAAGAAGAAGACATGTTAAAAAAGATTGATCATTTTGTTCATTGAGATTAAGCTTAATACTTCTTAGTCTGTGTGACTATATCTCAGTCTATGTGGCTTTACTTAGTCTGTGTGATTCATGTACTTTTTTGTGCAAAAGAGTGTGTGCTTTGTGTGAGAAAGAGTGTTCTCTTTATCTTCTCATATTGACATTAGTTTTATAGAATTTGGGATAATTCCAGTGGTCTGTACTGAGTTGTAAAAGTCTATAGGACTGAGCCTCTTTGTGGGTCACTAGGGGGTTGGTACAAATGTCTCTTGACTATGCCTAGTGTTGTGGGTTATCATGGTTATGGTGTAAAAGTTGTGAGACTATGCTCAGTGTATGAGATTGACCTCTGTAGTTAATATTTGGTTGAGTTAGTGAAATTCCTAGCAACGTAAACTAGAGAGTGGATGTAAGATCAACAGTGATCTGAATCACTATAAATCGCTGCATGTTGAAATTCTCTCTCTCTTTTATCTTTTATATGCATGCACTAATACTTCTCCAAGAATTACATGGCACTCTGCCTCCTCAAGAGTCAAATACTTCTAAATATATTGCATTATAATATTGCTATGTTTGTTCTAACACTTGAAACTTAATGTCAATTTAACTGTTTTTCTTATTATATTAAGAATAAAATAACAGTCAACTATGCAAAAAATTTAACTTTTTGGACAAAAATCAATTGTATGGGAAAGTTTTGACAATATATGTGAAAATATTTGTGGTGCTGAGCACGTATAATGTTAGGTTCTTGGAAGCAAGATTATAGCAGAGTAAGAGTAGTGGTACTCTTCACTCTGCTTGCTTTTGTCCTTCTACCAGACAAAACAAGATTACTTAAGGAATACCGGGAGCAGATGCTTCCCAGGAAGCTACCTTCTCCATCCTCTTCTCCCTCCAGAGGCATATATTCTGTGTCTACTACGTCATTTATAACCTACAAAACTGATAGTCTTCCTTCATCAGACGGAAAGGTCTAATGTTAAATCAAGCTCAAGTTCTGCAGGTCGGTAACTGTACAAAGTGCAATCATAGCACAACGCTGATTTAAATATAGCTTTCGCAAATCTGTCCATTGGATTATTCAAGTATGCTTCTTATAAAAACAATCACACTCTTGTAGATTCATTGATCTTAGTTTGAAGACAGTGTCTGTAAAGACAATTGAGTAACTTCTCATTATTGGACAGGATAAGTTCATCACTGACCATATTTGTTAGTATGAATAAATATAAATGTGGGAGTAGATAACTCCATTGATGAGTTTTTCTTGTATTGGATTCATCCGATATTTCTAATTATATGCAAAGAAATTAATAAAGGAACAATAAATTTTCAAATACAATGTTAATAAAAATTCAATCCGTTTTCCAAATGCTCAGGACCCGGAGTCTATTAATTTCCTCAAAATTCAAAAGAAAAAAGTAGCCCAATAAGAGTGAAGCGTAGGACTTGGCAACTTAGAATTCTTCTCTCATTTTTTTTTTTTTTTTTGCTATCATTTCCTGTATGTAGAGAGATTTATGTCGTGCACTAGAGTCATTTTTACAGTTCCAAAAACTGTCACACATCATTACCATGTTTATATAATTGCCGAAATTTATTTGATCAGAGTGAACATATTTTGATTCAAAATTTGGAGAGAAACAGAAAATGACTTGGTGAATAATGGCATTAAACTTTAAGTAAATATCATAAAATAAATTGAAAACACCAAGAGAATCAAAGAATGTAAACGAATCTTCAAGTCTTAATGAAATAAAACTTAGAGAAACCATTAAAGTACTAACAAATGCCATATTATTGGTCTTCTAACACTTTACCAGCGACAATTATGCCATTTCCATCATCTATTTGCTGACAAGTTATATTTTATTTTACAAGAACAAGAGGCTAAACTCAAACAACTCTAAAATGCTTGAAATCTATGAATAACGGTATTCGTGAAAATTGAATAGACAAGCTGGAGTGAAAACTGAATCATCATCGCCCCTTTGCAATCTCAAGTGCTATCTCTTTCTGTATGCTATCATAGGCAGCTGAATTACTAGCACAAGCAGCCCCATATCCATCAGGTACATGACCAAGTAAGTATTCCCTTTCTTCTGTCATCGGGTCCTCGCCCTTCCCCCAAGGATGCTTTTCCACTGCAATCAAACCCTCTAGCTCCATTGCTACTTCCTTCATAGTCGGCCTTTCCTCTCCTTGTACTCTAACGCACCTCATTGCCAAAAATGCAGCTTCCTTCAGCTGTTCCGCATTCTTCTTCTGGTCCAACACTCGCCTGTCAAGAATTTCCCAAAGACGGTCCTCTCTCATTGAAGACGCAAAGTACATAGCCAAATTTCTCATTTCTGGCCTATTGAATTCAACTGCTTTATTCCCAGTGAGTAGCTCCACGAGCACAACCCCGAAGCTATAGACATCAGTCTTCTCATTCAATTGACCTGTGTGGAGGTACTCCGGATCCAAGTATCCAAGTGTGCCCTGCACCAAAGTGGTAAATTGAGTTTTATCAAGAGGAACAAGTCTTGAAGCTCCGAAGTCAGACACCTTTGCTCTGTGATTATAATCTAAAAGTATGTTGGCAGATTTAATATCCCGGTGAAAAATCGGAATAGAAGCAGCAGAATGCAAATAGGAAATGGCCTCAGCAGTCTCTGCAGCTATCCTTAGTCGGGTCTCCCATGGTAAAGAGCCCCCATCCTTTGATGGATCTATGTGATCAAGAAGGGTACCGTTGTCCACAAACTCGTAAACTAACAAAGGAGCTTCGGTTTCAAGACAACAACCCAGAAGTTTGACCACATTCCTATGGTTGATTTGGGAAAGCACTGCCACTTCATTGATGAAATCCTTGATTTGTTGGGGATCCCCTCCTACTCTGGACTTCTTAATGGCAACAGGCGTGTTGTCCGGCAATATACCCTTGTAAACTGTCCCTTGTCCGCCACGGCCAAGGATTCTGCTTCCGTCGAAGTTGTTTGTGGCATTCTTAAGCTCAACTTGGCTAAATATCTTGATTCTGTCAGTGTGTCCTTGCCATTGCGAAAGCTGTTGTAGCAGCATGGTTCCTCCGTTTTGCTCGAAATATCTTCTCCTGAGCCGTGTCAGAGTTCTTTGCTTGTGTACCCAACATAAAGAGGAGACCAGTGTAAACACAAACACCAAGGCTACACTAACACCTGCAAGCAATGTAGTCCATGATGTCATTTTAGGCAGAAAAAGGTATCGAGTTTTGACATAAATATATCCGCAGCAGTTAATCCTACTTTCTGTAATCATCCTCTCCATCCCAAAGCCTATGAATAAATTAATATACCGCGCTTTGAAGAGAGGAAGAAGACTTTCATATTAACCAATGTGATATTGCTAAAAAAAAATATTACGATTACGTTAGTTTTTCTGAAAGAAATTTGTAGGATGGATTTATATGTTGACCCTCAACACGTGAAAGGGCAAATAGAAACCTTTCGTAAGGTACCAAATTCAAAAAGAAAAAAACAACTGCTATTAACAGATGGGAAATATGCATGCAATATGCTCAAAAGGTTGCTTAACCCTTCTCACCGTTAGGAAGTTGGGACCTTATTTGAATTTTTATTTTAAATGTATTTGGTTTCATTATTTGTTTATAAATATTCAAAAACAATTATTTTGGGCATTTTTAATTAAGAACCACACACATTGAGTTGTTCTACATTTCCTCTCTCAAATATAGAGAAAATAATTCTTATTAATGATTTTTTCAAAATCATTTGTAATAATCTTATTTTTATTTTATAATTTTTATTATATCCAATTAGAGATAATAAAGAAATTATTTGAGAATAAAGTTTTTAACTTTTAAAACTCATCCTAAAAGTAAAGTAAAACAGAGTCCGTATGTTTCTTACCTAGTGCTACTTGAAGGATACGCAAATTATAAGTAGATTGGTTGTCCAAAGAGCAGGTGTAGCCATCGCCTGTGTATCCAGGTAGACAAGAACAGTTGAAGCTACCTTCGAAATTGTGGCATGTGGCATGAATACTGCAATTGTTGGATTCGCTGCACTCATTAACATCTGAAATTACATAGCATGCGCACTTACTTCCCCACAACAATTTTAATTGTATCATTTGCTATATAATCAATATGAGAAAATCAGAAAAGAAACATATATAATATACCTCGGCAGCCAGCGGGGTGAGAGAGGTAAGGGTTACCTCGGAATCCTGGTTTACAGTGGCAGAGGTAGCCGATACCACTTTCTGAATTTTCGCATCTGCTGTTGTTCTTGCAGGCATAGATTCTAGTATTTTTCTTGGCTTCAGCGCATGTGTGATTGTCAACAGCCCAATTGAGAAGCACGGGAAATTCTGTCGTGTCGCCTAGGTTAAGGAGGTCTTGGTAGGAAAAATTGAAGGATCCGACCTCCACAAGAAATGCATAGCTGCAAGGATTGAAGTCCCACACTCTGGTGTGGTTGTAATAGCTATATATACTGAGTTTGTAATTCATAATGGCTTTGGGGAAAGTGGTCTGACAGCAGCCAACCCCAGAGCAGGATCCATTCTTCACGTACGTCGAGTCATGGCAAAGCGACATGCAGCCAGTTATAAAACTGTACCCGGTGAGGTCTTGGATGTAAGCGTAGGTGTCACACCCCACCACCGTGAATTTGTTCTTTGTATTGGATATGGTAAACTTGGTAAGCCCACCCAAGGTTCCGTTGGAAGATCCACTTTTGGAGCCGTTGAAATTATAGCAATCATAACAAGCCGAAGTAGAGACGCGCATCTCACCAGTATCCAGGAAGATGTCGAGAACTGGAATGTTGCCGGGCATTAAATATGGTACGGGGTGTCCAGACGAAGTGTTGCAGGTTATGAGAAAAGTTGGATCTCTGTAGCAACCTTTTCTTGTGCCAAAGGGATAAGGGATGCTCAGGTTCCCACATCGGCTGCCGCAACCTGGTTTTGATAGTGCTGATGCGGCTGCCAGTGTGCAGGCCAACCATACCAGTTTCATATGCACATGCAATGCTCTCAAACCCATCGATCCAACTACAATTTTGCTTTTGCGTTAGTGCTTGCTGGCTGCTCAATTGAATGGCTTTTGTAGGCACATGCTGTGTAGTTTATTCAACTTCATTTTCTTCTACGCTTAATGCTTTTCCAGTCTACACGCGTGGTGGCATGTGGCATCGATGTGACCTTTTTACGTATTACCATTAGTTTAGTTATAAGGCTTCAGTCCATAGTCACTTTTACGCTTGAATTAAAAGAGTAAAATCTTTCAATCTCTTCCTCTATTTTTCAAATTTTCAAAAGTGACTCCCTTATTTTTAGGAATAAAATCCTTATAGTTATGCTCCCTTTTAATTTTCTTCTGTCATACATGTTCTTTCTTTCATTTGTTAAAAATATGTTACATTTAGCTTAGAGTGCTTTTTGGTTTTCCATAATACTTTTAAATTTTATTCTTATTTGTAAGTTTTATTATTTTTAAAATAATTATTAAAATATTTATTCATCTTTATTTTAAATTAAAATTGATACAAATGACAGTAGATCTCACTTGATCATTACATGAGTTTGACTATCAATATATAATTGTGAAATCGTTTTGGGATAGAGCTGAAAACGCGTTTTGGACTTTTTGTTTATAGCTTTTTTTTAAAAAAAAAAAAAAAAACCTTGTAAAAGATTTCTCTTAACTAAATTCTACCAAACATGTTATTGATAATTTTTTTTTATTTTTAGTAACACAAAAACATGGGAATTAAATAACTAAACAGGCTCTTAGTTTAATGCTTAATTTGTGTCGAACATTTGATTGAGATGTTTTTTTGGAATTAAATTTGAAGAGAATATAACAATGACATCCTCGAATTATATATGGTTCTCAGCATATGGGTACATAGTAGGTAGTGACATGTTTGTTAATTGTGGTGGAGGACTTGACTGAATGAGCAAAATCTGCATTTAAATCCAAATCGATAGAGGTTGACGAAGACGAGCTTGCATTATTTTGCATGGCCCCAACAATTCACACCCATCCAAATCAAAGTGAAGTTTCACAAATACAACCAAAGTGGGACACTTGGACCAAGTCTACTCGGTCATTTTATGAGACGATAAGAATTTGTAATATCTGTTACATGCAATCAAGTGTTATGCTTTTGTTTGAAAATAATTTTGGTGGAATCAGATGAGAAATTATCCCCAAAAAACTAATTAAAATTTATTCTTTCTATTTAATTTAGAAATTTAATAAAAAAATAGAAAAATTTTAGTTTAAAACTATAAATTGCAATTAATTACTTTCAATCAAGGTTGTCAAACTCGCGAGTTTAGGTAGAATCGGAAAGAGGGTGTAGACTCGTATCATAAACTCGTAACGTAGAATTGTACGAGTTTACCTCTATTAATAAATGATTATTTAAATATATAATTATATAGTTAAAATACAATATATAACATTAGGTTTATTCAAATACTATTTATATTTAAAATCATAAAAAAATGAATGGGATATGCCATTAAAATTATAAATTTACCATCCTTAGATAAAAGTAATAGTATGGTGGTTTTATATGGTTATCTAGAATTCATAGTATCTAAAAATATATTTAATATAATTTTTAAAAAAATTTTATGTGGATTTTTTCCCTATACAAGTTATTATATAAAAATTTTAGATTTATTTTTCAAATAATTGAAAATGGTTCATGAAAAAAAAATTAACAAAAAGTTTGATTTCATGTTAAAATTCCAAAGTCAAATAAAAATAGGAACTAGAATATATATAAAAGGTGGGATATACATATTAAATACTACTATTGGCTAAATGGTGGGGACGTTGGCAGATGAGTTGAAGGGTACCTTTGAGCTCTGGGTGTGCATGTTTTGTTGAAATTTTGTCTTTTAGAAATAAAAACAAGAACTGATTTATATATAAAAGGTGAGATATATATATTAAATACCAACGATGGAGGCACTAACACATGAGTTGAAGGGTCACATATTCAAGCTTTGGGTGTGCATGTTTTGCTTAGATTTTCTGGGACTTCCCTCCAACTCATCCTACTCGGTGTATACTCGCCAAGTTAATCGATTCCGCATGAGTCAGATACGAGTTCAACCGAGTGAGCACCAGGTCCGAATTAAGAGGTGAGTTAACTCGAAAATTAGTAATAAAAACGTTGACTTGGCGAGTTTACCAAGTCAATTCATGAGTTTGACAAAACTGCTCTCAATGACCTTATGTTTTGTAATTACATTGAAAGACCTAGAATTATTTTATGACTTTTAAGGAATAAATACCGTTAACCTTAATAATTTTAATAACTTACCTTCGAAACATGTTTTGTTGACAATTTTGAATGCCTCCCTCCATCATACATTGAAAGTTTCAACACATTCTGGAAGACGACAAACGCACTCTAAAGATCTTTACAAGTTTGACAATTTTCTTGGATAAATGTGTATAGTTATTAATAATTTTGTTTGCATCTGAATTTTTATCATTTACGGCCCCGCCATCTCATCAACATCGTTGAAGCTGTAAGGAGGTAGAAAAAAAACTATCTTTATCTTGGTATGAAAAAGCTTTTGTTGTAAGAAAAAAGCCTAAGAAACAACATAATTACCAGGCATATATCACATTAAATATTTAAAAATAGTAAAACTGGCTTATTAGTTTAGAAAGCCTCGGTTATAATAAATTTTAATCATAACAAATTATAACAACTATGGTAAGATTAACAAATCAAGTTACTAATAAATGAAAACACAAGCCTGAAATAATTCTTAACTAATTACAAAATATAATGTCATTAATAGTAATCAATTACAACTTATATCCTAAACAGAAATAATCCGTAAAAAATATGACAATAAAATATATGCTCACTACACCATAAATTTTCACCATAGTTTTCAATTCAGCATCGGATTTATGAATCTGTCTGAAGGCATTTTGCTGTTGCGACAAACATTGAGTTCACACCTTACAATAATGCTTTCATTTGTAAAGCTCATTTCTTCCATAATTCTAATTTTACATGAAAGGTGACTTTTTGCAATAGTGTAAAACTAAGAGGAAGATTTTTTTTTTTTCAGCTCACGAGTGTCTATTTTTGTTGATGCTGTTTTTCTAAATCATAATTTAAATTAATCATAGAGTAATATATGTTTACAAACTAATTTTTTTTTTTAATAATTAATGAATTTTGTTTTAGATCCATAAAATATACATATATACACACACATATAAAGAGATTCTCAATTTAAAAGGGGTTGAAAATTTTCATAAATTATATAATTATATAAATAATATTTGTCAATCGATCTGTTTTAATTTGCCGTGTAGTTTATTCAACTACATTTTCTTGTAGACTTAGACAGCATGGATGTTCAGTCTGCACGGCCGAACGAGACCAAATAATGGATACTTCAATTACGATAGCACAGATGTGATATGTCTGAAATTCTGACTTTTCTTTTTTGTTTTTTGTTTTATCTTTTTCTATTAATGTATTACTTTATCTCATTAATAAAAAATTAAATTAAAAATAAAAAATTGTGAGTAATTAAATTAAGAATAAATTTATAAGTAAAAAAATAAATTGAGAATAAATATTAATTAGTTAGAGACCAAATGGACACTGAATTGAAAAATGAAAAATCCAAAATTTATTTTACTCTAAGTACATTATACAAGTTTTTAAGTTAAATCTTATTTCATATTAATTTAGAATGCAACCAAAGATTCAAAATCAACTTGTAACAATATTAAAAAATCAGGTGACGAAAGTCTGATTAATTTAACTCTGATTATGTCACTACCAAATATTTGGTGGTTATGGTACGGGGAGGACTTGACTATATAAGCAGGTCCGTTTAAATCCAAGTCAATCGAGGATGACGAAGACGAGCCTTCAATATTTGCATGGCCACAATTCACATCCATCCAAATCATGCAAATAATAAAGGAAAATTCTCACAAACATATACTTCCAGGGTTGGACCAAGTCACGTATAGTCGTTCCACGATAGGTTGATAATTTGAAATATCTTTTGGATAATTAATGATTGCACATTAAAGTTTTATGCTTTTGTTTTGAAAATATTTACGACTAATTACCACCAACCAAATTATGACATATGTTCAAACTTAAATCCAATTTGTTATATAATTTGTTGTTGACTTCCATAATAATACACCAATAATTTTTTTAAAGAAATTAATTATGTAATGTTGAATTGTAACATTCACTTATATACAAAAATTATATATTTATTATATTTTTATTGAAAAATATGATAATAATGCATGAGAATAGAAAAAAAGACAAGACAAATAGCAACTTACAATACCCAAATAGACAAAAGGTTTGTTTAATAAGGGAACCTTAGCCAATATATATAAAAGATAACTAGCTCTGGTAAAAACTTATAAGTTAGAGCCTCTCTTATTATAGGTTCATGAATAGAAACTTATAACAAGTTATGCAGTCACATGATCCAATCTATTTATAGTATTAAATACAAAATTGATTATTTGATATTATTGAAAATATAATCTATTAATAAGCCTATTAATTAATTAATATTAATTTATAAATTAATTAATTATTCTAAAAATAATGATATGAATGTTGTACCTAGGTTTTTCTCAAATAATGAATGCTGATAAAAGTTTTATGCTTTATTTGAAAATAATTAGTAGAATTGGATGAACATAAATTTTCGCCTTTGAATCTGATGTTATTTAGCTTTTGTGACATACCGTTGAATTACAATCACTTCATTTTAGAGCTCATTTCTTCCATACTTCTAATTTTATGGCAACAGTGAATTTCTGTATCGTATGAAACAAAGAGGAGGCTTCTTTAAGTCCACCCGTCCTATTTATATTGACGTTTATTTTTCTAAAATGGAATTTAAATTTATGATATATGTGGTGGCTTTTTTTTTTTTTTAGCCATATATGTTTAAAAAAATCTTTTTATATGCCACAAAAAAAATTGTATTCATATATAATAATTTGTATGAACTTGAATTAATTTAGTTTTAGTTGCTAATTTTTGTAATATATATCAAAATATTTTAAAATTTTAGTGTAAATTTTAAAATAAAAATGTATCATAATTTAGTCAGATTAGTTAATGTGACTGTGAACATTCTCAATATATTAATGAAAAAGGAAAAAGTGCTTTTTGGAATTTTAGCTTGGATTTTAAGCAATGCTTGACCTATCATTTTTGTTTTTTTTACATACAAGTGGTGCTATGATGTTGAATTAGTTTATTTGTGCAGTTAATTTGGCATCCCACTATCTTAAATTTCTGTGAATATTGATGTGAGATTCCTGGATCCCTAATATGCTTGGCTATATCATGCAACTCTCATCTCAGGTCTTTGTGATACGAACAACTATATTTAAATATGTATAGTGAAAACCATTAGATCATAAGATAACTTCAGAAGCCATACTTCCAGGTTGGAGCAGAGAGAACTTGATAACTTTGTGAAATACTGCAATGGAAGTTGTTGGTGCAAGCATGGTTACTGCCGCTACACTTTCGGTGCTCTGCTGATAAGCTGATGCCTTGCAATATATTTTAACAACCATTATTCTTATTGGTTGCACGCCTGCACCTCCCATTCTTCAAATATATAGTATGAGATAAAACTCTTCTAGAACGATAAAAGCAGCTGACATCACAAAATAAATATTTGGCAATTGACGAAAAAATATTATTGGTCTAAGATTAAGGCCATATCATTTCAATCGTCATGAACATATATAAAATATTGCATCTAAAAATAAAATCGTAGCATATATAAATCTACATCGAAATACACAAGGAATTGCATTTTTCATAAATATGACAGAAGTTCAAACACTATACGTGTAGTGAAAGTAAATATCATCTTCCGTCATCCAAGTGAATCAGCACATGATCTGTAATGCTATCCCACCCAGTTTTTTTTTTTTTTTTTGTAATTGGTGCTATCACTGCATTCATTGATATCATAAGTCTCCCCAAGCAATGATTGGGTTTCTTCCAAATTAAGTTCGACCCATGAATGCTTCCCTATCATCCTCATTCCCTCTAACTCCATTGCCACTTCCTTCATGCTCTATCTCTCTTCCTTTCTAAGTCTTAGCATCTCTCTACAAGCACAACGACTTCCTTCAGCAGTCCTTATTTTCATTATTCACTATCTTGTTGGGATATCATATAATATCTAGGGTTTAAATCTGTTAAGATATTATATATTGTCCACCCATAAGGGGTGCTCACTAAGTAAGGGTAAAATAGTAATTATAGGAATTACTACTAAACTCTAACCTTAGCTAACCTTTTATAAATAGGGTTAGATTATTATACGATAGATAAGAAAGAAAAATAAACTGATATAGACACTCTTAGAAGAATACCTGCAAAATATTCTGCAATCGCATTCGAAAAGGAACTTAGACTGTGAAAACCTGAGATACACCCAATATATTGTGGGTATCTTATTCGATCAGTGATCTCAGTCAGAGTTCGATCAGCTTTTGCAATCAGGAGAATATGTAAGTCTCCTATCATGAATTAAATTATGAATGTGTTCTTTATTTAATTTCTTTCATTGGTATCAAAGCCATAGGCTGGTTTCCTAATGAATTTGCATATTTTATTAGGATATAAGATATTATTTAGGGCCTTATTAATTAGGGTTTTTATGATAAAATTTGTTTGAAAAGTTTTTTCCAAATTTTCATTCCAGTCAATAAATCATCCACTCCTACCCAGATTTCTTAAATTAGGGTTTAGAATTCATTATGAAAAAAAATCATGATTTACAATTTGTTTATACATGATTAGGACATTTAGTTGTGTTTTGATTTTGTTGATTTACACCTTGCATAAAACCTTAGGACAATGATTGGCCCGTTGTGCTCTTTCGACTTTGGATTATGCATGGGTTAATTAGCTTAATCATACGATACTTAGTGTCATAATTTGTAAGCATGGTGAACATTAAATCTTGTGTGTTTTTTAATTATCTGATCTTGATACATGTATATCTTTCTTTCTATATAAAGAATGACTATAGTTTCCAAAAGTATTGTTGATGAGCTCAACAAGGGGTTGAAGCTAAATGGCGACAATTATGAGATCTAGAGTATGAAAGTCTAATATCTCCTGGAAGTGCAAGAGGCTCTTAAGGCTCTCAATAATGTCATAGAAGAGCCAGTGGCTAGAAACATGGCCCAGTATAAGCGGGACTGTGAGACTTATGACACTTGGAAGAAAAAGAACTTCACTACTCGCATTACATTGCTGAGCACTGTGGATGATGACATCCTAAGGGAGCTTAAGGACTACTAAAGTGTTATGGGGCTTTAGAATGCTTTGACAACAAGATTTCAAACCACGTCTGTAAGCAAATTGTGTTCTCTGATGATCAAATTTAACTCCTATAAGAAACACCTTGAAAATTCCATGATGAGACATCTGAGCCTGATGTCAAATATGATCGCTGAGCTAAAAGATGCTGGAAATGTCTTAACATATGAACAGTAGATCCAAGTCATCATTCACTCTTTGCCCAGTTCATGGGAGCATATAAAGATGCATCTCACTCATAATGATAGAATCACGACTCTAGAAGATGGTTGGAGGCACCTCAAACTTGAGGAAGAAAGACTTGAATCAGCTAAGTCAATACCTGAGTTGCATATGGCAACTTTAGGTGGAAGACATGATTCAAAAAGAAAGAGTTGGGGAAAGAACAAATGACCAGATCAACCTAAGAAAAAGCCAAAGACTAATCAGGAAGGCAAAAACAAGCAGTGAAAGGTGAATACGACAAAAGTTAAGTGCTTTAATTGCCATAAGAAGGGACACTATGCGAGTGAATGCCCTGAGCCTTCCAGAAAGGTAACTTATACTGCTTATGCCAGTGAATTTTGTGTTTCTAGCTCTATTATGCTTACTAAATCTTGTCATATGTAGATTGTAGACTCACGAGTTAGGGACCACATAGCGAGGGACCACGAAGCCTTTGTTGACTTCCGGCAAGTTCCCTGTGTAGCATTCAGGATATATGTGGGCAACAACACTAAGGTTGCTGTCAAAGGGATCAGAACATGCAAATTAGTCTTGCATGATGATCGATACTTAATCTTACATGATGTCTTTTATACACCTCAAATATGTTAAAAGTCAACAAAGGCTTCATGGTCCCTCGCTATGAATGCTTCCCTATCATCCTAATTCCTTCTAACTCCATTACCACTTCCTTCATGCTTTGTCTCTTTTCCCCTCTAAGTCTTAGCACCTCTCTGCAAGCACAACCACTTACTTCATCATGTCTTTATTTTCATTATTCACTACCCCACCTTCAAGCACTTCAAACAACTGACCTTGAGTCATGGATGAAAAAAAGGGCATGACAAGACATCTTTCCTTTCTGGCCTATTAAATGAAAGTACTTTCTTCTGTGTTAGTAGCTGTACAAGCATCACTCCAAAACTATACACATCGCTCTTTTTAGTAAGTTAATTTGCTTGCATGTATTTTAGATCCAAGTATCCCAAAGTTCCTTGTACCATTGAGACTAATTCTATTTAATCATGTGGAACCAATCTGAAAGCTCTAAAATCAGACATTTTGGTTGTGTAAGTCTCATTCAGAAGTATGTTTAAGGACCTAACATCTTTGTGGATTATTGGTATGGCAGCAGTAGAGTGCATGTATGATAGTGCTCCAACTATCTTTACCACTATTCTTAATAGTGTTTCCCAAGATATAATGGAAGTCTTGCACTTGTTGTCAATGTGATCAAAGAAAGTGTCCTTGTTAACGAACTCGTAAACCAATAAAGGGACTTTTATTTCTAAACAACAATCTAGGAACTTCACCAATTCTTATGACTTATTTGGGAGAGTACCACCACCTCATTGACGAATTGTTCAATTTGGCTTTGATCCACCTCCTTGGACTTCTTGATTGCAATGATTTTGTTGTCTTTGAGACATCCTTTGTAAATAGTACTATAACCTCCCCTGTTAATAATTGAGCTCTTATACTAGTTATTGGTAGCCCTCTGAGGTGAAGATTTCTGCTATTTGGGAGGAAGCTTATTTAATATAAAGTTGTTTTTCCAAGATGAGGCCACCATTTGGCTAAAAAAATTTGTGCTTTTGATGAGCTTGCTCTTCTTGTATACCAAGTATAGTGAGGGCACTCCCACAAACAGAGCCACCAAGTTTGCACTTACATATATAGAAGAAGATAGAGCATTTTAGTGGACTAGGCACCCATGATTATTATAGTACTATAACTAAAAATAGATACTAAATGGCAAATTGGCAGGACAGGTATGTTTTAGGGTGAAATATATCATGGAAACAAAATTTTTGGACCAAGAATGGAGGAAATAAAAGGAACAACACTAGAAAATATCACTAACCAATGAGGATTATTGTAAATGGATCTTTTGACAAGGGTGCTCAGCATGCTGCCGCTACGGTTCCCTCACCAAAGTACCCAGGTGGGCAATAACATTCAAATGACCTAATTGTGTTGTAACTTTATCTTTGTGAACTCTTATGAATAGATTTAAATCTACTGGTGCTACTGAATATCCACTCCGTATTAGGAATTCAACAATTTTTCCATATCATGCTCTTGGTGTTTGTTTAAACCCATACAAAGCTTTCTTCAACTTGCATACATAATTAGGATAAGCTTTGCTCTCAAATCCTCTTAGTTGATTCATATAGATTTCTTGATCCAATTCTCCATGCAGAAATGCATTCTTCACATCCATCTGTCACAACTTCCAAGACTTTCTCGCAACGAGAGCCAACAATACTCATAAAGTGGTAATTTTAGCCACTGGACTGAACTTTTCTTCATAGTCAAATCCATTCCTCTAGGAAAAACCATGTGCCACTAGCCAAGCTTTGCATCTTTCAACTAATCCATCAGGACGAGTCTTTACTTTATAAGCCCATTTGCATGAAGTAGGTTGTACATCTTTAGGTTTTGGCACCAACTATTATGTCTGGTTCATTTCAACACATCGATCTCTTCTTCCATAGCTTTCTTCAATTCTTTGGTACTAAACGCCTCTTCATACATTGTTAGATCATTTTGTCTTCCATCTTCAATCACTGCTACATTTGCATACATCAGGTTCGAATTTCTTTGCCTTGTTAATCTCCATAATTGTTGTGGCTGAGGAATATCTTCTTCACTCAAATCTTCTTGCTCCTCATGTTGACTTGGTCTTTCTTCTTCTGGTTTTGCATGTACTCCTTTCTTCCAAGGGCTTCTCTCACTTCTTAAACTATCATCTTCTGTCACCGGTTTTACTTTGACTTCAAAGATTGGTTGGACTTCACTTTCGTGCCCATATAATTTCTCTTGTAATTTTTCTTTAATCTCCCTCAAATCAGGAAGATTTGTTGCATATGGTGCCATAATGACACCTCTTTGAATACTATATTGCAAGATGTATAACATCTGCTAGTAGCTGGATCATAGCACTACTAACCTTTTTGTTGATTATCATAACCCATAAATATACAACAAACTATCTTATGATCAAACTTACTATGCTGATGGTTAAGCATGAAAACATAACACACACAACCAAACACTCGGAAGTGAATTACGACAGGTTTGATATTCCAAAGCTTCTTGTAGGGTGACATAAAATCAAGCTTTTCCTGTGGTAGGCTATTGGTAATGTTAACCTTAAGGCTCAATGTTATAAGTTTTGATGATGACAAATATGTGATTAAAATGTAACAAATGAGTTAGACATATAATATCAACATATGCCTAAATTGATCATTAACATGTAATACTTTATAATTGAATCATCCTTTATATGAGATATACATACTCATATTAAATCCAATAGGCTCTAATATCATTGACAATTAAAATGGAATATTTATAGGAATCTCATATACATGGTAAAAAATGTTTACAATCTACTAATTATTATTAAAATATGCATATTGGGATACATGAATTTGACCAAGTATTTAGCTTGTAAGTTGGACTAACTATCATAAGCTCATTATTTTTTTGTTAAATTCATTTAGATTTACATTTATTGGGCCAATACATTTTGGTCCTCATAATATAAGTTTGGGACAAAAAGATAAGAGAGATGTGAATTTTAATGAAGTTGATTTTGGACCTTTGATTACTATTTTTATCATATCTCATAAATCAGATGGGATTTCAAAATGAAACCTATTGCATCCAAAACTAGACTTAAACATCTTTCTAGGCATATATCACATGCTTAAAATGGTGTTGAAAATAAGAAGTTATGATTGTCAAAATTTTAGGTATGAATATCACACTTTTTCCAGACCTCTAGTTACAATTTCAACAATATCTCACCAACTGGTAAGAATTTTTAAATGCAATTTCTTTTATATGAAAATAGACTCATATAGATTTCCATTAGTATATCACATGAATAAAATGGATTTAAAATGATAGATTTATGAGGGTTTCAATTTGCAATTACATATATCAATTTGTTATCTGACCTTTTGTCACTCTTTCAACAATATCTCAACAACCAAATTGAATTTTGAACTGAAACTTATCAAGGGGAAAAAGTAGACTTATAGAGATTTTAGTTGATATATAATTTGTCCAAAATGAAGTTGAAATTAAGGAGTTATGAATATTTAAATTTGCAGTTTCGAAATAGAGGATGGCTATGAAGTCAACAAATGGAGCTACTTACTTCCAACAATTAGGTTGTACAAGTTTGAATTTCTCCATGGCTCCAAATGGTTCTCTTGCTTTTTTGGCCTATAAATACATGTATCAAGAGCTTAGAAATCACATGAAACAAAGAGGAAAATATCTTGAGCGATTCATACTCTTAAATATCTCTATTCTTGCTAGTGAGCTTCATTTGTGTTATTTGCTCTTTTGAGAGTTTTTATTGTTATGAGTACTTTCTTCTTCAAAAGATTTGTTATTTTACGGAAAGATATTCCTTGAGGAGATATTAAATTCAAGGAAAGGTTTTCCATGAAGAGAGTTTAATTTTAGAGGGAGTATTCATGAAAATTTGTAACGGATTGCAAGTTAGTGGAAAATCTCAAGTATTTGCTTGGGGATTGGACATGGGCTTGGGTTGGAGCTAAACCAGGATAAGCTCTATTTGCATTCTCTCTTCTCGTACTCTTTTATTGTTGCACTTTAATTGTGTTATTTATTGCTTTCCATACTTTTATTTTGAAAATCATTTTGCATTATGTTTTCAATTTGGAAATGAATTTTTGTTTTTATCTCAAATTTTGTTTTATAAAACACAATTCACCCCCCTCTTAGGTTTGAGCCTTGCTTAATAAGTGGTATCAAGGCTTGGGCTCTTAGTTAAAAGACTAACCATCTCAAGAGTATAAATGGCTGGATATGGTGATAATGTTTTACCCGAAGGGCTATCCATTACAAAACCTTCTTGGTTTCAATGGTGAAAACTTAACCTACTGGAAACTTAGGAAGAAAATTTTCTTTGAAGCTGTTGACATTGACTTTTGGGATGTGATTGAAGAAGGTCCATATATGCCTATGAAAGAAGAAGAGGATAAGACCTTAGTCAAACCTAAAGTGAATGGAATGAAATAGATAGAAGAAAAGTTTTGTTAAACAATAAAGTCAAACTCATTCTTACCAGTGCACTAAACCAAGAAGAGTATTTTAGAGTATCAAATTGTGAGAGTGCAAAAGAAATGTAAGAGGCTTTAGAGATAGTTCATGAGGGAAACATAGGAGTAAAAGGGTCTATGATTCATAATCTTACACAACAATATGAATTATTCAAGATGAATCCTAGAGAAAATATTAAGGAAATGCAAATTCATTTTTCTCACATTGTTAATCATTTGGTAGCTCTAGGGAAGAAATGCTCACAAACTAACCAGGCTTATAAGATTATGAAAACTCTTCCTATGTAATGGCAACCAAAGGTGACCGTAGTTGAAGAAGCAAAAGGTCTATCTGTAAAATCAGTTGCTGCTCTTTTTAGAAACCTTCAAGAGCATGAGCCAAGGTTGAAGCAACTCTTTGAGGAATAATATAAGAAGAAAAATAGGCTTGCTCTCAAAGCCTCATCTTCAATGCATCCAGATAAAGTAGAATGCTATGATGATTCTTTAGATGAAATTGATGAAGAAACTCTTGATCTCTTCGTCAAGAAGTTTAGGAGATTCTTCAATAGCAGAATAATGAATGGGAAGAGACCAGTTAGAAGAAATATAAAAACTAAAGAACTTTCTATCTGCTATGAATGTAGAAAACTAGGGCATATCAAATGCGAATGTTCTCAATTTCTAAAGAAACATGACAACTTAGAGAAGAAGAGAAGGAAAGAGTATAAAAAGGCCTACTTGTCTGCTGTTTAGGGAGAAAGTGATGAGGAGTCCGAAGATGATGATGAAGAAGCTAACCTCTGTCTCATGGCAAGTGAAGATAGTGAGGTAAGTTCTTCACCTTCTTATGATGAATTACGAAATGCCTTTGATGAATTACATGATAATTTTCTTAAAATTGCTAAAGTTTTAACCTCTTCTAAGAATAAGAACCTATTTCTAGAAAAGGAATTAAAGAAAGAGAAGGAAGAAAATGACTCTTTGATAAAAACCAAAAGCTTTTTAGAAAAATAATATGAAGTTTTAAAACATGACTACAATGTACTTCAAAAAGAGCATACTTCTTGCAAAAAAAAAAAAAAGATTACAAAAATTTCATTTTGTAAATGTGAAAAATTGCTAAAAGAAAAAGAAAAATTAACTAATACTTTAGCAAAATTTACTAAAGGAAGAGACACATTAAATATCTTACTTGGAAAACAAATATGTGTTTTTGATAAAGCAGGACTAGCATATAATTCAAACAAAAGGCAAAAATATTATAAAAACTTCTTTGTTCCTGCTTCCATGACTAGTACTCCATGCTCTAAATGGTTCTCTTGCTTTATTGGCCTATAAATACATGTATCAAGAGCTTAGAAATCACATGAAACAAAGAGGAAAACATCTTGAGTGATTCATACTCTTAAATATCTCTATTCTTGCTAGTGATCTTTATTTGTGTTATTTGCTCTTTTGAGAGTTTTTATTGTTGTGAGTACTTTCTTCTTCAAAAGATTTGTTATTTCAAGGAAAGATATTCCATGAGGAGAGATTAAATTCAAGGAAATATTTTCCATGAAGAGAGTTTGGTTTTAGAGGGAGTATTCAAAAAGATTTGTAACGGATTGCAAGTTAGTAGAAAATCTTTAGTATTTGCTTCGGGACTAGATGTAGGCTTGGGTTAGAGACGAACCGAGATAGGCTCTGTTTGCATTCTCTCTTCTCTTACTCTCTTATTGTTGCACTTTAATTGTGTTATTTTTTTATCTCAATTTTTTTTTGTAAAACCCAATTCACCCCCCTTTTGGGTTCTAGCCTTGCTTAACAGGTAATATGAACGGTGGTCTTCATGCATTCTGCCTAGAACCGTGGTAGTACATTCTTGGCATGCAACATACTTTGACTAATTTGTGCCAAGTGTCGATTCTTTCTTTCTACAACCCCATTTTTTTTAGGTGTTTTAGGGCACATCAACTGTCATTGTATTTTATTCTATTGCAGATACTAGTTAAATTCCTTATATGTGTATTCTTCTCTACTGTCAGAACGTAGGCATAAAATTTTATGTCTAACTTCCATTTCATTTTTTCTCTTTGAATAACTTGAATCTAGATAATGCTTTTGACTTTTATTTCATAAAATATACCTATACATACTTTGAGTAGTCATCAATGAATGTGATCATGCACAGATACCCACTGCTAGAGGTTTGCTTTACTGGCACAAAAACATCAGAATGCACCAGTTCAAATGGTTTCTTAGCTCTAAAACTAGACTCCTCATATGGTAATTGATGTACTTTACCGTACTGGCATCCCACACAAACTATACAGTCTCGACATCCTTAACATCCATTGACCTAAACACCACATAGTGACCTTCATATGCAAGTTGTGACACCAATAGGAGATTTTTCTTCATTCCTGGTACATGATAGACATTTTGTAGATGTACTTTCCTTGTACTGTGGCGGAGGTTAATTTCCATACCACCAACATGGGTTATTGGCAATCTCAAATTATTTTCTATTACAATAACTTGACCTCTTCTATATTCAAACATTGTTGACAGCTTCTCTTTTTCTCCTGTCATATGGTTAGAACATCTAGAATCAACAATCCAGTCTTATTCGTAGTTGACATATTTGTCGCTTAACATTTCTAGTGCCACATCTTCTTGTGGTTCTTTAAAACAAGTCAATGCAATCTCTTTTGATTCTTCTGTGGCTGCAAAGCATGTTTGAAAGTCTCATTCTTCATCACTGTAGAGTTCAGTTGTAGCATTTCCTTCTTCGCCAGGTGTTATGCAATTTCTAGCAAAATGATTTTTTTAGTCACAATTGTAACATCTGTTGTCTCTCTATTGCTCCTTCTTTAATTCAAGGTCTTATGGATCTAGGCGAGCTCCCCTTCGATACAAGCCTCTCCCACGATAGTTTCTCTACCAATCATGTTGATGCCTTTTATTAACTCCTTTCTTTCTTTAGATGGATTCATCTTGTTGGCCTTTTTGTTTGCTAAAGAGAGATTTTTCTTCATCTTTCAAAGAAGCTTTGGACATTTGTGAATCCAAAGTGTAATGACCCAATTAATGGAGAATTAAATGAGTAAATTATAATTACTAAATTAGCTAATGAGAAATTAAAGGAGAGAAATTTTGCAAAAAAAAAAATATTTGGCTAAGGTGTATTATTTGGTCAAGTGACACCTTACAATGAGATTGAGACTAGCTTAGTGGTCAGGCTCTAGGTACTTATTCAAGAGGCCATGGGTTTGAGACCTGACTTCCCAACTCTTTTTGTTTTTTTTAGGAGCTAACATGTGTCAACCTCCAGCATGAAATGACCAAAATGCCCTTGGCCATTTTATTTTCATTCATTCGTTCCTTGTCGGGTATAAGCAATAGAGAGAGAGAGCTTGGGGTTTAAGTCACCGGAGCCGCCTCCTTTCACCTCGTCAGAGTTGCAGCTTACCCCCTAAAGGTTGCCGACCTATCACCGGCCATAGACCATCACGTTTTCGACGAGAAACGTGACTTTTCGTCGTGGAAAGGCAGCGAGTTCGAAGCTCAACGGAGCTCCGGTGAGCCACTCTTTCCATTGCGGCTTGGGTGGGTTCTACTCCTCACCTTTTGGCCATCATTCTCTGCCTGGCCTCAAGTTCCGTTGGTTGCCAGTAATGCATATTTTCCAATGAGTTCACGTCATAGCCACAGACAGCGGGTTTTGCATCAATTCAGTGAGTTTTAATTGGTTTTTTTATGAGAATGATGTTAGGAGAAGCATTTTCAGCCCCTATCCATTGAATTTAAGCTTTGGAAGAATGAATTTTGGGTTAGTTTTGAGAAGTTATGCTGACAAAAGTTCCAAAATTTTGGGGTCTTTAGAAAATGGTGAAATGTTGCATTGTAATGGGTTCAAATTGATTCTATAAGAACACTTTTAAGGTATATGGCATAAAAACCTATTGTCAATCATGGTTTTTCTTGGATTGAAGGCAAGGGTTTGGAATTAGGGACTAAAATGAAAACCCAAACAATTTTTAAGGCAGTAAGTGTAATTTGATGAAAAAGTCTGGGAAAGTTAGTGATGGAATCAAGGAGAGTGAGTTAGGGTTTTGTTTTGAGTAATAAAAAGGAAGAGGAGTAATTCTTGCTTTCCAATTGGTGTAGGTAGCTCGTAAGAGTGATTCAAGCACCTAAGGGAAGGCATTGAGTTGCTCGTAACTAACGGCACCCAGGTGTGCAGATAGCACTCCCCAATACTCTTCTTTATGTTTCACTTTTCATTATTTGGAAATGTTTACTAATATCATTTTAAATTTGAGCATGAATAAACTTGATTAGGATTGAAAGTATGAGTAGACGAAATTCTTTAATATTATATGTCGTTATATATGGTTTTGAGAAATGAATTTTGACAAACATCATGCGTACGGTTATGATTAGCCGCTAGATAAACCATTATTGAAAGACAAGTTGATTTCATGCATACTGGTTGTATTTCCCCTGTGCATGCTTGTTTTGATTACATTATCATTGGAAGGACTAAATAGGACACTGGCTACCAACAACAGTACTGTTAGTCCTTAGTGCACCTAGGTAATGACCTAACTAGCAGGGTTAATGGTGGTGCTAGCCCCGTGTGACGGCCATCACACGAGGACCAATAAATGAAAATTTTTGTGAGTTATGACCTCACGCTAGTCGGTTAGTTGACCTCGAGGATTGTGTATCCTCACCTGTTGTGATTTGCCCTTTTGTGGCTGTATGCCACACCGAATGGGTCCTTAGTACTCCTTCCCTTGAAATGATGTTCGGAAACTTGTTGATCCATTGTTTATGCACTTTAAATTCAATGTCATGGAAAATGTGTTATTTAACTAAAATTGTTTACATGGCAACCATGATTACTCGCTGTTAAGATGTTATTTCATTTCACTTAACTTTTGACCAAGTTTTGATTTTTATTTATATATGAAGTTCATTGCTAATTTTGGGGTGCTATCTACCGGAAAATTTGGTCTTAGATAGGGAGATAGGTGAGGACCCGGAGGCAGCAGAGCAGTGATTGGAAGTTTCGCTGGTGAGCCCCGCTTGGATATTGTGGGACCTATTCTTTTTTATTATTTTGGATATTCATGGCTTATTTTGATATGTATTTATACTTAGGATGATAGCCTTTTTTTTGGTATGTTTGTGATTATAAGGACCACAGTTGAACTTTTCCTGTTGTTGTGTATTGTATTAACGCTACTGGGTTGTGCTAGTGAGGGTCGAGCTCTCCTATATATATTTTTATTGCTTTACAGGATATTGTAGAAATTTAGGGATGTCCTATTTACTAGGGAGGTTCTGCCAAAATTTCTACAAAACTACTTGTTTTGTATTAAACTTTTATTTTATATTAAGGCAATTTATATTACATATGGTGTAAATTGTTTAGTTTTGGCATGGTATTGAAAGTCCCTCCAGTGTAAGGCTTGCAAGTTTAGGGAATTTCCTCGTGTCCTGTGTTGGTCCCACTTTGGGGATTTTGAGGTGTGACACAAAGCCTCCTGGTTAGCTAGTATACTTTCCAATTCTGCTAGAATTGGTTCTTTGGCCCAACCTTTTATGGCAGTGACAAGACTATAATACTTTGTGTTTAATCCCACAATAATAATTCTCTACATTCTTGTATTAGTGATAGCATTCTCTGGATCTAATTTTGAAATCTCAGTGTAAATAGATTTGATCTTTAAAAAGTATTCGCTTACTGGCATATGATTTTATCAAATTGACACAAGCTCGTTCTTCAGTCACTACAACCTTATGTCATTTGCCCTCATGAATAGTGTGGCAAGCGCATCCCATACCTCTTTTGGTGTCTTGGCTTCATTAATATATCTAACGAATTGTGATTCTGCTGTAGAAATTAATATGTAAAGAGTCTTTCTAGCTCTTACATGGAATTTCTTCAATTCATTTGAATTTGTTAATGGAACCGCTTCACCTTTGTCAATAAAGTCCCAAAGATTCTGGCCTTCTAGATAAAGTTCAACTATGGTGCTCCAGACTTAATAGTTGTTATTATTTAACTTCTCAACTGAGTATGTATTTATCGACATATTTGCCATAGCAACTTTGGTAGTGCCTTGCACTTACATCAAGTTTGCTTGATCCTTAGCAGACTTTCTTTATAGTCCTTGACTGTATTTCAACATAATCTCCTTGTATGATGATATTAGATCTCGTACTCGAATAAAGAAACATCCTGGTTTGGATACTTAGTTGACCAAACTCAAACTAAGCCCGAACCAAGTTAGAGCTAGACTCTAACATGCTCTGATACCATTTATAGAATGCAAAAGTCAAGAATAGAGACTTTAATTGAAAGAACTCTTTATTGTTCTCCATAATATTACAATAACTACCAAAGACACATTTCACTCTAAACTTCTCTCTATACCTCTTCTCATTTCTCACACAATCATATAACTTCTCATTTTGTCACACACTCCCATTATCACACCTCCTTATTTATAGTGCTAGAAAACCATTAATTCAACAATTCTAGAGGTTTCTTCTATGCATATTTTCTAAGGATGATTACCAACCCTTGATAGATTATTACTAACTTTTAAAAAACTTACCACCAACTTTTGAAAGATTTTCACATAATTTTGAAATTCTTAAAATTCTTACCAAATTTTGAAATTCTTAAAGAGATAAGTCAGTAGCATATTTAATAACCATAACATCCATCAGGATGGTAGGGATTTCTGGCAAAACTAGCCCTACATCTGCAATTATACCTAGATCCATCATTGGAGTTTTCACAATCGGTTTGGAGGAGCAGGCATAGGCTGGTCTGCTGGAAGCTTCGTCACAAGTACCATTTGAAACAGTCCAATCTACCTCCAACTAGCTCATGTTGAAGCCTAGAGACCCAAGAGAAGCTTGAGAGAAGTGAAAGAAGCCCTGTTTGGGAACAAAAGCATAGATGTAGTTATTGAAGCCCCTCACCTCGGTATGATTCTTAAAGCTATACGCTTGGAAACTGATATTTCTCATTTGCAAAGGAATATCAACTTGGCAACACTTGATCCCTGAACAAGTATTAGCGTACAACTGATTGAGAAGATGTGCGTCACATTGCGATCAGCAGCTGGTGGAGTAAGTACGATTGTTCTGGTAAGTATCTAGATTGCCATAAGTGTCGAAATTAACAGTGTAGAACTTGTTTGCGATGCTAGAAATGGTGAAGATAGAGGTTCTGAGATAGGGATTATTAGCCTCTGCTCCTGTTTCACTGTCAAAGCCAGGAGACATATATGGAAATGTCCATGTGACCTTGGAGGGATATATTCAAAACTTGAATGTTTCAGTTGTAATATAATTTGGTGTTGTTGCAGGTGAGATTAAAGGATTTCTGTAAGGAACAGTTGAGACCAACACCAAATGGATATGGAATATCGACATCTACACATTTGTTGCGGCAAACAAGAAGGGATTGAGCTTCGGATGCTATCAATAAGGCCGCAGCTAATAGAAGGAGGGGGAGCAGCTTCAGCCCCATTGTCTCTCTCTCTCTCTCGTCTCCAAAGATATGGGTCAGTGCCGTCTAGCTGCTTAATTGAGTAGCTTTTGTTGGTAGATGCAGCATGCCCTATGGATTATTCCACTTCATTTCCTTCTACACTTAATAGAGCCTGCTTATTCAGTCTGCAAGGTCACGGAGACTATTCTTCCTAATGTGGAAGGGAATTGTTGGAAATTTCAGTTTTTTTTCTCATTTTGACATATTACCTTTAATATAATTATAAAATGATTTTAAAAATATTTATTCATCTTTCTTTATAATTCAATAATGTTGCCTGATCTCATATGTTTGACTATCAATATATAATTGTAAAATTAATTTGAATCTTTTATAATTGTTTTAGACTATTGTAAAATCGTAGTAGTTCTCCAATAAATTCATCATAGTTAGACTTTAAGGGGAAAAATATTGTAAAAGATTTCTCTTAAATTCTACCGAACATGCTTTTTTAATCATTTTTTGTAAAATTAATGTCTGAGGAATAAAAAACAAAACAGGTTCTTAGTTTAACGCTTGGTGTCGTATATTTGATTCATGGGGCTTTTCTAAATTAAATGTGGCTAATATTTAACTATAACATCCGCAAATTATATACGATTGTCATTTAGTATGGGTACATCTAGCTAGTGACATATTTGTTAATATAATGGTGAAGGACATGACATGATCGAATGAGCAAGTCCTGCGTTTAAATTCAAATGGACATAGGTTGAGGAGGACGAGCTTGCACTGCACGGTCCCAACAATTCATAGCCAGCCATCCAAAACTCCAAATCATGGAAGGAATTAAAGTGAAGTTTCACACATACAAGTACAAAAGCGGGAGACTTGGACCAAGTCCACTCAGTCAGTAAGAATTTGAAATATGTACGTAATTAATGAATGCTGACCGAAATTCAACAAAATTTTAGTTTAGAATTATAAGATATAATTACTTATGAAAAGAAATTATATTTTATAATTATATTAAAATGTCATTCTTGATATATTCATAATTTTTAATGTACTAGTATACCTCATTATAGTGTAAGGACATAATTATAATTATATCAACTTAAAAGATAATAATGTTATCATATGTCTCTACATTATAATTGAGTACACTCGTATACTTAAAATTATGAGTGTACCAAATATTTTACTTTATATTAAATAATCAAAGTATTCTTTTTTAATTTTTTAATTAAAAATACCCTTGACTTGATAATTTCTCTTCTCACAATATTTTTAAAATAGTGTCTTTATTTATTTATTTATGCTTTTCATATATTTTTTTCAAAAGATAGTTGGATTCCAGTTAAATCCTTAAACTATATAAACTACTTTTTATCCTAAATCAATATGACCGGACAGGTTTTTAATACATCAAATATCTCATATCATTTCTTCTTTTCTTTTTTTTGACCTTTCCTAATTTTTCTCATGAACCCTGGCTCTCACTTCTTAACTAAAGCTCCAAATAAAGATACATTTTATAATTTTTTCTAAGATTTTTTCTCATTTCAACTTTTTAGTTATTTTTATACAAAAATAAGTTAATAATAGAAAAAAATATAATTTTAATGCCTAACATATTATTAAATTGTTGTTTTAGTCCCTTGTGCATTTTATTTTCTTCAAATAATCTCACATTTATTAAAAATTATTACATTTTGTCTCTCTATGAGAGTTAACGGGGTTTAACTCAAGTAACAATAACAATCTATTATATAAAAATAAAGTAAGCTTTCTTTAACATAACAACTCCATTTGATTGATGAGAAAGTTCTGTTGATCAAATTATTACCTCCTTATGTGATGACTTTTCACCTTTCTCATACATATATTAAAGATTATTCGAAGTGCATAAATTCTTTGTGGTTTACAAGAAAAATGATGAAGTAATTAATTAATTAATTAATTAATCATCTCTTAAATTGAAAATTTTTTAAAGTTTGAAATTTTTTTTGAGTAAACTAAAATATTAAATAATTATTTTTTGAAATTTCATAATTCTTTAGAGTAAATGAGAAAATTAATAAATTAATTAATCGCTTCTTAAATAAAAAAAGTTTAAACTTTTTTGGGGTTAACAAAAAAAAGTAATAAATTAATTAATTAACATACGATAATGATTTCAAAAGTGGGGACCAAAATAGACAATCTATTATATATAAGTGAAGTATGCTTATTTTAACATGAAAGCTCTATTTGATCACAATGATGCTTTGTTAATCAAACCATTAGCTCTATTTCTTATGATCAAACCATCAGTTCCTTATGGAATGACTTTTTACCTTTCTCGTACACGTATCAAAATTTTTTTAAAGTGTGTAAATATTTTATAATCAATTAAAAAAATATTAATTATCTCTTAAATTGATAATTTTTTGGAGTGAATGAAAAAATTAATAAATTATTCTTCGAAGTTTGATAATTTTTTAGAGTGAATGAGAAAATTAATAAATTAATTAATCACCTCTTAAATTCAGGATTCTTTAAAATTTAGACATTTTTTGGAGTCAGCAAAAAAAATAATAAATTAATTAATTAAGTGTGTGAACACCCCACCCAAAATAATAATAATAAAATTAAAAGTTAATAAATTAGTCAATTGATTCATTGGTTAATAATAATTGTATAGAAATGAAATTAGAAAAATAAAATACCAAAGCTAAAAAATCCTTAGAAACAAAATTAAAAATATCTGTGAAAGAGGAAAATTCAAAAAAATTAAATTAAAAAAATAAACAAAGAGTAATAAGAAATTAAAAAAATTAAGGCTAGGAGTAACAAAGACAAAGCAAAACTGAAAAAATAAAATAAGAAGAAAAAAGAAGAAAACCCCAAAAAAGGGGAAAAATAGAAAAAAAAAAAAATGAAAGGACCGAAACAAGGTAGGGAAAAAGCAAAATGATAACAGCTCCAGAGGTTCAATTATACAAAGCCAAAAAATAACCTTCCCAATAGCTCAAACACCCTTACACAAAATAGGAAAACACGATAACGTTGGAAGGTATAGGCGAAAGGAAAGTTGCAACGTGGACATCTACCATCTAGTTCGTACAAGAGAGGTGAAAGGGTGACAGAGAGCATTTGAGGGAATAGAGAAGAGGTGAGAGAAAAGTAGGGAGAGCAGAAAGAAAAAAAGGTCTCAGTTTTCTGATATAGAATAGAAATGAACCAAGAGAAAAGAAGAAGAAAGATATTGAAGCACGGAAGAAAAAAGGGCATGGAGCCTTATTCTGGGCAGAGGACGGAGTAGAAAAGAAAGAGAGGTGTAGTAGCTGGAAAACAAGGATGAAATTACAGAAAGGAGGCGTAGGGTGGAGCACTAATTTTGGGAGAAAATAGAAACAACAGAGAAAGGATAAGGAGCTGTAAAAAGAGAGCTTCAAGAGACAACTAGGAACAAAAGCGAAGGAAAGAAGAGTCAGAGAGAGTTGAGAAAGAAGGGAGAGAATGGAGAGCTCGAGGAAGAAGAGACTAAGTGCGTAAGTAAGAAAGAAAAGAAAAACGAGAGTTGTCTGAAAGGGAGACAGAGCAGAGTGAGAGATGAGAGGCATGGAGGGACTCAACACTGTATAAGCAGAAGACATTGAGAGATCGAGAAAGAAAAAAAAAAAAAAAGGATAATAGAAGATAAATGAATAGCTAACAAGTACTTATCTCGATAACGCATATTGAATATGATACGCAAAATATGTTACATATATATATATATATTAATACAAAAATAAAAAATATAAGATAATTAAATAAGTCATATATATTTATAAAAAATGTTAACAAACAATTATAAATTAAAACATAAATAATTAAATAATTGTATATAAAAATAGATGTGATACTTATTATCATTATTTGAAAAAAATACAAAACTTTAGCAAAACACAACAGCAACAAGACGACTAAAAAATGCAATACACACCAGCCAAATGCAGCAAAAAAGGCACCGAAAAATGCAAAACACACCAGCAAAATACAACAGAAAAATACAGTAAAAAACTGCACCAGAAAGTAAAAATTGCAGCAGGAAAAAAAACGCACCATAAAATGCAAAACCCAGCAAGAGAATGCAACAAAAAATACATTAGAAAATGCTAAACTTCAGCAGCAAAATGCAGTAAAAAACCATATCAAAAGATGATAAACTTCAGCAGCAAAATGCAGCAAAACAAACACATAGAAAATGTAAAACGTAGCTGAAACCATACCTGCAAAACGAACCAACAAAAACCCAGCACACCAGAAATGACACACCAGAATGACACAACAGAACCACCAGAATGATCGGAATGGGACACCAGAATAGCACAATAGTTCGAATCAGGAGGTTTGAGTTCAGAGGAAGAGTTTCAGCGTCTTTGGATTTGCATAGCAACGGCAAAATCGAAAAGGAAAGCAAATGGGGTTTAAATTTGAAACCAGCGTTTCGGACAGGGATGTTTCTGGGCATTTCAAAACTTACCAGAAGCATTTGGAAACTTACAAAATGTGGTATGACACGAGCACTATACGCATGCTCGCATACAGATACGTTGGCTGCTAAACGTATCCGTGCTTCCTGGATGAGTAGGAGCTGCACCGTTAAAACTAAGGGAACGGGAGAGTGGAGAAGAGTTCGAATAAACCAGAAAAGGTAGAGAAAAATGCTGAAGGACAGAAGAGAAAGAGGAGTGCAAAAAAGACCTCTGTTTGGGCAAGCTGAGAACAGAGCAGAAGAAAAACGCTTAGGAAGGAAGAGGGATGAAGACGGAAAAGTAACGTGGAGTGAGGAAGAAAAGGGGTGCGAGGAAGAATTGACTCAAATCAAGCTTTGCTAGAGGATTGGCTTTGGCATCACATTTCACTTCATTAATCAAGGTACGCTAATGTCTTTTTCTGTTCTGCTTCATGGATGAACTCTGGTTTGTGATAATATAGTTTTATTCCATGCTTCATAATCTGAGCGTAAGACTATACTGAGTCTCACTGATATCTATGGTAGCTCACTGACTGAGTTTAGCTAATTGATGTTTTGTTCTTCTCTGATTTTGCCCTTTCATGTGAAGTTTCCGTGCATGTTTACTGGACTAATTTTTTAATGGTTCATATGGCATTGAATATTGATTCTTATCTTGATTGGTACTCATGAATCCGATCGGTATAGCTGTAAGGGCCTCCTTCAGAAATAAAATGAAAAGACAGAAGGAAAGTAAGTGAAGCAGAAAGTTAAATATAGTTCGAAGAGAAAATTGATAGTGGTCTCACGATTTGGTCAATGCTACGTCCTTTAGGTCCTACTGAAGTGAGATTGCATTTTGTTACTGGGTCTTGAGTTTTTTCCGTGGGGCTCTATTCATACACTGAAGTTTTGGCAAGTGGTCCATTTGGCTAAGATTTGGATGGCCATACAAACGTTGATAAAATTGTGCATTTCCCTATTTCTTTGAAAACTAAATTTTGTCCTTTTGCTCCTTTAGGCTCTATTTGAATAGGGTGATGGAATAGCAAAAGTAGAATGGCCATTTTAAATAAAAAGTATGTTTAAATGACTATTTTTAAAATGAGTGGAATGGCAAGGAAGAACCTCTAAGACCCTCCCTGACCATTCAAAATGATTTTTTTTCTGTCCTTCCAAATTGGGGGTCAAGAGTGGGAAGAAGTGACTCCATTATTTAAAGTTACTATTATACCCTTTTTTTTTTAACTTTAATGAACAAAGGGTTTTGCATCGTGTAAACTTCCCGTCTTTCTTCATATTGCTTCCTCCCACAATACGGCTCCCACATGACGACGACAACAGTGAGTGATTGGCGCACAACATTTGATGGCAATGCGATACCTTCTTCATTCTTCTAGCAGCGACGACGGCAGTGACGTTTGGCTTCTACCAGGTTCTCTTTCTCTGTTCGTTCTCTGTCTCTGTCTCTGTCTCTATCTCTTTCTTTCTCTCTCTTCCATACAGAGCACCCGGTGCTTGTCGGATCTTTTCTCGGTTGTACCCACTGTTGTTTTCCCTTTGTTTTCATTTGGTTCAAAGCATTGTAAGAATAGTTTTATCAGTTTCACCACATTTTGTAATTGAGCAGTGGAACTTGATATCAGTAAAATGGTGGATGAATGTAGCTTTAATATTAATTATTTAGTGGCAAGCATGTTTGTGTTTGTGTAATTTACTTCATTTGGAAGATTCTCCAGTAGAATGGTTAACGTGATTTTATCAGTAAGAAGATCAAGGGCTATGAGTGTAAGGGTTGCTAGGATATAGCTTTGATAGGGAGAGAAAGACTGATTACGTTAACCCTGCAGCCCTGCCTTGTATCATATCCTTAAGCCGCTAATCCAGTGCTCTAACCCAGAGTAGTAGTAGAACCAGTATCAAAGATGTCAATTGCAACATGAAATCAAAACAAGTTACAAAACATTAAAGTTTTCAGAGTTTTAACAGAGAACATGACCTTTGGAACTCCTCTTGTCATGCATAATCAAAGTAATCTGATGCAGTGTTGAATATTCTTGTATTTTAATCCATTAAGTGAAACATCCATGTTTCCTTATTAAATTCTAGGATGTCTGATCTCATAATGGCAGGTAAATCATATCTCTTGGCAATGGTAGATGATCTAAATGAAATGTTTATGTTTGCTGATATAAAATCCATTTTCTATTAAGACTATTTTATATTTTACTACTTACCAATGGATCATTGAAGACTGCATAGGGGTTATTATGATTTTTAATGATTACTACTGTGCACATTAGAAAATTTGGATTGATAACTTGTGTTCATAATTCCTATTATGCTCACCAACACGTCATAAGAAAAGGATAAGCAAATATATGATCTTGTGGCAGGTAAATCATATGGAGAAGCTCATGTTTTCTCTTGGATATGGTAGATGATCTAGATGATCTTGTTTGTTGAATTAGTCTTCCATATTTCCATATTTAGCAAATATATGAGAGAGACAAAAATTATATTAAAATGCCAAAGACATTTTTTTTCATGTTTTGATTGATGTCTTCATATGGTAGTTCATTTATATACTTGTTATAATCTCCATGTGTACATGTTATGTTTAAGAAAGTAAAACATTTATTTTCAATTATATTCTTAATAGTTGCAAAACATATAACTTCTCCACTTGAAATAGATGGCAGGTCAAAATATGATGTCCAAATACCTCTTCTTGCGACATCTTTTTTTTATGGCTACTATACAACTTGCTTTCTTTGCGGCCATATGGTATGTAGCCCAAAAACAACGTAGAAAAAATCGAATTCCTAAATTCATAAGAGAAGAAAGAGAACGAGCACAATATGAGCTAATGAAGCATCTCGTAGGTAGTAAGAGATGTCGTGATATAATACGAATGGGTGAAGGGGCATTTTTAAACTTGTATGTTATATTACAAAGAAAAGGAGGTATTTGACCAACACAACAGGCAACAGTTGAAGAACAAGTTGCAAAGTTCTTGTACTTGATTAGGCATGGCGTAAGAAATCGTGCACTTAACTTTTTCTTTCGAAGGTCTGGCGAAACTATAAGTCGCCATTTTCACAATGTACTAAATGCTTTGATTGAATTGGAATGTGAATATTTGCTTCAACCCAACAGTGAAGAAGTTGCTCCTAAAATATTGAACAGTAATAGGTTCTTCCCATATTTTAAGGTGATTATCATTTTAAAATTAACTTTAAAATTACAAACTACATGTTCCCAATTAAATTAAAAGATTATGTCACAGGATTGTATTGGAGCAATTGATGGAACCCATGTGCGTGTTAAAGTCCCTATAGATGATACTCCTAGATTTCGTGGTAGGAAAGATTACCCAACACAAAACATATTGGCAGCATGTTCTTTTGATATGAGATTTACATATGTCTTGACTGGGTGGGAAGGCACAACATCTGATTCAAGAATTTTAAAAGATGCATTGAAACGCCAATGTCCCCTAATAATTCTTGAAGGTATTGTTTGAAAGATTCATTTCAACACCCAATTAACTAAAATTAATTGTAGCACTAATTAATATTAATCATGTTCTATTTACATTGTGTATAGGTAAATTCTATCTTGTTGATGCTGGTTTTATGTTAAAAGGTGGGCTCATTACACCTTATAGGGGAGAAAGATATCATTTGAAAGAGTACTCAAGAAATCCTCCATGAAATCCTTGTGAACTATTGAACCATCGTCACTCTTCTTTATGAAATCTAATTGAAAGAGCATTTGGAGTTTTGAAAAAGTGGTTTACCATTTTCACAAGTGTGCCAACTTTGGAATTAAAACCCAAAAGAAAATTGTGATAGCTGCTTGTATCTTGCATAATTATTTAATGAATGTTGATCGAGATGAAGAACTTATAGCCGAGGTAGACTGTGAACTTATTAATCAAACTGATTATTCAGGGGAGTAATGTGTTGATAGGGAAGATAGTGAAGAGGCAAGTAGAGGAGCTTCAATTAGAGACTCGATTGCAGCTGCTATGTGGCATGATTATATCTCTTGATATAGCATTGTAGTTAAATTTAGAATATTGTATTACGATTAAGAACTTATTTTACATGTTTGTTTTGCTATTCATTAGTGACTTTATGTTTTGGTTTTATTTGTAATTGTACTATGAATACTCTTTAGTGTACTATGAATGTTTGTACTATTAATTGTCATTTCTATTAAGTTTTTAGTTGATTTTTTGTTTAATTAGATATGTCAAAGCGAAGGAATCCAAGTGTTGTGCCAAATGCAGTTGTAGAGCCTAATGAGAAATGTGTTTGGACCATTGCTATGGAAGATGTTCTTGTTGATGCAAATGTGCATCAACATAATTTGGGGAATAGGCAAGGTGGGACATTTACATCTAAAGCACTTGATGAAATTTTACTATAAATGAGAGATCGCTTTCCTGAAAAGGTATTTGACAAAACAAAGATAAAAGATCATATGAAAAGACTGAAAAACAAATTCGCACCTTGTTATGATTTGTTTAAGCATGGCCTTAGCGGTTTTGGATGGGATCCAACTACCAATATATGGACTGTTGAACTAGAAGTTAGGGAGAAGTTAATTGAGGTAAACAATTTCTAAATAGTTTGTTTTGTTGGATTTATGAATGTTTTATCTCTTTAATTAATTATGATGTCTTCTCTCTATATTTCTCTAGGCAAAACCAGAAGTTGCTATATGGAAGAACAAACCAATACCTTATTATGAGAAACTGCTTACACTTTATAGACAAGATAAGGCAATGGGGGAGTTTGCTGAGACTGCAATTGAAATGAGACAAAGAAAAGAAACAACCAATGCAGCTAATTTTGATACCATAGATGATATTGATGTGATGGTATCTAACAATGAAGCAACTTTGCATGGCATCAACATAAGCATTTTTCCTACAACGAGATCTCAAGCAACTCCTCAAAGTGCTAATCAGACTATTTCTCAAGAAGGAACTTCATCCAAGAAGAGGAAAGGTATAGCAAGAGATGAGGATACATTCTTGGATAAGTTTAGTAAATTTATAGACACTATGGTTGAAGCTTTTGTGAAATGCTCCGCTGACTTTGCGAAGAGTCAACCAACTCATGTTATGTCTGAAAATGAAGTTTAGGCTCTTTTAGAAGAAATGCAAGTTGATAAGCACATTACACAAAGCTTATTTTTTCCTAATTCGAGACGTTGATACTCAAAGGGTCATGATCGGATGTCCTCCACAACAAAAGATGGAGATGTTGACCTATCTTTTATCTATCAACAATCTTGCACCCTAGTTAGTTTATGGATTAATGATATGAACTTAGTTTTTTTGCTTAGGAGTATCGAGATGCTCTATCTATGTTTATGTATTTAATTTATCCAAATATTTTACCAATGTTATTAACTGATAGGTTTGAATTTTCATTTAAAAAGTAATGTCTAATTGCAATCATCTTGAGAATTATTGAAAATTTAAATATTTATGTAGTGTGATTTGGTTTGTTATATATCCCATTTCTGTAGCCTATTCATTTATTTAAAACAACTTTAAAATAAGTAATTCTTACATATTATAAGTTGTTTACATAAGATATATACATACATATATATATATATATATATATTAATTTTATTTCATAATTATGTTACATTTTGTAAGTTAAGAAGTCAAAAAAAAAAAGTGAAAAATAAGAGAATTAATAAAAAAAAAAAAGTAAAAAATTATGAATAGGAAAATGAGTCAAATTCTTATTTCATATATTCAACAAAAATAAAAATTCTATCTTGTGTGTTTATGTTATAAGGGGTAATATTGGAAAAAGTAATCAATTAGTCATTCAATTCAATTCATTTAATTGTAACTTCCAAACAAAAAATTTAGTAGTCCCTTCCTTTCCTCATTAAAACTTTCAAACAACATATTTATTCAAGTCATTCCACTTCATTCCATCCTCCCCTAAACTCCCAAACATAGCCTTAATCTCCTAGAATAGCTTGATGTCAAATGGAGGGATTTTCTTTATCTTTGATGCTGGAAGAAATGTCAATCATAATGCAATTTTGGGGTGGTTCAACATGATGATATAAGAACTTGGAAGCCTTATTTAAAAAATAATAATAAATAAAAAAGAGAAAATTAAATAATCATAACAAGTAGAAAATAAATAATAAAAATAATGTCTAAGTCCATGGGCATGTGTGTGTGTGTGTGTGTATATATATATATATATATATAGGTGTGTATATATATACCATTCACTTAAAAAAAAAAAAAAAAGGCCATCAACCAAGTTGTGAAATTCATCCTGATGGAATTTGATCTTTCCAACCTTCATGAATAAATATATGTAAGCGTGTGGGTGCAAGTGTGCATAAGGCCAAGTTTGGTGGATTTAGGACAAAAGCTTATGAATATGATACATGTCTATTTTTTTTTTTCTCTTTCCTTCTTCTATTTATTTTGTTGTCATCTCTTCATTCATGTATTTCATTGTTGCTATTAATAATATTATTATTATCTTTATTTTTATTGTTAGTGTTGCTATGTGAGACCTCATATCAACTCAAGCATATAGGGAGTTGACTGGAGAATCATATTAATTTTTGTATTTCTTCAGGTTTTATCTAATACCGGTATATTTGTTTCAAGGTTTCTTTTCTCAGTTTTCAAAAAACTATTTTCTTTTAGATAAAACAAAACAACAAAAATAAATATATTTAACTTTACTTTAAAATTCTTGTCATGATTTCAAAATAATAAAAAGGAAAATAAATTACACCTTCAATAAATTTTAAAAATAAAAAAATATAAAAGTGAGAAAATATAAAGACTAAGAAAGTGGGATCAAATTGATTTTGCAAATTAAAACACACTAACCAAATCTCATATTCATTTTGTTTATGAAAATCAGTTAAATTTCATCTATCTTGTTTAGTTCACAAAAATAAAAATCATCAATCAATTGACACGCCTTTCATTACGAATTACATGGACTTTGATCTCTATAATAGGGTACGTAGGCCCTAGACTCTGATCTTAGGTCAAATATGTCCTTTGTAAATAATTCATTTTCCTTTTGTTTAATTCACTCTTCTTTTGTCTATTTCACTTCCCTAATTTTTTATTTGCATGTGATTGATAAGAGTAATTCTTATTAAAATAAAGGCCATATAATTTTTGCATAATTAAATTTGGGTAATCTTTTTTTAGAACGAATGTTGTGAGGTGCCTAACACCTTCTCTACACACAAAATGACTTTGAAACTTGATTTTTGGTTCACATACACCTTTTCTTTAATTTTCTTTTCCAAAATTTACCCTTTAAAAATTTTGGTAGTGATTCCTAAATTTGGTTTTCGTTTTTAAAGTGAAAATTAAAATTTCTCTTTCTAAAGCGGTCACATTTCAGGTGTGACAAATTGTATTTTAAATGTTCTAATAAAGGATTATTAATATAACTTGGCATGATCCAAAATTAAAGTAAGAGAAACAATATATGGTTGAATGGTTTATGATAATAATGAATCTATTCTCATCACTTCTCTTATCAACCTTACATAACTAATTTTTTGGACTTTATTTAATTTATTACATTTTATTTATATTACAATATATTACTAAATTTAATTTTTTTACTAACACTTACAAATACCATTGATTTAAAATGTATCGACATTTATTAAAACTAACTAATTTTCTATGAGGCCCATGTTATATGTAGGCAATTAAACTAGTTTTTTATAAATAGATTATCATTTTAAAAAATAAATTAATTACTAAGATACCAAATTGACAATTTAGTGATAGTTAGGAACTACAATAATATTTTTTTCCCCCATTTTGAAAATACATTAGTCAATAAAAGAAAAGAATAGCAATATCTTATTTAATTGAAATTATGTTAATTATTAAATAAAAATATTCAAATTAACTGTCGACCTAATTGCATCTTATTCTTCTTCTTCTTTTTATTGCTCAGGGTATCAATCCTTCGACCTACAGCTTGGCCCAAATTGGGGGGAGGTCTCCCAAACAAGTATTGTTGAAACCGACCTTTCGGTGAGAAGAATAAAAAGAAGAAGGTTTAAATTGACTCTCAAAATGAATCTTAAAAATTGATTTACTGGAATCGCCACCAAAATTTTTAATGAAAAACTTTGGAAAACTAATTTAAGATAAAAAGAAAAAGGCAAAATGGTTTGCGAAAACAAAGATGGATTCGGGAGTCTATTTGAGTGTGGAGAAGGTGTTAGGCACCCCACAACACCCGTCTATAAGGACGATTACCTTAAACTAGTCAAATGAGATAGAATATGGCCTTAAATTTATCTTAATTACCCTTTATTGACATGTATGCTCGTTAAACAGAGAAGACAAAATCAACAATAATGAAAGCGAACAAATAGATATTTACAAAGGGTAGAATTGACCTAAGATGGAAGCTTAGAGCCTACATATCCTATAATAGGGATTAAAGTCCATGTAGTTCGACCAGAAAGGCGTGTCTGTTGGTTAATGATTTTTATTTATTTATTTTTTCTTTGCAAGAAGAATAAGATATTTGATATCAAACAAATTTTTGTAAACAAAATGAACTAGAATTTGATTTGTGTATTTTAATTTACGAAAGTAATTTAATACCACTTCCTTACTCTTTTTATTTTTCTCTCTTTAATTTTTATTTATCTTTGGGATTTTAACCTTTATTTTGAAACTTAAATGAAATGATAATGGAAAAGAATCTTGGGATTTTTGAATTTAGAATTTTACTTTGAAATTTAGGCAAGATTACATTGAAAAAAGTGTTTTTGGAATTTTTAATAGTAGGCAAAATAAGCCTTTTTTTATTTTAGGAATTGTTTTATCTTTGTATTTTTTAAAACAGATATTAACTCTCAAGACCTGAGGAGATTAATGATCTCACGCGACCTTGACTAGTTAATTCTTAAGTACCTGAGGAGATTACTAATCTCACACAGCCATTTGAAATGTGGGAGAAATTATTTGTGATTTTTTACTTTGATATTAAAATGAAAACTTTAAAATAAAGGATAAATGTATTTTTTTTAGTCTTTTTGTTATTTTAAATAAAAGAAATTTTAAATAAAAGAATTTGAAAGTGGAAATAGAATTTTGGAATTAGATATATATATATATATATATATATATACATATATATATTAGAACGAACCAAAAACATTTTTCAAATTGTTTATTTTCTATAACATACTCAAATTTGTTTAGAATGCACATGGTTGATTAAATATTAGGTAAAACCTGAGGAGATGTGGGGTTTCACACGGCCCCACTAGTTGATTCAATAAGTGCTTGAGGAGATATTCAATCTTAGCAACATTTATTAAAACAATGGCACTTGAATAGTTTATGACTTAGAAAATACTTTACTTTTTTTTGCATTTTGAAATTTAAATGTTAACCTTTAATGCCTAAAGAGATAAATATCTCACGTGGCATTATCTGTTGATATTTTATATGCCTGAGGGAATTAATGATTTCACATGACTTCTATCAATTAACTTTTGAGTGTATAAAGAGATTAAAGCTTCCATGCGGCGATCTCCTTTCTCACATAAGTGGTAGATTTAATTATTTTATATTTTTACCTGGTAATTATTTATTTATTCATTTAATTTTAGAAAATGCAAGCTAACTTCCAAAAATCTATGGAGGCTAAGGACACACATGGTCTCTACTTGTCAATTACTAAGTGTCTAAGAAAGTTTTACATTATGACTTTTGAAATCTTGAATAAAACCATTGCAATCAAAATGAATTATAGGGATAACAAATATAAAAAATGAATGCAGACTTATCATTCTGGCTTCATTTAGACGTTCATACTGACATTATTATAAATGAAGAGGATTATTGTAATACAAGAAGAATTTATTATTACTATGGTCTAGTATGAAAGCTGTCTCGCATTTTTTTTTGACCAAACTCGTCTCACATTTATAATATATAATAAAAAACAACTGTCTTGGTATTTATTTAATAATTTAGCGTTTGACTTTTTTTTTTTTTATGTGATTCTGTAAGTAAAGTGAATTTTGAAGAATGCAAATCATAGAGAGAAATTCAATTAATTAAACAAGTATCATGAATTAATAAAAAGAGAAAAAAGAAGTAATCTTAACCTTCACAGTATTGTCTTCTCCACCAGACACCACCCAAAGCAAGAAGCGCATCAAAAGTAGGATTATTATGAAAAAGCTCCTTGAGTCTTTTCTCCTTAATGTGTTTCATTCTTCCATCTAGATGACAGGGAGCTTCTTCCTCCTTTTCAGCTCTTTCTTCTTCATCCCTTGCTTTTTCACTTTGCTTAATCTCCCTTCCTCTTTGCGTCCTTTTTTTTTCTTTTTTTCTCTTCACTTCCTGCCTAAACCTATAACTGAATCTCTGTTTCTCATAGCAAAAAATAGGGATATTGCGAATGGAGCTCCACTCAGTATTCTCCCACTTGGTTATACCTTTGGTCCTCTTCTATTTCGTGTGGCATTCTCTCCCTTGCGTGCTATGTCTTACGACAGCAAAAACAAAGATTTTGGGTTCCTTTTCCTCGTCATTCTTTCTTCTTGTTTCCCTCCCTCACGCTTTTCCCCTTCACTCCATCGCCTTTTAGCTTTGTTCTTCCCTCACGAAAAGAGAGTTTATCTGTGACTGTCCTCCTCGGTTACCCTCCCTATTGTTCTCTCTTCCTCTCAGATTTCTTAGTTCTTCTCTTCCTTTCTTCGTCACTCTTATCTGTTGCGCTCTGTTACCAGATGTGAGAACAGGGGGGCCTCCTTGCGTTGGTTCTTCTTGGCTTCTCTCACACTCAGGCTCAGTGTTTTTCTGGTGTCTTCCTCCTTCCTGACTCATTCTTCTCTCCTTCCTCTTGTCTCTATATTCTTTCCAGCCCCCTCTTCTTTCTCTATTTTCTTTTGTCTTCTATTTCAGTCTTCTTAGCCGCTACTCTCCTCCTTTCTTCAACTTTCCCTTCTTTCTTATCTTTACTCCCTCGTTTTCTTTTCACCCTCTCCTTCTACTTGTCGGTGTCGGCAATGAAGTATATTGTGGAGTGGGTGGTGGGAGCTCGAAGGCACAAGGCTTATGGATGATATCCTTGGCACCCTTGACGGTGAGGCAAGAGCCAACGGGGATGACGCCACGAGGGGTGAAGGAGCGCAAGACACCATTGGAGTCTTTGAATCCTCTCTGTCTCCCTCGGGCTCCAGCTTTCATGACTTTAACGTCTTTCACATCCTCTTCCACTCATTATTCTTATTTCTCACACTCATGCTTACCTTATTCTTGGTTTCTACCTATGCGTAATTCCCTGCTCATGGCTTCTCTTGCTGCTCTTTCCCTCCTTTCTTTCTCGGTCTCCCCCTTTCTACTCCTTCTTGCTGCCCCTGTTTAATGGTGTGTTAACCGATCTCCTCGGGTTCTATCCACACAATGTCCTTTTCTCCTGCCCGAGCCCCTCACACATCCTTCTCACCATCTCGTCTAAGCTTCTTGATATTATAGGCAGAAGCGTCAATGCTCTAACCTGCCAACTGAGATTTCCTTTCTTGCCTCTTGTTTTGGCCGATGGAGTTAGTATCTTCATTCTTTGACCTAGTTACTTCTTCTTTTTGCATCATGTGGCTTTGCTTCAGCTTCTCACCGTCGACGAGGACTCTCTTAGGTGGCCCTCCTCTTTTCCTTTCTCTCTCTACTTCTCTCTCTCTTCGGTGGTGTCACATTGTTTGTTCTTCCTTTCTGTGGTCTCGGCTTCCTCTACTTTTTTAGGCTCCCTCGGCTTCGCCTGCTCCTTCTCCTTCTTCTTCTCAGTTCTCACAACACTATCTTGGCTCAGCCTTGTTTTTCATCTCTCTTTGGCAGCCCTCCTCTACTCCTTTCTCTCTTTACTTCTCTCTCTCTCTCTTTTCGATTTCAGCTTCATCTATTAAGCCCTGTTCTTGGGCTGTTGAAATAGAGGTCCCCCCTTCCATGTTCCTTCCTCTTTTCTCTCTCTCTTCTTCTTCTCCTTCTTCTTCCTCGGCTTGTTCCTTATAGCCCGTCGACTTTCTCTCTTCTGTTTCTTCTCCCTTCTCTTCTCTTTTTCTCTTCTTCTTTCTTCTCCTCTCCTCCTCCTCTTCTTCTTTCTTCTCTTCTCCTCTCCTCTCTTCCCAGTGCCCTTTCTTCTCTCGGTGGCCCTCCGTCCTCTCTCTCTTTCTCTTCTCTCCTTTTCTTCTTCTTTCTTCTCTTCCTGCTCTTCTCTTCTCTCTTTCTCTCCTCTCATTCCTTCTTTCTTCTCCCGGTTAGGCCCCTTTTATAGCCTGTCAACTTTCTCTCTTCCTTCATCTTCTCTTGCTACTCCTCCTCTTCTGCTCCTCTGCTCTTCATCCCTTATCAGCTCACGTCCCTTTCGCCCTTTGGTAGCATTAGCCTCAGGTCAACGTTTCCCCAACCTAATTGCTACCCCAATTCTCTTTTGCTTTTGACTGAGACACAAGGCTTATTTTGGTGTAAGCTTTCCGAAAGGATTTGCAGCAATTACATAGTGATGATGTTGTGCTTAAGAGCTTCTAATGGTTTTTGTCTCTGCTTTCGTTATGACCTTTACTGTTTTGTTATTATATATATATATATATATATATATATTATATATATATATATTATTATTTTGTTTTTGTTGTGTTATTTTACTTAATTGATCTCTTTAACTAATGAATTTAAAAAGATGTTCTAATTTTCTCCTTTTGTTTTTGTTAAATTTTTTATATTTGGTGATGAATTTATGTTTGTTGTTTTCATTTTTAATTTTGCTTTTTATCGGCTAATTAATTAATTAATTTTTATTTTTATTATCTTCCTTTATTTATTTGTGAGATGGGGTGTTCACAAGTAATTCTCATCCCACCACGGATTTGAACCTGGGAGGCGATTGTTAAAGGATATAGATTTGTTCTATTTGTGCCAACTTATGCTAATAATTGTGTCTTATTCTTGTTTTGAATAAAATCACACCCAACCTTGTAAGGAGGATATGGGGACAGTACCTCACACCCAACATCAATTAAGTTATTTTTTGAGTAAATTAGACTAATTTTGATAGTTTATAAAATTACACATTTTATAAAAAATTATATTTTATTCTTGTCCACGTATTTTCTGTCAAAAAAATTAAAGTTTGCATAATACATAATTTTTAAAATAAAAGCATATAATCATATATCTTGCTATATATGAAATAATAAAATTTAGTTTCCCTTTGAAACTTGAAACCTAATGTTAATTTAACTGCTTTTCTTATTTTATAAAGAATAAAATAACAGTCAACTGTGCAAAATATTAACTTTTTGGACAAAAATGAATTTATGGGAAAGTCTCGACAATATATGTCAAAATATTTGTGGTGCTTTGTACGTGCGTATAATGTTTGAAATAAGAAGTTTTTAGGGTATATGTCAAAATATTCATATAAATAGGAATAAATTTCGTCATGTATGGTTTCCTGGAAGCTATATATGTATTCATCCCCAGAAGGTTGAAAATGGTAGGTAGGAAGAATCAGGACGACGACTTCTCTCGTTTGCAGGATGTTCGTGGAAACAAGGGTGGTGATAAATTTATCGGCCAAAAATATAAGAGCAGGTCGGGAATTGTCTACTGTATTAACATTCTTACCATACTTTTCTTTTTATCAATTTTTCTAATTTATAATATTGTATGTGTATAACTTATATATTATAGTTTAATATTTGAATTATGCTACATTGTAATTTTATAAAAAAATTATTTATTCCTGTATATAGAATTTCATAAAATCTTCATACTTCTATCAAAAAATTAAAATAAAAAAGTAAAAGTAAAAAAAATAAAGAAAAAACTTATATAAGATTCTTTATATACTTATATCATGTTCTTCAAACAAATAATGACATTGTACAATTTTTGACACATCATCAACTTATTTATTCACACTGTTTAGGTTATGTTTTTAAGCATTATTAAGTCACACTTTTTTGTCAAATGAGAGACAAAAAAAGAAGGAAAATTTTCTCATTTGCAATATGTCCCATGACACCCTGCGTCTAAAGAATAGGTGGCATTTGGGTGAAATCACATTTTTATGCCATATTTAATGTTTTCAAATTCATAAGTTTAGGTAAATTTATAAGAAAGGGGCAAAGTTGTAAAATAGATTCATAACATAAATTTGTAAAAATTTACTTAAGTTAATAAATAACTATAAAAATATATAATTTTATAATTAAAATACTATAACAATAAAAATTATTTAAATACAATTTAAACTATACTATGTGGAACAAAAATTATTCATATTTTATAATCTGAAGTGCTTTACATAAACATTTTAACATAGTCATATATAAATAATAATTTAATATAACCAAGTAAATAATATTTATTTTCTTTTTATTTTAATAAGTATATATTTAATATAAACTTATTATTTTTTGTATATTTAAACTAGTAATAAAGTAGATTATAGTGACTTCATAGAAAAAAAAACTTGTCTAAATCTTTTTTGGTCTTTGAGTTTGAATTCTTATGTTGTTGATTACAAACTAGTTAATATGTTAAAATCATAAACTTGATAGACTTGATAAGTCAACTAACGAATTTACTTAAGTTTACACTAAGTCTGAATTTACACCAAATTACTCATTTTCTTTACGTGTAGTCATAAACTTATAAATTTGAATAGTAAATTTGTAAATTTGACAGCCATGATTGCCATTAAAATAATCTCCATTTTAGTTTGGGGGACAGATTACTTTTATATATATATATATATATATATATGTATATGTATATATATTTTTTCTTTTCATATATTATTTTGTATTGACTGCTTCAATTTCAAAGGTATTGTATCAATGAGTTTATAGTTTGGATCCTTTATTACGCAAAGCTTATAATTTATTTTAAAAAATAGAAAAAGAAAGTGATACAAAGAGAGGTTTATAGTACAATGGTTTGGAATTTGGAGTTTACCCTGCTTCGTCACCAGTACGTCAACATCATATTATGCATGGACCACGCTTATTTTCCCAGCCCCTTGAGGTGAAATTATAGGAATATGCTGATTAAAAAAACAAAGAGTCCAATTTAGTACAAGATGTAAGTATCTTTTTAGAAGAAAAAACAATTTATTTAAGGAAAATTTATTTTTTTAGTGTTTGATTTATAATTTGGTCCATACAAAGAAAGAAAATCTCTTGAACGGTATTATCTTGCTACAACAAAGAAGTAGAAATGAATTTCCACAAAAAAAAAAAAACATATCATCACTCAAAATAAAAAATTATGAATTATTAAACCTTATTCATTTGATCTCGGGTACTTAAGTTTTGCTGGGAATAAACTTATTGGCAATATAATATCTTCCGAGGCTTGAAATATTGCATTTATCTGTAATCAAATTAACAGGACAAATCTCATGTTCTACGTGTTTTCTTCTCTTAATGTCTTCGGATTAAATAACCTGAAGGGAGACATATCACTAGAAAATGTGATTTGTGTATAAGAAACGAAAAATAAATAATAATATGAAGAGTTTAATTATTTTTTTCAAAAGGCATGAGCTATATATCTTATATTTAGATTTTTTAAAATTTACGTAAAGTATGTTTTTTTTTATCACCATATTCGTAAATTTTAAAATATTTTAATGTTAGATTTTATATTTTAACAAAGTCAAACACATTTATTTAATAGTGTTATTTTCGCTGTGAATAAAAAATGTATTCTACTCTGACTTTTCAAAACAATTGGAACCACGGAGAACCTAGACTTTGGGTGCAAGTTGTGCTTTCTTATCCAATATTGAGTTGACGTGAGCGATAGTGGTCTTAGTCTTGTGCTTTCTTATCCAATATTGAAGTTGACGTGAGCTATAGTGGTCTTAGTCTTGTGCTTTCTTATCTTCTTGTTGTCATTATACAAGGTAAATAAAATTGTTTTGTAAAGTATGATTAAATTATAGTTGATATCAAGACTATGAAACACATAATTTTAGATAAATTTGTGAACAAGGATAAATTCGTAATATCAACTCATAATATAAATTTATAAAATTTTAGAATTTATGATTTATAATAAAGTTTATCTTAATTAATAAATAAATATAAAAATATATAATTATATAGTTAAAATAATATATACAATTAAAAATTATTCAAATAAATTTTAAATTATACTAAGTCAAGCGAAAATAATTCATATTTCATAATTTATAATATTTAACATAAATATTTTAATATAGTCATACATGAATAATAATTCAATATAATTAACTAAATAATATTTATTATTTTTTTAAAAGTACATATTTAATGTAATTTTATTATTTTTATTTATATTTAAACTAATAATAAAGTAGATTATAATGACTTTTAGATAAAATGATTGTCTGTATCTCCTTTGATTTTAGATTTGAATTCTTATGTTGTTGATAACAAACTAGTTGACGTATTATTTTAATAATTAAAATTATAAATTTAATAGATTTAATAAGTCAATTAATAAATCTATCTAAATTTATATTAAATTTAAGTTTATAGTTAATTGACTTATTTTTTTAAAATATAATTATAGACTTATAAATTTAAATAATAAATTCATAAGTTTTGACAAGTACAGTTCTATCCATTCATATTCACCTGGAAGTATGAAATGAGAGTAAATAATTCATTTTCAATTTTTAACGCACTTCCTAAGATCATTTATAACCCCTTAACTGAGTAATGTCCTCCATTATTCCAAACAATTAGAGCACACCCAACGCATTCTACCATGTATAATCTCCCTTTTTTATCTTCCCTGTAGCTTTAGTGTAGGCCAATTCATACCTCAAAGAGGTACTAGAAGTCTACTCAAACCTATACAGTGTCATTCAAGAAGGTTCCATGTGTGACTATAAATGTCGGTCTTGAATGCTTCGCAGGCAACAGGCAATGTGAGTGACGGAACATAGGGAAATGGAAACGTTTTTTTTTTCTTTTTTCTTTTTTTCTCTTATGAAAATGTGATTTAACAGTTTTTCTTTTTTAAAATATGACTTAATTTCGTCGTATGAATAAGTAAGCTGATGAGGTGCAAAAAATTATAGAAATGTCTTTAATTAGAGAATTTAATATAAGTATGTAAAGAGTCTTACATAAATTTTCTCTAAAAAAGAGCTACACAAATCTCTCATGAATTTTGAATAAATTATATAAATCTCCTCTATTTGTAAGATACACATATTTCTGCAAAAAAATTATTTTATATTTTAGTTCAATTTCAAATTTTACTTTACAAAACTACCCTCTTTTTTGAACTTTATTAGTTAAAAATATTTATTTGGATTAATGGAAGGTATTTTAATTAAAAATTTTAAATTAAACTAAAGTGTAAGATAAATTTTTGCTTCAGGAAAGATTTGTGTATATTTTAAAAATAAAAATAAAAATAATCTGTATAGCTTCAACAATAATATTTTGCCTATTATCATCGCTCATTTGTCTTGTAAGTCTTTTTCTTAGAGTTTTGCATTGGAAGACGAAAGAAAACATAGGCTAACGTTTTGTGTCATATTGTTTCTCAAAATTAAATTTTTAAATAACTTATAAGAAAAGTTAATTAATTTAAAATAATAATCTAAAATTTCACTTAAAATCATTAATGGGATATTTTGTATCCACATGATGTTTATAATTATGTTTAAGGAGAAAATTAAACTGGGTTGCGGGGCTTGAAATGGTTAAAGCAGCGATTGGGAGAAAGGAATAATCAAATATATATTTGGAGTGTTGACGAAGACGCCCTTCGGTAACTGCATGGCCTCACATTCACACCCATCCAAATCATGCAAATTGGTACATTCTCACAAATTCAACAAAAACTAGAGACTTGGACCATGTCACGTACTCCGTCGTTTTACGAGAGGTTAAAATTTTCAATTTTCTGTTAGATAATTAATGTATGCTTATAAAAGTTGATCATGCCTTGGTTTTGATTAGAATTGGATGAGAAATTCCCACATAATAAATTATGACTTATGTCCCATTTAAGTTTTATTTAATAATATATAAAATTATTTTGAATATAATATTAGTTTGTAAAAATTATTTATACTCTCAGAATATCGTATAATATTTAGAGAATAAGTCTATTAAGATATTATATTGTGTGCACCCATAATGGGTGCTTATTAAATAAGGGTAAAATAATAATTATAAGAATTACTACTAAACCTTAACTCTAGTTAGCCTTCTATAAATAGGGCTAGACTAGTGTACGTTGCGAATAACTCATTAGAGAGTGAAACTTGAGACGCTCTGACTAAAATACCTGCGAGTATTTTGCAGTCATACTTTAGAGAGGATTTAGGCTGTGAAAATCTGAGATATACCCAATACATTGTGGGTATCTCATCCGATCAGTGATCTTAGTCAGATATCAATAAGCTTCCGCAATTAGGAGATCAATGTAAGTCTCATACCCAACTCTGAATCTATATATTCTTGTGTTCTTTTATTTACCTTCATTGGTATCAAAGCTAGTAGGATGGTTTTCTGATCATTTATATATTTTATTGGGATCAAATTTTTTATTTTGGGCTAAATTAATTAGGGTTCAAAAAAAAGTTTTTTTTGAAATTCTGAAAATTTAAAAATATATATATGTATCATAAAATAAATTATTAGAAATCCTAATTTTTTGGATCTGAGACCTTAAAATTTTTTGGGCTTAAGGTTTGATCTAGGCTCATTATTAAAATTGTTTTGAGTCTTTTAAAAATATTTTGAAGAAAATAGGGCCTTTAAAATTTTTTTTTGGATAATTTTTTTTGAGTTGAGTCTTTTTAAATTGGGCATGTGGCCCATCCAAAAATAATAATTAGAGGCCTAATAGTTAAATCCCTAATTAATGAACATTAAAAATGTTCAAAAATATAACTTGTGTATTTATATTTTAGCCCCAAATAAATGCAATTAATTTTTTGTGAAAAATTAACATATCCTAAGAAATATCAAGTCCAAGTAATATGTGATTACTTAGTATGTTAATTAGTTTAACATTTTTTTTAATTTTCTTCCAATAGAAAATTTAAACATATAATGTTAATTACCTTAACATTATGCAATTAAATGTGTTAATTAGTTTAACATGTTTATTTAATAAATGTTAATTAGTTTAGTATTATATAATTAATTTATTAATGTGTTGATTAGTTTAACACGTTAGTTAACAAATGTTAATCTGTTTAGCATTTGAAAAGTCATCATTTGCAATTTGTTTGTAGCATGATTAGGACACTTAGTTGTGATATGATTTCGTTGAATTACACCCTGCATACAACCTTAGGACAATAACTGGCACTTCGTGCTCTTTCGACTTCGGGTTATGCATGGGTTAATTAGCTTAATCATAAGATACTTAGTGTCATAATTTGTAAGCATGGTGAACATTAAATCTTGTGTGTTTTTAATTATCTGATCCTATTTTAAGTTTGTCTTTCTTTTTATGTAAAGAATGACTATGGTGTCCAAAAGTATTGTCACTAAGCTCAACAAAGGGTTGAAGCTAAACGACGACAATTATGAGATTTGGAGTATGAAAGTCCAGTATCTCCTGGAAGAGCAAGAGGCTCTTGAGGCTCTCAACAATGTCATGGAAGAGCTAGAAGCTGGAAACACGACCTAACATAGGCGGGACTGTGAAACTTATGACGCTTGGAAGAAAAAGAATTCCACTGCTCGTATTACATTGCTGAGCACTATGGATTATGACATCCTAAGGGAGTTCAAGCACCACCAAAGCGCTATGGGGCTTTGGAATGCTCTGAGAACGAGGTTCGGAACAACGTTTGTATCCAAATTGCGTTCTCTAACGATTAAATTTGACTTATATAAGAAACGCCCAGAACATTCAATGAGGAAACATCTGAGGCTGATGTCAAATATGATCGCTGAGCTGAAAGATGCTGGAAATGTCTTAACAGATGAGCAGTAGATCCAAGCAGTCATTTGCTCTTTGCCTAGTTCGTGGGAGTATATGAAGATGTATCTCACTCACAATGACATAATCATGACTCTGGAAGATGTTTGGAGACACCTCGAACTCGAGGAAGAAAGGCTTGAATCAACCAAGCCGATACTTGAGTTGCATATGGCAACTTCAGTTGAAAGACGTAGTTCAAAGAGAAAGAACTGGGGAAAGAACAAAAAACCAGCCCAACCTAAGAAAAAGCCAAAAACCAATCAACAAGGCAAAAAAAAGTAGCGAAAAGTCAATACGACAAATGTTAAATGCTTTAATTGCCAAAAGAAGGGACACTATGCGAGTGATTGCCCTGAGCCTTTTAAAAAAAGTAACCTACACTGCTTATGCTAGTGAACTTTGTGTTTCTAGCTCAATTATGCTTACTGAATCTTGTCCTGTGTGGATTGTAGACTCAGGAGCCACGGACCACATAGTGCTTGATCGTGATGCCTTTGTTGACTTTCGGCGAGTTCCTCATGGTGCATTTTAGATATATGTGGGCAACAACATTAAGGTTGCTGTCAAAGGGATCAAAACATGCAAGTTAGTCCTGCATGGTGGTCGAGACCTAATCTTACATGATGTCCTTTATGCACTTCAAATTCGTTGGAATGTTATTTCAGTTTTGGTTTTACTTAGGCTAGGCTATGAGTTGAATTTCCATGACAATTGTGTTAAATTGAGTAATAACTCAGTATTTTTTGGTTTTGGTTATGTAACTGGAGGTTTTATTTGTATGGATTTGGATGATGAATCTTATATTAATAATAATGTCAATTTTTTCATGTTTGCCTCCACGCATGATTATGATCACGATGTAAATATATGGCATGCTAGACTTCATATTGGCCAACAAAGAATGCAACAGTTAGCAAAAGAAGGTTTGCTTCCCGGCATTGAACGAGTAGAATTGTCTACTTGTGAATCTTGTCTAGCTAGACAATCTGCAAGAAAACCCTTCAGTAAAGCAACCAAAGCCAATTTTCCATTGCAATTAGTTCATTTTGACATCTGTGGGCTTATGAATGTGAGGGTCCGGCATGGAGTGAATTATTTCATCACATTCATTGATGATTATACTTGTTTTGGTTATGTCTATTTGATTTCTCATAAGTCAAAAGCATTGAGTTGCTATAAAAATTATATGAACTTAGTAGAAAATCAATTAGATAAAAAGATTAGGGCTCTTCGAACCAATTGAGGCCGATAATATTTGTCAGTTCAATTCAATGAATTATGTGATGAAAAAAGGATAGTTCATCAATTGACTATTCTGAATACTCCACAACAAAATGGTGTTGTTGAAAGAAGGAATAGAATGCTCCTTGAGATGGTTAGGTCCATGATGGCACAAACTAATTTGCCAATCACTTATTGGGGTGATGCATTGATGTCTGCAACTTATGTACTTAACCGTGTACCTATGTAATTAGTTGCAACCACTTTATATGAGTTATGTACTGGGCGAAAGCCTGACCTAAGTGTCTTGAAACCTCGGGGATGTGCTGCCTATACACATGATTGCTCTCATAAGTATGGGAAATTAGGCCCAAGAGGAAAGAAAAGTATCTTTATTAGATACTCAGAAACCTCAAAAGATTATGTGTTTATAGGTCAGCAAGACAGTGGGAGCATGACTGAATTCGAATCTAGAGATGTCACATTCTTAGAGAATGAATATTCTAAGAAGGGTGAGGTAGGTCAAGACCTATCCTTATTTGAGATAGAGGATCACTAGAACCATTTCATTCAAGTGGGAGGATTATAGCAGATGATGAATTAGTTTCTCATCAGCAACCTTCTTCATCATTTGATGCAAATGAAAGTGTTCCTAAGCTAGTTGCTCTAAGTGGGAGTGGCCAAATATAACTTATTCTAAGTGGGAGTGAGACCAATGTTCTAGATCCAAGTGAGAGCAATATTGATCCAAATGGGAACAATGAAACAAGATTCATTGAATCACAATTGAGATGTGGTTCACGTAAAAAGATTCCTCGTTGTCGATATGAGATTGAAGGTGGTGAATTTTTTACAATGCTCTTGCAAAATAAAGATAAGCTGAGAAATTTAAAAGAGGCTCTCTTAACCCCTTCTAAGGATAAATGGACTAAGGCTATGGAAGAGGAAATGGAGTATATGAAAATTAACAATGTTTGGGAACTTGTTAATCTCCCAGGAGGACGCAAGGCTATTAAGAACAAGTGAGTTCTCAAAATCAAGAAAAGAGCCGATGGCACGATTGAAAAATTTAAAGCTCGACTAGTAGTAAAGGGGTATACACAGCAGGAAGGAATTAACTATGAGGAGACTTTTTCTCCTGTTGTACGATTTACCTCTGTTTGCTTACTTTTGGCTATAGTGGCTTGTCTGGATCTTGAATTACATCAGATGGATGTAAAAACTGCCTTTCTCAATGGAGAATTAAATGAAGAGATTTATATGGAACAACCATAGGGTTTCATTAAAGAGGGCCAAAAAGAAAAAGTTTGTAGACTTTTAAAGTCTATCTATGGCCTTAAACAATCTTCAAGGCAATGATATATTTGTTTTCACAATGCAGTCATCTCTAGTGGATTCACTATGATGAGTGAAGACAACTGTGTATATACCAAGAGATCTAAAGACAAGTATGTGATTATGACATTATATGTTGATGACATACTCATAGCTGGAAATGATATGGAGCTTATCAACAAGGTAAAGACCTGGTTGTCATCTCGCTTTAAGATGAAAGATATGGGTGAAGCTGCATACATTCTTGGAGTTAAGATTTCAAGAAACTATTCTAAGAAACACTTGTATCTCTCATAAGAGAATTACATCAAAAAGGTTTTGGAACGTTTTAGTATGGAAAGTTGTAACTCTGCTGACACTCCTATCAGTATAAGTCGAACCTTGAGCGCCGAAATACGTCCTAAGACTACCATGGAAAGAGAGCGCATGAGCCAAACTCCATATAAGAATGTAATCGGTTATCTAATGTACGCTATGATGTGTACTAGACCTGATATCTGTCAAGCAATTGGCTTGGTGAGTAGATATCAAACCGACCCAGTTCCTAAACATTGGGAAGCTGTAAAAAGGATCTTAAGATATCTGAAGGGGACTGCTAATTATGCACTCTGCTATCAAGGCGGCAGAGATCTATGATTGGAAGGATACACTGATGTTTATCACAGAGGAGACTTAGATGAGCAAAAGTCTACCTCAGGATATGTTTTCTTACTCAGTGATGGCGCCATATCATGGAGTAGTAAGAAACAATCCTGTGTATCCTTGTCCATGATAGAGGTAGAGTTCGTGGCCTTATCTTCAACAACCTAGGAGGCTGTTTGGTTGAAAAGGTTATTGGATAAACTATTGTGCAAAGTAGAAATTATTGAACCGATGTTAGTGTACTGTGACAGTGAGGCTGCAATTGCATACCAAGGATCCAAAGTACCATTGCAAAACCAAACATATAGATATCAAATATCACTATGTGAAAGACATGGTTGCACGCAAGACTGTGAACGTGAAGTATGTGGCTATGCACGAGATGCTAGCAGATCCGCTAACTAAGCTGATTTCTAGAGATGTGTTTGTGAGACACACTAGGTCTTTAGGATTGCGTAGACTATAACATCTTCATTTGTATTTTTTATTTTTCCATTGTTCACAAACAAGAGATGTTTTGATGTTCTTTAATAAATCAATAAAGTTTGATTTCCATGGCTACATATCCCTATTTGAATGTTGTGTACATTTTTATTTAGTATTGAGTATGTCGAGTAGACAAAAGGGTTAGCCTTCTCACACAAGTAACCGCCTCAGTGTCTTTGTGACATTAGAGATGAGACAAGGTTTTAAGATAAATTATCAGGAGGATAATTTGAGAGTAATTATACTTAAAATCATATATGTCACTTGATTGATGACATAAGGTCATTAAAAGTGAATTGATGAAATAAGTTCATCATTTTTAATCTACTTTCATTACCAGATATGAGTTCAAGACATTGTGTAGATCTAGGAACTCAATTTTAGACTTATAGTGTCTAAAATATCATCTGTACAACATTATCCAATAGACATACAATCCACAGGAAAAGGAGGAATGCTGTAGCACATGTTTCATACCATGTGTGCAAATGCCAACCATATGGGTTAACATGAGTGTGATCTCAACTTATGATTGTGTGAGACCCTTAAGCCTTTACGTTGGCTCTATATTTGCACCCTTGGACTCCGATAAGGTATTTGAGATACAACTTGGTGTTTGCTATCTTAGCGTGTTGCCTAAGGACTATGAGTAATGATTCAGTCTGGCCGGACATGTCTAAAAAAACGAACTAAGTTTGTGTTGATAGGATTGTGAGAAGAGGAAGATCATAAAGAGAATCTCATTATTCTAAATTCAACAATATACCAATTATGACTTGTGTGTCATGATTGTGAATACAAGATATTGTGATAGATGAAATCACTAAAAGATATCTAAATGTAATTCTTATGATCTGGGTTGCATGCATACTTTATGATCTACATGCAGGTGCATTTTCGACGAGAGGCTATATATTCGTAATTGATGTATAGCATTAATGCTCTCATAGTATGCTGGTCGCACGGCCTACTTTCCCTGTATGAACGACTGCAGACCATAAAGAGAAAGTGTTATCTTAATTTGCCAAGAATATGTTTCTTGGGTTTAGAGCATATGAGCACTCTCATTATGTGTGAGTGGGAGATGTTAGAATATCGTATAATATTTAAAGAATAAGTCAGTTAAGATATTATATTGTGTGCACCCATAAGGGGTGCTTATTAAATACGGGTAAAATAGTAATTATAAGAATTACTAATAAACCCTAACTCTAGTTAGCCTTCTATAAATAGGGCTAGACTAATGTACGTTACGAATAACTCATTAGAGAGTGAGACTTAAGACGCTCTGACTAGAGTACCTGCGAGTATTCTGCAGTCATATTTAAGAGAGGATTTAGGCTGTGAAAACCTGAGATACACCCAATACATTGTGGGTATATCATTCGATTAGTGATCCCAGCCAGAAATCAATAAGCTTATGTAATTAAAAGATCAATGTAAGTCTCCTACCTAACTCTGAATCTATATATTCTTGTGTTCTTTTATTCACCTTCATATAAATTTGTCCACACAAATTATATACTTATTATTTTTATTAAAAAATATGACACAGATATAAAATTTGTGTCTTAGTTCTTTTCAATATTAATGAATGCTTATCAAAGTTTTATGTTTTTATTTGAAAATAATTGGTAACAGTGGATGAGAAATAACAAACAACAAAATGAAGAAACTAACTTGAATCAGTTCTTTTAATTTTTATCTAAAAAGCTAATAAAAAATGACATTAATTTATCTACTCACTAAAACATTAATGTTGACCGTAGTTTTTAATTCTTCCTTGATATATGAATCTTTCAGAAGTCATTTAGCTCCTGTGACATACCATGAATTCATACATCTCTTCATTTTTTAGAGCTCATTTCTTCCACAATTCTAATTTAATTTACAGGAACAGTGATTTATGAATCGTGTAAAACAAAGTGAAGGCTTTTTCTTTACCAAGCTCACGTGCCCTATTTTTATTGACGTTTTTTCTTTCTAAATTGGAATAAAGAGTACGTAGAGAAGATTTTGTTTTGAAGTGCTGGTCTAATAATTACGAAAGTATATATTTTGTTCCTTAATTATATAAATTTAAAATTTGAAACGAATATTTGAAAGAATGTATTATATTATATGTACTATAATAATATAGGGCTTACATGTTTAGAGAACCCAATTTTGATTAAGCACAAATTGACTTAAAAAATATGGTTATGATAAAATAATAATAACAACGATAATCTCAGAAGTATAAAAGGGGGCCCTAAAAGAAAATTCCCTGATAGCAATGTTTGGTGATGAATAAGTAAACTATTAATTAACCAGTGAAAACAAATCAACGAAGCCGGAGATAGGGGAAGGACTTTGTATCTTTGAATTTCATATCACTTCTTATTCGTAAGAATTGAAATTTAGTTTAAATGAACACGCGCATCATAAAAACTCGTCAATGGCACTACAGGAAAAATGTTATACAGTGACGGAAAAATATTTTTGTACATAAAGGATATAAATTTGTGAGAATTGTCTTATAGTTGACCATCTACATATACGGTTTATTTTGTTGTCAGATTTGATTGTTTCTATGTAAATTGTTATACTATCACTGATGCCCTTGTTTAGGAATTTATAAGTTAGCATTATATATAGCGTTAAAACTTTTACACACGAATATATAATTTATTTACAGCTGTATAAAAGGGTTTAAGTTTGTTTAACCCACTAAAATCATGTTACCATTTTCAACTTATATAATATATGTGAGTTAAACTCGACTCAATTAACTCGTGAGTTAAGTGAGTTAACTTGATAAGTTAATAAGTTGGCTCATTGAAAAATTTTTTGTCAATTTTTTTAGTAAAATGTTTAACATTATATAATTAATACTTTTATCCTTATTTTATCTTTAAATATTTGGCTTGATGATTAGATATTTTATCATCAAATATTATTGTCAATCTGTTTTGATTTGCCCCGTAGTTTATTCAACTTCATTTTCTTGTGGACTTACGCAGAGTGCATTTCCAGTGGAAGTGGACCAATAGATAGATACTATGATTACGGTAGCATGGGTACGTACGTGATTGTTTGAAATTTTGGCCTCTTTTCTACTTTTGTCATTTAATGTATGGCTTGATCTGATTTTTTTTTAATCCAAAAAATACAATTTCACTCCATCTCTTTTAGTTAAAGTATTCATTTAATTTTTAAAAGATAGAAAAAAATATCAAATTGGTTCTCTAAAATTGAAAATTTGAATTGAATTGGTCCCTTCGGATCATCTTTGGCTAAAAGTACACTACGAAAAAATTGTGCTCTAACAAAGGTTTTTTTGTGGTCTAACCGTGCATTAACAACGTTTTATGTCAAATATAAGGAGGACTGTAGCTAAATCATGGTTTTCTAAAACTGTGGTTTAACCACAAATTTCGTTTTAAAAGTGCTTAAGCCATGGTTTAAGAACAGTGGTTAGGTCATTCTATAATTGTTGTTAGATTATAGTTAAATGTTTTAGTGGTGTTTACAACCGTTGCAAATAGTTCTTTTTTGAAAAAAATATATGCCTTGTACTAATTACATAGGTTTTTTCTTGCCATAAGAACCTATAATTTCATTGAAAAAAACAAAATCAATTCCAACCAACTATCAATATTTCATTTCAACAACAGAATAGTTGTCCATCCATAATAGTGTCCAACCAATAGAATACCATTACATACTTGTAGAATTATCCAGATACATATTAACATAGTTAGATTTCATCTACACTACTTATCAAAGGCACTTGAATGCGAAGAATGAGTTGCATTGCCTCAAGGTACATGTCCACTATTGTGATCACTTGGTACCTAAATTAAAAAAAAAAAGAGTATTGAGTAATGGTACAACAAAGACTAAGATACACGAAAATAAATTTGAACTAGAGAAAATGCTGAAAATTACTCATGTTTTGTAAAGTAGCAAGCTCAAGTGGCACTTGACCATGGAAACTTTGAAGGAAGAAAGCCATCCCTGCTTCAACCTCTTTTTTTTGCCAGTTTCTACTTAAGCAATGCCAACTCACTCTGCAACTCATCATAGGAAGGAGTAGTGGATGAGCTTCCATATCCACTTCCACAACATTTGAATACTTGAGTTAGGAAAACACCCAACCCAAGCCTTAGGAGGACTTCTTGTACCGTCCCTTCCATCAAATTGATTTCGGGCAAATCTAAATCTATGCCTCTAGCTCAAATAACAACAATGACGCATAGAACACTACTTTCAACTATGAGGAAGACGAATAGGAGTTGAATTAAAATTACAATTGGGACATACTAGCCCAGTGTGGACATTCCATCTATATAAAGTTCCAAGGCTTGGAAAATCATAATAGTCCACATCAACGCAACACAGATATTGAATACATCCTTGGTGAAGGAATCATATGTTTCCATTTCAACATCTCACAAATCCTTCAACTCTTTCACTAATAGTTGCAATACACATCTATATAATTTCTTGGTGCTCTTTTCCCCAGAATAATCATTAAGAGAATAAAAGAACTTTGCTTCATACACATCCAAGGTAGGATATTGCAAGGCATTAGAACCATAGGCCAGATGCTATAAACCATCTATGGCTAAACTTAGGCGCACTTTATATGGATCTGAGGTAAAAATAAAAATGTGCTAGGTCAAATCTCTTCCATGCCTCAAAATCCCTCGAATGTCTCATCATGCTATCATTGTTTTTATCTAATGCATGCCATCTCATATGCTTAGTAGCTTTAAAAGAGATGAACAACCTTTGTAACCTTGGCTTCAACAGAAAGTATCTAAGTACTTTTGCCAGTTGCATGTTATGCTTTATACTTTTACCCTTTGATTTCCATCTAGAGGTCTTGCACCTCTTACTCATCTTCCTCCCAATATAGCATGCGATCATTTGGACAAGCATAAATTTTTGTGTGGTTGAACCCTAATTTATTTATGATCTTCTTAGCCTCATAAAAGGATGGGGGAATCTTGAGATGTTCAAAAGCATCAGTCAGTAGATCCATAATCATTGACATAGCCTTATTACTTATTCTACAGATACATTTAATGTGATACAATTTCATAAAAATGAACAATTTAGAGTACTTCTCGCACCCTTCATATAAAGTTTTTAATCCATCCTTAAGCAAGTCCTAAAATTCTTGCATACCATTATTTAAAGTCTAATTTAATGTTAAAGTTGGACCATCCCCTTCATTCACACCTTTATTATCATTACGAACAACTTCATTATCATTATGAACCCTAAATGCATTACAAAACATGTTGTGTATAAGGTTGTCCTACGAATTGATTCATTTCTTACTTGTGGCCTTACTTGAAATTTTACCTCATGAGGTGCTTCATTAGTTCTTTCCCCATGCCTAACCTAAAAATTATATCCTTGTGGGAATGGTTTAATAATTAAGTGGTCATGCACAACTTCCTTAACTTGCCATTTCTTAAACTTACATTTAGGACATGGGTATATTATCTTACCCCACAACACTTTTATTTGCAAATGCAAAATCTAGGAATCCATTATCCCTTTACGTATGCAGGAGAATTTTGAGGCCTAACAATCAAAGACTTATCCATTTCCTAAAGCAAAAGAAAGAGTAACAAAATGGGTCACCAAGGTCAAATACCTAATTTTGCAACATACATCTCTTTGGGATTCAAAAAGGAAAAAAAATTACTACTGTCACACCTGACAACCCGGTTAGAGGGTTGAGTGTGACGCGGATGGCATAAAAAGAAAAAGGAATCAGACAACCTCCCTCTTAATTAACGTTTTTTTTTTAGGTTTGAAAAGCTTTTTTCCTAGACCCTTCGCTTTTACTAAGCTAAGGCGATTTGAAGAGGATGAATTTGAATTTCATTAATGCCTTTTCTAGTTAACGCTACTGGGGAAGATTCCTCTGATTGTGTAGGTAAAGTTAGTTTTGTCAAAGCTTCTACGTTGATCCAATTCTGAAGATGCACAAGAGGGAACGTCTTCTAGATCGTGCTTAATCATATAGCGAGGGAGGTGTGTAGTGTGTGCCACCCATCTGCCGATGGATAAGCAAACCTACTAACAAGCAGTAGTGGGATCCCTTTATATAGCCAAGAATTCTTTTTTTGGCTTACAAAATCATTTAAAAATAAATTTATTTAAGAGTCACCATTAAAATTTTTAAGAAAAATTTTGGAAAACCAATTTACAATAAAATGAAAAGGCAAAATGGCTTGTGAAAATAGAGAAGGGTTCAGGAGTTTGTTTGAGTGTGTCGAAGGTATTAGACACCCCAATACACCCATCTATAAGAACGATTACCCTAAACTAGTTAAGTTAAATCAATGTAATATGATATTAAATTTATTTCCATCACCCTTAGTAAAACACATGCACATTAGATAAAGAAAATAAAAATAACAACAATGAAAATGAATAAATGGATATTTACAAGAGGTGAACATGACCTAGGATGATAACCTAGGGCCTACGTACCTATCAATTGGGATCAAAGTCCACGTAATTTAAGTAAAAATGCATGTCAATTGGTTGGTGCTTTTTATTTTTGTGAAAAAAACAAAATAGTTAAAATTAAATATATTTTACAAACAAAACTGGATTGTAATTTAGTTAGTGTATTTTAATTTATGAAATTAGTTTAATATCACTTTCTTTTCTTTTCATTGTTTTTCATTTTTTATTGTATTTTTGGAATTTTAACTTTAAATTTGAAATCTAAATGGAATTATGAGGGGGGAATTTTTTAGGATTTTAGAGGTTTGGTTTTTGTTTTGGACTTTTGAAGGTGGAATTTTATTTTGAATTCAAATAAATATTTATTGAGGTAAAAGGTTTTTCAGATTTTGGAATTTAATTTTTGGAATTTTAAAACTAGAATTTTTCATTTTGAATGAGGAATGAAATTATTAGAAGAAATTTTTTGGGGATTTTTTAAAATAACATGGTGTATTTTGATTTGAAAGGAGGAATAAAAATGGTCAAGGAAAAACGTTTTTGTGATTTGTTATTTTGTGCCCTTTTGTTTGGATTTTGAAATGATGATTTCTTTATTTTAATTTAAAAGAGACTAGATTATCTGGGGGAAGCACTTTAGGATTTTTTATATACAACTAACGGGAAAAAATCATTTTTGAAAATTTGAAATTGTTTTGTCTTTGTATTTTCAAGAATAGATATTAACTTTTAATACCTAAGGAGACTAAGGATTTCACATGGCCTATACAACTTAATTTTAGTGCCGATCTCACGTAGCAATTTGAAATGCAAAAGAAATTATTTATGATTTTTATTTTTTGCATTTTTGGAATTCAAATATTAATTTTCAAGGCCAAAAGAAACTACAGATCTCACATAGTCTTTATGGATTAATTCTAAAGTGCTTGAGGAGATTGATCATCTCACACGACAACTATAAAAAATAAGTAAGAATAAATAAATAAAAGGCAAAAGAAATAATTTTTGTAACTTAAAATTGCTTTTATTTATTTATTTGTTTGTTTGTTTATTTATTTATTATAAAATAATTATGAATTAACTTTCGAAGCCTATGGAGACTAAAGATCTCATATGATCTCTTTTGATTAATTTTTAAGTGCTTAAGGAGTCTAATGTTCCCACATAACGACTTCTAAATAAAGGCATGGAAATTAAATTATTTTGGTATCTTCAAAATTGGAAATAACCAAGTTTTATTTTTGATTTTTAGTGAAAGTGGCGATGGCTTCTAATAATTAATGAAAATCTAATTTTAATTTTTGGAAATGTTAATTGAATATGGGCTATTGGAACCCAGGACCTCATTAATAAAGATAATCAAATGAAACTGGACTAGCATCAAGTAAGACTTGAGGAGACTAAGGGTCTCACACAATCCTATCAGTCAATTTCTTAGTTGCCTGGGGAGACAAAACGGTCTTGCACATCTACTTCTAAATAAAATGAGAGAAATAAAATTTTTTTTCTCAATTTTTAAATTGAGATTTGTAAAGAAGAATAAGAAAGTAGCAAGATTTTTGGTAATTATATTATTTTCACTACTCAATCAAGTATCAAGCACTTCATATAACATGCACTATATATGAGCCTAAAGAGTAGACAAGCCGCATGCCTTTCTTCCATTTTGGATTTTTTTTTTGGCATAAGATGTTTATTTCCTCTATCTTACAAAGAAATAAGAAGTCTTGGTTCCCAAACGGACTTTTAGACTTTTGAAAATACATCTTCACCATAATTTTCATAAAAAAAAAAGCAAAAGGGAAAAATAAAAATAACCTCGTCAAACAAACATACGTGAGATTACCATCTTATCTTGGGGCAAAAATAAGGGATAAAAGGATTACATAATCTTTGTTAATCATGGTCCATATCCCAAATTCATTCCATAAACTGACACCATTTGATTTCTTCAAAGTATTAATGGAAATAAAATAGCCAAGGCATTGTGCAAAAGAGAATCTTTTTCTTTGGCTCACTCTCATCAGTACTTTTTACCTAGTTTATTTTTTTAATTATTTTTTATTTGTGATCACTGTCCACTTCCAAATTGTAAGATCTTGAATGTGTCATTCACTGCATAAAGACACCAACCATAATTTCACTATACGCCTAGATTGGCCATTACCACTCAAATGGAGGCTATATCCAGTTAGAGTTTGCAACTACAAGGTGTAGAATAAAAGAGGTAATAATAGGGACTTTAATTGAAAGAACATTCTATTGCTTTCCACAAAATTACAATAAGTACCAAAGACTTTTATTATAAACTTCTCTCCACACCTCTTCGCACATTGTACACTCCTATTATCACATCTCCTCCTATTTATAATGCTAGCAAACCATTAATTCAACAATTCTAGAAATCTCTTCCTTGTATATTTTCCAAGTTTGGTTACTAACCCTTGACAAATTACCACTAACTATTGAAAACTTACCACCAAAATTTGAAAGATTTTCACCAAACTTTGAAATTCTTTAAGTTGTCACCAAACTTCTGAAAGAGATAAGTCAGTGGCATATTTAATACTCCTCCTCACCAACTAATCTCTTGTATTATTATTCTTGAAATCATTCCAAGTTGCCTTTGAAATTCTTCAAACTTGACTTTATTTAAACCTTTGGAAAGTATATCAGCAACTTGATGATTTGTGTCAATGTACTTTAGGTTAATTTCTCCTTGCAACACTTTTTCTTAAATGTAATGATAATGTACCCCCACATGCTTTGTCCTAGTATAGAAAATAGGATTTTCCACCAAGCAAATTACTGATATATTATCATAATATAATTCTACTAGATACTCCACTGATTGATTTAAATCTCTTAGTAATTGTATCAATCACGTGCTTTCTTATGCTGATGTCACTGCTACTCTGTATTTAGATTCTATGCTTGATAGAGCTACTATAGGTTGCCTTTTATTGCACCATGATACTAATCCTAATCCCAAGTCAAATGCGTACCTAGTAGTTGAACAATGCATGTCATGATCACCAACATAATCATCATCACAATATCCTATTATCATGCATGAATTTCCTTTCTTGTAGAATATGCCATAATCTATAATACCTTTGACATACCTCAAAATGAATCTCATTGCTTCCAAGTGTGGTTTTCTGGGATTTTGCATAAACTAACCCATTACTCCAACTATATGGGAAACATATGGATGAGTTATAGTCAAGTATATTAGACTTCCCACAAGTTGTCAGTACATGGTTATATCTTCTAAGTCCTTTCCTTCAGTTGAGTAAAAATTTGCATTTGCTTTTATCAAAGTTGAGATAAGTTTACAATCTAGCATTCCAAAGTTTTGTAGAAGATCTCTGGCATACTTCTGTTGATATAAAAATAATCCTTCTCCATCCCATGTAATTTCATATCCTAGAAAATGTCTCAATTCTCCGTGATCTTTCATTTGAAAGCATATTGTCGTAACCGACCTTTCGGCGGAATGGAATTAAAACAAGTTTAAAACTGATTCCCAAAAATAGAATTTTGAAAATCAATTTTATTTGGAGTCGCCACCAAAATTTTTAACGGAAAACTTTGGAAAACCAATTTAAAACAAAACAAAAAAAAGAAAGGCGAAATGGTCTGCGAGGTCAGAGATGGGTTTGGGAGTCTATTTGAGTGTGGGGAAGGTGTTAGGCACCCCACAACACCCGCCCATAAGGACGGTTACCTTAAACTAGTTAGTTGAACAAGAATATGGCCTTCAATTAATCTCAATTACCCTTTTATTGACATGGATACATGTTAGACATAAGAGACAACGAAGCGAAAATGCATGCAAACTGTATTCACAAAGGACGAACTTGACCTAGGATGAGAGCCTAGGGCCTATGTACCCTGCGATGGGGATCAAAGTCCACGTAGTTCGACCAAAAGGCATTTTTGTGATTGGTGGTTTTTTGATTTGTGATGAGAATAGGAGAATGTTAATTAAAACAGATCATTGTAAACAAAACGGGATAGGAATTTGGTTTGTATATTTTAATTTACTACAATCTAATTAACCTCGTTCTCCTGAACTCTTCACATTTTCTCTTTTAAAATTTTTTTGTCAATTTTATTATTATTATTTTTTTTGAGTTTTGAGAGTTTATATTTCGGGAATTAATGCATAATTTATAATGAGAGGAATATATTTTTTATTTTATGAGTTTTTGAATTTATTGTTGATAAATATTGATTATTATTATTATTATTGATTATTGGTAGACAATTTAATTTAAGTGTTATTATTTATTGGTTTATCTATTTGTCTTTGAACAAATATATGCTAATTTTCGGGTTCTATGGAGATTAAAATCTCACACGAACCTGGGAAGTCGAGGAGAGATAAGTATTCTCACACGATCCATTTTGCATAAATATTTAATCAAAGTTAATATTTAATTATTGTCCATTTATTCATTTTGTATTATTATTAATGTTATTGTCATTTTAGAATTAATTATAGGGATTTAAGGAGATTAGAACCTCACGTAATCCTGCACAATCGAGGAGAACAATATTCTCACACGATAATTTCATAAATGATAGGGAAGGGTTATTAAAGCAAGCATTTTGATTATGATCATTATTATGATTTAATCCAAATTTAACATTTAATTATGGTTAATTTATTTTCCACCATTCACCCATTAATATTTCATTAGTATCATTGTTATTTTTTAATTATTCAATTCATTGTAGGGATTTAAGGAGATTAATATCTCACATAATCCCTGGTAATCGAGGAGAACGATATTCTCACACGATAATTTCGCAAACAACATATTAAAGCAAGCATTTTGATTATGACTATTATGATTTAATCCAAATTTAACATTTAATTATCATTGATTTATTTTCCACCATTCCCCCATTAATATTTCATTAGTATCATTGTTACTTTTTAATTATTCAATTCATTGTAGGGATTTAAAGAGATTAATATCTCACATAATCCTCGGTAATCGAGGAGAACAAAATTCTCACACGATAGTTTTATCCACCATGCCAATATTAATTATCATCCAATTATTAATATTTCATTAGTGTATATTGTCATTCCTTTATTTTTTCACCATTTATTAATTAATATTTCATTAATATTAATTGTCACTTTTCCATTATTCAACTAATTGCAAGGATTTAAGGAGATTAACATCTCACATAACCCCCGGTAATCGAGGAGAACAAAATTCTCACACGATAATTTTTATCTGTCATGACAATATTCATTAATTATCATTCAATTATTTTTCAACATTCTTTCATTAATATTTCATTAATATTCATTGTCTTCCAATTATTTGACTAATTGCAAGGATTTAAGGAGATGAAAAAAAAACTCACATAATCCCGGCAATCAAGAACAACAAAATTCTCACATGCTAATTTTATACGTAATAGCCATAATTAATGAAAGCTAATGTCTAAACAATTATAATGAACAAAAATAAACAAATTTAAACACGTGAACAGTTGCATTGCATATTAGAGTGCGTGAACAGTGCACATGCATGAGATTGCATTGAAGGAAATCGAGTGAACAGTAATGACGTGCAACAGAATTCTCGACCAGTGAAGATCGTGCAGCCATACCTGGCGTTTCAGCTCCTCCTTTGTGCTCCAATGAAGAAGGACCTTTTCCTCCTCACCCAACAATGGAAGATGAACCTCCAACAGCCCCTCAAAGTCGATGGTCTTGGCTGGAAGTGCAGAAACGGGCAGCTTCGTTAGAGTTTCATTGGACAGCTTTGTTGGAGTTTTCTGGTTAGTTCCAGCGCTGGAAATTCTGCAGAAAATGTCCCTACTCCTCGGCTGGAAGATGGAGGCTCCCTTGTGCTCTCTAAGCTCTCCTCTGTTCACCTCTATTTTTTGAGCTCAAAACAGAGTTTTTTCTCCTCCATGGTTCAGCTTCTATTCCTTCCTTTGCTGCCACTTTGTTTTGGATTCAGACTTCCTTGTTTCTGCACATCATTTTGGCATCTAACTCTCCATTTTTCTGCTCCTTGGATGGTCTGAACTTCAGCACATTTTCTCTCCAGAATTTTGGACGTTACTTCCATGATTTTTCTGCACATTGGACAGCTTTGTTCAGCTCTCAGTTTTTGCAGTTCAGCTCTCAGTTTGCTGCCTCGTTTTTGGTCCGTCTCCCTGTTGTTCTTTCCTCACATGGCTGCCTTGCTTCCTTGCTTCATTCAACTTGGTTTCTCCCTCACGTTGCTGCCTCCATTCTTCTTCCTTCGTTCAACATTGTTCCTCACAGTTTTCTGCTGTCTTCGTTGCTCTTCTTTTCTTCTTCAGCTCCTCTTCTCTTCTTGGTCACGTGGCTCTCTCCTTTTCAGTGTGGTTCCTCTTTCTTTTTTCTTCCTCTCTTCTCTTCTCCAGCTCTTTTTTCTTCTCAGCCGAGACCTCTTTTCTCTCCAGCCTTTTCTCCTCCCTTCCTCTCGGTTTGCTGCCTCCTTTTATGCTCCAACGCCCCCTCTCTTTTTCTGCCATTTGCTCCCTTTTTCCCTTGCTTTTTCTACAACTTCCAGCCACCACATTGCTGCACACGGTCCCCTCCTTTTGCTACCACCTCCAGCCACGCCACACTCTTCTCTCACTGCTCCAGCCACCCCACTTTCTGCCATGTTGCAGAACCACTCCCATTTGCTTTTATTTTTGTCCCCCTTGTCCTCTTGTGCATGTGTGTGCATGGGTGCATGCATGTGGTGAGTGTGTGTGTCCGTGGATAAGAGTGTGTGTGAGTGTGTGAGAGTGTGAGTGTGAGTGTGTGAGAGTGAGGTGTCCATGAGTGAGAATGTGAGTGTGTGAGAGTGATGTGTGTCATGTGTGTGAGAGCAAATGATCATATGGGAGCAAATGAGCATGTGGGAGTGTGAGTGTGAGTGTGTGAGAGTGATGTGTCCATGAATGGGAGTGTGAGTGTGTGAGAGTGATGTGTGTCATGTGTGTGAGGGCAAATGAGCATGTGAGGAGCAAGTGAGCATGTGAGAGTGATGTGTGCCATGTGTGTGAGGGCAAGTGAGCATGTGGGAGCAAGTGAGCATGTGAGAGTGTGTGAGTGTGAGCAAGTGAGAGTGTCTTGCAATTCCATTTCAAGTATGTGGCTTTGTTCATTTTATTTCTTTGCAAGATGATTGCCATACATCTTGAATTTTCCTTTTTATTATTTTTGGTTCTTATGTTTGGTTTTTTCCATATTACTTTTATTTTGTTTGCCTTTTGCAATTTTGTTTTGATTAATTGTTATTATTATTTTATTATTTTATATTTTTTGAAATTTTTAATTCTATTTATTATTATTATTGTGATTATTATTATTGTTAATTTGGGTGGGGTGTTCACAGTTGCCTCTCTTTGCTTGTCTCTTAAGTTAGGGAAGTGAATAGTGAAGAAATGACCTAATCTTAAGAGCAAGCAAAGACATGAACACACCACCTTCCTCATTGAGGGAAGACAGGGGGAGATAGGAGTAAATTCATGCTTAGATGGGATGGTGAATATCCTAAACAAAATGCCTGGCTTTCGACATAAATGTAAACTGCCTGGACACGATGCAGGACTTAGACATAAATGTAAATGGCCTGGACACAATGCAGGACTTTAGCAGAAATGTAAATTGCCTGGACTTGATGCAGGACTTTTGCAGAAATGTAAATTGCCTGGACTTGATGCAAGACTTTTGCAGGAATGTAAATTGCCTAGACTTGATGCAGGACTTTTGCAGGAATGTAAATTGCCTGAACTTGATGCAGGACTTTTGCAGGAATGTAAATTGCCTGGACTTGATGCAGGACTTTTGCAGAAATGTAAATTGCTTGAACTTGATGCAGGACTTTTGCAGGAATGTAAATTGCCTGGACTTGATGCAGGACTTTTGCAGGAATGTAAATTGCCTGGACTTGATGCATGAGCAATGTAGGTGTTGAACATGGACAAACGTGTATGCGTGAGAAAGGCACATCCTTAAAGGATAATGCAAATTTTATTGGTTCTGATACAAGTTAAAATGATACCTATTCCCTTTGTGCTTGTGAGTGTAAAATCTCTATCTTTTATTTTGGAAATCGGAAGGGTGACATGTTAAATTATGATTCAAGACAGTTGAAAAAAATGTCAATATTGCCCAAAGTGAATGAATTGTCTAACCACGCTTCCTTCATTGCGACCCTAAATCCATCGTTTCAATAGTCGACAATCCGCATACTTCACTTCTTCACTACATGCGGGCTTATACTCTATTCTGTACAGTAAGCCCGAGGACATTGAAGTTGCTTCTATCTTCGTTTATACGAGGTAAACTGGTAACGAAAATGCCAAATTGCGTATATGCTGCATCCTTTAGGCCTCATCATAGTAATTGCATGGAAACACTTATTTAAAACGCATTGGGGTATTTTCGGGATGCATATCATCAGACAATATTTTGAATAGCGCTATTCACTTGAATGTTTTATTTTGCATATTGAATGTATGGGACAATCATAAGGGCAATAGGGTTATGCAGGGGAAAAGAGTGATGAAAGACGAGTTATCTTAAATGAGTAAACAAACAAAAGACTCCAAGGAATGTGGGCAGTAAGTCGAACGCAAGTACATAAAAAAATAGCCAAATACAACTGGGATGACTCTGAATTTGGCTTCAGGCGACAATGGTTGCTTACACCTAGTGTTGCCATTGGATACACTTATTTTGAAACTGACTAATGAAGACAACCCCTGAGGATCCTTTTGGGTTGGCAATTTAGTCTTCATACCACCTTACTTCGTCCATCCTTTGCCACCCTATCCTTCTTCTTGAACTGGCCCTAATTGCGAATTCTCCTTTCTTTCTTCTTCTTTTTTGGTCTCATCAACCCCGTCTAAGCAAAGTATTTCTTGACTGCGTCAGAGTTAATTGGTTTTCCAAGCTCCCTACCATCCATATCGGCAAGAGTCAGGGCCCCTCCAGAGAATGCTCGTGTCACCACATATGGACCTTCGTATGAAGGTGCCCACTTGCCTCTATTATCCTCTTGATTTGGGAGGATCTTTTTCAGGACCAACTCCCCCGGCCTGAATTGTCTAGGACGAACCTTTTGATTGAAAGCCCTTGCCATCCTTTTTTGGTATAGTTGCCCATGACACATAGCTATTAATCGCTTTTCTTCGATCATATTCAACTGCTCATACTGCGTCTTTACCCACTCGCTTTCCTTGAGGTTGGATTCAATCAACACTCGGAGAGAAGGGATCTCGACTTCAATCGGGGTGACTGCCTCCATGCCATATACCAAAGAGTATGGAGTTGCCCCTGTGGATGTTCGTATCGTCGTTCGATACCCATGAAGAGCATATGGGAGCATCTCATGCCAATCTTTATAAGTAATAGCCATCTTGCTAATGATCTTTTTGACAATTTTATTTGCTGCCTCAACTGCTCCATTCATCTGTGGCCGGTAGGGTGCAGAGTTATGGTGCTTAATCTTGAATTGACCACACAATTTCTTAATGTCAGCTCCATTCAGGTTGGAAGTGTTATCTGTGATAATCCTTTCTGGTATACCATATTGACAAATGATGTTCGATTTCAAAAATCAGAGGAAGACCTTTTGGCCAATATTGGAAAACGAACATGCTTCTATCCATTTTGTAAAATAATCAATGGCTACCAAAATGAATCGGTGTCCATTGGATGCCTTTGGGTTGATGGGGCCAATCACATCTATTCCCCACATTAAGAATGGCCACAGTGCCACCAAGTTGTGTAGGGGTTGGGGTGGAGCATTGATCCTGTTGGCATATGTTTGGCATTTATGGCATTTTCTTACGTGATCAATGCAGTCTTTTCCCATGGTTAACCAAAAGTATCCATATCTTTGAATTTGTCTAGCCATAGCATGGCCGCTAGCATGGGTCCCACAGATTCCCTTATGGATCTCTATCATTATCCTTCGTGCTTCTGATGCATCCACACATCTAAGTAGAGTGTTGTCCCATGATCTTTTGTATAATACCTCTCCACTAAGGAAAAAATTCATCGCCAATTGACGAATGGTTTTTTGTCATTCTCCGTTGCCTTAGCCGGATATTGCTGGTTCTGGACGTAGTTCTTTATATCATGGAACCATGGCCATCCATCATTTTCTTCCTCCACGTTCGAGCAGTAAGCCGGAGTGTCCCGGGTCTCAACCTGGATAGGGAGCATGTTAACTCCACTGTCCAACTTAATCATCACAGCTAGGGTGGCCAACACATCAGCAAACTGATTTTTATCACGAGTCAAATGCGTGAAATTTATTTCCCTAAACTTGGACACCAATTTTGTCAGATGTTTTTGGTATGGGACCAGTTTGGGATCTTTGGTTTGCTACTCTCCCTTTACTTGATAAATTACAAGGGCTGAATCTCCAAACACCTCAAGATCTTTGGCACCTAACTCCAAGGCGGCTTGCAGACCATTGACACAAGCTTTATATTCTGCCACATTATTTGTGCAGTTAAAATTGAGCTTGACTGCCACTGGATATTGCTTGCCTCCAGGTGATATTACTACCGCTCCTAACCCACTACCATGTACATTGGCTGCCCCATCAAAATACATAGTCCACTTGGTTTCCTTTGGATCATCTTCTTCCAATGTCAGAATATCCTCATCTGGGAACCGGAAGTCTAGCGGTTGATATTCATCCAGGGGATTGGCCGCTAAATGCTCAGCTATAACGCTCCCTTTGACTGATTTACTGGTCATATATTTCACGTCATATTCTGAGAGTATTACTTGCCATTTTGAGACTCTTCCCGATACATGAGGACTCTCAAAAATGTATTTGATTGGATCCATCCTGGAGATTAGCCAAGTTACATGATAAAGCATGTACTGCCTCAGTCTCTTTGTGGTCCACACAAGACCGCAACAAGTCTTCTCAATTAGCGAGTACCACAACTCGCATTCGTTAAATTTCTTGCTTAGATAATAAATGGCTTGCTCCTTTCTTCTTGATTCGTCATGTTGTCCTAACACCGCGCCCATGGACCCTGGTCGAATGGTCAGATAAAGGATAAGGGGCCGCCTCGGTATAGGTGGCACCAAGACAGGGGGAGTCAAGAGGTACTCCTTTATCTTATTGAACGCGCGTTGGCAGGATTCATTCCATTCTCCTGGTTGGTTCTTGCACAATAATTTAAATATTGGTTCACAAGTGGCAGTTAAATTTGTGATGAACCTGGCCATGTAGTTCAAACGACCCAAGAACCCTCAGACTTCTGTTTCTGTACTCGGCGGTGGCATGTCGCGAATCGCTCTAATTTTATCAGGGTCTATTTCTATCCCCTTCTTACTAACAATGAATCCCAAAAGTTTCCCGGATGTAGCCCCAAATACGCACTTACTAGGATTCAGTCGAAGTTTGTATTTCTATAATCTTTCAAAGAGCTTTCATAATATAGCCACATGACTTTCCCCTTCAGCTGATTTAGCGACCATGTCATCCATATATACCTCTATTTCTTTATGCATCAAGTCATGAAACAAGACGACCATTGCACGTTGGTAAGTGGCCCTGGCATTTTTAAGTCCAAAGGGCATTACCTTGTAACAGAATGTTCCCCATGGGGTAATGAATGTGGTTTTTTCCTTGTCATCAGGGTGCATCGGGATTTGGTTATAGCCAGAGTATCCGTCCATAAAGGAATACCTGAAGCTTTTTGCTGTGTTATCGACTAAGACATCAATGTGGGGTGATGGAAAGTCATCTTTTGAGCTAGCCCGATTTAAATCCCGATAATCGACACACATCCTAACTCGCCCATTTTTCTTTGGCACAGGGACTATGTTCGCGACCCATTGACGGTATTTAAAAACTTCTAAGAAACTGGCATCCCATTGCTTCATTACTTCTTCTTTGATCTTAAGGGACATCTCTGGGCTTATCCTCCTCAGCTTCTGTTTCTTGGGCCCTATATTGGAATACAAGGGTATCCTATGGGTAGCAATTTCAGGATCTATTCCTGGCATATCCTGATAGGACCAAGCAAACACGTCTATATATTCCCTAAACAACTTGATCATATCCTCCCTTTCTGGGTTATCAACCATTTTTAATTCCTTCTTATCATCCTCTGTCCCCATATTGATTACTTCAGCGGTTTCTTTGTGCGGAACAATACCCCTTTCCGCAGACTCCACTATCTTAACAAAGGTTTGAGATATGTCATCATTATCATCAGTTTCTAAATCACTTGCATCCGTGACAACACAAGGCTCATTCAAGAGTTCCGAGGATTCAAATTCCCTGGAAAGTGGGTAGAAAAAGCAAAAATAAATACGAAAAGGCAGGATTCAAACAAGATTTTGGCAAAAAGATCGAAACTACTACATTCATTCAATATTTAAAATAAAGTTTCAAGTCGTTAGCTATTACATAATTTAAAACACGATATTCAAAACATTACTTTAGTGACATAACATCCGATAACATTTCAGATTCCCAATTGTCTAGCGCTTTTCCTAGCTCGTTCGGCTGGATCCATGCAACCTCTGTAGGCTCTCCTTCTTCTTCACTTGCCATTATGACTAAGTCACCAAGATGTATTATCTCAGCAGGAGTAGGAAAAGTTTCTCGGAGGTGAGGTATTTCTGCTTTCCCCTTTTGCTTACCCTCCTTTGATCTCACCTTGCGGGTCTCCATGGAGAGCTCGTATCCTAGCCCCTGTTGCCCTGGATTCTCAAGCAACTCAACTGGTTCCCCTATGCCCTGCAGATTTACGCCCAGTCCTTTTCCTTTTTGATACCCACTATTCATCATGATCTTGGCCACTACCTGATTGACTCCTTTGGTGGTTTCCCCCACTCCTAATGGCATTGGGTCAGTGCCCTTTTTAGAATTCCCAGCCTCCAATACTTCTAAACTTGGAAAGGAGCTGTCTATGACTTGCTCGGCATTTTTGATATAAGGTACCGCACTTGACCTGCTGAGAATCATTTCTTCTTCACCTTTTATGGTGACGAGCCTTCCTTCATCGATGTATTTGATCCTCTGATGCACGGTCGAGGGGACTGCACCAGCGGCGTGAATCCAAGGTCTCCCTAGGAGCATCGTATATGCTGCATCGATATCCATAACTTAGAACTCGACGGTAAACAAATTTGGACCGATTTCTACAGGGAGTTCAACCTTTCCGATCACTTCCCTCCTGGTCCCATCGAAGGCTCTCACTACCAGGTCATTGTACTCGATGCATGACTTCTCAACAGGTAATTGCCCTAAAGTGGACAAGGGTAAGACGTTCAAGGCCGACCCCCCATCGATGAGCACTTTACCAATTATATACCCATGGCATTTCAGAGTAATATGGAGGGCTTTGGGCTTTCCAACCGACATGGGGTGGATCTCGTCCTCAGAGAAGGAAATTAAGGTAGAATTTTTCACCGCATTTATCAGGTTCATGACCTTCTCCGGTGTGATATCAGGACGCACATAAGCCTCATTTAGCACACCCTGTAATGCCTTTCGGTGAACTTCCGAATTCATTATTAGGCTCAAGATAGAAATTCAGGCTGGAGTTTTCCGCAGTTGATCCACCACATCATATTCGCTCTGTTTCATAATTTTTAGAAACTCCTCTGTTTTATCCCGTCCTTCCTTCCCAAGGGCTTCCTTGAGGTTCGAGCTTTCACCTACTTCTAAGTTTGGATTCAAAGCTCCTCCCACATCTTTGGAGTATACCCGACCACTGCGAGTGATTCCTCCTACAACGTCTAAATGACCTCCTTCCGTGATAGACCTATCTTTTAATGCCTCATCGTCAGATGAACATTCTATCTTTAGCCCGTAATTCCATGGCACAACATGATCGCTCTGATACGAAAATGGAGAAGGCACGTAAATAGTGGCGGTTGGGCTTTTGACAGGCACTGGCGTAGGTACTACAAGTAAAGATCCTTGCGCCATACTTCATGGGTCAGGATTGTTTTGGACCGAGGTGGCTCCCTTAACTTCATAGAGTGGTTTGTCAACCACCAGGAAGGATTTCTTGAGCCTTGTGGAGTCAGATTCTCCTTTGGCCCAGGCACCGTCTTTTTCTGTGATACACACATCCCTTTTAATAGGCTTTCAAGTTCTTTCAATGGTCAGAACTCCAAGCATCATCATCTTCTGTGCCAATTCCCTGAACTGCTCACAACCTTCAATGTCGTGCCCCACCTCTCCATCATGAAACTCACAATACCCATTTTGCGACCCTTCGAATTCGTTGTGTCCCCCATTCCAAGCAGGGACATAGTCAGTACCCTTCAAACCTTTATATAACTGCCGCATGGTATAGGATGCCTCAGCCAAGTCTCTCAAGCCAAAATCCTCCCCATCTATCATGGACACTTGCCTTTCCTTATTGTGATTTGGCAAGGGGTTGACGATGATATTGGGGTCATTACCCATCTTTATGCCGATGTGGTTATTGTCTAACAATGCTAGCACGTGCTTCCTGAAGGCGTCACATTTGTCAATATGGTGCCCTGCAACTCCCATGTGATATTCACAAGTGGCATTGGGATCATACCACTTAGGGAATGGTGGCTGGAGTGGCTTGATCGGTTTAAGGCCCATAAGCTTCTTTGCCACTAAGTCGTGAAAAAGCTCCGATCGGCTAACAATGAAATTGGGTAATGGCCTGTCATCGCAGGGCGGTAGTGTTGTCCTAAACCCTTGATTTTGGGCTGTCGGTTGTTGCGGCCCAGAATGAGGTTGCGGTGGTGTCATGTAGCTCGTGTAATTCCCTATGGCTGGGCCTTGCGGCTGGTACGACATGGCCGGGTTCTGACCACCAAAAGGTGCCTGGGGGTATTGACTATGCATGGGCGGGGATGTTGGAATGTGGCATGGACATGGCTAATATCCCCCTCCTTCTTTCGACTATTTGCAGGTTTTCTAGTTTCCGTAGAGGTGGATTCAAATAGCCCATCTCGCATATCAACGTCTATCCTCTCTCCCACTTGGATCAAATCCGCGAATTCATTTACATGCGTCCCTAGCATTATCTTGCGGTATGGGTCCCCCAAGGTACGGATAAAATTAGAGCATAATTCTGAGACCAAAAGTGGCGGTTGGACTTCAGCAGCTACGACTCTCCATCTCTGGGCATACTCTTTAAAGGTCTCAGTTCCCTTCTTCTTCAGCCCTTTCAGGTGCTCTCGTGTAGGGGTCGTATCCAGATTAAACTTATACTGGCTCATGAATACGTCAGTGAGGTCTCTCCACCTCTTTAGCTTGGAGTGATCTAATTTCATGAACCAATGTAGGGCCGCGCCGGTCAGACTCTCGTGAAAGAAGTTTATCAGGAACCTTTCGTCCCTGGACCATACCGACATCTTGGTGCAGTATGATTTTAGGTGGTAGTGTGGATCTCCACTACCATCATATTTGGTGAACTCAGGCACCTTGAATTTTTTAGGGATGGGGACCTCCGGGGCTAGACACAACTCATCCAACTCAACCGACTTATAGTTAGTCGGCTTCTGCAGAGCTCTCAGCCTGTCTTTAACCTCTGCTATGTCTTCTTCCCAATCCTTCCTCTCATCGCCCTCTTTCGTCTTGAAGCTAGTGTTGGCAGCAGGCCGAGCAGGCACTGCAATTCCAATAGTTGGTTGCCCCCCAAGAATGTAATAGGTGAAGACACCACCTTGGCTCCATTCTGGGTACCCTTGTCCTTCAGCCCCTGAAGCCAAAGGGTTTGGTGGTCGGTTTGTCACTGCCGGTCTCTGTGTCGGTTCGGGCACTTTGGTGGCAGAAGGACTACCCAGAGTTACTCCTGGTACGCCAACACCTATATTAGGGGTGCCTTGGTCAGCATTAGTGGGGCTTGTCGAAACATGGTTCGCGGCCACGCTAGAACTCATGTTCTGCAACAACTTCATCATCTCCACCATTTGCGACTGCATGGCCCCCATTTGATCCTTTAGGGCCCCTACTTCCGCTTCTAACCGCTGCTTGGTCTCTGACGGACTATCTTCAGCAGCCATAGCTCTAGCCCGCGCTCGGGTTATATACATTCTCCCAGACGGCTGGGCCTAGTTAGACGAGTTCTTCTGTTCTCGGGCAATATTGACGTCTTACGTGTGATTATTATTATATTTTTTTTATTAACAAAATGAATGTAAATAAAAAAAATGATTACCTAGATTCTTGATTTTCGGTGTGTTAACTCGGCATAAAGGATATAAGAACCACAGACCTTTGAATCCTTGAGGATACATATAGTAACACTCAATGAATCAAAGTTAACTGCTAACATAAGGGACATTTAGTATCCACATGTATAGGTCTATTTTTACACCACACAACCAATTTCCACACAAGATCTCTACTATTTCGAACACATTTGATGGCCAAAAGATGAAACCGTGCATTATAATAAAGTGTTTGGATACATCAATCGACTTTGAAGTTATACATCAAAAGGGACCCCATCTATGAGTCCGTCTTACAAAATACCCAAACTGTCTTTGTCCCTTAGTCATCTAAAATTTCATCAACATTTTCAAATCATTTATAAGGTCATGACACAGAGTGAGAAACTCAGTTACTGCTACAGGAGTCTTCACGGGGATGGCATGCCCTTCCGCTTGCTTATATGCATGAACGAATTCAGGAATGACATCATTGGCAAATAGGATCATTCTTCTGAAGTGTTCCAGCCACATTTCTTTTTCGACCACTTGTTCTTCATGGCGTGACTCCCACAGCCGAGCCTTTTCCGCTTGACGGTTGAGTTGCTCAACTAGATTTTGCATGGCTACAGCACTATCACTCTTGACACCGATCACCTCCCTTGTCTTTTCTTCTAACCATTTGGTGAGTACATCAATTTCTCATTGGAGGTTACTATGAGGCTTGAGCTCTTCTTCTCGCCTCATTATAGCATCTCTTTCTTTAGTGGCCTTTGACAATCGAGCTTGATAATAGAGGACCTTCTTGCTACTCTCCTCAGCTCGTTTTTGAATCCTTTTTATAGTATTTTTCAACTTGTTATTCTCCTCTTTCAATTTCCTCAACTCGGCGTTCATCTTTGACTCCTTCCTCCTTTTTGCTCTTTCATCTTCTTGTGCCCTAGATAAATTCTCCAAGTGTCTTTTGCTTACTTCCTCCAGGTTTTGCAGCTTAGCCTTTTTATCTTCTAATTGTTTGGCTAAACCCTCGTTGATTGCTTGTAAATTGTTACTCAACAAGGGGTTATGAGATCCTAGGCGTGGATGGATCCCCCCAGTCCTTTTCTGCAGCCAAATCTCATATTGCTTCGTGGTTGCCATGACACGTTTCCCTAACTCAAACTTCCCTTTACACATTACACGGCCCCATGCATCCCTTATCTGTTGGATCATTTCCATCTTCAGGGGATCGATGTAGTAGAAGCTGATCCTTCGCATAACCTCTTCAGATAGGATATCCTATTCATATGCGAATTGGCAGTGAGCAACTGCGGGGTTATAGTTGATACATCCTCTGGTGCCCATGAAAGGAACATTAGGGAAATGTCCACAGCAGTATATAATATCCTCGCTCTCCCACCAAGAGAGCTTCCACCAAATAGTGGTATCTTTAAGTTCCCCTATTTTCTTACCCCATTGGTCACGACTCATTCTTGCTTGTAGCGGAGCTGACCCTTCGCGAAGGACATAATCTCGGATCGGGTGATGAACGGTGTCAAACCTTGTGCCAAGTTGATATTCCCTGCCATAGATATGGTTAACCCACCATATATTCAAAAGTGGCAAACAACACTTCAACTTCCCTTTCTTTTCTCTATGACAAAAGCTTAATGTCAAAAATGTTTCAGCTAGCAGTGCTGGTATGGGATTCATGCGGTGATTCTCTACCATCCACAAGACACTTACCACTGCTAGATCAACTACACCCATTGCTGATGGGAACAACACTAGCCCATATACTGCTAAAGCGAGCACTCTTCTGAAAATGACCCAGTTCCCCTTCTCAGCTAAAGCTTCCAACCTCTTTTCTAAATACTTCTTGGGTAATTCTTCTGTGGCCCCCGAACGGCATATTTGTACTCGTGTAGGTTCCTCCCCTAAAATCTGGGCTACAACCCGTCTGGAGGGGAGATGTCCGGGATACAAGTAGACAGGGGTATCCTTGGTAACAGGCATTCTCATCAATCCCCCGTATTCTTCCAACGTGGGCGTAAGCTGGAAAGTTGGAAACGTGAAACATCTCAAGGAATCATCCCAATGTTGAGCTAGGGCTACAAGGGCATCTAATTGGATAGGAACTGACAGTAACTCCAAAATATCTCCATAGTCCTTCTGAAAATGATGGAGTTGTTCCCCTATGAGCTTCTCACTCATGATAATCAAGCTTTCTACTGATTCGGCTTGTACCTTCACGTTAACTCTCTTTCTAGATGAGGCCATTTCTATCGAGCTTGTGTCTTATGGTTGTGTGGCGTCCGGTGAGTCCTTCATATCTCTATGCCAAGTAACGAAAATGATAGTTCACTGTAACAAATCCATGGGTTAGAAACAAAACAAAATGAGCACACAATTTATTTAATCAATAGATTACTAATCACTTTCTTCATTACTAATTGCCAAAGACCCTATTGATCCATTGGGAATAGCAACTATAACTCTCATCCTAAGGAGAAATAGATCCTCATGTGGATGAGGCTTAAATAAGTGAACCAGGTAACCTATTGATGTATTACTTTCCTCGAAATTATTGATTTTCAAAAACTCCCAACTCCATCAATTAGGCAGATCTTACCACACTGATGAAGTTTTCAATTGTAACTCATTTTGCTTGGCTAACAACGCGTTAAAATGGAAATGTTGTAATAATTCAATACCCCCTACAAGTTTTTTTTTTCTTCTTGTTTTTTTGAAAACGAATGTAATCATGCCATGAATGATGTGTTGACATGCAAAATATGAGTGTAACATGATCCTTGGTGTCCTAACTGGGTCAACCCTATGTGTGGGAATGGTACCCTAAAGACGATAGGTTCTAAGAAGGTTATCTATTAAGGTGGTCCACTAAGGTGCATGGTTTGGGGGTAGATCTAGCATCTTGAAGAGTTATTGGCCCTCAGATTGTCCCCACTCAAGAGAGTGAGGATCCTGCGACATGAATTAGACTTAAAAGAGGATAAAATCCCACTCCAATCAAATCCATATAGCGAGACACAACTTGAGTGAGGTCTTCACAGTAGTCTCGGGAAGTGATAAGCTTCACAGGAAAACCGTTAAAAACCCCTACTAACCTAGGGTAATCAAGGACCCGGGTATAGAGCCCAAAAGTGTGTGAGGTAAAGTGTCAACGTGCATAAGATGGGAGGGGAACATATAAAACTCTAAACCGACAGTTCATCCAACCTTTATTTATCAAACAATTAAATTGCAAGAGAAGACAAGAGCTTATAACATAAATAGAGGTCGTCTATCCTAAGGTTCTCTTCCGCATGTTATCTATCCTGACATACTATTATAAATAAACTAGTGAAATTAATTAAGGAACTTTAAGCATGTTATATAATTGAGAAAGAAGAAATACACCTATACAAATGGGACAATAAATAGCAAATACATAAGAAGATACAGGCATATCATATGACCACAAGAGATAAATGACCAAGAAACACTATAAAAGAATAAACCATTAAACCAAACAAACATACAGGCATATCATATGACCACAAGCGATAAATGACCAAGAAACACCAAAGAGAATAAAACATTAAACCAAACAAACACAACAAGGGTAATTAAAATAACAAGAAGCCATATTATTTCAACTAACTAATTAAACAGGCTTGACTCTCGAAATGTCCTCAGTGGAGTTGCCAAACTGTTGAACCGACCTTTTGGCGGAATGGAATTAAAACAAGTTTAAAACCGATTCCCAAAAATGGAATTTTGAAAATCAATTTTATTTGGAGTCGCCACCAAAATTTTTAACGGAAAACTTTGGAAAACCAATTTAAAAAAAAAAAAAAAAGAAAGGCGAAATGGTCTGCGAGGTCAGAGATGGGTTCGGGAGTCTATTTGAGTGTGGGGAAGGTGTTAGGCACCCCACAACACCAGCCCATAAGGACAGTTACCTTAAACTAGTTAGTTGAAATAGAATATGGCCTTTAATTAATCTTAATTACCCTTTTATTGACATGGATACACGTTAGACATAAGAGACAACGAAGTGAAAATGCATGCAAACTGATGGGTATTCACAAAGGACGAACTTGACCTAGGATGAGAGCCTAGAGCCTACGTACCCTGCGATGGGGATCAAAGTCCACGTAGTTCGACCAAAAGGCATTTTTGTGATTGGTGGTTTTTTGATTTGTGATGAGAATAGGAGAATGTTAATTAAAATAGATCATTGTAAACAAAACAGGATAGGAATTTGGTTTGTATGTTTTAATTTACTACAATCTGATTAACCTCGTTCTCCTGAACTCTTCACATTTTCTCTTTTAAAATTTTTTTGTTGATTTTATTATTATTATTTTTTTGAGTTTTGAGAGTTTATATTTCGGGAATTAATGCATAATTTATAATGAGAGGAATATATTTTTATTTTATGATTTTTTGAATTTATTGTTGATAAATATTGATTATTATTATTATTATTGATTATTGGTAGACAATTTAATTTAAGTGCTATTATTTATTGGTTTATCTGTTTGACTTTGAACAAATATATGCTAATTTTCGGGTTCTATGGAGATTAAAATCTCACACGAGCCCGGGAAGTCGAGGAGAGACAAGTATTCTCACACGATCCATTTTGCATAAATATTTAATCAAAGTTAATATTTAATTATTGTCCATTTATTCATTTTGTATTATTATTAATGTTATTGTCATTTCAGAATTAATTATAGGGATTTAAGGAGATTAGAACCTCACGTAATCCCGCACAATCGAGGAGAACAATATTCTCACACGATAATTTCGTAAATGATAGGGAAGGGTTATTAAAGCAAGCATTTTGATTATGATCATTATTATGATTTAATCCAAATTTAACATTTAATTATGGTTAATTTATTTTCCACCATTCACCCATTAATATTTCATTAGTATAATTGTTATTTTTTAATTATTCAATTCATTGTAGGGATTTAAGGAGATTAATATCTCACATAATCCCCGATAATCGAGGAGAACGATATTCTCACATGATAATTTCGCAAACAACATATTAAAGCAAGCATTTTGATTATGACTATTATGATTTAATCCAAATTTAACATTTAATTATCATTGATTTATTTTCCACCATTCCCCCATTAATATTTCATTAGTATCATTGTTACTTTTTAATTATTCAATTCATTGTAGGGATTTAAGGAGATTAATATCTCACATAATCCTCGGTAATCGAGGAGAACAAAATTCTCACATGATAGTTTTATCCACCATGCCGATATTAATTATCATCCAATTATTAATATTTCATTAGTGTATATTGTCATTCCTTTATTTTTTCACCATTTATTAATTAATATTTCATTAATATTAATTGTCACTTTTCCATTATTCAACTAATTGCAAGGATTTAAGGAGATTAACATCTCACATAACCCCCGGTAATCGAGGAGAACAAAATTCTCACATGATAATTTTTATCCGTCATGACAATATTCATTAATTATCATTCTATTATTTTTCAACATTCTTTCATTAATATTTCATTAATATTCATTGTCTTCCAATTATTTGACTAATTGCAAGGATTTAAGGAGATGAAAAAAAAACTCACATAATCCCGGCAATCAAGAACAACAAAATTCTCACATGCTAATTTTATATGTAATAGCCATAATTAATGAAAGCTAATGTCTAAACAATTATAATGAACAAAAATAAACAAATTTAATCACGTGAACAGTTGCATTGCATATTAGAGTGCGTGAACAGTGCACATGCATGAGATTGCATTGATGGAAATCGAGTGAACAGTAACGACGTGCAGCAGAATTCTCGGCCAGTGAAGATCGTGCAGCCATACCTGGCGTTTCAGCTCCTCCTTTGTGCTCCAATGAAGAAGGACCTTCTCCTCCTCGCCCAACAATGGAAGATGAACCTCCAACAGCCCCTCAAAGTCGCTGGTCTTGGCTAGAAGTGCAGAAATGGGCAGCTTTGTTGGAGTTTTGTTGGACAACTTTGTTGGAGTTTTCTGGTTAGTTCCAGCACTGGAAATTATGCAGAAAGTGTCCCTACTCCTCGACTGGAAGATGGAGGCTGAAAGCTTCTCTTCTTCTCCACACTTCCTCTTCTCCCTTGTGCTCTCTAAGCTCTCCTCTGTTCACCTCTATTTTTTGAGCTCAAAACAGAGTTTTTTCTCCTCCATGGTTCAACTTCTATTCCTTCCTTTGCTGCCACTTTGTTTTGGATTCAGACTTCCTTGTTTCTGCACATCATTTTGGCATCTAACTCTCCATTTTTCCGCTCCTTGGATGGTCTGAACTTCAGCACCTTTTCACTCCAGAATTTTGGACGTTACTTCCATGATTTTTCTACACATTGGACAGCTTTGTTCAGCTCTCGATTTCTGCAGTACAGCTCTCAGTTTGCTGCCTCGTTTCTGGTCCGTCTCCCTGCTGTTCTTTCCTCACGTGGCTGCCTTGCTTCCTTGCTTCGTTCAACTTGGTTTCTCCCTCACGTTGCTGCCTCCATTCTTCTTCCTTCGTTCAACATTGTTCCTCACAGTTTTCTGCTGTCTTCGTTGCTCTTCTTTTCTTCTTCAGCTCCTCTTCTCTTCTTGGTCACGTGGCTCTCTCCTTTTCAGTGTGGTTCCTCTTTCTTTTTTCTTCCTCTCTTCTCTTCTCCAGCTCTCTTTTCTTCTCAGCTGAGACCTCTTTTCTCTCCAGCCTTTTCTCCTCCCTTCCTCTCGGTTTGCTGCCTCCCTTTATGCTCCAACGCCCCCCTCTCTTTTTCTACCATTTGCTCCCTTTTTCCCTTGCTTTTTCTGCAACTTCCAGCCACCACTTTGCTGCACACGGTGCCCTCCTTTTGCTGCCACCTCCAGCCACACCACACTCTTCTCTCACTGCTCCAGCCACCCCACTTTCTGCCATGTTGTAGAACCACTCCCTCTTGATTTTTTTTTGTCCCCCTTGTCCTCTTATGCATGTGTGTGCATGGGTGCATGCATGTGGTGAGTGTGTGTGTTCATGGATGAGAGTGTGTGAGAGTGTGAGAGTGAGGTGTCCGTGAGTGAGAATGTGAGTGTGTGAGAGTGATGTGTGTCATATGTGTGAGAGCAAATGATCATATGGGAGCAAATGAGCATGTGGGTGTGTGAGTGTGTGTGTGAGAGTGATGTGTCCATGAATGGGAGTGTGAGTGTGTGAGAGTGATGTGTGTCATGTGTGTGAGGGCAAATGAGCATGTGAGGAGCAAGTGAGCATGTGAGAGTGATGTGTGCCATGTGTGTGAGGGCAAGTGAGCATGTGGGAGCAAGTGAGCATGTGAGAGTGTGTGAGTGTGAGCAAGTGAGAGTGTCTTGCAATTCCATTTCAAATATGTGGCTTTGTTCATTTTATTTCTTTGCAAGATGATTGCCATACATCTTGAATTTTTCTTTTTATTATTTTTGGTTCTTATGTTTGGTTTTTTCCATATTACTTTTATTTTGTTTGCCTTTTGCAATTTTGTTTTGATTAATTGTTATTATTATTTTATTATTTTATATTTTTTGAAATTTTTAATTCTATTTATTATTATTATTGTGATTATTATTATTGTTAATTTGGGTGGGGTGTTCACACATATTATTAGATTGACTCTAATTTAATGAATTGCAATCTCATCATCTCCAGTGATGATTAGATTATCTACATACATTAAGACTGCTGTCATTTTGTCTTCAAAACTAAATTTGAATACGCTAGTGCTACTAAATATCCATTCTTCATTAGGAACTCAACAATATTTCTATGCCATGCTCTTAATGCTTTTTTATGCCCATATAAAGCTTTCTTCAACTTGCATACATAATCAAGGTGTGTTTTTCTCTCAAATCGTCTTGGTTGATTCATATAGATTTCCTAATCCAATTCTCTATGTAGAAATGCATTCTTTACGTCTATCTACCACAACTTCCAAGACTTTTTTTTAGCGAGCGCCAATAACACTCATACAATGGTAATTTTAGCCACTGGATTGAACATTTCTTCAAAGTCAAATCCCTAGCTCTAGGAAAAACCACCTACCATTAACTGAGCTTTGTATCTTTCAATTGATTCATCAGAACAAGTCTTTACTTTATCACCATTTGCAAGAGGAGTTGTACATCTTTAGGTTTTGGCTCCAACTCCCATGTCTGGTTTTGTTTCAATGCTTCAATTTTTCTTCCATAGCTTTTTTTCATTCTTTAGTATTAAACACCTCTTCATATGTCGCTAGTTTATTATGTCTTCCATCTTCAATCACTGCTACATTTTTGTACTTTAATTTTAGTTTTCTTTGCCTTGTTGATCTTCGTAATTGTTGTGGCTGAGGAATATCATCTTCACTCAAATATTCTTCTTGCTTGAGCTGACTTGGTCTTTCTTCTTTTGGTGTTGCATGCATTCATGTCTTCCAAGGGTTCTTTTGTGACATCCCTAAATACTAATCAAGTATATACTTTAGCAATTATACCTACAGAGTATGACCACACCTTTGTTAAAATACTAAGGAAAAATATCTAAGGACTAAATTGAAAAATGTTTATTTTATTTCCAATACACAATTGTACTTAAAATTAAGCAAAGTATTATTTTAGCTTATATTTAATTATCATGTGTGGACTATAAGGGAAAGTCCTAGAGATTGTACTCATAATATACATAAGTATAACTTTTAATCCTCTGGCCCATATACTAGGCCCACATTATGCTTATTAGGTTTTAAGCCCATTATCCTCCTAATTGGGTTTTTCTACAAGCCTTATTTCCTAAGCCTAATCTTAAGAATTTTAAACTATGAAATTTTCAAAAACTTGAAACATGATCACATGTGGGACCCACCACTATCATGGTGTCTCCTTGAAAATTCACTCACATCTTGTCACACATGCTTCCATACAAGAGTACCATAAGTGATATCCTATCAAGATTCTTATTGGCTAACCTAATTCCTATCATGGTCACATCATGTTTCTTCACATTTCCAAGGTTGTTCTACACATTCCACTAAGTAAGACTTACATGAAAATACCAACTTGTCTTATCTATGTTATTTTCCCATGTAGTAATTTCAAAAAGTGCCTAATAACTAAATACCTCAATCGTCATCAATCCATCAATCTTCCAATAATTCAAATTACACATCATTACTGTCAATATTCAACCAATCAAGCCTAGTGTGAAATTCTAAGATCAATTTCTTAATCTTTGTGCTTCATAATGAGACAATTTCACATGCTTTAAGTTAACTAGGGTCCATTCATGCTTATATTATTCATGCAACTGACACAAGTTTCTAACCTATTCCACTCTTCTCACCCTAAGGGATTGTCTAACCTAAGGAGATTTTCATTTTCCTAAATTAGGCATTAAGATCAATCCTAATAAATTAATATACTTACCTCTCTCCTTTAACTCGTGGTTTTGTCATTTAGTCTCTTAACTTGCTTCTTCTTGGGTTTCCACTTTTGAAACTCTAACTTGTCCTATTCATACCATGCATCTCGGCCAAAGGGAACTTTTCTCCTATCAAGATGCATTTTGACATATAACATGCAACTAAAATGACTAATGGTCTTATGTCTTATCACTATTGGAACTAGAAAAAGGTAATTCAAAAAGACTAGGGCACACTTTAACCTAATTGCATCATGGTTAACTTATTACTTTAGATTCTCGACCTAAGTGATAAGGACAATTTACTTAGCTAATTTTTATTACACTATTCCTAGGTAACATGTATGGATTCATATCAAATGGCATATTGAACTTGTTTAGTTTACCAATATGCTTTTACTACCAAATATTAGTCTAGGTTTAATGGATTAACTTGTCTACTAAAACGCTAGGCATTCTCAGCCACCATGCAAAGTCCCTTGACTAATTTGGGTATTTAGTTAGTTATTTAGGCAAGCATAGGACTTTATACAAATATTAACTTCCATGAATCCTAAACTAAGCTATATGTATTCTCGACCAATAAGTAATAAAGGAAATTAAATTTATAAACACATATCCTTAATCAAAATAGAACATTATACATTAGTATACTTCCACACAGGTTCATACAAGATGATAAGGAAGAGAATTCCAAAATAGCATGTCTAGGGTTACATGATTGTAAGAATAGAATTAATATAATACAACTCAAAATTTATCCTATTCTATTAACAACCTACCACCTAATAAGTTTCCTAGCCAAAATTTTCTCCTCCTTTCTTCACTTCTTTTCACTGCTTATAGACAAGGGTTACCGCCACTCTTGGCCATAACTCTTGCATAATGTAAGCTTCCTCAAGCACAAGCCTACTCACGGTTACTTCGACCTCCATTACTCTATCATCTAAATAAAATACCATAGTAGTATATACAACCACAACATTAGCATAATTTTGGATTAATCTAAACATATCAAATATAGGCATTTTCTCCTCAAATATATAAGAAAAATGGGGGTAAGATATCAACAAATCCTAGTAGATAGATAAGAATTCTAAATAATTAACAAAGTACAAGAATATTTTAAAATCATTCATCAATATAATCATCACGAGGATACATAAACAACAAGGATGTTAATAACAAGGATCTATAAACACATGTCATGCATGATCGATTGCCTTGGGCAATCCACATCCTTAAACCACACCTCCAAAGTGCTCTACCCACTAAGGGCCTCACCCACCAAGGGCCATATCCTCACACCATTAAGGTGTTTTGCCCTCAAATGGCCTTGTCAGCTAAGGGCCATAACCTCACACCATCAAGGTGCTCTGCCCACCAAGTGTCATAACCACATTCTTGTACAAAGAAAAATATTAAAGAATAGCTTAGTTATCTACCTTGGTTTTTTTCTTAGCCAAAGGTAAGAATTGTTACTTCCAAATGCTAAAAATAAAACAATGTAATGCTTAATTAATAACCTAATTTGAAGATGGATTAAGATGAGAAGAATGGTGAATATAACTAATTAAAATCCTAAGCTTACTTGCCTAAAACCTTATCAACCACCACCACCTTCTCCTTCCTCTTCATGCCAGCCACCATTCCTCCTCCTTGCTCTTGGCCTTCTCTCTTTCCCTCTCTACCTCTTTCTTTACACTCTTGGCCTCCCTCTCTCTTTACACAAGAGCACACACCTCACTTGCATAAAATGGCAAGATAGAAGGGGTATTTATAGTGTGGGGGCTTGGCTTCTTTTCCAAGTAAGGCTATCTTGTTCACTAAATCTATGCCAAGTGTCTTAGGATTTGTCATGCATTGCTACACATGTCTAACTTTACATGTCCTCATAATGATTGCTAGCACATGTTCATTCTCACTTTGACTAAATTTCTAACTTGACCTTATACCTTTTCACTTGTTTAATGTTGAAATTACACTTTATGCCCTTATATAAGAAAGTGTACTTATCATAAAGGGAAATCTTCACTTTGATCCTTCCAATGATTGTTTTCTACTCCATTAGTCCTTATCTCCACTTTTTTAGGCCACTTTTCGTTCATACCCTTCAATTTGCTCTTTTTGAAATTAAGTCCGTAAAAGTACTTTGTTGTTTGCAATTAAGGATAATCTTCATTTTGCTTTTCTTTTAAAATTAAAATGTAACCTTTATACTTTGGGAATTCTTCTCCACACCTTAACACTCCTTTATTTCTCCATGAGACCCCTAACCAAATTTATTATTTCAAGGATATAGTAAAAGTAATTCCAAAGTTATATTTTACCCAGACTATTTTTAGTTAAGGACAAGGGGGCCTAAGTGTATGAATTTAGGGATGTTACATCGTTTCACTTTGTTTGACTTTCAAACTATCATCTTCTATCATCAATTTCACTTTGACATCAGTGATTGGTTGGACTTCACTTTCATGCTCATTTAATTTCTCTTGTAATTTTTCCTCAATCTCCCTTAAATCAGGAAGATTTGTTGCTTGTGGTGACTACCATGATGACGTCTTATCAAATACTATTTTATGAGATGTATAGCACCTACCAATAGTTTGGATTGTTGCATTCCCAACCATTTCATTGATTATCATAACCCATAAATATACACGAATTGCATTTTTGTTAAACTTACTACTCTGATGGTTAGGTGTAAAAACATAATACACACAACCAAACACTTGGAAGTGACTTACCGTGGGTTTGATAATCCAAAGCTTCTTGTAAGGTGACATAAAATCAAGTTTCACTTATGGCAGCCTATTAGTAATATGAACAGTGGTCTTCTTACATTCTGCCCAAAACCATGACGGTACATTCTTGGCATGCAACATACTTTGACAAATTTCTGCCAAGTGTCTATTCTTCTTTTATGCAACCACATTTTGTTAAGGTGTTCCTAGACACGACAACTATCTCCATATTTTATTCTACTACAGATACTTGTTAAATTCCTCATATGTATATTCTCCTCTGTTGTCGGTATGTAGGTACAAAATTTTATGCCTAACTTCCTTTTCTTTGAATAACTTGAATATAGATAATGCTTCTGGCATCTCTTTCATAAAATCTACCCATAGGTACCTTGAGTAATTATCAATAAATGTGATCATATACCGATATCCACTGATAGAGGCTTGCTTTACTAGTCCAAAAATATTACAATGTAGCAGTTCAAATGGCTTCTTAGCTTTTAAACTAAACTCCCCATATGGTAATTGATGTGTCTTACTATATTGGCATCCCGCACCAACTATACCATCTCAAACTTCAGGCTACAGAAGTCCTCTATTCATTATTAACTTCAACTTATGATAGTTGACATGGCCAAGCCTTGCATGCCACAAATTTACTATCTCATTTCTTCTTATCTTATTTATGTACATTATCTGTGCTGACATTATATAGATAGACTCTTCATACTTGCCCTCCATAATTAGTGCACCAATTGGATCCAAACTTCTATATACCTTAACATCCTTAAGCTTGAACACCACACAGTTGCCTTCATTCCATCGATAGGAGATTTTTCTTCATTCCAGCATGGTAGATAATTTATAGATGTACTTTCTTTATACTGTGGTGAGGATTTATTTTTGTATTGCCAATATAGGTTTTGGCAATCTTGAATTGTTTGTTGTTACAACAACTTGACCTCCTCTATATTCAGACATTATTGACAACTTTTTTTTTTCTCTTGTCTTATGGTTAGAACATTTGAAATTAACAATCCAGCCTTTTTTGTAATTGATAGATTTATCGCTTGTTGTTACTAGTGCACATCTTTTATGGTTCTTCAACACAGGTGCAATCTCTTCTGATTCTTCTATGGCATCAAAGGATGGTTAAAAGTCCCATTTTTCTTCACTATAGCATTATGTTGCATCATTTCCTTTTTCATGAGGTGCTCTGCAATTTCTAGAAAAGTGACATGTTCTGCCACAATTGTAGCATCTATTGTCTCTCTGTCACTCTTTCTTTAATTTAGGGTCTTATGGATTTAGGCAAGCTCCCCCTCAATATGAGGCTCTCCCACGATGGTTTCTTTGCAAACCATTTTGTTGCCTTCTATTACTTCCTTTCTTTCTTTAGTTAGATTCCTCTTGTTGGCCTTTATGTTTGCTAAAGTGAACTTTTTCTTCATGTTTCAAATAAGCTTTAGACATTTGTGAATCTAAAGCCTCCTGGTTGGCTAGTATACTTTCCAACTTTGCTAGAGTTGGTTCCTTGGCCTAGCCTCTTGTGGCAGTGACAATACTATGATACTTTGGGTTTAATCCCATGATAATAATTATCCACATTCTTGTGTCAGTAATAGCATTATGTAGATCTAATTTTGAAATCTCAATGCAAATAAGGCATATCATTTTTTTTCCAAATTGACACAAGCTCGTTCTCCAATTGTTGCAACTTTATGTCATTCACCATTACAAACAATGTGGCAAGCCTTTCCCATGCCTCTTTTTTGGTCTTGGCTTCCTTAATGTATCTAACAAATTGCGGTTCCATAGTAAAAATTAATATGTAAAGAGCCTTTCAAGTTCATACCTACCATTTCTTCATTTCATTTGAATTTGTTAGTGGAATCGCTTCATTTCCATAAATAAGGTTCCAAATATTCTGGTCTCCTAGTTAAAGCTCAACTATAGTGCTCTAGACCTGATAGTTGTCATTATTTAACTTTTCAATTGAGTATGCATTTGTCGACATATTAGCCATAGTGATTTTGATAGTGCCTTGCACTTACACCAAGTCTTTGATTCTTTAATGAGTTTCTTCAGAGTCCTTGATTATATTTCAAAATAATCTTCTTGTATGATAATCCTTGATCTCATACTTGAACAAAAGAACCTCCTAGCTTAGATAATTAGTTGACCAGACTGTAACTGAGCTCAAAGCATATTAGAACCAAACTCTAATAGGCTCCGATACCACTTATAGAATAAAAGAGACAAAAAAAGGGAATTTAATTGAAAAAACTATTTATTGTGATTCACAAAATTACAATAACTAACAATTACACATTTCACTATAAACTTCTCTCCACACCTCTTCTCACATCTCACACACTCATTCAACTTCTCACATTGCCACACATTCCCATTATTACATCCCCACCTATTTATAATGCTAGCAAACTATTAATTCAACATTTCTAGAAGTTTCTTCCATGCATATTTTCTAAGGACGGTTACCAACCCTTGACAAACTACCTCTAACTTTTGAAAACTTACCACCAATTTTGGAAAGATTTTCACAAAACTCTAAAATTCTTAAAGAGATAAGTCGGTGATATATTTAATACAAGAAATCCCTCAATTCACATGCCACATTAATCATGGGTTAAATAAAAACTGGATTCACATGCCACATATTCATTCAATAATAAGAGAAATGGAAAGACAAGAAGCGAGATCATATTGTAAATGGGAATTCAAAACTTACTAGGTTGAATTTCCTACTCATCTTTTCTCATTACTCAGGTTCCAGCCTTGGTCCCCCTCCCCTGTTGCATGTTGTATCTTTATATTTTCTTCCTTCTCAATCACTTACCACTTCCTTTGTCTTTTGGCTGGTAGAACAAGGGCGTTAAAGCTGCCCCTTCTTACTCTTTCTTTATCTATCTTCCAGCACCCTTCTTCTTAGATCTCATTTGTTTCTACACTCTTCTCTTTTTCATCCTCCCTCTATATCTCTTATACGCTACCTCTTTTGAATCCTTTTTCTCTTCAGCTCTTTGTGCCCATCCCCTTTTTTCCTTGCTTATCCACCATTTATTTCTCCTCAGCCTTAACATCTCCCATTTTCTTGCTTTGTTTAGTCTCTTTTTGTCCATCTTGAGCCCATTCCCCTCTCAATCTTTCCAATTTTCTTGCCTTTTCTTGGCCAGTTGCTCCTCACGTCACTTTTTCCATTTTGCCACTAGGTGGTGGTTGCTTAGTGAAATATCAGAGGGAGCAATTTGTTGTTTTCTATTTTCATGTGTGTTCTTTCCAATGAATAGAGAAGCAGTTTGATTTTTCCATTTTAAGCTTCAATCTCCTTGTTTGACTTCTTATTTGTCTTTCCTATTTTATTATTTCTATTTTTTTGTTTGAAACTTCTTCTTCTTTTCTTTTTATGATTTCATTTGTACTATTTTTATTTTTCCCACTTTCATTTTGTTTTCAGTTTGCTTTCTATTGAATTGATCATTATTATGTTATTATTACTTTCACTTTTTTTAAAATCACTTTTTTTCCTTTTTTATTTTTTTAAATTTTGAATTTTCAAAATATTTGCTTTTAGATCACTTTAATTTTAATTAATTTTCATATTTTATTTATAAATTTTTAACTTTGAAGTCTTCCTTTTCCACTATTGCTTTTATTCTAACATTTTGAAATTTTGGTTGGGTGTTCACAGGTACTAAAAGTTTTGTTTACATATTTAATAACTCTAAACCGAATTATTCTAACAAATGGGATGTTGAAAACCCATACTAAATTTATCAATATTAATCTCTAAGTGTTCATATAGATAGCTATAATAAATAATTAAATAATTAATCACATATATTAAATGCTTAATTCAACCTAAATATTTAACACATTTAAATTTAAGTAAATCCAACTCATATAATATAAATAACTTAAGCTAAACACTACCAAACTATAATAATATTCAAACAACAATATTAAGAATAAAGCATATGAACAATACTAATAAATCTTAAAAAATAATAAAAAGAATAAGATGATATTTCAACTAAATCAATATTATTTACATCTGAAAAACAAAAATACAAATAATATATGCCTTCCAAATAAAGCAAATAACATAACAAAATACAAAATAAAATATGCCTCTCACATATTCTATCTCATCCATATTTAAAATTTGAAATATATATATAATATAAAAAATTACAACAACAGAATAATCAAAATAAGAGAATATATCCTATCACTAACACAATACAAATAAAAAAATAAAGCCCCAAATCAGAAAATACACACAATGAGTAAAAAAAAATAATTTGCATCTACCTAAATCAACTAAAATAATCAAAGATGAAAAAGGTGGCCCAATTTTTTAGATATCATTCTAACCACAGTTTTGGGCTAACTATGGTTAAGCCACATGGTGGCCTAACAACAGATACTAAAACCGTGGTTAGGCCATATAATAACCATAGTTTTGAACAAACTGTGGTTAGCTTAATAGTTCTAACAAATCAATTACTTTTTTGTTTTTTTGGCCTAATCACAATTTGTGTATTGCATATTTTACATGTAGATATAACAAATAATTATTCATTGGCCAACTCATCTTTCAACCAAATTAGTTATATTCTTTTAACATAATTATAATTACATGTATTGCATATTTTGAAACTACAGATCATTAGAGTATAGAAATAGAAAGGGGGCGGGGGGAAGGTTTGTAAAATTAAAGTGTTTATATATGATGGGAAAAAAAAAATGAAGGATATGTTAAAATTTGAAGTAGGAGTCCCATGTCTATCTTGAATTTGTGCATGTCATGACAAGTTTTTCCTGTCTTGAAATAATAGATTTTAAAATAGAACAAATACTAATATATATATATATATATATATATATATTCTAAATAGAAGCAGCATATGGTAAGGCCTGCATGTGTGGGAGGAACCAAGATTTGGTGCTGTTACATTACTCATGCTGCTTTTCCTTTTAAATTATTAGATCTTTAAAAATTGCATGCAATCATTATAATATATTCTCATTCAACGGACCCAAATGCATAACATTTGTACACCACTTAGTTCCATCAAGGGTGGGAATGGGAATTAAGAGAGAGAAGAGGTTGAGTATTGTAAATACACATGCATGTATAGGCGCCTATTTGCCTTGTATTTGTGTTCATGTTTGTCTCCATTTCCTTTCAATTGTTTTTCTTACACAAAAATATTTTTTAAATTATTTTTTTTTATATTTTAAAATACACCATTTAATTTTCATTATATACATTATTTATTATTTATTCTGAAATCAATTAAATTAACTTTTTAAAATTTAATTAAATAACACTTAATGCCTCTCTTAAACTACAAATTACACTTACCCTCTAATTTACTTTTTCCAATGAAGTTTAACCTTAGTTTTAATAAAATTACACTTTTATGCTTTATGAAAAGTTAATTTCTTTTTAAAAAATGAATTAATAGAAAATTTTTGTAATATATATCAAAATATTTCAAGAGTTAAGCATAATTTTTAAAATTAAAAAGTAACATAGTTTAATCAAATTAGTTAGTGTGACTCTGAACATCCTAAATACATCAAGCATAAAAGAATTAAATTATTGTTCTTTAGATTTTTGGAGTTTTCTTCGAATTTTAGCAATGCTTGGCCTATCATACAACTCTTCTTATAAGGATACCTTCAAAACCCATACTTCTAGGTTAGGGTGGTGAGAATTTGATAACTTTGTCTCTTGCAATAGATGAAGTTGTTGGCAGAAGCATGGTTACCGTTGTTGATGATCGAAGAATAGATTAATTAATTATGTTATTAAGCATGTGCACCTAGTTAGTTGTACACTAGTCAGTTGGGATATTTTTCGATTCTATTATTTGACTTGTATAGGTGACACTCTTATAGTCATTTACATGGTATCAATTTCTTTCATTCAAAAACCTTATGTTGGTATCAAAGCGATATAGCTAACACCATGACTCCTCGTGTATTTCATCTTTTCTTATCAAATCTTTTCTTTCGCATATAATCAGTTCTGCTCTTTCAAGCTGGACAAAACTAGTTTTCTTTTTATGGCTATAAATGGTTTTACCTTTGATGTAGGGACATAAGCTTGAAGGTTCTGTTAATGGCACGAAATCATGCCCCCTAAACATATTCTTGATGGTGCAAGAGTGAAATCCAATTCGAAATTTAAAGAGTGGAAAGCCACCAATCAACTGCTTCTCGGTTGGCTCGTGAATACAATAATAATTGAGATTGCTACTCGGTTGATGCTTTTCACCTCTTCCTATGACCTTTGCCAAACTGCTTATGACCTTTCTGGAGCTCATACAAGGGCTCGAATCACACTTTAAAAGAGTGAAATATAAAGACTTCGAAAAGGACAAAAAAAGACGGATGAATATCTCAATAAACTTAAAACACTGGCGAATAATCTTATAATAGTTAGATGCTCTATTAGTACAAACAATTTGGTGACCTATGCTCTTACAAGGTTAGATTATGACTATAATATTGTTGTAGTTTAGCTTGTAGACAAGGAAAATATTAGCTAGATTGAAGTCTGAGACAACCTGCTTACCTTTGAAAGCCGCCTAAAGTAATTGAACAACTTTAATATCTATCTATCTGTACTACCTCTATTAACTTTGCTAAATCTGATGGAAGATCCAATAATATCCATAACTCTAATGGAAGATTCAACAACTTTGATTCATCCCATGGAAATTGGCATGGCTCAAATTCACAAATTCTAGAAACAAACTATTGGCCTAAAATATGAAATGGCCTAAGACCCATATTTGATGGATGACAAATCAAATGAAGAAGGAAGGCCCAACCCACATCAGGAAAAGTAAGTTTGGAATTTTTAAAACTCAACCCATCTCGGCCTATTTCAGCCCACAAGTGGAAGATAGCTCATCTTAATACAAAAAGTTGCTAGGCATTGAAAATCATCAAAGTTTTTTCTGAACTTTCTCTGCCACACTCTTCCTGCTCCTTTTTCTTGTCTCCTGGAAGTGTTGTCAACAACAGCCATTAATGGAGCCTTAGCAAAACTCAGATCCACCGTGCCATTGGAGCCAAAAAATTGTACATCATGGTAGTTAAAGAAGAAGCAACAAAATCTCTCTATCTTCATCAATATCTTATGCAATAAATGCTTGCCAATGTTTCTTTCTGAGAAAGCTATAAATACCAAGAAGCTATTGCCTTAGATGAAAGAGTAATAGTGAGACAGAAATGAGAAAGAACTAAAGAGAAAGAAGCATTCTGTAACATTGTTTAAATTTTGCTTTCTTAAGAGCTTAGTCTTTGGTTTATCTACTTTTTAAAAGCATATTTGAGATGTTAAAGAAAATCCAATTGTGTAGGGTTTATAAAATGTTTTCTTACTAATTTGTATACCTCTGTCTCAAGTGGAGAAGAGGGTTATTTTGATTGTAAAGTTTGAGGTTAAGCTAGAAAACCTTATGTTTAGAGTTAGCACATGAAAACTCCTTGGGAAAGTATAAGAAAACTTTTCTTAGTGGAAAATCCCTTGGTGAAGACAAGGGGATTGGAAGTAGGCATTGTGGTTGGCCGAACTTAGATAAACTTGTGTGGTTGATTCTCTTTCCCTGATCTCTGTCTGTCAGTATATTTTTTAGTCAACTTGAAGTTTTACAATTAACTGCATTTGTCTTTTGTTAGTTCTTTTCAAGAAACACAATTTGCTGAAACATTTATAGTTAACTGTCTTTTCTTTTGTCACAACACACTCTTTGTTGAAAAATTCAGTCGACTGTATTTTATTTCAATCAACTGTTTATTGTGAACTACAGTTGACTGTAAATTTTTTAGTCAACTAAAATATTTGAAACAAAGTTTTAGTTTTAAAATTTTAAGTGTACCTATTCACCCCTCCCCTCTAGGTGCACTATCAATTAGTATCAGAGCTGTGGTCTCACTAGATCTGTGCTTTACAGCCAGGAGAAAAGATCCATTTTGTAGAAAATGACTTCACAACATCTTGAGAGAGCTTATTTTAGTGAAGGGCACTCCACCTCAAGGCCTCCTTACTTCAATGGAAATCATTACACACACTGGAAAGATAGAATGAAGACTTTCATACAAGCCACAGACTATCTAGTATGGAAGGTTATTGAACAAGGTCCAAAGTTTCCTAAAACTGAAAATGGAAATATCAAATCAGAAGAAGAATATGATGAGGAGGATATCAAGATGATTTAAGCCAATGTCAGAGCCATAAACATCCTCTACTGTTCTGTCAGTGGAGAAGAGTATGATAAAATCTCAACGTGTGATACTGCAAAGGAAATGTGGGACAAGTTAGAAGACACACATGAAGGAAAAACAAATGTAAACGATTCAAAGATAAGTACTTTACAGTATGAATTGGAACTATTTGAAATGAAGGAGAATGAGGACATAGAAGCCATGTTTAATTGTTTTTCAAAAATTGTGGGTCAACTGAAGCTTCTTGGATAGTCCTACACAAATCACAAAACTATAAAAAGGATACTAAGATCTCTACCAGAGAGCTAGAAATCCAAGGTAGATAATTTTGAAAGCTGCTCAAGGTTCAAAGAATTAACCTATAATGAGCTGAGAGGAATTCTTACTACCTACCAGAACAATCTCCTCAAGTGCTATGAATTGAAAAGAGAAAGAAATATGGCACTAAAAGCTGCAACTACTTCTTAACAGTAAGAGGATGATGAAAGCAAAGTAAACTTACAAGATCTAGCCTTCTTCTCAAAGAAATTCAAGAAATATGCTAGACAAAAGGGTAAGCTCATGATAAATAAAAGAAACTTCCTATGAAAGGAATTCAAGAAAGATGAACAAGGGAAGAACTCCATAACCTGCTATGAATGTGCAAGAAATGGACATATTTCATCTAACTGCCCCTTCTTAAAGAAAAAGTTTGGCAAAACCTCAAATAGAAGAAGAGCACTTGTAGCATGCAGTGATGATGGAGATGAAGAGGAAGAGGAGCTAGAACAAGAAATGGCCAACCTATGTTTCAGGGCTACATCAGAAAATGAGGTAACCACTGACTCATCTGAAGAAGAATTACAAAATACTTTAAATGATATGTTTGATGATTTTGAAAAATTATTCATTAAATACATAAGTTTAGAAAAAGAAAAACAGTTGTTTGAGAAAAACTTTCAAATCCTAAAGATTGAAAGTGAAAACACTTTAAGTGAAAATAAAGATTTACAAATTAAAGTTTCTACACTAACTAAAGATTTAGCAAATTTTGTCAAAGGAGAAGAAAACTTAAATCTACTTTTAGGAGAATAGAAATATAGCTTTGATAAGTCAGGTCTTGGTTACAATAAAAATAATTTTGTCAAACTATACAAGAATTTCTTTGTGAAATCTTCTTTCACTGTCTGTGTTCAGTGTCAAAGAAGAGGACACACTTACTACACATGTAAATATCATAATGACAACATGGTTTGGATCCCTAAAGGTACCTCCTCTACCTATACTAAGAAGAAAGGACCCAACAAGTTTGAGTACCTAAAGCAAAGTAAATTTTTCTGCAGATTTGCCTCAAAGGAAGTACTTTCAGAAATCAATAGTTCTTGGATAGTGGTTGCTCAAGACACATGACAGGAGATCCTTCCAAATTCATCTCAATATCAATGAAGGATGGTGCATCAGTCACCTTTGGAGATAACAACAAAGGTAAAATTAAAGGCATAGGTAAGGTACAATTACTCTCTGACTGCTATATACAAAATGTGTATCGTATAGAAAGACTCAAACATAATATTCTTAGCATTAGTCAACTATGTGACAAAGGCTACAAAGTAATGTCTGAATCACTTTGCTGTAAAGTATTCAATGGTGACAAATCACTATTTGTTGGGCAAAGACATGAGAACATCTACATCTTAAATATAGAAGATTTATTTACAATGAATGTACATGTCTTTCATCTATTTGCAATGACTTTTGGGTATGACATAAAAGATTAGGTCATGCCAGCATACATTAAAACTTTCTAAACCTGACCTTGTTAAAGGTCTTCCAAAATTAAATTTTGAAAAAAATCATATATGTGATGCATGTCAACTTGGCAAAAAAACAAAGTCTTCTTTTAAATCTAAGGATTGTGTCTCTACTTCTAGACCACTCCAATTATTACACATAGACTTGTTTAGACCCACTCAAACTAGAAGTTTTGGTGGAAAGAGTTATGATTTTATCATCATTGATGATTACTCAAGATACACTTGGGTGTACTTTTTATGTCATAAGGATGAAACCTTCAAATTCTTTGAAATATTTTGTAAACAAGTTCAAAAGGAACAAGGGTATTTGATATCAAGCATTAGGAGTGATCATGGTGGTGAATTTGAAAATAAATCTTTGAAAGCTTCTGCAATATACATGGATTCAGCCATAATTTTTCTTTTCCTAGAACTCCACAACAAAATGGTGTGGTAGAAAGGAAGAATAGAACATTACAAGATATGACTAGAACTATGCTTTTTGATAATGATCTTCCTAAATACTTTTAGGCTGAAGCTATAAATACGACTTGTTATATTTTAAATCATTGCCTAATAAGGCCTATTTTCTTGAAAACACCATATGAACTTTGGAAAGGAAGAAAACCCAATATCAGTTATTTTCATGCTTTTGGTTGCAAATGCTTTATTCACAACAATGGTAAGAACAACCTAGGAAAGTTTGATGCACGCAGTGATGAAGGTATATTTCTAGGTTATTCATCCTCTAGCAAATCATATAGAGTCTACAATAAACGTACATTAGTAGTTGAGGAATCCATGCATGTAGTTTTTGATGACTCTAACTTAATTCCTATGAAATGTGTAGTCATAAATGATGATGAAGATCCTACGCTAGTCTTTGTTCAGTGCTCAAATTAGAAAACTCAAGAAAATGTGTCTGAATCAAATGCGAATCAGAAAACTCAACTTGAACAAGATTTTAGTCAACTAGAAATTGAACGTGGTCAACTGAACTTTGATCAAAACATTCCTACAAATCAAAATTTCAGTTAGCTAGAAAAAGAACAATCAACTAGAAAAATCCAGGACAGAACAGAGACTTCCAAGAGAATAGAAGCACTCACCCTCTTATCCCATGCAATTCATTCTTGGAAATCCTCAAGAAGGGCTAAGAACCAGATCATCATTTAAGCAAAACAACAACTTAGCTCTTTTCTCTCAAATAGAGCCTAAGACAATAGATGAAGCATTAAATGATGAAGGATGGATTGTAGCTATGCAAGAAGAGCTGAATCAGTTTAAAAGAAATGAGGTATGGACTCTTGTTGAGAAACTAAAAGATGCCTCCATAATAAGAAGAAAATGGGTGTTTAGAAATAAGTTAGACGAGTAAGGAAAGGTAATAAGAAACAAAGCTTATCTAGTTGCCCAAGGATACACCCAACAAGAAGGTATTGACTATGATGAAACCTATGCCCCTGTTGCTAGATTAGAATCCATTAGAATGCTACTTGCTTATGCTTCTCATATGAATTTTAAATTATACCAAATGGATGTCAAGACAACATTTTTGTATGGTTTGATAAATGAAGAAGTGTATGTCAAACAACCTCCTGGATTTGAATATAAAGAATTGCCTAACCATATGTATAAGCTCTCAAAAGCTCTTTATGGCTTAAAGTAAGCTCCTAGAGCTTGGTATGAGAGGTTAAGCAATTTTCTTATAACAAATGGTTTTAAAAGAGGAAATGTTGACACTACCTTATTCATTAGGAAAACTAATAATGAATCTGCACTTGTTCAAGTATATGCTGATGATATTGTTCTTGGAAGTACTAATGATGATCTGTACAAGAAATTTTCCAAGCTCATGCAAATTGAATTTGAAATGAGCATGATCGGTGAGATGATTTTCTTCCTTAGTCTTCAAATAAGGCAAACAAATAAAGGAAACTTCATCAGTCAAACCAAGTATACAAAGGAGCTACTTCACAAATTTGGTTTTGAAAATGCAAAGCCTATGGGAACACCCATGAACCCTTCTACTCACTTAGAAAAGGATGAGAATGGTAAGGATTTTAATCAAAAGGTATATAGAGGTATGATTGGTTCTCTCTTATATCTTATTGCTAGTTTCCCTGATAATATGAATAGCGTTTGCATGTATTCTAGATATCAAACTAATCCTAAAGAGACTCACTATGTTGCAATTAAGAGAATATTTAGATATCTAGTAGGAACTCAAGATTATGGCCTATGGTATCCTAGAACTAATTATTTTGATCTAGTTAGATATGCAGATTCTAACTTTGCAAGAGATAAATTAGATAGAAAGAGCACTAGTGGAACTTGTCAAATGCTTTGCAAAGCCCTAGTTTCTTAGTTTAGCAAAAAATAAACATCAGTAGCATTATGCACCACCAAAGCTGAATACATGGCACTTGGAAGTTGCTGCACTCAACTCCTATGGATGAAGCAACAACTTGAAGACTATTCTTTGTGTCTGTCACAAATTCCTATCTACTGTGACAACACAAGTGACATATGTCTAACTAAGAACCCAGTTCATCATGCAAGAACAAAACACATCAAGATTTGTCATCATTTTATCTAAGATCATGTTCAACAAGGAACCATTAAGGTAAATTATATTAAAACCAAATATCAGCTAGCTGACATCTTTACTAAGCCTCTTCATGAAGACAAGTTCAAATTTTTGCACTCTGAACTTGGAATAAATGAGTCATATGAAGAATAAGTTTTTCTTGAAATTTTTAGTCAACTGTAAATTTTTTCAATTAACTAAATTTTTGCTTTCTCAGTTGACTAAAAAAATTCTTAGTTAACTAAAATTTACAAAATCAGTCAACTAAAATTTTTTTAAGTTAAGTTAAATTTAGAAATTTCAATTAACTATAAATTTTTCAAGTTAACTACATGAATTTTAGTCAACTATATTATTTTAAGTTTACTGATTTTTGGTTTAAAGCCAAAATTGTAAATCAGAAAAAGAGAAATTCAAAATGGTGAGTTTTGCTGATCACTTAGTCAAATCAATCAGAAACCTTTTAGTTTCCTTCCTCAACTCTTTGATAGTTACATCATGAAACTGCCTTTGGGAACCAACTCTGTAATCTCTTATTCACACTGACTAATATGAGAAGATAGGATTTTTTACTTTTCTTGAGACTCAAAAAGCACCAGACTGCCCCTCTGTTTCTCACTTTGAACATTTCATGCCCTAGAATACTCAGAAATCTTTTCTCAAAACGCTCTGTCTCTCTCGCTGTGACAAACTCAACCACTAGTTTTCATGGCTAACAACGTTCCGTTTACTTGTTGAAGGTCTACTTATCGATCTGCAATAGCTCAACCTCTTTCAATGATAACCACAGAGGAGCAATCTCTGTGAATTGTGAGAGTGAAGAAGTTCCTATAGCCACTGAATCACCTGTCTTGACACCCTCTCCTAAGCCTACAACCTCCAGAAGAAAACGAAAAGTGGTTGTTCCTTCATCTTCTCCAGAAGAAAAGGATCCATTAATCTCTGCAAAAGAAAACCTGGAAACAGAAGGACACCTGAAAATAAAGGAAAACTTGGTAACAAATGTAACTCCAACATCTGTAGAAAATGTTGAAGCCTAAGAAACATCGATGGAGACCACTCTGCCACCACAGTTTACTCATCCTCCAACAAAGATTCTGGCCATCTCTGCCCAACCTAAAAAAACCAAAGGAAAAGGTATTTCTACCTCTCATATTTTAAGGCATTTTAGATCAACTGAGCATGAGACTAAGTATAAAAAATATTCTGCCTCTAAACCTATTGTTCATGGCTAAACTATTCGCTTTAAAAAACTTTCCAAAATATATGTCCCTATTAAGCCAGAAATTCAAAACCCAGGATGGTCTCACATATTTACTCTGTCAGAATCAGTTTATGAAGATTTGTCAAAAAATTCTATACAAATTTGTCTATTTTGGGTGATGAGTCCACCCTTGAGTCTTTGTTTGATGGAGTTCAAATAATCATAGATGAAAGTACCATAGCTGAGGTTTTGAATATGCACTTTGATGCTGAGGATAAATTTTTCTTTAAGAGCAAATGGCCAAAATCTTTCAACTTTACCTATGAGGAGGTTAAGACTGAATTAGTTAAGAGAAGTGAGTTTTTACATGGTCAAAAACTAAATGGGTTAGCTTCTCCTTTATGGATAGAGTCCAAACACATATGATTGTCACATGTGTGCTTTCTAGGACTAAATCTTTAGAAGTGCTAAGCAAGAGGGAATTACTACTCTTATTCTGCCTGCATGCCCAACAACCTATAAACTTACATCATTGGATACTTCAATACATGCTAGAGAGTAGCACCCACCTTGATCTTACCTTCAGCCTTCCTTATGGCATACTCCTTACCCAAATTTTTAGAGACCAGGGAGTTGATTTAGATCAACACCCTTGCAAACAAATAACTACCACATATGATGCTTCATCTTTTAAACTAATAAAAGTATAAACTTATGGATGATCATTGGGTAAGAATGGCAGACCTTGGAAGCCCTTTAGCTCAATAGATTCCCACTCTTTTTGAGCCTTCTAAAGATTCTGTGCCTCTATCTTCCTTTGCACCACCAACAGAACCCTCTTACTCTGTAGGTAGTTTTCTCCAAAACCCACTTCAAATCCTCAACACCTTGGTAAATAATTAAACTCAGATGTTATCTCTCATGGTGTCCATGCATATTCAGTTGAGAGAAGTTCAATCCCAGCTGTCAATCATTCATGGTCAACTGAATACCTATAATCAGTGCCAAGACACACTAAACACTAATGCCTAGGATACCAAGGTTGCTCTGTAATAGAGAGAAACCCAGCTGACTTAACGTTTTCAAGACCTTCACAACACCATTCTTCAATCACATGTGGGTCTTCAGTAGCTTCTTCAATCTTCCTAGCATCATTGATTTATAGGGATTTCTCTTTCTGATTGACATATGGCCCATGATGGCCCTTTTTTTTGTTCACTCTCCGTTTGAGTGATGATAAAAAGGGGGAAAACAAACTTCAGTCAACTTAAATTTACTTGCACTTAATTTTAGTTCACTGTTTTCTTCTTGCACTTATTTTCTATTCACTATTTGCTTTTGGGACTCTGAATTACTTTTATGGATTCTATATTATTTTTTTCTGACAAACCATTAAAACGCTATACTAACTCTGATGGATGATACTAAATATTATTATAACTGATAGATTACATTGCTATATTGTTCTTAAATGACTAATGGATGATATTTGATTTGAATGAATGTTACTTTGAATGAATGATATATCAATATTGGAATTATTGTGATATTATCTGTGAGTGCTGGCTGTCATATTTTTGCTTTGTAAGGATTCTTAGTTTCAGAAGGAGCTTTTACAAGTTTCTCCATTTAGTTTTGTCATCATCAAAAAGGGGAGATTGTTGGCCCAAAATATGAAATGGTCTAAGACCCATATCTGATGGATGATAAATGAAGAAGAAAGACCTAACCCACATCAAAAAAAGCAAGGAGTTTTAAAACTCAATCCATCTTAGCCCATTTCAGCCCATGAGTGGAAGACAGCTTATCTCTGTACAAAAATTTGTTGGGCATTGAAAATCATCAAAGTTTTCTCTGAAATTCCTCTGCCACACTCTTCTTGCGCCTCCTTCTTGTCTTTTAGAAGTGTTATCAGCAGCAACCATTAATGGAGCCTCAGCAAAACTCTGATCCACCATGTCATTGGAGCTAAAAAATTGTACATCATGGCAGTCAAAAAAGAAGCAGTAAAATCATTAATATCTTCTGCAATAAATTCTTATCAATGTCTCTTTCTGAGAAAGCTATAAATACTAAGAAGTTATTGCCTTAGATGATAGAGGAATACAGAAACGAGAAAGAGCTGAAGAGAAAGAAGCATTATGTAACGTTATTTAAATTTTTCTTTCTTAAGAGCTTAGTCTTTGGTTTATCTACTTTTTAGAAGCATATTTGAGATGTTAAAGGAAACCCAGCTGTGTAGGGTTTATAAAACTTTTTCTTACTGATTTGTATACCTCTGTCTCAAGTAGAGAAGAGGGTTATTTTGATTGTAAAGTTTGAGGTTAAGCTAGAAAACCTTGTGTTTGGAGTTAGCACATGAAAACTCCTTGTGAAAATGTAAGAAAACTTTTCTTAGCGGAAAATCCCATGGTGAAGACAAAGGGACTGGAAGTAGGCATTATGAGTGGCCAAACTAGGATAAACTTGTGTGGTTGATTCTCTTTCCCTGATCTCTGTCTGTCAGTATATTTTTCAATCAACTTGAAATTTTACAATTAACTACATTCATCTTTTGTCAGTTCTTTTCAAGAAATACAGTTCACTAAAATATTTATAGTTAATTGTCTTTTCTTCTATCACAACACACTCTCTGCTGAAAAATTTAATCGACTGTATTTTATTTCAGTCAACTATTTATTGTGAATTACAATTGACTGTAAATTTTTTAGTTAACTAAAATTTTCAAAACAGAGTTTTAATTTTAAAATTTAAAGTGCACCTATTCACCCTTCTCCTCTAGGTGCACTGTCACAAACTAGTGTGCCAAATTTGTGATAGGATTGGTCACACTGCTAATAATTTCTTCTATCATTTTGATAAAAGTTATTGAATGCCTTAACATGATCAAAATACAAAAAATTTGGCTACCTATATTGCTACGTGAAATATTGTCCATGATTCTTCTTAGTACGTGGATAATGGAGCTTGCAATCATGTCACTTTTGATACTAGCAAAAACAATTGTCTTTCGTTTGTTAATAGGTAGGAAGCAGTTAATTGAGGGAGATGGTACTTAATAAACAAGTTTTGCATCCACGGTGTTCTAAATTTCATTGTTCAAATCCACCACACTCTCTACTTGTTAATGACATATACTTTGCACCATAAAACACCAAAAATCTTTTGTGTGTTTCTTAGCACACAAAAGACAGTGATCTACTTATTTTGTTTAACTCCTTTGGTTTTATTGTGAAGGACAAGAGAACTAAGACTACACTACAGAGAGGGAAGATGAAAGAAGGACTTTATGAGGTTCAATAAGAAGCCTTAAATATTGAACCAAAAGTTTTTATAGTTGTTAAAGAGTTTTGTCAAAAGAAACTTGGGCACCCATATGAATGTGTCCTTAATCAAGTTTTAAATAGATGTACTATGAAGTTAAAATGAAATGAAAACATCTTTTGTTAACTATGTCAAGTAGGTTAATCCCATGCTTTGCCTTATAATGTGTCATCTTTTCAAGACAAAGCACCTTTAGATCTTGTTTACACAAATTTATTTAGGCCTTTTCTATATACTTCCACTAGTGGTTTCAAATTTTACATACTATTTATAAATGCTTACAGTAGGTTCTCTTGGATCTATACCCTAAAGACAAAAAGTGAAGCTTTACATACTTTTTTGCAATTCAAAAACATAGTTGAAACTTTGTTTAAAAGAGAAATAAAAATTCTTCAAAGTGATGGAGGTGGTGAGTTTAAAGAATTCCCAGCAAACTTACAAGGGTCAGGAATAAGCTTTAGATATCCATGCTACTATACCTCTCTCCAAAATGAAAGAGTAGAGAAGAAACATAGACATGTTGAATGGGGACTAACCTTATTGGCTCAAGCACATATACCCCTTCATTATTGGTAGGATTCTTACAGCACAACAGTTTACTTAATTAATGGATGGCCAGCTGAGGTTTTACAAGGGCAAACACCTTCTACAAACTTTTTTAAAAGCAGCTTGACTATAAAAGCTTAAAAGTGTTTAGATGTGCATGTCAACCATGCTTAAATTCCTACAATTAGCATAAGCCTGAATACCACACTCAAAAGTATGCTTTCATTGTATATAGTCGAGTCCATAAAGGATTTAAGTGACCGAGCCCATCTGGAAGAACTTTTATATCTCACCATGTTGTTTTTAATGAGATTGACTTTCCATTTACTATAGGTTTCATTAATACCATAACTGCTCCATTTGTAAAAGTGGTTCTTGTAATGTTCTTTCCTTCCTTTTTGAAGCATAATACTATTTTTAACTTAAATGAAGTAAATGTAGAATCCATTTAAAATACACATTCTTCTTAGCCTAAAGAATCTACTAGAGACACTGAATTATGCTTAGTACATGAAGCCAATTCTGTGGATGCTCAATTGCAAGCAGTAATTGATTTCCTAATTGACAATCTTCCAGAAAATCCACTTGTCTATCAACATCCACTACTGACAAGAAGTAAACAAGGACTTTTTAAGCCCAAAAATCCATTTGTGGGTTTCTTTGAAGTTGTTGAAGGAAAGTCCTCTTTTATTAGCAATGCACTTGGGAAGCCTCATTGGAAAAAAGCAGTGACCGAAGAATATGAAGGTTTAATGTGAAACAAAACTTAGGAGTTGGTGCCAAACACATATCAAAGGAATATAGTTGACATAAATGGGTATATCAAATGAAGTATAATCCTGATGGAACAATTTCCAAGCATAAAGCCTGGTTAGTAGCCAAAGGCTTCCAACAAGAGCTAACAATTAGTTATGGTGATGAAGGCAGTGACCATTAAAATCATACTCTCATTGGTATTATCCTTAAACTGGGAAATCAGGTAGCTTTATATAAACAATGTGTTTCTCAATAGATTGCTTGAAGAATATGTGTTTGAGTCAACTAGAAGGCTTTCAAGACATTGATAAACCAGATTATATTTGCACACTTAAAAGGGCTATTTATGGCCTAAAAAAAAAAACACCTAGAGCATGTTGTGAGCAAAATACCATGGTGAAAGTATAAAGTTCAAACAAGTAGTATGCAGTGAGAAAATTGTCCTCAGGGAATTCTAGTCAATATCACTATTAATTATTAATGCATACATAGTTACCTTATCCAAGCGACCAAAATTTCAACTTAAAAGTAAGGAAATTGCAATAAATCAAATAATGCAAAACTTTAAATGAGATGTAATCAATGTCAAAGGCTTCTTTAGGAATATGGCTTACTAAGCCATTTCAATTGTAATTTAGCCACTTTCGTAACTTAACCCATTCATTTATGAAATAGTCTTAAACTCTAAAATCATTATAAGAACCTATTAATCCTTTATAGATTTTATTACTCTATACTAGTTCCCTATATTTCTATAAGAACCAATTAGAGAAACACATTAAGTATGACTAATTATGACACCATAAGCCCATAGGTATATGCCTATCTTAAAGGCAAATTGAGTTAATTCAAGCAATTAATTAACATCAAACATGCAATATTCGGTTTTATAACTAAATTTAGGATTCTCTTTCGAGAATCCCTAAATCCTTAACATGTACCCTAATTGATGGCGAATCAACATGGGGAACAAATAAAGATTCAAACTGAATAAATCCATTTACTATGAAATTCAAGTAGGAAAGTAACAAAAATCAACAATCTATATGCCTAGGGTCTACAATCCCAGAGAAATAAAGGCTTAGCTAAGCATATTCATCATTACAAGCCAAAATAAATAAGAAAACATGATCAAAAGAGGATAAATAGAATAACTCTATTTCTAAAGCTTTAATTGGTTTCCTCCCTCAAATCTCCTGATGAAATGCTTCCTTTAAGTAATTCCTTGCCTTAGAACTCTAGTTTCTATGTCCTTCAGCCCCTAAATGTCCTTTGCCATATAAAATACCCTAGAAAATCTTATTTATATCACCCAAAATTGGCAAAAGAAAAGTTTCACCATAAAAGGATAAGGTCTTTGCAATAGATTTTTTGTGCTTTTGCAAGGGTTTTGATTGTCACAAAGGTATTTTATGACGCTCAAAGAAAGTATCATAGAAATGACCATCACAAAAGACACCACAACAATTTTCACTAGTCGTTGTAGAAATTATCACAAAGGCATTTTTTTGTGACAGTAAAAAATAGTAATGCAAGGTCTTGCGTTTGCAATAGTCAAGTTAAATTGTCATGGATAATCTTTTGCTCCAATAACAGTTATACTGACTATTAAGGATATTGGCAACATTTGAAACCGTTGCTAGAAGTTTTTCCTTTTTGTTTCAAGTGTCTTACACTAATTTTTTATGCCTAATTTTTTTTGGTTAAACCAAAATCCTATAATTATAAACAATTTACCAACAATCACAATATATATTCTAATAATTATATGAGCAACTAATATGTCATTACAATTTCTTAGACTATAAATACTAAAAAAATGTCACATACAATTTAAATTAAAAAAATCTAACTTTTAACACAAGTCAAATTCATCTATCAAAAGTCAAGTTTACACATAATTTGAAGAGCCCAAACATCATGGATAATTAAATGCCGATTCTAATATGACCTTTCCCATCTGTAATTTTTATGTTAGAGCATGGTTAAAAAAGGATGAAAGAAATGAAGATAACAATACGATTCTTTTTTATTAGAGCACAAATAGCAATATTAAAAAGGGTTGAAATATCAATTTACCTTTATTTATTTCTTTGTGGGAGTAGATTTAGCTCATCAAAACCTCCAACTTCAATTATAAATTTGTTGAGTTCAGCTTATTATCAAAATAATTCTAATAAGCAGAATATACATGAATAAAACTTTAAGTAAATTAAGGTCTTATTCAATCAAAATTTGGTATGTGATTGAATTTTAACCTCTAACCATAATGAATAATGTAGTTTGATAAGCACAAATAAACTAATATTATTGCCATAACATTTATTAATAGTGACAAAGGAATAACTAATGATAACTCTTAATAATAATTGAACTTTAATTTCAAATATTGGATAACAAAATAGATAATACATGTATACTTTTAAGTCTTTTAAATTTTATATTTTACTCCATCATAGGCTAGATTTACCCACTTTTTTCAATTTTTAGGGCCTAGGCCTTAACCTGTGAAGCCTAGGCACTAGAAAGAAAAGTTCTTTAGGGTAGCTTTGTAATTGAACGTTGAAGGCTTTTTAGATAGCAAAAAGTAAGGGTTTTTCATAGGAAAGTCTCAAGACATAAAAAGACACAAAGGAGAGCAACTTAAAAGGCGATTCAGAGCTTTGAAGAAGGCATTCTAAGTGAAGAAATCAAGAAAGGAACTTATTAAAGTGATGAAATGCCATTTTATTCTCTTCCTCTTATCTTTTTCTTCATCTTTACCATATTTTCTAATATGAGCTTAATTGTAACTTTAAATATGCGAGGCTAGGTTTTCTTTCTCTAGGATTATAACTATTTGACATGTAGATTAATGATCATTATTACTTTTTTCTCCTTCTTGAATTTCATTGTGAATTAGTTTATTCAGTTCAATTTTACATTAAACCCTCTTTGATAGGCGACTAATTAGGGTTTATGTTGAGGATTTAAGGATTTTTGAAAGAGTAACCCAAATTTAGTTATAAGACTGAATATTGCTTGATTGATGTTGATTAATTGTTTGAATTAATGCAACTTTTCTTTTGGATAGACATATACCTATTGGACTAGCGGAGTTGTGATTGGACATACGTAATGTATCTCTTTAGTTTGATTCTCATAAAAATAATTTATAAGGGATCGACAGATTCTTATAATGAAATTAGAAACCTAGGCTTGTTGAGATTGTTTTAATGATGACAAATATATGAAAAATATGAGTTACAAATATAATATTAATATGTGCTTAATGGTTTGCAAGTTGAATATCTATTATGTGTAGGTTGATCAAATAAAAGAAGAGTAAGCATTGAAGTGGAAAGGATGAGATATCAATACCATACTTCACACAAAGATAGCAAGAAGGAAAGATGCTCTAAGCATTGAAAAAGTTAAGGATTTGAAGCTTGGATGTAACAAGATAGTCAATGGATTAAATAGGTACAATTATCATAGGCTAACTATTGTTTTGTGAAATTCAATGATTTAGATTTGGATTTATTGGTTCAAGATATTTAGGTTCTCAAAATATAAGTTTGGACTTAAAAGATAGTGTGATACAGATTTTACTTTAAAACGTTTTATTACCTTTGGTCACTATTTTATGTATAACTCACAAACCATATGGGATATTACTATGAAACTTATTTTGTTGGAAATTAAGCTCAAAGAGCCTTTCTATGATAGGTCATTCACTTAGAATAAAGTTTAAATGAAAATTCTTTGACCATTTGAAGTTGGGATTGTGTCATTGTAAATGACCAGTCAACTTGCCACTTGTGGCAAGTCGACTGGTACAGTACAAAAAGTGAGCAATCGACTAGTCAGCCCCCGACAGTCGACTAGTTAGTCCCATATTTGAAATAACGGTCATATTTTGATGGGCAATCCATTGGTGAACCCCTAACAATTGACTAGTCACTCTTAGAGATAGTGTTCTAACATAAATAACGGTTAGTTTGAAGGGGTAATGACTATATCTCATCTTAATATATATACATATATGTCATTCTAAAACATATTTTTTAGTAGAACCAAATGCTAGAATGTGAACCTTAACTTGTTATATAATCTTTGAAAGAGAAACATCATTTGTATATCTACTTCTTTGAGAGAGGTTATTCTTCTGTATTCCTTTCTTCTTTGAGAGAGAAAAGCTCAAGGAGGTTCTTTAAGGAAGTCAAGCAAGGGTGTGCTTAGGTTGAGGCGAAGGTTCACCTCTTAAAGTGTAAGGAAGAGGTTATTCCTAGGATTAGAGATTAAGGGAAAGGTTCTCCCTTGTTGTTGCTATAATTAATTATTGAAATGGTGGAAAATCCCAAGACGTTGCTTAGGGACTGGATGTATACTTCAATTGGAGCTTAACCAGGATAAATGACTGAGTTTGCTTTCTCTATCCTTATACTCTTTACATTCTAAATCATCATATTTGTTCTTAGCATTTATTGTTGATATTATAGTTGAAGTATTGATATACATATACCTTAAGCATCTACATTAAGCCTCCAATGATACATATAATTGTTGCTTTTCATCATACTCTTTCAAGCATAATTCTGAACAAGGATTTTTTTGAAGCAAATTATGAAAAGAACTAAAATTCTGTAAATACCAAATTCATCCCCTCTTGGGTTGTCGTAACCGACCTTTCGACGGAATGGAATTAAAATGGGTTTAAATGGTTTAAAACTGATTCCCAAAAATGGAATTTTGAAAATCGATTTTATTTGGAGTCACCACCAAAATTTTTAACGGAAAACTTTGGAAAACAAATTTAAATAAAACAAACAAAAAGAGGCGAAATGGTCTGCGAGGTCAGAGATGGGTTCGGGAATCTATTTGAGTGTAGGGAAGGTGTTAGGCACCCCACAACACCCGCCCATAAGGGCGGTTACATTAAATTAATTAGTTGAAATAGAATATGGCCTTTAATTAATCTCAATTACCCTTTTATTGACATGGATGCACGTTAGACATAGGAGACAAAAAGCAAGAATGCATACAAACAGATGGATATTTACAAAGGGCGGACTTAACCGAGGATGAAAGCCTAGGGCCTACGTACCCCGTGAGAGGGATCAAAGTCCACGTAGTTCAACCAAAAGGCATTTTTGTGATTGGTGGTTTTTTTTTTATATTTGTGATGAGAATAGGAGGATTTTAATTAAAACAGATCATTGTAAACAAAACGGGAAAGAAATTTGGTTTGTATGTTTTAATTTACTACAATCTGATTAACCTTGTTCTCCTGAGCTCTTCACATTTTCTCTTTTAAAATTGTTTTTTTCGATTTTATTATTATTTTTTTTTTAGTTTTGAGAGTTTATATTTCGGGAATTAATGCATAATTTATAATGAAAGGAATATATTTTTTTATTTTATGAGTTTTTGAATTTATTGTTGATAAATATTGATTATTATTATTATTGATTATTGGTAGACAATTTAATTTAAGTGCTATTATTTATTTGTTTATTTGTTTGTCTTTGAACAAATGTATGCTAATTTTCGGGTTCTATGGAGATTAAAATCTCACACGAGCCCAGGAAGTCGAGGAGAGACAGGTATTCTCACACGATCCATTTTGTATAAATATTTAATCAAGGTTAATATTTAATTATTGTACATTTCTTAAATTTTTGTATTATTATTAATATTATTATTATTTCGGAATTAATTATAGGGATTTAAGGAGATTAAAGTCTCACATAATCCCGGGTAATCGAGGAGAACAAAATTCTCACACGATAATTTCGTAAATAATAAGGAATGTTTATTAAAACAAGCATTTTGATTATGATTATTATTATGATTTAATCAAAATTAACATTTAATTATCATTAATTTATTTTCCACCATTCACCCATTAATATTTCATTAATATCATTGTTACTTTTTAATTATTCAATCCATTGTAGGGATTTAAGGAGATTAATATCTCACATAACCCCTGGTAATCGAGGAGAACAAAATTCTCACACGATAATTTTATCCACCATGACAATATTGATTATCATTCAATTATTAATATTTCATTAGTATATATTGTCATTCCTTTATTTTTTCACCATTTATTCATTAATATTTCATTAATATTAATTGTCACTTTTCCATTATTCAACTAATTACAAGGATTTAAGGAGATTAATATCACACATAACCCCCGGTAATCGAGGAGAACAAAATTCTCACACGATAATTTTGTCCGTCATGACCATATTTATTAATTATCATTCAATTATTTTTCAACATTCTTTCATTAATATTTCATTAATATAAATTGTCTTCCAATTATTTGATTAATTGCAAGGATTTAAGGAGATGAAAAACTCACATAACCCCCGGCAATCAAGAACAACAAAATTCTCACATGCTAATTTTATACGTAATAGCCATAATTAATCAAAGCTAATGTCTAAACAATTATAATGAACAAAACTAAACAAATTTAAGCACGTGAACAGTAGCATTGCATATTGGAGTGCGTGAACAGTGCACATGCATGAGATTGTATTGAAGGAAATCGAGTGAACAGTAACAGCATGTAGAATTCTCAGCCAAGACACAACGTGCAGCCATACCTGGCGTTTTTAGCTCCTCCCTTGTGCTCCAATGAAGAAGGACCTTCTCCTCCTCACTCACCAATGGAAGATGGACCTCCAACAACCCCTCAAAGTGGCTGGTCTTGGCAGGAAGTGCAGAAACGGACAGCTTCGTTGGAGTTTCGTTGGACAGCTTCGTTGGAGTTTTCTGGTTGGCTCCGGCACTGGAAACTCTGCAGAAAGTGTCTCTACTTCTCGGCTGGAAGATGGAGGCTGAAAGCTTCTCTTCTTCTCCACACTTCCTCTTCTTCCTTGTGCTCCCTAAGCTCTCCTCTGTTCACCTTTATTTTTTTGAGCTCAAAATAGAGTTTTTTCTCCTCCGTGGTTCAATTTCTATCCCTCCCTTTGCTGCCACAGATGTAGGTGGATATTCTGGACCATGAGAGTGAACACGGTATAGTTGTTGTGTGCTATGTAACGTATGTCCATTTTGTTCATCAACTGACCTTACAGGATGTGGAGCATTATTGTTAGGATTCTGTTTTGTCAATCTAGAAATGTTCAAATTACCTATATCTGGCACACTTGTAAGTGGTCCTGAGGTGAAGTTGGGCCCCCTAGTCCTAGGAGGCACTACTGAAGTTGCAAAAGACTGGGAATTAGTTGGATATTGATTGATCAGTGCAAAAGCAGGTTGCAGTGGATAACTGTTGGGTCTTAATGGCCGTGAATAAGGAATCTGAGAATTGCCTGGCAGATTGCCGCTATTGCTCCATAGCTGATCAGGACTGCCACGTATGAAATTTGGAGCAGATCCACTTGGGGGGGATATTCGGGCTGTAGTTGCCAGGACGATAAGAGTTTATATTGCTATGATTTTCTTGAAGTCCAACCAGCGGGTTCAAAGCTCTGGGTCCATTTGGTTGACTTGGGTTTCTCCAAGTTGTTTTCCCCTGGTATCTAGCATCTAACCCTCTTCCTGCGTTTGGAAACTTATGATTTCCTACATGAACTTTAGAAAAGGAATCTCTTTGTGGCTTTGTCTATACGGAACTAGAGACGAGGACTTGTAAGGTGTCTGAACTTGATAGGTGGCCATTATTACCAAATTGTTGTGATTCGCCATTAGTTAAAGGAGGTCCTCCAGCTAAGAGACTAGTCCAGAGCCATACACTCTTAACAGCTGCAACTAGGGGCGTAGATGCTTTCTGAGGCTGTGCAAGAAGAATATTATATCTCCTCATCCTCAATTGATGAAGAGCATTAGAGAAGTCTCAGTCACCAGAAATTAATAAATAATTAGCAGGTGCAGGATTGTCCATAACCCAAAATAGCATGTCAACAAGAATCTTTTTGTCGCTAGCATCTCTAACACCAGCTGGGACATGGTTGAGGGAGATTCCGGTACTGGAGAGAGCGTGCTGTACAGAGGCCGTGATGCGAGTAGTATCACCGTAGGCGGAGATGGAAACGGGCCCACCATAGCTCATTTGAACCAGTGCCGAGGTAATGTTCTGGGCGATGGCGTGCGGATCGCAGCCTTTGGGGACGTGGCAGTTCTCGATGTCCCACCACACTGAAATCTTCGCCAGGGAGTACTGCGCCTCCGCGTGCGTCGTTCCACCTCCGCCCATACTCTCAGTTCTTGCGATTCTGCACACGAATCTCGATGAAGATGACGATCAACTCGCTAATTATTTGGATACATATACACACACTCTGGGTACAGACGGTGCACCAGCTTCACACAGTGGGTTCGGCCCTGCTTTTTCTTCCCTCCCTTCTTCCAGTTTTGAGAGGAATATAAGGGCCGCCTAGCGCAACAATGCCGCCTCTGAAGTTCCTCCACCCAAAGCTTCGATCAGTCTCCCTCTCAGACCAGCTCCTTCGCCTCTAGTCTAGAAGCCGCCTAGCCTCCTCTGCTCTGAACGGCCCCCCCTTCGTGGAAAATGTCCCTGAGCCCCATAAGTGGCTGCTGCTACTGCTGCTACTGTTGCGGTGGCCAGAGTCTCTTTTCAGAGCTCCCCTGCAGTCACCTTCTACTCTTTTTCTGCACAACAAGCTGCCTTTTTCTGATCCATATTTTTTTTTAATTTAATTTTTATTATTATTACTATTATTATTAATTAATTTTTATTTTGTGATTTTTGATTTTTGCCTTGTAATATATTTTATATCTTTATATTTCTTTATTATCTTTCTTTGATTTATTATAATTATTTTAATTAGCTAATTTTTTTTAAATTTTGAGTTTATCCCCCATTCTTTATTTTTAATTCTAAATTGTCCCCCAATTGAAAATATCATTTGAAGTTTTGACATTTTTAAATTTTCCATGTTCTTAATTATTAATTAATTGGTGTTTCCAATAATTAAATAATTAAGTGATTAGGGATGGGGTGTTCACATGGGTGTTGGTTGCTTGGTCTAACAAGAGTAACTCGTGAGCATTGAATTCAAGTTAGGGAAGTAATCATATTGTAATCAAAATGCTAAACTAAACCATGATCCCACAGAGTTTTCTTTGATATACACTCATATCTCTTTAGTCTTACTCTATTAGTTCTTTTTCATTATTTTCTCTATTGTTTAATTTGAATATTGCTATTAGCTTGGATAAGGTAACCATAATAACATTACTACTTAGCAAAAAGTTATACTAAGAGTTTCTATTGGACAATACTTGATTTTTCACTACTTTATCACTTGTTAGCAATGCAAACTTGCGCTGTGGCATTTTGTTCGCAACATTATGATGCTATGAAATACCCTAATGAAGTATATTTGCTTTGCTATGTTGACATCATTGACCCTCTGGTGTAAAAAAACATTTAAATTGAATGTTGCATTGTGTAAGTATACTTGACATGATAATTTTCTAAAGATTGAATAAATTTTGAGATTAATAGTGAGTTAGAAGAAGTTGTTCATCAATTGGAATCCCTTAAGCCCAAGTTAGGTGACATTTCATGAATTACTTGTAGCTACCACTAAATTTTTACCTTCCATTTTGTAGGCACCCACATTGGAGTTGAGACTGCATCTTGAACACTTAAAATATGCATTCCTAGGAGAATAAGAAACTCTAACCTTAATAATCACAAACAAGCTAAGTAAAATAAAAGAAGACAGACTATTTTGGTTCTTAGAGAGTATAGGAACGTTATTAGGTGAGCTATTATGGATATGAAGTGATTGAGTCCATATACTTGCATGCACAAGATCCTTCTAGAAGAAAATTGCAAGCCAAATAAAGAAGCTTAATGACATCTTGGCCCACTAATGGTGGAAGTTATGAAGAATAGAATTTTAAAACTTCATGATGCAAGTGTGATCAATCTAATCTCAAATAGCAAATTAATGAGCCTTGTTCATGTAGTTCCCGAGGAGATAGGAATACCAATTATAAAGAACTCAGAAGGAAAGAAAATGCTCACTTGTTTTCAAAACAGGTGGAAGTTTTGTATTGATGATAGGAAGTTAAATTCTTCAACTAGGAAGGATCAATCTCCTCTCCTTTTTATTGATCAAATGCTTGAATCTTTAGTAGGTGGAACTTTTAGTAGGTGGAACTTACTAATGTTGTCTTAATGGCTATTCAGGTTTTTACCAAATTTTGATGGCACCTAAAGATCAAGAGAAGACAACCTTCATGTGCCTATTCATAACTTTTCCTTATCAAAGGATGTCATTTGGACTATGTAATGCTCCAGCTGCATTTCAAAGGAGTATGGTGAGCATCTTCTTAGACTATGTAGAGAAAATCGTAAAGATTTTTATGGATGATTTCACTGTCTATGGGAGTTCTCTTAATGAGTATTTAACTAACCTTACTAAAGTTTTGCATAGATGTTTAAAGTCTAACATTGTCTTGATTATGAAAAGTGTCACTTTATGGTTGATCAAGGTCACATTTTAGGACATATTGTGTCTTTCAAAAGAATTGAGGTAGATAAGGCTAAAGTTGATTTGATTGAGTCTTTGCCTTAGCCCGTGAGTGTACAGGAAGTTCATTCTTTTTTTGGTCATTCACTTTTCTATAGGTGCTTCATAATGGATTTCTTTAAGATCACATAACCCTTGTGTAGGTTGTTGTAAAAGGAGGTAGCAATTGAGTTTATTGATGATTGTAAGCATGCCTTTGAGTTGCTTAAGAACAAGTTCAATTAAGCACCAATTATCAAGCCTCCAAATTAGAACTATCCTTTTAAGATCATCTGTGACATGAGCAACTATGCTTTAGGAGCCATCCTTGGCCAAAGAATTGATAACAGCCCTTATGTCATTTTTTATACCTCAAATATGCTTAGTGGTGCTCAATGCAATTACTTAACACCAAAAAAAGAGCTTTTTGCTATATTCTTTGCTTTAGAAAAGTACCGTTCAAATTTGCTTGGTACTAATGTGTTTGTTTATTCTATCCATATAGCTTTAAAATACCTTCTTAAAAAGAAGAAATTAAAACTAAGACTATTTCAATGGATTCTTCTCTTACAAGAGTTTGACTTAGAGATAATGGTTAGAAAGGGTTTAAAAATTTGGTCGTTGATCATCTTAATTGCTTGCCTTTGATTTAGGAAACATCACCCTTAAAAAATGAGTTCTTGGATAAGCACCTCATTTCCATCTAGCAAATAACTCTATGGTATACTGATATGGTAAACTACTTAACTACTGAGTTATTTCCTGATGAATTTTCAAGATATGAGAAAAAAAAATCAAAAGGGATGCACAATATTATATGCAGGATGATCTTTATCTTTAAAAGTATTATTTTGATCAAATCATTAGGAGGTGTTTCCTTAATTCAAAAACTAAGTCCATCTTGAGATTTTGTCAATCTTATGCATGTGGAAGTCACTTTGGCCTTAAGAGGATAGCTAGAAAGATCTTAAAGAGTGGATTTTATTGGACTACCTTGTTTCTTGAATCATAAAAGTTTTGTAAATCCTATGAATATTGTCTAAGAAAATTTAGGACATAGAGATCAAATGCCACTTCCTTCTATTTTGGTTTGTTCTATTTTTTATGTGTGGGTTATTGATTTTATGGGTCATTTTCCTCCTTTTGGCAATACATATATCTTGCTTGCTATGGACTACATTTCAAAATAGGTAGAAGCTAAGGCTACTTGGGTTGATAGTGCAAAGATAGTAATGAATTTTTTCAAATCACATATTTTTGCAAGGTTTTCCACATTAAAAGAAATCAACAGTGACAGATGATCCCACTTTTGCAATAGGGTGTGAAAGCTCTGTAAAGAAATATAAAGTTAGCCATCATATCACACTTTACCATCCTCAAATTGATGGTCAAGCTAAAGTGTCCAATAGGGAAATCAAGTCAATCCTTGAGAAAACAATTAACCTAAATAGAAAGGATTGGAGTGTAAGGCTTAATGATGCATTATGGGCATATCAGACAATCTATAAAACCTTATTGGTATGTCTCCCTACCATATAGGTTTTGGATAGCCATGTCATCTTCCTGTGGGACTAGTACATAGAGCATATCGGGTAGTTAAACAATGCAATATAAAGATGGATGAATTTGGTATGTAGTAGAAATTACAACTCCAAGAATTGGAAAAGTTGAGGAATGATGCATATGAGAGTGCAAGGACTTATAAGGACAAAACATGCATTTCATGATCAGAATATTTTAAGGAAACAATTTATTGTTAGACAAAAAGTTTTACTTTATCATTCTCAATTAAAATTGTTTACAATTAAATTGAGATCATGTTGGATAGGTCATTTTATTATCACTAATGTTTTCCCTCATAGTGCAATGGAAATTAAGAGCTTAGGCACTTATAAGAATTTTGAGGTGAATGGCCATCAATTAAAGCCTTTCTAAGAAGGATTTCAAGTGAAAAATGAAGAGCAAATCACCTTGGAAGATCTGCATCTAGAAGATTGATTAGTAGTGTCGTAACCGACCTTTCGGCAGAATAGAATAAAAAAAGTAAAACCGATTCCCAAAAAACGGAATTTTGAAAATCAATTTATTTGGAGTCGCCACCAAAATTTTAATGGAAAACTTTGGAAAACCAATTTAAAACAAAACAAAAAAGGCGAAATGGTCTGCGAAATCAGAGATGGGTTCGGGAGTCTATTTGAATGTGGGGAAGGTGTTAGGCACCCCACAACACCTGACCATAAGGACGGTTACCTTAAACTAGTCAGTTGAAATAGAATATGGCCTTTAATTAATCTCAATTACCTTTTTATTAACATGGATGCATGTTAGACATAGGAGATAAAAAAGCGAGAATACATGGAAACAGATAGATATTTACAAAGGGTGGACTTGACCTAGGATGAGAGCCTAGGGCCTACGTACCCTGCGCTACGGATCAAACAGATCATTGTAAACAAAACGAGATTGGAATTTGGTTTGTATGTTTTAATTTACTACAATCTGATTAACCTCGTTCTCCTGACCTCTTCACATTTTCTCTTTTAAATTTTTTTGTCGATTTTATTATTATTATTATTATTTGAGTTTTGGGAGTTTTGAGAGTTTATATTTCAGGAATTAATGCATAATTTATAATGAAAGGAATATATATTTTTTTTTTATGAATTCTTGAATTTATTGTTGGTAAATATTGATTATTATTATTATTGATTATTGGTAAATAATTTAATTCAAGTGCTATTATTTATTTGTTTATTTGTTTATCTTTGAACGAATATATGCTAATTTTCAGGTTCTATGGAGATTAAAATCTCACACGAGCCCGGGAAGTCGAGGAGAGAAAAGTATTCTCACACGATTCATTTTGTATAAATATTTAATCAAAGTTAATATTTAATTATTGTCCATTTATTTATTTTTTGTATTGTTATTATTATTATTAATATTATTATTATTTCTAAATTAATTATAGGGATTTAAGGAGATTAGAACCTCACATAATCCCACGCAATCGAGGAGAATGATATTCTCATACGATAATTTCGTAAATAATGGGAAATGTTTAATTAAAGCAAATCTTTTAATTATTTATTATTTATTATTCTTTTTTTAAAAAAAAAACAAAGGTATGCTAACTTCAGAGATCTAAGGAGATTAAAAATCTCACACGATCCCAGGTAATCAGGGGGAACAATATTCTCACACGATAATTTTGCAAATAATGGGAAATAGTTCATTAAAGCAAACATTTTAATTATGATTATTATTATGATTTAATCAAAATTAATATTTAATTATCATTCATTTATTTTTCACCATTTAATCATTAATATTTCATTAATATTATTATCACTTTTCAATTATTCAACTCGTTGTAAGGATTTAAGGAGATTAACATCTCACATAACCCCCGGTAATCAAGGAGAATAAAATTCTCACACGATAATTTTATCCATCATGGCAATATTTATTAATTATCATTCAATTATTTTTCACCATTCAATCATTAATATTTCATTAATATTATTATTGCTTTTCAATTATTCAATTCATTGTAGGGATTTAAGGAGATTAATATCTCACATAATCCCCAGTAATCGAGGAGAATAAAATTCTCACATGATAATTTGATGCGTGATAGCAATATTTCTTAATTATCATTCACTTACTTTTTAACCATTTCTTCATTAATATTTCATTAATATTATTGTTGCCTTCCAATTATTTAATTAATTGCAAGGATTTAAGGAGATTAACATCTCACATAATCCCCGGTAATCGAGAAGAACAAAATTCTCACACGATAATTTTATGCATAATAGCAATATTTAATCAAAGTTAATGTTTAAATAATGGTAATAAACAAAATTAAAACAAGTTTAGGCAAATGAACAGTAGCACCTCAGATTAAAACACATGAACAGTGCAGAATGCATGAGATTATCTTGAAGCAATTCGTATGAACAGTAACATGCATGCAGAAAAATCGGCCAAGCAGCCCGTGCAACCATACCTGTGCGCTTTCAGCCTCTCCCTTGTGCTCCAATGAAGAATGACCTTCTCCTCCTCACTCACATATGGTAGATGGTCCTCCAACAGTCCCAAAGTGGCTGGTCTCGGCTGGAAGCAAGCAGAAATGGCGGACAGCACTTCGTTGGGCAGCGTTGGAAATTCTAGTTGGTTTCAGCACTGGAAATTCTGGCTGGAAGTGCTCACACGTCTTTGCTCCTCGGCTGGAAGGCAAAGCCTGAAAGCTTCCCTTCTTCTCTACAATTTCTCTTCTTCCATGTGCTCCCTAAATTCTCCTCTATTTACCTCTATTTTTTGGGCTCAAAACAGAGTTTTTCCTCCTCCATGGTTCAGCCTCTATCAATCCTTTTTCTGCCACTTTATTTTGCATTCAGGCCTCCTTGTTTCTGCTCATCATTTTGGCATCCAACTCTCCATTTTCTGCCCCTCGGATTGGCTGAACTTCAGCTCCTTTTCTCTCCACGGTTTGGACGTTGCTTTAGCTTCTTTCCCTCTCAGTTTCTGGTTTCGTTTTTCTCTTCTGTTTTCTGCACCACAACTCTCTATCTCTTCCTCTCAGTTTCTGCCTCTCGTTCAGCTTCTCTCCCTCTCGGTTTCTGGTTTCGTTTTCTCTTCTATTTTCTCCCTCACGTTGCTGTCTCACTTTCTGGTTTTGTTCAGCTCTCGATTTCTCTCTTATCCTCTCGGTTTCTTCTTATCCTCTCGGTTCTCATTTTCCTCTCGGTTTCTCTCTTATCCTCTCCCTCTTCTCTTCAACTCTTTTTCCTTCTCGGTTACGTGGTTCTCTCCCTCTTCTCTTCAGCGTTGTTTCTCCCTTCTTTCTCCTTCTTTTCTTCTCTTCTCTTCAGATCCTTTTTTTCTTAGCCGAGGTCTTCTCTCCTTTATACTCCAACCCACCTCCCTTTTTCTGCCATGTTGCTCCCTTTTCTTCTTACTTTTCCTGCAACTTTCAGCCACTCCACTTATTGCTCACGGTCCCCTCCTTTTTCTGCCATTTCCAGCCATGCCACTTTCTCCTTTCTCTGCACCAGCCGCTCCACTTTCTGCCTCCTCTGAAAAACCAGCTCCCTTTTGCTTTTTTGTCCTCCTTGTCCTCTTGTGCATGTGTGTGCATGAGTGTATGCATGTGGGAGTGAATGAGTGTGTGTGTCCATGGGTGAGAGTGTGTGAGAGTGAGAGTGTGAGTGTGTGAGGATGTGTGTCCGTGAGTGAGAGTGTGAGTGTGTGAAAGTGAGCAAGTGTGGGTGTTTTGCAATTTCATTTTAATTAGGTAGCCTTATTCATTTTATTTCTTTACAAGATGATTGCCATGTCTCTTCTTCAAACATATATTTTGAATTTTCCTTTTTATTATTTTTGATTCTTATATTTGGTTTTTTCCATATTACTTCTATTTTTTTGCCTTTTGCAATTTTGTTTTAATTAATTATTATTTTTTTTTGAATTTTTTAATTCTATTTATTATTATTACCATAATTATTATTATTGTTAATTCGGGTGGGGTAAGACAAACGCAAGTACAAAGAATAGCAAAATACAACTGGGATGACTCTGAATTTCGGCTCCAGGCGGTAATGGTTGCTTACACCTAGTGTTGCCATTGGATACACTTATTTCGAAACTGACTAATGAAGACAACCTCTAAGGATCTTTTCGAGTTGGCAATTTAGTCTTCATACCACCTTACTTTGTCCATCCTTTCAATTAAACGGGGATGACGAGGAAAAAAGAAGAAGAAAGAAAGGAAGAGCAACGAAACCAGCAACAAACCGAGAGGAACAACGCTTAACGAAAGAAGAGAATGGAGGCAGCAACGTGAGGGAGAAACCAAGTTGAACGAAGCAAGGAAGCAAGGTACCCACGTGAGGAAAGAACAGCAGGTAAACGAACCAAAAACGAGGTAGAAACCGAGAGCTGAACTGCAAAAACCGAGAGCTGTACAAAGCTGTCCAACGTGCAGAAAAATCATGGAAGCAACGTCCCAAATTTTGGAGTGAAAAGGTGCTGAAGTTCAGACCATCTAAGGAGCAGAAAAATGGAGAGTTGGATGCCAAAATGATGTGCAGATACAAGGAAGTCTGAATCCAAAACAAAGTGGAAGCAAAGGGAGGGATAGAAGCTGAACCATGGAGGAGAAAAAACTCTGTTTTGAGCTCAAAAAATAGAGGTGAACAGAGGAGAGCTTAGGGAGCACAAGGAAGAAGAGGAAGTGTGGAGAAGAAGAGAAGCTTTCAGCCTCCATCTTCTAGCCGAGAAGTAGAGACACTTTCTGCAGAATTTCCAGCGCTGGAACCAACCAGAAAACTCCAACGAAGCTGTCTGTTTCTACACTTCCAGCCGTGACCAGCCACTTTGGGGGGGTTATTGGAGGTTCATCTTCCATTGTTGGGTGAGGAGGAGAAGGTCCTTCTTCATTGGAGCACAAAGAAGGAGCTGAAAACGCCAGGTATGGCTGCACGTTCTTGACTTGGCCGAGATTTATGCTGCACATCGTTACTATTCACTCGATTTCCTTCAATACAATCTCATGCATGTGCACTGTTCACGCACTCTAATATGCAATGCTACTGTTCACGTGCTTAAATTTGTTTAGTTTTGTTCATTATAATTGTTTAGACATTAGTTTTGATTAATTATGGCTATTATGTATAAAATTAGCATGTGAGAATTTTGTTGTTCTTGATTGCCAGGGATTATGTGAGTTTTTTTTCATCTCCTTAAATCCTTGCAATTAATCAAATAATTGGAAGACAATGAATATTAATGAAATATTAATGAAAGAATGGAGAAAAATAATTGAATGATAATTAATAAATATTGTCATGATGGATAAAATTATCGTGTGAGAATTTTGTTCTCCTCGATTACCGGGGGTTATGTGAGATGTTAATCTCCTTAAATCTTTGCAATTAGTTGAATAATGGAAAAGTGGCATTTAATATTAATGAAATATTAATGAATAAATGGTAAAAAAAAATAAAGGAATGACAATATATACTAATGAAATATTAATGAAGGAATGGTGAAAAATAATTGAATGATAATTAATATTGTCATGGTGGATAAAATTATCGTGTGAGAATTTTGTTCTCCTCGATTACTGGGGGTTACGTGAGATATTAATCTCCTTAAATCCCTACAATGAATTGAATAATTAAAAAGTAACAATGATACTAACGAAATATTAATGGGTGAATGGTGGAAAATATATTAACCATAATTAAATGTTAAATTTGGATTAAATCATAATAATAATCATAGTCAAAATGCTTGCTTTAATAAACATTCCCTATCATTTACGAAATTATCGTGTGAGAATATTGTTCTCCTCGATTGTGCAGGATTACGTGAGATTCTAATCTCCTTAAATCCCTATAATTAATTCCGAAATGACAATAATATTAATAATAATACAAAAATGAATAAATGGACAATAATTAAATATTAACTTTGATTAAATATTTATGCAAAATGGATCGTGTGAGAATACTTGGCTCTCCTCGACTCCCCGGGCTTGTGTGAGATTTTAATCTCATAGAACCCAAAAATTAGCATATATTTGTTCAAAGACAAACAAATAAACCATTAAATAATAGCGCTTAAATTAAATTGTCTACCAATAATCAATAATAATAATAATCAATATTTATCAACAATAAATTCAAAAACTCATAAAATAAAAAATATATTCCTTTCATTATAAATTATGCATTAATTCCCGAAATATAAACTCTCAAAACTCAAAAAAAAAAAATAATAATAATAAAATCAACAAAAACAATTTTAAAAGAGAAAATGTGAAGAGTTCGGGAGAACGAGGTTAATCAGATTGTAGTAAATTAAAACATACAAACCAAGTTCCTATCCTGTTTTGTTTACAATGATCTGTTTTAATTAACATCCTCCTATTCTCATCACAAATCAAAAAACCACCAATCACAAAAATGCCTTTTGGTCGAACTATGTGGACTTTGATCCCTCTCACGGGGTACGTAGGCCCTAGGCTTTCATCCTAGGTCAAGTCCGCCCTTTGTAAATATCTGTCAGTTTGCACGCATTCTCGTTTTTTTGTTTCCTATGTCTACCAGGCATCTATGTCAATAAAAGGGTAATTGAGATTAATTAAAGGCCATATTCTATTTCAACTAACTAGTTTAAGGTAACCGTCCTTATGGGCGGGTGTTGTGGGGTGCCTAACACCTTCCCCACACTCAAATAGACTCTTGAACCCATCTTTGACCTCGCAGACCATTTTGCCTTTTTCTTTTTCTTTTAAATTAGTTTTCCAAAGTTTTTCGTTAAAAATTTTGGTGGCGACTCCTAATAAAATCGATTGTGGCGACTCCTAATAAAATCGATTTTCAAAATTCTATGTTTAGGAATCGGTTTCAAACATTTTGATTCCATTCTGCCTAAAGGTTGGTTACGACAGCGTCGGAGTTAATTGGTTTTCCAAGCTCCCTACCATCCATATCGACAAGAGTCAGGGCCCCTCCAGAGAATGCTCGTGTCACCACATATGGACCTTCGTATGAAGATGCCCATTTACCTCTATTATCTTCTTGATTTGGGTGGACCTTTTTCAGAACCAACTCCCCCGGCCTGAATTGTCTAGGATGAACCTTTTGATTGAAGGCTCTTGCCGTCCTTTTTTGGTATAGCTGCCCATGACACATAGCTATTAATTGCTTTTCTTCGATCATATTCAGCTGCTCATACCGCGTCTTTACCCACTCACTCTCCTCGAGGTTGGATTCGATCAACATATGGAGAGAAGGGATCTCAACTTCAATCGGGGTGACTGCCTCCATGCCATATACTAAAGAGTATGGAGTTGCCCCTGTAGATGTTTGTACCGTCGTTCGATACCCATGAAGAGCATATGGGAGCATCTCATGCCAATCTTTATAAGTAATAGCCATCTTGCTAACGACCTCTTTGATAATTTTATTCGCTGCCTCAACTGCTCCATTCATCTGTGGCCGGTAGGGTGCAAAGTTATGGTGCTTAATCTTGAATTGACCACACAATTTCTTAATGTCAGCTCCATTCAGGTTAGAAGCGTTATCCGTGATAATCCTCTCTAGTATACCATATCGACAAATAATGTTCGATTTCAAAAATCGGAGGAAAACCCTTTAGCCAATATTGGAAAACGAACATACTTCTATCCATTTTGTAAAATAATCAATGGCTACCAAAATGAATCGGTGTCCATTTGACGCCTTTGGGTTGATGGGGCCAATCACATCTATTCCCCACAATGAGAATGGCCACAGTGCCACCAAGTTGTGTAGGGGTTGGGGTGGAGCATTGATCCTATTGGCATATGTTTGGCATTTGTGACATTTTCTCACGTGGTCAATGCAGTCTCTTCCCATGGTTAACCAGAAGTATCCACATCTTTGAATTTGTCTAGCCATAGTATGGCCATTAGCATGGGTCCCACAGATTCCCTCATAGATCTCTATCATTATCCTTCATGCTTCTGATGCATCCACACACCTAAGCAGAGTGTTGTCCCATGACCTTTTATATAACACCTCTCCACTAAGGAAAAAATTCATTGCCAATTGATGAATGGTTTTTTTGTCATTCTCCGTTGCCTCAGCCGGATATTGCTGGTTCTAGACATAGTTCTTTATATCATGGAACCATGGTCGTCCATCATTTTCTTCCTCCACGTTCGAGCAGCAAGTTGGGGTGTCCCGGGTCTCAACCTGGATAGGGAGCATATTAACTCCACAGTCCAACTTAATCATTACAGCTAGGGTGGCCAACGCATCAGCAAACTAATTTTTATCACAGGTCAAATGCATGAAATTTATTTCCCTAAACCTTGACGCCAATTTTGTCAGATGTTTTTGGTATGGGACCAGTTTGGGATCCTTGGTTTGCCACTCTCCTTTTACTTGATAAATTACAAGGGCTGAATCTACAAACACCTTAAGATCTTGGGCACCTAACTCTAAGGCGGCTTGCAGACCATTCACACAAGCTTCATATTCTGCCACATTATTTGTGCAATCAAAATTGAGCTTGACTGCCACTAGATATTGCTTGCCTTTAGGTGATATTACTACCGCTCCTAATCCACTACCATGTACATTGTCTGCCCCATCAAAGTACATAGTCCACTTGATTTCCTTTGGATCATCTTCTTCCAATGTCAGAATATCCTCATCTGGGAACTGGAAGTCTAGCGGTTGATATTCATCCAGGGGATTGGCCGCCAAATGCTCAGCTATAACGCTCCCTTTGACTGATTTACTGGTCATATATTTCACGTCATATTCTGAGAGTATTACTTGTCATTTTGAGACTCTTCCCGATGTATGAGGACTCTCAAAAATGTATTTGATTGGATCCATCCTGGAGATTAGCCACGTTACATGATAAAGCATGTACTGCCTCAGTCTCTTTGTGGTCCACACAAGACAGCAACAAGTCTTCTCAATTAACGAGTACCGCGACTTGCATTCATTGAATTTCTTGCTTAGATAATAGATGGCTTGCTCTTTTCATCCTGATTCGTCGTGTTGTCCTAACACCGCACCCATGGACCCTAGTCAGATGGTCAAATAAAGGATAAGGGGCCGCCTCAGTATAGGTGGCACCAAGACAGGGGGGTCAAGAGGTACTCCTTTATCTTATCGAATGTGCGTTGGCAGGATTCATTCCATTCTCCTGGTTGGTTCTTGCATAATAATTTAAATATTGGTTCACAAGTGGCAGTTAAATTTGCAATGAACCTGGCTATGTAGTTCAAACGACCCAAGAACCCTCGAACTTCTGTCTCTGTATCAAGTGGTGGCATGTCGCAAATCGCTCTAATTTTATCAGGGTCTATTTCTATCCCCTTCTTACTAACAATGAATCCTAAAAGCTTCCCAGATGTAGCCCCAAATACGCACTTGCTAGGATTCAATAGAAGTTTGTATTTCCGTAGTCTTTCAAAGAGCTTTCGTAATACAGCCACATGACTTTCCCCTTCAGCTGATTTAGCAACCATGTCATCCACGTATACCTCTATTTCTTTATGCATCAAGTCATGAAACAAGACGACCATCGCACGTTGGTAGGTGGCCCTGGCATTTTTAAGTCCAAAAGGCATTACCTTGTAACAAAAGGTTCCCCATGGGGTAATGAATGTGGTTTTTTCCTTGTCATCAGGGTGCATCGGGATTTGGTTATAGCCAGAGTATCCATCCATAAAGGAATACCTGAAGCTTTTTGTTGTATTATCGACTAAGACGTCAATGTAGGGTAATGGAAAGTCATATTTCGGGCTGGCCCGATTTAAGTCCCGATAATCGACACACATTCTCACTCGCCCATCTTTCTTTGGCACAAGGACTATGTTCGCGACCCATTGGGGGTATTTAGAAAATTCTAAGAAACCGGCATCCCATTGCTTCATTACTTCTTCTTTGATCTTAAGGGACATCTCTGGGCTCATCCTCCTCAGCTTCTGTTTCCTGGGTCCTATATTGGAATACAAGGGTATCTTATGGGCAGCAATTTCAGGATCTATTCCTGGCATATCCTGATAGGACCAGGCAAACACATCTATATATTCCCTAAACAACTTGATCATATCCTCCCATTATGGGTTATCAACTATTTTTAATTCCTTCTTATCATCCTTTGTCCCCATATTGATCACTTCAGCGGTTTCTTCGTGCAGAACAATACCCTTTTCCGCAGACTCTACTATTTTAACAAAGGTTTGAGATATGTCATCATTATCATCAGTTTCTAAATCACTTGCATTCGTGACAACACAAGGCTCATTCAAGCAGTGCCCTAGTGCTTCTGCTTTAAACAAGAGTTCCGAGGATTCAAATTCCCTGGAAAGTGGGTAAAGAAAGCAAAAATAAATACGAAAAGGCAGGATTCAAACAAGATTTTGGCAAAAGATTGAAACTACTGCATTCATTCAATATTTAAAATAAAGTTTCAAGTTGTTAGCTATTACAGAATTTTAAAACACGATATTCAAAACATTACTCTAATGACATAACATTTGATAAAATTTTGGATTCCCAATTGTCTAGAGCTTTTCCAAGCTTGTCCGACTGGATCCATGCAACCTCCGTATGCTCTCCTTCTTCTTCACTTGCCATTATAACTAAGTCACCAGGATGTATTATCTCAGTGGGAGTAGGAAAAGTTTCTCGGAGGTGAGGTATTTCTACTTTCCCCTTTTGCTTACCCTCCTTCCATCGCGCCTTGCGGGTCTTCATGGAGAGCTCGTATCCTAGCCCCTTTCGCCCTGGATTTTCGAGCAACTCAACTGGTTCCCCTATGCCTTGCAGATTTACTCCCAGTCCGTTTCCCTTTTGATACCCACTGTTCATCATGATCTTGGCCACTACCTGATTGACTCCTTTGGTGGATTCCCCCACTCCTAATGGCATTGGGTCAGTGCCTTTTTTAGAATTCCTAGCCTCTAATACTTCTAAACTTGGGAAAGAGCTGTCTATGACTTGCTCAGCATTTTCAATGTAAGGTACTGTACTTGACCTGCTAAGAATCATTTCTTCTTCACCTTTTAGGGTGATGAGCCTCCCTTCATCGATGTATTTGATCCTCTGATGCACGGTCGAGGGGACTGCACCAGCGGCGTGAATCCAAGGTCTCCCTAGGAGCATTGTATACGCTGCATCGATATCCATAACTTGGAACTCGACGGTAAACAAATTTGGACCGATTTCTACAGGGAGTTCAACCTTTCCGATCACTTCCCTCCTGGTCCCATCGAAGGCTCTCACCACCAGGTCATTGTACTCGATGCATGACTTCTCGATAGGTAATTGCCCTAAAGTGGACAAGGGCAAGACGTTCAGGGCCGACCCCCCATCGATGAGCACTTTAGCAATTATATACCCATAGCATTTCAGAGTAATATGGAGGGCTTTGGGCTTTCCAACCGACGTGGGGTGCATCTCGTCCTCAGAGAAGGAAATTAAGGTAGAATTTTTCACCGCATTTATCAGGTTCACGACCCTCTCTGGTGTGATATCAGGACGCACATAAGCTTCATTCAGCACACCCTGTAATGCCCTTCGGTGAACTTCCAAATTCATTATTAGGCTTAAGATAGAAATTCGGGCTGGAGTTTTCCGCAGTTGATCCACCACGTCATATTCGCTCTATTTCATAATCTTTAGTAACTCCTCTGTTTCATCCTGTCCTTCCTTCCCAGGGGCTTCCTTGAGGTTCGAGCTCTCCCCTACTTCTAGATTTGGATTCAAAGCTCCTCCCACGTCTTTGGAGTATACCCGACCACTGCGAGTGATCCCTCCTACAACGTCTAAATGACCCTCATCCGTGACAGACCTCTCTTTCAATGCCTCATTGTCAGATGAGCATTCTATCTTTAGCCTGTAATTCCACGGCACAGCATGATCGCTCTGATACTGAAACGGAGAAGGCACGTAAATAGTGGTGGTTGGGCTTTTGACAGGCACTGGTGTGGGTATTACAAGTAAAGATCCTTGCGCCATACTTTGTGGGTCAGGATTGTTTTGGACCGGGGTGGCTCCCTTAACTTCATAGAGTGGTTTGTCAACCACCAGGAAGGATTTCTTGAGCCTTGTGGAGTTGGATGCTCCCTTGGTCCCAGCACCATCTTTTTCTGTGATGCACACGTTCCCTTCAGTAGGCTCTCGAGTTCTTTCGATGGATAGAACTCCAAGCATCATCATCTTCTGTGCCAACTCCCTGAACTGCTCACAACCTTCAATGTCGTGCCCCACCTCTCCATCATGAAACTCACAATACCCATTTTGTGACCCTTCGAATTCGTTCTGTCCCCCATTCTGAGCGAGGACATAGTCAGTACCCTTCAAACCCTCATATAACTGCCGCATGTTATAGGATGCCTCAGCCAAGTCTCTCAAGCCAAAATCCTCCCCATCTATCATGGACACTTGCCTTTCCTTATTGTGATTTGGCAAGGGGTTGGTGACGATTTTGGGGTCATTACCCATCTTTATACCGATGTGGTTATTGTCCAACAATGGTAGCACGTGCTTCCTGAAGGCGTCACATTTGTCAATATGGTGCCCTGCAACTGCCATGTGATATTCACAAGTGGCATTGGGATCATACCACTCAAGGAATGGTGGCTGGAGTGGCTTGACCGGTTTAGGGCCCATAAGCTTCTTTGCCACTAAGTCGTGAAAAAGCTCCGATCGGCTAACATTGAAATTAGGTAATGGCCTGTCATCGCGGGGCGGTAGCGTTGGCCTGAACCCTCGATTTTGAGCTATCGGCTGTTGCGGTCCAAAATAAGGTTGCGGTGGTGACGGGTAGCTCATGTAATTCCCCATGGCTAGGCCTCGCGGCTGGTACGACATGGCCGGTTTCTGACCGCGAAAAGGTGCCTGGGGGTATTGACTATACATGGGGCGGGGATGTTGGAATGTGGCATGGACATGGCTAATATCCCCCTCCTTCTTTCGACTATTTGCAGGTTTTCTAGTTTCCGTAGAGGTGGCTTCAAATAGCCCATCGCGCACATCAACGTCTATCCTCTCTCCAACTTAGATCAAATCCGCGAATTCATTTACATGCGTCCCTAGCATTATCTTACGGTATGGGTCCCCCAAGGTACGAATAAAATAAGAGCATAGTTCTGAGTCCAGAAGTGGTGGTTGGACTTCAGCAGCTGCGGCTCTCCATCTTTGGGCATATTCTTTAAAAGTCTTTGTTCCCTTCTTCTTCAGCCCCTTCAAATGCTCGCGTGTAGGGGCTGTATCCAGGTTAAACTTGTATTGGCTCATGAATACATCGGTGAGGTCTCTCCACCTCTTTAGCTTGGAATGATCCAATTTCATGAACCAATGTAAGGCTGCGCCAGTCAAACTCTCGTGAAAGAAGTTTATCAAGAGCCTTTTGTCCCTGGACCATACCGACATCTTGGTGCAGTACGATTTTAGGTGGTAGTGTGGATCTCCACTACCGTTGTATTTGGTGAACTCAGGCACCTTGAATTTTTTAGGGATGGGAACCTCTAGGGCCAGACACAACTCATCCAACTCAACAGACTTATAGTTAGTCGGCTTCTGTAAAGCTCGCAGTCTATCTTTAACCTCTGCTATGTCCTCTTCCCAATCTTTCCTCTCATCACCCTCTTTCGTCTTGAAGCTGGTGTTGGCAGTAGGCCGAGCAGGCACTGCAATTCTGATAGTTGGTTCCCCCCCAGGAATGTCGTAGGTGAAGACACCACCTTGGCTCCATTCTGGGTACCCTTGTCCTTCAGCCCCTGAAGCTAAAGGGTTTGGTGGTTGTTTTGCCATTACCGGTCTCTGTGTCGGTTCGGGCACTCCAGTGGCAGAAGGACTACCCGGAGTTACTCCCGGTATTCCAATACCTACATTAGGGATACCCTGATCGGCATTAGTGGGATTTGGCGAAACCTGGTTCGCGGCCACGCTAGAACTCATGTTCTGCAACAGCTTCATCATCTCCACCATTTGCGACTGCATGGCCCCCATTTGATCCTTTAGGGCCCCTACTTCCGCTTCTAACCGCTGCTCAGTCTCTGACAGACTATCTTCAGCAGCCATAGCTCTAGCCCGTGCTCGGGTTATATACGTTCTCCCAGACAGCTGGGCCTGGTTAGACGAGTTCTTCTGTTCTCGGGCAATATTGACGTCTTACCTGTGATTATTATTATCCTTTTTTATTAATAAAATGAATGTAAATAAAAAAATGATTACCTAGATTCCTGATTTTCGGTGTGTTAACTTGGCATAAAGGATATAAGAACCACGTACCTTTGAATCCTTGAGGATACATATAGTAACACTCAATGAATCAAAGTTAACTGCTAACACAAGGGACATTTAGTATCCACATGTATAGGTCTATTTTACACCACACAACCAATTTCCACACAAGATCTCTACTATCTTGAACGCATTTGATGGCCAAAAGACGAAACCGTGCATTATAATAAAGTGTTTGGATACATCAATCGACTTTGAAGTTATACCTCAAAAGGGACCCCATCTATGAGTCTGTCTTACAAAATACTGAAATTGTCTTTGTCCCTTCCTCATCTAAAATCCTGTCTCCCCCCTGTCTTCCCTCGATGAGGAAGGTGGTGTGTTCATGTCTTTGCTTGCTCTTAAGATTAGGTCATTTCTTCACTATTCACTTCCCTAACTTAAGAGACAAGCAAAGAGAGGCAACTGTGAACACCCCACCCAAATTAACAATAATAATAATCACAATAATAATAATAAATAGAATTAAAAAAAATTCAAAAAATATAAAATAATAAAATAATAATAACAATTAATCAAAACAAAATTGCAAAAGGCAAACAAAATAGAAGTAATATGAAAAAAAACTAAACATAAGAACCAAAAATAATAAAAAGGGAAAATTCAAGATATAGGTTGGAAGAAGAGACATGGCAATCATCTTGCAAGGAAATAAAATGAACAAAGCCACATACTTGAAATGGAATTGCAAGACACTCTCACTTGCTCACACTCACACACTCTCACATGCTCACTTGCTCCCACATGCTCACTTGCCCTCACACACATGACACACATCACTCTCACACACTCACACTCTCATTCATGGACACATCACTCTCACACACTCACATTCACACTCCCACATGCTCACTTGCTCCCCACATGCTCAATTGTCCTCACACACATGACACACATCATTCTCACACACTCACACTCTCATTCACGGACACATCACTCTCACACACTCACATTCACACTCCCACATGCTCATTTGCTCCCATATGATCATTTGCTCTCACACACTCACATTCTCACTCACGGACACCTCACTTTCATACACTCACACTCACACTCTCACACACTCTTACCCACGGACACACACACTCACCACATGCATGCACCCATGCACACACATGCACAAGAGGACAAGGGGGACAAAAAAGCAAGTGGGAGTGGTTCTGCAACATGGCAGAAAGTGGGGTGGCTGGAGCAGTGAAAGAAGAGTGTGGCCTAGCTAGAGGTGGCAGCAAAAGGAGGGGACCGTGTGCAGCAAAGTGGTGGCTGGAAGTTGCAGAAAAAGCAAGGGAAAAAGGGAGCAAATGGCAGGAAAAAAAAAAAAAAGGTGGGGGCGTTGGAGCATAAAGTGGCAGCAAACTGAGAGGAAGGGGAAAAAAAAGGCTGGAGAGAAAAGAGGTCTCGGCTAAGAAGAAAAAAGAGTTAGAGAAGAGAAGAGAGGAAGGAAAAAGAAAGAGGAACCACGCTGAAAAGGGAGAGCCACGTGACCAAGAAGGGAAGAGGAGCTGAAGAAGAAAGGAAGAGCAACAAAGACAACAACAAACCGAGAGGAACATTGCTGAACGAAAAGAGAGAATGGAGGCAGCAACACGAGGGAGAAACCAAGTTGAACGAAACAAGGAAGCAAGGCAGCCACGTGAGGAAAGAACAGCAGGGAAACGAACCAGAAACGAGGCAGAAACTGAGAGCTGAACTGCAGAAACCAAGGGCTGAACGAAGCTATCCAATGTGCAGAAAAATCGTGGAAGTAACGTCCCAAATTCTGGAGTGAAAAGGTGCTGAAGTTCAGACCATCCAAGGAGCAGAAAAATGGAGAATTGGATGCCAAAATGATGTGCAGAAACAAGGAAGTCTGAACCCAAAACAAAGTGGCAGCAAAGGGAGGAATAGAAGCTGAACCATGGAGGAGAAAAAACTCTGTTTTGAGCTCAAAAAACAGAGGTGAACAGAGGAGAGCTTAGAGAGCACAAGGAAGAAGAGGAAGTGTGGAGAAGAAGAGAAGCTTTCAGCCTCCATCTTCCAGCCGAGAAGTAGGGACACTTTCTGCAGAGTTTCCAGTGCTGGAACCAACCAGAAAACTCCAACAAAGTTGTCCAACGAAACTCCAACGAAGCTGCCCGTTTCTGCACTTCCAGCCGAGACCAGCCACTTTGGGGGGCTGTTGGAGGTTCATCTTCCATTGTTGGGTGAGGAAGAGAAGGTCCTTCTTCATTGGAGCACAAGGGAGGAGCTGAAATGCCAGGTATGGCTGCATGTTCTTCACTTGGCCGAGAATTCTGCTGCACGTCGTTACTGTTCACTCGATTTCCTTCAATGCAATCTCATGCATGTGCACTGTTCACGCACTCTAATATGCAATGCTACTATTCACATGTTTAAATTTGTTTATTTTTGTTCATTATAATTGTTTAGACATTAGCTTTGATTAATTATGGCTATTGTGTACAAAATTAGCATGTGAGAATTTTGTTGTTCTTGATTGCCGGGGATTATGTGAGTTTTATTTCATCTCCTTAAATCCTTGCAATTAATCAAATAATTAGAAGAAAATGAATGTTAATGAAATATTAATGAAAGAATGTTGCAAAATAATTGAATGATAATTAATGAATATTGTCATGACGGATAAAATTATCGTGTGAGAATTTTGTTCTCCTCGATTACCGGGGGTTATGTGAGATGTTAATCTCCTTAAATCCTTGCAATTAGTTGAATAATGGAAAAATGACAATTAATATTAATGAAATATTAATTAATAAATGGTGAAAAAAATAAAGGAATGACAATATATGCTAATGAAATATTAATAATTGAATGATAATTAATATCGGCATGGTGGATAAAATTATCGTGTGAGAATTTTGTTCTCCTCGATTACCGGGGATTATGTGAGATATCAATCTCCTTAAATCCCTACAATGAATTGGATAATTAAAAAGTAATAATGATACTAATGAAATATTAATGGGTGAATGGTGGAAAATAAATTAATGATAATCAAATGTTAAATTTGGATTAAATCATAATAGTCATAATCAAAATGCTTGCTTTGATATGCTATTTGCAAAATTATCGTGTGAGAATATTGTTCTCCTCGATTGTGCGGGATTACGTGAGGTTCTAATATCCTTAAATCCCTATAATTAATTCCGAAATGACAATAATATTAATAATAATACAAAAATGAATAAATGGACAATAATTAAATATTAACTTTGATTAAATATTTATGCAAAATGGATCGTGTGAGAATACTTGTCTCTCCTCGACTCCCCGGGCTCATGTGAGATTTTAATCTCCATAGAACCCGAAAATTAGCATATATTTGTTCAAAGACAAACAGATAAACCAATAAATAATAGCACTTAAATTAAATTGTCTACCAATAATCAATAATAATAATAATCAATATTTATCAACAATAAATTCAAAAACTCATAAAATAAAATATATTCCTTTCATTATAAATTATGCATTAATTCCCGAAATATAAACTCTCAAAACTCAAAAATAATAATAATAATAATAAAATCAACAAAAAAAATTTTAAAGGAGAAAATGTGAAGAGTTTAGGAGAACGAGGTTAATCAGATTGTGGTAAATTAAAACATACAAACCAAATTCCTATCCCGTTTTGTTTACAATGATCTGTTTTAATTAACATCCTCCTATTCTCATCACAAATAAAAAAAAACCACCAATCACAAAAATGCCTTTTGGTCGAACTACGTGGACTTTGATCCCTCTCACGGGGTACGTAGGCCCTAGGCTTTCATCCTAGGTCAAGTCCGTCCTTTGTAAATATCCATCAGTTTGCATGCATTTTTGCTTTTTTGTCTTCTATGTCTAACGTGCATCCATGTCAATAAAAGGGTAATTGAGATCAATTAATGGCCATATTCTATTTCAACTAACTAGTTTAAGGTAACCATCCTTATGGGCGGGTGTTGTGGGGTGCCTAACACCTTCCCCACACTCAAATAGACTCCCGAACCCATCTCTGACCTCACAGACCATTTCGCCTCTTTTTTCGTTTGTTTTATTTAAATTGGTTTTCCAAAGTTTTCCGTAAAAAATTTTGGTGGCGACTCCAAATAAATCAATTTTCAAAATTCTGTTTTTGGGAATCGGTTTTAAACCATATTTTTCCATCCCGTCGAAAGGTCGGTTACGACACTTGTTTCTGCTCATCATTTTGGCATCCAACTCTCCATTTTCTGCCCCTCGGATTGGCTGAACTTTAGCTCCTTTTCTCTCCATGGTTTGGACATTGCTTCAGCTTCTTTCCCTCTCGGTTTCTGGTTTTGTTTTATCTTCTGTTTTCTGCACCACGACTCCCTCTCTCTTCCTCTCGGTTTCTGCCTCTCGTTCAGCTTCTCTCCCTCTCGGTTTCTGGTTTCATTTTCTCTTCTGTTTTCTCCTTCATGTTGCTGTCTCACTTTCTAGTTTCATTCAGCTCTCAGTTTCTGTTTATCCTCTCGATTCTCATTTTTCTCTCGATTTCTCTCTTGTCCTCTCCCTCTTCTCTTTAACTATTTTTCCTTCTCGGTTACGTGGTTCTCTCCCTCTTTTCTTCAGCGTTGTTTCTCCCTTCTTTCTCCCTCTCCTTTATACTCCAGCCCACCTCCCTTTTTCTGCCATGTTGCTCCTTTTTCTTCTTACTTTTCCTGCAACTTCCAGCCACTCCACTTACTGCTCACGGTCCCCTCCTTTTTCTGTCATTTCCAGCCACGCCACTCTCTCCTTTCTCTGCACCAGCCGCTCCACTTTCTGCCTCCTCTGAAAAATTAGCTCCCTCTTGCTTTTTTGTCCTCCTTGTCCTCTTGTGCATGTGTGTGCATGAGTGTATGCATGTGGGAGTGAGTGAGTGTGTGTGTCCATGGGTGAGAGTGTGTGAGAGTGTGAGTGTGAGTGTGTGAAAGTGAGCAAGTGAGGGTGTTTTGCAATTTCATTTTAATTAGGTGGCCTTATTCATTTTATTTCTTTACAAGATGATTGCCATGTCTCTTCTTCAAACATATATTTTGAATTTTCCTTTTTATTATTTTTGGTTCTTATATTTGGTTTTTTCCATATTACTTCTATTTTTTTTCCTTTTGCAATTTTGTTTTAATTAATTATTTTTTTTTGAATTTTTTAATTCTATTTATTATTATTACCATGATTATTATTATTGTTAATTCGGGTGGGGTGTTCACAAGTAGGAATGTCTATCCTAGGACATCAAATAAGGGCGCATTTGGGAGGTAACCCAACCTTTTTAAGTTCATGTTTCTATTCCACCTTTAAAAGTTCAATTTTCATTTACTAGTTTTTCAGTTATTTAAAGTGTTCCCACATTCTAGGTATATCCCTTGTATTTCCATTCTTTTCAATTTTATGTTTTTTTTTACTTTCAGTCATCTTAGGCATGCATGAGTCTTATACAATTATTCTATTATTTTATTTTACTTTATTTTATTTTCAGTTATCTTAGACGTACCCACACTTTAAGTTGTTTCTTGTCTTTTCCTTTCGTCTTCTTCCTCCTCTAAAAATTTTCTTGGCATATTAAACTTTATTGGCAAGAAACAACTTGTTGTTCATGATTACATATGATTTTAAAGTGTCTAGAGAGAGAAAATGTTAAAGATAATGAAGATATGGTTACTTTTGAAAAGAAATGGTGTTATGTTTTTTTCCCGTCACCCACATTCTTTTACTTTTCCATTTTACCTTTTCAATTTTACATTTTCTATTTCACCTTGCTTCTTCCTTCCTCCCTTAATTCAAAACCCTAACGTAAGCTTCTATAGCCCCTACTGTTCGAAGCTCCATAGCCAACTATGTCACCGGCCATGAAGCTCATTTCACCTTCACCTCATGCTATCAGCACCATTGAAGCTCTTCATGTTTGAGTTTGAGTTCGTGAGGCTAGCGTCCTTTTACCATTTTGAAGCTTTATCATTTTAGTATCATAGCATCAATTGAAGCTCTCAATATGATGAAGACCAGCTCACATTGCGTGTTTATTCATATTCTTATTTTAGCTTTTCTTTTATTTGTAATTTACCATCTCTACATTTTATTTTTGTTAGTAACTCCAACAAAAACATTATTTTTTAAAAATTTATTAACTCACCCTTATTCTCAAATTATTTTTCTAATAACTTTCCATATCCCTAATTTATCCTCATTTCCAATTTATAAACTAATGTTTTTATGGGATTTGTTGGGAAGTAAAAAATATAGGGGTAAATAATTTTTTTTTTTTAAATTCAGGTTCATAAGTAAGGTCTTTAAAATTTTGAGGATAAAGTAAAATTATAACAAATTATTTTCAACAATCAGTATATTTTGACACATCATTACCATGTGTCCTCCACTTAATGTGCCACATATATAGTAATTATAACAGTATAAGCAGTTTTATAGTTACACAAAAAATCTCATCTTAATCTTTTCAATTTTGTGAATATATATATATATATATATACTATAATTTAGAACCTCAGCCCCCCTATGAAAAATTTTCTGCCTCTACCATTGCATATGGATAAATTTCATAAAAGAGATGTCAGGAGCATTATCTGAATTCAAAGCATTCAAAGAGAAATATGACAAGGAAGTAAAGCATAAAATTTTGTGCATTCGTGGGACAATGGAAGAGAATATACATCTATGGAATTTAACAAGTACTTGCTGTAAAATAAAATATGATGATAACTAATGTTCCCACAAATACCTCAACGAAATAAGGTTGTAGAATAGAAGAATTAACACCTAATAGAGGTTTGTTGAAGTGCGTTGTATGCCAAGAATGTATTGCCATGATTTTAGTAGAATGCATGAAGAACACTTATCATGTTACCAACAGGCTATTGTAAGCGAAGCTTGGCTTTGTGAAGCTTTAGGAAAAGCTTTGGTATATCAAGCCTATAGTAAGTCATTTTAATGTGTTAGGCTATCTGTATTATGTTTTTACATCTGATCATTAGCTTAGTAAGTTTTGATAATAAGGCAATTCACTACATATTTATGGATTATGATAATGAATGGAAAGGTTGGAAATGTTGTGATACAACCAATGCCAAATATTATATATCTTGCAATGTAGTATTCAATGTGATGCTATCATGGTGGTCACTGCAAGCAACAACTCTTCTTGATTTAAGGGAGATTGAAGAAAAATTACAAGAAAAATTAAATGAGCTAAAATGTGTTAGTAATATACAACCAACCTTTGACATCAAGATGGAACCTGTGGTAGAAGATGAAAGTTTAAGAGTCAAACGCAATAAGAAGAGACCTTGGAAAACATGAGTGCATACAATGCCAAAGGAAGAAAGGTTGAGTAATGATCAAGAAGATTCAAATGAAGAAGAAATTCTGCAATCTCAACAACTACGAAAATCAACATGTTAAAGAAAATTGAATCCAAAGTATGCAAATGCAATAGCGATAGATGATAGGAGACTTAATGAGCAAGCCATGTATGAAGAGGCATCCAATGGCAAAGAATGGAGGAAAGCTATGGAAGAAAAGATCAATGTATTGAAATAGAACCAGATGTGGTTGTTAATAGTAAAATCCAAAGACATACAACTTATTTCCTATAAATGAATGTATAAAGCGAAGACTTATCCTCATGGTTTAGTTGAGAGATACAAAACTTGACTAGTGGCTTGTGGGTTCTCCTGGATGTACGGATTTGATTATAAAGAAACATTCAGTTCATTGGCTAAAATCACCATTGTACGAGTGTCATTAGCGCTTGTTGCAAGCAAGTCTTGGAAATTGTGGCAGATGAATGAAAAGAATGCATTTCTGCATAAAGAATTAGACTAAGGAATCTACATGAATAAATCCAAAGAATATGAGATTAATGCATACCTTGATTGTATATGCAAGCATTAAAAGCTTGGTATGGAAGAATTGTTGAATTTCTAATACAAAGTGGATATTTAGAAACACTAGTTGATTCAAAATTAGTCAAATTCGAATTAAGAGCTTGGTATAGAAAAGAAAATGATAGTGATTTTAGTATATGTGGATGATCTTATTATCACTAGGGACAATGAGATAGAAATTTGTCAAATTTAAACCAGTTTGTCAATAGCTTCCAAATAAAGGATCTTGGAGAGAAGAGACATTTTCTTCGAGTCAAAATTGAATGGACTAAGGAAGGGTTATTTCTATGTTAGTAAAAGTGTGGTAGAGATCTTTTATAGAAGTTTGAAATGCTACATTGCAAACCAATCTCGACTTCAATGGAAGCAAATGCAAAATTCTGCTCAATAGATAGAAAAAATTTAAAGGATGACATCATGTATAAACAACTAGTGGGAAGTCAAATATGCTTGATGATGCTCGTTCAGACATTTTCGAAAACTACATTTGGAAGTAGTGCAATGAAGATTGAGGTATCTCAAAGGTACCCTAGATTATGGTTGAAGAGATATTGAGATGCTAATTATGCTAGTGATCATGTCACGTGCCATTCAACTACTGGGTACGCATTTGACTTGAGATCAAGAGTAGTATCTTGGTGTAATAAAAAACAACCTACAATGGCTTTATCAAGCACAAAATTCAACTACAGAGCTACAACGACATTGACACAAGAGAGAACATGGTTGATACAGCTACTCCGAGACTTAAATCAACCAGTAGAGTATCCAATGGAGTCATATTATGACAATGTATTAGTGATTTGCTTGGCAGAGAATCTTGTTTTCCATACCAGGATAAAGCATGTGCAAGTGCATTATAACTACATTTGAGAAAAGGTGTTACATGTTGAAATAGATATGAAGTTTATCGACACAGATCACCATTTTCCAAGGGACTAAATGGAGTCAAGTTTGAAGGATTCCAACAGCAGCTTAAGATAACTTCAAAAAGCAGCATTGAGAGATTAGGCGTTAAAAGGGAGAATTGAAATGGCATTGACTTATCTCTCTTTTTGGATTTATCATGAAGCTTTACATAAGATAAAAATGCTAAAAATGAAAGTTAAAAAAAAGATTAAACGATAAGCTAAGCAGTGGAAGACAATTGACTATATGCAAGTATAAATAGGATCTTTTAGTATGTGTAAAGAGTGGAGCAAAATGAGGAAATTCAAAGTAAAGTGAATGTGGGCCAAGTGTAGCATCACATGGGTGTGTAATAGTGTGGCAAATAGGTGGTTTGCATGGTGTCAACAAATAGAGTATATTGTAATTTTTCTTTGAGTAATAAATTAGTTCTTTCATCTTAGTCCTTATACCTTGGCTCTTTTATTCTACATACCTCCATCCACTCCGCCCATATTTTTGCCATCATTTCATCAGAGTTATCTTGCTCTAAGTCATTACAGAGAAAATAGTGTTTCTTGTCTATATTATCTTCTCCTTATATAGTCGTGCACAAAGGATGTGGCATCTAGAGAGAAAACAAGCTCTTTTACTTTATCCTTCAAAGTTGTTTTTTTACATATCTCCTTTAATAATTGTTGCCACCTGCTTCACCTATTTTAGTTTTTAGTACCACACTTCCACCCTTTTCATTTTTCAGACAACATTTCCACTCAATTCATTTTCTTTGCAAGTTGTCCTCCTCTTTCATAAGGTAGAAGTATGAGGCAAATAGGAAAAACCCATAAGTAATGTGTAATGAGCTCCATTTTTTCCTTCTATATACTTTAATATTGTAGTAATCTTTATGTTTAGATCTATGCATAGTAGTCAGGGTTTAAGGACATTGCCACATTTACTTTCATGTAGGCATGCCACCTCACTTCCATTAGCCATTTCAATAAGGTCTAAGCAGTGTCATAATGGCTAGGACCATTCTTAAAGCCTTTACAAAGTATAGGGAGTTGTTTGAGAAAAAAAGGTAAAGTACAAAGACCAAATTAAAAATTGATGCAACGTGTAGGGACTAAATGATGAATTTTTCGTTACATTAAAATAATACTATGTATTTGGTTGGTACTTCATTTGAACATATATTAATGGGTTGTCTTCTTTTTAAGAAAATTCGCTTGTCATATTGGCACAAAACCATATGTAGGGCACTTTCTTCAATATATTCCGAAGTTATAAGCCAAGTGAGATGAATAGTAAAGCTTTGCAATTCAGTGTCAAAGATGCTCACCGCTGCATTTTAATTTCATAAGATTTTAAATATTAGGTATTAGGTTATTAGTAGCTTTTATTTAATTGAAAATAATTGAATTATATATCTTAAGAGCCTAAGTATACATTTTAAATCCTAGTTAGAAGTTGCTTTAGCATTTTAATTTCTAGTAGTGAAAGTATCGGTATTAGTAAGAAATATTAACATGATTAAGTTTGAATAATTAAAGAATAACATTAAAATAAGACTAAAACTTATTATAAAGTTTAACAACTTTGATGGACAAAGCAGCTCTCATTGTTACTCTTTTTAAAAAATACTAAAACGTCAGAAAATAATATATCCATATTTAATTCTACTTCTGACTTTAGATAATATATGACGATGAATAATCCAAATCATTGAATAAACTGATAACTCTCCAAGGCAAAGCTTTTAAGGAAACATTAATTGGACAAATATCATAATTTTGAATAAAAATCACATGGATTTCATATACAAAAGTTTAAAGTTTTTTGCTAACATTAGTTTTGAAAAGAATTAAAGGTTATTTCACGAAAATGGACTAGAACGGCAGGAAAATTTCTGAAGACAAGAGGCTAGTACCCTAGTGCCACAAAAATAGTGCCCAGACATCAAATCCAAAAATATGGCCCCCAATGCTACAATTCTAGCACCTGGGTATGAATTACAGAGAGATGGCACCTAGGCTCCAATTGTTGCAGAAAAAGCAATCAAGACTGGAAAAATAGCACCCCGGTGCCATGAAGACGGTACCCAAGCGCCAATCATTCCTAGAAGATGTTGCCCAGGTGCCAGTATCTCAGCACCCAAGTTCCAAAACCTGAGACTTGGTGCCTTGGTGCCATATGGGCCTTGCCCGAGTGCACCACCAGAAACCCTAATTTTCTCTAATGAAAGGAGGCTCTTGCTCGACCTGCACTTTTAGGGTTTTTGAGGCCTATATAAAAGGTCTGGAAGGCAAGCAGCCAACACCAAGCAAGAGGGAAGTGTCTTGAACACTTGAAGAGAGGTATGAAAATTGAGAGTTGCTGAAGAAAGGATCTGTTCATTAATTCATTAATTAATTACTTCATTATTTTTTCTTGTTGATTATGAAAAATTCATTAATTTTCTCATAAACTCTAAAAAATTCTTAAATATAAAAACATATCCCCAATTTGAGAGGTAATTAATTAATAATCATTGCACGAGGAGTTGTAGGTTTAATCAACTGAGACTTCTTATCAATCAATAGAGCTCTCATGTTAAAAAGAGCATATTTACTTATATATAATAGATTGGTAAGAACAAAATATTTCAATCCTTCTTTTATTTCTCAAATTGCCAAAAGTGTCTCCCTTACTTTTAATAAAATCCTTATAGTTAAGCTCGCTTTTAATTTTTCTTTCGTCTTACATATCCTTCCTTTCATTTGTTAAAAATATGTTACATATAGCTTAGATTGCTTTTTGGTTTTATGAAATGCTTTTAAATTTTATTCATCTTTGTAAGCTTTTTTTTATTGTTAAAACGATTATTAAAATATTTATTCATCTTTATTTTGAATTAAAATTGATATAAATGACTGTAAATCTGACTTAATCATTACATGAGTTTGACGATCAATATATGTTGGAATATCATATAATATCTAGGATTTAAATCTATTAAGATATTATACTAAGTCCACTCATAAGGGGTGCTCATTAAATAAGGGTAAAATAGTAATTATAAGAATTACTACTAAACCCTAACCCTAAGTAGCCTTTTATAAATAGGTCTAAACTATTATACGATAAAGAACTCATTAAGAGAGAGACTTGAGACACTCTGAGTGAAATACCTGCGAGTATTCTGCAGTTACATTTGAGAGGGAATTTAGACTGAAAAAACCTGAGATACACCCAATATACTGTGGGTATCTCATTCGATCAGTGATCTCAGCTAGAGTTCGATAAGCTTCCGCAATTAGGAGATCAATGTAAGTCTCCTACTCTGAATCTATGAATGTGTTCATTTATTATTTTTATTCTCTTCAATATATAATTGGGAAAGTAATTTGAATTTTTTATAATTATTTTAAACGATAGTAAAATCATAAAAGTTCACCGATAATTTTGTGATAGAGCTGATAACGTGTGTTGGACTTTCTGTTTTTAGCTTTTTTCAAAAAAAAAAAATTATAAAGGATTTCTCTTAATTAAATTCTACCAAATATGTTATTGATCATATATTTTTTATTTTTAGTAAAACTATAGCCTGTGGAATAAGATAACTAAACAGGCTCTTAGTTTAATGCTTTGGGTTCAACATTTGATTGGGATTATTTTTTCAAAATAAATTTGAAGAATATCTAAAAACGCCATCCTCGAATTATATATGGTTATCATTTATAGTATATGGGTACATAGTAGGTAGTGACATGTTTAATTCAATTGTTAATTGTGGCGGAGGACTTGACTAAATGAGCAAAGTCTGCATTTAAATCCAAATCGATATGACGAAGACGAGCTCGCATAATAATGCATGGCCCCAACAAATCACACCCATCCAAATCAAAGTGAAGTTTCACAAGTACAACCAAGGTGGGAGACTTGGACCAAGTCTATTCAGTCATTTCATGAGACGGTATGAATTTTAAATATCTGGTACATATAATCAAGTGTTATACTTTTATCTGAACATAATTTTGGTGGAATTGGATAAGAAATTATCACCAAAAAATAATTAAATTTTATTTTCTTTTTAATTTAGAAATTTAATAAAAAATAAAAAATATTCAGCTCAAGACTATAAGTTGCAATTAATTATTCTCAAATATCTTCTGTTTTGTAATTACATTAAAAGACTAAAAATTATTTTATGACTTTTTAGGGATAAAATACCGTTAGCCTTAATAATTTTAATAACTTCTCTTCAAGCCAGGTTTGGTTGACAAGTTTGAATGCTTCCCTCCATCATTAGTTTTCCTTTCACATCTTGAAGTTTCAACACATTTTGGAAGACGATAAACATGCTCTAAGGAGATATGTTCTCCATTTTTACAAGTTTAGCAATTTTTTGGATAAACTAGTATATTTATTAATATTTCTATTTGCATATGAATTTTCATCATCAGCAACCGTATCCTCTCTATTTTTTGTCATCTACGTCGCTGATGTAGGGAGATAGGGAAAACCTAAAAGTATGATATTATATTATATGCTCCCTACACCATAAATTTTCACCATAATTTTTATTTCAGCCTCGGATATATGAATCTGTCTGAAGTCATTTTGCTGTTGCAACAAACATTGAGTTCACACCATACAATAATCCTTTCATTTTTATAGCTCGTTTCTTTCATAATTCGAATTTTACAGGAAAGGTAAATTTTTGTAATCGTGTAAAACTAAGAGGAAGAATTTTTTGTACCTCATGCGTGTCCTATTTTTGTTGAGGTTGTTTTTCTAAATCATAATTTAAATTAATTATACGGTAATATATGTTTACAATTCATTTTGTTTAACAATTTTGAATCATTAATAATTTGGTTTTGAATCCATAAAATATAAATATATACACACACATATAAAGAGATTTTCAAATTAAAAGGGGCTGAAAATTTTCATAAATCATATAAATAAATAAATAATATTTGTCTATCAGTTTCAATTTGCCGTGTAGTTTATTCGATTTCATTTTTTTCTAGACTTTTTTTTTGGCCAGTCATTTTCTTCTGGACTCAACACAGCCTGCACGTTCAGTCTACACGGCCGAATCCATGGATGTTATATGTTCAAAATTCTGACTTTTCTTTTCTGTTTATTGCTTTTACTATTAATGTATTACTTTATCATGTTAATAAGAAATTAAATTAGAAATAAAAATTAGTGAATAATTAAATTTAGAGTAAATTTATAAGTAAAGGAATAAGTTGAGAATTAATATTAATATGTCGTTACCAAATATTTGGTGGTTACAATATGGGGAGGACTTTTCTTTTTCTTTTTCTTTTTTTTTAATTTGGCCAGAAGGGAGGACTTGACTATATAAGCAGCACTGTTTAAATCCAAGTCAATTGAGGTTGACGAAGACGACCCTTCAGTATTTGTATGGCCACAACACACCCATCCAAATCATGCAAATAATAAAGGAAATGTCTCACGAACATATACATCAAGGATTGGAGACTTCGACCATGTCACGTATAATCGTTCCATGATAGGTTGATAATTTGAAATATGATTTCGATAATTAATGAATGCTCATCAAAGTTTTATGCTTTGTTTTGAAAATAATTATGACAAATTACCACCAACCAAATTATGACATATGTTCAAACTTAAATCCAATTTGTTATTAAATTCCTTATTGATATACAAATAAGTTTCTTAAAGAAATAATACACAAAAATTATATATGTATTGTAAAATATGATAATAATTCCAGAAAATAGAAAAAGACAAGACAAATAGTAGCTTACAATACTCAAATGCACAAAAGGATTGTCCAATAAGGGCACTTTGGCTATAATATTAATATATATATATATATATAGCTAACTCTACTAATAAATTGTAAGTCAGAGTATCTCTTAATATGGGTATATAAATAGCCCAACTTATAATAAGTTATACAATGATATGATCCAATCTATTTTATACCATACAAAACACAAAATTGATTATTTGATATTATTTAAAATATAATCTATCAATTAGTATAATAATTAATTAATTTTAATTTATGAATTGATTAATTATTCTATAAATAAAGATATAAATGTTGTACCTAGGTTTTTCTCAAATAATAAATGCTTATCAGAGTTTTATGCTTTATATGAGGATAATTAGTAGAACTGGATGAACATAAAGTTTTGCCTTTGAATCTGTCTGATGTTATTCAGCTTTTGTGACACACCTTTCAATTACAGTCACTTCATTTTCAGAGCTCATTTCTTCCATACTTCAAATTTTATAGCAACAGTGAATTTCTGTATCATATAAAATGAAGAGGAGGCTTTTCTAATTAAGTCCATGTGGACAATTTTTATTGACGTTTATTTTTTAAATTGGAATTTAAATTAATGATATATATGTTGGCTTTTTTTGAGCCATGTATGTTAAAAAAATAATCTTTTTATATGCCACAAAAAAAATATTGTATTCATATATAATAATTTGTACGAACTTGAATTAATTTAGTTTGAGTTGATAATTTTTGTAACATATATCAAATTATTTTAAGAGTTAAGTGTACATATTAAAATAAAAATGTACAATATTTATTTAGATTAGTTAATGTAACTGTGAGCATTCTCAATACGTTAATGGAAAATAAAGTAGTGCTTTTTGGAGTTTTTGTTTGGATGTAAAGCAACGCTTGGCCTGTCATTTATTTATACAGGTGATGATGTTAAATTAGTTTATTTGTGCAGGTAATTTGGCATCCCAGTTTCTGAAATTTCTGTGAATATTGGTTTGAGATTCCAGGATCCCTAAGATGCTTGGCTATATCATACAACTCTTCTTATAAGGGAACCTCTATCATACAACTCTCATCTCAGGTCTTTGGGATAGGAACAACTATATTTAAATGTGTACAGTGAAAACCATAAGATCATAAGATACCTTCAGAAGCTATACTTCCAGATTGGAGCAGAGAGAACTCGATAACTTTGTGATTTACTGCAATGGATGAAGCTGTTGGTCGAAGCATGGTTACTGTCGCTACGCTTTCGGTGCTCTGCTGATAAGCTGATGCGTTGCAATATATTTTAACTGCCATTACTCTTACTGGTTGCTTGCCTGCACCTCCCATTCTTCAAATATATAGTATGAGATATAACTCATCTATAACGATAAAAAACAGCTGACATAACAAAGTAAATATTTGGCAATTGACAAGAAAATATTATTGGCCTAAGATTAAGATCACATCATTTCAATCATCATGAATATACATAAAATATTGCATCTAAAAATAAAATCGTAGCATACATAAGTCTACATCAAAATACACAAGAAATTGCATTTTTCATAAATATGACAAAAGCTCCGTACACTATTCATGTAGTGAAAGTAAGATTGTCATCCCAGCATATCATCGTCCGTCATCCAAATTAATCAGCACATGATCTGTAATGCTATCCCTCCCAGTTTTTCTGTAATCGATGCTATCAACGCATTCACTGATACCGGAAGTCTCCCCAAGCAATGACTGAGTTTCTTCCAAATTAGGTTCTCCGTTAACCCATGAATGCTTCCCTATCATCCTCATTCCCTCTAACTCCATTGCCACTTCCTTCATGCTCGGTCTCTCTTCCCCTCTAAGTCTTAAGCACCTCTCTGAAAGCACAATCACTTCCTTTAGCATCTCCTTGTTTTCGTCATTCGCTATGCCAACCTCAAGTACTTCAAACGATAGACCCCGATTCAAGGATGAAAGGAAATGCATAGCAAGACTTTGCTCCTGTTCAGGCCTATCAAATGAAAGAGCTTTCTTCCCTGTTAGCAGCTCCACAAGCACCACTCCAAAACTATAAACATCGCTCTTTTCAGTGAGTTGATTTGTTTGCATGTATTCTGGATCCAAGTATCCAAGAGTTCCCTGTACCATTGTGGCTAATTCAGTTTGATCAAGCGGAACCAATCTGGAAGCTCCAAAATCAGACACTTTGGCGGTGTATGACTCATCCAAAAGTATGTTAGAGGACTTAACGTCTCTGTGGATTATTGGTACAGAGGCAGCAGAGTGCAAGTATGACAGTGCTCCAGCTGCCTCTGCTGCTATCCTTAACCGTATTTCCCAAGATACAATGGAAGCCTTGCTCTTATTTTTAATGTAATCGAAAAGGGTGCCATTGTTTACGAACTCATAAACCAACAGAGGAACCTCTGTTTCTAGACAACAGCCTAGGAGTTTGACCACATTTCTGTGATTTATTTGGGAGAGTACAACCACCTCGTTAATGAATTGTTCAACTTGGCTTTGATCCACCACTTTGGACTTCTTCATTGCAACAATTTTGTTGTCTGAGAGATATCCTTTGTAAACAATACCAAAGCCTCCCCTGCCAATGATTAAGCTCTCATGGTAGTTGTTGGTAGCCTTTTTCAACTCCTCTGATGTAAAGATTTTAGCTGTCTGGGAGGAAGTTTCTTTAGAAGAAAGTCGTAGTTGCAAGATAAGACCACCATTCCGCAGAAAAAGTTTGTCCTTTTGCTTGACGAGCTTCCTCTTCTGGTATACCAAGTACAACCAAGACACGGCCACAAACGTACTTACCAAGCCTGCACTTGCACCTATTTATAGTTATGTGTGAAAGAAGACGAAACATTTTAGTGAACGAGGAACTTACAATTATTGTTGAGGTAATTAATACCAGAAGGGAAAATCAGATACAAATGGCAATAAAACTGAGCAGATACTGATAAATAAGCCTACCAATGAGAACCTTTATAAGTGGATTGTTCGGCATGAGTTCCCGGCATCCTCCTTCCTTCGTTCCATTCCCATGGTACCCTGGAGGGCAATAACACGTAAAAGAGCCAGGAGGATCGTTACGGCAATTATCTTTACTTATGCAATTATGGGCTGATTCGTCGTTACATTCGTTTATATCTGCAAGTTCATAACACAGAGACGCGCGGCAATAAGTGATAGTATTTGGAAAATCTATAAAAAGCAAAAGCTTACTTGCGTTAGAAAAATGGAATATGGTTGGAAAAGGAATGAAATTACCAATATTGCAACCCTCCGGGTGGTATGGGTTTCCGCTATAACCACGTTTGCATTTGCAACGGTACCCAGATCCATCGTCCGGTTCGTGACAGTGGCTGTTGGGAGCGCAGGGAAATTTTGGTGCAGTGGATGTACTTTCACAAGTCACATGTGGATTTTGAACATTCCAATCTACCTCCAGCTTGCTCATATTGAAGGGTAAAGACCTAAGAGAAGCTTGAGAGAATTGAAAGAAGCCCTGTTTGGCAACAAAAGCAAAGCTGCAGTTGTTGAAGCGCCTCACCTTGGCAAAATTGTGAAAGCTATACGCTTGAAAAGTGATGTTTCTCATTCGGGGAGGAATATCCACCTGGCAACAGCCGATCCCCGAACAACTGGTAACATTCAACTCCTCGGTAGGAGATTCGTCACATCGCGATAAGCAGCCGGTGGTGTAAGTGTGATCGCCCCGGAAAGTATTTAGATAACCGTAAGTGTCGCAACCAACACTGTAGAACTTGTTTGCGGTGCTAGAAATGGTGAAAGCAGCGGTTTTAAGAAAGGGATCGTTAGCCTCTGATTCAGTTGTATTGTCACATACCTGGGATACGTACATGTAAATGTCCATGTGCCCTTCGAGGGATATGCTCAAAATTTCGAGGTTGCCGTAATATAATTTGTCGTTCGTGCACTTGAGGTTAAAGGATTCCTCTAAAAAGCACTTGTCACCAACACCAAATGGATATGGAATGCTGACATTTCCGCACTTGTCGCGGCAGCCACGCAGGGGTTGAGCTGAAGCTGCTGCGATGGTAGCTAACAAAAGGAGGGCGAGGAGCTTCAGCCTCATCGTCTCTCTCTCGTCTCCAAAACTCTGGTAAGGGTTAGTGCTGACTGCTCAATTTCTTTTGTAGGCAGTTTAGAGTTTATTCAGCTTCATTTTCTTCTAAACTTGACACAGTCTACTTATTCAGTCTACACGGTCACAGAGACCCTTCTTGCTAACGCGGAAGGAGATTGTTGGAAATTTTGGCTTTTTTTCCCATTTTAACATATGACCATTAATATAATTATAAAATGATTTTAAAAATATTTATTCATTTTTCTTTTAAATTCAACTGTAAATGTTGCCTGATCTTATATGTTTGACTATCAATATATTATTGTAAAAATAATTTGAATTTTTTATAATTGTTTTACACCGTAGTAAAATCATAGTAGTTTTCCGATAAATTCCTGATAGTTTGTTTTTATGGAAAAAATTATAAAAGATTTCACTTAAATTCTACGACCTTCTTTTTTTAATCATTTTTTGTGAAATTAATGCCTGAGGAATATAGTACTAAACAGGTTTTAGTTTAACTCTCGGTGTCCTCGAATTACATATGACTGTTATTAGTATGGGCACATGTAGCCAGTGACATATTTGTTAATTATGGAGGAGGACATGATCTAATGAGGAAGTCCTGCATTTAAATTCAAATGGTTAGAGGTTGATGAAGACAAGCATGCACTGCATGGTCCCAACAATTCACATCCATCCAAATCATGGAAGTAATTATAGTGAAGATTCACAGACACAAGTAAAAAGTAGGAGCCTTGGACCAAGTCCACCCAGTCATTCCATGAGACGGTAAGAATTTGAAATATCTACGTAATTAATGAAAGCCGAGCAAAAGTTTTTTTTTTTTTCAAAAGTTCCAGTTTAATATTATAACATATAATTAATTATTAAAAAAATTTGATTGATTTTTTGGTACATTCACAATTTTGTATGTACCAGTGTACTCAGTTATAATATAATGATATAATTATAATAATATCAATAAAAAAATAATAATATTACAATTATATATCAACATTATAATTAGGTGCACATATCAAAAAATGTTTATATTTTGTAATTATATTGAAGAACCTACAGTTGTTTTATAATTTTTTCAATAGACAAAAATTATATGTGACTTAATAATTTTTAAAATTCATTCATAGCATAATTTATATATCAAAAAATATGGATATTTCCCCTCCCACCTTTTGTTCTCCTCTCAAAATATTTTTAAAACAGTTTGTTTATTTTTTTAATTTATTTATGCTTTTTATATTTTTTTTTTTCTAAAAATGGCTGGATTCCAGTTAAATCTTTGAACTATATCATAAACCACTTTTTATCCTAAATCAATGACCAGGCAGGTTTTTAATACGTCAAATATGTCATATCATTTTCCTTTTCTTTTTTCTTTTCTGGTTACCTTTCATAATTTTGCTCATATGCCTCTGACGTCTTAACTAATGCTCGCAACAAAAATGCTTTTTATAATTTTTTTTTCTGAGTTCTTTTTCTCATTCTGATTTTCTAGTTATTTTTATACAAAAGTAAGTTAACAATAGAAAAAATCATCATTTTGATCTTAACATATTATTAAATTATCATTTTGATCCCTCATTCATTTTATTTACTAAAAATAATCTCACATTTATTGAAGATTATAACATCTTGTCTCTCTACGTGAGTTAATGGGACTTAACTTGAGTATTCAAAAGTGAAAGACCTAAAGTGACAATCTATTATATATGGGTAAAGTAGGGGCGTCTGTATGGGAGCTGTATTTGACCGATGAGAAGGATTTGTTGATTTAATTGTTAACCTCTTATGCAATAACTTTTTATCATTCTTACACATGTATTAAAGATTTTATAAAGTACATAAATTCTTCATAATTAACAAAAAAAATAATGAAGTAATTAATAAATAAATAAATTAATTGTCTCTTAAATTAAAAACTTTTTGAAGTTTAAAATTTTTTTTAGAGTGAATGAAAAAATTAAAGAATTATTCTTCAAAGTTTGATAATTCTTTAGTACAAACGAAAAAATTAATAAATTAATTAATTGGTTCTAAAATCGACATTGAAGTTCGAATATTTTTTCGAGTTAACAAAAAAAAAATTAATTAATTAATTAATATATGATAAGGATTTCAAAAGTGGGGGACCACAATTGATGATCTATCATATATAGGTAAAATTGGCTCTCTTTGACATGGGAGCTCTGTTTGACCAATAATGCTCAAACCATCAGCTCCTTATTCGATGGGTTTTTATCTTTTTTATATATGTATCAAATATTATTTAAAGTGTTTAAATTCTTCGTAGTCAATATGAAAAATTATAAAGTAATCAATTAATAAATTAATTAACTATCTCTTAAATTGAAAATTTTTCAAAATTTGAGAATTTTTTGGAAGTGAATAAAAAAATTAGAGAATTATTCTTCGAAGTTTGATAATTCTTTGAAGTGAAAAAGAAAATTAATAAATTAATTAATTGTCTCTTAAATTAAAAATTATTTGAAATTCAAAAATTTTTTGGAGTCAACAAAAAAAATAATGAATTGATTAATTAATTGTAAAACTAAGAAGAAGAATTTCTTTTTTCTACCTCATGTGTGTCCTATTTTTGTTGAGGTTTTTTTTTTAAATTATAACTTAAATTAATTATAGGGTAATATATGTTTACAATTCATTTTGTTTAACAATTTAATCATTAATAATTTTTTTTTGAATCCATAAAATATAAATATATACACACACATATAAAGAGATTTTCAATTTAAAAGGGGCTGAAAATTTTCATAATTCATATAAATAAATAAATAAATAATATTTGTCTATCTGTTTCAATTTGCCGTGTAGTTTATTCCATTTCATTTTCTTCCAGACTTAACACAGCCTGTACGTTTAGTCTACATGGCCGTATACATGGATGTGATATGTTTGAAATTCTGACTTTTCTTTTCTGGTTATTGCTTTTACAATTAACGTATTACTTTATCATGTTAATAAGAAATTAAATTAAAAATAAAAATTGGTAAGTAACTAAATTAAGAATAAATTTATAAGTAAAGGAATAAGTTGAGAATCAATATTAGCAAGCTAAAAATCAAATCGTGACTGAATTAAAAAATGATAAATCCAAAAAATATTTCACTCCATGTGAACAACATTATACATGTTTTAAGGTTAAATCTTATTTCATGTCAATTTGGAATGCAACCAAAGATTTAAAATCAACTTGTAACAATATTAAAAAATCAGGAGATGAAAGTCTGATTAATCCAATTCAAATTATATATGTCGCTACCAAAATTTGGTGGTCACGATACGGGGTGGACTTTTATTTATTTTTTTATTTTTGGCCAGAAGGGACAACTTGACTATATAAGCAGCACCGTTTAAATCCAAATCAATCGAGGTTGACGAAGACAACGCTTCAGTATTTGCATGGCCACAACACATCCATCCAAATCACGCAAATAATAAAGGAAAAGTCTCACGAACATGTACATCAAGGTTGGAGACTTTGACCATGTCACGTATAATCGTTCCACGGTAGGTTGGTACTTTGAAACATAATTTGGATAATTAATGAATACTCATCAAAGTTTTATGCTTTTGTTTGGAAAATAATTACGACAAATTACCACTAACCAAATTATGACATATGTTCAAACTTAAATCCAATTTGTTATTAAGTTCCTTAATGATATACAAATAACTTTCTTAAAGAAATAATATACAAAAATTATATATTGTAAAAATATGGTAATAATTCAAGAAAATAGAAAAAGACAAGACAAATAGTAACTTACAATACTCAAATGCACAAAAGGTTTGTTCAATAAGGGTACTTTAGCTAATATATATATATATATATTAACTAACTCTAGTAGTAAATTGTAGGTTAGAGTATATCTTAAAATGGGAATATAACTTGCCCAACTTATAATAAGTTATACAATTATATGACCTGATCTATTTTATACCGTACTAAATACAAAATTGATTATTTGATATTATTTAAAATATAATCTATCAATTAGTCTAATAATTAATTAATTTTGTTTTATAAATTGATTAATTATTTTAGATATAAATGTTGTACCTTGGTTTTTCTCAAACAATGAATGCTTATCAAAGTTTTATGCTTTATTTGAGCATAATAAGTAGAATTGGATGAACATAAATTTTCGCCTTTGAAACTGTCTGATGTTATTTTGCTTTTTTGACATACCTTTGAATTATAGTCACTTCATTTTTAGCGCTCATTTCTTCCATACTTCTAATTTTATAGCAACAGTGAATTTCTGTATCATATAAAACGAAGAGGAGGCTTTTTTAATTATGTCCATATGGACAATTTTTACTGACGTTTATTTTTTAAATTGGAATTTAAATTAATGATATATATGTTGGCTTTTTTTGAGCCATATATGTTAAAAAAAAAATCTTTCTATATGCCACAAAAAATATTGTATTCATATATAATAATTTGTACGAACTTGAATTAATTTAGTTTGAGTTGATAATTTTTGTAATATATATTAAATTTTTTAAGAGTTAAGTGTACATTTTAAAATAAAAATGTACAATATTTATTTAGATTAGTTAATGTGACTGAACATTCTCAATACATTAATGGAAAATAAAGAAGTGCTTTTTGGAGTTTTTGTTTGGATGTAAAGCAACACTTGACCTGTCATTTATTCATACAGGTGATGATGTTAAATTAGTTTATCAGTCCAAGCAACATGGCATCCCAGTTTCTGAAATTTTTGTGATTATTGGTTTGAGATTCCAGGATCCCTAAGGTGCTTCGCTGTATCATACAACTCTTCTTATAAGGGAACCTCTATCATACAACTCTCATCTCAGGTCTTTGTGATAGGAACAACTATAATTAAATGTGTATAGTGAAAACCATAAGATCATAAGATACCTTCAGAAGCTATCCTTCCTAGTTGGGGCAGAGAGAACTTGATAACTTTGTTAATCTATTGCAATGGATGAAGTTGTTGGTCGAAGCATGGTTACTGTCGCTACGCTTTCGGTGCTCTGCTGATAAGCTGATGCGTTGCAATATATTTTAACTGCCATTACTCTTACTGGTTGCATGCCTGCACCTCCCATTCTTCAAAAATATAGTATGAGATATAACTCTTCTCTAATGATAAAAAGCAGCTGACATAACAAAGTAAATATTTGGCAATTGACAAGAAAATATTATTGGCCTAAGATTAAGATCATATCATTTCAATCATCATGAATATATATAAAATATTGCGTCTAAAAATAAACCCGTAGTATACATATGTCTACATCAAAATACACAAGAAATTGCATTTTTCATAAATATGACAAAAGTTTCATACACTATTCATGTAGTGAAAGTAAGATTGTCATCCCAGCATATTATCGTCCGTCATCCAAGTTAATCAGCACATGATCTGTAATGCTATCCCACCCATTTTTTCTGTAATTGATGCTATCAATGTATTCACTAATACTGGAAGTCTCCCCAAGCAATGATTAGTTTCTTCCAAATTAAGTTCTTCATTAATCCATCCTTATTCCCTCTAACTCCATTGCCACTTCCTTCATGCTCGATCTGTCTTTCGTTCTAAGTCTTAAGCACCTCTTTGCAAGGACAACCACTTCCTTTAGCCTCTCTTTGTTTTCATCATTTGCTATGCCAACCTCAAGTACTTCAAACGATAGACCCTGATTCAAGGATGAAGGAAATGCATAGCAAGACTTTGCTCTTTTTTAGGCCTATCAAATGAAAGAACTTTCTTCCCTATTAGCAGCTCCACAAGCACCACTCCAAAACTATACACATTGCTCTTTTTAGTGAGTTCATTTGTTTGTGATGGAATTAAATAATTAACACATTCATAGATAATTTAAGGTAGGGGAGTTACATATTTTTCCTTATTGTGGAAGCTGATCAAAGTCTGGTTAGGATCACTGATTGTAGAAGATATCCACAATGTATTGGGTGTATCTTAGGTTTTCATAGCCTAAATCCCTTTTCTAATGCAACAACAGAATACTTTGCAGCTATTCCTCTCAAAGCCTCTCAAGTTTCTATAGACTATTCTCTTGGTATATCATTATGTATCTTATCTATCGTATAATAGTCTAGCCCAATTTATAAAAGGCTACCTAGGGTTAAGGTTTAGTAGTAATTCATGAAATTACTATTTTACCCATACTTAATAAGCGTCCCTTATGGGTGGACACTGTATAATATCTTAACAGATTTAAACGTTAAATCTTATACGATATTCTAACATCATCCACTCATACATAATGGGAGTGATCATACATTATAAACCCAAGAAACATATTCTCGATAAATCAAGAGAACACTTTCTCTTTATAATCTGCAGTCATTTATACAGGGAAAGTAGGTCATGTGACCAAAAGCATACTATGAGAGTATCAATGCTATATATCAGTTATAAATATATAGCCTCTCGTCAAAAACACACTTGCATGTAGATCATAAAGTATGCATGCATCTTAGATCATAAGAATCACATTTAGATATCTCTCAATAATCTCATCTATCATAATATATTGTATTCACAATCATGACACACAAGTCATAACTGGTATACTAGTGAATACAGAATAATGAAATTCTCCTTATGATTTTCCTCTTCTCACGATCCTATCAATATAGACTTAGCCTATTTTTCTAGACATATCCCACTAGACTGAATCATTACACATAGTTATTAGGCAACATGCTAAGATAGTAAACATTAAGCTGTATCTCAAGTACCTGATCAGAGTCTAAGGGTACAAATATAGAGCTAGCATAAAGGCTCAAAGGTCTCACATAATCATGAGTTGAAATCGCACTCATGTTAACCCTTATGGTTGACATTTGCACATATGATATTAAACATGTGCTACAACATTCCTCCTTTTCTCATAGAGTGTATGTCTATTTCACAAATAATGTTGTACAGATGATATTTTACACACCATAAGTCTAAAACTGAGTTCCTTAACCTACACAATGATTTGAACTCACATATGCCAACTAAGGTAGACTAGAAATGATGAAATTGTTTAATCAAATTAATTATAATGACCATATGTCATCAATCAGGTGACTTAAATGATTTTAAGTATAGTTGCTCTCAAATTATCCTCCGATAATTTCTCTTAAAATCTTGTCTCATCTCTAATGTCACAAAGACACTAAGGTGGTTACTTGTGTGAGAAGGCTAACCCTTTTATCTACCTAACATACTTAACAATAAATAAGAATGTACACAACAATTAAATAAAGATATGTAAGCATGGAAATCAAACTTTATTGATTATCAAAGAACATTAAAATATCTCTGTCTGTGAACAATGAGAAAATATTAAAAATAAAAATGAAGTATGCTAAATTCTATACAATTCTAAAGACCTAACATGTCTCACAAACACATATATAGAAATAGGCTTAGTCAGCGAATCTGCCAACACCTCATGCATAGATATATACTTCACTTTCACAGTCCTGCGTGCAACTATGTCCTTTAAATACTGATACTTGATATCTATGTATTTGGTTTTGCAATGGTACTTTGGATCCTTGGTGTTGTAACCGACCTTTCGACGAGAGGAAATAAAAAAAGTGTGCAAATTGATTCCCAAAAACAAATCTTGAAAATCAATTTATTTGGAGTCGCCACCAAAACTTTTAACAAAAAACTTTGGAAAACCAATTTAAAATAAAAAGAGAAGGCAAAATGGTCTGTGAAATCAGAGATGGGTTCAAGAGTCTATTTGAGTGTGGGGAAGGTGTTAGGCACCCCACAACACTCATCAACAAGGACGGTTTCCTTAAACTAGTAAACTGAAATAGAATATGGCCTTAAATTTATCTCAATTACCCTTTATTAACATGCATGCCTGTTAATAGAAAAGACAAAAATAACAATAACGAAATCAAACAAATAGATATTTACAAAGGACAGACTTGACCTAGGATGAAAACCTAGGGCCTATGTACCCCGTGGTAGGGATCAAAGTCTACGTAGTTCGACCAAAAAGGCGTGTTTGTTGGTTGATGATTTATGATTTTTGTGATAAGAACATGAGAGTTCAAATTAAACAGATTGTCGTAAACAAAATAGAATTGGGATTTGGTTTATGTGTTTTAATCTATGACAATCTGATTAATCTAGCTCTCGTGACCTCTTCATTTTTCCTCTTTTTAATTTGCATCTTTTTTTTTCAAATTTTTATCTTTATTTTGAAATTTAAATGAAATGATTATGGGATGAGAATTTTAGGATTTTTTGGAGTTTATATTTTTTTTTTGGAATTGAAATGTAATTATAATGAAAGGAATATTTTTGAATTTTTGAATTTTTTTATGGATTTTCAAAATTGGAATTTATCATTGAAATTAGAACGAAAATAACATCATTTTTCATATTTTTGAATTTATGCATTTTTTTGGATTTTGGTTTTTATTTATTTTTGGATTTTTAAAATTAGAATTTATTGTTGAAATTAGAACAAAATTATAATGATAAGCTATTTTCTAGAATCTTTGAATTTATATATTTTTGGGTTTTTGGATTTTTTTTTTAATTTTGAAAGTGAGGTTATGATTAACAGGACTTTTAATTAATTTCTTTATATATATAGATATATATTATTTGAATTTATTCTAAACTTTAAACTATAAGAAAAATATTTCTATGATTTTTGAATTTATGAATTTTGTATATATATATATATATATATATATGTTTTTAATTAGAATTTATTTGAAACTTAAAGTAAAACTAAAATGAAAAATATTCTTAGAATTTTTAGTTACATACTAAGTAGGACAAACATCCTTATTTTCTTTAATCAATTCATCCCAATATTTTAAATGTTAATTTTTGAAACTTAAGGAGACTCAATGTCTCATGCGTTCTCAACTAATTAACCTTTGGGTGCCTGAGGAGATGAGCGATCTCACGCAGGAACCCAAAAATATGGAATAAAATATTTGAAAATTTTTCAGGATTTTGTTTTTATGGATTTTAAAATTAGAATTCTTTTAATCTTGTTTTTAATAAGATCAATTTCCCAAAGCCTATGGAGACCCAGGTCCCACATGGCATTTTTTTAATTAATTAAATTTTATAAAACACCGGCTTAATCATTTTGTAAATAATAGAAAATGCTAAGTTAAGATATTTATTTTTACATTATTATTATTATTGTTATTATTATTTTAAAAAAAGTATGCATTAATTTTCGGGGTTTATGGAGATTAAAATCTCACACGATCCTAAGCACTTGAGGAGAATAATGTTCCTATACATACCTTCCTTAAAACTTTACTTATAATACCAAAGAAACAAAAAAAAATGATAATTATAATAATAATTGCAAGAAGAAACAACAAAAAGAAAATGATATGATATGCATCTGCAACGTGAATTGGGTGCTAACACAGGAACAATGCTACCATGCATGTATAACGCCATTCCTTACCTAAAGCAGCTTTTCACCTTCAACGGGCTCCCTTTCTGGCGGTCCTCTCCTCCCAGCTTCTCATGGCAGCATCTCTCTCTCTCCATGATTCTCCCTGGTGACCCTCTCTCTCTCTTTTTCTTCTTCCTCAAACTTTCACCATCTTTGATATCCATAGTTTTCTCTTTGGTTCTACAGACTTGTTCAAGCTCAAGTGACTCAGAGCTTGCAGGCACAGAAGAGGATGGAGAAACCTCATTTGTTAACACATTGCCCTTTGGTGAATCATCAAATTTATGGGGTTGGATAGAGTCAACATTGCAAGTTGAAAAGCTTTCTACAAGCTGAACACTTGCTTCTCTAGAGCTATGGCTTTTAGTAGCTTCAAAAGTAGCTAAGCTCTCCTCACATAGAATGCCAAAATATTCTGAAACTGTCATGTGGTCTTCTTTTGCTATTTTTGGATCCGGGAACTCAATTTTATCCAAGTTTTTGGCTAGAGACTCACAAGTTTCAAAGTCCAGTGCGGTGACTTCTTTAGCTAAAATCACCATGATGTCAGGTGAAGCTTCAGTGTATGCAAGAGGCAAGTGAACAAAACCTACCAGGGTGTTCTAGAGCATAATCGTGCAGTCACGGGAAGCCAATACGATCTGACGGTTGTTAATCAAGAAAGTGACAGAGAGCACATCCTTGGTGTGACTTAAAAATCAGTAGGCCAACACGCCAGTGGCCAAGTCCCAGAGCGTGAGCTTACTATCCTAAGAGCCAAAGAGTGCAAATTGGCCATTAGAAGATAGGATGATGTCTTTAACGAAGTGAGAGTGGCTGGTTAGCTTGCAGTGAGGAACACCGTAAGTCTTCTCCTCCTTGGTGAAATGCCACTAAATGATTTAATTGTCATAGGAAAAGGATACAATCATATCGGAGTTGTCTATGGGGGTGGCAATGGCGGTGACCATGTCAGTGTGGGTACGCATGGTGCCTTGTAGAACAAGCTCTTCGGCCATTTTCTAAGCTTCTTACACTCTCTTTTTATGTTTCTATAGGGTTTTAGCCTCTGAGGCTTCAGCTTTTGGTAGAGAAGAACTCTTACACTCTTCTCTTTCTCTTTCTGGTTTGCCATGTCTTTTCCATTTCACATTTCCTTTCTCTTCTATTCCAACCCCCTTCCCTTTAAGCTTTTTTTTTTTTCTCTTGACTTCTTTGTGCTTCTTCTTCTCTATCCAAGTCTCTTTCTCCCCCTTTCCACCTCTGTTTTCCAGTTGAGATATCAAAGGTGGCAGAGCTTTCTCTCTCCTCCATGCTTTTGCTCTCTTCCTCGGTTTAACCCTCCCTCAGTGCTCCTTTTTTCTCTTCTTTCTTCAGTCATTGGCCTTTTCCCCTTACTTCATCTTTTTTCTTCCTAATCCCCCTCTCCACCAAAGCCATCCTTCCTTTTAGATTCCCCTCGAAGGCAAAAATCCTCCTATTATTATTTATTATAACATTATAAATAAAGGACAAGATAGCAATGAAAGAGATAAGGGTAAACCTAGCCACTGTCACAACACCCACACCCCACTCATCTCAACTTGTGTCTCTATCCCTTTAGTCCCATGCAATAGAGTGCTTTCCTAAATGGTGTAATCTGTAAACCTGGAGAGGCTTTCACTGAGCTGCAATGTCCTTTGCACATTTTGAGATGGGGTGTTCACACTTGGTGTATATAATTGCAGCCTCACTGTCACAATACACTAACACTGGTTCAATGTTTTCTGCTTTGCACAACAATTGATCTAAGAACCTCTTCAACTAAATAGCCTTATGAGCTATTGAAGAAAGGGCCACGAACTCAGCCTCAATGTGGACAACGATACATAGGATTGTTTCTTACTACTCCATGATATGGTGTCATCACTGAGTAAGAAAACATATCCTGAGGTTGACTTTCACTCGTCTAAGTCCCCTCCATGATTAGCATCAGTGTATCCCACCAATAATAGATCTTTGTCGCCTTAATAGCTGAGCACATAATCAACAGTCCCCTTCAGATATCTTAAGACCCTTTTTACAGCTTCCTAATGTTTAGGACCTGTTGGTTTAATTTTTACTCACCAAGCCAACTGTTTGATAGATATCATTAGACAACTGATTGCATTCCTGTATGGAGTTTGGCTCATACGCTCTCTTTCCATGGTAGTCTTAGGACATATTTCGACACTCAAGGTTCGACTTATGTTGATAGGAGTGTCAATAGGGTTACAACTTTTCATTTTAAAACATTTCAAAACCTTTTTAATGTAATTCTCTTGCAAGAGATACAAGAGTTTCTAAGAATGATTTCTTGAAATCTTAACTCCAAGAATGTATGTAGCTTCACCCATATCTTTCATCTCTTGATGAGATCACAACCAGGTCTTTACCTCGATGATTAGCTCTATATCATTTCCAGCTATAAGTATGTCATCAACATATAATGTCATAATCACATACTTATCCTTAGATCTTTTGGTATATACACAGTTATCTTCACTCATCATAGTGAAACCACTAGAGATGACTGTATTGTGAAAACAAATATACCATAGCCTTAAAGATTGTTTAAGGCCATAGATGGACTTCAAAAGTCTACAAACTTTTTCTTCTTGGCTCTCTTTAATGAAACTCTCTAGTTGTTCCATATAAATTTATTTATTTAATTATCCATTGAGAAAGGCAGTCTTTACATCCATATGATGTAATTCAAGATCTAAACAAGCCACCATAACTAGAAGTAAGTGAACAGAGGTAAATCGTATAGCAGGAGAAAAAATCTCCTTATAGTAAATTCCTTCTTGCTGTGTATATCCCTTTGTTATTAGTCAAGCCTTAAATTTTTCAATTGTGTCATTAGCTCTTTTCTTGATTTTGAGAGTCCACTTATTCCTAATAGCCTTGCATCCCTCTGGAAGATCAACAAGTTCCTAAGCATTATTGACTCTCATAGACTCTATTTCCTCTTTCATAGCTTTAGTCCATATATCCTTAGAAGGGGATAAGAGAGCCTTTTTTAGATTTCTTGGCTCATCTTTAATTTTTAGGAGCATTGTAAAAAGTTTGCCACCTTTAATCTCATATCATCGGCAATGAGTCTTTTTACATGAACCACGTCTCAGTTGTGATTCATTGAATCTTACTTCATTATTCCCATTTGGATCAATATTGCTCCCACTCGGATCATGAACGATGGTCTCATTCCCACTTGGAGCAACTAGCTTAAGAACACTTTCATTCACATATAATGATGAAGAAGGTTGCTGATGAGAAACTAATTCATCATCTGCTATAACTTGAATGAAGTGGTCCTAGTCAATGTTGTCAAACTCGCAAGTTTAGGCAAAATCATAAAGGGGAGTGTAGACTCGTAATGTAAAATTATAACGTAGAATCGTAATAGTTTACCTCTATTAATAAATAGCTATTAAACATAATCAAATTTCAAAAATACAAATAAAAATGCATATATATATATATATAATACTATTATAATAACCTAAATTATAGAACTAGGAAATGATAACAAAAATTATTAAGAAATATACTTGAATCATAGAACTTTTAATTATAATTAATTAGGTAGAGATTGAGTATAAAATTTTTTTCGGAAAGCATTAAGATTAAATTTATTAAAAGAAAATTAAAGGTAAGCTTTGCCATTATAATACTTACAAATATAGAAATTCAAAGCAATTAAAATTTAAAATAATAGTAATTTTAATAGTAATAATAATGTAAACAAGTTAGAGTAAATATTAAGTACATATATATATATATAATGCATTTTAAGCTATGCAATTAAAAAAAATTTTAAAAATTTGAAAGTAGAGTTAACTATTTAATCAAATGTAATACATTATTTGCTATTAATTGCAAGTAGAATGTATTAGAGTCATAATAATGTAATTATATTTGTAATATAAATTTTCTTATGTTTAATGATTGAAATAATTGAGTTGAGCTTAAAGTTAGTTAATTTTTCTTAAAAAAATTGATTGGAATGTTAGATTATTCATATTTGGGCCAAAAACTTAAAAGAAAAAAAATAATTTGGTTGACTTTGGTCAAACTTGGCGAATCTACTCAAGTTTGACCAATTCTATCTGAGTTTGATTAAGTCTACATCGACTCCACTCTGATTCCAATTCTACGATTGAGTTGAATCGATTTTCTCACCTAAAAACATAGAATTAGCGAGTTTAATGAGTTGACTCACAATTTTGACAACTATAGTCCTAGTGCGTTCATATCCTCTATCTCAAATAAGGATAGGTCTTGACCTACCTCACTCTTCTTAGGATATTCATTCTCTAAGAATGTGACATCTCTAGATTCGAATTCAGTCATGCTCCCACTATCTTGCTGACCTATAAACATATAACCTTTTAAGGTTTTTGAGTATTTAATATAGATACTTTTCTTTCCTCTCGGGTCCAATTTGCCATACTTGTGAATGGAGTCATGTGTATAGGTAGCACATCATCAAGGTTTCAAAACACTTAAGTTAGGCTTTCACCCAGTCCATAACTCATATGGAGTGGTTGCAACTGATTCCGTAGGCACACAGTTAAGTACGTAGGCTGCAGACATCAATGATTCACCTGAATAGGTGATTGGAAAATTAGCCTGTGTCATCATGGACCTAACCATCTCAAGGAGCATTTTATTTGTTCTTTTTGTAACACCATTTTGTTATGGAGTATTTGGAATAGTCAACTGATGAACTATCCCTTTCTTATCACATAATTCATTGAATTGAACTAAAAAGTATTCTCGACCTCGATCAGTTTGAAGAGTCATAATCTTCTTATTTAATTGATTATCAACTAAGTTCATATAGTTTTTGAAGCAGCTCAATGCTTCTGACTTATGAGAAATCAAATAGACATAACCGAAATGAGTATAATCATAAATGAATGTGATGAAATAATTCACTCTATACTTGGCCTTGACATTCATAGGCCCACAGATGTCAGAATGAACTAACTGCAATGGAAAATTGGCTCTAGTTGTTTTACCTAAGGGCTTTCTAGCAAATTTTCCCACTAAACAAGATTCACAAGTAGATAAATCCACTCGTTTAATGCCGGGAAGCAAACCTTCTTTTGCTAACCATTGCATTCTCTGTTAGCAAATATGACCAAGTATAACATGCCATATATTTACATCGTGATCATAATCATGCATAAAGGTAAACATGGAAAAACTAACATTATTTTTAATGTAAGATTCATCATCAAAATCCATAGAAATAACACCTTCGGTTACATAACTAAAACCATAAAAAATGAGTCGTAACTTAGTTTAACATAATTGTCATGGAAATACATATCATAGCCTAGTCTAAGTAAAACCAAAACTGAAATAACATTTTGACGAATTTGAGGCACATAAAGGACATTATGTAAGATTAAGTCTTAACTACCACACAAGACTAACTTGCATGATCCAATCCCTTTGATAGCAACCTTAGTGTTGATACCCATATATATATATATATATATATCTAGAATGCTCCATAGGGAACTCGCCGGAAGTCAACAATGGCTTCACGGTCCCTCGTTATATAGTCTATGGCTCCTGAGTCTACAATCTATACAAGACAAGATTTAGTAAGCATAGTAGAGCTAGAAACACAAAGTTCACTAGCATAAGCAGTATAGGTTACCTTTCTAGAAGGCTCAGGGCAATCACTTGCATAGTGTCCCTTCTTTTGACAATTAAAACACTTAACTTTTGTCGTATTCACCTTTCGCTACTTCTTTTTGCCTTGCTAATTAGTGTTTGGCTTTTTCATAGGTTGAGCTGGTCCTTTGTTTTTTCCCAAACTCTTTCTCTTTGAATCACGTCTTCCACTTGAAGTTGACAAGTGCAACTCAAGTATTGGCTTGGCAGATTCAAGCCTTTCTTCCTAGTGTTCAAGGTGCCTTTGGACATCTTCTAGAGTCATGATTTTGTCATTGTGAATGAGATGCATCTTCATATGCTTCTATGAACTAAGTAGAGAGTGAATGAAGACTTGGATTTGCTACCCGTCTATTAAGACATTTCCAACATCTTTTAGCTCAGCGATTTTATTTAACATTAGCCTTAGATGTTTCCTCATTAAATGTTTTAGGTGTTTCTTATTTGAGTTAAATTTGATCATTAGAGAACACAATTTAGATACGGATGTAGTTCTAAACCTTGTTCTCAGAGCATTCCCAAGCCTTATAGTGTTTTAGTGGTCCTTGAACTCCCTTAGGATGTCATCTTCTAGAGTGCTTATCAACGTAATGCAAGCTGTGAATACCCCATCCCTAATTGCCTAATCATTTAATTAATTGATACACCAATTAATTAATAATTAAGCAAATAGGAAAATTAAAAAATGACAAAACTTCAAAATGACATTTCCAATTAGGGGACAATTTGGAATTAAATAATGGAGGACAATTAAATAAACTCAAAACAAAAAAAATACATATATAAAATTAACTAATCAAAATAATTATAATAAATAAAAATAAAATAATACAAAATACAAAATGTATATGACAAAACAAAAATAGAAAATTAGGAAAATTAAAAAAATAAAAGGTAATAAAGCTGTCAGCAGTAGTATGTTTCACGTTAAAGAGCTACAGGGAAAAAGCTAAACGAAAAAGCATGGTAGATAGCGAAAAAAGGGTTGGATAGAGAGGTCCTTTTGTCGAGCAGCTGGTGGTTTCAGAGAAAGCAGAAAGGAGGAGAGGCTGGAGGCTTAAAGTGGAGGAGCATTTGCAACAGAGTGAGTGGAACAGCTGGTGGTTTCAAAGAAAACAGAAAGGAGGAGAGGCTGGAGGCTTAAAGTGGAAGAGCATTTGCAACAGAGTGAGTGGAGTAGCTGGTGGTTTCAGAGAAAGCAGAAAAAGAGGAGAGGCTGGAGGCTTAAAAGGTAAGGGCACTGCTGAACCATGGGGGGAGGAAAAAGAGACCTTAGCTGAAGCAAAAGAGAAGAGAGCTCGTTGTGGGAGAGGTGCAAAACCTTGGCTAGAGGATAAGAGAAAGAGACCTTGGCTGGAGCATAAGAGGAGGAAAACCGTGGCTGGGGGGGAAAGGTGCAAAACTGTGGCTGGAGGAGAGAGGTGCAGAACCGTGGCTGGAGGAGAGAGGTGCAGAATTGTGACTGGAGAAGAGAGCTGTGCAGAACCGTGGCGAGCTAGAAGCAGAATGTTGGAAGCAAATTGTGACGAGCTGTAGCTGTGAACGTCTTCCCCTGTTTTAGACGCTGTAAATAGAGACAAATAGAGAGAAAGTGAGCTGAAGGTGTCTGACTAGTTTCCTCAGTTTGCTGTTCCCATTTCTGGTCTTTCTGTCTTTAGTTTGTTGTCTGATCTGTCATGAATGCATGTAGAATGTTGGCTGTTATCTATCTTTGTCTGCTGTTAGATTGCTTTTGATATAAAATGAACAAGAATGCATTAGCGTATATATATATATATATATATATATGTATCTATCAGCTTCTGTTTCTGCATCTGTGTGTTTTGGTGTATGATAACAAGTAGAAGAAAGCAAGGAGAAGGGAAGCAACGTATATATATATATATATATGTGTGTGTGTGTGTATGTCATGTCTGTTTCTGCATATTTTTCGGTGTATAAGAGCAAGAAAAAGGAAGCATGGAGATGGGGCAGCAACGTATATATATATACGTGTATATGTCGCGTTAGTTTCTGCATGTTTTTTGGTGTATGATAACAAGTAGAAGAAAGCAAGGAGATGGGGCATCAACGTATATATATATATATATGTGTATGTCATGTCTATTTCTGCATGTTTTTTGGTGTATAAGAACTGTCGTAACCAAACTTTCGGCGGGATGGAATTAAAATAGGTATAAAACCGATTCCCAAAAACGGAATTTTGAAAATCAATTTTATTTGGAGTTGCCACCAAAATTTTTAACGGAAAACTTTGGAAAACCAATTTAAATGAAAAGAAAAAGGCGAAATGGTCTGCGAAATCAGAGATGGGTTCGGGAGTCTATTTGAGTGTGGGGAAGGTGTTAGGCACCCCACAACACCCGCCCATAAGGACGGTTACCTTAAACTAGTTAGTTGAAATAGAATATGACCTTTAATTAATCTCAATTACCCTTTTATTGACATGGATGCACGTTAGACATAGAAGACAAAAAAAGTGAAAATGCATGCAAACTGATGGATATTTACAAAGGACAGACTTGACCTAGGATGAGAGCCTAGGGCCTACGTACCCTGCGATGGGGATCAAAGTCCACGTAGTTCGACCAAAAGGCATTTTTATGATTGGCGATTTTTTTTTTTTATTTGTGATGAGAATAGGAGGATTTTAATTAAAACAAATCATTGTAAACAAAACGGGATAGGAATTTGATTTGTATGTTTTAATTTACTACAATCTGATTAACCTCGTTCTCCTGAACTCTTCACATTTCCTTTTTTTTTTTTAATTTTTTGTCGATTTTATTATTATTATTTTTTTGAGTTTTGAGAGTTTATATTTTGGGAATTCATGCATAATTTATAATGAAAGGAATATATATATATATATATATATTTTACGAGTTTTTGAATTTATTGTTGATAAATATTGATTATTATTATCATTGATCATTGGTAGACAATTTAATTTAAGGACTATTATTTATTGGTTTATCTGTTTGTCTTTGAACAAATATATGCTAATTTTCGGGTTCTATGGAGATTAAAATCTCACACGAACCCGGGAAGTCGAGGAGAGACAAGTATTCTCACACGATCCATTTTGCATAAATATTTAATCAAAGTTAACATTTAATTATTGTCCATTTATTCATTTTTGTATTATTATTAATATTATTGTCATTTCGGAATTAATTATAGGGATTTAAGGAGATTAGAACCTCACGTAATCCCGCACAATCGAGGTGAACAATATTCTCACACGATAATTTCGCAAATGATAGGGAATGTTTACTAAGGCAAGCATTTTGATTATGATTATTATTATGATTTAATTCCAAATTTAACATTTAATTATGGTTAATTTATTTCCACCATTCACCCATTAATATTTCATTAATATCATTGTTACTTTTTAATTATCCAATTCATTGTAGGGATTTAAGGAGATTAATATCTCACATAATCCCCGATAATCGAGGAGAACGATATTCTCACACGATAATTTCACAAATAGCATATTAAAGCAAGCATTTTGATTATGACTATTATGATTTAATCCAAATTTAACATTTAATTATCATTGATTTATTTTCCACCATTCCCCCATTAATATTTCATTTGTATCATTGTTACTTTTTAATTATCCAATTCATTGTAGGGATTTAAGGAGATTGATATCTCACATAATCCCCGATAATCGAGGAGAACAAAATTCTCACACAATAATTTTATCCATCATGACAATATTCATTAATTACCATTCAATTATTTTTCAACATTCTTTCATTAATATTTCATTAGTATATATTGTCATTCCTTTATTTTTTCACCATTTATTAATTAATATTTCATTAATATTAATTGTCACTTTTCCATTATTCAACTAATTACAAGGATTTAAGTAGATTAATATCTCACATAACCCCCGGTAATCGAGGAGAACAAAATTCTCACACGATAATTTTTATCCGTCATGACAATATTCATTCATTATCATTCAATTATTTTTCAACATTCTTTCATTAACATTTCATTAATATTCATTGTCTTCCAATTATTTGATTAATTGCAAGGATTTAAGGAGATGGAAAAAAACTCACATAATCCCGGCAATCAAGAACAACAAAATTCTCACGTGCTAATTTCATACATAATAGCCATAATCAATCAAAGCTAATGTCTAAACAATTATAATGAACAAAAATAAACAAATTTAAACATGTGAACAGTAGCATTGCATATTAGAGTGCGTGAACAGTGCACATGCATGAGATTGCATTGAAGGAACTCGGGTGAACAGTAACGACGTGCAGCAGAATTTTCAGCCAGTGAAGAACGTGTAGCCATACCTGGTTTTTCAGCTCTTCCTTTGTGCTCCAATGAAGAAGGACCTTCTCCTCCTCACCCAACAATGGAAGATGAACCTCCAACAGCCCCTCAAAGTCGCTGGTCTTGGCTGGAAGTGCAGAAAACGGGCAGCTTCTTTGGAGTTTCGCTGGGTAGCTTTGTTGGATTTTTCTGGTTGGTTCCAGTGCTGGAAATTCTGCAGAAAGTGTCCCTACTTCTTGGCTGGAAGATGGAGGCTGAGAGCTTCTCTTCTTCTCCACACTTCCTCTTCTTCCTTGTGCTTCTTAAGCTCTCCTCTGTTCACCTCTGTTTTTTGAGTTTAAAACAGAGTTTTTCTCCTCCATGGTTTAGCTTCTATTCCTTCCTTTACTGCCACTTTGTTTTGGATTCAGACTTCCTTGTTTATGCACATCATTTTGGCATCCAACTCTCCATTTTTCTGCTCCTTGGATGGTCTAAACTTCAGCACCTTTTCACTCCAGAATTTTGGACGTTACTTCCACGGTTTTTCTGCACATTGGACAGCTTTGTTCAGCTCTCGATTTCTATAGTTTGGCTCTCGGTTTGCAGCCTCGTTTCTGGTTCATCTCCCTGCTGTTCTTTCCTCACGTGGCTGCCTTGCTTCCGTGCTTCATTCAACTTGGTTTCTCCCTCACGTTGCTGCCTCCCTTCTTCCCCCTTCGTTCAGCGTTATTTCTCACGGTTTTCTGCTGTCTTTGTTGCTCTTTTTTTCTTCTTCAGCTCCTCTTCTCTTCTTAGTCACGTGGCTCTCTCCTTTTCAGCGTGGTTCCTCTTTCTTTTTTTTTTCCTCTCTTCTCTTCTCCAGCTCTCTTTTCTTCTCAGCCGAAACCTCTTTTTTTCCCAGCGTTTTCTCCTTCCTTCCTCTCGGTTTGCTGCCTCCCTTTATGCTCCAACGCCCCCTCTCTTTTTCTGCCATTTGCTCCCTTTTTCCCTTGCTTTTTTTGCAACTTCCAGCCACCACTTTGCTGCACACGGTCTCCACTTTTTGCTGCCACCTCCAGCCATGCCACACTCCTCTCTCACTGCTCCAGCCACCTCATCTTCTGCCATGTTGCAGAACCACTCCCATTTGCTTTTTTGTTCCCCTTGTCCTCTTGTGCATGTGTGTGCATGGGTGCATGCATGTGGTGAGTGTGTGTGTCCGTGGATGAGAGTGTGTGAGAGTGTAAGTGTGAGTGTGTGAGAGTGATGTGTGTCATGTGGTGAGAGCAAAGGATCATATGGGAGCAAATGAGCATGTAGGAGTGTGAGTGTGAGTGTGTGAGAGTGATGTGTCCATGAATGGGAGTGTGAGTGTGTGAGAGTGATGTGTGTCATGTGTGTGAGGGCAAATAAGCATGTGAGGAGCAAGTGAGCATGTGAGAGTGATGTGTGCCATGTGTGTGAGGGCAAGTGAGCATGTGGGAGTAAGTGAGCATGTGAGAGTGTGAGTGTGAGCAAGTGAGAGTGTCTTGCAATTCCATTTCAAGTATGTGGCTTTGTTCATTTTATTTCTTTGCAAGATGATTGCCATACATCTTGAATTTTCTTTTTATTATTTTTGGTTCTTACGTTTGTTTTTTTTTTATATTGCTTTTATTTTATTTGCCTTTTGCAATTTTGTTTTGATTAATTGTTATTAGTATTTTATTATTTTATATTTTTTGAATTTTTTAATTCTATTTATTATTATTATTGTGATTATTATTATTGTTAATTTGGGTGGGGTGTTCACAATAGAAAAAAGGAAGCATGGAGATGGGGCAGCAACATATATATATATATATATATATATGTGTGTGTGTTTATGTCATGTCCATTTCTGCATGTTTTTCTGTGTATAAGAACAAGAAAAAGGAAGCATGGAGATGAGGCAACAACATATATATATATATATATATATGTATATGTATCTGTCAACGCATGTTTCTGCATCTTGTGTTACAGTGTATGAGAACAAGAGAGAAGAGATAAAGCAAAAGGGGGAGTGCATCAATGTGTATATGTATGTGTCTCGGCATGTTTATGGGCAAGAAAAAAGAAGAACAAGAAAGAATGCATTGGTGCACATTAGTGTGTATATATATACATATATATGCTCATATGTATGTGTGCTTAGGTATATATATATATGTAAGGTGCAAAAAGAAAGAATGAAGTGAGAAGAGGTTCTTTTTTTTGCGTATATATACATATATATGTATGTGTATGAATATATGGGTGCATGCATGGTTAAACATACATAAGGTAAGGAAAATGAACCAGTAGGAAGTTGTCTTGTTCTCATTTTTGTCATATTTGTTATGATTGTGTTGTTTTGTGTTATTATTATTATTATTTTTATTATTATCATCATTATTTTTTCATTTTGTTTGAATATAAGACTAATCTTGGTCCCATGGGTAAAGTTTTATGAAATTTATCGCGTGAGAATTTTGTTCTCCTCGATTACATGAGATTATGTGAGATTTTAATCTCCTTAGATCTTTTAAAAATTAGCACATTTATTTTAAAAATAATAATAATTTAATATTGACTTAATTAAATATTTTCCACTATTTATGAAATTATCGTGTGAGGATTCAGTTCTCCTCGATTGCATGAGATCGTGTGAGATTTTAATCTCCTCAGATCTTTTAAAAATTAGCACATTTATTTTAAAAATAATAATAATTTAATATTGACTTAATTAAATATTTTCCACTATTTATGAAATTATCGTGTGAGGATTCAGTTCTCCTCGATTGCATGAGATCGTGTGAGATTTTAATCTCCTCAAATCTTTTAAAAATTAGCACATTTGTTTTAAAAATAATAATAATTAAATATTGACCTTAATTAAATATTTTTCATTATTTTCGAAACTATTGTGTGAGGAGTTGGTTCTCTTCGATTGCATGGGAAAATGTGAGGTTTTAATTTCCTTAGTTCCCTAAAATTAATATACCTCTATCTAATAATAATAATAATATGATAATACTAAAGAAAAAAACAATCATAATTAAATATTCATTATAATTAAATATTTCCCATTATTTACGAAATTATCGTGTGAAAATATAGTTCTCCTCAAATACTTGGGGTCGTGTGAGATTTTAATCTCTTTAGACATCGAAATTTAGCACATACTTGTTTGAAAGATAAATAATAAGAATGATGGTAAATAGATAAAATAATAATAATGCAAAAACGAATATTTTAATTGAATTATTTACAAAATAAATAAAGTCTGGGTTTTATAAATTTAACAAATTAGAATGCCACGTTCAAAAATTCCAAAAATGGCTTTCTGTTATATTTTGTTCTAATTTCAATCCTAATTTTAAAAAAGAAATAAAAAATAAAAAATAAGTGAAACAAAAAAACCAAAATCCAAAAATTAAATAAATTAAAAAACTAAAAAACATTCCTTTCATTATAATTACATTTCAAATTCCAAAAGAAATAGAATAGAATATAAACTTTCCAAAATCCCAAAATCTCATTCCATAATCATTTCATTTAAATTTCAAAATAAAGATTAAAATTCCAAAAACAAACAAAAATTAAAAGGTTGAAAATTGAAGAGATCAAGAGAGCTAGATTACTTAGGTTGCTGTATATTGAAACACACAAATCCAAATTCCAATCCTATTTTGTTTACAAAAATCTATTTAATTTGAACTCTCCTATTCTCATCAAAAAAATTATAAATCACCAACCGACAAACACGCCTTTTGGGTCGAACTACGTGGACTTTGATCCCTATCGTAGGGTATATAGGCCCTAGGCTCTTATCCTAGGTCAAGTCCGCCCTTTGTGAATATCGGTCTATTTGCTTTCATTCGTGTTGTTTTGTCTCTTCTGTTTAACAAGCATGCATGTCGATGAAAAATGTAATTGAGATAATTTAAAAGGCCATATTCTATTTCAATTGACTAGTTTAAGGTAACCGTCCTCATGGACAGGTGTTGTCGGGTGCCTAACACCTTCCCCACACTCAAATAGACTCCCGAACTCATCTCTGATTTCGCAGACTATGTTGCCTTTTTCTTTTTTATTTAAATTGGTTTTCCAAAGTTTTTTGTTAAAAATTTTGGTGGCGACTCCAAATAAATTGATTTTCAAGTTTCATTTTGGGAATCAATTTAAATACCTTTTTATTTTATTCCGCCGAAAGGTCGGTCACGACACAAGCAATGGAATTCTTTTTCTTCCAAGCGTCATAAGCCTCACAGTCCACCTATGATGAGCCATGTTTCCAGCTTCTGGCTCTTCCATAACATTGTTGAGAGCCTCAAGGGCTTATTGCTCTTCTAGGAGATATTAGACTTTCATACTCTAGATCTCATAATTATTGCCATTTAGTTTCAACCCTTTGTTAAGCTCAGCAATAATACTTTTGGAAGTTATAGTCATTCTTTACATAAAAAGATAAACATGAATCAGGATTAGATAATTAAAAAACATGTAAGATTTAATGTCACTATCTTTACAAATTATGACACTAAATATCGTATGATTAAGCTAATTAACCCATGCATAACCTGGAGTCAAAAGAGCACAATGTGCCAATCATCATTCTTAGATTGTATGTAAGGTGTAAATCAATGAAATCAAAACACAACTAAGTGTCCTAATCATTCTACAAACAAATTGTAAATCATAAATTTTCAAATGTTAAACAAATTAACATTTGTTAACTATCATGTTAAACTAATTAACACATTAATAAATCAATTATGTAATGCTAATCTAATTAACATTCATTAATAAACATGTTAAACTAATCAACATATTTAATATATGCATTTAATGCTTTAACAAATAGTAGATCCTGTACGTGGCATTGTTTAACCAAGAACATAGATCTAAAATAAATCTCTTAGGACTAGTAGCCGGCAGTTATGGGTTTCTAGCTGATATACAAATCCAAAGAGCTGTAATATAAGTGTAAGGGTTTACACATGTTGAATAAATTAACACTATTAAACAAATAATGTTAAGCTAATTAACATTACATTTCTAAATTTTATATTGGAAGAAAATTGACAAAATAATTTAATAAAAACAATGTTAAACTAATTAACATAATGACAAGTAATCACATATTACTCGATTAAAAGTTGTTGGGATATAAAAAATTAACTTTTCACTAAAAAATTAATTGCATTTATTTGGGGCTAAAATATATATACACAATTTATATTTTTGAACATATCTAGATGTTCATTAATTAGAAATTTAAAAATTAGGCCTCTAATTTATTATTTTTGAAACGAACCACATGCCCAATTAAAATAAATTCTTAAAAGACCCAAAACTTCTTTCAAAAAAAAAAAAGGCCCACCTTGAAAAAAACTCTTCTAATAATATAAGGCCTAAAATTCCTTAAAAAAATGAATGGCCAAAAAGAACTTTTTTAAAGGCCTAAAAAAAAATTTTTAGTAATGAGCCCAGATCAAACCCTATAAGTCCATTTACCAAAAAATTTAGGTTTTCTGATCCAAAAAATGATTTAGGGTTTTTGAGATTTATTTTTTGAAAATTCAAATATTTGAAGAAACCCTAGATCCCTTCTTCCCTTTCTTCTTCTGCTCTTGTTGCCACTGCCACTAGTAGCCCTATTGTTGCTCGTTGGCCACCTACTCATGGGCGCCTTTGCAAATAAGGTGGTCAGCGTTGTGTACAACAACAAAAGCTAAGGAGAGGATGCGATTTGGGGCATTCCTTTAACCCTTTCATTCACATCCTATGCCGACATGGTAGTCACCGGTGGCTATGTTCATCTTCAGTGGGAGTGTTGCCTTCGGCCATTGCTGTCGGTAATAATGAGAGAAGGTGACCTCACTCACCCTCACGATCAAAACAGAGAAGGTGATGGATCTCGAAACAGAGGTGGCAATTGTTTCTCAGGGGATGCCAGCGAGGGAAAACCTCTGTTTTCTGGCTAGAGGGTGTCGATTACGTGGTTAGCAGCAATTTCCCTTTGTCAGGTAGCAATGATGAGAGTGAACAGTATGGAGAATCGAAGACACAGAGAGGGGTTTTTTTGAAAAAAAATTTAATTTCTTTTTAATTTTGAAACTCTAATTCATGAAATCTGGGTAGGAGTGGGTGACTTCATAGCTAGAATGAAAATTTTTTAAAAAAATTTTTAGACAAATTTTATCTCAAAAACCTTAATTAAAATTGTCCCAAATAATATCTTATCTTATATCCCAATAAAATATGTAAATGATCTGAAAACCCACTTAGAGCTCTTATACCGATGAAAGAATTAAATAATGAACACATTCATAGATAATTTAGGGTCGGGGACTTACATATTTCTCCTTATTGTGGAAGCTAATCAGAGTTTGGTTAGGATAACAGATCATAGGAGATACCCACAATGTGTTGGGTGTATCTCGGGTTTTTATAGCCTAAATGCCCTCTCTAATGTGATTGTAGAATACTTCACAGGTATTACTCTCAAAACGTCTCAAGTCTCTATAGACTATTCTCTCTATATCTATTTGTATCTTATCTATCGTATAATAGTCTAGCCCTTTTTATAAAATGCTTACTAGGCTTAAGGGTTTAGTAGTAATTCACTAAATTACTATTTTACCCTTACTTAATGAACACCCCTTATGGGTGTGTACTGTATAATATTTTAAAAGATTTAAACCTTAGATATTATACCATATTCTAACAGTTTGCATATATTTTGGAACCAAGTATCCAAGAGTTCCTTGTACCATTATGGCTAATTTAGTTTGATGAAGCAGAAGCAATCTTGAAGCTCCAAAATCAAACACTTTGGCAGTGTAAGACTCATCCAAATTATGTTAAAGGACTTAACATCTCTGTGGATTATTGGTAGAGGCAGCAAAGTGTAAGTATGACAATGCTCCATTTGCCTCTGCTGCTATCCTTAACTGTATTTCCCAAGATACCCTTGCTTATATTGAGAATGTAATTGAAGAGGGTGCCATTATTTACAAACTCATAAACCAATAGAGGAACCTCTGTATCTAGACAATAGCCTAGAAGTTTGGCCACATTTCTATGATTTATTTAGGAGAGTACAATCACCTTGTTAATGAATTGTTCAACTTAGCTTTGATCCACCACTTTGGACTTTTTGATTGCAACAATTTTGTTGTCTATGAGATATCCTTTGTAAACAATACCACAGCCTTCCCAGCTAACGATTAAGCTCTCATGGTAGTTGTTGGTCGCCTTTTTCAACTCCTCTTATGTAAAGATTTTAGCTATCTAGGAGGAAGGTTCTTTAGAAGAAAGTCATTGTTGCAAGATAAGATTGCCATTTTGTTGAAAAAGTTTGTCCTTTTGCTTGATAAGCTTCCTCTTTTGGTATACCAAGTGTGAACACCCCATCCCTAATCACTTAATTATTTAATTAATGGAAACACCAATTAATTAATAATTAAAAACATGGAAAAATTAAAAATGTTAAAACTTCAAATGATATTTTCAATTGGGGGACAATTTAGATTTAAAAATAAAGAATGGGAGATAAACTCAAAATTCAAAAAATTAGCTAATTAAAATAATTATAATAAATCAAAGAAAGATAATAAAGAAATATAAAAATATAAAGTATATTACAAAGAAAAAAATAAAAAAAAACCAAAAAATAAAAATTAATTAACAATAATAGTAATAATAATATAAAAAAAAGGCTGAAAAAGAAGGGCAAAAAGCAAAAAGGCAGCTTGTTGTGCAGAAAAAAGAGGAGGACGTGACTGCAGGGGAGCTCTGAAAAGACTCTAGCCACCGCAACAGCAGCAGCAGCCGCTTATGGGGCTCAGGGACATTTTCCACGAGGGGGCCGTTCAGAGCTGGGATGCTCCGCTGCTTCTGGACTCGACGCGAAGGAGCTTGTCTGAGAGGGAGAGTGATCGAAGCTTTGGATTGAGGAACTCTGAGCAGAGTGTGACCAATTCTGCGCTTATGGGAGCGGATTTTCCGCCTTCGACTTTGAGATCGAAGAAGGGGTCTGGGTAGGAAAACGATGTTGTTGTGTGATCTGAACCTGGGTTTTGGATGGCTCTTCTTCGTTGTTCTATGGATGGGACTATGAACTCAATCTCCTCTTAGATGATGTTTTGGCGACCTTTGTCCTTCATCATCCAGAGCATAGGCATTAGGAATTCATGATTAAAGAATAAGGAAGGGCGTGCTTTCGTGGATGTTTCAAGCTCACTTCCCAGCCGCCTCATCCATTTTTCATATTGACTTTGCTATGTCCTACATGCACAGTCCTCTTTTCCTATTACTCTCTCATTTGGAAGAGCCCCTATTGCTGTGCTTACACACCATAGCTGAAAACCAACGTCGCCCACTGCATTTATCTGCTGCTTTGAGACTGCAAGTTTCAATTTTGGTGTCTGGGTTTTGCGTTGCAGAACAAAAGTTAGTTTCCAATGGCAGATCCTACGGTTCTTCTGGATTTGGTGGAGAAGGCTCAAAAATTGTGGTAAAAGGTCTAGAGTACAAAAACACTCATAAACTCCTCAAGTCCACCACGGAGGATTTGAGTCCAGTGGTTGAACAGATCAAACAATACATTAAGGAGATGGATCACCTAACTGAAGAAGTGCAGAAGCTGAAGGGGATAATGGCCGCAACCCAACAGGTTCTTGATAAGTACTCCAAACTCCGTTGGTGGAATTGGTGCTTCGCACCATATTTTGAGGCCAAACTTGATGAACAGCACCAGTCAATTGTAAAGTACAACTCGATTCAAGTACAATTGCAGATGGCAAGGGATATGAAGGAAATCCTATCCAAGTTGAGTTCTGATGTTCATAGCCGTACGACCCAGACCATCTCAACTCAGGTGATCAACACTAACAGGATACAAACATTCAAAGGTGATCTTGAAATGTTCCCAGCATTTACGATGGGATTGGATGGTTCATTCATGAACGAGTTGAAGCATAAGCTACTTAATGGTGATGACCAAGTCATGAATTTGTATGGTTTACCAGGATCCCGGAAGACTACTATGGCTAAAAAGTTCTGTCATTGTCATAACCGACCTTTCGGCGGAATGGTATCAAATGGTTAAAAAAACCGATTCCCAAAAAATGGAATTTTGAAAATCAATTTATTTGGAGTCGCCACTAAAATTTTTAATGGAAAACTTTGGAAAACCAAATTAAAAGAAAAAGAAAAGGCGAGATGATTTGCGAGGTTAGAGATGGGTTCGGGAGTCTATTTGAGTGTGGGGAAGGTGTTAGGCATCCCACAACACCTGCCCATAAGGATGGTTACCTTAAACTAGTTAGTTGAAATAGAATATGGCCTTTAATTAATCTCAATTACCTTTCATTGACATGGATGCATGTTAGACAGAGGAGACAAAAAAGCGAAATGCATGCAAATTGATGGATATTTACAAAGGAAGGACTTGACCTAAGATGAAAGCCTAGGGCCTATGTACCCCGTGAGAGGGATCAAAGTCCACGTAGTTTGACAAAAGGCATTTTTGTGATTGGTGGTTTTTTTCGATTTGTGATGAGAATAAGAGGATTTTAATTAAAACAGATCATTGTAAACAAAACGGGATAGAAATTTGGTTTGTATGTTTTAATTTACTACAATCTAATTAACCTCCTTCTCCTGAGCTCTTCACATTTTCTCTTTTAAAATTGTTTTTGTCGATTTTATTGTTATTATTTTTTTGAGTTTTGAGAGTTTATATTTCAGGAATTAATGCATAATTTATAATGAAAGGAATATATTTTTTATTTTATGAGTTTTTAAATTTATTGTTGATAAATATTGATTATTATTATTATTGATTATTGGTAGACAATTTAATTTAAGTGCTATTATTTATTTGTTTATCTGTTTGTCTTTGAACAAATATATGTTAATTTTCGGGTTCTATGGAGATTAAAATCTCACACGAGCCCGGGAAGTCGAGGAGAGACAAGTATTCTCACTCGATCCATTTTGCATAAATATTTAATCAAAGTTAATATTTAATTATTGTCCATATATTCATTTTTGTATTATTATTAATATTATTATCATTTCGGAATTAATTATAGGGATTTAAGGAGATTAGAACCTCACATAATCTCACGCAATCAAGGAGAACAATATTCTCACACGATAATTTCACAAACAGCATATTAAAGCAAGCATTTTGATTATGATTATTATTATGATTTAATCCAAATTAATATTTAATTATCATTCATTTATTTTCCACCATTCACCCATTAATACTTCATTAATATTACTGTTACTTTTCAATTATTCAATTCATTGTAGGGATTTAAGGAGATTAATATCTCACATAATCCCCGGTAATCGAGGAGAACAAAATTCTCACACGATAATTTTATCCACCATGACAATATTAATTATCATTCAATTATTTTCACCATTCCTTCATTAATATATATTGTCGTTCCTTTAGTTTTTTTTTTTTTTACCATTTATTCATTAATATTAACATTATTATCACTTTTCAATTATTCAACTAGTTGTAAGGATTTAAGGAGATTAACATCTCACATAACCCTCGGTAATCGAGGAGAACAAAATTCTCACACAATAATTTTATCCATCATGACAATATTTATTAATTATCATTCAATTATTTTTCACCATTCCTTCATTAATATTAATTGTCTTCCAATTATTTAATTAGTTGCAAGGATTTAATGAGATTAAGAAAAAACTCACATAATCCCCGGCAACCAAGAACAACAAAATTCTCACATACTAATTTTATACGTAATAGCCATAATTAATCAAAGTTAATGTTTAAACAATTATAATAAACAAAACTAAACAAATTTAAGCACGTGAACAGTAGCATTTCATGTTAGAATGTGTGAACAGTGCACATGCATGAGATTGTCTTGAAGGAAATCAAGTGAACAGTAACAGCATGTAGAATTCTCGGCCAAGACACGTGCAGCCATACCTGGTGTTTTCAGCTCCTCCCTTGTGCTCTAATGAAGAAGGACCTTCTCCTCCTCACTCACCAATGGAAGATGGACCTCCAACAGCCCCCCAAAGTGGCTGGTCTTGGCTGGAAGTGCAGAAACGGACAGCTTCGTTGGAGTTTTCTGGTTGGCTCCAGCGCTAGAAACTCTGCAGAAAGTGTCTCTACATCTCGGCTGGAAGATGGAGGCTGAAAGCTTCTCTTCTTATCCACACTTCCTCTTCTTCCTTGTGCTCCCTAAGCTCTCCTCTGTTCACCTCTGTTTGTTTAGCTCAAAACAGAGTTTTTTCTCCTCCATGGTTCAGCTTCTATCCCTCCCTTCGCTGCCACTTTGTTTTGCATTCAGACTTCCTTGTTTCTGCACATCATTTTGGCATCCAACTCTCCATTTTTCTGCTCCTTGGATGGTCTGAACTTCAGCTCCTTTTGCTCTCCACCATTTGGGACGTTGCTCCACAGTTTTTTTTGCACGTTGGACAGCTTCATTCAGCTCTCGCTTTCTGCAGTTCAGCTCTCGGTTTCACTCATTTTTTGGTTCGTTTTCTCTGCTGTTTTTTCCCCACGTGGCTGCCTTGCTTCCTTGCTTCGTTCAGCTTGGTTTCCTCTCGGTTTGTTGCTGGTTTCGTTGCTCTCCCTTTCTTCTTCAGCTCCTCTTCCCTTCTCGGTCACGTGGCTCTCCCTTTTAGCTTGGTTTCTGCCTTCTTTTTCCTTCCTCTCTTCTCTTCTCCAGCTCTCTTTTCTTCTCAGCCGAGGCCTCCCTTCTCTCCAGCATTTTTTCTCTTAGCCGAGGCCTCCTTTCTCTCTAGCGTTTTTTCTCTCTTTTCTCTCGGTTTGCTTGCTCTTCTTTATACTCCAACGCCACCTCCCTTTTTCTACCATGTTGCTCCCTTTTTCCCTTGCTTTTTCTGCAACTTCCAGCCACCACTTTGTTGCACACAGTCCCCTCCTTTTGCTGCCATCTCCAGCCACGCCACACTTTTCTTTCACTGCTCCAGCCACCCCCACTTTCTGCCTCCTCTACAGAACCACTCCCACTTGCTTTTTTGTCCCCCTTGTCTTCTTGTGCATGTGTGTGCATGGGTGCATGCATGTGGTGAGTGTGTGTGTCCGTGGGTGAGAGTGTGAGGAAGTGTGTCCGTGAGTGAGAGTGTGAGTGTGTGAGAGTGATGTGTGTCATGTGTGTGAGAGCAAATGAGCATATGGGAGCAAATGAGCATGTAGGAGTGTGAGTGTGAGTGTGTGTGAGTGAGAATGTGAGTGTGTGAGAGTGATGTGTATCTTATGTGTGAGGGCAAGTGAGCATGTGGGAGCAAGTGAGCATGTGAGAGTGTGTGAGTGTGAGCAAGTGAGTGTTTTGCAATTCCATTTCAAGTATGTGGCCTTGTGCATTTTATTTCTTTGCAAGATGATTATCATGTCTCTTCTTCAAACATACAGCTTGAATTTTCCTTTTTATTGTTTTTGGTTCTTATATTTGGTTTTTTCCATATTACTTCTATGTTGTTTGCCTTTTGCAATTTTGTTTTGATTAATTGTTATTATTATTTTATTATTTTACATTTTTTATTTTTTTAATTCTAGTTATTATTATTATTGTGATTATTATTATTGTTAATTTGGGTGGGGTGTTCACAGTTGCCTCTCTTTGCTTGTCTCTTAAGTTAGGGAAGCAAATAGTGAAGAAATGACCTAATCTTAAGAGCAAGCAAAGACATGAACACACCGCCTTCCTCATTGAGGGAAGACAGGGGGAGACAGGAGTAAATTCGTGCTTAGATGGGATGGTGAATATCCTGAACAAAATGCCTGGCTTTCGACATAAATGCAAATTGCCTGGACACGATGTAGGACTTGGACAGAAATGTAAATGGCCTGGACACGATGCAGGACTTTAGCAGAAACATAAATTGTCTGGACTTGATGCAGGACTTTTGCAGAAACGTAAATTGCCTGAACTTGAGCAGGACTTTTGCAGGAATGTAAATTGCCTGGACTTGAGTAGGACTTTTGTGGAAATGTAAATTGCCTGGACTTGTTGAGCAAGACTTTTGCAGAAATGTAAATTGCCTGGACTTGAGCAGGACTCTTGCAGGAATGTAAATTGCCTAGACTTGAGCAGGACTTTTGCAGGAATGTAAATTGCCTGGACTTGAGCAGGACTTTTGCGGAAATGTAAATTGTCTGGACTTGAGTAGGACTTTTGTGAAAATGTAAATTGCCTGGACTTGAGCAGGACTTTTGCAGAAATGTAAATTGCCTGGACTTGAGCAAGACTTTTGTGGGAATGTAAATTTGATGGTCATGATGCATGAGCAATGTAGGTGTCGAACATGGACAAACGTGTATGCGTGAGAAAGGCACATCCTTAAAGGCTAATGCAAATTTTGTTGGTTTTGATACAGGTTAAAATGATACCTATTCCCTTTGGGCTTGTGAGCATAAAACCTTTATCTTTTATTTTGGAAATCGGAAGGGTGACATGTTAAATTATGATTCAAGACAATTGGAAAAACGTCAATATTGCCCAAAGTGAATGAACTGTCTAACCACGCTTCCTTCATTGCGACCCTAAATCCATCATTTCAACAGTCGACAATCTGCGTACTTCGCTTCTTCGCTACAAGCGAGCTTACACTCCCTTCTGTACAGTAAGCCTGAGGACATTGAAGTTGCTTCTATCTCCTTTTATACGAGGTAAACTGGTAACGAAAATACCAAATTGCGTATATGCTGCATCCTTTAGGCCTCATCATAGTAATTGCATGGAAAAACTTATTTAAAACGCATTGGGGTATTTCTGGGATGCATATCATCAGACAATATTTTGAATAGCGCTATTCACTTGAATGTTTTATTTTACATATTGAATGTATGAGACAATCATAAAGGCAATAGGGTTATGTAGGGGAAAATAGTGATGAAAGACAAGTTATCTTAAATGAGTAAACAAACAAAAGACTCCAAGGAATGTGGGTGGTAAGCCGAACGCAAGTATAAAAAATAGCAAAATTCAACTGGGATGACTCTAAATTTTGGCTTCAGGCGACAATGGTTGGTTACACCTAGTGTTGCCATTGGATACACTTATTTTGAAACTGACTAATGAAGACAACCCCTAATGATCCTTTCAGGTCAGCAATTTAGTCTTCATACCACCTTACTTTGTCCATCCTTTGCCACCCTATCCTTCATTTGAACCTCCTTCTTGCACTGGCCCTAATTTCAAATTCTCCTTTCTTTCTTCTTCTTTCTTTCTCATCATCTTTGTTTAGGCAAAGTATTTCTTGACTGCGTCGGAGTTAACTGGTTTTCCAAGCTCCCTACCATCCATATCGGCAAGAGTCAGAGCCCCTCCAGAGAATGCTCGTATCTCCACATATGGACCTTCGTATGAAGGTGCCCATTTGCCTCTATTATCCTCTTGATTTGGGAGGATCTTTTTCAGGACCAACTCCCCCGGCTTGAACTGTCTAAGGTGAACCTTTTGATTGAATGCCCTTGCCATCCTTTTTTGGTATAGTTGCCTATGACACATAGCTATTAATTGCTTTTCTTCAATCATATTCAGCTGCTCATACCACGTCTTTACCCACTCGCTCTCCTCGAGGTTGGATTCAATCAATACTCGGAGAGAAGGGATCTCAACTTCAATTGAGGTGACTGCCTCCATGCCATATACTAAAGAGTATGGAGTTGCCCCTGTGGATGTTCGTACTGTCGTTCGATACCCATGAAGAGCATATGGGAGCATCTCATGCCAATCTTTATAAGTAATAGCCATCTTGCTAATGATCTTTTTGATAATTTTATTCGCTGCCCCTACTGCTCTATTCATTTGTGGCCGGTAGGATGCAGAGTTATGGTGCTTAATCTTGAATTGACCACACAATTTCTTAATGTCAGCTCCATTCAGGTTGGGAGCGTTATCCGTGATAATCCTCTCTGGTATACCATATCGACAAATAATGTTCGATTTCAAAAATCGAAGGAAGACCCTTTGGCCAATATTGGAAAACGAACATGCCTCTATCCATTTTGTAAAATAATCAATGGCTACCAAAATGAATCGGTGTCCATTTGACGCCTTTGGGTTGATGGGGCCAATCACATCTATTCCCCACATTGAGAATGGCCACGGTGCCACCAAGTTGTGTAGGGGTTAGGGTGGAGCATTGATCCTGTTGGCATATGTTTGGCATTTGTGACATTTTCTCATGTGGTCAATGCAATCCTTTCCCATGGTTAACCAAAAGTACCCACATCTTTGAATTTGTCTAGCCATAATATGGCCGTTAGCATGAGTCCCACAGATTCCCTTATGGATCTCTATCATTATCCTTCGTGCTTCTGATGCATCCACACATCTAAGCAGAGTGTTGTCCCATGATCTTTTGTATAACACCTCTCCACTAAGGAAAAAATTTATCGCCAATTGACGAATGGTTTTTTTGTCATTCTCCGTTGCCGTAACGGGATATTGCTGGTTCTGGACATAGTTCTTTATATCATGGAACCATGGCCGTCCATCATTTTCTTCCTCCACGTTCGAGCAGCAAGCCGGGGTGTCTCGGGTCTCGACCTTGATAGGGAGTATGTTAACTCCACAGTCCAACTTAATCATCACAGCTAGGGTGGCTAACACATCAGCAAACTGATTTTTATCACGGGTCAAATGTGTGAAATTTATTTAAACCTTGACACCAATTTTGTCAGATGTTTTTAGTATGGGACCAGTTTGGGATCTTTGGTTTGCCACTCTCCTTTAACTTGATAAATTACAAGGGCTGAATCTCCAAACACCTCAAGATCTTTGGCACCTAACTCCAAGGCGGCTTGCAGACCATTGACACAAGCTTCATATTCTGCCACATTATTTGTGCAGTCAAAATTGAGCTTGACTGCCACTGGATATTGCTTGCCTTCAAGTGATATTACTACCGCTCCTAATCCACTACCATGTACATTGGCTGTTTCATCAAAATACATAGTCCACTTGGTTTCTTTTGGATCATCTTCTTCCAATGTCAGAATATCCTCATCTGGGAACCGGAAGTCTAGCGGTTCATATTCATCCAGGGGATTGGCCGCCAAATGCTCAACTATAATGCTCCCTTTGACTGATTTACTGGTCATATATTTCACATCATATTTTGAGAGTATTACTTGCCATTTTGAGACTCTTCCCGATACATGAGGACTCTCAAAAATGTATTTGATGGGATCCATCCGGGAGATCAGCCACGTTACATGATAAAGCATGTACTACCTCAGTCTCTTTGTGGTCCACACAAGACCCCAACAAGTCTTCTCAATCAACGAGTACTGCGACTCGCATTCGTTAAATTTCTTGCTTAGATAATAAATGGCTTGCTCTTTTCTTCCTGATTCGTCATGTTGTCCTAACACCACACTCATGGACCCTGGTCGGATGGTCAAATAAAGGATAAGAGGCCGCCTCGGCATAGGTGGCACCAAGACAGGGGGAGTCAAGAGGTACTCCTTTATCTTATCGAACGCGTGTTGGCAGGATTCGTTTCATTCTCCTGGTTGGTTCTTGCGTAATAATTTAAATATTGGTTCACAAGTGGTAGTTAAATTTGCGATGAACCTAGCTATATAGTTCAGACGACCCAAGAACCCTCAGACTTCTGTTTCTGTACTAGGTGGTGGCATGTCGCGGATCGCTCTAATTTTATCAGGGTCTATTTCGATCCCCTTCTTACTAACAATGAATCCCAAGAGGTTCCATGATGTAGCCCCAAATACGCACTTACTAGGATTCAATCAAAGTTTGTATTTCCGTAGTCTTTCAAAGAGCTTTTGTAATACAGCCACATGACTTTCCCATTCAGTTGATTTAGCGACCATGTCATCCACATACACCTCTATTTCTTTGTGCATCAAGTCATGAAACAAGACGACCATCGCACGTTGGCTGGTGGCCCCAGCATTTTTAAGTCCAAAAGGCATTACCTTGTAACAAAAGGTTCCCCATGGGGTAATGAATGTGGTTTTTTCCTTGTCATTAGGGTGCATCGGAATTTGGTTATAGCCAGAGTATCCATCCATAGAGGAATACTTGAAGCTTTTTGCTGTATTATCGACTAAGACGTCAATGTGGGGTAACGAAAAGTCATCTTTTGGGCTGGCCCTATTTAAGTCCTGATAATTGACACACATCCTAACTCACCCATCTTTCTTTGGCACAGGGACTATGTTCGCGACCCATTGGGGGTATTTAGAAACTTCTAAGAAACCGGCATCCCATTACTTCATTACTTCTTCTTTGATCTTAAGGGACATCTCAGGACTCATCCTCCTCAGTTTCTGTTTTTTGGGGTCCTATATTGGAATACAAGGGTATCCTATGGGCAGCAATTTCAGGATCTATTCCTGGCATATCCTGATAGGACCAAGCAAACACATCTATATATTCCCTAAACAACTTGATCATATCCTCCCTTTCTGGGTTATCAACTATTTTTAATTCCTTCTTATCATCCTCTGTCCCCATATTGATCACTTCAGCAGTTTCTTCGTGTGGAACAATACCCCTTTCCGCAGACTCTACTATTTTAACAATGGTTTGAGATATGTCATCATTATCATCAGTTTCTAAATCACTTGCATCCATGACGACACAAGGCTCATTCAAGCTGTGCCCTAGTGCTTCTGCTTTAAACAAGAGTTTCGAGGATTTAAATTCCTTGGAAAGTGGGTAGAAAAAGCAAAAATAAATACGAAAAGGTAGGATTCAAACAAGATTTTGGCAAAAAGATCAAAACTACTGCATTCATGCAATATTTAAAATAAAGTTTCAAGTCGTTAGCTATTACAGAATTCTAAAACACGATATTCAAAACATTACTCTAATGACATAACATCCGATAAAAATTCGGATTCCCAATTGTCTAGAGCTTTGCCTAGCTTGTCCAACAGGATCCATGCAACCTCCGTAGGCTCTCCTTCTTCTTCACTTGCCTTTATGACTAAGTCACCAGGATGTATTATCTCAGCAGGAGTAGGAAAAGTTTCTCAGAGGTGAGGTATTTCTGCTTTCCCCCTTTGCTTACCCTCCTTCGATCTCACCTTGCGGGTCTCTATGGAGAGCTCGTATCCTAGCCCTTGTCGCCCTGGATTCTCGAGCAACTCAACTGGTCCCCCTATGCTTTGCAGATTTACGCCCAGTCCTTTTCCTTTTTGGTACCCACTATTCATCATGATCTTGGCCACCACCTGATTGACTCCTTTGGTGGTTTCCCCCACTCCTAATGGCATTGGGTCAGTGCCCTTTTTAGAATTCCCAGCCTCCAATACTTCTAAACTTGGAAAGGAGCTGTCTATGACTTGCTCAGCATTTTCAATGTAAGGTACCGCACTTGACCTACTAAGAATCATTTCTTATTCACCCTTTATGGTGATGAGCCTTCCTTCATCGATGTATTTGATCCTCTGATGCACGGTCAAGGGGACTGCACCAGCGGCATGAATCCAAGGTCTCCCTAGGAGCATCGTATACGCCGTATCGATATCCATAACTTGGAACTCGACGGTAAACAAATTTGGACCAATTTCAAAAGGGAGTTTAACTTTTCCAATCACTTCCTTCCTAGTCCCATCGAAGGCTCTCACTACCAGGTCATTGTACTCGATGCATGACTTCTCGACAGGTAATTGCCCTAAAGTGGATAAGGGCAAGACGTTTAGGGCTGACCCCCCATCGATGAGCACTTTAGCAATTATATACCTATAGCATTTCTGAGTAATATGGAGGGCTTTGGGCTTTCCGACCGACATGGGGTGCATCTCGTCCTCAGAGAAGGAAATTGAGGTAGAATTTTTCACCGCGTTGATCAAGTTCACGACCTTCTCCAGTGTGATATCAGGACGCACATAAGCTTCATTTAGCACACCCTGTAATGCCCTTCGGTGAACTTATGAATTCATTATTAGGCTCAAGATAGAAATTCGGGCTGGAGTTTTCCGCAATTGATCCACCACGTCATATTCGCTCTGTTTCATAATTTTTAGAAACTCCTCTGTTTCATCCCGTCCTTCCTTCCCAGGCGCTTCCTTGAGGTTCGAGCTTTCCCCTACCTCTAGGTTTGGATTCAGAGCTCCTCCCACATCTTTGGAGTATACCCGACCACTGCGAGTGATCCCTCCTACAACATCTAAATGACCCCCTTCCGTGGCAGACTTCTCTTTCAATGCCTCATTGCCGGACGAACATTCTATCTTTAACCCGTAATTCCATGGCACAGCATGATCGCTCTGATACGAAAATGGAGAGGGCACGTAAATAGTGGCGGTTGGACTCTTGACAGGTGCTAGTGTGGGTACTACAAGTAAAGACCCTTGCGCTATACTTCGTGGGTCAGGATTGTTTTGGACTGGGGTGGCTCCCTTAACTTCATAGAGTGGTTTGTCGACCACCAAGAAGGATTTCCTAAGCCTTATGGAGCTGGATGCTCTCTTGGTCCAAGCACCGTCTTTTTCTGTAATGCACACATTCCCTTTAGTAGGCTCTCGAGTTCTTTCGATGCTCAGAACTCCAAGCCTCATCATCTTCAGCGTCAATTCCCTGAACTGCTCACAACCTTCAATGTTGTGCCCCACCTCTCCATCATGAAACCCACAATACCCATTTTGCAACCTTCCGAGTTTGTTCTGTCCCTCATTCTGAGCGGGGACATAGTCAGTACCCTTCAACCCCTTATATAGCTGCCGCATGGTATAGGATGCCTCAGCCAAGTCTTTCAAGCCAAAATCCTCCCCCTCTATCATGGACACTTGCCTTTCCTTATTGTGATTTGGCAAGGGGTTGGTGACGATATTGGGGTCATTACCCATCTTTATGCCGATGTGGTTATTGTCCAACAATGCTAGCACGTGCTTCCTGAAGGTGTCACATTTGTCAATATGGTGCCCTGCAACTCCCATGTGATATTCACAAGTGGCATTGGGATCATACCACTCAGGGAATGGTGGCTGGAGAGGCTTGACCGGTTTAGGGCCCATAAGCTTCTTTGCCAATAAGTCATGAAAAAGCTTCGATCGGCTAACATTGAAATTGGGTAATGGCCTGTCATCGCGGGGCGGTAGTGTTGGCCTGAACCCTCGATTTTGAGCTGTCGGCTGTTGCGGCCCAGAATAAGGTTGCGGTGGTGTCGGGTAGCTTGTGTAATTCCCCATGGCTGGGCCTCGTGGCTGGTAAGACATGGCCAGGTTTTGACTGCGAAAAGGTGCCTGGGGGTATTGACTATGCATAGGGCGGGGATGTTGGAATGTGGCATGGATATGGCTAATATCCCCTTCCTTCTTTCGACTATTTGCAGGTTTTCTAGTTTCTGTAGAGGTGGCTTCAAATAGCCCATCACGCACATCAACGTCTATCCTCTCCCCAACTTGGATCAGATCAGTAAATTCATTTATGTTCGTCCCTAGCATTATCTTACGGTATGGGTCCCCCTACGGATAAAATAAGAGCATAGTTCTGAGTCCAGAAGTGGTGGTTGGACTTCAGCAGCTGCGGCTCTCCATCTCTGGGCATATTCTTTAAAGGTCTCAGTTCCCTTCTTCTTCAGCCCTTTCAGGTGCTCCCGTGTAGGAGCTGTATCCAGATTAAACTTGTATTGGCTCATGAATACATCAGTGAGGTCTCTCCACCTCTTTAGCTTGGCGTGATCCAATTTCATGAACCAATGTAAGGCCGCGCCGGTCAGACTCTCGTGAAAGAAGTTTATCAGGAACCTTTCATCCCTGGACCATACCGACATCTTGGTGCAGTACAATTTTAGGTGGTAGTGTGGATCTCCACTACCGTCGTATTTGGTGAACTCAGGCACCTTGAATTTTTTAGGGATTGGGACCTTCGGGGCTAGACACAACTCATCTAACTCAACCAACTTATAGTTAGTTGGCTTCTGTAGAGCTCTCAGCCTGTCTTTAACCTCTGCTATGTCTTCTTCCCAATCTTTCCTCTCATCACCCTCTTTCGTCTTGAAGATGGTGTTGGCAGCAGGCTGAGCAGGCACTGCAATTCCAATAGTCGGTTCCCCCCCAGGAATGTCATAGGTGAAGACACCACCTTGGCTCCATTCTGGGTACCCCTGTCCTTCAGCCCCTGAAGCTAAAGGGTTTAGTGGTCGGTTTGCCACTGCCGGTCTTTGTGTTAGTTCGGGCACTCTAGTGGCAGAAGGACTACCCGGAGTTACTCCTGGTACAGCAACACCCATATTAGGGGTGCCCTGGTCGGCATTAGTAGGGTTTGGCGAAACATGGTTCGCAGCCATGCTAGAACTCATATTTTGCAACATCTTCATCATCTCTACCATTTGCGACTGCATGGCCCCCATTTGGTCCTTTAAGGCCCCTACTTCCGCTTCTAACCGCTGCTCAGTCTCTGATGGACTACCTTCGGCAGCCATAGCTCTAGCCCGTGCTCGGGTTATATACGTTCTCCCAGACGGCTAGGCCTAGTTAGACGAGCTCTTCCCCTCTCGGGCAATATTGACGTCTTACCTATGATTATTATTATATTTTTTTATTAAAAAAATGAATGTAAATAAAAAACGATTACCTAGATTCCTGATTTTCGGTGTGTTAACTCGACATAAAGGATATAGGAACCACAGACCTTTGAATCCTTGAGGATACATATAGTAACACTCAATGAATCAAAGTTAACTGCTAACACAAGGGACATTTAGTATCCACATGTATAGGTCTATTTTTACACCACACAACCAATTTCCACACAAGATCTCTACTATTTCGAACGCATTTGATGGCTAAAAGGCGAAACCGTGCATTATAATAAAGTGTTTGGATACATCAATCGACTTTGAAGTTATACATCAAAAGGGACCCCCTCTATGAGTCCGTCTTACAAAATACTGACGCTGTCTTTGTTCCTTTCTCGTCTAAAATTTCATCAACATTTTCAAATCCTCTATAAGGTCATGACACAGAGTGAGAAACTCAGTTACTGCTACAGGAGTCTTCACGGGGAAGGCATGCCCTTCTGCTTGCTTATATGCATGAACAAATTCTGGAATGGCATCATTGGCAAATAGGATCATTCTTCTGAAGCGTTCCAGCCACATTTCTTTCTCGGCCACTTGCTCTTCATGGCGCGACTCCCACAGCTGAGCCTTTTCTGCTTGACGATTGAGTTGCTCAACTAGATTTTGTATGGCTACTGCATTATCGCTCTTGACGCTGATCACCTCCCTTGTCTTTTCTTCTAACCATTTGGTGAGTACATCAATTTCTCGTTGGAGGTTACTATGAGGCTTGAGCTCTTCTTCTTGCCTCATTATAGCATCTCTTTCTTTAGTGGCCTTTGACAATCGAGCTTGATAATGGATGACCTTCTTGCTATTCTCCTCAGCTCGTTTTTGAATCCTTTTTATAGTATTTTTCAACTTGTCATTCTCCTCTTTCAATTTCCTCAACTCGGTGTTCATCTCCGACTCCTTCCTCCTTTTTGCCCTTTCATTTTCTTGTGCTCTAGATAAATTCTCCAAGTGCCTCTTGCTTACTTCCTCCAGGTTTTGCAGCTTAGCCTTTTTATCTTCTAATTGTTTAGCTAAACCCTTATTGACCGCTCGTAAATTGTTACTCAACAAGGGGTTATGAGATCCTAGGGGTGGATGGATTCCCCCGGTCCTTTTCTGGAGCCAAATCTTGTATTGCTTTGTGGTTGCCACGGCACGTTTCCCTAACTCAAACTTCCCTTTACACATTACACGACCCCATGCATCCCTTATCTGTTGGATCATTTCCATCTTCAAGGGATCGGTGTAGTAGAAGCTGACCCTTCGCACAACCTCTTCTGATGGGATATCCTATTCATATGCGAATTGGCAGTGAGCAACCGCGGGGTTATAATTGATACATCCTCTGGCGCCCATGAGAGGAACATTAAGGAAATGTCCACAGCAGTATATAATATCCACGCTCTCCCACCAAGAAAGCTTCCACCAAATAGTGGTATCTTTAAGTTCCCCTATTTTCTTACCCCATTGGTCACGACTCATTCTTGCTTGTAGCGGAGCTGACCTTTTGCGATGGGCATAATCTCGGATTAGGTGATGAACGGTGTCAAACCTTGTGCCAAGTTGATATTCCTTGCCATAGATATGGTTAACCCACCATATATTCAAAAGTGGCAAACAACACTTCAACTTCCCTTTCTTTTCTCTACGACAAAAACTTAACGTCAAAAATGTTTCCGCTAGCAGTGCTGGTACGGGATTCACGCGGTGATTCTCTACCATCCACAAGACACTTACCGCTGCTAGATCAACTACACCCACTGCTGACGGGAATAACACTAGCCCATATACTGCTAAAGCAAGCACTTTTCTGAAAACGACCTAGTTCCCCTTCTCAGCTAAAGCTTCCAACCTTTTCTCTAAATACCTCCTGGATAATCCTTCTGTTGCCCCCGAACGGCATATTTGTACTCATTTAGGTTCTTCCCCTAAAATCTGGGCTACAACCCGTTTGGAGAGGAGATGTCTGGGATACAAGTAGACAGGGGTATCCTTGGTAATAGGCATTCTCATCAGTCCCCCGTATTCTTCCAACGTGGGCACAAGCTGGAAAGTTGGAAACGTGAAACATCTGAAGGAATCATCCCAATGTTGAGCTAGGGCTATAAGAGCATCTGATTGGATAGGAACTGATAGCAACTCCAAAATATCTCCATAGTCCTGAAAATGACAGAGTTGCTCCCCTCTGAGCTTCTCACTTATAATAATTAAGCTTTCTACTGATTGAGCTTCTACCTTCACGTTAACTCTCTTTCTAGATGAGGCCATTTCTGTCGAGCTTGTGTCTTGTGGTTGTGTGGCGTCTGGTGAGTCCTTCATGTCTCTATGCCAAGTTATGAAAATGACAGTTCACTGTAACAAATCCATGGGTTAGAAACAAAACGAAATGAGCACACAATTTATTTAATCAATAGATTACTAATCACTTTCTTCATTACTAATCACCAAAGACCCTATTGATCCATTGGGAATAGCAACTATAACTCTCATCCTAAGGAGAAATAGATCCTCACATGGACGAGGCTTAAATAAGTGAACCAGGTAACCTATTGATGTATTACTTTCCTCGAAATTATTGATTTTCAAAAACTCCCAACTCCATCAATTAGGCAAATCTTACCACACTGCGGAAGTTTTCAATTGTAGTTCATTTCGCTTGGCTAACAACGCGTTAAAATGGAATTCAATACCCCATAAAAGTTTTTCTTCTTTATATAAAAAAAAATGTAATCATGCCATGAATGATATGTTGACGTGCAAAATATGAGTGTAACATGATCCTTGGTGTCCTAAATTGGGTCAACCCTATGTGTGGGAATGGTACCCTAAAGACGATAAGTTCTAAGAAGGTTATCTATTAAAGTGGTCCACTAAGGTACATGGTTTGGGGGTAGATCTAGCATCTTACAGCGTTATTGGTCCTCAGATTGTCCCCACTCAAGAGAGTGAGGATCTCGCGACATGAATTAGACTTAAAAGAGGATAGAATCTCACTCCAATCAAATCCATATAGCGAGACACAACCTGAGCGAGGTCTTCACAGTAGTCTCGGGAAGCGATAAGCTTCACAGGAAAACCGTTAAAAACCCCTACTAACCTAGGGTAATCAAGGACCCGGGTATAGAGCCTAAAAGTGTGTGAGGTAGAGTGTCAACGTGCATAAGATGGGAGGGAAGCATATAAAACTCTAAACCGACAGTTTATCCAACCTTTATTTATCAAACAATTGAATTGCAAGAGAAGACAAAAGCTTATAACATAAACAGAGGTCGTCTATCCTAAGGTTCTCTTCCGCATGTTATCTATCCTGACATACATATTACAAATAAACTAACAAAATTACATGGTAACTAAGGGACTTTAAGCATGTTATATGATTGAGAAAGAAGAAATACACCTATACAAATAGGAAAGTAAACAACAAATACATAAAAACATACAGGCATATCATATGACCACAAGAGATAAATGACCAAGAAACACCAAAAAGGAATAAACCATTAAACCAAACAAACATATAGGCATATCATATGACCATAAGAGATAAATGACCAAGAAACACCAAAAAAATAAATCATTACACCAAACAACACAACAAGGGTAATTAAAATAACAAGAAGCCATATTATTTCAACTAACTAATTAAATAGGCTTGACTCTCGAAATATCCCCAGTAGAGTTGCCAAACTGTCGTAACCGACCTTTCGGCGGAATGGTATCAAATGGTTAAAAAAACCGATTTCCAAAAAATGGAATTTTGAAAATCAATTTATTTGGAGTCGCCACCAAAATTTTTAATGGAAAACTTTGGAAAACCAAATTAAAAGAAAAAGAAAAGGCAAGATGGTCTGCAAGGTCAGAGATGAGTTCGGGAGTCTATTTGAGTGTGGGGAAGGTGTTAGGCACCCCACAACACCTGCCCATAAGGATGGTTACCTTAAACTAGTTAGTTGAAATAGAATATGGCCTTTAATTAATCTCAATTACCCTTTCATTGACATGGATGCATGTTAGACAGAGGAGACAAAAAAGCAAAATGCATGCAAACTGATGGATATTTACAAAGGATGGACTTGACCTAGGATGAAAGCCTAGGGCCTACGTACCCCGTGAGAGGGATCAAAGTCCACGTAGTTTGACAAAAGGCATTTTTGTGATTGGTGGTTTTTTTTGATTTGTGATGAGAATAGGAGGATTTTAATTAAAACAGATCATTGTAAACAAAACGGGATAGAAATTTGGTTTGTATGTTTTAATTTACTACAATCTAATTAACCACGTTCTCCTGAGCTCTTCACATTTTCTCTTTTAAAATTGTTTTTGTCAATTTTATTGTTATTATTTTTTTGAGTTTTGAGAGTTTATATTTCGGGAATTAATGCATAATTTATAATGAAAGGAATATATTTTTTATTTTATGAGTTTTTGAATTTATTGTTGATAAATATTGATTATTATTATTATTGATTATTGGTAGACAATTTAATTTAAGTGCTATTATTTATTTGTTTATCTGTTTGTCTTTGAACAAATATATGTTAATTTTCGGGTTCTATGGAAATTAAAATCTCACACGAGCCCGGGAAGTCGAGGAGAGACAAGTATTCTCACTCGATCCATTTTGCATAAATATTTAATCAAAGTTAATATTTAATTATTGTCCATTTATTCATTTTTGTATTATTATTAATATTATTATCATTTCGGAATTAATTATAGGGATTAAAGGAGATTAGAACCTCACATAATCTCACGCAATCGAGGTGTGAACACCTCACCCAAATTAACAATAATAATAATCACAATAATAATAACAAATAGAATTAAAAAATTCAAAAATAAAATAAAATAATAAAGTAATAATAACAATTAATCAAAACAAAATTGCAAAAGGCAAACAAAATAAAAGTAATATGGAAAAAAACCAAACATAAGAACCAAAAATGATAAAAAGGAAAATTCAAGATGTATGGCAATCATCTTGCAAAAAATAAAATGAACAAAGCCACATACTTGAAATGGAATTGCAAGACACTCTCACTTGCTCACACTCACACACTCCCACATGCTCACTTGCCCTCACACACATGGCACACCTCACTCTCACATGCTCACTTGCTCCTCACATGCTCACTTGCCCTCACACACATGACACACATCACTCTCACACACTCACACTCCCATTCACGGACACATCACGTAATTGTGCGGGATTACGTGAGGTTCTAATCTCCTTAAATCCCTATAATTAATTCCGAAATGACAATAATATTAATAATAATACAAAAATGAGTAAATGGACAATAATTAAATGTTAGCTTTGATTAAATATTTATGCAAAATGGATCGTGTGAGAATACTTGTCTCTCCTCGACTCCTCGGGCTCGTGTGAGATTTTAATCTCCATAGAACCCGAAAATTAGCATATATTTGTTCAAAGACAAACTGATAAACCAATAAATAACAGTACTTAAATTAAATTGTCTACCAATGATCAATGATAATAATAATCAATATTTATCAACAATAAATTCAAAAACTCATAAAATAAAAAATATATTCCTTTCATTATAAATTATGCATGAATTCCCAAAATATAAACTCTCAAAACTAAAAAAAAATAATAATAATAAAATCGACAAAAAAAAATTTTAAAAAAAGAAAATGTGAAGAGTTCAGGAGAACAAGGTTAATCAGATTGTGGTAAATTAAAACATACAAACCAAATTCCTATCCCGTTTTGTTTACAATGATCTGTTTTACTTAAAATCCTCCTATTCTCATCACAAATAAAAAAAAAACCACCAATCATAAAAATGCCTTTTGGTCGAACTACGTGGACTTTGATCCCTATCACGGGGTACGTAGGCTCTAGGCTTTCATCCTAGGTCAAGTCCGTCCTTTGTAAATATTCATCTGTTTGTCTTCATTCTTGTTATTTTGTCTCTTAGGTCTAACGTGCATCCATGTCAATAAAAGGGTAATTGAGATTAATTAAAGGCCATATTCTATTTCAACTAATTAATTTAAGGTAACCGCCCTTATGGGCGGGTGTTTTGGGGTGCCTAACACCTTCTCCTCCATCTCTGACCTAGCAGACCATTTCGCCTCTTTTTGTTTGTTTATTTAAATTGGTTTTCCAAATTTTTCCGTAAAAATTTTGGTGGCGACTCCAAATAAAATCGATTTTCAAAATTTCATTTTTGGGAATCGGTTTTAAACATGTTCTAATTCCATCCCGCCGAAGGTCGGTTACAACAGTTTGGCGACTCCACTGGGGAAAAAATTCGAGAGTCAAGCCTGTTTGATTAGTTAGTTGAAATAATATGGCTTCTTGTTATTTTAATTACCCTTGTTGTGTTTGTTTGGTTTAATGTTTTATTCTTTTGGTGTTTCTTTGTCATTTATCGCTTGTGGTCATATGACATGCCTGTATGTTTTGTTTGGTTTAATGGTTTATTCTTTTTTTTGGTGTTTCTTGGTCAATTATCCCTTGTGGTCATATGATATGCCTGTATGTTTTGTTTGGTTTAATGGTTTATTCTTTTGGTGTTCCTTGGTCATTTCTCTCTTGTGGTCATATGATATGCCTGTATCTTCTTATGTATTTGCTATTTATTTTCCCATTTGTATAGGAGTATTTCTTCCTTTTGCAATCATATAACATGCTTAAAGTTCCTTAGTTACTATGTAATTTTGTTGGTTTATTTGTAATACGTATGTCAGGATAGATAACATGCGGAAGAGAACTTTAGGATAGACGACTTCTGTTTATGTTATAAGCTCTTGTATTCTCTTGCAATTTGATTGTTCGATAAATAAAGGTTGGATAAGTTGACGGTTTATAACTTTATATGCTCCCTCCCATCTTATGCACGTTGACACTCTACCTCACACACTTTTGGGCTCTATACCTGGGTCCTCGATTACCCTAGGTTAGTAGGGGTTTTTAACGGTTTTCCTGTGAAGCTTATCGCTTCCAGAGACTACTGTGAAGACCTCGCTCAAGTTGTGTCTCGCTATATGGATTTGATTGGAGTGGGATTCTATCCTCTTTTAAGTCAAATTCATGTCGCGGGATCCTCATTCTCTTGAGTGGGGGCAATCTGGGGGCCAATGATGCTTTAAGATGCTAGATCTACCCCCAAACCATGCACCTTAGTGGACTACCTTAATAGATAACCTTCGTAGAACCTATCGTCTTTAGGGTACCATTCCCACACATAGGGTTGACCCAGTTAGGACACCAAGGATCATGTTACACTCATATTTTGCATGTCAACACATCATTCATGGCATGATTACATTCGTTTTCAAAAAAAAAGAGAAGGAAAAAACTTGTAGGGTGTATTGAATTATCACAACATTTCCATTTTAACGCGTTGTTAGCCAAGCGAAATGAGCTACAATTGAAAATTTCCTCAGTGCGGTAAGATTTGCCTAATTGATGGAGTTGGGAGTTTTTGAAAGTCAATAATTTCAAAGAAAGTAATACATCAATAGGTTACTTGGTTCACTTGTTTAAGCCACGTCCACGTGAGGATCTATTTCTCCTTAGGATGAGAGTTATAGTTGCTATTCCCAATGGATCAATAGGGTCTTTGGCGATTAGTAATGAAGAAAGTGATTAGTAATCTATTGATTAAATAAATTGTGTGCTCATTTCGTTTTGTTTCTAACCCATGGATTTGTTACAGCGAACTGTCATTTTCGTTACTCGGCATAGAGATATGAAAGACTCACCGGACGCCACACAACCACAAGACACAAGCTCGATAGAAATGGCCTCATCTAGAAAGAGAGTTAACGTGAAGGTAGAAGCCGAATCAGTAGAAAGCTTGATTATCATGAGTGAGAAGCTCAGAGGGGAACAACTCCATCATTTTCAGAAGGACTATGGAGACATTTTGGAGTTACTATCAGTTCCTATCCAATCAAATGCCCTTGTAGCCCTAGCTCAACATTGGGATGATTCCCTGAGATGTTTCACGTTTCCAACTTTCCAGCTTGCGCCCACGTTGGAAGAATACGGGGGATTGATGAGAATGCCTGTTACCAAGGATACCCCTGTCTACTTGTATCCCGGACATCTCCCCTCCAGACGGGTTGTAGCCCAGATTTTAGGGGAGGAACCTACAAGAGTACAAATGTGCCGTTCGGGGGCCACAGAAGGATTACCCCGGAGGTATTTAGAGAAGAGGATGGAAGCTTTAGCTGAGAAGGGGAACTGGGTCATTTTCAGAAGAGTGCTCGCTTTAGCAGTATATGGGCTAGTGTTGTTCCCATCAGTAGTGGGTGTAGTCGATCTGGTGGCAGTAAGTGTCTTGTGGATGGTAGAGAATCACCGTGTGAATCCCGTACCAGCACTGCTAGCGGAAACATTTTTGACATTAAGCTTTTGTCATAAAGAAAAGAAAGGGAAGTTGAAGTGCTGTTTGCCACTTTTGAATATATGGTGGTTTAACCTTATCTACGGCAGGGAATATCAACTTGGCACAAGGTTTGACACCGTTCATCACCTGATCCGTGATTATGCCCATCGCGAAAGGTCAGCTCCGCTACAAGCAAGAATGAGTCGTGACCAATGGGGTAAGAAAATAGGGGAACTTAAAGATACCACAATTTGGTGGAAGCTCTCTTGGTGGGAGAGCGAGGATATTATATATTGCTGTGGACATTTTCCTAATGTTCCTCTCATGGGCGCCAGAGGATGTATCAATTATAACCCCGCGGTTGCTCACTGCCAATTCGCATATGAACAGGATATCCCATCTGAAGAGGTTGTGCGAAGGGTCAGCTTCTACTACACCGATCCCCTGAAGATGGAAATGATCCAACAGATAAGGGATGCATGGGGACGTGTGATGTGTAAAGGGAAGTTTGAGTTAGGGAAACGTGCTGTGGCAACCACGAAGCAATATGAGATTTGGCTGCTGAAAAGGACTGGGGGGATCCATCCACCCCTAGGATCTCATAACCCCTTGTTGAGTAACGATTTACAAGCAGTCAATGAGGGTTTAGCCAAACAATTAGAAGATAAAAAGGCTAAGCTACAAAACCTGGAGGAAGTAAGCAAAAGACACTTAGAGAACTTATCTAGGGCACAAGAAGATGAAAGAGCAAAAAGGAGGAAGGAGTCAGAGACGAACATCGAGTTGAGGAAATTGAAAGAGGAGAACGACAAGTTGAAAAATACTATAAAAAGGATCCAGAAACGAGCCGAGAAGAGTAGCAAGAAGGTCCTCCATTATCAAGCTCGATTGTCAAAGGCCACTAAAGAAAGAGATGCTATAATGAGGCGGGAATAGGAGCTCAAGCCTCATAGTAACCTCCAACGAGAAATTGATGTACTCACCAAACGGTTAGAGGAAAAGACAAGGGAGGTGATCTGCTATTTTTTCCTCACATGGCTGCCTTGCTTCCTTGCTTCGTTCAGCTTGGTTTCCTCTCGATTTGTTGCTAGTTTCGTTGCTATCCCTTTCTTCTTCAACTCCTCTTCCCTTCACGGTCACGTGGCTCTCCCTTTCAGCATGGTTTCTACCTTCTTTTTCCTTCCTCTCTTCTCTTCTCCAGCTCTCTTTTCTTCTCAGCCGAGGCCTCCCTTCTCTCCAGCATTTTTTCTCTCAGCTGAGGCCTTCTTTCTCTCCAGCATTTTTTCTCTCTTTTCTCTCGGTTTGCTTGCTCTTCTTTATACTCCAACTCCACCTCCCTTTTTCTGCCATGTTGCTCCTTTTTTCCCTTGCTTTTTCTACAACTTCTAGCCACCACTTTGCTACACATAGTCCCCTCCTTTTGCTGCCATCTCCAGCCATGCCACACTCTTCTTTCACTGCTCCAGCCACCCCCACTTTCTGCCTCCTCTGTAGAACTACTCCCACTTGCTTTTTTGTCCCCCTTATCTTCTTGTGCATGTGTGTGCATGGGTGCATGCATGTGGTGAGTGTGTGTGTCCGTGGATGAGAGTGTGAGGAGGTGTGTCCGTGAGTGAGAGTGTGAGTGTGTGAGAGTGATGTGTGTCATGTGTGTGAGAGCAAATGAGCATTTGGGAGTGTGAGTGTGAGTGTGTGAGAGTGATGTGTCTGTGAGTGAGAATGTGAGTGTGTGAGAGTGATGTGTGTCATGTGTGTGAGAGCAAATGAGCATATGGGAGCAAATGAGCATGTGGGAGTGTGAGTGTGAGTGTGTGAGAGTGATGTGTCCGTGAGTGAGAATGTGAGTGTGTGAGAGTGATGTGTATCATGTGTGTGAGGGCAAGTGAGCATGTGGGAGCAAGTGAGCATGTGAGAGTGTGTGAGTGTGAGCAAGTGAGAGTGTTTTGCAATTCCATTTCAAGTATGTGGCCTTGTGCATTTTATTTCTTTGCATGATGATTGCCATGTCTCTTCTTCAAACATACATCTTGAATTTTCCTTTTTATTGTTTTTGGTTCTTATATTTAGTTTTTTTCATATTACTTCTATGTTGTTTGCCTTTTGCAATTTTGTTTTGATTAATTGTTATTATTATTTTATTATTTTTTATTTTTTTTAATTCTAGTTATTATTATTATTGTGATTATTATTATTGTTAATTCGGGTGGGGTGTTCACTGTCGTGATCCCCAAGTCAAAGGTAAATTCAAGAATATCTCCTGAGACCTTGGGTTCACAGATTCAAATCATTGAAACAATCAACCGATTGCAAGATCAACTGTCCAAATTTGGGGAAAATCCAGTACTGTTGGTGCTGGACGATGTTTGGCCCAAGTCAGAAGATATTGTTGAGGAGCTTAGGGTCCAAATATCATCAAATTCTAAAATTTTGGTGACTTCAGGACTTCAAATTAAAAGACTTGTCGCCCGACATCCCATGAAAGAACTTTCTGAAGAATATGCTGTAAAGCTTCTCGTTCACTTTATTCAACCAAGTGACATCGATTTTGCTGACAATGAAATACATGAAACTCTCCTAAAGATAGTCTGAGGCTACAAGCGTTTACCATTGGCTCTTGAATTCATTGGTAGCGAACTCCAAGGGAAGGGCATTGAGGAGTTGCAAAAGGTGGAGTTAGAATGGTCATGGGGCCTCAATATTCTTGATTCATATACAGAGTTGCTTACTCATCTCCAAAATTCCTTGCATCTCTTGGTAGATGAGTCTGTGAGGGAGTGCTTCATGGACCTTGGGTTATTTCCTGAAGATCAAAGGATCCCCATTACTGCCTTGATTGACATGTGCATAGAACTGCATAACCTAGATGAACTCGGCATATATGCAATGACCCTCATCCATAAATTAACAGCCATGAATTTGGCTGCTGGTATCAAAGTTAGAAGGATAGTTGGAAGTGATGCAGACAACTACTACAATAACCACTTCCTCACGCAGCATGATCTTCTCAGAGAGCTAGCCATTCGTATAAGCAGCCAAGAGCCATTTGAGAATAGGAAAAGACTGATCATTGACATGAATGGGAATCATTGTCCAGAACAGCAATCGCAACAGCAACAACCACAACAGTAACAGAATTCTATTATTCAGCAGCAACAAACACCATTGACCCAACAGCCAAATAACGCTGAAATCAGGAAGGAACTTGTTTAAAACCGACCTCAGCTTGCTTTGCATGGTGAACAGTGAGTTGTTCACATACTGTACGTCTAGCTTCCATTTTTGTTATTTTTTTTTTATTTTGCTTTTGCTTTTGCCTTTTTGGTGCATTAATATTGTAATTATTATTATTATTATTTTGGTATTGCAAGTAAGGTTTTCAAGAAGTCATCGTGTGAGAATTCAGTTCTCCTCGATTGCATGAGATCACGTGAGATTTTAATCTCCTTAGATCTTCTAAGAAATTAGCACATTTGTTTTAAAAATAATAATTAAATATTGACTTTAATTAAGCATTTTCCATCATTTATGAAATTAGCATGTGAGGATTTTATTCTCTTCGATTGCATGGGAATATGTGAGATTTTAATTTTCTTAGTTCCCTAAAATTAATACACCTCTATCTGATAATAATAATAATATAACAATAATAAAAAAAAATCATAATTAAATATTCATTCTAATTAAATATTTCCCATTATTTATGAAATTATCGTGTGAGAATATAGTTCTCCTCAAATACTTGGGGTCGTATGAGATTTTAATCTCTTTTGACCTCGAAATTTAGTACATACTTCTTTAAAAGATAAATAATAATAATGATGATAAATAGATAAAATAATAATAATAATGCAAAAATGAATATTTTAATTGAATTATTTACAAAATAAATAAAGTCAGGGTTTTATAAAATTTAATTAATTAAAATGCCACGTTCAAAAATTACAGAAATGGCTTTCTATTATAATTTTGTTCTAATTTCAGCAATCAATCCAGATTTTAAAAAAGGGAAATAAAAAAAAAACAAGTGAAACAAAAAAAAAATCCAAAAATCCAAAAAAATTCCAAAAATGGCTTTCCTTTATAATTTTGTTCTAATTTCACAATAAATCTTGATTTTTTTTTTTAAATCTAAAGATAAATTAAAAAAAAACAAAATCCAAAAAATACATAAATACAAAAAAATCAGAAAAATGATTTGATTTTCGTCCTAATTTCAAAGGTGAATTCCAATTTTGAAAATCCAAAAAAACAAATAAATCTAAAAATTCAAAAATATTTTTTTTATAACTTCACTTCAATTCCAAACAATATAAACTCCCAAAACTCCCAAAACTCAAATAATAATAATAATAATAAAATCGACAAAAAAAATTTAAAAGAGTGTCGTAACCGACCTTTCGGCGAGATAGAATTAAAATATGTTTAAAACCGATTCCCAAAAACAGAATTTTGAAAATCAATTTTATTTGGAGTCGCCACCAAAATTTTTAACGGAAAACTTTGGAAAACCAATTTAAATAAAACAAAAAAAGAAAGGCGAAATGGTCTGCGAGGTCAGAGATAGGTTCGGGAGTCTATTTGAGTGTGGGGAAGGTGTTAGGCACCCCACAACACCCGCTCATAAGGACGGTTACCTTAAAATAGTTAGTTGAAATAGAATATGGCCTTTAATTAATCTCAATTATCCTTTTATTGACATGGATGCACGTTAGACATAGAAGACAAAAAAGCGAAAATGCATGCAAACTGATGGATATTTACAAAGGACGGACTTGACCTAGGATGAAAGCCTAGGGCCTACGTACCCTGTGAGAGGGATCAAAGTCCACGTAGTTCGACCAAAAGGCATTTTTATGATTCGTGGTTTTTTTATTTGTGATGAGAATAGGAGGATTTTAATTAAAACAGATCATTGTAAACAAAACGGGATAGGAATTTGGTTTGTATGTTTTAATTTACTACAATCTGATTAACCTCGTTACCCTGAACTCTTCACATTTTCTTTTTTTTAAATTTTTTTTGTCGATTTTATTATTATTATTTTTTTTGAGTTTTGAGAGTTTATATTTTGGGAATTCATGCATAATTTATAATGAGAGGAATATATTTTTTATTTTATGAGTTTTTGAATTTATTGTTGATAAATATTGATTATTATTATCATTGATCATTGGTAGATTTAATCTAAGTACTGTTATTTATTGGTTTATCTGTTTGTCTTTGAACAAATATATGCTAATTTTTAGGTTCTATGGAGATTAAAATCTCACACGAGCCCGGGGAGTCGAGGAGAGACAAGTATTCTCACACGATCCATTTTGCATAAATATTTAATTAAAGTTAACATTTAATTATTGTCCATTTATTCAGTTTTTGTATTATTATTAATATTATTGTCATTTCAGAATTAATTATAGGGATTTAAAGAGATTAGAACCTCATGTAATCCCACACAATGGAGGAGAACAATATTCTCACACGATAATTTCGCAAATGATAGGGAATGTTTATTAAAGCAAGCATTTTGATTATGATTATTATTATGATTTAATCCAAATTTAACATTTAATTATGGTTAATTTATTTTCCACCATTCACCCATTAATATTTCATTAATATCATTGTTACTTTTTAATTATCCAATTCATTGTAGGGATTTAAGGAGATTAATATCTCACATAATCCCCGGTAATCAAGGAGAACGATATTCCCACATGATAATTTCGCAAACAGCATATTAAAGCAAGCATTTTGATTATGACTATTATGATTTAATCCAAATTTAACATTTAATTATCATTGATTTATTTTCCACCATTCCCCCATTAATATCTCATTAGTATCATTGTTACTTTTTAATTATCCAATTCATTGTAGGGATTTAAGGAGATTGATAACTCACATAATCCCCGGTAATCGAGGAGAACGATATTCTCACACGATAATTTCGCAAACAGCATATTAAAGCAAGCATTTTGATTATTACTATTATGATTTAATCCAAATTTAACATTTAATTATCATTGATTTATTTTCCACCATTCCCCCATTAATATCTCATTAGTATCATTGTTACTTTTTAATTATCCAATTCATTGTAGGGATTTAAGGAGATTGATATCTCACATAATCCCCGGTAATCGAGGAGAACAAAATTCTCACACGATAATTTTATCCACCATGCCGATATTAATCATCATTCAATTATTAATATTTCATTAGTATATATTGTCATTCCTTTATTTTTTCACCATTTATTAATTAATATTTCATTAATATTAATTGTCACTTTTCCATTATTCAACTAATTGCAAAGATTTAAGGAGATTAACATCTCACATAACCCCCGGTAATCGAGGAGAATAAAATTCTCACATGATAATTTTTATCCGTCATGACAATATTCATTAATTATCATTCAATTATTTTTCAACATTCTTTCATTAATATGTCATTAATATTCATTGTCTTCCAATTATTTGATTAATTGTAAGGATTTAAGGAGATGAGAAAAAAACTCACATAATCCCGGCAATCAAGAACGACAAAATTCTCACATGCTAATTTTATACGTAATAGCCATAATTAATCAAAGCTAATGTCTAAACAATTATAATGAACAAAAAGAAACAAATTTAAACACGTGAACAGTAGCATTGCATATTAGAGTGCGAGAACAGTGCACATGCATAAGATTGCATTGAAGGAAATCAGGTGAACAGTAACAACGTGTTGCAGAATTTTCGGCCAGTGAAGAACGTGTAGCCATACCTGGTTTTTCAGCTCCTCCTTTGTGCTCCAATGAAGAAGGACCTTCTCCTCCTCACCCAACAATGGACGATGAACCTCCAATAGCCCCTCAAAGTCGCTGGTCTTGGCTGGAAGTGCAGAAAATGGGCAGCTTCATTGGAGTTTCGCTGGACAGCTTTGTTTGATTTTTCTAGTTGGTTCCAGCGCTGGAAATTCTACAGAAAGTGTCCCTACTTCTTGGCTGGAAGATGGAGGCTGAGAGCTTCTCTTCTTCTCCCCACTTCCTCTTCTTCCTTGTGCTTCTTAAGCTCTCCTCTGTTCACCTCTGTTTTTTGAGTTTAAAACAGAGTTTTTCTCCTCTATGGTTCAGCTTCTATTCCTTCCTTTGCTGCCACTTTGTTTTGGATTCAGACTTCCTTGTTTATGCACATCATTTTGGCATCCAACTCTCCATTTTTCTGCTCCTTGGATGGTCTAAACTTCAGTACCTTTTCACTCCAGAATTTTGGACGTTACTTCCACGGTTTTTCTGCACATTGGACAGCCTTGTTCAGCTCTTGGTTTCTGCAGTTTGGCTCTCGGTTTGCTGCCTCGTTTCTGGTTCGTCTCCCTGCTATTCTTTGCTCACGTGGCTGCCTTGCTTCCTTGCTTCATTCAACTTGGTTTCTCCCTCACGTTGCTGCCTCCCTTCTTCCCCCTTCGTTCAGCGTTATTCCTCACGATTTTCTGCTGTCTTTGTTGCTCTTCTTTTCTTCTTCAGCTCCTCTTCTCTTCTTGGTCACGTGGCTCTCTCCTTTTCAGCATGGTTCCTCTTTCTTTTTTCTTCCTCTCTTCTCTTCTCTAGCTCTCTTTTGTTCTCAACCGAAACCTCTTTTTTATCCCAGCGTTTTCTCCTCCCTTCCTCTCGGTTTGCTGCCTCCCTTTATGCTCCAACGTCCCCTCTCTTTTTCTGCCATTTGCTCCCTTTATCCCTTGCTTTTTCTGCAACTTCCAGCCACCACTTTGCTGCACACGGTCTCCACTTTTTGCTGCCACCTCCAGCCACCCCACCTTCTGCCATGTTGCAGAACCACTCACATTTGCTTTTTTGTCCCCCTTGTCCTCTTGTGCATGTGTGTGCATGGGTGCATGCATGTGGTGAGTGTGTGTGTCCGTGGATGAGAGTGTGTGAGAGTGTGAGAGTGAGGTGTCCATGAGTGAGAATGTGAGTGTGTGAGAGTGATGTGTGTCATGTGGTGAGAGCAAATGATCATATGGGAGCAAATGAGCATGTGGGAGTGTGAGTGTGAGTGTGTGAGAGTGATGTGTCCGTGAATGGGAGTGTGAGTGTGTGAGAGTGATGTGTGTCATGTGTGTGAGGGCAAATGAGCATGTGAGGAGCAAGTGAGCATGTGAGTGTGTGAGTGTGAGCAAGTGAGAGTGTCTTGTGATTCAATTTCAAGTGTGTGGCTTTGTTCATTTTATTTCTTTGCAAGATGATTGCCATACATCTTGAATTTTCTTTTTATTATCTTTGGTTCTTATGTTTGGTTTTTTTTTCATATTGTTTTTATTTTGTTTGCCTTTTGCAATTTTGTTTTGATTAATTGTTATTATTATTTTATTATTTTATATTTTTTTGAATTTTTTTAAATTCTATTTATTATTATTATTGTGATTATTATTATTGTTAATTTGGGTGGGGTGTTCACAAATAGAAAAGGTGAAGAGGTCAGGAGAACGAGGTTAATCAGATTGTAGTAAATTAAAACACATAAACCAAATCCCAATTATGTTTTGTTTACAATAATTTGTCTTAATTAAAATCCTCCTATTCTCATAACAAATCAAAAAACCACCAACCCGCAAAACATGCCTTTTGGTCGAACTATGTGGACTTTGATCCCTATCGCAGGGTATGTAGGCCCTAGGCTCTCATCCTAGGTCAAGTTCGCCTTTTGTAAATATCTATCTGTTTGTATGCGTTCTCGCTTTTTTTGTCTCCTATGTCTAACATGAATCCATGTTAATAAAAGGGTAATTGAGATTAATTAAAGGCCATATTCTATTTCAACAGACTGGTTTAAGGTAACCGTCCTTATGGGCGGGTGTTGTGGGGTGCCTAACACCTTCCCCACACTCAAATAGACCCTTGAACCCATCTCTGATTTCACAGACCATCTTGCCTTTTCTTTTTCTTTTAAATTGGTTTTCCAAAGTTTTCCATTAAAAATTTTGGTGGCGACCCCAAATAAATTGATTTTTGAAATTCCGTTTTTGGGAATCGGTTTTAAACTTTCTATTCTATTCTGTCGAAAGGTCGGTTATGACACCAAGTACAACCAAGACCCAACCACAAACGTACTTACCAAGCCTGTACTTACACCTATATATAGTTATGAGTGAAAGAAGATGAAACATTTTAATGGATGAGGAACTTATAATTATTGTTAATGTAATTAATACCAAAAAGGAGAATCAAATACAAATGGCAATAAAATCGAGTAGATATTGATAAATAAGCCTACCAATGAGAACCTTTATAAGTGGATTGTTTGGCATGAGTTCCCGGCATCCTCCTTCCTTTGTTCTACTCTCATAATACCCTAAAGGGCAATAACACATAAAAGAGCCACAAGGATCATTATGACAATTATCTTTACTTATGCAATTATAGGTTAATTCATCGTTACATTTGTTTATATCTGCAAGTTCATAACACACATATGCATGGCAATAAGTGATAGTATTTGGAAAATCTATAAAAGGAAAAAGCTTACTTGCGTTAGAAAAATGGAATATGGTTGGACCAGGAATGAAATTACTAATATTGCAACCATTCGGGTGGTATGGGTTTCTGTGATAACCACGTTTGCATTTGTAACAATACCTAGATCCATCGTCCCGGTCATCACAGTGGCTGTTGGGAGCACAGGGAAATTTTAGTGCAGTTGATATACTTTCACAAGTCACATGTGGATTTTGAACATTCCAATCTACGACCAGCGTGCTCATTTTGTAGCCTAAAGACCTAAGAGAATCTTGAGAGAATTGAATGAAGCCCTGTTTAGCAATAAAAGCATTGCTACAGTTGTTGAAGCCCCTTACCTTGGTATGATTATAAAAGCTATACACTTGAAAATTGATGTCCCTTATTTTGGGGAGGAATATACACCTGGCAACACCTAAAACAACTAGTGGCATTCAACTTATCGGGAGGAGGTGCATCACATTGTGATAAACAGCCGGTGGAGTAAGTGTGATTGTTCTGGAAAGTATTTAGATAACCTTAAATCTCACAACCAACACTATATAACTTGTTTATGGTTAAAGCAGCGGTTTTATGATAGGGATCGTTAGCCTTTCCTTCAAGTGTATTGTCACATATGTAGGATATGTTCATAGAAATGTCTATGTGCCCTTCGAAGGATATGTTTAAAATTTTTTATATTGCCATAATATAATTTGTCATTCTTGCAAGTGAGGTTAAAGGATTCCTCTAAAAAGCACTTATCACCAACACCTAGAATACTGACATCTTTGTACTTGTCGAGGCTGTCACACAGGGATTAAGCTAAAGCTACTGTGATGGTAGCTAATAGAAGGAGGGCAAGGATCTTCAACCTCATGATGGTTAGCCCTGACCATTGTTGTCAAACTTGTAAGTCAACCTGGTTGACTTGCCGAGTCTACATTTGTAAATGACCAAAATGATCTAACTTGGACATAAACTCATAATCGCAATTGACTTGCTCAAACTCGCTAGTGACTTAGTCAAACTCACTGGACTCACTAATTTTGAGAGTTTCTACTAAGTTGAGTAGTAAGCCCAAATCATGCAACCCAACGCTTATTTTTTTTTTTTTTTTGAAAAAAGTATGAAACACCTAAAACCCAACTCATTAGATTAGCCTAAAAAGAAATGCTGGGCTTGAGACGCTAAGACCTAAAATGCTCTCTGAGTCATATTTGGCTAAATGAAATGCACAATAGTACAATAGGAAGCCAAGAAAGGAATCTACATCATCTTTCTCAAATCCTTATCCTTTAACGAACCCAAACCCTATGCCCTACTGCACAGTAGCAAAGCAGTAAACTAGCAACGATCAATTAAAGCAACAGTGATGGTTAGAGCTCGCCAGAGCTTCTTGCTGTTTGAGTTCATGATTTGAGTTCATAATCTACAGTCACGTCGCCAGAGCTTCTTGTTGTTTAAGCTCACAATTTGGACTTGGAGTCTCGTTGCCTCATTGGAGATTGTTCTGTCTTCAGTCAGTAACTCACTGGAGATTGTAAGTCTCTATTCTAAGACGACCTATATTGACATTTGACAGAGCTGAAAAGTAAAAATAGAGATTAAGGGATATGAGTGTTACATATTTACAGCTATTTTCTATTATTTGTTGATTTGTTGATTTGTTCTTCCACATTATATGGTTTTCAAATTTGCCTATGATTACTATTTTCCTATTTCACCATATTTGATGAGGTTGCTAGCTTTAGTGTGACAAGTGAAGGTTAGATATATATGGGTGTTTGATTTTCTTCATTGTCATTATAACAACGTAAAATGAAGCGAAAGGAATGGTAGGCTTTGATCTACTTCTCATAAATAAACCATGTGTCAGAAAATGAATCAACTGGTCTAGTACTATTGTAAAAGGTATTTTACAATCCCATTCATGCTTTTAGCACTGAAACCTTAGGATTAATCCACTTATAATACTGATATTTGATATAGAACTCACAATCTAGAAAGCCATGCCTTCTTCCTTGTAAGTATTTGAATTTATTCAGCAGAAGATGGCATTTTCATATTTGTCTATTCTTGTAGAGTCAATAAATCTTCCCATGGTGAGCTTAAATTATGATGAGGACTCAGTAGCAACTTAACTTTGTATTTATTAGCTAAGTGTCGCTTTCAAAAGTGATTATTAGAACTATACCAAAATTTTAAGATCTCTTCCTTTACAATTTGTGAACTCTTTCTTAAATGAAATGGTCTTCAGAGTACTATTTGATTAAATGCTGCATTAAATTATAATTTCAACTTAGTCCTTTATATATAAGATTGACTTTTTGTATTTTTAGATTTGTCTAATCAATTTGATTTGTCATATATAGATGTTTCTTAATTTGATATAATTATTATCAATAATATTCTTAATAATTATTTACTTAACAAATTTATTAATATGCCATTTACATAATCTAAAATTTTGAATTCCAAAACATGTTTTAGTTGGTGTAAGGAAATATGTCTTTAAATGCAAGTGGGAGTGGCCCTACTCCTGTTTTAAAAAATGTAGTTGCTAGAAGGAAGAATTTTCTTGGTAATTGGATTGATATAGGGTGGAAACATGGAATGGATATTAGTGGGGATGGTAAGAAGGGTCAATGTAATTATTGTGGCAAAGTTGTGTATGGAGGGATCTATAGGTTTAAAATCACTTAGCTGGCACTAAAATTGATGTTGAAGCTTATGTAAGTGTTAGAGATAATGTAAGGGCAACAATGTTACAACATGTGATTAAGGCTAAAACTTTATCATCTAAAAGAAAGAAACAATGGTTAGATGTTGGTGAAGAGGAAGTTCAAAGTACCCAAGCACAAGCTAACTGTCAAGAGTTGATGAATTTATTGAGAGGTTCAAGAAAAAATAGCAACAGGTTTGGTAGCTCACAGTCGACCATTAATAATATGATTAAGAAAGATCTAAGGGAGGAAGCTTGCCAATAGGTGGCAAGGTTTTTTTACACAAGTGTCATTCCCTTTTATTATGTAAAAAATCTTGAGTTTATCAAGATGTGTGAGATTATAGGAAAATATGGCCAAGGGTTTAAGCCTCCTTCCTATCATGAGATATGAGAAAAGTACTAAAATATAGAGGTGAAAAACATGCAAGCTATGCTTGATGAGTTTAAGGAAGAGTGGGATAAAGTGGATTGTTCCATTATGTCTGATGGGTAGATTGATAAGAAAGATAGTAGATTTTCTTCTACCAAAGATGAAAAAAAAGTGGCAAAAAGTATCATTGATAATATGTTCTAGAAGAACATTGTGACTTGACTTAGGGCTACTGCTTCTCTCATTAAAGTTCTTCACTTGGTGGATTCTAATGAGAAGCCAGCAATGAGATTCATATTTGAAGCAATGGAAAGTGCAAAGGCAAAAATTAAAATGAACTTCAATAATGTTTTAAAAAGGTAAATAGAATACCTTATATTTGTACTCATTAATTTTGTATATATATGTTTCACTTTATAATTGATCATACAGATACCAACCTATATTGAATATCATTGATGAGAGGTGGGAAGCTCAATAACATAGGCCTCTACAATACAGCTGCAAACTACCTCAATCCCCATTTTCATTACAACTGTGACTTCAAAGCTGATTAAACAAGGATTGTATGATTGCTTAGCAAGGTTAGTTGAAGATGCTAAGGAGAGAAACAAAATTGAGTTCCAACTCGCTGACTTCCATTATGCAAGAGACATGTTTGCCCATGAAGGGGTAAAGTCATTAAGAACAAAAATGCCGCTAGCATAATGGTGGGATGCTTATGGAGATGGATGCCCTAAACTTAAAAAATTTGCAATTTAGATTCTTAGCTTATGTTGTAGCTCTTCTAGGTGTGAACATAATTGGAGTGCTTTGGAGATGGTAAGTAATTATATTTGATTTGATATAAAACTATAATTTACTTTGCTTTTTCATTTTGTAAGAGATTAGAATACGTCACTTAAGCATTTTTATTTTGTTTAGATTCGTACTAAGAGAAGAAATCGCTTGCTCTAAAAGAAGATGAATGATTTGGCATTTATAATATGAAATTTGAAGTTAAAAGGCAAGCACTCAAGGGGAACTCATGAATATGACTTTGATCATATTCATTTTAATGATGAATGAATAACTAAAGGGAGGAGAAGTGATGTTAATGTTGAGGATGAGGAAGATGATTATGATGAGGTTCTTCAACCTCTTATGCCCATGGCAAGAGTGTGTGATGATTTTGTGGTTAACCTGAATCCTAATATAGGTGGTGAACCTTCTATAAATTTGGCATTGGTTGATGACTTTAAGGATGTGGAAGAAGAAAATGATGGTTGTGAGGTAGGTAATGGAGATGATGATGGTGAAGACTTTAGAAATGATGACAATATAGTAGGATTTAAAGAATTATAATGAATTTTTATTGTTGATTTTGAGACTTAGTGATGTTGAATGAGAAGTAATGTATGAAGTTTATTGAAATATATTTGTAGACTTGAATGAAAAGTATGAAACTATGGATTATGGATGATGTATGAATGTTATTATTTTTTTTGTTGATATGGTTATCTTCAGCTTGTATTTGATAATATGTGTATGTAAACTCTTACGATTCTATGTTACAAGTTTATGTTACAAGTTCACCCCCCTAAATGATTCTGCCTAGAATCATGATTTTGACAACCTTGGTGCTAACTGCTCAATTTCTTTTGTAGGCAGTTTAGAGTCTATTCAACTTCATTTTCTTCTAAACTTGACATAGTCTACTTATTCAATCTACACGGTCAAAGAGACCCTTCTTGCTAACATGGAAGAAGACTATTGGAAATTCTAGCTTTTTTTTTTTTTTTTTTTCTGATTTTAACATACTACCATTGATATAATTATAAAATGAATTTAAAAATATTTTTTATTTTTTATTTTAAATTCAACTATAAATGTTGCCTGATCTCATATGTTTAACTATCAATATATAATTGTAAAAATGATTTGAATTTTTTATAATTGTTTTACACAGTAGTAAAATCATAATAGTTTTTTGATAAATTCATTATAGTTAGTTTTTAAGGAAGAAATTATAAAAGACTTCTCTTAAATTCTATGAGCTTTTTTTTTATCATTTTTTGTGAAATTAATGCTTGAGGAATATAGTACTAAATAGGTTTTAGTTTAGTGCTTGGTGTCCTCAAATTATATATGACTATTATTAGTATGGGTACATGCAGCCAATGACATATTTGTTAATTATAGAGGAGGACATGATCTAATGAGCAAGTCCTACATTTAAATTCAAATGATTAAAGGTTGAAGAAGACGAGCTTGCACTACATGGTCCCATCAATTCAAAGCCATCCAAATCGTGGAAGTAATTATAGTGAATATTCACAGATACAAGTAAAAAGTGGGAGACTTGGACCAAGTCTACCTAGTCATTCTATGAAACGGTAAGAATTTGAAATATCTTCATAATTAATGAACACTGAGCAAAGGTATTTCCTTTTTCAAAAGTTTTAGTTTAAGACTATAACATATAATTAATTATTAAAAATTTTGATATAATTTTTAGTGCATTCACAATTTTGTGTGCAACAGTGTGCTTATTTATAATATAAGGATATAATTGTAATAATATCAACCTAAAAAATAATAATATTATAATTATTTGCTTACATTATAACTAGGTGGACTCAAAATTATGAATGCACCAAAGATGTTATTAAAAAAATTTTATATTTTGTAATTATATTGAAGAACGTAAAGTTATTTTATAATTTTTTTAATAGATAAAAATTATCTGTGGCAATTTTTAAAATTCTTATTTATAGCATGATTTATATATCAACAATTCTGGATATTTTCCCTCCTACCTTTTGTACTCCTCTCACAATATTTTAAAAATAGTGCGCTTATTTTTTTTATTTATGCTTTTTATATTTTTTTTTTCTAAAAATAGTTGGATTCAAGTTAAATCCTTGAACTATATAAACCACTTTTTATCCTAAATCAATGACCTGACAAGTTTTTAATACATCAAATATCTCATATCATTTTCCTTTTTTTTTTCTTTTCTAGTTGCCTTTTATAATTTTCCTCATATGCCTCTGACATCTTAACTAAAGCTCACAAAAAAACTACTTTTTATAATTTTTTCTGAGTTCATATCTCATTCTAATTTTGTAGTTATTTTTATACAATAAAAAGTGAACAATAGAAAAAAAAAATCATTTTGATCCTAACATATTATTAAATTATCATTTTGATCTCTCATTCATTTTATTTGCTAAAAATAATCTCACACTGATTAAAAATTATAACATTTCCTCTCTCTACGTGAGTTAATGGGACTTCATTTGAGTAATTACATATGATAATAATTTCAAAAGTGGAGGACCTAAAGTGAAAATCTATTATATATAAGTAAAGTAGGCGCGACTCCATAGGAGCTGTGTTTGACCGATGACTATTAGTTAATTTTCAGTTAGTTAGTTATGTAGTTTTTTTTAGTTTGATTGTTAAATTAGTTGAACTTTCAGTTGAGTTATAACTATCCTTTTGTATAAATACTTGAGGTTGATTCATGAACATTAGGCAAAAAAAGATCAATAAAGATCAAGAGTCTAAAAATTTTTTTCAATCATTTTCTCAGTTCTTTGGCCCTATATAGGAGTTTTTCCAAACTTTTCTTCTTCTTCTTTAACTCAATCTTCAAAGAGACAACTATTTCAACTTCATCTTCAGGATCCTCCACCTTTGTTTCAATGAAGACCACCTTGGAGGTCTATGTTTGAAACTACTTTGCCTCTGTAAATTAACTTGTAGTTGTCTTTGCAACTAAGCTCAAAGGCTTTCTCCAAGAAGCAACTATTAGCAAGAGCACTAGGTTGTGCCCCCACACCAAATGGATGAGAAATATCAACATCTCCACATTTATCAGGGCTTCAGAAGCAACCAAGGCTACTACAAATAGAAGGAGGGAGAGCAGCATCGGCTTCAGCTTCAGTACCGTCATCTCTAATTTTAACTTGCTTGGGAAAAAGAGAATGGTACGCTTTTTGGTTACCTGCGAACAAGCTTTTGTAGGCAAACCCAAATTCTCAAGCTTTAGACTTTAAGGCTAGCGCATTATTGACTTGTTGCCATAATGATAATTCTTCTTCAAAATACAGGACGATATCAATTCAATTTTAATTCAACACACTATTTTACTATGTAGTTGTGATAATGGTCTCATTGATTTCATTGTTGGAAAGCTTTACATGCACACACACATGGGCCTGTAAATGAGTGAGACTTTATTGAGTATATCTTTTGTCAATTAGATAGTAGTTGCTACCGCATGTGTCCTAATGGATGGATCTGTAATACTCACAAAAAAAAAAAATCTACAGTGAAATTACTCTTCTGCTCCTTAACCAATGTATTTTCTTCCTTCTTTTTTCTTTCTTTCCCCTCCGATAGTTTTCTTCCTTTTGCACTTGTGTAGTGTGTCTCCACTCTGCCTCTGTGACTGTCATCGAGGAGTGGGTGCCACCACTTCTAGCTCTCTTCCGACAAGGACTTACCGTCTGATTTCTTCTTTCGGTGAGAATTCTTCCCATTCATCTTTTTTGTGGCTGTCACAAGTGGAGAGTTTTTGGGGGAAATGGTTGAGGTATGTTTTAGGCTGGAACTTTTATATATTTTTGTTGTTTATGATTCAAAGCATGCTTTTTAGCCTTTCCCGTAAGATTTCAGTGGCTAACACTTGAAAAATTGGCTTCCTATTTAAGAGATTTCATGAATAGTAAGGTTAAGGTTTGATTTAGGGCTAAATTTGAATTTTGATATGAATTTGGTAAACAATAGGTTTCAAGGAGGGAAGAAGGTTAGGCTTGAGAAGAGAAACATTGAAGTAAGGATTGTTGTGGTGAAATTTTATTTGTTTCAATTCTAGGGAGCAAGGATTGAATAATGGAAAACATTATGGTATAGGTTATAGTGTAAAGGAATTTTGGAATGGTGAATGTGATGGAATTAAAACTTGGTATGAGGTTAGATTATTTAAGGGTTATGATAGAAAAGTGATATAGTTCAGAATGAATGTGTTTGAAAGTAAGTTTACAGGAGTATTGATATAAACAACACTATTTTGGAAACTAGAGTGCAAGAATAGGAAAATGGCCTCCAATCAAGTTAGAATTTGGTATGCAACATCATATCATAGTAAGGATGTGATCTGGAACGTTTGGAATTTTTCTGAATATAACTGGTAGGGAATATAATGTGAAATTCATGGCTGTCCAAACCCAGATTTCAGAACAGAACAGTTGGATGTTGGATACCCAAAAGAAAGCATCTGTACTTGAAATTTTTACTGTAGGTTTAAAACATGTATAAGAAGCTAGGTATCAAATTTCATTAAATTTGGAATTGTTTTGCTAGGTGAAATAATGTCCAAACAGTGGTAAATTAGAATTCTGAATAATATTGGGCAGTGGAGGAAGTTAACTAAAAAATCGGTATTAAAGATGTGTTTTTTTTTTTCTAAAATTCGTATGGTGATAATTTGACATCTTAATGAGTTGGCTCATTGGCAAAAACTAACAAGTATGATAGTATAAATGTTATTAAAGATTGAATGCTGAAATGTGACATGCATGGATTATGGTGGATAAATAATGTGGAAGACTCTTTATTGGCATGTACTTGGTTTATATAGACATGTATGAAATTCTCAATATTTCTAAGTCAGTTAGAAAGGCCTTAAAGCTTGTAATTAGAGAGTTATGGTCTATTTTGTGAATAAAAATAATACCATGCGATTCTTTGTTATAGGGACTAACTTTAAGAGTACCTCTTAGGGAGAAATTGGAATAGCTAGAAATATGCCATCAACTAGGTAAACAGTAATACTCCCAACAGTGTTATATGCTTTATTGTTTATGTCACATGAATCTATGCTTATGGTTTCGAAAAGGGCTATGTTTGATCATTCTATTTAGTTGAATGGTTTACAAAGATCTAAAAACTGATTGTAAATTGTGCATAGAATTGTACAACTTTGAAAAGTGAGGATGGATAGCTTAAACACATTTGACTAAAATGAATTCAAGAAATATGGTTCATTTTCTTTTACCGAATGAAAGATAATGTATTTTGAGCAAATAGCAGTTACAAGTTGTTACTTAAATTATCCTTCTCAGTCTAACGAGAAGAGTTCATTTGACACCATTTTATAAAAAATTCCTTTTATGGTCCTTTGCACTGTGAAAGATTGGAATTTATATGAAGTTAAGTAAATTGTATAGAAAAGGGTATTGTTTTAATAGAGATAGGAAAAGTTTTATTCTGACAACATTGATATTGAAAAAAGAATATGACCGCATTGATATTGAAAGAAGAAAACTCATGTGTGGCAGTTCCTTAGATTTAGGGAGGACTACTATAAGACGGATGATTTAACGTGAGCTTGCGACTCATGACCATATAGGTGATTTATCCTGAGGGTTGTGTGCTCTCGACCAATAGTGAATAACCTGAGGGATACATACCCTTAATCGATAGTGAATAAATTGAGGGATACATACCCTTGACCGATAATGATTACCCCAAGAGCTGTATGCTCTCAGCAAATGATTAAATTGCATGGGCCGAAAGTCCATAACCAATGCTTGATGTCTTTCATAGTGCTCCTTTGAATCTAGGTTCTAAGCCAACCGTATTTTACATGTGTTTTAAAAAGAACCATGCATATCTAATAGCATATAGTATTCCACATTCATGGATATTGTTTAAAGTTTCGACAGATGAATATGATATTATGGGTTGTGTGCCTACTATAGACAAATTATGTTCCGTGAAGGTCCTCTTAATCACCAGTTATGATTTTAAAGAAATTGTTTCCTCACCATTAATGTTGAACAAAAGTTGTGGCTAGTGATTTTTCCAAAGCTTATACAAGCTCTGATAGCTTATTAAGTTTCACCATGGATATCATTTACAATCATTCAATTAGTATGGAAATAATCTTGTTTATACTAGGCTTATTGTATAATTATTCTCTGATTCTTCTCTGCTTGGTTACATTACGTTATTATATTTTTTTGGGATGCTACTTATTTACTTTTATTGTTTTAGGCAGCTAAACTACATCAAAGTAAACTAGTCTTCCAAGCTCTCTTCCATCCATATCGGTAAGAACCAATGCACCTCCTGAGAATGCTCGTATCACCACATATGGACCTTCATACGAAGGTGCCTATTTGTCTCTATTATCCTCTTGACTTAAAAGGATCTTTTTCAGAATCAACTCCCCTAGCTTGAATTCCTTGGGACAAATCTTTTGATTGAAGGCTTTTGCCATCCTTTTTTGGTACAGTTGCCCATGACACATAGCTACTAGTTGCTTTTCTTCAATCATACTCAACTACCCGTATCGTGTCCTTACCCACTCACTCTCCTCTAGGTTGGATTTTATCAACACTTGGAGAGAAGTGATCTCAACTTTAATTTGGGTGACTGCTTCCATGCCGTATTGTTTGTATTGTTGTGTGATACCCATGAAGAGCATATATGAGCATCTCATGATAGTCTTTGTAAGTGATGGTCATCTTGCTAATGATCTTTTTGATATTCTTATTTGCTACCTCAACTGCCTGATTCATCTGTGGCTAGTTGGGTGCAGAATTGTGATGCTTAATCTTAAATTGTTCACATAACTTCCTAACTTCAGCTTTGTTCAGGTTGGGAGCGTTATTAGTGATAATCCTTTTTGGTATACCATATCGACATATATTGTTCGATTTCAGAAATCGAAGGAAGACCCTTTGGGTAATATTGGAGAACGAACATGCCTTTATCCATTTTGTGAAGTAATCGATGACTACTAAAATGAATCGGTATCCATTAGACGCCTTTGGTTTGATGGGGCCAATCACATCAATTCCCCACATCAAGAATGGCCAAGGTGCCACCAGGTTATATAGAGGTTATGGTGGAGTATTGATCCCATTGGCATACATTTGACACTTATGATATCTCTTCATGCAATCAATGCAGTCTTTCTCCATGGTTAATCAGAAGTATTCACACCTTTGAATTTGTCTAGTCATGGTATGGCCATTAGCATGGGTTTCGCACATCCCCTTATAAATCTCTATCATTATCCTTCATGCTTCTGATGCATCCACGCATCTGACCAAAGTGTTATCCCATGACCTTTTATACAACACTTCTTCACTATGGAAGAAATTCATCGCCAATCGAGGAATGGTCTTTTGGTCATTCTCAGGTGCCCTAGTCGAATATTACTAATTCTAGACATAATTTTTTATGTCATGGAACCAAGGTTGCCCATTGCTTTCTGCCTCCATATTCAGGAAGTAAGCTGGGGTGTCTCGGGTCTCCACCCATACCGGTAGCACATTAACTCCGCAGTTTAGCTTGATCATTACTTCAAGTGTAGCCAACACATCCACAAACTGATTTTTACCACGGGTCAGATGTATGAAATTTATCTCCTCAAACTTTGACATTAATTCTGTTAGGTACTTTTGGTATGAGATCAGTTTGGGATCTTTGGTTTGCCATTCTCCCTTTACCTGATAAATCACAAGGGCTAAATCTCCAAACACATCAAGATTTTTAACACCTAACTCTAAGGTAGCTTGCAAGCCATTGACACAAGCCTTATATTTCGCTACTTTATTCATGCAATCAAAACTAAGCTTGACTGCCATTGGATACTGTTTACCTTCGGGCGATGTTATCACAACCCCTAATATGCTGCTGTGTACATTGGCAGCCCCATCAAAATACATTGTCCATATAACCTCCTTTGGTTCATCTTGTTCCACTGTTAGAATATCCTCATTTAGGAAATCTAGTAGTTGGTATTCATCCAAGGGATTAGCCGCCAAATGCTTGGCTATAATGCTCCCTTTGGCTGATTTGCTAGTCATATACTTCACATCGTATTCTGAGAGTATCACTTGCCATTTTAAGATTCTTCCTAATACATGAGGATTCTTAAAAATATATTTGATTGGATCCATCCTAGAGATCAGCCATATGACATGGTAGAACATGTACTGCCTCAGTCTTTTTGTGGTCCACATGAGGCCGCAACAAGTCTTCTCAATTAATGAATACCATGACTCGCGTTCATTAAACTTTTTGCTTAGGTAATAAATTGCTTTCTTTTTTCATCCTGATTCATCATGCTATCCTAACACAGCACCCATAGACCCCTGTCAGATCGTCAGATAAAGGATAAGGGACCTCCCTAGCTAGGTGGTACCAAGACAGGGGGATTTAAGTGATACTCCTTTATTCTATCAAATGCCCACTGGCAAGTCTCATTCCATTCTTTGAGTTGGTTCTTGCATAATAATTTAAATATTGGTTCATAAGTGGCAGTTAGATTTGCAATTAACCTAGCTATGTAATTCAAACGCCCTAAGAACCCTTGAACTTTTATTTCCATACTAGGTGGTGGCATATCATGAATTGCCTTAATTTTATCGGGGTCCACTTCTATTCCCTGCTTATTGACGATGAATCCCAAAAGCTTCCCTGATGTGGCCTCGAATATGCACTTACTAGGATTCAACTGAAGTTTGTACTTTCACAGTCTTTCAAAGAGCTTCCACAATACAGCCACGTGACTCTCCCCTTCAGCTAATTTATTGAACATGTCAACCATATATACCTCTATTTCTTTATGCATCAAGTCATGGAATAGGACCACCATCGTGCGTTTATAGGTGGCTTTGGCATTTTTAAGTCTAAAAGGCATTACCTTATAGCAAAAGGTTCCCTATTGAGTGATGAAGTTGGTTTTCTCTCTATCCTCAGGGTGCATTAGGATTTGATCATAGCCATAGTACCCATCCATGAAGGAATACCTGAAGCTTTTTGCTATATTATCGACCAAAACATCAATGTGAGGTAAAGGAAAGTCATCTTTTGGGCTGGCCTAGTTTAAGTCCTGATAATCGACGCACATCCTCACTCATCCATCCTTCTTTGGCACAAGGACTATGTTCGCGACCCATTGGGGGTATTTAGCAACTTTTAGGAAACTAGCATCCCATTGCTTCATTACTTCTTCTTGATTCTGAGGGACATATCCAGGCTCATCTTTCTTAACTTCTGTTTCTTAGGTCCCACATTAGGGTACAAGGGTATCTTTTGGGCCACAATTTCAGGATCTATCCCAGACATATCTTAATAGGACTAAGTAAACATATCCATATATTCTCTTAACAAACTAATCATTTCTTCCCTTTCTAGGTTATCAACTATTTTTAACTCCCTTTTATCACCATTGGTCCCCATATTAATCACTTCAGTGATTTCTTCATGCAGGATGATACCCTTTTCTGAAGATTCTATGATTTTAGCGAAGGTTCAGGATATATCATCAATATCATCAGTTTCTAAATCATTCATATCTGTGACAACATGAGGCTCATTCAAACAGTGCTCAGGTGCTTACGCTTTAGACAAGAGTTTTGAGGATTCAAATTCCCTAGCAAGTGGGTAGAAAAGGCAAGAATAAATACAAAAAGGTAGGATTTAAATAAGATTTTGGCAAAAATATTGAAATTGTTGTATTCATTCGATATTCAAAATAAAGTTCAAATCATTAGTCATTACAAAACTCTAAAAATGATATTCAAAGTATTACTCTAATGACATAACATCAAATAACATTTCAGATTCCTAATTGTTAAGTGCTTTTCCTAGCTTATCCAGCTGGATCTGCATGGCCTACACTTGTTCTCCTTCCTCTTCACTTAGTATTACGATTGGGTCGCTCAAGTGTATTATCCCAACAGAAGCAGGAAATGTTTCTCAGATGTGAGGTATTTCTACTTTTCCTCTTGGCTTACCCTCCTTCCGTCGCATCCCTTGAACCTCTATAGACAGCTCGTATCCTAACCCTTGTCATCTAGGATTTTTAGGCAAGTCAACTGGCTCCCCTATGCCTTGCAGCTGGTGCCCAATCCTTTTCCTTTTTGATACCCACTATTCATCATGATCTTGGCCACTACTTGATTGACATACTTGGTAGATTCCTCTACTCTCAATGAGTTTTGATCGGTTCCTTTTGTAAAGTTCCCAGCTTCTAACACTTCCAGACTTTGGTAGGAGCTGTCTACTACCTGTTCAACATTCTCAATGTAGGGCACTGTGCTCGACTTGCTAATGATCATCTCTTCTTCACCTTTTATAGTGATGAGTCTCCCTTTATTAATGTGCTTGATCCTTTGATGCACGGTTAATGGGACTGCACCAGCCGCATGAATCCATGGTCTTCCTAGAAGCATCTTATATGCCGCATCGATGTCCATGACCTGGAACTCAATGGTAAATAAATTCGGACCTATTTCCACCAAGAGTTCAATCTTTCCAATTACTTCCCTCCTTGTCCCATCGAAGGCTCTCACTACTATGTCATTATACTCAACACATGACTTCTCGATTAGTAATTGCACTAAGGAGGATAAGGGTAGGACATTCAGGGCTGACCCTCCATCAATGAGTACTTAAGTGATCACATATCCATAGCATTTCAAAGTAATGTGGAGGGTTTTGGACTTTCCAGTTGGCGCAGGGTGTATCTTGTCCTCTAAAAAGGTGATTAAGGTAAAGTTTTTTACTGCATTTATGATGTTCACCACCTTTTCTTGGGTGATATTGGGATGTACATAGGCTTCATCTAACACACTTTATAATGCCTTTCAGTGAGCCTCTAAATTAATTATTAGGGTTAAGATAGAAATTTGGGCCGGTGTTTTTCGCAATTGATTGACCACATCATACTCGCTCTACTTCATAATCTTTAAAAACTTCTCTATTTCCTCTAGTTCTCCCTTCCTAAGGGCCTTTTTTAGGTTTGAGCTTTCTCTTACTTCTAGGTTTGGGTTCAGAGTTCTTTCTACATCCTTAGAGTATATCTGACCATTGTGAGTAATTCCCTCTACAATTTTTGAATGCCCTTTTTTTGGGATGGGCATTTCTTCTATGTCTCATTGTCATGAGAGCATTTTATTTTTAGCCCGTAATTCCATGACACAGTGTGATTGCTCTGATATAGAAATGGGGATGGCATATGGATAACGGCAGTTGGATTTTTTATAAGCATCAATATGGGTGTGAACACCCTACCCAAATTAACAATAATAATAATCACAATAATAATAATAAATAGAATTAAAAAAATTCAAAAAATATAAAATAATAAAATAATAATAACAATTAATCAAAACAAAATTGCAAAAGGCAAACAAAATAAAAGTAATATGGAAAAAACCAAACATAAGAACCAAAAATAATAAAAAGGAAAATTCAAGATATAGGTTGGAAGAAGAGACATGGCAATCATCTTGCAAGGAAATAAAAAGAACAAGGCCACACACTTGAAATGGAGTTGCAAAACACTCTCACTTGCTCACACTCACACACTCCCACATGCTCACTTGCTCCCCACATGCTCATTTGCCCTCACACACATGACACAAATCACTCTCACACATTCACACTCCCATTCACGGACACATCACTCTCACACACTCACACTTACACTCCCACATGCTCATTTGCTCCCATATGATCATTTGCTCTCACACACATGACACACATCACTCTCACACACTCACACTCCCATTCACGGACACCTCACTCTCACACACTCACACTCACACTCTCATACACTCTCACCCACGGACACACACACTCACCACATGCATGCACCCATGCACGCACATGCACAAGAGGACAAGGGGGACAAAAAAGCAAGTGGGAGTGGTTCTGCAACATGGCAGAAAGTGGGGTGGCTGGAGCAGTGAGAGAAGAGTGTGGCGTGGCTGGAGATGGCAGCAAAAGGAGGGGATCATGTGTAGCAAAGTGGTGGCTGGAAGTTGCAGAAAAAGCAAGGGAAAAAGGGAGCAACATGGTAGAAAAAAAGGAGGGGGCGTTGGAGCATAAAGTGGCAGCAAACCGAGAGGAAGGAGGGGAGAAAACGCTGGAGAGAAAAGAGGTCTCGGCTGAGAAAAAAAGAAAGGGAGAAAAAGAAAAAGGAACCACACTGAAAAGGAGAGAGCCACGTGACCAAGAAGAGAAGAGGAGTTGAAGAAGAAAAGAAGAGTAACGAAACCAAAAATCGTGAGGAACAACGCTAAACGAAGGAAGAAGAATGGAGGCAGCAACGTGAGGGAGAAACCAAGTTGAATGAAGCAAGGAAGCAAGGCAACCACGTGAGGAAAGAACAGCAAGGAGACAAACCAGAAACGAGGCAGCAAACTGAGAGCTGAACTGCAGAAACCGAGAGCTGAACAAAGCTGTCCAATGTGCAGAAAAATCATGGAAGTAATGTCCAAAATTCTGGAGTGAAAAGGTGCTGAAGTTCAGACCATCCAAGGAGCAAAAAAATGGAGAGTTGGATGCCAAAATGATGTGCAGAAACAAGGAAGTCTGAATCCAAAACAAAGTGGCAGCAAAGGAAGGAATAGAAGCTGAACCATGGAGGAGAAAAACTCTGTTTTGAGCTCAAAAAACAGAGGTGAACAGAGGAGAGCTTAGGGAGCACAAGGAAGAAGAGGAAGTGTGGAGAAGAAGAGAAGCTTTCAGCCTCCATCTTCCATCCAAGGAGTAGGGACACTTTCTGCAGAATTTCCAACGCTGGAACCAACCAGAAAACTCCAACAAAGCTATCCAACAGAACTCCAACGAAGCTGTCCGTTTCTGCACTTCCAGCCGAGACCAGCGACTTTGAGGGGCTGTTGGAGGTTCATCTTCCATTGTTGGGTGAGGGGGAGAAGGTCCTTCTTCATTAGAGCACAAGGGAGGAGCTGAAAACCAGGTATGGCTGCACGTTCTTCACTTGGCCGAGAATTCTGCTGCATGCTACTGTTCACTCGATTTCCTTCAAGACCACTTCATGCATGTGCACTGTTCATGTGTTTTAATATGAGAAGCTACTGTTCACGTGTTTAAATTTGTTTATTTTTGTTCATTATAATTGTTTAGATATTAGCTTTGATTAATTATGGCTATTGTGTACAAAATTAGCATGTGAGAATTTTGTTGTTCTTGATTGCCGAGATTATGTGAGTTTTTTTCATCTCCTTAAATCCTTGCAATTAAACAAATAATTGGAAGACAATGAATATTAATGAAATATTAATGAAAGAATGTTGCAAAATAATTGAATGATAATTAATGAATATTGTCATGACGGATAAAATTATCGTGTGAGAATTTTGTTCTCCTCGATTACCAGGGGTTATGTGAGATGTTAATCTCCTTAAATCCTTGCAATTAGTTGAATAATGGAAAAGTGACAATTAATATTAATGAAATATTAATTAACAAATGGTGAAAAAATAAAGGAATGACAATATATACTCATGAAATATTAATAATTGAATGATGATTAATATCGGCATGGTGGATAAAATTATCGTGTGAGAATTTTGTTCTCCTTGATTACCGGGGATTATGTGAGATATCAATCTCCTTAAATCCCTACAATGAATTGGAAAATCAAAAAGTAACAATGATACTAATGAAATATTAATGGGTGAATGGTGGAAAATAAATTAACCATAATTAAATGTTAAATTTGGATTAAATCATAATAATAATCATAATCAAAATGCTAGCTTTAATAAACATTCCCTATCATTTACGAAGTTATCGTGTGAGAATATTGTTCTCCTCAATTGTGTGGGATTACGTGAGGTTCTAATCTCCTTAAATCCCTATAATTAATTCCGAAATGACAATAATATTAATAATAATACAAAAATGAATAAATGGACAATAATTAAATATTAACTTTGATTAAATATTTATGCAAAATGGATCGTGTGAGAATACTTGTCTCTCCTCGACTTCCCGGGCTCGTGTGAGATTTTAATCTCCATAGAACCTGAAAATTAGCATATATTTGTTCAAAGACAAACAGATAAACCAATAAATAATAGCACTTAAATTAAATTGTCTACCAATAATCAATAATAATAATAATAATCAATATTTATCAACAATAAATTTAAAAACTCATAAAATAAAAAATATATTCCTCTCATTATAAATTATGCATTAATTCCCGAAATATAAACTCTCAAAACTCAAAAAAAAAATCGACAAAAAATTTTAAAAGAGAAGATGTGAAGAGTTTAGGGGAACGAGGTTAATCAGATTGTAGTAAATTAAAACATACAAACCAAATTCCTATCTTGTTTTGTTTACAATGATCTGTTTTAATTAACATTCTCCTATTCTCATCACAAATCAAAAAACCACCAATCACAAAAATGCCTTTTGGTCGAACTACGTGGACTTTGATCCCCATCGCGGGGTACGTAGGCCCTAGGCTCTCATCCTAGGTCAAGTCTGTCCTTTGTAAATATCCATCAGTTTGCATGCATTTTCGCTTTTTTGTCTCCTAGGTCTAACGTGCATCCATGTCAATAAAAGGGTAATTGAGATTAACTAAAGGCCATATTTTATTTCAACTAACTAATTTAAGGTAACCGTCCTTATGGGCGGGTGTTGTGGGGTGCCTAACACCTTCCCCACACTCAAATAGACTCCCAAACCCATCTCTGACCTCGCAGACCATTTCGCCTCTTTTTTTGTTTGTTTTATTTAAATTGGTTTCCCAAAGTTTTCCGTTAAAAATTTTGGTGGCGTCTCCAAATAAAATTGATTTTCAAAATTCCATTTTTGGGAATCGGTTTCAAACATTTTGATTCCATTCCGCCGAAAGGTCGGTTACGACAATGGGTACGACGAGCAGGGATCCTTTCATTGTACCTTGCGGGTCATGATTGATTTGGGCTGGAGTGACCTCTTTAACTTTGTAGATTGGCTTATTAACCACTAAGAAGGAGTTCTTGGGCTTCATGGAGTTAGATGATCCTTTAGTCTTGGCACCATCTTTCTCTATGACACACATATTCCCCTCAGTGGGTCCTTGAGTTCTTTCAATGGTCAGAATTTTGAACGTCATCATTCTCTGTGTTAATTCCTTGAACTGCTCACAGTCTTCAATGTCGTGGTCCACTTCTCCTTCATGAAACTCACAGTAACTGTTCTGCGACCTTCTAAGCATGTTTTGCTCCCCATCCTGAGTAGAGATATAGTTAGCATCCTTCAAGCTTTTATATAATCGCCACATAGTGCACGACACATTTATCAAGTTTTTCAAGCTGAGATCTCCCCCATCTACCATAGACACTTACTTCCCTTTATCATGATTTGGCAAGAGGTTACTGACAATGTTAAGGTCATTACCTACCTTTATAAGGAACCTTTCATCCCTAGACCATACCAACATTTTAGTGTAGTATGACTTTAGATAATAGTGTGGATCTCCATTACCATCATATTTGGTGAACTCAGGCACTTTAAATTTTTTAGGGATTGGTACCTCCAAGGTTAAACATAACTTCTCTAATTCGACAGACTTCTAGTTAGTTAGCCTTTATAAAGCTTGTAGCTTGTCCTTAACCACTGCTATAACTTCTTCCTAGCCTTTCTTCTCACTGTCCTCTTTCACCTTGAGGCCAGTATTGGTGGCAAGTTGAGTAGGACCGGTGAACTCGACAGTTAGTTCCCCTCCTAGAAGGTTATAAGTGAAAATGCCCCCCGGTTCCTGTCCTGATACCCCTGTCTTTCTGCCCCTGAAGTCGAGGGATTTGGTGGTTAACTTACTACCGCAAGCCTCTATGTTAGTTTTGGTACTCTGGTAGTAGAGGGACTACCTGAAGTTACTCCCGATATTTCAATACTTGTATTAGGGACGCCATGGTCCATATTAGTGGGGTTTGGCGAAACGTTATTCACAGCCACACTGGAGCTCATATTTTGCAATAGCTTCATCATTTCGAACATTTGAGATTGCATTGTCCCCATTTGATCCTTCAAGGCTCCCATTTCGACTTCTAACCATTGTTTAGACCCTGATCGGCTATTTTTGGCAGCCATAGCTCTAACATGTGATCGGGTTAAATACGTTCTGCTTGATGCCTAAGCTTGGTTAGACAAATTCTTCCCCCCTCGAGCAATATTGGCTTCTCACCTATTTAGGAAAAAAGAAATAACAAACCTCAATAATAAAATAGTTACCTATATTTCCCATTTGTTAATATGTCGACTTGGCATAAAGGTACAAGAACCTCAAACCCATGAATCTTTGAGGGTACGTATTGTATCACTCAATGAATCAAAGTTAATGGTTAACGCAAGGAATGTTTAACATCCACATGCGTAGGTCTATTTTGCACCACACAACCTATTCATTCCTCACATGATTTCTGATATTCCATATATGAAATAATGAATGTATTTGATAGCCAAAATGAAGAAACCGTGCATTTGACTACAAATATAATGTTTAATTACATCACTTGATTTGAAATTATACATCAATAGTGACCTGGCCTATGAGTTCACTTTACAAAATATTGAAGTTGTCTCCATCTCTCACTCATATAAAATTTCATCAACATCTTCAGATCTTCCATAAGGTTATGACATAAAGTGAGAAATTTAGCTATAGCTGCAGGAATCTTCGTGGGGATGGCATGCCCTTCAACTTGTTTATATGCATAAGTGAATTCAGGAATGGCATTTGTGAACACCCCATCCTTGATTACTTAATTATTCAAATAATTGATACACCAATTAATTAATAATTAAGCAAATAAATTGTTTTCAAATGACAAAGCTTCAAACGACATTTTTTGGGGACAAGTTGAAATTCAAAATAAATAATGGGGGAATTTTAAGAAAAAACCAAAATTTAAAAATAGGAATTAATTAATAATAATAATGATAAATCAAGATTTAAAAAAATCATAAAAAACACCAAAATAAAAAATCAAAAGAAAAATCCAAAATATTAATAATGATTAAAAATTATTTTTTTTTTTTTTAAAAAAAGAAGATAAAAATAAATGATAAAAAATGGGGTCGAATTTGAAACAAATATAAAAGGCACACACTCTCACTCACACACATGTCACACATCACTCTCACACACTCACTCTCACTCATGGACACACACACTCACACACTCACCCTCACATCATTCTCACACTCTCACTCACGGACACATCCTCACACACTCACACTCACACTCTCACACACTCTCACCCACGGACACACACACTCACACACTCTCACATAGGAGACAAGGGATGCTAGGGGGTATAAAAGAGGTGAAGCGTGGCAGAGAAAAAGGAGGTGGTGCTAAAAAGTGGAAAGGAGGCTGGAAAAGGTGGCGGTGCAAGATGGCAGGGGGGACAACACGGATAGTGGAGCAGGAAAAGAGAAAAGCAGCGGGCTAAATGCTGCAAGCCCTGCACCAGCTGAAAGGAAAAGAAAGGGACACAAAACAGGAGCAGAGGCTAAGAATGATAAAAAAAAAGGGCCTGAGGGAGATATAAAAGGGGACAGCAGTAGGTCAAGAAAAGGAGGGGAAAAAAAGAGAAGAGAGGAGGAGAGGAGAACCAGAGACGGAGGACTGCAGAAAAGAGGCTGAGAAAGAGGAAGAACAAACGGGTCGAGAGGACATGCAGAAACAGACCAGGAAGACTAAGCTGAAGAAACAGATCGAGACACCAACATGAAGCACCAAGATAGCAACGTGAAGCAGAAAAAATGACAGAGATAGCAACGTAAAGGAAGAAACAAACCAAGGCAGCAATGTGAAGCCCCGAGATAGCAATGTGAAGCAGAAAACAGACCGAGACAGCAATAGAAAACTGACTGAGATAGCAACACGAAGGAGAAGAAACCGAGACAGCAAGAAGGAGAGAAAATGAGCTGAAGCAACGTCCAAACCATGGAGAGAAAATGAGTTGAGGTTCAGGCAATCCGAGGAGCAGAAAATGGAGAGTTGGATGCCAAAATGATGAGCAGAAACAAAAGGGACTGAATGCAAAACGAAGTGGCAGAAAAAGGATTGATAGAGGCTGAACCATAGAGGAGGAAAAACTCTGTTTTGAGCCCAGAAAATAGAGGTAAACAAAGGAGAATTTAGGGAGCACAAGGAAGAAGGGAAAGTGTAGAGAGGAAGAGAAGCTTTCAGCCTTTGCCTTCTAGCCGAGGAGCAGGGACACGTGAGCACTTCCAGCCAGAATTTCCAGCACTGAGACCAGCCAGAACTTCCAACGCTGCCCAACATGAAGTGTTGTCCGCCATTTCTGCTTGCTTCCCAGCCGAGACCAACCACTTCGGGACTGTTGGAGGACCATCTACCATACGTGAGTGAGGAGGAGAAGGTCATTCTTCATTGGAGTACAAGGGAGAGGCTGAAATCGCACAGGTACGGCTGCATGGGCTGCATGGCAGATTTTCTACATGGCTGTTACTGTTCATGCGTTTTGGTTGAAGATAATCTTATATATTCTGCACTGTTCATGCGTTTGGTTCTAAGATGCTACTGTTCATTTGCCTAAACTTGTTTTAATTTTGTTTATTACCATTGTTTAAATATTAACTTTGATTAAATATTGCTATTACGCATAAAATTATCGTGTGAGAATTTTATTCTCCTTGATTACCAGGGATTAAGTGAGATGTTAATCTCCTTAAATCCTTACAATTAATTGAATAATTGGAAAGCAATAATAATATTAATGAAATATTAATGAATGAATGGTGAAAAAAATAAGTAAATGATAATTAAGAAATATTGCTATTACGCATAAAATTATCGTGTGAGAATTTTATTCTCCTCGATTACTGAGGATTATGCGAGATGTTAATCTCCTTAAATCCTTACAATGAATTGAATAATTGAAAAGAAATAATAATATTAATGAAATATTAATAAGTGAATGATAATTAATAAATATTGCCATGACGCATAAAATTATCGTGCGAGAATTTTATTCTCCTCGATTACTGGGGATCATGTGAGATGTTAATCTCCTTAAATCCTTACAACTAATTGAATAATTGAAAAGTGATAATAATATTAATGAAATATCAATGAATGAATGGTGAAAAAATAAATGAATGATAATTAAATATTAATTTTGATTAAATCATGATAATAATCATAATTAAAATATTTGCTTTAATGAACTGTTTCCCATTATTTGCAAAATTATCGTGTGAGAATATTGTTCTCCCCAATTACCTGGGATCGTGTGAGATTTTAATCTCCTTAGATCCTTGAAGTTAGCATACCTTTGTTTTTTTTTTTTTAAAAATAATAATAAATAATATATAATTAAAAGATTTGCTTTAATTAAACATTTCCCATTATTTATGAAATTATCGTGTGAGAATATCGTTCTCCTCGATTGCTTGGGATTATGTGAGATTCTAATCTCCTTAAATCCCTATAATTAATTCAAAAATAATAATAATATTAATGATAATAATAACAATACAAAAAATAAATAAATGGACAATAATTAAATATTAACTTTGATTAAATATTTATACAAAATGTATCGTGTGAGAATAGTTTTCTTTTCTCGACTTCCCGGGCTCGTGTGAGATTTTAATCTCCATAGAACCCAAAAATTAGCATATATTTGTTCAAAAATAAACAAATAAACAAATAAATAATAGCACTTGAATTAAATTATTTACCAATAATCAATAATAATGTAAAAATGAACATTTTAAATAAGTCAAGCATAAAATTTAATTAATAAAAAAAATGACATGCGGAACTTGAGTCTCCATAATCAACAATAAATTCAAAAATTCATAAAAAAAATATATATTCCTTTCATTATGCATTAATTCCTGAAATATAAACTCTCAAAACTCCCAAAACTCAATAATAATAATAATAATAATAATAAAATCGACAAAAAAATTTAAAAGAGAAAATATGATGAGGTCAGGAGAACGAGGTTAATCAGATTGTAGTAAATTAAAACATACAAACCAAATTCCAATCCCGTTTTATTTACAATGATCTGTTTTAATTAAAATCCTCCTATTCTCATCACAAATCAAAAAACCACCAACCCACAAACATGCCTCTTGGTCGAACTACGTGGACTTTGATCCCTATCGCAGGGTACGTAGGCCTTAGGCTCTCATCCTAGGTCAAGTCCGCCCTTTGTAAATATCTATCTGTTTGCATGCATTCTCGCTTTTTTTGTCTCCTATGTCTAACATGCATCCATGTCAATAAAATAGTAATTGTGATTAATTAAAGGCCATATTCTATTTCAACTGACTAGTTTAAGGTAACCGTCCTTATGGGCGGGTGTTGTGGGGTGCCTAACACCTTCCCCACACTCAAATAGACTCCTGAACCCATCTCTGATTTCGCAGACCATTTCGCCTTTTTCGTTTTGTTTTAAATTGGTTTTCCAAAGTTTTCCATTAAAAATTTTGGTGGCGACTCCAAATAAATTGATTTTCAAGATTCATTTTTGGGAATCAATTTAAACTCCTTTTTATTTTATTCTGCTGAAAGGTCGGTTACGATAGTTTGGCGACTCTGCTAGGGATATTTCGAGAGTCAAGCCCGTTTAATTAGTCAGTTGAAATAATATGGCTTTTTGTTATCTTGATTACCCTTGTTATGTTTTATTTGGTTTAATTGTTTATTCTTCTTCGTTGTTTTCTTGTTTATTTATCTCTTGTGGCTTTTGGTTACCTTAATTGTTTTGCTATTCGTTTAGTACCTTATTTGCCATATAATCTCATTTGTTTATTTGTAACACATGTGCTATAGATAACGTGCGAAACAAAACCTTAGGGTAGACAACTCTTATCTGCGTTAGAAGTGCTTGATTTCTCTTGCAGCTTATCTGTTTGACAGAGGGTTGGGTAAACTATGGGTTCAAAGGTTTGTATGCTCCCTTCACACACTTAGTACATTCACGTTATACCCTACACACCTTTTGGGCTTTATACCCGGGTCCTTAATTGCCCTAGGTTAGTAGAGGTTTATAACAGTTTTCCTGTGAAGCTTCTCGCTCCAGAGACTACTGTGAAGACCTCGCTCAGGTTGTGTCTCGCTATATGGATTTGATTGGAGTGGGATTCTATCATCTTTTAGTCTAATTCATGTCGCGAGATCCTCACTCTTTTGAGTGGGGACAATCTGAAGACCAATAATGCTTTAAGATGCTAGATCTACCCCCAAACCATGCACCTTAATGGACCACCTTAATAGATAATCTTCTTAGAACCTATCGTCTTTAGGGTACCATTCCCACACATAGGGTTGGCCCAAGTTAGGACACCAAGGATCATGTTACACTGGTATTTTGCATGTCAACACATCATTCATGGCATGATTACATTTTTTTAAAAAAAAAGAAAAAACTTTTATGGGGTATTGAATTATCACAACATTTCCATTTTAACGCGTTGTTAGCCAAGCGAAATGAGCTACAATTGAAAACTTCAGCAGTGTGGTAAGATTTTCCTAATTGATGGAGTTGGGAGTTTTTGAAAATCAATAATTTCAAGGAAAGTAATACATCAATAGGTTACCTGGTTCACTTATTTAAGCCTCGTCCACATGAGGATCTATTTCTCCTTAGGATGAGAGTTATAGTTGCTATTTCCAATGGATCAATAATGTCTTTGGTGATTAGTAATGAAGAAAGTGATTAGTAATATATTGATTAAATAAATTGTGTGCTCATTTCGTTTTGTTTCTAACCCACAGATTTGTTACAGTGAACTGTCATTTTCGTTAATTGGCATAGAGACATGAAGGACTCACTGGACACCACACAACCACAAGACACAAGCTCAATAGAAATGGCCTCATCTAGAAAGAGAGTTAACGTGAAGGTAGAAGCTGAATCGGTAGAAAGCTTAATTATTATGAGTGAGAAACTCAGAGGGGAACAACTCCGTCATTTTCAAAAGGACTATGGAGATATTTTGGAGTTGCTATCAGTTACTATCCAACCTGATGCTCTTGTAGCCCTAGCTCAACATTGGGATGATTCCTTGAGATGTTTCACGTTTCCAACTTTCTAGCTTGCACCCACGTTGGAAGAATACAGGGGATTGATGAGAATGCCTATTACCAAGGACACCCCAGTCTGCTTGTACCCCGGACATCTCCCCTCCAAACGGGTTGTAGCCCAGATTTTAGGGGAGGAACCTACACGAGTACAAATATGCCGTTCGGGTGCAACAGAAGGATTATCCAGGAAGTATTTAGAGAAAAAGGTTGGAAGCTTTAGATGAGAAGGGGAACTGGGTTGTTTTCAGAAGAGTGCTTACTTTAGCAGTATATGGGCTAGTATTATTCCCATCCGCAGTGGGTGTAGTCGATCTGGCAGCGATAAGTGTCATGTGGATGGTAGAGAATCACCGTGTGAATCCCGTACCAGCACTGCTAGCGGAAACATTTTTGACATTAAGTTTTTGTCATAAAGAAAAGAAAGGGAAGTTGAAGTGTTGTTTGCCACTCTTGAATATATGGTGGGTTAACCATATCTATGGCAAGGAATATTAACTTGGCATAAGGTTTGACACCGTCCATCACCCGATCCGAGATTATGCCCGTCGCGAAGGGTCAGCTCCGCTACAAGCAAGAATGAGTCGTGATCAATGGATTAAGAAAATAGGGGAACTTAAAGATACCACTATTTAGTGGAAGCTCTCTTGGTGGGAGAGCGAGGATATTATATACTGTTGTGGACATTTCCCTAATGTTCCTTTCATGGGCACCAGAGGATGTATTAATTATAACCCCACAGTTGCTCACTACCAATTCACATATGAACAGGACATCCCATTTGAAGAGGTTGTGCGAAGGGTCAGCTTCTACTATATTGATCCCCTGAAGGTGGAAATGATCCAATAGATAAGGGATGCATGGGGCTGTGTAATGCGTAAAGGGAAGTTTGAGTTAGGGAAACGTGCCGTGGCAACCACGAAGCAATATGAGATTTGGCTCCAAAAAAGGACCGTGGGGATCCATCCACCCCTAGGATCTCATAACCCCTTGTTGAGTAATAAGGGTTTAGCCAAACAATTAGAAGATAAAAAGGCTAAGCTGCAAAACCTAGAGGAAGTAAGCAAAAGACACTTGGAGAACTTATTTAAGTCACAAGAAAATGAAAGAGCAAAAAGGAGAAAGGAGTTGGAGATGAACACCGAGTTGAGGAAATTGAAAGAGGAGAATGACAAGTTGAAAAATACTATAAGAAACGAACTGAGGAGAGTAGCAAAAAGGTCCTCCATTATCAAGCTCGATTGTCAAAGGCCATTAAAGAAAGAGATGCTATAATGAGGCGGGAGGAAGAGCTCAAGTCTCATAGTAACCTCCAACGAGAAATTAATGTACTCACCAAACAGTTAGAAGAAAAGACAAGGGAGGTGATCAGTGTTAAGAGCGATAATGCAGTAGCCATACAAAATTTAGTTGAGCAACTCAACCGTCAAGCAGAAAAGGCTCGGCTGTGGGAGTCACGCCATAAAGAGCAAGTGGTCAAGAAAGAAATGTGGCTGGAACGCTTCAGAAGAATGATCCTATTTGCCAATGATGTCATTCCTGAATTCGTTCATGCATATAAGCAAGCGGAAGGGCATGCCATCCCCATGAAGACTCCTGTAGTAGTAACTGAGTTTCTCGCTCTGTGTCATGACCTTATAGAGGATTTGAAAATGTTGATGAAATTTTAGATGAGTAAGGGACAAAGACAACTTCAATATTTTGTAAGATGGACTCATAGATGGGGTCCCTTTAATGTGTAACTTCAAAGTCGATTGATGTAATCAAACACTTTATTATAATGCACGGTTTCATCTTTTGGCCATCAAATACATTCGAAATAGTAGAGATCTTGTGTGGAAATTGGTTGTGTGGTGTAAAAATAGACCTATACACGTGGATACTAAGTGTCCCTTGTGTTAGTAGTTAACTTTGATTCATTGAGTGTTACTATATGTATCCTCAAGGATTCAAAGGTCCATGGTTCTTATATCCTTTATACCGAGTTAACACACCGAAACTCAGAAATCTAGGTAATCGTTTTTTATTTACATTCATTTTGTTAAAAAAAAATATAACAATAATGACAGGTAAGACACCAATATTGCCCAAGAGGGGAAGAACTCGTCTAACCAGGCCCAGCCATCTAGAAGAACATATATAACCCGAGCGCGGGCTAGAGCTATGGCTGCTGAAAATAGTCAATCAGAGACTGAGTAGCGGTTAGAAGCAGAAGTAGGAGCCCTAAAGGATCAAATGGGGGCAATGCAGTTGCAAATGGTAGAAATGATGAAGCTGTTGTAGAATATGAGTTCTAGCGTGGCCGCGAACCATGTTTTGTCAAACCCCACTAATGCCGACTATGGCACCCCTAATATAGGTGTTGGAATACCAGGAGTAACTCCAGGTAGTCCTTCTGCCACCGAAGTGCCCGAACCGACACAAATACTGGCAGTGGCAAATCGACCACCAAGCCCTTTGGCTTCAGGGGTTGAAGGACAAGGGTACCCAGAATGGAGCCAAGGTGGTGTTTTCACCTATGACATTCCTGGGGGGGAACCAACTATTGGAATTGCAGTGCCTGCTCGGCCTGCTGCCAACACCGGCTTCAAGATGAAAGAGGGCGATAAGAGGAAAGATTGGGAAGAGGACATAGTAGAGGTTAAAGACAGACTGCGAGCTCTGCAGAGGCCGACTAACTATAAGTCTGTTGAGTTGGAAGAGTTGTGTCTAACCCCGGAGGTCCCCATCCCTAAAAAATTTAAGGTGCCTGAGTTTACCAAATACGATGGTAGTGGAGATCCACACTACCACCTAAAATCATACTGCACCAAGATGTCGGTATGGTCTAAGGACGAAAGGTTCCTAATAAACTTCTTTCACGAGAGTCTGATTGGCACGGCCTTACATTGGTTCATGAAATTGGATCACTCCAAGCTAAAGAGGTGGAGAGACCTCACTGATGTGTTCATGAGCCAATACAAGTTCAATCTGGATACAGCCCCTACACGAGAGCACCTGAAAGGGCTGAAGAAGAAGGGAACAGAGACCTTTAAAGAATATGCCCAAAGATGGAGAGCCGCAGCTGCTGAAGTCCAACCGCCACTTTTAGACTCGAAATTATGCTCTTATTTTATCCGTACCTTAGGGGACCCATACCATAAGATAATGCTAGGGATGCACATAAGTGAATTTGCTGATCTAATCCAAGTTGGAGAGAGGATAGACGTTGATGTGCGCGATGGGCTATTTGAAGCTACCTCTATGGAAACTAGAAAACCTACAAACAGTCAAAAGAAGGAAAGGGATATTAGCCATATCCATGCCACATTCCAACATCCCTGCCCTATGCATAGTCAATATCCCCAGGCACCTTTTCGCGGTCAGAACCCAGCCATGTCTTACCAGCCGTGAGGCCCAGCCATGGGGAATTACACGAGCTACCTGACACCACCGCAACCTTATTCTGGGCCACAACAGCTGACAGCCCAAAATCGAGGGTTTAGGCTAACGCTACCGCCCCACGATGACAAGTCATTACCCAACTTCAATGTTAGCCGATCAGAGCTTTTTCATGACTTAGTGGCAAAAAAGCTTATGGGCCCTCGACCTGTAAAGCCACTTCAGCTGCCATTCCCTGAGTGGTATGATTCCAATGCCACTTGTGAATATCACATGCAAGCTGCAGTGCACAATATTGACAAATTTGAGGCCTTCAGGAAGTACGTGTTAGCATTGTTAGACAATAATCACATCAGCATAAAGATGGGTAATGACCCTAATATCGTCACCAACCCCTTGCCAAATCACAATAAGGAAAGGCAAGTGTCCATGATAGATGGGGAGGATTTTGGCTTGAAAGACTTGGCTGAGGCATCCTATACCATACGGTAGTTATATGAAGGTTTGAAGGATACTGACTATGTCCCCTCTCAGAATGAGGGATAGAACAAACTCGGAGGGTCGCAAAATAGGTATTGTGAGTTTCATGATGGAGAAGTGGGTCACGACATTGAAGGTTGTGAGCAGTTCAGGGAATTGACACAGAGGATGATGATGCTCGGAGTTCTAATCATCGAAAGAACTCGAGAGCCTACTAAAGGGAATATGTTCGTCACAATAAAAGACGGTGCCTGGACCAAAGGAGCATCCGACTCCACAAGGCTTAGGAACTCCTTCCTGGTGGTTGACAAACCACTCTATGAAGTTAAGGGAGCCACCCCGATCCAAAACAATCGTAACCCACGAGGTATAGCGCAAGGATCTTTACTTGTAGTACCCACGCCAGTGCCTGTCAAAAGTCCAACCGCCACTATTTACGTGCCCTCTCCATTTCTGTATCAGAGGGATCATGTTGTGCCATAGAATTATGGGTTAAAGATAGAATGTTCTTCTGACAATAAGGCATCGAAAGAGAGGTCTGTCACGGAAAGAAGTCATTTAGACGTTGTAGGAGGGACCACTCACAGTGGTCGGGTATACTCCAAAGATGTGGGAGGAGTTCTGAATCCAAACCTGGAAGTAGGGGAAAGCTCGAACCTCAAGGAAGCCCCTGGGAAGGAAGGACGGGAGGAAACAGAGGAGTTTCTAAAAATTATGAAACAAAGCGAATATGATGTGGTGGATCAATTGTGAAAAACTCCAGCCCGAATTTCTATTTTGAGCCTAATAATGAATTCAGAAGTTCACTGAAGGGCATTATAGAGTGTGCTGAATGAAGCTTATGTGCGTCCTGATATCACCCCAGAAAAGGTCGTGAACCTGATAAATACAGTAAAAAACTCTACCTTGATTTCCTTCTCTGAGGATGAGATACAACCCACGTCGGTCGGAAAGCCCAAAGCCCTCCATATTACTCTGAAATGCTATGGGTATATAATTACTAAAGTGCTCATCGATGGGGGGTCAGCCCTGAATGTCTTGCCCTTGTCCACTTTAGGTCAATTACCTATTGAGAAGTCATGCATCGAGTACAATGACCTGGTAGTAAGAGCCTTTGATGGGACAAGGAGGGAAGTGATTGGAAAGGTTGAACTCCCTTTAGAAATCGGTCCAAATTTATTTACCGTCGAGTTCCAAGTTATGGATATCGACGCAGCGTATACGATGCTCCTAGGGAGACCTTGGATTCATGCCGCTGGTGCAGTCCTATCGACTGTGTATCAAAGGATCAAATACATCGATGAAGGGAGGCTCATCACCATAAAAGGTGAAGAAGAAATGATTCTTAGAAGGTCAAGTACGGTACCTTACATTGAAAATGCCGAGCAAGTCATAGACAGCTCTTTCTCGAGCTTAGAAGTATTAGAGGCTGGGAATTCTAAAAAAGGCACTGACCTAATGCCATTGGGAGTGGGGGAATCCACCAAAGGTGTCAATCAGGTAGTGGCCAAGATCATGATGAACAGTGGGTATCAAAAGGGAAAAGGACTGGGCGTAAATCTGCAAGGCATAGGGGAACCAATTGAGTTGCTTGAAAATCCAGGGCAATAGGGGCTAGGATACGAGCTCTCCATGGAGACCCGCAAGGCGCGATGGAAGGAGGGTAAGCAAAAGGGGAAAGCAGAAATACCTCACCTCCGAGAAACTTTACCTACTCCCACTGAGATAATACATCCTGGTGACTTAGTCATAATGGCAAGTGAAGAAGAAGGAGAGCATACGGAGGTTGCATGGATCCAGCCGGACAAGCTAGGAAAAGCTCTAGACAATTGGGAATCCGAAATTTTATCAGATGTTATGTCATTAGAGTAATGTTTTGAATATCGGGTTTTAAAATTCTGTAATAGCTAACGACTTGAAACTTTATTTTAAATATTGAATGAATGTAGTAGTTTCAATCTTTTGCCAAAATCTTGTTTGAATCCAGCCTTTTCGTACTTATTTTTGCTTTTTCTACCCACTTTCCAGGGATTTTGAATCCTTGGAACTCTTGTTTAAAACAGAAGCACTAGGGCACTGCTTGAATAAGCCTTGTGTTGTCACGGATGCAAGTGATTTATAAACTGATGATAATGATGACATATCTCAAACCTTTGTTAAATTAGTAGAGTCGGTAGAAAAGGGTATTGTTCCGCACGAAGAAATCGCTGAAGTGATCAATATGGGGACAGAGGATGATAAGAAGGAATTAAAAATAGTTGATAACCCAGAAAGGGAGGATATGATCAAGTTGTTTAGGGAATATATAGATGTGTTTGCCTGGTCCTATCAGGATATGCCAGGAATAGATCCTGAAATTGCTGCCCATAAGATACCCTTGTATTCCAATATAGGACCCAAGAAACAGAAGCTGAGGAGGATGAGCCCAGAGATGTCCCTTAAGATCAAAGAAGAAGTAATGAAGCAATGGAATACCGGTTTCTTAGAAGTTTCTAAATACCCCCAATGGGTCGCGAACATAGTCCCTATGCCAAAGAAAGATGGGCGAGTGAGGATGTGTGTCGATTATCGGGACTTAAATCGGGCCAGCCCGAAAGATGACTTTCCATTACTCCACATTGATGTCTTAGTCGATAACACAGCAAAAAGCTTCAGGTATTCCTTTATGGATGGATACTCTGGCTATAATCAAATCCCGATGCACCTTGATGACAAGGAAAAAACCACATTCATTACCCCATGGGGAACCTTTTGTTACAAGGTAATGCCCTTTGGACTTAAAAATGCTGGGGCCAACTACCAACGTGCGATGGTCGTCTTGTTTCACGATTTGATGCATAAAGAAATAGAGGTATATGTGGATGACATGGTCGCTAAATCAGCTGAAGGGGAAAGTCATGTGGCTGTATTACGAAAGCTCTTTGAAAGACTATGGAAATACAAACTTTGATTGAATCCTAGTAAGTGCGTATTTGGGGCTACATCTGGGAAGCTTTTGGGATTCATTGTTAGTAAGAAGGGGATAGAAATAGACCTTGATAAAATTAGAGCGATTCGCAACATGCCACCACTTAGTACAGAAACAAAAGTCCAAGGGTTCTTGGGTCGTTTGAACTACATAGCCAGGTTCATCGCAAATTTAACTGCCACTTGTGAACCAATATTTAAATTATTACGCAAGAACCAACTAGGAAAATGGAACGAATCCTGCCAACGCGCGTTCGATAAGATAAAGGAGTACCTCTTGCCCCCCCTGTCTTGGTGCCACCTATACCGAGGCGGCCCCTTATCCTTTATTTGACCATCTGACCAGGGTCCATGGGTGCGGTGTTAGGACAACACGACGAATCAGGATGAAAAGAGCAAGCCATTTATTATCTAAGTAAGAAATTTAATGAATGCGAGTCGTGGTACTCGTTAATTGAGAAGACTTGTTGCAGTCTTGTGTGGACCACAAAGAAACTGAGGCAGTACATGCTTTATCATGTAACATGGCTAATCTCCAGGATGGATCCAATCAAATACATTTTTGAGAGTCCTCATGTATCGGGAAGAGTCTCAAAATAGCAAGTAATACTCTCAAAATATGACGTGAAATATATGACCAGTAAATCAGTCAAAGGGAGCGTTATAGCTGAGCATTTGGCAGCTAATCCCCTGGATGAATATCAACCGCTAGACTTCCAGTTCCCAGATGAGGATATTCTGACATTGGGAGAAGATGATCCAAAGGAAATCAAGTGGACTATGTATTTTGATGGGGCAGCCAATGTACATGGTAGTGGATTAGGAGCGATAGTAATATCACCTGAAGGCAAGCAATATCCAGTGGCAGTCAAGCTCAATTTTGACTACTCAAATAATGTGGCAGAATATGAAGCTTGTGTCAGTGGTTTGCAAGCCGCCTTAGAGTTAGGTGCCAAAGATCTTGAGGTGTTTGGAGATTCAGCCCTTGTAATTTATCAAGTAAAAGGATAGTGGCAAACCAAAGATCCCAAACTAGTCCCATACCAAAAAGATCTGACAAAATTGGTGTCAAGGTTTAGGGAAATAAATTTCACGCATTTAACCTGTGATAAAAATTAGTTTGCTGATGTGTTGGCCACCCTAGTTGTAATGATTAAGTTGGATTGTGGAGTTAATATGCTCCCTATCCAGGTTGAGACCCGGGACACCCCGGCTTGCTGCTTGAACGTGGAGGAAGAAAATGATGGACGACCATGGTTCCATGATATAAAGAACTATGTCCAGAACCAGCAATATCCGGCTGAGGCAACGGAGAATGACAAAAAAACCATTCGTCAATTGGCGATGAGTTTTTTCCTTAGTAGAGAGGTGTTATATAAAAGGTCATGGAACAACACTCTGCTTAGATGTGTGGATGCATCAGAAGCACGAAGGATAATGATAGAGATCCATGAGGGAATCTGTGGGACCCATGCTAATGGCCATACTATGGCTAGACAAATTCAAAGATGTGGATACTTTTGGTTAACCATGGGAAAAGACTGCATTGACCATGTGAGGAAATGTCATAAATGCCAAACATATGCCAATAGGATCAATGCTCCACCCCAACCCCTACACAACTTGGTGGCACCGTGGCCATTCTCAATATGGGGAATAGATGTGATTGGCCCCATCAACCCAAAGGCATCAAATGGACACCGATTCATTTTGGTAGCCATTGATTATTTTACAAAATGGATAGAAGCATGTTCGTTTTCCAATATTGGCCAAAGGGTCTTCCTTCGATTTTTGAAATCGAACATTATTTGTCGATATGGTATACCAGAGAGGATTATCACTGATAACGCTCCCAACCTGAATGGAGCTGACATTAAGAAATTGTGTGGTCAATTCAAGATTAAGTACCATAACTCTACTCCCTACCAGCCACAGATGAATGGAGTAGTTGAGGCAGTGAATAAAATTATCAAAAAGGTCATTAGCAAGATGGCTATTACTTATAAAGATTGGCATGAGATGCTCCCATATGCTCTTCATGGGTATCGAACGACGGTACGAACATCTACAGGGGCAACTCCATACTCTTTAGTATATGGCATGGAGGCAGTCACCCCGATTGAAGCTGAGATCCCTTCTTTCCAAGTGTTGATCGAATCCAACCTCAAGGAGAGCGAGTGGGTAAAGACGCGGTATGAGCAGCTGAATATGATCAAATAAAAGTGATTAATAGCTATGTGTCATGGACAGCTATACCAAAAAAGGATAGCAAGGGCCTTCAATCAAAAGGTTCATCCTAGACAGTTCAGGCCGGGGTAGTTGGTTCTGAAAAAGATCCTCCCAAATCAAGAAGATAATAGAGGCAAATGGGCACCTTCATACGAAGGTCCATATGTGGTGACACGAGCATTCTCTGGAGGGGCCTTGACTCTTGCCGATATGGATGGTAGGGAGCTTGGAAAACCAGTTAACTCTGACACAGTCAAGAAATACTTTGCTTAAACGGGGATGACGAGAAAGAAAGAAGAAGAAAGAAAGGAGAATTCACAATTAGGGCCAGTTCAAGAAGGAGGTTCAAATGAATGATAGGGTGGCAAAGGATGGACAAAGTATGGTGGTATGAAGACTAAATTGCCAACCTGAAAGGATCCTTAGAGGTTGTCTTCATTAATCAGTTTCGAAATAAGTTTATCCAATGGCAACACTAGGTGTAAGCAACCATTGCCGCCTGGAGCCAAATTCAGAGTCATCCCAGCTGTATTTTGCTATTCTTTATACTTGCGTTCGGTTTACCACCCACATTCCTTAGGGTCTTTAGTTGTTTACTCATTTAAGATAATTTGCCTTTCATCACTCTTTTCCCCTACATAACCATATTGCCTTTATGATTGTCTCATACATTCAATATGCAAAATAAAACATTCAGGTGAATAGCGCTATTCAAAATATTGTCTGATGATATGCATCTCAGAAATACCCCAATGTGTTTTAAATAAGTGTTTCCATGCAATTACTATGATGAGGCCTAAAAGATGCAGCATATACACAATTTGGCATTTTCGTTACCGATTTACCTTGTATAAAAGGAGATAGAAGCAACTTCAATGTCCTCGGGCTTACTGTAAAGAAGAGAGTATAAGCCTGCTTGTAGTTAAACTGAAGAAGCAAAGTATGCGGATTGTCGACTGTTGAAACGATAGATTTAGGGTCGCAATGAAGGAAGCGTGGTTAGACAGTTCATTCACTTTGGGCAATATTGATGTTTTTCCAATTGACTTGAATCATAATTTAACATGTCACCCTTCCGATTTCCAAAATAAAAGGTAGAGGTTTTACGCTCACAAGCAGTTTTCTTACTTCTAACACAAAGGGAATAGGTATCATTTTAACATGTATCAAAACCAATAAAATTTTCATTATCCTTTAAGGATGTGCCTTTCTCACGCATACACGTTTGTCCATGTTCGACACCTACCTCGCTCATGCATCATGACCATGCAATTTACATTTATGCAAAAGTCCTGCATCAAGTCCAGGCAATTTACATTTCTGCAAAAGTCCTGCATCAAGTCCAGGCAATTTACATTTCTGTAAAAGTCCTGCATCAAGTCCAGGCAATTTACATTTCTGCAAAAAGTCCTGCATCGTGTCTAGGCAATTTACATTTCCGCAAAAGTCCTACATCGTGTCCAGGCAATTTACATTTCCGCAAAAGTCCTGCATCGTGTCTAAGCAATTTACATTTCCGCAAATCCCGGGCATTTCTGATTTCTGTCTAATAGTATTTCATCGTGCCTAGGTAGCTTCAGGCTCTATTCGAGCTCGGGGATACGTAAAGTCCCCATTCACTTGTTTTCCCTCAGCATGAGGAATGGTGTGTTCACGTCTTTGCTTGCTCTTCAGTTAGATCATCTCCTCACAATGTTTGCTTCCCTAACTTAAGAGACAAGCAAAGAGGGGCAACTGTGAACACCCCATCCTTGATTACTTAATTATTTAATTAATTGATACACCAATTAATTAATAATTAAGCAAATAAATTGTTTTCAAATGACAAAGCTTCAAATGACATTTTCTGGGGATAAGTTGAAATTCAAAATAAATAATGGGGGAATTTTAAGAAAAAACCAAAATTTAAAAATAGGAATTAATTAATAATAATAATGATAAATCAAGATAAACAAAAATCATAAAAAACACCAAAATAGAAAATCAAAAGAAAAATCCAAAATATTAATAATGATTAAAAATTATTAATTTTTTTTAAAAAAGATAATAATAAATGATAAAAAAATGGGGTCTAATTTGAAACAAATATAAAAGGCACACACTCTCACTCACACACATGTCACACATCACTCTCACTCATGGACACATACACTCACACACTCACCCTCACATCACTCTCACACTCTCACTCACGGACACACATCCTCACACACTCACACTCACACTCTCACACACTCTCTCCCACGGACACACACAATCACACACTCTCACATAGGAGACAAGGTGGCGGTGCAAGATGGTAGGGAGGACAACACGGATAGTGGAACAGGAAAAGAGAAAAGCAGCGAGCTGAACGCTGTAGGCCCTGCACTAGCTGAGAGGAAAAGAAAGGGACACAAAACAAGAGCAGAGGCTGAGAATGATAAAAAAAAATGGGCCTAAGGGAGATATAAAAGGGGACAGCAGTAGGTCGAGAAAAGAAGGGGAAAAAAAGAGAAGAGAGGAGGAGAGGAGAAGCAGAGGACGGACAGAGAGAAAGAAAGAAGAAAAAGAAGAGAGGAGGAGAGGAGAAGTAGAGACAGAGGACTACAGAAAAGAGGCTGAGAAGAAGAAGAAGAAACGGGTCGAGAGGACGTGCAGAAACAGACCGGGAAGACTAAGCTGAAGAAACAAATTGAGACACCAACGTGAAGCACCGAGATAGCAACGTGAAGCAGAAAAAATGATAGAGACAGCAACGTAAAGGAAGAAACAAACCAAGGCAGCAACGTGAAGCCCCGAGACAGCAACATGAAGTAGAAAACAGACCGAGACAGCAATAGAAAATTGACTGAGACAGTAACATGAAGGAGAAGAAACCGAGACAGCAAGAAAGAGAGAAAATGAGCTGAAGCAACGTCCAAACCGTGGAGAGTAAAGGAGTTGAGGTTCAGGCAATCCGAGGAGCAGAAAATGGAGAGTTGGATGCCAAAATGATGAGCAGAAACAAGGGGACCTGAATGCAAAATGAAGTGGCAGAAAAAGGATTGATAGAGGCTGAACCATAAAGGAGAAAAAACTCTATTTTGAGCCCAGAAAATAGAGGCAAACAGAGGAGAATTTAGGGAGCACATGGAAGAAGGGAAAGTGTAGAGAGGAAGAGAAGCTTTAAGCCTTTGCCTTCCAGCCGAGGAGCAGGGACACGTGAGCACTTCCAGCTAGAATTTGCAGTGCTGAGACCAGCCAAAACTTCCAACGCTGCCCAACGTGAAGTGCTGTCTGCCATTTCTGCTTGCTTCCCAACCGAGACTAACCACTTTGGGACTGTTGGAGGACCATCTACCATACGTGAGTGAGGAGGAGAAGGTCATTCTTCATTGGAGCACAAGGGAGAGGCTGAAATCGCACAGGTATGGCTGCATGGGCTGCATGGCAGATTTTCTGCATGGTTGTTACTGTTCATGCGTTTTGGTTGAAGATAATCTTATATATTCTACACTGTTCATGCGTTTGGTTCTAAGATGCTACTATTCATTTGCCTAAACTTGTTTTAATTTTGTTTATTACCATTGTTTAAATATTAACTTTGATTAAATATTGCTATTACGCATAAAATTATCGTGTGAGAATTTTATTCTCCTTGATTACCGGGGATTATGTGAGATGTTAATCTCCTTAAATCCTTACAATTAATTGAATAATTGGAAATAAATAATAATATTAATGAAATATTAATGAATGAATGGTGAAAAAATAAGTGAATGATAATTAAGAAATATTGCTATTACGCATAAAATAATCGTGTGAGAATTTTATTCTCCTCGATTACTGGGGATTATGTGAGATGTTAATCTCCTTAAATCCTTACAATGAATTGAATAATTGAAAAGAAATAATAATATTAATGAAATATTAATAAGTGAATGATAATTAATAAATATTGCCATGACGCATAAAATTATCGTGTGAGAATTTTATTCTCCTCGATTACTGGGGATCATGTGAGATGTTAATCTCTTTAAATCCTTACAACTAATTGAATAATTGAAAAGTGATAATAATATTAATGAAATATTAATGAATGAATGGTGAAAAAATAAATGAATGATAATTAAATATTAATTTTGATTAAATCATGATAATAATCATAATTAAAATATTAGCTTTAATGAACTATTTCCCATTATTTGCAAAATTATCGTGTGAGAATATTGTTCTCCCCGATTACCTGGGATCATGTGAGATTTTAATCTCCTTAGATCCCTGAAGTTAGCATACCTTTGTTTTTTTTTAAAATAATAATAATAAATAATAAATAATTAAAAGATTTGCTTTAATTAAACATTTACCATTATTTACGAAATTATCATGTGAGAATATCATTCTCCTCAATTGCTTGGGATTATGTGAGATTCTAATCTCCTTAAATCTTTATAATTAATTCAGAAATAATAATAATATTAATGATAATAATAACAATACAAAAAATAAATAACTGGACAATAATTAAATATTAACTTTTATTTAATATTTATACAAAATGTATCATGTGAGAATACTTTTCTCCCCTCGACTTCCCAGGTTCGTGTGAGATTTTAATCTCTATAGAACCCAAAAATTAGCATATATTCGTTCAAAAATAAACAAATAAACAAATAAATAATAGCACTTGAATTAAATTATTTACCAATAATCAATAATAATGTAAAAATGAACATTTTAAATAAGTCAAGCATAAAATTTAATTAATAAAAAAAATGACATGCGGAACTTGAGTCTCCATAATCAACAATAAATTCAAAAATTCATAAAAAAAATATATTCCTTTCATTATAAATTATGCATCAATTCCTGAAATATAAACTCCTAAAACTCAAAAAAATAATAATAATAATAATAATAAAATTGACAAAAAAATTTAAAAGAGAAAATATGAAGAGGTCAAGAGAACGATGTTAATCAGATTGTAGTAAATTAAAACATACAAACCAAACTCCAATCCCGTTTTGTTTACAATGATCTATTTTAATTAAAATCCTCCTATTCTCATCACAAATCAAAAAACCACCAACCCCCAAACATGCCTCTTGGTCAAACTACGTGGACTTTGATCCCTATCGCAGGGTACGTAGGCCCTAAGCTCTCATCCTAGGTCAAGTCCGCCCTTTGTAAATATCTATCTGTTTGCATGCATTCTTGCTTTTTTTGACTCCTATGTCTAACATGCATCCATGTCAATAAAAGGGTAATTGAGATTAATTAAAGGCCATGTGAACACCCCATCCCTAATCACTTAATTATTTAATTAATGGAAACACCAATTAATTAATAATTAAGAACATGGGAAAATTAAAAAAGTCAAAACTTCAAATGATATTTTCAATTGGGGGACAATTTAGAATTAAAAATAAAGAATGGGAGATAAACTCAAAATTCAAAAAAATTAGCTAATCAAAATAATTATAATAAATGAAAGAAAGATAATAAAGAAATATAAAAATATAAAGTATATTACAAGGCAAAAAATCAAAAAACCAAAATATAAAAATTAATTAACAATAATAGTAATAATAATAAAAATTTAAAAAAAAGGCTGAAAAGGAAGGGCAAAAAGCAAAAAGGCAGCTTGTTGTGCAGAAAAAAGGGGAGGACGTGACCGCAGGGGAGCTCTGAAAAGACTCTGGCCACCGGAACAGCAGTAGCAGCAGCAGCCGCTTATGGGGCAACAGTGGAATGCAACAAATGAAAACATACTCAGCTATGGGAGGAGGAGGAGGGGTCACTTTCGTTTCAAAAGACAGAACCCGACGAAGCCACCAAGTAGGGGTTTCCACCAAACAGGAGGCCAGGGGGAGCCTACGGGAGCTGAGAGCCACCACTGCTCCAACGGACTCCTTCTCCTCTCTTTGCTTCGCTTTCTCTTTCTCTCTCTCGCCCGCTCTTCTTTTCTTACCCAGATCAGTTGTTTAGAAAAGCCAGACCGTTGTTCCGGCCTTAGGGGGTCAAATTTTTGGTTTTAAGGTTCCATCGTTTACTCTCTTGCATTCCAAAGTCCTGTTAGCGTGTGGCTTACGATGTGTCTTATTTAAACACCCTCCAAGTTGAGCTTTTTCAAGGGTTTTGACTCTGAAGCGGGATATGGTGGATGGCAGTGTGAACAAGAGATCAAAGTTGACATTTAGGTTGAGCATTTTTAGTTGGAAATTTCAGCTAGAGAACAAGTAGGGAAATTGCTACAGATATATCTGGGTTTGTTTAGGGGCGTAGAATTGGTATGGATGTTGCTAAGAGCAACAGCAGCTCTGAACCTTCAACTTCTTACTGTTGTTACAAAGTTGCAAGTCTCACTGAAACTATACTGGACACAAAGCAGTCTGCAAATTTGAAAGATCGTTACACTCTTGGTGAGCAGTTAGGTTGAGGACAATTTGGTGTTATTAGGGCGTGCATTGACAAGCTGACTGGAGAGGTTTTGGCCTGCAAATCAATTGCTAAAGATAGATTGGTTACTTCAGATGATCTGCGAAGTGTCAAACTAGAGATTGAGATAATGGCTAGGTTATCAGGGCACCCAAATGTTGCAGATCTCAAGGCAGTTTATGAAGAGGAGGATTTTGTTCATCTGGTGATGGAGCTTTGTGCTGGAGGTGAACTGTTTCACCGGCTGGAGAAGCATGGTCAATTTTCTGAATCTGAAGCTAGGGTTCTCTTCAGGCACCTCATGAAGGTGGTTCTGTATTTTCATGAAAATGGGGTTGTTCATAGAGATTTGAAGCCTGAGAACATTCTCTTAGCAACAAGAGCCTCCTCATCTCCAATTAAATTGGCAGATTTTGGGCTTGTAACCTACATCAAGCCTGGACAAAGTTTGCATGGGTTAGTAGGGAGTCCATTCTATATAGCTCCAGAGGTGCTTGCAGGTTCATATAACCAGGCTGTTGATGTTTGGAGTGCAGGTGTCATTCCATACATTCTACTTAGTGGGATGCCTCCGTTTTGAGGGAAGACCAAGTCACGGATATTTGAAGCTGTTAAGGCTGCTGACCTGAGGTTCCCTTCTGAACCTTAGGATCACATTTCTAAATCAGCTAAGGATTTGATTAAGGGAATGCTCTGCATAGAACCTTTTCGAAGGCTCACCGCCCAGCAGGTTTTAGATCATTGCTGGATGAAGAGTAATCAAACAAATCCTGAACAACTAAATGAACATAACGTCCAAAGTTGCGGGGAATCGGATGTTGGTGACAGCTCATTCTCTGTGTCCTTTATGACCAGGAGTCAGGACATCAGTTCTGGCGCTGAATCTCCTATATGTGATGCTCAGTCACCTACTTTCACATGCAGATCATCATTTTCTTCTTTTCTGGTGGAACCAGTGACTCCTTGTTCAGCTTTGGGTGGGTTTTCATTTCAGAGTCCTGGTGATTCTACTGGTTTGGAATTCTTTTCACCTGTTCCTTCAATGCCTAGCTTTGCATTTCTCAGCCCTAATTCTGTTGTTGAGAAAAGGAGTTGTACATTAGAGTTCTCAACCACTGCATCAAGTGTAAAGACAATTGCCGAAGATGCAAGCTTGGGGAAACTACTACTACCAGAATCAACCCTTTGTTTTGGACAAGACATTAAGCTAATGAATCGTAAGCCAGTGGAGACTAAAAGGGCAGGTGGTACAAATGGGCATAGGGTTTTGGGAATTCACAGCAAGAGAAACCGAACAATTGGACTTGGTGAAAGCGAGCAACTCGACCTTGTGGTGACCGAATCAGTCATTTGTTGGTCATCATGCACCCAACTCCCTACATCTCTTAGGTCATCTCTTGTCTCCTAAAAGCACAAAAAACTTGTTGACAGATTAATTGAAGAGAGCTTGATGCAGTGTCCCAAGCTGGCATACCTGTGGAAATTTTGCCTGCCTAACATTGGGTCTATTTCCCCTTCCAATGGTATACGTGAAAAGCACTCTCGAGTCAAGTCCGTTGTCTTGTTAGTGATAACAATGACGATGGGCAGCAATAGTAGAGATAGGGAAGACGCCCTCACCACGGTTCTGCCACGATAAAAGATGGTCTCAGTTTGCTTTGCGTGGTAAACAGTGAGTTGTTCACCTACTGTACATCTAGCTTCTTTTTTTTTATTTTTTATTTTGCTTTTGCTTTTGCCTTTTTGGTGCATTAATATTGTAATTATTATTATTATTATTTTGGTATTGCAAGTAAGGTTTTCAGGGAGTCATCGTGTGAGAATTCAATTCTCCTCGATTGCAGGAGATCACGTGAGATTTTAATCTCCTTAGATCTTTTAAAAATTAGCACATTTGTTTTAAAAATAATAATGATTATATATTGACTTAATTAAATACCTTCCATTATTTATGAAATTATCGTGTGAGAATTCGGTTCTCTTCGATTGCATGAGATCACGTGAGATTTTAATCTCCTTAGATCTTTCAAAAAAAAAGATTAGCACATTTGTTTTAAAAATAATAATTAAATATTGACTTTAATTAAGCATTTTCCATCATTTATGAAATTAGCATGTGAGGATTTTATTCTCTTCGATCGCATGGGAATATGTGAGATTTTTAATTTTCTTAGTTCCCTAAAATTAATACACCTCTATCTAGTAATAATAATAATATAACAATAATTAAAAAAAACAATTATAATTAAATATTCATTCTAATTAAAGATTTCCCATTATTTACGAAATTATTGTGTGAGAATATCGTTCTCCTCGATTGCGGGGGATTATGTGAGGTTCTAATCTTCTTAAATCCCTATAATTAATTCAGAAATAATAATAATATTAATGATAATAATAACAATACAAAAAATAAATAAATGGACAATAATTAAATATTAACTTTGATTAAATATTTATACAAAATGAATCGTGTGATAGTACTTTTCTCTCCTCGACTTCCCGGGCTCGTGTGGGATTTTAATCCCCATAGAACCCAAAAATTAGCATATATTCGTTCAAAAATAAACAGATACACAAATAAATAATAACACTTGAATTAAATTGTTTACCAATAATCAATAATAATAATAATCAATATTTACCAACAATAAATTCAAAAATTCATAAAATAAAAAAATATATATTCCTTTCATTATAAATTATACATTAATTCCCAAAATATAAACTCCCAAAACTCAAAAAATAATAATAATAATAAAATTGACAAAAAAAAAATTTAAAAGAGAAAATGTGAAGAGGTCAGGAGAACGAGGTTAATCAGATTGTAGTAAATTAAAACATACAAACCAAATTCCAATCCCGTTTTGTTTACAATGACCTGTTTTAATTAAAATCCTCCTATTCTCATCACAAATCAAAAAAACACCAACCCCCAAACATGCCTCTTGGTCGAACTACGTGGACTTTGATCCCTATCGCGGGGTACGTAGGCCCTAGGCTCTCATCCTAGGTCAAGTCCGCCCTTTGTAAATATCTATTTGTTTGTATGCATTCTCGCTTTTTTTTGTCTCCTATGTCTAACATGTATCCATGTCAATAAAAGGGTAATTAAGATTAATTAAAGGCTATATTCTATTTCAACTGACTAGTTTATGGTAACCGTCCTTATGGGCGGGTGTTGTGGGGTGCCTAACACCTTCCCCACACTCAAATAGACTCACGAACCCATCTCTGATTTCGCAGACCATTTTGCCTTTTTCTTTTTATTTAAATTGGTTTTCCAAAGTTTTCCATTAAAAATTTTGGTGGCGACTCCAAACAAATTGATTTTCAAAATTCCGTTTTTGGGAATCAGTTTTAAACATTTTATTCTATTCTGCCGAAGGGTCAATTACGACAGGCCATATTCTATTTCAACTGACTAGTTTAAGGTAACCATCCTTATGGGCGGGTGTTGTGGGGTGCCTAACCCCTTCCCCACACTCAAATAGACTCCCGAACCCATCTCTGATTTCGCAGACCATTTTGCCTTTTTTGTTTTGTTTTAAATTGGTTTTCCATTAAAAATTTTGGTGGCGACTCCAAATAAATTGATTTTCAAGATTCGTTTTTGGGAATCAATTTAAACTCCTTTTTATTTTATTCCGCCAAAAGGTCGATTACGACAGCATTATTGGTGAATAGAATTATCCTTCTGAAGCACTCTAGCCACACTTCTTTCTCGATCACTTGCTTTTCATGGCGAGACTTCCATAATCAAGCCTTGTCAACTTGATGGTTGAGCTGTTCAATTAAGTTTTGTACCGCTATCACATTATTACTTTTGACACTGGTCACCTCCCTCTTATTTTCTTCCAACTATTTGATGAGTATATCAATTTCTCGTTAGAGGTCATTAGGAGACTTGAGTTCTTCCACCTGCCTCATCATGGCGTCCTTTTCCTTAACAGCCTTTAACAATCGAGTTTGATAATTGAAGGCCTTCTTATTGTGTTCTTCAGCCTGTTTTTGAATCCTCCTTATGGTGTCTTTTAACTTGTCATTTTCCTCCTTCAATCTTTTCAACTTAATGTTCGTCTCTAACTCTTTTCTCCTTTTTGCTCTCTCGTCTTCTTGTGACTTGGCTAAGCTTTCCAAGTGCTTTTTGCTTAATTCTTCCAGGTTTTACAGCTCAGCCTTTTTACCTTTTGATTGCTTGGCTAGACATTCATTAACCTCTTGTAGGTCATTACTTAATAAGGGGTTACGAGGTCCCAGGGACGGATGGGTCCCACCAATCCTTTCTTTGAGCCAAGCCACATATCCTTTCGTGGTTGCCATGACGTGCTTCCCTAACTCAAACCTCCCCTTACACACTACATCGCTCCATGCATCCTTTATCTTATGGATCATTTCCACCTTCAGCGGATCACTGTAGTAGAAACTAACTCTTCGCATGGCGTCTTCGGATAGGATGTCCTATTCGTATACAAATTGGCAATGCACAACCGTGGGGTTATAATTAATGCATCCTCGGGCACCCATAAGGGGAATGTTAGGGAAATTTCTACAACAGTAAATGATATCCTTGCTTTCCCACTAAGAGAGCTTCCACCAGATGGTGGTATTTTCAAGTTCTTCTATTTTTTTGATTTGCTTGTAGTGGAATTGATCCTTCGTGATATGGATAATCTTAAATAGGGTGATGGATAGTGTCAAATCTCATATCGAGCTGATATTCTCTGCCATACATATGATTGACCCACCATATATTCAACAGCGGTAAACAACACTTCAACTTACCTTTCTTTTCTCTATGGCAAATACTTAATGTCAGAAATATTTCCGCTAGAAGCACTGGCACTGGATTCATATGGTGATTTTCTACCATCCACAGGACACTTACTACTGCCAGATCAAGTACTCCTACTACCAATAGGAATAATACTAACCCATAAACTACCAGAGCGAGGACTCTTCTGAAAGCAACCCAATTTCCCTTCTCAGCTAATGCCTCCAACCTTTTCTCTAACTATTTCCTTGATAAACCTTTTGTTGTCCCAAAGCAACATAACTGTACTCGTGTAGGCTCTTCACCTAGAATTTGGGCTACCACGCATTTAGAAGGGAGGTATCCAAGGTACAAGTAGATGGGGGTGTCTCTGGTAATAGGCATTGTGAACACCCCACCCGAATTAACAATAATAATAATCATGGTAATAATAATAAATAGAATTCAAAACTTCAAAAATAAATTTTTCAAAAATAAATAAATAATTAATTAAAACAAAATTGCAAAAGGCAAAAAATAGAAGTAATGTGGAAAAAACCAAATATAAGAACCAAAAATAATAAAAAGGAAAATTCAAAATACATGTTTGAAGAAGAGACATGGCAATCATCTTGTAAAGAAATAAAATGAATAAGGCCACCTAATTAAAATGAAATTGCAAAACACTCTCACTTGCTCACACTCACACACTCTCACATGCTCACTTGTTCCCACATGCTCACTTGTCCTCACACACATGACACACATCACTCTCACACACTCACACTCTCACTCATGGACACACATCCTCACACACTTTCACCCACGGACACACACACTCACTCACTCCCACATGCATACACTCATGCACACACATGCACAAGAGGACAAAGAGGACAAAAAAGCAAGAGAGAGCTGGTTCTTCAGAGGAGGCAGAAAGTGGAGCGGCTGGTGCAGAGAAAGGAGAGAGTGGCATGGGGAAATGGCAAAAAAAGGAGGGGACCGTGAGCAGTAAAGGAGTGGCTGAAAGTTGTAGGAAAAGTAGGAAGAAAAGGGAGCAACATGGCAGAAAAAGGGAGGAGGGCTAGAGCATAAAGGGAGAAGGCCTCGACTGGGAAAAGGGGAGCTGGAGAGAAGAGAAGAGAAGAGGGAGAAAGAAGGCAAAAACAACGCTGAAGAGAAGAGGGAACCACCTGACCGAGAAGGAAAGAGGAGTTGAAGAGAAGAGGGAGAGAATAAGAGAGAAACTGAGAGAAAAATGAGAGCCGAGAGGATGAGCAGAAACCGAGAGTGTCGTAACTGACCTTTCGGCGGAATAGGATAAAAAGTTTAAAACCAATTCCCAAAAATGGAATTTTGAAAATCAATTTGTTTAGAGTCACCACCAAAATTTTTAATGGAAAACTTTGGAAAACCAATTTAAAACAAACGAAAAAGGCCAAATGGTCTGCAAAATCAGAGATGGGTTCGGGAGTCTATTTGAGTGTGGGGAAGGTGTTAGGCACCCCACAACACCCGCCCATAAGGACGGTTACCTTAAACTAGTCAGTTGAAATAGAATATGGCCTTTAATAAATCTCAATTACCCTTTTAATGATATGGATACATGTTAGACATAGGAGACAAAAAAAGCGAGAATGCATGCAAACAGATATATATTTACAACGGGCGGACTTGACCTAGGATGAGAGCCTAGGGCCTACGTACCCTGCGATAGGGATCAAAGTCCACGTAGTTCGACCAAGAGGTATGTTTGTGGGTTGGTGGTTTTTGATTTGTGATGAGAATAGGAGGATTTTAATTAACACAGATCATTGTAAACAAAACGGGATTGGAATTTGGTTTGTTTGTTTTAATTTACTACAATCTGATTAACCTTGTTCTCCTGACCTCTTCACCTTTTCTCTTTTAAATTTTTTTGTAGATTTTATTATTATTATTATTATTTTGAGTTTTGGGAGTTCATATTTCGGGAATTAATGCATGATTTATAATGAAAGGAATATTTTTTTTTGAACTTTTGAATTTATTGTTGGTAAATATTGATTATTATTATTATTGATTATTGGAAAATAATTTAATTCAAGTGCTATTATTTATTTGTTTATCTATTTATCTTTGAACGAATATATGCTAATTTTTGGGTTCTATGGAGATTAAAATCTCACACGAGCCCGGGAAGTCGAGGAGAGAAAAGTATTCTCACACGATTCATTTGTATAAATATTTAATCAAAGTTAATATTTAATTATTGTCCATTTATTTATTTTTTGTATTAATATTATTATTGTTTCTAAATTAATTATAGGGATTTAAGGAGATTAGAACCTCACATAATCCCACGCAATCGAGGAGAACAATATTCTCACACGATAATTTCGTAAATAATGGGAAATGTTTAATTAAAGCAAATCTGTTGATTATTTATTATTTATTATTCTTTTTTTTTTTGTTTTTTAAAAAAAGGGTATGCTAACTTCAGGGATCTAAGAAGATTAAAATCTCACGCGATCCTAGGTAATCGGGGAGAACAGTATTCTCGCGCGATAATTTTTGCAAATAACGGGAAACAGTTTATTAAAGCAAACATTTTGATTATGATTATTATTATGATTTAATGAAAATTAATATTTAATTATCATTCATTTATTTTTCACCATTCAATCATTAATATTTCATTAATATTATTATTGCTTTTCAATTATTCAATTCATTGTAGGGATTTAAGGAGATTAATATCTCACATAATCCCCGGTAATCGAGGAGAATAAAATTCTCACACGATAATTTTGCAAATAATGGGAAACAGTTCATTAAAGCAAACATTTTAATTATGATTATTATTATGATTTAATCCAAATTAATATTTAATTGTCATTCCTTTATTTTTTTCACCATTTATTCATTAATATTTCATTAATATTATTATCACTTTTCAATTATTCAACTAGTTGTAAGGATTTAAGGAGATTAACATCTCACATAACCCCCGATAATCGAGGAGAATAAAATTCTCACACGATAATTTTATCCATCACAACAATATTTGTTAATTATCATTCAATTATTTTTCACCATTCAATCATTAATATTTCATTAATATTATTATTGCTTTTCAATTATTCAATTCATTGTAGGGATTTAAGGAGATTAATATCTCACATAATCCCCGGTAATCGAGGAGAATAAAATTCTCACATGATAATTTTATGCGTGATAGCAATATTTCTTAATTATCATTCACTTATTTTTTGACCATTCCTTCATTAATATTTCATTAATATTATTGTTGCCTTCCAATTATTTAATTAATTGCAAGGATTTAAGGAGATTAATATCTCACATAATCCCCGATAATCAAGGAGAATAAAATTTTCACACGATAATTTTATACGTAATAGCAATAATTAATCAAAGTTAATGTTTAAACAATGGTAATAAACAAAACTAAAACAAGTTTAAGCAAATGAACAGTAGCACCTCAGATTACGCATGAACAGTGCAGCATGCATGAGATTGTCTTGAAGCAACTCGTATGAACAGTGACATGCATGCAAAAATCTCGGCCAAGCAGCCCGTGCAACCATACCTGTGTGTTTTCAGCCTCTCCCTTGTGCTCCAATGAAGAATGACCTTCTCCTCCTCACTCACCTATGGTAGATGGACCTCCAACAGCCTCAAAGTAGCTGGTCTCGGCTGGAAGCAAGTAGAAATGGCGGACAGCTTTGTTGGGCAGCGCGGGAAATTCTGGTTGGCTTCAGCGCTGGAAATTCTGCTCCCACGTCTCTGCTCCTCGGCTGGAAGGTAAAGGCTGAAAGCTTCCCTTCTTCTCTACACTTTCTCTTCCTCCTTTTGCTCCCTAAGTTCTCCTCTGTTTACCTCTGTTTTTTGAGCTCAAAACAGAGTTTTTTCTCCTCCATGGTTCAGCCTCTATCAATCCTTTTGCTACCACTTTGTTTTGCATTCAAGCCTCCTTGTTTCTACTCATCATTTTGGCATCTAACTCTCCATTTTCTGCTCCTTGGATGGTCTGAACTTCAGCTCCTTTTCTCTCCATAGTTTGGACGTTTCTCTCCACGATTTCTCTCCATGGTTTTCTGCACCACGACTCCCCCTCTCTTCCTCTCGGTTTCTGCCTCGTTCAGCTCCTCTCCCTCTCGGTTTCTGGTTTTGTTTTCTCTTCTGTTTTCTCCCTCACGTTGCTGCTTCGTTTTTTGGTTTCGTTCAACTCCCTCTTCTCTTCAACTCGTTTTTCTTCTCAATCACGTGGTTCCCTTCTCTCTTCAGCGTTGTCTCTCCCTCCTTTCTCCCTCTTCTCTTCTCTTCTCTTTAGCTCCCATTTCCCAGGCAAGGCCTTCTCTCTTTAGCTCTTTTTCCTCTTGGTTATGTTGCTCTCCCTCTCCTCTCTTCAGCCTCTTTTTTCCTCTCTGTTTGTTGCTCTCCTTTATACTCTAGCCCACCTCCCTTTTTCTGCCATGTTGCTCCCTTTTCTTCTTACTTTTCCTGCAACTTCCAGCCACCCCCTTGCTGCTCACGGTCCCCTCCTTTTCCTACCATCTCCAGCCACGCCACTCTTTCCTTTCTCTGCACCAGCCACTCCACTTTCTGGCTCCTCTGAAAAATCAGCTCCCTCTTGCTTTTTTGTCCCCTTTGTCCTCTTATGCATGTGTGTGCATGAGTGTATGCATGTGCGAGTAGGTGAGTGTGTGTGTCCGTGGGTGAGAGTGTGAGTGTGTGAGGATGTGTGTCCGTGAGAGAGAGTGTGAGTGTGTGAGAGTGATATGTGTCATGTGTGTGAGGGCAAGTGAGCATATGGGAGCAAATGAGCATGTGAGAGTGTGAGTGTGAGTGTGTGAGGAGGTGTGTCCGTGAGTGAGAGTGTGAGTGTGTGAGAGTGAGCAAGTGAGAGTGTTTTGCAATTTCATTTTAATTAGGTGGCCTTATTCATTTTATTTCTTTACAAGATGATTGCCATGTCTCTTCTTCAAACACATATTTTGAATTTTCCTTTTTATTATTTTTGGTTCTTATATTTGGTTTTTTCATATTACTTCTATTTTTTTTTTGGCCTTTTGCAATTTTGTTTTAATTAATTATTATTATTATTATTATTATTTGAATTTTTGAATTCTATTTATTATTATTACCATGATTATTATTATTGTTAATTCGGGTGGGGTGTTCACAATTGCCTCTCTTTGCTTGTCTCTTAAGTTAGGGAAGTGAATAGTGAAGAAATGACCTAATCTTAAGAGCAAGGAAAGACATGAACACACCACCTTCCTCATCGAGGGAAGACAGGGGGAGACAGGAGTAAATTCATGCTTAGATGGGATGGTGAATATCCTGAACAAAATGCCTGGCTTTCGACATAAATGTAAATTGCCTGGACACGATGCAGAACTTTGACAGAAATGTAAATAGCCTGGACACAATGCAGGACTTTAGCAGAAACGTAAATTGCTTAGACTTGATGCAGGACTTTTACGGAAATGTAAATTGCCTGGACTTGATGCAAGACTTTTGCATAAATATAAATTACCTGGACTTGATGCAGGACTTTTGCAGAAATGTAAATTGTCTGGACTTGATGCAAGACTTTTGCGGAAATGTAAATTGCCTAGACTTGATGTAGGACTTTTGCAGAAATATAAATTGCCTGGACTTGATGCAGGACTTTTGCAGAAATGTAAATTGTCTGGACTTGAGCAGGACTTTTGCAGAAATGTAAATTGCCTAGACTTGAGCAGGACTTTTGCAGAAATGTAAATTGCCTAGACTTGATGCAGGACTTTTGCAAAAATGTAAATTGCCTGGACACGATGCAGGACTTTTGCAGAAATGTAAATTGCCTGGACTTGAGCAGGACTTTTGCAGAAATGTAAATTGCCTGGACTTGAGCAGGACTTTTGTAGAAATTTAAATTGCCTGGACTTGATGCAGGACTTTTGCAGTAATGTAAATTGCCTGGACACGATGTAGGACTTTTGCAGAAATGTAAATTGCCTGGACTTAAGCAGGACTTTTGCAGACATGTAAATTGCCTAGACTTGAGTAGGACTTTGACGGAAATGTAAATTGCATGGTCATGATGCATGAGCGAGGTAGGTGTCGAACATGGACAAACGTGTATACGTGAGAAAGGCACATCCTTAAAGGATAATGAGAATTTTATTGGTTTTGATACATGTTAAAATGATACCTATTCCCTTTGTGTTAGAAGTAAGAAAATTGCTTGTGAGCGTAAAACCTCTACCTTTTATTTTGGAAATCGAAAGGGTAACATGTTAAATTATGATTCAAGTTAATTGGAAAAACGTCAATATTGCCCAAAGTGGCAGCAAAAGGATTGATAGAGGCTGAACCATGGAGGAGGAAAAACTCTGTTTTGAGCCCAGAAAACAGAGGTAAACAGAGGAGACTTTAGGGAGCACAAGGAAGAAGAGAAAGTGTGGAGAAGAAGGGAAGCTTTCAGCCTTTACATTCCAGCTGAGGAGCAGAGACGTGTGAGCAGAATTTCCAGCGCTGAAGCCAACCAGAATTTCCAACACTTCCCAACGAAGTGCTATCCGCCATTTCTGCTTGCTTCCAGCCGAGACCAACCACTTTGGAGCTGTTGGAGGACCATCTACCATAGGTGAGTGAGGAGGAGAAGGTCATTCTTCATTGGAGCACAAGGGAGAGGGTGAAAACGCACAGGTATGGTTGCATGGGCTGCTTGGCCGAGTTTTCCGCATGCATGGTACTGTTTATACGAGTTTCTTCAAGATAAACTCATGCATTCTGCACTATTCATGCATTTTGATCCAAGGTGCTACTGTTCATTTGCCTAAACTTGTTTTAATTTTGTTTATTACCATTGTTTAAACATCAACTTTGATTAAATATTGCTATTACGCATAAAATTATCGTGTGAGAATTTTGTTCTCCTCGATTACCGGGGATTATGGGAGATGTTAATCTCCTTAAATCCTTGCAATTAATTAAATAATTGGAAGGCAACAATAATATTAACGAAATATTAATGGATGAATGGTGAAAAATGAGTGAATGATAATTAATAAATATTGTCATGATGCATAAAAATTATCGTGTGATAATTTTATTCTCCTTGATTACCGGGGGTTATGTGAGATGTTAATCTCCTTAAATCCTTACAACTAATTGAATAATTGAAAAGTGATAATAATATTAATGAAATATTAACGAATGAATGGTGAAAAATAAATGAATGATAATTAAATATTAATTTTGATTAAATCATAATAATGATCATAATTAAAATGTTTGCTTTAATGAACTATTTCCCATTATTTGCAAAATTATCGTGTGAGAATTTTATTCTCCTCGATTACCGAGGATTATGTGATATATTAATCTCCTTAAATCCCTACAATGAATTGAATAATTGAAAAGCAATAATAATATTAATGAAATGTTAATGGGAGAATGGTGAAAGATAAGTGAATGATAATTAATAAATATTGTCATGATGCATAAAAATTATCGTGTGAGAATTTCATTCTCCTCGATTACCGAGGTTTATGTGAGATGTTAATCTCCTTAAAGCCTTACAACTAATTAAATAATTGAAAAGCAACAATAATATTAATGAAATATTAATGAATGAATGGTGAAAAGTAAATGAATGATAATTAAATATTAATTTTGATTAAATCATAATAATGATCATAATTAAAATGTTTGCTTTAATGAATTGTTTCCCATTATTTGCAAAATTATCGTGTGAGAATATTGTTCTCCCTGGTTACCTGGGATCGTGTGGGATTTTTAATCTCCTTAGATCCTTGAAATTAGCATACCTTTGTTTTTTAAAAAAGGAATAATAAATAATAAATAATTAAAAGATTCACTTTAATTAAACATTTCCCATTATTTACGAAATTATCGTGTGAGAATATCGTTCTCCTCGATTGCGTGGGATTATGTGAGGATCTAATCTCCTTAAATCCCTATAATTAATTCAAAAATAATAATAATATTAATGATAATAATAACAATACAAAAAATAAATAAATAGACGATAACTAAATATTAACTTTGATTAAATATTTATACAAAATGAATCGTGTGAGAATACTTTTCTCTCCTCGACTTCCCGGGCTCGTGTGGGATTTTTAAATCTCCATAGAACCCAAAAATTAGCATATATTCATTCAAAAATAATAAATTCAAAAATTCAAAAAAAAAATATATATTCCTTTCATTATAAATTATGCATTAATTCCCAAAATATAAACTCCCAAAACTCCCAAAACTCAAAATAATAATAATAATAATAAAATCGATAAAAAAACTTCAAAGAGAAAATGTGAAGAGGTCAGGAGAACGAGGTTAACCAGATTGTAGTAAATTAAAACATACAAACCAAATTCCAATCCCGTTTTGTTTACAATGATTTGTTTTAATTAAAATCCTCCTATTCTCCTCACAAAAATTATAAATCACCAACCCACAAAACATGCCTTTTGGTCGAACTACGTGGACTTTGATCCCTATCGTAGGGTACGTAGGCCCTAGGCTCTCATCCTAGGTCAAGTCTGCCCTTTGTAAATATCTAACTGTTTGCCTTCATTCTTGTTATTTTGTCACCTATGTTTAACAGACATCCATGTCAATAAAAGGGTAATTAAGATTAATTAAAGGTCATATTCTATTTCAACTGACTAGTTTAAGGTAACCATCCTTATGGGCGGGTGTTGTGGGGTGCCTAACACCTTCCCCACACTCAAATAGATTTCCGAACCCATCTCTAATTTCGCAGACCATTTCACCTTTTTTGTTTTGTTTTAAATTGGTTTTCCAAAGTTTTCCATTAAAAATTTTGGTAGCGACTCCAAATAAATCGATTTTCAAAATTCCTTTTTGGGAATCGGTTTTAAACCATTTTATTCTATTCTGCCAAAAGGTCGATTACGACAGGCATTTTCATCAAGCCCCCGTACTCTTCTAACATGGTTGCAAGCTGGATGTTTGGAAACGTGAAACATCTCATTGAATTGTCCCAATGTTGGGTTAAGTTTACAAGTGCATCGACCTAGATAGGGACTGATAATAAATCTAAGATGTCTCTATAATCCTTTTGAAAATGGCAGCATTGCTCCCCTCTGAGTTTCCCACTCATAATGATTAAGCTCTCAACTGATTCAGCTTCTACCTTCACTTTAACTCATTTCCCAGTCGAGGTTATTCCTGTTAGACTTGTGTCTTGAGGTTGTGTGGCGTATGATGATTCCATCATATCTTTATGCCAATTAATGAAAATGACAATTCATGCTATAACAAGTCCATTGGTTAGAAACAAAATGAAATGGGCACATAACTTATTTAATCAATAGATTACTTGACACTTTATTCTCTATTAATCGCCAAAAGCCTTATTGATTCATTGGGAATAATAGATATAGCTCTCAACCCAAGGAGAAGTAGGTCCTCATGTGGGCAAGGCTTAAATAAGTGAACTAGATAATCCATTGATATATTGTTTTAAAAAAAAATATTGATTTTCAAAGGTTCCCAACTCCATTAATACATAATTAGGCTAAACTTTCCACATGGACGAAGGTTTCAATTTCAGCTCATTTCGTTTGGCTAATAACGCATTGAATGGAAACATTGTGATAATTAAAACCCATATAAATTTTTTTTTTTTAAAAATGTAATCATGCCATGAAGGATATGACAACATGAGAACGAGAGTGAAATATACTCCATTGGTGTCTTAACATGAGTCAACCCTAAATGTGGGAATGGTACCCTAAAGATGGCAGGCCTTAGGAAAGCTATCTATTAAGTTCGGTCTATTAATGTGCATAGTTTTGAGGGTAGGTTTAAAATCTTAGAGAATTATTGGTTCCCAAATTGTCCCCACTTAAAAGAGTGAGGATCTTGCAACATGAATTAGACTAAAAGAGGACAGAATCCCATTCCAATCAAATCCACATAATGAGGTACAACCTGAGTGAGGTCTTCACAGTAAATCAATATAAATCTCAATATAAATCTCTACTAACTTAAGGCAAGTGAGGACTCGGGTATAGAGCTTAAAAGGCATGTGAGGTGCAATGTTAATGTGTTTAGTGTGTGAGGGAGCATGCAACCCTTTGAACCTATAGTCTCCCCAACTCTCATATGTCAAACAGATAAATTGCAAGAGAGTCCAAGAACTGACAATAGAGATAGGAGTCATCTACCCTGAGGTTTGATTCCATATGTTACCTATCCTACCAAATACATCACAAGTAAACTATATACAGTACATGAGACATTATTCACATGCTATATAACTAAAAGAGAGAAATATACCTAAAAATGATAAAAATAAATAAATAACAACACATAGGGACATACGTCATATCATACACCCCTGTGAAAGAAACAACAAAAATTTAACAATTAAAACAAGCAAAACCCAATAATGGTAATCAAGATAAGTTCAGGAGTCTATTTGAGTAAAACAAAAAGAAAAGGCAAAATGGTCTGCGAAATTAGAGATGAGTTCAGGAGTCTATTTGAGTGTGGGAAAGGTGTTAGGCACCCCACAACACTCGTCCACAAGGACAGTTACCTTAAACTAGTAAGGTGAAATAGAATATGACTTTAAATTTATCTCAATTACCCTTTTACTGACATGCGTGCTCATTAAACAGTAAAAACAAAAACAACAAGGATGAAAACAAACAAATAGATATTTACAAAGGCGGACTTGATCTAGGATGATAGCCTAGGGCCTACATACCCCATAATAGGGATCAAAGTCCACGTAGTTTGACCTAAAAGGCGTGTCTGTTGGTTGGTGATTTGTAATTTTTGTGATGAGAACAGAAGAGTTCAAATTAAATAGATTTTTATAAACAAAATGGGATTGGAATGTTTTAATTTACAACAACCTAATCAATCTAGCTCTCTTGATCTCTTTATTTTTCCTCTTTTTAATTTTTGTTTATTTTTGGAATTTTAACCTTTATTTTTTAACTTTAAATGAAATGATAATGGGAAAAGATTTTGGGATATTTAGGAGTTTATATTTTTTGGAATTGAAATGTAATTATAATGAAAGGTACAATTTTTAATTTTTGAATTTATTTATTTTCTTGGATTTTCAAAATTGGAATTTATCGTTGAAATTAGGATGAAAATAAAACCATTTTTTAGATTTTGAATTTATTTATATTTCAGATTTTCGAATTTATTTATTTTTTCATTTTTTAAAATTAGAATTTATTGTTGAAATTAGAATGAAATTATAACATAAAGTCATTTTTCAGAAGTTTTGAATTTATATATTTTTTAGGTTTTTAGATTTTTCTAATTTTTAAAATGAGGTTATGATTAACAAGACTTTTAATTAATTTCTTTATATATATATATATATATATATATAATATTTGAATTTATTCTGAGCTTTAAACTATACAAAAAATATTTCTATGATTTTTGAATTTATGATTTTTGTATATATATTTTTAAAAATTAGAATTTATTTCAAACTTAAAATAAAACTAAAATGAAAAATCTTTTTAGGATTTTTAGTTACATAATAAGTAGAACAAACATCCCTATTTTCTTTAATTCATCCCAATATTTTAAATGTTAATTTTTGAAACCTGAGGAGGCTTGAGATCTCATGCGGCCTCTACTAGTTAACTTTTGAGTGTTCAAGGAAACGAGTGATCTCACATGGGAACCAAAAATGTGGAAGAAAATATTTGGGATTTCTCAGGTTAAGGATTTTGAAATTAGAATTATTTTAGTCTTGTTTTAATAGGATCAATTCCCCAGAGCCTACGAAGATTCAAGTCCCACATGTCATTTTTGATTAGTTTAATTTTATAAAACACCGACTTAATCATTTTGTAAATAATAGAAAATATTTAATTAAAATATTTATTTTTGCATAATTAGTATTTATTTATTTATTTTAAACAAGTATGTGCTAATTTTCTGGGTCTATGAAGATTAAAATCTCACACAAATCCAAGCATTCAAGGAGAATAATATTCTCGCACGATAATTTTCTTAGAACCTTATTTGTAGAACCAAGATTAATCTCATATTGACAAATAAAAAAAAAAAACAAATGAAGTAATAATAATTATTGAAAAAAGATTTAGAATGTCAAACAGAAGATGGGTTCCGGGACGTGGAAAGAATATGGCGCATGCATATATTATAATTACCTGGCTTCCTCCTCTGTCGCAAGAAAATTCAAGTCCTGGTCAAAATGCTATTTAATAAATGCTCCCTTACAAAGTATCTTCTTATGGGCAGGCTCAACACATTTCCTAAGAGCAAAATCAAGACCCCACCCTGTCCTCACCTCCGTGCCAACGGACCCATCCACACGCAGACATGTCAAATTTACTAACACGATAATACTAGTAATCATCGGAAACAAGAATTAGGGTTAATGCACCTTTCACATCCTAGTAAGGTCATACATGTTTCCTCTATCGACAACTGGAAATAACTGACTAAAATTCTTATATTTACATTTTCATTTTAACATGTCCCCAGTCCCCACCATCGGTTTTGTTTCCTTTTTCTTCTGGTATACATCTTATGGTTTATTTGATTAATTCATCATCCTCTTCAGTACTCATTCACTGTCCTAAGAAATTACCTCTCCAAATTTGAGGAAGAAGTGGGCATCAGAGGTGCTCATGGAGGGGCAGTTCACCAAGTGTGGAGCTTTCAGATTTTCATACTCATCCACATAGCAAGATGGTGCCTTGGCAGATGGAAGTGCATTAGCTGAAGGTGTCGGTGCTCTTCCTCAGGGATGGCTCAGCCAGAGCCAACACCTATTTTCGTTGTAGCTTGGTTTGCCCTCTAGAGGCGAAGCCTCAAAGGAAGCTGGCCGCTATCATCTTCAGCTTTAAATCGTATATCTCGTTCTCCATCATCGTGCTCAACATGCTGTTTGCAGAGAATTGTGGTGGCACTGTAGCTATTGGCAGGGTCGCTGGTCCACCTTCACCGCCACCAAGGAAGTCCTCAAACTTAAGGCCCCCGGTGAACATAGAGAGATTAGTTGGTCCTCCATTAACCGCCCCATCCTTTGGTTTCGCCGACACGTTGACGGTGCTCTTACCTGTGAGAGAGAAAGTGGGGGGTATGGTGAGGAGGGTGGAACGAGAGAGATCAGTTTCTCTCAGTCTCTCCTATTTGTCTCCCTCTCTGCCACCATTCTCTGTTTAGCCAAAACCCAGGAAAGAAAGCTTCCCCCCCCCCCCCCCCCCCCTTTTTTCTCTTGATATTGCTTCCTTTTAACATTCCTAAGTTGTCGCTTTCAACTTCTTCAGCCTTTTTGGTTTGGCTTCCTTGACTTTTTCTTTGCTTATGCCAAACCTGCTCCCTATCGATTATGTGATTGTGGTAGAAGCAGGGTTTCATTGCTATGTAGCTTTCTAAAATGATGCTTATTCATAAATGAGCCAGTGCAGCAACCAAGCCTCCCGTGTCGATTCTTTCCAATTTTTTTGGCTTTGCTTTTTTTTTTTTTTTTAGTTTTGCTTTTTGTTTTATCATATTTAAAGCCTTTTTCTATTTTCCATATTTTATTTTGATCCTCTTAAGTTTATTATTATTATTATTATTTCATTTTTTAATTTTTCTATTTTTGTTTTCTTATATATATATATATGTATATATTTTATTTTGTTGGGTTTTAAGTTTATTTAATTGTCTCCCATTATTTGTTTTAAATTTCAAATTGTCCCCACTTGAGGATGTCATTTGGGGTTTTGTCATTTTTAATTTTCTTTATTTGTTTAATTATTAATTAATTGGTGAATCAATTAATTAAATAATTAAGTGATTAGGGATGGGGTGTTCATAATTTTCCTTGTAAAAATGTCTCTGGGAGCGACTAGTTGACTGCTAGGGCTTGCTAGTCAACTGCCCATCAAAATATGACTATTATTTCAAATATGGGATTGCCTAGTCAACTATCTGGGGCTAACCCATCGACTGCTCACTTTCTGTACTATACCAGTTCACTTGTCAAGTGACTAGTTGATTAGTCACTAACAATAACGCAGTCCCAACTTCAAATGGTCATAACTTTCTCATTTTAAATTCATTTTAAGTGAATGACTATTGTTGGTAAGATATTTAAGTCTATTTTCCAATTAAAGAAGTTTCATATCAAAACTCAATATATTTTTGGAGATATGGTTAACAAAGTGTCCAAAGGTCAGAATATAGTTTTATACAAAATCTATATCTCACCACTTAAATTTATAAGGTCTTAGCTTTTTCACTTGAAGTCCATTTTAAGTGAATGAACTATCATTGAAAAGCTCTTTGTGTTTAGTTTCTAATGAAATAAGTTTATACCATATCACATATGATTTATGAGATATAAGTAAAATAGTGGCCAAAGGTTAAAAACGATTTTAAGTAAAATCGATATCTCACTATCTTTTAGTCCAAACATATAATTTGAGAACCAAAATATCTTAAGCCAATAAGTACAAATCTAAATCATTGAATTTCAAAAAATAACACTTAGCCTATGATAATTATACCTATTCAATATATTGACTATCTTAATGTAACTAAGCTTATAACTCGTTTAAGCTTGAACTCCCTTAAAGCTTAAAGCACCTTTCTTGTTTGATATCACTTTAGGTAGAGCATGGTATATATATATTTCATTCTCTTCAATGCCCACTCTTCTTTCTTTGGACCATCCTACATATAATAGATATTAATATCACAAATCAAATAGTTAGTCCAAATGATTAATCAATTAAGCATAAATTACTACGATATTTGTAATTCATATTTTTCATATATTTGTCATCATCAAAACAATCTCAACAAATAATACATTGAAAACATCTAGAATATAAGCAATACATAGATAAACTTTTCTTCGTGGGTTTGTTATCATCAAAACCTTGGTCTTTAACAAATGGGCTCAACACAATGATACCATAAAAAGAAGAGATAATTCACGAAGTATGGAATGCATGGAGTTGAGTGACGTGAAATGGAAATTTGAATTGGGTAAATGCCTTGTGGTGACCACAGAAATATACCAACTATGGCTAAAAAAATGGACCGATGGAGTCAACCCTCCCTTTGGACCTTATAATCCCCTACTTAACAATTGCCTGTGAGAGGTTAATGAATGATTAACTAAATAATTAGTAAACAAGAAATCTGAACTGGAAAATCTTAAGGATAAGGAAAATGATGCTTAGAAAACTTTGATAAAGCACAAGAGCAAGAAAGAACAAAAAGGCAAAAGGAACTAGAGATGAACACTGAATTGATGGGACTAGAAAAGGAAAATGCCAAATTAAAGGATGCTATAGGGGAAATTCAAAAGCAAGCTGAGGAAAATGATAAGGAAGCTTGTAACCATTAAACCCTATTATTAAGGGCCATTAAGGAAAAAGATACCCTGGAAAAGCAACTTGAAGAATTCAAAATCACCTTATCTTCATCAAGAGATTAACATCCATGCTAGACAACAAGAGGATATGACAAAGAAATTGGTCTTAATAAAGACTTAAAATGCACTAACAATAAAGAATCTCACTGAAAAACTCAAACAGTAAGTTGAAAAGGCGTGACTTTGGAAGGTCGACACAATGGGAAAGTGGTAGAGAAAGAAATGTGGTTATAGTGGTTTAAAAGGATGATCATCTTTACTAACAATGCCCTTCTAGTGTTCGCTTATGCCTTTAAACAAGCTAAAAGCTAAGCCATTCCTTTAAAGTCCCTTGTAGCTATGACTAAGTTCTTTTCCATTTGCATTATAGAGGATTTAAAAAAATTAATGATATTTTAGATAACCCATAGGTTGGGTTAGTTTTAATGTATGGCTATATGTTGAAACCTTATGAAATGTTGTAACTAATTTTTTTTTTTTTTTTTGTGAAATCCATGGTTTCTCCTCTTAATTATCAATTGTGCCATTTATTACATACAATAGGCATTCTTACTAAGTGGAAGATGATTTGGTTGTATGTTACAAGATAGACCTATGCATGTAGGCATTAAGGGTCCCTTGTGTTAGTAGTTAACTATATCTTTAAGGAATCAAGGGCCTCAAGTTCTTAAATCCTTATGCCAAATTGATATACTAACAAATCATGATCTTAATAAATATTTTATGATTAAATTTACTTTGTTATGAATGTTTTTATTACAAATAAGAATAATATTGCTCCAATTAAAATGAACTTATCCAACTAAGCACATCTGTCAACTTGAATTTATCTAACTTGTATGTATGTCAAAGCCTTGGTTGCTGAGAATAGTCAATCAGTATCTAACAAGAGATTAGAGGTAGAAGTCATAGCCTTTAAGGACTAATGGGGATCATGCAATCATAAAGGCTTGAAATGATTAAGCTACTATAGAACATGAACGCAAGTGTGGTTATAAATAATGCTTTGCCAAATTCTACCAACACAACAAATATGGATCACGGAGTCTACAATACTAACATTGGGATACCTAGGGTAACCTTTAATAGTCCATCTGCCATAGGAATGCCTAACCTCATTCAAAGACCCACAATGGTTAATTGGCCACAAAATCCTTTGGCCTCAAGAATAGAAGGACATAGATATCAAGATAGTTAATTAAATTGTGTTGTCAATATGAATTAGGACTCATAGCACCCTTACTTATTATCTGAATGTTATGGAAGAAAGTGATGGACAACTTTAGTTCTATGACATAAAAAACTAAGTTCAAAGCTAGCAGTATTTGGCTAGGACATCAAAGAATAATAAGAAGACCATTCACCTATTGGCAATGAATTCCTTCCTTAATGGAGAAGTATTGTATAAAACGCATGGGATAACATACTACTCGGGTGTATGGATGCATAAAAGGCATAAAGAATCATGATGGAGGTTCATATGGGGTCATGTGGTACCATCACTAGACAAATGCAAAGGTGTGGTTATTTCTAACTAACCCTAGAAAAGGCCCACATCAAATATGTAAAGAAATGTCATAATTGTCAAACATATGCCAATAAAATCAATGCTCCACCATATCTGTAACACAACCTTATAGCACCTTAGCTCTTTTCAATGTAGGGAATCAATGTGATCAGTTAGATTAATTCAAAAGCGTCAAATGGACATCATTTCATCTTGGTAGCCATTATTTACTTCTGAAAATGGATTAATGTGGGTTTGTTTACTAATATCACTTAAAGGGTATTCCTCCATTTCTTGCGGTTAAATATCACTTATTAATATGGGATACCAGAAAGGATCATCGTTGATTGTGCCTCTAACTTAAATGGAGTTGAAATAAAAAAACTTGTGTGAGCAATTCAAAATTAAGCATCACAATTCTATGCCAAATGAATAGGGTGGTTGATGTAACATCCCTAATTCAGTAATACTTATTAGATTAGATTATTATGAAGAAATTAGAAAGAATTAAGAAAGAATAAACATATCTAATTGAAGTGTTTAAATAGAATAACTTATAGGTCATTTTTTTCTAAGGGGTAAAATTGTAATTATCTTATAAGGCCAGGGACACAAGTGTAAAATTGGTAAAATTGTCATTCCATAAACTACCAAATGAAAAAACAAGTAATTTCTTAGGGATAAGCCATAATCTTAGAAATCTTAACCAAGATTAAATCATAACCATTAGACTAAAATCACATAATTAAATCCTAATTGTCCATTTGGATTAAATTATAATCCTTGTATTTAATTAAATGATAGCCATAGACTAAAGCACATCATTATATCCTAATAATCTATTTAGATTAAATTACAATAATTGGATCAAAGTAATTAAATCCTAGTCATACACTTAGATTAAATTATTGCCATTGAATTAAAATCACATCCTTAAATCCTAACCATCCATTTGGATTAAATTATAATCATTTGATTAAAGAAATTAAATCCTAGTCATACACTTAGATTAAATTATAGACATTGAGTTAAAATCACATCCTTAAATCCTAACCATCCATTTGGATTAAATAACAATCATTGGATTAAAGTAATTAAAATCCTAACCATACACTTAGATCACATTTTAACTGAAGCATCCAAAAAGCCCTAATTAAATCCTAGCCATTGAATTCTCTTTAAGTACCTCACTTTACCTTACCTTCATTTTCTCTTCTCTTTTTGGCACTACACTCCCCTCGTTTGAACACACATATACACACTCTTTTTATAGACATATCAAGGAGGAAAGGGAGAAAAAAGGAAAACATTAAGGGGATTTCAAGAGAACATCTAGGTAACATGAATAAGTATAACCTAGATTTATATTATTTTTTTTTCTTCAACTTGAATGGGTCTTCAAGGAAAATCAACAGCAAAGGGTTTGGCTATGGGGTTGAAAATACCTTTCAAGTTGGAAAGTACCGTGGAACTCCAAAATCATTCCTTTTGTCCTATAATTCCTTGGCCTAGTATTTTAATAATAAGGTGATCCATGAACCCGTTAAATGTTAAAAAAGGATAGAATATGGGAGAATAGATGCTATAAAGTTATTTTGAATTATTTTAGGAGTATCTAAGCAAGACACTATGACAATTCTAAGTTAAAAATTTTGTAGGTAAGTTTCATTGAGGGTTATTCTGTATCTATACAAAAAATTTAAATTTCATATGAATATAATATAATAAACTAGAATTCTCAACGATAAAATAGACACTGAGTGTAAAATGAATGTTATGAATTTTTGAAGTTTATGCCTTTTTCTAAAAAAAAGTACAAAAGGGCTCATGGTTCATGATTTTTAGAGAATCCAAGAAAGAGTAAATATTCATATAATATTTTAATAATAAATTACATTTCATCAAAAGAAAATAGACACTAAGTTTACTTAAATTGGATGTGTATGTTGAAAGTTATGAATTTTTAAAGTTCATGCCTTCATATAAAAAATAATGTGTAATTATTGTCATTCATGCATTTTTGTCATCCACTTATGATATTGAACACTCAAGGCTCACATGATGGGTTAACAATATAGTAGTTTGTGAGGGGAACTAGTTTATTAAGATTACAGAAATATCGAAATATTTTATACAACAAATTTATACACCTTATGTACATATTGATAGTGGAACACCATTTAATAGATTGAGCAAAACAAGAAATTAAAAATGAAATTAATTAAGAACCTTATGGAGCCTTATAGACCTTGTACATGTAAAACTATGACAAGCTAAGCTGCCTAAATGACTAATTCAGATCCTATGAGTTCCTTGGCAGAGCAATTCATCCCATAAATCTTGAGATCTATGGCAAGGTTATTCTTCCTGAATGTTCATTGGTAAGTAGGGTTACTACATTTCTTTGTAACTCAGCCTGAGATTAAAAGGTTTTCAATCTCAAATCTTGGGTAAGGGTAGGTATATTTTCTTGCCAAGAACATTTATAGAATATGAACCATGCTAAAGTACATACATATGAAAGGCTCCTAGACCAATTTGGACTTCGAAAAGTGGAAACCAAATATGTACTAGATTTTAAGCCTAAAAGGGATTCCTAACTACTAAGAGTACATTAATATTTTGAAGATTAATTCATAAAAGAAATTTTGCAGTTCTCTCTTAAGCTCGTCTAACCTCGACCATATATTAGATTGGATGATATTTTAAATGAGAAAGTATACTGCTTGACTTAATAGGTTCCCATTGAGGGACGCCTTAGCATAAGGTAGGGTCGCACCTGTTTGTCAGGTGTCATACTCTAGGGCTCATGAGACTTGATTACCTAAATATTACGATTCTAATGCCTAATGGTTTGGTGTATCGTCTACCTATGATAGTTGTATGAAATTAGAATTATACATCCATAGTATTTCTATACTTATATAATCCATTATGCATAATATGTATTTCCATATACTTCTATGATATTTCAAAAATCTTATATACTTTTTCATGTTATTAGGAATGCTATTCTCACTCATCTATTGCTTATATTTTCTTTGACACTAACATATATCCTTAGCCTTAAGCAAATGCAAGCTAAGTACTCGTCATACCAAATTGAATAACTACTCGTGATAGACTGATTCAACATCCATGGTAGTAAAGAAGGATATAGCATTACAAGACATTGCCATTGTTTTCACACCACCTCAGGGGGGTAGTTCCAATTGGAATTCTATTCTTAAAAGAGTTAACTCATTAAAGTTTTAATGGCTACTTGGGGACATATGGGTTTCTTTCTTTTGTTGTAAATATTTTAAGCTTACTTTTGACTGTTGTTGTCTTTTATTTGATATATAAGCATGTACTATAAGCTTTTGACTTGTATGAACATATGTGAGAGTATAATTTTCACTCTTATAACTAGAACTTCTGTTTAGTCCAACTCAAGTCCAAGCATTTTAAAATTTTTACTAAGTCCAGCACATGCCCCTTCACTTTTCTATTTTTTGCTAAGTCCTGCACAAGTCCTGGCATTTTTATATTTCTACCAAATCCTGCACTAGTCCAAACATTTTTAAAATTTTTGTTTTTTCCAGTGCAAGTATAGGCATTTTAAATTTTTGCTAGGTCCTGCCTAAGTTTGAGATTTTTTATATTTCTGCTGTCCTACACAAGTCCAAGCTTTCTCAAATCTTTGCTAAATCTTGCACTAGTCTAGGCATTTTTTAAATATGTGCTTTGTCCTACACAAGTCCTGGCATTATTTAAAATTCTGCTAAGTCCAACATAAGTCCAAACATTTTTTAAATTTATGCTATGTCCTACACAAGTCTTGGCATTTTTTAAATTTATTCTATACACTACACAAGTCTAGGCATTTTTAAAATTTCTTAAAAGCCCTGCACAAGTCCAGACATTTTATAAATTTCCAATAAGTCCTACACAAGTCTAGACACTCTTAAATTTTTGCTCAATCCTGCACATGTCAAGCCATTTCTAAATCTCTGCTAACTCTTGCCCATGTCCCTGCATTTTTAAATTTTTGCTAAATCCTGCTCAAGTCCAGTCATTTTACATTTATGCCAAGTCCTGTATAAGTCCAAACATTTTTTTAAAATTTTTGTCATGAGCAGTGCTAGGTTAGACATTTTTTAAATCTCTGCTTAGTCCTTTTGATTTCCAGGCATTTTTAAATTTCTTCTATGTCCTACATAAGTCCAGGCTTTTCTAAATCTCTGTAAAGTCCTACACTAGTCCTAGCATTTTTTAAATAAGTGCTTTGTCCTGAACAAGTCTAGGGATTTTTTTTTTTAAATTTATGCTAAGTCCTGCATAAGTCCAAGAAATTTTTAAATTTATGCTTTGTCCTACACAAATCCAGGCATTTTTTAAATTTATATTATGTCCTGCATAAGTCCAGGTGTTTTTTAAATTTCTATGAAGTCCTGCATAAGTCTAGACTTTTTTTAAATTTTTGCTAAGTCATGCACAAGTCTAGGTATTTTTTAAATTTTTGCTAAGTCTTGCGCAAGTCCAGATATTTTTTTAATTTCTACTTCCTACAAAAATCCATGCATTTTTCCATTATGTCCTGCATAAGTCCAGGCTTTTTTAAATTTCTACTAATTCCTGTACAAGTCTAAGTGTAACAACCTTCTTATGAAGTATAAAATTTATTAAAAATTTTAGTCAATATTACTATGAAGCAAGAATTATGAAAGATGTATTAGAATATCTAAAACACAATAGTATAATTATAGATAATAAATGTTTGTACATTCATTAGTTCATACATCCACATAGATAATTTAACAAAACTAGGAGAAGGGGTATTAGACCGATATCTATATCTATATCTGTATCTGTCAAAATTAGGCCTAATATTAAGGACTTAAGAAATAAAAAACTAGTAAGATTCATGCACTCTTGTGACACGAACATAAGTGGTATGGCACATAAGGCCATATCACATCTTACAACGATGATCTTATTAACAAGCACTTTTCAATTGGTGGGACAAATACCCATTTCACTTAGACTTCAAAAGAAATTTAGTAATTTGCCATCTAAAAAAATCATTAATAGAATCATGAGAAATGTTTGCTCAGTATCATGAAAAGCATATATGATACTTGAAATATCCATGGAATATAATATGACTATAAATTTTGATCTTTATGAAATATATGTAGATGTTAGATATCATAACATACAAATATGCATTTGCAAACATATGACAAACTGAGGTAGACAATGTCTTTAACCATTAGGCATCAGGAAGTCATATTTAGGTTATTAAGTCTCATGAAGCCCAGCATATGACTGTCATACCCAGGCAATCGAGTCTCACAAACCCCAGCATATGACACCTAACCAACAGACGTAACTCCACCTTTAGCTAAGGCATCCCCCAACGGGTACCCAAGACAAAGTCAGGCAATATAATCTTTATCTTAATATGTCATCTAAACCATCATATGGTCAAGATTATATTAGTTTGAGAGAGAACTATCAAGATTTTTTTTTGTAATCCTTTGAACACTAATGTTCTTATGATGGTCAAGAATCCCTTTAGTGTCAATTTAATTCAAGATATTCTTAGCGAGGATACATTCTTATCCTCTCTTTATTTCTTAAGACCATTTACATGGCACAACCTGCCATTGATCTCAGAATTCAAGTTATGGCCCAAAAAGTGCAATAGCACCATTTTTCTTGCAATCATTTAGGCAGTATGACTTGTTATAAATTACAAGATTAATGGGGTATAATGCCTTGCTAAGGAATTCATAGGGTTCACAATATATATTAAGGCAGTATAGCCAGCCATTATAAAATGAAATTCCAAATTATCAATAAGTACATAATGTATAGGAATAGTTTACTCTCACAATGAGTAGCTCTCTTCTTAAACAACCATATTGTCACCCCATCACACATAACAACATAAGTAATCATAGTACATGAATAACAAAATACTCATGTAAGGATATATAATGCACAACAAAATTCACACATCAAAATTTTTTTCCTAAAGTTGTTATGGCTTGCATATTATTTCCCTCGATGTTTCAAAATATCTATATCCTCATTCTTCTCTAATTCTACCCTTCTTAGACCTTGAATGAGCTCATGGTGGCAAAATTTCAAGATAAATTACCTGTGAACACCTCACTCAAAAATACTTAATTATTTTAAATATTATTAATTAATAATGAAAAATCATAAAAAGTGGAAAATAATATAAACACCAAAAATAGAAAATTAAAGAAAAAAATTCTAAAAATAAAGATAAATAATGATAATAACTGAAATCAGAAAAATTAAAATTAAGATAAAATCAAAAGCTAAGGAAATATAATATAATATGAATAATCAAAAGACAAAAAAAGAAGAAGAAGGGAGAAGACATGAAGCGAGAAACATGACATGCAGTTGATAGGGAGGATTACACACCTCCCTATGTGCAGGCTAGAGGGTAGGGATGATGGCTACAGAGGGGGAGAGCTGAGGGAGATTAAAAGGCCAGATCGTGAGCTGCCAAAAGGGGGCTAAAGGAAAAAGAGGCTGAAGAAGACTATGAGAGATGGAAGATAGGAGACCATGAAAGTTGGAGGAGAAAAGAGACCGTGAGAGCTAGAAGAGAATAGAGACTGTGAGAGCTAGAGGACGAACCATGAGCTATTAACGGAGAACAAAGAGTGGCGAGAACAGAGGAGTGACAGCGAAAAGAAGAGAGGCCAAGAGTTTATTGGAGAGAAAGAAGGAGAAAGCTGTAGAGAAGGGAGGAAGGCAGCAAGGAAAAACCGAAAGCAGAAAAAAGAAGAAGAGGAAAAGGGGATAGTAGAAAATAGTCGTTGCTTTCATGTAGGAAGAACAAAGATTAACAGAGAAAAGCTTAATTGAGGAGACCAGGAGAGAGAGCACAAGGAACCTAGGAAAGAGGAGAGTTGAGGTCAGAAAGGTATGATCAAGTTGCTATCATTTTCCTTGCTACCGTGAGATCCTTTCTTTCTACCATGAACCTCACCCATGTTGCTAGCATGGTTTCGTCCCCTCTATTGTCTTAAATTTTGTGTATTTGATATGTATATTCACTTCAGCTTGCTGCCAGGAATTTCATGTATCATGCTTCATATATTTACTTTATTTTACTGCCATGAATTTCATGTATCTCGCTGCATATATGTACCTTAGTTTACTGCCATGAATCTCATGTTTTTTATTGCTTATATGTACTTCAATGTGCTACCATGAGCTTCGTGTATTTGTTGCATGTATTTACTCCAATTGTTTCTCCTCTACCTTATGTTTTACTGCCTAAGCTTCACTAAGTTTCTGTCATAATTTCTTCTGCTTTGCTACCACGGCTTTTTCTTATTATTATGGTGTTGTATTATCTTCACTCTTTTAATGTCTTGTTGTTCGTTGAATTACTGCACACCTTCTTGTTATTAAAGTTTGCAACAAATTCCCTGTGTTTCTACCTGAAAACATGCTGGAATCTAATTCATATTTTCCCATGTTTTGCTATGAAACACCTTGGTATGGTTCTCATATTTTGCTTCTTTTTCACTGTAAAACATGCTCATATTATGCAATGTATTTTGCCTCATTTTGGTTGTAAAACCCACTGGTATGGCATTGCATATTTTGCTTCATTTTCACAGGTATTATGTTGCATTGTATGCCTCTTTGGCTGCTAAAGTTTGTCTAACATTGTGGTACTATTATTCCTTGTCTCCCTTGTAAGAGGGATGGTTTTAGAAGATAGAATGATGGAGCTTAATGCTTGGAACATGTTCTATAGTGACTCTCAACAAATACTGTGTTTTTGTCTCCTTGCTTTGACTAATTGGAAACCCATATTGGAGACTAGGAAACACTTTAGAGAGGGCATATACATATATATATATATATATATATATGTGCATATACTTCATGTATTTGTGTCTATGCACAAGCAAAATCACAAATATACTTAGGCACCCAAATTGACACATGACTCTTTTTCCTTCTAAAAAAAATGATAAAATAATAATGAAAATAAATAAATAATAATTTTAATTCACCAATCATATATATGTATATATATATATATATATATATATATGATTTCTTTTTCTTAACGTCACCGTGTGAGACCATCAGTCTTCACAGGCACTTTGAGGTTGTGTGATAATATTTTTCTCCTCGAGTGCTTGGGGTCGTGTGAGACTTTAATCTCCATAGACCCCAAAAATTAGTACATACCTGTTTAAAACTAAATAAATGATAATAATGCAAAAATAGATATTTTAATTAAATATTTTCTATTATTACTAAATGATTAAATCAGTGTTTTATAAAAATTAAAGTTTCATATGGGACTAAGGTCCTCTAAGCTGAAGGGAATTGATCTTGTTAAAAATAAGGCTTAAATAATTCCAATTTCAGAATTCATAAAAATATATGAAAAATAAAGCTGTGTCATCATTGTGTGAGAATATTACTCTCCTTGAGTGCTTAAGATCATATGAGATTTTAATCTCCTTAGATTCTAAAAACTAGTATATATTTGTTTTAAAAATAATAACAATAATGCAAAGACAAATACTTTAATTAAATATTTTCTATCATTTATGGAATCATCTTGTGAGAATATTGTTCTCCACGAATGTTTGGGATCATGTGAGATTTTAATCTCCTTAGATTTCGAAAACTAGTACATATTTGTTTCAAAAATAATAATAATAACATAAATAAATACTTTGATTAAATATTTTCCATTATTTACGAAATCATAGTGTGAGAATATTGTTCTCCTTGAGTGTATGGGATCATGTGAGATTTTAATCTCTTTAAAGCCCAAAAATTAGCGCACAACTATTTAAAATAATGATAATAATGCAAAAATAAATATCTTAATCAAATATTTTTATATTATTTACAAAATGATTAAGCTCGTTCTTTATAATGATTTCATTTAAATTTCAAAATAAAGATTAAAATTCTGAAAATAAACAAAAAAATTAAAAGGGAGGGAAAATGAAGAGATTAGGGGAGCGAGATTAATCAGGTTGTTATAAAGTAAAACACCCAAACCAAATTCCAATCCTGTTTTGTTTACAAAAATCTGTTTAATTCAAACACTCCCGTTCTTAGCACAAAAATTAAAAATCACCAACCAACAAATACGTCATTTTAGTCAAACTATGTGGACTTTGATCCTTACTACAGAGTATGTAGGCCCTAGGCTTTCATCCTAGGTCAAGTCCACCCTTTGTAAATATCTACTTATTTGCTTCTATTATTGTCATTTTTATCTTCTCTATTTAACAGTCATGCACGTCAATAAAAGGTAATTGAGGTAAATTTAAGGTCATATTCTATTTTGACTTAGTTGTTTAAGGTAACCGTCCTTAGGGACGGGTGTTGTAGGGTGCCTAACACCTTCCCTACACTCAAATAGACTCTCAAACCCATCTCTAGTTAAGTAGACCATGTTGCTTTTTTCTTTTTATTTTAAATTGGTTTTCCAAATTTTTCTGTTAAAAATTTTGGTGGCAACTCAAAACAAATTGATTTTCAAGATTCGTTTTTAGAAATCAATTTAAACCACTTTTTATTCTCTCTGCCAAAAGGTCAGTTACGACATGACCCTAGGCCAAAAAGATATTACCATGAAGACCATTCAAGAAGAAGAAGGAAAAGAAAAAAAGAGAAAAAAATAATATGCTAAATCATGTTACCTAGATACGCTCTCTTTTCTTGTAGGGAATGGTGTGAAGAAAAGGGGTAAGGTGTAGGGTATTTAAAGAGAAATTGACTGTTAAGATTTAATCACATTTTTTTAATCCAACGATTGTGATTCAATCTCAATTCATAAATATCTAAGATATAATTATAGTATGGGTCCCAAGAATATCTAATATTTTATTTTGGTGTGGGCCCTAAGGATATATAATATTTTCTTATGGTGTGGGCCCTCCAGGTTAAGGTAATGCCATATGTCCCTTCTTGCAAATTTACCACTTTACCCTTGATATTTTTTTAAAATGGCCATTTTGCCCCTAGCCTTGTAAATTTTCCATTTTTCCCTTAGCATTTTACAAAAATGACCATTTTGCCCTTATATAATAAAACTAACCTATGGGTTGTTTTCTTTATATGATTCAACTAGGCATATTCATTTTTGTTTAATTCTTTTTTATTTCTCCTAAATAATTTAGCTTATATTAAAAATCACTAATTTAGGGATGTTACACCAAGCATTTTTAAATTTATTCTAATTTTTAAATTTCTGCTAAGTCCTCCTCAAGTCCAGGGATTTCTTAAATTTCTACTAAGACTTACACAAGTCCAAGCATTTTTAAATTTCTACTAAGTCATGCACAAGTTCAAGGATTTTTAAAAACTTCAGCTAAGTCTTGCACAAGTCTAGGCTTTTTTAAATTTTTACCATATCTTGCCCAAGTCTAGGCATTTTTTAAATTTCTGCCAACCATTGCACAAGTCTAGGAATTTCTAAATTTCTACTATGTCCTACACAAGTACAAGTATTTTTTAAATTTCTACTAAGTCTTGGACATGTCTAGGCATTATTAAATTTTGGCAAAGTCCTGCACATGTCCAGGCATTTTCAAATCTTTGCTAAGTCTTGAACATGCCTAGACATTTTTTAAATTTCCTCTATGTCCTACACAAGTTTAGTCAATTTTAAATTTATGCTAAGTTTTGCACATGTCCAGACATTTTTAAAATTTCTCCAAAGTCCTGCATAAATTTAGGCATTTTTAAATTTATGCTAAGTCCTGCACAAGTCCAAGCTTTTTTAAATCTCTGGTAATTCCTACGGAAGTGTATCAACCTAAAAGTTCTTTTATAATTTTTCTTATAAACCCTACCTCTGACTTCTTAGCTAAAGCTCGCAATAAAAATATTTTTTATAATTTTTTCTAAGGTTTTTTATCTTTTCAATTTTCTAGTTATTTTAATACAAAACCAAATTTACAATAGAAAAAAATATCATTTTGATCCCTAACAAATTATTAAATTGTCATTTTGGTTCTTCATTCATTTTATTTTCTAAAAATAATCCCACATTTACTGAAAATTGTAACATTTTGTCTCTCTATGTGAGTTTATGGGGCTTAACTCAGGTAATTACATATGATAATGATTTCAAAAGTGGGAGACCAACAGTGACAATATATCATATATAAGTAAAATAAGCTTCCTTTAACATAAGATCTCTATTTGATTGATGAGAAAGCTTGGTTGATCAACCCATCTGCTCCTTATGCAATGACTTTTCACATTTCTTATATATGTTTCAAGGATTCTTTAAAGTGCAAAATTTCTACATAGTTAAAAAAATTAATGAAGTAATTAATTAACCATATTTTAAATTTATAATTTTTTTAAAATTTGGGAATATTTTGGAGTGAACAAGAAAATTAAAGAATTATTCTTCAAAGTTTGATAATTCTTTAGAGTGAACAAGAAAAATAATAAATTAATTAACCACATCTTAAATCAAGAATTTTTTAAAGTTCAAACGTTTTATGGAGTCAATAAAAAATAATTAATTAATTAATTAATGTATAAGAATGATTTCAAAAGTGGGGACCAAAAGTGACAATCAATTATGTGTTCCCTTTAACATAGGAGTTCCATTTGACCAATAAGAATGCTTTGTTGATCAAACCATGAGCTCCTTATGCAATGATTTTTGAATTAATTGTCTCTTAAATTAAGAATTGTTGGTGTGAACAAAAAAAAAATTAAAAAATTATTTTTCAAAGTTTTGTAATTCTTTGGAGTGCATGAGAAAATTAATAAATTAATTAACTTCTTCTTAAATTGGAAATTTTTTAAAGTTCTAACATTTTTTTGGAGTTAGCAAGAAAAATAATAAATGAATTAGTTAATTGTATTTTAAATTTTCTAATAATGGACTATAAATAGTACTTGACATGATTCGAGATTGAAACAAAAAAATAATAATATGTGGTTAAATGGTTTATGATGATACCCTCTCAATAAGTATATTGCCACTACTTCTCTCTCATTAATTTCACATAACCAATTTTTATGGACTTTCTTTAATTTAATATATTTTTCTTATATCACAATATATTACTAAATTCAATTTTTTACTAATGCTTACAAATACTATTGATTTAAAATGTATTGACATATAATAAAACAAACTAATTTTCTTTAAAGTTCATGCAACGTGTAGGCAATTAAACTAGTTGCCTATAAATAGATGATCATTTTAAAAAATAAAATGAGTAAGGTATCAAATTGACAATTTAATGATAAGTTAGAGTCTAAAATAATATTTTTCTCATTAACAATCCTATTTCCCCAATTTGAAATAAGTTTAACGAATAAAAGAAAAAAATAACAATATCTTATTTCATTGAAAGTTATGTTAATTATTAAATAAAAAAATTCAAATTAACTGCCGACCAAATTGCCACTATTATTCTTGTTTTGAACAAAATGACACCCAACCTTGTAAGCACGATGTGGGGACAGTACTCAACATGGATTATGGATTATCTTTCAAAGAACAAAATTGGATGCCAACAACTATTAATTAATTTTTTGAGTAAATTAGGATAATTCTTATATTGTATAAAATTACACATTTTTTAAAAATCATATTTTACTTTTGTTCAATGTATTTTCTGTCAATAAAATTAATTTTTTGCATAATACCTAATTTTTAAAATAAAAGAATATAATCAAACATCTCTACTATATATAGAAAAATAAAATTTCAGTTTCCCATTGAGACTTGATGTTGATATATTTAATTATATTTATTACTTTGTTGTTTAATGATTATGTAAAAAATAATATTATCTACATAGACCATTCCGTGTGTGTCTAACAGATCCAATTAAAATGCCAAGTCTAATCCAAGATATTTAAGCTGGCCCAAGAGCTAAAAAGATAAGAGATCAATAGACAAATGCACTTTCCATATTAATGTCATATTTGGAGTATCTTTGCATTAATTCCATAATCACCATAACTGGTGATTGAAGCATCACCGAAGTTTCCATATCCAATCACTGGATTGAAAAACTTGTCAAAATGAAGAAGTAGCTATTGGACTTCTCTAGTATGAATGTGCAGCATTCCGAAGAAGACATGCTAAAAAAGATTGATCATTTCCTTCATTGAGATTAAGCTTAGTACTTCTTAGTTTGTGTGACTATACTTAGTCTAGTTACTTTACTTAGTCTGTGTGATTCACATACTTTTTTATGTGAAAGAGTGTGTGCTCTATGTGAGAAAGAGTGTTCTCTTCATCTTCTCCTATTGACATTAGTTTTCTAGAATTTGGGATAATTCTAATAGTCTATGCTGAGTTATAAAAGTCTATAGGAATGAGCCTCTTTATGGGTTACTTGGAGGTTGGCACAAAAGTCTCTTGACTGTGCCAAGTGTTGTGGGTTACCATGGTTATCGTGTAAAAGTTGTGAGACTGTGCTTAGTGTATGAGATTAACCTTTGTAATTAATATGGTTGAGTTAGTAAAATCCTTAGCTATATAAGTTAGAGAGTGGATGTAAGATCAATGGTGATTTAAATCATTATAAATCGCTGCATGTTGAAATTCTCTCTCTCCCTTGTCTTTTATATTTTATGCACTAACGCTTCTCCAGGAACTACATGGCACTCTGCCTCCTCAAGAGTCAAATACTTCTAAATATATTGCATTATAATATTGCTATGTTTGTTCTAACACTTGAAACTTAATGTCAATTTAACTATTTTTCTTATTATATTAAGAATAAAATAACAGTCAACTGTGCAAAACATTTAACTTTTTGGACAAAAATCAATTGTATGGGAAAGTTTTGACAATATATGTGAAAATATTTGTAGAGCTGAGTACATTTAATGTTAGGTTCTTGAAAGCAAGATTACAGCAAAGTAAGAGTAGTAGTACTCTTCACTCTTCATGCTTTTGTCCTTCTACAAGAAAGAACAAGATTACCTAAGGAATACCGGGAGCAGATGCTCCCCAAGAAGCTACCTTCTCCATCCTCTTCCCCCTCCAGAGGCACAAATTCTATGTCTACTACGTCATTTATAACCTAAAAAACTGATAGTCTTCCTTCATCAAATGGAAAGGTCTAATGTTAAATCAAGCTCTATTCTGCAGCTCAGTAATTGTACAAAGTGCAATCATAGCACAACGCTGATTTGAAGATAGCTTTTGCAAATTTGTTCATTGGATTCTTCAAGTGTGCTTCTTATGAACACAATCACATTCTTATAAACACAATCACACTCTTGTAGATTCTTTGATCTTAGTTTGAAGATAGTGTCTGTAAAGACAATTGAGTAACTTCTCATTATTGGATGGGATAAGTTTATCATTGACCATATTTCTTAGTATGTCTAAATATAAATGCGGGAGTAGATAACTCCATTGATGAGTTTTTTTTAATGGATTCATCCGATATTTCTAATTATATGCAAAGAAATTAATGAAGGAACTATACATTTTCAAATACAATGTTAATAAAAATTCAATTCGTTTTCAAAATGCTCAGGACTCTAAGTCTATTAATTTCCTCAAAATTCAAAAGAAAAAAGTAGCCCAATAAGAGTGAAGCGTAGGACTCGGCATATTAGAATTATTCTTTTTTTTATTTGCTATCATTTCCTGTATGTAGGGAGATTTATGTCGTGTATAAGAGTCATTTTCACAATTCAAAAAACTGTCACACATCATTACCATGTTTATATAATTGCTGAAATTTATTTGATCAGAGTGAACATATTTTGATTCAAAATTTGGGGAGAACTAGAAAATGACTTGGTGGATAATGGCATTAAACTTGAAGTAAATATCATAAAATAAATTGAAAACACCAAGAGAATCAAAGAATGTAAATGAATCTTCAAGTCTTAATGAAATAAAACTTGGAGAAACCATTAAAAGACTAACAAATGTCATATTATTGGTCTTCTAAAACTTCACCGACGACAATTCTGCCATTTCCATCATCAATTTGCTGACAAGTTATATTTTATTTTACAAGAGCAAAAGGCTAAACTCAAACAACTCTAAAATGCTTGAAATCTATGAATAACGGTCTTCGTGAAAACTGAATAAACAAGCTGGAGTGAAAACCAAATCATCATCGCCCATCTGCAATCTCAAGTGTTATCTCTTTCTGTATGCTATCATGGGCAGCTGAATTACTAGCACAAGCTGTCCTATATCCATCAGGTACATGACTAAGTAAATATTCACTTTCTTCTATCACCAGGTCCTTGCCCTTCCCCCAAGGATGTTTTTCCACTGCAATCAAAACCTCTAGCTCCATTGCTACTTCCTTCATAGCCAGCCTTTCCTCTCCTTGTACTGTAACGCACCTCATTGCCAAAAAACCTGCTTCCTTCAGCTGCTCTGCATTCTTCTGGTCCAACACTCGCCTGTCAAGAATTTCCTAAAGACGGTCATCTCTCATTGAAGACACAAAGTACATAGCCAAATTTCTCATTTCTGGCCTATTGAATTCAACTGCTTTATTCCCAGTGAGTAGCTCCACGAGCACAACCCCGAAGCTATAGACATCACTCTTCTCATTCAACTGACATGTGTAGAGGTACTCCGGATCCAAGTATCCAAGTGTGCCCTGCACCATAGTGGTAACCTGAGTTTCATCAAGAGGAACAAGTCTTGAAGCTCTGAAGTCAGACACCTTTGCTCTGTGATTATGGCTAAAAGTATGTTGACAGATTTAATATCCCGGTGAAAAATTGGAATAGAAGTAGCAGAATGCAAATAGGAAATGGCCTCAGCAGTCTCTACAGCTATCCGTAATCGGGTCTCCCATGGTAGAGAGCCCCCATTCTTCAATGGATCTATGTGGTCAAGAAGGGTACCATTGTCCACAAACTCGTAAACTAACAAAGGAACTTCGGTTTCAAGACAACAACCCAAAAGTTTGACCACATTCCTATGGTTGATTTGGGAAAGCACAGCCACTTCATTGATGAAATCCTTGATTTGTCGGGGATCCCCTCTTACTCTGGACTTCTTAATGGCAATAGGCGTGTTGTTCGACAATATACCCTTGTAAATGTGCAAACATAAAATTAGATCGTGTAATTATTCATCATAGAATATAATACATGAACAAAAAAATATAAAGAGAATAGTTCATCAAAATTTGATTTGACGAAGATGACATCATTGTAATGTATACTGGTTAAGTCAAGATAATTTTAATCCTCAATACTCAAAAGTGTCTTTGAGTGTTAGATGGTTAAAGAGAGAGTGATCATATTTGTGTATATCAAAATTAGAGTATCAGTATACAATTTAGAGAGTTTTATTTTAATAATATAATTAATTAATATTATTAAAATAAAATCCTTAGAATGTTTAAAATTATTTTTTATTTAATTAATCAGAAAAATGAACTCATTAAATCTCTCTGGGTAACAATTTCAAATTAGTAATTTGACGGAATAATTATTAATGCTCTTGGGCTGTAGGTTAGGTTTCTATCCAATGGACTTGTGGATAATCGAACTCATCACCAATTATTCACAATTAAAATAAAACTCAATTCATTCATAGTTTATAAATTATAATATCAATTGCCTAATTTTCTTGATTCTGTCAGTGTGTCCTTGCCATTGCTAATGCTGTTGTAGTAGCATGGTTCCTCCATTTTGCTCGAAATATCTTCTCCTGAGCCGTGTCAGAGTTCTTTGCTTGTGTACCCAACAAAATGAGGAAACCAGTGTAAACACAGACACCAAGGATACACTAACGCCTGCAAGCAATTTAGTCCATGATGTCATTTCAGGCAGAAAAAGGTATCGAGTTTTGACATAAATATATGCGTAGCAGCTAATCCTATTATCTATAATCATCCTCTCCATCCCAAACCCTATGAATAAATTAATAAACCGCCCTTTGAAGAGAGGAAGAAGACTTTCATATAAACCAATGTGATATTGCTAAAAGAAAAAAATTACAATTGCATTAGTTTTTCTGAAAGAAATTTGAAGGATGGATTTATATGTTGACTCTCAACACGTGAAAGGGCAAATAGAAACCTTTCGTAAGGTACCAAATTAAAAAGAAAAAGAAAAAACTGCTATTAACAGATGGAAAATATGCATGCAATATGCTCAAAAGGTTGCTTGACCCTTTTCACCGTTAGGAAGTTAGGACCTTATTTGAATTTTTAAACAAAAAATGTATTAGGTTTCATTATTGGTTTATAAATATTCAAAAACAATTATTTTGGGCATTTTAAATTAAGAAACACACACATTGAGTTTTTCTACATTTCCTCTCTCAAATATAGAGAAAATAATTCTTATTAATGATTTTTTCTAAATCATATGTAATAATCTTATTTTTATTTTATACTTTTTATTATATCCAATTATAGATAATAAAGAAATTATTTGAGGATAAAGTTTAAAACTCATCTTAAAAGTAAAGTAAAACAGAGTCCTTATGTTTCTTACCTAGTGCTACTTGAAGGATACGCAAATTATAAGTAGATTGGTTGTCCAAAGAGCACGTGTACCCATCGCCTGTGTATCCAGGTAGACGAGAACAGTTGTGGCTACCTTCGAAATTGTGGCATGTGGCATGAATACTGCAATTGTTGGATTCGCTGCACTCATTAACATGTGAAATTACATAGCATGCACACTAACTTCCCCACAACAATTGTAATTGTATCATATGCTATATAATCAATATGAGAAAATCAGAAAAGAAACATATATAATATACCTCGGCAGCCAGCGGGGTGAGAGAGGTAAGGATTGCCTCGGAATTCTGGTTTACAGTGGCAGAGGTAGTCGATACCACTTTCTGAATTTTCTCATCTGCTGTTGTTCTTGCAGGCATAGATGCTCGTATTTTTCTTGGCTTCAGCGCATGTGTGATTGTCAACAGCCCAATTGAGAACCACGGGAGATTCTGTCGTGTTGCCTAGGTTAAGGAGGTCTTGGGAGGTAAAATTGAAGTATCTGACCTCCACAAGAAATGCATAGCTGCAAGGATTGAAGTCCCACACTCTGGTATGGTTGTAATAGCTACCTATACTAAGTTCGTAATTCATAATGGCTTTGGGGAAAGTGGTCTGGCAGCAGCCAACCCCAGAGCAGGATCCATTCTTCACGTACGTCGAGTTATGGCGAAGCGACATGCAGCCAGTTTCAAAACTGTCCCCTGTGAGGTCTTGGATGTAAGCGTAGGTGTCACACCCCACCACCGTGAATTTGTTCTTTGTATTGGATATGGTAAACTTGGCAAGCCCCAAGGTTTCGATGGAAGATCCACTTTTGGAACCGTTGGAATTATACCAATCATAACAAGCCGAAGTAGAGACGCGCATCTCACCAGTATCCAGGAAGATGTCGAGAACTGGAATGTTGCCGCGTCTTAAATATGGTACGGGGTGTCCAGACGAAGTGTTGCAGGTTATGAGAAAAGTTGGATCTCTGTAGCAACCTTTTCTTGTGCCAAAGGGATAAGGGATGCTCAGGTTCCCACACCGGCTGTCGCAACCTGGTTTAGATAGTGCTGCTGCGGCTGCCAGTGTGAAAGCCACCCATACCAGTTTCATATGCAAATGCAATGCTCTCAAACCCATCGATCCAACTACAATTTTGCTTTTGCGTTAGTGCTTGCTGGCTGCTCAATTGAATGGCTTTTGTAGGCACATGCTGTGTAGTTTATTCAACTTCATTTTCTTCTACGCTTAATGCTTTTCCAGTCTACACGCGTGGAGGCATGTGGCATGGATGTGATCTTTTTACGTATTACTAATAGTTTAGTTATAAGGCTCCAGTCCATAGTCACTTTTACGCTTCAATTAGAAGAGTAAAATCCTTCAATCTCTTCTTCTATTTTTCAAATTTTCAAAAGTGACTCCCTTAATTTTAGGAATAAAATCCTTATAGTTATGCTCCCTTTTAATTTTCTTCTGTCATACATATTCTTTCTTTCATTTGTTAAAAAATATGTTACATTTAGCTTAGAGTGCTTTTTGGTTTTCCAAAATACTTTTAAATTTTATTCTTATTTGTAAGTTTTATTATTTTTAAAATAATTATTCATCTTTATTTTAAATTAAAATTGATATAAATGACAGTAAATCTCAATTGATCATGACATGAGTTTGACTATCAATATCTAATTGTGAAATTGTTTTGGGATAGAGCTGAAAACGCGTTTTCGACTTTCTGTTTTTAGCTTTTTGGTTTTAAAAAAAAAAACCTTATAAAAGATTTATCTTAATTAAATTCTACCAAACATATTATTGATAATTTTTTTTTAATTTTTAGGTAGACTAAAGCATGGGAATTAAATAACTAAACAAGCTCTTAGTTTAATGCTTAATTTGTGTCCAACATTTGATTGAGATTTTTTTTTCGAATTAAATTTGAAGAATATATAACAATGACATCCTCGAATTATATATGGTTCTCAGTATATGGGTACATAGTAGGTAGTGACATGTTTGTTAATTGCGGTGGAGGACATGATTGAATGAGCAAAATCTGCATTTAAATCCAAATCTATAGATGTTGACGAAGACGAGCTTGCATTATATTGCATGGCCCCAACAATTCACACCCATCCAAATCAAAGTGAAGTTTCATAAATACAACCAAAGTGAGAGACTTGGACCAAGTCTACTCAGTCGTTTTATCAGACGATAAGAATTTGTAATATCTGCTACTTGCAATCAAGTGTTATGCTTTTGTTTGAAAATAATTTTGGTGGAATCGGATAAGAAATTATCACCAAAAAACTAATTAAAATTTATTCTTTCTGTTTAATTTAGAAATTTAATAAAAAAATAGAAAAATTTCAGTTTAAATTATAAATTGCAATTAATTACTCTCAATGACCTTATGTTTTGTTATTACATTGAAAAACATAGAATTATTTTATGACTTTTTAGGGATAAAATACCGTTAGCTTTAATGATTTTAATAACTTCCATTCAAACCATGTTTTGTCGATAATTTTGAATGCTTGCCTCCATTGTACATTCTTCTTTCACATTCTAAAGTTTCAACACATTCTGGAAGACGACAAACACACTCCAAAGATCTTTACAAGTTTGACAGTTTCTTGGATAAATGTGTATAGTTATTAATATTTTTGTTTGCATATGAATTTTTATCTACAGCCCATCATCTCTTTATCATCTACAGCCCATCATCTCTATATTTCCTCATCAATATCGTTGGAGCTGTCAGGAGGTAGAAAAAAACTATCTTTATCTTAGTACGAAAAGCCTAAGAAACAACATAATTACCATGCATATATCAAATTAAATATGTAAAAGTTGTAAAACTGGCATATTAGTTTAGAAAGCCTCGGTTATAATAAATTTTAATCATAACAAATTATAACAACTATGGTAAGATTAACGAATCAAGGTACTAATAAATGAAAACACAAGCCTGAAATAATTTTTAAATAATTACAAAATATAATGTCATTAACAGTAATTAATTACAACTTATATCTTAAACTGAAATAAACCGTAAAAAATATGACAATAAAATATATGCTCACTACACCATAAACTTTCACCATAGTTTTTAATTCAGCATCGGATTTATAAATCTGTCTGAAGTCATTTTGCTGTTGCGACAAACATTGAGTTCACACCTTACAATAATCCTTTCATTTGTAAAGCTCATTTCTTCCATAACACTAATTTTACAGGAAAGGTGACTTTTTGCAATCGTGTAAAACTAAGAGGAAGATTTTTTTTTTTTTAGCTCACACATGTCTATTTTTGTTGATGCTGTTTTTCTAAATCATAATTTAAATTAATCATAGAGTAATATATGTTTACAAACTATTTTGTTTTTTAATCATTAATGAATTTTGTTTTGGATCCATAATATACATATATACACACACATATAAAGAGATTCTCAATTTAAAGGGGGCTGAAAATTTTCTTAAATTATATAATTATATAAATAATATTTGTCAATCGATCTATTTTAATTTGCCGTGTAGTTTATTCAACTTCATTTTCTTGTAGACTTAAGACAGCATGGGTGTTCAGTCTGCAAGGCGAACGAGACCATATGATGGATACTCCGATTACGATAGCATGGATGTGATACGTCTGAAATTCTGACTTTTCATTTCTGTTTTTTTTAACTTTTACTATTAATGTATTACTTTATCGCATTAATAAAAAATTAAATTAAAAATAAAAATTTGTAAGTAATTAAATTAAGAATAAATTTATAAGTAAAAAAATAAATTGAGAGTAAATATTAATGAATCATAGACCAAATGGACACTGAATTGAAAAATGAAAAATCCAAAATATATTTTACTCTAACTACATTATACAAGTTTTTAAGTTAAATCTTATTTCATATTAATTTGGAATGCAACCAAAGATTCAAAATCAACTTGTAACAATATAAAAAAATCAGGTGACGAAAGGACGAAAGTCTGATTAATTTAACTCTGATTATGTCATTACCAACTATTTGGTGGTTATGGTATGGGGAGGACTTGACTATATAAGCAAGTCCGTTTAAATCCAAGTCAATCGAGGATGACGTAGACGAGCCTTCAGTATTTGCATGGCCACAATTCACATCCATCCAAATCATGCAAATAATAATGGAAAAGTCTCACAAACATATACGTCAAGGGTCGGACCAAGTCACATTTAGTCGTTCCATGATAGGTTGATAATTTGAAATATCTTTTGGATAATTAATGATTGTACATTAAAGTATTATGCTTTTGTTTTGAAAATATTTACGACTAATTACCACCAACCAAATTATGATATATGTTCAAACTTAAATCCAATTTGTCATATAATTTATTGTTAACTTCCTTAATAATACACCAATAATTTTATAAAAAAATTAATTATGTAATGTTGAATTGTAACATTCACTTATATACAAAAATTATATATTTATTATATTTTTATTGAAAAATATGATAATAATACATGAAAATAGAAAAATGACAAGATAAATAGCAACTTACAATACCCAAATTGACAAAAGGTTTGTTTAATAAGGAACCTTAGCTAATATATATAAAAGATAACTAGCTCTAGCAAAAAATTATAAGTTAGAGCCTCTCTTATTATAGGTTCATGAATAGCAACTTATAATAAGTTATGCAATCACATGATCCAATCTATTTATAGTATAAAATACAAAATTGATTATTTGATATTATTGAAAATATAATCTATTAATTAGCCTAATAATTAATTAATGATAATTTATAAATAAATTAATTATTCTAAAAATAAAGATATAAATGTTATACCTAGGTTTTTCTCAAATAATGAATGCTGATAAAAGTTTTATGCTTTATTTGAAAATAATTAGTAGAATTGGATGAACATAAATTTTCACCTTTGAATATGATGTTATTTAGCTTTTTTGACATACCCTTGAATTACAATCACTTCATTTTAGAGCTCATTTCTTCCATACTTCTAATTTTATGGCAACAGTGAATTTTTGTATCGTATAAAACAAAGAGGAGGCTTTTTTAAGTTCACCCGTCCTATTTAAATTGACATTTATTTTTCTAAAATGGAATTTAAATTTATGATATATGTGGTGGCTTTTTTTTTTTTAGCCATATAGGTTAAAAAAAATCTTTTTATATGCCACAAAAAAAATTGTATTCATATATAATAATTTGTACGAACTTGAATTAATTTAGTTTGAGTTGCTAATTTTTGTAATATATATCAAAATATTTTAAAAGTTAAGTGTAAATTTTAAAATAAAAAAGTATCATAATTTAGTTAGATTAGTTAATGTGACTATGAACATTCTCAATACATTAATGAAAAAGAAAAAAAAATGCATTTTGGAGTTTTAGTTTGGATTTTAAGCAATGCTTGACTTGTCATTTCTTTTTATTTTATACACAAGTGGTGCTATGATGTTGAATTAGTTTATTTGTGTTGGTAATTTGGCATCCCACTATCTGAAATTTCTGTGAATATTGGTTTGAGATTCCAGGATCCCTAATGTGCTTGGCTATACCTTACAACTCTCATCTCAGGTCTTTGTGATAGGAACAACTATATTTAAATGTATATAGTGAAAACCATAAGATCATAAGATACCTTCAGAAGCTATACATCCAGGTTGGAGCAGAGAGAACTTAATAACTTTGTGAAATACTGCAATGGATGAAGTTGTTGGTGGAAGCATGGTTACTGCCGCTACACTTTCGATGCTTTGCTGATAAGCTGATGCCTTGCAATATATTTCAGGAACTATTATTCTTATTGGTTGCACACCTGCACCTCCCATTCTTCAAATATATGGTATGAGATAAAAGTCTTTTATAATGATAAAAGTAGTTGACATAACAAAATTGTTAGAATATCATATAATATCTAGGGCATTAATCTATTAAAATATTATATCGAGTCCACCCATAAAGAGTGCTCATTAAATAAGGGTAAAATAGTAATTATAAGAATTACTACTAAACCTTAACCCTAGCTAGCCTTCTATAAATAGGGCTAGACTACTATACGATCAATAACCCATAAGAGAGAGACTTGAAATGCTTTGAGTGGAATACCTGCGAGTATTCTACAGTTGCATTTGAGAAGGGATTTAGGCTATGAAAACCTGAGATACACCCAATACATTGTGGGTATCTCATTCGATCAGTGATCCCAGCCAAAGTTCGATAAGCTTCCGCAATTAGGAGATCTATGTAAGTCTCCTATTTTGAATATATGAATATATTTATGTTTATTTATTCCCTTCATTGGTTTCAGAGCCATGGGTTGGTTTTCTAATCATTTGTATATTTTATTGGAATCAATATTTTTGTTTAGGGCTATTTAAAAAAAAATTGAATGAATTTTTTCGAACAGCATCTCCTTCATCGATGATGAAAGTCTCCTACAACTAACTTCATGTCACCGGCGACAGTGGTTGCTGGTGATTCCCCTCAGCTAACCTTTCGTCGCTAGTGACCATGTCGCTAGTACCCTCCAAGACTGCAAATAAATAAAAAAAATGTTATTTTCTAAAACTTCCCTTGTCGCCTGAGCAAAATCAATGGAGAGCTTCTGGCACCTTCTCATATCTATCGCTGGCACACCCCGACATCGGGAAGCAGCCGGTGACGCACAATCAAGGCACAAATCACCCCTTTTGTTCTTAAAGGATGTGAATGGTGGGGGTCAATGACAAGCCTCAAATCACGTCCTCCACCCTTCTTTGTCGGCAACGATCTCTGTCTGCCCGAAGCTGCATCACCGGCGCCCATGAGTGGGCAGCAGGTTAGCTGCAGTGGCGGCAACAGGAAAGTAAGGAAGGAGAAGAAGAAGAGGGAAGAAGGAGGAGGCTGCAACAATTCTGATGTCTTGTTCAAAACTTTAAAAAATTTTAAAAATTTGAAAATTAGAAAAAAAAATTTCAAAAACCTTAAAATTTTTTTGATTTGAAACCCTAAATTTTTTTAATGGACTTATAGGGTTTGACTTAGTTTCATTGCTAAACTTTTTTTTTTGTTTTGTTTTGGGCCTTTAAAATATTTTGAAGAAAATTTTGGCCTTTAAAATGAGTTTTCTTTGGGCTATTTTTTTCTTTAAGAGTTAGACCTTGTTCTTTTAATTGGGCATATGACCCATCCAAAATAATAATTAAAAGCCTAATTGTTGCATCCCTAATTAATGAACATCTAGATGTTTCAAAATATAAATTATGTATTTATATTTTAGCTTGAAATAAATCCAATTAATTTTTGGTGAAAAATTAATTTTTTATATCCCAATAAATTTCAATCAAGTAATATGTGATTACTTGTCATTATGTTAATTAGTTTAACATTTTTTCTAATTTTCTTCTAATAGAAAATTTAGACATATAATGTTAATTAGCTTAACATTATGCATTTAAATATGTTAATTAGTTTAAGATGTTTATTTAATGAATGTTAATTAGTTAAGCATTATATAATTGATTTATTAATGTGTTGATTAGTTTAACACGTTAGTTAACAAATGTTAATTTGTTTAGCATTTGAAAAATCATGATTTATAATTTGTTTGTAGCATGATTAGGACACTTAGTTGCATTTTGATTTCATTTATTTACACCTTGTATACAGCCTGAGGATGATGATTGGCACTTCATGCTCTTTCAACTCCAAGTTATGTAAGGGTTAATTAGCTTAATCATACGATGCTTAGTGTCATAATTTGTCAGCATGGTAAACATTAAATCTTATGTGTTTTTTATTATTTGATCCTGATTCAAGTCTGTCTTTCTTTTTATGTAAAGAATGACTACGGTTTCCAAAAGTATTGTTACTGAGCTCAACATGGAGTTGAAGCTAAATGACGACAATTATGAGATCTGGAGTACGAAAGTCCAGTATCTCTTGGAAGAGCAAGAGACTCTTGAGACTCTCAATAATGTCATGGAAGAGCCAGAAGCTAGAAACATGGCCTAGCATAGGTGGGACCATGAAGATTATGACACTTGGAAGAAAAAGAACTCTACTGCTCGCATTACGTTGCTAAGCACTATAGATGATGACATCCTAACTCAAGGACCACCCAAGCATTATGGGGCTTTGCCTAGTTCATGGGAGCATATGAAGATGCATCTCACTCACAATGACAGAATCACAACTCTGAAAGATGTCCGGAGACTCCTCGAACTCGAGGAAGAAAGGCTTCAATCAGCTAAGCTGATACCTGAGTTACACAAGGCAACTTCAGGTGAAAGACATGGTTTAAAGAGAAAGAGCAGGGAAAAGAACAAACTACCAGCTCAACCTAAGAAAAAGCCAAAGACTAATCATCAAGGCAAAAAGAAGCAGCGAAAGGTGAATATGGCAAAAGTTAAGTACTTCAATTACCAAAAGAAGGGACACTATGCGAGTGATTGCCCTGAGTCTTCCAAAAAGGTAACATATACTGCTTATGCTAGTGAAATTTGTATTTCTAGCTCTATTATGCTTACTGAATCTTGTCCTGTGTGGATGTTAGGAGTGTTGCAGACGAATCGGAAGGAGGTGCAGGGCCAAGCCAAGGAGTTGAGCAAAGCCAAAACGTCGAGAAGAGGGTGCGCGAGAGAAAGCTTCCAAGGTGGGTGCATGAGTATGTGATGAAATGATGTTGTATGGTAATCACATAGGCATGGCGGATACATGGCGGGCTCGTGTAATGAAGTGAGAGAGAAAAAGAGTGCATGTATCACATGTATGAGAGAGTGTGTGTGTATAACTATTGTAGGCTAGGGGAGCGAATGTGCATTATATTTCATGCAATGAGTATACGTAAAGGGCGTCTATTTTTTCGATTCAAACCACCTCTAAAGCTTTTCGTTTCGTGAAGCTTCATGACTCCTCAGAGATTGCCTTAATCTCAAATGCAGGATCCCATTTCTTTCTGTTCTTCTGCGTCTCAGTTGCATGACTAACATTTGGTGCTTTCATTGCTTACCCAGCTCTTTCATGGTGGAAGGAACTCGAGCATCCAAACTTGACGAGGCTCTATGCAAACTTAAGGTTGACAACATCTAGATTAAACACGCAGCATTAGTAACGCAGACCATCAATGATTAGCATCTATCACACATAGAATCATCCTTATGATCAATCGAGGCTCTTCTCTAACTTCTTGACACCGGTAAAGCAAGTGGTTGCGATTTGGTTCCAACAATGGCTAAAGAACCAGCCACAACCTCAGCCGCTTCCATCCCACGTGACTCACCTTTACTTAAGGGAATGAAGGTGGAGGTTCTTAAATTCGATGGCTTTGCTATAGAGGACTGGACCTTCAAGGTACAACAATTCTTTGCCATGTATCAAACTCCCGAGGATCAATAGATGACCATCGCCTCTCTCCATATGATCGGCATTACCTATAGTTGGTACAAATGGCTTTACAAGAATAATATATAGCTTCTGTAGTCTGAGTTCCTCTTTGCTCTTTAGCATTATTTTGGCAAGACCCTATATGATGACCCCAAGGCAGCTTTGAAGAACCTCAAACAAACCACCACTGTGGAAGCGTATCTTACCAGTTTTGAAGAACTTTCAATTTAAGTTTTTATGCTTCTGGATGAATGGTTAGTTAGCTTCTTCATTACAGGGTTGAGAGATGATATTCAACATAAATTACTAGTTGCTTAACCATCAACATATTTCCAGACAGTGTCCTTAGCAAAACTCTACAAATAGCGTTTCAATAAGAAAAAGTTGTTGGGTCCAACCGTGTCCCGTAAGCCCCCATGGCAATTCAAGACACCCTCAACCACAATGGGGCCGATGTAGGTTACAAAGTCTTCGATGATCCCTTTTTTGGGGTATACACCAAAATCAACAGGTGGCTCGCCACAGTTCACTGCGTCCTCTGCCACTCTTATTAAGAAGCTCACTTAAGCTAAAATTAAGGCGAAATGAGAGAAAGGCCTCTACTATTACTATGATGAGAAATACAATATGAATCATAGGTGTAAGCCTCAATGCTACCTAATCATGAGTCCTGATAAGGTCAACTCGAATCCCAAGATAGAATTGGACGACCAATTTGGGAATACTTCTACAATGACTCCATCATCAGCTATACTAGCTAAGCCCGTCGTGGAAATTAGTTTCCATGCTCTACATGGGCATCTTTGTCCATCCACTCTTCGAGTCATAGGTAAGTGTAACAATATACTAACCCTCATCTTGATCAATGGAGGGAGCACATTAAACTTCATCAAGAGTTCTATTGCTCAAAAACTTAAACTACAACTTATTGCTATTTCACTATTTCGCATCTTAGTAGGCAGCAATCCGGATGTGTGGTGTCACTTTAAACGTCTACAAGTCGATCTGCATGTATAGGGGTATCACATACAAACCAATTTGTATGTTATGCCTTTGAATGGAGTGGATATCGTATTGGGAGCCCAATGGTTGCAAACCGTAAGCCCGATTGTTATGGATTATGATAAACTATACCTAAAGTTCAAGTATAAAGGAAAACCCATCTGCATCTAGGGGCATTCCCAGTTTTCCTTAGATCTATTGCCCCATCATCAAAGTGTCAAGATGCCTGCAACTGCTCATATCCACAGTATGTTTTAGTTGTTACCAATGATGACAATTTTAGCTACTACTTCCACGGAGCCTCCTCCTGAGTTACATCTTTTACTCGATTAGTTTGCATTGGTGTTTGGAGAACTCGACAGTCATAACCATAAGACCCACTTGCTTGACAGTGCTACTCTGGTCAATATACGTCCATATCAATATCCATATTTCCAAAAAGTTAAGATCAAGAAATTGGTGTAAAAAATGTTAGTAGCCAGTATCATCCGCCCTAGCCATAGCCCGTTTTCTTCGCTAGTGTTGCTCATCAAATAGAAAGATGGGTCGTGGCATTTTTATGTGGACTATAAAGCTTTAAACAAGCTCCCAGTCAAGGACAAATTTCCCATTCCAACCATTAATAAACTTCTAGATGAACTACATGGCTCTGTCATTTTTTCTAAACTTGACTTACGATATGGCTACTATCAAGTACGTATGCACAAGGCAAATGCTCACAAGATTGCATTCCACATTCATCATGGGGATTTCGAATTTTTGGTCATGCCATTTAGTCTCACTAATGCACTGGCCACTTTCCAATCCATGATGAATGAGATTTTTATCTCGTTCCTCCGTAAATTCGTCATTGTATTCTTCGATGATATATTAATCTATAGTAAAATTGTTGCCAACCATTTGGAACACCTTCAACAAGTACTAACCACAATGGTCACCCATCAATTATTCCATAAAAGATCCAAATGTCATTTCTGTCAAGCCACTATTGAATATCTAGGGCATATGATCTCCACGAAAGGGGAGTAGGATGATTCAGATAAGATTTGAGCTATTCAAGATTGGCCCATACCAATGACCATTATGCAACTCAAGGGGTTCTTGGGCCTCTCTGGCTATTGCCATAAATTTATCCTATAGTATGCATCTGTTACTCAGCCTTTCACTGACCTCTTAAAGAAGAATAACTTCCACTGGAATCCTCGGGCCCAAGACGCATTTGAATTGCTCAAACAAAAAGTTGTCACTGCCTATGTTTTAGCCTTACTAGCTTTTTTTCAACCATTTGAGGTTCACACAGATGCCAGTACAGTCAAAATTGGTGCAGTGTTGGTTCAAGGGAAACACCCACTAGCCTTTTTTAGCAAGCAATTACCCCCTACCATTCAGAAGGCTTCAACTTACATCAGGGAACTATACGTAGTAGCAGAAGCTATATTTAAATGGTGACATTACCTTTTAGGTCACAAGTTTATCATTGTCATGGACCACAAGGGCTTGAAGCAGCTGCTAAAATAGGTTATTCAAACACCTGAGCAGCAATATTTCCTATGCAAATTTATGGGTTTCCAATATGAGATCATGTATCGCCCTGACAAGTTTAATGTCATCCCTGATGCCTTATCACGTGTGGATGGGAATGGGCACATTTCATAACTACTCGCCATGGACAGTGAGCAAGAAGGAGGTATGTGTCACAAGGGATCATTTTTGTCCAAAATCGAATCTATCTCCCCCAGGACTTGTCACTCATTCAGATCATCTTACATGAGTTTCATGACTCACTTTTGGGGGGCATACAAAAATACCGAAAACCATCAAGGATATTGCCTCGTTGTTCTATTGACCAAATATGAGAAAGGACATCACCAGACATATCTGAGAATGCATAGCTTGCCAACAAATCAAATAAATTCCACAGAAACCTTATGGCAAACTTCAACCCCTTCCAATTCCTCATGGTCCGTGGGAAGAAATCACCATGGATTTCATCATGGGCTTACCGCCCTCTCATGGGTATACCACGGTTTTGGTTGTCATAGATCAACTCACCAAATACTCGTATTTCATGGGTCTCAAGCTAAATTTCTCAGTATCAACAGTGGCTGCCATTTTCATAAATCGAGTGGTTCATTTACATGGGTTTCCCAAGAGTATCATTTCTCATCAGGATCCCATTTTTCTCAGCAACTTTTGGTGTCATACACTACAGCCTAATGGGATAACTCTCAAGTATAGCACAACATACCACCTGCAAATCAACAGCCAGACGGAGGTGGTTAACCAAGGTTTACAACAATACCTCCGCTTGTTTACTTCTACAAAGTCGAAGGTGTGGCATTCCTATTTGGTGTGGGCTAAGTTTCACTACAACACTAGCCATCACTCCACCATTCAAATGACACCTTACCAAGCTCTCTATGGCGTAGTGCCTCGACCACCACTATTGTACACTGACCAGAGCTCTTTGGTCACCTTGGTCGATCACTAGTTATTGGATCGCTCCATGATCCTTCAGATCCTACCACGTAACTTAGAAGAGGCGCAGCAACGAATGAAGAAATACTATGATCCAGCCATTAAGAGAAGCAATTTCCAGTGGGTGAGTTGGTATGGGTGAAACTCCATAAGTACTGGCAGTAGTCCCTCATAGCGAACCTCAACTTTAAGTTGGCAAAGAGATACTTTAGTCCATACATAGTGGTTGTTAAGCTAGGTGATATGGCTTACAAATTACAACTGCCAGAGAATTCCAAGATCCAGCCTATTTTTCATGTGAGCTTATTAAAGCCCTTCGTTGGGAACACGTAGACCATCGTCTACAGTAACTTTCCTCTACATGAACCTCACTGATCAAACAATATGCTCTATTGGATGCCCGTGATTTGTCGTAGATAATAAGACTGTTCATCAGGTCTTGGTCAAATGGGAGGGTAAACTTGCCGAGGAAGCTACATAGAAAGATCTGGAAGCCTTACGTTAGACGTTTCTATACTTGGACCTTGAGGGCAAGGTCGTTATGGAAGGGGTGGCAATTATTAGGAGTTTTACAAACAAACCAGAAGGAGGTGCAAGGCTAAACCAAGGAGTCAAGCAGAGCTAAAATGTTGAGAAGAGGGCGCACAAGAGAAAGTCTCTGAAGTGGATGCGCAAGTATGTGATGAAATGATGCTACATGGTAATCACGTGGGCATGGCAGATGCATGGTGGGTTCATGTAATGAAGTGAAAGAGAGAGAGTGCATGTATCAGATGTATGAGATAGAGTATGTGTATAACCGTTGTGGGCCAGAGGAGTGAATGTGCATTATATTTCATGCAATGAGTGTACGTATGAGGCATCTATTTTTTCAGTTCAAACCACCTCTAAAGCTTTCCGTTTCACGGAGCTTCACGACTCCTCAGAGATTGCCCTGATCTCGAATACAAGATCCCATTTCTTTTTATTCTTTTGTGTCTCAGTTGAGTGACTAACAACGTTCCCTCACTATGAATGCTTCCCTGTCATCCTCATTCCTTCTAGCTCCATTGCCATTTCTTTCATGCTTTGTCTCTCTTCCCTTCTAAGTCTTAGCATCTCTCTGTAAGCATAGCCACTTCCTTTAGCAGTTCCTTATTTTCATTATTCATTATCCTAACTTCAAGCACTTCAAACAACTGACCTTGAGTCATAGATGAAAGGGAGGGCATGACAATAAATCTTTCCTTTTTTGGCCTATTAAATGAAAATGCTTTCTTCCTTGTTAGCAGTTGTATGAGCATCACTCCAAAACTATACACATCACTCTTTTTAGTGAGTTAATTTGTTAACATGTATTCTGGATCCAAGTATCCAAAAATTCCTTGTACCATTGTGGCTAATTTTATTTGATCATGTGGAACCAATCTAAAAGCTCCGAAATCAAACATTTTGGCTATGTAAGTCTCATTTAGAAGTATGTTTAAGGACCTGACATCTCTGTGGATTATGGGTACGGTAGCAACAAAGTATAGGTATGACAGTGCTCCAACTGTCTCTGCCACTATTCTTAACTGTGTTTCCCAAGATATAATGGCAGTCTTGCTCTTGTTGTCAATGTGATCAAAGAGAGTACCATTGTTAACAAACTCGTAAACCAATAAAGGGAATTCTATTTCTAAACAACAACCTAGGAACTTGACCAATTCCTATAACTTATTTGGGAGAGTACCACTACCTCATTGACGAATTGTTCAAATTGGCTTTGATCCACCTTCTTGGACTTCTTGATTGCAATGATTTGTTGTATTTGAGACATCCTTTGTAAACAGTACTATAACCTCCCTTGCCGATAATTGAGCTCTTATGGTAGTTGTTGGTAGCCCATTGAGGTGAAGATTTTAGTTGTTTGGGAGGAAGATCCTTTAACAGAAAGTCATTTTTCCAAGATAAGGCCACCATTTTGCTAAAAAAATTTGTGCTTTTGCTTGATGAGCTTGCTCTTCTAGTATACCAAGTACAATGAAGACACACCCACAACCAGAGCTACCAAGCTTGCACTTGCACCTACATATATAGAAAAAGATAAAGCATTTAAGTGGACTAGGCTCCCATGATTATTATAGTACTATAACCAAAAAATATACTAAATGACAAATTGGCAGCACAGGTATGTTTTAGGGTAAAATGTATCATGGAAACAAAATTTGTAGACTAAGAACGAAGGAAACAAAAGGAACAACACTAGTAAATATCACTAACCAATAAGGATTATTGTAAATGGATCTTTTAACAAGGGTGCTTGATACGCTACTGTTGCGTTTCCATTCTCAGAGTTCCCAGGTGGACAATAACATTCAAATGATCTAATCGTGTTGCAACAATTTTCTATACTCGTGCAATTATGGGTTAATTCCTTACATTCATCTATGTCTTCCATGTCAGTTCATAACACAAAGAAGGGTATTAGCGAGTGTTATGTAGAAAAAGAAAAAGAAAAAGAAAGCAATGAACTTGTTAGGAAGGAAATAGAATTACAATTGTAGAATACAAGAGGCAAGAATAGGGACTTTAACTGAACGAACTCTTTATTGCTCTCCACAATATTACAATAACTACCAATGATATTTCACTTTAAACTTCTCTCTATACCTCTTTTCACTTCTTACACACTCATATAACTTCTAACTTTGCCACACACTCCCATTATCACATCCCCTTATTTATAATCTCAACAAACAATTAATTCAACAATTCTAAAGGTTTCTTCCATGCATATTTTCTAAGGATGGTTACCAATCATTGACAAATTACTACCAACTTTTGAAAAACTTACCACTAACTTTTAAAAGATTTTCACCTAACTTTTAAATTCTTAAAATTGTTACCAAACTTTGAAAGATTTTACCAGTCTTTGAAATTCTTAAAGAGATAAGTCGGTGACATATTCAATACTCCCCCTCACCAACTAACCTCTTGTATTATTATTCTTGAAGTCATTCCAAGTTGCTTTCGAAATTCTTCAAACTTGACTTTATTTAAATCTTTGGTAAGTATATCAACAACTTGATGATCCTTGTCAATATACTTCAGGCCAATTTCTCCTTGCAATACTTTTTCTTAAATGTAATGATAACGTACCTCCATATGCTTTGTCCTAGCATGGAAAACTAGATTCTCTGCCAAGCAAATTACTGATATGTTGTCACAATACAATTCTACTAGATACTCCACTGATTGATTTAAATCTTTTAGTAATTGTCTCAGCCACGTGCTTTCTTGTACAAATGTCACTGCTGCTCTTTATTTGGATTTCATGCTTGATAGAGTTACTGTAGGTTACCTTTTACTGCATTAAGATATTACTCCCAATCCTAAGCTAAATACACACCCAATAGTTGAATGACTGTCATAATCACCAACATAATTAGCATCACAATATGCTTTTAACTTGCATGAATTTCCTTTCATGTTGAATATTCTATAATCTAACGTACCTTTGACATACCTCAAAATGGGTTGCATTGCTTCCAAATGTGGTTTTCTGACAAGTTACATAAATCAACTCATTACTTTAACTGCATGGGAAATATTTGGACAAGTCATCGTGAAGTATATCAGACTTCCCACCAATTATCTGTACATGGTGATATCTTCTAAGTCCTTTCCCTCAACTAAGAAAAATCTTGCATTTGTTTCCATCTAAGTTAAGATAGGTTTACAATCTGGCATTCTAAACTTCTGTAGAAGATCTCTGGCATAAATTCTACCAACACAAAAATAATCCTTCAATATTCCATTCAATTTCAAGTCCCATAAAATGTCTCACTTTTCCAAGATCTTTCATTTGAAAGTTTATTGTTAAATTGGCTCTAATTTGATGAATTTTAATCTCATCATCTTTAGTGATGATCAAATCATCTACATACACTAAGACATTTGTCACTTTGTGTTTGCGAACTCTTACGAATAGATTTGAATATGTTGGTGCTACTGAATTTCCACTCTATATTAGGAATTCAGCTATTTTTCCATACCATGCTCTTGGTGCTTATTTTAACCCATATAAAGCTTTCTTTAAATTGCATACATAATCAGGATAAGCTTTGCTCTCAAATCCTGTTAGTTAATTCATATAGATTTCCAAATCCAATTCTTCATGTTGAAATGCATTCTTCACATCCATCTGCCATAATTTCTAAGACTTTCTAGCAGTAAGAGCCAACATACTTGTACAATGGTAATTTTAGCCATTGGACTGAACATTTCTTCATAGTCAAACCCATACCTTCAGGAAAAACCATGGGCCACTAGCCAAGCATTGCATCTTTCAACTAATCCATCAGGATGAGTCTTTACTTTATAAGCCTATTTACATGAAATAGGTTGTACATCTTTGGGTTTTGGCACTAACTCCTATGTCTAGTTTGTTTCAACACGTTGATATCTTCTTCCATAGCTTTCTTCCATTCTTTGGTACTAGACGCCTCTTCATACGTTACTGGCTCATTATGTCTTCCATCTTCAATCACTGTTACATTTACTTACATCAGGTTTAATTTTCTTTGCCTTGTTAATCTTTATAATTGTTGTGGCTGAGGAATATCTTCTTCACTCAAATCTTTTTGCTCCTCAAGTTGACTTGGTATTTCTTCTTCTGGTGTTGCATGTACTTTTGTCTTCCAAGGGCTTCTTTCGCTTCTTAAATTGTCATCTTCTATCACTGGTTTAATTTTGACTTCAAAGATTAGTTGGACTTCACTTTCATGCCCATTTAATTTCTTTTGCAATTTTTCTTCAATCTCCCTTGAATCAGGAAGATTTGTTACTTGCGGTGACCACCATGATGACACCTCATTGAATACTATATTGCTAGATGTATAACATCTGCCAATGGCTAGATTGCAGCATTACTAACCTTTTTGTTGATTATCATGACCCATAAATATACAACGAACTGTCTTATTGTCAAACTTACTACGCTAATGGTCAAACATGAAAACATAACACACATAACCAAACACTCGGAAGTGACTTACGACATGTTTGATATTCCAAAGCTTCTTGTAGGGCAACATAAAATCAAGCTTTACTTGTGGTAACCTATTGATAATGTTAACTCTAAGACTCAATGTTATAATTTTTGATGATGACAAAAATGTAACAAATGAGTTAGGCATATAGTATGAACATATGCCTAAATTGATCATTAACATGTAATACTTTATACTTGAATCATCCCTTATATGAGATATACATACTCATATTATATCCAATAGGCTTTAATATTATAGACAATTAAAATGGGATATTTATAGGAATCTCATATGCATGGTAAAAAATGTTTACATTCTACTAACTGTTATTAAAATATGCATATTGGGATACATGAATTTCACCAAGTATTTAGCTTGTAAGTTGGACTAACTATCATAAGCTCATTATTATTTTGTTAAATTCATTTGGACTTATACTTATTGGGCCAATACATTTTGGTTCTTATGATATAAGTTTGGGCCAAAAAGATAAGAGAGATATGAATTTTAATGAAGTTGTTTTTAGACCTTTAATTACTATTTTTATCATATCTCATAAATTAGATGGAATTTTGAAATGAAACCTATTATATATGAAATAGACTTAAAAAATATTTCTATTCATATATCATAGGCTTAAAATAGAGTTGAAACTAAGAGGTTATGATTGTCAAAATTTTAGGTATGAATATCACACTTTTTCCAGAGTAAATTAGACTAATTTTGATAGTTTATAAAATTACACATTTTATTAAAAATTATATTTTATTCTTGTTCCACGTATTTTCTGTCAATAAAATTAAATTTTTCCGTAATACATAATTTTTAAAATAAAAGTATATAATCATATATCTTACTATATATGAAATAATAAAATTTCAGTTTCCCTTTGAAACTTTAAACTTAATGTTAATTTAACTGCTTTTCTTATTATATAAAGAATAAAATAACAGTCAATTGTGCAAAATATTAACTTTTTGGACAAAAATGAATTGTATGGGAAAGTTTCGACAATATATGTCAAAATATTTGTGGAGCTTTGTACGTGCGTATAATGTTTGAAATAAGAAGTTTTTAAAGTATTTGTCAAAATATTTATATAAATAGGAATAAATTTCGTCAAGTATAGTTTCCTGGAAGCTATATATATATATATATATATATCCCCAGAAGATTGAAAATGGTAGGTAGGAAGAATCAAGACGACAACTTCTCTCGTTTGCAGGATGTTCGTGGAAACAAGAGTGGTGATAACTTTATCGGCTAAGAATATAAGAGCAGGTCGGGAATTGTCTACTGTATTAACATTCTTACCCTAAAAGGTTGTCAAAATTGCAATTTTAGATATAATAAAAAAGGAGGGGTGAAATCTTAATATAAAATTGTATCATAAAATCGTAAAAGTTTATTTAAACTTGTTATTGAATAACTATTGAACAAAATCATATCACAAAATCACATAACATTTCATAGATAAATATATAATATTATATATTTATTTATATTATTATATTATATTATATATATATATATATATATATTTCATATTATATATATATATTTAATTTATATATTTTATATATTGCATATTTCTCATTTTATCAATATATAATTTTCAATAAACTCCATAATCCAAAGTCTATAATCTATAATACAATAGTACTCATCCATTTAACATAACTAAGTCTCAAGAACAAAATGAAAAATCCATAATATAATAGTACTCTTCCTCCTTGCTTTAATATTATCATCACTCGAAAAAAAAAAAGTTGCAAAGTTTTTTTTATATAAAATTGGGGGTTTTTCCTAAGCTAATATGTTTATTAGGTTGGACTTCTTAGATTCTATGTCAAGAAAAAAAAAAAAACTAGGATGCAACACTTTGGGCTCAAAATTATTGAAATTACTAGAATTGTCTGATTCTACCGATTCTATAATTCTACACAATTCAATACCAATTCTAAACGAATTTGCATTAATTTTGATTCTTCATCCGATTTAACTCGAAATCCTTACCTAAAATTGTAAAATCAGCGATTTTATTGAGTTAAAATCATAATTTTGACAACAATGTTACCATACTTTTCTTTTTATCAATTTTTCTAATTTATAATATTGTATGTGTATAACTTATATATTATAGTTTAATATTTGATTATGCTACATTGTAATCTTTTTAAAAAAATTATTTATTCTTGTATATAGAATTTCATAAAATCTTCATACCTCTATCAAAAAATTAAAATAAAAAACTAAAAGTAACAAAAATAAAGAAAAAACTTATATAACATCTTTATATACTTATATCATATTCTTCAATTAAATACTGACATTGTACAATTTTTGACACAACATCAACTTACTTATTCACACTGCTAAGTTATGTTTTTAAGCATTATTAAGTCACTTTTTTTTTTCAAATGATAGAAAAAAAAAAAAAAGGAAAACCTTCTCATTTGCAATATGTCCCATGACACCCGGCTTCTAAAGAATAGGCGGCATTTGGGTGAAATCACATTTTTATGCCAAATTTAATGTTGTCAAATTCATAAGTTTAGATAAATTTGTAAGAAAGAGGTAAAATTGTACTATAGATTTGTAACATAAATTTGTAAGGATTTACTTATGTTAATAAATAACAATTAAAATATATTATTTTATAATTAAAATGGTATATACAATAAAAATTATTCAAATACAATTTAAATTATACTATGTGAAACAAAAGTTATTCATATTTTATAATTTGAATTGTTGGACATGAACATTTCAACTTAGTCATATATAAATAATAATTTAATATAACCAAGTAAATAATATTTATTTTCTTTTTATTTTAATAAGTATATATTTATTATAAACTTATTATTTTTTGTATATTTAAACTAGTAATAAAGTAGATTATAGGACTTCATAGAAAAGAAACTTGTCTAAATCTTTTTTGGCTCTCGAGTTTGAATTCTTATGTTGTTGATTACAAATTAGTTTATACATTAAAATCATAAATTTGGTAGACTTAGTAAATCAACTCGCAAATCTACTTGAGTTTGTATTAAGTCCAAGTCTGCACCAAGTTGACTCATTTTCTTTACGTATAGTCATAAAATCATAAATTTAAATAGTAAATTTGCAAATTTGACAACCATGATTGTCATTAAAATTATCTCCATTTTAGCTTGTGGGACAGATTACTTATATATATATAGATATATATATATATATATATATATATAGATATATATATATATATATATATTCTTTTCTTTTCATATATTATTTTTTATTGACTGCTTCAATTTCAAAGGTATTGTATCAATGAGTTTATAGTTTGGATCCTTTATTACGCAAAGCTTATAATTTATTTTAAAAATTAGAAAAAGAAAGTGATACAAAGAGAGGTTTATAGTACAATGGTTTAGAATTTGAAGTTTACCCTGCTTCGTCACCAGTACGTCAACATCATATTATGCATGGACCACGCTGATTTTCCCAGCTCCTTGAGGTGAAATTATAGGAATATTCTGATTGAAAAAAAAGAGTCCAATTTAGTACAAAATGTTAGTATCTTTTTAGAAGAAAAAACAATTTATTTAAGGAAAATTTATTTTTTTAGTGTTTGATTTATACTTTGGTCCATACCAAGAAAGAAAATCTCTTGAACGGTATTATCTTGCTACAACAAAGAAGTAGAAATGAATTTCCACGAAAAAAAAAAAAACATATCATCACTCAAAATAAAAAATTATGAATTATTAAACCTTATCCATTTGATCTCGGGTACTTAAGTTTTGCTGGCAATAAACTTATTGGCAACATAATATCTTCCGAAGCTTGAAATATTGCATTTATCTGTAATCAAATTAACAGGACAAATCTCATGTTCTACGTGTTTTTTTCTCTTAAAGTCATCGGATCAAATAACCTGAAGGGAGACATATCACTAGAAAATGTGATTTGTGCATAAGAAATGAAAAATAAATAATAATATGAAGAGTTTAATTATTTTTTTCAAAAGGCGTGAGCTATATATCTTATATTTAGATTTTTTAAAATTTATGTAAAGTATGTATTTTTTTTATTACCATATTCGTAAATTTTAAAATATTTTAATGGTAGATTTTATATTTAAAAATAACAAAGTCAAACACATTTATTTAATAGTTTATTTTCGCTGTGAATAAAAAATGTACTCTACTCTGACTTTTCAAGGCAATTGGAACCACGGAGAACGTAGATTTTGGGTGCAAGTTGTGCTTTCTTATCCAAGATTGAAGTTGACATGAGTGACAATGTTCTAAGTCTTGTGCTTTCTTATCTTCTTGTTGTCATTATCCAAGGTAAATAAAATTGCTTTGTAAAATATGATTAAATTATGGTTGATATCAAGACTATGTAACACGTGATTTTTGGCAAACTTGTGAATGAAGGATAAATTCGTAACGTGGACTTATAATATAAATTTATCTGAGCTTAGAATTTTAAATTTATATTATAGTTTATCTTAATTAATAAATAGGTATTAAAATATATAATTATATAGTTAAAATAATATATACAATTAAAAATTATTTAAATAAATTTTAAATTATACTAAGTCAAGCAAAAATTATTCATATTTCATAATTTATAATATTTAACATAAATATTTTAACATAGTCATATATGAATAATAATTCAATATAACTAACTAAATAATATTTATTTTTTATTTTTTAAAGTACATATGTAATATAATTTTATTATTTTTATTTATATTTAAACTAATAATAAAGTAGATTATAATAATTTTTAAATAAAAAGATTGTCTATATCTCTTTTGATCCTAAATTTGAATCCTTATATTATTGATTACAAGCTAGTTGACATATTTTTTTAATAATTAAAATCATAAAATTGATAAATTTAATAAGTCAACTTATAAATTTATTTAAGTTTATATTAAATTTAAATCTATAACTAGTTAACTCATTTTATTTAAATATAATCACAGACTTATAAACTTAAATAATAACCTCGTAAATTTAACAACTATAATCTTATTCATTCATATTCACTTGGAAGTATGAAATGAGAGTAAATAATCCATTTTCAATTTTTCACGCACTGCCTAAGATCATTTATAATACCTTAACTAAGTAATGTCCTCCATTAATCCAAACAATTAGAGCATACCCAACGCAATCTACCATGCCTAATCACCCTTTTGATCCTCCCTTTAGCTTTAGTGTAGGCCAATTCATACCTCAAAGAGGTACTAGAAGTCTACCCATACCTATAAAGTGTCATTCTAGAAGGTTCCATGTGTGACTATAACTGTCGGTCTTGAATGCTTCGCAGGCAACAGCCAATGGGAATGACGAAACATAGGGCAAATGGAAAGGTTTTTTCTTTCTTTTTTTCTCTTATGAAAATGTGATTTAGCAGTTTTTTTAAAAAATATAACTTAATTTCACCGAATAAATAAGTAAGCTGACGAAGTGCAAAAAATTATAGAAATGTCTTTAATTAGAGAACTTAATATAAGTATGTAAAGAGTCTTACATAAATTTTCTGTAAAAAAGAGTTACACAAATCTCTCATGAATTTTGAATAAATTACATAAATCTCCTCTATTTGTATCATACACATATTTCTGCTAAAAAAAATTATTTTATATTTTAGTTCAATTTCAAATTTTACTTTACAAAACTACCCTCTTTTTTGAACTTGATTAGTTAAAAATATTTATTTAGATTAATGGAAGGTATTTTAATTAAAAATTTTAAATTAAACTAAAGTATAAGATAAATTTTTGCTTCAGGAAAGATTTGTGTATATTTTAAAAATAAAAATAATCTGTATAGCTTCAACAATAATATTTTGCCTATTATCATCATTGCTCATTTGTCTTGTAAGTCTTTTCTTAGAGTTTTTCAATGGAAGACGAAAGAAAACCTAGGCTAACGTTTTGTGTCATATTGTTTCTCAAAATTAAATTTTTAAATAACTCATAAGAAAAGTTAATTAATTTAAAACAATAATCTAAAATTCCCCTTAAAATCATTAATGGGATATTTTGTATCCATATGATATTTATAATTATGTTTAAGGAGAAATTTAAACTGGGTTGCGGGGCTAGAAATGGTTAAAGCAGCGATTGGGAGAAAGGAATAATCAAATATATATTTGGAGTGTTGACGAAGACGCCCTTCAGTAATTGCATGGCCTCACATTCACACCCACCCAAATCATGCAAATTGGTACATTCTCACAAATTCAACAAAAACTAGGGACTTGGACTATGTCACGTACTCAGTCGTTTTACGAGAGGTTAAGAATTTCAATTTTCTGTTAGATCATTAATGTATGCTTATCAAAGTTGATCATGCCTTTGTTTTGATTAGAATTGGATGAGAAATTCCCACATAATAAATTATAACTTATGTTCCATTTAAGTTCGGTTTTAAGTTCTGTAATAATATATAATTTTTTTAATATAATATTAGTTTGTAAAAATTATATATACATTTGTCTACACAAATTATATACTTATTATTTTTATTAAAAAATATGACACAGATATAAAATTTGTGTCTTAGTTCTTTTCAATATTAATGAATGCTGATCAAAGTTTTATGTTTTTATTTGAAAATAATTGGTAACAGTGGATGAGAAATAACAAAAAACAAAATGAAGAAACTAACTTGAATTAGTTATTTTAATTTTTATCTAAAAAGCTAATAAAAAATGACATTAATTTATCTACTCACTAAAACATTAATGTTGACCATAGTTTTTAATTCTTCCTCCATATATGAATCTATCAGAAGTCATTTAGCTCCTGTGACATACCATGAATTGATACATCTCTTCATTTTTTAGAGCTCATTGCTTCTACAATTCTAATTTAATTTATAGGAACAGTGATTTCTTAATCGTGTAAAACAAAGTGAAGGCTTTTTCTTTCCCAAGCTCACGTGCCCTACTTTTATTGACGTTTTTTCTTTCTAAATTGGAATAAAGAATACGTAGAGAAGATTTTGTTTCGAAGTGCTGGTCTAATAATTACGAAAGTATATATTTTGTTCCTTAATTATATAAATTTAAAATTTGAAACTAATACTTGAAAGAATGTATTATATTATATGTACTATAATATTATAGGGCTTACACGTTTAGAAAACCCAATTTTGATTAAGCACAAATTGACTTTAAAAATATGGTTACGATAAAATAATAATAACAATGATAATCTCATAGAAGTATATAAGAGGGGCCGTAAAAGAAAATTCCCTGATAGCGATGTCTGGTGAATAAGTAAACTATTAATTAACAAGTGAAAAAACATCAACGAAGCCGGAGATAGGGGAAGGACTCTGTATCTTTGAATTTCATATCACTTCTTATTCGTAAGAATTGATATTTAGTAATGAACACACGCATCATAAAAACTCGTCAATGACACTACAAGAAAAATGTTATACAGTGACGAAAAACTAATTTTGTACATAAAGGATATAAATTTGTGAGAATTGTCTTATAGTTGACCATCTACATATACGGTTTATTTTGTTGTCAGATTTGATTGTTTCTACCTAAATTGTTATACTATCAACGATGCCTTTGTTTAGGAATTTATAAGTTATCATTATATGTAGCTTTAAAACTTTTACACACGAATATATAATTTATTTATGGCTGTTCAAATGGGTTTAAATTTGTTTAACCCACTAAAATTATATTCTCATTTTTAATTCATTTAATATATATGAGTTAAACTCAACTCAATTAACTTATGAGTTAAGTGAGTCAATTTAATAAATTAATAAGTTGGCTCACTGAAAAAGTTTTGTAGATTTTTTTAGTAAAAAGTTTAACATTATATAATTAAAACTTTTATCCTTATTTAATCTTTAAATATTTGGCTTGATGATTAAATATTTTATCATCAAATATTATTGTCAATCTGTTTTGTTTTGCCATGTAGTTGATTCAAGCAGAGTGCATTTCCAGCGGAAGGGGACCAATTGATACACACTATGATTACGGTAGCATGGGTAAGTACGCGATTGTTTGAAATTCTGGCTTTCTTTTCTACTTTTGTCATTTAATGTATGACTTGATCTGATTTTCTTTTAACCCAAAAAATACAATTTCACTCCATCTCTTTTAGTTAAAGTATTAATTTAATTTTTAAAAGATTACAAAAATATCAAATTGGTTCTCTAAAATTGAAAATATGAATTGAATTGGTCCCTTTGGAGATTTTTGGAGGTCTTTTATTTTGAGAAGGTTTTCATCTTTGGAAAATCATTTCAATATATTTCATCTTTGGCTAAAAGTACACTATGAAAAAATTATGTTCTAACCAGGGTTTTTTTTTGTGGTCTGACCGTGCATTAACAACGTTTTATGTCATATATAGGGAGGATTGTGGCTAAAAGATGACTTAACCATGGTTTTCTAAAATCATGGTTAAACTGTGGTTTAATTAGCCAGGGTTTAAAAATAGTGGTTAAGATATTCTATAATTATTGTTGGATTATAGTTAAATGTTTTAGTGGTGTTTACAACCATTGTAAATAGTTTTTCTTTTAAAAAATCATGCCTTTTACTAATTGCATAGGTTTTTTCTTGTTTTCATTAAAAAAAAAAAATCAATTCCGACCAATTGTCAATATTTCATTTCAACAAGAGAACAGTTGTCCATCCATAATAGTGTCCAACCAACAAAATACAATTACATACTTATAGAATTATCTAGATACATATTAACATAGATTTCATCTACACTACTTATCAAAGGCACTTTAATGCGGAGAATGAGTTACATTGCCTCATGGTACATGTCCACTAATGTGATCACTTGGTACCTAAATTTTCAATAAAAGAGTAATGGGTAATGGTATAACAAAGACGAAGATACATGAAAATAAATTTGAACTAGAGAAAACATTGAAAATTACTCGTGTTTTGTAAGGTAGCAAGCTCAGGTGGCACTTGACCATGGAAACTTTGAAGGATGAAAGCCATCCTTGCTTCAACCTCTTTTTTTGCCAATTTCTGCTTAAGCATTGCTAGCTCAATTTGCAGCTCATTGTAGGAAGGAGTAATGGATGAGCTTCCATATCCACTTCCATAGCATCTAAATACTTGAGTTGGGCAAACACCTAACCCAAGCCTTTGGAGGACTTCTTGTACCCTCCCTTCCATCAAATTGATTTTGAGAAAATCTAAATTTATGCCTCTAGCTCAAATAACAACAATGACACATAGAACATCACTTTCAACTATGAGGAAGATGAACAGGAGTTAAGTTAAAATTACAATTGGGACATGCTAGCTCGGTGTGGACATTCCATCTATATAAAGTTCCAAGGCCTAGAAAATCATAATAGTCCACATCAACACAACATGGATATTGAATACATCCTCAGTGAAGGAATCATATGTTTCCATTTCAACATCTCACAAATCCTTTAACTCTTTCACTAATAATTGCAATACACATCTATATCATTTCTTGGTGCTCTTTTCCCTAGGATAATAATTGAGAGAATAAAAGAACTTTGCTTCATACACACCCAAGGCAGGAGATTGTAAGACATTAGAACCACAGGCCAGATGCTATAAACCATCTATGGCTAAACTTAGGTGCACTTTATGTGGATCTAAGGCAAAATAAAAATGTGCTAAGTCAAATCTCTTCCATGGCTCAAAATCCCTCAAATGTCTTATTGTGCCATTACTTTTTTAATCTAATGCATGCCATTTTATATGCTCAACAATTTTAGAAGAGATGAACAACCTTTACAACCTTGGCTTCAATAGAAAGTATCTATGTACTTTTATTGGTTGCTTATTATTCTTTATACTCTTACCCTTTGATTTCCATCTAGAGGTATTGCACCTTTTATTCATCTTCCTCCCAATATAGCATGCAATCATTTGGACAAGCATGAATTTTTATGTAGTTGAACCCTAATTTAATTATGATCTTCTTAGCCTCGTAAAAGGATGGCGAAATCTTAGGATGTTCAAAACCATCAGCCAATAGATCTAGAATCATTGACATAGCCTTGTTAATTATTATATACATACATTTGGTATGATACAATTTCACAAAAATGAACAATTTAGAGTATTTCTTGCACCCTTCATTCAAAGTTTGTAATCCATCCTTAATCAAGTCCTAAAATTCTTGCACACCATTATTTAATGTCTAATTTAATGTTAAAGCTTGACCATCCCCTTCATTCACAACTTCATTATCATTATGAACCATAAATGCATCACAAAAAGTGTATAAGGTTGTCCTACGAATTGATTCATTTCTTCCTTGTGGCCTTACTTGAAGTTTTACCTCATGAGGTGCTTCATTAGTTCTTTCCCCATGCCTAACCCAAAAAGTGTATCCTTGTGGGAATGGTTTAATAATTAAGTGGTCACACACAACTTGCTTAACTTGCCATTTCTTAAACTTACATTTAGGACATGGGTATATTATCTTAACCCACAACACTTTTATTTACAAATGCAAAATCTAGAAATCCATTATCCCTCTAAGTATGCAGGAGAATTTTGAGGCCTAACAATCCAAGACTTATCCATTCCTTAAAGCAAAAGAAAGTATAACAAAATGGGTCACCATGGTCAAATAGCTAATTTTACAAAAAGGAAAAAAAAAATTAATACTGTCACACTTGACAACCCGGTCAGAGGGTCGAGCATGACGTGGATGACATAAAAAGAAAGAGGAATCAAACAACCTCCCTCTTAATTAACACTTTTTTTAAAGTTTGAAAAGCTTTTTTCCTGGACCTTTCACTTTTACTAAGCTAAGGCGATTTGAAGAAGATGGATATGAATTTCATTAATGCCTTTTCTAGTTAGCGCTATAAGGGAAGATTCTGCCAACTGAGTAGGTAAAGCCAATTTCATCAAAGCTATTGCATTGATCCTATTATAAAGACGCACAAGATGGAACATCTTCTAGATCACACTTAATCATATAATGAGGGACGTGTGTAATGTGTGCCACCTATTTACTGATGGATAAGCAAACCTACCAACAAGCAGTAGTGGCATCCTTTTATGTAGTCGAGAATTCTTTTTTCAACTTCCAAAATCTTTTAAAAATAAATTTATTTAAGAGTTGCCACTAAAATTTTTAAAGAAAAATTTTGGAAAACCAATTTAGAATAAAAAGAAAAGGTAAACTGGCTTGTGAAAACAGATAAGGGTTCAGGAGTTTGTTTGAGTGTGTGGAAAGTATTAGGCACCCAAAAACACCTGTCTATAAGAACGATTACCCTAAACTAGTTAAGTTAAATCAATGTAATACGATCTGAAATTTATTTCCATCACCCTTACTAAAACGCATGCACATTAGATAGAGAAAATAAAAATAACAACAATAAAAATGAACAAATAGATATTTACAAGGGGAAGACTAACCTATGATGAGAATCTAGGGCCTACGTACCTAACAATAGGGATCAAAATCCTCGTAGTTTGAGTAAAAATGCATGTCAATTGTTGGTGTTTTTTATTTTTGTGAAAAAAATAGTTAAAACCAAATACATTTTTATAAACAAAACTGAATTAAAATTTAGTTAGTGAGTTTTAATTTACGAAATTAGTTTAATATCACTTTCTTTTCTTTTATTTTTTTTTTGTATTTTTGTAATTTTAACTAAATTTGAAATTTAAATGGAATTATGAGGGGGAAAATTTTTATGATTTTAGAGGTTATGTTTTTGTTTTGGATTTATGAAGGTGGAATTTTGTTTCAAATTCTAATAAATATTTATTGAGGTAAAAGGTTTTTCAAGATTTTGGAATTTAATTTTTGGAATTTTAAAACTAGAATTTTGCATTTTGAAAGAGGAATGAAATTATTAAAAGAATTTTTTTTGAGATTTTTTTAAAATAACATGGTTTATTTTAATTTGAAAGGAGGAATAAAAATTGTCAAGGAAAAACATTTTTGTGATTTTTGATTTTGTGCCTTTATGTTTGGATTTCGAAATGGTGATTTCTTTATTTTAATTTAAAAGAGACTTGATTATCTAGGGGAAGTACTTTATAATTTTTTTATATACAACTAATGGGAAAAATCATTTTTGTAATTTTGAAATTGTTTTGTCTTTGTATTTTTCGAAAACAGATATTAACTTTCAATACCTAAGGAGACTAAGGATTCCACATGGTCTCTACGACTTAATTTTAGTGCCTGAGGAGATTAATGATCTCACATAACAATTTGAAATACAAAAGAAATTATTTGTGATTTTTATTTTTTTTCATTTTCAGAATTCAAATATTAATTTTTGAGGCCAAAGGTGACTACAGATCTCACATGGTCTCTCTAGGTTAATTCTAAAGTGCTTGAGGAGATTGACCATCTCACATGACAACTATAAAAAAAAGGGAAGAATAAATAAATAAAAGGCAAAAGAAATAATTTTTGTAACTTAAAATTGTTTTTATTTATTTATTTGTTTGTTTGTTTGTATATTTATTATGAAATAATTATGAATTAACTTTCAAAGCCAAAGGAGACTAAAGACCTCATATGATCTATTTTGATTAATTTGAGTGCCTAAGGAGTCTAATGATCCCACATAGTGACTTCTAAAACAAATGCATGGAAATTAAATTATTTTGGTATCTTCAAAATTGGGATGAACAAAATTTTATTTTTGATTTTTAGTGAAAGTGGCAATGGCTTCTAATAATTAATGAAAATCTAATTTTAATTTTTGGAAATCTTAATTGAATATGGGCTATTGGAACCCAAGATCTCATTAACAAAGATAATCAAACAAAATTGGACTAGCATCAAGTAAGACTTAAGGAGACAAAGGGTCTCACCTAGTCTTATCAGTCAATTTCTTTGTTGCCTGGGGAGACAAAACGGTCTTGCACACCTACTTCTAAATAAAATGAGAGAAATAAAATATTTTTTTCAATGAAATTGACATTTGTAAAGAAGAATAAGAAAGTAGCAAGATCTTTGGTTATTATATTATTTTCACTACTCAATCAAGTATCAAGCACTTCATATAACATGCACTGGATATGAGCCCAAAGAGTAGACAAGCCACATGCCTTTCTTCCATCCTCTTTTTAATTTTGGATTTTTTCCTTTGGGCATAAGATGTTTATTTCCTCTACCTTACAAAGAAATAAGAAGTCCTGAGTCTTAAATGGATTTTTAGACTTTTGAAAATACATCTTCACCATAATTTTCATAAAAAAACAAAATGGAAAAATAAAAATAATCTCATCAAATAAACATATATGAGATTACCATCTTATCTTGGTCCAAAAATAAGGGATAAGAGGATTACATAATCTTTGTTAACCATGGTCCATATCCCATTTCATTCCATAAATTGACACCATTTGATTTCTTCAAAGTATTAATGGAAATAAAATAGCCAAGGCATTGTGCAAAAGAGAATCTTTTTATTTGGCTCACTTCCATCAATACTTTTTACCTAGTTTATTTTTCATTATTTTTTATTTGTGATCACTATCCACATCCAAATCCTAAGATCTTGAACATGTCATTCTTTACACAAAGACACCTACCACAATTTCTCTATATGCTTAGATTGGCCATTACCACTCACATCAAGGCTATATCTAGTTAGAGTTTGCAACTGCAAGGTGTAGAATAAAATAGGTAATAATAGGGACTTTAATTGAAAGAACATTATATTGATCTCCATAAAAATACAATAAGTACAAAAGACATATTTTATTATAAACTTCTCTCCACACCTCTTCGCACGTTGTACACTCCTATTATCACATCCCCTCTTATTTATAATACTAGCAAACTATTAATTCAACAATTCTAGAAATTTCTTCCTTGCATATTTTCTAAGGATGGTTACCAACCCTTGACAAATTACCACTAACTTTTGAAAACTTACGACTAAAATTTGAAAGATTTTCACTAAACTTTGAAATTCTTTAAGTTGTCACCAAACTTTTTAAAGAGATAAGTCGATGGCATATTTAATACTCTCCTTCACCGCCTAATCTCTTGTATTATTATTCTTGAAATCATTCCAAGTTGCCTTTGAAATTCTTCAAACTTGACTTTATTTAAACCTTTGGTAAGTATATCAGTAACTTTATGATCTGTGTTAATGTACTTCAGGTAAATTTCTCCTTGCAGCACTTTTTCTTAAATGTAATGATAATGTACCTCCACTTGCTTTGTCCTAGTATGGAAAATAGGATTCTCTACCAAACAAATTATTGATATGTTATCATAATATAATTCTACTAGATACTCCATTGATTGATTTAAATCTCTTAGTAATTGTATCAACCACGTGCTTTCTTATGCTGATGTCGCTGCTACTCTGTATTCAGATTCCATGCTTGATAGAGCTACTATAGGTTGCCTTTTATTGCACTAAGATACTAATCCTGATCCCAAGTCAAATGCATAACTAGTAGTTGAACGATGCATGTTATGATCACCAATATAATCAACATCACAATATCCTATTATCATGCATAAATTTCCTTTCTTGTAGAATATGCCATAATCTAAAGTACCTTTGGCATACCTCAAAATGCGTCTCATTGCTTCCAAGTGTGGTTTTTAGGAATTTTTCATAAACCAACTCATTACTCCAACTGTATGGGAAATATTTGGACAAGTTATTGTTAAGTATATAAGACTTCTTACAAGTTCTTAGTACATGGCTATATCTTTTAAGTTTTTTCCCTCAATTAAGTAAAATCTTGCATTTGCTTCAATCAGAGTTGAGATAGGTTTACAATCTAGCATTCCAAACTTTTGTAGAGGAAATCTGGCATACTTTTGTTGATACAAAAATAATCCTTCTTTACCTTATTCAATTTCATGTCCCAAAAAATGTCTTAGTTCTCCATGATCTTTCATTTGAAAGCGTATTGTTAGATTAGCTCTAATTTGATGAATTTCAATCTTATCATCTCAAGTGATGATCAGATCATCTACATACATTAAGACTACTGTCATTTTGTCTTCACAAATAAATTTGAATATGCTAGTGCTACTGAATATCCATTCTTTATTAGGAACTCAACAATTTTTCTATACCATGCTCCTAATGCTTTTTTATGCCCATATAAAGCTCTCTTCAACTTGCATACATAATGAGGGAGTGTTTTGCTCTCAAATTGTCTTGGTTGATTCATATAGATTTCCTGATCTAATTCTCCAAGCAGAAATGCATTCTTCACATCCATCTACCACAACTTTTAAGACTTTTTTTCAGGGAGCGCCAATAATACTCATACAATTGTAATTTTAGCCACTGGACTAAATATTTCTTCAAAGTCAAATCCATACCTCTAGGAAAAACAACGTGCCATTAGCCGAGCTTGGTATCTTTCAAATAATTCATTAGGATGAGTCTTTGCTTTATACACCATTTGCAGGAAATGAGTTGTACATCTTTGGGTTTTGGCTCTAACTCCTATGTCAAGTTCTGTTTCAATGCTTCAATTTTTTCTTCCATAGCTTTCTTTCATTCTTTAATACTAAACACCTCTTCATATATCGCTAGATCATTATGTCTTCCATCTTCAATCACTACTACATTTGCATACTTTAGGTTTGGTTTTCTTTGCCTTGTTGATCTTCATAATTGTTGAGGTTGAGGAATATCATCTTCACTCAAATCTTCTTGTTCCTCGAGCTAACTTGGTCTTTCTTCTTTTGGTGTTACTTGCATTCCTATCTTCCAGGGGTTCTTTTATGACATCCCAAAATACTAATCAAGTAGATACTTAAACAATTATACCCACAAAGTATGACCATACCCTTATTAAAATACTAAGGAAAAATATCTAGGGATTAAATTGAAAAATTTTTATTTTATTTCTAGTACACGAATGTACTTAAAATTAAGCAAAGTATTATTTTAGCTTATATTTAATTGTCATGTGTGGATTATAAGGGTAAGTCCTAAAGATTGTACTTATAATATACATAAGTATAACTTTTATTCCTATGGCCCATATACTAGGCCAACATTATGCTTATTAGGTTTTAAGGCCATTATCCTCCTAATTGGGTTTTTCTACAAGCCTTATTTCCTACGCCCAATCTTATGAATTTTAACTATGAAATTTTCAAAAACTTGAAACATGATCACATGTGGGACCCACCACTATCATGGTGTCTCCTTGAAAATTCACTCACATCTTATCACACGTGCTTCCATGCAAGAGTAACATAAGTGATATCCTATCAAGATTCTTATTAGCCAACCTAATTCCTATCATGGTGACATCATGTTTCTTCACATTTCCAAGGTTATTCTACACATTCCACTAAGTAAGACTTACATGAAAATACCAACTTGTCTTGTCTATGTTATTTTCCCATGCAATCATTTCATAAAGTGCCCAATAACTAAACACCTCACTGGTCATCAATCCATCAATCTTCCAATAATTCAAATTGCACATCATTACTATCAATATTCAACCAATCAAGCCTAGTGTGCAATTCTAAGATCACTTTCTTAATCTTTGTGCTTCATAATGTGACAATTTCATATGCACTAAGTCAACTAGGGTCCATTCATAACACAAGTTTCTAACCTATTCCATGCATGCTCTTCTCAACCTAGGGAATTGTCTAACCTAAGGAGATTTTCATTTCCCTAAATTGGGCATTAAGATCAATCCTAATAAATTAATATACTTACCTCTCTCTTTGAACTCTTGGTTTTGTCATTTAGTCTCTTAACTTGCTTTTTTTTGGGTTTCCACTTTTGAACTTCAACTTGTCCCATCCATACCATGCATCTTGGCCAAAGGGAACTTTTCTCCCATCAAGACACATTTTGACATATAACATACAACCAAAATGACTAATGGTCTTATGTCTTATCATTATTGGAACTAGAAAAAGGTAATTCAAAAAGACTAGGGCACACTTTAAGCTAATTGCATCATGGTTAACTTATTCCTTTAGATTCTCAACCTAAGTGATAAGGACAATTAACTTAGCTAATTTTTATTACGCTATTCCTAAGTAACACGTATGGATTCATATCAAATGGCATATTAAACTTGTTTAGTTTACCAACATGCTTTTACTACCAAATATTAGTCTAGGTTTAACGGATTAACTTGTCTACTAAAACGCTAGGCATTCTCGGCCACCATACAAAGTTCCTTGACTAATTTAGCTATTTAATTGGTTATATAGGCAAGAATATTAACTTCCATTAATCCTAAACAAAGCTATATGTATTCTCGGTCAACAAGTAATAAAGGAAATTAAATTTATAAACACATATCCTTAATCAAAATAGAACATTACACATTAGCATACTTCCACATAGGTTCATACAAGATGAGATAAAGGAAGAGAATTCCAAAATAGCATGTCTAGGATTACATGATTGTAAGAATAGAATTAATATAATACAACTCAAAATTTATCCTATTCTATTAACAATTCGCCACCTAATAAGTTTCCTAGCCAAAATTTTCTCTTCCTTTCTTCACTTCTTTTCATGGCTTATAGATAAGGGTTGCCGCTACACTTAGCCATAACCTTTGCATAATGTAAGCTTCCTCGAGCACAAGCCAACTCACGGTTACTTTGGCCTTTATTACTCCATCATCTAAACAAAATACCATAATATTATATACAACCACAACATTGGCATAACTTTGGATTAATCTAAACATATCAAATATGGGCATTTTCTCCTAAAATATATAAGAAAAATGGGGTGAGATTTCAACAAATCCTAGTAGATAAATAAGAATTCTAAATAATTAACAAAGTACAAGAATAGGTTAAAATCATTCATCAATATAATCATACGAGGATATATAAACAACAAGGATGTCATTAACAAGGATCCATAAACACACATCATGCATGACCAATTACCCTGAGCAATCCACATCGTTAAACCACACCTTCAAGATGTTCTGACCTTTAAGGGCCTTGCCCACCAAGGGCCATAACCATATTCTTGTACAAAGAAAAATATTATAGAATAGCTTAGTTATCTACCTTGGTTTTTTCTCAGCCAAAGGTAAGAATTGTTGCTTCCAAATGCTAAAAATAAAACAATGCAATGCTTAATTAAGAAAGTGTACTTGTCACAAAGGGGAATCATTACTTTGATCGTTCCAATGATTGTTTTCTATTCCATTGGTCCTTATCTCCACTTTTCTAGGCCACTTTTCGTTCATACCCCTCAAATTTTCATTTTTGCAATTTAGTCCCTAAAAGTACTTTTTTGTTTACAATTAAGGACAACCCTCACTTTACTTTTCTTTTAAAATTAAAATGTAGACCTTATACTTTGGGGGATTCCTCTCCACACCTTAAAAATCCGTTATTTATCCATTAAATCCCTAACAAAATTTATTATTTCAAGGTATACAAAAGAAGTTATTCCAAAGTTATATTTTACCTGAATTGTTTTTAGTTAAGGACAAGGGACCTAAGTGTAAGAATTTGGGGATGTTACATCTTTTCACTTTGTTTCACTCTCAAACTATCATCTTTTATCATCAATTTCACTTTGACATCAGAGATTTATTGGACTTCACTTTCATGCTCATTTAATTTCTCATGTAAATTTTCCTTAATCTCCCTTGAATCAAGAAGATTTGTTGCTTGTGGTGACTACCATTATGATGCCTCATCGAATACTATTTTATGAGATGTATAACACCTACCAGTAGTTGGATTGTTGCATTTCCAACCTTTCCATTGATTATCATAACCCATAAATATACACTGAATTGTCGTTTTGTTAAACTTACTACTCTGATGTTTAGGTGCAAAAACATAACACACATAACTAAACACTTGAAAATGACTTACCATGGGTTTGATAATCCATAGCCTATTGTAAGGTGACATAAAATCAAATTTTGCTTATGGCAGCCAATTGGTAATAAAAACGGTAGTCTTCTTGCATTTCGCCCAAAACTGTGGGGGTACATTCTTAGCATGCAACATACTTTGAGAAATTTCTACCAAATGTCTATTCTTCCTTTCTATAACCACATTTTGTTAAGGTGTTCCTAGACACAGTAGCTATCACCATATTTTATCCTACTGCAGATACTTGTTAAATTCCTCATATGTATATTCTCATCAGTTATCGATATGTAGGTATAAAATTTTATGCCTAACTTCTTTTTCATTTTTCTCTTCCAACAACTTGAATCTAGATAATGCGTTACACATCTCTTTCATAAAATCTACCCATAGGTACCTGGAGTAGTCATCAATGAATGTGATCATATACCGATATCCACTAATAGAGGCCTGACTTTCTAGTCCAAAAATATTATAGTGTACCAATTCAAATGGCTTCTTTGCTCTTAAACTAGACTCCTCATATGGTAATTGATGTGCCTTACTGTACTAGCATCCCACACAAACTATACCATCTCAAACTTCAAGTTGTAAAAGTTCTATAAGCATTTCCTTCTTAATTATTAACTTCAACTTATGATAGTTGACATAGCCAAGCCTTGCATGACACAAATATACTATCTCATTTCATCTTTTCTCATTTACGTACTTTGTCTATGCTGACATTATATAGATAGATTTTACACACTTGCCCTCCATAATTGGTACACCAATTGGACCCAAACTTCTATATACCTTAACATCCTTTGGTATGAACACCACACTGTTGCCTTCATATGCAAGTTATCCCATTGATAGGAGATTTTTCTTCATTCCAGCATGGTATACATTTTGTAGATGTACTTTCTTTATATTGTGGTGAGGACTAATTTCTGCGTTGCCAACATAGGTTATTGGCAATCTCAAATTGTTTATTGTTACAACAACTTGACCTCTTCTATATTTAGACATTGTTGACAACTTCTCTTTTTCTCCTATCCTATGGTTAGAACATCTAAAATCAATAATAGAGTCTTCTTTGTAATTGATAGATTTCTCGCTTGTTGTTACTACCACCACATCTTTTTGTGGTTCTTCAACATAAGTGCAATCTCTTTTAATTCTTCTGTGGCACCAAAGGATGCTTAAAAGTCCCATTTCACTATAGGGTTATATTGGATCATTTCCTTTTTCATAAGGTGTTCTACAATTTCTAGCAAAGTGACATGTTCTGCCACAATTGTAGCATTTATTGTCTTTCTGTTGCTCCTTCTTTAATTCAACGTCTTATGGATTTAGGCAAGCACCCCCTCAATATGAGCCTCTCCCATGATGGTTTCTTTGCCAACCATTTTGTTGCCTTCAATTACTTCCTTTCTATCATCAACTGAATTCTTCTTGTTAGCCTCTTTATTTGCTAAAGCAATCATTTTCTTCATGTTTCAAAGAAGCTTTAGACATTTGTGAATCCAAAGCCTCCTAGTTGGCTAGTATACTTTCCAGCTTTGCTAAAGTTGCTTCCTTGGCCTAACCTCTTGTGGCTGTGAAAAGGCTATGATACTTTAGATTTAATCCCACAATAATAATTATCTGCATTCTTGTGTCGATAATAGCATTCTGCAAATCTAATTTTGAAATCTCAATGCAAATAGAGCATATCATTTTTTCTAAATTGACATAACCTCGTTCTCCAATCACTGTAGCTTTTTGTCATTCACACTCACAAACAATGTGGCAAGCCTTTCTCATGCCTCTTTTCCTATCTTGGCTTCCGTAGTGTATCTAATAAATTGTGGTTCTACCTTAGAAATTAATATGTAAATAGCCTTTCAAGCTCATACATGTTATTTCTTAAATTCATTTAAATTTGTTGGTGGAATTGCTTCATCTCCATCAAGAAGGTTCCAAAGATTTTGGCCTCCTAAGTAAAGCTCAACTACAGTGCTCAATACCTAATGGTTGTCATTATTTAACTTTTCAATCGAGAATGCATTTGTCAACATGTTAGCCATAGTGATTTTGACAGCGCCTTGCACTTACACCAAGTCTTTTTTATTCTTTATTGAATTTCTTCGCAGTCCCTGATTTTATTTCAGAAGAATCTCCTTGTACTATAATCCTAGATCTCGCACTCAAACAAAAGAACCTCCTAGCTTAGATAATTAGTTGACCAGATTGGAACTGAGCTTGAACCAAACTTTAATAGGCTCTGATACCACTTGTAGAATAAAAGAGGCAAAAAAGGGACTTTAATTGAAAAAACTTTTTATTGCTATCCACAAAATTACAATAACTACCAAAGACACATTTCACTATAAACTTCTTTCCACACCTCTTCTCACATATCACACACTTATTCAACTTCTCACATTGCCATGCACTCCCATTATTAAGTACACCTATTCACCCCTCCCCTCTAGGTGCACTGTCAACTGGTATCAAAGTAATGGTTTCACTTGATCTGTGTTTTACAGCCAGGAGAAAAGATCCATTTTGCGGAAAATGTCTTTATAACATCTTGAGGGAGCTTATTTCAGTGAAGGGCACTCTACTTCAAAGTCTCCATTCTTCAATGGAAATCATTACACACATTGGAAAGGTAACATGAAGATTTTCATACAAGCCACAGATTACCCAGTATGGAAGGTTATTGAGCAAGGTCTGAAATTTCCTAAAACTGAAAATGGAGAACTCAAACCAAAAGAAGAATATAATGGGGAGGGTATCAAGATGATTCTAGCAAATGCCAAAGCCATTAACATTCTCTATTATGCTGTCAGCGGAGAAGAGTATGATAAAATCTCAAATGTGATACAGTAAAGGAAATGTAAAACAAACTAGAAGTCACACATGAAGGCACAACCAATGTGAAGGATTCAAAGATAAGTACTTAATAGTATGAATTGGAACTGTTTGAAATGAAGGAGAATAAGGACATAGAAGCTATGTTTAATTGTTTTTCAAAAATTGTGGGTCAACTGAAACTTCTTGGACAATCCTACACAAATTACAAAACCATGAATAAGGTACTAAGATCTCTTCTAGAAAGCTAGAAATCCAAAGAAGACAACATTGAAAGTAGCTCAAGGTTCAAAGAATTAACCTATGATAAGCTAAGAGGAATTCTTATTGCTTACCAGAACAATCACCACAAGTGTTACGAACTGAAAACAGAAAGAAATATGGCACTAAAAGCTGCAGCTACTTCTAAACACCAAGAGGATGATGAAAGTGAAGTATATTTACAAGATCTAGCCTTCTTCTCAAAGAAATTTGAGAAATATGCTAGACAGAAGGGTAAGCTCATGATGATCAAAAGAAACTTCCTAAGAAAGATAATCAAGGGAAGAACTCCATAACCTGCTATGAATGTGGAAGAAATGGACACATTTGCTCTGACTGCCCCTTCTTGAGGAAAAGGTTTGGCAAAACCTCAAATAGAAGAAGAGCACTAGCAGCATGGAGTGGTGATGACGAAGATGAAGAAGAAGAAGAGCTAGAATAAGAAATGGCTAACCTATGCTTCATGGCTACATCAGAAAATGAGGTAACCGCTGACTCCTTTGAAAAAGAATTACAAAATACTTTAAATAAGATGTTTGATGATTTTGAAAAATTATTCATTAAATATAAAAGTTTAGAAAAGGAAAAACATATGCTTGAAAAAAATTTCAAATCCTAAAACTTGAAAATGAAAAGACTTTAAGTGAAAATAAAGATTTACAAATAAAAGTTTCTATATTAACTATAGACTTGACAAACTTTGTCAAGGGAGAAGAAAACTTAAATATGCTTCTAGGAAAACAGAAATGCAGCTTTGATAAATCGGATCTTGCTTATAATAAAAATAATTCTGTTAAACTATACAAGAATTTCTTTGTAAAATTTTCTTCCATTATCTGTATTAACTGTCAAAGAAGAGGACACACCTATTACAAATGTAAATATCAAGACAACATGGTTTGGATCTTTAATGGCACTTCCACTGCCTATACTAACAAGAAAGGACCTAAGCAAGTTTGGGTACCTATAATAAAGTAAATTTTTCCATAGATTTGCCTCAAAGGGAAAACTTTCAGAAATCAATGGTTCTTAGACAGTGGCTGCTCAAGACACATAACAAGAGACCCTTCCAAATTCACCTCAATATTAATGAAGGATGGAGGATTGGTCACTTTTGGAGATAACAGTAAAGGTAAAATTGTTGGAATAGGTAAGGTACAATTACTCCCTGACTGCTATATAGAAAATGTGTATCATGTAGAAGGACTCAAAAATAATCTTTTTAGCATTAGTCAATTATGAGACAAAGGGTACAAAGTAATGTTTGAATCACTTTACTGTAAAGTGTTCAATGGTGACAAAGCACTGTTTGTAGGTCAAAGACATGATAACATATATATATTGAACATAAAAGATTTATTTTCAAAGAATGTTACATGTCTCTCATCTGTTTGTAATGACTCTTGGGTATGGCATAAAAGATTGGGTCATGCTAGCCTGCATCTCATCTCAAAACTTTCAAAACTTGACTTTTAAAAGGTCTTCCAAAATTAAATTTTGAAAAGGATCATATATATGATGCATGTTAACGTGGCAAACAAACTAAATCGTCTTTCAAACCTAAGGATTGTGCATCTACTTCTAGACCACTTCAATTATTACACATGGACTTATTTGGACCCATTCAAACTAAAAGCTTTAGTGGAAAAAGTTATGCTTTTGTCATCATTGATGATTACTCACAATACACTTGGGTATACTTTGTAAGTCATAAGGATGAAACATTCAAATTCTTTGAAATATTTTGTAAGCAAGTTCAAAAGGAACAAGGGTACCTGATATCAAGCATTAGGAGTGATCATGATGGTGAATTTGAAAATAAATTCTTTGAAAATTTCTGCAATAACTATATTTTACCCATAACTTCTCCTATCCTAGAACTCCACAACAAAATGGTGTGGTAGAAAGGAAGAATAAAACATTACAAGATATGGCTAGAACAATGCTTATTGACAATGATCTTCCCAAATACTTTTGGACTGAAGCTATAAATACTGCTTGTTATATTTTGAATCATTGCTTAATAAGGCCTATTCTCTTAATGACACCCTATGAACTTTGGAAAGGAAGAAAACCCAGTATTAGTTATTTTCATGCTTTTTGTTGTAAATGTTTTATTCACAACAATGGCAAAAACAATTTGGGGATGTTGGAGCATAAAGGGGCAGCAAACCGAGAGGAAGAAGGAAAAACGCTGGAGAGAAAGGAGGTCTCTGCTGAAGAGAAAAGAGAGCTGGAGAAGAGAAGAGAGGAAGGAAAAAGAAAGAGGAACCACACTGAAAAGGGAGAGCCACGTGACTAAGAAAGGAAGAGTAGCTGAAGGAGAAAGAAGGAACAACGAAGCCAGCAACAAACCGAGAGGAATAACACTGAACGAAAGAAAAGAACGGAGGCAGCAACGTGAGGGAGAAACCAAGTTGAACGAAGCAAGAAAGCAAGGCAGCCACGTGAAGAAAGAACAGCAGGGAAACAAACCAGAAACAAGGCAGAAACCGAGAGCTGAACGAAGCTGTCCAACGTGCAGAAAAATTATGGAAGCAACGTCCCAAATTCTGGAGTGAAAAGGTGCTGAAGTTCAGACCATCCAAGGGGCAGAAAAATGGAGAGTTGGATGCCAAAATGATGTGCAAAAACAAGGAAGTCTGAATCCAAAACAAAGTGGCAGCAAAGGGAGGGATAGAAGCTGAACCATGGAGGAGAAAAAACTCTGTTTTGAGCTCAAAAAACAGAGGTGAACAGAGGAGAGCTTAGAGAGCACAAGGAAGAAGAGGAAGTGTGGAGAAGAAGAGAAGCTTTCAGCCACCATCTTCCAGCCGAGAAGTAGAGACACTTTCTGCAGAGTTTCCAGCGCTGGAGCCAACCAGAAAACTCCAACGAAGCTGTCCAATGAAACTCCAACGAAGCTGTCTATTTCTGTACTTCCAGCCAAGACCAGCGACTTTGAGGGGCTGTTGGAGGTCCTTCTTCCATTGTTGGGTGAGGAGGAGAAGGTCCTTTTTCATTGGAGCACAAGGGAGGAGCTGAAACGCCAGGTATGGCTGCACGTTCTTGACTTGGCCGAGATTTCTGCTGCAGGTCGTTACTGTTCACTCGATTTCCTTCAATACAATCTCATGCATGTGCACTGTTCACGCACTCTAATATGCAATGCTACTGTTCATGTGTTTAAATTTGTTTATTTTTGTTCATTATAATTGTTTAGACATTAGCTTTGATTAATTATGGCTATTGTGTACAAAATTAGCATGTGAGAATTTTGTTGTTCTTGATTGCCGGGGATTATGTAAGTTTTTTTTCATCTCCTTAAATCCTTGCAATTAATCAAATAATTGGAAGACAATGAATATTAATGAAATATTAATGGAAGAATATTGAAAAAATAATTGAATGATAATTAATGAATATTGTCATGATGCATAAAATTATCGTGTGAGAATTTTGTTCTCCTCGATTACCGGGGGTTATGTGAGATGTTAATCTCCTTAAATCCTTACAACTAGTTGAATAATTGAAAAGTGACAATTAATATTAATGAAACATTAATGAATAAATGGTAAAAAAAATAAAGGAATGACAATATATACTAATGAAATCTTAATGAAGGAATGGAGAAAATTAATTGAATGATAATTAATGAATATTGTCATGATGAATAAAATTATCATGTGAGAATTTTGTTCTTCTCGATTACCGGGGGTTACGTGAGATATTTATCTCCTTAAATCCCTACAATGAATTGAATAATTAAAAAGTAACAATGATACTAATGAAATATTAATGGGAGAATGGTGGAAAATAAATTGACCATAATTAAATGTTAAATTTGGATTAAATCATAATAATAATCATAATCAAAATGCTTGCTTTAATAAACATTCCCTATCATTTACGAAATTATCGTGTGAGAATATTGTTCTCCTCGATTGTGTGAGATTACGTGAGGTTCTAATCTCCTTAAATCCCTATAATCAATTCTGAAATGACAATAATATTGATAATAATACAAAAATGAATAAATGGACAATAATTAAATGTTAACTTTGATTAAATATTTATGCAAAATGGATCGTGTGAGAATACTTGTCTCTCCTCAACTTCCCGGGCTCGTGTGAGATTTTAATCTCCATAGAACCCGAAAATTAGCATATATTTGTTCAAAGACAAACAGATAAACCAATAAATAATAGCACTTAAATTAAATTGTCTACCAATAATCAATAATAATAATAATCAATATTTATCAACAATAAATTCAAAAACTCATAAAATAAAAAAAATATATTCCTTTCATTATAAATTATGCATTAATTCCTGAAATATAAACTCTCAAAACAAAATAATAATAATAATAAAATCGACAAAAAATTTTAAAAGAGAAAATGTGAAGAGTTCAGGAGAACGAGGTTAATCAGATTGTAGTAAATTAAAACATACAAACCAAATTCCTATCCCGTTTTGTTTACAATGATCTGTTTTAATTAACATCCTCCTATTCTCATCATAAATCAAAAAACCACCAATCACAAAAATTCCTTTTGGTCGAACTACGTGGACTTTGATCCCTCTCACGGGGTACGTAGGCCCTAGGCTTTCATCCTAGGTCAAGTCCGTCCTTTGTAAATATCCATCAGTTTGCATGCATTTTCACTTTTTTTTGTCTTCTATGTCTAACGTGCATCCATGTCAATAAAAGGGTAATTGAGATTAATTAAAGGCCATATTCTATTTCAACTAACTAGTTTAAGGTAACCGTCCTTATGGGCGGGTGTTGTGGGGTGCCTAACACCTTCCCCACATTCAAATAGACTCCCGAACCCATCTCTGACCTCGCAGACTATTTCGCCTTTCTTTTTTGTTTTATTTAAATTGGTTTTCCAAAGTTTTCCGTTAAAAATTTTGGTGGTGACTCCAAATAAAATCGATTTTTAAATTCTATTTTTGGGAATCGGTTTTAAACCTATTTTATTCCACCGAAAGGTCGGTTACAACATTGATACTACCTTGTTCATTAGAAAAACTAACAAAGAATCTGTACTTGTTCAAGTATATGTTGATGATATTGTTTTTGGAAGTACTAATAATGATCTATGCAAGGAATTTCCAAGCTCATGGAAAGTGAATTTGAAATGACCATGATGGGTGAGATGACTTTCTTCCTTGGTCTTCAAATAAAGGAAACTTCATCAGTCAAACAAAGTATACAAAGGAATTACTTCACATATTTGGTTTTGAAAAGGCAAAGCCTATGGGAACACCCATGAACCCTTCTACCAACTTAGAAAAGGATGAGAATGATAAGGATTTTAATCAAAAGGTATATAGAGTTGGATATGCTGATTTTGACTTTGCAGGAGATAAATTAGATAGAAAGAGCACTAGTGGAACTTGTTAAATGCTTAGCAAGGCACTAGTTTATTGGTTCAACAAGAAGCAAACCTCAGTGGCATTATCCACTATCGAAGCAGAATATATGGCACTTGGAAGTTACTACTCTCAACTCCTATGGATGAAGCAATAACTCAAAGACTATTCTCTATGTCTGCCACAAATTCCTATCTACTGTGACAACACAAGTGCCATATGTCTAACCAAGAACCCAATTCATCATGCAAGAATAAAACACATTGAGGCTTGCCATCACTTTATTCGAGATCATGTTTAACAAGGAACCAATGAGGTAAATTATGTTAAAACTAAATATCACCTGGCTAACATCTTTATTAAGCCTCTTCATAAAGATGGGTTCAAATTTTTGCACTCTGAACTTGGAATAACTGAGTCATGTGAAAAATAAATTTTTTTGGAAACTTTTAGTCAATTGTAAACTTTTTAGTTAACTGAATTTTTATTTTCTCAGTCAACTAAAAATTTTTCAATTAACTAAAATTTTATAAAATAGTCAACTGAAATATTTTCAGTTAACTTAAATTTAGAAATTTCAGTTAACTATGAATTTTTTAGTTAACTACATTAATTTCAGTTGACTATATTATTTTAAGTTAACTAATTTTCATTTGAGGCCAAAGTAGTCAATCTAAAAAAGAGAGATCCAAAATGGTGTGTTTTGTTGATCACTAAATCAAATCTGTTAGGCATTTTCTAGTTTTCCTCCATAACTCTTTGACAGTTACATTATGGAACTGTTTTTGGGAACCAACTCTGTAACCATCCTTTTCACACTGACTAATATGAGAAGACAGGTTTCTTAGCTTTTCTCGAGACTCAAAAACCATCAGACTGGCATTTTGTCTCTCACTTTGACCATTTCGTGCCCTAGAACTTTTAGAAACCCTCTCTCTAAACTCTCTATCTCCTTCGTTGCAATACTTTCTCGCTCACTGTCATCTATGGTAGAAAATGTCACCTTCACTCATTGGCGATCCACGCATTGATCTGCAACAGTTTAACTTCCTCCAGCTACAACCATTGAAGAGCAACCTATTCCCATTGTGAGCGAAGACATTCCTATAGCCACTGAATCACCAGTCTCGATGCCTTCTCCAAAGCTTACAACTTCCTGAAGAAATGAGAAGTGGTCATTCCTTGATCTTCTTTAGAAGAAGAGGAACCACCGATCTCTATAGAAGAAAACCTGGTGATTGAAGAAATCCCCATATATGTAAAAAATGTCAAAGCCCAAGAAACCTCAGTGGAGATTCCTCTACCACCACGGTCTGCTCACCCCTCAACAAAGATTCTAGCCACCTTTGTCGAACCTAAAAATACCAAAAGGAAAGGTATTTCCTCTTCCCATATTTTAAGGCATTTTTGCTCAACTGAACATGAGACTAAGTATAGACAATATTTTGCCTCTAAACTAATTGCTCATGGTTGAACTATTCACTTTGAAAAACTTGCCAAAATACATGTCCCTATGGAACTAGAAATTCAAAACCTAGGATGGTCTCCCATATTTACTCTGTCTGAACAGTATGTAAAGAGTTAGTCAGGAAATTTTATATGAACTAGTCTATTATGGGTGAAGAGTCCACCCTTGAGTCCTTGGTTGATGGAGTTTGAATAATCATAGAAGAGAGTATCATAGGTAAGGTTTTGAACATGCACTTTGATGCTAAGGATAAATGTTTCTTTAAAAGCAAGTACCTAAATCCTTCAACTTCACCTATAAGGAGGTCAAGAATGAACTAGTTGGAAGGAGTGAGTTTTTATAGGGGCAGAAACTAAATGGGTTAGCTTTCTCATTTAAGGATAGAGTCCAAGCACACATGATTGGCACATGTGTGCTTTCTAGGACTAGATCACTAGAAGTGCTATGAAAGAGGCGCTTGCTACTGTTCTTCTGCCTACATGCCTAACAACCTATAAACTTGCACCATTGGATAATTCAGTACATGTTAGAGAGTAATACCCATCTAGATCCCACCTCGAGCCTCCCTTATAACATGCTTCTTACCTGGATATTTAGAGATCAAGGAGTTGATTTAGATCAACACCCCTGCAAATAAATTACTGCCACATATGTTGCTTCGTCTTTTAAACTAATGAAGTATAAATTTGTGGATGATTAGTGGGTAAGAATGGCTGACATTGACAACCCTCCAGCTCAACCTATTCCCACTCTTTCTGAGCCTCCTAAGGATTTTGTGTCTCCATCCTCCTCTGTAGCACCAACAGAATCATCCTCCTCAGTGGGCAGTTTTCTCCCAAACCCACTTAAAATCCTTAACACCTTGGTAAATAATCAAACTCAGATGCTTTCTCTCATGGACTCCATGCATATTTAGTTGAGTGAAGTTCAATCCCAGCTGTCAATCATTCGTAGCCAACTGAATACCTACAATCAGCACCACGACACACTAAACACTAATGTCCAAGATGCCAAGGCTGCTTTGCAACAGAGAGAATCCTAGCTGACCTAACATTTTCAAGATCTTCACAACACCATCCTTCAATCACATGTGGGTCTTTAGTAGATTCTTCAGTCTTTCAGGCATTGTTAACTTTGAGGGATTTCACTAGCTAATTGACATATGGCCTATGATGGCCTTTCTTTTTGCTCACTCTCCTTTTGAGTGATGACAAAAATGGGGAGAATAAACTTCAGTTAACTTAAATTTACTTGCACTTATTTTCAGTTAACTGTTTTCTTTTGGGACTTTGTATTACTTTTTTGGATTATGTATTATCTTTATCACTCTGATAGTTATTTACATTGCTATATTGACCTTGATGGTTGATGATAAATGATATATCAATACTGGAATTATTGTGATATTATCTGTGAATGCTGGCTAACTACTATGATATTATCTATATGTACTGGCTGTTATTTATTTATTTTTTTTATCTCTAAGGATTCTTAGTTTTAGGGGGAGCTTATACAAGTTTCTCCATTTAGTTTGGTCATCATAAAAAAGGGGAGATTGTTGGCCCAAAATATGACATGGCCCAAAACCCATATTTGATGGATGACAAATCAAATGAAGAAAGAAAAGGCCCATACCATATCAGAAAAGCAAGTTTGATGTGTAGCTCAACTTAGCCCACAAGTGGAAGGCAACTCATCGAAGTACAAAAGCTGCTGTACAAAGAAAAACATCAGAGTTTCTCTAAACTTCCTCGACCACACTTTTCCTGCGCCTCCTCTCGTGGAAGTGCTGATAGTAAAACCATTAATGGCACCTCAGCAAAACTTGAAACAATTGCACCATTGAAGAATAAACTATACTTCATAGCGGGTAAAGAAGGAGCAGCTAAATATTTCTCTCATCATCAATATCTTCTGCAATAAATGCTCTCCAACGACTCTTTCTGAGAAAGTTATAAATATGTTGAAGATACTACCTTCAAAGAACAAGGAAAGAGAGACAGAAAATGAAAACAAGCTGAAGAGAAAGAGCACTCTGTAATTTTTTTTTAAAAGCTTCTCATTCCTAGAGCCTAGTTTCTGGTTCATCAACTTTTTAGAAGCATATTTGAGAGCTATAAAATAAAACCCAGTTCTGTAGGGTTTAGAAAACTTATTTTTACTGATATACCTCTGTCTCATTGCAAAAAAGGGTTGTTGTTGTTCAAAAGTTTGAGGTTGAGCTAAAATGCCTCATGTTTGGAGTTAGCACATGAAAACTCCTTGTGAAAGTGTAAGAAAACTTTTCTTAGTGGAAAATCCTTTGTTGAAGACAAGGGGACTGGAAGTAGGCAATGTGGTTGGCCAAACTAGGATAAACTTGTGTGTTTGATTCTCTTTCCCTAATCTCTATCTGTCAGTATATTTTCAGTGAACTTGAAATTTTACAATTAACTACATTCTTCTTTCACCTGTTCTTATCAAGAAATACAAGTCACTGAAACATTATAGTTAATAGTCTTTCCTTCTGTCATAACGCACTCACTGCTGAAAAGTTCAATCAACTTTAATTTGTTACAGTTAACTATTTATTGCAATTTATAGCTGACTAAAGATATTTTTAGTTAACTCTCTTTTGTTTGCTTCTCTTCAGGCAAAGTGAATGCCTTACTGAAAAATTCAGTTGATTTTATTTTATTTCAGACAACTGTTTATTATGAAATATAGTTAACTATAAATTTTTCAGTTAACTAAAATTTTCAAAACAGAATTTTAACTTAAATTTTTAAATGCACCTATTCACCCTTCCTGTCTAGGTGTACTATCACTTGTGACCTTTCTAGAGCTCATACAAGAGCTCAAATCACAATCTATAAGGGTGAAATGCAAAGACTTCAAAAAGGATAAAAAAAGATGGATGAATAACTCAATAAACTTAAAACACTGGTGAATAATCTTATAATGGTTAGATGCCTTATCAGTACTAACAGTTTGGTGACCTATGCTCTTATAAGGTTAGATTATGACTATAAACCTATTGTAGTTTAGCTTGTAGACAAGGAAAATATTAGCTAGATTGAAGCCCATGACACCCTGCTTACCATTGAAAGCCGCCTAAAGTAACTAAACAACTTCAATAATCTATCTATTTGTACAACCTCTATTAACTTTACTAAATATGATGGAAGATTCAACAACTCTGATTCATCTCGTGGAAATTGGCATGGCTCAATGTCGAACCGACCTTTCGGCAGAATGGAATAAAAAGGTTTAAAACCAATTCCCAAAAACGAAATTTTGAAAATCAATTTATTTGGAGTTGCAACCAAAATTTTTAATGGAAAACTTTGGAAAACCAATTTAAAACAAAACGAAAAATGCGAAATGGTCTGCAAAATCAGAGATGGGTTCAGGAGTCTATTTGAGTGTGGGGAAGGTGTTAGACACCCCACAACACCTGCCCATAAGGACGGTTACCTTAAACTAGTCAGTTGAAATAGAATATGGCCTTTAATTAATCTCAATTACCCTTTTATTGACATGGATGCATGTTAGACATAGGAGACAAAAAAAGCGAGAATGCATACAAATAGATAGATATTTACAAAGGGTGGACTTGACCTAGGATGAGAGCCTAGGGCCTACGTACCCTGCGATAGGGATCAAAGTTCACGTAGTTTGACCAAAAGGTATGTTTTGTGGGTTGGTGGTTTTTGATTTGTGATGAAAATAGGAGGATTTTAATTAAAACAGATCATTGTCAACAAAACAGGATTGGAATTTGGTTTGTATGTTTTAATTTACTACAATTTGATTAACCTCGTTCACCTGACCTCTTCATATTTTCTCTTTTAAATTTTTTTTGTCGATTTTATTATTATTAATATTATTTTGAGTTTTGGGAGTTTTGGGAGTTTATATTTCAGGAATTAATGCACAATTTATAATGAAAGGAATATATATATATATATATATATATTTTTTTTATGAATTTTGGAATTTATTGTTAGTAAATATTAATTATTACTATTGATTATTGGTAAATAATTTAATTCAAGTGTTATTATTTATTTGTTTATCTGTTTATTTTTGAACGAATATATGCTAATTTTTGGGTTCTAGGGAGATTAAAATCTCACACGAGCCCGGGAAGTCGAGGAGAGAAAAGTACTCTCACACGATTCATTTTGTATAAATATTCAATCAAAGTTAATATTTAATTATTGTCCATTTATTTATTTTTTGTATTGTTATTACTATCATTAATATTATTATTATTTCTGAATTAATTATAGGGATTTAAGGAGATTAGAACCTCACATAATCCCACGCAATCGAGGAGAACGATATTCTCACACGATAATTTCGTAAATAATGGGGAATGTTTAATTAAAGCAAATCTTTTAATTATTTATTATTTATTATTCTCTTTTTTTAAAAAAAACAAAGGTATGCTAACTTCAGAGATCTAAGGAGATTAAAAATCTCACACGATCCCAGGTAATCGGGGAGAACAATATTCTCGCACGATAATTTTGCAAATAATGGGAAACAGTTCATTAAAGCAAACATTTTAATTATGATTATTATTATGATTTAATCAAAATTAATATTTAATTATCATTCATTTATTTTTCACCATTTATTCATTAATATTTCATTAATATTATTATCACTTTTCAATTATTCAACTAGTTGTAAGGATTTAAGGAGATTAACATCTCACATAACCCCCGGTGATCGAGGAGAATAAAATTCTCACACGATAATTTTATGCGTCATGACAATATTTATTAATTATCATTCAATTATTTTTCACCATTCAATCATTAATATTTCATTAATATTATTATTGCTTTTCAATTATTCAATTCATTGTAGGGATTTAGGGAGATTAATATCTCACATAATCCCCAGTAATCGAGGAGAATAAAATTCTCACATGATAATTTTATGCGTGATAGCAATATTTCTTAATTATCATTCACTTATTTTTTGACCATTCCTTCATTAATATTTCATTAATATTATTGTTGCCTTCCAATTATTTAATTAATTGCAAGGATTTAAGGAGATTAACATCTCACATAATCCCCGGTAATCGAGAAGAACAAAATTCTCACACGATAATTTTATGCGTAATAGCAATAATTAATCAAAGTTAATGTTTAAACAATGGTAATAAACAAAACTAAAACAAGTTTAGGCAAATGAACAGTAGCACCTCATATTAAAACGCATGAACAGTGCTGAATGCATGAGATTGTCTTGAAGTAACTCGTATGAACAGTGACATGCATGCAGAAAAAACGTCCATGCAACCCCATGCAACCATACCTATGCATTTTCAGCCTCTCCCTTGTGCTCCAATGAAGAATGACCTTCTCCTCCTCACTCACCTAAGGTAGATGGTCCTCTAACAGTCCCAAAGTGGCTGGTCTCGACTGGAAGCAAGCAGAAATGGCGGATAGCACTTCGTTGGGCAACGTTGGAAATTCTGGTTGGCTTCAGCGCTGGAAATTTTGCTCACACATCTCTGCTCCTCGGCTGGAAGGCAAAGGCTGAAAGCTTCCCTTCTTCTCTACACTTTCTCTTCTTCCTGGTGCTCCCTAAGTTCTCCTCTGTTTGCCTCTGTTTTTTGGGCTCAAAACAGAGTTTTTTCTCCTCCATGGTTTAGCCTCTATCAATCCTTTTGCTGCCACTTTGTTTTGCATTCAGGCCTCCTTGTTTTTGCTCATCATTTTGGCATCCAACTCTCTATTTTTTGCTCCTCGGATTGTCTGAACTTCAGCTCCTTTTCTCTCCACGGTTTGGACGTTGCTTTAGCTTCTCTCCCTTTCGGTTTTTGGTTTCATTTTCTCTTCTATTTTCTGCACCACGACTCCCTCTCTCTTCCTCTCGGTTTCTGCCTCTCGTTCAGCTTATCTCCCTCTCAGTTTCTAGTTTCATTTTCTCTTCTGTTTTCTCCCTCACGTTGCTGTCTCGCTTTCTGGTTTCGTTCAGCTCTCGATTTCTATCTTATCCTCTTAGTTTCTGCTCATCCTCTCGGTTTCTGCTTCTCCCCTTCAGCTCTCATTTTTCTCTCGATTTCTCTCTTATTCTCTCCCTCTTCTCTTCAACTCTTTTTTTCTTCTCGGTCACGTGGTTCCCTCTTCTCTTCAGCCTTGTTTCTCCCTTGTTTCTCCCTCTTCTCTTCTCTTCTCTTCAGCTCCGCTTTTCCCAGCCGAGGCCTTCTCCCTTTATGCTCCAGCCCACCTCCCTTTTTCTGCCATGTTGCTCCCTTTTCTTCTTACTTTTCCTGTAACTTCCAGCTACTCCACTTACTGCTCATGGTCCCCTCCTTTTTCTGCCATTTCCAGCCATGCCACTCTCCTTTCTCTGCACCAGCCGCTCCACTTTCTGCCTCCTCTGAAAAACCAACTCTCTCTTGCTTTTTTGTCCTCCTTGTCCTCTTGTGCATGTGTGTGCATGAGTGTATGCATGTGGGAGTGAGTGAGTGTGTGTGTGTGTCCGTGGGTGAGAGTGTGTGAGAGTGTGAGTGTGAGTGTGTGAGGATGTGTGTCCGTGAGTGAGAGTGTGAGTGTGTGAGAGTGATGTGTGTCATGTGTGTGAGGGCAAGTGAGCATGTGAGAGTGTGTGAGTGTGAGCAAGTAAGAGTGTTTTGAAATTCCATTTTAATTAGGTGGCCTTATTCATTTTATTTCTTTACAAGATGATTGTCATGTCTCTTCTTCAAACATATATTTTGAATTTTCCTTTTTATTATTTTTGGTTCTTATATTTGGTTTTTTCCATATTACTTCTATTTTTTTTTTTTTTTGCCTTTTGCAATTTTGTTTTAATTAATTATTATTATTATTTTTGAATTTTTTAATTCTATTTATTATTATTACCATGATTATTATTATTGTTAATTCGGGTGGGGTGTTCACACTCAAATTCATAAATTCTCGAAACAAACTAGTGTGCCAAATTTGTAATAGGATTGGTCACACTGCTAATGATTTCTTATATCATATTGATAGAAGTTATGGAATGCCTTAACATGATCATAATACAAACCATTTGGCTACTTATATTGCTACGTGAAATATTGTCCATGATCCTTCTTAGTACATGGATAATGGAGCTTGCAATCATGTCACTTTTGATGCAAGCAAAATCAATTGTCTTTCATTTATTAATAGGTAGGAAGCAGGTAATTGAGAGAGATGGTACTAATAAACAAATTTTGCATTCAAGGTGCTCTAAATTTCATTGTTTAAATCCACCACACTCTCTACTTGTTAATGACATATACTATGCACCACAAATCACCAAAAATATTTCGAGTGTTTCTTAGCACACAAAAGACAGTGATGTACTTATATTGTTTAACTCATATGTTTTTGTTGTGAAAGACAAGAGAATCGAGACTACACTGCTGAGAGGGAAGAAGAAAAAAGGACTTTATGAGGTTCAATAAGAAGCCTTAAATATTGAACCAAAATTTTTTATAGTTGTTATAACCGACATTTCAGTGGAAATTTGAAAAAAAGAGATTAAATTGACTCCCAAATGAATCTTGAAAATTAACTTACTAGAGTCGCTACCAAAATTTTTAATGAAAAACTTTAAAAAACTAATTTAAAACAAAAAGAAAAGGCAAAGTAGTATGCAAAAATATAGATGGGTTCGAGAGTCAATTTGAATGTGGGGAAAGTGTTAGGCACTCCTACAACACCCGTCCATAAGGACGGTTACCTTAAAATAATCAAATGAGATAGAATATGATCTTAAATTTATTGTAATTACCCTTTATTGACATGCATGCTTGTTAAAAGAAAAGACAAAAACAACAATAATAAAAGCAAACAAATAGATATTTACAAAGAGCAGACTTGAACTATAATGAAAGCCTAGGACTTACATACCCTATAATAGGGATCAAAGTTCACATAGTTCAACCATAAATGCGTTTTAGTTGGTTGGTAATTTTTACTCTTGTGAAAAAACCAAGGGTGTTGAGATTAACCAAATTCTTTTGTAAACAAAATGAGATCGAAATTTGGTTTGTGTGTTTTAATTTAGAAAAACTTGATTGATCTCACTCCCTTGTCCTCTTCATTTTTCATCTTTTTTTTTTTTGTTTATTTTTGGAATTTTAACCTTTTTTTTTAAATTTAAATGAAATGATAATGGGAAAAGATTTTTAGGATTTTTGGAGTTTATATTTTTTTTTTAGGTTTTTTTATTTTGTTATAATTTTAAAAATATGATTAAAAGGATTTTTTAGGATTTTTGAATTTATGATTCTTAGACTTGGGAAATTAGACCTTATTTTAAACTTGAATCGAAGTTATAATGAAAAAAAAAATTGGACTATTTCACTTTTGTATTTTTGCTACAGATATTAGGTTTCAAGGCCTAAGGAGAATAAAGATCTCACGTGGCCTCTACTAGTTAACTCTTAAGTGCCTGAGGAGATTAATGATCTCATGCCACAATATGAAATGAGGAATTATTTATCATTTTTAGTTTTGTATTTTTAGGGAAAGGAACAAGATAGACGAAACTAAATTGGAGTTTATGAACAAAATGAATTTGGGATTTTATCAAACTTTTGTAAGAGGTGTAATTTATTTCTCTTTTTATTATTTTGAGGTCAAGTTTAGAAGAGAAGCATTTTTTTTTTTCATTTTTTTTGTTATCTAAAAGAAATTAAATTTTTGAAAAATAAGATAAGAATCGTTAAAATAGTATTGTTTTTATTTTGATTTTAGAATAAAACATTCAAGAGAAATTTTGAACAAATTATATTTTTTTGATTTTTTTAATATCGTATTTGATTTGTTTGGAATTTTATAAAATTTGAAATTAAAATGGGAAATGTGAATATGGGATTCTTATAAAAAATCATGATGATGATTATTATTATTATTAATTTTCTTATAGAAAACACCAATTAGACTTAGGCCATTAGACCCACTTTATTATAAAAAATGAAACGATATTAGAAGAGGCTTAGGAATACATAAAGTCTCACACAGCCCATTGATCGACTCCCTAAATACAAGAAGAGACATGTTATCTCACACAACAACTCTAAAGTTAAATAGAGACTAATCATAAAAAATATATATATTTTAAGGTATATTTACTCTTTTTAGGACCAATATATTTATCAAGAAAAAAATGACAACAATAATAATATTTAACATGCTGCATGAGATAAAAGCTAACCCAAGAACGAAGCATACCTTACCACAAACTATAATCATCCAAAGTGTACCTAGAAGCTTCACATTCCAACTTATATTACCTAAACATAATTGGACTCACATCCCTCAATGTACGAAGTGTAATACTCTCGACCCCCTTTTTTTCTTCAGGTTTCCTTTTCCTCTTTAGCTTCTTCTATTGCCTCTTCTATTCAATTTTTTCCTTGTCTTAGATATTCAAAACTTCTCTCTCATGTGCTCTTGATGCTCTGGCTTTATTCCTCAAAACAGGGAACCCTCTTTTTTTCCACTCAGCCATGTCCAACTCTTCCCTTCTCTATCTTTCTTTTCCTTTTTTTTTTTTTTAGATCACCTTCACTCTCTCCCGAGTTTTCTCCTTTTTCTTCCTTCGTCACACACTCACCACCTCAGCACAAGTTCCTTGGCTGTCCGTTATAACTTCACTATTTTTTTTTTTAGCATCAAAATAAGGGCCTATGCATAAAACCTTTTAGCCAGTCTCCTTATTCTCTCCTATTCACATTGCATGATCGTGTTTCTTTGACTCACATTGCCTTCTATTACGCTCTTTGCTTCCATTATTCTATTCACTTCCTTCTCTCCCTTTTCTTCTTTGTTGGCTTAATTCTGATTTTTCTTGATCTCAACGCTTCGTTCATGGCTTTTGGTTCATCTTCTGTCTTTTGCCTTGAAGACAAGGTCTCTTCTTCATCTCTCCATCTATGGTTGTTGCTTCTCTTTACTGTTGGCCTTTCTCGGGCTTCCCTTCACTCCTTAGTTCTTGTTCTCAGACTTTCACCATCACTGGCACGTTCGATGTCCTTGTTCGTGGCTGGAAGATAGAGATCTCTTGGGCTCCCCTCAAGCTCTTCCTCTCCTCTTTGTTCCTTCTTTTTCTTCGCAGCCCCTCTCTTTGAGCTCCACTTTAAATCTATGCCTCTCTGTCTCTTTCTCTTTTTTGTTCTCTCTATCTTCTCTCTTAGTCACCTTCTTATCCGCCTCCTACCCCTCATTTTTTGGTCGTGAGAACAAAGGTCATAAGGGTGCGCTCTTCTCTTTCAAACTTTCAGCTTTCTCTCCTTTTTAAAAGCTCTTTGGTTTCAAGCTCTTCTTTCACCCTGACTTGAGCTTCTCCTCCAGTACGAAGCTACAGCCTCTCCTTTTTCTTACTATCTTTCTCTCCTCAGACTCGTTTTCATGCAAGAAAATCAACAATAGAATCTTTAAAATTTTTTCAAAAGTGGGTTATTGAAGGAGATATTCCCTTGAACCCCTGGTAACCTTTCTGCTTCCCCCTTTAAACATCTTAATGAGTCCTTTGTCGTAACCAACCTATTTACATGCCACCCACCAACTTTGCCTTAAGTTTCCTTAGTTATTCCTTCTCTCCTTCCAAGCCAGGAACCTTGTTTGTGACTTTAAAAATAGAGTTAAGTTCTCTCCTCCTTGTTTGTTCTTCCTCCTCCTTTTTATCTACTCTCTTGCTTTCCTTCTCACTTTTATGCTCTCTTGGTCTCTCTTTGCCTTTCCTCACTGCCTGAGCTTCCTCATTCACCCCTATTCTCAATACCTGCTTTGAGCATCACCTCGAGCAGAGGTTTAGCGAGTCAACTTTGGCACCCTCAGAAGTTTCCTCTCCTACCCTTCGCTTTTGGTCAAGGAAGAAAGCTCATTTGGTCTTAGGCCCCTCCTTCAAAAGATAACTGTAGGTTCCTCATATGAGTTTTAATGATAAGGTTCAGTTTAGCTTCTTATCCTTTTCATTTTACGACTTCTATTTTAATTTTTGCTTTAATTTTAGCTTTACTTCCTTTTTTTTTAATTTGCATTAATTATTTTTGTTTAATTTTTTAATTAGTAAAAAAAACATTTACTTTTTTTTTCCTTTTTGAATTTTTTACTTGCTTTTCTTATTATTTTTTCCTATTTTTTATTTCTTGTTATTTTTTATCTTCTTTTTATTTTGTTTTTTTTTTCATGCTTCTTATTTTTATGTTGCGTTTTCCATTTTTTATTTTTTTCATTTTATTTATCTTTTTTTTTTTAATTTTGTGACTCACCCATTTTATATTTTCTTAATCAATGAATTAACTAATTAATTAATTAATCCATCATGAATTATTATTCTTAATTTATTTTGAGATGGGGTGTTCACAATAGCTATTAAAGAACTTCGACATATGAAACTTGGGCACCCATCTGAGTATGTCCTTAATCAAGTTCTGAATAGTTGTAAACTTGTAATATCAAGTTAAAATCAAATGAAAACTTCTTCTGTTAGCTATGTCAAGTGGGTTAAATTCCTACAATTAGTATAAGCTTGAATACCACACTCAAAAGTGTGCTTTCTTTGTATATAGTCAAGTCCATAAAGGATTTTAAGTGTTTGAGCCCATCTGGAAGGACTTTTATATCCCACCATGTTGTTTTTAATGAAATTAACTTTCCATTTACTATAGGTTTCATTAATACCATAACTGCTCCATTTGCAAAAATGGTTCCTGTAACGTTCTTTCCTTCTTTTTTGAAGCACAATACTATTATTAACATAAATGAAGTAAATGTAGAATCCAATCAAAATTCAAGTTTGTCTTAACCTGAAGAATCTACTAAAGACACTAAATTATGCTTAGTACATAAAGCCAATTTTGTGGATGCTCAATTACAAGCAGTAATTGACTTCTTAATTGACAATCTTCTAGAAAATCCACTTGTCTATCAACATCCATTGCTGACAAGAAGTAAACAAGGACTTTTCAAGTCTGAAAATTCATTTGTAGGTTTCTCGAAAGTTGTTGAAGGAAATTCCTCCTTTATTAGCAATGCACTTTGGAAGCCTTATTGGAAAAAAGCAGTGATCAAAGAATATGAAGGTTTAATGTGAAACAAAACTTAGGTGTTGGTGCCAAACACATATCAGAGGAATATAATTGACTATAAATAGGTATATCAAATGAAGTATAATCCTGATGGAATGATTTCCAAGCATAAAGCCAGGCTAGTAGCCAAAAGCTTCCAACAAGAGCTACAAATTAGTTATGGTGATGGAGGCAATGACAATTACAATTATACTCTCATTGGTATTCTCCTTAAACTGGGAAATCAGGTAGCTTGATATAAACAATGTGTTTCTCAACAAATTTCTTGAAGAATATGTGTTTATGAGTCAACTAGAAGGCTTTCAAGACATTAGTAAACTAGATTATGTTAGCCAACTTAGAAAGGCTATTTATGGCCTAAAAAAAAAAATCCCTAAAGCATGTTGTGAGCGAAATACCATAGTGAAAGTATAAAGCTCCAACAAGTAGTACAGAGTGAGAAAATTGTCCTTAGGGAATTCTAGTCAATATCACTATTAATTATTAATGCATATATAGTTACCTTATCCAAGCGACCAAAATTTCAACCTAAAAGTAAGGAAATTATAACAAATCAAATAATGTAAAACTTTAGATGAGATGTAATCAATACTAAAGGCTTCCTTAGGATTATGGCTTACTATGGCATTTCAATTGTAATTTAGCCACTTTCCTAACTTAACCCATTGATTTATGAAACAGTCTTAAACTCTAAAATCATTATAAGAACCTGTCAATCCCTCATAAATTTTATCACTCTATACTAGTTCTTTTTATTTCTATAAGAACCAATTAGAGAGACACATTAAGTATTTGTGATAGATTTTTTTTGTGCTTTTGCAAGGGTTTTAATTGTCATAAAGGTATTCTATGACGATTGAAGAAAGTGTCATAGAAATGACCATCACAAAAGACACCACAACATTTTTCACTAACTGTTGTAGAAATTATCACGAAGGCATTTTGTTGTGACAGTAAAAAAAAGTAATCCAAGGTCTTGTGTTTGCAATAGTCAAGTTAAATTGTCGTAGATAATCTTTTGCTCCTATGACAGTTATGCTGACTGTTAAAAATATTGGCAACATTTGAAACCATTGCTAGAAGTGTGTTTTTTTTTTTTTTTGGTTTTAAGTGTCTTACACTAATTTTTTGTGCCTAATTTTTTTCGTTAAACCAAAACCCTATAAATATAAACAATTTACCAACAATCACAACATATATTATAATAAATATATGATCAACTAATATGTCATTACAATTTGTTAGATTGTAACTACTAAAATAATGTCACGTATAATTTAAATTAAAATAATCTAGCTTTTAACACAAGTCAAATTCATCTATCAAAAATCAAGTTTACACATAATTGGAAGAGCCCGAACATCATGCACAATTAAATGCCCGGTTCTAATATGACCTTTCCATTATGTAATTTTTATGTTAGATCATGGTTAAAAAAGGATGAAAAAAATGAAGATAAGAATACGATTCTTTTTTATTGGAGCACAAATAGCAATATTAAAAAGGGTTGAAATATCAATTTACCTCTATTTGTTTCTTTGTGGGAGTAGATCTAGCTCATCAAAACTTCTAATAAATTTTTTGAGTTATGCTTATTATCAAATAATTCTAATAAGTGGAATATACATGAATAAAACTTTAAGTAAATTGAGGTCTTATTTGATCAAAATTTGGTATGTGAATGGATTTTCACCTCTAACCATAATGACTAATATAGTTTGATGAGTACAAATAAACTGATATTATTGCAATAACATTTATTAATAATGACAAAGGAATAACTTATGATAACTCTTAATAATATATGCATACTTTTAAGTCTTTTAAATTTTATATTTTACTCTATCACATGCTAGATTTACCCACTTTTTTTCAATTTCTAGGGCATAGACCTCAACTTTTGAAGCCTAGGCACCAGAAAGAAAAGTTATTTAGGGTAACTTTCTAATTGAACATTGAAGGCCTTTTAGATAGCAAAAAGTAAGATTTTTCATAGAAGAGTCTCTAAACATTGAGAGACACGAAGGAGAGTAACTTAAAGGGCAATTCAAAGCTTTGAAGAAGGCATTCTAAGCGAAGAAATCAAGAAAGGAACTGATTAAAGTGATGAAATGCCATTTTATTCTCTTCCTCTTATCTTTTCTTCATCTTTACCATATTTTTTGAGATGAGCTTATTGTAACTTTAAATATGTGAGGCTAGGTTTTCTTTCTCTAGGACTATGACTGTTTGACATGTAGATTTATGATCATTATTACTTTTTTTTTCTTGAATTTCATTGTGAATGAATTTATTCAGTTTAATTTTACATTAAGCCCTATTTTCTAGGCCACTAATTTGGGTTTATGTTGAGTATTTAAGGATTCTTGAAAGAGAAACCCAAACTTAGTTATAAGACTGAATATTGCTTGATTGATGTTGATTCATTGTTTGAAGTAATGTAATTTGCCTTTTGGATAGACATATACCTATTGGACTAACGGAGTTGTAATTGGACATAGGTAATGTATCTCTTTAATTTGATTCTCATAGAAATATAAAAAATTGAATTAGGGTGATAGAATTTATAAGGGATTAATAGATTCTTATAATGAAATTAGAGACTTAGACTTGTTGAGATTGTTTTGATGATGACAAATATATGAAAAAAATGAGTTACAAGTATAATATTAATATTTGCTTTGTTGATTAACCATTTGGACTAACTATTTGGTTTGCAAGTTAAATATCTATTATATGTAAGATGGTCCAATGAAGGAAGAGTGGGCGTTGAAGTGAAAAGGATGAAATATCAATATCATGCTTCACACAAATATAGAAAGAAGGAAAAGCTCTAAGTAATGAAGAAGTTAAGGATTTAAAGCTTCGATGCATCAAGATGGCCAATGGATTAAATAGGTATAATTATCATTGGTTAAGTATTATTTTGTGAACTTTCATGATTTAGATTTGCATTTATTGGCTCAAGATATTTTGGTTCTCAAAATATAAGTTTGGACTTAAAATATAATGAGATACAGATTTTACTTTAAAATATTTTGGACCTTTGGTCACTATTTTATGTATATCTTAGAAACCATATGGGATATTGTTATAAAACTTATTAAATTGGAAATTAGACTCAAAGATCTTTTTTCTGACAGGTCATTCACTTAAAATAGAGTTTAAAGGAAAATACTATGGCCATTTAAAGTTGGGACTGTGTCACTATAAATGACCAATCAACTGGCCACCTATGGCAAGTCAACTAGTACAGTATAAAAAGTGAGCAATTGACTGGTCAGCCACTAACAGTCAACTTATTAGTCCTAAATTTGAAATAACGGTCATATTTTGATGGGTAGTCTACTGGTGAGCCCCCGACAATCAACTGGGCACTCCCAGAGACAGTTTTATAACATAAATAACGGTTAGTTTGAAAGGGTAATGACTATATCTCATCTTAATATATAAATATGTCATTCCAAAACATATTTATGAGCAGAACCAAGTGCTAGAATGTGAGCCTTAACTTGTTATATCATCTTTGAAAGAGAAAAAAGATTATTGAGCTAACTTATAAATTCTCTATCATTTGAGTTCTTAGAGCTTCATTTGTATATCTACTTCTTTTAGAGAGGTTATTCTTATGTATTCCTTTCTTTTTGGAAAGAGAGAAGCTCAAGGAGGTTCCTTGAGGGAGTCAAACAAGGGTGTGCTTGGGTTGAGGGAGGTTCCCCTGTTAAAGTGTAAGGAAAAGGTTATTCTTGAAATTAGAGATTAAGGGAGAGGTTATCCCTTGTTGTTGTTGTACGTAATTATTGAGACAATGGAAAATCCCAAGAGGTTACTTGAGGACTAGACATAAGCTTGGATTAGAGCTAAACCAAGATAAATTACTAAGTTTGCTTTCTCTATCCTTATACTCTTTACATTCTGAATCATCATATTTATTCTTAGCATTTATTGTTGATATTACACTTGAAGTACTGATATACATATACCCCAAGCATATACATTAAGCCCTCATGATGCATATAATTGTTGCTTTTCATCATACTCTTCCAAGCATAATTCTGAACAAGGATTTTTGTGAAGCAAATTATGAAAAGAACTAAAATTTTGTAAACACCCAATTCACTTACTTCTTGGGTGTTGGTTGCCTAGTTTAACAAGACTGACTCTTGAGCATTGAATTCGAGTTAAGGAACTAATCGTATTGCAATCAAAATGCTAAACTAAATCATGATCCTATGGAGTTTTTTTTTATATATACACTCATATCTCTTTAGTCTCGCTCTATTAGTTCTTTTCTATTTGTTTCTCTCTTGTTTAATTTGAATATTGTGATTAGTTTGGATAAGGTAACCATGATAACATTACTACTTAGTCTCACCAACTTTGCTTTCTTTTTCTCCATTCAAAAGCACCTCTTCCATCTTTTAATTTGCTCATCCATGATCTATCCACCAGTTTTGAAGATTGCTAGCATTAATCAAGCTACCATACCACTCTCTAAAGTCTTTAAGTTCCCCCCAAATTCAATGAGGTGGTTGAGTGATTTTATGCCCCATTATAACCATCAGTATTGGTATAATTCTTCATCTGTGTTCAGAGCCTCTAACAACTATCATGTCTTCACAATGATATAACTTAAGAAAGAACTTAGATGTTAAACCTTCTCGACCAAAGTCGTGAGTGAGAATAAAGAAAGGGAAGAGTGTTCTCCTTCCAGACTGTTAGGACAACTATACTTGATTGTCTTAGATAACCAAGATTAGGCCAACACTTTAATATCAACTGTCTTCTTAGTCGGTTTCCAAAGAAATATTGGGAGTCAAGCGAAGAAGTTAGGTTATGTAGATTTGACAAAATTACATAAGCAATTGAATTCCAAGGTTAGTAAACTAGTTTATAACTCAATAATGAAACAATTGTCAATACAATATAACTATACATTATGGCAAAGTTAGAGTCCTAGGTTCATTCAGTTGATAGTTCACTCAATTTTACATTATTGTGTAGTTATTCACTTAAATATTCAATCCAAATTCTTGAGTTAAAAGCATAATAGTAGTATCAGTCCAGAATTAAAGCTAGCTCCTCATAGGAATAATATCCTACTCACTTTATATTATATATCGCAATCTCATGAACTTTCGTGTATATATTCATGCAAACATAGACCCTGCCACTCTTCCAACCTTTCTTTAGTTTGATGATCTAGCTCACAAGGTAAGGTATGATCATTTATAGTTTTTACCAATTATTTCTTATAGATGTCGTACCTCCCATATTTAAAATTACTAAATTTAAAATATAATGTGCTACATTACATCTCTAAAGTAGGTTGTTCTAACTATTTTGAAATAATAGTCTCATAGCAATAAAGTTAGTTAGGGAATTTTATGCTATGTTTTCTTGTTGTATGACTGATAATTTCCATCTAAACATGGTTTGGCCATAAAAAAAGAAGACCTGTAATTTTTTTTTACTATGTGGCTTGACCACAGATTAACCATAATTTAACAACTTGTCATGAAGAGGGAGATAATTTTGTATCAATGACTAATTCTTGAAAAACAAAAATGGAAACATTTGTTAGCTAGGTATCTCTTTTCTTGATTTGATTCCCTTTTTAGTTGGTTTTTATATTATTGAAATATTTTCTCAATTGTTGTTTTGTTTATTTCTTTTAGTTATAATTGTTGTTTTCCTTATTAATTTGCAAAACCACCCACCATTTTTATTCCTTTCTTTTTTTGTGTTATTTTATATAGGACCGTATTAACAGAGATAAAGCAATTTAACTAACAAATTCAAGTGAATTGAAGAAATGGCAAGTATGAGCTAGAAAGGCTCTTTACATACTAATTTCTATTGTAAACCCTGAAAGAGGCTTAGGATACACTTGCCATACTATTTGTACGGGAAAATGATGTAAAGTTACAACAATTGGAGAACAAGTTTATGTCAATTCAATATGATGATATGTTAGTATGTGATGATTTTTTGAATATTAAAGTTATTTGTACTGAGATTTCTAATTTAGATTCGCAAAATGCTATTACAGACACTAGAATGCAAAGAATTATTGTCACAAGGGTTAGTCCCAAAGTATCAAAGCCTTGTCACTGCCATAAGAGGTTAGGCCATGGAACCAACTTTGATAGAGTTGGAAAGTATACCGTTAAAAACCTCTACTAACCTAGGGTAATCGAGGACCCGGGTATAGAGCCCAAAAGTGTGTGAGGTAGAGTGTCAATGTGCATAAGATGGGAGGGGAGCATATAAAACTCTAAACCGACAATTTATCCAACCTTTATTTATCAAACAGTCAAATTGCAAGGGAAGACAAGAGCTTATAACATAAACAGAGGTCGTCTATCCTAAGGTTCTATTCCGCATGTTATCTATCCTGACATACGTATTACAAATAAACTAACAAAATTACATGGTAACTAAGGAACTTTGAGCATGTTATATGATTGAGAAAGAAGAAATACACCTATACAAATAGGAAAATAAATAGCAAATACATAAAAATATACAGGCATATCATGCGACCTCAAAAGATAAATGACCAAGAAACACCAAAAGGAATAAACCATTAAACCAAACAAAACACAACAAGGGTAGTTGAAATAACAAGAAGCCATATTATTTCAACTAACTAATTAAACAGGCTTGACTCACGAATGTCCCCAGTGGAGTTGCCAAACTGTCGTAACCGACCTTTCGGCGGAATAAAATAAAAAAAGTTTAAAACCGATTCCCAAAAATGGAATTTTGAAAATAAATTTTATTTGGAGTTACCACCAAAATTTTTAATGGAAAACTTTGGAAAACCAATTTAAAACAAACGAAAAAAAGGCGAAATAGTCTGCGAAATCAGAGATGGGTTCGGGAGTCTATTTGAGTGTGGGAAAGTTGTTAGGCACCCCACAACACCCGCCCATAAGGACAGTTACCTTAAACTAGTTAGTTGAAATAGAATATGGGTTGAAATAGAATATGGCCTTTAATCAATCTCAATTACCCTTTTATTGACATGGATGCATGTTAGATATAGGAGACAAAAAAGCGAGAATGCATGCAAACAGATGGATATTTACAAAGGGCGGACTTGACCTAGGATGAAAGCCTAGGGCCTACGTACCCCGTGAGAGGGATCAAAGTCCACGTAGTTCGACCAAAAGGCATGTTTTGCGGGTTTGTGGTTTTCTTTTTATTTGTGATGAGAATAGGAGGATTTTAATTAAGACAAATCATTGTAAACAAAACAGAATTGGGATTTGGTTTATGTGTTTTAATTTTACTACAATCTGATTAACCTCATTCTCCTGTTCTCTTCACATTTTCTCTTTTAAAAATTTTTATCGATTTTATTATTATTATTATTATTATTTGAGTTTTGGGAGTTCATATTTCGGGAATTAATGCATGATTTATAATGAAAGGAATATTTATTTATTTTTTAACTTTTGAATTTATTGTTGGTAAATATTGATTATTATTATTATTGATTATTGGTAAATGATTTAATTCAAGTGCTATTATTTATTTGTTTATCTATTTATCTTTGAACGAATATATGCTAATTTTTGGGTTCTATGGAGATTAAAATCTCACACAAGCCCGGGAAGTTGAGGAGAGAAAAGTATTCTCACACGATTCATTTGTATAATATTTAATCAAAGTTAATATTTAATTATTGTCCATTTATTTATTTTTTGTATTATTATTATTATCATTAACATTATTATTATTTCTGAATTAATTATAGGGATTTAAGGAGATTAGAACCTCACATAATCCCACGCAATCAAGGAGAACGATATTCTCATGCGATAATTTTGTAAATAATAGGAAATGTTTAATTAAAGCAAATATTTTAATTATGATTATTATTATGATTTAATCAAAATTAATATTTAATTGTCATTCCTTTATTTTTTTCACCATTCATCCATTAATATTTCATTAATATTATTGTTGCTTTTCAATTATTCAATTTATTGTAGGGATTTAAGGAGATTAATATCTCACATAACCCCCGGTAATCGAGGAGAAAAAAATTCTCACACGATAATTTTGCAAATAATGGGAAACAGTTCATTAAACAAACATTTTAATTATGATTATTATTATGATTTAATCAAAATTAATATTTAATTGTCATTCCTTTATTTTTTCACCATTTATTCATTAATATTTCATTAATAATATTATTATTTTTCAATTATTCAACTAGTTGTAAGGATTTAAGGAGATTAACATCTCACATAACCCCCGGTAATCGAGGAGAATAAAATTTTCACACGATAATTTTATGTGTGATAGCAATATTTCTTAATAATCATTCACTTATTTTTGACCATTCCTTCATTAATATTTCATTAATATTATTGTTGCCTTCCAATTATTTAATTAATTGCAAGGATTTAAGGAGATTAATATCTCACATAATCCCCGGTAATCAAGGAGAATGAAATTCTCACACCATAATTTTATACGCAATAGTAATAATTAATCAAAGTTAATGTCTAAACAATGGTAATAAACAAAACTAAAACAAATTTAAGCAAGTGAACAGTAGCACCTCAAATTAAAACGCATGAACAGTGCAGCATGCATGAAATTGTCTTGAAGCAATTCGTATGAACAGTGACATGCAGCAAAAATCTCGGCAGTGGCAAACCGTGCAGCATTACCTATGCGTTTTCAGCTTCTCCCTTGTGCTCCAATGAAGAATGACCTTCTCCTCCTCACTCACCTATGGAAGATAGGCCTCCAACAGCCCCAAAATAGCTAGTCTCGGCTGGAAGCAAGCAGAAATGGCGGACAACTTCGTTGGAATTTCTGGTTGGCTTCAGCGCTAGAAATTCTGCTTCACGTGTCTCTACTCCTCGGCTGGAAGGCAAGGGCTGAAAGCTTCCCTTCTTCTCTACATTTCCTCTTCTTCCTTGTGCTCCCTAAGTTCTCCTCTGTTTACCTCTGTTTTTTGAGCTCAAAATAGAGTTTTTTCTCCTCCATGGTTCAGCTTCTATCCATCCCTTTGCTGCCACTTTGTTTTGCATTCAGACCTCCTTATTTCTGCTCATCATTTTGGCATCCAACTCTCCATTTTCTGCTCCTTGGATGGCCTGAACTTCAGTTCCTTTTCTCTCCATGATTTGGACGTTTCTCTCCACGGTTTTCTGCACCACGACTCCCCCTCTCCTCCTCTCGGTTTCTGCCTCGTTCAGCTCCTCTCCCTCTCAGTTTCTAGTTTCCTTTTCTCTTCTATTTTCTCCCTCACGTGGCTGCCTTGTTTTCTAGTTTCGTTCAGCTTTGTTTTTCTCTCTCACGTTGCTGGTTTCGTTTTCTTGTTTCGTTCAGCTTTGTCCCTCCCTTTTTTCTCTTAGTTCGTTGCTCTCCCTTTCTTCTCTTCAGCGTTGTTTCCTCTTGGTTTACGTGGCTCTCCCTTTTCTCTTCAGCTCTTCTTCCCTTCTCAGTCATGTGGTTTCCTCTCCCTTTCAACGTGGTTTCTGCCTTCTCTTTCCTTCCTCTCTTCTCTTCTCTAGCTCCATTTTCTTCTCAGCCGAGGACTCCTCCCTTTATGCTCCAGCCCACCTCCCTTTTTCTGCCATGTTGCTCCCTTTTCTCCTTACTTTTTCTGCAACTTCCAGCCACTCACTTCCTGCTCACGGTCCCCTCCTTTTTCTGCCATTTTCAGCCACGCCATTCTCTCCTTTCTCTGCACCAGCTGCTCCACTTTCTGCCTCCTCTGAAGAACTAACTCTCTCTTGCTTTTTTGTCCTCCTTGTCCTCTTGTGCATGTGTGTGCATGAGTGTATGCATGTGGGAGTGAGTGAGTGTGTGTGTGTGTCCGTGGGTGAGAGTGTGTGAGAGTGTGAGTGTGAGTGTGTGAGGATGTGTGTCCGTGAGTGAGAGTGTGAGTGTGTGAGAGTGATGTGTGTCATGTGTGTGAGGGCAAGTGAGCATGTGGGAGCAAGTGAGCATGTGAGAGTGTGTGAGTGTGAGCAAGTAAGAGTGTTTTGAAATTCCATTTTAATTAGGTGGCCTTATTCATTTTATTTCTTTGCAAGATGATTACCATGTCTCTTCTTTAAACATATATCTTGAATTTTCCTTTTTATTATTTTTGGTTCTTATATTTGGTTTTTTCCATATTACTTCTATTTATTATTATTTTTTTTTTGCCTTTTGCAATTTTGTTTTGATTAATTATTATTATTAGTATTTTAGAATTTTTTTTAATTCTATTTATTATTATTACTATGATTATTATTATTATTAATTCGGGTGGAGTGTTCACAACTGCCATAAGAGGTTAGGCCATGGAACCAACTTTGATAGAGTTGGAAAGTATACTAGCTAACCAAGAAGCTTTGGATTTATAGATGTCCAAAGTTTCATCAAAAGATAAAGAAAAAGCTCTCTTTAGCAAATAGAAAGGCCAACAAGAGGAATCTAACTAGAAAAAGAATGGAAATAATAGAAGGTGTCAAGATGATTGGCAAAAAAATCATTGTCGAATAGGATTATATTGAAAGGGAGCTCGCCCAGATTCATAAGATCCTAAATTAAGGAATGAGCAACGAGGAGCAACAGATGCCACAATTGTGGCATAAAAGGTCACTATGCTAGAAATTGTATAGCTCCTCACAAAGAAGGAAACACTGCAACTAAACATTATAGTGAAGAAGAATGACATTTTTAAGCATTCTTTGTGGCAACAAAAGGATAAGAAGAGATTGCTTTCACATGTGTTGAAGAATTACAAGAAGAGGCGGTGCTAGTAACAACTAGTGACAAATCTATCAATTATGAAGAAGATTAGATTGTTGATTTTGGATGCTCTAACCATATGATATGAGACAATGAAAAGTTGACAGCAATGTAAGAATACTGAGGAGGTAAAGTTACTGTAACTGTAAACAACTTAAAACTATTGATAACCCATGTTGGTAATACTATAATCTACCTCAGACATTGTTCAAAGAAAGTACAAATGCAAAATGTCTACCATGTACCGAGAATGATGGAAAACCACTTATCATTGTCACAATTAGCATCTAAAGGTAACTATGTGGTGTTTGAGTTTAAGGATGTCAAAGTATACAGAAGTTTGGGTCCAACTAGTGCACTGATTATAGAAGGCAAGCACGTAGAGTTTATCTACATAAAGTCATCTCAAATAGTATATGTAGACAAGACTGGAAAGAATGAGGCAGCTAATTTGTGATGTGCAAGGCTTAATTACATAAGCTATCAGAAGCTATAAGGTGATGATGAAAAAGGTAATGCTTAGAAAGTTCCCTTAGCTTGAAGTTCGTGATGATATAGTCCACATAGGATGCTAATTTGGTAAGGCACATTCATTGCCATAAAGTAGTCTAGTTTTAGAGCTGAGTGGCCATTCACGCTAGTGGACTAAAATATTTTTGGATCGGTCAAGTAATCATCTATTAGTGGATATTAGAACATAATCACATTCATTGATGACTATCCAATGTATGTATGAACAAAGGTGGAGAAAGGTGGCCAACATGTGCCATAGACCCCCCAAATCTTCACTTTTAGTGTGTGTGTGTGTATAATATGTATAAATTTAAGTTTTCTAAGAGGAAATTGTGATTTGTCCCCTATCACTTTTTCAAATCAACATGGGTAAATTAGCTTTTGTAAAAGAAAATTGCAATTTAGCTCCCATTACTTTTCATATCAGCATATGTAAATTAGTTTTAAAAGAGAACATTGTGATTCAACCCTTATTATTTTTTAGATAAATAAAATTAGCTTTCCATTCTCAGCTTTTCTTTCTCTTCCTCTCTTTTTGATGTCTAACCTGAATCAATCAAAATATAAAGCAAAATCTAAAATCTAAACAATATAATCCCAAGGGATTAGATATGAGCCACTTCACTCTACACCTCTATTGCCATTATGATATAGGAAGAACATGAGCTAAAGTATAAAAAAGATAAAAAAACTAAATGAAGAAGGAAAGATTGCTCACTAAAAAAATCATTGTTGTTGTTGCTTAACATTATATAAGGTGAGAGTTTACTTATAGTTCTTGCTTTCTTTAAACTATTATTCTTGCCACAAAGAGAGAAAGAGAGCAAGAGGGATGAAGAACTAGAGGGATATTTGATAGGCAAAAATGATTTCTTACATCATATACCGAAAAATGCTTTCTTATACCATGTAAGCGTAAATGCTTGACGAGGAAAAATGAATTGAAGGGATATAGAATGGGATATCTAGATAGTGCTTTCTTATTCCATATGGGACAAAATAATATTAGAAAGAGTGTGTTATAAGATGGGAAATCAAAATCTGAAGGAGAAATAGAGCCCATCATTGCGTGCTTATTCTTATTCTTATTTAAGTCTTTTTTTTTTAATTTGTAATTTACCTTCTCTACATTTTATTTTTTAGTAACTCCCACAAAAACATTAGTTTAAAAATTTAGTAACTCACCCTTATTCTTAATTTATTTTTCTAATAATTTTCCATATCCCTAATTTATCTTCATTTCCAATTTATAAACTAATGTTTTTATGGGAGTTGTTGGGAAGTAAAAAATATAGGGTTAAATAAATTTTTTTAAAAAAACTTGGGTTCATAAGTAAAGTCTTTAGAATTTTGAGGATAACGAAAAATTATAACAAATTATTTTCAATTGGCATACAATTAGTATATTTTGACACGTCATTGTCATACATCCTCCACTTAATGTGTGGTATATAGTAATTATACTAGAATAAGTAGTTTTATAGTTACACCAAAAATCTCATCTTAATCTTTTTGATTTTGTGAATATATATATATATATATATATACTATAATTTAGAATCTCAACCCCCTTATGAAAAATTTTCTACCTCTGCCATTACATATGGATAGATTTCATGAAAGAGATGTCAGAACCCTTATCTAAATTCAAATCATTCAAAGAGAAATATGACAAGGAAATAAAGCATAACATTTTGTGAATTTGTATGACAATGGAAGAGAATATACATCTATGGAATTTAACAAGTACTTGCTGTAAAATAAAATATTATGACAATTAATGTGCCCATGAGCACCTCAACAAAATGAGGTTGTAGAATAGAAGAATCGACACCTGGTAGAGGCTTGTTGAAGTGTGTTGCATGCCAGGAATGTATTGCCATGATTTTGGTAGAATGCATGAAGAACACTATTCATGTTACCAATAGGCTATCACAAGCAAAGCTTGGCTTTGTGAAGCCTTAGGAAAAGCCTTGTTATATTAAGCCTATGGTAAGTCATTTTAATGTGTTTGACTATCTATATTATGTTTTTACACCTGATCATCAGCTTAGTAAGTTTTGATGATAAGGTAATTCATTACATATTTATGGATTATGATAATGAAGGGAAAGGTTGGAAATGTTATGATATAACCATTGCCAAATGTTATATATCTTGAAATGCAGTATTCAATGTGACACCATCATAGTGGTCACTATAAGCAACAACTCTTCTTGATTTGAGGGAGATTGAAGAAAAATTACAAGAAAAATTAAATGAGCTAAAATGTGGTAGTAATATACAACTAAACTTTGACATCAAGGTGGAACCTGTGGTAGAAGATGAAAGTTTAAGAGTCAAATGCATTGAGAAGAGACCTTGGAAAACATGAGTGCATACAATGCCAAAGGAAGAAAGGTTAAGTAATGATCAAGAAGATTCAAATAAAGAAGAAATTCTACAGTCACAATAACTACGAAAATTAACATGTCAAAGAAAATCAAAGATAAAGTATGAAAATGTAACAGTGATAGAAGATAGGAGACTTAATGTGCAAGCAATGTATGGAGAGGCTTCTAGTGGCAAAGAATGGATGAAAGCTATGGAAGAAAAGATCAAGGTATTGAAACAAAACCAGATATGGTTGTTAATGCTAAAATCCAAAGACATACAACCTATTTCCTATAAATGAGTGTATAAAGTGAACACTCATCCTCATGGTTTAGTCGAGAGATACAAAGCTCGACTAGTGGCATGTGGATTCTCCTAAAGGTACAAATTTGATTATGAAGAAGTGTTCAGTTCATTAGCTAAAATCACCACTGTACGAGTGTTATTAGCGCTTGTTGCAAGCAAGTCTTGGAAGTTGTCGCAGATAGATGTAAAGAATGCATTTCTGCATAGAGAATTTGACCAACGAATCTATATGAATCAATCAAAAGAATATGAGATTAATGCATACCATGATTATATATGCAAGTTGAAGAAAGTGTTGTAATGGGTTAAACAAGCATCAAAAGCTTGGTATGGAAAAATTGTTAAATTTCTAATACAAAGTGGATATTTAGAAACACCGGCAGATTCAAAATTAGTCAAATTTGAAACAAGAGCTTGGTATGGTAAAGAAAATGATAGTGGTTTTAGTATATGTGGATGATCTTATTATCACTGAGGACAATGAGATAGAAATTTGTCAAATTTGAACCAATTTGCAATAGCCTCCAAATGAAAGATCTTGGTGAGTAGAGACATTTTTTGGGAGTCAAAATTGAATGGACTAAGTAAGGGTTATTTCTATGTCAGTAAAAGTGTAGTAGAGATCTCTTATAGAAGTTTGAAATGCCAAATTGCAAACCTATCTCAACTTTAATGAAAGCAAATGCAAAATTCTGCTCAATAGATGGAAAAATTTTAAAGGATGCCATTATGTATAAACAACTAGTGGGAAGTCAGATATACTTAATGATGACTCGTTCAAACATTTTTAGAAACTGCATTTGGAAGTAGTGCAATGAAGATTGAGGTATCTCAAAGGTACCCTAGATTATGGTTGAAGAGATATTGAGATGTTGATTATGTAGGTGATCATGACACATGTCGTTCAACTACTGGGTACGCATTTGACTTGAGATCAAGAGTAGTATCTTGGTGTAGTAAAAAGCAACTTACAGTGGCTTTATCAAGCACAAAATTCAACCATAGAGCTACAACAACATTGACATAAAAGAGCACATAGTTGATATAGCTACTGAGAGACTTAAATCAATTAATAGAGTATCTAATAGAGTCATATTATGTCAATGTATTAGTCATTTACTTGGCAAACAATCTTGTTTTCCATGTCAAGACGAAGCATGTGGAGTTGCATTATAACTACATTTAGGAAAAGGTGTTACATGTTGAAATAGATATGAAGTTTATCAACATAGGACACCATTTATCAAGGTACTAAATGGAGTCAAGTTTGATGGATTAGCTTGGGATAACTTCAAATAATAGCATTGAGAGATTGGTCATTAAGGGGGAGAATTGAAGCGGCATCGACTTATCTCTCTTTCTATATTTATCATGAAGCTTTACATAAGATAAACATGCTTGAAATGAAAGTTAAAAAGAAAAAAACAGTGAGCTATGCAATGGAGGACAATTGACTAAATGCAATATAAATAGGATCCTCTAGTATGTGTGGAGAGTGGAGCAAAATGAGGAAATTCAAAGTAGAGTGAATGTGAGCTAAGTGTATAATCACATGGGTTTGTGATAGTGTGGCAGAGAGGTGGTTTGCGTGGTGTCAACAAATAGAGTATATTGTAATTTTTCTTTGAGTAATAAATTATTTCTTTCATTTTAGTCCCTATGACATCCAACAAAATTTTTCTTTTTCAATTAGGTCCTGAAAACTTTCATTTTTAATTTGGTCCCTATCCTTAAATGAAAAGAAAATTTTGAGTCAGGGACTAAACTAAAAATTTGTTATAACTTTTTACATAAAATCTTGAATGAAATTTTTAGTATGGCATAAAGAAGTAATTAAGAAGCTATTTAGGACATTAATAAAATTCTAAAACATTAAATGTTGTTTTCTTAATAATTAAGAAAGGTAAAATAAAGTATTGTACTAAAATGCAAAACAAAAAAATTCTTTACGTTTGGGTCCAAAAATTAAATAGGAAAAGTAGAAAGGGAAAAAAACAATTATCACAAATAAGTGACTAGTGGCATAGAAATAAAAGGAGATTGGTTAGAAAGAAACCAAATTAGGAACTATATGGTAATTTTCCAACCAATGGCATTGTTTGCAAATTCCAAATAAGACAAATGGTGACAATATGTTTGGCTTAAGGGGAAAGTTGCATGAAGTAAGCAATGACAAGTGTTTAAGTTGGTAGAGTGCCACATGTTAGATATAATTAATGCTATAAGGCTATAAATAGGATTGGTTACCCATTTGCCATGTAAACACCTCGTGCAACATAGTGAAGAGAGAGGAAATGTGAGTTTTAGTAAGAAAGTGAAGGAAGAGAACTTTAGCCAAGAAGGAAAGCTAGGGAAAAAAACTAAGTAAGAGTAGTTATTTTATTACTTTCTTTTATGTTTAAATATTTTAGGAAATTTTAGATTATGAAGATATATCTCTTTTCTTCTTCTTTAAACCTAGGTCGAGACCATTGAGGAAATATTTCAAGGGGAAACTCTAAGGTAGTTAACTTGCTTAAACTTCTCCATTTTAATCATTGATATTTGGTTGTGTATTCTTGTCATGGTGGCAACACATTGGTGTATTTGAGCAATGGGATGGTTTGCTTTGAAAATAAATATTTTGGCATGCATGTGGCAGTTTTGGATCCATAATTATGTGATATTCTTGCTCATTATTTACACATCTTATATCTTTGCTTAACATGGTGAAAATTAGCATGTTTAACTATTGGGAATTTATTTAAATTCTCACTAAACTCACCATTTTTCAGGTCGTGAAGATGACACTAATTGACTTGTTTAGGTTTATTGTTGAGTATAATGACTTTTCTACTGTTATACTATTTTGGTCTACCTAATAAATGGGGAGGGGGTGGCCAAATTAACTACAAGAAGGGTACATACTGGCGAGCAATTTCATGAAGCAGATCTCATGCCAAGAATGTTACTTTGTGTACTACTAAGGCCACTCAACATTCCTTAGATGATGTAAAATAGTTTAAATGTGTGTAATATTGATGTAGATAAGACCATAGTCTATCTTTTGTAATATAGGGTGTGATGGTTGAATGATGTGGCTAGGAAGTTAGGTTTAAGTTTGGTTGTATAAGCTAACAAGTATGTTTGTTGTATATGGCTGAACAAGTGTGGAAGGTATGAATATATATATATATATATATATATATTAATAAGAATGTTTGGATGTGTTTGAGAAATTGTCATCTTGTGAATAAGAGTCACGAATGATAATATGAAGTATAGTAGATGATGGTATAGTTTATGGGTATTGGTGAAGTTGTTTGTATGTGAAAATATTAAAAAAATGCATAAATAGTAGTTAAGGACAAAAATGAAATTTTAAGGTATAAAAGGGTTATATATCTAAATAGTATTTTTATACATCTTCATTTGGAGGGACTTATTTGAAAAAAGATATATTTTTCTTACAAATAGTTAAAAATGACACCTTAGGGACTAAAAGGAAAATGAAAGTTGAAGTATGGAAGAATTGGTAAAAACATGGAAGATTTCATGCAAAGTCATATAGAATGCATATGTACACATGATCTTGACTTGATAATTACCAAAATGCGACTAATTTTGAAATAAAGTTATAGAAATATTATCTTACTCTTGCAAGTAGTTACTTTAGGAAATAAATTGCATACAGATGCAAAGGTTTGAAACTTGTATTATGTATATATTGATTACTTCAAGGTAGTTAATTGTCAAAGGTTTGTTCGTTTGCTATTTTTGGAATAACAATTGCTTAAGTGTTCTTACTTTACAAAGTACTATTTCTATGGATAGGTATATAATTTGGTGTTTTGTCAATAAAGTATATTGACCAAGTTGCAATTTTTAATTTAAAAAAAGAGTTGAATTTACAAGATACAGTTTGTAAACATTATTACTTCTAATATAATTTAGTGCATAGTCATTTTCGAAGAAAATTTCCATAAGATGAAATATCATATATAATATGAGTAATATGTTTATTTACACATGCTAAAGTTATTTTGTTAATATGGACATATTCTAAGATAGTTTAAATTTTTCACCAATTTTAATGAGAAGTTCTGTAGAAATATTGGTTGTTACTGTCCCTATACCTTGGCTCTTCTATTCTACATACCTCCACCCACTTCGGCCATGTTTTTGCCATCATTTCATCAGAGCTATCTTGCTCTGAGTCGTTACAAAGAAAGCAGTGTCTCTTGTCTATATTATCTTCTCCTTATATAGTCACGCACAAAGGATGTGGCATCTAGAGAGAAAACAACTCTTTTACAATCTCTGTTACTTTATGCTTCAAAGTTGTTTTTTTACATATCTCCTCTAATAATTGTTGCCACCTGCTCCACCTGTTTCAGTTTTTAGCACCACATTTCCACCCTTTTCATTTTTTAGACAACATTTCCACTCAATTCATTTTCTCTGCAAGTTGTCCTCCTCTTTCTTGAGGTAGAACTACGAGGCAGATAGGCAAAACCTATAAAGTAATGTGTAATGAGTTCCTTTTTTTTTTTGTTTCCCTTCTATATACTTTAATATTGTAGTAATCTTTATGTTTAGGTCTATGCATGGTAGTAGGGGTTTAAGGACGCTGCCACATTTACTTTCATGTAGGCATGCCACCGCACTTCCATTAGCTATTTCAATAGGGTCTAAGCGGTGTCATATTGGCGAGGACCATTCTTAAAGCCTCTACAAAGTATAGGGAGTTGTTTGAGAAAAAAGGTAAAGTACAAGGACCAAATTAAAATTGATGCAACATGTAGGGTAAATTTTTCCTTACATTAAAATGATACTTGGCTGGTACTTCATTTGAACATATATTAATGGGTTGTCTTCTTTTTAAGAAAATTCGCCTGTCACATTGGCACAAAACCATATGTGGGGCGCTTTCTTCAATATCTGCCAAAGTTATAAGCCAAGTGAGATGAGTAGTAAAGTTTTTGCAATTAAGTGTCAAAGATGCTCGCCGCTACATTCTAATTTCATAAGATTTTAAATATTGGGTATTAGGTTATTAGTAGCTTTTTTTAATTGAAAGTAATTTAAAAATAATTGAATTATATATCTTAAGAGCCTAACTATACTTTTTTAATCTTAGTTAGAAGTTGCTTTAGCATTTTAATTTCCATTAGTGAAAGTATCGGTATTAGCAAGAAATATTAACATGATTAAGTTTGAATAATTGAAGGATAACATTAAAATAAAACCAAAACTTATTATAAAGTTTAACAACTTTGATGGACAAAGCAGCTCTCATTGTTACTCTTTTTAAAAAATATTGAAACCTCAAAAAATAATAGATTCATATTTAATTTTACTTTTGACTTTAAATAATATATATGACAATGAATAATCTAAATTATTGAATAAATTGATAACTTCTCAAAGCAAAACTTTTAAGGAAACATTAATTGAACAAATATTGCAATTTTAAATAAAAATCACATGGATTTCATATACAAAAGTTTAAAGTTTTCTGCTAAGATCAGTTTTGAAAAGAATTAAAGATTATTTCAGGAAAAAATACTAGAACAACGGGCAAATTTCTGAAGATAAGAGGCCAGCGCCCAAGCACCACAAAAATAATGCCCCAGCACCACAATTCCAGCACCTAGGCATGAATTCCAAAGAGATGGCACCCAAGCACCAATTGTTGCAGAAAGAACAATTGAGACTGGAAAAATAGTACCCCAATGCCACGAAGACAGCACCCAGGTGCCAATCATTCCTAGAAGATGTCGCCCAAGCACCAGTTTCTCAATGCCCAGGTGCCAAAACCCGAGACTTGGCACCTTGGCGCCATACGGGCCTCGCTCAGGTGCACCACCAAAAACCCTAATTTTCTCTAATGATAAGGGGATACATACTCGGCCCATGCTACGTTTTTAGGGTTTCTGAGGCCTTTATAAAGGGTCCTGAAGGCAAGCAGCTGACACCAAGCGAGAGGGAAGTGTCTTGAACACTTGAAGAGAGGTATGAAAATTGAGAGTGGCTAAAGTAAGGATTTGTTTTAGAGTGAGGGTTCCCTCTTTTTCAGCTTCATGTATTATTTATGTTGTTCTTTAGTATTTAACTCTATACTAATGCCCATGAGAGGCTAAGTAGCTTGTTCCTAGGATTTTGATTAAGCCCTTGTTAGGGAATGCTTTTTTGTTGAATGTTATTATAGTTTTCATTGAATGAATGATTGTTTATATTCATCCCGCAATTATTATATTTCTAAGCTTGATTACCTTAAGAAAGAAGATAGAATTTATGTCAACCTAACAAGGTTACTTAAATATATGAACTTGATGCATATAATCACTGCTTGCATAAATACAATTCACAGTTAAGGCGAAAGTACTTGATTGTATGTGATAACCATATTTAGGTCTTGATTTTATAAGGTTCTTATCTCAGCTGGTTTCTATAGACATATAAGGAATTAGGGGGAAAGAACTCAACTTGTATAAATTTGAAAGAAGCATATAAGCAAGTAAGAAGTCTAGGTTAACAATCTATTCATCAAGAAGGACAAGGTAATAATTGTAACAAAAAGTAACCCTGCAAGTGGTGAAGGTTCAAAATCCTAGGTTGTTAAAATTCTGCATTAATCAATAGTCAAATTTGAGTTTACAATTGCTCAACCAATTCTAGATCATACAACTTAAGAATAGCCCTGTCAATAAACATTGAAACCAAGTCTACGAGGGATCGATACTCATTTCATTATTATATTACTTGTTGACCACGTATACTTGCATGTGATATTACACCTTGATTGCAATTTGAATCAACATAAACCATTCAACCATATATCATTTTCTCTTATTTTAATTTTTCATCATGACAAGTTATATTTATAGTCCCTTATTTTAAAGTTTAAGATATAATTTATCAATTAATTAATTATTTTTCTTGTTTACTCTAACAAATGTCCAAACTTTAAAGAATTCTTGATTTAAGCGGTTGATTAGTTCATTAATTTTCTCATTTATTCCAAAAAATTCTCAAACTTAGAAGAATTTTAGATTTAAGAAGTTGTTCATTAATTTATTAATTAATTACTTCATTATTTTTTCTTATTGATTACAAAAAATTCATTAATTTTTTCGTTAACTCAAAAGATTCTTAAATTTTTTTAAAAAATCCCCAATTTGAGAGATAATTAATTAATTATTTCATTATTTTTCACAATGACTATGAAGAATTTACACACTTCAAAACATTCTCAATACATGTATCAAAATATGAATAGTCATCGCACAAGAAGTTGTGATTTGATCAACTGAGACTTCCCATCAATTAATAGAGCTCTCACATGAAAAAGAGCATATTTTATTTATATATAATAGATTGGTAAGAACAAAATATTTCAAACCTTCTTTTATTTCTCAAATTGCCAAAAGTGTCTCCCTTACTTTTAATAAAATCCTTATAGTTAAGCTCCCTTTTAATTTTTCTTCGGTCTTACTTATCCTTCCTTTCATTTGTTAAAAATATGTTACATATAGCTTAGATTGCTTTTTGGTTTTCCAAAATACTTTTAAATTTTATTCTTCTTTGTAAGCTTTATTATTTTTAAAACGATTATTAAAATATTTATTCATCTTTATTTAGAATTAAAATTGATATAAATGACTGTAAATCTCACATAATCATTACATGAGTTTGACTATCAATATATAATTGTGAAAGTAATTTGAATTTTTTATAATTATTTTAAACGCTAGTAAAATCATAAAAGTTCACCGATAATTTTGTGATAGAGCTGATAACGCGTTTTGGACTTTCTGTTTTTAGCTTTTTTTTTAAAAAAAAATTATAAAAGATTTCTCTTAATTAAATTCGACCAAACATGTTATTGATCATTTTTTTTTCTAGTAAAACTATAGCCTGTGGAATAAGATAATTAAACAGGTTCTTAGTTTAACGCTTTGGGTTCAACATTTGATTGGGATTATTTTTTCAAAATAAATTTGAAGAATATCTGACAATGCCATCCTCGAATTATATATGGTTATCATTTACTTGGTAGGTAGTGACATTTTTAATTGTTAATTGTGGTGGAGGACTTGACTAAATGAGCAAAGTCTGCATTTAAATCCAAATCGATATGACGAAGACGAGCTCGCATAATATTGCATGGCCCCAATAATTCACACCCATCCAAATCAAAGTGAAGCTTCATATATACAACCAAGGTGGGAGACTTGGACCAAGTCTATTCAGTCATTTCATGAGACGGTATGAATTTTAAATATATGCTAAATATAATCAAGTGTTATACTTTTATTCGAAAATAATTTTGGTGGAATCGGATAAGAAATTATCTCCAAAAAATAATTAAATTTAATTATCTTTTTAATTTAGAAATTTAATAAAAAATAGAAAATTTTCAACTCAAGACTATAAGTTACAATTAATTATTCTCAAAGATCTTTCGTTTTGTAATTACATTGAAAGACCAAGAATCATTTTATGACGTTTTAGGGATAAAATACCTTTAGCCTTAATAATTTTAATAACTTTTCTTCAAACCATGTTTTGTTGACAAGTTTGAATGCTTCCCTCTATCATACGTTTTCCTTTCACATTCCAAAATTTCAACACATTTTGGAAGACGACAAACATGCTCTAAGAAAATATGTTCTCGATTTTTACAAGTTTAGCAATTTTTTGGATAAACGTGTATAGTTACTAATATTTATATTTGCATATGAATTTTCATCCTCAGCAACCCTATCCGCTCTACTTTTTATCATCTTCATCGCTGATGCTGATGGAGGGAGATAGGGAAAAACCTAAAAGTATGATATTATATTATATGCTCCCTACACCATAAATTTTCACCATAATTTTTGTTTCAGCCTCGGATATATGAATCTGTCTGAAGTCATTTTGCTGTTGCGACAAACATTGAGTTCACACCTTACAATAATCCATTCATTTTTATAGCTCGTTTCTTTCATAATTCGAATTTTACAGTAAAGGTAAATTTTTTTAATCGTATGAAACTAAGAGGAAGAATTTCTTTTTTTTTACCTCATGCGTGTCCTATTTTTGTTCAGGTTTTTTTTCTAAATCATAATTTAAATTAATTATACGGTAATATATGTTTACAATTCATTTTGTTTAACAATTTAATCATTAATAATTTTGTTTTGAATCCATAAAATATAAATATATATACACACACATATAAAGATATTTTCAATTTAAATGGGGCTGAAAATTTTCATAAATCATATAAATAAATAAATAAACAATATTTGTCAATCTGTTTCAATTTGCCGTGTAGTTTATTCAATTTCATTTTCTTCTAGACTTTTCATTTTTTGGCAAATCATTTTTTCTTAGACTTAACAGAGTCTGCACGTTCAGTCTACACGCCCGAATTATATGTTTAAGATTTTGACTTTTCTTTTCTAGTTATTGCTTTTACTATTAATGTATTACTTTATCATGTTAATAAGAAATTAAATTAAAAATAAAAATTAGTGAGTAATTAAATTAAGAATAAATTTATAAATAAAGGAATAAATTGAGAATCAATATTAACGAGCTAAAAATCAAATCGAGACTGGATTAAAAAATAATAAATCCAAAAAATATTTCACTCCAAGTGAACAACATTATACATGTTTTAAGGTTAAATCTTATTTCATGTTAATTTGGAATACAACCAAAGATTTAAAATCAACTTGTAACAATATTAAAAAATCAGGAGACGAAAGTCTGATTAATCCAATTTAGATTATATATGTCATTACCAAATATTTGGTGGTTACGATACGGGGAGGACTTTTCATTTTTTTTTTTTGGCCAAAAGGGACGACTTGACTATATAAGCAGCACCGTTTAAATCCAAATTAATCGAGGTTGATGAAGACAACCCTTCAGTATTTGCATGGCCACAACACATCCATCCAAATCATGCAAATAATAAAGGAAAAGTCTCACGAACATATACATCAAGGGTTGGAGACTTTGACCATGTCACGTATAATCGTTCCACGGTAGGTTGGTAATTTGAAACATAATTTGGATAATTAATGAATGCTCATCAAAGTTTTATGCTTTTGTTTGGAAAATAATTACGACAAAGTACCCCAACCAAATTATGAAATATGTTCAAACTTAAAACCAATTTGTTATTAAGTTCCTTTATAATATACAAATAACTTTCTTAAAGAAATAATATACAAAAATTATATATTGTAAAATATGGTAATAATTGAAGAAAATAGAAAAAGACAAGACAAATAGTAACTTACCACACTCAAATACACAAAAGGTTTGCCCAATAAGGGCACTTTAGCTAATATATAGATATATATATATATATAGAGTTTACTAATAAATTGTAAATGAGTATATAAATGAGTATATAAATAGCTCAACTTATAATAAGTTATACAATCATATGACCCGATTTATATATACCGTACTAAACACAAAATTGATTATTTGATATTATTTAAAATATAATCTATCAATTAGTATAATAATTAATTAGTTTTAATTTATAAATTGATTAATTATTCTATAAATAAAGATATAAATGTTGTACCTAGGTTTTTCTCAAATAATGATTGCTTATCAAAGTTGTATGCTATACTTGAGGATAATTAGTAGAATTGGATGAACATAAATTTTTGCCTTTGAATCTGTCTGATGTTATTTAGCTTTTGTGACACACCTTTGAATTACAGTCACTTACATTTTTAGAGCTCATTTCTTCCATACTTCTAATTTTATAACAACAGTGAATTTCTGTATCATATAAAACGAAAAGGAGGCTTTTTTAATTAAGTCCATGTGGACAATTTTTATTGACGTTTTTTTTTAAATTGGAATTTAAATTAATGATATATATGTTGGCCTTTTCTGAGCCATATATGTTAAAAAAAATAATCTTTTTATATGCCACAAAAAAATATTGTATTCATATATACTAATTTGTACAAATTCGAATTAATTTAGTTCGAGTTGATAATTTTTGTAATACATATCAAACTATTTTAAGAGTTAAGTGTAAAATTTAAAATAAAAATGTATAATAATTTAGTTAGATTAGTTAATTTGACTGAACATTTTCAATACATTAATGGAAAATAATGAAGTGTTTTTTGGAGTTTTTGTTGGGATGTAAAGCAACGCTTGGCCTGTCATTTTTTTATACAGGTGATGATGTTAAATTAGTTTATTTGTGCAGGTAATTTGGCATCCCAGTTTCTGAAATTTCTGTGAATATTGGTTTGAGATTCCAGCATCCCTAAGATGCTTGGCTGTATCATACAACTCTTCTTATAAGGGAACCTTTATGATACAACTCTCATCTCAGGTCTTTGTGATAGGAACAACTATATTTAAATGTGTATAGTGAAAACCATAAGATCATAAGAATAAGATACCTTCAGAAGCTATACTTCCAGGTTGGAGCAGAGAGAATTGATAACTTTGTTAATCTACTGCAATGGATGAAGTTGTTGGTCGAAGCATGGTTACTGTCGCTACGCTTTTGGTGCTCTGCTGATAAGCTGATGCATTGAAATATATTTTAACAGCCATTACTCTTACTGGTTGCATGCCTGCACCTCCCATTCTCCAAATATATAGTATGAGATATAACTCTTCTATAACGATAAAAACCAGCTGACATAACAAAGTAAATATTTGGCAACTGACAAGAAAATATTATTGGCCTAAGATTAAGATCATATCATTTCAATCATCAAGAATATACATAAAATATTGCATCTAAAAATAAAATCGTAGCACACATAAGTTTACATCAAATACACAAGAAATTGCATTTTTCATAAATATGACAAAAGTTCCATACACTATTCATGTAGTGAAAGTAAGATTGTCATCCCAGCATATCATCGTCCATCATCCAAGTTAATCAGCACATGATCTGTAATGCTATCCCACCCAGTTTTTCTGTAATTGATACCATCAACGCATTCACTGATACCGGAAGTCTCTCCAAGCAATGACTGAGTTTCTTCCAAATTAGGTTCTTCGTTAACCCATGAATGCTTCCCTGTCATCCTCATTCCCTCTAACTCCATTGCCACTTCCTTCATGCTCGGTCTCTCTTCCCCTCTAAGTCTTAAGCACTTCTCTGCAAGCACAACCACTTACTTTAGCATCTCCTTGTTTTCATCATTTGCTATGCCAACCTCAAGTACTTCAAACGATAGACCCCGATTCAAGGATGAAAGGAAATGCATAGCAAGACTTTGCTCCTGTTCAGGCTTATCAAATGAAAGAGCTTTCTTCCCTGTTAGCAGCTCCACAAGCACCACTCCAAAACTATACACATCGCTCTTTTCAGTGAGTTGATTTGTTTGCATGTATTCTGGATCCAAGTATCCAGGAGCTCCTTGCACCATTGTGGCTAATTCAGTTTGATCAAGCGGAACCAATCTGGAAGCTCCAAAATCAGACACTTTCGCGGTGTAAGACTCATCCAAAAGTATGTTAGAGGACTTAACGTCTCTGTGGATTATTGGTACAGAGGCAGCAGAGTGCAAGTATGACAGTGCTCCAGCTGCCTCTGCTGCTATCCTTAACCGTATTTCCCAAGATACAATGGAAGCCTTGCTCTTATTAAGAGTGTAATCGAAAAGGGTGCCATTGTTTACGAACTCATAAACCGGCAGAGGAACCTCTGTTTCTAGACAACAGCCTAGGAGTTTGACCACATTTCTATGATTTATTTGGGAGAGTACAACCACCTCGTTAATGAATTGTTCAACTTGGATTTGATCCACCACTTAGGACTTCTTGATTGCAACAATTTTGTTGTCTGAGAGATATCCTTTGTAAACAATACCAAAGCCTCCCCTGCCAATGATTAAGCTCTCATGGTAGTTGTTGGTAGCCTTTTTCAACTCCTCTGATGTAAAGATTTTAGCTGTCTGGGAGGAAGCTTCTTTAGAAGAAAGTCGTTGTTGCAAGATAAGACCGCCATTTTGCTGAAAAAGTTTGTCCTTTTGCTTGATGAGCTTCCTCTTCTGGTATACCAAGTACAACCAAGACACACCCACAAATAGAGCTAGCAAGCCTGCACCTGCATCTATATATATATGGAAGAAGATAGAGCATTTTGGGGGACCGGGTAGCTATTATATATTATTACAGGACTATAACCAGAAGCAAAATTGGCAACACAAGTATGTTTCACTTACGAATGAGGACCACTATAAATGGATTTTTTGATAAGGGTGCTTGGCATCCTCCTGCCATGGTTCCATTCCCCGAGAACCCAGGCGGGCAATAACATTCAAAAGTCCCATTTTTGTTGCGGCAGTTTTCTTTACTAGTGCAATTGTGGGTCGATTCCTGACATTCGTCTCTGTCTGCAATGTCAGTTCATAACACAAACTAGTGTGTCGGTGAATACTATGCAGTTGTACCCAAATCCATAGTTGGAGCGTTACGATAGGTGTTGGAGGAGCAGACAACAGAAGCGCCTGTGCAATTACCAATTGGGACAATCCAATCTACCACGAGCGGGGCCTGTTTAAAGGGTAATCGTTGTAGATGTTGGAGGGAGAAATTAAACCAGTTCTGTTTGGCAACAAATGCATAGCTGCAGTTGTTGAACTTCAACACCGCCGCATGATTGTTGAAGCTAGCCGCTTGAATACTGACATTCCGCATTCCGACTGGAATATCCACCTGGCAACACCCAATCCCCGAACAAGTGGGAGCGTTCAACTCGTTGGGAGCAATTTCACATCGCGATAAGCAGCCGGTGGAGTAAGTGAGATCGTTCTGGAACGTATTTAGATAGCCATAAGTGTCGCAGCCAACACTGTGGAACTTGTTTGCGGTGCTAGAAATGCTGAAAGCAGCGGTCGTGAGGTAGGAATAATTAGTCTTTCCTCCTGGTTCATTGTCCCACTGCTGGGAGACAGACATGTTAATGTCCATGTGACCTTGGAGGGAAATGTCTAAAACTTCGATGTTTTCGCCGTAATATAATTTGGTGCCGTCACAGGTGAGATTAAAGGATGTGTCGAAGGAGCAGTTGTCACCAACACCAAATGGATATGGAATAAGGACTTCACCACATTTATTGGGGCAGCCAGGCTGGGATTGAGCTGTAGATGCTGCCAATAAGGCTGCAGCTAATAGAAGGAGGGACAGCAGCTTCAGCCCCATCGTCTCTCTCTCTCTCTCTCTCTAGTCTCCAAAGATATGGTGCGGTATGCGTTAGTGCTGGCTGGCTGCTCACTTGAGTAGCCTTTGTAGGCACACGCAACGTGCCCTGTAAGTTTATTCAACTTCATTTTCTTCTTCACTTCACACGGCCTGCTTTTCCACTAACACGGTGTGGCATGGTTACATAACTCACGTTGATGGCTTGAAATTCTCCTCTTTCTCTCTTTCGTTTTGAAATTTTCACAAGTGTCCCTTGCTTGTAGGAATAAATTACTTATAGTTATACTCTCTAGCTTTTTGTCTTTCATAATCTTTCTTTTGATTCTTAAAATTTGTTAAAATTTCTTACGATTCTAAAAATTTAACACAACTGCTGAAGCACATCCCTAATTGACATTCTTATACTTATAATACTCATATATAAGTATAATATTTTTGTCATGAAAATTTAATATTAGATATCAAAGCAATTTCCATGTAAATTCAATATTATAATTAAATAAAAGATTAGACTTTATCAATACACACTAATCGTTTAGGATTTTTGTTTTTCTTTTAACATGCATGACAAATTATTCATTGGCTAACTCAGTTTCAACCAAATTATATTTTTTAATACAATTAGAATTATGTGTATTATGATTTGAAAATACAGATCATTCTATAGTAGAGTATACATAGAAATATAGGGAAAATATGTGTAAAATGAAAAAAAAATTCTATTTTATATATGAAAGATGCGAAAAAAAAATTGAACGATGTGTTAAATTATATTTTTATGCTCGAATTATAAATATCATAGTGTTTAGTTTTCTTCAAGAAGATAATAAAATTAATTCATTTTTATTATTTAAAAAAATGATTTATGAAATATTTTCATCTTTATTTTAAGCTAAATTCAAATAAATGATTGTAAATGCCTCTTGAGTAGACGAGACTTGGACCAATTAAGTCTACTCAGTCATTCCATGAGAGGGCAAGAACTTGAAAGATCTACTACATGTAATTAATGAATGCTGGTCATTGTTATGCTTTTATTTGAAAATAATTAGTGAAATTGAATAAGAAATTACCACAATAGAGACAGATTGAAATTTATTCTTTTATTAATTTAGAAATTCAACAACAAAAAAGACATTGAAATATCTGCTTACTAAAACATACATATTTTCACCGTAATCTTTAGGCTATGTTTGAGAGTTTTTTAAAAGATGAAATAGAATGGTCATTAATGGAATGACATAGAATGAAGTGAAATGAAAGGAAGGAATTAGAGTAAATATATTGTTTGAGACTTTTGATGAGAAAAAGAAAAAGCTTTTTTAACTTTTGTTTGAAAATTACAATAAAATTAATGAAATGGAATGATTCATAAGTTATTTTTTTCAATATTATCCTTATAAAATAAATACATTATTAATAATATTTTTATTGTTGAATTCATAATACATGATCATGATTGTAAAAGAGTAAGAGATTTTTTTTTTTTTGCAGTGATGAGTTCATAGAAAGAAATTTTTAAATGGAGTTTGAAAGACTTTTATAGAACTTTATTATTAAATTTGTCACTAAAAATTATATATTTATTATATTTTTAGCTATGTTGGCCATTGCAATATAAGTCAATAAAAAAAAGTAAGACATTGATCTCAAACCTAATTATTATGCAAATAATAACGATAATAATAATAACAACAACAACAACAATAATATGAAGACAACATGTCTCACTTGGACATAATAACAATTATAATTAACAAAGTAGGGGTTTATTCATAATTTAATTTTTTAGACCACTTCATTTTATCATTGACCTTCTAATTTGGAGGGACAACAAAATTAGAATTTTAGATGGCAAGAAATGGTTTCGGTGTCTCTCATTTAGCATTCCATTCCCCTTCAAAAAAAAAATTCAAATATAAGTTGAACTCATTTTGACCATATCACTCCTTATCATTTCTCCTTAACCATCCATCCAAACATATTCTTAATTCAATCTCGGATCAATATAAGAATCTATTTGAAGTTGTTGTTGTGACATGTACCTTGAATTCTCACCTTACAATAATTCTTTCATTTTCAGTGCTCATTTCTTCCATAATTCTTCCTTGCATAAAGGGATCAATATGAAAATATGATTGATACTATGGTTATTCGAAATTCTGGCTTTTTCTTCTTAGTTTTTGTCTTTTATTGTATTATAAAACCATGGCTTGAGTCGAAACTCTATTTTTGCATATGAATTACGACAGTAAATTATTTCAATCCTTGTTTTTATTTTTCAAATCTTAAAAAATGTTCCTTACTTAACTTTCAGTAATAAAATACATATACTCCCTTTTAACTTTTTTCATCTTACTTATACTTTCTTTTTATTTTTAAAATTTGTGAAAATCCCTTACATATTGAAGGGAATAAAAAATAAATGAACACATTCATAGATTCAGAGTAGGAGACTTACATATTTCTCCTAATTGCGAAAGCTAATCGAACTTTGGCTGGGATCACTGACCTAAAGAGATACCCACAATGTATTGGGTGTATCTCAAGTTTTTACAGCTTAAATCCCCTCTTGAATGCGATTGCAGAATACTTCGCAGGTATTCTTCTTAGAGGTCTTAAGTTTCTCTTTTATGAAAGTTATTTATCGTATAATAGTTTGGCCCTATTTATAAAAGGATAGATAGGGTTAGGGTTTAGTAGTAATTTCTATAATTACTATTTAACCCTTATTTAATGAGCACCCCTTATGAGTGGACTCTATATAATATCTTAATAGATTTAAACCCTAGATATTATACGATCTCCCACTCACACGTAATGGGAGTGCTCATATGCTCTAAACCCAAGAAACATATTCTCGATAAATTAAGAAAACACTTTCTATTTATAATTTGTAGTTGTTCATACGAGGAAAGTAGGTTGTGCAACCAGCATACTAGAGCACCAATGCTATGCATCAGTTACAAATATATAGTTTTTTGTTGAAAACACACCTGCATGTAGAACATAAAGTATGCATGCACCCTAGATCATAAGAATCACATTCAGATATCTCTCAATAATCTCATCTATCATAATATCTTGTATTCACAATCATGACACACAAGTCATAACTGGTATACCAGTGAATATAAAATAATAAGATTCTCTTTATGATCTTCCTATTCTCATGATCCTATTAACATAGACTTATCTTGCTTTTATAGACATGTCCTACCAGACTAAATCATTACACATAGTCCTTAGGCAATATGCTAAGATAGCAAACACCAAGCTGCATCTTAAGTACCTAATCGGAGTCCAAAGGTATAAATACAGAGCCAGCATAAAGGCTCAAGGGTCTAACACAATCATGAGTTGAGATCGCACTCATGTTAACCCATATGGTTGGCATTTACACACATGGTATGAAACATATGCTACAACATTCCTCCTTTTCCCGTGAAGTGTATGTCTATTTCACAAATAATATTTTACAGATGATATTTTAGACACCACAAGTCTAAAATTGAGTTCCTAGATCTACATACTGTCTTGAACTCACATTTGACAACTAAGGTAGACTAGAAATGATGAACTTATTTCATCAAAACAATTTTAATGACCCTATGTCATCAATCAGGCGACTTAAATGATTTTAAGTATCATTGATCTCAAATTATCTTCTTGATAATTTCTCTTAAAATCTTGTCTCATCTCCAATGTCACAAAGACACTGAGGTGGTTATCTGTGTGAGAAGGCTAATACTTTTTATCTACTTGACACACTTAACAATAAATAAGAATGTACACAACATTCAAATAAAGATATGTAAGCATGGAAATCAAACTTTATTGATTAGTAAAGAACATTAAAACATCTCTGTCTATGAACAATGGGAAAAATTTAAAATACAAATAAAGTATACTAAATTCTACACAATCTTAAAGACCTAACGTGTCTCACAAACATATATTTAGAAATAGGCTTAGTCAGCAAATCTGCCAGCATCTCATGCGTAGATATATACTTCACGTTCATAGTCTTGTGTGCAATCATGTCCTTCATATAGTGATACTTGATATCTATATGTTTGATTTTGTAATGGTACTTTGGATCCTTGGAGTATGCAATTGCAGCCTCACTGTCACAGTACACTAACACTAGTTTAATGTTTTCTTCTTTGCACAACAATTGATCTAAGAACCACTTCAACTAAACGACCTCCTAAGCTACTGAAGATAGGGCCACAAACTCTGCCTCCATCGTGGACATGGATACATAAGATTGTTTCTTACTACTCCATGATATGGTGGCATCACTAAGTAAGAAAATGTATCTTGAGATAGACTTTCGTACATCTAAGTCCCCTTCATGATCAGCATCAATGAATCCTACCAATCGTAGAGCACATAATCAATAGTCCCTTTCAGATATCTTAAGATCCTTTTTATAGCTTCCCAATGTTTAGGACCTGGGTTGGTTTGATATCTACTCACAAGCTAACTGCTTGACAAATATCAGTGTATCCTACTAATCATAAATCGTACAGCAGGAGAAAAAGTCTCTTCATAGTCAATTCCTTCCTACTGTGTATACCTTTTTCTTACTAGTTGAGCCTTAAATTTTTCAATCGTGCCATCAGCTCTTTTCTTGATTTTGAGAATGCACTTGTTCACAATAGCCTTGCATCACCCTAGAAGATCAACAAGTTCCTAAACATTGTTAACTCTTATAGACTTCATTTATTCTTTAATAGTTTTAGTCCATTTATCTTTAGAAGGGGATAAGAGAGCCTTTTTTAGATTTATCGGCTCATCTTCATTTTGCAAGAGCATTGTAAAAAGTTCACCACCTTCAATCTCATATCATCAGCGAGGAGTCTTTTTACGTGAACCACGTCTCAATTGTGATTAATTGAATCTTACTTCATTGTTCCAATTTGGATCAATGTTGCTCCCACTCAGATCAAGAATGTTGGTCCCACTCCTATTTGGAATGAGATCCATTTGTTCACTGCCACTTAGAGCAATTGGCTCAAGAACACTCTCATTCACATCAAATGATGAAGAAGGTTTTTAATGAGAAATACTTCTTCATTTGCTATAATCCTCTCACTCAAATGAAGTGGTCCTAGTACATTCGGATTTTCTATCTCAAATAAGGATAGGTCTTGACCTACCTTAGCCTTCTTAGGATATTCATTCTCTATGAATGTGACATCTCTATATTCAAATTTAGTTACGCTCGAACTATCTTGCTTACCTATAAACACATAACCTTTTGAGGTTTTTGAGTATCTAATAAAGATACTTTTCTTTCTTCTTAGGCCCAATTTGTCATACTTGTAAAAGGAATCATGTGTATAAGCAACACATCCCCAAGGTTTCATTACACTTAGGATAGGCTTTTGCCCAGTCCATAACTCATATGGAGTGGTTACAACTGATTTTGTAGGCACACGATTAAGTACGTAGGCTACAGACATCAATAGATCACCTCAATAAGTGATTGGCAAATTAGCCTATGCCATCATGGACCTAACCATCTCAAGGAGTGTTCTATTCCTTATCTCCACAACACCATTTTGTTGTGGAGTATTTGGAATAGTCAATTGATGAACTATCCCTTTCTCATCACATAATTCATTGAATTGAACTGACAAATATTCTCGGTCTCGATTGATTCGAAAAGCCTTAATCTTCTTGTCTAATTAATTCTCAACTAAGTTCATGTAGTTTTTCAAGTAGCTCAATGCTTCTAACTTATAAGAAATCAAATAGACATAACCAAAATGAGTATAATCATCAATAAAAGTAATGAAATAATTCGCTTCGTGCTTGGCCCTAACATTCATAAGCCCACAAATGTCAGAATGAACTAACTGTAGTGGAAAATTAGCTCTAGTTACTTTACCGAAGGGTTTTCTTGTAGATTTTCCTACTAGACAAGATTCACAAGTAGACAAATCCACTCGTTCAATGCCAGGAAGGAAACCTTCTTTTGCTAACCGTTGCATTCTTTGTTGGCCAATATGACTAAGTCTAGCATGCCATATATTTACATCGTGATCATAACCATGCGTAGAGGCAAACATGAAAAAACTAACGTTATTATTAATGTAAGATTCATCATCCAAATCCATAGAAATAAAACATTCAGTTACATAGCCAAAACCATAAAAAACTAAGTCATAACTCAATTTAACACAATTGTTGTGGAAATATAAATCATAGCCTAGCCTAAGTAAAACCAAAACTGAAATAACATTCCGATGAATTTGAAGCACATAATGGACATCATGTAAGATCAAGTCTCGACCACCACATAGGACTAACTTTCATGTTCTGATCTCTTTGACAGCAACCTTAGTGTTGTTGCCCATATATATCCAAAATGCTCTATAGGGAACCTGTCGGAAGTCAACAAAGACTTCATGGTCCCTCACAATGTGGTCCGTGGCTCCTAAATTTACAATCCATATAAGACAAGATTTAGTAAGCATAATAGAGCTAGAAACACAAAGTTCACTAGCATAAGTTGTGTAGGTTACCTTTTTTAAAGGCTCAGGGCAATCACTCGAATAGTGTCCCTTCTTTTGGCAATTGAAGCACTTAACTTTTGTCGTACTCACCTTTCGCTTCTTCTTTTTGCCTTGCTGAATAGTCTTTGAATTTTTCTTAGGTTGAGCTGGTTCTTTGTTCTTTTCCCAGCTCTTTCTCTTTGGACCACATCTTTCACCTGAAGTTGCCATGTGCAACTCAAGTATCGGCTTGGCTGATTCAAGCATTTCTCCTTCGAGTTCGAGGTGTCCCTAGACATCTTCCAGAGTTGTGATTCTGTCATTGTAAGTGAAATGCATCTTCATATGCTCCTACGAACTAGGCAAAGAGCGAATGAAAGCTTGGATTTACTACTCATTTGTTAAGACATTTCTAACATCTTTTAACTTAGCGATCATATTTGACATCAGCCTCAGATATTTCCTCATCGAATGTTCTAGGCGTTTCTTATATGAGTCAAATTTGATCATCAGAGGACACAATCTAGATATGGACATAGTTCCGAACCTCACTCTCAGAGCATTCCAAACCCCATAACGCTTTGGTGGTCCTTGAACTCCTTTAAGATGTCATTATCTAGAGTGCTCAGCAACATAATGTGAGCAGTGGAGTTCCTTTTCTTCCAAGCATCATATGCTTCACAGTCCCGCCTATACTGGGCCATGTTTCCAGCTTCTGGGCTCTTCCAAGACATTATTGAGAGCCTCAAGAAGCTCTTGCTCTTCTAGGAGATACTAAAATTTTGTACTTTAGATCTCATAATTGTCGCCATTTAGCTTCAACCCCTTGTTAAGGTCAGCAACAATACTTTTGGAAATTGTAGTCATTCTTTACATAAAAAGAAAGACAGACTTGATTAAGGATAAGATAATTAAAAGCACACAAGATTAAATGTTCACCATGCTTACAAATTATGACACTAAGTATCGTATGATTAAGCTAATTAACCCATGCAAAACTCGAAGTCGAAAGAGTATTAAGTGTCAATCATCGTCTTAAGGTTGTATGTAAGGTGTAAATCAATGAAATCAAAACACAACTAAGTGTCCTAATCTTGCTATAAACAAATTGTAAATCATGATTTTTCAAATGTTAAACAAATTGACATTTGTTAACTTTCATGTTAAAATAATTTACACATTAATAGATCCATTATGTAATGCTAAACTAATTAACATTCATTAATAAACATGTCAAACTAATTAACATATTTAATATATGTATTTAATGCTTTAACAAATAGCAGATCCCGTACATGACATTGTTAAACCAAAAACATAGATCTAAAACATATCTCTTAGAATCAGTAGCCCGCAATTTTGGGTTTCTAACCAATATATGAATCCAAAGTGTAAGGGCTTACACATGTTAAACAAATTAACACAATTCAATGCATAATGTTAAGCTTATTAACATGATATGTCTAAATTTTCCATGGGTAGAAAATTGACAAAACAATTTGATAAAAAAAACAATGTTAAACTAATTAACATAATGACAAGTAATCACATATTACTTGACTGAAATTTATTGGGATATAAAAAATTAATTGCATTTATTTGGGGCTAAAATATAAATACACAATTTATGTTTTTGAACTTATCTAGATGTTCATTAATTAAAGATTTATCAGTTAGGCTGCTAATTATTATTATTTTGGATGGGTCACATGCTCAATTAAAAAACAAGGCCCAATTTTTAAAATAGGCTAAAAAAACTCTTTTAATAGGCCAAATCTTCTTTAAAATTTTTGAAGGCCCATTAAAAAAAATTAGGGTTTCTAAATTTTTTTTTAATTTTCGAAATTTTTGAATTTTTTTTTTTTTAAAAAAACCAACATCCTTTTCCTTTGTCTTCTTTCTACCTTTGTTCTATTTTGCCACCTTCCCTCTACTGCTCGCTGGCCGTCGTCGACCATTATCGGGAAGGGAGGATCATCAGCGACCATTGAAGCCAGCAACGAGGCAGAGAGAGTTGCTCTCTCTCATGCAATGTAGGGGCAACTAGCTAGATCATTAGGGTTACTAGCAACATGGTCACTGGTGGCTTCCCGTTGTCTAGGTGTTGCCGGTGACCACTGTCACCGTAGGCAGTGATGAGTGTTAAAGGGGAAAGCAAAGTAAACGGCGGAGATGATGTAGAGGGATTTTTTCAAAATTTGTTTTTTCTTCAACAACTTAGGAGGTGCTAGTGACCACGTCGCCAGCGGCAGTGAAAAAGAGGCAAGTGCAGGTCTTTAGTGGTGAAGGAAGAAGAAGGTTGCTTTGAAATGCTGATATCAATTTTTTGAAAAAAAAATTGATTTTTTTTTTGAAACCCTAATTAAAATAGCCCCAAAGAAAATCTCAGATCCCAATAAAATATGTAAATGATCAAAAAACCAGCCCAAAGCTTTGATACCAATTAAGGGAATAAAAAATAAATGAACACATTTATAGATTTAGAGTAGAAGACTTACATACTTCTCCTAATTACGGAAGCTAAACGAACTTTGGCTAGGATCATTGATCAAAAGAGATACACACAATGCATTTGGTGTATTTCAAGTTTTCATAGCTTAAATCCCCTCTCGAATAAACTGTAGAATACTTCGTAGATATTCTTCTTAAAGGTCTTAAGTTTCTCTTTTATGAAAGTTATTTATCGTATAATAGTTTGGCCATATTTATAAAAAGATAACTAGGATTAGGATTTAGTAGTAATTCCTATAATTATTATTTTACTCTTATTTAATGACCAACCCTTATGGGTGGACTCTATAATATCTTAATATATTTAAACCCTATATATTATACGATATTCTAACACATATTAAACATATGTTACATATAACTGCAATCCTTTGAAACAAACTTGACCTTTTCCTTTTTGTTATGTATATAAAAATATACCATGTCCCTAATTGAAATTTTATATCTATAATACTCACATGAGTATAATATTTTTTTCAAAAAAATAATATAATAATACTAACATTATTTTTATGAAAATTGAATATTATAATTTAAATGAAATATTAGACTTAACTAATACAAATAATCATTCATTAGCATTTTTTTTGCATTTTACGTGCTTAACAAATGCTTATTCATTGGCTTACTCATGTTTCAACCAAATTCTATTCTTCCGATATAATCAAAATTATGTGTATTGCATTTTGAAAATACAAGTCATTAGAGCATAGGAATAAAAGGACCAAAAGTTGTGTAAAATGAATATATAAGATGAAAATAATTGAAGGATAAAGTAGGTTTTTTACTCGAATAAAAAATATCATAATGTTTAATTTTCATCCAGAAGGTAGAAATTTTTTTTTTTTATCACACGCAAAGGTTATATTAACACATGGCTGGAATTCAAAAGGTAACAATAAAGTAATAAACCAATACACAGGCAATGGGATTTCTTGCCTTGGATTCACCTTACGATCCTATCATTTTCAAAATCCATTTTCTTCCGTAATTTATTTTAACTTTGAATTTAACGGAATAATAAAGGAAGAGTTCTTTGGTTTCTAAAAATTTTGGTTTCTTCGTGCTTGCATGGATTGGAAGGCATCGGTGCGTTGCACACGTGGGCCAATAAAATGATGCCTACTGAGTTAAATTGATGACATTATGATAAAATGTCAAAATTTTAAAAACGATCCAAAATTTTTTTTATATATATTCATAATTTAGTCCTTAATATTTTAAAATTTTTATTTATTATTTTAATTCTTTCTATTAATAAAACTTATAACTTGTTCTCTAAACTTTATTTATTTGATTATTAACCCAAAATCAACGTTGTCATTGCCCTTGCTCATCACTTTTAGTGGCCCACTCGTGTGACTCAGGCGGAAAAAGGGAATAAAGTATGAAGGGCAAGGATTGCAATGTAGAAAAGTTTTTGCTCAATAATAGAAAATTTTAACGGAACGGAAGGACGGAAGGCTGAAGGAAAAGGGCCAATGACATGTTTGATTTGATGGAATGACATTCTATCAGCCATTTCCATTCCTTTGATTGACGCTATGTTTTGATAATGTTTATGTGCAAGCTAAAAGATGTTGATTATAGTCGGAAGTTTTTCTGAGAGTTAATGTTTTTTCTGATTCGATTAACGAAAATCTTTTATCGTAATATGGAGGAGCTTACTTGAGGAAGAAGATTAATTCCGGTTCAGATCATGTATTTAATTAAAAAAGAAAAATTCTTATAATTTAAGGAAACAAATTTATATCAATAAAAGAATTAAATTAAAAATATAAAATAAAATTACATATAAAAATTAAAATTTAATCCAGTTGAATTCATCCCTGGCTTGGTTAATTAGTTGAGGACTGAAGTAATAGTAATGATCAAGGAGCTTGAGTAAAGACAATGACTATAATCATGGAAGGAAGAAGAATCTAAATTTATTTTAGTAACAATATTACGAGAGATTCTATTGTAATTATTTGAATTCTACAAAACAATGTTTTAAGGACATTGGTTAAAAAAGATTTATTTAAATAATAAATTATCTTTCATCAATAAAATTAATTGATACTAATTTTATTAATTAAAAATAATTTATTATGTACAATAAATTATTTTTAATCAATGTCTCAAAGATATTCATTAACAAAATTTTAATTATTTATAATTTTTAGATGAAAATTTAAATATTTAAAAATAATTAATATGATTATATATAATTATTAATAAAAAAATATAAATTATAAATTTTTTCTAATAATCTAAAATTTTATCCAAGAATCTATGATATTAATGATCCGAAGATAATCCATTTCCAAAAAAAAAAAAAAAACAGGTGACAAAAGGGAAAGACCAAAACGAAAAAAAGTCGTCGTCAATTATCATATACGGGCTTTAGCTTTACACCGTGTTGTCTGACCAAAAGCAGTATGCCGTATCCCCTGACTCCTTCGAAAGTTTGGTGTCAAAAGATACTTGACTTTCACCAAATATACATCATTGAGGCTATATTGGACTAACATGATTTTAATTAATTTAATTTTTAAAATTAATTTTAATTAATTATAATTTTGTGTAATTTTAATTTATAATTGAAACTTTTTATTATATATATTTTCACCTTTTCGCCAATGGAGATTTAAAAGATAATATTAATTTTTTAAAAAAATCAAAATCAACTAAAAATGTTTGCATTGTAAATTCTGATTTAAGTGTGTAAATATACTTCTGCCTTCAAACATAAAATCAAATATACTATAATCATCCTAATATTATATTGAAAAATATTATGATACCGTTTTCCGTTTTGTTTTTCTTAAAATATTATTTTATCATTCCAAAATAACTTCATATTAATTAATTCACTCAAAGACTTGTTGTATCATGTTAATGCTATATAATTTTTAGAAAATTAAATATTTTATAAGAACTAGAAAAAATTAATAAGTCAAGTATTGAAGTGATAAAAAAAATTTGAGAGTCAATTAATATTGAAATCATATGTAGGTCCAAAAGAAAATTTTATTTCAATGAATTGTATAAGATTATGATAATATAAGCGAAATTGAAAATTTGTTAAATAATAATAATGACAATTTGGACGTTTATCACTTGCCCCTGGAAAATTCTTTTTGCTGCCCAAACTTTGTCTAATTTTTGAGGCAAGAACCCAAATTAATTTAAGGATTCAAGCATCTGGAATTCCGTTTAAAAGTTGAAACTATCCACCAACGAAAAGTCCCTCACTTCAGAAAATGCTTTTTGCTGCCAAAACTGATTTCATATGGGTCAGCATCATTTTAGATGCTTCTTCGCCTCAATCTCTGGTTTTCCTTTTTAAGTTTTGCTTGTTTTTTATTCTTAGTTCATGAAGTTTCATATCGTTCTTTCATTTTATTTTGAAACTCTACTTTGTCTACGAGGTTGATGGATTTATTTCACGTGTTAAAATCAATTTTAGATCCGTAGAACAATTTCTCTGTTTGTTTAATTGGATAGCATAATTCTTGAGTTATAGCCCTTTTTTTAGTTGTTTTTGGGATGATATATACAGGTTGTTAATGCTTCTTGTTTGATTGCCCAATCTATTGCTTACTTCTAAATTGTGGTTGACGCACGTAAAAGCTGCTGTGGATTATGTAGAATTAAAGAGCCCAAGAACTAAGTTATTATTATTTGTTGACACCACTCAAACAACCTCTCTGCCACACTACAGACACCCTAGTGAGGCTACACTTAGCTCACTCTCATACTACTTCAAATTTCCTTAGGCCCTGTTTACAAGCTGGATTCAAAGGATGAAATGAGAATGGAAATGAGCCTGACACCCGTTTGGTTTAAACCATGGAATCACATTCTTATGAGAATCAACATTCGCACAAGTATGGGAATGAGGACGAGGAATGCTTCAGCTACCCGATAGAAAAGACCTCTTTCCTGGGAATGAAGACTTTTTGACATATTTGTCCCTTCCTTGTTGCTACCATATTTTGTTATTCTCTCTCACCAGCGAACCTCCGGGCAGAAATGACAGTTGGGAGCTCCTTCTGGCGACCATAGTTTCTGACGTGAAATGCTCACCACTCTACTTCGTCGAATATTCCGTCGTTAGAAGCTTTTGTTCAGTGCTTCGTGAAGGTTTCGGCGTCAGAAAGTTTTGTTCAGTACTTCGTCAATACTCACCTCTGTTCGGAAATCGTTTGGCCTTGATGGGCATCGCGCTCAACGCATATGTGGTTAATGAAGCAACAACGGCTGAAAAACTGTGAAGCACAAAGGTTCATGTTTTCCATTTGAAAGTTTACATTTCTAGGTGAGAGAGAGGCGCAAACGCTGGGAACGTAGGATTAGAATTTAGAAGATGAAGTTTGATTTTTGGGGAGGAAAGAGAAAGTGTGAGGCAAACTTTTGTTGGGAGCGTCTTCGGTATTCCCGCGTGAAGAGTAATAGATGGGGAAGGGAAGGAGAAATTAAAAATAATTTTATAAAATTAAAGAATAAATATTTTAATAATAGTAATTAATTTTTTATAACAATTTTTTGAAGTAATAACAATTTTTCAATTTCATAATAATAATAATAATAATAATAATAATTAAATTTTAATAATAATAAAAATTATTATTTATTCTAATTTAATTTTTTTAAAAATAATAATTAACAATAAAAAATTATTAATTTTTCATAAGAATATTATGGTCATTTGCTTAATCATCCTTTCCATTCTCACATCTTCCTTCAATATTATACCAAACATAATACACAGGTCTATATTCCATCAATGTCTATTTCTATTAAGGTCATTTCTATTCTTATCCTCAACCAATCCATCCCTAAAATCTTTCCTTCAAATAATGGTTGTTAATTTATTTTAGGAAATGACTTAAGATTTTACCTATTTACCCTCGGTTTCTTTCATCAGAGAGTGAGACAACAGCAAAATGGGAGTGAACTTGTTGAATAAAAGGATTGTTTTTATCATTGGTAATTCAAATAATATGTTTTTGTAATTAAAATAAATAAAATTTGAGCTATTATGTATTTTATTAATTTTTAATTAATAAATTTAAAATAAATATTTTAATAATGATATTACAAAACAAATTAATCTATTAAAATGAATATTTTAATATTTTATGCATAAAAATATTTCTTACAAAAAATAAATATGAGTAATTTTTTTTTGAATATATGGTATTCTAGTCATTTGCATCTTTCCATTTTATTTTAATATTGTTTATATCCAACCAAACATTATTGTTACTTATTTACATTCCTATGCAGACAACCAAACATACTTATAAATTTTTATTCGTTTTTTTTTTTTTTCATTCTCATTTTTACTCATATTTATTCCAATTTGTTTCTGATAACTAATCAGGCTAGAAAGGGAGATCAAAGAAGTCAAAGAAAAAAACCCATAAGAAAATAAAGAACTAAAATAGAAAAGGAATTTTTTAGTTATATATGTCAGTAAAATATTTTAAAAAATTTAGTTTAAGACCATAAATTGTAATTAATTACTTTTAAAGACCATATATTTTGTCATTATACTTAAACATTTAGAGTCATTTTATGACTGTTTAATAAATAAAAATATCCTTAAAATAGGTAAAGTGATATATCACAAAAACAATATGTAAAAAACTAGCAATAGTTATAATTGAATTAATTCATAACTAAGGTAATTCAAGATTGTAACAAAATCATTAGTTTTTTTATTGATAAAATTATGAAATTGATGTATATGCTCACTAAATATAAATTTTCACTATAACTATAATGATAATTATACATTGGGTTAATCGGGATTTTGTGCCAAACCTTGGATTACCTTATAATTCTTTCATTATTTTTAGAGCTCATTTCTTTCATAATTCAACTTTCTTTTACAAAATTAAATAAATTAGAAGACTTTCTTTAAACGGATCTTATTTTTATGGACATTGCTATTATAAGAATTTTATATAATTGATAACGTGAATTAATTAACTTTAAAAAACAATTCTGAAGTCATCTTCACATCATAATGCGTACATCATGACCTCATCTTTTATAATTAGATTTGAATTTTTTTTCTCACTTTGACACTGTTGTTAAAATATTTAATGGTTTATTTCTTGCGTCACTATTCCTTTTTTTTTTTTTTCTTAACATACTTAAATCATATTTATAAAAATCAGCTACTTCTACAGCTTTTTTTGTCCTTAATTTTTCCCAAACGCGTAACTGGAATTTGACCACATTTAAAAAAAATTTTATTTAAAAAAATTAAAAATTAGTTATTTTTTTATTTTATTATAAGAAGGTAAAAAATATTTAAATAATAATGAAATCTAAGATTTAGTTTCATATAATATATACAAAAAATTGTATTTTCAGAAGCATTATTAATAAAATTTAGTTGAATTTTTTATTTTACTATATATTATATATTTAAATAAAAAATATTTGAACATTAATAAAGTTTAATTTCTAATTTCATTGAAGAAATTAAAATAAATTTAATTTTCTGATTTAGTATTATTATTATTATTATTATTATTATTACTAGGATTTACTAAAATTTGTTACTGTATTATATATTATATCATATCTTTAAACATGAAAAAATAAAATAAGGATAAAAGTTAAAAATATTTGAACGTTAACAAAGTTTTAATATCCAAAATAAAGTTATATTTCAGAATTATTATTATTATTTTTAGAATTTACTTAGTTTTTACTGTTTTATATATATATATTATTTTTAAACATAAAAAATGAAGGATAAAAGTGAAAAATATTTGAACAATAATACATTGTAATAGTTAATTACATTTTAAAGGAATAAATTTTATTTCGAATTTATTGGTTGTAAAATGTAATTGAATTTTTTAAAATTATTTTTTATTATAACTTTAAACATAAAAGGATAAAAATAAACCATAAAGGTAAGAAATATTAAAACATTATGAACTTCTTTTTTTAAAATTTTTAAATCACATGGCAAAGAAATTGTAATAAAGTAATATAATAGTGAATATGCTTGAAATGAATTTATAAAATAATATAATAAAAAATTTATTCAATATTTAATTTTTTAATGTTCTAATATTACTTACCTTCATCTTTGATGTTGTTTTTTTTTTTTTTTTTATGTTTAAAGTTATAATATATAATATATTAAAAATAAATTACATTTTACTAACAATAAATTTGAAATAAAATTAATTCCTTAAAAATTTAATTAAATATTATAATGTATTAATGTTCAAATATTTTACACTTTTATCCATCATTTTTTTTATGCTTAAAGAAAAAATATATAAAACAATAAATATAAATAAATTCAAATAATAATAATAATTATAAAATGAAATTAGAGATTAAAATTTATTTAATTTCTTAAATGAAATTAGAGATTAAGATTTATTAATATTCAAATATTTTTCACTTTTATCCTTATTTTAGTTTTTCATGTTTAAAGATATGATCTAATATATTATACAATAAAATTTTTTAAGAAATAATAATAATAATAATTCTGATAAGTAAATTTATTTAAATTTCTTAAATGAAATTATAAATTAAAATTTATTCATGTTCAAGTATTTCATACTTAAAGATATAATATCTACTGAAATAAAAATTTTTAACAAAATTTTTTTAAGAATAATTCTGAACACAAAATTTATTTTTATTTAGAATTTGTAACTAGATATTAAAATGCATTATTATTTAATATTTTTTACCTCCTTATACAATAAAATAAAGATTTTAACTAATTTTTAATATTAATGTCTTTTAAAATGATTTTTTTTTTTTGAATGAGGTCAAACTTTACTTGTCACACGTTAAGAAAAAGTCTTATGATTTGCAGTCACAATAAACAGAAAAGGCTGCAAAGGCAGTTAGTTTTTTTTTTTAAAATGTACTTTGAGGATTTTGGAGGAAAGTGAATGGCAACGCAGGGGAATGAGCCATTAAACAGAAGTGTGAATGCCCCATTTGAAATTAAGGGAAAATAAAGATGAAAAACAAGAATCAATAATTAGGAAGAGGAAATGATAAAGTGAAATTGAAAAAAGAAAGCCAAAAATAAAAAATTAAAGCAAGGAAATGAAAAAGAAAAAAACAATAATGATAAAGCTAGGGAAATTAAAATAAATGGGAATAAAAGAGACTTCAAATAGAAGAGGTAAAAAAATAATAATAATAACAACAACAATAAAAAATAAAAACAAAACAAAATACAAGAAAAAAGAAAAAGGAAAATCAAAAAATGCAAAATGGCAGGGCATAGGGCTTGTGACTTTGCTGAATGCAGATCTGCTGTTGTATAGCAGATCAGGTGTACTTTTGTTATGGGCTATTGGATTAATCCAACAGCCCAAAGCTTGCCACGTCGTAGAAGCCTTTTTTTTTTTAATTTCTTTTTCGTTCGCCTCAAAATGATCCGTTTCACTTAAGTGAAACAGCGTGTTTTGAGGCTAATATTTTTTATTCGTCAGCCCCCCAAAACGACGCCGTTTTGTGGGGCCTTTTTTTTTTTTTTTTTTTTAATTTTCCTCCTTGAAACACACCGTTTTGTGTCAAGCAAAATGGTGCATTTCGAGGTTGCTGGAATTAGCTGACTTGAAGGACAAAACAACGTCATTCGCATTGGCTGGCCAAATACATGCTTGGGTTATTGGAAAACACAGCAAAACAGAGGGTGATGTGAGGTGAAATTTTGGCGCAAAATCGTGAGGTTCTGGTCGGCCATGGCAGTGCATCAGAGGTAGTGTGGTGTTGCAATGGGGAGAGTGCAAAAAACGACAGAATGCTGGTACCTTGCACTTCATCTGGGGGTTGCTGACGACAGAGAGTGGGAGAAGTCCGATGGAATATTCTGTAGCAAACAAAGGTAGGATCATTTTTTTCAGTACTTTTCATCCTGTATCTATCTTCTGTGAAGGGAATAATGATCTATATATGATTTTGTTGTGGTGGAAGGATTGAACGATGAAATAGTGTTTGCCTTCGGTGGCCGTACAATAGCTTGTTACGGGGTGCGTTGCCATTTTATCTGGTCAGTACTTGGTCGTTGCTGAAGTAAAAGCCATCCTTTGTAACCATCCAAGAGCACATCTTGAAGGAACCACAAGTTCTGCTCTCCTACCAATATAGCCATCTCCCTTCACAAGTTCTAGGAGCTAATGTGAGACACGCAATGTGTCTTTCACTTTTTGTATTTAACTTTTCTTCTTAATAAAGTACCACATACACATACACATACACAGTGATGTTATTTTCATTGCAAAATCTATAAATACTCAAATCACGAAGAGGAAAGTTACCAAGACGTAGAAATTAAATAATTGTTTAGAAAACCCATATTTCTACTTAAGCTCTTCATTTGTCATGTTTTAGGTAATTAAAAGATTTGTTGTTCTTCCAGTTAAATCTATACTATTTATGCTATCTAATTATCTAAGAATATGCTCTTTGATCTATTTTATTTTTGTATTTTGAACTAGACTTTTCCATTTGAATCTGCCACATACTTTATAAACAAAGTACAACATGTTATACATAGATTTTTTCTAAATAAAATAACAAGGAGCAAAAGGACTCACTGAACACTTGATTCAAAAATTGCCAAGGCTCCACCTATTTTCCATTTCTTTTCCTCATGTTTGCCATATTCAAAGTCCACTGCTAACTTTTTAGATAAGAATAAACCATAGTTTTAATTTATGAAAGATCATATCAGAAAAAAGAAAGAAGAAAACAATCTTGTAGCATGAACTATATTGTTTTAGGAATGAGATTACTTAAGCTAGCAAATGGTGTCTAATTAATATGAAATTTGGTTTACAATACCTTGACATACCAAAATAATGATCTGCAAATTTTTTAAACTATAAGTAGTGTTGATAGGTCTTTTACACTAAGATGGTGGACTAAAATAGGACTATTGAGGAAATTAATAAAAAATCCTACTTAAGAATTGAGTTTTATGAAAATTTGTGTGGTAATAATTTGACATCTAAAACTGTCAGCATGTCAAATTTTAGATTATTTTGAGTTCATTTTGATGCCTAATAAAATCAGGGAAAATGAGCCTTTGATAAAGACTTAAAACAAGACTAGTTCAAAGTATATTGGCTAATATTGATACCAAATGGAATTTTGGAGTTTCAAAACCTATAAGGACTTCATTGATTCCCTGTTAGCATTTTGGGATTTGAATAAAGTGTCCATGTGTTTAATTTATTTAGTACTTTAAGTTCCTCAAAGTTTTAAATTGTTAGGTGTATGTGGTAAAAGATTTTACTTATTAGATTATTTAAACACTGCATACTATAATAATATGATCAGTTAGCTATATCAACCTCTGAATGAGTTGAGTAGGTGTAGTAGTAGCTTTAGTGTTACACAAACAATTTTTAAGAAAATAAAGAAATTAAAAGTAAAAGTGGTTTTGCCATTTGCATGGTTGGATATAATTTTGACCCATGACTCTATCCATTGATTTACGAAAACAATAGTAGAAGTACACTACCACTTCTTACATATATAAAACTGATTTTGTTGATATGGTGTTTAGTGAATATGTTATACATAGAATTTTTCCACATTAATTTGCTTTGTTTTATTTGCATCATTGTAGAATAATCCTTGCATAAAAGAATGAACTTGTTGCTGTGCAGTTGCATAAGAGAATGGAACTCTGCTTTTGACTTGTTGCATAAAAGACTGGAGTTGTATTATGTAGTTGCTGTACAGTTTATATTAACCCTTTACTTAATGGAACATTGCCCACTATTTAGGTGATAGGAGAAAGTCTTAATGGAAGCCCCCACAATATTATTACTTGAAGATGACACATTCGCTTTCTCGTGGAAGCCTAGGGTTGGCATGCAGTTTGACAATATAGAAGCTACATGGCAATTTTGGCTTGATTATAGAGGGAAAGTTGGCTTCGGTGTTAGAAAAGACTACTTAAATAAGAGTCGAAAAGATAGGTCTATCACTTCAGCTAGATTTTTTTACTGTAAGCGGTGCCCACAGACCACTTGCCTTGTTCTCAGGATTTAATCATTATAGGCAAGCGGTGATTTTTGGGGCTGCATTGTTGTATAATGAAACTGCTGAGTCGTTTAAGTGGTTATTTGAAACTTTCTTATAGGCCCATGGACAAAAGAGACTGAAGATAGTCTTCACAGACCAAGATCAGGCCATGGCAAAGGCCCTCAGTAAGAATACTCTCACTTTCACTACTTGCATGTATACATTTGATTCAACAACATGTTGTTTACAATAAAATGTGCCTTGTTGCAGGTGAAGTAATGTCAGAGAGTAACCATTGTCTTTGTACATGGCATTTAATGCAGAATGGCGTCAAGCACCTTGGCAACAAGGTGGAAAATGGGTCTCATTTATTAATAGATTTCAAGAAATTCATGTACACATGCAAGGAAGAAGTATAGTTTGAGGTAGGGTGGGATAAATTGCTTTCAGATTACGATGTTCATGATACTTTGTGGCTAAAATCAGTGTATGCTATAAAAGAGAAATGTGCAGCATGTTAAATGAAGCAATATTGCACCTCGGGTATGAGAAGCACACAACTCAGTGAAAGCATAAACTCTAACTTTAAGGCATGTATGAAACCGAATGTGAATATTGTGCAGTTCTTCAAACTTTTTGAAAGTGTTGTGGAAGACAAGTAGTACAACCAGCTACAAAGTGAGTTTGATGCTTGACATAAACTACTGAAGCTAAATTTAGAACATTCATCTATACTGACCTAAGCTTCACGAGTATACACATTCAAAATGTTCAACATCTCTAAAAAGAGTTCGATATGTTCCATGCTACATGTATACGATAAAAAAAGGAGGCCTACCCTATATATGAATATGAAATGACCATGGCTAATCGAAAGGGGGAGTGGAAAGTATGTTATGATGCCACAAATAATTCAATATCTTGCTCCTATAGAAAGTTTGAGTTGATCAGAATATTATGTTGCCATGCATTAAAGATTTTTATTGTGATGGATATTAAGGAGATTCCTAGCCAATACATCATGAAGAGGTGGACCATGGAAGTAAGGAATGGTATTGTTCACGATGTCAGGGGGGAAAGATGTAGATGAAGACCTTAAGAAATCTAGTACACGAAGATATAGACAACTTTGCTCTATGATGATCAGACTAGCATCTGAGGGTTCCACATCAGAAAAATTGCATATGCTTGTAGAACAACATATTAATGATTTATGTAAGCATATAATGAAGCTCCGATTGGAACCACACAGTGTAGATAATAGTCCTAGTGACACCTTCGCCTTGGTGGGTGCAACTAAGACTGTGCCAAAGAGCTTTAAGACTCGTGTAGGCCCAAAGAGGCATCGACATTTCAAGAGTTGGGTTAAGACCCAGGCTAGGAGAAGGAAAAAAAAACTTCGGCTACAACACATTCACATGAGCATAGGGTAAGTAAGCCTCCAGTTGTTATTATTTTATCTCATTCTTTCATGTTTTACATGATAACACCTTTTTTCCATTCCAAGGCCCTGATAGTTTAAGTCAAATGCATGATGGAGTATCTTGTTTTGCACCTCCGATGCCTTCTGGGTACCAAGAAATAAATACAAGTCATTTTAGCTTTACAAGATTCTTAATGGTAATCTTTTGGTTCAGCTATTACTTTTAAATGTAGTAAATATTATTGTAATAACCCTTTTTTAAACTTGTTATGTAGGACCAACTTGAAACTCCAGCACTATCACTTGTTGATCCAGACATATGTGGTCTTGTAAACGTTGGCCAAAGTGGTTCCAATAGTTAATCGTTTAGTTCATTTACCATACTCATTTTTTGTACATGGATGAACATATTTTTTTGTTAATGGTAAGTGATGAGTTTGGCTTGCTTCTGTTTCCTCACAACTATCCTAGATGGCTTCATTTTGAGTCCAATAAGTTGCTAAATGTTGGATGGGATTATGGAATGTATTAATATTGATTTAGATGGAATATGGCTTGAGTTGATGGGAAATGGTGAATTTTGGCTTGCTTCCATTTCCTCACAACTATCCTAGATGGCTTCATGTTGAGTCCAATAAGTTGCTAAATGTTGGATGGGATTATGGAATGTATTAATATTGATTTAGGTGGAATATGGCTTGAGATGATGGGAAATGGTGAATTTTGGCTTGCTTCCATTTCCTCAAGTGTGATGAGTAATTAATAATGATAATAATAAGAATAATATTGGAAATTTGTTTTTCAATGAATTCAGTGCTTATTTTTTGGACTAAGTTCACTTGCAACCTCAATTTTATTTTAGCTACCATCAAGACCACAAATGTTGATATGACTTTTCTGTCTTCAACTTCATTTCTTATGACTGATATCAATTTTTAGGAGCTCCTTGAGCTTGTCTTTCCAGTTTTAGGATACATTTTTTTCTTGTTGGCAGTAATAGTTTTATTTCTTTTTGAGTGCTCTGCTGTCTAATTTGTGTGCAACCATTATAGTTAAAAACTTGTTGGAAAACCATGGGTTTACTCACAGACATTAGCATATAAATAATTTTCTTCTTGAATAATGTATCTTAATTATAGTTATAATCAACATAACCTATACTTGTTATTGTGAACACCCCACCCAAATTAACAATAATAATAATCACAATAATAATAATAAATAGAATTAAAAAAATTCAAAAAATATAAAATAATAAAGTAATAATAACAATTAATCAAAACAAAATTGCAAAAGGCAAACAAAATAAAAGTAATATGAAAAAAATCAAACATAATAACTAAAAATGATAAAAAGGAAAATTCAAGATGTATGGCAATCATCTTGTAAAAAATAAAATGAACAAAGCCATATACTTGAAATGGAATTGCAAGACACTCTCACTTGCTCACACTCACACACTCTCATGCTCACTTGCTCCCACATGCTCACTTGCCCTCACACACATGACACACATCACTCTCACATGCTCACTTGCTCCTCACATGCTCATTTGCCCTCACACACATGACACACATCACTCTCACACACTCACACTCACACTCCCACATGCTCATTTGCTCCCATATGATCATTTGCTCTCACCACATGACATACATCACTCTCACACACTCACATTCTCACTCACGGACACCTCACTCTCACACACTCACACTCACACTCTCACACACTCTCATCCACGGACACACACACTCACCACATGCATGCACCTATGCACACACATGCACAAGAGGACAAGGGGGACAAAAAAGCAAATGGGAGTGGTTTTGCAACATGGCAGAAGGTGGGGTGGCTGGAGCAGTGAGAAAGGAGTGTGGCGTGGCTGGAGGTGGCAGCAAAAAGTGGAGACCGTGTGCAGCGAAGTGGTGGCTGGAAGTGGCAGAAAAAGCAAGGGAAAAAGGGAGCAAAGGGTAGAAAAAGAGAGGGGACGTTGGAGCATAAAGGGAGGCAGCAAACCGAGAGGAAGAGGGGAGAAAACGCTGGGAAAAAAAGAGGTTTCGGCTGAGAAGAAAAGAGAGCTGGAGAAGAGAAGAGAGGAAGAAAAAAGAAAGGGGAACCACGCTGAAAAGGAGAGAGCCACGTGACCAAGAAGAGAAGAGGAGCTGAAGAAGAAAAGAAGAGCAACGAAGACAGCAGCAAACTGTGAGGAATAACGCTGAACGAAGGAAGAAGAACGAAGGCAGCAACGTGAGGGAGAAACCAAGTTGAATGAAGCAAGGAAACAAGGCAGCCACGTGAGGAAAGAACAGCAGGAAGACAAACCAGAAACGAGGCAGTAAACCGAGAGCCAAACTGCAGAAATCGAGAGCTGAACAAAGCTGTCCAATGCGCAGAAAAACCGTGGAAGTAACGTCCAAAATTCTGGAGTGAAAAGGTGCTGAAGTTTAGACCATCCAAGGAGCAGAAAAATGGAGAGTTGGATGCCAAAATGATGTGCATAAACAAGGAAGTCTGAATCCAAAACAAAGTGGCAGCAAAGGAAGGAATAGAAGCTGAACCATGGAGGAGAAAAACTCTATTTTAAACTCAAAAAACAGAGGAGAGCTTAGGAAGCACAAGGAAGAAGAGGAAGTGTGGAGAAGAAGAGAAACTCTCAGCCTCCATCTACCAGCCAAGAAGTAGGGACACTTTCTGCAGAATTTCCAGTGCTGGAACTAACCAGAAAAAATCCAACAAAGCTGTCCAGCGAAACTCCAAAGAAGTTGTCTGTTTTCTGCACTTCCAGCCAAGACCAGCGACTTTGAGGGGCTGTTGGAGGTTCATCTTCCATTGTTGGGTGAGGAGGAGAAGGTCCTTCTTCATTGGAGCACAAAGGAGGAGCTAAAAAACCAGGTATGGCTGCACGTTCTTCACTGGCCGAAAATTCTGTTGCACGTCGTTACTGTTCACCCGATTTCCTTCAATGCAATCTCATGCATGTGCACTGTTCACGCACTCTAACATGCAATGCTACTGTTCACATGTTTAATTTTGTTTATTTTTGTTCATTACAATTGTTTAGACATTAGCTTTGATTAATTATGGCTATTATGTATGAAATTAGCATGTGAGGATTTTGTTGTTCTTGATTGCCGGGATTATGTGAGTTTTTTTCCATCTCCTTAAATCCTTGCAATTAATCAAATAATTGGAAGACAATGAATATTAATGAAATATTAATGAAAGAATGTTGAAAAATAGTTGAATGATAATTAATGAATATTGTCATGACGGATAAAAATTATCGTGTGAGAATTTTGTTCTCCTCGATTATCGGGGGTTATGTGAGATATTAATCTCCTTAAATCCTTGTAATTAGTTGAATAATGGAAAAGTGACAATTAATATTAATGAAATATTAATTAATAAATGGTGAAAAAATAAAGGAATGACAATATATACTAATGAAATATTAATGAAAGAATGTTGAAAAATAATTGAATGGTAATTAATGAATATTGTCATGATGGATAAAATTATCATGTGAGAATTTTGTTCTCCTCGATTACCGGGGATTATGTGAGATATCAATCTCCTTAAATCCCTACAATGAATTGGATAATTAAAAAGTAACAATGGTACAAATGAAATATTAATGGGGGAATGGTGGAAAATAAATCAATGATAATTAAATGTTAAATTTGGATTAAATCATAATAGTCATAATCAAAATGCTTGATTTAATATGCTGTTTGTGAAATTATCGTGTGAGAATATCGTTCTCCTCGATTATCGGGGATTATATGAGATATTAATCTCCTTAAATCCCTACAATGAATTGGATAATTAAAAAGTAACAATGATATTAATGAAATATTAATGGGTGAATGGTGGAAATAAATTAACCATAATTAAATGTTAAATTTGGATTAAATCATAATAATAATCATAATCAAAATGCTTGCCTTAGTAAACATTCCCTATCATTTGCGAAATTATCGTGTGAGAATATTGTTCTCCTCGATTGTGCGGGATTACGTGAGGTTCTAATCTCCTTAAATCCCTATAATTAATTCTGAAATGACAATAATATTAATAATAATACAAAAATGAATAAATGGACAATAATTGAATGTTAACTTTGATTAAATATTTATGCAAAATGGATCGTGTGAGAATACTTGTCTCTCCTCGACTTCCCGGGCTCGTGTGAGATTTTAATCTCCATAGAACCCGAAAATTAGCATATATTTGTTCAAAGACAAACAGATAAACTAATAAATAACAGTACTTAAATTAAATTGTCTACCAATGATCAATGATAATAATAATCAATATTTATCAACAATAAATTCAAAAACTTGTAAAAAAAAAAATATATTCCTTTCATTATAAATTATGCATGAATTCCCAAAATATAAACTCTCAAAACTAAAAAAAAAATAATAATAATAAAATCGACAAAAATTTTTAAAAAAAAAAAAGGAAATGTGAAGAGTTCAGGAGAACGAGGTTAATCAGATTGTAGTAAATTAAAACATACAAACCAAATTTCTATCCCGTTTTGTTTACAATGATCTGTTTTAATTAAAATCCTCATATTCTCATCACAAATAAAAAAACCACCAATCATAAAAATGTCTTTTGGTTGAACTACGTGGACTTTGATCCCCATTGCAGGGTACGTAGGCCCTAGGCTCTCATCCTAGGTCAAGTCCGTCCTTTGTAAATAACCATAAGTTTGCATGCATTTTCGTTTTTTTGTCTTCTATGTCTAACGTGCATCCATGTCAATAAAAGGGTAATTGAGATTAATTAAAGGCCATATTCTATTTCAACTAACTAGTTTAAGGTAACCGTCCTTATGGGCAGGTGTTGTGGGGTGCCTAACACCTTCCCCACACTCAAATAGACTCCCGAACCCATTTCTGACCTCGCCGACCATTTCTCCTTTTTCTTTTTCTTTTAAATTGGTTTTCCAAAGTTTCCCATTAAAAATTTTGGTGGCGACTCCTAATCAAATTGATTTTCAAAATTCCATTTTTGGGAATCGGTTTTAAACCTATTTTGATTCCATCCCGCCGAAAGGTCGGTTATGACAGTTATGTAATAGTAAAATGTTTTTCCTATTTCTCAGGTTTTGGTCTCAGATTTGGACAAAGTCTCCAGCTGACAGTGATTTGAGAACTAGCTGCAACTACCAAGATGCTTCTGGACAAGAATGGCCATCAGGAAACCCACTATGATGTTCTTAATGTGAAGGAAAATGCAAGCTACGAAGAGTACAGAAGGCATGGGAAATTCTCACTGATTCAAGCTCTCTTTCCATTTATGATAATGAGCTACGTGGTGCAAGGCAAGATGCATGGGCTACTGAAATTGCAGAAGATCTAAGCATGCAGGATATGGTGGCCGAAGATTCTGGAGAAGCATTAGAGTTGTCTTACCAGTGTAGATGTGGTGATTACTTCTCCATAGACTCTGTAAAATTGGGGAAAATTGGGTATACATTGTTGAGTGATGGAAGTGAGATTTCTTTACTCACAGTTGATGCTTTTCTAGGGTCTGTGCTTCTTCCCTATGGATCTTGTTCTTTGAAAGCTCATCTACTCATGTATATGGATGCTAACATTTGATGCTTTGCCAGAGGTAACAAACCTCATTACAACCCTTTATCAAGATAAAACATCAGCTGACACTTTTTATCAGCATTACAACTGAATTTTAATGGAAGCAGGAAACTTATAGTGTTTTGGCAAGAGTTTTTTTTTATGTCTTTTCTAATTGGCTTATTTATTCTGGAAGAATGGCCAATGTTTAGTATGTGAGGTGTAGAAGCATTAATATAAATAAATTCCTCTTAAATGAAAAAGAAAATGCTTCATGGATAAAACAGAGATTTTAATGCAGAAAAAATATTCTCATGCAGGATACCAATATTATAGTGCAGGATCCCAGTATTTTGTGCCATTGCCCTTGTTTGTGGGTATACTAATTCATATTGAGTGCGAACCCAATAAAATGCCTTTTTCCTCTTCACTTTTAGCTTTTTCTCTTCCCAATTATTAAGAAGACAAAGGCAAGAAATAAAAAACAAAAGAATAGAAGAAAAAGAAAATGTCTATTCTTCCTGTTTTAGTCATAGAATTTTTGCTGGGGATCCTATTGTGATAGCCTACGTAAGATAAGATAATAATTAGTTGTTATTTTGTAGTTTTGGGACAAGAAAGTGACCACATTATTACATACAATAATAGACAATTAACTAATATATTACTGCCACACATATATACATACTAACGAATTACTATATACACAAATGATTCACCTTTACTTGTAAAGGACACAGTTAAATAAAATTACTCAAAGAATCAAAAGCCATATATAAAACGCCAAGAAATGGCACGTACAATCCTACAAACGTCCACAGAACAAAGTGACGAAGAAGAAGAAGCGGAAAGTAACAAAAGGCCATGACACAACAGAGTAATTGCTGGGGACAGAGTACGAGGTTTGAGTCATCAATGGTGATATGGTGCTCCTCCGAGGAAGCCGATCTGGCAGGACGAGCCCTGCAGGAGCACGATGACTTTAGCTAGAAGATGAGGCCCAACTTCTAGAGCAGCAACCTCATGAAGTGCAAACACTATTTCATTGTTCAATCCTTCCACCACAACAAAATCATATATAGATCATTATTTCGTTCACAGAAGACAGATACAGGATGAAAAGTACTGAAAAAAATGATCCTACCTTCATTTACTGCAGAATATTCCATTGGACTTCTCCCACTCTCCATCGTCAGCAACCCCCAAATGAAGTGCAAGGTACTGGCATTCCGTCATTTTTCGCACTCACCCCACTACCTCCGACGTGCTGCCATGGCCGGGCAGAACTTCATGATTTTGCGCCAAAATTTCGCCTCACGTCACCCTCTGTTTTGCTATGTTTTCCAACGACCCGAGCATGTATTCGGCCAGCCAATGCGAACAACGTTGTTTTGTCCTTCAAGTCAGCTAATTCCGGCAGCTTTGAACCACACAGTTTTGCTTGACACAAAACGATGCGTTTCAAGGAGGAAAATAAGAAAAAAAAAAAAAAAAGCCCCCACAAAATGGCATCATTTTAGGGGGTTAAGGAATAAAAAATATTAACCTCAAAACGCGCCGTTTCCAAAAAAAAGCTTCTGCAACGTGACAAGCTTTGGGTCGTTGGATTAATCCAACAGCCCATAACAAACGTATAGTGGATCCGCTGTATAGCAGTGGATCCGCATTCGACTTTGCTACATAGCTGTTGCTGCCCATATGAAGTCTTATACCACTTAGACGCAGAACGCAGAAACATGGAAGAATCAAAAAACAGAAGAGGATCTTTCTCTTAGAAAAAATGAAGAACATTGGGAAGGAAAGGCTAGGTTGTCATGCAGCAAGACTGGTGGCGTTGACTTCATCCGGTGCCTGCAACGTGGAGCTAAAGAAAGTTGGAGAACGACCTGAGCTGAGGTGTTGGAAGGAGAGAGGGGGTTTTGGATTCTGTTTTCTGATAAAGGAAGAGAACCTGAGAGAGAAAAAAATAGAAAAAAACCGAGAGAAGAGATATGAAGGAGAGGGTGAAAAGAAAACTAGAGAGTGAAGATAAGAAAGAAGGGAGAGCTGAAGAAAGGAGAAGAGCAGCGGCTAAGAAGATTGAAATAGAAGATAAAAGAAAATAGAGAAAGAAGAAGGGGCTGGAGAGAATAGTGAGACAAGAGAAAGGAGAGGAGAGTGAGTCAGGAAGGAGGAAGACACCAGAAAAGCGCTGAGCTTGAGTGTGAGAGAAGCTGAGAAGAACCAACGAAAGGAGGCCCCCTTGTTCGTACATCCGGTAATAGAACGCAACAGATAAGAGCGACGAAGAACGGAAAAGAAGAACTAAGAAATCTGAAAGGATGAGAGAACAATGGGGAGGGTAATCCAGGAAGACAGTAGAAGATAAACTCTATTTTCATGTGGTAAGAACAGAGCTAAAAGGCGATGGAGTGAAGGAGAAAAGCGTTGAGGGAGGGAAAGAAACAAGAAGAAAGAACGGCGAGGAAAAAGAACCCAAAATCTCTGTTTTTGCTGTCGTAAGACATAGCACGCAAGGGAGAGAACGCCACACAAAATAGAAGAGGACCAAAGGTATAACCAAGTGGGAGAATACTGAGCGGACCTCCCCTCACGATATCCTTGTTTTCTGCTATGAGAAACAGAGATTCGGTGACAGGTTGAGGCAGGAAATGAAGAGAGAAACAAAAAAGAGGGACGCAGAGAGGAGGGGAGATTGAGCAAAGTGAAGAAGCCGGGGACGAAGAAGAAAGAGCTAAAAAGGAGGAAGAAGCTCCCTGTCATCTAAATGGAAGAACAAAACACATTAAGGTATGAGTCATCCTACTCTTAGCGTTAGCTGGTCTGGTCCAGGGCATCAAAGTTCATCTTCCATTTATTTTTCGTTGATTCTGGTTAGTTTTAAGCTTTGTGGATAGAGCCAAAATGGTGAATCTTAAGTGAGAAATCAGAGACCTGTAAATGTCTAGATGTGTTTTTTAGTTGGAACGAAGGAGCGTGGCTTTTTTACTGGTGAGGCTAAGTTTATTTCTTCCTTTAAAATTAATGTTCATGATAGTAGATGTGGTGAAGATGATCATAATAATCCTATTAAATATGTTGGACCTAACGTAGGCTCTGGGACTCATGTTGCTTTCATTTCATTTTCTTTTCTTTTTTGTACACCATATATCACGTTGTTTCCTTTTCAGCTTCGTTTTATCTTATCTCCAATCCATACCACATATTGGCCAAAAAAAAAAAATCCATACCAAATACTAATATTTTTTTTTATTCATATTTTCATCTTATCTATGCTTTTATTCTAATTTACAACGTGAATTATTTTGTTCTATTTTCCTTTTTGTTTTGTTTTTATTTTTAGTTCATAACATGCATTATTTTGGGTTTAATTTTTTATTTTTTTTTTTCTTTTTTTTTGGTTATACCTCATTTTGCTAGATCCGAGGAGTTACTGTGTAAGAATTAATAAATAGAGGCCATAGGAGACCCTTTAGTTCCATAAGCTTTGACAATTAATATGTGTTTTTAAAAAGTGAATAAAAAGTAATAAATTAAAATTGATTTTTAAATTATGAAAATAATTAATCTTGTTTTTTCTTTAAAAGTTGTCTTATGAGACTATCAGTCTTAATCATTTAGAATTTAACCAATAGAGGCTGAGTGACCCTATTTTCTTTAGGCTATGGGAATTAATATATGATTTTTAAATAATAAAATATATTAATAAAAAATAATAGTAAAATAAATGATCAAATAGATAAAATAATTTTTATATTATAAAAATAATTAATTATGCTTTTCATTTGAAAAGCCACTGTGTAACATCATTAGTCTTTTCAAGTATTTTGGAATTAACCAACAAATGTCATATGAGACCCTTGTCTCCTCCGGCTTATGAGGATGATCTAATTTTAAAAAATATACAAATGAAAAGATAATAATAATAATCTAAAATATTTCTCATAATTTCTTTTAAATTCTTCTTTAGTAATAAATGAGTCTTGTTTCTATGTAAATTGATTTAAAAAGTTGAAATACAAAAAAATATAATGTTTTACTCTTCTTAGGATAAACAAAATACCTCTCATTCTTATTCAACCATAAACACAAATAAACCCAAGTCTCAAGATCCGTGAAATCCATAAATGTTTCTCTTTAATAATTTCATTTCTTTTAAAAATTAAAATAAATAATATAATTTCAAAAATCTTTAAAATGTAAATTAAAAAATCCTGAAAATCTTGCCCAACAGAATTCCATTTCACTTTCAAGATTAAAGTAAAAAAATCAAGTTTCACACAAAAAAATTTTAAAAACAAAGATCAAGAGAACAATAAGGTGATATTAAACTAATTTCATGAACCAAAACACACCAACCAAATCCCTTATCGTCTTCTGATTGCGATAAATCAGCTTAATTTTGCTTATTTTCTTCAATTCATACAAATAAAAATCACAAACAAAATGACACACCTTTGCACTCAAACTATGTAGACTTTGATACCAATAATTAGGTATATAAACCTTAAGTTTTCATCCTAATTCAAGTTTGCCCTTTGGAAATATTTCTTTTTGTTTGCATTAATTTTGTTTTGTATTCACTATTTATTTTTTGTGTATGCTTTGGTATGGACAATCGAAATAAATTTAAGGTCATATTCTGTTTATTTCACTTGACTATTTTAAAGTAATCGTCGTTACGAATAGATATTGTAGGGTGTTTAATACATTTTCTACATTCAAATAGACTCTTGAACTCATCTTTGGTTACACGAACTATCCTTTTTTATTCATTTGGTTTTTCAAAATTTTTCATTTAAAAATTTAATTTATTTTCTCTCTTTTCTTCTTTTTCTAGTCCTCTACCGAGATGTTAGGTGTGCCAAATAGTGTCAAAGTCTAAAAATTATTGAAATTTAGTTTTTGTGTGAACACACTTTTCATATGATTAATAATTGATTTTAGTCAAATGTAATTTTGCATAACTATAATTTATGTTTATAAACTTTCATATGAAAATCAAGTTTTGTCATATATACTGTTCATCCAATGCATAAGCAAGTTTTTTTTGAAAATATTTTGTGCAAATGGGGATTTAGAGAGTAAAATTGATTTTAAAAAAAATCATATGCAAAACCAAATAAAAATAGTTGCAAAACAAACCCCTGTTTAATCATTTTTATTTTTTAAAATTATTTTAAAAAATTACAAACTAATCCTATATTATTTTATTAATTATACCCCTACCCAAAAATATGATGCAATGGGGGCTGCCCCCATTGCATAACTAGGGGATGTCCCCAGATTCAACAAGCAGATGTGCCCCCTTAATTAACCATCCCCGCCGTATTTTTACTTTAAAAGATTTAATTTTTATTAATTAATAAATAAAATTTATTTTAATTTAAAATTATTTTTCAAATAAGGTCAAGTTTATAGAAAGTTATATAATAATTTCATTAATCAAAATATTTAATTTTCAAATCAAAGTAAATTTTTTTGGATAAATAATTCTATTTCTTGAAATAAGATCAATTTTTTAATTAAAATAATTTAAAGTCTACTAATTCTTCCTTTTCGTTTGATTAATGAGGTATTCTTTTCTTGGGCGAAGATAAATGGGGTATTAATTGCATATCTGGCGATTAAATTTTTCATTATCAAATATCAAACATGAAAGTTTTGTCTGCTATCTTAATTGGGGTACTAATTGGTTTCAAAGTTTCAACTTGTGGACTGAGAAAGTAAAGAAAACTAAGTTAACTTGCTTTAAATAAGAAGTTCAATTATTATTTTGTTTGTTTTTGGATTTTATTTTATTTTTGCATCAAACAACTATGTTTCAAATCAAAGACTATGCTGACAAACAATTCTCAATTTATTGTTTGATACATGATTAGCTCACAAGAACCACCACTCCCTCTAACCTTTTTTCCCTGGGAGGGGGGGGGGGGGGGCAGGAATTTAATTTTTAGTAATTAATAAAATAAAAATTAATTTGATATGAAATTGCTCACAAAATAAATTTTATAATAAAATTATTTATCTTTTAATAAGATGAAATTTATAAAAAGTTCTAAAATAACTTTATTAATCAAAATACTCAATTTTCAAACTATAATAAATTTTATGATAAATTTATTTATCCCTTTAAATATGATCAATTTCTTAACTATAATAAACTTGAACCTTCTAATTCTTTCCTTTCCTTTCTCCCATAATCCTCTCAATTTTTAATAGAAGAAATCATTTTAAATTAAATGAGTGTGTGCTATAAATCCATAGAAGAAATCATTCATAATTAACAGAAGAAATCGTTTTAAATTAACATTTTCTTTTGTAGAGTACATAAAACATAGAGGATCACATAGTTTCTCTAATTACGAACGTATAAGATAAAGTTAAACAGGTCATAACATTTCAAATTTTCTACTATTAATTGATAAGTAAACAATAGCTCATTTGTTTAACTAACTTAACATGACGAATGGACAAAGAAGTCAACTTTTGAGGGCTCTTTAATTTTTCTTTCATTCTTTACCGGAATACATCATTGTTTACGAGAGAAATGATCAGAAAAGTTGGTAATGAACCAAAAAGACCACTAAAAAAAAAAAAAAACTAAAGTGTATTTTGCATGTGCCTTGTCTCTTTCGTTTAAATTATACTAAATTTTGTTTTAGGAAAAAAATTTAGTTTAGAACCATAAGTTGCAATTAATTACTTTTAAGGACAATATATATTGTAATTACATTGAAGGACCTAGAGTCATTTAATGACATTTTAATGGACAAAAATACTCTTAAAAATATAAGTTAAGACTAAAAATCATTACAATAATAAAGACAAAGACCAACAGTAATGACAATTGAGTTGATTTGTAATTAATACAAACCAATGTCATAATATAATCATAAGTTACTTGTAAATTCAACTAAAGTTAAAACTAAAATCTCAGTAGTAAAAAACATTAAAACTATTGGTAATTACAATTGAGTTAATTCATAATTAAGGCAAACCGAAAAATAATAAGTTAATTGTGCATCCAATGTAAGTTAAAACTAGAATTCTTCAACCAAACCAAAAAACTAAAATCACTATGGTAACCAAGGCAAAGTCTAGTAGTAATGAAAACTGAGTTTATTCGTAACTCTTGCAAACCTAAGTGGCATCTTTCACTTCAATGTGATGATGGATTGTGATTTTTACATTTGGCTTAGTTTTGGCATACCTCATGGCAATGAGAACAATGGTATACAAGTCGCTTTTTAGGAGGTCTCCCTACAAGTCAATTTGTTATGGCTGGTTGTAGGAAAATATTGTTAATATAATTATCTATTGTTATTGCATTCAAATTTCACATGTAATGTGTCTCAACTAAGGTCATAGTATTTATGTAAATCTTTTGTTATGAGCTAAGTAAGTATTCTGTTAATCCATTCTTTGATCCATTTATATTGAGGACAAGTTTCTTCACACTCTAATTTAAGTTTGTTACCACCATATTTCAACCATATTATGTTACATGCTTTCATTTGTTAGAATACACATTTCTTACCATTAAATGTTCCCTAACCAACAAGTGAATTTTACTATTTTTACTTGTTTAATATAGTTAATGGTGACTTATTTTAATCATCATTTTGACTCAACTGCACTAAAAGGTAAAAGTATATTGGAATTTCTTGAACAATGTAGTCATTCCATTTGCTTTATTCAAATTTATTTTTGTAATCAAAACATGTTGGAATTAATTTTGTATTATTTTGTGGATTAACATTAACTATATTGTTAGCACAATTTTTTTATGGTTATTAATTAAGCAATCAATTTTAATCTAAACCATAAAATGAATTGGTTTCATATTAATTGTGAGTAATTAGTAATAGGTTGCACTATTCACAAGCCCATTGGGTAGAGACACTAACCTACAGCCCAAGACTTGTCAGTAATTATCCTACTGAATTATTAGCTAAGGGTTAAATGAGAGATCTTAAGCCTTCTGATAATATTTAACTAATTATTAATTTTGAGGAGTTAAAGAAAGTGGGGAGTTTTTTTTCTTTGAAAAAAATTAATTAATTATTTCATATATTTCATCTTGTAACTGATGAAATATATAATATTATAAACTTTCCTGCTCCTGTCACTCTTTGAGTATAATTTTTAAGGCTTTTCTTTTCTCTTTCTCTTTTTTGTGTGGCTCTCTTTATGTGAAAAGTTTGGGTATTGCAGGTTGCATATTCTACTGCTTAATTATAGTTACGTTTGGATCTTCTCTAGATAAGTTTTCTCTATTGTATCTCCTAAATTTTCTAGCAATTAGTATCAAAGCCAAGTTTTGTATCTGACATGATGAGTGATATATATTCATATATAACTTCACATAAATCTAAATCCTCAAGGCATTTTTCATTTGGATTGTTTATTTGGAGGCACATTGATTTATCTATTTCAATTCATTTTCATGTATCTTAGAAGGAAAGGGATGAACTAGTAGAACTCCAATTATTTTTTAATTAAAATTACTTAGATATCGTAGGGTTTTTTGGGAAATTACTTTAGGGGTTTTATTGATCCAATAATTTCAAGTAAAATGGTACCAAAACATACTTAAAACTTAAACTAATGCTTAGCTACCATTTAAGCTTAAATTGAAGAAAACCCTTAATTTTTTTTATGTCAAAATTCTCACCGATGGGTGCGTTCGGTTGAAATTACCTTTGGGGTTTTTGAAGATCTAGGAGTTCAGAATAAAATGATGCCTAAAACTTGTTGAAACATGTGGAAAAATTCTTGACCTCCATATATGCATATGAAAGAAATTTTTGAGACAAAATGCACCAGAATGAAGGGGAATTTTTCGAAATCGACAAAAGGTTTTGTAGATCTCAAAATTTTAAGCATTTTGATACTAAGTTTGCCCAAGGAATCTTCAAAATTTGATGGTCTTGAATTGGGTCAAAAAATGGGTCAAATGACCTATTTAGATTAGCCTTATAAAAGAAGATGGTGAATAGTATGGAATAAGGGCCACTCATGCCTTGAGGCACATGTGCCCACTTCTAGGGCCCATTTTAGCCTAAATTCTGGACCCCCACAATAAATTTTTTATTTTTAATTTACTAGTGATTTTTCTGGAAATTTTCCAAAACTAGATATGTGAGTTCTTAAATTTTCATGGTATTTTGTATTGTATTTCGGATAAGTACTCTCAAAATGTTGAGCTAAAAATTGTTAAGGATATTCCATATACATTCTAATAACATATAATTTTCACACTCTTAGTGATTATTTTGCCTTTATAAATTTAGTATTACACTAAAATTTAATTTTGAGCCTAGTTATTTTGTGAATTTTATTAATTCTAGTTATAATAATCATTATTCTAGTCATTTCAAACTTCTTTGGCAATATAGTAAACTATCATGGGTGACATATTATTGTGGTTGAGTGATTAACCCAATTTAATTGTCCATAGCCTAAGTGTAAGCTTAAACGGACTACCTAGATTTAAATAGTCATAACTTTCAGCATTAATGAAAATTTTGGGCTTATAATATCATTTTGGAAAGCTCATTTAGAGCCCGATGCTTGAGTGAATTGCTAAAGGCAATCCAATCAAGTTTTAGGCCTAAATTCTATCTATTTTATCGACTTCAGGGTCTTTGGATTTTGAGAAACTTGATTATGGGCTTTATACTAGAGTTAATGAAGATGATTTGAAGTCAATTTTGCCTTTTGAAAAGCTTTTATTGAATTGTGACATCACCAAAGACATTAATGGAAACAATAGTGCAATGTGTGAAGACCACTTAGGAGAAGGTTTAGGCAACTTGATAAGGTTTGAGAAGGGAAGTGACCTCTTCTAATTTGAAGAACACTTAATTTGATGGAGTGTCTGGTGTTTAAAGAACACATGGTCAAGCACATAGAATGTTTCATCATTATGGTCCTTAAATTATTTAATGATGGGCAAAAATTTGTTAGGTGTTGCAGGGCATTTTAGGGAAAATGTCCAAATGGAGTAACTAGATATGAGGGTTTTCAAATCTAGTTTAGTAGACCTAATGACAGTCCACTAAGGATAGTTGTTAGGTTCAGATATTATGACGGTCAATTATTGACCGTTGTGGAATCCAAGATTTTACGATGTTTGGATAGATTGTCATAGAGTTCATTTTTTTATGACGGTTAAGATTGATAGTCACAATGAACCCACCATAAAAGTTATGTTTTTTTTGTAATTGCTAGGTTTCCCATTTAATGAAAGTTAACAAAAAGATAGTAAGAACATTGACTCCTAATGTTGTAAATCATGCACAAAAAACAAGAATGAAAAATATTCATGATATATGCAGTGAAAGCTATGAAAGTGAATATTTAGGAAATGACTACAATTACCTCCTTGTTGCATAAATGACTTCAAGATATATGCATTAAAAATATTCATAATATATGCACCATGAGGAATGACTTTAACATCGATCCTATTTAATTGCGGAAGAAGCACGATGATGATAAAGGCAATAGGGTTTCTCACTTGGATATAATTGTAATTTTAAATTAATAAGATAAATGACATATTAGTAATTGAATTTCTTAGATTACTCTATTCTATCCTTGGCCCACCAATTTAGAAGGACAACAAGCTTTGAGTTTTGGATAGAAAGGAGGGGTCTTAGTGTCCCTCCTATACCATTTTATTCCATTAAAACAAAAATCCAAACATAAATCTAATCCATTTTGACCATTCCACTTCTTGTCATTCTTTCATGAGCCATCCATCCAATTAAAAGACTCTAATCCATTTGCCTCCATATTATTAGTCGCCATAACTTGCATCTTAAATTTGACTCACTACTAGAAACCAATAATTAAGTGACGAATGTTAAATAGTGACTGATTAATGAAACCTTTAGACTTTGGGATTTTTATTGTGAAACTGTAAACACTTTGTGACATAATAGTTTTTGTCACTAATATCCATAAGTAGAAGGTCCAATTAGTGATGGGTTAGTGATAGATTTTAAATAGTGACAAATTAGTGAAACCTTTACACTTTAGGCTTTTTATTTTGAAATTGTAAATAGTTTTTGATGGAATAGTATCTATCACCAATTTCCATAATTAGAATGTCCAATTAGTGATGATTTAGAAAGTTGGCTTCTGTCACTAAATGCATTACTAATTCATCTAATAAATTGTAAAGGAGGAAAAAAAATGCTTGAGACCCATTCTATATGGTCAAGTTCATCTTCTCAAACCTTACTATTAACTTTCCAAAAAAGATTAAGTAAACCTAACTTTACAACTAAAAACCCTAGTTTTCAAAGAAAATTCAATAATTATAGATGCATTTTGGCTAGAAATATGATTATCCCTTAGAAATAATACTGCATTGTCGTGTTTTTAACTCTTCTAAAAGATTTTTGGTGATAAATATTTAAAAAAAAAGGAAGTTAGAACAACCATAATAGTTGAGGGAAAAAGAAAAGCTTGAGAATTCAAAGATAAAGGTCAAGTGCCCAAGCCCTAGAAATCTAGCGTTTAGGCACTAAAACCAAAAAGTCAATGCTTGGGTACTAGAATTCCAGTGCTTGGGCACCAATTCTCAAGACTTAGCACCTAGGCATCAAAAGTCTAGCCCCTGGGCACTAAACCTATACATTGGAATTTCAAAATCTAAGGGTCAGTGCCCAGATGCCATAATTCCAGCGCCGAGGCACCAAAAAACTAGTGTCAAGGCACTAAGATTTCTAGAAGGATAACACCCAGGCATCAAAGATTTAGCACTTGGGCACCAAAAATAAAGAGTTAGCACCCAAATGCTAGAGAGCCAATGCCTGGGCATGTTGTAAAATGATCCAATTTTAAATAAGGGTTTCTTGAGTTAAGATATGCAATCTGATTTAAACTTTGATACTTGGGGTACCTGAAGCCTATAAATAAGACACCTAGGGTTGTTGCTAAGGAGACACCAAGCTAGAAAGCAATAGAGGTGAGTTAACGAACACTCTTAAGGAGGGGTTTTAGTAGGATTAGGAGATAGTCAATGAAGGGAGAGGCAACTTACTTTGGGAGTGGCCTCCTCTTTGAACTCTTTCTTTTCTTCTTTTTGTTTTCTTTTTGATTTTATGTTTTGAACATATGCCGATGCTCTGTTAGTAGGTTTAGTTTAGGATTTTGACAAAGCCTGTGGGGTTATTTTTTGTATGTGAGTAGTTTCTTATTAATGTTGTGAATTCAATTTACTTATTTTCATTCGATGCTTAATGCTTTCTAAGATTGATAGTCTTGGTATTGAACTATGATTTAGGCTAACTCAAAAGAGAAAACTTGAATTGAACTAGGAATTAGGCTAACTCGTTGTCAAGATAACAATACTTAACTATTTAAGATAATCACAATTAAGGCAGGATTTATCAATTGACTTATCAACTGATTGTCATAGAAATATAGGGAATCTGGGGAACGAGTTAGGTTTATGTAGATTTGAGAGAATTAAATATGCAATTGAATCCCTAGGTTTGTAAACTAGTTCATAATTAAATAAAAAAGTAATTGTCAATACATAATAACTACACATTATGGTGAAGTTAGAGTCTTAAGTTCATTCATTTGATAGTTTATAGTTATCAATATTTATTTATTAGTTGTTCACTTAATAATCCAATCCATCTGCTTGAATTGAAAAGCTTAATAATAGTATCAGTCCAGAATTTAAGGTAGGTCCTCGTGGCAACGATGTACTATACAATTCATTACTTTTCACAATCACATGCACTTGTGTGTATAGAATCAAGCAAACACCTTCCTATCTCTCATCCTCCAACCATCCCATATCTTAATACCCATTTTATGTGCCACCTTGCTCTACATTTAAGCTATCGCCATAACTCACCATGCTCCTTCTTTATCATCAGTTATGGTAATCATCAAGAGGAAAAAAAAGGAGCCTTTCTATTAGAAAATGCAAAGGCAAGTGATGAAATCGAGAGAAATTTGAATTGATTCTCTAGTCGGTTAACAAGCAGAACCCAAACCCATGAAGCTCAAGTTTGCACCTATCTCATATGCTAATGCATTTTTTGGTTAAGGGTTTTATGATTAGACAATATATGGCATAATTAGGCCTTTGAATTAGAATTTGCCTTTTAAAGTTGGGATATGAAGTAAGTAGATTATTAGTTTAATCGTATTTCTCTTAATTCTTAGTTTTGATCAGAATATAAAAGAACCTATATTACTATTGCCTATATATACACACATAGTACATTAGTTACATGAAATGTTTCATGATAGGGCTATTAAAAAGACAAAAAAGTGCAGTACTCAAAGGACCAAGGTTGTTAAATTCATGAGTTTAGACAAACTCATAAGGAAGAGGTAGACTCATAATGTAAGCTCATAAAAGTTTACCTCAGTTAATATATAGTTATATAAATATATAATTTTATAGTTAAAATACTATATAGAATAAAAATTATTCAAATAAAATTCAAATTACACTAAGTGAAACAAAAGTTATTTATATTCCATAATCTGTAGTACTCAACATGAATATTTTGACATAGTCATACATAAATAATCATTCAATATAGCTAATTAAATAATATTTATTTTATTTTTATTTAATAAGTACATATCTAATGTAATTTTATTATTTTTATGTATATTTATACTTGTAAGAAAGTAAATTATAATGGCTTCATAGAGAATGAGCTTGTCTACATCTATATCTTGTTTAGTCCTAAGTTTGAATCCTTATATTGCTAATTATATAAACTAGTTAACACGTTAAAATAGTAAAATCGATAAGTCAGCTCGTGAGTTTACTTAAGTTTGTACTAAGTTCTAATCTGCACTAAGTTAACTTATTTTCTTTACGTACAACCATAAACTTGTAAATTTGAGTAATAAACTCGTGAATTTGACAATTATGTAAAGGACAGTTGTGAAAGATAAGAAAATAAAATGCTTTTGTCGTTGTATTTGCAAGATAATGTTTATAGTAAAATTGTGCCAATATAGTAGAAATGTTAACTTTTGAGAGTACCCTTGAATTAAACTCTTCGTAATTGCTTTCTCATTATACTAAGTAGGTGCATTCATTTTCTTGACTTCTGAATTTTTACCGATTAAGATTGTTAGGTACGCATTGATATTGGTTGGATTGGACTCTTAGGAATACAGTATATAGTTAAGATGACTTAGTAACAGTAATCTAAAACCACGTATAACAGTGTCCCTTATACACAACATGACTTGTCATACCAACTTTGACCAAAATATGGGTGTTTTGCTCATATCTGATGCATTAAATTCTCCTTTCCTGCACTCCATGTCCCACTCTTCCTAAAAGATGATTGTGGTCTTTAATCTTCTTTTAGACAATTTTGAATAATAGATTAGAGATTGAATTGGAGTTCGCAAATTTAGTTTTAAATTAATGTAATTTTATATATTTAATTTCGATTTAAAATAAATTTAAATAATTGTAATTTGTATTTTAAATCTTTTATGAAAAATAAATTTTATAGTGGTTAAAATAGTGACTTGGTCCCTTAACTTTATTTAACATTTTAATATGGTCCCTTAAGTTTGACATGTTTTAAAATGGTCCCTTAATCTTTTAAAACATCTAATAAAAATTTTTTTAAGTGTAATTAAAAATTTAATGACATTGATGTTAATGTTGGTGTGGCAATACACCTATTATTTAGTTATAATTTAGCAGATGATTTGGTACCCAATAACATTTAACATAATTTTTTCTTTAAAAAAAAGAATGGAGTGTCAACTTCGTTTGGCTCTTTTCGTGCTCGTGCCTCCCTTGGCATTTGCTGGGCTGAAGGTTGGATTCTATAGGATTATTGTAATCTTCTTATCTCATCACGATTTGTTTGATTAGAAGTATCTCATGTTTGCCGATCAAGTCGACGTCGTGGTGTTGCGCATAAGAAAAACTGCAAAGCCAACAAGCGACATCTCACTTCGAGACCATTGTCTCTGTTTCAATGCAACAAATAAGGTCCAAACATCATCGTCTAGGTATTACGGTTCTGAAATTAAGAGATCTTCATTTTAATAGTACCCACAATTTCAGATGCCGTGATTATCTCTCCCTTTTCTGCAACATTACTTAATTATTCTCTCTCAAAACCTAGCCATGAAAATTAGAGTAAATGGTTTGATAATTTTGAAATGTTTTTATATTAAATACCACAGTATTACCATTACAGGTGTTGGGATCAATAATTCATCATCAATTACAATTTTATTAATAATGAGCAGTTGGATTGGGAGTAAGAGATCAGGGAATGTCGTCGATGAATTCGCCGTGCGCGACGTGCAACATTCGGAGAAGGAAATGCACATAGGATTGCGTGTTTGCGCTATTTCCTGGCAGACAAACCTCCGAGGTTTGCTTATGTCCACAAGGTATCTGGGGCGAGCAATACGGCTAAGATTTAGAACGAGCTTAACCCGACGAAGCTGGAGGACGAACACGAAGAAGTCTGGTTTATGATTACTGCTTTTGGGCATGAAGTCTTATAGAACCCAAACTTCAGCTGGGCAAAAGCCAAGGGAAGCACAAGCACGAAGAAGCAGAGCACAACGCAGGGCCAACCAGAGCTAACATAGTGATGACTTCGTTCTTTCTTTTTTTTTTTTTTTTAAATTATGTTAAATATTAATTGGGTGCCAAATCGTCTGTCTAAATTATAATTAAAAAATACATGTAGTTGCCAAATCTGCATTAAAATCAATGGTGTTAAAGTTTTAATAGAATTCACTTAAAATGATTTTTTATGAGATTTTTGAAAACTCAAGGGATCACTTTAAATTACTTTAAATTTAAGGGACCATGTCACTATTTTAACCTTTTATTATTAATACAATTCAAATAACGTTCAAACAAAATTCTTTTTATTTCTATCTAAATAAGAATTAAGAAGTTAAATATTTTGAAGGAAAACCAAAAATTTAGCCAAACATAACAATTTATAATAAGCAAGCAAATAAAATTTTATTCTTTCATACAACAAATTAAACACATTAGGATTCGTGTTCCACTCATCAATTCATCTTATTTTGCCTACTGTGTTTCTTGGCTTCAAAAGATTTGGGCTACGTACTCGGCTTGTTCCTCCAATATATCATATGTGCTTCTCGGGTTAACCTGGTAGTTTTTGGATAATTTAACTTTACTATCATTACATATTATTAAAAAAAAGGACCACGTAGCTAAGAGCAAAACCAGGACCCCGGTAAGTGAGAAAGTTGGCATGATAAATCATGAACTAATACTATTTTTTCAATTAAAACCATTCATTTTCTTGTTCTAGCTATTGTAAATAGAGGACATGCTACCTTTGAAAATGGTTAGATGCATTATTAATTTGAATCGTTTCTTAACTTTAAATACCATAAACAAATGTTTAATCCAATCACCATTTATTTATCCAATTAAAAATCCTATAAGATTTAGTTCAACCTAATATTAGTGTCATTAGTTAAACCTAATAAGATGAAAATTTAATTAAGGTTTATGTTGGATATTGTATTAAAGTACACTCATGAGGGATGCTCATTAAATATTGATAGGACGGAAATTTAAATAATTACTACTAAACCCTAATCCTAACTAGCACTTTATAAATGAGATGCCTTTCATTTAATTGGACATGTAGACCATTTTAAATAATATCAAGAGGCCTAATTTTTTAAAATCCCTAATTAATGAACATTTAGACATGTTCCAAAATATAAATTATATAATTATATTTTAGCCCCAAATAAATGCAATTAATTATTTTTTCAGGTAAAAAAAATTAATTTGTATGTCCCAATAAATTTAAATCAAGTAATATGTGATTACTTGTTATTACATTAATGTTAATTAGTTTAACATTGTTTTATTAAATTTTCTTATTAATTTTCTTTCCATAGAAAATTAAGAAATAAAATGTTAATTAATTTAACATGTTAGTTAATGAATGTTAGTTAGTTTAACATTATATGTTCATTCTATTAAATGTGTATTTTGGTTTAAAATGTTTATTGTTAAATGTTAATTAGTTTAACATTACATGTTTGATTTATTTGTATGTTAATTAGTTTAACATGTGATAATTTATCTATTAAACCTGTGTTAAATATTACTAAAGTGAAATTCTTGAATATGAAAAATTTTAATTTGTTTAACATTTATAAAATCATGCTTTACAATTTGTTTGTAGTATGATAGAGACACTTGATTGTGTTTTGATTTCGCTAATTTTCACCTTATATACAACCTCAGGATGATGATTGACATTTCATGCTCTTTAGACTCTAGGTTAAGTATGAGTTAATTAGCTTAATCATATGATACTTAGTGTTATGATTTGTTTGCATGGAGAACATTAAATCTTGAGTGCTTTTATTTGAATTATTTGATCCAAAAACATTGTTGCTTAGCTTAACAAAGGGTTGAAGCTCAATGGCAACAATAATGTGATCTAGAGTATGAAAGCCTAGCATCTCTTAGAAGAGCAAGAGTCTATTGAGGTTCTAAATCATGTCATGGAAAAGCTAGAAGTTGGTAAAACAACCCAGTATAGGTAGGATCGTGTGGCTTATGACATTTGGAAGAAAAAGAATTTCATTGCTCGCATTACATTGTTGAGTACTTTGGATGATTACATCCTAAGGGAGTTCATGGACCACCAAAACACTCTGGGGCTTTGGAATGCTCTGAGAACAAGGTTCGGTATCCAAGTTGTGTTCTCTAACAATCAAATATGACTCATATAAGAAACACCCAGAACATTTTATGAGGAAACATATGAGGCTAATGACAAATGTGATCACTAAGCTAAGGGATGTTAGAAATGTCTTAATAGACAAGCATCAAATCCAAGCTATCACTTGCTCTTTGCCTAGTTCATGGGATCATATGAAAATGCATCTCACCCATAATGATAGAATCACAACTCTGGAAGATGTCTAGAGGCACCTCGAACTTGAGGAAGAAAGGTTTGAATCAGTAAAGCCAATACTTAAGTTGCACATGGAAACTTTAGGTGGAAGACATGATTCAAAGAGAAAGAAATGGGAAAAGAACAAAGGACCAACTCAACTAAAGAAAAGCTAAAACCTAATCAGCAAGTCCAAAAGAATCAATGAAAGGTGAATATGGCCAAAGTTAAGTGATTTAATTGCCAGAAGAAGGGATGTGGATTGTGGACTCAAGAGCCACAGACCACATAGTGAGGGACCATGAAACCTTTGTTGATTTCTAACAAGTTCCACATGGAGTATTCTTGATATATGTGGGCAACAACACTAAGTTTTTGTCAAGGGGATTGGAACATGCAAGTTAATCCTGTGTGGTGGTCAAGACCTCATTTTACATGATGTCTTTTAAGCGCCTCAAATTCGTTGGAATGTTATTTTAGTTTGTTTTACTTAGGCTACGGTATCATTTGTATTTCCATAACAATTATGTTAAATTGAATAATGGTTTTATTTTTTATGGTTTTGTCTATGTAACCAGAGGTTTTATTTCTATGGATTTGAGTGATGAATCCTATGTTAATTGTAATACCATATATATATATAACACCATGTAAGCAAGCTATCCAAGTATTCACAAGAAGTTGGAGTCAATCAAGTGATAAAAATGAAGACAATATGTTAGGCTAGTAGCCAAATAGGAATGACAAATTCTGGTAAGAGAGGTACTATTCATATGGCAAATTTGCCAACTTCGGAAATTCATAATTAATTCAAGAATGTTCAAAAAATTGTGAAATTTTTATGACAACTAGTCTGACATAATAGCTAATTGCCTGGCAAATTTTAGTTCAAAATTAGTTCATAAACAACTCCAAGATCTTGGTTGTACAAAGTTATACATAACCAAATTTTTATTATTGATATTTAGTGCAAAACTCGCCTAAATGGAATCCAAATGACATAAAACCTTTTAGAATACTTCATCATACCTCAAGGACTTGAAAATAAAAATTTAGCCCAAAATTCATCCATTTAGTCCCTTAGGTGTCACGAAATTTCATGTATACCAAAAAAATTTTCTACATAATTCTCCATACTTTAAGCATGCAACATGGGTAGCTATCTAACTCAAAATTTAAGCATGCAACATGGGTAGCTATATAACTTAAAATTGAATGAAATTTGATAAAACCAACTAAGATATATTAAGATTCAACCCACTAAAGATATATATTTTTTTTCTGAGTTCATTTACTTAATTTTCACATTTTCTCTTCCCCATGAAATTACATTTTCTTAAAACTAAAGCTTGACCAAATAGGTTTCAACATACCAAATTTTGAGTTGGGATTTTCCATTCATACTTATACCTCAAAAAACCTTTTATCACATTAAAATCTGCTCAAACTTTTGGTTGGTCATTTCTTCATGCATGTGGCAATTTATACACGTACAAAGAAAGCCTTGCACTACATCATCTTATTCATTCATGAGCCATGTAAACTCTCTATTCTAACACATTCATAACCTTATGGGAGTATAATAAATGAGTCAAATATTAAGAATTCACATAGGATACCATTATATATGTTCACTTTACATAAAGAATACGTAAAGCTCCATAGGATAACAACAATATATCTTCATTCTTTCATGTGTAGGTGTTATTTTAGGAGCTAAAGGCTCATCAAAATCAATAACTAACTATTACGTCTCTCATATATTCTAAGTTACAAAGCAATACATCCTTGATCCTTAAATTCTTGTTATATACATCAAAAGTAACATAACTTCTAAACTAGCTAAGCCTATTTGGCTTTGCTCCTCTATGAGATCTAAAAGGCTACCTCCTTTTGCTTATCCTTACTAGATCCACCTGAAATAGTTAGTAAATATAGGATGAGACAAAATCTCCTAATAGCTCACTTCATATTCCACATGCATTATGGCATACATGAGCAAAGGCACACATAATCATAAACATGAACATAAATCATCAAATCATGCTAGAGTTACCTCTTTTAACTTTGGTTCTTGACCATATCACATTACATATCATGATTAGGGTAGGATCACCATGTCCAAACCCTACATGCCATCACAAGTAACATCAATTGTGAGCCACACTCCTTGTAAGATATCTCACCGTCATACATCAACTCATAGCAACATAAAACATAAAGATATATCAAGTATGTAGACACTAAGCACAAGCACACATATAGCATATGAGGAATGGAGGGAGCTATCTTGCTACTTCAAGCTAATTCCTTTCTTGATTCCTTTGCAATGACAATATCTCTTCTCTAAATTCAATCCTTGATGGCTCTTTTAGCAATAGCAATTCCCTATATACATAGTATTCATTACTAAACTCCCATATATACATTTTCCAGACCTAGTTATTACTTGTTCTTTGTTTGTGACTTCATTATTCTACATGGGTCATCTCCTTCATTCATTTTTTTTCTCAATAATACCTTCTTAGATATGGACTATAGGGGTTCTAAGGATTCCATTTACATCCCAAATATCTAGTAAGCTTCATAAATACAATGCAACCCCTTATGCTTCTTCATTTTTTGAAAATTTGGCCTAATGGCCTCTTAATGGTTTATTTCATAAAACTAACTCTATTCAACTTATTTGAACCCAAGAAGGCATCAATTACTTATTTTAATCATCACAAAAGCTCCCTTTAAATTGGTTCTTAAGTTCTCTTCCATAAACCTCAATTTTTACAACTTGGCATATTTGAAGGGTTTTAGGAAAATAATGAGAAATCTACCTCTCTTACCATGAAAGGACCTAGAGAAACCATAAAAGCACTCCAAATGACCTCTAAATCATGTCTTAGAATTAGTTTTACAAAACTCTTTTGTTTTATATATATATATATATATATATATAATATAAAAGAAAATTTCATCTCAAAACCTTACTTTTTCCATTTACAAATCATACATAGTTTTGCATGGCTAACATACCTTTTTCTTATGTTGTCACCAAATTAGCCCTTCAGTGGCATGAAATTCCTTTTTAAAGAATGAATCAGAGGCTGAAATTTGCATAAAAAGAGAGCTCATGAGGAGGAGAAGAAGTTTGCTAACTAAAGTGAGATGAAAAGAGGAATTCTTACCCTTCTTGCCTTCCTCTTATTTCTCTCTATCCTTCCATTTTCTCCACCATTTTTGCACTTTATTTTTCTTCCTTGGTCATGCAACCAATGGGGAAGATGGTGAGCAGTCCTTTTTTCTCTCATTTGGCCAAATGGTAGGTGGAAAAATCTAATAGGAAAATTATTTGGTGAAAATTATATTTTACCCTTCCTTCATACTTTTTATTCCCTTTATTGGTATTTTTAATCCAAAGTTGTATAAGATTTACTAATCATGGTTTTGGATCCTCTTATGATTCTAAATAGAAATTTTAACATGTCTTTGTAACTTTTTAAAATTACACTATTAGCCCTATTTATACAAAAACTTTTTAATTTGGTCTTTTTAGCTTTTCAATTTAGTCCTTACCCCTTTGATTGGTTTAATTATAATCTTAAATAGGTAAATTTATACTTATTACTGAATGAGAGTTATTATTTAGGATGTTACAACTAGCATTTTGGTATCAAACATTGGGCTGCAACCTTGTTGCCAACAACAGAGAATTTAATCTGCTGAGCTTCCTAGGCATGAGATTTTAACTAGGCAACTTCCATTCTGGCTTGAACATGTCGCTATTTGGGATGTTACATTAATAATAATGTTAGTTTTTCCATGTTTTCCTCTACGTATGATTTTCATCATGATGTAAACATATGGCATACTAGAGTTGGTCATATTGGCCAACAAAGAATGCAACAGTTAACAAAAGAGGGTTTGCTTCCAAGCATTGAACGAGTAGATTTGTCTACTTGTAAATCATGTCTAAGTCAATTTTCCATTGCAATTAGTTCATTTTGACATTTATGGGCCTATAAATGTTAGGATCAAGCATAAAACAAACAATTTCATCACATTCCTTGACAATTACACTCATTTTGATTATGTCTATTTGATTTCTCATAAGTCAAAAGCTTTGAACTGCTTCAAAGACTATATGAGCTTAGTTGAGAATCAATTAAATGTATTTTGAAACCTTGAGGACGTTATGCCTATACACGTGATTCCTCTCACAAATATGACAAATTGGCCTGAGAGGAAAGAAAAATATCTTTATTAGATACTCAAGAACCTCAAAAGGTTATGTGTTTATTGGTCAACAAGACAGTGGGGGCATGACTGAATTCAAGTCTTAAGATGTTACATTCTTAGGAAATGAATATCCTATGAAGGGTGAGGTAGGTTAAGACTTATCCTTATTTAAGATTGAGGATCTAAACATACTAAGATCAATTCATTTGAGTGGTAGGATTATAGCAAATAATGAATTAGTTTCTCATCACTAACCTTCTTCATCTTTAACTGTGAATGAAAATGTTTCTGAGCCAATTGCTCTAGTTAAGAGTGACCAAATGGATTTCAATCCAACTAAGAGTGAGACCATCATTCTTGATCTAAGTGGGAGCAACATTGATCCAAATGGGAACAATGAAATGAGATTCAATGAATTACAACTAAGATGTGGTTCACGTAAAAAGATTCATCGCCGATGATATGAGATCAAAGGTGGAAAACTTTTTACAATGCTCATACAAAATGTAGATGAGCCTAAAAATTTGAAAGAGGCTTTCTAATCCCCTTCTAAGGATAAATCGACTAAAGCTATAGAAGAAGAAATGAATTTTAAGAGAGTTAATAATGTTTGGGAACTTGTTGACCTACTAGATTGATACAAGACAATTGGAAACAAGTGGGTTCTCAAAATTAGGAAAAGAGACAATAGCACAATCAAAAGATTTAAGGCTTGACTAGTAGCAAAAGGGTATACATAGCAGGAAAGAATTAACTATGAGGAGACTTTTTCTCCTATTGTACGATTTACCTCTATTCACCTACCTCTAGCTATAGTGGCTTACTTAGATCTTGAATTGCATTAGATGGATGAAAAGATGCCTTTCTTAATGAAGAATTAAATGAAGAGATTTATGTTGAACAACATGAGAAGAAAAAGTTTGTAAACTTTTAAAGTCTATCTATGGCCTTAAACAATCTTTAAGGAGGTGATATATTTGTTTTCACAATATAGTCATCTCTAGTGGTTTCACTGTAATGAGAGAAGACAACTATGCATATACCAAAAAATTTAAAGACAAGTATATGATTATGACATTATATGTTAATGGCATACTTATAGCTGGAAATGATTTGGTGTTCATCAACAAGCTAAAAACCTGATTGTCATCTCATTTTAAGATGAAAGATATGGGTGAAGCTACATATATTCTTAGAGTTAAGATTTCAAGAAACCATTTTATGAAATTATTGTATCTCTCACAAGAGAATTACATCAAAAAATTTCTAAAACAATTTAGTGTGGATAGTTGTAACCTTGTAAACACTCCTATCATCACAAGTTAAACCTTTAGTGCTGGAATAGGTCCTAAGACTACCAAATAAAGAGCACGTATGAGCCAAACTCCTTATATGAATGCAACTAGTTGTCTAATGTATGCTATGATATGTACTAGACCTTATATATGTCAAGCAGTTACCTTAGTGAGTAGATATCAAATCGACCCATGCCCTAAACATTGTGAAGTAGTAAAAAGGATATTAAGATTTCTAAAAGAGGGTTATGATTATGCACTTTACAATCAAGGCAGTATAGATATACAATTAGTAGGATACACAGATGCTGATCATAGAGGACACTTAGATAAGCAAAAGTCTACCTTAAGATATATTTTCTTACTTAGTGATGGTGCCATATCATGGAGTAATAAGAAACAATATTGTGTATCCTTATCCATGATGAAGACTAAGTTTGTGGACCTTTCTTCAGCAACTCAGGAGGCTATTTGGTTAAAGAGGTTATTGGATCACTTAGTATGTAAAGCAAAAAATACTCAACCAGTGTCTTTATGACATTGGAGATAAGACAAGAATTTAAGTAAAATTATCAAGAGGATGATTAGAGAGCAACTATACTTAAAATTATTTAAGTCACCTAATTAATGACATAGAGTCATTATGATTAATTTGATGAAATAAGTTCATCATTTCTTTTCTACCTTAGTTTCTAGATTGAAGTTTAAGACATTGTGTAGATCCAAAAACTTCATTTTAGACTTGTGGTGTCTAAATATCATCTGTACAACTTTACTTGTGAAATAGGCATACACTCTATGGGAAAAGGAGGAATGTTATAGCACATGTTTCATATTGTGTGAGCAAGTAATGACCATATGGATTAACATGAGTACAATCTTATGTTGTGTGAGACCTTTGAGCCTTTGTACTGGTTCTATATTTGTACCCTTAGACTTTGATAAGGTACTTGAGATGTAGCTTAGTGTTTGCTATCTTAGCTTGTTGCCTAAGGACTATGAGTAATGATTTAGTTTAGCAAGGCATGTCTAGAAAAGTGAGCTTAATCTCTATTGATAGGGTTGTGAGAAGAGGAAGATCATAAATAAAATCTCATTATTTTGCATTTATCGGTATACCAGTTATGACATGTGAGTCATGGTTTTGAATACAAGATATTATAATAAAGGAGATCATTGTAAGATATCTAAATGTGATTCTTATGATCTAGGATGCATGAATACTTTATGATCCACATATAGGTGCATTTTCAATAAGAGGCTATATACTCATAACTGATATATAGCATTGATGCTCTCATAATATGCTAGTCACATAACCTACTTTCCTTGTATGAATGATTACAGATTATAAAGAGAAATTATTTTCCTGGTTTACAAAGAATATGTTTCTCAGGTTTAAAGCATATGGACACTCCCATTATGTGTGAGTGGGAGATATTAGATATCGTATAAAAATACACCCATTAAAGGTGCTCATTGAATAAGGGTAAAATAGTAATGTTAGCCCTTTATAAATGGCAAGCTTGATATACAATAACCTAATTTAATTACTCTTATCAGTATAAAAAGATCCCTATATGCTCAAATTAGACACGTGCTTCTATAAATGAGTGAGATGAGACTTAGGTGTGGAAAAGCTGAGATATACCTAACATACCATGGGTATCTTAACATACTAGTGATCATTGTGCTAATCTAATATAATTTCTGCTATGAAGGAGAAATCAATAAGTCTCCCTAAATTATCAAATTTAATTCCATTTGTATTTCCTTTAGTTTATATATCTTACTAAATGTTTCTTTAGTGAAAGAATGACAAGTATAAATTTATTAAAGACATATGTATAATTTTTATTTAATAATATTGTATGATTGGATTTATATAAAAATATTTATAAGAATCATAATAAAAATATTATAAAATTGTATATATGTGAATGTACCATTTCATAATTTTAGTAGGTAAATTAATTTACAAATGGTTCTCTAGATATTTCATTTATTCACCATTAGGGGTATTTAAATTCTTCTTTCTCTAGATTTAATGGTCAACAATGATTAATAACATCAAAAGTTTTGTATAAAATAAGTTATAATGTATTTTGTGATTGAAATAAAAAGAGAACAAATTAAACAAGAAAAGAATGGTTGAAATAAACATAACTTCCTATTGTGGGGTACTTTTTTAAGTGTTAGTGGTGACGAATATTTAATTTTCACTTAAAGAATCAAAATGTTTAATTTGCAGTTGAAATATTGATATTTTCCTAATAATTTTTAGATGATGGCTAAAATATGCTTGTATTGCCATTATAGATGTTTCCACTTTGATTTGAAATAACGAAGGCTTGGTGGATTGAAAAGTCATTACTCACAAATTCTCATTGAACAACTTTTACCTTTGGCCTTAGGAAGGACACTCCCCAAGTCAGTGTGTTCAATCCTAATTGATTTATCTATTCATTTTTTAGTCACCTGTACAATAGTGTTGAATGTAAACAAACTTCACCATCTCCATAATAGAGTTGTTATGACATTGTGTCACATGGAAATATTATTTCTACCTTCATTCTTCATAATTATAGTTCATTTGAATGTTCACATCACAGATGAAGTCAAACTAGGTGGTCTTGTCTAATATTAGTGGATGTATCCAATTGAAAGGTAAAAACATATCCAATTTATTGTTAATTGCTTTAGCTTACACCTATGGTTAATACTTCTATGTTTTGGCGTACATATAAATCTTGGCCAAAAGGGTTTATAGCTAAAGGTTACATGGCCTAAAAGGTCCTACTATTTTGCTTGAGGTATTTAGAAGGAATTAAGACTACATACCATTAACTAGGTTAGGTCGATCATCGACCTAATGTAGGGTCATCTAGTGAGCTCACTTTGTTCACACAAATTAGAAAACCAGTTGGTGGTTATAGTTACGTTAATCTATCTCTAATGGAAAATATTCAAGCACATCGACATGTATTGACTAACTATAATGAAGTAGATCCTTACCTTTAGTAAGTAAATTATATCTTTTTTACCATCGAATACACCCACCCCAAACCACATGTTTATTATATATTTTTTACCATTGAATACGCCCATACATTCAAGTTTCAGAGGCATGAATAGTACCCATACATCTTAAGCACATGACTTATACAAAATAGGAGAAGATAATGAGGACATATACTATAAAAATGAGCCATATGAAAATCAAAACTTGGATGCATTATTTCTTGAAGGAAAAGAAAAACTACCATTAACAAGGTGTTTAGGTATGTTTATATTAATAGTGCCAAATTGAAAAGTAAATTTTGTTAATTTCAACTATTTGCAAGAATCCTAAGGATGAAATGATTCTACACCACAAAGAAGAATAGTTCATGCCTTACTTGTGGCCCTCTAGCATCACTACAAACTAAGGGTGGCTCTTCTAAACAAGTATTGACTACTTTAGTAATCCTTTAGAGAACATACACCTTGGAGGTACTTAGTTACCATGCGAAACAATTGCCCATGATGATGATAAGATCATAAGGACGAGGCACCTTTATGGCCTGTATATTTGCCTTCACACAAGAGGGCTTGATTGAAAAGGAACTTAAATACAATGATGTTTGGTAGCTTTATCGAGGGGAAAGGATTGTGTAGTGTTGAAACAAAATCATCCAACCAACTAGTAATGGCACTGGGATATTGAATAGATTTTTAGGTGCTCATGGAAAGGACTTTGATTTATTTCCTATAAGCTTTCCTAACTGGAAGAAACTTCCATATGAGTACAAGGACTCTATGTACAAGAACACTATTAAGGAAGTGTTTATCTACCTTTTTACTAATGTACGCTTTACGGATATATTAATGCTAATTGTATTCTTGCACTATGAAGGCTAAATTTGTTGTCGACAGTGAATTTCACAAAAACTATGTCTTTAAATCTATTTGAATGAAGTAAAAAGACTGAAGACCACAATTATAGGAAAAATCAAATGACGACACCTATAACTAGGATGAATTGATTACTAAGGTTCCCAAAGCCATTAATGAAGATCACTAGGCTCTATTTATTAACTATTGAATGAACTTGCTAATTAAGGTAATATAAATTTTGGGTCATTAGTTCATTTAAAATTGGCATCTCATCATGTTAGGTTAATGATTAGTAAAACATCATGTGTGACATCCCGCCTTAGAGTAGCTTTTAGTAAGGTTAATTAAGAAAACTAAGGCCAAAAAATTCTTTTTCACTTACCTTTCCATCTAAGATAAGAGCCTAAATTAATTGAATCCTTATTTCTAGCTACTAATATAAAACCTCAAAGAATTTAGCTACTAATATAAAACTAGCAAAAATTTGATACATTTTTGTAAGTCGTATTGTAACTTTTGGAATTTACAATGACATAGTCCTAATATTTCTATTACTCTTTCTTCTAATCCATAGCTATTTTACTTTAACTGACTATACTTTAGCTTTAACGTCTTAACTGACTGCCTTGGCTCACCTAGAAATGAATTCATTGAAAATGAGAGACTTTTATACTTTAGTAGTTAGCATACAGTTAATAAAATACTTTCATTTATAGCCCTTTTATATTTAACATTTGGTTATGCGTACAACTTAGTTCAAGGCTCTATGTGGTCTAGATTATGCATGCAAGTTGAGGCTCTCTAGGACTTGATTGGACCTTTCCCTTTTTTGTGGGGAACTACCTAGGATAATGGCCATCTCCATGTTTTGGTACCTTAGAAATAAATTCTTTGCCCAAATTACCATGTAGAGGTATAACGAAGCATAACATATAAATATGGAAGGGAAATTTTGATTACAATATATAAAGAAAAAGCTAACTACTTGTTCTGCTGCTTGATTCTGTAGTATTTTTGATGTAGAACCCCAGCCTAAAGAGATAGAAATGCCAACACACACTTGCCTTAAGCAACAATTAAATCTAAATTCTTGCCTTGCTAAACCCAAACTATTGAGTGTAAATGTGGTTAATACAATGTTACACATAAGTGTACGTGGTCAAACAAGTAGTGTAATAATGAATAGAGTGTTAATCCCTTAGAGACTTGGTCTGAATTAATATTGGTTTCCTTATTCTTAAGCCTTCTTACCGATTATAACTGTATTACCTAAGTGTAAGTAGAAATTCAAATGTTGATTGATTAAAACTCTTACCTAACAAACCTAGGATTTCGACCCTTACTGCATGTAGGTTTGCTTTCTGTTATAGTTAATGTTTCAATTCACTTAATAATTAGATTGTTAACCTAGGAATCTTAGTTGCTTATATGTTTCTATTGTATTCATATAGTCTAGGTTAATACCCTCTAATTCCCTATATATGTCTATGAAAACTAGCGAAGATATTACCTATTAAGTAAGACTGTCAAGTACTTTCATCTTGATTGTGAGTTGCAATAAAGCAAATAGTGATTATATGCATCTAGTTCTGAAAGTTATGCTACCATGTCAGGTTAACCTAATTTCTAAACCTTATCCTAAGAAGATTAGGTTTAGAAAGGAACAAGAGCAACATGAATATAAACAATCATTCATTAAGTAAAATTGAAACATAACTTTAGCATAAATGCAACCTTACCATAAGTGTCAATTAAAATCCTTAAAACAACCTACGAACCACTCATTGGCATTAGTTCAAAATATGAAAAGAAAACAAAATGAAACCAAAAGAGGGAAGAGGGAAAAGTTTAGAAGAGGCACAATTCTGTAACTTACTATACAGTAGAACCCTTTCTTAGTCGCCATAAATCCCTACTTCGTCGCCTCTTTTTCGTATTGTATCCGGTACTTACTCTAGCTTAATTACCCTACAACATACCCCTAGGGTCCTATTTATAGGCTCTAGAAACCTCCAGAGTTTGAGTTTAAGTGGTGTAAGTTGTTTTAATCCATTTTAACCTCTAGTTAAACTGTTTAGGGTTTATGATGGCACACCTCAACAAGACCCATCTAGCACTTGGGCATCAATTCTTTATTTTTAGTGCCCAAGCGATGGATCAATGGTGCCTAGGTGATGAGATCTACAATTGCATAGCTTTTGAGGATGAATTGTTGTCACCTAGGCAAGAAGTTCCTAGTTTAGGTGCCTAGGGGTTGAAATCCTAGAACCTAGGCATCTTTTGCTCTAACTCAAATCTAGGTTTCTTCAACAATTGGTACCTCGGCACTGATATTGTGGCCCTTGGGTGCCATCTTTCTGGTTTAAGTACCTAGGCACCAGTTTTATGGTGCCTAGGCACTGACTCTTAGGTTTTGGCACCTAGGCACTAAAATGTTAGTGCTTAGGCACATTAATCTATCCCAAGTTCTTCTGACCTCCTTTCTTATTCTTTGCTACTATTATTCCAGCTTCCTTTCCTAAAAATTCATCAATAAAAATGCTTAAGTCACTACCAAATGAAGGTTAGAAGTGAACATCTAAGTTATAGATGCAATATGTTTAAAATTAGTAAAGTTTGTCTAGAATCTAAGTGTTTCCATCATCTATATTGCTCTAAAATAACTCTTTTTCATAGAGTTATCATACCTTTAGACTTGAGGGTTTGCTAGTCCACGAGCAAACAATTTCAACTCTAGCTTCCACTTCACTTTTTGTTATAGCATTTATTAATTATCGAGTGCATACAAATCTTTTAAATTGCATAAATCCTATCAATTAGTCAAAGTACTAATGAATTCTTAGATAAGATGCAATCAATAAATTCTTCCTACCTCCAGCCTTTTTATTCCTTTGGAAAACATATATAAGTGATTTATCCAATCGTAACTTTTTCCAACAGGCTTACTTTTCTCCCCACTTTCTACATTTCTTAGAGGAACCAAAGTCTAAAATCATTAGGTCTTTGAAAGCTTGTAACATTACACTTGGGTAAGGGTGGATGAGCAAGGAATTTTTAGTTCAAATCTTACCACAAGCAGACATATATAGGGATAATATTAACACTTACTTTCAGCCTATCTTTTCATTATTAAAGGATAAATTTTTCTTTTCTTCTTTTTAGTCCCCTTTTTTTCTTGTTCTCTTGCTTTTTCTTTCTCCTTTCTCTTTTCTCTTTTTTTAAGGGGTTTATGGACTTTATCTCTATATATAATTGCTTTGCAATATCTGTGTGTGGTATGCTCTTGTTAAATTCTCAAACATCCCTTTTCCTCCCTTTTTATAAGGCTATGACACTTTCCATCTGCTAACATCGGTCATTATTATACCTCTATGATATGAATGGTGTAAATGAGGGAGTGTGGCTGGGTGAATGAGTGTTTTAGGGAAATGAAAAGACAGTTAAAGCTCAAAAGGGGAGAATGCCTAAATCCTTTTGCAGATAGCATGTCCCTTTAAACTTGTGCCTCAAATGGTGATCACATAAATTTTAGAATGCAATTTCAACAAGAATAAATCAAAGTGCATGCCTACAATTATTTAGAATCATCTTTGAAATAAGTTGTTTCTATGTCATGCAATTTATTCTAAGTTATTCGTAGCACTTTTATTCATCATGAAATGAATAAGATAGATAATCGGTTCATATACCTACAATATCATCTTTTCTGCTTTTGTGGAAATTTGATACAATTAGTGTAGAAACTACTAATTATATTTACTAATCATTACTTATAGTATGTTTATGCATAGGCCTTGACCCCCAGACTTAATTATAGCAATGTTCTTATTGCTTAACCTAGTACTATCCTTACAAAAGACAATAGAAAATAGCAAGAACTAGTACTCCCTTATCAGCCTAGAACTCAGGCTCCTTGTCGTCCTCTATTTCCTTTGATTCCTCCTCATTAGAACCCTTCTCTTCAACATTTGTGCTCATGTAGGTACTAGAGGATTGTCCCATTGGGTGGTGGAACTCAGGTGGGGGTGATGGCTAAACTGGCATGATGTCTAGGGGCATGCCCTGAAAAGTAGCCATCACTTTTAGGAACGCTCCCATCACCAAATTGCACTAGATTTGATATTTGTTAAGAGGTTGCAAGCCTTTTGTTGGTAAATTATAACCAAGATGCAATATCACATGCAAGTATACATGATCAAATAAGTCATATAATGATGAAGTGAGTGTTGATCCCTCAGAGACTTAGTTCCAATGTTCACTAACAAACCTATTCTTAAGTTGTGTGATTACAAATTGATTGAACAAATGTAAATAAAAGTTCAATTGTTTATTGATGCACAATTTTAACAACAATCTAGGATTTTAATCCTTCACCACATGCAAGTTTGCTTTTTGTTGTGATTATTACCTTGTTTCACTTAATGAATAGACAGCTAACCTAGGATTCTTACCTTATTATATGCTTCTTTCGAATTCATACAAGCTGACCCCTAATTCCCTATATGTCTATGAAAACTAGCTGGGAAATATTCTTATAAATTTAATACCAAAGTGAGTTAACACAGATAATCAAGTACTTTCGTCTTGATTGCGAATTACATTATGTAAATAATGATTGTATACATCCAATTTAGAAATTTAAGTAACCTTGTTAGGTTGACCTAAATTCTGTCTTCTTTATTCAAACGATCAGGCTTAGAAACAATAAACATAGGATGACTATAAACAATCATTCATTCAAGTAAAACTATAACAACATTCAACAGAGAAGCATCCCTAACATGAGCTTAGTGAAAATCCTAAAAATAAGCTACTTAGCCTCTCATAGCATTAGTACATAAACAAATATAAAGGACAAGCATAAAGAATACAAGAAGAAGAAGGAGAGGTAAAAGTTCATAGGAGAAATACTTTATAAAGAGCCCCCTCACTCTGTAACAAACCCTCTAGTTTGGTGTAGAGTTTCCCAAGTGTTTCCTAAGTGTTTCCCATTCTTCTCAAGTTTAGTACCTCGGTTGCTTACCATTAGGACCCTATATATAGACTTCAGAAACCCTAAAAGTGGAGTATGGGTCGTGATGGAGCCATAAATCATCAGTGCAAATTAGGGTTTCTAACGGTGTGCCTCGACGAGGCCTATCTGCTACTAGGGTGCCATGTCTCTAGTTTTGGAGCCTGGGCGCTGGTATCGTGGCACCTAAGTGGTGGAATTCTGGTGCCTGAGGGCTACTATTCTAGAAATAGTGGCGCTTGGGTGCAGAACCTTAGACTGCAAAATTCCAAAGTGCACGTTTGGTGCCCAAGCGCTGAATTTTTGGTGCCCAGGCACTTAATCACTGGAATTGGTGCCAGGTGTTGGATTTCTAGTGCCTGGGTGCTGGAATCTTCATGTTTTTTACTTTTCCTCCCTTCTTTGCTAGTACTTTGTAAGCTCTATTTCCAAAAGATTCATCATAAAAAATGCTTAAATCTTTACTTAATAATGGTCAAAGGTAAGTTTCCAAGTTATAGATGAAATTTCTTTGAAATCAATGAGATTTTATTTATAATCTAAGTGTTTCTGCTATCAATTTTGTTTTAGATAACTTTCTTTCAGAGAGTTATCTCCTTCCTTTAAGTTGTCTCCTCATATTCTGGAGGCTAAAGGTGTTTAACTCCATCCGTGGCATTAGGACCACCTCTCCTTGCTCCTACCTTACTTTTGCTCACATGTATATCTCTGTGATTTGTGAAGGATACCATAGACTATCCTTTATGCTGTTGGACACTTGGATTATGCCCAATAAGATATATGCCCTAACATCAAAATACCATATTGTCATAATGCAATAGAGAAGAATGGCCTTATTTATGGTCACTTTGCTGATGTGCTAAGTGGGGGAGATTCTGAAGGATAGGAACTTAAACTAAACGTGGTTCACTTAGGTCAATCTACTAGCATTGAACTTTATGTGCTTCTCCTTCCTGATGACCAAGTAGGGGTTATCGTTCCATAATTATCACTCTAAGTCATCTAAGTCCAAGTGATCTTGCAGAAGCTGGGAGTAATCATCATGCTCGATCTCAGGTAGGCCAAATATCTTGTTAATCTTGCCTCCTCTGACAAGTACACTCTTCTAATGCACCAGAAATTTAAAATTGGTCCAATTAGGGATATTAGCATAAAATTCATTGAACATTGGGAGAATAGCTCTAGCAAGTTGTCAGCAAAACTACCCACAGCCTCTCCTGCGTATCTTATCATCGATAGTTATGTTAATGTCACCATCCACCCTTATCCCTTCTTCTTTCACCAGCTTCTTGTTCATGATCATATTTTGAAATTTGTCCATGGCTTTCCTTCTTCTTTATGACGCATTCTATACCTTTTAAGGACAACTTTGAATTGTTTGTTATAGAAGTGCATACCTCTAACACCTATGATTGCCCTATGTATGCTGAATTGAGTCAAAATTTACTTTTTTAAAAACTTAAGCCTAACCTTGGCATTATTGTAGGCAATAACCTCAACCCATTTAAAAACAATCTATCACAAGCAAAATACAAATATTTCCAAATGAGTTTATGAAGGGGTCTATGAAGTTAATTCCCTAAACATTGAAGAGCTACACTTCTAAGATTGAATGTAGTGGCATTTCTTGCTTCTTCATAACATTCCCTATCCATTGGCATTTGTTGCAGCTCTTGTCAAACTCATAGGCATCCATAAAGAGTGTAGGTTAGAAGAATCCTACCTATAGGACCTTGAAGGCTATTTTCTATCCTTTGTAGTGTCTTGCATAATTGGTCACATGGCAGTGATGTAGAATGCATTGAACTTCCTCTTCTAGAATGCACCTCCTTATGATCTGATCCTTACACTACCTTAACTAGTATGGTTCATCCCAGATATAGCTCTTCATCACCTCATGCAGAAACCTTTTTCTCTACTTTAAATTCAAATATACTGGTAAGATGTTAGCTGGCAAGAAATTTACAATGTCACCATCGGGTGCTAAAGGATTTAACATGCAACAATTTTTCATTAGGTAAACTATCATTAATGAGGACTTTAATAGCTTTAATACTACTATTTTCTAATCAAGATAGATGATCCGCTATATGATTTTCATCATCTTTTCTGTCACATATCTCTAAATCAAAATCTTGCAACAATAAAACCTACTTAATTAGTTTAGGTTTAGTATCTCTTTTACTAATCAAAAACTTTACTACAACATGGTTAGTGTATACAATCACCTTGGTTTTGATCAAGTATGATCAGAACTTATCAAACATGAATACCACTGCCAGTAACTCTATTTTAGTGGTTGTGTAGTTAAGTTGTGCATCATTTAGGGTTCTGCTAGCATAGTATATAGTCTTGAATATGTTGTCTTCCCTCTGCCCAAGCACTACTCCTACTGCAAAGTCACTAGCATCACACATTAGTTCAAATGGTACGAACCAATTAGGCACTATGATAATCGGTGCAATGACTAACTTATGCTTTAATTCATTAAAAGCATTCAAACACTGATCATTAAGAAAGTTGTGCACCCCTTTTACTATGAAAGGAGGTGGTAGTTTTTCAATGGTTTCTAAGTTTGCCTTGTTAACCTCAAGCCCTCTACTGGATACCTTATGGCCTAACACAATCCCATCTTTCACTATAAAATGACACTTTTCCCAATTTAAAACAAGGTTAGTTTCTTCACAGTGTTTAAGAAATCTGGACAAAATATCAAGACATTCATCATAAGATTCCCCAAAGACAAAGGAGTCATCAATGAAAACATCCAGCTCATTTTCAATCATATAAAAAAAATGGCCATCATACACCTCTAAAAGGTGGCTGGAGGATTACACAATATGAATCTCATCATTCTAAATGCAAAGGTGCCATAACGGCATGTGAATGTAATTTTCTCTTAGTCTTCTGGGGAAATAACTATTTGATTATATCCACAATATCCATCCAGAAAATAACAAAACTACTTGTCTGCAAGTCTATCCTACATTTTATTAATAAAAGGCAAAGAAAAGTTGTCTTTTTTAGAGGCTTTGTTCAGTTTCTGATAGTCTTGCATACTCACCAACCAGTGACAATACGTGTAATGATTAATTCATTTTTTTTTCATTTGCCACAATAGTTATGCCTCCCCTTTTAGGCACACACTATACTAGACTTACCCATGAACTATTAGAAATATGATAAATAATCCCAACATCAAGCCACTTAATTGCCTCTTTTTTAACTACCTCTTTCATTATCGGATTGAGTCTCCTTTGTTGCTCTATGTTGGACTTATTTCTCTCCTCCATTAGGATTTTATATGTGTAGAAAGTGGAGTTGATTCCCTTAATGTCTACTATGGTCCATTTAATAGTTGTTTTGTGCTCCCTTAATACTCTTAACAGTTTTTCCTCCTACATAGATGTTAATGATGCAAAAACTATGACAATTAAAGTGGATGAATCTCCTAAGAATATGTATTTAAGATGAAAGGGAAGTTGTTTCAATTCCACATTAGAGGGTTCCTCTATTAATGGTTTTAGCCTTTTAATAGTAGACTAAGATAAGTCTAAAGGTTCTCTGTAAGGTTTGACTTTTCCAAATATAGGACTAGACTCCAACTAGTTCATGAATGCTAAGAATTCTTCATCCTCTCTTTCATCTGTTAAGACTACAAGGACTTCTAATGCATCTAAGGGCAATAGTTTATGCAGTGTGTGATGCGTAATGTAATCTATGGTTTCTATTGGCATACATTCTACATCTTCACTAAGGTATTTCATTACTTTTAGTATATTAAATGTCACTTCCTAATCTCACACCCTTATAGTTAACTTACCATTTTCTTCCTCCATATCAAAGATGATGAAGTTTCCCAGGGTATATGAATTTTTCTACCTTAACTAGTGCATGCTCCAGGATTCCTTTGGGGAACACCAAGGATCAATCAACAAATTGTAAGGCAACTGATATAGGAATGATTCCCCCAAACCTAATTTTTGAAAGATGGAAAAGGGCATCAAATTATGTTTACTCCCAAATCACAGAGAGCTCTACTAAACAAAACATTACCTATAGAGTAGTTGGAGCCTGGGCGCTGATATTATGGTGTCTGGGCACCATCTTTCTGGTTTTGGTGCTTGGGCACTAGTTTTGCAGTGCCTGGGCACTGACTCTCGAGTTTTGGCACCCAAGCGCAGATATTGTGGTGTCTGGCCACCATCTTTCTGGTTTTGGTGCTTGGGCACTAGTTTTGTGGTGCATGGCCACTGACTCTTGAGTTTTGGCACCCAAGCGCTGAAATATTGGTGCCTAGGTGTTGGAATCTTTCCTGAGTTTTTTTTATGTTCTTTCTTGTTCTTTGCTACTGTTGTTATAGTTCTATTTTTTGAAGATTAATCATAAAGATGCATAAGTCACTGCTAAATGAAGGTTAGAGGTGAACGTCTGAGTTATAGATGCAATTTATTTAAAATCAGTAAGGTTTGTCTAAACTCTAAGTGTTTTTGTCATCAATATTGCTCTAAATAACTCTCTTTCAAAGAGTTATCAATAACTACGTCTCTTGCCATGTTATTGGATACCCATGTAGCACACTTGGTTTAAGCTATACTAAAGAGCCTAACGTGATTGCTATATTAGACCTTTGGTGGGTTTTCTTCTAATATGTGTGGTCCAATCATGTTCTTCTTTCCTTTTATTAAGATTAAACAAATTTGTATGTGATATGACTGTATTTTATCAACATAAGTTCCTAATTTCATATACTTAATGTATTCTTTGGCTATAATTACATTTAGTTAATCCTATAATTTATTTATTAATCTCAAAATCCTTATCTAATTTTCTTAGTCATATCCTAAAAACAATATTGATATTCCATGATTTTAATTAGGATAATATCTAATTATTGATAGTTTCCCTTTTAAACTTAAGATTTATTTTTCTTAAATTTTATGAAGGTACTTATTTTCCTTAATTTTGTAGCTTAACCTCATTTTCTAAATTATTTTTCTACTTAAAGAAATATAGGGATACTACTTTGTGAAAAATAAAGATAGTAGAATGAAGCAATTGATGACCCACATTGGTGGATCTAAGAGCTTACACGTAAAAAGGTAGAGATGATAACTTCATTTTCTATTACTCATACATGTCAATTTTTTCTAACATGTGTAGAAGTTGGGGAGTGGCTGCCCAGTTAGCAGAGAAGTTTGGAAAGTTATGCATAAGCATGCTAATGGGTTGTTAATGAGTGATGAGGCCAGAGAGATCAATGTAAGTGTTTGTTTAATTGATAAATTGTAAACACTTGGTCTGTGTAACTAGTTCATTGTATAACCTACTTTAATTATTTACTAAATTTTTAGTTGACTATTTTTTTCCATATAATTTCCAAATTAATTTGGTTGACACTAAGAACGATTGTTATAAATGAATCTGCAATATCCACATCCAAGTAATATCAACTCAAGATTTCCTAGCCTTGGCTTTAGGTAGTCAAGAGCACTATGGCCGTATTTAAGGGTTGGGATTGCATCCATCTCCATATCAAGTATTTAGATATCCATCACAGTCTTATAGTTAACAAAGCCCATCTACTCCTACCGATGACTAGCTAGAAACTAAGGTCACCCACTTGGAATTCAAGCTTGATGCCATGACGAGTCTCTTCGTGCAAAAAAATCCAGGAGAGTTGCCTTCTGAATTTGCTATATTTCAAACATTAGTAGTAATGATCCAAATCTATCTACTGTAGTTCATATTTATATGTTCAACAATATTTATGACTTGTATTGTTCATACCATTTATTGCAGCCACCTGATTGAGCAAGTGGACATGCAAACTTCTCACCACACCCATCTAACCTAGAACAATAGTAGATTATGCAAAATTTCATTAGACTTTTCTTAACACTAATCTTAATTAGGACTATATTCTAGATGCTAGGATTGAATGTAGGACTTTGTAATAATTTGTTTGATTATGTTAATGTCATACTTATCACCATGCATGTAATGACCATGTGGCTTGATAATGTTATTCTAGTTAAGTTTATTTAGGATAATGATTGTGTGGTTGAGTTTATTTGGCTGTTTATTGGTATTGAAATTGAGCAGGAATTTTTTTTTGAAATATATAAATATAAGTATCTAAAAAAACTAATGGTTAAAAATAGTTGAATTTCAAATGTTTTTGGTTGTTGATAGGCATAACCATAATTAAATCATGCATAGGTAGTGTGGTTAATTTTCAATGGCTATCCAATCTATAGCCAAAGAATTACCCATGCACATTTTTCCTATGGTTAGAGTAACTGTAAGAAAATGTTTTACCTAGCCAAGAAAATTCGCAACTAAATTTGCATATTTTGGTAGTGTTACCTACTTGGATTAAAGGCTTCTATTAATGTTGCAACACTAAACCCTCTGTCCATCGCATCACTGCTTAACTCAAGTAGCTATTCTTAATCTAGATGGCCTAGAAGAAATGGAAAAGATGCGTGAATAGATTTGAAGAGAGAGCCAAGAAAGGGAGGAATTATAAAGGGAAGTATAAGACTTAAGAACTGTAGTTCAACAACTACTAATTGATGCATGAAGAGGATGGATTAGCAACTGTCGTAACCAACCTTTCGGCGGAATAAAATAAAAAATGGTTTAAATTGATTCCCAAAATGAAACTTGAAAATCAATTTATTTGGAGTCGCCACCAAAATTTTTAACAGAAAACTTTGGAAAACCAATTTAAATAAAAAAGAAAAAGGCAACATGGTCTGCAAAATCAGAGATGAGTTCGGGAGTCTATTTGAGTGAGGGGAAGGTGTTAGGCACCCCACAACACCCATCCATGAGGACGGTTACCTTAAACTAGTCAATTGAAATAGAATATGGCCTTAAATTTATCTCAATTACCCTTTATTAATATGCAAGCCTGTTAAACAGAGAAGACAAAAACGACAATAGTGGAAACAAACAGATAGATATTTACAAAGGCAGACTTGACCTAAGATGAAAACTTAGGGCCTACGTACCCTGAGATTGGGATCAAAGTCCACGTAGTTCGACCAAAATGGGTGTGTCTGTTGGTTGATTATTTGTAAATTTTGTGATGAGAATAGGAGGGTTTAAGTTAAATAGGTCTTCGTAAACAAAATGGCATTGGGATTTGGCTTGTATGTTTTAATTTACGATAGCCTGACGAACATAGCTCTCTTGATCTCTTCATTTTTTTTTTCTTTTTAAAATTTTTTATTTGTTGGAATTTTAAATCTTTATTTTGAAATTTAAATGGAATGATTACGGATAAGATTTTTGGGATTTTGGGAAGTTTATATTCTATTATATTTCTTTTGGAATTTGAAATGTAATTATAATGAAAGGAATATTTTTGAGTTTTTTCATTTATTTAAATTTTGGATTTTGGTTTTTTTTGTTTTACTTATTTTTTTATTTTTTATTTTTAAAAATCAGGATTGAAATTAGAACAAAATATAATAGAAAGCCAATTTTGGAATTTTTGAACGTGGCATTTTAATTCGTTAAATTTATAAAACCCTGACTTTATTTATTTTGTAAATAATTCGATTAAAATATTCGTTTTTACATTATTATTATTTTATCTATTTACCATCATTCTTATTATTTATCTTTCAAACAAGTATGTACTAAATTTCGAGGTCTAAAGAGATTAAAATCTCACACGACCCCAAGTATTTGAAGAGAACTATATTCTCACACGATAATTTCGTAAATAATGGGAAATATTTAATTAGAATGAATATTTAATTATGATTATTTTTTTCTTTATTATTATTATTATTATTAGATAGAGGTATATTAATTTTAGGGAACTAAGGAAATTAAAACCTCACATATTCCCATGCAATCGAAGAGAACCGACTCCTCACACAATAGTTTCGAAAATAATGAAAAAAATATTTAATTCAAATCAATATTTAATTATTATTATTTTTAAAATGAATGTGCTAATTTTTAAAAGATCTAAGGAGATTAAAATCTCACATGAGCTCATGCAATCGAGGAAAACCGAATTCTCACACGATAATTTCATAAATAATGGAAAGTATTTAATTAAGTCAATATTCAATTGTTATTATTTTTAAAACAAATGTGCTAATTTTTAAAAGATCTAAGGGGATTAAAATCTCACATGATCTCATGCAATCAAGGAGAACCAAATTCTCACACGATAATTTCATAAATAATGGAAAGTATTTAATTAAGTCAATATTCAATTGTTATTATTTTTAAAACAAACGTGCTAATTTTAAAAGATCTAAGGAGATTAAAATCTCACATGATCTCATGCAATTAAGGAGAACCAAATTCTCACACGATAATTTCATAAATAATGGAAAGTATTTAATTAAGTCAATATTCAATTGTTATTATTTTTAAAACAAACGTGCTAATTTTAAAAGATCTAAGGAGATTAAAATCTCACATGATCTCATACAATTGAGGAGAACCAAATTCTCACACGATAATTTCATAAATAATGGAAAGCATTTAATTAAGTCAATATTCAATTGTTATTATTTTTAAAACAAACGTGCTAATTTTAAAAGATCTAAGGAGATTAAAATCTCACATGATCTCACACAATCGAGGAGAACCAAATTCTCACACGATAATTTCATAAAACTTTACCCATGGGACCAAGATTAGTCTTATATTCATATAAAAACAAAATGAAATAATAATGATGATAATAAAAAATAATAATAATAACACAAAACAACACAACCATAACAAATATGACAAAATGAGAACAAGACAACTTCCTACTGGTTCATTTTCCTTACCTTATGTATGTTTAACTATGCATGCACCCATATATTCATGTACATACATATATACCTCTATGTTTACACAAATATATATATATATATATATATGTATATATACAATGGAAGGAAAAAAAACATAAGGAAGGACAAAGAACCCTCAATGCCACATGCATGCACTCACATGGGTATTCATATATCCATATATCCAGCTACATGCATTCACATATACACACCCGAATGTATATATATGTACCTCCATATACACACAGCTATATATATATGTATATAACGATGGAGGGATGAAGAAAATGATGAAGATAATGCAATAGGAAGCAAGGAAACTCCTATACACACATGCTTATATGTATATATATGTATATATATATATATATATATTTCTCAGCCAGAAAAAATGCCTCAGGAAGCAAGGAAACTCATATACACACATGCCTACATATATATATATTCTCGACCCAACAAAAAGTGCATCAGGAAGCACAAAAATGCATCATGGCACCCTAAGTTTCTCTTGGCCAGACTTACCTCCGTTTGCCCCTGTTTAAAGCTGTTTGGAACAGAGGAAAACGTTCACAGCTTCAGCTCGTCACAATCTGCTTCAAACGTTCTGCTTCCAGCTCGCCACGGTTCTGCATAGCTCTCTTCTCCAGCCACGGTTCTGCACAGCCATGGTCTACTTTCTCTTCTGCTCCAGCCATGGTCTACTTTTCTTCTGCTCTAGTCACAGTCTGCTTCTCTTCTGCTCCAGCCACGGTAACAATGAGCTCCTCCACTTTTCTGCTCTCCCCTGAAACAAAGAGCTCCTCCCCACTGCAAAACTCCCTAGTCATCATCTCACCAATTTTAGCAAGACACAGACCAAAAGCAGCAGCCTCCTTAAGGAAAATGGTGCAAAGTACCAAGACCCTCAAACAAGCCTCTCGGATCATGGGCAATTCCATTCGTAGCATATCACAATCTTGAACAGGATCAAGTTTTGCAATATATTTAAGCTCATCTTTAAAGAAAGGAATTGAAGCTTGAGGCCAATGAATCCACTCAAAATATGGGTCTTCCAAAGTTTCAGGCAGATAAAGCCCATGATCAATAGGAATGAGCTCCACCTGACCAAACTTTCCTACTCCATCGAATTTCCTAACTAATAAGTTTCCAGCATGCCTGTCCATGTTAAGAATCCTAATGTCTAATATCCCTATACGATGCACAGCTGCAACTGGGAAGCTAGATGTCCCATGATCACTGGAGTCGAAATCATGAGGTATGAATTGCTAGAAAGATGCAATCTTGCTAACCATCCTTTTCCTCTGGAAGTCGTTCCCCTTAATCCCATCATTGACATTGAAGATTGAGTGAGTAATCTTCACTAAGGTGGTTGGGAGAACATTTGCAAAATGATCACGGTCAAGAAGATACGCTGCAACTTCCCTAAACCCCGTCTCCCCAACACGAACAGAATGCTTCAAACCTGGTTGTCCAAGAGCTTTACCAACAAAGCCTTTTGGATTGTTTGGGGCAAAAGGCTCCTCATCCGTTGGTTTCACAATTGCAACACTTTCACCTCTGCTGTTCCGAAAATAGTATGCACCTCCAAGGCCACTATGAACAAGAATAGGATCAACCCCCATTTTCATTGCCTTCATAATTTCCTTGACCAGTTCTTTCGTCCTGTCAAGTTGATTTGACTGCCCTAAAATCTCAATAGGACCACTCTTATCCCTTTGTTGGATATCCCTTACGGTAGGTGACAGACAAGGAGTGGATGAGCTTCTGTGAATTATATTCCGTGTAAGAAGAAGGGGAGAACCATTTCGAACTGCACTAAGATCATTCTTCAAAACCGTGTCCCCAAATGTTAGCGAGTTCTCCTCTGTTGGTACATTAAGGGCAAGCTGCAACTTTCTCTTCATAGTATGGGCATTATCGCTTCGATCCAATTCCATGCCCAGGACACACCCAGTTTCAGTTTGCACAAAAACCTGTCTCCTCCCAGCAGGTTACCTCTCTTCAATATATTATGTTCTTCTCTTCGGTCTCCCTTCTCAACTTGTCTCCCCCCATGTTTCTTCCTCACATCAACAACTTGTCTTCTCTTTTCCCCCTTTCTCTCTCCTTCCTGCAGTAGCTTTCTTTCTCCTTTCCATCTTCTCCAAGTCTGCAAGTGTCTCTGTTTAGCTCTGTTCCTCCTACATGAAAATAAAGTTTATCCAGGGCAGCAGCGTTGGTTCTTCTCACCTCCTCTCACACTCAAGCTTAGTGCTCTTCTTCCCTCTTGGTCTGTGGCTTCTCTCGGCTCCTTCTCTTCTTCCTTGACTTAGTCTCCCTCAGTCCATCTCTCTCCTGCAGAAGAAGAAGAAACCCAAGAAGAGTGAGAGCGTGAGGGGTCCGGAGGGTGGAACCAGAGAGCTTCGATTTTTTCTTTTCCTTTTCTCCTCCCCTTCCACTTCTTCCCGGCCCGTCACCTCCTCCTTTTCCTCTCTCTCAGTTTCTACTTCCTTTTTTCCTTCGGTCCATCACCTTTCTTCAGCTCATGCTCACTCCTCTCGTCCCTTTCTCTCTCTGTCTCGCTTTTTCAGTCTGTGACTCCCTTTTTGCTTGTGCGGTCTCTTTCTCCTTTTTTTGCTGACAGCTATTGTTGGAGCAGCAGCCATTAGGGAGCTAGAGATTCAGAGGAACCCATGCCAATAGTGCTTCAGAAGCCTTTTTAAAAAGCACTTTGCTGTCCCTTTTTCCAATGATAAGTGGCAGCCTTCTCATTTTTTTTTTTAAATTATTATTATTATTATTGTTGATTAATTTTTATTTTTTTTATTTTTTGATTTTTGATTTTTTTTTGTAATATATTTTGTGTTTTTATATTTCTTTATTATTTTTTCTTTGATTTATTATAATTATTTTAATTAGCTATTTTTTTTTTTTGAATTTTGAGTTTATTTAATTATCTCCCATTCTTTATTTTAAATTCCAAATTATCCCCCAATTGAAAATATCATTTGAATTTTTGACATTTTTAATTTTCCTATGTTCTTAATTATTAATTAATTGGTGTTTCCATTAATTAAATAATTAAGTGATTAGGGATGGGGTGTTCACAGTAACGTTTAAGATTAGTTATGGATTGTTTGTGACTAATATCTAACATATGTTATCAAATTAGTGACGGATATTCATTTTAGTGATGAAACATTCCATTTAGTGATGGATGTTGTCACTAATTAGTGATGTAATATTTACAATTAATGATGACTTATCCGTTAATAATTAGAGACAAACATTTGTGAGGGATTATTCGTCAAGGATGAGCACTTGTGAATTGTTTTTTTGTTGGGCGCAAAAATGTAACAGATATAATGTCGAAAAAATGCATCACTAATTCCTTTATTAGGGACGATAATTTTCATTCAGTGACAGATTTGTCTGTCACTAATTACAATTTTTTCTAGTAGTGTCCAAAATCCTTTAAGTTTTCTAATTTTTGACAGGAACAATAAGAAGAAATTGATGTCATTTTGCTTTTCTAATTTCCCATTGGATGGATGTTCAATTTCTTTGAAAACTAAATCTTAGAGGAAATCTTGAAAAAAAGCTATATCATAATATGAATTATGATCAACTATTAGCATATGGTGAGTTGTCAACAACTTGATTTTGCAGGGATTTTTCAAATACTTGATTGAAATAACTAGTTGTTGACATTTAAACTTCTACATGTTTTAGCTACAAATCAAGTTATCACATTGACTATGGTGGTTTCAAGTTTTAAGTGGAAATTATACACATTCATTATCAATTTGGTTCATATTCTTGGTTTTCTTGATCTACTCTGTCACCTAGAAATTTTACTATGGCAAGGTCTGCGATCTTCTAGTGCTGAAGCCGAATACATATGAACATAAAGGAAAAGAGGATTTTGGGTTTAATGGTTGCTACAACATACTTATGTGCTCGTCTGCCTTCTTAATTTCCCTTAGAAGTTTTTTTTTGTTCTTCATTAAACAAGCTTCCTCTACTTATTGGATTAGAATTTAGATTATGTATATAAAAATTTATGGACATTGCCGTGAACTCAATCTCTTAGTATTTGATTGTTTCTATTGAAATAAAAGATGATTTTAATATTATTTTTGCTTACGTCAGATTCACCAAATTAACATTTCCCTGTCCTGTGTAGGAAAATAGACTGATGCTTAGCAGATTGCCCATCTGATTCTTGGGCAGACCTTAGTTCAACAAAATGACCAGCAAAGGTGTCTGAAGCCCAGAAGCCCAAATGGCTCTAACTGTCCAATACCCAAAAAGCAATCTGTCTCAAACAATTGTCTTGGGCAGTCATATCTGAGCAGCATTAATTAGCCTCACCTAACTTATCTTCTTAGAAGCTAGTCATCGCCATTTTCATGTAAGAAGATTTGGATGATGGACTGCCACACGATACAGCAAAAATGGCAAAACACAAATGGATATAGCTGCTGAAGCGAATGTTGGGGTCTCACTGTATATATAGCTTAATTGGCCTTGCTTAAATCATCTGTCTATGTGACTAATTCTCTACTCAAAGTTATCAGTTGTGTGCAATAATTTTCAATGAGAAATCATCTTCTTAAAACTTTCTCTATGTGAGATTATGCCTCGTAGTGTGTAAAAACTCTATGTGAGCAAAGCTTATGAAGTGTGACTGTGTAGTTAAATATTGTGTGTAGTGTGTTTATAATTCATTGCTTGTAAAAGTCTTATGACTTATCTTTTATCTTGAGTTACTTAAATTTAGTGTAAAAGCTATCATACTGAACCCAATGTGTAATGATTGACTAATTAAGTAAAATATATACTTATTATGGTTTCTAGGGAGTAGATGTAGGATCTGGGATTGATTTGCACTACTATAAATATTGTATATGACTTTTACTTTTACTAATTGCACTCCTTTATTATTATTGTCTAACTCTCTCCTCGGAATCAAGTGTATAAAATATTGCCTCAGGAAGCAAAAAGATTTATCATTAATTGATTTTATTTAAATAGTAATTCACCCCTCCTCTTGCTATATTTGCACTAATAATTTCAAAATAATACACAACATAATAGTTTTTTATCAATATAAGCAAATATTGATTGAGAGACAAACAAATGAGTTCTTCATAGCTGGCCTAAAATTTATCAATACTTCCTATTTGCTAAACAAACAGGAATGGTGAGAAGACGAAAAAAATTCTCATCATTACGTGCTAAGCCAATTGAAAAAGACTCGTAGAAAGGTTAACTTTTCTCGAGATACTTGGTTAAATTATAATTATTATATTTTGATTTAAAGTTATACTCAATTCTCTTCATAGTTTGATATATTTAAAATAAAAAGCTCCCTTCAAACTTTTTTTAAAGAAATTATTTTTTGTATGTCATGAAATTATAATTTTATTCTTAAACTATAAACTACTCTATTAACCAAAAAAATAAATTAGAGGAGTCTTTTCAAAACAAGTGTATCGTGTAAAATTTAACAGAACTTTAAGAACAAAAATATAATTTACTTGTTAAAGAAAAGAAAGAGGCACAAAAGGCAGAAAAAAAAAAAAAAAAAAACAGGCTAGCACCAAATGATCCGCACCATCATATGTAAGCTGGGATGGATACTTCTTTCCTTTTTTTTAACAAAAGAGGTACGAAACTAGAGAGCAGAGAGTTAAAAAGGGGGAATAAGAATTAAATTCTCATATATTCTTTAACATTTATGCAAAAAATAGTCATTTAAACTAAAGGTCATGGAGATGTTGATTTTTTAAAAATATATTAAGGTATAAGAATTGAGCATGGAATCAAAATAAGGAATTGAAATAAGATATAACAATTCCAATATTTTTATTTTGTTTATTTTTTAGAATTATATTTCTAATGTCATAGAATTACAAAATAACTAACAAAATCATTTTAAATTCTTACTCGTACCTAAAAAATTATAATACTAAAAGTCATAATTGATGTGTGACACTTTTGCTTTCAACACAATATTATATATTTTTAAAAGTCGTTGTTAAATTTTATTTTCAAATGTTATATTTTTAAATTTTAATGTCAACATATTTATAAAATAACCGATAATTTGTCTTTAATTTTTGTTAATTAATGAAACACACGTGAACAGAAATAACACACACATAAGAACGAATGATAAACACATTATATGAACACATTTGATATATTAATCTTCAACAATAACATACAACACAGCAGTGGCAAAGCGAAGTCCTCGAGTTAGTAAGGCATAATTTTCTTTTCAATTTTTTTTTATATTTTGGTTTAAAAATATATTTAATATTATTTTTTTATAAAAAATGTCTATCCTTTAAACTTTTTATTTAAACTGAATGAGATTTATTTATTAAAAATATTATCATTTTATCCTTCTTAAATTTAAATGTATTTTAATTTCAAATAAGTATTATACCAAGTATAGCTTTCAATATTAATATCAATTTTACTAAGAAATGCCCATGAAGACATTTTGTTTCTACCCACTACTTATTTAATGCATAACAGAGATACAATAAAAAAGTCTATCATCATTTAACAACATTATGATAGTTCAATAAACAATCCAAAAGAATATTTCGAAGGGAAAAAATTTTTATTTGATGAAGCATAAAAATTTACTACAACATTTCAAAAATTGAAAATATTATATTATGATAGTTCAATATAACATTATAAACATTATTTAATCAACAATATGTCAAAAAATTTACAGTCTTTTAAGGACCATTGTTCATGATCTAACTAAAATAAATTGATATTTGAACTTAATTATACTCTACTCAATTATTGAAAAATGATTATTTACAAAAGTGTATTAAATGTACACATATATAAAATATAAAATTGTATACATGATACACGAGTGGGTCTAATAGGTTCATATTAAAGTATCTAATAATATACAATAACATGACTTAATACTAAATACCTCTATATAATATATGTATGTAGTTTTGGTGTGTTCAAACATATAAAATATGTGGAGACATAAAATCACATCTTAATACAAAATAAATCAAATTAAACATGTGCCCTATTGGCATAGATATAGCAATATTAATGTAAAATTATAATGCAATATATTTGGAAGTATTTAATTCCTGAGGAGGTAGAGTGCCATGTAGTTCTTGAGGAAGCGTTAGTATATGAATATAAAATATAAGGGAGAGAGAGAATTCAACATGCAATGACTTATAGTGCTTCAGATCACCTTTCTTCCTATGTCAACTTCGTAGTTTACAAAGCTACGAATTTCACAAACTCAATCAAATATCAATTACAATGGTCAATCTCACACACTTAGCACAGTCTCATAATTTTTACACTACTACTGTTGTAACCCACAACACTGAGCACAATCAAAAGACTTTTACTCCAATCCCTAGGTAACCCACGAAGAAGATCAGTTCTACAAACTTTTACAACACAACACACACCATTGAAATTATCCCAAATTCCAGAAAACTAATGTCGATATGACAATTTGAGTAGAACTCTCTTTCTCACATAGAACACAAACACTTTCACACAGGAAGATATGTAAATCATACAGATACAGTCACACAGACTAGAATATAGTCACATCGACTAGAAGCACCAAGCTTAAACTCAAAGAACAAAATGATCAATCTTTCTCAACGCTACTTCTTCATCAGAATGCTACATATTTTTGCTAGAGAAGTGCAACGACTAATTCAACAACTACTTCTTCAGTTTGGCAAGTTTTTCAATACGTCCACCAGATAAGGAAACTCCAGTGATGGTGCAATCATCATCTATAACAATTATGGAATTAATGCAGAGATACTCCAAATCAAACAACAATGTGGAAAGTTGATTTGTCCATTAATCTCTAATCTTTTTGCAACTCTTGGGCCAGTTTGAATGTCTTTGACTGGCTGGGCCTTTTAACTAGATTTGTCAGACACACACATAATGGTCTGAGCAAATAATATTATTTTTTACATAATCAATAACTAACAAAATAATAAATATAATTAAATATGGCAACATGCCCACTCTCAACCTAGCGCTACTTCTGCAACACAAGCATACACAAAATATAAAATTGCAGGTACACACAAACATATATACATATACATTGAGTATATACCTAAACAAATAACAAGACCCAAATTGCATATACATACACTTGTACAAGTCATAATGACATTTCATGCACAAATTATATGTGTTTGTATATACATACATGCACTTGCATGCGAGTTCACAAACACAATCTTACACATGCATATACATAATCACTGAACAAGTGCACGTGAGCACAAACACATAAATGCAACATGACATTACTGCATGATATTATAATATACACATGACACAACAAGAAATCACATCATCATACTATAATACGCAAATGACATAACACAACATTGTACACAAATGCGCACACATTCAATACAAGACACTTATTGCATACAAATGACATGTCAAATAGTTTTTCAAAAATATTATTATAGATACTAAACATGATGTGGCTCTTTTTTTTTTGGACAAAAAACATGACATGGTATTACAATTACTAAGAAAAACATCTTATCTTGTCTAAACTAAATTAAGAAAAAGAAAATATATTAAAAGATAAATTATATATATATGTATATATATATATATATATATATTCATTGTAATTATTCTTAATACTATTTATTACTCATCTACATAATAAAATTGAATTTGAATTTGAAATTACAATTTTATGTTCTAATTATTTACATAACCCAAACATAAATTTTAAAATTCTGAATCAATTTCAATTTAATGAAATTAGAATTAAAATTATAACTTTCCATTCTAATTCAACTGTTTATACCAAACAGAGTCTTAATATTTTACCTACTCAATCATTAAGTGGGTATTTAAAACTCAATTTTTGTATGTAGGTACGTTTAGTTACACGGCGACAGGTTATTCTTCTGATGGTAGGAAACCAATGTATTGAATAATAAATTATCTTCTTTTATGCTTATAATTAAAAAACTAACTCGTCATATAGATAAAAAATGAGTAACCTTAGTACTAAATGTGTAACACCCGTGGAATTTCATCTCCTTTCTCTACCAATATAATCTATTTAATTTAATTAAGAACTAAATTATGAAATTATAACATTTTTTCTTCATACTGGTCAAATGCACATGTAAGGATAGTGTTAGGGTAGGAACAACAAAATAAAAATAGATAAATAAATAATGGAAAATTTGCAATGATCAAATTCTAAGATAATTATAGGCTTGGTTCAATGGCATAGGCTCAGCACCCTTAACCCAGATGTCCAAAGTTTGAACCTAGCCTCTTCCTCCTTTATCTATTTTTTTTTTCTGATTGCTACACGTATCCCTCACCATCAGGATTTTTGCCCCAATTGCATTTTTTCTTTTCCCTGACACCTCCCTTCTCTTTGCATATTTGCAGCAACTCCATAGGCATGAGCTCTTTGATTCTTCTGCCATTCTCGCCGACGTTGCTTTTCGCCACTCTCTTAACCACTTTCTGACAAGGACAAGGCTGAAGTTCATCATTCTACCATTCTCGCCGACGTTTCTTTTCGTCACTAAAATTTAGTTTGGAAAACCAAATAAAACAAAACGTGGTATGTGAAATTAGATATAGGTTCAAGAGTACATTTAAATATGGTGAAGGTGTTAAACACTCCATATTACCTATTTGTAAGAATAGTTACTTTAAATTAATTAAATAAAGTAAATAATATGACCTTAAATTTATTTAAAATTTCTCTCAATAAATACACATGAAAATAAAGAAAAATAACATGAAATTAATGTAAATAGAAAAAAAATGGTTATTTCCAATGGTCAAACTTGACCTAGTATAAGAGCTCAGGGTTTATGTACTCTATAAAGTTCACATAGTTTATCTAGAAAAGCATGTCAATGGATTGTTTTTTTTTTTTAATTTTGTGAAAAAAACAAAATAGTTGAATCATATCGATTTTCATAAACAAAATGAATTGGAGATTGATTGGTGCGTTTTAAATTTATGAAATCAATTTAATTTCCCTTCTTTTGCTATTCTCATTTTATCTATTTTTTTGAATTTCTTTTTCAAAACATGATTTATTGGCACTTATATTGAAATATCTATAAAAATTGAACACTTGTTTTAGGTTTTTTTGACTATTAACAAAATGAATTTGGAAAAATAAAGAAACTTTTAACCCAATATTTTATTTGAAAATATTGAAAGAAAAGACATTTTTATTTGTTTAAAAAATTGCTTTATTTGAATTTCAAAATAGAAAAAATAAAAATAAAACTAGGTAAGAAATATACAAAATGAGTTTTACTAAAAAAATGATTTTATTTTCCTTTTATTATTTTAAATTTGAGATTTTTGTAAAAAGATTGATTGGACATGAGTTGTTGAAACTTAACTTTATTTTTAGCAATGCACGTAATAAGATATGGGTTATTGAAACCCTAAGTTTATTTTGAACGTATACATCCAGTATTTAGTAATGCCTATGGAGTGGATAGCCAAGTAGATCATGTATAAGGTAAAAACTAAGCTGAAAAATGGTCAGCAAAACGGATCATACATGCAATGGCTATTTGTCAAACAACTTGAAATCAAACACTATAAGACCAAAAACAAAACCATGGCAGCCAAATCAACACATAATCAGCAAAAATCACAGCCAAAAGAAAAAGAAATTCAAAGCAAAAATCAAAACTAAAGATTAGGCATGAAAATTACCTATAGTCTCTTCCTTTAGCGCCTTCTCTAGCACATTTTTCCTTCCTCTAGCGTCTAGGACTCCTTAAACCAAGATGATGGTAGCCAAAGTCCCCAAATGAGGTGTGAGTCTCTCCAAGGGTATAGGATAACGTGGGAATGACTAAGGAGAAGGGGAAATATGAAAATTGAGTCCAAATGCCAATGGAAAACCTATAAAATGAAATTTTAATGCAAAGGACGAATGTGTTCTCAATTGTGTGCTAAGTGAAAAATAAATTTTGAAAAAAGTAAATAATGAAATGCAAATGCAAATGAAATTGGTAAAAAGAAATGAGAGTGCCATGTGTGAAATGTGAAAAAGAAAAAATATAAATATAGAAAATTAATTCAAATCCAAGTAAAATTAGATGAGAAAACATATGAGGGTGACACGTGTGAAGTGTAAGAAAAAGGAAATAAAATTTTGGAAAATTAGATCAAATGCAAGTAAAATGAAATGAGAAAACATGTGAGAGTGACAAGTGTGAAATATAAAAAAAAGATTTGAAAAATTAAATCAAATAAGAGGGATTCAAGATGGATCATTGGTCATAATCTTAGGTTTAAGAGTATCCTTGCTTTGAGTAGGCTTTTTGTACCCCTTGGCTCTATCTTAAATGAACCTCTCTCATTTCTATAGGCCATATTTCAATTAAATCTCTTTTGTTTGGTTTTATTTTTATTTTTATTTTGGGCTCCAATTTCAAGTATATCCCTTTTATTTTATTTCTTCCTTTATATCTTTCATTTTTTATTGTTAATTTCACATGTTACCATTCTAATTAATTTTAGTTATATTATTTTTATTTTTCTTATTTTTACTTATTTATTCTACACATGAATTCAAATTGATTAACTTTTTGCCCCCTATTATTTTCATGTTTTCCTCTTTCCTTTTTTTTTCAATTTTCATTTTCATTTTAGTACTATTTTTATTTTTATTTTTATTATTTTTTAATTTGATTTCATTGTTTAATTAATTGTTTAAGGTTCCCTTAATTATTGATATTTTATATCACCTGATATTTTACATCACCAGGACAAGTTATAATGTTTATAGGGTAAATTTATTTCACTATATTGATTACGAAAGAGTTTGTTTAACACTTCATTCTTTATTGTATAATTACTTTACCATGTTTTTCTAAGATGATACCTATTTAATTTCCTTATTTCTGATAGTCAATCGGTGTAGACTCCAAGACGTGAAGGCTAATTTTGAAGATTCATGGTGAGCCCTACCTAGTTCCACAAGGGTTGGGATCGGTCATTTTCTTGGGTACTGTTATACTTGTTGTTTAGGAAATTGGAATTGTATGTATATCCTTGTAGATATGTCTAGTTGACCACAGGGAAGTTCCTCACCCCATATTTTATTGTTTGAACTGGTTATTTTTGTTGTACTGGGAGCTAAGCTCTCTTTGTTTGTCTAGTTTAGGCTGATAAGTACTTGTAGAATTTTCACAAGGTCCTAGTTATAGGAAAGATGGCTGAAATTTCATGAGGTCCCAGTTACTTTATGTTTATTAATTAGGAAGATCTGAATGTGAGTCTTTCATGCTTTAATCTTAATAGATAAAGCTAGGGTTACATGTTTTAGGCTTGTTGCAATAGGGTTATCCTTGTTATTTGTGTTGGTTATACTCTAAGTTTTGTGATGTGACAAAATGACAAAACCAACTTGCCATAATATAAAATTGAAAATGCGTCTTTGTCTGTCTTCTCACTATACTAATTGAGAATAGGCAACCATACTACCGATCTTAAAAAAAATGCATATGTGGGTGCAATCTTTTCATATTTAGACTACTCAAAAGGCTATAGTCACAATCATAATCTTATAAATTCATTGATCTTAATGTCAATATACATTACTAGAAAAAAAAAAAAATAGAGACAAAAAGAACCCATGTCAAACAAAAAAAAATGGTAAATCTTGAGACAAAATCAAACACGAAATAATTCTCATATTGTAATCCTTGATCTCTAAATGATCAAACAAAAAATTAAATATTCCGTCTCAAAATTGATATGGAAAAATTCATGTCAAATTATAAAAAGTTTCGTCTCAATACAAACACCAAACTCGTATCCATTATTAAAATTTTGAAGACAGAGACGAAACTAATCCATTTTAGAATTCGTGTCAAAAATTTAGATATGAAATAATTTTCATCTCAAATAAATAGTTGAAGTAATTTATTCCATATCAGATTTTGTGTCTAAATAATAGATATATAATTGCATCCGTATCAGATTGTGAACTAGATTTTTTCATTTGGTGTCTAATTCCATCTCTAAAATATTTTCTTGTAGTATCTAATTCTATGTCTAAATTGTAATTTGTATACCTAGGCCTACTAGTGCCTTTTCACATGTCTTATTCATATTTCAACCCTATAAACAAATATCAATAATAACAAAAATTGAAATATCTATCCATATCATATAATCAAATAATGCAATACAAAGTCAATAATAATCTATTGAGGTGTTATCGCTAGGACAACAACACAAAAGTTTAGAAGTGTTACTAATAGGATAATATTAATATCAATACTAATACAATAAAAGAAATCAACTGGCTATCTCATTATCAGCCTTCTCATCCTTAAAGTGATCATCTCTTTCATGTGCTTGATGTGTTGTAGGTGACCCCCAGTCAACTAAGCAGGGGATTTGATTAGATAATTTTTCAAAAACAAGTAAAGTTCACCGGTTTTTGGAAACACTACCGACCAGCTACACCCAAAACATGTTCCTTGTTCTATAACTAGTCTCAAAGAATATACAATAGGATATTTAGATAGGACATCAGGTTATGATTAATTAATTCAACCAATTTAATGGATCATTAATTAGATGATATCATAAATATACAAAAAAGATTAATATATTTCATATATGCGATGTCACCAAAATTATATTTAAACTTATGGCTTCGTATTAAAATACTCTATAGAAATTCATAGACAAGCTAAATGTGAGTATAACAAAAGCATAGTCATAATATCATTATATCATTTATGTAGATATTATAGTTAGTTTCAAGCCTTTAAGTTTTCTTTTTTACAAAAATCTACTTGGCTAGTTTTTCCAAGTCACACCAAGTTTCTCAGCTTTATCTTTATCAATTTAAAGTCGTAATTGTTTATTTGAGTTTTAGATAGGACTAAATCATTTATCTAACCAAATTTGGATTTAATCAATCAAGTAAATTTGAGTCTTAAAACATTGTAATAAACCTTTATATTTATATTCAAATTATAGGCCAAGTCCAAATTAGGCCAAGAAGTTGGACCACTACAAAGCTATTAACTATATACATAAATTAAGGTGAATTTAAACTTTGGTTATATCTAATTTTTTAAAATCTATTGGGATTTAGGCTTAAGCTCAACTTGACTGTGAGATAAGAGTATAACACCAAAAATAAGTTTCCATTACATAAAAAATAGTACAACTCAAAATGGTTGCTAGAGAGCTAGAGCCTGAATCATGACGAATTTAAGCAAATTTGGTAATTCCTTTAAGCAAATTTGTAATCAAATCTTGCTGATGCTTTTATTGTGAGAGTACAGTTCTATTTTTTACTCTTTGAAGATGCCACATTAAAATCAAATTTCTGCCCTTAACGTCTGTATATGACTGGTTAAAACTTATAAATACTGCTAATCTAAATTCATTGAAGGTTTACTTTCACCACTTGGCAAAGAATGAGAGAAACAACAAGTACAGTGCACATGCACAACAGAAAACTAGCAAAAAGACAACAGAACTACGTTTTGCCATGTGATATTTAGATGTTTCACCAATAATGGAAAGAATAATTACCTATATTTTGTTTTAAAATCCAGTTTACATTAAAAAATTGTACCAAGTCTAGTCTCTTATATATATGTAAGACTATAGCATCCACCTAAAGCACAAACCTCATTTAATTTGGACTATTAACAGTAGGATTCTTGCTACATAAATACTCTAAACATGACTACTAGACATAAGTTTTAAGAGATTACAAAACAAGTCATTAAACAATGACAGAACATACAAAAAATCATAACATAAAGTACCAAAGTCATTCCAGAATAAGTGATGTTCTGATAATGGTTTACGTTGATTTTGTTTCTAGCTTCTTCAATAGCAGTGACGATGTTAACTTGATTTGCATTGTGAGTACCAGTTCAAATTCCATCCTTGAATGCACAAAGCACACATAGTATTTCATATATTAGCACATGCGAATTGGGGTCTTTTAGGGACGATTGCAAATACTTTAATTTACTGACATTAGCAAATTCATCCTCAAATTCTAAAATTGCATTATATATATATATATATATATATATATATATATATATATATAGATTTAGATGCTAAGGAAGATTGACCAAAACAATAATAACTAATTAACAAATGCAGTAATAAAAACAAATGCAAACTATCTTACTTTAAGCGATATTAGCATACCATAGATGTAAAGGAGTGATCAAGGCAAAAAAATATAAATACATAATCTGTACACTCCAATCTGTTTACGTATCAGACCATGAAGCCCAAGACCCACAAAATTATCCTTCATCAAAAAAAAAAAAGCACACAAATAAACAAATTGAATCTCATTCAAGTGCAATGGCTAACAGTACCTTCTTAAAAGCTATTGGATTACAATCCAACCAATTGCACCATATAAAAATAAACAGAGCATGTCACAATAAAATATTTATCTTCATACTTCCCTAACAATCTCTATACTGCATCTAATAAAAATTGTCCAAGCACATTAAAACGTCAAAAGAGCATGTAGCAGATATTCTACATGAAAGAAATGGCTGATGTGGATGCTTTTAAATGAAGCTAAACCAAACTATGAAAACCATCAAGTACCTACAGATTTTCTGAGGAAATAGTGCTATGTTTCCTGAGAAATTAAGTTTTTAATTTATAAGCTTAACAAATTGAATGGATGGAAGCAACAACTTAGTAAACATCAGAATCGTTTGCTCTAATGTTTGATTTCCCTTCTAAAGTGCGATGGTGGAAAATCAAATAGTGAGATTAAATTTTTTGAGTTTTGTACTATAGTGACTTGAGACATGTAATAAAATTGGTTATGTCAATAGCAATGGCATGAATATATTAAAAAGGAAGTCTGTGTAAATAATATCTTTGGTGGTGTTTTTATGCATGAAGTACAAAATGGTGTATATTTTTTAAAAAAACCCTTTTTTAAAAGTATAATATTAAGACTCTTGCATTTAAAACTAAGACAATAATGTATTTGTGAATTAAAGCAATATAAGTAGAACCAGACTCACCAAGTTTAGTTAATCTAGTGAAGATATTATTATTAACATAATCTAAGCAAAGAAAACCCACTCATAGGCCACTAACATAGAGAGTGGAGACAACAAACTTGAAAGGGCACATTTATAAGCTCTACTCGATTGGATGTCATTAACATGCCTTGAAACTGTTGAACCAGAAACATAAGGTGCCTACAAAACACATTAGACATTAGTGCCTGCAAAACATAGCATGTAAGATGAATAAGTACATTGAAGACTGAAATGGATGATATACATATGCAATTTAAGCCATTACGTAAAGCATATAGAAACCTCTAGGGGTCTGCAAATGTATTTGATCTCTTAATGCAAGATAAAGAAATTAAGAATGTCATTGCATAATCCTTCCAACTAAACACTCTAAATTAAATAGACATTAATCGGTCAATTTTAGTCAAGATTAAGAAAAACAAGCATCAACATATATCTCATCTAGGAATACTAACAAACTAGCCAATATCCACCATCAGCATATACTTAAAGCTTACTGCCCAATATCTTAAAATCCACAGTCGGGAGTATTAAATGCTAGTTTACAAAAAACTAAACACTCACTGATGACAAAACTCTCAGAATCTTATTTAAATGATGCTTAGTACACCTGTTTCAAACATTAGTATGGTTCTACTGGGACTCTGAATTTAGACCTAGCATAGACTGCTGCAGATCCAAGTTCCTCCTCAATCCTTAGAAGCTGCAAGGCAGAGCAAACAGATAAGTGGTGTGGGAATGCAGTCCAGATAGAATACAGGTAAGTTTGTCTACATATTCCTACTTCATTGTCCCCCACTGGCTGTGCAGTGTGAGAGGAGAGTGTGGTAGAGAGAAGAACAATTAGAGCCCTGACAACTTAAATTAGGAGGTCCTACAGCCAACTAGAATATAAAATGGTCTCAAAGGTGAAACAACGATCAACAAATCATGATAGTCAAGCAGCACTATTCAGTTCCTCCATCATACCAAAACCCACCCAAGAGATTAGGCTGATACAAAATGTGAGATGGCACAAGTTTTACCTGGTTGTACTTAGCAAGTGCTCTAATCTGCAAGGAGCTCCAGTCTTGATCTGCCCCTGTTTTTAAATTGTAGACAATATGACCAGATCACATTATCAACAAGTTAAAAAACCCATTTGTGCTTCAAAATGTGAAGACAAATATTAATTTCAACCTAGGATAGTATACAAAAAAAATTTAAATTTTCAATCCTGATGCTTAAAGACATAGTAAGGTTGATAGTGCACTAGTATGACAAACAAAAATAAGAAACAAGCAACAAGGAGAGTTTGTGATTATATATAAAAACACCTGAAAACTTACCGTTGCCAACCCAACTGCGAAGTCAACAATGAAAGTATCCTCAGTTTCACCAGTACAATAAACAAGACAAGTTATATGAGTATGCAATAGCAATGAATAAGACAACATCATAAACATTAGTTATAGGAGTAGGGAAATTTGAACATATAATACCTCCGATGGCTAGACATAACACCCCATCCAGCTTGTTTAGACATTTTCACGGCTTCAATACTTTCGTTTACACTACCAATTTGATTCACCTTATAAGTGAATAATAAATAATGACATTCAACTCCTTAGAACTAATAAAGAATCTCAGAACAAGTGCAGAACTAGTAAGATAATTCTATGATAAACCATCATTGCAATGTAAATTCCAAGGTAATCCCTAATCCTCTAATAGAAACAAAGGTCAAAAAGCTACTTTACCTTTAACAAAAGGGCATTGCAAGCCTTCTCCTTATTGATAGTGCACCTAGAGGGAAGGGGTGAATAGGTGCACTTAAAATTTTTGTTTTAAATTCAGTTTTGAAAATTTTAGTTAACTGAAAATTTTATAATCAACTGTAATTGACAATAATTAGTTAACTGACATAAAATACAGTTGACTGAAAATCTGAGTAGTGAGTTCACTTGACCATAATAGTGGGAAGGAGAGAAGAGTGAACTAAAAGTATCTTTTAGATAGCTACAAATGCAATAGACAGTCAACTGTAATAAATTAAAGTTTGACTGAATTTTTCAGCACAGAAATATTTGAGACAGAAGAAAATAAAGTTAATTATAAATGTTTCAGTGAATTGAATTTCTTGAAAAGAACTGAGAAAAGAAGAATTCAGTTAATCGTAAACTTTCAAGTTGATTGAGAATTATACTGATAGGCAGAATCAGGAAAAGAGAATCAAATACAAAAGTTTATCCTGGTTCGGCCAATCACAATGCCTACTTCCAGTCCCCTTGTCTTTTCCAAGGGATTTTCTACTCAGAAAAGTTTTTCTTACACTTTCACAGGGAGTTTTCACGTGCTAACTCCAAACACAAGGTTTTCTAACTCAACCTCAAACTTTTACAATCACAGCAATCATCTTCTCTACTTGAGACAGAGGTGTATCAATAGATAAAAAAGATGTTTATGAATCCTTCATAGCTGGGTTTTCTTTAACAGCACAAGAATGCTTCTAGCAAGCAGATAAACTAGAGAGTAAGCTCAATAAAAACAAAGTAAAAGAAAATGTTACAGAATGCTTCTTTCTTTCAGCTCTTTCTCGTTTATGTTTCTCGGTTCTACTCCTTCAATGCCAGAAACTTTTCGGTATTTATAGCTTTCTTCATAAAGAGACATTGTAGCACATTAATGGCAGAAGATATTGAATGAAGAGAGAGAGATATCATTGCTACTTCTTTTGCTGCCTTGGTGTACAGATTTTGGATCCAATGAAACATTGGCTTCGAGTCTCTCTAAGAAACCATTAATGGTTGCTGCTGTCATTTCTTCTAGGAGACAGGAAGGAGGCGCAGGCAGAGGAGATTCAGAGAGGATTTTGATGGCTTTCACGTCATGACAGCTTTTGCACTTTAGATGAGTTGTCTTGCACTTAGACAGAGATGGGCTTGAGTTTTAGATGCTGCAGATTTGCTTTTTCTAATGTAGGTTGGGCCCATCTTCTTCATTTGATTTGCCAATCATCAAACATGAGTTTTGGGCCATTTTGGGCCAACACTTATTGCTTTCTCCACACACTGCGACAGCAACAATGGATAAAATAACATCAAGATCCTAATTATTTAAATTTTAAAGATTATCATGGCCCATAAAAAAAAATTGTAACGATTATAAAGCATAATAATGAGACCTTTAGGTCAGTGACCAAGAGACTATCACCAACAATTTACACTTGTTGGCCAATTTCAACTGTTAACTTTAATGCTCCCAATTATCCTGATAAAATGAATCCTAGAGAGAGAGAGAGAAAGAGGGAAATATCTCAACTTACAACCCACATAACAGAACCAAAATAGGTCCAAAAGGCTTCTTCCACAAATTTGAGCTACTCCTTTCCTAGATTTTAGCTGAGGCCTCTCATTCAGAAACTCTCGTACTGTTTATCACATATGTCTAAACCCCACTTATATTTTTAGCACCTTCTAAATCTCAGACACTCTCACCACATCGTGATACAAAGACAGCCTTATCTAATAATTTAGAAAAAAAAAAAAAGACCAAATAAATCACAAATTGCACAGTAGAATCATAATTATTCGCAAAAAGCAGAGAGAAATTAACGAGAATAAAGAGTCTACCTGAATGACTTGATCCTTGTGTTTTGATGAACGACAATAAAAGCAAAATGCATCGCGATTACAGTTGAGGTAGAACATATTACACTCACTCATAGTGGTGTCACCGTGAAAGTAGCAGACGCTAAAGAACAATGTCTTTAACAATGGCTCAAGCCATGGAAGCACCAACATAAATGTGTCCATTTCAAGAAAGAGAGAAAGAAATCAATGAGCACAACTAGCATACCATTGTGAGTCGATGAATGTGGCTCAATGGGGGGCAAAAGAATATGACTGAATGGTAATAAGATTTAGTCGAAAGGCAACAATGGTGGGGTTGTAGATGAAAATAAAAGATCTTTTTGGCTTCAAAGATGACCAAATATTTCTTGATTATCTATTTCTCTCTATGCTTTCAATGATCTTTCTGGCTCAAAAAGGGGGTTTGGCACAAGGAGAGAAAGAAAGGAGAAGGAAAATGGAATGTAAACTATACAAAAGAAGGGTTTATGTAAAATAAAGGGGCGTGCGTGAGACATTAAATTTTGACATGGAATTAGTCCGTGTCTAATATCAATATTGTTATGAGACACGGACTAAATCAGTGTCTAATAACAACATAAAAATTTTGATCCCAATGGAATCTGTATCTAATTTTTTAAATATAATTAATTTATAAAATTAATTGTTTGATACAATCTGATATCACTAAAATTTGAAATGGATTTAGTTCATTTCAAATCTATTTTTAGATACCAATAATATTTAATTATAAGCATCATATTAAAATATGTGTTTATTTTTGTTTCTATGACTATATTTTCATTTCAAATTTTTATCTTTATTTTGTATTTTTTAATTAGTGACATAATTTCTGTCAAGACAATTGTGTAACTATTCATTGTTAGATAAAATAAGACTTGTTTGATATGTTTAGAATAGGAAGAGAAATAAAATTGTAAAATTTGTTTAATATGATAGAGATGATAATGGAAGTAAAGAAAAGACAAAAATATCTCTTATTAAAATTTTTCATCACCCTAGGTCAATTGACTAGATAGAAGAATGAACGATTGAGGCAGCAATGGCAAGGTATCTATCAAAGGAAAGAATTAAAAAAAAAAAAAAGGAACAATTAAATAGAATCCCAAAATAAAAAAGGTCACAGTAGTCGAAGATCACAATAACAAAATACTATACGAAAAATTGGAAAAATAGAATGCGACATTCATCCTGGATGAACGGGAATATAGCAATGATACCTACCTACCAAGAAGTGTCGGCCACAAATCCATCGAGCAAACACAGCATCGAGGGCTACCCATTAAGTTGTTGACTATATTGGCAAAGGTAGCGTTGCCTAAATGCGCGTTACCGGTCAAATGAGTCAACAAATTAACAGCGATGCCCAACATTGTCATACTTCTCCACGTGAGAGAATTCAGTCCAAGTTAATAAAGGAGTGAGAGATTGAGACCCAGGGAGGCTGTGTCATCGGCAGGAACACTGACACACCAAATCGTGCATCTGCGAAATGGGTGCAAAAAAAGGGGGCAAATTAGTAAACTGCCACGCCATTCCCTAGACTGTCATACAATTCCATCATCCGCTCTCCCAAATATGCTGGTAGAGAACAAACCCATGGGAAGCAAAAGCTTGCGTACCAAACAGTGAAAGCAACGACTCCATCGTCCTCTCCCTCTCCATCGATTGCCTCTACCGTGCACCAAACAATATCGAAGTTTTTCAAATGGGGTTAGTAGTTGACTTCTTATATTTTAATTGCCCCTGAATATATATTCTATCTCATCCATTTAATATTCTCGTTATTAGAAATTTATCTCAATTAGGTTTATACAATTATCAAGAAAATTTTAAAAAAAGATAATATTTTGTTTAACGTTGTGTCTTATTCTTTCTCACATTGTTTTTCTAACAAATTCAATGAATAATAAGGTGAGTTAATAAGATTAAAAAAAAATACTCAAGAAACCCCGATTTACACCATTGATGAGTTTTTTTTAATGAATTCATCTGAAATTTCTAATTATATGCAAAGAAATTAAAGAAGAAACTACAAATTTTCAAATATAATGCTAATAAAAATTCAATCTGTTTTTCAAATACTCTCGGACTCTAAGTCTCTAATAATTTTCTCAAAATAGAAAAAAGAAAAAAGTAGCCCAACAAGAGTGAATCGGAGGACTTGGCATCTTAGAATTCTTCTCTTTTTCTTTTTTTTTTTAGCTAGCATTTCCTGTATGTAGGGAGATTTATGTCATGTATGAGAGTCATTTTCACAGTTTCAAAAAATGTCACATGTCATTACTATGTTTATATAATTGCTGGAATTTAGTTGGTCAGAGTGAACATATTTTGATTCAAAATTTGGAGGGAAACAGAAAATGACTTGGTGAATGATTGCCATTAAACTTGAAGTAAATATCGTGAGATAATTGAAAACACTAAGAGATTCAAATAATGTAAACGAATCTTCAAGTCTCAACGAAATAAAACTTAGAGAGACCATTAAAAGACTAACAAATGTCATATTATTGGTCTTCTAACACTTTACCTGCGACAACGCTGCCATTTTCCATCATCTATTTGCTGGCATGTTATACTTTAGTTTACAAGAGCAAAAGGCTAAACTCAAAACAACTCTAAAATGCTTGAAATCTATGAATAACGGTCTTCTTGAAAACTGAATAGACAGACTGGAGTGAAGACAGGTAGATTGAAAAACTAAAGAACAAAATGCAAGCACATACAAGCACCGAATCATCATCGCCCATCTGCAATCACAAGTGCTATCTCTTTCTGTATGCTATCATAGGCTGCTGAATTACTAGCACAAGCAGCCCCATATCCATCAGGTACATGACCAAGTAAGTATTCACTTTCTTCTGTCATCAGGTCCTCGCCCTTCCCCCAAGGATGCTTTTCCATTGCAATCAAACCCTCTAGCTCCATTGCTACTTCCTTCATAGTTGGCCTTTGCTCTCCTTGTACTTTAACACACCTCATTGCCAAAAAAGCAACTTCCTTTAGCTGCTCTGCGTTCTTCTTCTGGTCCAACACTCGCCTGTCAAGAATTTCCCAAAGACGGTCCTCTCTCATTGAAGACGTAAAGTACATAGCCAAATTTCTCATTTCTGGCCTATTGAATTCAACGGCTTTATTCCCAGTGAGTAGCTCCACGAGCACAACCCCGAAGCTATAGACATCACTCTTCTCATTCAACTGTCCTGTGTGGAGGTACTCCGGATCTAAATATCCTAGTGTGCCCTGCACCACGGTGGTAACCTGAGTTTCATCAAGAGGAACAAGTCTTGAAGCTCCGAAGTCAGACACCTTTGCTCTGTGATTATGGTCTAAAAGTATGTTGGCAGATTTAATATCCCGATGAATAATCGGAATAGAAGCAGCTGAGTGCAAATAGGAAATAGCCTCAGCAGTTTCTGCAGCTATCCTTAATCGGTTCTCCCATGAAAGAGAGCACTCATTCTTTAATGGATCTATGCGGTCGAGAAGAGTACCGTTGTCCACAAACTCATAAACTAACAAAGGAACTTCGGTTTCAAGACAACAGCCCAAAAGTTTGACCACATTCCTATGGTTGATTTGGGAAAGCACATAGACTTCATTGATGAAATCCTTAATTTGTTGGGGATCCCCTCCTACTCTGGACTTCTTAATGGCAACAAGAGTGTTGTCCGGTAATATACCCTCGTAAACTGTTCCTTGTCCTCCATGACCAAGGATTCTGCGTTCGTCGAAGTTGTTTGTGGCATTCTTAAGTTCAACTTCGCTAAAAATCTTGGTTCTGTCAGTGTATCCTTGCCGCTGTGATAGTTGTTGTAGTAGTATGGTTCCCCCATTCTGCTCGAAATATCTTCCCCTGAGTTGTTTCAAGGTTCTTTGCTTGTGCACCCAGCATAATGTGGAGACCAGCGTGAATACAACCAGCAAGGCTACACTAATGCCTGCAAGCAACGTTGTTCAAGATGTGAATTTGAGCAGTAAATGGTTTTGTCACTTAAACGTAGGTCTAGACTCTGGACGCTAATGCTCTGTTTACTTCCCAACGTCCCCCTCCAACCCAAAGCCGAGATTGCACGACGAGGGGAACAACACTTTCATTTTAACCAATGTGACACAGCTCAAACAATTTGCGATTGCGATAAAGTTCATAGGTGCCCCTCTGGCTTCAGCCCCGTGACAAGGCATTTAGAGTCCTTTCGTAAGGTACCAAATAAAAGTTCCTCCTATAATAGATGGAGAATTATGTGTGCAGAAGCTCAAAAAGTAGCCCTAGCGATTTAAGCGTTAAGGGTCTAATATTCTTACCTAATAATACTTCAACGATAGGTAATTTGCAGCCTGATCCATCAATGTAGCCATCGCCTTTGTATCCCGGGGGACAAGAACAAGTATAGTTACCATCGATATTGTGACATCTCATACTGCAACGGTTCTGTTTGCGGCACTCATTTTTATCTGAAACGACATAGCACCATTAATGTTTCAGAACAATCCTATATATTGCATGCGATTTCTCAAATAACAAACATAGAGGAAGTGCTGATTAAATATTCCATGGGACTAGAGTTATCTTGGCCCTTGATTTTGTTAGTACAGAGTATATAAAAAACAAGGAGGCAACGAAAGAAAAAGTGAGACCCAGCCGGACTAGGTATAATCACATAAATTGGACGAAACTTACCTTTGCAGCCTGTATCCGGATGAGAGAGGTAGGGATTGCCTTGGAACCCATCCTTACATTTGCAGAGGTAGCCAATACCACTTTCTGATTCTTTGCATTCGCTGTTCTGCTTGCAAGCATAGGTGCTTGGATGTTTTAAGGCTTCGGTGCATGTCTGAGCGTCAACAGCCCAATTGAGAACGACAGGAAATTTTGTTTTGTTTCGTAGATTAAGGAGGTCTTGGGAGGAAAAATTGAACGATCCGTCCTCCACGAGAAATGCATAGCCGCATGGATTAAAGTCCCGCACTAAGGTGTGGTTCTTATAACTACGTATACTAATATTATAATTCATAATGTCTTTGGGGAAAGTGGTGTGGCAGCAGCCAACCCCAGAGCAGGCCCCATTGACGACATCTGTGATGTTATCACAAATCAACATGCACCCTGTTGTGAACCCATTTCCCGTGAGGTCTGTAATGTAAGCGTAGGTGTCACACCCCACCACCGTGAATTTGTTCTTTGTATTGGATATGGCAAACTTCTTAAGCCTGAAGGAGGTGCGACCCCTTTTAATTTCGCCGTTGGGTTCATAGCAAAGATGGGAAACCCCAGCAGAGACGCGCATCTCACCAGTATCCAGAGTGATGTCGCGGACTTGAATGTTGCCGTTTCTTAGATATGGTGTGGGCTTTCCAGACGAAGAGTTGCAGGTTATAAGGAAATCTGGATTTCTATAGCAGTCTTCACTCGTGCCAAAGGGATAGGGGATGCTCAGGTTACCGCACCGGCTGTTGCAACCCGCTTTCGATTGTGCTGCTGCAGCTACCACCGTGCACACCAGTAATGCCAGTTTCATATTCAAATGCAATGCGTTCAAACCCATCACTAACTTCTTACTGCAATTATGTCTAGCCTCGATTCAGTATAGCTAACTAGAGATTTTATTTATCGTGGTACTAGCTCGATTAGTTGACCAAGTCTTCGTTTAAATTTAAATCAATAAGGCGAAAGTTCGTCTGTAAGTATGGTGCTCGCAGCTTTTACTAATCAATGTTTGACTGTCTCAATGGCTGCGTCAGAGACTTGCGTTGACGAAGACGAAGATAAACGAATGAACCTGTGGGCACATATATCCCTCTCGTGGACTGAATTAAGGCCAAGTTTCGCGCATCGTACAGAAGTCAGTCGTCCCGCTGCTAGGTAAGAATTGAAATACCAGTGAGCTCGACGCGCATCCCCTGTGCTTTGTCAAGTTATATCCAACAACTAATATTAATTATTACAAAAAATTTAATGATTTATATTTATAATTTAATTAAAAAATCAATAAGTTTTTAGAAATCAAAAGCAGTGAGGATTAGACTTAGAAAAAAAAAAAGCATAGTTACTTATATTTTTGTTACACCAAATATATAAAGAATTAGATATAAATATATGAAAAACAAATATACAAATAATTGCTTATAAGTTTTTCTCAATTCCACAAATATCTCTGTCAGAGCTAGAGGTGATGAGAACCCAATCACAGTCACCTTGGGATTTCCGGTCAAAGTATTGGCTACTCGAGCTTGCTCTTATATATATATATATATTTTAATTTTTTAGTAGTTTTTTCATAAATTAATAATCATTTTAAAAGAAATAGCTATTTTGTTGGTCTATGTTGAATATAAATATTTTTATTAAAGTATCTCATTTATTAAATATAAATTAAAATTTTTTAAAAAAGAATATTCTAAATTTAGATTTTTAAAAAATTTAAAATAAAAACCTCTTTAACCTTAATTATGTGCCAAATTTGACCGAGTTGAATAGAAAACTGAACCATGGGTTGGTATCAATTACATCGCAGCCTAAGATTTAAAAGCCCCTAGTCAAAACTATAGCCACAAGAAAATCCCAAATAGAGACGCGCATCTCACCAGTATTTTTTTATTTTATATTTCAAATTATTATGATCATCTGCTACACATAACTAACGAATGTCATCAATGTGTTATACTTTTATTTGAAAATAATTCGTAGAATCGGATGAAAAATTACCGCAAAACAAACTAAAAAAAATGTATTCCTTTCTTTTTAGTTTAGAAATTTAATAAAAAAAAATGACATTGAAACATCTGCTCACTTCACATAAATTTTCATCACAAATTTTTAATTCCGCCATAGATATATGAATCTGTCTGAAACTCATTTTGCAGTTGCGAAATACCTTGAATTCACACCTTACAATAATCCTTTCATTCTTTGAACTCATTTCTTCCATAATTCTCATTTTATCGGAAAGGCAAGTTTTTGTAATCATACGTAAAACTAGAGATGGAAACAAGTCTCCAGATAACTCCCGTAGGGGCTGCATCATTTTGGAGCTTTGTATGTAAGAAACTTTTTTTTTTTTTGCAGGAATGGAAATAGAGGCAAAATTCTCTCCAAAAAAAATTTGAAAATGGAACAGGATTATATTTCCCATCATGTGAATCTCTACCCTTACCAATTATATATATATATATATATATATATTAATTTTTGTATTTTAAAATTTTACTCGTTATTTATAATTAAAAAAATTAAAAATTTAATTTAACTTAAAAGCTAATTCCACTCATTACATATTAATCTTTTACTCTTTTAAAATTTGAACAATATAATAAAATTATTTTAAAATAATTTAGAGATACAATCATATTATAATAGAAAATGATAAGTGAATATTATAAAAAATAATATTAATTAATTGTCAAATAGGATTAAAGATAAATATAAAAATTAAAATTATTTAAATAATTTTATTTTAAATTTAATTATCTTTATGTTAAATACAGGATTAAGGATAAATACAGTAGTGCGGAGATATGATAGTGCTCCCGCTGCCGCTACTGCTATCCTCAAATGTGTTTCCCAAGATACAGTGTAAGTCTTGCTCTTGTTGTGAATGTAATCGAAGGGGGTGCCATTATTAATTAACTCATAAACCAATAATGGGACTTCAGTTTCTAAACAACAACGTAGGAGCTTTACCACATTCCTATGATTTTTTTGGGAGAGTACAACCACCTCGTTAATGAATTGCTCGATTTGGTTCTGATCCACAAGTTTGGACTTCTTGAATGCAACGATTCTGTTGCCCGTGAGAAATCCTTTATAAACAGTACCATAACCTCCAGTGCCAATGATTAAACTGTCATGGTAGTTGTTGGTTGCCTTTTTCAGCTCCTCTGCAGTGAAGATTTTAGTTGTTTGGGAGGAAACTTCGTCTACAGAGAGTTGTTGTAATAAGATGAATCCACCATTCTGCTAAAAGAATTTTTCCTTTAGCTTGATGAGCTTCCTCTTCTGGTATACCATGTATAGCCGAGACACGGCCACAAACAGAGTCATCAAACCAGCACATGCACCTCCATATACGAAAGAAGCCAAGGCAATTTAGTGGAACGTGTTTCTTATCATCCTATGACTATATATGAAGTAATACCAGAAGCCGAAAATAAAATGCAACAAAAACACTAGTTTAAGGTGAAAAGTTATCATGAAAAGAACGAACCAAGAATTGGGGAAAAATTAAAGATTAGTATAATTATAATCCTTACCAATGAGAACCTTGGTAAGTAAATTGGGTGCCTGGTATCCTCCTTCCTTGGTTCCATCCCCACTGTACCCCGGTGGGTAATAACACTCATAAGACCGAACAGTGTTACGACAATATTTTTCACTTGCGCAATTGTGGCCAGGTTTCTTACATTCGTTTATGTCTGCAAATTAATAGCACAAAGAAGGCGCAGTCAGGAAACACTATTTCATTAGAAGAGGAAAAAAGAGAGAAAATAATTGAATTTGGAATTAGAAAATGTGGAATATGGTGGGAATGGAAATAGAGTGACCTTGGCAACCATAGGGAAGGTATGGGTTTCCTTCAAAACCGGGCCTGCATCTACAACGGTACCCAAATCCATTGCTGGTTTCTTCGCAAATAGTGTTGAAGATGCAGGCATAGTGAGGTTAAGTTACGACATTTTCACAAGTCCCATTGGGAACAGCCCATTCTACTGCCACGGAGAACTCATGAACAGGTGAAGAGCTAAGGTAAGCACTGGAGAAACTAAAGGAGCCTTGTTTGACAAAAAAGGCAAAATTACAGTTGTTGAAGACGGGACTTTTTGGCCCTAGTGATATTTTTCATGCCAAGAGGAATATCGACCTGGCAACACCCAACCCCTGAACAAGTTTCACTATTCGGCTCATTGGGAACGCCGTCACACTTGGTTAAGCAGCCAGTGGCATAAGTCTGATTGTTCTGGTAACCTTTGAAATAGCCGTAAGTGTCGCAACCGGTACTTACGAACTTGTTTTCCTTGCTAGAAATGGGGAAATCAGCGTTTATGAAAGTTTGTTTTTCCATAGGGACAACTACTACCTCTGATTCACTGTAACAAATCCGGGAAACAGACAAGGAGATGTCCATGAGACCACCTTGGAGGTCTATGTTTGAAACTACTTTGTCTCTGTAATTTAACTTGGAATTGTCTTCGCAAGTGAGCTCAAAGGCTTTCTCTAAGAAGCAATTGTTAGTAGGAGCACTAGCTTGTACCCCAACACCAAATGGATAAGAAATATCAACATCTCCACATTTTTTAGGGCAGCCAGGCAGGGATTGATCTTCAGATGCAACAAAAGCTGCTGCTAATAGAAGGAGGGAGAGCAGCTTCGGCTTCAACTTCTGCACCGTCATCTCTAGTTTCAACTCGCTCGGGAAAAAGAGAATGGTATGCTTTCTGGCTACCTGCGGACTAGCTTTTGTAGGCAAACCCGAATTCCTAAGTTCTAGACTTTTTAGGCTAGCGCGTTATTGACTTGTTGCCATGGAGATAATTCTTCTTCAAAATGCGGAACGGGATCAATTCAATTTTAATTCATTGGACTATGCAGTTGTGATAACGAATAAAATATAAATTATTTTTTATATATTTATACAATAATTGATTTGATGTATTAATTTTAATAAAATTATTTTTAAAAATAAAAAATTATTAAATAAATAATTTTTTTTTTATGATTTATACATTAAACCAACTATAATGTAAGTATATTTAGGGCTAATAATTTATACGTGTCTCATTGATTTCGTTGTTGGAAAGCTTTACATATGCTTTTTGTCATGCTATACATTTGACAAAGTCAAGAATCAAGGCATGCCATAACTTTGATAACTTCGCACACACGCATTCTCGACTATGTTGCATAAAAAAACAATTTACTTTTCCGAAATAATTTGTATATGCATTAAGTTCATAAGTAAAATTATTTATTACGCTTAATTTTTGGGAAAGTATAAAATTTACACCCTTTTTTCATAAATAAAAATATGAAAGAATATAAAATTATGACGTTAAACTAAAATTTCCTATTATTATCATTAACTAAAATCTTATTAAAGTCACATATGGCATCACCATAGCTTATAATTAAAAAAAAATATTAGTCAATACTAGTACATTTATGTAATAATTGATGTGATATATTAATTTTAATTAAATAATTAAAAAAAGAGTAAAAATTATTAAAAAATAATTTAATTAAAAATAGGACGCAACATTAATTACCATATAAGTATGTTATTACTGAGTAATATTTTTTCCTTACAATTGTTTTACGCCGTACTAACAAATATATTAACAATTATACAAGATCAACATAAATGAGCTTTATCAATTATTTTAATTTTACTATCAAGCGTTATAACTATATATGCTTGAGCGTGGGCTTTTTATTTCTATTATAAAAAAAAAAAATTATTCACTGACATCCCTTGCCACTAAATGAAATACATCCATATGTACTGTTTGCATTAAAAAATGTTGACTAACGCGGACTTGAATGCCATTGAAGACAATTTAAAACACGTACACATCTTGAGTTGCATGACTTGGATACTTGGTTGAGGGCTTTTTGATTTGTACGCTATAAAAAATATTTTTAAATAAATAAAAAATTATTACATTCTAATATTATATCATTCCAAGCCCATGAAGCAGTAGCTTTTTTTTTTTGAAAAAAAAAAACCTATCCTGAATTGAAGACTTTATTTTTTTTTAAAAGAAAAGTGGAACTATTAGTTTCGAGACAAGTCTTGACGAGACCGGAAAATCACAAGACAAGACAATCATGTCTTGATTTTCCTGTCTCATCTCAGCAACAGACCGTTGGGGTGGGGATATATAATGCTACAGTCTCGCCGGCCTACCACTCCCCTCTTCCTCCCTACTTTTCTTTCTTATGCAGATCTTCCTTTTTTTCCTCCTCCTTCTCTTTCTTCCCCTTTCATCCTTCATCCTCAACTTTTATTTTTATTTTTTTGCTTCTAAATATATGAAGGGAGTCTTTGTTGGTATTAATTATTAAGGAACATAAAATATTTTTTTTGATATATTATTTTCTTGTAAATGTAGGTGATAAAAAAATTTTAGGATGAATGGGCATTATATTTATTTGTGGATGGTTAAGGTAAGAAGAGGAAATGAGATTTTTTTCCTTGGAGTAGTTATTTTTTTATTTAAAATATTATATTGCTATAATTTAGATTTTTATAATGTTGAGATAATTTTTGCAAATTGTTGAAATTATAATGTTGTTTTGATTTAAGTATTTTATAATGTTGAGATCATTTTTGGAAATTGTTTAAATTATAATGTTGTTGAGATGTAAGTATTTGATAATGCTAAGATTATTGTTGGGGACTGTCTTAATTATGATATTGTTATAATTTAGGTATTTTATAATATTGAGATTTTTTTTTTGCAAATTGTTTAAATCATAATGTTGTTGTAATATAGGTATTCTATAATATTCATATTATTTTTGAAAATTGTTTAAAATATAATATTGGTATAATTTAGGTATTTTATGATGTTGAGATTATATTTATAAAATTGTTTAAATTACAATATTGTTGTAATTTAGGTATTTTAGAATGTTAAGAATCTCTTTGCAAATTCTTTAAGTTATAATATTGTTGTGAGATGTAGTTATTTTTTAATGTTGAGATTGATTTGACAATTGTTTACATTATGATATTGTTGTAATTTAGGTATTTTGTGATGTTGACTTTATTTTGGCAAATTGTTTAAATTACAATATTGTTGCAATTTAAGCATTTTATAATGCTGAAATTTTCTTTGCATATTGGTTAAAGTATAATATAGTTGTAATTTAGTTATACTTTAATGTTTAGATTGTTTTTGCAAATTGTGTAAATTATAATATTGTTGAAATTTAGATAATTTATGATGTTGAGATTATTTTTGCAACCTGTTTAAATTATAATATTATTGTAATTTAGGTATTTTATAATGTTGAAATTGTTATTGCAAATTATTTAAATTATAATATCGTTATAATTTAGGTATTTTTGAATGTTGATAGTATATTTATAATTTAGTTTGGTTATAATATTTAGAAGATTCTTGTAATTAACTTATTATATAAATTTACAAATATATGTCTTGTTTACTTATATGACAATATTGGAAAATAATTGTAATTTTCTTATTTTGTAAAGTTTCGAATTTTTTCATTTAGCATTTGATAGAAATTAAATTGCATAGTTTAGTATGTGGAGAATTAAGAAAATAATGGTAAAAAAGTCAATTTGTAATATAACTTCTATATTTAAATGCTATAGGAAATGGAATTGAATAATATGATGGAATGAAATTGAAATTTAATATTTGATCATTTAGCTTGACTTGATTACAATTTATTTGAAAACGTAATTGTATGGTAAGAAATGGATAACACGAATGAACTTGTATATGCATTTGCGAATGGAAGAATCTATGAAAGTAACCACAGCGCGATTTTTGAATGCATTGATGTCAAGATGCTCATAGTAGACACAAACATCAACTTAGTGGACCTAAAGCAAGTGGTTGGGCAAAAGCTACAACTTTCCTAAAATTAGTTTGTGTCCCAATTGATATATAGGTATCCAGCATTGCTCAACCTAACATGGTACCACACAAGTGCATTGGAAGACGGTTATGAGAAAAACATGTGGCGTGTGGTGTCACAATTTTGATCATAGCTAAGTGGGGTTGAGTTATATACACACATCTTGATAGTTGAACTAGTAGTTAACATGGAACACCAAGCAATGGAGGATTATATCCCAGACACACAACCATTTTCTAGCTATTTAAGTGAGTTGAATAATCAAACATCATTTATCAGTTCTTACTTGGGAGAGAGTCCTTCAGTTTACCCCAACACTAGTGAACCCCATCCACCCATTAAAGTGAATGATATAATTGATGATGTTGAGGACGATAAGGAGTATGATTGTGCTTTTCGGTTAGATGAGGAGAACGAGGATAATGAGTCAGATGATGATGACAATGACATTGGAGATCTTCTAAATCCCATGCCAGTGTTGCCCATAAATGAATATGAGGATCCCATAACAAACATTTTTCGTAGAAGTCAACATTGAGGTGGCCATGGATTGTGATTTGCAAGGAACATGTGATCTTTTAGATGACAACGAGTTGTGTGTTGAATTGCAATATTTTGACAAGCTGACATTATGGCGTGCAATCAAGTTATATTCTGTTCATGCACACCACACCTTCATGGTGTACAATTCGTTTGTAAAATGTGAAGAATATCATTATGTAAATTATGGCAATGGCTGTAGCTGGAAGGTTAGGTCATGTAAAAGTTTTAGGAGGAATCACTGGCAAATTACAAAATACGAGGGCCCACATACTTATCTGATTACTTCATTTTCTCAGGATCATCCAAAGTTAGATTCTGATGTCATTGTATTATGTATTGTTAGGATGGTGACGGATAGACCTAATGTGTCAGTGTCTCAGATAATTGAAAGGATCAAAAGCTTGTTTGACTATACTATGTCGTACCAAAAGCATGGAAGGCAAAGCATCAAGCGATGGTCGTAACATTTGGTAATTGGGAGAACTCATACGAATTACTGCCCAAGTGGCTAGCCGCTGTTAAACATTTTATGCCTGTGTCATATGTAGAGTTTTGTTACAAGGACAATCCTCAAGGTAGTTCGAATGGAGAACCAATGATTTTATAGGTAGATGAAACATTTCTCAGTGGCAAATACAAAAGAACATTGTTAATGGCTACTTCACAAGATAGGGATAGGAATGTTATGCCACTTGCATTCACAATTATTAAAGGTGAGACACAAGGGGCGTGGTTGTGGTTCTTACTAAACCTACGAAGATAGGTGGTGAGAGATAGATAAGGGATATGCTTGATTTCATATAGGCACTTATCAATTTTAGCCTAAGTATTGAACCTGCGGATTGGGTGGCAACCACCGTACACTCATCATGTCTTTTGTATTCGTCATGTGGCAAGCAACTTGAACAAACATTTTGGAACAACATGGTTGAAGGAGAAGTTTATAAACATCGGCTCTTTGTGCGAGTGACACGTTGTCAACACCCAATTAGCTAAGCTTGCCCTTTTGCACCAACAAGTTGGCGCATGGATCACTGATATACCTAAACACCAATGGATCAAGGCATATGATGTGGAGGGTCGTCGCTACAAGCATATGACGACCAACCTTACTAAGAGCATGAAAGGAGTGTTCAAGGGTGTTAGGTTGTTACCTATAACTGGCTTGGCAAAGACCATCTTCTATACAGTAAATGAGTACTTTATGAGGCGTGCAGAGAAGGTTCATGCACAAATACAAGCTAGACAAGTTTTTTGTGAGACACTAAACAACAGAATGAATGCAAATCCGTATGTGGCTACTATTTGTTTTGTATAGGCATTTGACTAACGTAATGCCTTGTTTGAAGTGGACAAGCTGTACAATCGTCAAAACCGCCAATATGGTTGGTGCTGCAAAGTAAACCTCAATAATCGACTTTGTGATTATAGGGAATTTCAAGCTGAAAAATACCTGTGCCAACATGTTCTTGCTTTGTGTGCAAATGTGGCGATTGATTGGCGACAGTATGTTGATCCCATATTTCGCTTGAAGACTATATTTAAAGCATATAGTAGTGAATTCCACCCAGTTGGAGCGCAAACGTATTGGCCAGAACCTGACGGTCCAAAATTAGTGCCTCACCCATCAATAACACACGAGAAAGGGTGGCCGGGTCTAACCGAATACGAAATGAAATAGATTGAAGAACACCAGGGGAATTGAATAGATATGGGTTATGCAGGCAAACTAGACACAATCGTGCCACTTGTCCATATAGTCGCACCAACCTATAGTCCAGGTTGTCAACACATTGCATTGTTAATTCTGTGTCTCGTGTGTTAAACAAAATAATGAAATTTTTGCATACATACTGTCTATTATATGTCTATACCTTTCTTTCTTTCCGTCCATTTGTGCATGTCACACAATATTTCAACATATGTCCATTTTTAATGACACCATTCATCCACAGTTAAGCAATGGCTGATCAACAAAAAGTTGTGAAGCCCGAGTCAGAGGGCTAATCATTGTTGTACCTGTAGACACAATATATCTCACAGGCCATTTGACTTGGACATGTAAGACGTTCTTCTGAACTTTGTTTACGAGCATATCATGTGTAATTATTCCTAATGTGTATTTAATTGCGCAAGGAGATTGGCTTTTGTGTACTCGACATGTTCTCCATGCTGATCGACTACAGGACCTACCGATTGCCATAGTAAACTATCTTCGTCAAGCTAGTTTCTACGGTGTCGCTCGACTCAGTCAATTTGAGTATGATCAAGCATTAGTATTGACTCTTGTAGAGCGATAGTGGCAAGAGACCCATACATTCTACACTACACGTGGGGAGTGCACTATAACATTGGAGGACGTTGGCGTCCAACTTGGATTATCTTGTGCAGGAATGCCAGTTACGAGACCAACAAGCTATAAGTGGCCAAATGTATGCAAGCTGCTACTAAGCATGAAACCACTAGCTAACCAGTTTGATGGGCAACGGTTAAGCATGACATGATTGTCATAACATTTTAACAAGGTCCCCGATTATGCAAATGAAGAGTAGGTTCAATGCTTTACTCGTGCATATATACTTAAACTCATGGGGGTATTCTTTTTGCTGATAGGTCATCCTACTGGGTTTACTTGATGTACCTACCATTATTGGTAAACTTCAAAGAAGTTGGTTAGCTAAGTTAGGGATTTGCAATTTTAGCACATCTTTACCCGGAGCTATGTAACTCAATAAATCCCGAGGAGTAGGGCATAGGTGGGTGCCTGACGTTGTTGCATCTCTGGGCATGGGATTAGTTTCCAATGCTTGCCTCAGAGAAACCATTTATCCTAGACGCTCGCACTGATATTTACCCTTTGCTTCTACCATTGGGCTTTAGGTATGCACAAGTACATTGAACCTCCCCTTCTATTTATCACACATATTGCATAATCTATATTTTCCTAATTCATAGGTGGAAGAATGTTGGCCATCATCCTCGATTTGGAGAACGCGCATTACACAATACCAAGTTTTCCTTGACCAGATGGGGGACCACAAGGTTTGTTATGACAATTGTATATACTTATGCATTATTTTTTCCCTTCAACTATACTGTGGATAACCTTGTTTGTTGAAAATGAAAGATTATTGGCATCCTTATTAACCAGACAATGTTCGAGAAGTAATTCCAGAGTATTGCTTGGCTTCTTTTGATATATGGATGGCTTGCATGCCCCAGAAATGCTTTCACATTGTTGAATGACATCAACCATATCACGTCCTTCAACAATTTGGCCAGCAACAATTCATCCCTAACAATCCAGTTAACTTAGGTTCCTTGTATACATTGTAGTTGAAGGGAAAACCCATGAAAAACTGGTAGCAAGAGCACGCATAACTCATAGACATGTGGGATAAATGGCATGATTCATTGGTACAAGCACTCGTGTCTACTGCATCCACCGATCGTAGCTCAGCGTACATGCAGTGGTACTGGCAACGTACACATTGATGGATCCATGGTAACTCATATAGTTTATTTGTCTACTTTCAACATTCACTGGACTTCAAATTTTAATTTTGTACCCTTTTTTTTTAAGCTGAAATTGCGGAAGACCTTTATAGGTTAAGCTTGGACAATCCTCCATCTACAGAGTACCCTTAATTTTGTGGAACTATTGGCTAAGATTGCTAAGATATCTTGATTGCACTCAGGGACACAACGCTTCTTGATGGTTGACTAGCCAGTAGTTCTAGCTCCAGACTTTCTTAAGCAGCCCTACATACTAGAGGGTAGGCCTAATAAGCAGGCACACAAGTACATGTCATTTCAGACATCGCTTGTTGCTGAGGAACGCCTAGGACATAGTGAGAGTCGAGCTATAACTTCATCCGTGGTTGTTGCGGGTATATATGCCTCTTCTTCCACCCCGATGCACCATATCAAGACTTCAAAACTGTTGGTCCTTCCACTATTACCATAGTCAGTCCATATGATAACTTTGACGGTGCTGAACTATCGTACTATGTTCCATCTCCAACAACATCTAGTTGCACACCTACTACATTGTCACCGTTCTCGTTCACCCTACAGCAAGTGCCCTATGGTATTTACTCAACATTTGATGCTGAGTATGGTCATGCTTTCTTCGATTTTGGTGATTTTTCCCAATAGTGGTTCTTCACACCACAACAGCCAATTCCTCTAGTTCAGTCTACGATTTTCAATTTAAATATGCCACCAGTTGCACCACAAGATGCACAAGAAGAAGAGACTGCACAGTTAGAGCCATGACAACCGCAATGCGCAAGGAAAAGGTCTCTTTACGGAACCGGTAGTCATTATTTCAATGAATAAACTTTTGCATCTTATTCTTATTATTACGCTTAAAACCTTATACTCATGACATGTAATTTAGATTTTTTTCTCACTCATGACATGTACTTTAGATTTTTTTTACTACTATAATCCTAAGTATCATTTCCATAACCTATATCATATATTTATTATTTATTTTTTAATTTTCATACTTTTCTACTATGCATTTATTCACACTTAAACAATATTTGTTTTATCCATTTTGTCTATGCAAAAAAATTTTGGATGAGAAAGTTAGATTACAAAGGCTTTGAAATGCAATATTTCTAGACCCAAATTATAATTTTTTTTTTTGTAAGTAGTCCTTTTCTTTTAAATAAAAAATTCCTTTAGGTTATAACTTTTTTTTTTTTTTTCAAATTACAAGTGTGAATTGAAAGGTATGATTTGGATTCGCACATTTATAGCATTTTCTTGTAATAGTTTTTAATATTATGTATTTATTATTATTATTTTTTTTATGTGTATGCCTCAAAAACCTTTGGTTTAGTCTGTCTACTGTATAATGGAGCAGACAAACGTGAAAAGACTCTTTAAAATTCTATTCATGTATGTTGATGGGTCACATGTAACTATCATGTACCTATTCCTTTTTAGAGTCCCACTCATGGTTTATATACTCTGTTTTTTTTATAAAAAAACTAAATATGGTACTTTTATAAATTAATAAATCTGCCAAGAAAGTTATGAACCCACTTCTTTGTTCGGTGGATGAAATAAGAAATGTGAAAATATGTAAGAGTGTGTGAATATTAAATAGGCAGCAAAGCAATTTTAAAAATAACAAGAACTTTTTAAAGTTTGATTAAAATATGCTTAATATTTTTAACTTTAAAAAATAATATTAGATTGCCTAATATTATGACATATATTGCAAAAAGTAACATTAAAGTGATCTTATATTTTAAGAAGAAAATATGACTTCGTTTTTAATACCATTGTTTAAAAAAGGTTAAGTACTTATATTTTTGTAAAAAATTACATCACATATAAGAAATCAATTTTATTTTATAGAAAGGAAAAAGAAACTAAATATAGTTTCAATGAAAGTATCATATTTAATTTATTTTTTTTTGGAAAAAAAGATACATAATTTATGTAGAGTGTCATTCTAAAAATAAATAGGCGCATCATAGTTAAATGTTACCCATCAGTATACATGGATAGAATTTTTAGAAAGTTTTTCCACGTCTCTCTGCTCCATTATATATTGGAAAGGCTCAACCAAATATCTGAGGCGCCAAACTCAAGACGTGTTAGATGTCAATATGATCCCTTTTGCATTATTTTTTTCAATAAAATAAAAATAAATAGAGATTTTTAAATAAAAATTTAATGATTTAAATTTTTAATTAATTACTATATATAATAATTAATGATTGTACGTGAGTTTAAATTATTTTTTTATCCTTAAATTTAAATTATTAAATCTTTATTCGACCATCCACTCACCCTTAGACGTGGTGATCCGTGCGCGAGTAGATGTATATTTTTTCAATGGTGTTCAAGTTCGCGTGGTATGTGAGAATGCAATTGTCAAAATTCTTTTAATAAAAGCAGTATATTATATAATATATGGATATATTACTTCAACAGGAGATGTCAGTGAATAGTATTTATTTCTGTACCAGTAAAACAAACAAGCCAAGAAAGAAAAGTCTCCCTTTTTTTTTTTTTTTTGAAGGCGCTAGCATTTCAAGGAGTTTCAGAGAGTCAAATGACCATGCAGCACTATAATCTCGTTAGTTACACCATTCATTCAACGTCTGACGCAAGCTCCCATTTTTCTGTTAGCCTCTGTCTTTTGACACAATCCTGCAAGGCCAGACCTTGACCTTCGCCTCCTCAATTTTAATATCTACATAGTTTTCGAGTAAGTTTTATAATTAGCCGTGTGGTTGTGTTGAAACTTCGTATTGCATGACACACATATATATTGGAGAAAAAGTGTTGAGAGATCATTAGTCATCGAATTGCTGTTTTACGGTTTTTTTCTCTAATGCACTGAGTGTGCATGTACCCACCAAACATGTAAGGTTGGTTTGAATGTAGCTTTTGTGGCATACCTTCAATTCATCTTATACAATCCTGTCGTTTTAGAGCTCAATTCTTTCATGATAATATATATATATATATATATATATATATATATTACAGGAATAGTTAATTGATTTATGAAATTCTCTTTTATAAAAAGTCAACATTTTGTTTAACGTTGTGTCTTATTCGTATTCACGTTGTTTTTTTAACAAATTGAAAAATGATTAGGTAAGTTATTAACTTAAAAAAAATTTCCTTAGAAACCCTGATTTACACTATTAATGAGTTTTTCTTGTGTGGATTTATTTGATATTTCTAATTATATGTAAAGAAATTAAAAAAGGAATTATAAATTTCCAAATATCATACTAATATAAATTCAATTAGTCATAAAATTGCGCCAGAGTTGGTACGGCTCACCACAACACAATCTTTATTAAAATTGTGTTGCTTCAATTTTTTTTTTACAATGAACAGTACAACGGTGAATCCCCTTTGTCAAAAAAATTAGCCCAACAAGAAGGAAGGGAAATCGGAGGACTTAGCATCTCAGAATTCTTTATTTATTTATTTTCATACCAACACCGTAAGGAGATTTGTATCGTGACAAAAGTTATTTTCACATTTCCAAAAACCTGTCACTCATCATTACCTTGTTTATTATAATTGGCAAATTTTAGTTGAGCAATGTAAAGACAATAATGATTGGCATTGCATTTGAAGTAAATATTGTAAAACTATTTGACAAGATCAAGAGTAGCATATATATATATATATATAATTGCTCAATCTTACTACTCATCTCTCTACACAATTCAAAATTTTGTAACAAAATTTAAAAAAATTAAAACACATTGTAATAGATTTTGTGAAGGGAAAATGAATCAATTGATTCCTATACTGGCATCAATTTTTAATTTGGCTCTTATATTCTATTTTTTAAAAACAATTCTCTATATTTTGTAAAAACTTAAAAAATGATCACCGCTTCTTTAACACCATATAAAGCCTGTTGAAGTGACCGACGGAAGTGACGTGGCATGTTTACATGGAAGTAAGAGTAGCAATCCTTGAACCCCTTCAACCATGCAATATATAGATATGAACATATAGATTATTGCAAGCTCTTTCATATCTTTTCTCTTCTTCAATCTCATGCTCTGTTATCTTCTCTTCTCTTCTCTTCTTCCCCTTCTTCATGTGATTTTCGATATCCATTCACCAACCCCCAAGAAACACTGAACCAATTGTTCCTATATACAAGCTCAACACAATGAGCCTCATCACCCGTCAACGCAAATGTAAGAGCGCCTCCACCAATTATCCAATCACCACAAAAAAAATTTTATGGATATTATGACAAAACTTTTACGTCATATTCTACTGTTGTAAAAACAAAATCTTGTGATGATTAAAATAGTCGGTGTACAATCACTAATATTACAGCGGTCATTAATTGATTGTTATAATGATGTGACCTAACAACAATCTTAAAAAGACTATTGTAAAGTTATTTTTGAAGTGAACTCCCACTAAACAATTTTACAACGCCTTTGCAATGGTAAAAAAAAAATAACCGTCGTAAGATCATGACCTTGCAATGACCAAAGAACAACCATCGTAAGGTCTGCCCTTCGGTGTGTTGACTGTCACAATGGCCACTTAAATTTCAGATCTTGGGCTCGTTTTCTCTTAATCGCAATTCGTGCCAAAAAAACCCTTTCTCCAAATCACAGCGCGCCGCCACGGCCAAAGGTCTATTTTGAGTGAGTCAACCGTCCGTCCATCCACAAACTGGGATCTCCAAGCAACTTCACCTTGTTCTTGGAACAATTATAGTGGTAACAGCACGTACGATACACTGGAAAATATCAAATCTGGTTCGAATAGAATGGTTTAGGCTCTGTTCTGTGTAGCTTTAATTGAAGGAATTATTAAACTACTTAAATTCCGTGATTACTCTGATAAAATATTGGTGCAGAGCTGATGTTATTGGGGTTCATATCACTGCTGCTAACGGTGGCACAAAGTCATATAAAAAATATGCATATCGGGAAAATTGGCAGAAACGTGGCACCCCTGCAGCAAGACGGAAGACGAAGAACAAGTTGCTGACGTCGAATTTGAAAATGAAACCACTCAATTCTGGGTTGATGATAATCGAGCCATCCAAGTGCATGTTTGAGAATTTGATGAACAAAAGCTTCCAACTGGAACCGTACAATAAAGGTGACCAAGGCTTTCTGAACAAGGTGTTCACGTGGTGGCATAGGTTGCCTTGGAGGCCGAATCGTTTGAAGAATTCTAAAGAGGGAGAGAAGGTGGAGATAGGGGAGGATGTATATGGGGTGCATTATTTGGGATTGCATTGGAAGATTGAGATTAAGGATCTTCACATGTTCAGTGGTATTATTGAGTCTCCAGTTTTATATTGTGAGAAAGCACTGCATTTCTTCATATAATTCTGCAGCAATCTATCATTGACAACCATTACTCCTCAAATGAACAACTAAATAAGACAGGTCTTAATTAGACCTAAATGATTCCCAAAAAAAAGTCAGTGATCATTAATTTCTAATTTTTGCTTGTAGAAGTTAATTACCTAATTTGTTTTATGGAGACATTTGATGATATGCTTTTGATAGAATACACTTGACAAATTGTCTCAACGGTGTAATAATCAATGTGTTATTATAAATATAAAAAATATTTTAATTTATAGTTTTAACTCATTTGTTGACAGGCTACAGGTCTTAAAGATCTGGAGAACTGTACTTCCAGTGTACAACTATCACTTTGATACCTGATCTAGGCCTTTTTTTTTTAATTAATTTCCTTATTGTTCAAAATCCAAATCTATACTTAAATAAAAAAGTGGTAGTTCAGTACTGATGACTTACATCTGAGGCATGGTGAATGATAATTTAATGCTAAATATGGGAAGCTAGTTGCAACTGATATGTCTCAATTGAGCTATATGGAAGAAAAATTGATAAAAGCATGTGGCAAACATCCATGCACTATTTCTTAATGAAAATTTCTGCTGATAGATTTACTGAGGATTTGGTTTCTAGAGTTATTTAAATCCTATTACAGATTTTTTTTTTATGCGATTGGCGTAATTAGTAACTAATGGTCGCATATCAAGTCAATCACATCATTTTGTCAGTTTAAGGGAATACAACCTCATCCTACTATTTCCGATGTTCAATTGTAATTAAGGTAACGAAGTTTCAGAGTCTGCATGTCATATATAGTATAAGAATTATTCTTTATTTCCCATGTGCAATTGCAATTAAGGTCTTTACTGGAACTGTGTTTCCCAACTTCCAAGTTAAAATCTCATTTTACAGAACTCTTAACTTCACAAAGAATTTTAATGTCAGAGTTGTAGCTATTGCCTGATTTATTCTAGTTTGAGAATGGTTGATGCTGATCTTCAGCAACATCACTTCAAGCAAAAGTTATGGCCAACAAGCCACATGGACAAGCTGGTAGGGAAACATTTCAGCCAGGTTCCATAAAGCTGGTAGGGAAACATGGAGAGCGCTAGCAGCTCAAGGTTAGTTCTTAATTATCCTCCGAGGTCAAATAAACTTTTGAATTATGAATTTATTGTCTAATATATATCTATTGATGTTTTTCTTTTTCGCTGAAATTATTGATTCCTGAGTTTCGTTGACGAACAGAAGAATATATTGAACCATCTATTCGCTTCTTTGCAGGAAGTTTGGATAAGTGTGAAATATAATGTCATATCATTATTTAACAACTTTAGTAAGCAGTAATTATGTTATTTCAGCAATTTTCAGTAAATTTTCACTTGATTGATTGACAAAGAACGAACTTATAACATATAGAGAAAATTAGATACTACCTCTTTTTATTAATTAAACTATTTTCTTTAAAATATTTAATTGGTATTTTTTTAAAAAATATACCAGGTATTATTTTTCAAAAAAAAAATAACAAACAAAATTGTTGGTCTCATCAGAAGTGTAGTAGATTATGAACAATTTAGATTCTGTAATTTTGTCCCCATCCTTTCAGTTATGACGTTATAAATATTCAATCATTGACCATGGCTTATTTGAACAGAGCAGTTGTACAAGGTAAAAGAGCACGTTGAAGTTGAATTTATTGTAAGACTTTCTCTTTCTCATTTTGTTCTGAATTTTCTCTCAGTTTTTCAAATGAAGATATTTATGTTTATTGCTTATCATGATTTATCTTCAATTTTTAGATACCTAATGAGTAAGGCAGTGTAAACCCGTCAACAAATCAATCGCCAAGTCCTTTAAGTTGGAACAATTACCTAGTTACGTTGGCTTCTACATTATGTTAAAACTTGACTATTGTTTGTTGTAAGACTTTGTAATTATTTAGTATCTAACTGTATTGTTGTAATTGGTAAGAAATTTACCATATTTACAGGATATTAGTTCAAAAACAAAATTGACATAAAAAATTAAAGCAAAAAATTTTTTTATAAAAAAACCTATCAGCAATTGTTTAAACTGCTGCCATAAAGAATATAAAACCATTAGTGACGGTTTAGATAAATGGTTGCAAAGATGAGACATAACAACAGTTTCAAATGACCATTGCAGTGGAAAGAAATCAATGGGAACTTTGCTGATTCAATTGAGTGCCTCTAACTTTTTGTATCTTGACACAGTTTTGAGTGAGTTTGGGTGATCAGTGAAGTAGTGACCGAACAGAGGAGGAGGATGGAGTGTTTCAGCCAAAGTTTCTTCACCAAAGACTATTCTTGTCCCTTTAACTTTAGTGGTGATGAGATAGGTTGTGGGGTTATAGGTAAGGTTGGAATATAAGACTATGATGACTTTAGGGCTATAATCCAACTTTAAACTCAGCAATTTGTCCAACCTAGTATTTGAAAATAAATAAAAAAGGCTAAAGCCTTCATCTTGGAACAGTTGGAGATGGACATACCTACAAGGAAGAACACCTATTTGCAGAAAATTCTCCACAATGGCAATTTCTTGGGCACGAGAGGAGAATAGAGGAGGAGGATTGAAGGAGGAGCCATTGGAAGGATTCTTAGTCCTAGCACGCTTGATGATGAGAGAGAGGTCCAAGAAACCCAAAAATGATTAAGGATTTTTGAGTGTGAGGGAAGGAGAGCATAAAACCCTTTTTTAAACTGATGAAACCTTTGATGAAGAGGATTAATCAGTGATTTTGAGTTATTTAGAAACAATTACCAAGATTTAGTGAGAAATTGGTCAAAAAATTAGATAGCAAGAAAGGGGATGAGCAATCAACTGGTGAAAATAATGTTTGATATGACTTTTTAAGGTTTCGACAACTCTAAATAGTGAATTCTGTCATCAACCAATCAATTGGTCACTTGTGAGTAGTCAACTATTGACCCTATTTTTACAAGAGATTGCTCTCTAGTGTTGACCAGTCGATTGATCACTTGTGAGCAATTGACTGTCGGCCCCTATTATACACAGGATTACTCTTTAGAACCTCCTAGTTGACTAGTCATTGGTCATCAGTCAATTGTCAGGGTATAGAAGGTACCTAGTTGACTGTCCACTCTTTGGCAATCCACTGCTCCCTTACTGAGAGCTCTCAGTCAGTTGCTCTAGCTTCCTTTAGTTGTTGGTCACTCTCAGATCCTCATTAGTTGATTGTCCACTCCTAGGCATTCAACTGGTCAGTGTAAAATGTGACTAGTCAATTGATTTTGAGATAACTTTCATAATTTCTAGAGAGTATTTTACTTAAATGTTTATCTAAGCTCATACATTTATCCAAGTATCATGTCAAGCAAGTAGAAATCACATGAAATAATCACAAACATCCTGTAAAGTAGATTGAAACCATTCAGATGCTTAAGTTAGTGAATGTTCTCTTTAAGCAAATTGCGAAACAATTTAAATCTTCATTTTTACATCTTATTAGGATTAACTATTCTAAGTTCACCTCTTACAAAACAAAATCTTTTAGTTGAGAGAGGTATAGTAAAGATATCAGCAAGTTGTAGTTCAGTTTTGATAAATTAAAAGCTAATATCTTTCTTTTGGACATGATCTCTAATGAAGTGATGCCTAATTTCTATATGTTTAGACCTTAAATGTATAATGAGATTCTTGGTGAGATTAATTGCACTAGTATTGTCACTATTGATTAGAATCTCTTTAAGATATACACCAAGATCCTCTTGTTGCTTCATCTAAAGGATTTGAGAACAACAATTTCTATCTGCAACATATTCAGCTTCAGTAGTGGATAATGCTATTTTATTTTGTTTCTTACTAAACCAAGAAATAAGGGAATTACCCAAAAATTGACATGTTCCTTTGGTCTTTTTTTTGTCAGTTTTGCAATGGACAAAATCAACATCTGAATATCTTACCAAAGTATTAGTAGATCCTTTCGGATACCACAGACAATATATTTAAAAATTCTTTTTTACCTCTAAGTAATGAGATTCTTTAGGATAAGTTTGAAAGTGGGCACTAATGCATAAACTAAACATAATGTTTGACTTAGTTACAATTAGATATAGAAGGGATCCAATCATACCTTTATACTTTTAGATGTCATAAGGTTATCCTTTTTCATTAGCATCTATCTTTACTGTTGATCCTATTGTAGTGTCTTTTACTTTGACCTTTTCAAATCCAAGTTTTTTAAGTAATTCTTTGACATATTTGGATTGATTTGTGAAAGTTCCATTTGCTTGTTGCTTGATTTGAAGACCTAAGAAGAATGTAAGCTCCCCAATCATAGACGTTTCAAATTCTCCCTTTACCATTTTAGCAAATTCTTTGTATAGAGCTCAATTAGTGACACCAAATATAATATTATACACATAAATTTGAACAACTAGAATATAATGTCTTTTCTTTTTAAAGAATAAGGTTGTATCAACCTTGCCTCTAGAGAAATTATTCTTAATGAGAAATGTAGTTAGTCTTTCATATCAAGCTCTAGGTGCTTGCTTACAGCCATATAAGGCCATAATGTATCCATTGAGAAACACACTTTTAACATCCATCTAGTACAACTTAAAGTCATTTACATGCAAAAGCTAGTAGCATACGAATTGCTTTCAATCTAGCTACTGGGGTAAAGTTTTCATCATAATCAATTCTCTCTTTTTGATTGTAACCTTTTTCAACTAGCCTACCCTTGTTTATAGTGACAACTCCATATTCATCGAGCTTATTTCTAAAAACCCATTTAGTGCCAATTACTGGACGATTATTAGGTCAAGGGACAAGTCTCCATACTTGACTTCTTTCAAATTGATTTAACTCTTCAAGCATAGCTAAAACCCAATATTCATCTTTCAAGGCTTCATCAATTCCATTTGGTTCTATTTGAGATAAAAATGCTTGATGACTACAAATTTTTCTAAGTGAGTGTCGAGTTATTACCCCTTTGGAGACATTACCAATTATTTGTTTAGGTGGATGATCCTTTTTGTAGTTCCATGCCTTTGGTATATTATAAGTGACTTCTTCCTCTATTTCTTGATTAGATTGCTTATGCAAGGAGGATTATTCATTTGTTTTGATGGACTTACTTTCATTCTTGACTTTTTAAGCTGCTTGTTCACCTTTTATTATAAGATCATCAAACTTAACTGCAATTTCTTCACAAGATACCTTTCTTGACTCAAGAGGGTTAGACTCATCAAAATTTACATGTATAGACTCTTCAATAGTCATAGTTCTTTTATTATATACTCTAAAGGCTTTGCTAGTACTAGAATATCCTAAGAAAATTGCTTCATCAAACTTTGCATCAAATTTACCCAAATTATCTTTTCCATTATTAAGCATAAAACATTTATAACCAATGATGAAACCTTTGTTGTTAAGGTGTCAAAAGCAAATACTGGATACAAGAATGCACTATATTGGTGCAATTTGGGTCATGTTCACTTCAAGGAGCCTACTAAATTCCTAGGTAATTTGAATGTAAAAAGATATGAAGAGATGGGAAAAATCAAGGTTTTGTCTTTGATTTTGTCAATTGGATTGCATTTCGATAAAACACAACAAAAGGTAAATATTTTTGAGATAATTATTATGAAATACATATTGATAAAATGATTGGATGAGGGAATGAAAATGATTAGGTTTAAATGCACATGATGATGAAATACCCATTGGAGATTCGATTCAGCCTTCTTAGCTTCTTAAAAGATAAATGAGAGTTTCTTTAGAAAACCATTTCCACCAGTGGTTTGAAATAACATTCAAACATTAAGTAAGTTAATTTGTTTATGACACCTTTAACCTAAAGGCTTACAACAACATTAATTACCCTCTTTAATGCACTAATGGGCGATCAAAGTAAAGAAGTGATGACAACTTGAGCTACTTAACCAAGTGCTACCAAGCCACTACAATCAATCATAAGATATCTTAAATTATATCAAACCCAATACTTCTACAATCAAATGTAACAATAATCTTTACAAAACACACATCAAAACATAAATATCATAATCCAATCCATAATATAAAATTTACAACAATGTAATTCAGTCTATTAATGTAATCAAAGTGATCTAACCAAGATACAATGACTACAAGAAGATCATGATGGAAAGGAATAAGGAAAAAAACTCCCTAGTTGATGCTTCAAGCTTAGGTCTCATTAAATCTCCTTTGGGCAAGTGGTGTTTAGCTACTCATGGTGGAGAGGAATGCTTCACCAAGCTCCAAATCACTAAGAACAGCCATGGAAGTGTAGAAAAATGATGGAAATATGAGAAGATGAGAGGAGAGAGTGAAAAAGGATGAGTCTCCAAGCCCTCTCCCTTGGTTTCTGATTACCCCTCTTTAGTAAGAACCCAAATGCTAAAAAGAGGCAAGTTAGATTAGGTCTTTCAACCGGGTTCGGAGCTACATTATAAAACTATGTAGGTTAGGATGAGTTTGTTGTGGTGAAATAGCAAAGGTTTTAGGACTTTTCTGCAATTTTCCAATTTTTCTAGTCCTTGATTGTGATTTCTTCAAGTTTACCTTTGACTTTGACCTACAATATAAGAATTTAAATATTGTAATATTCTATATTCTCCAAATTATTTAATTTAAGTCAAATCAATAGAAAAATTACAATTTTACCCTTACAAAGCACATTTTGCATGAAATCGCCTCTAAACACAAGGCTTTTTAGCTCAACCTCAAACTTTTCAATAACAACAACCCTATTTTCCAATGAGACAGAGGCACAATATTAGTAAAAAGAAGTTTTCTAAACCCTATAGAACTAGGTTTTATTTTATAGCTCTCAAATATGCTTATAAAAAGTTGATGAACCAAAAACTAGGCTCTTGGAATGAAAAGCTTTTAAAAAAATTACAGAGTGCTCTTTCTCTTCAGCTAGTTTTCATTTTTTGTCTCTCTTTCCTTGTTCTTCGAAGGTAGTAGCTTTAACGTTTTTATAGCTTTCTCAGAAAGATCGTTGGAGAGCATTTATTGTAGAAGATATTGATGATGAGAGAAATATTAAGCTGCTCCTTCTTTGATTGATATAAAGTATAGTTTTTGGCTTCAATGGCGCGACTGTTCTGAGTTTTGCTGAGGTGCCATTAATGGTTTCTGCTATTAGCACTTCCATAAGGCAAGAAGGAGGCACAAGAAGAGTGTGGTAGAGGAAGTTTAGAGAAATTCTTATGTTTTTCTCTACATAGCAGCTTTTGTACTTAGATGAGCTGCACATCAGACTTGCTTTTCTAATATGGGTTGGGCCTTTTCTTCCTTTATTTGATTTGTCATTCATCAAATATGGGTTTTGGGCCATTTTATATTTTGGGCCAACAACAAGCAATTTGACAAAGGTCATAGAAAGAGGTGAAATGAATCAACTGAGTAGCAATCTCAACTGTTATTGTATTCACAAGCCTACCGAGAAACAGTTGATTGGTGGCTTTCCACTCATTAAATTCTGGATTAGATTTAACTCCTGCACCATCAGCAATATGTTCATGGGGCTTGATTTCGTGACATTAACAGAACCTTCAAGCTTATTTCCGTACATAAAAGGTAAAACCATTTATAGCCATAAAAGAAAACTGGTTTTGTCCAGCTTGAAAGAGCAGAACTGATTATATGTGGAAAAAAAGATTTGAGAAGAAAGATGAAAGACACGAGGAGTCATGGTGTTAACTATATCGCTTTGATACCAAGATAAAGTTTATGAAAGAAAGAAATTGATACCACATAAATGAATATAAGAGTGATACCTATACTAGTCAAATAACAGAATGGAAAAACATCCCAACAGACTAGTGTACAACTAACTAGGGGCACATGCTTAATAACGTAATTAATTAATCTATTCTTCGATCCTCAACATCGGTAACCATGCTTCCGCTAACAACTTAATCTATTGCAAGAGATTCACACTTAGAAGAGTTGCATGATATAGCAAAGCATGTTAGGGATCTTGGAATCTCTGACCAATTAACAGAAATTTCAGAAACATAGATGCCGAATTACCTACACAAATAAACTAATTTAACATCATAGCCCCACCTCCATAAAAAAATGACAGGCCAAGCATTGTTTAAAATCCGAAGAAAAACTCCAAAAATCTGAAGAACAATAATTTAATTCTTTTATGCTTAATGTATTGAGGTTGTTCAGAGTCACACTAACTAATTTGACTAAACTATGTTACTTTTTAATTTTAAAAATTATGCTGAACTCTTGAAATATTTTGATATATATTACAAAAATTTTCTATTAATTCATTTTTCAAAAAGAAAGTAACTTTTCATAAAGCATAAAAGTGTAATTTTATTAAAAGTAAGGTTAAACTTCATTGGAAATAGCATAAAAGTGTAATATATATATATATTAGTATTTGTTCCATTTCAAAATCTATTATTTCAAGACAGGAAAAACTTGTCACGACATGCTCAAATTCGAGATAGACATGGGACTCCTACCTCAAATTTTAACATATGCTTCATTTTTTTTTCCAGCATATATATACACATTCATTTTACCTTTCTATTTCTATACTCTAATGATCTGTAGTTTCAAAATATGCAATACACGAAATTATAATTATGTTAAAAGAATATAACTAATTTGGTTGAAAGATGAGTTGGCCAATGAATAATTATTTGTTATTTTGCATGTAAAATATGCAATACTCAAACTATGATTAGGCCGAAAAAACAAAAACAATAATTGATTTGTTAGAACTATTAAGCTAACCACTGTTTGTTACAATTTTTTTTTTTGTGGTCTAACCACAGTGAGCCCAAAACCGTGGTTAGAACGAGATTTAAAAAATTGGGCCACCTTTTTCATCTTTGATTATTTTAGTTGATTTGGGCAGATGCAAAGTTTTTTTTTTTTTTAATTCATTGTGTGTATTTCCTGATTTGGGGCTTTATTGTTCGATTTTTATTGTGTTAGTGATAGGATATATTTTCTGATTTTGATTATTCTGTTGTTGTAACTTTTTATATTATATATTTCAAATTTTAAATATGGATGAGATAGAATATGTGAGAGGCATATTTTAATTTGTATTTTGTTATGCTATTTGCTTTATTTGGAAGGCATATATTATTTTGTATTTTTGTTTTTCATATGGAAATAATATTGATTTAGTTGAAATATCATCTTATTCTTTTTGTTCTTTTAAGGTTTATTTGTATTGTTCTTATGCTTTATTCTTAATATTGTTGTTTGAATATTATTATAGTTTGGTAGTGTTTAGGTTAAGTTATTTATATTATATGAGTTGGATTTACTTAAATTTCAATGTGTTAAATATTTAGGTTGAATTAATCATTTATTATATGTGATTAATTATTTAATTATTTATTTATAGCTATCTATATGAACACTTAGAGATTAATATTGATAACTTTAGTATGGGCTTTCAACATCCCATTTGTTAGAATAATCAGGTTTAGAGTTATTAAATTTGTAAAAAAAAAACTTTTAGTACCTGTGAACACCCAACTGAAATTTCAAAATGTTAGAATAAAAGCAATAGTGGAAAGGGAAGAATTCAAAGTTAAAAATTTATAAATAAAAGATGAAAATTAATTAAAATTAAAGTGATCTGAAAGCAAAAATTTTGAAAATTTAGAATTTAAGAAAATAAAAAAGGGAAAAAAGTGATTTTTAAAAAAGGTAAAGTGATAATAACATAATAATGATCAATTCAAAAGAAAGCAAACAGAAAAAAAGTGAAAGTGGGAAAAATGAAAATACTATAAATGAAATCATAAAAAGAAAAGAAGTTTCAAACAAAAAATTAGAAATAATAAAATAGAAAAGACAAAGAAGAAGTCAAACAAGGCGAATGAAGCTTAAAATGGAAAAACCAAACTGCTTCTCCAGTCATTGGAAAGAACACACATTAAAACAGAAAACAAGAAATGGCTCCCTTCGATATTACACTAAGCAACCCCCACCCAGTGGCAAAATGAAGAAAGTGACGTGAGGAGCAACTGACTAAGAGGGGAATGGGCTCGAGATGGAGAGAAAGAGACTAAACAAAGCAAGAAAATGGGAGATGTTGAGGCTAAGGAGAAATAAATGGTGGATAAGCAAGGAAAAAAGGGGAGGGGCACAGAGAGCTGAAGAGAAAAAGGATTCAAAAGAGGGAGCATAAAAGTGATATGGAGGGAGGACGAAAAAGAGGAAAGCGTAGAAACAAATGAGATCTGAAGAGAAGGGTACTGGAAGACGGATAATGAAAGAGTAAGAAGGGGCAGCTTTAACGCCACTGTTCTACTAGCCACATGACAGAGGAAGTGGTAAGTGAAAAAAATATATACAACATGCAACAGAGGAGGGGGACCAAGGTTGGAACCTGAGTAATGAGAACAGATGAGTAGGAAATTCAACCCGGTAAGTTTCAAATTCGCATTTGCAATATAATCTCACTTCCTTTCTTTCCATTTCTCCTATTATTGAATGAATATGTGGCATGTGAATCCAGTTTTTATTTTACCCATGATTGATGTGGCATGTGAATTGAGGGATTCCTTGTATTAAATATGCCATGAACTTATCTCTTTAAGAATTTCAAAGTTTTGTGAAAGCCTTTCAAAAGTTAGTGGTAAGTTTTCAAAAGTTGGAGGTAATTTGTTAAGGGTTGGTAACCATCCTTAGAAAATATGCATGGAAGAAATTTTTAGAAATGTTGAATTAATAGTTTTCTAGCATTATAAATAGGTGGGGATTTAATAATGGGAGTGCATGGCAACGTGAGAAATTGAATGAGTGTGTGAGATGTGAGAAGAGGTGTGGAGAGAAGTTTATAATGAAATGTGTCTTTGATAGTTATTGTAATTTTGTGGATAGTAATAAAAAGTTTTTTCAATTAAAGTCCCTTTTTTGCCTCTATCAGAGCCTATTAAAGTTTGGTTCAAGCTCAATTCCAATCTGGTCAACCAATTATCTAAGTTAGGAGGTTCTTTTGTTCGAGTACAAGATGTAGGATTATCGTACAAGGAGATTATTCTGAAATAAAATCAGGGACTGCGAAGAAATTCAATAAAGAATAAAAAAGACTTGGTGTAAGTGCAAGACACTGTCAAAATCACTATGGCTAACATGTTGACAAATGCATTCTCGATTGAAAAGTTAAATAATGACAACTATCAGGTATGGAGCACTATAGTTGAGCTTTACCTAGGAGGCCAAAATCTTTGGAACCTTCTTGATGGAGATGAAGCGATTCCACCAACAAATTCAAATGAATTCAAGAAATAATAGGTATGAGCTTAAAAGGCTATTTACATAATAATTTCTACTGTGGAACCATAATTTATTAGATACATTAAGGAAGCCAAGATAGGAAAAGAGGCATGAGAAAGGCTTGCCACATTGTTTGTGAGGGTGAATGACACCAAGCTGCAGTGATTGGAGAACAAGCTTTTGTCAATTTAGAAAAAATGATATGTCCTATTTGCACTGAGATTTGAAAATTAAATCTGCAGAATGCTATTACCGACACAAGAATGTAGATAATTATTATTGTGGGATTAAACCCAAAGTATCTAGCCTTTTCATTGCCACAAGAGGCTGGGCCAAGGAAGCAACTCTAGCAAAGTTAGAAAGTATACTAGTCAACTAGGAGGCTTTGGATTCACAAATTTCTAAAGCTTCTTTGAAACATGAAAAAAAAAGCTCACTTTAGCAAATAGAAAGGCCAACAAGAAGAATTTAGTTGATGAAAGAAAGAAAGTAATTAAAGGCAACAAAATAGTTGGCAAAGAAACCATCATGGGAGAGGCTCATATTGAGGGGGAGCTTGCCCAAATCCATAAGACCTTGAATTAAAGAAGGGGCGACAGAGAGACGACAAATGTTATAATTGTGGCAGAACATGTCATTTTGCTAGAAATTGTAGAGCACCTCATGAAAAAGGAAATGATCCAAGATAACGCTATAGTGAAGAAAAATGGGACTTTTAAGCATCCTTTGGTGCCACAGAAGAATCAAAAGAGATTGTTCTTATGTTGAAGAACCACAAAAAGATGTAGTGCTAATAACAACAAGCGACAAATCTATCAATTACGAAGAAGACTCTATTATTGATTTCTGATGTTCTAACCATAGGATAGGAGAAAAAGAGAAGTTGTCAACAATGTTTGAATATAGAAGAGGTCGAGTTGTTGTAACAATAAACAATTTGAGATTGCCAATAACCTATGTTGGCAATGCGGAAATTAGTCCTCACCACAATATAAAGAAAGTACATCTACAAAATGTATACCATGCTGGAATGAAGAAAAATCTCCTATCAATGTGATAACTTGCATATGAAGGCAACAATGTGGTGTTCATGCCGAAGGATGTTAAGGTATATAGAAGTTTAGGTCCAATTAGTGCACTAATTATGGAGGACAAGTGTGTAAAGTCTATCTATATAATGTCAGCATAGACAACGTACGTAAATAAGACAAGATGAAATGAGATAGTAGATTTATGGCATGTAAGGCTTGGCTATGTCAACTATCATAAGTTGAAGTTAATAATTAAGAAGGAAATGCTTAGAGAACTTTTGCTACTTGAAGTTTGAGATGGTATAGTTTGTACGAGATGTCAATATAGTAAGGCACATCAATTACCATATAAGGAGTCTAGTTTAAGAGCAAAGAAGCCATTTGAATTGGTACACTATAATATTTTTGGACTAGTAAGTCAAGCCTTTATCAGTGGATATCGGTATATGATCACATTCATTAATGACTACTCCAAGTACCTATGGGTAGATTTTATGAAAGAGATGCAAAAAGCATTATCTAAATTCAAGTTGTTGAAAGAGAAAAATGAAAAAGAAGTTAGGCATAAAATTTTGTGCCTACATACCAATAACGGATAAAAATATACATATGAGGAATTTAACAAGTATCTGTAGTAGGATAAAATATGGCAATAGCTGCAGTGTCAAGGAACACCTTAACAAAATGTGGTTGCAGAAAGGAAGAATAGGCATTTGGTAGAAATTTCTCAAAGTATGTTGCTTGCTAAGAATGTACCACCACAGTTTTGGGCGGAATGCAAGAAGACCATCGTTTTTATTACCAGTTGGTTGCCACAAGCAAAATTTGATTTTATGTCACCTTACAATAAGCTATGGATTATCAAACCCACGGTATGCCACTTTCAAGTGTTTGGTTGTGTGTGTTATGTTTTTGCACCTAACCATCAGAGTAGTAAATTTAACAAAAAAGGCAATTCAGTGTATATTTATGGGTTATGATAATCAATGGAAAGGTTGGAAATGCAACAATCCAACTACTGGTAGGTGTTATATATCTCATAAAATAGTATTTGATGAGGCATCATAATGTTAGTCACCACAAGCAACAAATCTTCTTGATTCAAGGGAGATTAAGAAAAATTTACATGAGGAATTAAATGAGCATGAAAGTGAAGTCCAATAAATCTCTGATGTCAAAGTGAAATTGATGATAGAAGATGATAGTTTGAGAGTGAAACAAAGTGAAAGATGTAACATCCGTAAATTCTTACACTTAGGTCCCTTGTTTTTAACTAAAAACAATTCGGGTAAAATATAACTTTGGAATAACTTTTATTGTATACCTTGAAATAATAAATTTTGTTAGGGATCTAATGGATAAATAAAGGATTTTTAAGGTATGGAGATGAATCCCCCAAAGTATAAGGGTTACATTTTAATTTTAAAAGAAAAGCAAAGTGAGGGTTGTCGTTAATTGCAAACAAAAAAGTACTTTTAGGGACTAAATTGTAAAAATGCAAATTTAAGGGGTATGAATGAAAATTGGCATAGAAAAGTAGAGATAAGGACCAATGGAGTAGAAAACAACCATTGGAAGGATCAAAGTGATGATTCCCCTTTGTGATAAGTACACTTTCTTAATTAAGCATTGCATTGTTTTTTTTTTTTAGCATTTAGAAGCAACAATTCTTACCTTTGGCTGAGAAAAAACCAAGGTAGATAACTAAGATATTCTTTAATATTTTTCTTTGTACAAGAATGTGGTTATGACTCTTGGTGGGCGAGGCCCTTAGTGGGTGGAGCACCTTGATGGTGTGAGGTTATGGCCCTTGGTGGGTGAGGCCCGTAGAGGTTAGAACATCTTAGAGGTGTGGTTTAAGGATGTGGATTGCTCGGGGTAATTGGTCATGCATGACATGTGTTTATGGATCCTTGTTAATGACATCCTTGTTGTTTATATATCCTCATGATGATTATATTGATGAATGATTTTAACCTATTCTTGTACTTTGTTAATTATTTAGAATGCTTATCTATCTACTAGGATTTGTTGAAATCTCACCCCATTTTTCTTATATATTTAAGGAGAAAATGCCCATATTTGATATGTTTAAATTAATCCAAAGTTATGCTAATGTTGTGGTTGTATATACTATTATGGTATTTTGTTTAGATGATGGAGTAATGATGGCCGAAGTAACCGTGAGTAGGCTTGTGCTCGAGGAAGCTTACATTATGCAAAGGTTATGGCTAAGAGTAGCGGCAACCTTTATCTATAGGTCGTGAAAAGAAGTGAAGAAAGGAGGAGAAAATTTTGGCTAGGAAACTTAATAGGTAGCGAGTTGTTAATAGAATAAGATAAATTTTGAGTTGTATTATATTATTTCTATTCTTACAATCATGTAACCTTAGACATGCTATTTTCGAATTCTCTTCCTTTATCTCATCTTGTATAAACCTATGTAGAAGTATGCTAATGTGTAATGTTCTATTTTGATTAAGGATATGTGTTTATAAATTTAATTTCCTTTATTACATGTTGGCCGAGAATACATATAGCTTAGTTTAGGATTAATGGAAGTTAATATTCTTGCCTATAAAACCAACTAAATAGGTAAATTAGTCAAGGAATTTTGTATGGTGGCCGAGAATGCCTAGTGTTTTAGTAGACATGTTAATCCATTAAACCTAGACTAATATTTGGTAGTAAAAGCATGTTGGTAAACTAAACAAGTTTAATATGCCATTTGATATGAATCCATACATGTTACGTAGGAATAGTGTAATCAAAATTAGCTAAGTTAATTGTCCTTATCACTTAGGTCGAGAATCTAAAGGAATAAGTTAACCATGATGCAATTAGGTTAAAGTGTGCCTTAGTCTTTTTGAATTACCTTTTTCTAGTTCCCATAGTGATAAGACATAAGACCATTAGTCATTTTGGTTGTATGTTATATGTCAAAATGTGTCTTGATAGGAGAAAAGTTCCCTTTGGCTGAGATGCATGGTATGGATGGGACAAGTTGGAGTTTCAAAAGTGGAAACCCAAAAAGGAGCAAGTTAAGAGACTAAATGACAAAACCAAGAGTTCAAGGAGAGAGGTAAGTATATTAATTTATTAAGATTGATCTTAATGCCCAATTTAGGAAAATGAAAATATCCTTGGGTTAGACAATCCCCTAGGCCGAGAAGAGCATGCATGGAATAGGTTAGAAACTTGTGTTATGAATGGACCCTGATTGACTTAGTGCATATGAAATTGTCTCATTATGAAGCACAAAGATTAAGAAAGTGATCTTAGAATTGCACACTAGGCTTGATTGGTTGAATATTGATAGTAATGATGTGCAATTTGAATTATTGGAAGATTGATGGATCAATGACCATTGAGGTGTTTAGTTATTGGGCACTTTTTGAAATGATTGCATGGGAAAATAACATAGACAAGACAAGTTGGTATTTTCATGTAAGTCTTACTTAGTAGAATGTGTAGAATAACGTTGGAAATGTGAAGAAACATGATGTCACCATGATAGGAATTAGGTTGGCCAATAAGAATCTTGATAGGATATCACTTATGGTACTCTTGCATGGAAGCACATGTGACAAGATGTAAGTAAATTTGCAAGGAGACACCATGATAGTGGTGGGTCCCACATGTGATCATGTTTCAAGTTTTTGAAAATTTCATAGTTAAAATTCATAAGATTGGGCTTAAGAAATAAGGCTTGTAGAAAAGCCCAATTAGGAGGATAATGGCCTTAAAACCTAATAAGCATAATGTTGGCCTAGTATATGGGCCATAGGATTAAAAGTTATACTTATGTATATTATAAGTACAATCTCTAAAACTTTTTCTTATAGTCCACACATGACAATTAAATATAAGCTAAAATAATACTTTGCTTAATTTTAAGTACATTCGTGTACTAGAAATAAAATAAAAATTTTTCAATTTAATCCCTAGATATTTTTCCTTAGTATTTTAATAAGGGTATGGTCATACTTTGTGGGTATAATTGTTTTAGTATCTACTTGATTAGTATTTTGGGATGTCATAAAAGAACCCTTGGAAGATAGGAATGCAAGTAACACCAAAAGAAGAAAGACCAAGTTAGCTCGAGTAACAAGAAGATTTGAGTGAAGATGATATTCCTCAACCCCAACAATTACAAAGATCAACAAGGCAAAGAAAACAAAACCTAAAGTATGCAAATGTAGTAGTGATTGAAGATGGAAGACATAATGATCCAGCGATGTATGAAGAGGTGTTTAGTATTAAAGAATGAAAGAGAGCTATAGAAGAAAAAATCGAAGCATTGAAACAAAACCTGACATGGGAGTTAGAGCCAAAACCCAAAGATGTACAACTTATGTCCTGCAAATGGTGTATAAAGTAAAGACTCATCTTGATGAATTATTTGAAAGATACCAAGCTCGACTAGTGGCACATGGTTTTTCTTAGAGGTATGGATTTGACTTTGAAGAAATGTTTAGTCCAGTGGCTAAATTACAATTGTCTAAGTATTATTTGCGCTCACTAAAAAAAGAAGTCTTGGAAGTTGTGGTAGATGGATGTGAAGAATCCATTTCTGCCTGGAGAATTAGATCAGGAAATCTATCTGAATCAACCAAGACAATTTGAGAGCAAAACACTCCCTAATTATGTATGCAAGTTGAAGAAAGCTTTGTATGGGCATAAAAAAGCATTAGGAGCATGGCATAGAAAAATTGTTGAGTTCTTAATAAAGAATAGATATTCAGTAGCACTAGCATATTCAAATTTATTTGTGAAGACAAAATGACAGTAGTCTTAATGTATGTAGATGATCTGATCATCACTTGAGATGATAAGATTGAAATTCATCAAATTAGAGCTAATCTAACAATACGCTTTCAAATGAAAGATCATGGAGAACTAAGACATTTTTTGGGACATGAAATTGAATAAGGTAGAGAAGATTATTTTTGTATCAGCAGAAGTATGCTAGATATCTTCTACAAAAGTTTGGAATGTTAGATTGTAAACCTATCTCAACTCTGATAGAAGCAAATGCAAGATTTTGCTTAATTGAGGGAAAAAACTTAAAAGATATAGCCATGTACTAACAACTTGTAAGAAGTCTGATATACTTAACAATAACTCATCCAAATATTTCCCATGCAATTGAAGTAATGAGTTGGTTTATGAAAAATTCCTGAAAACCACACTTGGAAGCAATGAGACACATTTTGAGGTATGTCAAAGGTACTTTCGATTATGGCATATTCTACAAGAAAGGAAATTCATGCATGATAATAGGATATTGTGATGCTAATTATATAGGTTATCGTGACATGCATCGTTCAACTACTAGTTATGCATTTGACTTGGGATCAGGATTAGTATCTTAGTGCAATAAAAGGCAACCTATAGTAGCTCTATCAACCATGGAATCTGAATACAGCGTAGCAGCGACATCAGCATAAGAAAGCACGTGGTTGATATAATTACTAAGAGATTTAAATCAATCAGTGGAATATCTAATAGAATTATATTGTGATAACATATCAATAATTTGTTTGGTAGAGAATCCTATTTTCCATACTAGGACAAAGCATGTGGAGGTACATTATCATTACATTTGAGAAAAAGTGCTGCAAGGAGAAATTAACCTGAAGTACATTAACACAGATCATCAAGTTGCTAATATACTTACCAAAGGTTTAAACAAAGTCAAGTTTGAAGAATTCTGAAGGCAACTTGGAATGATTTCTAGAATAATAATACAAGAGATTAGGCAGTGAAGGAGAGTATTAAATATGCCATCAACTTATCTCTTTAAAAAGTTTGGTGACAACTTAAAGAATTTCAAAGTTCAGTGAAAATCTTTCAAATTTTAGTCGTAAGTTTTCAAAAGTTAGTGGTAATTTGTCAAGGGTTGGTAACCATCCTTAGAAAATATGCAAGGAAGAAATTTCTAGAATTTTTGAATTAATAGTTTGCTAGCATTATAAATAAGAGGGGATGTGATAATAAGAGTGTACAACGTGCGAAGAGGTGTGGAGAGAAGTTTATAATAAAATATGTCTTTTTTACTTATTGTACTTTTATGGAGAGCAATAGAATGTTCTTTCAATTAAAGTCCCTATTATTACCTCTTTTATTCTACACCTTGCAATTGCAAACTCTAACTAGATATAGCCTCAATGTGAGTGGTAATGGCCAATCTAAGCATATAGAGAAATTGTGGTAGGTGTCTTTGTGTAGAGAATGACATGTTCAAGATCTTAGGATTTGGAAGTGGATAGTGATCACAAATAAAATAATAATAAAAAAATAAACTAGGTAAAAAGTACTTATGGAAGTGAGCCAAATAAAAAGATTCTCTTTTGCACAATGCCTTGGCTATTTTATTTCCATTAATACTTAGAAGAAATCAAATGGTGTCAGTTTATGGAATGAAATGGGATATGGACCATGATTAACAAAGATTATGTAATCCTCTTATCCCTTATTTTTGCACCAAGATAAGATGGTAATCTCACATATGTTTATTTGATGAGGTTATTTTTATTTTTCCCTTTTGTTTTTTTCTTTAATGAAAATTATGGTGAAGATGTATTTTCAAAAGTCTAAAAATCCATTTAAGAATCATGACTTCTTATTTCTTTGTAAGATAGAGGAAATAAACATCTTATGCCTAAAAAAAAATCCAAAAATAAAAAGAGGATGGAAGAAAGGCATGTGGCTTGTCTACTCTTTGGGCTCATATACAGTGCATGTTATATGAAGTGCTTGATACTTGATTGAGTAGTGAAAATAATATAATAACCAAAGATCTTGCTACTTTCTTATTCTTCTTTACAAATATCAATTTCATTGAAAAAAATATTTTATTTCTCTCATTTTTTTTAGAAGTAGATGTGCAAGATCGTTTTGTCTCCCCAGGCAACAAAGAAATTGACTGATAGGACTATGTGAAACCCTTTGTCTCCTCAAGTCTTACTTGATGCTAGTCCAGTTTCATTTGATTATCTTTGTTAATGAGATCTTGGGTTCCAATAGCCCATATTCAATTAAGATTTCCAAAAATTAAAATTAGATTTTCATTAATTATTAGAAGCCATTGCCACTTTCACTAAAAATGAAAAATAAAATTTTATTCTTCCTAATTTCGAAGATACCAAAATAATTTAATTTCCATGCCTTTATTTTAGAAGTCGTTACGTGGGATCAATAGAGTCCTTAGGCACTCAAATTAATCAAAAGAGATCATTAGACTCTTTAGTCTCCTTTGGCTTCGAAAGTTAATTCATAATTATTTCATAATAAATAAACAAACAAACAAACAAATAAATAAAAACAATTTTAAGTTACAAAAATGATTTCTTTTGCCTTTTATTTATTTATTCTTACTTATTTTTTTTATAGTTGTCATGTGAGATGGTCAATCTCCTCAAGGACTTTAGAATTAACCTAGAGAGACCATGTGAGATCTGTAGTCACCTTCGGCCTCAAAGATTAATATTTGAATTCCTAAAATGAAAAAAAAATAAAAATCACAAATAGTTTCTTCTGCATTTCAAATTGCTACGTGAGATTGTTAATCTCCTCAGGCACTAAAATTAAGTTGTAAAGGCCATGTGGAATCCTTAGTCTCCTTATGTATTGAAAGTTAATACCTATTTTCAAAAAATACAAAGACAAAAAAATTTCAAAATTACAAAAATGATTTTTCCCATTAGTTGTATATAAAAAAATCCTAGAGTACTTCCCCTTGATAATCAAGTCTCTTTTGAATTAAAATAAAGAAATCATCATTTCAAAATCCAAACATAAACGCATAAAATCAAAAATCGAAAAAACTTTTTCCTTGACAATTTTTATTCCTCCTTTCAAATCAAAATAAACCATGTTATTTTAAAAAAAACTCTCAAAAAAATTTCTTTTAATAATTTCATTCCTCTTTCAAAATGCAAAATTCTAGTTTTAAAATTCCAAAAATTAAATTCCAAAATGTTGAAAAACCTTTTACCTCAATAAATATTTATTTGAATTCAAAATAAAATTCCACGTTCAAAAATCCAAAACAAAAACATAACCTCTAAAATCATAAAAAATTTTCCCCCTCATAATTCCATTTAAATTTCAAATTTAGTTAAAATTTCAAAAATACAAAAAAAAATTAAAAGAAAAGAAAATGATATTAAACTAATTTTGTAAATTAAAACACACTAACTAAATTTTAATTCAGTTTTGTTTATAAAAATCTATTTGATTTTAACTATTTTTTTTCACAAAAATAAAAAGCACCAACAGTTGACATGCATTTTTACTCAAACTACGAGGACTTTGATCCCTATTGTTAGGTACGTAGGCCCTAGATTCTCATCCTAGGTTAGTCTGTCCCTTGTAAATATCTATTTGTTCATTTTCATTGTTGTTATTTTTATTTTCTCTATCTAATGTGCATGCATTTTAGTAAGGGTGATGGAAATAAATTTAAGATCATATTACATTGATTTAACTTAACTAGTTTAGGGTAATCGTTCTTATAGACAGGTGTTTTTGGGTGCTTAATACCTTCCACACACTCAAACAAACTCCTGAACCCTTCTCTGTTTTCACAAGCTAGTTTGCCTTTTCATTTTGTTCTAAATTAGTTTTCCAAAATTTTTCTTTAAAAATTTTAGTGGCGACTCTTAAATAAATTTATTTTAAAATGATTTTGGAAGTTGAAAGAAGAATTCTTGGCTGCATAAAAGGAAGCCACTACTGCTTGTTGGTAGGTTTACTTATCCATCAGTAGACAGGTGGCACACACTACACACCTCCCTCGCTATATGATTAAGCGTGATCTAGAAGACGTTCCATATTATGCGTCTTCAGAATTGGATCGACGCAATAACTTTGATGAAACTGACTTTACCAACTCCGTCAGCAGAATCTTCCCTCGTAGCGCTAACTAGAAAAGGCATTAATGAAATTCATATTCATATTCATCTTCTTCAAATCGCCTTAGCTTAGTAAAAGTGAAGGGTCCAAGAAAAAAGCTTTTCAAACATTTAAAAAAGTGTTAATTAAGAGGGAGGTTGTTCGATTCCTCTTTCTTTTTGCGTCATCCACGTCGCGCTCGACCCTCTGACCGAGTTGTTAAGTGTGATAGTATTATTTTTTTTTTTCCTTTTTGTAAAATTAGGTATTTGACCTTAGTGACCCATTTTGTTATACTTTCTTTTGCTTTAAGAAATGGATAAGTCTTGGATTGTTAGGCCTCAAAATTCTCCTGCATACTTAGAGGGAGAATGAATTTCTAGATTTTGTATTTGTAAATAAAAGTGTTGTGGGGTAAGATAATATACCTATGTCCTAAATGTAAGTTTAAGAAATGGCAAGTTAAGCAAGTTGTGCGTGACCACTTAATTATTAAACCATTCCCACAAGGATACACATTTTGGGTTAGACATGGGGAAAGAACTAATGAAGCACCTCATGAGGTAAAACTTCAAGTAAGGCCACAAGTAAAAAATGAATTGATTCGTAGGACAACCTTATACACTTTTTGTGATGCATTTATGGTTCATAATGATAATGAAGTTGTGAATGAAGGGGATGGTCTAGCTTTAACATTAAATTAGACATTAAATAATGGTGTGCAAGAATTTTAGGACTTGATTAAGGATGGATTACAAACTTTATACAAAGCGTGCGAGAAATACTCTAAATTGTTCAGTTTTGTGAAATTGTATCATACCAAACGTATGTATATAATAATTAACAAGGCTATGTTAATGATTCTAGATCTATTGGCTGATGGTTTTGAACATCCTAAGATTCCCCTTCCTTTTACAAGGCTAAGAAGATCATAATTAAATTAGGGTTCAACTACACAAAAATTCATGTTTGTCTAATTGCATGCTATATTAGGAGGAAGATGAGTAAAAGGTGCAATATCTCTAGATGGAAATCAAAGGGTAAGAGTATAAAGTATAATAAGAAACCAGTAAAAGTACATAGATACTTTCTGTTGAAGCCAAGGTTGCAAAGGTTGTTCATCTCTTCTAAAACTGCTGAGCATATGAAATGGCATGCATTAGATTAAAAAAATAATGGCACGATGAGACATTTGAGGGATTTTAAGGCTTGGAAGAGATTTGACCTAGCACATTTTTATTTTGCCTCATATCCACATAAAGTGCACCTAAGTTTAGCCATAGATGTTTTATAGCATTTGGCCTGTGGTTCTAATGTCTTACAATCTCCTGCCTTGGGTGTGTATGAAGCAAAGTTTTTTTATTCTCTCAATTATTATCCTAGGGAAAAGAGCACCAAGAAATGATATAAATGTGTATTGCAACTATTAGTGAAAGAGTTAAAGGATTTGTGAGATGTTGAAATGGAAACATATGATTCCTTCACTGAGGATCTATTCAATATCCGTGTTGTGTTGATATGGACTGCTATGATTTTCCAGGCCTTGGAACTTTATATAGATGGAATGTCCACACCAAGCTAGCATGTCCCAATTGTAATTTTAACTTAACTACTGTTCATCTTCCTCATAGTTGAAAGTGGTGTTCTATGTGTCATTGTTGCTATTTGAGCTAGAGGCATAAAATTAGATTTTCACAAAATCAATTTGATGGAAGGGAGGGTACAAGAAGTCCTCCAAAGGCTTGGGTTGGGTGTTTGCCCAACTCAAGTATTCAGATGCTATGGAAGTGGATATGGAAGCTCATCCATTATTCCTTCCTACAATGAGCTGCAAATTGAGCTAGCAATGCTTAAGCAGAAACTGGCAAAAAAAAAAAAGGTTGAAGCAGGGATGACTTTCATCCTTCAAAGTTTCCATGGTCAAGTGCCACCTGAGCTTGCTACCTTACAGAACACGAGTAATTTTCAACATTTTGTCTAGTTCAAATTTATTTTTATGTATCTTAGTCTTTGTTATACCATTACCCATTACTCTTTTATTGAAAATTTAGGTACCAAGTGATCACAATAGTGGACATGTACCATGAGGCAATGTAACTCATTCTCTGCATTCAAGTGCCTTTGATAAGTAGTGTAGATGAAATCTAACTATGTTAATATGTATTTGGATAATTCTATAAGTATGTCATGGTATTCTGTTGGTTGGACACTATTATGGATGGATAACTGTTCTCTTGTTGAAATGAAATATTAACAATTGGTTGGAATTGATTTTTTTTTTTTTAATGAAAGTATAGGTTCTTATGACAAAAAAAAAAACCTATGCAATTAGCACAAGGCATGATTTTTTTTTTAAAAAAAAACTATTTACAACGGTTGTAAACACCACTAAAACATTTAACTATAATCCAACAATAATTATAGAATAACCTAACCACTATTTTTAAACCTGGCTAGTTAAACCATAGCTTAACCACGATTTTAGAAAGCCATGGTTAAGTCATCTTTTAGCCATAGTCCTCCCTATATATGACATAAAACGTTGTTAATGCACGGTTAGACCACAAAAAAAACCCTGGTTAGAACATAATTTTTTCATAGTGTACTTTTAGCCAAAGATGAAATATATTGAAATAATTTTCCAAAGATGAAAACCTTCTCAAAATAAAAGACCTCCAAAAATCTCCAAAGGGACCAATTCAATTCATATTTTCAATTTTAAAGAACCAATTTGATATTTTTGTAATCTTTTAAAAATTAAATTAATACTTTAACTAAATGAGATGGAGTGAAATTGTATTTTTTGGATTAAAAGAAAATCAGATCAAGTCATACATTAAATGACAAAAGTAGAAAAGAAAGCCAGAGTTTCAAACAATCGCGTACTTACCCATGCTACCGTAATCATAGTGTCTATCAATTGGTCCCCTTCCGCTGGAAATGCACTCTGCATAAAGTCTACAAGAAAATGAAGTTGAATCAACTACATGGCAAAACAAAATAGATTTATAATAATATTTGATGATAAAATATTTAATCATCAAACCAAATATTTAAAGATAAAATAAGGATAAAAGTTTTAATTATATAATGTTAAACTTTTTACTAAAAAAATCTACAAAACTTTTTCAACGAGCCAACTTATTAATTTATTTAGTTGACTCATTTAATTCATGAGTTAATTAAGTCGAGTTTAACTCATATATATTAAATGAGTTAAAATAGAAATATAATTTTAGTGAGTTAAACAACCTTAAACCCATTTGAACAGCCATAAATAGATTATATATTTGTGTGTAAAAGTTTTAAAGCTACATATAATGATAACTAATAAATTCCTAAACAAAGGCATCGGTGATAGTATAACAATTTAGGCAGAAACAATCAAATCTGACAACAAAATAAACCGTATATGTAGATGGTCAACTATAAGACAATTCTCACAAATTTATATCCTTTATGTACAAAATTAGTTTTTCGTCACTGTATAACATTTTTCTTGTAGTGTCATTGACGAGTTTTTATGACGCGTGTGTTCATTACTAAATTTCAATTCTTACGAATAAGAAGTGATATGAAATTCAAAGATTCAGAGTCCTTCCCCTATCTCCGGCTTCGTTGATGTGTTTTCACTTGTTAATTAATAGTTTACTTATTCATCACCTGACATCGCTATCAGGGAATTTTCTTTTAGGGCCCCTCTTATATACTTCTACGAGATTATCATTGTTATTATTATTTTATCATAACCATATTTTTTAAGTCAATTTGTGCTTAATCAAAATTGGGTTTTCTAAACGTGTAAGCCCTATAATATTATAGTACATATAATATAATACATTCTTTCAAATATTAGTTTCAAATTTTAAATTTATACAATTAAGGAACAAAATATATACTTTCGTAATTATTAGACCAGCACTTCCAAACAAAATCTTCTCTACGTATTCTTTATTCCAATTTAGAAAGAAAAAACGTCAATAAAAATAGGGCACGTGAGCTTGGGAAAGAAAAATCCTTCACTTTGTTTTACACGAATCAAATATCACTGTTCCTGTAAATTAAATTAGAATTGTGGAAGAAGTGAGCTCTAAATATGAAGAGATGTATGAATTCATGGTATGTCACACGAGCTAAATGACTATATATCGAGGAAGAATTAAAAACTAAGGTCAACATTAATGTTTTAGTGAGTAGATAAATTAATGTCATTTTTTATTAGCTTTTTAGATAAAAATTAAAAGAACTAATTCAAGTTTGTTTCTTCATTTTGTTTTTTGTTATTTCTCATCCGCTGTTACCAATTATTTTCAAATAAAAACATAAAACTTTGATCAGCATTCATTAATATTGAAAAAAACTAAGACACAAATTTTATATCTGTGTCATATTTTTTAATAAAAATAATAAGTATATAATTTGTGTAGACAAATGTATATATAATTTTTACAAACTAATATTATATGCAAAAAAAATTTATATATTATTAAAGAACTTAAAACCGAACTTAAATGGAACATAAGTCATATTTTATTATGTGGGAATTTCTCATCCAATTCTAATCAAAACAAAGGCATGATCAACTTTGATAAGCAAACATTAATGATCTAACAGAAAATTGAAATATTTAACCTCTCGTAAAACAACTGAGTACGTGACATGGTCCAAGTCTCTAGTTTTTGTTGAATTTGTGAGAATGTACCAATTTGCATGATTTGGATGGGTGTGAATGTGAGGCCATTCAATTACTGAAGGGCGTCTTCGTCAACACCCCTTTCTCCCAATCGCTGCCATAACCATTTCTAGCCCCGCAACCCAGTTTAAATTTCTCCTTAAACATAATTATAAACATCATATGGATACAAAATATCCCATTAATGATTTTAAGTGGAATTTTGATTATTGTTTTAAATTAATTAACTTTTCTTATGAGTTATTTAAAAATTTAATTTTGAGAAACAATATGACACAAAACGTTAGCCTAGGTTTTATTTCGTCTTCCAGTGAAAAACTCCAAGACTTACAAGACAAATGAGCAATGATGATAATAGGCAAAATATTATCGTTGAAGCTATACAGATTATTTTTATTTTTAAAATATACACAAATCTTTCCTGAAGCAAAAATTTATCTTACACTTTAGTTTAATTTAAAAATTTTAATTAAAATACCTTCCATTAATCTAAATAAATATTTTTAACTAATCAAGTTCAAAAAAGAGGGTAGTTTTGTAAAGTAAAATTTGAAATTGAACTAAAATATAAAATAATTTTTTTAGCAGAAATATGTGTATCTTACAAATAGAGGAGATTTATGTAATTTATTCAAAATTCATGAGATATTTGTGTAACTCTTTTTTAGAGAAAATTTATGTAAGACTCTTTACATACTTATATTAAGTTTTCTAATTAAAGACATTTCTATAATTTTTTGCACTTCGTCAGCTTACTTATTCATACGGTGAAATTAAGTCATATTTAAAAAAAAAAAAACTGCTAAATCACATTTTCATAAGAGAAAAAAAGAAAGAAAAAACCTTTCCATTTGCCCTATGTTCCGTCACTCCCATTGGCTGTTGCCTGTGAAGCATTCAAGACCGACATTTATAGTCACACATGGAACCTTCTAGAATGACGCTTTATAGGTTTGGGCAGATTCTAGTACCTATTTAAGGTATGAATTGGCCTACACTAAAGCTAAAGGGAGGATCAAAAGGGTGATTAGACATGGTAGAATGCGTTGGGTATGCCCTAATTGTTTGGATTAACGGAGGACATTACTTAGTTAAGGTGTTATAAATGATCTTAGGAAGTGCGTGAAAAATTGAAAATGGATTATTTACTCTCATTTCATACTTCCAGGTGAATATGAAAGAATAGGATTATAATTGCCAAATTTATAAGTTTATTATTCGAATTTACATGTCTTTAATTATATCTAAGAAAACGAGTTAAATAGTTATAGACTTAAATTTAATACAAACTTCGATAAATTTATGAGTTAATTTACTAAATTTATTAAGTTTATGATTTTAATTATTAAACAAAATATGTTAACTAATTTGTAATCAGCAATATAAGGATTCAAATTTATGATCAAGAGATATAGATAATTTTTTTATCTAAAAGTCATTATAATCTATTTTATTATTAGTTTAAATATACATAAAAATAATAAAATTACATTAAAAAAATAAATATTATTTAATTAGTTATATTGAATTATTATTCATATAGGACTATATTAAAATATTTATGTTAATTATTATAAATTATAAAATATGAATAATTTCTGATTGACTTAGTATAATTAAAAATTTATTTGAATAATTTTTAATTGTATATATTATTTTAACTATATAATTATATATTTTAATACCTATTTATTAATCAAGATAAACTATATTATAAACCTAAAATTCTAAACTCTTATAAATTTATATTATAAATTTATCTCTCATTAATAAGTTTGCCTAAAATTATGTGTTTTATAGTCTTGACATCAGCCATAATTTAATCATACTTTTCAAAACAATTTTATTTACCTTGGATAATGACAACAAGAAGATAAGAAAGCACAAGACTTAGACCATTGTCACTCATGTCAACTTCAATCTTGGATAAGAAAGCACAACTTGCACCCAAAATCTACGTTCTCCGTGGTTCCAATTGTTTTGAAAAGTCAGAGTAGAGTACATTTTTTATTCACAGCGAAAATAACACTATTAAATAAATGTGTTTGACTTTTTTATTTTTAAATATAAAATCTACCATCAAAATATTTTAAAATTTACGAATATGGTAATAAAAAAATACATACTTTACATAAATTTTAAAAAATCTAAATATAAGATATATAGCTCATGCCTTTTGAAAAAAAATTAAACTCTTCATATTATTATTTATTTTTCATTTCTTATACACAAATCACATTTTGTAGTGATATGTCTCCGTTCAGGTTATTTGATCCGAAGACATTCAGAGAAGAAAACACGTAGAACATGAGATTTGTCCTGTTAATTTGATTACAGATAAATGCAATATTTCAAGCTTCGGAAGATATTATGTTGCCAATAAGTTTATTCCCAGCAAAACTTAAGTACCCGAGATCAAATGGATAAGGTTTAATAATTCATAATTTTTTATTTTGAGTGATTATATGTTTTTTTTTTTCGTGGAAATTCATTTCTACTTCTTTGTTGTAGCAAGATAATACCGTTCAAGAGATTTTCTTTCTTGGTATGGACCAAATTATAAATCAAACACTAAAAAAATAAATTTTCCTTAAATAAATTGTTTTTTCTTCTAAAATGATACTAACATCTTGTACTAAATTGGACTCTTTCTTTTAAATCAGAATATTCCCATAATTTCACCTCAAGGAGCTGGGAAAATCAGCGTGGTCCATGCATAATATGAGCTGACGTACTGGTGACGAAGCAGGGTATACTTCAAATTCTAAACCCTTGTACTATAAACCTCTCTTTGTTTCACTTTCTTTTTCTAATTTTTAAAATAAATTATAAGCTTTGCATAATAAAGGATCCAAACTAAAAACTCATTGATACAATACCTTTGAAATTGAAGCAGGAAATAAAAAATAATATATGAAAAGAATATATATATATATATACATATACATATATATATATATAAGTAATCCGTCCCCCAAGCTAAAAATGGAGATAATTTTAATGGCAATCATGGCTGTCAAATTTGCAATTTACTATTCAAATTTATGATTTGATGACTATATGTAAAGAAAATAAGTCAACTTGATGCAGACTTGAACTTAATGTAAACACAGTTAGATTTGCGAGTAGACTTATTATGTCTACCAAGTTTATAATTTTATCATATCAATTAGTTTATAATCAACAAGGTAAGAATTCAAACTCGAGGATCAAAAAAGATTTAGACATGTTTCTTTTCAATGAAGTCACTATAATCTACTTTATTACTAGTTTAAATATACAAAAAATAATAACTTTTTATTAAATATATACTTATTAAAATAAAAAGAAAATAAATATTATTTACTTGGTTATATTAAATTATTATTTATATATGACTAAGTTAAAAATTTTTATGTTAAGCACTTCAGATTATTAAATATGAATAACTTTTGTTTCACATAGTATAGTTTAAATTGTATTTGAATAATTTTTATTGTATATATTGTATATAATATTTTAATTATAAAATTATATATTTTAATAGTTATTTATTAACATAAGTAAATTCTTACAAATTTACGTTACGAATCTATATTATAACTTTATTTTTTTCTTATAAATTTATCTAAACTTACGCATTTGACAACATTAAATACGATATAAAAATGTGATTTCACCCAAATGCTGCCTATTCTTTAGAAGCCGGGTGTCATGGGACATATTGCAAATGAGAAGGTTTTTTTTTTTTTATTCTCTCATTTGAAAAAAAAGGTGTGACTTAATAATGCTTAAAAACATAACTTAACAGTGTGAATAAGTAAGTTGACGATGTGTCAAAAATTGTACAATGTTATTATTTGATTGAAGAACATGGTATAAGTATATAAAGATCTTATATAAGTTTTTTCTTTATTTTTGTTACTTTTAGTCTTTTATTTTAATTTTTTAATAGAAGTATGAAGATTTTATGAAATTCTATATACAAGAATAAATAATTTTTTTTTTATAAAATTACAATGTAGCATAACTCAAATATTAAACTATAATATATAAGTTATACACATACAATGTTATAAATTAGAAAAGTTGTTAAAAAGAAAAGTATGGTAACATTGTTGTCAAAATCACGATTTAACTCAATAGAATCACCGATTTTACGATGTTAGGTAAGGATTTCGAGTTAAATCGGATGAACAATAAGAATTAATACAAACTCAGTCAGAATCGGTGTTGAATCATAGAATCGGTAGAATCAGACGATTCTAGCAATTTCAGCAATTTCAACCCAAAATGATGCATCCCAATCTTTTTTTTTTTTTGGACATAAAATCTAGGAAGCTCAGCCTAATAAACATATTAACTTAAGAAAAACCCCCAAACTTATATAAAAAACTTTGCAACTATTTTTTTTCTAGTAATGATAATATTAAAGCAAGGAAGAAGAGTACTATTGCATTATAGATCTTTCATTTTGTTCTTGAGACTTAGTTATGTTAAATGGATGAGTACTATTGTATTATAATTTATAGACTTTGGATTATGGAATTTATTAAAAATTATATGTTGATAAAATGAGAAATATGCAATATATAAAATATATAAATAAAATAAATATATAATATGAAATATATATAAAATATATATAATATAATAATATAAATAAATATATGATATTATATACTTATCTTATAAAATGTTATATGATTTTGTGATATGATTTTACTCAATAGTTATTCAATAATAAGTTTGAGTAAACTTTTACGATTTTACAATACAATTTTATATTAAGATTTTACTCTTTTTTTTAATTTTATCTAAAATCACGATTTTAACAACAGTGAGAGAATGTTAATACAGTAGACAATTCCTGACCTGCTCTTATATTCTTGGCCGATAAAGTTATCACCACTCTTGTTTCCACAAACATCCTGTAAACGAGAGAAGTCGTCGTCTTGATTCTTCCTACCTACCATTTTCAATCCTCTGGGGATGAATACATATATAGCTTCTAGGAAACTATACGTGACGAAATTTATTCCTATTTATATAAATATTTTGACATATACTCTAAAAACTTCTTATTTCAAACATTATATGCACGTACAAAGCTCCACAAATATTTTGACATATATTGTTGAAACTTTCGCATACAATTCATTTTTGTCCAAAATGTTAATATTTTGCACAATTGACTGTTATTTTATTATTTATATAATAAGAAAAGCAGTTAAATTAACATTAAGTTTCAAGTTTCAAAGGGAAACTGAAATTTTATTATTTCATATATAGTAAGATATATGATTATATACTTTTATTTTAAAAATTATGTATTATGCAAAAATTTAATTTTATTGACAGAAAATACGTGGAACAAGAATAAAATTTAATTTTTTATAAAATGTGTAATTTTATAAACTATCAATATTAGTCTAATTTACTAAAAAAATTAATTAATTGATGTTGGGTGTGAGGTACTGTCCCTATATCCTCCTTACAAGGTTGGGTGTAATTTTATTCAAAACAAGAATAAGATGTAATTACTAGTTCAAGTTGGCCCAAATGAAACAAGTCTTATCCCTTAACAATCGCCTCCTTACAAGGAATATATTAGACACCTCACCACATTCATTCTAAAGAAAGATTATCGAAATTTGATTATGCAAAAATTATATGGCTTTAATTTCGATAAGAATTACTCTTATCAATCACATACAAATAAAAAATTAGGAAAGTGAAATAGACAGAAGAAGAAAGAATTAAGCAAATGAAAAACGAATTATTTACAAATGACATATTTGACCTAGGATCAGAGCTTAGAGCCTATGTACCATATTATAGAGATTAAAGTCCATGTAATTCATAACGAAAGACGTGTCAATTAGTTGGTGATTTTTATTTTTGTAAATAGAACAAGATAGATGAAATTTAATTGATTTCATAAATAAAATGATTATGAGATTTGGTTAGTGTGTTTTAATTTACGAAATCAATTTGATCTCACTTTCTTAGTCTCTATATTTTCTCACATTTATATTTTTTTATTTTTAGAATTTATTGAAGGTGTAATTTATTTTCCTTTTTATTATTTTGGAATCAAGGTGAGAATTTTAAAGTAAATTAAATATTTTTTTTGTTTTGTTTAATCTAAAAGAAAATAGTTTTTTGAAAATTGAGAAAAGAAACATTGAAACAAAATATACCGATATTAGATAAAACTTGAAGAAATATAAAGTTTTATATGATTCATCGGTTAACTCCCTATATGCTGGAGTTGATATGAGGTCTCACATAGCAACTCTAAAAATAAAAATAAAAATAATATTATTATTAATAATAACAATGAAATACATGAATGAAGAGATGACAACAAAATAAATAGAAGGAAAGAGAAAAAAAATAATTAGACATGTATCATATTCATAAGGTTTTGTCCTAAATCCACCAAACTTGGCCTTATGCACACCTGCACCCACATGCTTACATATATTTATTCATAAAGGTTGAAAAGATCAAATTCCATCAGGATGAATTTCACAACTTGGTTGACGGCCCTTTTTTTGTTTAAGTGAATGGTATATATATACACACCTATATATGTATATACTCACACACACATGCCCATGGACTTGGAGATTATTTTTATTATTTATTTTCTACTTGTTATGATTATTTAATTTTCTCTTTTTTATTTATTATTATTTTTTAAATAAGGCTTCCAAGTTCTTATATCATCAGGGTGAACCAACCCAAAGTTGCATTATGACCGACATTTCTTCCAGCATCAAAGATAAAGAATATCCCTCCATTTGACATCAAGCTATTCTAGGCGATTAAAGGGGCAAAAGGACAAAATTCGGGAAAAAATTTTATCAACGTATGTATGGCCATACAAATCTTAGCCAAAGGGACCACTTGCCAAAACTTCAATGTATGAACGGAGCCCAAAAAAAAAAAACTCGAGAGCCAGTAACAAAATGCAATCTCACTTCAGTAGGACCTAAAGGACGTAGCATTGACCAAATCGTGAAACCCCTATCAATTCTCTCTTCGAACTATATTTAATTTTCTGCTTCACCTACTTTCCTTTTCTCTTTTCATTTTGTTTCTGAAGGAGGCCCTTACAGCTATACCGATCAGATTCATGAGTACCAAACAAGATAAGAATCAATATTCAATGTCATATGAACCATTTAAAAATTAGTCCTGTAAACATACCTGGAAACTTCACATGAACGAGAAAAATCAGAGAAGAACAAAACATCAATTAGCTAAACTCAGTTAGTGAGGTGCCAAAGATATCAATGAGACTCAATATAGTCTTACGCTCAGATTATGAAGCATGGAATAAAAACTATATTATCACAAACCAGAGTTCATCCATGAAGCAGAACAGAAAAAGACATTAGTGTACCTTGATTAATGAAGTGAAATGTGATGCCAAAGCCAATCCTCTAGGAAAGCTTGATTTGAGTCAATTCTTCCTCACACCCCTTTTCTTCCTCAGTCCACATTACTTTTCCTTCTTCACTCCCTCTTCCTTCCTCAGTATTTTTCTTCTGCTCTGTTCTCAGCTTGCCTAAACAGAGGTATTTTTTGCTCTCCTCTTTCTCTTCTGTCCTTCTGCATTTTTCTCTATCTTTTCTGGTTTATTCGAACTCTTCTCCACTCTCCCACTCCTTTAGTTTTAACGCTGCAGCTCCTACTCATCCAGGAAGCACGGATACGTCTGGCAGCCAACGTATTTGTATGCGAGTACGCGTATAGTGCTCGTGTCAGACCGCATTTTGTACATTTCCAAATGTTTCTGGTAAGTTTTGAAATGCCCAGAAACGTCCCTGCCCGAAACGCTGGTTTCAAATTTAAACCCCATTTGCTTTCCTTTTCAATTTTACCGTTGCTATGCAAATCCAATGACGCTGAAACTCTTCCTCTGAACTCAAACCTACTGATTCAAACTATTGTGCTGTTCTGGTGCCCCATTCCGATCATTTTGGTGCTTTATTCTGGTGGTTCTGTTGTGTCGTTTTGGTGTGCGTTTCTGGTGCGTCCTTTCTGGTGTGCTGGGTTTTTGTTGGTCCATTTTTGCAGGTATGGTTTTAGCTGCGTTTTACATTTTCTGTGTGTTTCTTTTGCTGCATTTTGCTACTGTAGTTTATCATCTTCTGAAATGGTTTTTTGCTGCATTTTGCTGCTTAAGTTTAGCATTTTGTGATCTGTTTTTTTGTTGCATTTTGCTGCTGTCCCTTCTTTCTCAACTTTCTCTGACTCTTTTTTCCTTCCCTTTTATTTCCTGTTGTCTCTTGAAGCTCTCTTTGTACAGCTCCCTATCCTTTCTTTGTTGTTTCTATTTTCTCCCAAAATCAGCGCTCTACCATACACCTCCTTTCTGTTATTTCATCCTTGTTATCCAGCTACTACACCCCTCTTTCTTACCTACTTCGTCCTCTGCACAGAATGGGCCTCCATGCCCTTTTTTCTTCCCTGCTTCAGTATCTTTCTTCTTCTTTTCTCTTGGTTCGTTTCTATTCTAGATTAGAAAACTGAGACCTTTTTTCTTTCTGCACTTCCTAATTTTCTCACACCTCTTCTCTATTCCCTCAGATGCTCTCTAACACCCTTTCACCTCTCTTGTACGAACTAGATGATAGATGTCCATGTTACAACTTTCCTTTCGTCTATACCTTCCAACATTATCGTGTTTCCTTATTTTGTGTAAGGGTGTCTGAGCTATTGGGAAGGTTATTTTTTGGCATTGTACAATGGAACCTCGGGGCTGGTATCATTTTGCTCCTTTCATTTTTTTTTTTCTATTTTTTTTCCCCTTTTTTTTGTTTTCTTCTTTTTGCTTTTTATTTTATTTTTTCATTTTTGGTTTGTCTTTGTTACTCCTAGCCTTAATTTTTTTTAAATTTCTTATTACTCTTTGTTTATTGTTTTAATTTAATTTTTTTGAATTTTTCTCTTTCACAGATATTTTTAATTTTGGTTTTAAGGTTTTTTTTTTAGCTTTGGTATTTTATTTTTCTAATTTCATTTTTATTCAATTATTATTTATTAACCAATGAATCAATTGATTAATTTATTAAATTTAAATTTTTTATTATTTTTTTGGGTGGGGTGTTCACACACTTAATTAATTAATTTATTATTTTTTTGCTGACTCTAAAAAAAATCTCCAAATTTCAAATAATTCCCAATTTAAGAGGTGGTTAGTTAATTTACTAATTTTCTCGTTCACTCTAAAAAATTATCAAACTTCAAAGAATAATTCATTAATTTTTTCGTTCACTCTAAAATATTATTAATTTAAGAGATAATGAATTAATTACTTCATTATTTTTCTTGTTGATTACAAAAAATTTATATACTTCAAACAATTTTTGATACAGGTATTAGAAATGTAAAAAGTCATTTCATATGGTTTGGTCATAAGAAATGGAGCTAATGGTTTGATTAACATAGCATCATCATCGATCAAATAGAGCTCTCATGTTAAAAGAAACATATTTCACTTATATATAATATATTGTATATTTTGGTCCCCACTTTTGAAATCATTATCATATGTTAATTAATTCATTATTACTTTTTTTTGTTGACCCCAAAAAAGTTTAAACTTCAAAGAATTTTTTATTTAAGAGGCGATTAATTAATTTATTAATTTTTTTATTTACTCTAAAGAATTATCAAACTTCAAAAAATAATTCTTTAATTTTTTTGCTTACTAAAATTTTTTTTCAAATTTCTAAAAATTCTCAATTTAAGAGATGATTAATTAATTTATTAATTAATTACTTCATCATTTTTCTTGTTAACCACAAAGAAATTATGCACTTCAAATAATCTTTAATACATGTATAAAAAAGGTGAAAAATTATCGCATAAGAAGGTAATAATTTGATCAAGAGAGCTTTCTCATCGATCAAATGGAGCTGCTAATTTGATCAAGAGAGCTTTCTCATTGGTCAAATGGAGCTGCTATGTTAAAGGGAGCTTATTTTACTTGTATATAATAGATTGTCACTTTTACTCAAGTTAAACCCTATTAACTCACATAGAGAGAGAAAATGTAATAATTTTCAATAAATGTGAGATTATTTTAAGAAAAAAAATGCACAAGGGACTAAAAGGACAATTTAATAATATGTTAGGCATTAAAATGATATTTTTTTTCTATTATTAACTTATTTTTGTATAAAAATAACTAAAAAATTGAAATGAGAAAAAATCTTTGAAAAAAATTATAAAAGTATCTTTGTTTGGAGCTTTAGTTAAGAAGTTAGAGCTAGGGCTCATGAGAAAAATTAGGAAAGGTAAACAAAAGAAAAATGATATGAGATATTTGATGTATTAAAAACCTATCCGGTCATATTGATTTAGGATAAAAAGTGATTTATATAGTTCAAGGATTTAACTGGAATCCAACTATCTTTTGAAAAAAATATATGAAAAGCATAAATAAATAAAGACACTATTTTAAAAATATTGTGAGAAGAGAAATTATCAAGTCAAGGGTAATTTTTTAATTAAAAAATTATAAAAGAATATTTTGATTCTTTAATATAAAGTAAAATCTTTGGTGCACTCATAAGTTTAAGTATACCAGTGCACCCAGTCATAATGTACAGACATATGGTAATATCATTATTTTTTATGTTGACATTATTATAATTATATACTTATATTATAATTAGTTATATTAGTACATTCAAAATTCTGAGTATATCAAGAATGACACCTTAATATAATTATAAAATATAATTTCTTTTCATAAGTAATTATATCTTATAATTCTAAACTAAAATTTTGTTGAATTTCGGTCAGCATTCATTAATTACGTAAATATTTCAAATTCTTACTGACTGAGTGGACTTGGTCCAAGTCTCCCGCTTTTGTACTTGTATGTGTGAAACTTCACTTTAATTCCTTCCATGATTTGGAGTTTTGGATGGCTGGCTGTGAATTGTTGGGACCGCGCAGTGCGAGCTCGTCCTCCTCAACCTATGTCCATTTGAATTTAAACGCAGGACTTGCTCATTCGATCATGTCATGTCCTTCACCATTATATTAACAAATAAGTCACTAGCTACATGTACCCATACTAAATGACAATCGTATATAATTTGCGGATGTTATAGTTAAATATTAGCCACATTTAATTTAGAAAAGCCCCATGAATCAAATATAGGACACCAAGCGTTAAACTAAGAACCTGTTTTGTCTTTTATTCCTCAGACATTAATTTTACAAAAAATGATTAAAAAAGCATGTTCGGTAGAATTTAAGAGAAATCTTTTACAATATTTTTCCCCTTAAAGTCTAACTATGATGAATTTATTGGAGAACTATTATGATTTACAATAGTCTAAAACAATTATAAAAGATTCAAATTAATTTTACAATTATATATTGATAGTCAAACATATGAGATCAGGCAACATTATTGAATTATAAAGAAAGATGAATAAATATTTTTAAAATCATTTTATAATTATATTAAAGGTAATATGTCAAAATGAGAAAAAAACCGAAATTTCCAACAATTCCCTTCCACATTAGGAAGAATGGTCTCCGTGACCTTGCAGACTGAATAAGCAGGCTCTATTAAGTGTAGAAGGAAATGAAGTGGAATAATCTATAGGGCATGCTGCATCTACCTACAAAAGCTACTCAATTAAGCAGCTAGACAGCACTGACCCATATCTTTGGAGACGAGAGAGAGAGAGAGAGACAATGGGGCTGAAGCTGCTCCCCCTCCTTCTATTAGCTGCGGCCTTATTGATAGCATCCGAAGTTCAATCCCTTCTTGTTTGCCGCAACAAATGTGTAGATGTCGATATTCCATATCCATGTGGTGTTGGTCTCAACTGTTCCTTACAGAAATCCTTTAATCTCACCTGCAACAACACCAAATTATATTACAACTGAAACATTCAAGTTTTGAATATATCCCTCCAAGGTCACATGGACATTTCCATATATGTCTCCTGGCTTTGACAGTGAACCAGGAGCAGAGGCTAATAATCCCTATCTCAGAACCTCTATCTTCACCATTTCTAGCATCGCAAACAAGTTCTACACTGTTAATTTCGACACTTATGGCTATCTAAATACTTACCAGAACAATCGTACTTACTCCACCAGCTGCTGATCGCAATGTGACGCACATCTTCTCAATCAGTTGTACGCTAATACTTGTTCAGGGATCAAGTGTTGCCAAGTTGATATTCCTTTGCAAATGAGGAATATCAGTTTCCAAGCGTATAGCTTTAAGAATCATACCGAGGTGAGGGGCTTCAATAACTACATCTATGCTTTTGTTCCCAAACAGGGCTTCTTTCACTTCTCTCAAGCTTCTCTTGGGTCTCTAGGCTTCAACATGAGCTAGTTGGAGGTAGATTGGACTGTTTCAAATGGTACTTGTGACGAAGCTTCCAGCAGACCAGACTATGCCTGCTCCTCCAAACCGATTGTGAAAACTCCAACGATGGATCTAGGTATAATTGCAGATGCAGGGCTAGTTTTGCCAAAAATCCCTATCATCCTAATGGATGTCATGATTATTAAATATGCTACTGACTTATTTCTTTAAGAATTTTATAGTTTGGTAAGAATTTTAAGAATTTTAAAATTAGGTGAAAATCTTTCAAAAGTTGGTGGTAAGTTTTTCAAAAGTTAGTAATAATTTATCAAGGGTTGGTAGCCATCCTTAGAAAATATGCATGGAAGAAACCTCTAGAGTTATTGAATTAATAGTTTTCTAACACTATAAATAAGGAGATGTGATAATGGGAGTGTGTGACAAAGTGAGAAGTAATATGAGTGTGTGAGAAATGAGAAGAGGTATAGATAGAAGTTTAGAATGAAATGTGTCTTTGGTAGTCATTGTAATATTATGGAGAGCAATAAAGAGTTATTTCAATTAAAGTCTCTATTCTTGCCTTTTGCATTCTACAAATGGTATCAAAGCATGTTAGAGTCTAGCTCTAACTTGGTTCAAGCTTAGTTTGAGTCTGGTCAACTGAGTATCCAAACCAGGATGTTCCTTTATTCGAGTACGAGATCTAATATCATCGTACAAGGAGATTATGTTGAAATACAGTCAAAGACTATAAAGAAACTCTGCCAAGAATCAAGCAAACTTGATGTAAGTGCAAGGCACTACCAAAGTTGCTATGGCAAATATGTCGACAAATACATGCTCAGTTGAGAAGTTAAATAATAACAACTATTAGGTTTAGAGCACCATAGTTGAACTTTATCTAGAAGGCCAGAATCTTTGGGACCTTATTAACAAAGATGAAGCGGTTCCACTAACAAATTCAAATGAATTGAAGAAATTCCATGTAAGAGCTAGAAAGGCTCTTTACATATTAATTTCTACAACAAAATTGCAATTCATTAGATATACATATTAATTTTTACAGCAGAATCGCAATTCATTAGATATATTAATGAAGCGAAGACACCAAAAGAGGTATGGGATGCGCTTGCCACACTATTCATGAGGGCCAATGACGTAAGGTTGTAGTGACTGAAGAACGAGCTTGTGTCAATTTGACAAAATGATATGCTAGTAAGCGAATATTTTTTAAAGATCAAATCTATTTACACTGAGATTTCAAAATTAGATCCAGAGAATGCTATCACCAACATAAGAATGTAGAGAATTATTATTGTGGGATTAAACACAAAGTATTATAGTCTTGTCACTGCCATAAAAGGCTGGGCCAAAGAACCAACTCTAGCAGAATTGGAAAGTATACTAGCTAACCAGGAGGCTTTGTGTCACACCCCAAAATCCCTGAAGTGGGACCCGCACAGGACACGAGGAAATTCCCCGAACCTGCAAGCCTTACATTGGAGGGACTTTCAATACCATGCCAAAACTAAACAATTTACACCATATGTAATATAAATTGCCTTAATATAAAATAAAAGTTTAATACAGAACAAGGAGTTTTGTAGAAATTTCAGCAGAACCTCCCCAGTAAACAGGACATCCCGAAATTTCTACAATATCCTGTAAGCCAATAAAAACATATATAGGAGAGCTCCGCCCAGCACAGCCCAATAGCATCAATACAATACACAACAATAGGGAAAGTTCAACTGTAGTCCCTATAATCCCAAACATACAAAAAAAATGGCTATCGTCCTAAGTATAAATACATATCAAAATAACCATGAATATCCAAAATAATAAAAAAGAATAGGTCCCGCAATATCCAAGCGGGGCTCACCAGCGGAACTTCCAATCACTACTCTGCTGCATCCGAGTCCTTGCCTATTTCCCTATCTAAAACCAAATTTTCTGGCAGATAGCACCCCAAAATTAGCAACAAACTTCATATATAAATAAAAATCAAAACTTGGTCAAAAGTTAAGTGAAATGAAATAACATCTTAACAGCGAGTAATCACGGTTGCCATGTAAACAGTTTTAGTTAAATAACACATTTTCCATGACATTGAATTTAAAGTGCATAAACAATGGATCAACAAGTTTCTGAATGTCATTTCAGGGGAAGGACTACTAAGGACCCATCTGGTGTGGCACACAGCTACAAAAGGGCAAATCACAACAGGCAAGGATACACAATCCTCGAGGGTAACTAACCGACTGGTTTGATGTCATAACTCACGAAAATTTTCATTTATCAGTCCTCGTGTGATGGCCGTCACACGGGGCTAGCACCATCATTAACCCTGCTAGCTGGGTCATTACCTAGGTGCACTAAGGGCTAACAATACCGCTGTTGGCAACCAGTGTTCTATCTAGTCCTTCCAATGATAATGTAATCAAAACAAGCATGCACAAGAGAAATACAGCCATTATGCATGAAATCAACTTATCTTTCAATAATAGTTTATCTAGCAACTAATCATAACCGTACACATGATGTTTCTCAAAATTTATTTCTTAAAACCATATATAACGCCATATAATATATTGAAGAATTTCGTTTACTCATACTTTTAATCATAATCAAGTTTAGTCATGCTCAAATTTAAAATGATATTAATAAACATTTCCAAATAATGAAAGTGAAACATAAAGAAGAGTATTGAGGAGTGCTATCTATGCACTTGGGTGCCGTTAGTTACGAGCAACTCAATGCCTTCCTCTAGGTGCTTGAATCACTCTTACGAGCTACCTACACCAATTGGAAAGCAAGAATTACTCCTCTTCCTTTTTATTACTCAAAACAAAACCCTAACTCACTCTCCTTGATTCTATCACTAACTTTCCCAGAAATTTCGTCAAATTACACTTACTGCCCTAAAAATTTCTGAGTTTTCATTTTAGTCCCTAATTCTAAACCCTTGCCTTCAATTCAAGAAAAACCATGATTGACAATAGGTTTTTATGCCATATACCTTAAAAGTGTTCTTATAGAATCAATTTGAACCCATTACAATGCAGCATTTCACCATTTTCTAAAGACCCCAAAATTTCAAAATATTTCAGTTTGGTCCCTGTCAGCATAACTTCTCAAAACTAACCCAAAATTCATGCTTCCAAAGCTTAAATTTAATGGATAGGGGCCGAAAATGCTTCTCCTAACATCATTCTCATGAAAAAACTGATTAAAACTCATCGAATCGATGTAAAACCCGCTGCCCGTGGCTATGATGTGAACTCATCGGAAAATCTGCGTCATTGGCAGGCAACAGAGCTCAAGGCCAGGCAGAGAATGACGGCCAAGAGGTGGGGAGTAGAACCCACCCAAACCGCAATGGAAAGAGTGGCTCACCGGAGCTTCGTTGAGCTTCAAACTCGTCGCCAGAAATGCGACGGTGCTTGGCCGGTGACAGGCCGACAACCTTCAGGGGTTGAGCTGCAACTCTGATGAAGTGAAAGAAGGCGGCTCCAGTGACTCAAGCCCCAAGCTCTCTCTCTCTCTGTGTTACTTCTGCCTGACATGAAACGAAGGAATGAAAATAAAATGGCCAAGGGCATTTTGGTCCTTTCACATTGGAGGTTGACACATGTCAGCTCCTAAAAAAACAAGGAGAGTTGGAAAGTCAAGTCTCGAACCCATGGCCTCATGAATAAGCACCTAGAGCTTGACCACTAAGCTAGCCTTAATCTCATTGTAAGGTGTCACTTGACAAAATATTACACCTTAGCCAAATTTTGTTTTTTTTTGCAAAATTTCTATCCTTTAATTTCTCATTAGCTAATTTAGTAATTATAATTTACTCCTTTGATTTTCCATTAATTAGGTCATTACACTTTGGATTCACAAATGTCCAAAGCTTCTTTGAAAGATGAAGAAAAATCTCTCTTTAGTAAATAGAAAGGCCAACAAGATGAATCCATCTAAAGAAAGAAAGGAGTTAATAGAAGGCATCAACATGATTGGTAGAGAAACTATAGTGGGAGAGGCTTGTATCGAAGGGGAGCTCGCCCAGATCCACAAAACCCTGAATTAAAGAAGGAGCAACGGAGAGACAACAAATGTTACAATTGTGACTAAAAAAATCATTTTGCTAGAATTGCATAACACCTCATGAAGAAGGAAATGCTACAATTGAACTCTACAATAATGAAGAATGAGACTTTCAAACATGCTTTGCAACCACAGAAGAATCAAAAGAGATTGCATTAACTTGTTTTAAAGAACCACAAGAAGATGTGGCACTGGAAATGTTAAGCGACAAATCTGTCAACTACGAATAAGACTGAATTGTTGATTCTAGATGTTCTAACCATATGACAGGAGAAAAAGAGAAGCTACCAACAATGTCTGAATATAGAGGAGGTCAAGTTATTGTAATAGAAAATAGTTCGAGATTGCCAATAACCCATGTTGGTAGTATGAAAATTAACCCTCGCCACAGTACAAGGAAAGTACATCTACAAAATGTCTATCATGTACCAAGAATGAAGAAAAATCTCCTATTGGTGTCACAACTTGCATCTGAAGGTCACTTTGTGGTGTTTAGGTCGAAGGATGTCAAGGATGTCGAGACTGTATAGTTTGTGTGGGATGCCAATATGGTAAAGTACATTAATTATCATATGAAGAGTCTAGTTTTAGAGCTAAGAAACCATTTGAATTGGTGCACTCTGATGTTTTTGTGCCAGTAAAGCAAACCTCTAGCAGTGGGTATCTGTGCATGATCACATTCATTGATGACTACTCAAGGCAAGTATAGGTAGATTTATGAAATAAAAGTCAAAAGCATTATCTAGATTCAAGTTATTCAAAGAGAAAAATGAAATGGAAGTCAGACATAAAATTTTATGCCTATGTTCTGACAATGGAAGAGAATATACATCTAAGGAATTTGACTAGTATCTGCAATAGAATAAAATACATCGACAGCTAACGTGCCCCCGAACACCTCAACAAAATGGGGTTGTAGAAAGAAAGAATCGACACTTGGCACAAATTAGTCAAAGTATGTTGCATGCCAAGAATGTCATACCATGGTTTTGGGCAGAATGTATGAAGACCACCGTTCATATTACCTGTTGAGCAAGACTAGAACCCAAAAGGGGGGTGAATTAGGTTTTACAAAAAAAAATTGAGATTAAAAAAATAACACAATTAAAGTGTAAAAATAAGAGAGTAAGAGAAGAGAGAACGTAAACAGAGCTTATGCCAATTCATCTCTAACCCAAGCCTACGTCTAGTCCCCAAGCAAATACTTGAGATTTTCCATTAACTTGCAATCTGTTACAAATCTTCATGAATACTCCCCCTAAAACCAAACTCTCTTCAAGGAAAACCTTTCTTTGAATTTAATCTCTCCTCAAGGAATATCTTTCCTTGAAATAACAAATCTTTTGAAGAAGAAAGTACTCACAACAATAAAAACTCTCAAAAGAGCAAATAACACAAATGAAGCTCACTAGCAAGAATAGAGATATTTAAGAGTATGAATCACTCAAGATGTTTTCCTCTTTATTTCTTGTGATTGCTAAGCTCTTGATACATGTATTTATAGGCCAAAAAAAGTAAGAGAACCATTTGGAGCCATGGAGAAACTCAAACTTGTACAACCTAATTGTTGGAAGTAAGTAGTTCCATTTGTTGACTTTATAGCTATCTTCTATTTCGTAACTACAAATTTAAATATTCCTAGCTCCTTAATTTCAACTTCATTTTGGACAAATTATATATCAGTAAAAATCTCTGTAATTCTACTTTCTTTCCTGATAAGTTTCAGTTCAAAATTCAATTTGGTTGTTGAGATATTGTTGAAAGAGTGACAAAAGGTAGATAACAAATTGATATATGTAACTACAAATTGAGACCCTCATAAATCTATCATTTTAAATCCATTTTATGCATGTGATATACTAATGGAAATCTATATGAGGTTATTTTCATATAAAAGAAATGGCATTTAAAAATTCTTACCGGTTGGTGAGATATTGTTGAAATTGTAACTAGAGGTTTGGAAAAAGTGTGATATTCATACCTAAAATTTTGACAATCATAACTTCTTAATTTCAACTCTATTTTAAGCATGTGATATATGCATAGAAAGATGTTTAAGTCTAGTTTTGGATGCAATAGGTTTCATTTTGAAATCCCATCTGATTTATGAGATATGATAAAAATAGTAATCAAAGGTCCAAAATCAACTTCATTAAAATTCACATCTTTCTTATCTTTTTGGCCCAAACTTATATTATGAGGACCAAAATGTATTGGCCCAATAAATGTAAATCCAAATGAATTTAACAAAATAATAATGAGTTTATGATAGTTAGTCTAACTTATAAGCTAAATACTTGGTCAAATTCATGCGTCCCAATATGCATATTTTAATAATAATTAGTAGATTGTAAGCATTTTTTACCATGTATATGAGATTCCTATAAATATTCCATTTTAATTATCAATAATATTAGAGCCTATTGGATATAATATGAGTATGTATATCTCATATAAAGGATGATTCAATTATAAAGTATTACATGTTAATGATCAATTTAGGCATATGTTCATACTATATGTCTAACTCATTTGTTACATTTTGGTCACATATTTGTCTTCATCAAAATTTATAACATTGAGCCTTAAGGTTAACATTACCAATAGCCTACCACAGGCAAAGCTTGATTTTATGTCACCCTACAAGAAGCTTTGGAATATCAAACCCGCCGTAATTCACTTCCGAGTGTTTGGTTGTGTGTGTTATGTTTTCATGCTTGACCATCAGCATAGTAAGTTTGATAGTACGACAGTTCGTTGTATATTTATAGGTTATGATAATCAACAAAAAGGTTAGTAGTGTTGCAATCCAGCTACTAGCAGATGTTATACGTCTTGCAATATAGTATTCAAAGAGGTGTCATTATGGTGGTCACCACAAGCAACAAATCTTCCTGATTTGAGGGAGATTGAAGAAAAATTACAAGAGAAATTATATGGGCACGAAAGTGAAGTCCAACCAATCTCTAAAGTCAAAGTAAAACCAGTGACTAAAGATAATAGTTTAAGAAGTGAGAGAAGCCCTTGGAAGATAGGAGAACATGCAACACCAGAAGAAGAAAGACCAAGTCAAAATGAGGAGCAAGAAGATTTGAGTGAAGAAGATATTCCTCAACCACAACAATTATGGAGATTAACAAGGCAAAGAAATTCAAACTTGATGTACACAAATGTAGCAGTAATTGAAGATGGAAGACAAAATGATCCAACAACGTATGAAGAGGAGTTTAGTACCAAAGAATTGAAGAAAGCTATGGAAGAAGAGATCGATGTGTTGAAATGAACCAGACATATGAGTTGGTGCCAAAACCCAAAGATGTGTAACCTACTTCATGAAATGGGCTTATAAACTAAAGACTCATCCTGATGGATTAGTAAAAGATGCAAAGCTTGGCTAGTGGCACATGGTTTTTCCTAGAGGAATAGATTTGACTATGAAGAAATGTTCAGTCTAGTGGCTAAAATTACCACTTTACGAGTATTGTTAGCTCTCGTTGCGAGAAAGTCTTGGAAGTTGTGACAAATGGATGTGAAGAATGCATTTCTGCATGGAGAATTAGATTAGGAAATCTATATGAATCAACTAATAGGACTTGAGAGCAAAGCTTATCCTAATTATGTATGCAAGTTGAAGAAAGCTTTGTATAAGTTTAAATAAGCACCAAGAGCATGATATGGAAAAATTGTTGAATTCCTAATACAGAGTGGATATTCAGTAGCACCAGTAGATTTAAATCTATTCATAAGAGTTCGTGAAGATAAAGTGACAACACAATTAGGTCATTTGAATGTTATTGCCCACCTGGGTACTCTGGTAAGGGAACCGCAGCAGCAGCACGCTGAGCACCCTTGTCAAAAGATCCACTTACAATAATCCTCATTGGTTAGTGATATTTTCTAGTGTTGTTCCTTTTGTTTCCTCTATTCTTGGTCCATAAATTTTGTTTCCATGATATATTTCACCCTAAAACATACCTGTCCTGCCAATTTGCCGTTTAGTATCTATTTTTAGTTATAGTACTATAATAATCATAGGTGCCTGGTCCACTAAAATGCTCTATCTTCTTCTATATATGTAAGTGTAAACTTGGTAGCTCTATTTGTGGGTGTGCCCTCACTGTACTTGGTATACCAGAAGAGCAAGCTCATCAAAAGCATAAATTTTTTTAGCAAAATGGTGGCCTCATCTTGGAAAAACGACTTTCTGTTAAATAAGCTTCCTCCTAAACAGCTGAAATCTTCACCTCAGAAGGCTACCAACAACTACTATAAGAGCTCAATTATTTAACAAGGGAGGTTATAGTACTATTTACAAAGGATGTCTTAAAGACAACAAAATCATTGCAATCAAGAAGTCCATGGAGTTGGATCAAAGCCAAATTGAACAATTTGTCAATGAGGTGGTGGTAGTCTCCCAAATAAGTCATAAGAATTGGTGAAGTTCCTAGGTTGTTGTTTAGAAATATAAGTCCCTTTATTGGTCTACGAGTTCGTTAACAATGGCACTCTCTTTGATCCCATTGACAACAAGAGCAAGACTTCTATTATATCTTGGGAAACACTGTTAAAAATAGTGGTAAAGATAGTTGGAGCACTGTCATACTTGCACTCTGCTGCTGCCATACCAATAATCTACGGAGATGTTAGGTCCTTAAACATACTTTTGAATGAGACTTACACAACCAAAATGTCTGATTTTAGAGCTTTTTAGATTGGTTCCACATGATTAAATAGAATTAGTCACAATGGTACAAGGAACTTTGGGATACTTGGATCCAAAATACGAGCAAGCAAATTAACTTACTAAAAAGAGCAATGTGTATAGTTTTGGAGTGATGCTTGTACAGCTACTAACATAGAAGAAAGCACTTTCATTAAATAGGCCAGAAAAGGAAAGATGTCTTGTCATGCCTCTTTTTTCATCCATGACTCAAGGTCAGTTGTTCGAAGTGCTTGAAGTTAGGATAGTGAATAATGAAAATAAGGACATGATGAAGTAAGTGGTTGTGCTTGCAGAGAGGTGCTAAGACTTAGAGGGGAAAAGAGACAAAGCATAAAGGAAGTGGTAATGGAGTTAGAGGGAATTAGGATGATAGGGAAGCATTCATAATGAGGGACCGTGAAGCCTTTGTTGACTTCTAACGTATTTGAGGTGTATAAAAGACATAATGTAAGATCAAGTATCGACCACCATGCAAGACTAATTTGCATGTTCCGATCCTTTTGACAGCAACCTTAGTGTTGTTGCCCACATATATCCAGAATGCTACACAGGGAACTCGCCGAAAGTCAACAAAGGCTTCACGGTCCCTCGCTATGTGGTCCCTGACTTGTGAGTCTACAATCTACACATGACAAGATTTAGTAAGCATAATAGAGCTAGAAACACAAAGTTCACTAGCATAAACAGTATAAGTTACCTTTCTGGAAGGCTTAGGGCATTCTCTCGCATAGTGTCCCTTCTTATGACAATTAAAGCACTTAACTTTTGTCGTATTCACCTTTCACTGCTTGTTTTTGCCTTCCTGATTAGTCTTTGGCTCTTTTTTAGGTTGAGTTGGTCTTTTATTCTTTCCCCAACTCTTTCTCTTTGAATCATGTCTTCCACCTGAAGTTGTCATATGCAACTCAGGTATCGACTTAGCTTATTCAAGTCTTTCTTCCTCAAGTTCGAGGTGCCTCCAGCCATCTTCTAGAGTCATGATTCTATCATTGTGAGTGAGATGCATCTTCATATGCTCCCATGAACTAGGAAAAGAGCGAATGATGACTTGGATCTACTGCTCAACTGTTAAGACATTTCCAGCATCTTTTAGCTCAACGATCATATTTGACATCAAGCTCAGATGTTTCATCATCGAATTTTCTAGGTGTTTCTTATATGAGTCAAATTTGATCATCAGAGAACACAATTTGCATACAGACGTGGTTTGAAATCTTGTTATCAAAGCATTCTAAAGCCCCATGGCACTTTAGTAGTCCTTGAACTCCCTTAGGATGTCATCATCCAAAGTGCTCATCAATGTAATGTGAGCAATGGAGTTCTTTTTCTTCCAAGTGTCATAAGTCTCAGGGTCCTACCTATGCTGGGCTGTGTTTCTAGCTACTGGCTCTTCCATGATATTATTGAGAGCCTCAAGAGCCTCTTGCACTTCCAAGAGATACTGGACTTTCATACTCCAGATCTTATAATTGTCGCCATTTAGCTTCAACCCCTTGTTGAGCTCATCAACAATACTTTTGGAAACTATAGTCATTCTTTATATAAAAAGAAAGATAGACATGTATCAAGATCAGATAATTAAAAAACACACAAGATTTAATGTTCACCATGCTTACAAATTATGACACTAAGTATCGTATGATTAAGCTAATTAACCCATGCATAACTCGAAGTCGAAAGAGCACAAAGTGCCAATCATCATCCTAAGGTTTTATGTAAGGTGTAAATCAACAAAATCAAAACACAACTAAATGTCCTAATCATGTACAAACAAATTGTAAATCATGATTTTTTTTTCATAATGAATTCTAAACCCTAATTTAAGAAATTTGGGTAAGAATGGATGATTTATTGATTGGAATGAAAATTTGGAAAAAAAATTTCAAACAAATTTTATCTCAAAAACCCAAATTAATAAAGCCCTAAATAATATCTTTGATCCCAATAAAATATGCAAATTCATTAGGAAACCAGCCTATGGCTTTGATACCAATGAAAAAAATTAAATAAAGAACACATTCATAATTTAATTCAAGGTAGGAGACTTACATATTCTCCTAATTGCAAAAGCTGATCGAACTTTGGCTGGGATCACTAATCGAATGAGATACCCACAATATATTGGGTGTATCTTGGGCTTTCACAATCTAAATCTCTTTTCGAATGCGATTGCAGAATACTTCGCAGGTATTCTTCTAAGACTGTCTATATCAATCTATCTCTCTTTCATATCTATCGTATAATAATCTAGCCCTATTTATAAAAGGCTAGCTAAGGTTAAAGTTTAGTAGTAATTCCTATAATTACTATTTTATCCTTACTTAGCAAGCACTCCTTATGGGTGGACATTATATAATATCTTAATAGATTTAAACCCTAAATATTATACAATATTCTAACAAGATAGTGAATAATGAAAATAAGGACTGCTAAAGGAAGTCGCTGTGCTTGTAGAGAGATGCTAAGACTTAGAGGGGAAGAGAGATAGAGCATGAAGGAAGTGGCAATGGAGTTAGAGGGAATGAGGATGATAGGGAAGCATTCATGGGTCGAACTTAATTTGGAAGAAACCCAATCATTGCTTGGCGAGACTTATGATATCAATGAATGCAGTGACAGCACCAATTACAAAAAAAAAACTGGGTGGGATAGCATTACAGATCATGTGCTGATTCACTTGGATGACGGAAGATGATATGCTGGGATGACAATCTTACTTTCACTACACGTATAGTGTTTGAACTTTTGTCATATTTATGAAAAATGCAATTGCTTGTGTATTTCGATGTAGATTTATATATGCTTCGATTTTATTTTTAGATGCAATATTTTATATATGTTCATGATGATTGAAATGATATGGCCTTAATCTTAGACCAATAATATTTTTTTGTCAATTGCCAAATATTTATTTTGTTATGTCAGCTGCTTTTATCGTTCTAAAAGAGTTTTATCTCATACTATATATTTGAAGAATGGGAGGTGCAGGCGTGCAACCAATAAGAATAATGGTTGTTAAAATATATTGCAAGGCATCAGCTTATCAGTAGAGCACCGAAAGTGTAGCGGCAGTAACCATGCTTCCACCAACAACTTCCATTGCAGTATTTCACAAAGTTATCAAGTTCTCTCTGCTCCAACCTGGAAGTATGGCTTCTGAAGGTATCTTATGATCTTATGGTTTTGACTATACATATTTAAATATAGTTATTCGTATCACAAAGATCTGAGATGAGAGTTGTATGATATAGCCAAGCATATTAGGGATCCAGGAATCTCACACCAATATTCACAGAAATTTAAGATAATGGGATGCCAAATTAACTGCACAAATAAACTAATTCAACATCATAGCACCACTTGTATATTAAAAAAAAATAAAATGACAGGTCAAGCATTGCTTAAAATCCAAGCTAAAACTCCAAAAAGCACTTTTTCCTTTTTCATTAATGTATTGAGAATGTTCACAGTCACATTAACTAATCTGACTAAATTATGATATATTTTGATTTTAAAATTCACACTTAATTTTTAAAATATTTTGATATATATTACAAAAATTAGCAACTCAAACTAAATTAATTCAAGTTCATACAAATTATTATATATGAATACAATTTTTTTTGTGGCATATAAAAAGATATGGCTAAAAAAAAAAAAGCCACCACATATATCATAAATTTAAATTCCATTTTAGAAAAATAAACGTCAATATAAATAGGACGGGTGGACTTAAAGAAGCCTCCTCTTTGTTTCATACGATACAGAAATTCACTGTTGCCATAAAATTAGAAGTATGGAAGAAATGAGCTCTAAAATGAAGTGATTGTAATTCAAGGGTATGTCACAAAAGCTAAATAACATCAGATTCAAAGGCGAAAATTTATGTTCATCCAATTCTACTAATTATTTTCAAATAAAGCATAAAACTTTTATCAGCATTCATTATTTGAGAAAAACCTAGGTACAACATTCATATCATTATTTTTAGAATAATTAATTAATTTATAAATTATCATTAATTAATTATTAGGCTTATTAAAAGATTATATTTTCAATAATATCAAATAATCAATTTTGTATTTAATACTATAAATAGATTGGGTCATGTGACTGCATAACTCGTTATAAGTTGCTATTCATGAACCTATAATAAGAGAGGCTCTAACTTATAAGTTTTTATCAGAGCTAGTTATCTTTTATATATATTAGCTAAGGTTCCCTTATTAAACAAACCTTTTATCTATTTGGGTATTGTAAGTCGCTATTTGTCTTGTCTTTTTTTCTATTCTCATGCATTATGATCATATTTTTCAATAAAAATATAATAAATATATAATTTTTGTATATAAGTGAATGTTACAATTCAACATTACATAATTAATTTCTTTAAAAAAATTATTGGTGTATTATTATGAAAGTCAACAACAAATTATATAACAAATTGGATTTAAGTTTGAACATATGTCATAATTTGGTTGGTGGTAATTAGTCGTAAATATTTTCAAAACAAAAGCATAAAACTTTAATGTGCAATCATTAATTATCCAAAAGATATTTCAAATTATCAACCTATCGTGGAACGACTATACGTGACTTGGTCTGACCCTTGAAGTATATGTTTGTGAGACTTTTCCTTTATTATTTGCATGATTTGGATGGATGTGAATTGTGGCCATGCAAATACTGAAGGCTCGTCTTCGTCATCCTCGATTGACTTGGATTTAAACGGACCTGCTTATATAGTCAAGTCCTCCCCATACCATAACCACCAAATATTTGGTAATGACATAATCAGAGTTATATTAATCAGACTTTTGTCACCTGATTTTTTAATATTGTTACAAGTTGATTTTGAATCTTTGGTTGCATTCCAAATTAATATGAAATAAGATTTAACTTAAAAACTTGTATAATGTACTTAGAGTAAAATATATTTTGGATTTTTCATTTTTCAATTCAGTGTCCATTTGGTCTCTAACTCATTAATATTTATTCTCAATTTATTTTTTTACTTATAAATTTATTCTTAATTTAATTACTCAAAATTTTTTATTTTTAATTTAATTTTTTTATTAATGTGATAAAATAATACATTAATAGAAAAAGATAAAAAAAAAGTCAGAATTTCAGACATATCACATCCGTGCTATCGTAATCGGAGTATCCATTATTTGGTCTCATTCGATCGTGGCTCGCGATTCCCTCCCGTGCTTTTCTCCAGTTAAATCGCAGTCATTTGTCTCTCATGTGGTTGAGATGATGCACCATTTCTGCCAACGAAATGGACGGTTACGATTTAACTGGAGAAAAAATTAGAGAAAGTGAGGGGAGGGGATCCGAATCCTTCGACCGTGCAGACTGAACATCCATGCTGTCTAAGTCTACAAGAAAATGTAGTTGAATAAACTACACGGCAAAGTAAAACAGATCGATTGACAAATATTATTTATATAATTATATGATTTATGAAAATTTTCAACCCCTTTTAAATTGAGAATCTCTTTATATGTGTGTGTATATATGTATATTTTATGGATCCAAAACAAAATTCATTAATGATTAAAAAACAAAATAGTTTGTAAACATATATTACTCTATGATTAATTTAAATTATGATTTAGAAAAACAGCATCAACAAAAATAGACACGCGTGAGTTGAAAAAAAAAAAAATCTTCCTCTTAGTTTTACACTATTGCAAAAAGTCACCTTTCATGTAAAATTAGAATTATGGAAGAAATGAGCTTTACAAATGAAAGGATTATTATTGTAAGGTGTGAACTCAATGTTTGTCGCAACAGCAAAATGCCTTCGGACAGATTCATAAATCCGATGCTGAATTAAAAACTATGGTGAAAATTTATGGTGTAGTGAGCATATATTTTAATGTCATATTTTTTACGGATTATTTATGTTTAGGATATAAGTTGTAATTAATTACTATTAATGACATTCTATTTTGTAATTAGTTAAGAATTATTTCAGGCTTGTGTTTTCATTTATTAGTACCTTGATTCGTTAATTTTACCATAGTTGTTATAATTCGTTATGATTAAAATTTATTATAACCGAGGCTTTCTAAACTAATAAGCCAGTTTTACTATTTTTAAATATTTAATGTGATATATGCCTGGTAATTATGTTGTTTCTTAGGCTTTTTTCTTACAACAAAAGCTTTTTCATACTAAGATAAAGATAGTTTTTTTTCTACCTCCTTACAGCTTCAACGATGTTGATGAGATGGCGGGGCCGTAAATGATAAAAATTCAGATGCAAACAAAATTATTAATAACTATACACATTTATCCAAGAAAATTGTCAAACTTGTAAAGATCGTCTTCCAGAATGTGTTGAAACTTTCAATGTATGATGGAGGTAGGCATTCAAAATTGTCAACAAAACATGTTTCGAAGGTAAGTTATTAAAATTATTAAGACTAACGGTATTTATTCCTTAAAAAGTCATAAAATAATTCTAGGTCTTTCAATGTAATTACAAAACATAAGGTCATTGAGAACAGTTTTGTCAAACTCACGAATTGACTTAGTAAACTCGTTAAGTCAACGTTTTTACTACTAATTTTTGAGTTAACTCACCTCTTAACTCGAACCTGGTGCTCACTCGGTTGAACTCATATCTGACTCATGCAGAATCGATTAACTTGGTGAGTATACACCAAGTAGGATGAGTTGGAGGGAAGTCCCAGAAAATCTCAACAAAACATGCACACCCAAAGCTTGAAGATGTGACCCTTCAACTCATGTGTCAGCGCCTCCATATATATCTCACCTTTTATATATAAATCAGTTCTTGTTTTTATTTCTAAAAGACAAAATTTCAACAAAACATACACACCCAAAGCTTAAAGGTGTGACCTTTCAACTCATCTGCCAATGTTCCCACCATTTAACCAATAGTGGTATTTAATATGTATATCCCACCTTTTATATATATACTAGTTCCTATTTTTATTTGACTTTGGAATTTTAACATGAAATCAAACTTTTTGTTAATTTTTTTTTCATGAACCATTTTCAATTATTTGAAAAATGAATATAAAATTTTTATATAATAACTTGTATAGGGAGAAAATCCACATAAAAATTATATTAAATATATTTTTAGATACTATGAATTCTAGATAACCATGTAAAACCACCATACCATTACTTTTATGTAAGGATGATAAATTTATGATTTTAATGGCATATCCCATTCATTTTTTTATGATTTTAAATATAAATAGTATTTGAATAAACCTCATGTTATATATTGTATTTTAACTATGTAATTATATATTTAAATCATCATTTATTAATAGAAATAAACTCGTACAATTCTACGTTACGAGTTTACGATACGAGTCTATACCCCCATTTCCAATTCTACTTAAACTCACGAGTTTGACAACCTTGATTGAGAGTAATTAATTGCAATTTATAGTTTTAAACTAAACGTTTTCTATTTTTTATTAAATTTCTAAATTAAATAGAAAGAATAAATTTTAATTAGTTTTTTGGGGATAATTTCTCATCTGATTCCACCAAAATTATTTTCAAACAAAAGCATAACACTTGATTGCATGTAACAGATATTACAAATTCTTATCGTCTCATAAAATGACTGAGTAGACTTGGTCCAAGTGTCCCACTTTGGTTGTATTTGTGAAACTTCACTTTGATTTGGATGGGTGTGAATTGTTGGGGCCATGCAAAATAATGCAAGCTCGTCTTCGTCAACCTCTATCGATTTGGATTTAAATGCAGATTTTGCTCATTCAGTCAAGTCCTCCACCACAATTAACAAACATGTCACTACCTACTATGTACCCATATGCTGAGAACCATATATAATTCGAGGATGTCATTGTTATATTCTCTTCAAATTTAATTCCAAAAAAACATCTCAATCAAATGTTCGACACAAATTAAGCATTAAACTAAGAGCCTGTTTAATTATTTAATTCCCATGTTTTTGTGTTACTAAAAATAAAAAAAAATTATCAATAACATGTTTGGTAGAATTTAGTTAAGAGAAATCTTTTACAAGGTTTTTTTTTTTAAAAAAAAAAGAAGCTATAAACAGAAAGTCCAAAACCCGTTTTCAGCTCTATCCCAAAACGATTTCACAATTATATATTGATAGTCAAACTCATGTAATGATCAAGTGAGATTTACTGTCATTTGTATCAATTTTAATTTAAAATAAAGATGAATAAATATTTTAATAATTATTTTAAAAATAATAAAACTTACAAATAAGAATAAAATTTAAAAGTATTATGGAAAACCAAAAAGCACTCTAAGCTAAATGTAACATATTTTTAACAAATGAAAGAAAGAATATGTATGACAGAAGAAAATTAAAAGGGAGCATAACTATAAGGATTTTATTCCTAAAAATAAGGGAGTCACTTTTGAAAATTTGAAAAATAGAGGAAGAGATTGAAAGATTTTACTCTTTTAATTCAAGCGTAAAAGTGACTATGGACTGAAGCCTTATAACTAAACTAATGGTAATACGTAAAAAGGTCACATCGATGCCACATGCCACCACGCGAGTAGACTGGAAAAGCATTAAGCGTAGAAGAAAATGAAGTTGAATAAACTACACAGCATGTGCCTACAAAAGCCATTCAATTGAGCAGTCAGCAAGCACTAACGCAAAAGCAAAATTGTAGTTGGATCGATGGGTTTGAGAGCATTGCATTTGCATATGAAACTGGTATGGGTGGCCTGCACACTGGCAGCCGCAGCAGCACTATCAAAACCAGGTTGCGGCAGCCGGTGTGGGAACCTGAGCATCCCTTATCCCTTTGGCACAAGAAAAGGTTGCTACAGAGATCCAACTTTTCTCATAACCTGCAACACTTCGTCTGGACAGCCCGTACCATATTTAATACCCGGCAACATTCCAGTTCTCGACATCTTCCTGGATACTGGTGAGATGCGCGTCTCTACTTCGGCTTGTTATGATTGCTATAATTTCAACGGTTCCAAAAGTGGATCTTCCAACGGAACCTTGGGTGGGCTTACCAAGTTTACCATATCCAATACAAAGAACAAATTCACGGTGGTGGGGTGTGACACCTACGCTTACATCCAAGACCTCACCGGGTACAGTTTTATAACTGGCTGCATTTCGTTTTGCCTTGACTCGACGTACGTGAAGAATGGATCTTGCTCTGGGGTTGGCTGCTGTCAGACCACTTTCCCCAAAGCCATTATGAATTACAAACTTAGTATATATAGCTATTACAACCACACCAGAGTGTGGAACTTGAATCCTTGCAGCTATGCATTTCTTGTGGAGGTCGGATCCTTCAATTTTACCTACCAAGACCTCCTTAACCTAGGCAACACGACAGAATTTCCCGTGGTTCTCAATTGGGCTGTTGACAATCACACATGCGCTGAAGCCAAGAAAAATACTAGAATCTATGCCTGCAAGAACAACAGCAGATGCGAAAATTCAGAAAGTGGTATCGGCTACCACTGCCACTGTAAACCAGGATTCCGAGGTAACCCTTACCTCTCTCACCCCGCTGGCTGCCGAGGTATATTATATATGTTTCTTCTCTGATTTTCTCATATTGATTATATAGCAAATGATACAATTAAAATTGTTGTGGGGAAGTAAGTGCGCATGCTATGTAATTTCAGATGTTAATGAGTGCAGCGAATCCAACAATTGCAGTATTCATGCCACATGCCACAATTTCGAAGGTAGCTTCAACTGTTCTTGTCTACCTGGATACACAGGCGATGGCTACACCTGCTCTTTGGACAACCAATCTACTTATAATTTGCGTATCCGTATCCTTCATGTAGCACTAGGTAAGAAACATACGGAATCTGTTTTACTTTACTTTAGGATGAGTTTTAAAAGTTAAAAACTTTATTCTCAAATAATTTCTTTATTATCTATAATTGGATATAATAAAAAGTATAAAACAAAAATATGATTATTACATATAATTTTGAAAAAATCATTAATAAGAATTATTTTCTCTATTTTTGAGAGAGGAAATGTAGAACAACTCAATGTGTGTGGTTCTTAATTAAAAATGCCCAAAATAATTGTTTTTGAATATTTATAAACAAATAATGAAACCAAATACATTTAAAATAAAAATTCAAATAAGGTCCTAACCTCCTAACGGTGAGAAGGGTTAAGCAACCTTTTGAGCATATTGCATGCATATTTCCCATCTGTTAATAGCAGTTGTTTTTTTCTTTTTGAATTTGGTACCTTACGAAAGGTTTCTATTTGCCCTTTCACGTGTTGAGGGTCAACATATAAATCCATCCTACAAATTTCTTTCAGAAAAACTAACGTAATCGTAATATTTTTTTTTAGCAATATCACATTGGTTAATATGAAAGTCTTCTTCCTCTCTTCAAAGCGCGGTATATTAATTTATTCATAGGCTTTGGGATGGAGAGGATGATTACAGAAAGTAGGATTAACTGCTGTGGATATATTTATGTCAAAACTCGATACCTTTTTCTGCCTAAAATGACATCATGGACTACATTGCTTGCAGGTGTTAGTGTAGCCTTGCTGTTTGTGTTTACACTGGTCTCCTCATTATGTTGGGTACACAAGCAAAGAACTCTGACACGGCTCAGGAGAAGATATTTCGAGCAAAACGGAGGAACCATGCTGCTACAACAGCTTTCGCAATGGCAAGGACACACTGACAGAATCAAGATATTTAGCCAAGTTGAGCTTAAGAATGCCACAAACAACTTCGACGGAAGCAGAATCCTTGGCCGTGGAGGACAAGGGACAGTTTACAAGGGTAAATTGCCGGACCCACGCCTGTTGCCATTAAGAAGTCCAGAGTAGGAGGGGATCCCCAACAAATCAAGGATTTCATCAATGAAGTGGCAGTGCTTTCCCAAATCAACCATAGGAATGTGGTCAAACTTCTGGGTTGTTGTCTTGAAACCGAAGCTCCTTTGTTAGTTTACGAGTTTGTGGACAACGGTACCCTTCTTGATCACATAGATCCATCAAAGGATGGGGGCTCTTTAACATGGGAGACCCGACTAAGGATAGCTGCAGAGACTGCTGAGGCCATTTCCTATTTGCATTCTGCTGCTTCTATTCCGATTTTTCACCGGGATATTAAATCTGCCAACATACTTCTAGATTATAATCACAGAGCAAAGGTGTCTGACTTCGGAGCTTCAAGACTTGTTCCTCTTGATGAAACTCAATTTACCACTTTGGTGCAGGGCACAATTGGATACTTGGATCCGGAGTACCTCCACACAGGTCAATTGAATGAGAAGAGTGATGTCTATAGCTTCGGGGTTGTGCTCGTGGAGCTACTCACTGGGAATAAAGCAGTTGAATTCAATAGGCCAGAAATGAGAAATTTGGCTATGTACTTTGCGTCTTCAATGAGAGAGGACCGTCTTTGGGAAATTCTTGACGGGCGACTGTTGGACCAGAAGAAGAATGCAGAGCAGCTGAAGGAAGCTGCGTTTTTGGCAATGAGGTGCGTTAGACTACAAGGAGAGGAAAGGCCGACTATGAAGGAAGTAGCAATGGAGCTAGAGGGTTTGATTACAGTGGAAAAGCATCCTTGGGGGAAGGGCGAGGACCTGATGACAGAAGAAAGTGAATACTTACTTGGTCATGAACCTGATGGATATGGGGCTGCTTGTGCTAGTAATTCAGCTGCCTATGATAGCATACAGAAAGAGATAGCACTTTAGATTGCAAATGGGCGATGATGATTCAATTTTCACTCCAGCTTGTCTATTCAATTTTCACGAATACCGTTATTCATAGATTTCAAGCATTTTAGAGTTGTTTGAGTTTAGCCTCTTGTTCTTGTAAAATAAAATATAACTTGTCAGCAAATGGATAATGGAAATGGCATAATTGTCGCTGGTAAAGTGTTAGAAGACCAATAATATGACATTTGTTAGTCCTTTAATGGTTTCTCTAAGTTTTATTTTATTAAGACTTGAAGATTCGTTTACATTCTTTGATTCTCTTGGTGTTTTCAATTTATTTTATGATATTTACTTGAAGTTTAATGCCATCATTCACCAAGTCATTTTCTGTTTCTCTCCAAATTTTGAATCAAAATATGTTCACTCTGATCAAATAAATTTCAGCAATTATATAAACATGGTAACGATGTGTGACAGTTTTTGGAACTGTGAAAATGACTCTAGTGCACGACATAAATCTCTCTACATACAGGAAATGATAGCAAAAAAAAAAAAACGAGAGAAGAATTCTAAGATGCCAAGTCCTACGCTTCACTCTCATTGGGCTACTTTTTTCTTTTGAATTTTGAGGAAATTAATAGACTCCGGGTCCTGAGCATTTGGAAAACGGATTGAATTTTTATTAACATTGTATTTGAAAATTTATTGTTCCTTTATTAATTTCTTTGCATATAATTAGAAATATCGGATGAATCCAATACAAGAAAAACTCATCAATGGAGTTATCTACTCCCACATTTATATTTATTCATACTAACAAATATGGTCAGTGATGAACTTATCCTGTCCAATAATGAGAAGTTACTCAATTGTCTTTACAGACACTGTCTTCAAACTAGGATCAATGAATCTACAAGAGTGTGATTGTGTTTATAAGAAGCACACTTGAATAATCCAATGGACAGATTTGCGAAAGCTATCTTTAAATCAGCGTTGTGCTATGATTGCACTTTGTACAGTTACCGACCTACAGAACTAGAGCTTGATTTAACATTAGACCTTTCCGTCTGATGAAGGAAGACTATCAGTTTTGTAGGTTATAAATGACGTAGTAGACACAGAATATATGCCTCTGGAGGGAGAAGAGGATGGAGAAGGTAGCTTCCTGGGAAGCATCTGCTCCCGGTATTCCTTAGGTAATCTTGTTTTGTCTGGTAGAAGGACAAAAGCAAGCAGGGTGAAGAGCACTACTACTCTTACTCTGCTATAATCTTGCTTCCAAGAACCTAACATTATACGTGCTCTCCACAAATATTTTCACATATATTGTCAAAACTTTCCCATACAATTGATTTTTGTCCAAAAAGTTAAATTTTTTGCACAGTTAACTATTATTTTATTCTTAATATAATAAGAAAAACAGTTAAATTGACATTAAGTTTCAAGTGTTAGAACAAACATAGCAATATTATAATGCAATATATTTACAAGTATTTGACTCTTGAGGAGGCAGAGTGCCACGTAATTCTTGGAGAAGTATTAGTGCGTGAATATAAAAGATAAGGGAGAGAAAGCATTTCAACACGCAACGATTTATAGTGATTCAGATCACTGTTGATCTTACATCCACTCTCTAGTTTATGTTGCTAGGAATTTCACTAACTCAACCAAATATCAACTACAGAGGTCAATCTCATACATTGAGCATAGTCTCACAACTTTTACACCACAACCATGATAACCCACAACACTAGGCACAATCAAGAGACATTTGTACCAACCCCCTAGTCACCCACAAAGAGGCTCAGTCCTATAGACTTTTACAACTCAGCACAGACCATTGGAATTATCCCAAATTCTATAAAACTAATGTCGATATGAGAAGATAAAGAGAACACTCTTTCTCACACAAAGCACACACTCTTTCACACAAAAAAGTATGTGAATCACACAGACTAAGTAAAGTCACATAGACTGAGATATAGTTACACAGACTAAGAAGTACTAAGCTTAATCTCAATGAACAAAATGATCAATCTTTTTTAACATGTCTTCTTCTTCGGAATGTTGCATATTTGTACTAGAGAAGTCCAATAGCTACTTCTTCATTTTGACAAGTTTTTCAATTCATCCATCGAATACGAAAACTTCAGTGATGGTGCAATCACCAGTTAGAGTGATTATGGAATTAATGCAAAGATACTCCAAATAGGACAACCATATGGAAAGTGGATTTGTCTATTGATCTCTTATCTTTTTGTAGCTCTTGGGCTAGTTTGAATATCTTGAATTAGAATTGGCATTTTAATTGGATTTGTCAAATAAACACACAGTGGTCTGAGTAGATAATATTATTTTTTACATAATCATTAAACAAAAAATAATAAATATAATTAAATATATCAACATCAAGTTTCAATGGGAAACTGAAATTTTATTATTTTATATATAGTAAAGATGTTTGATTTTATACTTTTATTTTAAAAATTAGGTATTATGCAAAAATTTAATTTTATTGAAAGAAAATACATTGAACAAAAACAAAGTATATTTTTGTAAAAAAATGTGTAATTTTATAAAATATCAAAATTATCCTAATTTACTCAAAAAATTAATTAATAGTTGTTGGTGTCTAGTTTTGTTTGATGAAAGATAATCCATAATCCATCTTAGGTACTATCCCCACATCATGCTTACAAGGTTGGGTGTCATTTTGTTCAAAACAAGAATAACAGTGGCAATTTGGTCGGGCAATTAATTTGAATATTTTTATTTAATAATTAACATAACTTTCAGTGAAATAAGATATTGCTATTTTTTTCTTTTATTGATTAAACTAATTTCAAATTGGGGAAATATGATTCTTAATGAGAAAAATATTATTTTAGTCTCTAATTATCATTAAATTGTCAATTTGATGCCTTACTCATTTTATTTTTTAAAATGATAATCTATTTGTAGGCAACTAGTTTAATTGCCTACACATTGCATGAACTTTAGAGAAAAATTAGTTTGTTTTATTATATGTCAATACATTTTAAATCAACAGTATTTGTAAGTGTTAGTAAAAAAAATTGAATTTAGTAATATATTGTGATACAAAGAAAACATAATAAATTAGAGAAAGTCCATAAAATTGGCTATATGAGATTGATGAGAGAGAAGTGGCGATAATATACTTATTGAAGGGGTATCATCATAAACCATTTAACCATATATTGTTTTCTTTTGCTTCAATCTCGAATCATGTCAAGTTATATTTATAGTCCATTATTAGGAAATTTAAATTATAATTAATTCATTAATTCATTATTTTTCTTATTAACTCTAAAAAAATGTCTAAACTTCAAAGAATTTTCAATTTAAGAAGATGTTGATTAATTTATTAATTTTCTGGTGCACTCCAAAGAATTATCAAACTTTGAAAAATAATTTTTTAATTTTTTTTGTTCACACCAAAAATTCTCAAACTTCAAAAAGTTCTTAATTTAAGAGATAATTAATTAAAAATTCACTGCATAAGGAGCTAACAGTTTGATCAACAGAGTATTTCATCGGTCAAATGGAGCTCCTGTGTTAAAGGGAACACATAATAGATTGTCACTTTTGGTCCCTACTTTTGAAATCATTCTTCTACATTAATTAATTAATTTATTATTTTTTTATTGACTTCATAAAATGTTTGAACTTTAAAGAATTCTCAATTTAAGAAGTGGTTAATTAATTTATTAATTTTCTCGTTCATTTAAAGAATTATCAAACTTTGAAGAATAATTCTTTATATATTCCCAAATTTCCAAAAATTCTAAATTTAAGATATGGTTAATTAATTTGTTAATTAATTACTTCATTTTTTTTAACTATGAAGAATTTTTACACTTCAAAGAATCCTTGAAACAAATATAAGAAATGTGAAATGTCATTGTATAAGGAGCTGATGAGTTGATCAACCAAGCTTTCTCATCGATTAAATAGGGCTCCCATGTTAAAGGAAGCCTACTTTACTTATATATGATATATTGTCACTTTTTGTCCCCCACTTTTGAAATCATTATCATATGTAATTACCTGAGTTATGCCCCATAAACTCACATAAAGAGAAAAGATGTTAAAATTTTCAATAAATCTTGGATTATTTTTAGAAAATAAAATGAATGAGGAACCAAAATGATAATTTAATAATATGTTAGGGATCAAAATGATATTTATTTTCTATTGTAAATTTAGTTTTGTATAGAAATAACTAGAAAATTGAAAAGAGAAAAGACCTTAGAAAATATTTAAAAAATATTTTTGTTACGAGCTTTAGCTAAGAAGTCAGAGGTAGGGTTTATGTGAAAAATTATAAAAGAAATTTTAGGATGATATACTTCCGTAGGAATTACTAGAGATTTGAGAAAAGCTTGGACTTGTACAGGACTTAGCATAAATTTAAAAATGCCTAGACTTATGCAGGACTTTGGAAAAATTTAAAAAATGTCTAGACTTGTACAAGATTTAGCATATATTTAAAAAATGACTAGACTTGTACAGAACTTAGAGGAAATTTAAAATATGTCTTGGCATGTTTAAGACTTAGCAAAGATTTAAAAATGCCTGGACATGTTCAGGGCATTGTTGAAATTTAATAATGCCTGGACATGTCCAGGACTTAGTAGAAATTTAAAAAATACTTGTACTTGTGTAGGACATAGTAGAAATTTAAAAATGCCTAGACTTATGCAAGACTTGGCAAAAATTTAAAATATGCCAAGACTTGTGCAAGATATGGCAAAAATTTAAGAAAATCTATACTTGTGCAAGACTTAGCATAAATTTTTAAAAATCCTTGAACTTGTGCATGACTTAGTAGAAATTTAAAAATGCCTGGACTTATGCAAGACTTAGTAGAAATTTTAGAAATCCTTGGACTTGAGGAGGACTTAGCAGAAATTTAAAAGATGTTTAGACTTGTGCAAGACTTAACAGAAATTTTAAAATGCCTAGACTTGTCCAAGACTTAGCAGAAATTTAAAAATTAGAATAAATTTAAAAATGATTGGCGTAACATCCCTAAATTAGTGATTTTTAATATAAGCTAAATTATTTAGGGGAAATCAGAAATAATTAAACAAAAATAAATATGATCAATTGAATCATATAAAGAAAACAACTCATAGCTTAGTTTTAAGGTATAAGGGCAAAATGGTCATTTTTGAAAAAAATGCTAAGGGAAAAATGGAAAATTTACAAGGTTAGGGGTAAAATGGCCATTTTAAAAAAAATACCAATGGCAAAATGGTAAATTCACAAGGAGGGACATGTGGCATTACCTTAACTTGCGAGACTCACACATGTAGGGCTTACACCATAATAAAGTATTTGATATCCTTGGGGTCCACAGCAAAATAAAATACTTGATAACCATGGGACTCACACCATAATTATATTTTAGATATTTATGATTTGAGATTGAATCACAATTGTTGGATTAAAAAATGTGATTAAATCCTAACGGTTGATTTCTCTTTAAATACACTACACCCTACCCCTTTTCTTCACACCATTCCCTACATTCCTCCTATACCTATTTCACATATGGAAGGAAGCAAGAAGGAAGGGAGCAATTTTAGGAGAAGTATAAGAAAGGAGAGCATATCCAGGTAACATGATTTAGCATATTCTAGTTTATCTTCTTTTTTTTAAATAGTCTTCATGGTAATTTCTTTTTGGCCTAAGGTCATTTATCTTGAAATTTTGCCACCATGAGTTCATTCAAGGTCTAAGAAGGGTAGAATTAGATAAGAATAAGGATAAATAGATATTTTGAAATATCTAGGGAAATAATATGCAAGCCATAACAACTTTAGGAAAAGAATTTCGATGAGTGAATTTTATTGTGCATTATATATCCTTACATGAGTATTTTATTATTCATACACTATAATTACCTTTGTTGTTGCATGTGATGGGGTGACAATATGGTTGTTTGAGAAGAGTACTACTCTTTGTGAGAGTAAACTATTCCTATGCACTATGTACTTATTGATAGTTTGGAATCTCATTTTATAATGGCTGGCTATGTTGCCTTAATATATATTGTGAACCCTATGAATTCCTTAGCAAGGCATTATACCTCATTAATCCTGTAATTTATAGCAGGTCACACCACCTAAATGATTGCGGAAAAAATGGTGTTATTGCATTTCTTAGGCCACAACTTGAATTTTGAGATTAATGGCAGGTTGTGCCACCTAAATGGTCTCAAGAAATTAAGAGAGGATAAGAATGTATCCTTGCCGGGAATATCTTGAATTAAATTGACACCAAAGATATTCCTGATTGTCATAAGACTATTAGTGTTCAAAGGATTACAAAAGAAATCTTACTAGTTCTCTCTCAAACTAATCTAATCTTCACCACATGATGGCGTCAATGACATATTAAGATAAAGATTATATTACCTAACTTTGTCTTGGGTACTCGTTGGGGGACGCCTCAGCTAAAGGTGGGGTCACGCCTGTCGGTCTGGTGTCGTACACTGGGGTTCATGAGCCTCGATCGCCTGGGTATGGCAGTCATATGTTAGGCTTCATGAGACTCAAATAACCTAGATATGACTTCCCAATGTCTAATGGTTGAGGACATTGTCTACCTCTATTTTCCATATGTTTGCAAATCCATATTTGTATGTTATGATATCTGACATCCACATATATTTCATAAAGATCATAATTTATAGTCATATTATATTCCATAAGATATTTCAAGTATCATTTATGCTTTTTCATGTTACTGAGAAAGCATTTTTCACAATTCTATTAATGATATTTTTAGATGGCGAATTATCAAATTTCTCTTGAAGTCTAAGCAAAATGTGTATTTGTCCTACCAATTAGGAAGTGCTTGTTAATAAGATCGTCATTGTAAGATATGATACGGCCTTGCATGCCATTCCTCTTATGTTCGTGTCACAATAGTGTATGAATCTTACTAGTTTTTTTTTAAGCCCTTAATATTAGGCCTAATTTCAATATATACAGATATAGATATAGATATAGGTATAATACCCTTTCTCCCAATTTTGTTAAATTATCTATATAGATGTATTAACTAATGAATGTACGAACATTTATTATCTATAATTATACTATTATGTCTTAGATATTCTAATGCATCTTTCATAATTCTTGCTTTATAGTAATATTAACTAAAATTTATAATAAATTTTATACTTTGTAAGAAGGTTGTTACACTTGGACTTGTGTAAGAATTAGTAGAAATTTAAAAAATGCCTAGACTTGTGTAGGACTAAGTAAAAATTTAAAAAATGCCAGGATGTTGGCAAGGGCTGGCATAAATTTAAAAAAAGCCTAGATTTGTGCAGGACATATTGGAAAAATGCGAGGATTTTTGTAGGAAGTAGAAATTTAAAAACCTGTTTGGACTTGTGCATGACTTAGTAGAAATTTAAAAATGTGTGGACTTGCACAGGACTTAACAGAAATTTTAAAAAAACTTGGACTTGTGCAAGACTTAGCATAAATTTAAAAATGTCTAGACTTGTGCAGGACTTCATAGAAATTTAAAAACACCTGGACTAATGTAGGACATAACATAAATTTAAAAAATTCCTGAACTTATCTAGGACAAAGCAAAAATTTTAAAAATGCTTAGACTTATGTAGGACTTAGCATAAATTTTTTTAAAAAAAATCCTTTGACATGTTCAGGACAAAGCACTTATCTAAAAAATTCTATGACTAGTATAGGACTTGGCAATCATTTAGAAAAGCCTGGACTTGTGTAGGACATAGAAGAAATTTTAAAAAATGCCTGGACTTCGAAAGGACCGAGTAGAGATTTAAAAAATGTCTATCTTAGCACTGCTTATAACAAAAAATTTTAAAAATTGTTTGGACTTATGCAAGACTTGGTAGAAATGTAAAATGCAAAGACTTGAGCAGGACTTAGTAAAAATTTAAAGATACAAGGACTTGGGCAAGACTTAGCAAAGATTTAAAAATGCCTTGACATGTGTAGGATTGAGTAAAAAATTAAGAATGCTTGAACTTATTGGAAATTTATAAAATGTTTGAACTTGTGCAAGGCTTTGAAGAAATTTAAATAATGCCTAGACTTGTGTAGGGAATAGAATAAATTTAAAAAATGCCTGGACTTGTCCAGGACATAGGAAAAATTTAAAAAAATGTTTGAACTTGTGTTGTACTTAGTAGAATTTTAAATAATGCTAGGACTTGTGCAGGATAAAGCAAATATTTAAAAAATGCCTAGACTAGTGCAAGACTTAACAAAGATTTGAGAAAGCTTGGACTTAAGTAGGACAACAAAAATATAAAAAATCCCGAACTTAGGTAGGACCTAGCATAAATTTAGAATGCCTATACTTACGCTAGACAAAACAAAAATTCTAAAAATGTTTGGACTAGTGCAAAACTTGGTAGAAACATGAAAATGCCAAGACTTGTGTAGGACTCAGCGAAAAATAGAAAAGTGTAGGGACATGCGCTAGACTTAGTAAACATTTTAAAATGCCTGTACTTGAGCTAGACTAAGCATAAGTTCTAATTATAAGAGTGAAAATTATACTCTCACATATGTTCATTCAAGTCAAAAGCTTATAGTACATGCTTATATATCAAATAAAAGACAACAATAGTCAAAAGTAAGCCTAAAATATTTACAACAGAAGAAAGAAACACATATGTCCCCAAGTAGCCATTAAAACTTTAATGGGTTAACTCCTTTAAGAATGGAATTCCTATCGGAACTGCACCCTCAGGTGGTGTGAAAACAATGGCGATATCTTGTAATGCTATATCCTTCTTTACTACCATGGATGTTGAATTAATCTATCACGAGTACTTATTCAATTTGGTATGACAAGTACGTAGCTTGCATGTGCATAAGGCTAAGGAAATATGTTACTGTCTAAAAAAATATAAGCAATAGATGAGTGAGAATAGCATTCCCAGTAACATGAGAAAGTATATAAGATATTTGAAATATCATAGAAATATATAGAAATACATATTATGCATAATGGATTATATAAGTATAGAAATACTATAGATGTATAATTCTAAATTCATGCAACTATCATAGGTAGACGATACACCAGACCATTAAGCATTAGAACCGTCATACTTAGGTGATAAGTCTCATAAGCCCTAGACATGACATTTGACTAGCAGGCGCGACACCACCTTATGCTGAGGCATCCCTCAGTGGGTACCTAATAAGTCAAGTAGTATACTTTCTCATTTAAAATATCATCCAATCTTATATATGGTCGAGGTTAAACTAGCTTGAGAGAGAACTGTAAAATTTCTTTTCTGAATTAATCTGCATAACATTAATGTACTCTTAGTAGTTAGGAATCCCTTTAAGTCTTAAAATCTAGTACATATTTGGTTTCCACTTTTTGAAGTCTAAATTGATTTATGAGCCTTTCAAATGTATATACTTTAACATGGTTCATATTCTAGAAATGTTCCTGGCAAGAAAATATACCTACCTTTACCCAAGATTTGAGATTGAGAACCTTTTAATCTCAGGCTGAGTTACAAGAAAATGTAGTAACCCTACTTTCCAATGAACATTTAGGAAGTATAACCTTGTCATAGATCTCAAGATTTATGGGATGAATTACTCTACCAAGGAACTCATAGGATCTAAATTAGTCATTTAAGCAGCTTAGCTTGCCATAGTCTTGCATGTACTAGGTCTATAAGGCTCCATAAGGGTCTTAATTAATTTCATTTTTAATTTCTTGTTTTGCTTAGTCTATTAAACGGGGTTCCACCATCAATATGTACATAAAGTGTATAAATTTGTTGTATAAAATAGTTTGATATTTCTATAATCTTCATATAAAAAATAATGTGAGCCTTGAGTGTTCAATATCATAAGTGGATGACAAAAATGCATGAATGACAAGAATTACACATTATTTTTTATATGAAAGCATGAATTTTAAAATTTCATAACTTTCAACATACACATCCAATTTAAGTAAACTTAGTGTCTATTTTCTTTTGATGAAATTTAGTTTGTTATTAAAATATTAAATGAATATTTACTCTTTCTTGGATTCTCGAAATATCATAAACCATGAGCCCTTTCGTACTAATTTTTTTTTTAGAAAAAGGGATAAACTTCAAAATTCATAATATTTATTTTACACTCAGTGTCTATTTTATCCTTGAGAAGTCTAGTTTATTATATTATATTCATATGAAATCTAAATCTTTTCTATAGATACAGAATAGCCCTTAATGAAACTTACCTACAGAATTTTTAACTTAGAGTTGTCATAGTGTCTTGCTTATATACTTCCCAAAATAATTCAAAATAACTTTCTTGCGTCTATTCTCCCTTATTCTATACTTTTTCAACCTTTAATGGGTTCATGGATCACCTTATTATTAAAAATACTAGGCCAAGGAATTATATGACAAACGGAATGATTTTGGAGTTCCATGGTACTTTCCAACTTCAAAGGTATTTCAACCCCAGAACCAAACCCTTTGCTCTTGATTTTCCATGAAGACCCATTCAAGTTGAAGAAAAAAAAGGAAGAATATAAATCTAGGTTATACTTATTCATGTTACCTAGATGTTCTCTTGAAATCCCCTTAATATTTTCCATTTTTTCTCCCTTTCCTCCTTGATATGTCTATAAAGAGAGTGTGTATATGTGTGTTCAAACAAGGGGAGTGTTGTGCCAAAAAGATAAGAGAAAATAAAGGTAAGGTAAAGTGTGAGGTACTTAAAGAGAATTCAATGGCTAGGATTTAATTAGGGCTTTTGGATCCTTCAGTTAAAATGTGATCTAAGTGGATGGTTAGGATTTCAATTACTTTAATCCAATGATTATTTTTTAATCCAAATGGATGGTTAGGATTTAAGGATGTGATTTTAATTCAATGGCTAAATTTAATCTAAGTGTATGGCTAGAATTTAATTACTTTAATCCAACGATTATAATTTAATCCAAATGGATGGTTATCATTTAATGATGTGATTTTAATCCAATGGCAATAATTTAATCAAGTGTATAGCTTAGGATTTAATTACTTTAATCTAATGGTTGTAATTTAATCCAAATGGATGATTAGGATTTAAGGATGTGATTTTAATTCAATGTCTATAATTTAATCTAAGTGTAGACTAAGATTTAATTTCTTTAATCCAATGATTATAATTTAATCCAAATGGATGGTTAGGATTTAAGGATGTGATTTTAATTCAATGGCAATAATTTAATCTAAGTGTATGACTAAGGTTTAATTACTTTAATCCAATTATTGTAATTTAATCCAAATGGATGATTATGATTTAATGATGTATTTTAGTCTAAGTGTATGACTATGATTTAATTACTTTAATCCAAGGATTATAATTTAAACCAAATGGACGATTAGGATTTAATTTTGTGATTTCAGTCCAATTGTTATGATTTAATCTTGGTTAAGATTTCTAAGATTATGACTTGTCCCTGAGAAATTACCTTTTTTCGATTTGGTAGTTTATAGAATGACAATTTTACCCATTTTACACTTGTATCCCTGGCCTTATAAGATAATTACATTTTTACCCCTTAGAAAAAATGACCTATAAGTTATTCTATTTAAATACTTCAATTAGATATGTTTATTCTTTCCTAATTCTTTCTAATTTCTTCATAATAATCCAATCTAATAAGTATTATTGAATTAGGGATGTTACATCAACCACCCTATTCATTTGTGGGTAACAAGGCATAGAATTATTATGCTTGATTTTGAATTGCTCACACAAGTTTTTTATTTCAACTCCATTTAAGTTAGGGGCATGATCAATGATGATCCTTTCTAGTATCCCATATCAATAAGTGATATTTAACCATATGAAGTGAAGGAATACCATTAAAGTGATATTAGCAAAAAAACCCACATCTATCCATTTTTTGAAGTAAACAATGGTTACCAAGATGAAACAATGACCATTTGACGCTTTTGAATTAATTTGAATGATCACATTGATTCCCCACATTGAAAAGGGCTAAAGTGTCACAAGGTTGTGTAATAAATATGGTGGAGCATTGATTTCATTGGCATATGTTCGACAATTATAACATTTCTTTACATATTTGATGTGGGCCTTCTCCATGGTTAGTCAGAAGTAACCACACCTTTATATTTGTCTAGTGACGGTACCACATGTCCTATCATGAACCTCCATCATGATTCTTTGTGTTTTTTATGCCTCCATGCACCTGAGTAGTAGCTTCATCATTTCAAGCCTTTATGACTGCATGATCCCCATTTAGTCCTTAAAGGCTATGACTTCTACCTCTAATCTCTGGTTAGATACTGATTAACTGTTATAGGCCACAAGGCTCTAACATGCATACAAGTGAGATAAATTCAAGTTGACAGTTGTGCTTGGTTAGATAAGTTCTTTTTAACGAGAGCAATATTGCTTGCATAAGGATTTAAGAACCTGAGGCCCTTGATTCCCTAAGGATACAGTTAACTACTAACACAAGGAACCCTTAATGCCCACATACACAGGTTTATTTTGTAACATACAACCAAATCATCTTCCGCTCAGTAGGAATGCTTATGTATGTAACAAATGGCATAATTGATAATTAAGAGGAGAAACCATGCTTTTCACAAAAATAAAAAAATTCAGTTACAACATTTCATAAGGTTTCAAAATATAGCCATACATTAAAACTAACCCAACCTATAGGTTATCTAAAATCTCATCAATTTCTTCACATCCTCTATAATGCATGTGGAAAAGAACTTAGTCATAGTTGTTAGGGTCTTCAAAGGAATGGCCTGGCTTTTAGCTTGTTTAAAGGCATAAGCGAACTTTAGAAGGGCATTGTTAGAAAATAATATCATCCTTTTAAACTGCTCTAACCACATTTCTTTCTTTACCACTTTCTCATTGTGCCAAGCCTCTCAAAGTCACACCTTTTCAACCTATTGTTTGAGTTTTTTAGTGAGATTCTTTATTGTTAGTTCATTGTAAGTCTTAATTATGACCAATTCCTTTGTCTTATTGTCGTAACTGACCTTTCGGCGGGATGGAATTAAAATGAAAATATTTAAAACCGATTCCCAAAAATGGAATTTTGAATATCAATTTTATTAGGAGTCGCCACCAAAATTTTTTATGGAAAACTTTGGAAAACCAATTTACATAAAACAAACAAAAAGAGGCAAAATGGTCTGCAAGGTCAGAGATGGGTTCAGGAGTCTATTTGAGTGTGGGGAAGGTGTTAGGCACCCCACAACACCCGCCCATAAGGGCGGTTACCTTAAATTAATTAGTTGAAATAGAATATGGCCTTTAATTAATCTCAATTACCCTTTTATTGACATGGATGCACGTTAGACCTAGGAGACAAAATAACAAGAATGAAGACAAACAGGTAAATATTTACAAGGGACGGACTTGACCTAGGATGAAAGCCTAGGGCCTACGTACCCCGTGAGAGGGATCAAAGTCCACGTAGTTTGACCAAAAGGCATTTTTGTGATTGGTGGTTTTTTTGATTTGTGATGAGAATAGGAGAATGTTAATTAAAACAGATCGTTGTAAACAAAACGGGATAGGAATTTGGTTTGTATGTTTTAATTTACTATAATCTGATTAACCTCGTTCTCCTGAACTCTTCACATTTTCTCTTTTAAAATTTTTTGTCGATTTTATTATTATTATTATTATTGAGTTTTGAGAGTTTATATTTCGGGAATTAATGCATAATTTATAATGAAAGGAATATATTTTTTATTTTATGAGTTTTTGAATTTATTATTGATAAATATTGATTATTATTATTATTATTGATTATTGGTAGACAATTTAATTTAAGGGCTATTATTTATTGGTTTATCTGTTTGTCTTTGAACAAATATATGCTAATTTTCGGGTTCTATGGAGATTAAAATCTCACACGAGCCCGGGAAGTCAAGGAGAGACAAGTATTCTCACACGATCCATTTTACATAAATATTTAATGAAAGTTAATATTTAATTATTGTCCATTTATTCATTTTTGTATTATTATTAATATTATTGTCATTTCAAAATTAATTATAGGGATTTAAGGAGATTAGAACCTCACGTAATCCCGCACAATCGAGGAGAACAATATTCTCACACAATAATTTCGCAAATGATAGGGAATGTTTATTAAAGCAAGCATTTTGATTATGATTATGATTATAATTTAATCCAAATTTAACATTTAATTATGGTTAATTTATTTTCCACCATTCACCCATTAATATTTCATTAGTATCATTGTTCATTTTTAATTATCCAATTCATTGTAGGGATTTAAGGAGATTGATATCTCACATAATCCCCAGTAATCGAGGAGAACAAAATTCTCACACGATAATTTCGTAAATAATAGGGAATGTTTATTAAAGCAAGCATTTTGATTATGATTATTATTATGATTTAATTAAAATTTAACATTTAATTATGGTTAATTTATTTTCCACCATTCACCCATTAATATTTCATTAGTATCATTGTTACTTTTTAATTATTCAATTCATTGTAGGGATTTAAGGAGATTAATATCTCTCGTAACCCCCGGTAATCGAGGAGAACAAAATTCTCACACAATAATTTTATGCGCCATGACAATATTGATTATCATCCAATTATTAATATATCATTAGTATATATTGTCATTCCTTTATTTTTTTTACCATTTATTAATTAATATTTCATTAATATTAATTGTCACTTTTCCATTATTCAACCAATTGCAAGGATTTAAGAAGATTAACATCTCACATAACCCCCGGTAATCGAGGAGAACAAAATTCTCACACGATAATTTTATCCGTCATGACAATATTCATTAATTATCATTCAATTATTTTTCAACATTCTTTCATTAATATTTCATTAATATTCATTGTCTTCCAATTATTTGATTAATTGCAAGGATTTAAGGAGATGAAAAAAAACTCACATAATCCCGGCAATCAAGAACAACAAAATTCTCACATGCTAATTTTATACGTAATAGCCATAATTAATCAAAACTAATGTCTAAACAATTATAATGAACAAAACTAAACGTGTAAATGGCTGGACTTGGTGATAATGTGTTGCCTAAAGGGCTATCTATTATAAAACCTCCTAATTTCAATGGTGAAAATTTCACATACTGAAAATTAAGGATGAAAATTTTCTTTGAGGCTGTTGACATTGACCTTTGGGATGTGAATGAGGAGGGTTCATATGTGCCTGTGAAAGTTGAAGCAGGCAAGACCTCTATGAAACCCAAAAGTGAATGAAATGAAACAAAAAGAATAAAGTTTTATTGAATAATAAAGCCAAGTTTATTCTCACTAGTGCACTGAGTCTAGAAGAATATTTTAGAATCTTAAATTGTGATAGTGCCAAAGAAATGTGAGAGGCTTTAGAAATAGCCCACGAGGGAACTTCAAGTGTAAAGGAATCCATGATTCATAATCTCACATAGTAGTATGAATTATTCAAAATAAATCCTAGAGAAACAATTAAAGAAATGCAAATTTGTTTTACCCATATTGTGAATCATTTGGTAGCATTTGGAAAGACATACTCATCAAAAAAATTAGTTGTTATTCTCTTTGGAAACCTTCAAGAGCATGAACCAAGAAACTCCTTGAAGAACAAGATAAAAAGAAGAAGGTCTTGCTCTCAAAGCATCATCATCAATGAATCCAGATGAGGAAGATTGCAATGATGACTCTCTGGATGAGATTGATAAAGAAACTTTTAGTCTTTTCATTAACAAATTTAGAAGATTCTTCAATAGTAGAACAATCAATAAAAGGAGACCAACTAGAATGAGTCAAGAGGCTAAAGAACTTCTCATCTGTTGTGAATGCAGAAAGCCAGGACAAATCAAATGGGAATGTTCTTAATTTCTGAGAAAGTAAGACAACACAACCAAAGGAAAGGAAAAGAAAAGAAGAAGGCATACCTATCAGTTGCTTCGGGAGAAAGTGATGAAGATTCAGAGGATAGCTAACCTTTGCCTAATGGCTAAAGAAGATGAGATAAGCTATTTCCCTTTCTATGAAGAGCAGCAAGATGCATTTAATGATTCACATGATGAATTTTTTAATATAGCTAAAATCATGAAACTTTTAAAAAGGAAAATCCTATCTCTAGAAAACAATCTAGAAAAAAAGAAATAGGAGAATAGCTCACTACTCCAGATAAAGGCATCCTTAGAATAACAAATTGAGACATTAGAGCATGACTACATAAGTCTTAGATAAGAGCATCTTTCTTTCAAAAATAAAGATGCTTGTAATTGTGAACCTCTACAAAAAGAAAAGAAAGATTTACTAAACACTCTTGCAGGTTCACCAAAAAGAAAGATAATTTAAACATTTTGGTTAGAAAACAAATATGTGTTTTTGATAAGGCAGGTCTGAGAATAGTCCTAGTAAAAGACAAAAAATATTATAAAAATTTCTTTGTTCCAATAGTTATGACTAGTACTCTATTCATTACATGTTTCTACAGTGGTAAAAAAGGATCGAAGAATAGATTAATTAATTACGTTATTAAGCATGTGCCCCTAGTTAGTTGTACACTAGTCTGTTGGGATGTTTTTCCATTCTGTTATTTGACTAGTATAGGTATCACTCTTATATTCATTTATGTGGTATCAATTTCTTTCTTTCATAAACTTTATCTTGGTATCAAAGCGATATAGTTAACACCATGACTCCTCGTGTCTTTCATCTTTCTTCTCAAATCTTTTTTTCCACATATAATCAGTTCTGCTCTTTCAAGCTGGACAAAACCAGTTTTCTTTTATGGCTATAAATGGTTTTACCTTTTATGTACGGAAATAAGCTTGAAGGTTCTGTTAATGTCACGAAATCAAGCCCCATGAACATATTGCTGATGGTGCAGGAGTTAAATCTAATCCAGAATTTAATGAGTGGAATGCCACCAATCAACTGCTTCTCGGTAGGCTTATGAATACAATAACAGTTGAGATTGCTACTCAGTTGATTCATTTCACCTCTTTCTATGACCTTTGTCAAATTGCTTGTTGTTGGCCCAAAATATGAAATGGCCCAAAACCCATATTTGATGAATGACAAATCAAATAAAGGAAGAAAAGGCCCAACCCATATTAGAAAAGCAAGTCTGATGTGCAGCTCATCTAAGTACAAAAGCTGCTATGTAGAGAAAAACATAAGAATTTCTCTAAACTTCCTCTACCACACTCTTCTTGTGCCTCCTTCTTGCCTTATGGAAGTGCTAATAGCAGAAACCATTAATGGCACCTTAGCAAAACTCAGAACAGTCGCGCCATTGAAGCCAAAAACTATACTTTATATCAATCAAAGAAGGAGCAGCTTAATATTTCTCTCATCATCAATATCTTCTACAATAAATGCTCTCCAACGATCTTTCTGAGAAAGCTATAAAAACGTTAAAGCTACTACCTTCGAAGAACAAGGAAAGAGAGACAAAAAATGAAAACTAGCTGAAGAGAAAGAGCACTCTGTAATTTTTTTAAAAGCTTTTCATTCCAAGAGCCTAGTTTTTGGTTCATCAACTTTTTATAAGCATATTTGAGAGCTATAAAATAAAACCTAGTTCTATAGGGTTTAGAAAACTTCTTTTTACTAATATTGTGCCTCTGTCTCATTGGAAAATAGGGTTGTTGTTATTGAAAAGTTTGAGGTTGAGCTAAAAAGCCTTGTGTTTAGAGGCGATTTCATGCAAAATGTGCTTTGTAAGGGTAAAATTGTAATTTTTCTATTGATTTGACTTAAATTAAATAATTTGGAGAATATAGAATATTACAATATTTAAATTCTTATATTGTAGGTCAAAGTCAAAGGTAAACTTGAAGAAATCACAATCAAGGACTAGAAAAATTGGAAAATTGCAGAAAAGTCCTAAAACCTTTGCTATTTCACCACAACAAACTCATCCTAACCTACATAGTTTTATAATGTAGCTCCGAACCCGGTTGAAAGACCTAATCTAACTTGCCTCTTTTTAGCATTTGGGTTCTTACTAAAGAGGGGTAATCAGAAACCAAGGGAGAGGGCTTGGAGACTCATCCTTTTTCACTCTCTCCTCTCATCTTCTCATATTTCCATCATTTTTCTACACTTCCATGGCTGTTCTTAGTGATTTGGAGCTTGGTGAAGCATTCCTCTCCACCATGAGTAGCTAAACACCACTTGCCCAAAGGAGATTTAATGAGACCTAAGCTTGAAGCATCAACTAGGGAGTTTTTTTCCTTATTCCTTTCCATCATGATCTTCTTGTAGTCATTGTATCTTGGTTAGATCACTTTGATTACATTAATAGACTGAATTACATTGTTGTAAATTTTATATTATGGATTGGATTATGATATTTATGTTTTGATGTGTGTTTTGTAAAGATTATTGTTACATTTGATTGTAGAAGTATTGGGTTTGATATAATTTAAGATATCTTATGATTGATTGTAGTGGCTTGGTAGCACTTGGTTAAGTAGCTCAAGTTGTCATCACTTCTTTACTTTGATCGCCCATTAGTGCATTAAAGAGGGTAATTAATGTTGTTGTAAGCCTTTAGGTTAAAGGTGTCATAAACAAATTAACTTACTTAATGTTTGAATGTTATTTCAAACCACTAGTGGAAATGGTTTTCTAAAGAAACTCTCATTTATCTTTTAAGAAGCTAAGAAGGCTGAATCGAATCTCCAATGGGTATTTCATCATCATGTGCATTTAAACCTAATCATTTTCATTCCCTCATCCAATCATTTTATCAATATGTATTTCATAATAATTATCTCAAAAATATTTACCTTTTGTTGTGTTTTATCGAAATGCAATCCAATTGACAAAATCAAAGACAAAACCTTGATTTTTCCCATCTCTTCATATCTTTTTACATTCAAATTACCTAGGAATTTAGTAGGCTCCTTGAAGTGAACATGACCCAAATTGCACCAATATAGTGCATTCTTGTATCCAGTATTTGCTTTTGACACCTTAACAACAAAGGTTTCATCATTGGTTATAAATGTTTTATGCTTAATAATGGAAAAGATAATTTGGGTAAATTTGATGCAAAGTTTGATGAAGCAATTTTCTTAGGATATTCTAGTACTAGCAAAGCCTTTAGAGTATATAATAAAAGAACTATGACTATTGAAGAGTCTATACATGTAAATTTTGATGAGTCTAACCCTCTTGAGTCAAGAAAGGTATCTTGTGAAGAAATTGCAGTTAAGTTTGATGATCTTATAATAAAAGGTGAACAAGCAGCTTAAAAAGTCAAGAATGAAAGTAAGTCCATCAAAACAAATGAATAATCCTCCTTGCATAAGCAATCTAATCAAGAAATAGAGGAAGAAGTCACTTATAATATACCAAAGGCATGGAACTACAAAAAGGATCATCCACCTAAACAAATAATTGGTAATGTCTCCAAAGGGGTAATAACTCGACACTCACTTAGAAAAATTTGTAGTCATCAAGCATTTTTATCTCAAATAGAACCAAATGGAATTGATGAAGCCTTGAAAGATGAATATTGGGTTTTAGCTATGCTTGAAGAGTTAAATCAATTTGAAAGAAGTCAAGTATGGAGACTTGTCCCTTGACCTAATAATCGTCCAGTAATTGGCACTAAATGGGTTTTTAGAAATAAGCTCGATGAATATGGAGTTGTCACTATAAACAAGGGTAGGCTAGTTGAAAAAGGTTACAATCAAAAAGAGAGAATTGATTATGATGAAAACTTTACCCCAGTAGCTAGATTGAAAGCAATTCGTATGCTACTAGCTTTTGCATGTAAATGACTTTAAGTTGTACTAGATGGATGTTAAAAGTGTGTTTCTCAATGGATACATTATGGCCTTATATGGCTGTAAGCAAGCACCTAGAGCTTGATATGAAAGACTAACTACATTTCTCATTAAGAATAATTTCTCTAGAGGCAAGGTTGATACAACCTTATTCTTTAAAAAGAAAAGACATTATATTCTAGTTGTTCAAATTTATGTGTATAATATTATATTTGGTGTCACTAATTGAGCTCTATACAAAGAATTTGCTAAAATGGTAAAGGGAGAATTTGAAACGTCTATGATTGGGGAGCTTACATTCTTCTTAGGTCTTCAAATCAAGCAACAAGCAAATGGAACTTTCACAAATCAATCCAAATATGTCAAAGAATTACTTAAAAAACTTGGATTTGAAAAGGTCAAAGTAAAAGACACTACAATAGGATCAACAGTAAAGATAGATGCTAATGAAAAAGGATAACCTTATGACATCTAAAAGTATAAAGGTATGATTGGATCCCTTCTATATCTAATTGTAAGTAAGTCAAACATTATGTTTAGTTTATGCATTAGTGCCCACTTTCAAACTTATCCTAAAGAATCTCATTACTTAGAGGTAAAAAAGAATTTTTAAATATATTGTCTGTGGTATCCGAAAGGATCTACTAATACTTTGGTAAGATATTCAGATGTTGATTTTGTCCATTGCAAAACTGACAAAAAAAAGACCAAAGGAACATGTCAATTTTTGGGTAATTCCCTTATTTCTTGGTTTAGTAAGAAACAAAATAAAATAGCATTATCCACTACTGAAGCTGAATATGTTGCAGATAGAAATTGTTGTTCTCAAATCCTTTAGATGAAGCAACAAGAGGATCTTGGTGTATATCTTAAAGAGATTCTAATCAATAGTGACAATACTAGTGCAATTCATCTCACCAAGAATCTCATTATACATTTAAGGTCTAAACATATAGAAATTAGGCATCACTTCATTAGAGATCATGTCCAAAAGAAAGATATTAGCTTTTAATTTATCAAAACTGAACTACAACTTGCTGATATCTTTACTATACCTCTCTCAACTAAAAGATTTTGTTTTGTAAGAGGTGAACTTAGAATAGTTAATCCTAATAAGATGTAAAAATGAAGATTTAAATTGTTTCGCAATTTGCTTGAAGAGAACATTCACTAACTTAAGCATCTGAATGGTTTCAATCTACTTTACAGGATGTTTGTGATTATTTCATGTGATTTCTACTTGCTTGACATGATACTTGGATAAATGTATGAGCTTAGATAAACATTTAAGTAAAATACTCTCTAGAAATTATGAAAGTTATCTCAAAATCAATTGACTAGTCACATTTTACACTGACCAGTTGAATGCCTAGGAGTGGACAATCAACTAATGAGGATCTGAGAGTGACCAACAACTAAAGGAAGCTAGAGCAACTGACTGAGAGCTCTCAGTAAGGGAGCAGTGGATTGCCAAAGAGTGGACAGTCAACTAGGTACCTTCTATACCCTGACAATTGACTGATGACCAATGACTAGTCAACTAGGAGGTTCTAAAGAGTAATCCTGTGTATAATAGGGGCCGACAGTCAATTACTCACAAGTGATCAATCGACTGGTCAACACTAGAGAGCAATCTCTTGTAAAAATAGGGTCAATAGTTGACTACTCACAAGTGACCAATTGATTGGTTGATGACAGAATTCACTATTTAGAGTTGTCGAAACCTTAAAAAGTCATATCAAACATTATTTTCACCAGTTGATTGCTCATCCCCTTTCTTGCTATCTAATTTTTTGACCAATTTCTCACTAAATCTTGGTAATTGTTTCTAAATAACTCAAAATCACTGATTAATCCTCTTCATCAAAGGTTTCATCAGTTTAAAAAAGGGTTTTATGCTCTCCTTCCCTCACACTCAAAAATCCTTAATCATTTTTGGGTTTCTTGGACCTCTCTCTCATCATCAAGCGTGCTAGGACTAAGAATCCTTCCAATGGCTCCTCCTTCAATCCTCCTCCTCTATTCTCCTCTCGTGCCCAAGAAATTGCCATTGTGGAGAATTTTCTGCAAATAGGTGTTCTTCCTTGTAGGTATGTCCATCTCCAACTGTTCCAAGATGAAGGCTTTAGCCTTTTTTATTTATTTTCAAATACTAGGTTGGACAAATTGCTGAGTTTAAAGTTGGATTATAGCCCTAAAGTCATCATAGTCTTATATTCCAACCTTACCTATAACCCCACAACCTATCTCATCACCATTAAAGTTAAAGGGACAAGAATAGTCTTTGGTGAAGAAACTTTGGCTGAAACACTCCATCCTCCTCCTCTGTTCGGTCACTACTTCACTGATCACCCAAACTCACTCAAAACTGTGTCAAGATACAAAAAGTTAGAGGCACTCAATTGAATCAGCAAAGTTCCCATTGATTTCTTTCCACTGCAATGGTCATTTGAAACTGTTGTTATGTCTCATCTTTGCAACCATTTATCTAAACCGTCACTAATGGTTTTATATTCTTTATGGCAGCAGTTTAAACAATTGCTGATAGGTTTTTTTATAAAAAAATTTTTTGCTTTAATTTTTTGTGTCAATTTTGTTTTTGAACTAATATCCTGTAAATATGGTAAATTTCTTACCAATTACAACAATACAGTTAGATACTAAATAATTACAAAGTCTTACAACAAACAATAGTCAAGTTTTAACATAATGTAGAAGCCAACGTAACTAGGTAATTGTTCCAACTTAAAGGACTTGGCGATTGATTTGTTGACGGGTTTACACTGCCTTACTCATTAGGTACCTAAAAATTGAAGATAAATCATGATAAGCAATAAACATAAATATCTTCATTTGAAAAACTGAGAGAAAATTCAGAACAAAATGAGAAAGAGAAAGTCTTACAATAAATTCAACTTCAACGTGCTCTTTTACCTTGTACAACTGCTCTGTTCAAATAAGCCATGGTCAATGATTGAATATTTATAACGTCATAACTGAAAGGATGGGGACAAAATTACAGAATCTAAATTGTTCATAATCTACTACACTTCTGATGAGACCAACAATTTTGTTTGTTATTTTTTTTTTTGAAAAATAATACCTGGTATATTTTTTAAAAAAATACCAATTAAATATTTTAAAGAAAATAGTTTAATTAGTAAAAAGAGGTAGTATCTAATTTTCTCTATATGTTATAAGTTCGTTCTTTGTCAATCAATCAAGTGAAAATTTACTGAAAATTGCTGAAATAACATAATTACTGCTTACTAAAGTTGTTAAATAATGATATGACATTATATTTCACACTTATCCAAACTTCCTGCAAAGAAGCGAATAGATGGTTCAATATATTCTTCTGTTCGTCAACGAAACTCAGGAATCAATAATTTCAGCGAAAAAGAAAAACATCAATAGATATATATTAGACAATAAATTCATAATTCAAAAGTTTATTTGACCTCGGAGGATAATTAAGAACTAACCTTGAGCTGCTAGCGCTCTCCATGTTTCCCTACCAGCTTTATGGAACCTGGCTGAAATGTATAAAAGATGGATGAAACTGCCTAAAGTAACTTAACAACTTTAATAATCTATCTATTTGTACAACCTCTATTAACTTTACTAAATATGATGGAAGATTCAATAACTTTTATTCATCCCGTGGAAATTGGCATGGCTCAAATTCACAAATTCTCGAAACAAACTAGTGTGCCAAATTTGTAATAGGATTGGTCACACTGCTAATGATTTCTTATATCATTTTGATAGAAGTTATGGAATGCCTTAACATGATCAGTGTACAAACAATTCGGCCATTTATATTGCTACATGAAATATTGTCCATGATCCTTTTTAGTACGTGGATAATGGAGCTTGCAATCATGTCACTTTTGATGCAAGCAAAATCAATTGTCTTTCATTTATTAATAGGTAGGAAGCAGTTAATTGAGGGAGATGGTATTAATAAACAAATTTTGCATTTAGGGTGCTCTAAATTTCATTGTTTAAATCCATCACACTCTCTACTTGTTAATGACATATACTATGCACCACAAATCACCAAAAATATTTCAAGTGTTTTTTAGCACACAAAAGACAGTGATGTACTTATTTGTTTAACTCATATGTTTTTGTTGTGAAGGACAAGAGAATCAAGATTACATTGCTGAGAGGGAAGAAGAAAGAAGGACTTTATGAGGTTCAACAAGAAGCCTCAAATATTGAACCAAAAGTTTTTATAGTTGTTGTAACCGACATTTCAGTGGAAATTTGAAAAAAAAAGATTAAATTAACTCCCAAATGAATCTTGAAAATCAACTTACTGGAGTCGCTACCAAAAGTTTTAACGAAAACTTTAGAAAACTAATTTAAAACAAAAAGAAAAGGCAAAGTAGTTTGCAAAAATATAGATGGGTTTGAGAGTCTATTTGAGTGTGGGGAAGGTGTTAGGCACCCCTACAACACCTGTCCATAAGGACGGTTACCTTAAAATAATTAAATGAGATAGAATATTATCTTAAACTTATCTCAATTACCCTTTATTGACATGCATGTTCGTTAAAAGAGAAGACAAAAACAACAATAATAAAAGGAAACAAATAGATATTTACAAAGGGTGGACTTGAACTAGAATGAAAGCCTAGGGCTTACATACCCTGTAATAAGGATCAAAGTTCACATAGTTCAACCATAAATGCATGTTAGTTGGTTGATAATTTTTACTTTTTATGTAAAGACCAAGGGTGTTGAGATTAACCAAATTCTTTTGTAAACAAAATGAGATCGAAATTTGGTTTGTGTGTTTTAATTTAGAAAAACTTGATTGATCTCACTCCCTTGCCCTCTTCATTTTTCATCTTTTAATTTTTTTGGTTTATTTTTAGAATTTTAACCTTTATTTTGAAATTTAAATGAAATGATAATGGGAAAAGATTTTTAGGATTTTTGGAGTTTATATTTTTTTTTAGGTTTTTTTTATTTTGTTATAATTTTAAAAATATGATTAAAAGGATTTTTTTTAGGATTTTTGAATTTATGATTCTTAGACTTCTTAGGAAATTAGACTTTATTTTGAACTTGAAGCGAAGTTATAATGAAAAAAAAAATTTGGACTATTTCACTTTTGTATTTTTGCTACAGATATTAGGTTTAAAGGCTTGAGGAGACTAAAGATCTCACATGGCCTCTACTAGTTAATTCTTAAATGCCTGAGGAGATTAATGATCCCATGCAACAATACAAAATGAGGAATTATTTATAATTTTTATTTTTGTATTTTTAGGGAAAGGAACAAGATAAACGAAACTAAATTGGAGTTTATGAACAAAACGAATTTGGGATTTTATCAAACTTCTATGGGAGGTGTAATTTGTTTCTCTTTTTATTATTTTGAGGTCAAGTTTAAAAGAGAAGCATTTTTTTTTTTCTGTTAGTTATCTAAAAGAAATTAAATTTTTGAAAAATAAGATAAGAATCCTTAAAATAGTATTGTTTTTATTTTGATTTTAGAATAAAACATTCAAGAGAAATTTTGAACAATTTATATTTTTTTTATTTTTTTAAGATCATATTTGATTTTTTTGGAATTTTATAAAATTTGAAATTAAAATGTGAAATGTGAATATAGGATTCTTATAAAAAATGATGATGATGATTATTATTATTATTATTATTATTAATTTTCTTACAAAAAACACCAATTAGACTTGGGCCATTGGACCCACTTTATTATAAAAAATGAAACAATATTAGAAATGGGTTGAGGATACATAAAGTCTCACACTGCCCATTGATCGACTCCCTAAATGCTAGAGGAGACATGTTATCTCACACAGCAACTCTAAAGTTAAATAGAGACTAATCCTAAAATATATATATATATATATATATATATTTAAGGGATATTTACTTTTTTTAGGACCAATATATTTATCAAGAAAAAAATGACAAGAATAATAATATTTAACATGCTGCATGAGATAAAAGCCAACCCAAGAATGAAGCATACCTTACCACAAACTATAATCATCCAAAGTGTACCCAGAAGCTTCACATTCCAACTCATATTACCTAAACAAAATTGGACTCACATCCCTCAATGTACGAAGTGCAATATTCTCGACCCCCTTTTTTTCTTCAGGTTTCCTTTTCCTCTTCACCTTCTTTTATTGCCTTTTCTACTCAATTTCTCCTTGTTTTATATATTCAAAACTTCTCTTTCACATGCTCTTGATGCTCTAGCTTTATTCCTCAAAACATGGAACTCTCTTTTTTTTTTGCTCAGCCATATCCAGCTCTTCCCTTCTCTATCTTTCTTTTTTTTATTTTTTAGATCACCTTCACTCTCTCCTAAGTTTTCTCCTTTTTCTTCGTTCATCACATGTTCACCACCTCAGCACAAGTTCCTTGGCTATCCGTTATAACTTCACTATATATTTTTTTTAGCGTCAAAACAAGGGCCTATGCATGAAACCTTTTAGCCAGTCTCCTTATTCTCTCCTATTCACGTTGCATATGTTTCTTTCACTCGCATTGCCTTCTATTACGCTCTTTGCTTCCATTATTTTGTTCACTTCCTTTTCTCCCTTTTCTTCTCTGTTAGCTCAATTCTAATTTTTCTCAGTCTCAATGCTTCGTTCATGGCTTTTGGTTCATCTTCTATCTTTTGCCTTGAGGACAGGGTCTCTTCTTCATCTCCCCATCTCTTTCTGTTGCTTCTCTTTACTGTTGGCCTCTCTCGAGTTCCCCTTCACTCCTTGGTTTCTTATTCTCAGACTTTCACCATCACTGGCACATTCGATGTCCCTGTTCATGGCTGGAAGATAGAGATCTCTTAGGCTCCCCTCAAGCTCTTCCTCTCCTCTTTATTCCTTCTTTTTCCTCATAGCCCCTCTATTTGAGCTCCACTTTCAATCTATGCCTCTCTGTCTCTTTCTCTTTTTTGTTTTATCTGTCTTCTCTCTTAGTCACCTTCTTATCTGCCTCCTACCCCTCATTTTTTGGACGTGAGAAAAGAGGTCTTAAGGGTGCGCTCTTCTCTTTCAAACTTTCAGCTTTCTTTCCTCTCTAAAAGCTCTCTGGTTTCAAACTCTTCTTTCACCCCCGACTCAAGCTTCTCCTCCAGTACGAAGCTACAGCCTCTCCTTTTTCTTACTATCTTTCTCTCCTCAGACTTGTTTCCACACAAGAAAATCGACAATGGAGTCTTTAAAATATTTTCAGAAGTGGGTTGTTGAAGGAGATATTCCTTTGAACCCCTGGTAACCTTTCTGGTTCCCCCTTTAAACATCCTGATGAGTCCTTTGTCGTAACCAACCTATTTACGTGCCTCCCTCTAACTTTGCCTTAAGTTTCCTTAGTTATTCCTTCTTTCCTTCCAGGCAAGGAGCCTTGTTTGTGTCTTTAAAAATAGAGTTATGTTCTCTCCTCCTTGTCTGTTCTTCCTCCTCCTTTTTATGTACTCTCTTGCTTTCTTTCTCGCTCTGATGCTCTTTTGGTCTTTCTTTACCTTTCCTCACTGCCTGAGCTTCCTCATTTGCCCCTCCTTCTCAATACCTGCTTTGAGCTTCACCTCGAGCAGAGGTTTAGCAAGTCACCTCTGGCACCCTCAGAAGTTTCCTCTCCTACCCTTCGCTTCTGGTCAAGGAAGAAAGCTCATTTGGTCTCAGGTCCCTCCTTCAAAAGATAACTATAGGTTCCTCATATGAGTTTTAATGATAGGGTTCAGTTTAGCTTCTTATCCTTTTCATTTTACGGCTTCTATTTTAATTCTTGCTTCAATTTTAGCTTTACTTCCTTTTTTTTTTAATTTGCATGAATTATTTTTGTTTAATTTTTTAATTAGTAAAAAAAAACATTTACTTTTTTTTTTTCTCCTTTTTGAATTTTTTTACTTGCTTTTCATATTATTTTTTCCTATTTTTCATTTCTTATTATTTTTTATCTTATTTTTTTATTTTGTTTTGTTTTTCATACTTTTTATTTTTATGTTGCTTTTTCCATTTTTTATTTTTTCATTTTATTTATCTTATTTTTTTTATTTTGTGACTCACTCATTTTATATTTTCTTAATCAATGAATTAACTAATTAATTAATTAATTCATCATGAATTATTCTTCTTAATTTATTTTGAGAAGGGGTGTTCACAATAGCTGTTAAAGAGCTTCGACATATGAAACTTGGGCACCCGTCTAAGCGTGTCCTTAATCAAGTTCAGAATAGTTGTAAACTTGTAATATCAAGTTAAAATCAAATGAAAACTTCTTCTGTTAGCTATGTCAAGTGGGTTAAATTCCTACAATTAGCATAAGCTTGAATACCACACTCAAAAGTGTGCTTTCTTTGTATATAGTCAAGTCCACAAAGGATTTTAAGTGTTTGAGCCCATCTGGAAGGACTTTTATATCCCACCATGTTGTTTTTAATGAAATTGACTTTCCATTTACTATAGGTTTCATTAATACCATAACTGCTCCATTTGCAAAAGTGGTTCCTGTAACGTTCTTTCCTTCTTTTTTGAAGCACAATACTATTATTAACATAAATGAAGTAAATGTAGAATCCAATCAAAATTCAAGTTCGTCTTAACTTGAAGAATCTACTAAAGACACTAAGTTATGCTTAGTACATGAAGCCAATTCTGGGGATCCTCAATTGCAAGCAGTAATTGACTTCCCAATTAACAATCTTCTAGAAAATCCGCTTGTCTATCAACATCCATTGCTGACAAGAAGTAAACAAGGACTTTTCAAGTCTAAAAATTCATTTGTAGGCTTCTCTAAAGTTGTTGAAGGAAATTCCTCCTTTATTAGCAATGCACTTTGGAAGCCTCATTGGTAAAAAGCAGTGACCGAAGAATATGAAGGTTTAATGTGAAACAAAACTTAGGTGTTGGTGCCAAACACATATCAGAGGAATATAATTGACTATAAATAGGTATATCAAATGAAGTATAATCCTGATAGAATGATTTCCAAGCATAAAGCCAAGCTAGTAGCCAAAAGCTTCCAATAAGAGCTAAAAATTAGTTATGGTGATGGAGGCAGTGACAATTACAATTATACTCTCATTGGTAATCTCCTTAAACTGGGAAATCAGGTAGCTTAATATAAACAATGTGTTTCTCAACAAATTTCTTGAAGAATATGTGTTTATGAGTCAACTAGAGGGCTTTTAAGACATTGGTAAACCAGATTATGTTAGCAAACTTAGAAAGGCTGTTTATGGCCTAAAAAAAAATCCCTAGAGCATGTTATGAGCGAAATACCATGGTGAAAGTATAAAGCTCCAACAAGTAGTACAGAGTGAGAAAATTGTCTCAGGGAATTCTAGTCAATATTGCTATTAATTATTAATGCATATATAGTTACCTTATCCAAGCGACCAAAATTTCAACCCAAAAGTAAGGAAATTATAATAAATCAAATAATGCAAAACTTCATATGAGATATAATCAATACCAAAGGCTTCCTTAGGATTATGGCTTACTATGACATTTCAACTATAATTTAGCCACTTTCCTAACTTAACCCATTGATTTATGAAATAGTCTTAAACTCTAAAATCATTATAAAAACCTGTCAATCCCTTATAAATTTTATCACTCTATACTAGTTCCTTATATTTCTATAAGAACCAATTAGAGAGACACATTAAGTATTTGTGATAGATTTTTTTTTGGTGCTTTTGCAAGGGTTTTAATTATCGCAAAGGTATTCTATGACGATCGAAGAAAGTGTCATAGAAATGACCATCACAAAAGACACCACAACATTGTTTTCACTAACTATTGTAGAAATTAACACGAAGGCATTTTTTTGTGACAATAAAAAAAAGTAATGCAAGGTCTTGTGTTTGCAATAGTCAAGTTAAATTGTTGTAGATAATCTTTTGCTCCTATGACGGTTATGCTAACTGTTAAAAATATTGGCAACGTTTGAAACCATTGCTAGAAGTGTTTTTTTTTTTTTTTTTGTTTTAAGTGTCTTACACTAATTTTTTTGTGCCTAATTTTTTTCGTTAAACCAAAACCTTGTAAATATAAACAATTTACCAACAATCACAACATATATTCTAATAAATATATGAGCAACTAATATGTCATTACAATTTGTTAGATTGTAACTACTAAAATAATGTCACGTATAATTTAAATTAAAATAATCTAACTTTTAACACAAGTCAAATTCATCTATCAAAAATCAAGTTTACACATAATTGGAAGAGCCCGAACATCATGCATAATTAAATGCCCAATTCTAATATGACCTTTCCCATATGTAATTTTTATGTTAGAGCATGGTTAAAAATGGATGAAAGAAATGAAGATAAGAATACGATTCTTTTTTATTAGAGCATAAATAGCAATATTAAAAAGGGTTAAAATATCATTTTACCTCTATTTGTTTCTTTGTGGGAGTAGATCTAGCTCATCAAAACTTCTAATGAATTTTTTGAGTTCTGCTTATTATCAAAATAATTCTAATAAGTGGAATGTACATGAATAAAACTTTAAGTAAATTGAGGTCTTATTTGATCAAAATTTGGTATGTGAATGGATTTTCACCTCTAACCATAATGAATAATATAGTTTGATGAGCACAAATAAACTGATATTATTACAATAACATTTATTAATAATGACAAAGGAATAACTTATGATAACTCTTAATAATATATGCATACTTTTAAGTCTTTTAAATTTTATATTTTACTCTATCGCGTTCTAGATTTACCCACTTTTTTTCAATTTTTAGGGTATAGACCTCAACTTTTGAAGCCTAGGCACCAGAAAGAAAAGTTCTTTAAGGCAACATTGTAATTGAACATTGAAGGCCTTTTAGATAGCAAAAAGTAAGGTTTTTCATAGAAGAGTCTCTAAACATTGAGAGACACGAAGGAGAGCAACTTGAAGGGCAATTCAAAGCTTTGAAGAAGGCATTCTAAGCGAAAAAATCAAGAAAGAAACAGATTAAAGTGATGAAATGCCATTTTATTCTCTTCCTCTTATCTTTTCTTCATCTTTACCATATTTTCTGAGATGAGCTTATTGTAACTTTAAACATGTGAGGCTAGGTTTTCTTTCTCTAGGACTATGACTGTTTGACATGTAGATTTATGATCATTATTACCTTTTTTTTTTTTCTTGAATTTCATTGTGAATAAATTTATTCAGTTTAATTTTACATTAAGCCCTCTTTTCTAAGCCACTAATTAGGGTTTATGTTGAGGATTTAAGGATTCTTGAAAGAGAAACCCAAATTTAGTTATAAGACTGAATATTGCTTGATTAATGTTGATTCATTGTTTGAATTAATGTAATTTGCCTTTTGGATAGACATAAACCTATTGGACTAGCGGAGTTGTAATTGGACATAGGTAATGTATCTCTTTAATTAGATTCTCCTAGAAATATAAGAAATTGAATTAGGGTGATAGAATTTATAAGGGATTAATAGATTCTTATAATGAAATTAGAGACTTAGACTTGTTGAGATTGTTCTGATAATGAAAAATATGTGAAAAATATGAGTTACAAGTATAATATTAATATTTACATAGTTGATTAACCATTTGGACTAACTATTTGGTTTGCAAGTTAAATATCTATTATGTGTAAGATGGTCCAATGAAAGAAAAGTGGGCATTAAAGTGAAAAGGATGAAATATCAATATCATGCTTCACACAAATATAGAAAGAAGGAAAGATGCTCTAAGTAATGAATAAGTTAAGGATTTAAAGCTTGGACGCATCAAGATGGCCAATGGATTAAATAGGTATAATTATCATTGGTTAAGTATTATTTTGTGAAATTTAATGATTTAGATTTGCATTTATTGGCTCAAGATATTTTGGTTCTCAAAATATAAGTTTGGACTTAAAATATAATGAGATACAGATTTTACTTTAAAATGTTTTGGACCTTTGGTCACTATTTTATGTATATCTTAGAAACCATATGGGATATTGCTAAGAAACTTATTAAATTGGAAATTAGACTCAAAGAGCTTTACTATGATTGGTCATTCACTTAAAACAGAGTTTAAATGAAAATACTATGACTATTTAAAGTTGGGACTATGTCACTGTAAATGACCAATCAACTGGCCACCTATGGCAAGTCAACTAGTATAGTATAGAAAGTGAGCAATTGACTGGTCAGCCATTAACAGTCAACTTATTAGTCCTAAATTTGAAATAACGGTCATATTTTGATGGGCAGTCTACTAGTGAGCCCCTGACAATCAACTGGGCACTCCCAGAGACAATTTTCTAACATAAATAACGGTTAGTTTGAAAGGGTAATGACTATACCTCATCTTAATATATAAATATGTCATTCCAAAACATATTTATGAGCAGAACCAAGTGCTAGAATGTGAGCCTTAACTTGTTATATCATCTTTGAGATAGAAAAAAGATCATTGAGTTAAACTTATAAATTCTCTGTCATTTAAGTTCTTAGAGCTTCATTTATATATCTACTCCTTTGAGAGAGGTTATTCTTATATATTCCTTTCTTTTTGGAAAGAGAGAAGCTCAAGTAGGTTCCTTGAGGGAGTCAAACAAGGGTGTCCTGAGGTTGAGGGGGAGGTTCGACTATTAAAGTGAAAGGAAGAGCTTATTCTTGAGATTAGAGATTAAGGAAGAGGTTATCCCTTGTTGTTGTTGTACTTAATTATTGAGACAGTGGAAAATCCCAAGAGGTTGCTTTAGGACCAGACATAAGCTTGGATTAGAGCTGAATCAGGATAAATTACTAAGTTTACTTTCTCTATCCTTATACTCTTTACATTTTGAATTATCATATTTATTCTTAGCATTTATTGTTGATATTACACTTGAAGTACTGATATACATATACCCCAAACATCTACATTAAGCCTTTATGATGCATATAATTGTTGCTTTTCATCATCCTCTTCCAAGCATAATTTTGAACAAGGATTTTTGTGAAGCAAATTATGAAAAGAACTAAAATTTTGTAAACACCCAATTTACTTACTTCTTGGGTGTTGGTTGCATGGTTTAACAAGACTGACTCTTAAGCATTGAATTCAAGTTAAGGAAGTAATCATATTGCAATCAAAATGCTAAACTAAATTATGATCCTATGGAGTTTTTTTTATATATACACTCATATCTCTATAGTCTCACTCTATTAGTTCTTTTCTATTTGTTTCTCTCTTATTTAATTTGAATATTGTGATTAGTTTGGATAAGGTAACCATGATAACATAACTACTTAGTCTCACCAACTTTGCTTTCTTTTTCTCCATTCAAAAGCACCTTTTCCATCTTTTAATTTGCTCATCCATGATCTATCCACCAGTTTTAAATTTTGCTAGCATTAATCAAGCTACCATACCACTGTCCAAAGTCTTTAAGTTCCTACCAAATTTAGTGAGGTGGCTAAGTGATTTTATGCCCCATTATAACCATTAGTATTGGTATAATTCTTCATCTGTGTTCAGAGCCGCTAACAACTATCATGTCTTCACAATGATATACCTTAAGAAGGAACCTAGATGTTAAACCTTCTCGACTAAAGTCGTGAGTGAGAATGAAGATCAGTCGGTTTCCAAAGACATATTAGGAGTCAAGCGAAGAAGTTAGGTTATGTAGATTTGACAAAATTACATAAGCAATTGAATTCCAAGGTTAGTAAACTAGTTTATAACTCAATAATGAAACAATTGTCAATACAATATAACTATACATTATGGCAAAGTTAAAGTCCTAAGTTCATTCAGTTAATAGTTCACTCAATTTTACATTATTGTGTAGTTATTCTTTGAAATATTCAATCCAAATTCTTGAGTTAAAAGCATAATAGTAGTATCAGTCCAAAATTAAAGCTAGCTCCTCATGGGAATAATATCCTACTCACTTTATATTATATATTGCGATCTCATGCACTTGCGTGTATATATTCAAGCAAACATAGACCCTACCACTCTTCCAACCTTTCTTTAGTTTGATGATCTAGCTCACAAGGTAAGGTATGATCATTTATAGTTTTTGCCAATTATTTCTTATAGATGCCCTGCCTCCCATATTTAAAATTACTAAATTTAAAATATAATGTGCTACATTACATCTCTAAAGTAGGTTGTTCTAACTATTTTGAAATAATAGTCTCATAGCAATAAAGTTAGTTTGGGAATTTTATGCTATGTTTTCTTTTCGTATGACTGATAATTTCCATCTAACCATGGTCTAGCCACAAAAAAAGAAGACCTGTAATTTTTTTTTACTAGGTGGCTTAACCACAGATTAACCATAATTTAACAACTTGTCATGAAGAGGGAGATAATTTTGTATCAATGATCAATTCTTGAAAAACAAAATGGAAACATTTGTTAGCTAGGTATCTCTTTTCTTAATTCGATTCCCTTTTTAGTTGGTTTTTATATTATTGAAATATTTTCTCAATTGTTGTTTTGTTTAATTCTTTTAGTTATAATTGTTGTTTTCATTATTAATTTGCAAAACCACCCACCATTTTTATTCCTTTCTTTTTCTGTGTTATTTTATATAGGACCGTATTAACAGAGATAAAGCAATTTAACCAACAAATTCAAGTGAATTGAAGAAATGGCAAGTATGAACTAGAAAGGCTCTTTACATACTAATTTCTACTGTAGAACCACATTTCATTAGATACATTAAGGAAGCTAAGACCCTGAAAGAGGCTTAGGATACACTTGCCATACTATTTGTACGGGCAAATGATGTAAAGTTACAACAGTTGGAGAACAAGTTTATGTCGATTCAATATAATGATATGTTAGTATGTGATGATTTTTTGAATATTCAAGTTATTTGTACTGAGATTTCTAATTTAGATTCGCAAAATGCTATTACAGACACTAGAATACAAAGAATTATTGTCACAAGGGTTAGTCCTAAAGTAAGAAAGCAAAATGCTATTACAGACACTAGAATAGAATTATTTCTAATTTGGATACCCATTTGCCATGCAAACACCTCGTGCAACATAGTGAAGAGAGAGGAAGTGTGAGTTTTAGTAAGAAAGTGAAGGAAGAGAACTTTAGCCAAGAAGGAAAGCTAGGAAAAAAAACAAAGTAAGAGTAGTTATTTTATTACTTTCTTTTATGTTTAAATATTTTAGGAAATTTTAGATTATGAAGATATATTTCTTTTCTTCTTCTTTAAACCTAGGTCGAGACCATTGAAGAAATATTTCAAGGAGAAACTCTAAGGTAGTTAACTTGCTTAAACTTCTCCATTTTAATCATTGATATTTGGTTGTGTATTCTTGTCATAGTGGCAACACATTGGTGTATTTGAGCAATGGGATGGTTTGCTTTGAAAATAAATATTTTGGCATGCATGTGGCAATTTTAGATCCATAATTATGTGATATTCTTGCTCATTATTTACACATCTTATATCTTTGCTTAACATGGTGAAAATTAGCATGTTTAACTATTGGGAATTTATTTAAATTCTCACTAAACTCACCATTTTTTAGGTCCTGAATATTACACTAATTGACTTGTTTAGGTTTATTGTTGAGTATAATGACTTTTCTACTGTGTATACTATTTCGGTCTACCTAATAAATGGGAAGGTGTGGCCAAATTAACTATAAGAAGGGTATATACTGGCGAGCAATTTCATGAAGCAAATCTCATGCCAAGAACGTCACTTTGTGTACTACTAAGGCCACTCAACATTCCTTAGATGATGTAAAATAGTTTAAATGTGTGTAATATTGAAGTAGATAAGACCATAATCTATCTTTTGTAATATAGGGTGTGATGGTTGAATGATGTGGCTAGGAAGTTAGGTTTTAAGTTTGGTTGTATAAGCTAACAAGTATGTTTGTTGTATATGGCTAAACAAGTGTGGAAGGTATATATATATATATTAATAAGAATGTTTGGATGTGTTTGAGAAATTGTCATCTTGTGAATAAGAGTCAAGAATGATAATATGAAGTATAGTAGACAAGATGGGATAGGTGAAGGAAGAAGATAAGAATCTTGTACGAATGATGGTATAGTTTATGAGTATTGGTGAAGTTGTTTGTATGTGAAAATATTAAAAAAATACATAAATAGTAGTTAAGGAAAAAAATGAAATTTTAAGGTATAAAAGGGTTATATATCTAAATAGTATTTTTATACATCTTCATTTGGAGGGACTTATTTGAAAAAAGATATATTTTTCTTACAAATAGTTAAAAATGACGCCTTAGGGACTAAAAGGAAAATGAAAGTTGAAGTATGGAAGAATTGGTAAAAACATGGAAGATTTTCATGCAAAGTCATATAGAATGCATATGTACACATGATCTTGACTTGATAATTACCAAAATGCCACTAATTTTGAAATAAAGTTATAGAAATATTATCTTACTCTTGCAAGTAGTTACTTTAGGAAATAAATTGTATACAGATGCAAAGGTTTGAAACTTGTATTATGTATATATTGATTACTTAAAGGTAGTTAATTGTCAAAGGTTTGTTCGTTTGCTATTTTTGGAATAACAATTGCTTAAGTGTTCTTATTTTACAAAGTACTATTTCTATGGATAGGTATATAATTTGGTGTTTTGTCAATAAAGTATATTGACCAAGTTGCAATTTTTAATTTTAAAAAAGAGTTGAATTTACAAGATACAGTTTGTAAACATTATTACTTCTAATATAATTTAGTGCATAGTCATTTTCGAAGAAAATTTCCATAAGATGAAATATCATATATAATATGAGTAATATGTTTATTTATACATGCTAAAGTTATTTTGTTAATATGGGAATATTCTAAGATAGTTTAAATTTTTCACCAATTTTAATGAGAAATTCTGTAGAAATATTGGTTGTTACTGTCCCTATACCTTGGCTCTTCTATTCTACATACCTCCACCCACTTCGGCCATGTTTTTGCCATCATTTCATCAGAGCTATCTTGCTGAGTCGTTACAAAGAAAGCAGTGTCTCTTGTCTATATTATCTTCTCCTTATATAGTCACGCACAAAGGATGTGGCATCTAGAGAGAAAACAACTCTTTTACAATCTCTGTTACTTTACGCTTCAAAGTTGTTTTTTCACATATCTCCTCTAATAATTGTTGCCACCTGCTCCACCTGTTTCAGTTTTTAGCACCACATTTCCACCCTTTTCATTTTTTAGACAACATTTCCACTCAATTCATTTTCTCTGCAAGTTGTCCTCCTCTTTCTTGAGGTAGAACTACGAGGCAAATAGGCAAAACCTATAAAGTAATGTGTAATGAGTTCCTTTTTTTTTTTTTTTTTGTTTCCCTTCTATATACTTTAATATAGTAGTAATCTTTATGTTTAGATCTATGCATGGTAGTAGGGGTTTAAGGACATTGCCACATTTACTTTCATGTAGGCATGCCACCTCACTTCCATTAGCTATTTCAATAGGGTCTAAGCGGTGTCATATTGGCGAGGACCATTCTTAAAGCCTCTACAAAGTATAGGGAGTTGTGTGAGAAAAAAGGTAAAGTACAAGGACCAATTAAAATTGATACAACGTGTAGGGGACCAAATGAAAACTTTTTCCTTACATTAAAATAATACTTGGCTGGTACTTCATTTGAACATATATTAATGGGTTGTCATCTTTTTAAGAAAATTCGCCTGTCACATTGGCACAAAACCATATGTGGGGCGCTTTCTTCAATATCTGCCAAAGTTATAAGCCAAGTGAGATGAGTAGTAAAGTTTTTGCAATTAAGTGTCAAAGATGCTCGCCGCTACATTTTAATTTCATAAGATTTTAAATATTGGGTATTAGGTTGTTAGTAGCTTTTTTAAATTGAAAGTAATTTAAAAATAATTGAATTATATATCTTAAGAGCCTAATTATACTTTTTTAATCTTAGTTAGAAGTTGCTTTAGCATTTTAATTTCCAGTAGTGAAAGTATCGGTATTAGCAAGAAATATTAACATGATTAAGTTTGAATAATTAAAGGATAACATTAAAATAAGTTAAAATAAGACCAAAATTTATTATAAAGTTTAACAATTTTGATGGATAAAGCAGCTTTCATTGTTACTCTTTTTAAAAAATATTGAAACCTCAAAATATAGTAGATTCATATTTAATTTTACTTTTAACTTTAAGTAATATATGACGATAAATAATTCAAATTATGGAATAAATTAATAACTTCTCAAAGCAAAACTTTTAAGGAAACATTAATTAAACAAATATTGCAATTTTAAATAAAAAACACATGGATTTCATATACAAAAGTTTAAAGTTTTCTGCTAACATCAATTTTGAAAAAAATTAAAGGTTATTTCATAAAAAAAGACTAGAACAGCAAACAAATTTCTGAAAATAAGAGGCCAGTGCCTAGGCGCCACACAAACAATGCCCCAGCACCACAATTCCAGCACCTAGGCATGAATTCCAGAGAGATGGCACCCAAACACCAATTGTTGCAGAAAGAACAATTGAGACTGGAAAAATAGTACCCCAGTGCCACAAAGACAGCACCCAAGTGCCAATCATTCCTAGAAGATGTCGCCCAAGCACCAGTTTCTCAATGCCCAGGTGCCAAAACCCGAGACTTGGCACCTTGGCGCCATACGGGCCTCGCTAGGGTGCACCACTAAAAACCCTAATTTTCTCTAATGATAAGGGGATACATACTCAGCCTATGCTACGTTTTTAGGGTTTCTTAGGCCTTTATAAAGGATCCTGAAGGCAAGCAACTGACACCAAGCGAGAGGGAAGTGTCTTGAACACTTGAAGAGAGGTATGAAAATTGAGAGTGGCTGAAGCAAGGATTTGTTTCAGAGTGAGGGCTCCTTCTTTTTCAGCTTCATGTATTATTTATGTTGTTCTTTGGTATTTAATTTTATACTAATGCCCATGAGAGGCTAAGTAGCTTGTTCCTAGGATTTTGATTGAATCCTTGTTAGGGAATGCTTTTCTGTTGAATGTTATTATAGTTTTCATTGAATGAATGATTGTTTATATTCATCCCGTAGTTATTATATTTCTAAGCCTGATTACCTTAAGAAAGAAGATAGAATTTATGTCAACCTAACAAGGTTACTTAAATATATGAACTTGATGCATATAATCACTGCTTGCATAAATGCAATTCGCAGTTAAGGCGAAAGTACTTGATTGTATGTGATAACCATATTTAAGTCTTGATTTTATAAAGTTCTTATCCTAGTTGGTTTCCATAGACATATACGGAATTAGGGGGAAAGAACTCAACTTGTATGAATTTGAAAGAAGCATATAAGCAGATAAGAAGTCTAAGTTAACAATCTATTCATCAAGAAGGACAAGGTAATAATTGTAACAGAAAGCAACCCTGCAAGTGGTGAAGGTTCAAAATCCTAGGTTGTTAAAATTCTGCATTAATCAACAGTCAAATTTGTCTTTACAATTGCTCAACCAATTCTAGATCATACAACTTAAGAATAGCCCTATCAGTAAACATTGAAACCAAGTCTATGAGGGATCGATACTCATTTCATTATTATATTACTTGCTGACCACGTATACTTGCATGTGATATTACACCTTGATTGCAATTTGAATCAACATAAACCATTCAACCATATATCATTTTCTCTTGTTTTAATTTTTTATCATGACAAGTTATATTTATAGTCCCTTATTTTAAAGTTTAAGATATAATTTATCAATTAATTAATTATTTTTCTCGTTTACTCTAAAAAATGTCCAAACTTTAAAGAATTCTTGATTTAACAAGCAATTGATTAGTTCATTAATTTTTTCATTTATTCCAAAAAAAATTTCAAACTTAGAAGAATTTTAGATTTAAGAAGTTGTTCATTAATTTATTAATTAATTACTTCATTATTTTTTCTTGTTGATTACAAAAAATTCATTAATTTTCTCGTTAACTCAAAAAATTCTTAAATTTTAACAAAAATCCCAAATTTGAGAGATAATTAATTAATTATTTCATTATTTTTCACAATGACTATGAAGAATTTACACACTTCAAAACATTCTCAATACATGTATCAAAATGTGAATAGTCATTGCACAAGAAGTTGTGATTTGATCAACTAAGACTTCTCATCAATCAATAGATCTCTCACATGAAAAAGAGCATATTTTACATATATATAATAGATTGGTAAGAACAAAATATTTCAAACCTTCTTTTATTTCTCAAATTGCCAAAAGTGTCTCCGTTACTTTTAATAAAATCCTTATAGTTAAGCTCCCTTTTAATTTTTCTTCGTTCTTACTTATCCTTCCTTTCATTTGTTAAAAATATGTTACATATAGCTTAGATTGCTTTTTGGTTTTCCAAAATACTTTTAAATTTTATTCTTCTTTGTAAGCTTTATTATTTTTAAAACGATTATTAAAATATTTATTCATCTTTATTTGGAATTAAAATTGATATAAATGACTGTAAATCTCACTTAATCACTACATGAGTTTGACTATCAATATATAATTGTGAAAGTAATTTAAATTTTTATAATTATTTTAAACGCTAGTAAAATCATAAAAGTTCACCGATAATTTTGTGATAGAGCTGATAACGCGTGTTGGACTTTCTGTTTTTAGCTTTTCAAAAAAAAAATTATATAAGATTTCTCTTAATTAAATTCTACCAAACATGTTATTGATCATTTTTTTTTTCTAGTAAAACTATAGCCTGTGGAATAAGATAATTAAACAGGTTCTTAGTTTAACGCTTTGGGTTCAACATTTGATTGGGATTATTTTTTCAAAATAAATTTGAAGAATATCTGACAATGCCATCCTCGAATTATATATGATTATCATTTACTTGGTAGGCAGTGACATGTTTAATTGCTAATTGTGGTGGAGGACTTGACTAAATGAGCAAAGTCTGCATTTAAATCCAAATCGATATGACGAAGACGAGCTCGCGTAATATTGCATGGCCCCAACAGTTCACACCCATCCAAATCAAAGTGAAGTTTCATAAATACAACCAAGGTGGGAGACTTGGACCAAGTCTATTCAGTCATTTCATGAGACGGTATGAATTTTAAATATATGTTACATATAATCAAGTGTTATACTTTTATTCGAAAATAATTTTGGTGGAATCGGATAAGAAATTATGTCCAAAAAATAATTAAATTTAATTTTCTTTTTAATTTAGAAATTTAATAAAAAATAGAGAATTTTCAACTCAAGACTATAAGTTACAATTAATTATTCTCAAAGATCTTTCGTTTTGTAATTACATTGAAAGACCAAGAATCATTTTATGACGTTTTAGGGATAAAATACCTTTAGCCTTAATAATTTTAATAACTTTTCTTGAACCATGCTTTGTTGACAAGTTTGAATGCTTCCCTCTATCATACGTTTTCCTTTCACATTCTAAAATTTCAACACACTTTGGAAGACGACAAACTTGCTCTAAGAAAATATGTTCTCGATTTTTACAAGTTTAGCAATTTTTTGGATAAACGTGTATAGTTATTAATATTTCTATTTGCATATGAATTTTCATCCTTAGCAACCCTATCCGCTCTACTTTTTATCATCTTCATCGCTGATGCTGATGTAGGGAGATAGGGAAAAACCTAGAAGTATGATATTATATTATATGCTCCCTACGCCATAAATTTTCACCATAATTTTTATTTCAGCCTCGGATATATGAATCTGTCTGAAGTCATTTTGCTGTTGCGACAAACATTGAGTTCACACCATACAATAATCCTTTCATTTTTATAGCTCGTTTCTTTCATAATTTGAATTTTACAGTAAAGGTAAATTTTTGTAATCGTGTAAAACTAAGAGGAAGAATTTCTTTTTTTTTTTTACCTCATGCATGTCCTATTTTTGTTCAGGTTTTTTTTTCTAAATCATAATTTAAATTAATTATACGGTAATATATGTTTATAATTCATTTTGTTTAACAATTTAATCATTAATAATTTTGTTTGGAATCCATAAAATATAAATATATACACACACATATAAAGATATTTTCAATTTAAATGGGGCTGAAAATTTTCATAAATCATATAAATAAATAAATAAACAATATTTGTCAATCTGTTTCAATTTGCCGTGTAGTTTATTCAATTTCATTTTCTTCTAGACTTTTCATTTTTTGGCCAATCATTTTCTCCTAGACTTAACAGAGTCTGCACGTTCAGTCTACACGGCCGAATTATATGTTCAAAATTTTGACTTTTCTTTTCTGGTTATTGCTTTTACTATTAATGTATTACTTTATCATGTTAATAAGAAATTAAATTAAAAATAAAAATTAGTAAGTAATTAAATTAAGAATAAATTTATAAATAAAGGAATAAGTTGAGAATCAATATTAACAAGCTAAAAATCAAATCGAGACTGGATTAAAAAATAATAAATCCAAAAAATATTTCACTCCAAGTGAACAACATTATACATGTTTTAAGGTTAAATCTTATTTCATGTTAATTTGGAATGTAACCAAAGATTTAAAATCAACTTGTAACAATATTAAAAAATCAGGAGACGAAAATCTGATTAATCCAATTCAGATTATATATGTCGTTACCAAATATTTGGTGGTTACAATACAGGGAGGACTTTTCATTTTATTTTTTTGGCCAAAAGGGACCACTTGACTATATAAGCAACACCGTTTAAATCCAAATCAATTGAGGTTGACGAAGACGACCCTTCAGTACTTGCATGGCCACAACACATCCATCAAAATCACGCAAATAATAAAGGAAAAGTCTCACGAACATATACATCAAGGGTTGGAGACTTTGACCATGTCACGTATAATCGTTCCACGGTAGGTTGGTAATTTGAAACATAATTTGGATAATTAATGAATGCTCATCAAAGTTTTATGCTTTTGTTTGGAAAATAATTACGACAAATTACCACCAACCAAATTATGACACATGTTCAAACTTAAATCCAATTTGTTATTTAGTTCCTTAATGATATACAAATAACTTTCTTAAAGAAATAATATACAAAAATTATATATTGTAAAATATGGTAATAATTCAAGAAAATAGAAAAAGACAAGATAAATAGTAACTTACAATACTCAAATACACAAAAGGTTTGCCCAATAAGGGCACTTTAGCTTTTGTGACACACCTTTGAATTACAGTCACTTACATTTTTAGAGCCCATTTCTTCCATACTTCTAATTTTATAGCAACAGTGAATTTCTGTATCATATAAAACGAAGAGGAGGCTTTTTTAATTAAGTCCATGTGGACAATTTTTATTGACGTTTATTTTTTAAATGGGAATTTAAATTAATGATATATATGGTGGCTTTTTTTGAGCCATATATGTCAAAAAAAAATTCTTTTTATATGCCACAAAAAAATATTGTATTCATATATAATAATTTGTACGAATTCGAATTCATTTAGTTTGAGTTGATAATTTTTGTAATATATATCAAACTATTTTAAGAGTTAAGTGTAAAATTTAAAATAAAAATGTATAATTTAGTTAGATTAGTTAATGTGACTGTGAACATTCTCAATACATTAATGGAAAATAAAGAAGTGCTTTTTGGTAAAGCAACGCTTGGCCTGTCTTTTTTTTTTTTTTTTTTTTATACGGGTGATGATGTTAAATTAGTTTATTTGTGCAGGTAATTTGGCATCCCAATTTTTGAAATTTCTGTGAATATTGGTTTGAGATTCTAGGATCCCTAACATGCTTGGCTATATCATACAACTCTTTTTATAAGGGAACCTCTATCGCACAAATCTAATCTCAGGTCTGTGATAGGAGAACAACTATACTCAAATGTGTATATTGAAAACCATAAGATCCTAAGATACCTTGAGAAGCTATAATTCTAGGTTGGAACCAATCTGGAAGCTCCAAAATCAGACACTTTGGCTGTGTAAGTCTCATTCAGAAGTATGTTTGAGGACGTGACATCTCTGTGGATTATGGGTACGGCGGCAGCAGAGTGCAGGTATGACAGTGCTCCAGCTGTCACCGCCACTCTTCTTAACCGTGTTTGTAAAGATATAAAGGAAGTCTTGCTCTTTTTGTCAATGTGATCAAAGAGAGTGCCATTGTTAACGAACTCGTAATCCAATAAAGGGGCTTCTGTTTCCAAACAACAGCCAAGGGGCTTCATTTTGAAAATTGTGACATTTTGTCTCCCTAGGTGAGTTAACGGGGGTTTAACTCGAGTAAAAGTGACAATATATTATATATTAATAACATAGGTTTCTTTTACTATAAGAATTCTATTTGACTAATAACAAAGTTTTATTGTGTAAATTATCACCTCTTTATACAACGATTTTTTGCTTTCTTTATATATACATGAAATATTTTTTAAAGTATATAAATTCTTTGTGGTTAATAAAAAAATAATAAATAAATTAATTAATAAATATATTTATTATCTATTAAATTGAGAATTTTTTGGAGTTTGAAAATTTTTTTGAGTAAATTTGAAGTTTGATAATTATTTAGAATAAATGAAAAAATTAATAAATTAATTAACAGCCTCTTAAATCATAAACTCACTTAAGTTTAAACTTTTTTGGAATCACTATAAAAAATAATAAATTAAGTAATTAACATATGATAATGATTTTAAAAGTGTGGACCAAAATAGACAATTTATTATATATATAAGTATATTTTTTTTAACACGAGAGCTCTCTTTGATTGATAAGGATGCTCGGTTAATCAAACCATAAACTCCTTTTGAAATGACTTTTTTCACTTTCACTTTTACTTTTTTCATATACGATCAAACATATTTTGAAGTGCGTAAATTTTTAATAATCAACAAAAAAATAATGAAGTAATTAATTAACTATCTCTTAAATTAAGAATTTATTTAAGTTTGATAATTTTTACAAGTGAACGAAAAAATTAATGAATTATTTTTCAAATTTTGATACTTTTTTAAAGTGAACGAAAAAATTAATAAATTAATTAACTACTTTTTAAATTGAGAATTTCTTGAAATTTGGAGATTTTTTAGAGTGAGCAAAAAAAATAATGAATTAATTAATTAAGCATGTGAACACTATAATAAAATTAAAAGTAAATAAATTAATCAATTGATTAATTAGTTAATAATAATTGAATAAAAATGAAATTAGAAAAATAAAATACCAAAGCTAAAAAAAATCATTAAAACCAAAATTTAAAATATCTATGAAAGAGAAAAATTCAAAAAAATTAAATGAAAACAATAAAGAAAGAGTAATAAGAAATTTAAAAAATTAAGGCTAGGAGTAACAAATACAAAACAAAACTGAAAAATAAAATAAAAAGCAAAAAGAAGAAAAACAAAAAAAATAGAAAAACAAAGAAAGGAGCAAAACAAGATAGGGAAAGAGCATAATGATACCAGGCCCCAAAGTCCCATTACACAATGCCAAAAAATAACCTTCCCAATAGCTCAGACACCCTTACACAAAATAGAGAAATACGATAACGTTAAAAGGTATAGACAAAAGGAAAGTTGCAAGGAGTACCGGATTGATATATGACGGGTTGTTTAGAAAATGATAGATATATATATATATATATCTCTCTCTCTCTCTCTCTCTCTCTCTCTCTCTCTGTGAGGCAGAATTAAAAATTATGGTAAAAATTATGTTTTAAGATTAGTAATCGATATTCCAATGTCATATTTTAAAATAAAACTTATTAATTAAAAGTGAAAGAATAAATTCTAATTAGTTTCTTCCGTGGTAATTTCTCATCCGATAGTACCAATTAATTTGAAAAAAAAAAAGCATAAAACTTTGATCAGCATTCATTAGTTATGTATAGCAGATATTTCAGATTTTTACCCTTTCAGGGAATGACTCAGTAGACTTGGACCAAGTTTCCCACTTTTGTTGAATTTGTAGAATTTCACTTTGATTCCTCCCATGGTGTGGATAGGTGTGAATTGTTGGGACCATGTAACGCAGGCAAGCTCGGATTTTATCCTGTAATAAAGAGAATCTCCAGTAGCCAAAAAATATTAAAAAAATAATATTTTATTAATATTAAATTAATAAAAAATTATATTTTTATTCATCTCCAATAACTAAAAAATCTCTAATTACTGGAGATCATCCATTTTACCGTGGATGCAGACTTGCTCATCCAATCAACTTTTCCACCATATAAATAACAAATATGTCACTAGCTCTACGATGTTGATGTACCTATACTAACCATATATAATTCGCATTGTGAAATATTAATCAAATTTAATCTAGAAAACAAACTCAATCAAATATAGGACACAAAGCTTTAGACTAAGCCTGTTTTGTTATTTTTGTCCTCAGGCTTTTTATTTTATTAAAAAATTCCTAAAAGTAAGGGAAAATTTTGAAAATTCTTAAAATAATATAATACAAAGAGAATGAAATATTTTACTCTGGAAATCATACAAACTATATATGGTCGACTAAAGCATTATTACTAAAGGTAATTCATTTCTTTTCAAGAAATAAATAAAAAGCCAGAATTTCAATTTTCGAACCATCCCGTCCATGCCACGTGCCACCGTTCAGTCAACAAGAAAATGAAGTTGAATAATATGCACGCCAAGTTTATTTAAGCAACGATCGGCACCCAGCGCTAATTAACACATACCATACCTTTGGAGACGCGTGAGAGAGAGAGAGAGAGAGACGATGGGGCTGAAGCTGCTATCCCTCCTTCTATTAGCTTTAGCCTCATTGGCAGGATCTACAGCTCAGCCCCTGCTTGGCTGCCGCGAAAAATGCGGAAATGTCAGTATTCCATATCCATTTGGTGTTGGGGTGCAACCTGGTACTGGTCGCAACTGCTTCTTGTCGAAATCCTTCAATCTCACTTGTAACCGATCCATCTTACATGCCGGAAACCTTCCAATTTCTAACATATCCCTCCATGGTCATCTCGACATGTCCATGTTTGTGAGCTCACAGTGTTACAATCAATCAGGAGTCGTACGTGATCTATTTGCCCTTCTCACAATGTCAGCTTTCACCATTTCTAGCACAGCAAACAAGTTCTACAGTGTTGGTTGCGACACTTACGGCTATTTAACCAGTTTCCAGAACAATCTTAATTACTCCACGGGCTGCTTATCGCGATGTAACACTCCTCCCAATAAGGCAAATGCTGAGACTTGTTCGGGGATTGGGTGTTGCCAGGTGGACATACCTGTGGGAATGAGGAACGTCAGTTTTAAAGCCTATAGCTTCAACAACCATTCAAATGTGTTGGACTTCAACAACTGCAGCTACGCGTTTGTTGCCAAACAGGGCTGGTTCAATTTCTCCCTCCATTATCTCAAAAACTTAAACTTTAGCATGGCCCCACTCGTGGTGGATTGGTCTGTTTCAAATGTTACTTGTACTATTGCTCGCACCACGGCAGACTATGCCTGCATGTCCAACTCCGATTGTGAAGACTACAAAGATGGATTTGGGTATAACTGCAGATGCAGTCCCGGTTTTGACGGAAATCCCTACCATCCCTATGGATGTCGTGGTAATTTCATATCTTTCCCGACCATATATATTGAATTTAACTACTTTCTTTTTCTTTTTATTTTTCTCAATACTATTTACTGAAACCTTGTTTGTAATTTCAGATATTGATGAGTGCAGCACACCCAATAATTGCAGTGAGCATGCGCAATGCCACAATTTTGGTGGTAACTACAACTGTTCTTGTCCACCTGGATATAAAGGCAACGGATACATTAATGGAACACCATGTACTTTGGACACTAGGTCTAACGATGATTCGCGTATCCTTAAAGTATTATTAGGTAAGAATACGAAGGACTGCCTGTTTTGTTTATTTCTAAAAATAACATTTTAGGATAAAGTTTCAAAATAAAAGAAATATCCTCAATTAGTTTTCATTTTCTTACAATTTTATTTAATGATTTTAAACTCAAGACTTGGATAGTTAATTACTATTCAAGCTATAACTAAATCTATAAATGTAAAGATAATCATGATCATATGTAAATTATGAATTAAAATATATATATGATAATTTGATTTGCTTTAGAAAACGTCATTAAATCATAATTATTTTGTGTGTGTGTATATATATATATATATGGATGCCTTGTAAGTATAATATTTGCGTAAGGTTATGTTGGGACGGCCCATACTTCTAAGAGAACCTTGCAAACCTTAAGAAGCCTGCTGACACAGGCTATACATCGGAGTCAACACAATACCTATCGTTATACTTGCGGCAATATTCCGTCTTCTGCACATTGTTCCAAACGAACGCTGAATTTTATTACTAAACTAACCTACTTTTATCTTTATCCATATAATCAAAGCACCAATGATACACACCCACATATATGTATGTAAAATTTAAAATGCACAAAATAAAAACAAACTTTTATGTCAAAACTTGAAACCTTTTTCTGCACAAAATGACTTTTAAGACTACATTGCCTGCAGGCGTTAGTGTAGCCTTGGTGGTTGTGTTTGCACTGGTCTCCACATTATGCTGCGTACACAAGCAAAGAACGCTGACTCAACTCAGGAGAAGATATTTCGACCAAAACGGAGGAACCATGCTGCTACAACTACTCCCACAACAGCAAGGATACACCGACAGAACCAAGATATTTAGTGAAGTTCAGCTCAAGAATGCCACAGACAACTTCGACGAAAGCACAATCCTTGGCCGTGGAGGACAAGGGACAGTTTACAAGGGTATACTACCGGACAATACGCCTGTTGCCATTAAGAAGTCCAGAGTAGGAGGGGATCCCCGACAGATCAAGGATTTTATCAATGAAGTGGCTGTGCTTTCCCAAATCAACCATAGGAATGTGGTCAAACTTTGGGGATGTTGCCTTGAAACCGAAGTTCCTTTGCTAGTTTATGAGTTTGTTGACAACGGTACCCTTCTTGACCACATAGATCCATTAAAGAATAGGGGCTCTCTCCTATGGGAGACCCGATTAAGGATAGCTGCAGAAACTGCTGAGGCCATTTCCTATTTGCACTCTGCTGCTTCTATTCCGATTATTCATCGGGATATTAAATCTGCCAACATACTTTTAGACCATAATCACAGAGCAAAGGTGTCTGACTTCGGAGCTTCAAGACTTGTTCCTCTTGATGAAACTCAGGTTACCACTGTGGTACAAGGAACACTTGGATACTTGGATCCGGAGTACCTCCACACAGGTCAGTTGAATGAGAAGAGTGATGTCTATAGCTTCGGAGTTGTGCTCGTGGAGCTACTCACTGGGAATAAAGCAGTTGAATTCAATAGGCCAGAAATGAGAAATTTGGCTATGTACTTTGCATCATCAATGAGAGAGGACCGTCTTTGGGAAATTCTTGACAGGCAAGTGTTGGACCAGAAGAAGAATGCAGAGCAGCTGAAAGAAGTTGCTTTTTTGGCAATGAGGTGCATTAAAGTAAAAGGAGAGGAAAGGCCGACTATGAAGGAAGTAGCAATGGAGCTAGAGGGTTTGATTGCAATGGAAAAGCATCCTTGGGGGAAGGGCGAGGACCTGATGTTAGAAGAAAGCGAATACTTACTTGGTCATGTACCTGATGGATATGGGGCTGCTTGTGCTAGTAATTCAGTTGCCTATGATAGCATACAGAAAGAGATAGCACTTGAGATTGCAGCTGGGCGATGATGATTCGATTTTCACTCCAACTTGTCTATTCAATTTTCGCAAAGACCGTTATTCATAGATTTCAAGCATTTTAGAGTTGTTTGAGTTTAGCCTTTTGCTCTTGTAAACTAAAAAGTAACATGTCAGCAAATAGATGATGGAAAATGGCAGAATTGTCACTGCTAAAGTGTTAGAAGACCAATAATATGGCATTTGTTAGCCTTTTAATGGTTTCTTCAAGTTTCATTTCGTTAAGACTTGAAGATTCGTTTACATTCTTTGATTCTCTTGGTATTTTCAAATTATCTTACGATACTCCAAGTTTAATGCCAATCATTCACTAAGTCATTTTCTATTTCTCTCCAAATTTTGAATCAAAATATGTTCACTCTGATCAACTAAATTTCAGCAATTATATGAACACGGTAATGAAGTGTGACAGTTTTTTGAACTATGAAAATGACTCTTGTACACGACATAAATCTCCCTACATACAGGAATTGATAGCAAAAAAATGAGATGAATTCTAAGATGTCAAGTCTTACACTTCACTCTTATTGGGCTACTTCTTTCTTTTGAATTTTGACAAAATTAATAGAGATCCTGAGCATTTAGAAAACGGATTGAATTTTTATTAACATTGTATTTGAAAATTTATAGTTCCTTCATTAATTTCTTTGCATATAAGTAGAATTATCGGATGAATCCATTAAAAAAAAACTCATCAATGGAGTTATCTACTCCCGCATTTACATTTATTCATACTAAGAAATATGGTCGATGATAAGCTTATCCTACCCAGTAATGAGAAGTTACTCAATTGTCATCACAGACACTATCTTCAAACTAAGATCAATGAATCTACCAGAGTGTGTTTGTGTTTATAAGAAGCACACTTGACAAATCCAATGAACAGATTTGCGAAAGCTATCTTCAAATTGGCATTGGGTTATGAATGCACTTTGTACAGTTACCGAGCTCTGCAGAACTAGAGCTTGATTTAACATTAGACCTTTCCATCATTAGACTATCAGTTTTTTAGGTTGTGGATGACGTAGTAGACACAGAATTTGCACCTTTGGAGGGAGAAGAGGATGGAGAAGAAAGCTTCCTGGGGAGCATCTGCTCCCAGTATTTCTCAGGTAACCTTGTTCTTTCTGGCAGAAGGACAAAACAAGCAGAGTGAAGAGTACTATCACTCTTACTCTGCTGTAATCTTGATTCCAAGAACCTAACATTACACATACTCAGCTCCACAAATATTTTTCACATATATTGTCAAAACTTTCCCATACAATTGATTTTTGTCCAAAAAGTTAAATTTTTTGCACAGTTGACTGTTATTTTATTCTTCATATAATAAGAAAAACAGTTAAATTGACATTAAGTTTCAAGTGTTAGCACAAATATAGTAATATTATAATGCAATATATTTAGATGTATTTGACTCCTGAGGAGGCGAAGTGCCACGTAGTTCCTGAAGAAGTGTTAGTGCGTGAATATAGAAGATAAAGGAGAGAGAATATCATCACGCAAGGATTTATAGTGATTCATATTACCGTTGATCCTACATCCACTTCCTAACTTACATAGCTAAAAATTTCACTAACTCAACCAAATATTACTGGACACAATCTCACAACTTTTATACCATAACCCTGGTAACCTACAACACTAGACATAGTCAAGAGACTTTTACACCAATCCCCTAGTAACCCACAAAGAGGCTCAATCCTATTAACTTTTGCAATTCAGCACAGACCATTAGAATTATCCCAAATTCCAAAAACTAATATTGATATGAGAAGATGAAGAGAACACTCTTTTTCACATAGAACCCGTACTCTTTCACACATAAAAGTATATGAATCACACAAACTAAGATAAAGTCACATAGACTAAGATATAGTTACACAGACTAAGAAGTACTAAGCTTAATCTCAATGAACGAAATGATCAATCTTTTTCAACGTATCTTCTTCTTTGGAATGCTACATATTCACACTATATAAGTCCAATAGCTACTTCTTCATTTTGACAAGTTTTTCAATTCATCTATCAAATACGGAAACTCTAGTGATAGTGTAATCACTAGTTATAGTGATTATGGAATTAATACAAAGATACTCCAAGTAGGACAGCAATATGGAAAGTGGATTTTTCCATTGATCTCTTATTTTTTTATAGCTCTTAGGCCAGCTTGAATATCTTTTACTAGACTTGGCTTTTTAATTGGATTTGTTAGACATACATGCAATGGTCTAAGTAGATAATATTATTTTTTACATAATCATTAAATAACAAAATAATAAATAAAATTGAATATATCAACATCAAGTTTCAATGGGAAACTAAAATTTTATTATTTTATATATAGTAAAGATGTTTGATTATATACTTTTATTTTAAAAATTAGGTATTATGCAAAAATTTAATTTTATTGATAGAAAGTACATTAAGCAAGAATAAAATATAATTTTTTCAAAATTGTGTAATTTTATAAAATATCAAAACTATCCTAATTTATTCAAAAAATCAATTAATAGCCACTGGCGTCTAGTTTTGTTCGTTGAAAGGTAATCCATGATCCATGTGAGGTACTGTCCCCACATCGTGCTTACAAGGTTAGGTGTCATTTTGTTCAAAACAAGAATAATAGTGGCAATTTAGTCGGCAGTTAATTTGAATATTTTTATTTAATAATTAACATAACTTTCAATGAAATGAGATATTGCTATTTTTTCTTTTATTGATTAAACTAATTTCAAATTGGGGAAATATAACTGTTAATGAGAAAAATATTATTCTAATCTCTAACTTATCATTAAATTGTCAATTAGATACCTCACTCATTTTATTTTTTAAAATGATAATATATTTATGGGCAACTAGTTTAATTGCCCAAATGTTGCATGGAGCTTAGAGAAAATTAATTTGTTTTATTATATATCAATACATTTTAAATCAACAAGTGTTAGAAAAAAATTGAATTTAGTAATATATTGTGATATAAAGAAAACATAATAAATTAGAGAAAATCCATAAAATTGGTTTTGTCAGATTGATGAGAGAAAAGTGACGACAATAGACTTATGGAAAGGGTATTATCATAAATCATTTAACCATATATTGTTTTCTTTTGCTTCAATCTTGAATTATGTTAAGTTATATTTATAATCCTTTATTAGAAAATTTAAAATACAATTAATTTATTAATTCATTATTTTTCTCATTGACTATAAAAAAATCTGAAGTTCAAAGAATTTCCAATTAAAAAGACAACTAATTAATTTACTAATTTTCTCTTGCACTTCAAAGAATTATCAAACTTTGAAAATTATTTTATAATTTTTTTGTTTACACAAAAAATTCTCAAACTTTGAAAAATTCTCAATTTAAGAGACGGTTAATTAATTACTTCATTATTTTTCTTGTAGATTGCGAAGAATTTAAACACTTCAAAGAATATTTGATACATGTACAAAAAAGGTGAAAAGTCATTACATAAGAAACTAATGGTTTGATCTACAAAGCATTCTCATTAGTCAAATGGTACTCCTATGTTAAATGGAGCACATAATAAATTGGCACTTTTGGTCCCCACTTTTGAAATCATTATTATACGTTAATTAATTAATTCATTATTTTTTTCATTGACTCCAAAAAATGTCCAAATTTTAAAGAATTTCCAACTTAAGAGGCGGTTAATTAATATATGAATTTTTTCATTCACTCCAAAGAATTATTAAACTTTGAAAAATAATTCTTTAATTTTCTTGTTCATTCCAAAAAATTCTCAATTTATGATATAGTTAATTAATTCATTAATTAATTACTTCATTATTTTTTTAACTACAAAGAATTTTTGCACTTCAAAGAATCATTGAAACATGTATCAAAAAGGTAAAAAGTTATTGTATAAGGAGTTAATGGGTTGATTAACCAAGCTTTCTCATCGATCAAATAGAGTTCCCATGTTAAAGGGAGCCTACTTTACTTATATATGATATATTGTCACTTTTGGTCCTTCACTATTGAAATCATTTTCAGATGTAATTACTCAAGTTAAACCACATAAACTCAAATAGAGAGACAAAATGTTACAATTTTCAATAAATGTGGGATTGTTTTTAGAAAGTAAAATGAATGAGGAAACAAAATGACAATTTAATAATATGTTAGGGATCAAAATGATACTTCTTTTCTATTGTAAATTTATTTTTGTATAAAAGAGAAAAGACCTTAGAAAAAATTATAAAAAATATTTTTGTTGTGAGCATTATCTAAGAAGTCAGAGGTAAGGTTTATGAGAAAAACTATAAAAGTAATTTTAGGATGATACACTTCCACAGGAATTACTAGAGATTTAAAAAAGCTTGGACTTGTACAAGACTCATAAATTTAAAATGCCTAGACTTGTGCAGAACTTATGAGAAATTTAAAAAATTTCTAGACTTGTGCAGGATTTAGCATAAATTTAAAAAATGACTAGACTTGTGCAGGACTTAGAGGAAATTTTAAAAATGTCTAGGCATGTTCAGGCCTTAGCATAGATTTAAAAATGCATGTTCATGTGAGGGACATTGTTGAAATTTAATCATGCTTGGACATGTCTAGGACTTAACATAAATTAAAAAAATGCTTGTACTTGTGTAGGACATAGAAGAAATTTAAAAATGCCTAGACTTGTGCAAGACATGGCAAAAATTTTAAAACACCTAGACTTGTACAAGACTAAGCAAAAATTTTTAAAAATCCTTGGACTTGTGCAAGACTTAGTAAAAATTTAAAAATGCATAGACTTGTGCAAGACTTAGTAGAAATATAAAAAATCCCTGGACTTGAGGAGGGCTTAGGAAAAATTTAAAAGATGTCTGGACTTGTGTAAGACTTAGCAAAAATTTAAAAATGCCTAGACTTGTCCAAGACTTAGTAGAAATTTAAAAATGCTTGGACTTGAAAAGGAATTAGTAGAAATTTAAAAAATGCCTAGACTTGTGTAAGACCAAGCAAAAATTTAAAAAATGCCTAGATGTTGGCAAGATTTGGTAGAAATTTAAAAAAGCCTAGACTTGTATAGGACATATTGGAAAAATGTATGGATTTGTACAGGAAGTAGAAATTAAAAAAATGTCTAGATTTGTGCATGACTTAGCAGAAATTTAAAAATGTCTGGAATTGCACAGGACTTAGTAGAATTTAAAAAATACCTGGACATGTATAGGATTTAGCATAAATTTAAAAAATGTCTAGACTTGTGCAGGACTTCATAGAAATTTAAAAATACCTGGACTTATGCAGGACATAACATAGATTTAAAAAATGCTTGGATTTGTGTAAGACAAAGTAGAAATTTAAAAAATGATTAGACTTATGCAGGACTTAGTAGAAATTTGAAAAAAAAAATCCCTAGACTTGTTCAGGACAAAGCACTTATTTAAAAAATGCTATGACTAATGCAAGACTATGCAAAGATTAAAAAAAAGCCTAGACTTGTGTAGGACATAGTAGAAATTTAAAAAAACCTGGACTTGGAAAGGACTAAACAAAAATTTTAAAAATGCTTGTCCTTGCACTGCACACAACAAAAATTTAAAAAGAATGTTTGAACTTTGCAAGACTTAGCACAAATATAAAAATGCCTGGACTTGAGCAAGACTAAGTAAAATTTAAAAATGTTGGAACTTTTGCAAGACTTAGTAGAGATTTGAAAATGCCTTGACATGTGCAGGATTGAGTAGAAATTTAAGAATGTCTGGACTTGTGTAGGACTTAGCAAAAATTCATAAAATGCTTGGACTTGTGCAGGGCTTTAAAGAAATTTAAAAATTCCTAGACTTGTGTAGGACATAGAATAAATTTAAAAAATTCCTAGACTTGTACAGGACATAGCATAAATTTAAAAAAATGTCTAGACTTATGTTGGACTTAGTAAAATTTTAAATAATGCCAGGATTTGTGTAGGACAAAGCACATGTTCAAAAAATGCCTAGACTAGTGCAGGACTTAGCAAAGATTTGAGAAAGCTTAGCCTTGAGCAGGATAGCAAAAATATAAAAATCTTGGACTTAGACAGTACCTAGCAGAAATTTAGAAAATGTTTGTACTTGCACTAGACAAAGCAAATTTTTTTTTAAAGTTTGGACTAGTGTAGGACTTAGTGAAAATAGAAAAGTGTAAGGACATATGCTGGACTTAGTAAACATTTAATAATGCCTGGACATGAGTAGGACTAACCAGAAATTTTAAAAATGCCTTTACTTGTGCAGGATTTAGCAAAAATTTAGAAATTCCTAGACTTGGTAAGGACTTAGCAAAAATTTTAAAAATGCCTGAACTTGTGCAGGAGTTAGAGAAAATTTAAAAAAATTACTAAACTTGTGCAGGACTTAGCAGAGAATTAAGAAAGCCTGGACTTCTATAAGACATAGCCAAAATTTAAAAATGCTTATACTTATGTTGGACTAGTAGAACTTAGAAAAAAAAAAATGCATGTTCTTGCACAAGACATAGCAGAAATTTAAAAAATGCCTGGACTTGTGCAAGACATTACAGAAATATAAAAATGCTTAGACTTGTGTAGGACTTAAAAGAAAATTAAAAATGTGTGGACTTATACAGGACTTAGTAGAAATTTTAAAAAATGCCTAGACTTGTGTAGGACTTAGAAAAGACTTAAAATGTTTGGACTTGTGCAAAACATAGCAAAAATTTAAAATTGCTTAGACTTGTGGAATAACATAAATTTAAAAAATGCGTGGACTTGTACAAGAGTTAGCAAAAATTTAAAAAATGTCTGGACTTGTGCAGGACTTAGAGGAAATTTAATAAATTTCTAGACTTGTGTAGGATATAGCATAAATTTAAAAATGACTAGACTAGTCTAAGACTTAGTAGAAATTTAAACAATGCTTGTACTTGTGCAAGACTTAACAAAATAGTATCTTTTAACTGCATTAAAGCTTATTGGCTTTCCAAGCTCTTTTCCATCCATGTCTGCATGGATGAGTACACCTCTAAAGAAAGATTGTTTCACAACATATGGATCCTCATAGGAAGGAGCCCATTTGACCTTACTATCTTCCTTGTTTGGATAAATTTTCTTTAAAACTAGATCCTTTGATTGGAAATTTTTTTACCAAAGCTTTTGTTTAAGGCTCTCACCATCCTTTTATGATACAATTGCCCATGACACATGGCCATTAGTTGTTTTTCTTCAATCATATTTAATTTCTTATACCAGGTTTTGACCCATTCACTTTCCTCTAAGTTAGACTCAATCAACACTTGGAGATAAGGGATTTCATCTTTGATAGGCATAACAGCCTCCATGTCATACACCAATGATTAAGGAGTTACCCCTAAGGATGTTCGTATCATTGTTTGATACCTATAAAAAGCATATGGGAGCATTTCATGCCAATCCTTATATGTAACAATTATCTTCATGATATTTTTATTGGTTGCCTTAACTGTAACCCCTTCTTTGTTTGGTTGACACTAGATGTGACTTGAACATACTTCTAACTAAAATCCTTAATCAATTATGTATATTTTGAATACTGTGTAAATATAACTAGTAAAGTTCTACTTATAAGAGTGAAAATTATACATTCACATATGTTTATTCAAGTTAGAAGTTTATAGTACATGCTTATATATCAAATTATAAAGAACAGCAGTCAAAAGTAAGCCTAAAATATTTACAATAGCAAAAAGAAACCCATATGTCCCCAAGTAGCCAATAAAACTTTAATGGGTTAACTCTTTCAAGAATGAAATTCCTGTTGGAACTACTCCCTCGAGTGGTGTGAAAACAATGGTGATGTCTTGTAATGCTATATCCATCTTTACTACCATGGATGTTGATTCAGTCTATTGCAAGTACTTATTCAATTTGGTATGACTAGTACTTAGCTTGCATGTGCTTAAAGTTGAGGTAATATGTTGGTGTCTAAAAAAATATGAGCAATCGATGAGTGAGACTAGCATTCCCAGTAACATGAAAATGTATATAAGATATTTGAAATATCATAGAAGTATATGGAAATACATATTATGCATAATGGATGATATAAGTATAGAAATACTATGGATGTATAACTCTAATTTCATGCAACTATCATAAGTAGATGATACTCTAGACCATTAGGCATTAGAACCGTCATACTTAAGAGATCAAGTCTTATAAGCCCTAGAATATGACACCTGACTAGCAGGCGCGACCCTACCTTATGATGAGGCATCCCTTAATAAGTACCTAATAAGCCAAGCAATATAGTTTCTCATTTAAAATATCATCCAATCTGTTATGTGGTCGAGGTTCGACTAGCTTGAGAAAGAAATGTAAAATTTCCTTTCTGAATTTTTCTTCAAAACATTCTTAATAGTTAGAAATCCCTTTACCTCTTAAAATCTAGTACATATTTGGTTTCCATTCTTCGAAGTCCAAATTGATCTAGAAGCATTTCATATGTATATACTTTAGCATAGTTTATATTCCAGAAATGTTTCAGGAAAGAAAATATTTCTACCCTTACCTAAGATTTGAGATTAAGAACCCCTTAATCTTAGGCTAAGTTACAAATAAATATAGTAACCCCACTTTCCAGTGACCATTTAGGAAGTATAACCTTGTCATATATCTCAAGATTTTTTAGATGAATCGCTCTAGCAATGAACTCATAGGATCTAAATTAGTTATTTAGATGGCTTAGCCTACCATAGTCTTACACGTACAAAGTCTATAAGGCTCTATAAGGGTCCTAATTAATTTCATTTTTAGTGTCTTGTTTTGCTCAATCTATTAAATGGGATTCCACCATCAATATATACATAAAGTGTACAAATTTGTTGTATAAAACAGTTTGATATTTCTTTAATCTTAAAAGACTAGTTCCCCTTACAAATCATAAGTGTTCAATATCATAAGTGGATGACAAAAATGCATGAACGACAAGAATTACACATTATATTTGGTATGATGGCATTAACTTCAAAAATTCATAACTTTTAACATACACATCCAATTTAAGTAAACTTAGTGTCTATTTTCTTGCTACGAAATGTAATTTAATTTTAAAATATTAAATGAATATTTATTCTTTCTTGGATTCTCAGAATATCATAAACCAAAAACCTTTTCATACTAATTATTTTTAGAAAAAAAAATGTAAACTTCAAAAATTCATAACATTCATTTTACACTCAATGTCTATTTTATCCTTAAGAAGTCTATTCGTATAAACTTTAAATCATTTCTATAGATATAGAATAGCCCTCAATGAAACTAACCTATAGAATTTTTAACTTAGAGTTGTCATAGTGTCTTGCTTATAAACTTCCTAAAATAATTCAAAATAACTTTCTAGCTTCTATTCTCTCATATTCTATCCTTTTTTTTTAACCTTTAATGGGTTCATGGATCACCTTACTATTAAAAATACTAGGCCAAGGAATTATAGGACAAAAGGAATGATTTTGGAGTTCCACGGTACTTTCCAACTTCAAAGGCATTTTCAACCCTATAGCCAAACCCTTAGCTCTTGATTTTCCATGAAGACCCATTCAAGTTGATGAAAAAAAAAAAAAAGAATATAAATCTAGGTTATACTTATTCATGTTACCTAGATCTGCTCTTGAAATCTCCTTAATGTTTTCTTTTTTTTCTCCCTTTCCTCCTTGATATGTCTATAAAGAGAATATGTATATGTGTGTTCAAACAAGGGGAGTGTAGTGCCAAAAAGAGAAGAGAAAATGAAGGTAAGGTAAAGTGTGATGTGTTTAAAAAGGATTCAATGGCTAGCATTTAATTAGGGCTTTTGAATCCATCAGTTAAAATGTGATCTAAGTGGATGGTTAGGATTTTAATTACTTTAATCCAATAATTGTTATTTAATCCAAATTGATGGCTTATCTGAGGTGGAAGAAAAGGTAGATATACCCGCAATAATTATGGATGAAGTTATAGCTCGAGTCTGGCTATGTCATAGGCCTTCCTTAGTAACAAGTGGTGTCTGAAATGACATGTACCTATGTGCCCACTTATCAAGTCTGCCCTCCAATATGTAGGGTTACTCAAGAAAGTCTGGAGCTGGCAAAACTAGTTGGTCAACCATCGATAAGTGTTGTATCCCCAAGTGCAATCAAGATATCTTAGCAATCCTAGCTAATAGTTCACAAAATTAAGGGTACTTCATAGATGGAAGATTATGCAAGCTCAACCTATAAAAGTCTTCTGCAATGTCAACCTGGAAAAAAAGGCACAAAATTAAAATTTGAAGTCCAGTGAATGTTGGAAGCAGGCAAAGAAACCATATGAGTTACCATGTAACCCACTACACTGCTCGCAAGATGGATCCATCGATGTGTACGTTGCCAGTACCACCACATGTACGCTGAGTTACGATTAGTGGGTACGATAGACATGGATGCTTGTACCAATGAATCCCTCCATCTATCCCACTTGTCTATGAGTTGTGCATGCTCTTGCTGCTAGTTTTTCATAGTTTTTCCCTTTAACTGCAACGTATACAAGGAACCCAAGTTAACTGGACTGTTAGGGATGAATTGTTGCCAGCCAAATTGTTGAAGGACGTGATCTAGTTGATGACATTCAACAATGTGGAAGCATATAAGGGGCACCCAAGCCATCTATATATTGCAAGAAGTCAGGCAATACTTGGAATTACTTCTCGAACATTGTCTGGTTAATAAGGTTGCCAAATAATCTTTCATTTTCAACAAACAAAGTTATCTACAGTATAGTTAAAGAAAAAAAATAGTGCACATGTATATACAAGTGTCATAACAAACCTCGTGATCCCCTATTTGGTCAAGGAAAACTTGGTATTGGTGTAATACGCGTTCTCCAGATCAAGGAGGACGACCAACATTCCTCCACGTGTGAATTAGGAAAATATAAATTATGCACTATGTGTGATAAACAGAAGGGGAGATTCGATGTATTTATGCATACCTAAAGCCTAATGGTAGAAGCAAAGGGTAGGTATCGGTGTGAGCGTCTAGGACAAGTGGTCTCTCCAAGGCAAGCATTGGAAACTGATCCTATGCCCAGAGATGCAATAATGTCAAGCACCCATCTATGCCCCACTTCTTAGGATTTGTTGAGTTACACACCTCCTGGTAAAGATGTGCTAAAACTACAGATCCCCAGCTTAGCTGACTAACTTCTTTGAAGTTTACCAATAACGGCAGGTACATCAAGTGAACCCGATGGGATGACCTATCAGGGAAAAGAATACCCCCTAAGAGTCTAAGTATGTATGCATGGGTAAAGCGTTGAACCTGCTCGTTGTTTGCATCATTGGGGAGCTCGTTAAAATGTTGTGACAACCACGTCATACTTAAACACTGCCTATCAAACTAGTCTGCTGGTGGTCTCATGCTTAGTAGCAGGTTGCATATGTCTGGCCACATAGCTTGTTGGTCTTGTAACTGGCATTCCCACACAAGGTAATTCAAGTTAGATGCCAAGGTCCTCCAATGTTATAGTACACTCCCCACGTGTAGTGTGGCATGTGTGTGTCTTTAGCTGTCATTGCTCTATAGAGCTAATACCAATGCTTGATCATACTCAAATTGATTGAGTCGAGCGACACCATAGAAACTGGCTTGACAAAGATAGTTTACTATGGCAACTGATGGGTCTTGTAGTCAATCAGTGTGGAGGACACGTCGAGTACACAAAAGCCAATCTCCTTACATAATTAAATACACATTAGGAACAATTATACATGATATGGTTGTAAACAAAGTACAGAAGAAAGTCATACATGTCCAAGCCAAATGATCAAATACTAAATTTCAATTTCATTCCATCATACTATTCAAATCCATTTCGTATAGCATTTCAATATAGAAATTATATTACAAATTAACTTTTTTACCATTATTTTCTAAATTCTTCACCTACTAAACTATGCAATTTAATTTCTATCAAATGCTCAATGAAAAAATTCTAAACTTTACAAAATAAGAAAATTACAATTATTTTCCAATATTGTCATATAAGTAAACAGTACATCTAAGTGATCGCCTCAAATTAAGAGCTGGCTCTCCTATATCAGTTATAGGAGTTTCTACAATAGGATTAATCAGATTCTCAACAAGGATGTCATCTCTAATATCATGATCTACCGGTTGGGATTTGCAAATTTATATAATAAGTTAATTACAAGTACATTCTCAATATTATAACCTAACTAAATTATAAATATACTATCAACATTCAAAAATATCTAAATTATAACAATATTATAATTTAAATAACTTGCAATGACAATTTCTACATTATAAAATACCTAAATTATAATAATATTATAATTTAAACAGTTTATAAATATAATCACAACATAATAAATTATCTAAATTTTAACAACATTATAATTTACACAATTTACAAAAACAATCTCAACATTAAAGTATAACTGAATTACAACTTGTTGTTTTGACATACCTTGAATTCACACCTTACAATAATCCTTTCATTTTTTCAAGCTCATTTCTTCTATAATTCTAATTTTCCAAGAAAGCGAATTTTGGTAATTATGTAAAGGTAAACTAAGAGGAGTTTTTTTTTTTTAATGCTCACGTTTGTCCTTTTTTTAATTTTTTGACGTTTTTCTAAATTAGAATTTTAAATTAATGATACAGTGATATAAATGTACAATTTTTGTTCAGCGACTTTTTAATCATTAATGAATTTTGATTTTAGATCCATAACATCATATGTAAGGAGATAAAAAATCTCGAAAGAGAGTAAAAATTCTTATTCACGTTGTTTTTCTAACAAATAAAATAAATTATGTGAGTTAATTAGCTTCAAAAAAAACTCATAAAATACCCCGATTTACAATATTGACGAGGTTTTATTTTTATGAATTTATTTGATATTTCTAATTATATGTAGAGATATTAAAATTGAGTTACATGGGCCGTTTATATAATAATATAATTAATAAGAATAAAAATAAAAATAAGAATATAAATAAATTTTAATAGAATATCATACCCGTAATGTATGTTTATTATACAATGAAAAATAACGGGAACCAAACTATTTTTATGTCAGATAAAAGAATAAAAAAGGGAAATGAAAAGAAATCATTAGCCAAAAGACAAAAAAGCCCCGGATTTTCAACGTTCAGAGAAAAGGAGTCGAGCAGCAGGTACGTCATTTCTTCTCGTTCTCGATGTAGGTGGCCGGCAATTTGAGCAACGGTGGCAGAGGTGAGGAATGATTCTAGTAGGAAATGAACCACCGAGGATTAAGGCTTCTCCGTCACGCACAAGGTAACCATCCATTCTCTTTTCTCTTGCGATCTACCTGCAGAAGCAACACACTAGTCCATCAAAGAAGGCAACCCAGACGAGAAACGAAAGAAGAGGAGGACTTGAATGCTATATTAATATAAATTCAATCCGTCTTCAAGATGCCCCCACGTGACATGTAACTTAACTCTATATTCTCATAATTCATAAAAAGGTGGCCTAATGGGAGTGAAGAGGAGGACTTGAAATGTTGGCCCAATAGTATTTGACCCATTCCTACTGTTTGACTAATGACAAAAGCCGAAGTGGCCTAGTCCATTTTATGCCCCGACTTTTACTGATATAAGATGTCATTGCTTATGAGTAGATTCTTTGGTGCCTTCGAGAATTTGAACGCACCAATATTTTTAATGAGTAGAGAAATAAGGTGTTGTCAACTCAGTGCACATGAATTAAGGTGATGACTGCATATTAAAATTTTAAAATTGAAAAAATGTATTTTATAGTTATGTTTTAGCCCCTATTTTTACAAAAAAAAAAAATTCATTTATTATCACAACTCCATGAAATTATAACATTCACAACTTCATTACTATACTTTATTTATTTTACTGTTAAGTGAAAATAATTCTATTATCGTTTTCATTATATTTTGTTCATATTGTATGGCTAACCATCTTCATCTTTTACTGTGGCTTATTAATTAAAATTTTTATCATTCAACAAAAGATTTCACGTGAAATAATTTTGGAGCTATAATATATCTTATAATTTTTATCATTTTCTTTGAGAGAATAAATTTGGGTTAACAATAAATTAAATAGAGTATAAGGAAGGAGTTGTGAATTTTATAATTTGAAAGAGTTGAATTAATAAATAAAAAATTTTAAAAAATAGGGACTAAATATAAATATAAAAAATTTGGGGTCATTTTTTAATTTTAACATTTTTTATATATAGTCATCACCTTGATCCAGTCAACACTGAATTGACAACATCTTATTTGTCCATTTTGTTAAAGGATTGACACCTTCAAATTCTTGAAGGCACTAAAGAATCCAACTCGGTGCTAATTGCAATTGCGGAAGGAGGGGAGAATAGTGCCCCCCCCCCCCCCCCCCCTCCCTCAACTCTTTTATATAAATATAAATATATATATATATTACAACTTATATAATTAGTACTCTATTTTAATTTCTTTTTTTTTGTCAGAATCAATTTAATACTTTATAAATCTGTAATACCAAAATGGTATTTTAAACATTTAACAATAATAAAAATTAATTCTATATTAGACCAAGAACAAGTTACTTATAATCACTTTGAATGATTACCTTAATTATTTTTGAATTTTGAGGGACCATTTTCTCTATACTAATTAATGAAATTATTGACATTGAAGTAAAATGTGAAAGATCAAAATGGTCATTTTCTCATAATATATGTTATATTTTAATATTTTTATAAGTATTTTTTGAATGATAAAATTCAAAGAAAAAAAAAGCCAACAAACTTTTAAAACAATAACTTACCCAAATTTTAAAAATTAAAATAAAAAGGTTTTCGTTTATACTTTTATGTTATAGGCTAAAATTTAAAAGATTAAATATCATTATTTTATCTCATTATTTATTTTTATTTCCTTATTCTTTCACTTTATTTAATATTCACTTTTTCTCATTTTTAAAGATATTTTTCAATATTATTTTTATTATTTCCCAACTTATTTTTTGTATATGCATTATCACTAGCTTTGTAGTTTTTTAATACTTATAGGTTTTATACCTTAGTTATTATTATTGTTGTTGTTGTTGTTATTATTATTATTACCATCAACTATCAATAAGTTTTATTTATTTATGCTTAAATCAGTTTATAATTTATCAAAATTTAATTAATGAAACACATCATATAAGATAGGATTCATTTAGAATTTTTTGTTCTTTTTCATGCATATTTTGTACTATTCTGTTGTACATAAATATAACAAATATGTCATCATACGTTTTGATTTAATATATATAATTGTAGGATAATTATAAAATTTTTATATTAAATATAATATATTATAATGTATATAATCACCCCCCCCCCCCAACAAAATTTCTTCCTACGCCACTGGCTGATTGGAAAAGGGTGATGACTGTATAATAAAATGTTAAAATTAAAATAGACCCCAATATTTTTTTTATATTTATAATTCCCAAAAAAAATTTCATATTTTTTCCCAACTTTCCCACTATTTGTAAAATTTTTTATTTTGACCATACACTTTATTTATTTTACAAGAAACCCAAAATCTTTTGCTCTCCACTTCTCAATGATTTCTGTGAGAGGGTGTTTTTAAATGATGAGGTAGACTTGCTAATCCTAAAGCCAAAAAATTTGCCTACACTTTCATTTGTTTAACAAGAAAGAGCAACCAACAGAGCATGGGAAAGCAAAGGATTTTGAGTTTATTATAAAATAAATAAAGTGTATAGTCAAAATAGTAATTTTTATAAATAGTGGAAAAGTTGAGAAATAATCTAAAAAGTTTTGGGACTAACTTATAAACACGAAAAAAAAATTGGGGTCTATATTAAATTTTAACATTTATTTATACAGGATCATTCCCCTCTTTCAATCAGTGTTCAGTGGCATCACCTATTTGCACCACATTTACAAGGCATTGGTGCCTTCAGAAAGATAATGGCACCAAAGAATTCACCGAGCTATAATATTTTGAAAGCTTTCTATTCTTTCCCTATCCCTTTATTGCCATTAAATAGTAGATAGTGCTTTTCTCCATTTAGCACCATCTTTCAAGTCTAAGAAAGGGAAGAAACCATTTGCTCGATTTCCCTCCCTCACTTCGAGCTTAATAACGAATCAATGGATGGTGAATGCCAAAAATCAGCTTAAGACCATTAGGGTTTCAAGAACCAAGCTTCTTATGATCAAACGGTCACCTTCCAATGAAGCCTATACAAGAGAAGCAAGTCTTCGAAGTAGGAAGCCAATCAGACTCCTATCTTGGGAAAAATAGACCTTTAAGAGACCCTCTGATTTTTGGATTGATGCTTGAGAAATTAAAAAGTCTTTATGTACACCAAAATAAGTATTTTCTTTTAAAAAATCTTGTTTAATTTATTGTTGAATTTTTGTCGAAGAGTACTTTTGTCCTCTGAATTCCTATTGACACCAAAGTTTTCACTACAAAAAAATCTAGTCATTGCAACCAAAGTATTGTGACAGTTAACCCAAACATTGCAAATTCAAAGATTAACGATGATCAAAGCAACTATCATTAACATAAAAACACTCTGACAGTCACTTGGCAACTGTTGTAAGGTTCTCAAAGCAATGGAACTTGGCCGTCGCAAAGACCAAACCTTACGATGGTCAACTAAGGACCATCATAAGGTCCTCAAATTAAGTAGACCTCGACATGAAGTCCATGAATGGTCTTCACGATGGTCCTTACTCGACCATCATGAAGACTGTTGTAACAACTAAAATAATAACAATAATAATAATATTATTATTATGTATAAATTTAAGGAAATTTAGAAATTATTCTTTGATTGAGAAAAATGTAAAATCATGATGTTATTATGGAAACGTCATAAAAAAAATTTTATGAAAGTATTTTGTTTAATTATTTGGTTAGGCCAAGTATAATGAAGTTGTGATTTATCCACATGTCATTAATTAACTAAATTAGCTCATGTTAATGAATAACATTTTTGCCATATGAGAACCCTAATAAAAAAGGGGCTATATAGGTAAAATAAATTAGGAAAAAAATTATTTCTTCTTCTATGAATTAGAATATATATATATATATATATATATATATATAATTTACAATGGCTTAAATTAAAATGAATTTACGTGTATGGCCTTAGCACAAGATAGAATAATTGTGTCATCTAACAAAAAAAAATTCAAACCATGGAGTATTGAGTGACATTACTCTAAGCATGGATTAACCAAGTTGGTTATAACTAAACTACAAGAGTATGAATTCATTGAAATCAAATTATGATTTCATTAGAGTCAAATTGATTAACAAGTTAAAGCATGATTGGTAAAGCATAACTTGGTCAAGTATACAGGATGTGGCATTAGCCTAATTTAAAATCAAATAATCAAAATTTCACAAGTAACTGTAATGGTACTAGTATCCCTATATCGAATAATGTGGATACCTATATTTCTAAGTAGACATTAAGACTTAAGTCGGTAGACAAAGGTATAAATGACTTTAAGTAAATTAGTATGCAATTGGCCTAATTAGATAGAAAGTATTAAGGGTCCATATCAAATAATAAGACCATATGACCACATACTTTTAAGGACTTAATAAATTACGGGTTCATTGCCTAATTAGTAGGAAATACTAGACCAAAACCAAAGAAAAGAGCAAGGTGGAAGGATATGTACGCATAAGAAAATAGGGAATAATAAGTCATCCCTAATGATAGGCCACACGTGCCAAAAGATAAGAATAAAACAAGCAATGGCATAAGGTAACAAAGGAACATGTATACTTCAAGAGCAAAAGAAATAATGTGGACCAACTAAACAAGAATGGGGTGGCCAAAATTCATCATGCAACCTACTCCCTTATTGCCTTAGTTGGTTAGAGGCGTGTCTAACCTTCCAGCACAATGCAAGTGGGTTGCTTTTGGGCCAAGAACCTAGCCAAGACCAAGCTGGAAATTGAAAAACACATAATAGAGAATATGGAGAAAACAAACAACTAAGTGGCACTATAATGATGCTTAATCACGTGTCAAGCTATCATTGGGAGTCTCCAAGGTTGAGAAAGTTTGAAGGATTAAAATAAATCAGAAAAGACCTAACCAAAACCAAAACAAACCAAAAGAAAACAAGTAGGACAGCAAAGACACCTAAAAAATGGAGTAATAATTTGAGTAGCTTGCTAGTGCTTTTAACGATGATTTGAGAGGCCAACATTTCTTCAACTTCAAAATATTCTGAGGGGAGATATCCCTCTATAAAAGGGAGGCAAGGCTGGAGGGAATGGACACCAAAACAGAAGGGAGAAAAAAAAAAAAGAGCATTCTAGTTATCGGATTGATACAAAGTGGTGGTGTCGGGGGATTTTGAGCAAATTTCTGGAGTGTTTTTGGGCATTGAATGATGCTTTTAGATGCTGGAGGAAGTTAGGTATTAAGTAAGAAAGACAACAAGTGAGAAAAAGTGGAAAAGAAAGAAGTAAAGTGGCTGGACAGAAGTGTAACTCAGACTCTATTTTTGGACATGAAGACAGTGTATTTTGGGTTGCTACTTCCAGTTACTTTCCTCCAAATTTTTGTGGAGTTTTTGGGGCTTTGAGTGACACAAAATACCTGGCTGTGACTGAGAATTTATATTCTAAAGAAAGGTGCAGAAACAGCAAAGGAAAGAGGGTGGACAGAAGTGCAAACCGAAATTAAGAAAATGTTTCAGTTTCAGGTTTGATGCTTCCAGCATGGTTTCCACAAATTCTGGAGCAATTTCTGGGCTATGAGGGAACGAAAGACATTAGGGAAGGTACAGGTAGCAAGTGCAGAAGTCAACAAGGGAGAAAGAAGGAGAAAAGTGGCTAAATGGAAGCAAAACCGATGGTATTTTGGAATCAGAAAATCTGCTCTAAATAGTGCACGAATTTAGGAGTCATTCTTAGTATTTTACTTCTGAAAACAGATAGAATAAAAGGGAATAATATGTAAAATAAAGAAGCAAGAACAAGACAAACTCATAAAAAATGGAGAAAAAAAACATGGTGCTATGTTAGCATTAGGAAGAAAGTTTCTCTAATAAAAATTGAGGAAATGGGATAACCAAGTAATATGTAGGTGAGGCATGAGGAATGAATTTTCTCGCATAGCGTACTAAAAAAAATTATGAGGATATAGTATGATAGTTGTGCTTTATTAGGATAAACAAAATAATAGGAAATTATTTTTATAAAATACCTTATTGTTAAACATTAGTCCAACTAAATTATTCAATCACTTAGAATGAGAAATTTGGGAGAAAATTATGGAATTGGTGATGGTGGCATGGAATTGTAGAAGATTAAGATGAAGCTTTTATTTTAAAATAAATAAATAAATAATACCAGCAGGAATTAGATATTATTTGAAAGGATTAATTTAAGGATTTCTCTTTAGAGATGAGAAGAATATTTTAGCTTAGAAAATTAATATTAAATTCCCCATTATTCATTGGAATATTTGGTTAATCAATTATTTATCTTATAAGGGCAAAAGGGAACCTAGAAATAGTAAGCATAATGACTAAGTTTAAAGTTAAATTTTATTATTAGAATATTATTGGCAGATAGTGGAAAAAGACATAACTTAATGACTCAGCCAGTTTACTAATAATATTAAGAAGATTTATTTCCTTTTATTTTTGAAATTTAAATAAGGTCCCCTGCTGTGTCCTAGAAGTAGATATATAATCGAATCTATAAGGTTAAGGTTCCTTCAGGCAGGTAGTTTTCAATTTCTCCCTCGCACATCTTATGTTACTTTGAAATATTTTATTTACTAATAGCTATGTCTATGTGATGTGTTTTATATGTTTGGTATATGCATGCTAATGTGAAGACACCCGTCAGGTTTGGTGTCACAAGATTCCCCTATGAATGACCTTCACGTTATAAGATAGCATACATCTAAGCTTTAGAAGCTCAAGTAGTATATTATGCAAAAGATGAGTTTGATAAAAATTAGAGTATGGCCATACATATAAAGCCATGAGACCTGTATGACATGGGTGAAGAGGATGAAAATGTTATTTAAAATAGTGAGCTATACCATGTGCAACACATGGAACGATTATTCCCAGATGATGATATTAATGTATGCTTATCTAGGTTTGCATGTCCCAATTAGTTATATATTTGATGAATTTTTCATATTTTTGTGGTTCCATCTTATGTGTTTTTAATTTGTACTAATATTGCTTTGCTTAACTTAAAGGAATTTTGAAGATGAAGAGGTTCTTCAAGAATTTTAAATCAACCACGACTACTGCATGAGGTTCACCCAACATTGGCAATGATTATTTAATGCCTTTAGTGCGAAACTCCCAACAGGATCTTTTAAATGAGCAATCTACCCAACCAAGTATTGCGGTCAATGTTAGAGAACGGCAAGAAGAGCATTCACAATAGTCACAACCTACACCATAACCACATTAATGAGAATGGACTGTTGATGTTATTGGTAAGTAGATTGATTAATGACATTCAGTGTTGATTAATGTCATTGGTGTTTCATGTCCATGCAATAACTTAAAAATTGTATATGGGAATGGTCAAGTCACCTAACAGTGCATGATGTTTGGTCTCTTTCAAAGGGTGAAAGGGCGGTTGTGTCATTCAACCCCAACAATTAGGCCACTGGTGAAGAAGGTGGATTGTTAGCCTTTTTTTTTTTTTTTTTTGGAGTATTGTGAAAGATTTCAACAAGTTACCTATTAGTTACCAAAAATGGAAGTAAGTTCCTACTAAATATAAAAATGACATCTTCAAAGACCAAATATAGGTAATAACACATTTACTATTTTAATCCTAGATGAATTCACCAATTTCTTTAATGCATATATATATATATATATATATATATGTATGTATGTATCTTGCAGGCAAACTTTATTGTTGATGAGACTTATAAGAAAAACATTCTTAAGTCGTTGGGGTGCAAGTAGAAAGATTTTCACTCTTAATTATTTACATACATAGATGATGAAACTAAAATGAGAGACGAATTAATTGGCGTGGCCCCAAAGGGCATTCAAAAGGAGAAATGGACATAATTTGTTGATTACCAACTTAACCCAAAAACTAAGGTACAATAGTACTATATAGTTTTCCTTCCCTAGTTTGTCTTCACATCAATTTTTGATAATCTAATTAATATGTTTTAGTCAAATATAAGGCCATTATCCCAAAAAAAAAAAAAAAGGAAAATTGAAGGAAGCAAATGATTCCACACATTAGTGGATCAAAGAGTCTTGTGCAAAAAAAAAAAAAAAAAGCTAAGACTGTGAGTTTATATTAGTAAAAATTATTATACTTAAATGTTGTAATACTATTTGATATGATATGTTACATTATGGAAAACAAATGCAGGAGGAAGAGTGTAGGGGTCCAGTTTCCAAAGGGGAAGTTTGGACTACAGTGCATAAGAAGGCTGAAGGATAGTTCATAAATGAGGATACTTAAGTAATTGGTGTATGTTTTGAATTTTGTCATGTTATATTATTGATTTCATATTCACTCCAAATGGTTTAATATTGACATGGTTTATTGTTCTTTTATTTTGAACGAATATGTAGGAAAAAATAGCAGAGTTAGAGGCATCTGGCTCTTGTATGGAAGGAATTTCCATGTAAGATTCATTAGCATTGAATTTGGAGACTCAATAGCATTTTAGGAGAGTTCGAGGAATAGGAATGGGTGTTTGCCCTTCCTAAGTATTTGGATATCATGCTAATGGGATTCCACACCGAGACCATCATACCATAAGTTGCAAAATAAAGTTGCATCAATTAGAGCAGAATTGGCAAAAAGAGACATAAGAGATGCACAACAAAGAGCTCAAATTGTTGATATAGTAATAGAACAACAACAAACAAATACAATCATGTATTTTCTTCTCAAAAAGGTCTAGAGAGATTTACCACTAGAACTCACATCCATACTATCTCATAAAGTATTTCTCTAAACATATTTATTTTGTATAAGTCTTATGTTGTAATGTTCTTTTATCCTTATTATTCAATTTATTGCTTATCATAGCTTGTCTTCAAGTTTTAGGTACCTGAGAGCAAGACAATGCAAACCCACCATCAAATCAATTGCCAAGTCCTTTAAGTAAGAATAGTTAGCCAGTTAGGATGCCTTATGGCTTATCATTGTTTGTTGTTAGACTTTGTAGTTGTCTAGTATCTCATTATGTTTAAAGTTGATTATGATTTCATGCTAGACTTTGTATCTAATTATATTTAGACATGATTATCAAGTAGGCCTTGTTAGCATAAAGTATCAAATTGCATTGTTATAATTGGTGATTTGTCATATTTACTAGATACTGGTTCAAAAAAAAAAATTGACACAAAAAGTTAAAGCATAATATTTTTTTTTGGAAAAAACTATCAACAGCGGTTTAAACTGCTACCATAAAGAATATAGCACCATTTGCAAAGACAAGTCATTACGCCAGTTTTTATTAATTGTCGCAACAGTATATGATTAAGATGGTTAAAAAAAACTATCATAAAACTATGATATTGCAACACTATTCTTGCCCGTTGCAGTAGTATGTTATTGCAAAGATCATAAAAACTATCACAAAACTATGACAATGCAATACTTTTTTTTACCCTCACAATAATATGTTTTTGTGACGACTTTAACTAGGGTTTCTTGATCATCACAAGAATATGTTATCACAATGACTTCTATAAAGGTTAATAAAAAATGTCATTATTTTATTTGTGATAATAGTTTTTACAATGTTTTCATTGACCATTATAGAATTACTTTGTGAGAATCAAAATTGTCGTAAAAACCATTTTTTTTGTAATGTTTGTGTGGAACATATTAGCTGAACTTACTTTATAAATAAAAGTTTTTTAAAATAAATTACAGTAAAGTAAACTTATTTTTAATTAAAATTAAATTTACAAATCACGTTTAAAATTAAGTTTGTACAACTTCAACCTAAATACACATTTAATCCAATTCCTTTTATGTTCAAGACAAGTCAGTGGTGTTTTAACAATCCACCATGTATTTGTCCTACTATATTTTAAACTTTTATTTCACAGATTATTACATATTTAAGGGAAAAATAATTACTTAATCCCTGTGCTTTCATAAGTTTGTAAATTGGTCCTTAAAATTTATATTTTTAAATCAGTCATCAATGTTTCAGAATTTTTCAAACTAGTCCTTGCCGTTACTTGAACACTTAACTCCATTTGTTATATACAAACGTGGATTGTCCATGTGTAAAATAAGAAGTCTCATGTGCCAATTCAGATGCCAAGTCATGTCCATATTGATGGCAGTGTGTTTTAGTTTTAATATTCTGAAATTTGGAATAAAAGGAATGAATGTAGGCTAGACATAATGCACGTCTGGATATGCAAAAGAAGGACAGACAAAGAAAGTTGAGGCTTAAGCATATATGTTTAACAGCTTAAGAACCAAAAGAAAGAAATGGAAAACACAATTGGCATATTCATATATATCCCATTCCCATATAGTATATATATTATGAATGAAAACAGTGGAATGCATCATCTTTATATATTATAAGAAGCCGACGCACTAGTTTTTATACAAATGTGCATATAGTAGAATTAAAGGGAAAAAAACTAGCATAAAATATAAACCAAACAGAGAATCGGAAACATGCATAAGCAGTAAATATGGGAAGGAGAAGGAATAATTACCCTGATTATCAGCCTCTCAACGCTTAAATTCATAGAGACAGCTTAGCAATATATATTTGCCGTAGGATCATCGATCTCTAGGTCCTTCATTGTAGACCCCAGAAAGAGTTCGATTCACCCAGAAAGAAACTCCTCAAACTAGTCGTTGGTTTTCTGCATTAAAATGGTTATAATTGTAGTACATGTTTGAAGGGTCACCGCATCAAACAGGGGTCTCTTGAATTCAACCCACTTGTCGGAGACTCCGCTAAGTGATAATGCAAGGGATGACGGGGTTGAGTGGGTCTGCAGGACACATGGTGCTATAAACGCGACACTGAACAGATCAAGTTGTGGTGGGGTAATTCGTAGCCAATCTGGTATATTAATCAAAGCTTTTGGTGGCTCCTTCAATAGTATCTACTCGCCGAGAATTACAGAAGCTCTCGCTATCCGCACTGCTTTGGTTTGGATCTGCTAAACAGACGCGAAAGAGGTGTTCAATGCCATTCATTCCAGTGAATTTGATGCATCTGAGTTCGGAATCATTGTCCAGAACTGCAGGGATTAGGAGCAACATTTTCTGTTTGTGGATAAGTAGGCAACATAATGGAGAGGCTTATAACCTTGCAAAGCTCTCTCTTCTATTTTCACTAGTATCTCCAGTATGGGCATATCTTACCTGATTGTACTTTGTTGATTCAACAAGAGTTGTATTGCATTTAAAAAAAATACTTGTTTGGAGAAATTCGGTGTCCTCCCAGGACCCATCATTTAGACGTTGGAAATAAAACTGCAGCGAGTCACGAGTTTCCAGGATTTGGTGTTTATTTGTTTGACTGAGTCAAAGTCATATATACGTATAGGCAATTATGACAAAGGTATATCATTATGTTATGTGACTTGGCATTTGATATCTGTTCTACTCTACATTGCAATCCAAATCAGCATATAATAAACAGAGTTAAGTGTCTAAATGATGGCAGGGATTGGTATGAAAAGTTTTGAAATAGTAAGGACTGATTTGAAAAAAAAATGTAAGGACCAATTTACAAACTCATATAAAGCATAAGGACTAAATAATTAATTTTTTTTATATTTAATATAGTTATAGTTTCTACTCTATTAAATCAATAACAAAATAATAATCTACAATTGAGAGAGTAATAATATTATTACTAAAAAAAAGGAAGTATATAGTAACAAATTTTCAGGCCCTCGAAATCTGGATTTACGAATATATAGGAAGCTAAATTTTTGAGTTACAATTAAAATCTTTAATTCCAATAATCATGAACACATATATATTGTATTGCATCTAAAAATAAAAAATGTGGCATCAGTTTACATGAAAATGCACAAAGAATTAGATTTTGTGAAAAGAAGAAAAACTAAGAGTCGTCAAGCTACAAGCAAAAACAAAAAACAAAAACAAAATTTTGGAAATGCCATCCAGTAATCATCTTCCGTCGTCCAAGTTAATTAGCACGTGATCCGGAATGCAATCCCACCCAGTGTTTCTGTGACTGATGCTGTCAGCACCTTCACCAAAACCAGATGTCTCACGAAGCAATGAACGAGTTTCCTCCGAATTAAGGCCTTTGTTGACCCATGGATGACTACACATCGACCTTATTCCCTCTAACTCCATTGCAACTTCCTTCATGCTTGGTCTCTCCTCTCCTTTAAGTCTTACACATCTTGCTGCTAGCATAGCCACTTGGTTCAGCATTTCCTTATTTTCTCTATTCATTATGCCTTTTTCAAGAACTTCATACAAGTGACCCTGGTTCAAGTATGAGAGGAAGTGCATTGCAAGATTTATTTCCTCTTCTGGCCTATCAAAAGAAAGCGCTTTCTTCCCCGTTATCAGCTCCACAAGCACCACACCAAAACTGTACACGTCGCTCTTGTCTGTGAGTTGGTTTGTTTGCATGTATTCTGGGTCAAGGTATCCAAGAGTTCCTTGCACCATTGTGGCTAGTTCTGTCTGATCAAGCGGAACCAGTCTCGAAGCTCCAAAATCTGACACTTTGGCGGTGTAAGTCTCATCCAAAAGTATGTTAGAGGACTTGACATCTCTGTGGATTATGGGTATGGAAGCAGAAGAATGCAGATATGATAGTGCTCCTGCTGCCTCTGCTGCTATCCTTAGCCGTGTTTCCCATGAGACATTGCAGCCCTTGCCTTTGTTATGAATGTAATCGAAGAGGGTGCCATTATTAACGAACTCGTAAACCAACAAAGGAACCTCTGTTTCTAGACAACAGCCTAGGAGTTTGACCACATTCCTATGATTTATTTGGGAGAGTACAACCACCTCGTTAATGAATTGTTCAATTTGGCTCTGATCCACCACTTTGGACTTCTTGATTGCGACGATTTTGTTGTCTGTGAGACATCCTTTGTAAACAATACCATAGCCTCCCCTGCCAATAACTAAGCTCTCATGGTAGTTGTTGGTGGCCTTTTTCAACTCCTCTGAGGTAAAGATTTTCGCTGTTTGGGAGGAAGCTTCTTTAGCAGAAAGTCGTTGTTGCAAGATGAAGCCACCATTTTGCCGAAAGAATATGTCCTTTTGCTTCATGAGCTTCCTCTTTTGGTATACCAAGTACAGCCAAGACACACCCACAAACACAGCTACCAAGCTTGCACTTGCACCTATATATAAGGAAGAAGACAGAGCATTTTAGTCGACCTGGTACCCATGATTATTACCGCACTATAACTAGAAGCAGATACTAAACACCAGATTCACAACAAAAGTATGTTTTAAGGTAAAACATATCATGAAACCAAAATTTGTGAACCAAGAACGAAGGAAACAAAAGGAACAATACTAACAAATATCACTTACCAATGAGGACCATTGTAAGTGGATTTTTTGACAAGGGTGCTCGGCATGCTGCCGCCGCGGTTCCATTCCCAGAGTACCCGGGTGGGCAATAACATTCAAAAGACCCAATCGTGTTGCGACAATTTTCTTTACTCGTGCAATTGTGGGTCGATTCCTGACATTCGTCTATGTCTGCAATTTCAATTCGTAACACAAACAACGGTATCAGTGAATGCTATATAGAAAAAGAGAATGAAAGCAATGAAATTCAATGTGATTGGGAAGGAAATGGAATTACCATGACATCCATCGGGATGGTAGGGGTTTCCGTCGAAACCAGCCTTGCATCTGCAGTTATACCCAAATCCATCTTTGGAGTCCTCACAATCGGTGTTGGAGGAGCAGGCATAGTCTGGTCTGCTGGAAGCGCTTTCACAAGTACCATTTGAAATAGTCCAATCTACCACGAGTGGGGCCATGTTAAAGGGTAAGCGGTTTAGATAAAGGATGGAGAAATTAAACCAGCCCTGTTTGGCAACAAAAGCATAGCTGCAGTTGTTGAAGTCCAAGACTTTGGTATGGTTGTTGAAGCTAAAGGCTTTAAAACTGACATTCCTCATTCCGACAGGAATGTCCACCTGGCAACACCCAATCCCCGAACAAGATTCAGCATTCGCCTTACCGGGAGGTGTGTCACATCGCGTTAAGCAGCCGGTGGAGTAAGTACGATTGTTCTGGAAACTATAAAAATAGCCGTAAGTGTCGCAACCGACGCTTATGAACTTGTTTGCGGTGCTAGAAATGGTGAAAGCAGCTGTTCTGAGAGAGGCTGCTCTATCATCTACAACTCCTGATTCGTTGTAACAAGAAGGGGACACAAACATGAACATGTCCAAATGACCTTGTAGGGATATGCCTGAAATTGGGAGGCTTCCGGCGTATAAGACGGATTTGTTGCACGTGAGACTAAACGATTTCTCCATGAAGCAGTTTCGACCAGTACCAGGTTGTACCCCAACACCAAATGGATATGGAATATCGACATCTCCACATTTGTCGAGGCAGCCAGCAAGGGATTGAGCTTCAGCTGCTGCTGCCGCAGCTACTATGGCTGGTAATAGAATCGCCCACAGTTTTATTATAAGCCCCATCGTCTCCATTTTCAACTCCGGAAGAGGGTCATAAATATATATATATATATATAGTTTGTGTTAGTAAATGCAACTTCGACTAGTTAATTGAACAATTCAATTTCCTGTAGATTTAAGACGGCGTGCTTCTTCAAGCGGATAGAAAATTTGTCCGAACGCTTATTGGGGACTAATTCAATCTTGTCGTGCAATACTTTTAGTTGTGATGTTTGAATACCACATAAAGTTAAACGGATTAAAAAAACAAACTTGTATGCTCGTTCATTTGTATGGTAGTGATCGTCGTAAAGGCTATGTCATACATGATTTTATAGAAAGATTAATCACAAACAAATTTGAAATGTTAAAATTTAAGAGAAAAATTTTGTTGGATTAAATTTTTATTTTTAATTTTGGTTTACAAACAAAAAAAAAAAGTAAATTTGAATCCCTTAGTTTTACGTAAAAGTGAAAATATATAATTTTCATAATTGTTATTGATATAGAATTTTACGTATCAACTAAATACATGTAGAAAATAATATTTCATTAAAAAGCAAACTTTTGTCTCAAACGCAATATAGTCAAATAGGCTAAAATTGGAGCAAGTGTATATTATTGACTAGCCTCCCTCTTTCAATTTGTGAAATGTACGACAAAATTAAGTACACAAAGTAGTCGAACTTTCGCATGTGTTGATATAGCTTGCTTATGCTATAATGAATTGATAATATACATTTATATTGCTAGATTTAATCTTTAAAGTTAATGAGTTCGCGTAAAAAAATTAATAATTTCAGTTTAGTGTACGTATTCGATTAATTATTACTCTGCCTTTTTTTAACTCTCTCGTCTAGGTCATGAAGCTGTCTGGAATATATGAAAAGAAAAAAATCTATGCACAACTATAATATAAAGTTAACTCATCAAATAATTTATTAACGGCCAACACACTCTTTTTAGTTATTAAATATTTATAAATTTTAACAGATAAATTATTTAAAATATTGAGAATTAGGTTTATATATATATATATATATATACTGAACTATTTTAAATGCTAATTTTTGGGATCATTTGTTTTATAATGATTTTTTTTTTACAAGTACTTGATTTCCTTTAAATGTAGAACTTATTTGAATCGTGATATTTAAGCTGTCCCTCTCGTAACTGCGTTTCTAATTATACAAGATGGAAATAACAAAATAATATGAAGTAGAATTCAAAATCATAAAAATGTCAGTAATATTTGTGAATTTCCTTTTAGGTTTCACATGAACCAGGGAGTTGAATTCAAGTCACTGATTTTGGTGTTTGGCGACGGAACGGACAAGCAATTCAATAACCAGTCACAGACTGACAGCAAAGAGGCTGGATTATATTCAGGACTTAGGCTGAGTTTGGTACATAAGAAGAATTGGAAAATGAGAGAGAAAAGGAGGAAAGGCAATTTTCGGTGTTTGGTATGATCGGAGAAGCATTCATGAGAGACCACTCTCCCTTTATCCATGGGAAAATCACTTCCATCAGTGGGTTGATGGAAATGTACGGGACTCCAAATAATGTGTGTTGATTTGATGAAATTGTCCCCAAATTATATAACGTTACCAGCTCTCATCATTTCAAGTCATGCTTATTACATAATAAAAAATAGAAAATGATTGACTTTAAATAATATAAATATTTTAATATATTTTGAAATATTTATTACATTATCAAAAATAAAAAATAATTTATTAATATTTCTTATAAATAATTTAATATTTTTATTAAGATTCTCTAAAAACAATTTTAAAAAATATTAATTTAATATTTTTAACATAAGAATATTTCAGTCTTTTTATCCATTATCATTCTCAATTCATTATTATCTCTACTATGCTAATCAAACCTTGCAAATCCATTCATCTTTTCATTCTCAACATACAACATCAAAACTTTTAATTTTATTCCATTCCATTTTTATTATTTTTTTTATTCCTTTCCCCATTCACTTTAACCTTAGTTTTTGGCCTATTATGTATTTATGCACATTTCCAAAGTTGAATGGTGGGGCGTATTCAACTATTTTAAACAAATTTTTCGGCTTTTTGAAACTAATATGACAAAATAAAAAAATTCTGTTCTGACAAAAGTATTACATTAATATATTTAAATTTGTACTTTCAAAATGTAGGCGAGTTACTGTATCAGATATATATATATATATATATATATATGTTTAAAATAAAATAAAAAAACCTGATACTGCAGGTGAGTCACTGTAATTTTAAATTTAAAAAATTTGTGAAAGTATAATTTTAAGTATATTAGTGTAATATTTTTGTTAGAGCAGGGTTCTGACAAAAAAAAAATTGTTTTGTTATATTAGGCTCGGAAAGTTCCAATTTCTCCCTATAGAGATGTTTGAACAAGTTATATTATTTTTATAATTTATACTATTAAACTTACAGTCCTTCTTTTATTTTCTGATGCAATATTATGTATCATCATATTAAATGAATGAAAAATAATAAATGGGTAAATGAGAGGGTAAAAGTACAAACACATAACTAAAAAGTTTTCAACGTTCAGGGGACGTGAATTTGTATATAGGATGCTTAATTTTAAGTCACAATTAAGATCTGAAATTTCAATCATTATGAACATATATACCAAGTGCATCTGGAAATAAAATTTATTGCATAAATTTACATGAAAATCGGACAAAGTTCATTTTTAAAAAATATAGCAAAAAATTTTAGAAATTTTATCCAGTCAGTAGTTATGGTTCCCCATTAACAAACGCCATGTTCAGTTCACTTTGAGTTCAAGTAAAAGACTGAATCAAACTGAAACTACGAACCCTTTCAGAATGTGACTCAATCCGAAGTTGACTTGTGGGTGCACTGCACTCAACAACGTATTTATCCAATTGCTCTACGTTCGAGACAAGTCAATTGCGTTTTACTTTTAACAAAGATCCGTGTTATTTTTGCACTTTTAAATTTTAGCATTTTATTTCACGGTAACATTCATTATCTAAACAAATGCAATTGAGAGTGTTAAAATATTATTACTGAAGAAATTTTCAACGCCTGGGAATCTGAATTCATGTATATACAAGAAGCTAAATTTTGTGGATCCATGTCTACATAATGTATTTCATCTAAAATAGAAACTGTAGCATAAATTTACATGAACATGTACAAAGACTTAGATTTTTCTCTTAAATACAACTAAGTGCGTCTCAAGCTACTACCTAAAAAACAAAACAAAAACAAAATTTTGGAAGTGCCATCCAGTAATCATCTTCCGTCGTCCAAGTTAATTAGCACGTGATCCGTAATGCTATCCCACCCAGTGTTTCTGTAGCTGATGCTGGCAGCACCTTCACCAAAACCAGTTGTCTCACGAAGCAATGAACGAGTTTCCTCCGAATTAAGGTCTTTGTTGACCCATGGATGACTACACGTCGACCTTATTCCCTCTAACTCCATTGCAACTTCCTTCATGCTTGGTCTTTCCTCTCCTTTAAGTCTTACACATCTTGCTGCTAGCATTGCCACTTGGTTCAGCATTTCCTTATTTTCTCTTTTCATTATGCCTTTTTCAAGAACTTCATACAAGCGACCCTGGTTCAAGTATGAGAGGAAGTGCATTGCAAGATTTATTTCCTCTTCTGGCCTATCAAATGAAAGCGCTTTCTTCCCCGTTATCAGCTCCACAAGCACCACTCCAAAACTATACACATCGCTCTTCTCTGTGAGTTGGTTTGTTTGCATGTATTCTGGGTCAAGGTATCCAAGAGTTCCTTGCACCATTGTGGCTAGTTCTGTTTGATCAAGCGGAACCAGTCTCGAAGCTCCAAAAGCTCATCCAGAAGTATGTTAGAGGACTTGACATCTCTGTGGATTATGGGTATGGAGGCAGAAGAATGCAGGTATGATAGTGCTCCTGCTGCCTCTGCTGCTATCCTTAGCCGTGTTTCCCATGAGACATTGCAGCCCGTACCTTTGTTATGAATGTAATCGAAGAGGGTGCCATTATTAACGAACTCGTAAACCAACAAAGGAACCTCTGTTTCTAGACAACAGCCTAGGAGTTTGACCACATTCCTATGATTTATTTGGGAGAGTACAACCACCTCGTTAATGAATTGTTCAATTTGGCTCTGATCCACCACTTTGGACTTCTTGATTGCGACGATTTTGTTGTCTGTGAGACATCCTTTGTAAACAATACCATAGCCTCCCCTGCCAATAATTAAGCTCTCATGGTAGTTGTTGGTGGCCTTTTTCAACTCCTCTGAGGTAAAGATTTTCGCTGTTTGGGAGGAAGCTTCTTTAGCTGAAAGTCGTTGTTGCAAGATGAAGCCACCATTTTGCCGAAAGAATTTGTCCTTTTGCTTCATGAGCTTCCTCTTTTGGTATACCAAGTACAGCCATGACACACCCACAAACACAGCTACCAAGCTTGCACTTGCACCTATATATAAGGAAGAAGACAGAGCATTTTAGTCGACCTGGTACCCATGATTATTACCGCACTATAACTAGAAGCAGATACTAAACAGCAGATTCACAACAAAAGTATGTTTTAAGGTAAAATATATCATGAAACCAAAATTTGTGAACCAAGAACGAAGGAAACAAAAGGAACAATACTAACAAATATCACTTACCGGTGAGAACCATTGTAAGTGGATTTTTTGACAAGGGTGCTCGGCATGCTGCCGCCGCGGTTCCATTCCCAGAGTACCCGGGTGGGCAATAACATTCAAAAGACCCACTCTTGTTGCGACAATTTTCTTTACTCGTGCAATTGTGGGTCGATTCCTGACATTCGTCTATGTCTGCAATTTCAATTCATAACACATACAAGGGTATCACAGAATGCTATCTAGAAAAAGAAAAAGAAAGCAATGAAATTCTATGTGGTTGGGAAGGAAATGGAATTACCATGACATCCATCGGGATGGTAGGGGTTTCCGTCGAAACCGGCCATGCATATGCAATTATACCCAAATCCATCAATGGAGTCCTTACAATCGGTGTTGGAGGAGCAGGCATAGTCTGGTCTGCTAGAAGCGCCTTCACAGGTACCATTTGAAACAGTCCAATCTACCTCCAACTGGCTCATGTTGAAGCCTAAAGTCCCAAGAGAAGCTTGAGAGAAGTGAAAGGAGCCCTGTTTGGCAACAAAAGCATAACTGCAGTTGTTGAAGTCCCTCACCTTGGTATGATTGTTGAAGCTATACGCTTGGAAATTGATATTCCTCATATGGGGAGGAATATCCACCTGGCAACACCCGATCCCAGAACAAGTTTTAGCGTTCAACTCATTGGGAGGAGGTGTGTCACATCGCGATAAGCAGCCCGTGGAGTAAGTGCGATTGTTCCGTAAAGTATTTAGATAGCCGTAGGTGTCGCAACCCACACTGTAGAACTTGTTTGCGTTGTTAGAAATGGTGAAAGCAGCAGTCGTGAGGGTGGGGTTATTAGCCTCTGCTTCTGGTTCGTTGTGACAGAGCCGGGAGACATACATGGAAATGTCCATGTGACCTTGGAGGGATATGTTCAAAACTTCGATGTTTCGGCCGTAATATAATTTGGTGTTGTTACAGGTGAGATTAAAGGATTCCTGTAAGGAGCAGTTGTCACCAACCCCAAATGGATATGGAATATCGACATCTCCACATTTGTTGAGGCAGCCAGCAAGGGGTTGAGCTTCTGCTGCTGCTGCTATGGCTGCTAATAGAATCACCCACAGTTTAGTAAGCCACATCGTCTCCAATTTTGACTGCGCAAAACGGTCCGATTGCTCTCTGTATATATATATATCTCTCTTTCTCTTTGTATATATATAGCTTTTGTTGGTCAATGCAACTTCGATCGACTAGTCAATTGAACAGCTCAATTTCTCGAAGATTTAAGATGGCGTACTTATTTATGTTTATGAGGATAGAAAAATTCGTCCGCGTATTGGGGACCAATTCAATCTTGTCGGACGTTATCGTTAGTTCAAATGTTTGAATAAGACAAAGTTATACGGATTAAAGAAACAGATATAAGATTATGTGTGTGGTCGTTCATTTATATTTTTAATTCAAAGATGCTTGATTTTAAAGAAAGATATTAATCACAAACAAACCTGAAAATTTAAAATTTATGATATAACATTTTGTTTGGTTAAAATTTTATTTTTAATTTTGGTGTACAGAAAAAAGTAAATTTGATAGTTTTACGTAACAGTGGAAAAAAATATAATTTTCATATATTTTCTTTTTATATAAAATTGTACTATAAACTAAATACATGTAGAGAATTATTAGTGGGCAAATGAGCGTGTAAAAGTATATATCATTACACAAAATCTTATACACATACCCAAAAGAACTTCAACGTTCGGGGGACCTGAATTGCTGTATAGAAAGCTTAATTTTATGTTACAATTAAGATCGTAAATTTCAATAACAACATATATAATGTAGTGCATAAAGATGCAGCATAAAATGACATTTGGACAAGGAGATGCATTTTCAAAAAATTGCTGAAATTTGGTAGTTGTCATTCCCAGTAATCATCTTTCATCATGCTATTCCACCTAGTGTTTCTATAACCAATGCTATCAACATATTCAGTAAAACCGGATGTCTCACAAAGCAATGTCTGGGATTCCTCCAAATTAAAGTCTTTGTTGATCCACGGATGCTTCCCTATCATCCTTATTCCCTCTAACTCCATAGCCACTTCCCTCGTGCTAGGTCTCTCCTCTCCTCTAAGTCTCAAGCACCTTGCTGCAAGCATAGCCACTTCGTTCAGCGTCTTCTTATTTCCATCGTTCACTATGCCACTTTCAAGAACTTCAAACAAGCGACCCTGACTCAAGGAAGAAAGGAAGTGCATAGCTAGACTTCTTTCTTCTTCTGGCCCATCAAACAAAAGCGCTTTCCTCCCTGTCAATAGTTCAACAAGTACCACTCCAAAACTGTACACATCGCTTTTCTCGGTGAGTTGGTTTGTCTGCATGTATTCTGGGTCTAAGTATCCAAAAGTACCTTGTACCATTGTGGCTAGTTCTGTTTTATCAAGTGGAATCAATCTCGAAGCTCCAAAATCAGACACTTTGGCAGTGCAGGTCTCATCTAGAAGAATGTTTGAGGACTTGATATCTCTATGAATTATGGGTATGGATGTAGCAGAGTGCAAATATGAAAGTGCTTCAGCAACTTCTGCTGCTATCCTCAAACGGGTTTCCCAAGTGACAACAGAAGCTTTGCTCTCGTTATGCATGCAATCAAAGAGGGTGCCATTATTAACGAACTCATAAACCAATAAAGGAACCTCTGTTTCTAAACAACAGCCCAGGAGTTTAACTACATTCCTATGATTTATTTGGGAGAGTACAGTTACCTCGTTAATGAATTGTTCAATTTGGCTCTGATCCACCAATTTGGACTTCTTGATTGCAACGATTTCGCCGTCTGGGAGAACTCCTTTGTAAACAGTACCAAAACCTCCTCGGCCTATGATTAAGCTGTCATGGTAGTTGTCGGTAGCCCTTCTCAATTCTTGAGCAGTAAAGATTTTAGCCGTGAGGGAGGAACCTTGGTTTCCAGAGAGCTTTTGTTGCAAAATAGCGCCACCATTCCGCCGAAAAAACCTTTCCTTTTGCTTGATGATCTTCCTCTTCTGGTACACCAAATACAGCCAGAACAAACCCACACACAAGGCCATCGACCCTACGCTTGCACCTATATATGAAAGAAACCTGACCATTTTAGTGGACCAGGTACTTCTAATAATCCTTTTCAAACTAATACCTGAAGGAGACTAAATGGCAGCAATTCTGTGGTTTATTGCAAAAGTTATCATGAATAAGTAATGAACCGCACTAGTATGACATGCTTACCAAGGAGAATCTGTGAAACTGGATTGTGCTGCCAGGGTGGTTGACATCCCCCTTCCTTGGTTCCATTCCCAAAGTAGGCGCGAGGGCAATAACATTCGTGAGACCCATTAGTGTTACGACAATAATCTTTAACTATGCAATTATGGGTTGATTCCTTACATTCGTCTATATCTGTCAGTTCATAAACCGACTAATGCAATTCTGAATACTATTTAGAAAAAAAATCGTAAAAGATATCAAGGAAGAAGAAAGGAATGGAGTGAGCGACCTTGGCAACCATGGGGAAGGTATGGGTTTCCTTGAAAACCAGGTCTACATCTGCAACGGTAACCAAATCCATAGCCTGAGTCTTGACATTCGGTGTTGGACTTGCAGGCATAGTGTGGTGAAGTTGAAGCATTTTCACAAGTCCCATCGGAAATAGCCCAATCTACGACCAGCAGAGCCTTCTGAAAGGGTAAATAGTTGAGATCAGAAGCAGAGAAGTTAAACCATCCTTGTTTGGCGACAAAAGCGTAGCTGCAGTTGTTGAAGTCCAACACTTGTTGCTGCCCTCCAAAGCTAAATGCTTCAATACTGATATTCCTCATTCCCAGAGGAATATCGACCTGGCAGCATCCAATCCCAGAGCAAGTTTCGCTGTTCTGCTGACTGGGAACTCCGTCACATCGCGTTAAGCAGCCCGTGGAATAAGTATGATCGTTCTGGAAACTGTTTAAATAGCCGTAAGTGTCGCAACCAACACTCACGAACTTGTTCTCGCTGCTGGAAATGATGAAAGCAGGGGTTGTGAGAGTGACGCTATCACTGTCGACTTCTGCCCCTGTTGCATTATAACAAACCTTGGAAACAGACATGGACATATCCATATGACCCTCGAGGGATATGTTTGAAATTTTGACGTTTCCATGCAATAATGTGGAGTTTTCGCAGGACACACTAAAGCCCTCCTCCAAGAAGCAGTTATTACCAGTACCGGATTGAAGTCCTACGCCAAATGGATATGGAATTTCAACCTCTCCGCATTTGCTGGGGCAGCCAGGCAGGGATTGAGATGCTGCTACTGCAATAATTGCAAGTAGAATCACCCACAACAGGGGGATTTCGACGTCCTTCGTCGTGTTCAACCCTATCATTTCCACTTTTTCCACAGTGAGAAAGAATCTGCTGAGTGGTTTTGTGTAGGCTATTGCCAATTATGTCGTCGAGTTTTTCCACGTTCAATCTATTTGTCGATTTACAACACACAGGGAACGACTTAATTTGAAAGGGACAGAAAACTGGAGCATGTCTAATAACTACAATTACGGTTCATGCAAAGCGAGCGCCATGCTTGAGTCCAAAAGTGCAGGCCTTTGTTTGTTTATCACAATGCCTCTTGTTTTTGGCGACGTGCCGGTCGAGCCCGACAGTGGAATCATGGCTTGAAATGTCCGAGTGTTTATTCTTCAATTTAAGCGACGAATTAGGTCCCAACAGTCGTCACCGTTGTTACTGACGGATTATTAAATTTAGTTATCACTATTACTAAGTCAAACGTCCTAATAAAAAATTGCAGCAATTCACTTTCTTAAAAAATCAAAGTGCTTTTGTTTTTTTATTTGTCGTAGTGCTATTTCACTTTTAGGTACAACATGGGTAGATAGACGTGTGGAAAAAAAACTATGGCGCTATCGTTCCGTTGTGCAGTGATTCTTCTGGCTGATTACTTCAATATTTTGCTTCCTCCCAAAAAATTGGTTTACATTATTGAGAGTTAATAATAATTTAATTAATAAGAAAGCCATTTCACTTGAATGATATGTTACCATAATGTCATCCCTACGCCATCATTATTTATGTAAAGATGATTTTAATGGTAAATTATTTATATGTAACTGTAAAATTGATTATATGGTATAATTATTATATAATATATCAAGGATAAGACATGTGGTAATAACGTGTTATATTATGTTAATATATAACAACCTAGAATAATATATTTATTTAAATTTAAACTTCATTATTTTTATATTTTATTTATGAACTTAAATATTTAAAAAAATTTTAATTTTCTCACTTTACTTTTTATTTTTTTTAGTAACCCACATGTAAATATTAATTTATAATTTTGTACTTTCTTTACTTCTCTTATAACTTCACAACTCTCTAATTTTATTTTTATTTTCAATTTTATGAATTAATATTCTATGCGGTTACTAAAAAATAAAAATAAAAAAATAGAAGGGGTTAATTGAAAGCTTTTTAAAAATTTTTTATTCATAAATAAAATTTAAAAGTGTTATAGAATAATAACATAAATATAATAAACTATTTTAAGTTAGCATACAAATAACATATTTTTACATATTATTATCACATATTTCCTTCTTAACATATTATATAATAATTGCTTTAGTATAATTAATTTTATAGTTACACAAAAGATAAAATATTATTTGAATATATTCTTTTTTTTCACCTTTTAAATTAGTTTTATTCATAATGGACGCTCCTAGAGACCCAGAGATTAAAACAAACACAACAACGAATCAAAGTCGCTCAGCCCATAAGACGTTAGGCCCACATTTACCCATGTGGGGTGAGATTACTTTTGCTTAGTCGATTAAGGAACTTACTGTATATAATGCATAGTCAGATGTAAATAATATAAAAAACTAAATGTGTTTAAATTAAAACACCATGAAATAAATTTTTGGTCCTTCCTTCCCAAGACCGTTACACAAGTTTCGGCACCATTCTATGTTAACTAAGCAAATAGAATTTCTGGAAGGAATTAGTTTGAATTGCATAATATTTAACCATCTTGACAACTAGCCTTGGTCCAAATAAATAATAATAATAATAATAATAATAATAAGACAACTAGCCATTTGTGGCACGAAGTGACGTCATACAGAAGATTTAGCCCTCAAGTCCGAACCTCGTGCAGTTGTGCAAAATTCCATTCATGGTTTCAGATACTTACACAACACTCTGAGGCCGAGCTAGCTAGCTGGTGACAGATTGTAGTGAACTCCGTTAACCACAACCGTTATTAAATTAGTGTTAACAGTAGTGTCTCATAACCATAACCGTTATTTTATAATAAAAATTATCTGTACAATTTCCCATGCCGTCTTGCTTTGCAGGGTGTAATTTTCAAGGAGAAAAATGTAATTTTAGTGTTAAAATTAATTTGATCTTTTAAAAAATAAAATTTTACAGAAAATAAAAGTACTCAAATCATCAATTCAGTCTTTTAAAGAGACTAAATTGATATATTCATTTTAATATATTATATCTTTTAAAGATTTAGTTGATACTGTTATCAAATTTGAGGGACTAAAATTATTATTTTTTATTTTAACTCTTTATTTTATATAATATTTAGTTATAATGCTTAAGTTACATATATTAAATGGATTAAATTAAAATTTATTAATGTGAATCTATTACAGTACGTAGGCAATGTTTACCTGTTTATTTTTAAGCATAGCTAATGAATAAGTACTGATATGTAAAACTAACTACTACACAAATTAAAAAATTGTAATTAAAACAGTACTATTTACAAATATTTTATATAATTATTCACTTAATTATCTGTCAGCGACCATAACGCGTGGATGAAGCTTCTACTCCGTTGAATGACTCTAACTTGAAGTAATCATGCAAAATATTATATTTTAAGAATTCGGAATTGGGTACTAAAGAATTTGACTTAGCTTTTTCCTTTTTTTGTTATTGCTAATTCACCCGTGAATGAAAATTAATATAGGTTCTTAAGTAATTATAAAAGTGTAGCTTCTATATCAACTTGATTTATTTAGTATCTATTTAAAGTACGTGGTTACATTATTCTTTCTTTATACAAATGGTTAAAACAAATTTTAGGTGCTAATAAAATTGTTATTATTATCCAGGAGCATTGATTTAAAAAAAAAAAAGTTGGAGCATTTATTCAAGGCTTTGAAATTTTCTCTATTATCTGTCCTCTGAGTTAATGATGAAAGGCAGTCTTAAGCCAGACCTCCTCCACTCTAGAGCCTCACACTAACGCCTCCTCAAAGCTTAAAAAAATTTTAGCCTCTGGAAATCTGGACATACAAACATATTTGATGTTCAGTATTCCTGACCCTCCAAATGACGACCTCACGTGACGTGAATTTATGCATTATCATTGGACGAGTGAGACTCGAGACAAACCAGGCAAGTAATAATTAGATATGTTTATTAATATCAAAAGTTTATAAATTCATGTTAAGAATTGTAAAAATCTGGTAATATAGGGTATGAGGGAATGGCGCAGAGGAGCAAGGCCCAACGTTTGAAAGTTAAATGGAAAGATAGATAGGGTATGATGCCATTGCTAGGGGGTAGGTGGTAAAGGAGAAGCAGCAGCACACTGTGAAAGGTCAAAGAGGGAGTCCAAAAAGGAGAGATGCTAGTGTCCTAGTAGGAAGAAAGTACAGAGAATAGGAAATATGATGAAGGGTCACGTCAACACAACATTACACACTACACTACTACGACAGCATCCCTCAATGACCTCTTTTTAAGTGACTCATAATAATGACGGTTTATACAATTCGCACAAACCCTCACACTCACTCATTCACTCACTACTTCTTCGTCTCTTAACTCACTCTTCCTTACTTCTCTCTTGGCTTTCTCCCCGTTTCCTTAGCCTCTGTAACTGGGGGTACCTACATTCTCCCTCTCCTTAAGTACATGTCATCACCATCATCTTTCTATGCTTTCCCCTTTCCCCTTCCCTTTTCCGGCGAATAAAATGCATGTGAGAAGAGTGCCAACTCCCACCAACTACTTGCATATTTCTTCTTGTTTCACCCACTAAACACAAGGGCCTCTTAAATAGTGTCTCCAAGAAATTTTCGGTTACAAAAGAAGGAAACAGCTCAGAAGCGTATAGGTAAGGGAAAAAGAAAAGGAAAAAAAAAAAAAAAGAAGAAGCAGCTTGAGAAAACAAACCCCAAGGGATTGGGATCGGAGATCTATTTAGTATTATTTTGTACAGTTTTGGAGATAACTAGAAACGAAGAAAGTTGACCGAAGGAAATCGAGGCCAGCCATTCAAGGTAGTAATCCCGCTCCGTTAAACAGCTAGCTAGTACCGTCCTTTTTACTATTCATTTGTTCAATGAATGGTTATTTAATTCATTAATTCTGTTAGTAGTCTCTACAGACGTGGTGATCCAGGAACTAGAATAAGTGGCTTTTCATTTCATTTCATTTCAGCAGTTTTGCTCAATTAGGCTCAACCATCGTCTCATTCTTGTCCTTATTTTCATCAGTTTTTCATTTTTACATGTTCTCTTTAAATATTTTCGTTTTATTCTCTTGGACTAATGTATACCTTTACAAGAGAATGAGTTAAAAAGATGTACTCAAGAACCGGAGTGATCACAGATTAACTTATATATTATATTATATTTATGCGGTGAAATTCAAGCAAGATCTGCTGCCCAGAAACTTTTTCCATGGAAAGCAGTGAAATATAATTCTCTTCTTCACGAGATCCAATCCCTCAAATCCACGGGCAACATGAATTATATCCCCTATTCTTCCCTCCTGCCTCTCTTTCTGTTTTCCTAAAAGAAAAAAAAAACTTAACTGCTTCTTGTTCTTCAAAATCCTACCCTACCTTGCTATTTGATCTTCTCTGCACTTGGCCTTTCAACTTCCAATTTCACTTCCATCCTGGGCACTGGGGAGACTAAACAATCTTCCTTTGTTCTATGCAATCTTATCTGTGTAATTACAGGTATGCCTGATCTCGCGATGTACAAAAAGCTAACTTTTTGATAGCCAGAGCAAAGTCCAAGAATGATTAGTGAGTCGATTCGTGTCTCACTTTGAGCAGATCCAAAAATAAAATACAGATTCCTGATCCTTCAAAGTAATATACCCTGTGCGCTTTAACAAGCACCAAGTGTTTACTTGAAGTATCTGAAAAGAATAGCCGTCATCTAGCACACTTGAATTGAACAATATTTCTCTTTTCTACTTCTAACGTAATATTGAACATATCTGATGCATCAAACAAATATTGGTGTGATTGCAGAGGAATTAAGTTTGGGGGGAATGGCTTCGTCATCGAATTCACCATGTGCTGCGTGTAAGTTTCTTCGGCGAAAGTGTCAACCGGAGTGCGTGTTTGCACCTTACTTCCCGCCCGATCAGCCTCAGAAATTCGCAAATGTGCACAAAGTATTCGGAGCGAGCAACGTCACCAAGCTTCTCAACGAGTTACACCCCCACCAACGGGAAGACGCAGTCAATTCCCTGGCCTACGAAGCGGACATGCGCCTCCGCGATCCCGTGTACGGCTGCGTCGGAGTCATCTCTCTCCTGCAACACCAACTCCGGCAGCTGCAAATGGACCTGACCTGCGCAAAGTCGGAGCTGTCCAGGTACCAGACCTTGGGTATCACCGGGCACGGCCTCATCGCGGCTCACCACCAGGGCCAAAACATGGGCATGAATCTCATCGGCGACCACCATTACCACCACCAGTTCTTTCCTCGGGACCACCATCAGCCACCCATGATTAGAAGCTTTGATGCCGGAAATAACTATGACGCTGGTCTCCTGTCCATGAATGTCTCCGCAAGCATAGGCCAGCTCAATCAGTTTCAGCATCAGCACCCGAGAGCTGCTGCCGGGGACGACCGTCGAACCATTGATCCCTCTTAGGGTTTAGAGGTCCATCTTGTGAATCAACTTCATATAACATAATGCCATAGGTAATTATTCATTTCCCATCCATTTTATATGCATATTTCTGCAATTATCAACTTCATGATCCCTGTTCACTGATCCACACAAATGCCTTGTTGTCATATACATTTCAAATTGTACACATTATTAGCATCGTGGTAGGAGTAATTTGAGAACTGGGATGGCTCTTTTTTCACATGAAAAATATTACTTAAATTGTTGATATTATTACTAACATAATAATTATCGTTGCCAATGAATTAAAATGATGCTGCTGCTATCTATAAATCTGGTGGTTTCCAAGTAAATAAATGATCACCTGCTTTACAATGATATATATTAACCAGTTTCTCATATATTTGTTGGTATTTTGGGCTGATATGCCTGCAGGTGGGGAAGGATTCAATATGGGAGAGAGAGAACCTGACATCTTAAATTTCATATAAATGTTCCTTTGCATAGACAATTTTGTGAATAAATTGATGGATATGTAATTCCTGCGCTTCTAATTATAATCTCCTTATGTCATATTGACTATTGGATGTAAATCTGCTTACGTGAATTTCAATCTTTTTTATTAGTGTCAACTCCCAATGCAACTTACTTTCGCATCCAACGCACAGCTAAACTGCATATCGGCTCAGTGCAATGGTGCACACAGTTTCTAATCGATCAATATAGATATAGATATATAAATACAATGTATGTATAATTTTCTTGGCTGTATTTTAGATGCAAATCAGCAGCAACGACTGTTTATGCTAAACTTTCGGGTGAAAACAAGAGAATTTTAGAAATACAAACTAGAAAATTGGAACTTGGAAGTACATATATACCAGTTTTTCCTTTTCTATAGTTCCTTAGATTTTCATATCCACTGAACAGCTCCTAGCTATATATAGAGTCAATGTTAAGTTAGCTAGAAGTCCTAAACTTTCAGTAAAATTTTTAAATCGATCCTCCCTTTCTAAATTGCATTGAATATTGTATACGTACTTTCTAATTCAAAATAATGTTGGAGAATATTAGATTATATCCTTACTTAGTTTTTATTAAAAAGAAAACTCATAAGCTTAGCACAAAAAAATTTAGCCTGACAAAGTTGACTTATCAACAAAAATGAAAGTGCCTTAATGCGAACACCCGAAATCAATCTATATATAAGGTACCAACAACGATGAAATTTATAATTAATAGAATTAATGCCTATACGGTTTAGAGGAAAATATATAAAGTTAATCTGTAAAAAGTACGAGTATAATGGGAAGACCTAGTTCCTGTTTAAAAAAATTGACAAACATATTAAAATAAAAATCATCAACAACTTAATAACTTAATTGTTGATGATTGTTTGCGGTGGTTAATACGAGCTAGGATAAAATGGTTGCTTCAAAGGGTTTGGCTGTGTTGTTGGCTCTAGAGAGACTAGAGGACCTTGAGCAGCACGCGGTAAATTATGAAGTCCCCTTATGCTGTAAGTTTGCATGTTCAGAACCCAAAAAAAGAACAAGTTTAGAATGTCTGTTAAAAGTAATTCTTGATACTTCATCAAATTTACGATAATAATTTTGACAAAAAAATAGTTTAATAAATAAAAAGTATTTTCTGTTAATGCTAATAAAGTCTGCTCCCCTGTACTAAATAATTGTTGCGTTGGATTTTTTTCAAGTTATATATGATTGAAATGATTATCAAGATATTGGACTCGCTTAGTCATCAGGTGGAGGAGTCCCTAGCTGGGGGTATGAATAACTCTAGCTAGTGCCAAGATTATTTAGTAGGATGCTTCACAAGATTCTTAGAAGCTTTCAGAATTAAGAAATCCTTCGACATAAATATATATATATATATATATATATGTATATATAAAAGAGTACATCACACCACATCTGCTGAAGATTGAATCCTGTTTGTTTGAAATATCATATCTATACTCTAATATTTAGATATATATGATGGATTTTTTAATTCAATTTTTTGTAAGAAATTGACTATTTATTATAGTTTTATTCTTAGTAAACAATACAGACAGTTAAACTGTAATTTTATTATCAATAAAAACAAAACTTTTAAATAATTTACTTTATTGAAAACAAAATAAAAATAAATATAATTCATCTGTAAAAGGGTATTTAATAATTTATGATGAAGCATAAGGTATTGGGCAGGTTTGCATAGAATAATGAGTGCATGAGCAGACTTTAGTTTGAAGTTCCTGAAGGTGGTGATAAAGAAGAGAGAAGGAAGAAGACACTGGGAAGAGACAAAAAGGACTGGGCGAGAGAGGTGGGTGAGAATTTAAGTTATGATATGATATGATACACTCAAACCCCTTCCTACTAGAAAGGCCGTTTGCACAGGAATTGTCAAAAGGGGCATTTAATAAACCCAGAATCCAATGCAGAAAGAGAAACCCACCTCTTTCGGCTCAGTTCGGAGACACCATTTTGTAAAACAGACATCAACTTAAAGATAGCTTCGTAACTGTAGCATATAGCCATGGCAAGTGAGGGTGCTTCATTCTCCACCGTGAGATCTGTGTTGGAGATCCCAACCACAGTTGCACAGTTTGCTTCCCCTTCAAATTCTGAGACGCAGTCAAAACACCAAAACGAAAGAAGAAAAAAATTACACAGAACATAGCCAAATTGCATGACAATGATGACGTACTTGGTGCAATCATAGCTTTGTCTTTAATTGAATTTGACAGTGCTGTCTCTGTATCCCTCTCCTATTCATCAACCCTTACTTACCACCACCACCAATTTACTTCTTCATTTCGAATACTTTATAACTTTTCAAAGACCCCATAGTTTCTTCTGATCAAATATAGAAGACTGTGTTCCCAAAGAAAAAAGAAAAAAGACAAGTGAGTTTGATATTTTATTTCGTTAAAGAGATGAAAGAAAGAAGTTTGAGAAAATGAGAGAGGGAAGGTGAAAAAGATAGGGGATATCCCGACAAAGGCACGCCTTACGGAGGGGGATCAGTAAAGGCAATATCGATAAATAGCATTAATTTGGGATTGTCCCTCTGAGGAAGAGCCCCACTCCAGTACTCCACCATGCCTTGTTATTATTTTATGCTTAATTGCGAATGGCATTTGCATTTATTAGACAGTGCCAACACTACGTACCTGTTCTTCTATCTGATTAATTCCATTGGGCATGAAATGAATTAGTCGACCCTGACTTGACCCATCACCTTCTTCCACCCTCTTCCTCTTGACTATTCTTTCCTTCTTGGAGTTTGGCATTTCACGTTTTTCTATATATTCATCCCTTCAACCTTCAGACTTCAAACCCCCCCCCCCCCCTCCTCTTTCTCTCTTCTTTCTTCTTTAATTACATCCCCTTTGTCCCCTCCTCTCTCTCTCTCTCTCTCTGCCATTCACACGTGAGTGACACAGCGACTATATGGTTTGGTACTATGGTTTCTGTCACACCAACATAGTCCCCTTCTCTCTCTCTCTTTCTCTCTCTCTCTCTCCTCTACTTTGAAGGAAAATCAAATGAAAAATCTTCAACTCATTACGCATATATATTAGTTTATGGTCGATGGGTATAGATCCCAAAAGTCATAGGATATAACATGTTTCTTGAATACGGATGTGCTCCAATCTTCAGGTTTTATCATATTTTAAAATCCCATGAACGAGACTAATCGACACCAAGATTGTCAGCCCAGATCGGCATTGCTAAACGAGAGCAAGAGACGTATTAAATATTAATAATATATATTAAATAAATTCTCTAACCTTTCAACAAAGGAAAGGGACACGTACCGTAAACTGGAATTATAGCTATTCTCCCTTCTGACATTTGCTCTCGACCTAAAGGAAAAAACTTCTGGCAATAGCAAAGGCCCATATATTCCAGCAGCTTTGGACCTAATAACCGACATGCCAATAGAATCCTAAACATCAGCATCACTTTCTGCTCTTAAACCTGTTGCTTCTATTCTTTTACTCACGCTCATGGAAGTGGCAGCCGTATTTTGATTTGTGGGAGTTGGAATGAAGAGCAAGGTAATTTCAACCGGATGTATCTGTATGATTTAACATTTTTTGCGGAAGGCTAGAAAGAATGCGAGAATGTTAAATGGGGCAGATTTGGAATTTCCGATTCTTATTTGGAGTCAATTTCTTATAAATCTTAAACCAATAATTTGATTAATGGAACAACTTGCCGTCATATGTTTGTTGATTAACAGAAGGAAAAAAAACTCAAACTTCAATAGAAACAGGCTAGCGAGTTCAATCTTCAGTGGGTTGGGAGATTCGTTGTTTTATTATTATTTTTTTTTTTATACATGTGATCTACTAGTTCTTGTAAGTTTCATATGTTACTTTTAGAGTTTCAATTGTAAATTTTTTAATTTTAAAAAATGCTTTTAAGAGTTGTGCTGCAGTAAAATTACTAGTAATGGAAGAGGTGGCAGAGGACGAATCGCTGAGTGTGATAGAGTTGGTATATAATCCACGAATAGAGATTAATCTAATCATGATATATCAGTTTAATTGATCAACTACGTGGGTTCAGCTCAGATAGTTAAAATCAATGGTTCACATCTCATTAAAAGAAATTCTCTATTTCTCATTGATCCCAATGTTCCTGAAAATCTTTTTTAAAAAATTTAAACTACTTCCAAGACTCCCAAATTCCTGTGCACAGATCCAGGGATTTCTCAGGAATGAAGGTAAAAACAAATAAAACAAACACCTAAGATCAGTATTTGCCAGTTGCCACCATATTTGCCAGAGGAAAAGGCTGTATTCCAAACACTGATTTGGGGCTATTAAGGGGTACTCTTTGTGTAGTGGCCAGAGGAACGGTGTTTCCAGATTGTTTGATGGTTATATACTTCATTGCCACCATCCATATCCCAACAAATTTACATAAGAAAATATTTTGATTATGACATCTTAAGTCTTAACTCTTCACCCACATGTTATTGAGGATTGTCAAAGGGGACATGATTATGTGACTTGTAACCTTATCCATTTCTATATGTACATAAGACCATAATGATTCAAGACAGAAATTGAAATGGTAAATGAAGAGAGTGATACATTTTTTATGTTCCATGGGATCGCTATATTTATATATTTGCACGTTTTAGTTAGTATTTTACACTTTCCTTGTGCTTTAAAAGATTATCTGCAGATAGAAGTGAAAAAAATATCTCTGTTGGTATAACACTTACAGTAACTAAAAGATCAAAAAAGATTTAATAGAATTAGGTGCAGAATTTCGTAGGCATACTAAACTTTTAATTCTTGCACCATAGTTGTAGACTTGCATAAATTATTAAGGTCTTGCCTGGAAGAAGTTGTGTATTGACGAAGTAAGCAATGCACGGACTATAAAAATGAAGTGACTGCTCATTCATCATATGCATTGGCAAAACAGGGGAAGTATCTAAAATGGTGTGATCTAAATCTAAACGGATAGTGACTGAATATCTCCAAAGGTATGACTAATTAAATCTTGCCGAACTACTATCTCTTGTCACTATGTCTTCTTTTTCGTATTATTAAAATGTTCCACATCTTTGACAAAATTGCTTCTAAGTGCATGAAATTACCATGAAGTTCATGTGATTGCATGTATATTGCTATATGGTAAGGAAATTTCTAGAGTATACTAGTGCCAACAAGGGGAAGAAAAGACATTAGAAGAGAAAAGTTTAAGTATATTGTTCAGTAGCTAGTTTCAAGTCTTCAACTCAACCAACTAATGTATATATATATATATATATATTTTAAAGAAATCTCTGTTGACTAATGCCCTTGTCTACCAGAAACAAGACGATTTCCCCAGGTAAAACTAGGGGGAAATTCGTTCACGAAATGAATCAACAGCAAATCAAAATAAGCCTTTAATAATAAAAATATCATTGAACTAAGTGGAAGGTGTAACAGAGTCAACTTATAGACAATGATGCAGTTGTGCGACCAATTCAAGTGATTGTAGCCGCAGGAACGTAAGTCTTTAATTGCTGGCCCAGGATTGCGACTGTTTGAATGTTCAAAGAAAAGCTTGATTAGAAGGGGAAGAAAAATAGAGCCTTCCAAATGTTACTCGTAACTACCAATTTTTGGGGGGGCCTACCTTATTTGTCTAGCTCTCTAGGCTCTAATGGGTACGTGTTGGAGGCAATATGTTTTACCTAACTGAGGGCCACATCCAAAGTTCATTTGGTAACACCTTAATACAGCAAAACCCACAGTAGAGACAGGGAACATCAGGATTTTCCAATTATTGAGTATGGATCCACTATTAATTTGGCTTATGTATTCTACCCTTCATTCCATTGAATCTTCCACACGCAGGAGACTATAGTGTCCACCCAAAAGGCCTAGAGACCCTGACTGAGCCTGCCCACTATCTGATCTGCAAATATGCATACCTAGTTGCCCGCCCACCCCTACAATATAGGCCAAGCTCATGTGGCCTCAATTATAACCTTTTCTTATAACCTAGACGTGACCTAGATTCATCTATTCATGAATGACAGGCATATATAGAGTTATAGACCAAAACCTAGGAGTAGCATTAAATCCATGACATGTTATAGCTTTGCTTTACCTATCAGACTCTTGGAAAAAACACATGATGCAGGCATAAAGATAAACCAGATCTTTGTCCCTCTATTGGTACAAGTACAACCCGGGAGGGGCTACATATACAAGGCCAACATGCCTCAAAACTGTGGTGCTGGTGCCTGTTATATATCTTTTTCTGTAAATCACAATAATTGTGCATAAGGTAGTCCATGCAACTATGATGCATTTAACACGATGTTTAAAACTTAGGCCTTTAGTTGAGGTAGCCTCCCACCCTTTCCATCTTCACCAAAATCATATCATTCAATTCCAATACAAAGTTATCATCATCCACCTGGTGACTTGCAAAACAATTTGTGTTTGTTTGTCTTTTTTACTGTCCTTGTTCCCCACCTCCATTCAGTCCTTACTTGGACCCATTTATATGTATGACAAACCTTATGTCAGGGTAGTTTATATTTACATATTTCTCTCTTCATTAGTTCCCCTTAATTCCATCCACGTACGGATCCTCAAAATGGATGAAATTAGCAGAGAACATAAGACAATAGTTATCTGATCAGTAGCCAAACCTTTTTAGAATAAAATACTATATATATATATATATATATATATATGTATATATCCCTCCCAATTTTTGTGAAATCTTTAGTACATATGTAGTGAGATGATTGCGGACGGAGAGTGAATGGTTCCTCTCCTGTACACGTAGTAAGTTTGACTTAGTATAGTCGTTGTCTCTTTCAAATAAACTATATCTTCAACTCGATATCTGCTAAGTTTACACTAAATTGAACATGAAAGCACCAAACTAAAAAGCCTATAAGTAATTCCCTTAAGTATTTTCTGAAGAATCAAGATTCAATGCATCTTGGTCTAAACTAAAGCACACATACTTCCATAATTGATCGTGAATATAGAAATACAGAGTAGGGCAACTAAGTCATGAGAAATAGTTGGAATGCAGGACAAGGAAAAGGGTAGAAACAAAAAGGGAGAGTGTGGGTGGAGGAGTAGAAGAGGTTAAAGGAGGCAGAGAGGAGAATCTATTTTGAAAGTTAAACGGAAATGGTGGGTTTGGAGGATAGCAACCACTTGGAGAAGTTTTGCAGAGTAGCTTCGTCGGCTCTGTAGTAGTCTTGTGTGAAATGCAGCAAATCGGACCATGTGAAGTCAGGGTACATTTTTGTCCCATCCCTGAGCACCAAATCCTTAGGGGGTCTCACCACCTTGTCTTCTTTCGGGCACACGAAGAAAGCCAAGGACCTCCTCTTCTTGTACCTTTTAACCACTGCCCTGTGAAGGCAACTCTTGTATCTCCCGTTTGATAATGCCTGCACAACCAACGTATATATGTGTTCAGATTTATTACACCCATGCAATCCTTATCTTTTCTGAAGATCCATCGTGCATGCATATATATACATTTTAACATTCTTGATGTAGCCTCCTTTTGATTACGACCTTAATCTTGTCCTCCATACACCCTATCCTCCTGTTTTATTTCAAGTCAAAGACTTGTCAACACTTTAGATCATACAATAAGGAGAGAATAGAAGACGTTGATTATTGTTACTGTCTCTGTTTTCAGTTTTTGGATGTAAGGTTGAATTCTCATGTCTCGTGAATTGATATTTAATTTAATCATGACAGGTTAAAAGTATTATTGGATTTGACTGACATGACTGATCTTATGTGATTAAATTATTAGTTCAAGCTAAGAAACTTTGAAAAGTTAGATGGTACAAAGAGAAATTACTCACAAGTGATATCATTTATGTTGAAATGGTCAAGGTGAATTGACATGCATATTTAAAGCATTATAATAACATATGAGCGATCGTGACAATAAAATTTACTTATATATATTGACAATAATTTAATGATAAGGATCAAAAAATTTTTAAAAATTAAAAAAAGGGTAAGAATATATATAATTACACAAAATTTTAAATCATTATGACAGATTAAAATTAAATATATTTACAGGGACCAGTAAAATATTTTAACCAAAAACATTTTTCAAGCAAGCAAGCTTTAGAAACAGAATAAACGTCTTTTTAGAAACTTTACTATTGAAACATTTCTGGAAAAATTTCACATAAAATGCTTTAAAATTTTTGAACTGATAGCTTCGCTTGCCTTCATTTAATATGTAATTAGAATATTAAAATGTGTGCAGAAAATATTAGTCATACTATTATTATGGACTCCAAAGATAGAATTCTCGGCTTCACCAACCCAATTCGTGAAAGCATCTTGGCTAAAGCATGTTCGAAAAATACATATGTATATATCAGAATTTGTATGTACATCCTTGCTTTTTCATCTCACTCTAATCTATAGTGGTAATAATGAAAAGAAAGTGCTTCGCAGGGCACGGCAATAGGCAATTGAAAAGAAATTAAGGTTCGAATCAAAATGGATAAATTTTGGTAGAATAATTTATTGAAAAATCTTCAATAATTAAACGTGAAAATTTTGATGACTTAAATTTAAAGATAAAAAAATTATTTAAGATTACACGCAATCTTCAATAAAAAATTTTAACTATTAAATTTTATCCAATAACTCATATTTTACAAGAAATTCACCAATAACACTAATATAGACAAAAAATCTAAATTCCGTTCAAATTTGTAAAACTTTTGGAACATTGACAAAAACATTGTTTTTTTACTGCTAATTGATTTTTAGAAGTGCATTTTTTTCCTCGACACAATTTTTTCTTTCTCGGTAGGCAAACTATAGCATCTTTTTTTTTTTTTAATTACGACAAACAGAATAACAAGAATATTTTAATTTTAAGAAAGGCTAATATAGCTACATAATCTTTATGTTTATAAAATAGTTGGTTTTAATTTTGAAAGCTATAGTTTAATTGAACCTTTTGCCTTTTAAAACAGAATGAGTGTTTTACACTCCTTTAAAATAAATTGACAAGGAAATTAAGCACTATAATTAGAAATAAACATGTCAAAAAGGACCTTGAAATTCCGGCTCTGGCTAAAAGGCGACAGTGAATATAGAATATGATTTGAATTTTCAAAAGTTACGTACTGGGCAAAAGTACAAGAGATTAATAAATGATGAGGAGACTGTTTTCCAGATCTTACACTCAGAAGTAAACAAAAGAAAGTACTGATTAGCCAAATTGCAACGAAATCAATAATGATATGACACAAGAACATACATATATATGTAATATATTTACCGTAAAGGTATCGCCGATGTTGACGACAAGAGCCTGAGGACGAGGAGGAACCCTGAGCCACTTGTTGTCTGCAAAAACATCAAGCCCCCCAACTTCGTCTTGATGGAGTAGAGTTAAGGAAGTAGGGTCACAATGCGGTCCCGTCCCAAGCGCAACACTAGGATCTTGGCAACTTGGGTAGTAGTTGCATCTCATTATACTCCTTCCCTCTTCAAAAAACTCCCTGTAATGCAACCGATCCACCCCTAAGCTTATTCCCAGTAGCTCCATCATCTTCAACCCTAGCTCCTTCATCCCTTCACAGTACTTCTGAAATACCTTCCTGCGTTTCACAATAATACGTACGTTTAATTATTCAGAACAAGTTTTAAATATTTGCTGTCAGGTTCCACTTCTCTATGAAAAAATGACAAGTAAACTCAGTATCATATTCATATATAATTGATGTTTCAAAATTTTGTTTTATGTTATATATATATATAGTCTTACCCGGCATATTCAAAATCTGGTCCTATGTTAGAAATAAAGAAGTTAGAGACAAGAGGCTGATCTAAGGCATTATTGTGGTGGAAGGGGAAAGAGAGGGTCTCCTTCCAAGGGAGGTTGGAGGAAAAACGGTGAGCATGAGCACCAGAATAGCCCCACATGGAACGAGGGGTCTTAGGAAGGCTTAACTTCCTTTGAAGTGGGAGCTTAAAGAAAGCGTCCAATTGTTCATAGGCTTCACTAATGAGACTTGAATCAATTCCGTGGTTGATGACTTGGAAGAAGCCGTGGCTCAGGCAAGCTTGGGCTACTAGCTTAGCGGCGCGGCGTGTGGCGTCTTCGTCGCCTCTAATGAAACCTTCAAGGTCCACTAATGGCGCTTCCAGCTCTCCCTGGGCCTCCACCAAGTACTCCTTCGGCCAAATGAAGCTCCTGGGTACATGGGGTTGCGACTCAAGCCACGACGGAGTTAAGAGATTCATACTTGAATCCATCACTTTGTAATCTAAAGAGCACCTCAAGAAAAATGGTGTATCTGTTATAGGCCACCAAGGTGTGGCATGTATTTATAGAATTGAGAGACATATGCCATCGGTAAGTCTCCACAAAGCAAACAAGCAAATCTTTAATGGATATCAAATTTTAAAAAAATGAAAAAGATTCTTTATTTATTTTTAAAATAAAGGAAGAGATTGATGAATTAGTATGCTTTCTTGGAGACTCGGAGAAAGGAGAGAGAGGCTATATATGAATCTGGATTTTCTACCATTGCAATAGCTATTGTATGTAAAAAATGACTGCATATGATTAAATATAATAAAAAAATAACCGCACATTATATTTTTAACACGTATCCTAATTTATCATATATACACAGTCGTCTTTGGCTCTTTCTAGACAACTTGCGCAGAGACTTAAAGGCCGAAATAGACCCAAAGTTTTGTACCAAAAAGCACGGCAAGATGATGTAAGTTTAAAGTACTAAAGAAAAATAGACACCGTTAACTTTATAGGAAAGGAGGGTTTCTTTCTTCAGAGGTCAATTCTTAGTGTATATATATATATTAAAAAAAAAAAAAAAAAAAACCAACGATGAGTGAATGGAAAGTGCAATTGAAGAAAGGGACCCCGGAGACCCCCCTGTTTCTATTTTTCTTTTTTTATGAAGTGGTTTTATATGATTGTTTGGCAGTTTGGAAATATCATCTCTGTTGCTCTTGTCATGTAAAAAAATATTTTATAATATGTAATTATTAATTGCATCATAAATAGGGATGCCATAAATATTTATGATGTTCTTGAAGATATGTGATCATTACTCTTTGCACATGAGTAATTATCATATGCTCTTGAGAATATGATGTTCTTTATTTATAATAACGTAATTAATTATTAAATATTATTAAATATTGAACAATCATTTATCTTTTTAAATAAATTTATTACTATAATCAAAATCATTAATTATTGTCCACAAATTTTTTTTAAAAAAATATTATATAATATATAATTATCAATTATATCATAAATAAGGAATCTCATAAACACAATGTTTCCAAAAACATGTGATCATCAGTCTTTGCATATTTCATGTGAAACAAAAGGTGGCTTGGGTAATATACGAATCCAAAGAAAGAATATATTAGCAGTTTCTAACGCAAATTTTGGCTAAAATATATCATTAATTTTGGCTAACATTGTTCATTAATTCTCGATCACCGTTGGTGCTCATGAGTATATATATATATATATAATGCGTTAAACTGCAGAAGATATATTTCAAAATCAAAACGGAGAAGGACCCAAAAAATTCGAGTGTAGTGTGGAGATTACTTAAACAGCAGAATCGAAAACCCCATGATATAGATTAACGTTTGTCGTCACTTTACAAGATTCAGACACTACCATCCATTGTATTTTATACGTACATACTTTTTTTCTTCCTTTTTTTTTTTTTTCTTTTTCTGTGTACCGTTGACTACGCTTGGAAAATTGTAATGACCTGCCCCAAAAGAAAAGAAAAAAGAAAAAAGAAAAAGGAGAGTATCACTTTGTCACTTTCCTCTCTACGTCGGAATCGTTTAACGCCGACACTGGATGAGTGTGTACATTTTTGGCATACTTCGGAAATAACCTACCTGTCCAAAATAATTATAATACAAATCGTCCAAAATAATTGAGGACAAGCGTTACAAATGATCTTTATGCAGTGTTGATGCCACACTTGAGCTATCTTACTTTAGAAACACATCATAGACTCATGGATCGAGTAGCTATAATTAAGTTAAATAAACCGAATTATCTTAAGGCCTTTCGATGAACGTCAAGAGCCCGCTATAATAATAATGAATTTTTATTCTATATATATATATATATATATATTGTCAGAAGTACAATGAATCTTCACCGTCATCGTATACGACCACTCTAATTAAGAATTATAAACGAGTGCTCTACAAGAGCCTACTATAACAATAATAATGAATTTTTTTCCCATATATAGTCAGAAAATATGAAAGACTGATGGGATGGGGCATTATTTTACTAAGCGCTAGCTCTGGCCGACATGGTTGGTTACTTATTGGGGTAACTTCAATATACAACCTAAAGAGAAGAAGCAATGAATCCGAACACTATTTGGCGTGACAATAATATCCTATTAATGCTATATCACTTGCTTCTTAATTATAGTTATCAAAGTGGTCAACTTAGCTCATCCGAATTGATCTACTCGAGTTGATAGATTAAATAAGTCAGCCCATTTAACCTACTATAAGATAGTGAGTCGAAAATTTTCACCCACCCCACCTAGTGGGTTAAGCAACCCGTTTAACCCATCAAAAAATTAAAAAGATAAATAATAAATAATTAATTATAAAAATTTAAATATGAATTTTTTTAAACATATGTCTTATTTAATTAATCAATTTATATATCAATATAAATAAACCACAAAAATAACTAGATAAAAAATAAGTTTAAACGAATTAAAATAAATAGAATAATCCAATAATTTAATGATTCATTAATAATAAGAATATAATTATGAGCAAAATATTCAAATCTGGCAGATTACAAAATAATAGAGACAACACAACACATATATTATAGTTAATTTTTTTAAATAGAAAAGTGCAGTGGGTTGGAGCATTAGACTAAGTGAGTAAAAAATTAAAAAAAAAATAGACAACTCATTTAACCTGCGAGCTAGTTCGTTTAACTCGCAGGTTAAATTGGCTGAGTTGATAAAATTATATTAAACAGGTTCTCAAAAAAATCTTTCAACCCAATCCACTTCTTAAATGGGTTAAATAGTGGGTCAAACCCGTTTTGACGACTATATTCTTAATGGTATCCCTTCTAAAATATCGCCAGTTAGACACACAGTCGTTCAATGCACAAGCAATCTATCGACAGGTGTGAAACTTTTGTGACATTGAATTCATTATTCGTCGTCCTCCATCAAAACAATCTCCAGCTTTACTAGTATAGATGTGTGATCATAATGGGCTTGTTCAGTACGTATGAGAAGAACATAAGGTTTTGCTTAGAAAAAAAAAACTAAAAATAATTTTTCCACAAATTATTTATGAGTTATTTTAGTGATTATTAGACAAAGTGCATATATTTCGATACAAGAGTCCGAAGGGAAAAAGCTATGATTAGTAACGAATAATTGGTTGCGCAATTGAATCCGATGTGTCCACTTCAGCTGTCACTTCGTGTCATTTAAGCAAATGATAGATCAAAACGTATGTAGTATGACTTTTTAATGATCATTACCATTCAATCAAGAACGTCTTTTGTGCTCTGGTTGATTACAATTCTGGATTTCCTTGCGTTACTTTAAAAAATTGTTAGAATTTAATAATTAATATTAAAAAAATACGTGATATGACCGTTTAAATTAATTTTAATAACAATATGTAATAAAAAAATTATAAATTTTAATCACATGCAATTTAAAATTTTGATTGAACTATTTAAATTTTAAAAAAATATAAGAAATACACAATTTGACAGCAAGAGGAAAATACAAGAAATCTATTTCAGTTGATTTTAACCAGCTGCATTCTTTTGTTTGTCGAATGTTGTTATTCCAGCCAATGAAGGAAATAAATAGTTTATAAGATAAATTCTTGGGGGACAAAAGATAAATTGCATAGCTAGTTAAATTTGTAGTTATTGTATTAAGTTATATGGATTACGTTTTATTTGTTAAAATTTGATTAGATTGTTAATTTTCAATTACGTCAAAGAAATATTACAGGTAAAAAAGTTTTTTTTAACATATTTCAAAATACAATAAATTGATCTCTCAATTTGAGGGTTTCAAACATACCCAGAGTCTTTTGTATATATTTTTTGAAAAATAGGATTACATATTATGTAAGAAAAGGTTACCTAAACGAAACTGCTCAACCAATAAATCTGGCGACTAAAATCAAATAGACAAGAACAACACATTTGGCCCTAAATTAAAAAAAAAAAAAAAAAAAAAAAAAAAAAAAAAAAAAAGGCACAATACGAAAAACAAAACAAACAACCTTGGAGCAGATGACACGATGACTTTATCCTTGGGTTCAATAACTCATTATGATACAAACTCGGTGGGTCATTTTCCAAGTAGATTGGGCCTCGGGAATGGAGTCACAGCCTGTACCAATTTCCATTCCATGCCCATTACCCAAAGCTACACTCTATTAAGCGCCATTTTGGTATCACCAAATCAGAAAACGTACAAGGATGCATTCAATCTTAATAACTACAAACACGAATTAGTCAAGCTTACAAACTTGTATATGGATATAATGAATTAATGTAACTGAACAAGCCCGAAAACGAAAAATTGTTACTTTGAAGTATGAACACCAAAAATGATACCAATATGCAGCAAGCAGACAGGGCACACACAGTTTTCTACAAGAAGATGAAACAGTCCAAGGAAATGAGAGGATTATGAATGTCCTCCATCATAGTCATAGATGATTCCAGATCATGCTCAGGCTGCACCTCTTTCACTACCGTTTCCTCAATTTTAGAACCAACTCTGTAGCTGCAATTCTGCCTGTGCCTCAAACCCCGGGAACTATTGTTTGGACTCGCTGCTTTTACATTCTCTTTCCGTATCAACGTCGAAAGAGAATGAGAATGAGCTTCATAATTAGCCTTTGGACTTACCATTCGCTTGGAAAGACTGCCACCACCCCCATCAAATCTGCGGCTCGGAGAGGGAGACCTTAGCGATCTAGTGGGTAGATTGTGTGGAGAATTAGGCCTCTCCGGTTCCCTCCTGAAACTCTTCTGTCTCGTTAGATTAGCTGGTGAGCTCGATCGCACTCTCTTATGCGGCATGGATGACCCAACAACCTTCTGTGGTGGGGCCAAGCTTGATTTCGGCGTTGATGGGCGTGTCTTGATAATCTGAGGTTTAGTGGGCACAGAGGAAAGAGAAGCTTCCTTAAGTGAATTGATGCGAACGATATGCGGATTGTCCTTGTAACACGACCACAAGAACTCATTAGAGAATGACCTGTCCTTAGAGGTTAAGGCAGAGGATGACGAAGCAGTTGACAAGGATGAAGCAGAGCTGATGGTGGTGTTAGAAGAAGTGGCGCAAGTGAAGGAAGAAATGGAAGAAGTAGAAGATGTAGGAGAAGGGGGAGAAGGTGAAATTTTGTTCGAAAGTGGAACTGGAGTTGGTGGAGAAGCTTGCGAGATGACAAGCTTGTCTTGGACATGATTGAACTCATGCAGGGAATGTTGGTGTTGATCGGGTCTGCATTTGCTAATGCAACAACCCATTTTTCAAAAATAGGGGTCGGGAAGCAAAGGGGGATACTACAACAGGAGCGAGGAGGAGGGTGTTTCATTATATGGTTTTAAAAGTTTGTGTTTCAAAAAAAGAAGGGATCTTACTTTTGGTGTTTCTCGGTGTAGATATTTGAATTGTGTTGCCCGGGGATGGGTTCCGTTGGCCAACGGTTATTTACATGGTGGCGACTACTATCATGACACCGCCTCACTGCCTTTTGAGTGCGCAGAGACGTCAAGGTGGGACCTTCTCCCTTCTGGGTGAAATGAAGGAGATCGCTTCGGGCCAACATGCCCAGAAACTCTCATGGACTCTTCTGCAGAGCTCATTTCTAGGAGAGATACTATGATGGGCACAGGGCATTGGCGTAATTTTTGGGCTCACAATTCATATAACATAGAAAAACATGCCAATTCATTCTAGAACTCCTTGGGGCTAAGTAAATCGCACGCAAAGCCCAAGAGGAAAAGCCATGCCCCGCACAGAAATTATTTTTAGAATGTGATGTGGCCTAATTGTGAAGGGAAAGAAAAAGTTGAATGGGGTCGATAATGACTAAGGGATCCTTATCTTTAGTTGCATATTGTAGCAGTCATTTCTGACCCTTGGCTTGTTTTTTTTTTTTTGTTTACTATGTACCAAAGTTCTTTTTTATTATTGCTTTTAAAACCGCAAGGGAAGCATAATTCTTTGCTTTCCGAAAGACACACAAAATAGAAATTGAAATTATGCTTAATTCGGAAAGAGTTTCAATTTTAGTACCATTTTTCTCAGAAACTTTAAAAGTATGAAGAAAGGAAAAAAGATAATCGTTCGTTTGAGGAGTTGGAAAGCGGACAAATAATTAATAGAGGAACGTAAATGATATGGACGCCTAGGGTATGATAGTGTTTTTCAATTCATTGACGTGTCCATGGCCAGTTATTTCTCTTTGTAGTCGGGCCTCTCCCAGAAAAGCCCCCAGTATTATGAGATTCAGTGATTGAATTTTGCAAGAAGGATCCTCTGGTCCCAGTTTGGCTGCATTTTGAACTTGAAATTTTTTTACTTAAAAGAATAAAAAAAAGAAAAAAAAGAAATGCAGTTAGGCCGGGATATTGCTTGAGTGCACCCTGAATTACGCAACGAAGAATATCCTGGTTCTTGCACTTTGTATCGTCCATTAAGCCATTACCAGAAAACGAAGCCGAAAGAAGGAGCTAGGACAAGATACAGGAAACAGAACAGCAGAGAATTCAATTTAACTATCAACTTCACAACTAGAGCCCAATCATCCATATGACAGAATTCAATTCGATACAAACAGGCAACCCAGAAGTCGAAATGGCTTGAAAACACGAAAACCCATTCCAATTTTAGTAAACACAACTAGCTATACATAATTGCATATGAATATACACTTGGACCTTAAAATGCAGGGAAATGCTTGACTGCATCCTCAATATCCAACAGCAGAAGATTCTGGTTATTGAATTTTGTACCGTGCATTACGCCATTAGCAGGAAAACAAGACGAGAGAAGGAGCAAGACAAGATACAGAAGACAGGACAGCAGAGGATTTAATTTAACATTGAAATGTACAAGTAGAGCCCAGTCTGCCACATGACAGAATTCAATTTGTCACTAAATCCCATTCCAGTCCTAGAAAACACAGCTAGCTATACATATAAATAAGCAGGCGAGCAAAGGGTAAAGAAGATGTGGCTTCGAATAACAGATCAGTAGCAAAGGAATAGTGACACGCATAGCATAAAGAAGCACAGGAGGAAAGGCGTATTATGTGAGATCAAGAAGTGGATTGGGTGGAGGAAATGGGTTTCAAAATGTCCTTAACAATCTCCCTGATCACATTTCCTCTTCTGGGAGGCACCACTGCCCTAGGGACCCTATTTGCAGGCACTCCATTCGAAGGTGGGGATTCCGCTTCTGCTCTTCCGCCTGCGTCTAGATCCCTCTCTTCACCCCCTTGGCCTTGGCTCATGCTTTCCTTCTGCGCTCTCCCACTGCCTTTCTGTGTCTTCACATTTCTGGATCCCACGCCCTCATATCCTTTTAAAGACTTGCAAGCCCCACCCATCGAGCGCGTGACTTTCACACACTTCCCATCCGGTTTGGGGGCCGCCTGCTAAATTACTGGGGGCGTCGGCCTTATCTATTCCCATCAAAATCGGACACTGATGAAATGCGTTTCAACAAAGTTATTCTTCATTCAATCTCTTTGGTTTACCTAATTATAACGAAACCTTTCTTCATTTTATTAGAAAATTAAATGCGTCCCCATTCCGGGCCTCTCTTCGCATGCGAAGGGCGACCCGCGGTGGTGACGTCAGCGGGTCTGCGTCATCAAAGCCTGATTTCAATGGCTATGAACAAAAGCACATCCACTTGACGCTGCACATGCTTAATTGTTTTCTCATTTTTGCTATTATTACTCTTGGCCGCTTTATCAATTAATTATTTATACTCTAATTCAGTCTCACTCATAGCCTTGAATTTTTCCCATTCCTACGGTTCCGAGTCCGACTTCATATAAAAAAATTAAAATGGAATAAAATTACTCTCAGACTTTATATATACTTGTCGTCCCAGAAAATACTTGTAAGTGTCAATGCCGAATTAGAACCCGCCACGTGTCCACTATCCCGCACGAGGATGGTGATAATATAATAATCCGGTTGGCGAAAACGAATTTCGCCTCTTCACAGTTCTCATCCACTCCCGAATCGGTAACGATGCTATCCAATAAGATCTAAAGTGTCCCAATTTTCTCCTTTCATCCTATTTTCTCTTTCAACTTCCAATGGCCTTAAAAAAAATAAAAATATCAACGCAATTATTGAATTCGACTGGCATAAATAATAAAAAAGACTTATGTTTGAGAAAATTTCATTGACCCATATACTCAACTAAATTATTGATAATGATATTTTTATTTGTAATTTCAAGATAACATGGAGATGATAGTCACTGCATTCTCGTTTTAATTTCTCATTTTACATGTAAGCACACAATTTTTTCCACTCCTCATCTTCATTCTACTCAATCACACACTAAGCAATATAGATAACATATTGGTTGCTGACAAATTATTCGATTACATATTTGATTTGTCAGGTGGAGAGAGTACGCTCTGTTTCCTGCAAATGACAATGTAAAGGGCTAAATCACCGGCCATTGGAAATGGGAATTCTTACAATAGTAGTGTGCAAATAAATATTATGAAACATAGAATGCAAAATTGAGCTATTGAACCACACAGGGACAGAGGGAATAGCGTTGGAATTTGTGGGAGTGGATGGTAAAACCATCATCTTCAAGCACTTGTCGCATATGCATTGAACTATACTGTCACACATCATCCTCTTCGCAGACTCTCTTGGCTGGAATCACAGTTCCAATACCACACCCGGGTTTCTGCGCCTGCTCTGTTTTCTCCAATAGTTCTTGTGTCGCCTGTCTCCTTGTTTGAATCACCACCTTCGCAACAGAAGCTCAACTTTCTCATCATTTTCTGTCTCTGTGAAATGCACTCTTGGGGGTAATTCTAATAACAAAACGCCACAGTCCATCCCCTGGGTGTTAAATAATCAGCGATTCCGTTTTACAATTAAAAAAAATTTAATAATGAAGGAAGCTATGTATGTTGGAGAGTTGTCGCCTACAATGCTAAAGTCATGGAATATTGTGACGACTTAAGCATGACATGGCAGCAGCTTACTCTATGTTCTTCAGAAAAGCAGGGTTTGGCACGAAATAGCTATTTATTTGTGGGGGATAGCTCGACCATCATTTCACCTGTCTCAGTCTATAGTTCTTTTTATATGTTTTTTAGAAGAAAGAGATAGAGAGAGAGGATCGGATTCTTGTGTGTTTTAGGATTGGGGTCGAAGCAGAATATGGGGATTAATGAAAGCCATTAACATAAACAATAACAAAAATGGCCGCCACCGGGTATCTAATAGGAGCCTCGTGGATATTCCTTTTGCCTTGTGGAACCACACTTTCACTCATCTCTGTACTGGCCTTTCCATCACTTGAATAAAACGTAATGCCTTTCCTGTCAGGTCCTCAATAAGTAGCTAAATCACCATTTACCCTTCTGTTATGGGCTCTTAATCTTTTGAGGCAAACTCAAGTCCGAATCTTGAGCCCATGAAACACAGGCATGTATTACGTTGTGAAGGCAATAAATTAAGGTCCAGCTACCAATGGAAATCTGCATATTCCCCTTATAAATATATTCAAGAGTTTAATCGTTGTAGATAATTTCCAGCAAAAGTTAAGACTATAGAATCTGTGCAACTAGGAGAACAATGGATCCCCATTTGGTATCTGTTATTAATTTTCTCAATAGTCCAAAATTACATATTTCTATTAGTTATAACAGCGGAGAATCGTGTTATTGAACCACAAAATGAACAAAATTCTAGTCATACGATAGTATCGAATCTTCAGGGCTACTGTCACTTAATTTTGGTCATTTGTGTATATACCATTAATCCACATCACTCTTTGATGTGTGTTGTATTAAGCCCAGAGAAACAGAGGGCCTAATTCGGTAAGAACTATAAGTTAGCAGATTTTACCTTGACACGAGTAGTTCTCTCTCCTTTATTTTTTCTCCATATTAGCTAGTCTTGATTTTAGGTTTTGCTTATCTTCGAAGTGAGAGAGAAAAATTCAAAGCAGAGCAGCACTGCAATAATGGCTTTAACTGCGACAGGGAACAGATACGGACTTAATTTCCCAGTACCTGAAACCATGGATGTGAAAACGAGTTTATTATTTATGTTAACGAGTTTACAATTATATATAAAAAAAAATAAATTAATTTATTGTAAATTTAAATTTAATATAAATTTAAATAAATTTATGAGTTAACTTATTAAATTTATTGAATTTATCATAATAATATATTAATTAGTTTATAAAATTAGCAATATAATAATTTAAATTTAAAACTAAATAAAATATAAACAAATTTTTTTATAAAGTCTTTATATTTTATTTTATTACAAATTTAAATATACATAAAAAATAATAAAATCACATTAAATATATATTTATTAAATAAAATAAAATAAAATAAAAATTATTTAATTAATTATATTAAATAATTATTTATGTATGATCATTTTAAAATATTTATATATATAGTATATAAACTATAAAATTACATATTTAATAACTATTTATTAATTAAGGCAAATCCTTATAAGTTTATGTTACAAGTCTATGTTATGAGTTTATCTCTCTCTTACGAATTTACCTAAACTCGCAAGTTTAACTGTAACAAGGACAAATACTGACTTAATTTTTCAATAACTGAAACTATATTTGTCAAATTTGCTAGTGTATTATATAAGTTTACGAGTTTACGATTATATATAAAAAAAAATGAGTCAACTCATTGTAAACTTAAACTTAATACAAACTCGGATAAATTTGTGAGTTGACTTACCGAGTTTATCGAGTTTACGATTTTAATATGTCGACTAACTTGTAAAGTCAGTAACATAATAATCTAAATTCAAAAGTAAATAAGATATAAACCAATTTCTTTTTCATGAAACTTTTACATTTTATTTTATTACAAATTTAAATATTCATAAAAAATAATAAAATCACATTTAATATGTATTTATTAAATAAAATAAAATAAATATTATTTAATTAGTTATATTAAATAATTATTTATATATGATCATCTTAAAATATTTATATATATAATATTTAAACTATAAAATTACATAGTTTAATAACTATTTATTAATCAAAATAAATTCTTACAAATTTATGATACAAGTCTACGTTACAAATTTATTTAAACTCATTACTTTATCAACCTTGCATAAAACACCTGATGGACACTTGTCTCTCTCACTCCATTTCTTTCCCTTTTCTCTTATTAGCTCCTTACTTTTAACTCCTCCATCACAGAAAGCCAAAGGAAAACGATCATTCCAATAGCTATCGCACTCTGAATTAAAGGGCTAGCAGTGTTGAACTATGAGTTGTCTTCTTGTGTGGGCCAGCGTTAAAGCTGTAGAGCACTTGGATAACGAGGAGCCACTATCCTGCGCCAAGGAATCCAGCTGAGAAGTAAGAAGTATCTGACTGAATGAAAATGGCACATTGTCACCTTTACAACGAGCTCCATTATCACAGACTTGTGATTTTACCATTACTATTTGATCATGTGTATTTAATGCTGTTTTTTTTAAATGGTTTTACTAATTAAATTTAACTAATAAAATCAATCTATAAGTAATTATTATTATTGATAATAAATATAATAAATGATCATTAACTAATTTTATTAATTAAAGATCATTTATTATGTATGATAAATAATTTTTAATCAGTATCTTCAGAGTATTAGTTAGCAAAATCTTTCTTTTAAATTATGAAGGTTATTTGATCTTTTAATTGAAAATTAACATTTTTTTAATTTATCTCTCTATTTTGCTTCATGCTATATTTATTAAAATATAAGTAATATTAGCACTTAATTTCTCTAGTACTGTTATAATCATGTATATTTTCTCCACTTAGTGATATGACTGGAAGGACAAAACTTTCTGCATTACAGTTTATAGTAATTATAGTAAAAATTAAAAAGAAAAACATATCAAATATAAGAACTACATGTGGACTTTTATGTACACCCCATACCGAATCAAATCATGTAGACATGATGAAATAGATATGTCATATTTAATTTGGGGTTCTTAGTGTCCTTCGGCAATAAAATCCGTCACCTAAAAATAAAATCAAGATGCGCCAATGGAGTGCCAGAAGGTCAAGAAGGAACACTGTTCAAAACTTCAGTTCATGGATAAAAAAGCATGCTTGATTCACAAAAGGGCGAAACTCCCGAGTCCAAGGAAGCAATCAATTAGACTGTCAGCAAACGGAGAAAATGAGGATTCGTTTGGGTAGGTTGGACGCGTAAAAAAAGTGGAGCTTGACTAATACAGGATATGGATCATCTTGTTCGGAATTTTGAACTAGATTTTGTCCCCACTCACAGTCTTTTCCAAACGGATTATGCTGTCCCCTTGGAAGGTCAAGCTGATGATCCTTTTTCCCCAGAATATATTTGAAATATTATTGTGTTCCCTCAGGAATGCTTTGGCTGGTGTCACAAAATCATAGGAGGGACCATTTTCTGTGAATCATTGTTTGTATCTCTGACATATTATACACGGGAACATGCTCCGACACCGGCGGCGTCTGCCTTCTTCTCACTTCTCAGTATTATCCCAAATTAAAAATATAATCATAAAGACGCAGACAAAAACCTTCAAAATGACAAGGCAAACTCTAAACACAGGAAATGCAATTTGTTGAGAGGTGTGGATATGGTTGACCAAGACGGCTAGAAAACGGGACATGTTGAAATACACATCATCAGAGCAAGATTATATGACGTGGATTTGTTTGGATACAGTTTAATGAGCAGTGTGGTGTGTAAGCAAGCTGGCTCGCTTACCTTTTTCTGTTCGCTCTGTCATTTCCTTAACAGATTTGTGACTCAGTCACTGACTGTGGTCGCCATTTATGAGTCCAGTGCCTTGCTCTTCTTGACACCCATGTGTCATGACCCCACTTTCTAGATATGAATATGATTATTTGAGATTAAGTCGTAATTGGTAAATGTTCAGGAGGTGACATAACTATGATCCATCATTTTCATGCGAGTCATTATTCTTTCGTTCTCACTTTTCCGGTAACCGACTTTCTTATATTAGTACATTAAAATACAATATATGTTGGAATTTTATGATTTCAAACCAGTCAATTTACCAAATGTGTTGATCTTGCGCATGTAATTGAGCCTTTTTTCTGCTTTGGCATCCGTCTCTCAGGAAAATGCTTACCATATCCCGCAGTTCAAAAATACAGAGTTCAATTGATTGGGGAAATAATAATTAAAATGGGTCTTTTTCCGACAGATTATGCCGGATCTGCTTCTATCTGTGGTATATATATCCCACATAGGTAGACTATAAAGATCACCAAAATTAAGTCACAATCGTAGGTCCTGCTTTTCAATTACGTTGGGTTAATTTTGGGAGTGGAAAAGTCCCATATTACCTGGAATTTGATTAATATATATAAATGATTTATTTAACTCATATTTTAAAGTATTAGATTAAAATATAGTGTTAAGTTCATGCATAAATTTTTACCTCAATTTAAATTTAAAAAGTTGGCCCATCATAGCAATGCACTATCAGAAGGAATTTCTATGACATGAATGGGGTGTGATAAACAAATTATTGGCGAGGATATGAGGCAAGCGTGATCCAAAGTTATGTTTATGAGTGGCAGAATAGCCCAATCAGAATCAGTTGGCACCTCATTGTTTACTCAAATTTCAAATGGTATTTATGAGGACGCCGACTAATTCCCTAGTGGGGCCTACAACCTTATAAGCTGATGGCAGTTTTGTCAAACATGCTTAACCAGGTAGTTAGAGGCGTGCCTCTCTGAATTGTGACATTAATTGGATAATTTAAATGTCATGAAGTGTATGATTAAGTGGTGCAAGAAGCTAACATCAAAACACTGGAATATTTCACGCAACCTTGCATAATTCTGAAGAGGAAGCTCGGAAGACTGCATTTATCTCCTAATCAAATACAGTGTGATTAATCCTTTCTTAATTAATGCTTCATTCTTGAACCCTTACTAGCATTGATTGGATATATTGCATCTAATCCTCTCTTCCGCTAAAATCTTCAACTTATATACCAAATTCTATCTTTCCCATGTATTTTGAAAGCTTTGGGACAACTTTATTTGTGCGTGAAATACTAAAGTGCGTGGTTGACTCGTCTCTATCTTGCAGATATTGAACAGATTCCAATCAGACTGTATCCTTTTTTTTTTTTTTTTTTGGCCAAGAAGATAATGTCATTTATTCGTAAGGATTCCAGTGGTGCAGAAAAGGAGAAAAATACTTTAATATAGTTGGCCCAAGGTGCCAGACTTTGAAATTTAAGAGAAAATAAAAAGGAAAAGAAGATTACTTCATATTATGTTAGTCACAATATACAATAATTAGAAAATATTTTTGATCGCTTGATAATTAGAAAATCTGTGCTCAAATCTCTTTATAGATCCTTAAGCAAAACTAGGGTGATGCGTGTAGCAATGGCGGTTTAAGAATGCCAGCTAGTCAACTAATGTGCAATCTGTCTGTTCCTATTCATTACTCTATTTAATATTTATGGTTTTATGATTTAATCTTGTTCAAGTCAAGTCAAGCGACCAGCTACTACGACATCCACATATTTATAACGTGGTATTATCAAATTACCCATGATATTTTTTGTTGGAAAATTGGATTACGTTTATAACGATGTTTTTTAAAATATTTTGTAAATACACTAATTTTTTTTATAATTAAATATATCATTTTAAGAGATAATTCAATAGCAAAAGTTAACAATAAGAGAAAAGAGAAAAAAACATTTTATTATTATATTTTTTAATCTAAAGATATGTGTAGTATTTATAAAAAAAAAATTAACTGTTAACTAATTGTTAAAAATTAACTATTAAAAGCTAATTATTAACTAGTCGTTGAAAATTAATCATTAAAAAATTATGTTATATAAAATTTCACTCTTCTAAATAATATGTAACTTCTTTTAAAATATTTATACTCGTATTTTTTAACATCTTTTAAATATTATTCCCTTATTTTTTAAAATTCACATAAATAAGTTCTATCTTCTATATGGGTTTTTGCCTTTTCTCTTCTCTCTTTTCTCTTTTCTCTTTTTGCCAATTGTTTTCTTCAAGTAAAATCATTTTCACATCAGTCAACGAATTGGAATTTCTAAATTATAAGATTTTTTTTTAACAAACACATAATTGGTTGTTGAGATTAATTTAGTTTATCTATTAAATTCAATTAACGAGTGCATTGGTCAAACTATGAAGGATTGCGTAAATATTCAATCAGAAGTAATTTTTCTTTTTCAAAAAAATAAAAAAGAGGTCAAAAAGTAGGTAACATAATTTGCCAAGTTGGGGATGTGGTGCAAGACATTACAAAATTAGAAGTCACCTTCAAGCGGATTCATTCAAGATTTATTTTGAGCTGAATCTCTTTGAGAATATTTGAGATGGATTATTATGGCTCCTAAAATTTCCATGGTTAAAGCCAACATATATATATAAAAAGAGATTTACACACCAGCATCTTGTTTATCAAATCCTATGAAGATCAATATACAATATCTCATGGGGACCACTCTCAGTTTGATGCAAGTGTGAACAGACAATAAGTCAAAAATGGATTAATTTTATTTCTAATTAATCTTGTGCAATTCACACTAATGACTATTCACCCATCAGCTTATAAGCCTCTCATATTTTTTTCTTCTTGAAATGAAGAAATTTTTAATCTTTTTTTTTTTGAAATTGTTAACTTGATAACTTGGGACAATGAATTTACTCGCGAGTTTGGTGATCTCTAACAACATTTTTTGTTTTAAGAATGGCAGCTGTCGAAGTATTTGCTGTCTACTGAAAATTGTTTCGTTATCAAGTTATTTTTGAAGAGATTGAATTTGAGACAATAATGTTTTACAGCGTTATTATTAAACGGAGTTTTTTTTGTAGTTACCCATATTAAAAAAAATGTGAATTGAATGTTGTAAAAACAACTAATTTTATGAAAATAGGGGAAAACATTTTTTTTTTTTTTAAAAAAGGTCAAGTTAAAGAAGTTGTAACTTTGAAAAGAAATGAGTATGTAAGATTTCATTTTTCTCTGCAAATTCGAAGTATAGAGAAGCCCTTCCATTTTAACAGTAATATAGGAAGCACCTTAATTATGAACACCACAAGGCCAATCCAACCAGTAACCCTCAAATTTGGGCTGCACGAACAATCAGATTATGAATTAGCTTTTCCCTTACAGAAGTAAACAAAGCAATTTTTCATAGTTTATCTCAGGAGAGCTATTATTTAACACGAAAATGCGACAAATTTGCAAGATTACTAGTCCAGAGTGATGATAGAAACTTTGAAGATTTCTCAAAATATTAATCACAACGTAGAGATGAGACTTGAAAGCAAGGACACGAAACTCGCAAATTCTCCTGCGTGTGAATCCCGAGGACCAACAAAGTACGCAGCGACGTTGACAGGAGGCAACCGGGAGTGAAATCCATTAGAAATGGCCCCAGTGGACTGCTGCCATGCTCTTTTCACATTGAATTTGCCATTTTCTTTTTTATTTCAAATATATAAATAGAAAATAATCTAATTGGTAACTGTAACTGTCACAGTCTTTCCCCACCGATGGCCAGGCGTCACCGCAGACACCCCCACACGGCAGCAACTCCAGAGAAACACAGAAGCCAACCCAACCCTCTTATGCAAAAAACCCATCATTACAAGACGATTCCACTAGAGTGGCCGAAGAGCTTTCGTGAAAATCCATATCCCCTTTTCTCTCGAACTCATATATGATTGCAATTAGACGTGTCATCAAACATAAATGACGGGGATATTCATAAACTAGGTAATTTTGTCTTTTTTGTTTCTAGCTTCTCACGAAATGCATATGTAGTTGCGCAAGAAGTTTTTCTCATATGCTCTGTTTTTCTAGGGTAATCTGAGTTTGAAGCATTAGAAGCGATGATATACCCAGACACAGGAATTTTCATTCTCCTGATTATTTGTGGTAACCTATTCTACGGGAATTTCTTTCGTTTCGTTGACGGATGCCGGTTTAGATTCCAGTGATGGAAGGAAACTCTGTTTCTCCGTCACTGATAAAACCCACCGGGTGGGAGAAACCTGGCTTCCATTGGTTAGATTGAAACCGTAACTTCCAAGCCAAAACAGCGAATTACAAAATGTGAGTATTGAAACTAATAATTAAGCATGGAAAGCATGTCACTAAATACATCGCAGAATGAAAATCGGAAACAGGGCTTTCTAAAATTGAGCAAGAAACGATTTTCTTGCCTAATTATTAACAAGCGACTCAGACATGCTACTTATTCAAGGGTTACCCGTATGGGTATATGCGCTTCATGTTTGCGTTGCCGGGAGGGCTGACAATTGGATTCAGCTTGAAGCTGGCATGGTGCTGCTTCGATGGGCTTTGTTCCAAAGAAAAGAAGCCGGCGACAAACTCCACCACCGTGTCAAACATCATTCGCTTGACGGATTTCCTCGGAGCTGGAATCACCGTCGCATTGATCTTCCGGAGGCGGTTGAGCTGTATCTCTTTCTTCGTGATCACCATCTTCTGAAGCTCTGTCTCTGCCGGAGCCGCCGTCGTCCCAACTCGATTTAGCTTCTCGCTCTTTCTCTGTTTTTCTGTCGTTCTTCTTTGGAAGAAGGCTGTGCTGAGAGTATTAGAGCCCCATGGGGCCCGAGACCATTTAAAAAAGCGAAAATGGGCGATGTATCCGCGATATCCTCTAATTGTGTGACACGTATAAGCTTGCGAAGTGACGGTGGGAAAGGAGAATTCTCCATGGTTGGATGTGTACATGATTATATTTGTCTTAGAAAACTCGGATGAAAAATTCGACAGAGGAGTTCTCCATAAAAAAATAAAGGCGAAAATTTCTGATTTTTTTGAAATCAAAAGAGCACAAACTCAATGTGAATGCAGAAAAAAAAATGACAATTTTCTTTCTTTTGTTTTTTATCATATGTTGACTTTTTTATATTTTATGAGGGCCAGATAACTTAATTTACCAAATTTAATAATAAACTACCTTATGCTGCGTTTGTCACTTTTTGTCCCGTATCTTCTTCTGGGAATTAATTATTCAGTGCTCATTGAATGTGGTATATCTAGATTAAGAACACTTTGAACTACATAAAAATCATAAGAGAGAGAGAGACACTAATCTGACAGTAGGCAGGCTGCTTTCTAGTTTCGTTCTAAGACAGATAGATCCTAGGATGTCCTCCTCTGCAATTTAAGCGTGTCAATTATTATTTGAGCTTTCCTCTGTGTAGCCTTTTATCATGCCGGGAAAATGAGAACATGATAAGTTTGTTGCTTTAATTAGTAGTTATTTGTTCCGCTTTCTCACAACGTCACAACCAGAGGACACAGGAATTCCCCAATTGAAATAAATTTAGCTACACATCAGGATCAAGGAAGTTTCCAAACTAATCCCTATCAGGACTTTATCCCATTTTGCCCGATCTTCTTCGACAATTGGAAGGTCCTCATCAGAAGAAAGTGTGAAATGAAGGAAAAAAGCAAAAAAAAAAAAAAGAATTAACTAGTGGACTTGAACTTGGCACCGTGGAGCAAGAAGGAAAGATAAATGATTAAGAAAGGGGGTTCGGTAAGGCGATGATGCGAGCGGCGTAAAGGCAATTAAATAAGCCAAATTATATTTTGAAGGAGGCTCTTTTTTTAAAAAAGGACGAATCAATCTTGCTCAATGCCTGCCTCTATTTTGCAAAATGGAGGTTGGGTTTTGAATGGACAAAACTATATATTCGGATTTATTATAATTAGTATAAACACACTGTAGCTACAATTCAGATTTAACTATTAAAATTTATTAACAAAAACTGTGCGTCATCAAAAGATTAAATATAATACACATAATTATAATTTTTGCATAAATTATAAATTCAAATCTCAAAAGCTAGAGGCTTTTTTAATCCGACGCTACATTAAAAACATCAAATCTATTAGATCTTTCGCCTTTATTCTTATTTTTCAATATGCTGTTTCTATATATATATATATATATATATATATATATATATATATATATATATATATATATATTTAATTTTATTTATCAGGTCGAACTGTGACATATATTTTAATTATTGATTTAATTAAAATCTAAAATCCTACAATCTAATATTATACAAAATAAAAATTAAATTTTTATTAATAATATTAGTTATATATTAAAATTTAAAATGATATTAAAGATATATTAAATTAAAAATATTAGGATCCTGAAATTTTTTATTTAATATATCTTTAATATAATTTTTAAATTTAATATATAACTAATATTATTAGTAAAAATTTAATTTTTATTTTATATAATACTATATTGTAAGATTTTATATTTCAATTAAATTAATATTTATATAATATTTTTAATTAAATAATTAAAATATATATTGAAATAAAAGAGGCTGATGGTATCAGCCACTTTATTAATCGCGTGGTCCTAAACCATGCGATCATTAATTTGTTTTTATTTTTAATGACAACGCAATTTCATAATATATCATAATCCTGTAGTATTGTGCCATGCGAACCCGACAAATAAAATAAAAAACAACTACACATGCGGCATAAGAATGTAATACTATTACTGGTTTAAAAAGCCCAAATCTAGAAGAGAGTGATTAACTCACGTGCAACATCTCTGACTTGGATCACCTCATCTTTTAATGACTGCTTAAATTATGACTATACTGCTGAGTCAAGTGTGGTGGCTTAATTGAGCCTCTACTTCAAATGACCCAATCCTAATGTAATTTTTCCATAAAAAAAATTAAATATAATTTAATAATCAAATTTCAATTAAAATTAATAGGATATACTCGATCAAAAGGTGTGAAGTCTTGGTCAATTAATTGATTACATACAACATTACGGAACCTCTAACCTGCATCATGCTGAGCCGTGTCCCTTTCCAGGTTTGATGCTTCACATTTTTCAGTCATGCCCATAGGAAACTAGTAAGACCCACAGACCATGGTTGCCCTCTCTCTATCTGTATAACCTAATGAAGATTATGTTCACACTTATGAAGGGAAGTATCCAGACTCTAAACTTGGAATCAAACTTATTAAAATGCTTGCACTTCATCTAATATTTATTCTTAAGAAAATCATGTCCATCTAGTAGTTTTCCATTTAAACCCCTTTTGGCATCTACCTTTGAGACTTCCAGCTAGCCAGACAAAAGGCATGCCTGCTCTTCTTTCCTACCTTCCAAACACATGGTTCATAGCCGCACTTGGACTTGGATTACTTACTTCATATCCACATTATTTATTCCTTATATTTTATGATAAAATCTCACCTTTTTTTTTTCCACTCTTATCAAATTGTCACTTATGTGATTATCAAAACGTTACCCGCTTTCCTTGTCTTGTCTACTACTGGAACGTTTAATGTGGACACATGAAGACCAAGTTAAATAAATCAACTGAAAGCCCCCCAACTTAATTTGGTTACGTAATGTTTCGTCCCACACACTATAGTCCATCAATTATAATACTAATTTCTTCTCAAATTATAAATTAAATTTTAATATGCATATAAACTTTTACAATCTTCAACAGGTTCTATGAAGCTGTACCTGTAGCTGAAAAAACCCAGCCCAAGGTGAATGGGAACTCTCTAACATCAGCGATGGATCAGAGAACCCGGCTATTCAGGAAAACAGTCGAGTGATGCTAAACAAGACAGAGAAATGAAGACGTAAACGAACGGCAGAGGCACAATTCTCCAATATTATGCTATGAATTGTGCAGGTTACAGAAATGCATCAAATAGGGAACAAAAGCTAAATCAAAAAGCTGTGGGTGAAGAGGGGTAAACAGTGTTCTTCTTGGAGCTTGTCGCAATCGGAGGTGAAACCATCTTGGAGCCCTTACCTGCAATGAACTCAACGAAGATCTTCCACATCATATTCTTTATACACCTCCTCTTCGCCGGGAACACACTTCCCTTCTGGGTTTTCTGGGCCACCATCCTCCCCGTTGGCTTTGCTTTCATGTCTACTTCCTGCGTCGTATCTCCCTCTTGCCCACCCACACTCAGCTTTCCCTTCATTTTCTCTGTTGCTCTTTCTGCCAAGCTCAGATTCCCCTTCATTTTCTCTCCTTCACTTCCCCCTTTCTGTTACTCTGTTTTGGTGTTGATGGTGGCTTTTGTGGGAAGTGGGCAGCGGTTTAAATAAAATCAATTCTCTCATTCCAAAAATAAAAAATAAAAATAATAATAAAATTGAAAAGTAAGCTGTTTTCTGGGTGCCCTCAGCAATTCACACTTCTGCAAAATATTCCCACCATGTGGCATACCGTATTGGGGATCCTTCGAAGTGAGTTAGTAAAAGCCCTTGATATATTCACCCCAAAAGGGAATTCCGTGACGCTTCATTGCCGTAATGGATTCGACGTCATTGTTGAGTCTAGTTTCTTCTAGAATTTTCATGGTCTCATCTACATTATTCCCTCGGCTTACCATATCCATGTCGGCGGAAGAGCCAGCGAAACTTAACGGCCCTGTTTGGTTCACGGATACTGAGGGAGGGTTCATTCCTATGTTTGGTTCATGGAATTGTTATTTCCATTCCTCAAATAATACTCTCTCTCTTATTTATGGAAAGCTTCTCTCCGCTCACATTTTTGAATCTGATGTCATCGAAATGGGCCCTTAACGATACCCTTTTGATAAAGCAACAAAGCAGCAGGAGAAAGTATACCATTGATTCAACTGTACATTCCATTTAAGAATTGGGTCTTCTTGGCAGACAAAATGGGCATAAAAAGAAATTCCCACTCCACTTTGGTACACCATCTTCACCGACTTGGGGCATTTTATTTCACATCACATATACTACTTTTAACTTTATCATGCCATGCTAAATATGTAAAAGCACATATTTTTATTGACATAAGAGTATGATAAAGGAAATTAAAGATCTTTACAAATTATACAATTTTTTCTTAAACATTACACTTTCGCTTACAATGACGTGTCTGATAATACCATCTTTTACAGAGCTGCTGCTACACAACTGTTACTAGTACTCAAGTGGTTGATTTCCTCCTCCAAAGATTTTTCTTCCTTCTTCAAATTTAAACTACTTTCTACCGTGGTCATACAAGGCATGACTGGGTTGGATTTCAGTGGAATTTCAAGTATTAGAAAGGTGATGTGTCCCATCAATGCCCTTTACAGATAGATAAGTGAATCCCGTCAATTCGTCTTCTGGCTGAGAAGATCAATTCCAATTTGTGCTCTCAAATTTCATTGATACTGTGCATCATATATATTTAAGTTTACATAGAATTAATGTAGTTTTTTATTAACTTAATTTTTAAAATTAATTTTAGTCAAACGTAATTTTATATTATTGTAATTTATATTTAAAACATTTTGTTTAAAAATTTATTTTTGTTATTATTTTAATACAAAATTAATTATTTTTTATTTTGTTTATAAGATAAAATCGATTTTAAAAAAATAAAACTTGAAACCAAATGATAATATTTCAAATCAAACTTATATATATATATATATATATATATATATATATATATATAAATTTTTGAATATTTCAAACATAATACTGAACACATATTTGCTTTTATTATTTGTTTTTTCAGAGGAGTGTGAAAAAAAAAATCATGTAACTTTATACATCGTTCTTTTGTTCTGATCAATCTCAAACAATTAATAGCTTCCAATATTGTCTAAGTCATCAAACACCGATGAATAAGATATGAAATGTGCCCAAAAACCCCTAAATCCCACTCAAATTTTTTATTTTATTTATATAATATTAGAATATAATTTCATACCAATGTATTTTAAATTTTTAAATACAAATTTTATATGATTGAGTCATATTTTTTTATTGTTTTATGTTTTAAGTTGAACGTATTACACTCATATATGTATTTTGTATATAATGATACATAAAATTTATGTGTAAATATTTGATATATTTTTGTAAATAGTAATTTTATAATAAGTAGGATATAATTGACCTCACATGTCAATATATTATTTTAGTTAAACTTCAAGTGATTGTCCCCTAAAATGTTGTATACTCTATAAATATCTTGTTTTTGCAAATTGACAATTGTACATTTTAATGCTCTATCTCTGTTATGCATTACATGAGAAGTAAGTGGGTACAAATATTCTCATGGATATTTAGGTAATGGAGTTTAATATTAATATGGAGAGTAATAAACTATACAATACTTATTTAAATTTATATTTATTTTTAAATTCAAAAAATTATTAGCAAATTAATATTATTTAGTTTAGGAAAAAACCTTTGATTTTTTAGGTTTATCTCAAGTTTTACTTTTGTTCTTTAATTTCATTTAGTGTCAACTTATTTTTTTAATTTTATCTTAACTTTATCTTCATCCTTTAACATAATTTGATTTTTATTTAACTCACTTTCATCTTTTAAGTTCATTTATTTCAATTTGGTCCCTTAACTCTTCCTTGAGTCTCATTTTTAATCTTTTTATTTAATTTTCTTCTACTTTAGCTTCTATAAACTATTCATGTATTATTATCTCCTTTCATTTTTTTTCATTTATTTGTTAATATGCATATGCTTTAATAATTTCTATTTGGGCATTCAATTCTATATCTTATTAATCCATATACTAAATTTATTAGTATTTGATAGCTAAATTTAATTTTATCTTTGTCTTTTCTTTTTTTGGATTAATAGCTCAATTTTTTTTGGGGATAATCTTAACTCTTAATTCATTTAAAGCCTGAATATTTAAAGCTTTAATTTGATAGTGTTTGAACAAATAAAACATTTGAGTAGATCATAAAAAGGGCCAAATTGAAATAAAATAATATTAAGGGATGAAAGTAACACTTGAGAAAAAATTATGAATCCAATTGAAACCAAATAAATTTAACGGATGAAAATAAAACTAAATGCTTAAAACAAAATCAAATAAAGTTAAGAAATAAAAATAAAAATTTCAAAAAAGTTAAATAATTAAGTTATAATTAAATATTTTTTTTTAAAAAAAGTAAAAGTTCAAATAGAACTAAAAAATCAAAAATATATTTTTGCCTCTAGTTAAATTCAAAATTTTATTTAAAAAATGTAATATTAAAATATAATTTTTAAAAGTAAAATATAAAATAAATATTTTCACACTGTCACTACTTAAAAGAATTGAAACTTAAACAGGGGAAGATGTATGAAGACTTATCAATGCATTTAAAATTTAAAAAAAACAATATATTTGACTAAACATTTGAAAAATTCAAAACCTTATTTACATACTTAAACGATGATTGGTCTTATAAACATTTTATTTAGTTTGACATTTAATTTTTTTTTAAAATCAATTTTGTTATCCAAACTATAAATAAAAAAAAGTTACTTTTGCATTAAATAAACTATATAAATAATAAAAATTAATTTTAAATAAAAATTACATTAAAATAAAATTATTTTTGACTAAAATTAATTTTAAAAATTAAATTAATTTAAAATCACATTAACTCAATGCTAATATAAACATATATAAAAGACTTATTACACGTCAGAATTCATGGAGCACAAATCTTATGCCATTATGAGAGAGGAAACGTGAACCCAAGTCCCCGCTACGTTCTCTATTTTTTTTTTATTCAAAAAATTAAATTTTAAAATAAATTATTATTAAATATTATTTAAAATATATAAAATATTATATATATATATACACACACACACACACATATATATATATATATATATAATAAATTTTAAAAAATTAAAATATATATTAAAATTTTTTCTAAAAAAAGGATGCTCTCCTGTTCTTGCGGGAACAAGGGAGGATCCTCTCACGAATTCATGGATATCCTAGCGAAAGCGGCCTCATTCATTTATCTATCCAGAAGAGAATCTTAGTAATATTTCTGACAACTCCCGGAAATGGCTAATTGATGCATTAAACTCATGTTTGGATTCATGTGTGATAAGGTCAAAAATTTGTTTGCATATTAAAATAAAAATTTTATAAATTTTTTTGTTTGATTTAGTGTTTTTTTTTTTCAAATCACTTTATACCTCTATATTTATTTATACAAAAGTGACAAAATTTGATTTTTCATTGAATGAATTGTGTTAGTAGTAAAATTGATTTTTCATTGAATGAATTATGTCAGTAACAAACTTCATTTTTATATGAAAGTTTCTAAACAAATTATATTTGACTAAAATTAATTTTAAAAATTAAATTAATTTAAAATCACATTTTTCTAACTCTAATATAAACATACGCCTAACCCTTGTTTGGTACGTAATAAGAATGAAAAAAAAAACTAAAAATAAAAATGAGAATGAGATTAAAAAAATATATTTGGTATGCAGTGTAAAAATAAAAAAGTAACAAAAAAGAAGGAAGAATTAGAAAACCAAACTATCCTTAAATTTAAAATATTATATATAATAATAATAATAATAATAATATTATTATTATTAGTATAAAGGTATTTTTATTATTATCTTTTCATTCCAATTGAATTAACTTCATTCCATCTACTCATTCAGAAAAAATATTTCCATCAAAATGATAGAATGTTCATTTTTATTTAAACCAGACTACATGCTACTAAATATTTAAATATTTATTATTATTATTATTATTTTTTCAGAGCAGCTCTTTTCCTTGTACCGAACATGTGAGTTGGTTTGTGGTTGAGTGATTACCGAAAGGTGCTTGGCTTGAGCAAAAGTGTAAGTACGAAACATGTGGAGCCCAAATGCGTTTCCCCTTTCAATATTGCATGGTTTAAAATGGGCTTAATAATGGCTAGCCCATGATTCAAGCCCAAAATACTACCCGTCTATTTGTTAATTGTCCATTTTATTTAATAATAATAATCTCTATTTCTTTTTGGATAAATAATATAATCTTTTTCTCCTTTTAATTATATAGTTTGAAGATTTCGAGATATCTTAACTTTCAGTAGCAATAATTTATTGTAATAAGCAATATGAAGCTCTGAAAGTACATGTAACTTCTGAAATTTTAACAATAATTTTTTTAAATAAAATTTATACCAATACATCTAGTTATATTATAAATATATAATTGTAATATTATTTTTTTAGGTTGATATTATTATAATTACATTTTTACATTATAACAAAGTGCACTGATGCACTTAAAATTAAGTACATAAAAAATAATACTTTTTTTATAGGTCAAATTAGTTTTCTATTTTGCATTAATGCCAAAATAGGCAAGGATCCAATTAAGATAATCATTAATTTGTCATATTATGTAGCTAGCTGATAAATGTATCTCACATATTATTCACAATAATGATTCTTTAGGTGTAGAATTTAACAATATTAGTAAAAAAATTTATGCGAAAAAAATTCTAAAAAAACCACTGAGAACACGAAAGTTGACTAAAGTCAAAACTCATATTATTGAAATGATGATGCGTAAACACAAACGAATTAAAATTGCACATATAAACAAAACACACAGTGAGATCAACAACTGCATTGCTTAACCTTAAAAATTAACAGTAAGTTTTGATGTGTAATGGTTAATTTAAAATAAATTATTGTTTAGATTTTTTTTTATATTAGAATAAAACAACAAATAAAGAATTTTACAACTTCTCGTTATAATTCAGAATCTTATTATTTTGTTCCATTAAATTAAGAGATTTGAGATGAAAACAAAAATAAGTGATACAATTAGCATTATATATTTTGACTAAAATCTTGTTAAAAATAAGTAATATTGTGAAAATAATTTATAAGATATACCTTCTACTAATGACTTACTTATGTCCTTTTATTATACTCTCAAATAATGAAATATTTTATGCATTTTCATTTTACTCCTTTAATTTATTGCTTTATATTATTCTATTATTAGTAATTTTATTTAAAAATTTCTATAATTATTATTTTGCTTTCCACCTCCACGAAGAATATGCCCTGCGCAACGCATAGACAAATTTTCGCTTATAATTTTAGTTTTCATTTCTAGTTCATTTTTCCTAACATTGCAGGGTGGGTTTTTTTGTTTTTTTTTTTGTTTTTTGTTTTTCCAATATCTTAGTTGGCATATCCTCATGATTTAACTTTTCTTATTATTATTATTTTTTCTCCGAAGAGCATGTTATACGTTTGGGTTAATTCAATCTCGGGAAGCTATGGGTCTTGCAGTTACTCCTATTCCGGAGACCATTATCATTCAGGCCCATCATAATAATGACTTTATGATAATAACACTCAGTATTTAGGTTCAAGTTCGGTCTAGCTCCATTTTAATTGAAATTAGAATTTAATATCAAATTTAACAATTTTAAATTGTAAACTTTATAAAATATTTTATCTTTAGCTATGAATTTGGGCATTTAAAATGGAGCCAAATTTAACGAACTTAATATTTATTCTAAAAGTACAAATCCAATGAACAAATTCTTGGGAAACCTTATTATCTATTTCGGTTGAAGACTGTGTATGACTTCATAACTGTCTCTTGATGCGATCTCTAAATTCTCTGTATGACATATATAAGAGATGTCATTGACAAAATTATACATGAAAGTATTAATTTCTAATAACATTAATCCACTCACTAAAGAAACGAATCCATTTGTCTACAATAAGTTAGTATATGACGATGTGCTTGTAATTTCTCTATAGGAGACAAAGCAAAGTATTCAAAACTACTAATGGGTCTTCCAATAGGCGGAAACAAAGTATCAACATTGGATGACCCAACATTGGGTTGATCATCTACATGCCCAGGTTGATTGAATGTTGTCTCAATTTCGTCCAAATATCGTGAACACAAAGTTAAAATCTCTTGAGCCATATAACCTTCAGCTATTGAGCCCTTAGGCTAAACCCTATTGCGTACGTATGGATTTAACTTTCCCAAATATCTAACAAACAGATTCTTTATTGGTCATGAGCATAATTAAAATGAATGTGAAAGAATTAATCATCGAAGAATTAGAATTTTACCTTTCGATAGGGTACATCCATCTATATTGTATTGGACCTCCAAGCTTTGCTTCTTCAACTAAGTGTACAGTCAAATGAACCATGACAGTGAATAATAAATATGGGAATAACATCTCCAAATGACATAATGTAAGAATAACCCTATCCTGGAGTTGGTCAAGCTCATTTACGCTTAAGGCTTTGTTACATAATGTTCTGAAAAATGCACACAGGTCAATCAATACTACATACACTTCTTTCGGGGAAGTGGTCCTCATTGCTATGGGTAGGAATTGCTCCATCAGAACATGAGAGTCATGATTGTTTAACCCTTTAATCTTACGCTATCTTAAATCAATGCACCTTGATATGTTACTTGAATAGCCATTTGAGACAATGATATTATTTAAAGTCCTAAGAAAGACAACATTATTTGCATTTGTCAAGGTGAATAGAGCTGGAAAATATTTCCCAATATATTAGGCTAAAGTTTAAGCCTAATATTCATTTTTTGCAAGTCCCTTCATGCATTTAAATGGTCTTTCAAATGCTCAGGCTCATTTAACAAAGTGAAAAGCACGTCACATATATTTTTCTTAATATGCATTACATTTAGATTGTGGCATAATAAATGGTTCCCCCAATATAAAAGTCTAAAAAGTATACTTTTCTTATGCCATTATTGAGTCTCACCATCACTAACACCAACTCCTCGAGTCCTTTTTCCACAGACTTCAACTTCAACATTTTTCCCAAATATAACATTAACATTTTCAAGTTGCTCTAGGATTTCTAAGAAACTAATTCCTTTTGGAGGACTTCTCCTATCCTCCTTCCCATCAAATTGATTTCGGGTCAATCTAAGCTTATGACTTGGCCTCAAATAATGACGATGACCTATGAAGCCCCACTTCTGACTATGGGAAAGACGAACAGGGGTTAAGTCAAAATTATAGTTGGGACATGCCAAGCCGATGTGGACATTCCACCCAAAAATCACTAATAGTCCACATCAGTGTCGAACATATATTAAACACCTCATTGGAGAAAGAATAATATGTTTCAACTCCAACATGCCATAAATCTTCAACTTATCTACCAACAGCAGTAGATATACATCTATGTCATTTCTCGGTGTTTTTTCCCTTGGAATAATCATTGAGAAAATAAAAGAACTATGTTTCATACAAATTTAGGGTGGGAGATTGTAAGACATTAGGACTATTGATTAGATGGTATAACTTGTACTCAGATTACCAAAATGGTTAAAACCATCTGTGGCCAAACCTAAGTGTATGTTACATGGATATAAGGAAAATTGAGGATTCATTAGCTTAAATCTTTTCCATGCCTCGGAATCCCTTGGATGTCTCATCATGTCATCATTATCCTTATCCAATGAATGTCATCACATGTGCTCAACAATTTTAGAAGACATAAACAGCTTTTGCAACCATGGTTTCAATGGAAAGTATCTAAGTACTTTTGCCAGTTGCTTGGTTCGTTTTTGGTTTCCATCTAGAGGTTATTGCACTTCTTACACACTTCTCTAGTTTCATCCTCCCCCTAATATAGCATGCAATTATTTAGATGACCATGAATTTTTTTGTAGTTGAGCCCTAATTTGTTTATAGTTTTCTTCGCCTAATAAAATGATGGTGGAATCTTGGCATGTTCAAATGCATCAGCTAATAATTCAAGAAACATTGACATAGTCTTGTTACTTACTCCACATATACACTTGATGTGATACAATTTTACCAAAAAGTACAATTTAGAGTACTTCTCACACTCATTGCATAAATTTTGTAATCCATCGTTAAGAAATCTTAAAATTCTTGCACACCACTATATAATGTTTAATTTGATGTTAAATGTAATGACTTAATTACTTATAATTAATAATTTTAGCTAATGGAGAATTAAAGGAGTAAATTATAGTAATAAGTCAGTTAATGAAGATTAAATGAGAGAAATTTTGCAAAAGAATTTGGCTGAGGTATATTATTTTGTTATGTGGATTCTTACAATGAGATTAAGGCTGGCTCAGTGGTCAGGCTTTAGGCGGTTACTTAATAGGCCATGGGTTTGAGACCTGGCATTGCTAACCTTTCTATTTTTTTGGGAGTTGACACGTGTCACCCTCGTATGTGCAAAGATCGAAATGCCCCTAGTGTTTTTATCTTTCTTCTCCTTCCAGTTGAACTCATGCAGACACAGTGAGAGGGCTAAGAGTGAACGTCCACTGTAGTAGGCCATCCACTCGCCAAAGTTGCAGTACCTCCCCCACTTGAAGGTTGCTAGCCCATCACCGGCCAGTCACCACCACGTAGTTGGCAGAGGAGCTCGCTTTTCCGTCGAAAAACCGCGAGAAGACGCGGGCTTGAACGAAGCTCTGGTGGCTTGTTTTCCATTGCGGTTTGGGTGGGTTTTGCTCCTCACCTCCTCGCTGTCACTTTCCACCTAATGTCGAGCTCAGTTGGCCGCCGATGAAGCAGTTTACCGGTGGATTTCGAGGAGCTAGGAACAGTGGCATGTTGGGGCGAATTTGGTACGTTTTAATTGGTTTTTATTGATATTGATGTTAGGAGAAGCATTTGTAGCACCTATACATTGAATTTGAGCTCTAGAAGCATGAATTTTAGCTAGATTTTGAGGAGGGAGGCTGACAGGGACTAAAATGAAAAGCTTCAAAATTTTGGGATCTTTAGAAAATGATGAAATGATGACTTGTAATGAGCTCAAATTGATCCTATAATAACACTTTTAATTTTTATGGCATAACAATTTATGGTTTGTCATGGATTTCCTTGAATTGAAGGCTAGGGCATAGAATAAGGGACTAAAGTGAAAACTTAGAAAGTTTTTAGGGCAAAAAACATAAATTGACGAAAATTCTGGGAAAGTTAGTGTTGGAATTAGGAAATATGAGTTAGGATTTGATTTGGATAATAAATAGGAAGAAAAATAATTCTTGTGTTTCAATTGGTGCAGGTGACTCGTAAGAGTGATTCCGGCACTTAAGGGAGACATTGAATTGTTTGTGACAATCAGCGCCCAGGTGTGCAGATGGCACCCCCCTAAAACTCTTACTATGCCTTACTTGTCTTGCTCAGAAATGTTTTATAAGTATAACATAAATTTGGTTATGATTATACCTTATCAGACTTAAGGCTAGGATTAATGGACTCTCTGGATATGTGGAATGGTCTTATATACAATGTTGAACTCGTGTATGGTTAGGGGTAATCGCTTAAATAGTCATTGTTGAAAACACCGATGATTTCATGCATATTTTTTATCTTTCTCCTGCATGCTTGTCTTAAATTCATTTTCATTGGGAGGACTGATGGATGATAAACCTTCGTGAGATATGGCTCATGCCTGTTGGTTAGTTACCCTCGAGGATTGCGTATTCTCGCTTGTTGGTTAGTTGCCCTCGAGGATTGTGTATCCTCACCTGTTGGTTAGTTGTCCTTGAGGATTGTGTATCCTCGCCTGTTGGTTCTTAGCAGTCCTTCTTTCGAATGATTTTCATAAGTTGGTTGTTTCCCTGTGAATGGCATTTTGATTTAATGTTCGGAAAAATGGATTATTTAGCTCAAACTTTTAAATTGTAAAATTGATTTAAACATTATTGTATTGTATTCAACTCTTGATCATGCTTATTTTTTGTTTTATATGTATGAAATTGCTTACTGATTTGGGGTGTTATCTGTCGAAAAATTTTGGTCTCAGATAGAGAGATAGGCGACTTCCTGGAGACAGCAGAGCACTGATGGGGAGTCCATGGTGAGCCTTGCTTGGATTATTGCGAGGCATGTTCTTTTTGATTAGTTGATACTTAAGGCGATTCTTTTGGGATGTATATATCTAGGATGATAGCCATTGATTGTGTATTTGGGATTATTTAGAGACCACAACTGAACTTTCCATATTTTGTTGTATTTTGTAATTATGCTTACTGGGCTATGCTGGTGAGAGCGGAGCTCTCCTATATGTGTATTGCCTTACAGGATATTGTAGAAATTTCGGGACGTCCTATTTACTGGGGAGGTGCTGCCGAAATTTCTACAAATTTCCTCGTTTTGTATTGGAACCTTTATTTTTTTATTTAAGGCAAATTGTATTATATATAAATTAGGGCGGCATGATATTGAATGTCCCTACAATGTTAGGCTTGCAGGTTCGGGGGATTCCCTCGTCACTTGTGCTGGTCTTACCCCAGGGATTTCGGGGTGTGACATTGAAGTTGAAGTTAGACCACCAATGTCATCCATAATTTTTTTATCATCATTATGAACCCCATATACATCGTAAACCATATTGTGTACAAGGTCATCCCTACAAATCGATTCATCTCTAATTTGTGGTCTTACTTAAAGTTCTACCTCATGTGATTCTTCATTAGTTCTTTCTCCATACCTAATCCAAATAGTGTATCCTTGTGGGAAATGTTTAATAATTAAGTGGTCTCGCACAACTTCTCTAACTTATCATTTCTTAAATCTACATTTAGGACATAAGTATATTATCTTATACCCAACACTCTTATTTGCAAATGTAAAGTCTAAAAAACCATTCAATGCTTCTAAATATTTAGGAGTATTTTAAGACCTAAGAATCCAAAACTTATCCATTTCCTAAAGACTAACAAAAAGAATAACAAAATAGGAAACACAAGTCAAACAACAAATTTTGTATACTTTACCTATTTTACAACTTCAAATTCAATCATATAAACTATTATAATATATATACATACATACATATACACAAGCACAAGGTAATTCAAGTTAACATATACACTAAATGGTTAGTTCAAACTAAATATCAACTCATTCAAATTTATGTCAATTCAACTTATATAAAGATTACATACATACAAGTTCAAATCATTTAAACACATATAACAAATATTTAATTTAAACTAAATATAGAACTCATCTAAATTTATATCAATCCACATATAAAAAGTAATTAACATAACTTAAACAAAATAATCCTATAATAATATCAAAAAACCTATATTAGTAATAAAACATAATAATAACACAACAAAAAGAATAATAATATATCAGAAAAAAATCTGGAAAAAAAAAAAAACAGAGGAAGAAAAATAATCCAATAATAATATGAACTTTTATATATATATATATATATATATATATATATATATATATTTTCAGAAAACTTAAAAAAATGAAATAATTATTAGAAGAAAAAAAAAACTCAACAATAATACGAACACAAAAAAAAGAAGCATCACAATCAGAAGATAATCCAACAAAAATGACCAAGTAGTTCATAGAAGCAAATATAATGAAATAGAGGCAGAAAAACTAACTTGGAGGAGATTTAACCACGAAATAATGAAGGGGTTCCATCACCGGTGAGCTCCGATGTCGCTGGCAAGCCTTTTGTTGACTGACGATGGTGACATCAACGAACTTTGGTGTCGACCGATGGCTAGGTAAGAGAAGGGAAGAGAAGAGGGTTTAGAGTAAAAATTTGTTACAAATATAATTCAGGTAGTTGGAGGTGAGGTAAAAAAAAGGGTAGACCTAACCGTGGCCAATATTGGCCTAACCACGGTTTTCCATAAAATCGTGGCTAGGCCGCCGGCTTATACACGATTTCAAAAAACCATGCTTAGGCCTTTGCATATTTTTATTTCCTTTGGCTTAGTTATTATTATTATTTTTACTTGGCCTAAGCACGGTTTATAAAAATCGTGCTTAAGCCATACATCTAACCATGGTTTTGTAGTAAACTGTGGTTAGGTCAAGAAATTTTTTTGGTTCTTATAACCACGGTTATTTTGACCGTGGTTGACCTTATATATGTAACCACAATTTGGAATAAACTGTGGTGAGATTATGATCTAACCATAGTTTGATGGAAACCGTGGTTAGTGCACATGGTTCTAACCACGGTTGGAAAAACCATGGTTATACCTCGGTTTAGTCATCGTTTTAACAACTGTGGTTAAACCACCATGATTAAAACACTCATTTTCCTTGTAGTGTGTCAATTTTCTCTCTTCATACGTATTGTTAAAGATTTAAAACTTTATTTGTAACTAAAAACTGATTAAATATTTTAAGATCATTTAGAAGGACTAATTTTCCATATTCTAATTGACTTGATCATTGATTTGATTAAGAAGGTTATACAACCCAACACATAGTAAATGACAACGAACATTTCATACATACATACATACATATATATATATATATATGGCTCTCTTGTTCCATCTTGCTATTTCCATTTCCTTTTTAATTTCTTACATTTTTTTTAAAGTATCCTCACTTTCTTTGAATGCGAGATTAATTAATCTTATTTAGAATATTAAGACTGCTGCTCTCTACAGGTATATATAGAATATGGTAGATATTTCTCAATCACAAAGTTTAACTTGCTTAATTATCACTTAATCCTTGTGAAGGTACACCTATATACTTTATCTTCTCTTCCTGTTTCCCATACACTGTTTGCTTTTCTGTTGTTATAAAGTTGCATTTGTCTTGCGATATATCAATGATTCACGTACTTCAGTATTGTATGATATAAGTTCAAATTATAATAATATCATAGTTTTATCTGTTAATTTCTTATCTTTGAATAGGAATCTACCATATCCTATCCATCGAGGAAATTAATGTTCCTATGGAGTTTGGATAAGACAGGTGTCAGCTTAGAGTGGCTTTCATATATAAAAATTCATGATCCATAAATTGTAGGCCACAACACGCAAATATTCTTTATTATTTTACTAAATACACATATCCATATTGTCACGTACGTGCATTTCGAGTCGTGGAGAGTTAAGATTCACTCTTATTTGTGCATATATACATACTTATGCAGAAGGAATATCCATGCTTTACGCAAGTCTGACCAACTTATATAATAATTCAATATCGCACGCAAGATATTTTGTGTCATTCAGCGAGAGGGACTTTGGTTTCTTTCGTATATAGCAATAATGAAAAATCATCGGAAGCAGCTTCAAGTAACCAGTCTTGCCAACTGATTTCTGAACATTAGACATCAATTAAATTATATAAAAGGGTGTAATTTTATTTCTGATTTTGAACTTCGTAAACTGATGAACGAACAACAGTACGTAATTGGTTCGACATTATCTTTATAAGGGCTTCAAATTAATTGATGTGAAAGTCATGATGTAAATAAGTTACTATTTAAGACCAAGTCTTTTAACACGATGCACATGCAGTGCCATCAAATAAGTATTAGTGATTGTTTGAACTGCGATAATTGTTTAATTCGTGGAGACATCAATTTGTTGAAGACCTTTTGTGATTCTGATGTGAAAAAGAGTCGTCTTTCATCTAATCGAATGGGAAACTATATATATATATATATATATATAGAGGGATCAATTATCACTAATGTTAGACAAATTTACTGTTATATAATTAAATAAATTTATTTTATTACAAAATTTACTGTTGATTTAAAAATAATTATCATGAATATTATTATTTGCAAATTTGACATTAATGTAAAGTTGTTGGATACTCGTATATCTAAAATTTAGTATACAATATACGTTTTACATATATGAAACGATTAATTATTTATTTTACGTAATATAATATTCATTTTTTTTTTTTTTTATAAATTCAGCATGAAAGATATATCTAGTTAATATGTTTAGTATAACGAATGAGGAATAAGTAAAAAGGTGGTGTGTCAATTAATATATCTCTCCTCTAATAGTCTAATGTATATAAAATTTACGTGTAAATATTAAAATTTGTCAATAATAAAAAAACGTTTGAAATGCTAAAATTGAACTCAATATCAAAATGGTAGTATCGGAAATTACATATTTTAGATTCATATTATTGTTGAGAAAGGGTAATTAGGGTTAGTAATAGTGCTTTATCATTCCCTCTATTCCGTATTACACCATGCACGTATAGTCAATTTCGGTTTTATGGACTTGTTTATTACCTCCTCCCTTAATATTTTGAGTTTTTGATAGATAGACTATGTATCAATAATTCAAATTCATAGACTATTTAATTGCTATGCCTAAAGTTTTCCTTTATTATAACAGTTTTCTTCAAAATAGTAAACTTAGTCCAAGGACTAGTATGATGATCAACAATTAATATTGATGACTTCAATTTTCCTTCCAGAACCATGTAGAGTAAAATACCACATGTCTCATCTTTTGAAATATGATTTAATCACACAATTCTTTCTCTTATTGTACAAATTTTGATGAATGTATTCGGAAACTAAAAAATGTTTGTAGAATTTATTTTGATCAAAATATTCTCATGTTTATTACTTATATATAGTGGTGGAGGCAGAAATTTTTCCTTAGGAGTCAAGATTGTAAATTATAATATATAGAATATATTTTATATGTGTGTCTATATATATATATATATACACACACACACACACACACACACACACACACACACAAAGTCAAATAAATTAACAGTACGGTCATTATAAGTATTATTATAGTTATTTGTACAAAACTATAATATAAAATATGCATTGAATGGAATATATATATTTTAAATAAGTCCTATCTTATATAATTTATTTCATAGACTAATTATTTTTGTAAATCATAAACTAATTTTAATATATATATATATATATGACTTAATAATTTGATAATGATGATGATCATAATAATAATAATACATGCTATATATAGACATTTTATCAAACATAAAGGTAAGGACTAAGGAGAGACTTAAAAAGTTGTAAATAAATGTAAATGTAAAGTACAAGTTAAAAACATTAAAAAAATAAAAGAGAGAAAATATATTTAAAAAATTAGAAAGAGTGGAGATTAAATAATGAAAGAATGAGCAAATGAAAATAAAATACATAAAAAAAGATTGGAAAAGTTTGTGATATTCATTCTTCCAAATTTTAATTTATACACCATATTAATATACAAGTAAAACATACATTAAGAAGGGATATCGCCTGACACAAGGAAATGAATAAGATAAAAAAAATTAAAATGAGAAAGTTGACTTTGTTCTATTGAAAAAGCAGTAAGGGCCGAAATGAAAATTTTTCTTTCTATGAGGGGCCAAAATTTTATATATATATTGACACTTACATCTGACACTTGGGGTCATGGCAGAGTGGTCCCCCTAGCTTCGTTTCTGCTAATATGGTTAAATTTTTATTTTAAAGGGGAGAAAATGAACATTAATACATTGAGTTATACGTCGAACAAGTAGTTTGAAGAATGATTTCATTATTATATATTTGCTTCCTTTTAATGTTTTATTTGTATACTTATTAATTAAAAGGTGGGTGATAATCAAATTCAAATTGATTGCATAAGTGAAAATAAGAAAAAAAAGCGATGATAGAGAAAATAAAAAGAGAATGCTCTAGGACTTCCTTCTATGTCACAGGCACAACTAAGAAGTAAGGTTCGAGAACGCTTATGTGATTCCCAAAAGAGATTGGGATTGGGGAAAGAAAAGAGTGACATGGCAGAGTTTGATTAGATCACAAGTAGGAAAACTCCACGAATTGTGAGTAAGAGCGGTTTTTCCATTAAAATTTAGCAGAAAGAAAAAAAAGAAAAAGAAAAAAAGTCTTGTAAATCTTTACTCGTTGAATGAAGTGCTTTAATAGGTTTAAGTTCTCTTCAAAATTGAAAGGACTATTTTCATAATGGCCTACCCATAATTTGATTTGTTTAAATTTTTTTTATATAGTTGGTCCGTCACAACATAAAAATATCTCACTTTTGATTACATTAATTGATTTAAGATTTTGTATATATAATAGGACAGGATAGGATAGGATAGGATTTTGGGTTTTAAAAATTAATTTATGTTTTTCAACAAATTAACTTTCTAGTAGACTAGGACTATATGATGGAAACTGTAAATGTAAACTTAATCTAGGTAATATGTACAGTGTCATGCTACGTGTGTGATGAACTATATATGGCTTTCACGTTTGCTTGGAGGACCAACCTATCCCAAGTAAAAAAAGAATATATACATAATGTCAAAAATTGTTCTAAGCGGTTAAGTAATTATTTTATATTAATTAACAAAATCATAATTGATCATGAATATATTAATTTAATTATTTTATTAATCAATACTTATCCATTTATATTTCCGTGCTTAATTAATTAAAATGCAAGAGTAGAGAATTTATATTTTGGAAGATAGAAGATAATATTTAACGATACAAAATTATACATGAAGCGACGCGTGTGAAGATTGATCAACTACCGAGGCCGCACGTGGTGGCAATCTACTCTTTAATCTCTAATGCATGCAGAGCCATAATTGAGTCCATAAATACCCAGCATATCACTCAGTGCTTTGGCTCATATGTACATTTCGGTGTTCCATAAAATCCTTAACATTTCTCAAAGCTCCCAACCAAAAATGGCATACTTGGAAGACATGCGAGACGCCCAAAGAGCTCGCGGCCCAGCCACCATTCTGGCCATGGGCACTGCAAATCCCTCCAACTGCATCTACCAACAAGACTTCACTGATTATTACTTCCGAGTCACCAATAGCCACCACTTGCCTCACCTCAAGGCCAAGCTACAACGCATTTGTAAGCATATCCCAATACCATTTTTGTATAATATGTATAGGTTGTGTGCTTGTTGAAGAATTTGGTCATAAATATATATTTAATAATCTTTACTTGAGCTTTTTTTTTTTTTTTTTCCTTTTTATATTCATACACATGCATATGCACAATCGTAATGGCTTCATTGGCTGAACGACAGGTGAGAAGTCGATGATCAAGAAGCGCTATGTACACCTCACTGAAGAGATCCTGAAAGAAAACCCTAACATATGTGCTTATAACGAACCTTCCCTGGATCCACGGCAAGACATGCTGGTGGTGGAGGTACCAAAGCTGGGAGAGAAAGCAGCTTCAAAGGCTATAAAGGAATGGGGGAGGCCCAAGTCAGATATCACGCATCTCATCTTCTGCTCTACTTCTGGCGTCGACATGCCCGGCGCTGACTATCAACTGATCAAGCTCTTGGGCCTCAAACCTTCCACCAAACGCTTCATGCTCTACCATCAAGGTTGCTTCGCCGGCGGCACCGTGCTCCGTCTCGCTAAAGATCTCGCCGAGAATAACGCCGGCGCACGAGTTCTCGTGGTGTGCTCAGAGATCACCGTTGTTACGTTTCGTGGCCCTTGTGAGACACACTTGGACTCCTTGGTTGGCCAAGCACTCTTTGGGGATGGTGCTTCTGCCGTGATCGTGGGGTCCGATCCCAACACCTCTATTGAACGACCACTATATCATCTTGTGTCTGCGTCGGAGACGATTCTGCCAAATTCCGAAGGTGCAATTGAGGGGCACTTGCGCGAGGTGGGGCTCACTTTCCACCTCAAGGAAAATGTACCTCAACTGATCGCAGACAACATAGAGAAGAGCCTGCAAGAAGCCTTCAGCCCAATTGGAATCAAAGATTGGAACTCGCTGTTCTGGATAGCACATCCTGGAGGACCAGCAATATTAAAGCAAATAGAAGAGAGGCTCGGGTTGAAGGGAGACAAGCTGAGAGCAACGAAACACGTGCTTAAAGAGTATGGGAACATGTCGAGTGCATGTGTGTTGTTTATATTGGACGAAATGAGGAGATCGTCTATGGAAGAAGGGAAAGCCACCACTGGGGAAGGACTCAAATGGGGTGTTCTCTATGGATTTGGGCCAGGCTTGACCATGGAGACTTTGGTCTTGCACAGCGCCCCAATTGACATGGCCCATTAATTATCTACTATCATCGTAAACTTGTTCATGATTATGTAATATTGCTTATGTTTGCATTTGTTTATTAATAATGGACACAGTCACACACCCGTAGGTTTAGAACATGTATATAGGGTTTTTTCATGGCTTGTTTGCTTTTACTATAGCTTTATGTTGGATTATGCTTACGAGAGAGGTCAAGTTCGTTATCATTGGATCATTTTAAAATTTGTATATATGATTATAAAATGTAACTAAAACAAATTTTATAAAGATCTAGCGGTAAAAGAATTTGACCTCGCAAGAGTTTAAGATCTACATCGCCTCATTATGTAGCCACTTTCTATGTTGTTTAATGTGTAATATATATATATATATATATATATATATATATATATATTTGGCATTTGCATATGCGTGTCTGGATGAAAGCTTTTATTTATAGTAATTTAGTTATGATTTTCTACATTATATTGTATCTTTCCGTTTCTAAGAAAAAATAGTTCCATGTGTTCAATAATGACGAAATGATGATGCCTAAGGGTGAATAAAATTACACAAGAATTGTATCTCTATAACAATCCATTTTGGATCATATTCCTAAAAATCACTTTTAGCATTAAAGTATTAGATTGGTCAATCTCTCTCTCTCTCTCTCTCTCTCTCTCTCTATATATATATATACACACACACACACACAAATTGAAGTTTCAATATCCCTTAAAATACTTTACTTTTTTTTAATAATAAACCTCTTTTTTTTTCTTTTTCCATTTTCTTTGAGTGAGGGAGGAGTGGTGTCTTTTTTTTCTTTTAATAAGAAAGAAAAAATATCCCAAGGAGCGTTAACGTTAACTCCATTTCAAACAAATCTTAAAATCTTCTAACGATATGGACAATACGTACTTCTTTGATAAAACCATAAAACTCTGTAAAATGAATACCGTGCGTTTCACTTTTTCAACCGTAGGTGGTACTGTTAAGTTAGACACAACTTCACGGTTGCAGTTGATTGCTTCGTCGAATGAAGTAAATCGTTTGTCTTGTATTTGAGTAAGAAGTTTCAAGTTTATCTATAGACCAAACTGACTAGTAGAAAATGACCTTAAAAAAAAAAAACGTAAATTACTAGGTGTGTAAACTCATTTAATTTGCTTCTTTGAAAAAACAAACGTCATGCCACCACGCCTTCGGCTGAAATTTAAATTATGAAAATAATAAATTGTCATATTTAATATATTCATAATTTTAAGTATACTAATATATTTAATTATAATATAAAAACATAATTATAATATATATAGTGCATTCATAAATAATATACAAGTAATTTTTATTTTTAATATCTTTTTTTTTTAGAACACAAGAAAAGATCAATTTACATTTATATTATCTATATAGGATATATATATATATATATATATATTATTTATATAGGATATATTATTTATATAAAATATGATATATCTATATAAAACAAAAATAAATCTATCAAATCATGGCTTCACATATAAAAAAATTTTATACCGATGCATACGATTTTTTTGGCAATTGATGGATGCAAGAAAGAGTTACAACAATATTCTTACATTATAATTAAATGTATTAGTATATTTAAAATTGTAAACGTTTCAAAAATTTTACCAAATAATAAATATATTTGTCCAAATTAAACAAAAATATTTGACCCAAGAAAAAGGTATAGGTATTTTACTTTCATTCCTTCTGCCTCAATCTAAGCATTCTCAGTCCAGAACATCGCACTAGGCGTGCCTTGTCTTATCTGAAGCTTCTTCCTTACCTTTTGTCTTTTGAATTATGACCCAACTTTGTTGTTTTTATCTCCCCAAATTCCATATTTCCCTTCGTTTCCATTGTTTTGTTTCATATGAAGTCCCTTTATTTTTGCTATTTTGCCACTTGAGTTTATTTTGGCTTTTGTTGTTTCTTCTTCTTTTCCTTCTTAGTTCATTCCATTTTATTATTTCATTTTTAATTTTTAGTCTTTTGTTAATTTCACTTCCTTTATTTCGCTTTGTCAATTTTTCCTAATTATTTTTTTTAATCCCATTTCCATTTTAATTTTAATCTTGGATGGAGTGTTCACATTGGTGATTTAGCCACTACATAGGAACATTTATAAATTGAGAAGCCCCAAATGAAATTTCTAATTATTAGTCTTATAAACCCAGGTATGTAATTTCTAAGACCCACGAAGGTGTAAAACCATATCGCAGGGTCAAAATTTAATGCGTCCCAAAAAGCAAGGCAAGATCCCAACCTCTATGTAGGCACCCTAAGTAGACAAACTGATTGACATATTAAGCAAAGACAGTAGGTAGTTGCCTTACAGCGGCTAGAGTTTCTTATAAATCCAAAAACAGTGAGCAACCATAAACTGGGACTAGCATACATCTGAGTGCACTTCTACAAATGAAAACAAAAGCAGAGATAATTTTCAATCCATCTTAGAGTGAGCTTGCAGGTTAACTTTAGTTGTTAATCTACTCGCTCTTTTTCCCTCCGAAGTTTGTCTTCTATGCGTTTCCACATTATCCAATTTTTTTGCCCACTCCCCTCTGTCATCAGCTTGCATCTTCGTCTTTGAATTTGCCCTGTTCAGGAACACAAAAACAGGGGGAGTTTGTTTGTTTCCTTTTTTTGTTTTCTAGTTCCTCAGCGTTTTTTCTTCTGGTTTCTCCCTGGTTCTCCAGTTTTCTCCAATCACTCGAACGCACCCCCATAAGCTCTCTTTCTCCCCTTCTTTCTATTTCGTCCTCTCAGCTCACTCCTACTCACTCTGCATTTTAATTTCTTCACCTCTCTCCCTATATTCGTTCCTCACTTCTCATACCCGAGTCTCCCTTTTTTTTTTTTTTATTAATTCTCAACTTCCTGTGTCTTCTTTTTTCAACTGAGCCTCAACCTTCCTTTTCTCACTTCCTCCGAAACCCACAGAGCTCTGTCCCTTTCACCCCCTCGAGCACTCCCCTTCATTTGCTATGCTGGCCTCCTTGAAAGTCCCTCTGTTCCTCTTGTCTTTTTCGACTTCGCTAGGGTGTCAAAGTTCTGCTACATCACAGCTTCAAAGTATCCCCTTTCTCCCTCGCTTCTGGCCGAGGAAGCATCTCCATTTTGTTATCACACTTAGCTTATGCTTTTGTCTTCCTTCTCAGTCTAATGCCGCAAGAGGACAGTCTCGTATGGTGCTGCTCAGCTTTCCTAAATTGTGTAACTTGCAGACTTGGGGGAGGCTATGCATAGCCCATAACGTACAGCATTTGCCATTGTTTATTTTTGTTTTGCTCCTCTTCTTATTTTTTTGTTTGACTTCCTCGGTTGCCTCTTATCTTATCTGAAGCTTCTTCCTTATTAATTGTCTTTTGAATTATGACCCCAATCTGTTGCATTTATCTCCCCAAATTCCATATTTGCTTTCATTTTCATTTTTTGTTTCATACAAAGTCCCTTTAATTTTCGTATTTTGCCACTTGAGTTTATTTTGGCTTTTGTTGTTTCTTCTTCTTTTCCTTCTTGGTTAATTCCATTTTATTATTTCATTATTTCATTTTTAATTTTTAGTCTTTTGTTAATTTCACTTCCTTTATTTTGCTTTATCAATTTTGCCTAATTATTCTTTTTTTTTTTTTAATCCCATTTCCATTCTAATTTTAATCTTGGATGGAGTGTTCACATAGGTGATTTAGCCACTGCATAGGAACATTCATAAATTGAGAAGCCCCAGACCATGACGAAGGGTCCTTGAAAAAATTACAAAGAAGAAATACTAGTAACTTTCACAATTTAAATAAGAGGAGTTTATATGCATAAAGAATGAAAAGAGTTTGCTAGCTAAATTGAAGAATACAAAATACACTATGTACATGGCATATTCCTATTAATTATGACTATTTGATTGCTGTGCACTTTAGCAAATGACTTTTAGTTGTTATAACGAATAGAGGCTTTAAAGCATTATATATGAACGTGATTAATCCTTCTTCCCCCTCTCAAGTTGGAGAATGGTAATCTATCATTCTTTACTTGGACACTAAGGCTCGGAAAGAATTAACAATGAGTGCTTTTTGTAGATATGTCATGCTAAGGATGAAATATGCTTGGGAATTATGAAGCCAAATTTGTATCGATTTTGGACCAAATGATAGTCAATCTCAAAGGTTTTTAGTCTATTCATGAAAAACCAAGCTAGTAGTGATACGAATGGCTGCTTTGTTATCACACCATAGGGAAACGGGCAGGGAAATATAAACATCTAAATCATGTAGAAGAAAGGAGATCCAATAAAGTTCACACACAGATGTTGCAAGGGCCTCATACTTTGCTTCAACTGAAGAATAAAAAATGGTGGTTTGCTTCTTAGTTTTCCATGAAATGAGTGATTTTCCTAAATAGATGTAGTAACCTGTTAAACTTTTACATATATCCAAATAGGAGGCCTAATTAGCATGTGAATAAGCATCAAGTTAGAGGTGCTGTTGAGTAAGATAAAACAATCCATTAGAAGGAGTTCCTTTAAGGTTTTTGAGAACATAAAGTGTTGCCTCCCAATGAGCTTGGCATGGGGAAGTAACAAGTTATTTGATGAGAAACATTAGTAAATATCAGGTCTGGTAAATCCAAGGTAAAGCAATTGACTAATCAATCTTCTGCAACGTTTTAGATAAGATAATATAGAGCTAGGATCAGAGGTTAACTTGGTGGTCTTAGTTAATGATGTTTTAGTTAGTTTACAACCAAGAAGTCCAACATATGAAATAAAGCCGAAAACACACTTTCTCTTAGAATTTTGTAAACAATATGTAATGGTGAGTACTTAGTCAAACACCAACACACATAAACAGCAATACATGCTTTCATGGATAGTACCATGTGAGATTGAATGCCTACATAAGCATTTTTGCTTTAGTATTGCCAAGTGAGAACCAATGCCTCCATAGGCACAAGTTTGAAAATTTATTTCACTTTTCTCTTTGACGGTGCTATATGAGGTTCAATGGCTGTATAGACATATTTTGTGATTTTTATTTTAACATTAGTATTGTCGTATGAAACCAACATTTTTATAAGCATATAATGATTCATCAGTGAGGTCATATTAGATCCAATAACTTTGTAAGCATATTCCAATATTAGACAAATACATTTAAAATAAGCTTGAAGGTTTCAATGGCCTATTACATGCATTTGCCAAATGAAGTTTTGATTTTATTTATTCAAATTATTTTCAAATAAAGTATTGTTTATTATTTCAAAAGTTTTTTGAAAAAAAAAAGTCAAATAACCAAAGAGATCAAAAATCACATTTTCCATTATTAATTTTAATTTAAATAAAAACCAAACATGTGTTTCAAAAATGTCAAAAGAATATATATATATATATATATATATATATATGTATATGTATGTATGTATAAAATAAAGAGAGCGAGATTACAAAGTTTTCATAAATGAAAACACAACAACCTAAACTCTAAGTTGTTTTATTTGCGAAAGTTGATTTAATTTTAGTTACTTTGTTCTTTTTAAAAAAAATAAAACAAAAATCACCAACAAACTTACATGTTTTTTTTTTGTCAAACTACGTGAACTTTGATTTTTATTATAGAGTGCAAAACTTTAGGCTTTATTTTAGGTCAAATCCACCAATTGTAAATATCCATTTTTTATTACATTAATTTTATTTTATTTTTCTTTGTTAGTTTCATGTGTGTTTTGATATGAGCAATTTAAAATAAATTTAAGGTCATATCATTTACTTCACTTAACTATTTTAAGGTAATTGTCTTCACCGACGGATGTAGTAGGGTGCCTAACACCTTCCCCACACTTAAACAGAGTCTCGAACCAATTTTTGATCATGTATACCACCCTTTTGTTTTCTTTCGATTTTCTAAAATTTTTCTTTAAAAAATTTTGGTGGTAACTCTAATAAACTAGTTTTCAAAATTAGTTTTAAAAATCAATTTACACCTCTTTTTTGTTTTTCTACTACAATATCAATTATGACAATTTATATACAAAAAGAATGAAAAGAATTTGCTAGCTAAACTGAAGAATACAAGATGCACCATGTATGAGGCTTATTCTTATTGCCTGTGACTATTTGACTGCTGTACACTCTAGCAAATAACTTTAAGTTGTTATAACGAATAAAGACTCTAATAAAGCATGATATATGAAAACGTGACTAATCCTTCAATCCAATCACAGTGAGAATCGTGTTAGTTAGGCCAAAATGCAAATGAATTTAAGCAGAGCAAGTAGGTTTATACACCAAACTTACATTGAAGCATCGACCACCAGAGAATTGGGGTGTCAAACGACCGTCGTTTGGTCCTCATCATCCTAATTTCATCACAGTTCATTAGCTTCATACTTATCAGCAGTCAATTTTTGTGCCGTAATGTTAAGTCTTTGTGACAGTTGTTTTAAGACCATCACAATAACAGATATATACAAATAATGTTTTGTTGCAGTTAGATATCTAAAAACAATTTAATAGTATTCATGTGGATGGTTAGTGCATTATTATGCATGGACTCTATGAGGGGGGAGGGTATGTAAGACAGTCTCTGGCAACAAGCAAAAAGTATAAATTAATATACTATAATATGGCATGCAATTAGATATAACGTATAAGAAAGAAATATATGAAGGTACTTAGCATCCCATCTCCGTGATGGCATGTCGATCGATCTTTATTTTGTATTGTACGTATTTTGGTGAAGCATCTTAGCCAAGTTGACATGGTGGCACACTGTATGCTACTCCAACGCATTTTGGTGGGTGCAAATGTGAAACGTGCAAAATATTGATTGGTTTTTCCTGCCATAACTAAATTGATTGTACTGAGAACATTTATAATCAATAAATGATATTAAATCCTGTGTTAACTGTGGAGGGCCTACGTTGAATATTATTTTGAACCATCCTGGGCGTTGTGACATTGAGACCCACCGTATGACACCCGTGTGGCGTATGAGCACGGTAATTTTGTGGGGCCGTTTCCATCTCTATTGTTAATTAAATCTCTTATTCTTACCCTTATTGTTTGTCTCGAAAAGATTTTTCCTTACAAAACATTATATTTTTTTTATAAAAATTAGAAAAATAAATTATATATATATAAACTTATGTTTAAAAACTCAAGTTTATTGTTTGTATTATTTAACAAACTTTAATTGAATTCATAAAAATTATAAATATTTAAATAATAAATTTTACAAGTTCTGTAAATTAATTTTTACAAGTTTTACAATAGATAACTCTTAATAAGGTATGTTAATTTTTTAAAAAAATTAATATAATGATAATTAAATTTTAAATAATACCATTTAAATAATTATAATTTATATGTCTACATTAAATCCTAATTTACCAATAATTAATTTTTTTTTAATATTTACTTCTTATTCTTTATTATAATGTGAGCAAAGAAGTGTGATCTTACTATGTTGTCTAAACTTCTTAGAAGTAAAAGACTGATATATAATATGTGAAATTAATTTTTTTACTTATAATTATTATACATATAAATAATCAATGAAATAACTAAAAATATAAAAATTAATGTATATATATAATTAAAAAAATATTTATGTAGCATTAGTAGAGATGAGCACCTCTTGGGTAGAAAGATCTCTATTTCCATCCCCAATTTTCTTTCAAAGAGAATTTTCCGTTGTCCTCATTCTTATGAGAAAAAATTTCTCATATGCGTGTCCCTAAATGGGTTTAGGGACAGTCCATATAGAAATTTTTACTGGAGACCTTTTGTTATCTATACTTGCACGAAGAGATATGTAATTGATATGGAAAAATTAGATGGAAGGGATAAGATTACAGTACTTATTAAGAATAATTTTAAAATTTAATATTATTTTGAAAGATTCAGAAATTATTATTTTTTATTTTAGAGATTTTTTAAGTAAAATTTTTAAATTATATGTTCTAAAAGTTTAAGAACATGATCTTTCATAATAAAAACAAAACTGATCTCTAAGAATTTTAGAATAATTTCAAAATTTATGGTCATTTGTAATTAACGAACATAATTACAATAATATATATTAGAATAAATAAAAATATTATTCTATATTTATTAATATTTAAAAATTATTATGTGATAATTAGAAAATATAGTATTTAAAAAACAAGAGTAATATCAATACTCAAGTCTCAAAAACGCAATGAAGATGGTGGGTGAGTTTGTCTTGAGAATTTTAATAACAGTAACTATATGAGTGGCTACGCTGAAAAGAAATTGAACCCCTACTGACCAAAAATCAATGCGTGGCCGTACACACTACCCCGCTTATATAGTACGCCCTTTTTTTCCAAGGAGTTTTACTCTCTTGGCTTATAGTACTTATCAAATCCTTTAGATTAATCAAAGCCCACACCACAACCAAAAATGACTTATATTTGGAAGAGATGATCAAGATGGTTGGTGAGTTTTGGAAATACATTTCTGCATTTGGATTGAATTTAATAAAATATGTATTATTGAATAAAATTTTTAATAGTCTAAATTTTACAAAACTATTAAAAACTGTTTAATATTTATTAAAATTTAAATCATTAAATAAAAATTTAGTAACTCAAATTTCTTTTAAATATAAAAAATTTGAATTATCAAATATTAAAAATTCATATTTGTCAATTTCTCGACGTAAAAAGTATTAAATGTGGCAACAACTTTATTAGTTCTAAACCGAAGGAAATTAAAGCCATTAATAATAAAAAATCAATGGGTGGGGCACGTATCGACAATGTTTCCTTTTTAATTTCGGGTTTTTCTAACAAAAAACTTTAGGGTACTGGTCAAGGATATATAATATATTATTCTGAATCAATTAAATTAATTTCAGATCATTTATTGTACTTATTGTTACTAATAATAAATGTTTATAAGTTAATTTTATTAGTTAATATTCATTTATTATGTGCAATAAATTATTCTTAAAGCATATGTTAGAAAAACCGTCTAATTTCTTTACTCTTCCGTGGATGTATAGAGTGAAGCACATAAATTAGCATATTGTGGTTATATATACCGAGCAATTACTTCCTGTGTTTGGCATACAGCTATACATTTTGGTGTTGCATAAAATCCTTCGCGTTTTCCAAACCATCACACTCTCACAGCCAAAATGGCATACTTGGAAGAGATGCAAGAGGCACAAAGGGCTCGAGGCTTAGCCACCATTCTTGCCATCGCCACAGCTAATCCCTCCAACTTCATCTACCAACGTGACTTTCCTTATTTTTACTTCCGAGTTACCAATTCCCACCACTTGCCTCACCTCAAGGCCAAGTCACAACGCATTTGTAAGCATTTCATAATATACCATTTTATATTAGACAAAACTATATATATGATTTTATGATTTTAAGATGCTTGAATTTTCTTCATGACACACTAGAGAACATGACGTTTAACATCTAGAAACTTTACCAAACTCTCATTTTTCTAATATTCATATACACATATGCATTTGCACCATCATGTCAATTACCCTATCTCTATGACTTCATTTCTTGATAAAATTTACGGCTCAAGTTTAATTTTAATAGTATTTTCTCCATGTGATATATTTACTAGAGAACATGCATGATATTTAACATATAATTATGAAATCTTCCCAAACTCTCAATTAATTTTCTAATATTCATATATACATGCATGCATTGCACCATCATGTTAAGTACCCTATCTCTATGGCTTCATTCTTAGTCTTGATAACAATCTAGTTTGGTTTTGAACAGGAGAGAAGAAGATGATCAAGAAGCGCCATGTGTACCTGACTGAAGAGATCCTAAAAGAAAACCCTAATATATGTGTTTACCACCTTCCCTAGATGCACGCCATGACTTGGTGATGGTGGAGGTACCCAAGCTGGCGAGAAGGCAGCTTCTAAAGCTATCGAGGAATAGGGGAGACCTAAGTCTGACATAACTTATCTCATCTTTTGTTCATTTACTTGTGGCCTTGAAATGCCCGGCGCTGACCACAAACTTATAAAGCTCTTAGGCAACCTTCCACCAAAAGCTTCATGCTTCACCACCATGGTTGCTCCGGCGGTGGCGCCATACTCCATCTTGCTAAAGATCTCGCCGAGAACAACGCCGGCGCTGGGTTTCTCGTGGTTTGCTCCGAGATCACTTCTATTACATATCGTGGCCCTAGTGAGACACACTTGGACTCCTTGGTTATCCAATCACTCTTTGGGGATGGTGCTGCTGCTTTGATCGTTGGGTCCAACCCTAACACTTCCTTTGAACGACCACTGTAGCATCTTGTGTCTGCGTCGCGGATGATTCTACCAAATTCTGATGGCGCAGTTGAGGCACTCTTGCAAGAAGTAGGGCACATTTCTTACCTCAACCCAAACGTGCCTCAACTAATTGCAGACAACATAGAGAAGAGCCTGTAAGAAGCCTTCACCCCAATTGGAATCAAAGATTGGAACTCGCTGTTTTGGATAGTACGTCCTGGTGGTGCTGCAACATTGAACCGAATGGAATAGAGGATGGGGTTGAAGAAGAGAAGCTGAGAGCAACGCGACACGTGCTAAGGGAGTATGGGAACATGTCGAGTGCATGTGTGCTGTTCATACTGGACGAAATGAGGAAGAAGTCTGTGGAGAAGGAAGAGTCACCACTGGAGAGGGACTCAAATGGGGCGTTCTCTATGCATATGGTCCAGGCTTGACCACAGAGACTTTGGTCTTGCACAGTGCTCCCATTGACTCGGCCCATGCATGATTAAGACTATATATGATTAATATTTGTGTGGCATGCAAAGTTGGGGTATCCGTACCATCAAACCTATGAGAATAAAAATCATGTATTGCATCTTGTTTGCTTCTGTTTACTGATAATGGTATGTGAATCTGATTGACGGTGCGTGGTGGAATACGCATGCAGTGCGTAAAGGCATTATATTTGGTCTGTCTCAGAACCATCTATTCCTTTCACACGTGAGTTCCGGCATAAAATATGTTTAGTAGTGTGGTAGATAAATAAAATACTATTTTGGTATTTATTTAAGAGTTCGATTTTAATTTAGTTTTCTATTAGTTTTAAATTTTAATTTGGTATATTATTTATGAGTTTAGTCTCATTACTACATATTTTACTACTTTAGTCTAAATTTTATAGAAAGAAATGAAAAAAGAAATAAAAAATAGGGAGAAAATAGAAAAATAAAATAAGAAAAGAAGGAAAAGAGAAAAAAAAAGAATAATAATATACATAATAAATGTGTGGCTTAATAGGTTCAAAACCTAAACCCTAGAATTACATAATACATGTTTGGATCGATAAAATTAAAACTCAATTCTATGTTCATCCAAATTTTGCAAATGGTGGAGCCTCGTTGACATTTTAATGGGCGTGGCCGAGTAGATAAAATGAGTCTCGGGGTTTTCATATTTCGTTAAATGAAAATTGAGATTCAATATATATAAATTTACTTGCGAACTATATGAGAAGTTAGATGAGTTTTGATAATACTTTAAAAATATTTATGATTTATAATACATATAATTGTGTATAATATTTAAATATTTATCTTATTTTATCTTTCAACACGTTGTTCATATATTAAATGAGCCCAATTTTAAATTGTTCAGCTCGACTTGTTAGAAAAATGAAATCAATGTTACTTTTAGATTCGCTTATTTAATAAATAAAAGATCTTTTATACGCACTACCTTAAATAATCCACGAACAAGTTCAGTTTATTTATACACGATCAATTATATATATATATATATATATATATTTATATATATATATATATTTTATATTTTCTTTCAAAAAATTGGTTCAAATGTTACGAAATCTATAATGCATCCTATCGCGAGACACAAATTAGTTGTCTAATACGAATTCGGCTAAAAGCCTAATCAGTGATTCACACTAACATTAATATCTGTACATCACAGAGGGCGTGCTAGTATGGAGGTGCAGTCTCAAAAAAAGTCTTTGACCAACTAGCAAGAGCAGTAACTCAGAAAAAGGCATGAATAAAATGGTAACACTGAAATACAAAATGACAGTTAAAAGGCACCATTCCTTTTGATTACAAATTTAACAGGGATTTGGATTATACAGTTCTAAGGAACATCCCAACCCAAAATGGTATAGCTCACATGGAACAAGCTAAGCAGTCATTTAAATGCTCACATGCGTAAATTTGTATCTCTCCTGTTTACTCCGACTACACTCATCGCAATTTCTGATGATACTAGCTGCCCTTTAAAAGCCTCTATTGTCCTGTCTTTCCATGTCATGTACACGAAAGTCAGCAAATTCTACAACAGTTATACAACCTACCAAAATATCAGCCATCCAAATAATGCAGTGTGAAATAATTGGGTATTACTGTATTAGCGGCTAACCTGAAAGAAATTAAAGCCATTACTAATATAACTAGGAAGCTCACAATCCTCAAGAAAATTCATGTTCTCTCTGTCTGGATTGCAGCCAAGTCCTCTTCGAAATTCAGAGTATTGGCTGCAGTTAAAAGCATGTCCATTCCTTCACTTTTTTCCAATTCTCCTCCATGTTTATTGTTCCATTTCTTTCCAAAAATATCACTTGACTTTGAACCATCTTGACTTGTTTTTCTCTGCTTGTTACTCTCGAAAGCCTTTCTTGCCCGGCGTATTGCTTGGATCCCTGTATCACACTTTCTGCAGAACCATTTCCCTTTTGGAATAGAAGTTCGTGGAGGCTTCATGCAATAGATGTGGTATGCATGATCACAGCCATCACAGAGCACAATCTGATCATCATCTTTATCAGTCATACAAACTTGGCATAAACATGAAGGGCAGTACCAACAGGGACCATATGACTTTAACTGCTTACTTGTCAAACACCTTACGTGGTAGTATTTATTGGAGCAGAAAGAGTGGCCACAGATTTTCATTCTTTCACCATCCACTTCATTTCCACAAATTTTGCAATCAGAGTTGTTTTTCCCCCTTCTAGCCGCTTGTGCCCCATCATAAGTGCAATTTGAATTCTCTTCGAATTCATTAATTGTTTCCTCATTTGTAGTTTCATCAAAAACTAGGTTGTTCAGGGCTTTTGAAACGTTCAACCTTTCACACACCAAACAGTTTTCATGTGGAGATCCAATTCCACTAGCAGTGCATTTGGCACAGTACCAGCTTTTGTGGGGTATCTCTTTGACAGCAGGCTCAATACATGAGACATGATATATCTCCTCACATGAATCACAAACCAAACAGTCTGCCCCATCTGCTTTCTTTCCACAATGCCTGCAAGTGCAAATTTTATACATGCTGCAATCTTCTGTCTGCTCTGGTTTCTCTGGTTTCATGTGAGAGTCAGATTCCTGGTTACAGAACTGCTTGACACAAGATAAAAATAGATCTCAAAAGACCATTTAGTGATTCTCTCATGCAAAAAAAAATCATATGAACAAAGTGCATTTGGTACTGATGATCCAACAGGACATAAGGGCAGAACTTTTCCAATATGAATATATCATATGTATCATTGATGGTAAAAGTTTGCAAAACCTAGAAAGATAACAGACAAGACTTTCAGACATTGAAAGATCTTAAACTCTTCATGTTTTTATTTCTCAAACAGAGGACTATATATATAACATAATATTTGCAGTCTGGAGGGGATTAATTTTTCCCTTCTTGTAGCACCTAGAGTTTGACAGTTGCAGTGATTTGCACTAGAAATCAAATAGTAGGGGTTCAGGGAAACTTTTTGCTCACTGTATAGTCCAAACCACCAAGTGCTGCAATAGCTGTGATCTGAGAGGAAAATCTATCTGAATTTCAAAGTGCTTTTAGAGTTGTTCCTATATATGCACAATCATCCATGAAAAGCCAATAAATAAATAAATAATCTTACCTCTTGCTTTCCATCTTTGAATGTGCTGTGTACTGAAACTCCAGCCTGAAGGGAAGGAAAAAGTAAGGTTTAGTGATTTACATAGAAGCATAAAATATATATATATATATATATATATATATATATATATATATATATATGATAGGAGTTCATAGAAGCAATACCCAAAATGTCAAGACTCAAGAAGCAAAAAACAGAGAACGGAACTTAAGTGTTTAAAAATAAGGTATCAGGATTTGCTATACCTGCTCACAGTATAAAGTTCTTGACATGTTTGAAAGGCTCTTGGCTAGAGAAACAATCTCATGGCCAGTGTCTTGAAGCTTTCTCCAAACCTTTAAATATCATCAATATTAAGTCAGATAAAATAAAAACCAGTAATCATCTCTTATCTGCTCAAGCTAGAAACTAACATAGAGAGCTACCCTCATATGATACATTTGTAAACCATGTATTGTAGCAAGACACGACAAAACAACAGTTTCATCTCAACAGTCTATATAATTAAACTAATAAATTGGGGGAGAAACAGTCAGAAGAATAAATATAATATATCTGCCATTTAACAAACTTAACAGAGTATAATCATCAAAGTAGCTTCAATGTTCAATCAAAATTAATCCAGAAATAATGAATGCAATAAGGAGAGGCTACATCACCCATGGCATTAATTTTTGTTAGTCTACTGAAATTCCAGTGATCAGTATGACAAAGTATTGACGCTTTCTCAAGTTCATAGCATTTTTTCAATATATTTCTACTTCCTCAACCAACTAATTGAATACCTGAAATTGTTCCTCCAATTACAATCCTCATACTTCCTCAGCTTGGGAGAAAAGTAACTTTCTTAAAAGGCATTGATTTCTCAAAATATTTCCAAATCATTCCCGGGGATCATAATTTTTGGAAGCCAGCCACTTGGCCTTATTCTATGGAAGAACAATTCAACATGCCAAACAAATTCTAGAGATAAAAATTATTAGTATTCTTCTAAAGTTCTAGCCTGTATTCAAAGATGGAGGAAAAAGCTTTTCATAAAATTAAAATTATTTTAAAGTGCCATATTGAAAAATAAATATCTGGACCAAATTGTCTGGAGAAGAGTAAGAAACAATGGATTATTTCAAGCCATAAATTATAAATGGCAAAAGTACTCTTTTTGTACGTTATGAACAAGTTTCAATTCATCTTATATATGTTTTATTTGACTCCTGTCCTTCTAAAATATTTCAGTGTTATCCTAATGGCTAACACCGCCTAAATGTGAAATAGAAATTGCTAGTGTGGCCAATAACCATCTTAAGTGGCATCTATGTCAGCCAAAAGTGATGATACCACCATGCCAACTCATTCTCTTTTTTTTTTCTTTTCTCCCTTCTTCAAGTCCAGGCATGACTGAGAGAGAGCAAGGTGATTCCCTTAGAGAAATTTTGACCCATTTGAATGAGTCCGTGTCCTGACCGCACAGTGTTCTGCCAATACTAAGGTGTCTTGTGTAGAAATGGAAGATGAAAATGAGCAAGACAACAGAAAATAAAGAGAAAGCTGCAGCAGCAGCCTATACCAATTGAATCAATCATCTTCATGATTTTGGCCAATAAGGATGTTTGATTTCTCCAGTTGCTCATCATGAGATATTATTGGAAGGATTTATAGAAATCCATATCAAGTGGTCCAAATCATCATCCCCCAACCCAATTTGAATTGGACGACGCCCAAATTTGAAGACTTACTTTGCTTCTCCTTTTCGATTTTAAGGTTAGTATCGTGCCTGCAAAGCAAATAAAATTTCCTTGCCATTTTCCACACCGGATCATTCTATTTAACCCAAGTCATGATCGAATACTCTGAAATCTTTAAGTCACTATACTGGGACAGTGAGTAAGATGGCAATAGAACGAGAGACGTTCCAAGGACGGTGAAAAACAAAGAAGAGTGAATACATAAAGAAAGAAGAATAAGAAGGTGGCATGATGGGACCTTCACTTTTGGCCGACATAGATGCCACTTAAGATGGTGAATGGTCATGCCATCATTTTCCATTACACATCTAGACAGATTTAGCTGTTAGGATAACATTGTAACATTTTTGAAAGATGTAGGCCAAAATTGAGTCAAATAAAACATTTGAGGCAAATTTGGAACTCATCCCGTACTTGAGGACCAAAAATATACTTTTGCCATTCTAATATAATATTAGTTTAAAGAAAAGAGAAAAAACAGGGAGGACCTACAGCATGAGTCATGACTGCATTGGATTGGGAATTTCACCAAGTTGAACAGTGAAAATAAAGTGATGGGTCTGTGCTTGTTGGCCCTTGGCCTATTAGTGAATATCAGAAGGAACAAAGAGATAATAGGAGAGGATGGGGGAAAACCAGCAGGGGAGTCATGAGGTGTCCCATGGTGAGTGACCCATACCCAACTAACTTCCTAGCATGTACTTCACGTGGTCTGGAGGGTAGCAAGGGAGCTAGCAAGATTTATAAGCTGGAGAGAGTGGCGTAAGAGTTAGGCAAGAATTGGCATTGGCTTGGGAGAGTCTCTGGTCTCTCAAATACCAGAGGAGTTCTTTGTTAATTTCTATATTTTCATTACTTGTATATCTGCACTTGCTGTTAATTCTACCACATTTCCACAACCTGACTAGGATTACAGCCACCTAAATGCATAAATAATAAAAATGGACTATCTTTTTCTTGAATCATTTGGCTGGGTTCCATCATAATGTAACTACAAACAAAAAACCACTAATACATGTTACAAAATTAAGTTCTCAATGTGGCAGTTATCGCAATAGAATATTCTGATAATTTTGAGGGTCTGTAAATGATGGGCCTGAGGTCTCAGCCCATACATAAGGAAAGAGAGAGAGTATAACAGAAAGAATGCTGAGCTAAGGAAGGTTATAACTAACCAGGACAGGTGGTTTGGGAGGTAAATAGTGCATGACGGGCTGTGAGTAGTTAAATAGGGGCGTTAGCTTAGGGAGAGGCAAGCGAGGATTTAGCATTGGACTTGGGAGAGTCTCTGATCTCTTGAATACTAGAGGGTTACCTATCTTCTCTTCTTTCTTTTGTTATCACTTTCCTTTTGCTATTTCTGCTATCTTACTTAAGTTGTATCTCACTCTATTTTGCTACTATCTAATAATACACCTAAGTTTACTGCTCATTTGAGTTCCTAGTCTACTGGGCTCCATCAGTATCCATATATATCTTTCATTGTTTCAAGTATAAAAGCAAAAAAATAAAGAAACTAAATGTGATAAATATCAATGTATAATAAGCAGGTCACTTGGGGTAAACAAAGATATACAGTTCAAGTGTTGCTCAATAGGGAAGATGAAAAAAAAAAACTTATATAAATACAAACTGCAAAATGCAAATTACAAATAAAATTAGAAGACCATAACAATACAATACAAAATCCATTTGTAGAAGTCCAAACCAATAGAACAGACAACGTGCCACAGTAAGCAGATCTAGAAGAAACTACAAACGCAGAATATTACCTGTTGAATATCTGACAAGAAAAGTGTAGGTGACTGTTCGTAAGCTCGATCTTTCAACCTTTTGTTAATGACACTGAAGTCAAATACACTTTCAGGTTTCATTCCTTTGAAATTTTCAATTAGCACCTTACATAATGAACTGAATTTCTCAGAGACTAAGATATTACAGAGTGCACGCTGACACATCTCAGTCACATCAGGTCCATCTGACTCATTAGAACATCCGTTATGCAAGACATTTGCATGCCCATTAACTTCCCTCTGTAATCTATGACACATCTCAGATTGTGAGCAGTATTCTTGTCCATCTTTGTCAATTTTACAAGTTCCCTGCAATAAAATGAGATGCAACATGAAACGATGCTTTTTGAACAGAGTCAAATAAACAGGATATATGCAGTTCTAGTAGTAGAACCAACCTTTACAGTAGTGGAACAACTAATTTTAGGATAGCGCATGAGTGCTTCCCTCATGCACCCTTCTATGCCACCTTTATCATCACCTAATGACTGATACAAATGCTTTAGTACAATATTTCCCCAACGTCCATGTGAATAATTGTCTGAAGTATTTCCTACAGCTACATTACATAGTTCCTTGGCAGCCTGCAAAAAGAAAATTTCAATTACAGCTTTTTAGAAAGAACCAAGAAAGGGCATATCTTATGCTTCAAGTAGTTTATGTGCCAAGGGCAAAATCACCTCAAGTAAAACATGTTAATAAACATACCAATAGTATCTTTTTCTCCTTAACCTGAATGTTATACCATGGACAATAATGGCATGCCTTCTACAAACTAAGCAAATAAGCCTCCTCTCAAGGCAAAAGTTCAACATTATCCTCTACCAATATATCCAAGTAAATTGCTATCTCAGTTTTTTAATTGCAACTCAACTCCATTCAAGCATAGAATAAATCCTCATTGCAACACTGTAGATGCAGGCAGATCTGATCTTAGTAATGCCTAATGCAAATAGAGCTTATTCTCTTGCAGTCAAAGTTATTCCCCACTAAGTATATTCAGGAATCAAGTATATCCTTTTTCCTAGTGTCTGAACTCTGACGTATACTGCTACCAAGTTGAAATAACTCCATTTATGCACATAATGAAAGAGTGCGGATGTGGGATTAACAGTCCCAAAGTACAGTGATAAGATATAACTGATGCTCCAGATTCTTTAATGCATGCATGTTCTCAGCAATTTTATATCCTTATATCACAAACAAAAATAGAAGTGACCTACAGCTACCAAAACATGAATCAAATCTGGCTCATTTTGGAGTTAGCTAACTTATTCTTACGAACAGAAAGAGTGTAATTAATGATTTCAAAGTTGAAAAATATTATAGGAAAGAGTGACTCCATAAATCACAAGAAAAAAAAAAAAAAAAATACACAAATGCACACAAAAACACACACATCAATAGCATTTTATTTTTCTTCTAATTGAACATTAACATTATGCAAGTTTGATATTTCTTAATTTATCTTTAATGGATCTACCAACTTGATTAAAATTTTCTAAAACCCACATGAACGGATTTAGAAGACACTGTTAGTAAGCAGCTAAAGGAAGTGCCTAATCACAGCCCAAAAGAACCAGGGAAGGGCAATATTTCCCCATAGTTGACATCTTTTTCCCCTCTGACTTAAAACAACTATGGGTAATTACAAGGTCCAATCTCACAGATACAAACATACCCTTAGTATCTGCAATCTTGCAAGCTACTCCATAACCAACCTTCATTAATCCACTAAAAGTTGAAGGAAGGCACATGAATATCAAATTAATCATTATCCCGAGTTTCATGTATACCTTTCCAAATCTTGTCAATGTCAAGTTAAGAAGTTTTGCGGTACACACCTCCAATAATTTCACAAAATGCAAACAAGTAATACACACACACACACACATATATATATTATCATATGAAAACCATTATCCAAAATGATAAGTTACAAGAAAAAGATTGGCCTTCACAGGTGCACAGCACATAATTGGAGAAAAAAGGAGGAGACCAAAACCTGGCCAGCTATTTGACTTGCAGCTTCTACGTATGCTCTGCAATCTTCTTGAGCTTTGTTCTCTGAACTCAACTTTACATGCTTACGCCTCTTGTAAGTTCGAAAACTTTCGACTCCACCAGAGTCTCCTTCGGCAACATCGTTCCCATCTGCAATTACCACCCCATTATTCACAGGTTCACTTCTCAAGCGCTGAACTCCTTTTTTAATATCATTCCTATCTGCAACCCCATTATTTACAGCTTCACTCTTCAAGCAATGAACCGCTTCAGAACATTCTGTGTTATCCCCATTGCAAGTCCCATCCTCAATTTCCATCCTTCCAGCACGAAAGAACCCTACTCTTTCACCTTTGCAGCAAGAAATTAGGGTTCACGGCGAACAAAACCTTCTAAGATCCCAAATCTTTCGAGATTTATTGCTCAACATCTTCGCAAAGTATTAGCACCAAAAACTCAAATAAGCAAACGCAAGGAACTTGAATTAAAACACTCCACTTAGTTGCCCACAAGACCACAAGAAACTAACATTAACAGGATGACAAAAAATGCCACTTGAAGCTCTAAGCTATGTTGCTTGTAATTCTGAAAAAATAAATACTGAACTGAGTCAACACCACCTCTGCACCAAGATACTTCGCAGACACAAAATTTGCTAAATGTGCAGAATCCCAAAGACCCCAGACCGTTAGCTTTTCCACATCGAATGGTTTCTCAGAAACCAAACAGGAAACTGTAGAAACAAAATTCAAACATAAGTGATTAGCTTACAGAAAATAAGACTTACAGAGACGGAAGTTGAAGCCCTAGTGATCGAAATCCCAGTAAATCTGAGTTTGCGAGCGTGGGTGGACTTGGCTCTCTGCAGCGGGTCTTATCCGAGTCATCTAATTTTTGAAACAGGAGCGTCCTTCGTCTTTCGCCGGTCATTTGCTTTCTTTGTATTTTTAGCAGTTTTAACTATTAATTTTTCCCCATATTATAAAAAACGTTACAGATCTGGGTCGGGTCTGTTTAGTACATGCGGGTGACCCGTTTACGTTTCAGGAATTCAACCTCAGATTGCATATTCCCGCTTCCGCACTTGCAGTGTCGTGTGCTTATGTCAAGGGCCGCCTTGTCTGTAAACCACCTGCCAGAAATTCCTTTTAAATTTGGACAAAGAATCTTGGTGAAACTCCTTTTAGATCAAAATGTGCGAGTCATACTAATAACTAATGTATAATGTTTTTAAAGTTTAACCCAACTAACCCAAGTCATAAATATGATCAAGTAGATTAGAGATTCGCTTACATTATAGTAGTGTGTGCTTAATTTGTAATCGTTTATGGATCCAAGCTTTCATTCTTCTTAGATTCCTTTAAAGGGAAAGATGTAAATAAGGCATGTATATCCCAATTGCCATTAGTTTGCAGTAATAGGATTTACAATTTAAAAGGCAATTGATTTGCATCAAAAACAGTAGTAACTGAAGCAGCTAGCTACATGGGCAGTTGCAAGAACCTTACATATAAGACTTGGATATATATATATATATATATATATATATATATATATATATATTCTTTTTAACTTTTTCCATCCTAACTTCGCCCAAATGTGTCAGCTAATAAAGTTTCTTTGTGAGTCTTACATGAAACTCCATTTTCACTATAAAGAGTTTGAAGAATAATCAGTTGACATTTGCATGGATCAGACTTTAGTATGTTTTTCTATGAAATATTATAATTTTTTTCCCAGTTATTGTGTTACTGTTTTAAATAAAATTGATTGTAGAAAAACATTCTAAGGAAAGGTGGCTTGACAAATGTGCTTCCTTAACCCTATGAAATCCATGATTGACATCTCACAATCTAACTTAATCCATTACTTTCTGATTAGGTATCTTCTACAAAATTTATACAAAAACAATATATATATATTTTACTTCCTTCTTCTTGTCGCCCTTAAACTATGGCGTATGGTTTCCTTTGTCATCAGCCATCCTTTGGTCTGTTGCTTTTATTCACTTTGTCATGGCTTTTCGTCTCCCTCTCCCATCATATGTTTAATGTTTTCCTTTCTCACAAGAGTTGATCCTCCATCAACCACTATTAGAGTATGAGTGTATTGCTGCTAGTAATGTAGTGCAAAGCACATTATTAGTGTTTGTATTTAGTCACGTTTAGTCTCAAGAATTTGTTATAGATTCTTTTTTTTAATTATGTTTATTTAAATATCTAGTTGTCACTATATTATTATTATTAGATGTTTATATAACAAAATCGACTATATATATTGTATGTCTTTTGTGCTTAATGAATCTAGCTATTTTAGCATTTCATTTATTTTGATATCAGAACCTGGTTTAATTTTGTTACTTTGCTAGCCCAAACTAAAATGTCTCATCATTATTGGTGGGAGGCATTTTAAACTTCTATTCACTCAATTAACCAACCTCCTATGCCAATTTTGGAAGGGAGCAGTCCATACTTTTTTGTTAATCACAAAGTTCCAAATTACAAATTGTTGATGACCTTTGACTGTGCATGTTATCCATGCCTTAAGCCATACAATTAACATAAGTTGCAATTTCATATCATGAAGTGCATTTTGATGGGCTATAGCAATTCACATAAGAAATATCGATGTTTAAGTCCTACAGGGAAGCTATATGTATCTAGACGTGTGATATCTAACGAATCTCAATTTCCTTTTGCATATGGTCTTTGTGACAACACTCAAGTCAATAGCACATATAATGAGTGGCATTCAACAATTAGTTTACATCAAGTTCCATCTTCTCAGGTGGCACAACAACTAGAAAATCATTATTTGCCTTCAATCTCTAGTTCGACCTCTATTGCACAAGAAGCTATAGCTGACACAACTCTTGGTGTTACACCTAATTCTTCTTTGAATTATTAGGAAGAGTTAGAAAAAACTTTAGAACAAGTTGTTCCTGTTAAGTCAGTGAAAAATGTTGAAATTTGTGAGAATCAACATTATATGATAATCAAGAGCAAAGCAGGTATATTTAACCTCAAAGTTCTCTATGCTGGACTTGCTAGGAAGATATTGAGTCTTCAAGTGTTAAGGAAGCAATATAGTATCCACATTGGAAGCAAGCTATGGTCAATGAGTATAAAGCTTTGGTTCCAAATAATACTTCGGTATTAGTTCTTTATGAAGGGTTGAGTAATTTGGTTGATAATAAATGGGTCTTTAAAATTAAGTTGAACTCTAATAGGTCAATTTAAAGACACAAAGCAAGGTTGGTAGTAAGATGATTCCAACAAGATTCAAGTGTGGATTTTAGTGAGACTTATAGTCGTGTTATCTGAGCTTTCATTATCTAAATTATGTTAACTTTGGCTATCACTCTTGATTGGGACATAACATAACTTGATGTAAATAATGTTTTTTTAAATAGTTATTTACAGGAAGATATGTTTATGACTCAACTCAAAGGTTTTATGGTCAACAATAAACTTGAACATATTTGCAAGTTAACCAAAGCCACATATGGGCTACAACAAGCACCTAGAGATGGTATGATAGATTAAGAAGGACGTTAGTTAAATGGCACTTCACAAATAGCAAAGTTGACATTTTAATTTTAATCTTAAGAAGAAAGACACAATGACCATTGTATTAGTGTATATAAACGATATATTAGTCGTAATGGTGTATAAGGATGAAATATTAGTCATAGAGAATGACAAAAACCTAATGAAGACTTTTATTCAAAAGCTTAGTAGTTGTTTTACATTTAAATACCTTAGTCCCTTACACAATTTTTTGAGAATTGAAGTTCACAGAGATGCTACATGATTTTATTTGAGTTTGAGTAAGTACATTCAAGACTTACTGTATAAATTTGGTATAAATAATTCTTTATCATGTCCCACCCTGATGGTCATTGGATGACCTATTTCTGCCACTAATAGGGATCTTCTAGAAAATCCAACCATTTACAAACAAGCCATTGGAGTTATTTAGTATTTGATTATTACCCTGCTTGACATTTTTTTATTAGTGAATAAACTCGATCAATATCTTAGCAATCCTACCGCAATGCCTTGGTAGATTGTCAAATGCTTATTGCGTTATATCAAAGACACTTCCAATTTGGTTATTCACATCAAATTTTCTACTACTTTGCAATTAATTGGATATTCATATGCAAATTGGGCAATTTATCCTAATGACTAATATTCTATAACTAGTTTGTGTGTCACTTTGGGTGATTCACTGGTCTCATGATCATCTATAAAACAAAGGATTGTTTCTTGATCGAGCATCGAATCAGAGTTTAGAGCTTTGACAAATCTTGTTATTGAGATAACATAGATTCAGTCTCTCCTCTTTAGGCTTTAGTTTGATCAAGCTCAATTTCCCATAGTTTGGTGTGATAATATTAGGCTAATGCATTGGTATCCAACTCAGTCTACCATGATAGAATAAAGCATATCAAACTTGATGTGCATTTTGGTTAGAGACAAAGTCTTAACAAAGCAAATTTCAGTTCTCTATGTGCCCTTTTCTTAGTAGTTAGCTTATTGTTTAACCAAATCGTTGGTAACTTTCAAATTTGACTATTTATATGACAAACTCGGTGTGATTATCTCACACTCATGTTTGAGGGAAGATGTTAGAGTACGAGTATATCGCAGCTTATAGTATTGTGCAAAGCTTGTGATTATTGTTTGTATTTAGTCATGTTTAGTCTCTAGAATTTACTATAGATTCTTTCTTTTATTCTATTATTCAAACATCCAGCTGTCACTATATTATTGGAGTTTTATATAACATATATTGTATGCCTTATATGCTTAGTAAATCATCAAGTATTATACCTTAAGCTCCTTTAGCTACTTTAGCATTTCATCTATCAACCATAATAATTTATAATGAAAAGCAGAGAGAAAAAATTTTCTAGGGGGGGCATTAAAATATTATAATATATTTATATGTTATGAAAAAAGAACTTATTTATTATATATATACGTTTATATAAAAATAATATATTATATTGACATTAAAATTTAACTGCACATTATGATATATTGACATTAAAATTTAACATGCATGACAAAGAATACAAGTTATGAATGAATCCTATATTATGCATCTTATTTGCTAACTTTTCATAAAATATAAACAAATTTCAAATTAAAATAGATAAATAGGCCTATTGATGATGATAATGAAGTGGTTCATATCATAACCCCTTGGCATTATATTTTTCATATTGCGAATTGACTTTCTATTTTGATTGGAAAATGAGAAGAAGGAAAAGAAAAGTTAGGTATAGAAAATTGTGTTTTATTTAAAATGAATAAAATATTTTTTTGCTCCATTAGTTATTATAAATTTTTTTTTCTCACTCATTGAATTGTCCAAAATAGTCTCTCATTAATTGGAAAACATTATACTTGGTCTTTCACTTTTAAAAAATATACTAAATTTAGTTTTTTAGATTTAAGTTTTGAGGTTTGATAAATGAACTAAATTCAGTAATTTTTTAAAATATAAAAAACTAAATGTAATAATTTTAGACAATTTAATAAGTGAATAACTAAAATAATAATTTTGTGATAAGTAAAGAACTAAAAAATTATTTTTATCATTTAAAAAGTAATCGAGGTTAAATTATAATTTTCTCTTCCAAAAGTTAATTTACACATGTTCAGTATATATAATATATACCAAAAGAGAATATGGGAATGTGTGTTTTGTTTGATGTAAAAAGTGAGAGGAGCCAAACTATAATTTTTTGGGGCCTAAATTACAATTTTCTCGTCCAAAATTTAATTTACACGTATCAATATATATAATTTATACCATATTTTTGGAGGGGCGCTGGCCCCCTTCCATCCGCCTTTGTTCATATTCGACAAGGCTCTTTGTGTCTTCTTGTATTCACCATGCTCGAATCCCCCTTTTGTTAGTTTTCTGTCTACTATAGTTATTTAACAAATTGACCAAGTAACAGATTTAATAAAAACAGAATATAAAGATGTTAGCAATTTGATCGAAGAAAAATATAAAAGGAGATGTTCTTCAATCACCTTTATCCGTTTTGAAAAGTTCTTTTGAAAGATTTCTGGAGATTTTGAGGCTCTGGCTACCCAACGAATATCATGATGTTATATGAATTTGGCAGATTCTCAGATATACAGTGCAGTACAAGGGACGAGAGCTTAAAATTAAAAAAAAAAGAAAAAGGAATTAGCCCCTCTTCGTTTTGTGTATAGGACATTATTACCTGCAGCACCTAAAATAAAACAAGAGATTCGAGCTTATATAGATTTTTTTATTACAGAATCTGCATTAGAATATATCTAATGATTTATATTTTATTTTTTATTTTAAATAAATAAGTAAAATATGAGCTATTAAATTAAAATTTAATGACTCATACTTTATTATAAATTCTGTAATAAAAAATCTTACTATCCAAGTTCAAAATTGATGCTACGGATGCACGACAAATAAAATGGCCATAAGTTACCTCCAATCTACTCAAATGTTCATATTTTGAGTTAGAATCTAAAACGTCCTATCTTATTACGAAGGTTCTACAATTTTAGTTTTCATTTTTTTTTCGATTTTTTTTATAGCCGTTTGTTTTATAACGAATCAAATTTTTTAAAATGACTAAAGTTAAATTCTTAGTTAAGCATTACATGAAAGTATACCAAAAAGTATAGCTAGTTGAATGCAACTTTTCCTCTTTCAAAAATCATTATTTTTAAATATCAAACAGGGAAAACTAGCATGGCACTGTCGAAATGCTAAGTCAAGATAATATTGCATAGCAATCTACGCCCAAAATATAGTTTACCAAAAGTCCTCACATGAACAGAATCCCCCTTTAAAATGGTGAAAAATGCTCGGGTCTTTGAGAATGATTTCTCTTCTGGTGATCTTAGAAATGAACTTGGCAATATCATGGCATCCACGACACACCCGAACATTTTTCGTAACATGGATGGGTCCAGCTTGTGAACTAATAAGCCCAAAGGAAATTGCTAATAGTTCGCTGTGTCCAATCTGAATGCACTCCCGCTCTTCATCTACATCATGAAGGCTGAAATCCCTGATAGACTCAACTCCTTGGACTCTCATTTCCTCCATGAAACGCTGTAATTCCGAATAAATTCTCCCTGATCTCGGATGCGACACATCTCCAGTCCCAAAGACGTGAACTTTATTCCTGAGCACGATCCAAGAATAGGCTTTTCTGGGCTTCAAACCCATGTCTCTAATCGTTTCCCTTAATTTATCAACCATGAGCCATTTTGCACTTTCAGCATACCAGTTCAGAAGTAGCACGTAATTCTCAGCATTTAGAGGCTCCAAATCGCAGAGTCGCTCAACCACTCGCTTGCCTATAGTATATTGACGGTGAATTCTGCACCCTTCTAGCAGTTTTCTCTGGACCTCAGCATGTTTTCCAATCTTGTGTTCGTCAATAAAGGCCATTGCCTCATCAAAGAGCCCAGCTCGTGCTAACAGAGCAACCATTAAAGCAGAGTGAGCCACTGTGGGTGAACTTATGCGGTTAAAGTAAAACTTTCCTTCCTCAACCATGCGTGCGGTGCTACATGCATGAAGGACAGCAGCATAGGTGGTGTCATCTAGATGTGCCTTTGAGTTTTCCTCCATCTGGCAAAAAAATTCAACTCCAAGCTTTCCTAGTCCGTGTAAGCTATAGCCCAATATCACCACGGTCCACGAAATAACATCCTTTTCATTCAGTTCAGCAAAAATATGTGAAGCACAAGCAATGGCTCCTGATTTGACATACATGTCCATAAGTGCATTCTTGAGCTTCAGGTTTAAGTGAATACGGTTCCTAAGCAAAGAGCCATGAATTTCTTTACCGAGTTTATGGGAAGCGATTCTCCCACAAGCAGGGAGAATGCTAGCAATTGAGAGTGAATCAGGCTTCAACCCATCCGAGTTCATCTGCCGAAATAATTTGAGACCTTCGTTGAATCCTCCTATCTTCACATAAGAACGAATAATTAAAGTCCATGTTATAATATCTTTAGAAGGCATCCGATCAAATATCAACCGAGCATCTTTTAGACTGTCGCAATCTATATACATTTTCAAGAGCGAATTACTCACTAAAACATCATACTCTAATCCACATTTCCTGGCAATCTCGTGCACAAGTTTTCCTTGTTGCAGAGATTTTAGCAATCCACAGGCACTGGTTGCTGTTGCTAACGAAACTGGATCAATATGCACCCCAAGGTTCACCATCTGATGGAATGAATCAAGGGTCAAACCTGGTTTTCCTCGAACAATGTAAAATCTGGCAAGAAGTGTCCAAGACACTAAATTCCGGTGAGGAGACTTGTCGAAGATCAACTTAGCTATGTCCACACTATCTAGATGTCCATACATCTCAATCAAAGCGGAAATAGCATACTGGTCAGACGAGAATCCGAGTTTCAGAGCTTGCCCATGAACCTGTCTACCAATGGATAAATCGCCCAATAGACGAGTAGCAGTTACCACGCGAGGAAGAGTGTGTCTGTCAGGACGAACTCCCCGGAGTAGCATTTGGTTATAAGTTGATAAAGCAGGGTTGAAATCTCCATTTGAGATATGGGTTTGAATAAGATTGTTCCAAGCAAATGTGTCCCAAAGAGGTATTTCATCAAACAATTGGTGGGTCAAATATTTGGGTGTCACAGAAATGCTATTCCTGCTCCGGAGATCACGAGGATGTCTGACTTGGACTATGCTCATCGGCTTCTGTTTTGAGGTGAAACATAGAACCATCGTTGATTGGAGGATGTCCATATCAGGTCAGTCCGGCGTGAATTGCTTCCTTATTCTGAAGAAGTGAAGTTGAAAGGTTAAGGAGGGAAAGAAAGACGAGACAAACTGATCTTCCCAAACAATGACGATGGTCAGAGATGCAACCGCAATTTCATGGAGTGATTCGTGTTTTCAATTTTCTCAGGAAACCCGTTCCCAATTCCAATTTTGTTTCTGCTCTATTGCTGCGTCCATGACTGGTTATTTTACAGTGACGATGAGAGGATGGAGAAGCATGACCAGTAAGAATCAACTGAACCGTATGACTCCCCGGAGAATGGATTGGAATCAGATTATGAATGATCTGAAGGGCGTAGTTCGTGAAGACTGTATCTTCATCGGCAACAAGATCCTCGGCTTCTCCACAACCAGTGCAATTGCTATTGTCATTAATTTTTTTTTCTTCTTTGTCGAGCATATATAGTTACTTTGTTTTCAAATACTGTAAGAGTCATTGAGTTAATGCTCTGATAAATTTTCATTAGGTCTCTCGTAATTATTATTTAAATTTTCACGCCCATAATTAAGATTTAAGCTAGTAAAATTAATAATTTTATATAAAGTACATGGAACTTCAAAAAATAAAATGCTTTTTCCACATATTTAAATTATTTAAAAATTAAACAAATTTAATGTCTATTTAAGATAATTTTTTTCTTTTGAAAAACAAGTCAAAACGATAAACAAATGATATAAATTTTGTAAGGAGGATTTAAAAGATATTATATCAATGCAATACACTAAAATAGAAATATGTAAAAAATTAACGTGTTAAAATATATTGATGGTTTTCAATTTAAAATAATTTTGTGTATTTATATTTTAATATATTATATTTTCATATTTTATTTATAAATAAAAATTTTTTAAAAATTTTAATTTAACTTCCTTTATTTTGTTTTTTTAGGAACTCTACACAGAATTAGTTTATAAATTAAAAATAAAAAAAAATTAAAGATTTTGAGAGTTAAATCAGTAATAAAGAAAATAATGGGATGTGTTAACAAATTTATAAATTAATGTTTTTGTGTGATTATTAAAAAAATATAAAAATAAAGGGGTAAATTAAAAATTTTAAGAAAAAAAATTAGGTTTATAAATAAAATTTAAAAATATTGAGAGTTCAATTATAAAACAATAAAATTAGTTTAAGTTAGCATACTATCAACATACTTTGACATGTCATTATCAAATATTTTTTGTTTATATAATAATTGTACCAATGCAACTATTTTTATAATTATACCAAAGAATTTACCATTTGGTAAACTTATTTTACTCTTAATTAGTTTATATTAATAATCATAAATTTATTTTATTTGACATTTATTCAATAAGGACTATTTTATATTGACCAACTATAAAATAGAGCAAGTATAGCTATATTATAATTGTAATATTATATGTTTAAATTTATTTGAAAATTATAGTAAAACATTTTTTGAACATCTTTTAAGAAAACAGTTAATTTATCTATGTATTTATTATTCACATCCTATTAAAATATAAGTTGTATACTTGGGCGGAATTATTAGTTTGCATGAGTTATATACTTCTAGCATTAAGTTATGCATTACTAAATTGTTAATTTACTCTAAAATTTAACACACAAACTCTTAAATTAAACATATTTAAAAAATCTTAAATTAAACTTGAATATAGATATCTATTTTTAAAACAAATTGATTTTTTTTTTTTTTTACATTAAGAAGTTAAAGTGAATTGACAAAATTAGCAATAATATTTGATTGCAATGATAAGGGAAAAACTTACACGTAATTTTCATTATATTTTTGTAATGTTATTATTTAATTAAACCACAATAAGTATATGATTTTTTCTATTATATCACTTATGATTATTGTAGATAGTGATATTATTTTTAAATTAATTTATTCATTATTATTAATTAACTATACATTTATTATGAATTAAAAATAATATAATAAAAATTATAAGTAACTACGTGTAAATTTAATTGCAAAACTTGTAAGGAAAGGGGATTTTTCTTTCAAGGAAGGGGGCTTTAAGGGTTCTGATGCTTTGCTTCACTTCCAAACTCTACAACGAAGAGCGAATAAAAAATGTGTTTAGAAAAACAATGTTTTGATTATATTAAAAATAAGAAAGTGAATTAAAAATAAAATTTATATAGGCTGTCCAAATTGTATGAGAATTATGCATTGTGGCCCAATTTCAAATCAGGGAAACGAAAAAGTTTATTTGGCCCAAATTGAAGTTTTGGGCCAAACTTGACTCATGAACCTTGGCCCAAATTTACTTTTTCACAAAACATCTAGAGTCTATTTGATTGCTAGAATCAAGACAAAAGAATAGAAATTTATTCTTATGTTTGGTTGACGGATTGAGTCCTTATTCCTATTCTCTAGAGTTTCTGCTCTCTCTCTCTCTCTCTTATAAGAGAGAGGTCTCTCCCTAATTAAAACTATGGAATTAAATTAATCTCTTAGAAATGAAAATATACTTAAAAAAAATATCTCTATTTATAATAATTTTTTAACAAAAATACCTCTGTAATACATTAAAATCCTAATTTATTATTTATTTAATTTATTATTACATTATTAATTAAATATATATTAATATATAATTATATTATTAAATAATAGTTCGAAAAGCCTTTTTTTTTTTATTTTATAATAAGAGATAATATTATAAAATATACATACTACCTAATTGATTCTCATGTGTAATCTATTAATCAAACGAAGTAAATGGATACATGCTCATTCTCATTCATTTTCAACCAAACAATATTTTAATATTCACATTTTCACTCCTAATCTCATTCACATTCTCATTCCTATTATATTAATTTTAACAACGAATTGAATAATAACAACTCTACCCTGCAATCTATTTGCATCAATCTCACACAGATAAGGTAATCTGCCTTTGCCTCCTTAGCCTGCAACTAAGCGAACTTTCCATTTTTATGAAGTTTGTAGCATCCTTGATTCCCCAGATAGATTGCTTTGTCGCTTGAGAAAAAGTTCCTGCAACCACCTTATATTAAAATAGTTGCTACAGACTTTACCTGAAAAAAAAAATTATCATTTTGACTTTCTGTTACTGAGAAAGAGTTATTGTGCCTTCTTGTGTTTAAAAATTTCTTCTCTCTTCTTCTACAAACTTCCTCTCTGAAGCTGGGACCAGAAGATATCCAGTCATATATATTTTGAACGTTGGAAGCTCGTAAAATAAAAATAGCAATTAATGAACTAAGCAGAAATTTGTTGAGCCTCCTAAAAACTGGATAACATAGTCATCTCTAGTGTGACGTTGGTGGAAGAAATAATTTAGTATTTAAAGAGAGGTGTTGCATTGAAGAAGGCTAAGGAAAGTGAATTGGAAAAGAAGGAAAGAAGTTAAAAAATCTGAGTTTTACTTATTGCTCCCTTGTGCTATGCTTTCATTGTACTCTTTTGTGAGTTTTATTTACATTTTTTTTTTTTAAGGAGTTTATTCTTTTTCATATAAAGAAGAGTTATCTCCCTAATTGAAATTATAGAATGTGATTAGTCTCTTGAGAATAAAAATATACTTGACAATAAAAATATACTTGACAAAAATATTCTCACTTACGAAAATATTTCTATAATACATCAAAATCCTAATTTATTATTATTTATTATTAAATTATTATTATTTTATCATTAACATTATTTATTATTATTGATTTATTAAATATATATTATTATGTTATATTATTAACTAAATGTATATTAATATATAATTTTATATTAAATAATAATTTAAAGAGATATCTGCTTTTTTTTTGTTTTATAATAAGGAATAATATGATAAAATTTACACATTACTTAATTGATTCCCATGTGTAATCTACTAAATAAAATAAAGAGAAACATATTTATTCTCATTATTTCTTAACCAAATACCATTTTAATATTTTTATTCTCACTTTTACTCCAATTCTCATTCTCATTCTTATTATATTAATTTTAATAACCAAACAAGTCCTAATAATATTCTTTGTGAGCATGCTTCGAAATTACTTATATATCATCTATTATTTGAAAAAGGATCTTAGGAGCCTATTTGATTCCTAGAGATTATTTAGTGGGCTTGATTTTATGATTAGGTTATCATGAGTGAAGTAAAAGTCAGCCTAACTAAGTCTTAGAATTATAAATTTTGTAATTTTGTTGTGGACTAGTAAAATCCCTTGCTAAGATTGGAGTAGTGGATGTAGAATTAACTTATTATCTAAACCACTATAAATTTTAGTGTTTTATATTTTTATTTCTTTAACTTTTTTAATATTGTAAATTTAATAGTTTCTCTAAAACTTTTAGAAATCTGTCCTTTCAAAAGTGTTTTCTTAAAATGACATCTTAATAATTTGTAGGAAGCTAAATATAATTTTTAAAAGTCCATATTAAAGAGCTTCTTACAAATTTTATAAGAGTCTAGCTTTAAAGAAGCAAAAATTTTATTCAATGATAATTAATTTTCAAAATTTTAAACTACTTATAAAATCTTAATTCACCCCCTTAGACCTACTAACAAGAGGATTTAAGAGATCATACCTCCAATATTTCAAAGAAAATTTGTCAAAGAAAGGAAGAGTGGAGCTTTAGCTTTATGGGTTGTTTGGTTGTTACAATTAATACAATGCGAATGTGAGTGAGAGTGAAAGTGGGAGTGAGAATGAAAATATTAAAATGTTGTTTAGTTGGGAAGTAATAAGAATGAACATATCTCATTTTACTTCGTTTGGTTAGTATATTACACATGAAAATCAATTAAATAGTGTGCATATTTTATCATATTATCTCTTATTATAAAACTAAAAAAAAAAACAGACATCTCTTCAAATTATTAATTAATAATATAATTATATATTATTAATAATTAATATAATAATATATATTTAATAAATTAATAATTTAATAATAAATATTTTATAAATAATAAAAAATTAAACAAATAATAATAAATTAGGATTTTGACGTATCACAAGAATATTTTTGTCTGAAAATTATTATAAGTGGAGGCACTTTTATCAAGGATATTTTAATTTCAAAAAAACCAATCTCATTCTATAATTTTAATTAATGATAGAACTTTTTATTTTAAGAGGGAAAATAGGTTCTCCAAATAATAAGAATGATGACCTATTTTCATTCCTTTACTTAAATTCTAATAACTAAACGTACTTTATGAAAATTACTTTCCATAGTTTAATTGAAATGGAACAATTTCAACCCATATTATAATTATGAGATTTGATATAATTATTATTAGTAGCATCTTAGTTGCCGACCACTTGGTCAGTCGGCCACCGGAGCACCGACGGTTGGACTTAGCCCAATATCATTATGTTGACTCTCCTCAGCATTGTCTCGGCGCAATTTGCATCAAAATGCTCCGTCCACTGCCCTTTGTCTTCTCTCTTTCTGCTTCCATCAACTACACCATCAATCTTAATTCGACTCATTTTTTTTCTTCTTCTCCCTTATTGATGTCCATTCATTCCCAATAAAAAATCTAATGTTTATATTTTGACTATTCAGATTCAAATTTGAAATTTATACTATTTAAAAAATTATTATTATTTAAATATATGCACTCTTATAATTAGTACTTAATTTAAGGAAACCGATGAAATGGGGAGTAAATTATATGAACATCATATGAATTTTGTTAAAATTATAGTGAGTCTTTTTTTAATAGCTATAACATACATAAACTTCTACTGGAACAAAATTTTATTTTATAATTTGATTCAAAAATCATTTTCTTGATTAAGATACTCTCCATTAATTTAAATGCGTGCTTTTTCTTACTTAAAAGTTGCTCTAAAATAAAAATTTCCATCTCTTATACCAGTCCAATTTGCAAGAATTTTCTGTCCAATTGATAGTTGGAAGGTCAAACTCGTCTTGCTATTGGTTTTGGGTCTTCTCCATATAACAAAGTCGTCTACTCAAGTCTTTCGTAAATTTCAACTCAATTCATGGGATCATTAGGAAACATGCATCTTTTAAGTTTCATGTATACTTTTAAAATCACAATTAATAATTATCACTATTGAAGGGTTCCTGGGAAAATATTGTGATACATAAAGTATCTATACTAATTTTTTGTCCTAAAACAATATTTGACTCTCTATTTCTAGTTCTTCAATAATTAATTGCATGCTTTATATATGGGGATGAATTGAAGGTTTAGAATGAATTTAGGATTTAGGGATAGATTCTAAGGATGTGCAAAGTGTGCTTGCTCTTTTTAAATTTATTAAATTTTAATTTTTATATATAATTTTGTTTTATATTATTAATTTAATTTTCCAACTTATAAAAATTTGCCACTTTGAATGTTAAAAATTTGTTTTCTTTAATTTAAAATTTTAATTTCTTTAAAATTAAATTTAAATTAATTAGGGTCCCTAACTTCTATTTTAATGTTTGGATTGGTATAGAGTTAATGTGATTTTAAGTTAATTTAATTTTTAAAATTAATTTTGATCCAATATGATTTTGCATCCCTATGATTTATATTTGAAAACTTTGATTTAAAAATTAATTATTACTATCTATAGAGTTCATTCAACATAAAAATAATTATTTTTTTACTTTTGTGTAAACCAGGTTTAGTGGACAAAATTAATTTTAACAAAAAATCAAACACTAAATCAAACAATGTTTACAATACAAATTTTTATTTAAATGTGCAAACAAATTTTTAAATCTTTTAAACACTAAACCAAACATAAAATATATATTTATGGTCCACCTTAAAATTTAAATATGAAAGATGAGTCTTACCAAACACTTGGTTGGTAAAATGGTTGTTAATAGGACTGGTTTCTATGAACATCGGTTTTGGTCCCCAGCAAGTCTGTAATTGTCATAAAGTTTTTTTTTTTTTTAATTTTAATTTTATTTAAATGAAAATTTTGGGAAGTATCATAAAAAATTAGTTTTATTTGGTACAATAATTTGAAAATTATTGTTATCTTTTTCATAAGTTTATATTTGACGAATATTTTAAACAAATGATTAGATTTAAATACAATATTTTTTATGTTTTTGTTATTTATTTTTTTAATTAACACATAACAAGTATATATTAAATAAATAATTATATAAAAATCATATAATTATTTGTGATAAACATACACATATTGTAATATAATTAAAAAATTATATATTTGTCATATTTTAATGAAAGAATATTTTAGTAATAATATAAAAAATTTTATATAGTTTTTAAAAGTATTTTTGACACTCAAATTATGAAAATGAACAATTATAAATTCAAGAAGTTAGGTAAAAATACTTAAGAATTATCACGGTAAATCATGAATTTGAGCTAAACAGTAATTTTTTTATTTTTGCTTTTAAGAATAAGCTCTAATTTTTTTAACTTTCATTTTCTAACCCAAAAAGCTTATTATATGGAATTTTTTTTAAAAATTGATCTAATATTAAAATATATTAAAATAAATATTTTAAAAAATAAAAGAATTTCCACAAACTTGGTCAAACAAACTTTGAATGAGTAACTACAAAGAAATTTAAAGAAAAAAAAAATTGTCAAAGAACGTGAACCTTGAGAACTTCGCAGCAAAAACACACAAGGAAAGAGAGGGAAAGAATAATTACCCCACGTACGGCTCTTTAGACAATAATCAAAGGGGGGACGTACTCTCGGTTCAGATGAATCTTACGATTTTTTAACTTTTGAATTTTAAAATATATATTTAATTTTTAAAGTTATATTATTTTAACTACTTAATCTTTAAATGGCAAAATTATACAATTCAATCCTTGAAAATTGTAACGTGACACGTGAATCTTTAAGCATATAATGATAGAAAATAACGAATACTTAGTCAAAAATTTGTAGGGACTAAATTATATAATTTTCAAGGAATAGAATATTTTTTTTGGTTTTTCATTAATAAAAAATTATTAATTTAGTCCATTGCTTATTGAAACATCTAAAATTATTATTCATTTATTAAAAAATATCATATTTAATTTTTTATTTTTCAAAATAAAACTAGAATTAATTCTTTGAATTTAAAGTTTAGAATTTTATAGAGAGAATAAATTGAGTATTTTTTTTTAAAGTGAGAATTAAATGTAATATTTTTTAATAAATGAATGTTTATTTTGGATATTTCAATGAGTACTGATAGACTATGATGGACTAAAATAATAATTTAATAATAAATAAGACCAAAAAAATATTTTCTCAATTTTTAAGATTTATTGATGGAATAGTTGAAATATATATGTTTTAAAAGCTAAATTATGGACTTTAATATTCAAAGATAAAATAATTCAAGAACATATGTTTTTTAGTGATTAAAAACTGTAGTTTCTCATAATTAATTATATATTTTAAACAAATTTAAGTGAAATGACTTGAATTTTTGGTTAAAATATTATTATGGCCATTCAATTTTATTTGTTGTCTTAAATTAATCATTTAAGTTTCAGACGCTTTAGAATATTTTTTTTTTTCAAATTTTAATTTTTTTCTTAAAAAATATCTCTTAAATATGGTGTATGGGACGAATTTGAGATGAATATTAAAAAGTGTTACATTTAAGAGACTAATATAAAATATAAAAACCAAAAAGGAAGAAATCATTAAATAAAAATCCTATAATAACAAAAAATATTGAAATATATTTTAATATTCTAACTTTATCTATTGTTTCAAATTAAATTTTTAAGCTAAAAATATGCTTCTTAAGTTTCAAATTTATTTAAGCGCCTCTTACCCACGATACTTGAGGTATACTTGGGAAACAATTTTAAGATGAACTTAAACTTTAAGAAAACAATTTAAATGAGGCATGAAATATTATTTAACCGAAGTTAAAATAATCATCTGACTAATTAACGTAAAATTATTTGATAATTTTTTAATTATATAATATGTAACAACTATATATGTTCAAACAACTGCGCAGAATACAAGTTCAAGTATTGCGTGCTTCAGCTCCTGTTATAGTTATATATTGACGAGAATTAAAAACACTTTTGACAAATGGCTGAATTGGAAAAAGAGTTGATGGCAACACATGTAATGTGTGTTCCCATGGGCTCCATGCTTGGTGGTGACGTTGTCAAAGCAAATCATGTAATGCACTTAAGCACTGAGTTTCTTCGCTAATTATCATCCTCGCTCGCTAATTACTATGCCATCCTATGACTGACTTATGGTTATAACAACCATAAAATTCTTTTTTTTTGGGTTAATTTTAATATATAATTAACAAGTTTAGAAAGTCAATTATTTTCATTACCGACTTATTTATTTGTCTATTATTCAGTCACCATATCATATTTGCCACGGTATGCACACCGCCGCCCATAGTTTAGAAAAATCTTCAACTATAATAGTTAAGTCTATTTGTCCCCGTGTGCGACTTTCGCTATCACTATTAATTACTACCTTATAACATAAATTTATAAGTTTAATACGCATCAAGATTTTTCGTTCTTTCTGCAATTGCTAGACTTTTCCAGGAGATTCGACGAGTTTTCTCTCAGAATAATGGAATTCTTTACATCTATTTAAATAATAAATTGGAAAACTACGAAAGTTTTTAAAATAGTACGAATATAAGCCAAGGGAGAAGCAGAATTTTTTTGCATTGTTAATTAATTAGTGTTTTTGGCAAATATATTTAATTGATTAATTAGAGAGGCACTTGCTTAACACAAAGCATTACAATAGCTTCTAAAATACTGAATATTTTTGTGAAAAAACATGACAGCGCAGAGATTTAAAGTAAAATCTCTTATTAAATGCCTACTTCAATTCCAGTGTTATGACATTAACCATATCAAATTCACCAATACAGATACAGATTATGAACCGGAGAACGGCGACTATTGCCATTGTCACTACATATCAATATATATCTAGATGTATGTGTATACAGACGCTCACAGACAAAAAGGTTTATAGACCAAAACATGATGGTTTTAGTTTCGAAGAGATTGAGAGAGGAATCAAAATTGAGTGCACAATAAAGGAATTAAGAAGCAGTGGTAAGCAGCATCATGTGCTTGAACTCCTCGAAATCAAGACGGCCATCTGAATTGGTGTCGTATACGCAAATCATGCTCGTGCAATCCTTGCCTTTTGTGTCGTTCCACAAGCCGAGCCTCTTCAACACACACTCCAGCTCTTGGCTCGTGATGAAGCCATCTCCGTCCAAATCGAACACCTTGAAGGCCTTCGCAAGGTCGCTCTCCACATCCACGACGTCCTCAATCTCATCGTCTTCTCCTCCTCTGTTCTCCCCATTGTTCTGCTTCGATATGGACTCGTAAAAGAACAAGAACTCATTGAAGTCGAGGCTCTGTTTTCCCGCTAGCGATTCCAGCTCCTCGGGGTTTAACTGAAAGCCTGTCTTCTCAAGCAGCCAGGTTAGCTCTTCAAGGCTCACGAAGCCATCGTTATTCATGTCCAGCTTCTCAAAAATTCGCTGCAAGTCAGAGGGTGTTAGGGGAGACATATTCACAAATAACATAAAAGGGCGTGTGATGATATGAATATGATACAGAAGGGTTGATTAGTTTCTCCTCTTTCGGGTCCTTGCAACTGCATGCTTCATATCAGACATATATATATTGGCAGGCATGTTGACGTTCTTTTTAGTTGTGTACGGGAAACGTACAAAGAGGTGCCGAAATTGATATTGCGAAATAAAGAATGATGTGGAACTTAAGGGATGTGGATGAGAATAGTCTAAGCCTATCTAAGGCAACTTGTAGGAAGTTGCGCATCAGGTACTTTGAAAGCAACTTCTTGAAACCATCTTCGGGCGAGCAGTTGGCTGTTCCTTAATTATCTTCTTCTTCTATTTCGTCTTCATACTGAAGCCTAGAATTTTCTGGGGTAAGGTTTTTTGCATCAATTATATAGATGCCTACCTTGTTATTACTGGGGTGGTGCCACTTTTTAACCTTAAGGTCATTTTCAGGACGACTCTTTGATTTATTTTGAGAGAGCAGTGTGTGTATTTTAGTGGCAGACTTCCAAAAGCATTCAAAATCGTGTTCAGTGGGTATGTGGTGCCCTTCCTTCCGTCGCTCTTACATGAGGAACACGTGGTCTGACTATAGACTAGGAACATGATTTTATTTAGATTGGGATCAGATAGTGAACTTACTGTATGCCGGGTGAGCCTATGATATCAGTAAATCTTCGTTACAGGACATATCTAGACTCCAATTTTGAGTTCTATTTTATTTAAACATTTATCAAATTTTGTACTCCGATACGTCATGGAGATTGATTAATACCATCGGCTGGAAAAGCCATGGATTTCCTGTTTTTGAACTCTTTCAACCGTTATGGCATCATTGTTGAATTAATTTAATTGTTAGTAAGCGTTAATTTTAAGTATTCGTGTAATTACTTGTTTAAATTGAACAATTGGTATCTAGAAATGGATTATGGAATTGCGGTTGTCTATTATGTGTATATGTCGGGTTACTTACAAATTTATTCACTAAAAGCTCCAACTTGTAATTTGATTTTGGTCAATATAATTTTCTATTACATATTGATTGAGGGAAGAGAGAGTTGATTTCATTCATAATTTAATAAATCATTATATTTTGTCCAGAAGTTGCAATTTGAATCAAAGATATTAATAAAAATTATTATTGTAACTGGTAAAATTAAATATATTTTGTCCAAAAGACTTTAACTTACAACTTAATTGTCTGTTAGAAAGGGTCTTAATTTACTACAATAGGATAGTATACCAGAGATTCTTTACAATTGTGGTTGCTCATTACACCACACGGTCATCATTCAACCACGTCATCTGATTGTTTGACACTTTTTTTATCTTTTTAAATAAAGGTTCATAAATAACGTTGTTTGCAAGTCAAATATGTAGATTAAAATGTCATCTTCTTCCTCATTCGAACATGCAATGCTTCCCCTGTTTTGAGTATAAAGTAGAAACCATCTCTGAGTAAATGCCATGCTTTCAACAAACTTTCTGGTTCTCACAAAAGATTAGACAAGTTCTTGCTCCCTTGTTAACCATTTTGACTTGATTAGCAAAGCTCCATAGAAGATGAGATAGCTGTTAGAAAAATATAATTTAAACTTTCTAGGTGAAAACATAATTTTTAAAAATACAATGAGTCAAGTTCATTGTTTAGTTAAATTCTTAGAATGTGTTTGAGTATTATCTAGAAGAAAATGATTAATGTATCTAAAATAGTATGGTTCATATAATGCGTGAATCATGTACTTAGAAAAGTGTGATATATGTATAGAGAATTAAATAAGGTTCAAGTAACTAGCCATCTAGTGAGCATATATGTACCTCATGTACTTGGTGTTTGAAGTCACGCTAAGTAATTGGAATATAATTAAGAAATAGAATTTCCTCTTTTCCAATATAGTTCATCACTTCCTTTTCTAACAAAGTTGTATTAGAGCTTGATCCTTTAGTGTGAAATATGTCAAATAGTGGAATGTTTTCATTTCAATTTCCTTGTCTTATAAAAGAAAATTATGAAAATAAGTGTATATGTATGAAGGCATTACTCAACTCACAAGATGTTTAGGAGATTGTAGAAAATAGATATGTTCAACCACAAAATGAAGCATTACTGTCACCAAATGAGAAGGATGTTTTAGCGAAAATAAGGAAGAAGGATCAATAAGCTCTCACCCTTATTCATCAATGATTGGATGAATCAATGTTTGTGAAAGTGGCTAGTTTCACTACTACAAAAGAAGCTTAAGAGATTTTACAAAATTTGTTTCTAGGAGCTGAAAAAATGAAGAGAGTATGACTCCAAACATCATGAAATGGATTTGAAGCTTTGCAAATTAAAGAATCTAAGTCGATATTAGATTATTGTTGAAGGGTGTTCACTATTGTGAATCAAATGAAGAGGTGTGTAGATTAAATGGAAGATGTTCGTATGATTGAGAGGATACTTTGTACCTTGACTTCGAAACTTAATGTTGTGGCTTATGTCATTGAGTTAAAAAGATTTGAATATATGACAATTAAACAAGTTATGAGTGAGTTACAAGCCTAGGAAGACAAGTTTAAAAGGAGATAAGACAGCAAGTTCTCAAAGCCAATGCATTTATAAAAGATGAAGGATGGGAGATAAATCAAAGAGGACATGGTTGATGACATGTTCGTAGATATGGCCAATGAGGAAGAGGAAAAGATGATTGTAGCACTTGTAACAATGATAATAGCAACCAATTAACTAGAGGCCATGGAAAATCAGTGGGCAAAAGTAGAGGCAATTATTCTAAGATAAATGAACAATGGTATGACAAGTTGAATGTTATAATTACCATAAGTTCAGACATTACTCTCGGGAGTGCTACAATGATACCTAAGACAGAGAAGAAAATGCCAATCTTATTGAAGACAAGTAAGAAGTGGAAGAGCCAACCTTGTCGCTAACATGCAAGAATGACCAAACAAGTTATACAAACTTGTGGTATCTTGACAATGCAATAAATAATGACATGTGTGGATATAAAGAAACCTTTGTGGAGCTTGATGAGAAAGTTAATGGCAACATTTTGTTCAAAGACACTTTGAGAGTATAAATTCAAAGGAAAGATACCATTCTTATCTCTTTAAAGGATAGTAGCCATAAACTTATCACCAATGTTTATTATATTTCTAAATTAAAAAGCAATATTTTGAGTTTTTGACAACTCCTTAAAAAGGGGGTATAAAATTTGTATAAAAGATTGCTATCTTTGGCTAAGAGATCAAAGTGGCAATTTGATTGCTAAAGTCTCTATGTTAAGAAATAGAATATTCATGTTGAATACAAAGACCATTAAAGCAAAATGTATGAAGGCTAATGTGAAGGATGAATCATGGCATTGTCATAGTAGATTTAGTCATTTGAACTTTGGTGCGCTCAAAACCTTGGGAGAAAAGAAGATGGTAACATGCTTGCTAATTATTAACTACCTTAATCAATTGAGTGAGGCATGTCTCTTGGGAAAGTATGCAAGGTATAGTTTTCTAAAAAAAGCAACCTTAAGAGAAATTGAGCCTTTTCAACTCGTTCATACTAATGTTTTTGGACCTATCAATCTGTCGTCATTTGGTAAACATAGATGCCTTTTACTCTTCATTTGAACATTATAGTAGGAAGACTTGGGTTTAATTTTTAAAGCAAAAATCTAAAGCATTTGTGACATTACAAAATTTTAAGTCTCTTATAGAGAAGGAGAGTGACTTTATGATTAAGTCTTTATGGCTCGATAGAGGAAGTAAATTAAGTTAAAATAACTTTAATGACTTTTGTAAGTTAGATGAGATTTGTCATATTTTAGCGATACCTAGATCCCCTTAACAAAATGGCATAGTGAGGAAGAAAAATATAACCATTCTTAACATGGTTCAATGTATGATGAAAGCAAAGGATATGTCTAAGGAGTTTTGAGCTGAAGCTATCTCTTGTGCTATTTACTTGTCTAATTGCTCACTGACAAGGAATATAGATAGTTAAATTAAGAAGCATGGAGTGGAAAGAAGCTAAATGTCAACCATTTACGTGTATTTGGGAAAAATGCTTGCACATATGTGCCTAATCAAGAAAGATCAAAGCTTGGTGATAGAAGTGTTAAGCATGTTTTCGTTGGCTATGACTCAAATTCAAAAGGATACAAGTTATACAACCTAAGCAATGGAAGGATGATTGTAAGTAAAGGTGTTTAGTTCGATGAAGAAGTAAGTTGGAATTAGGAAACATCAAATGAAGCTTACTATAACTTATTTCCTTATTTTGAAGAGAAAGATACTATGGCACCGATGCAAGATGTGATTCCTCCACCTTCTCTTATTTTGATTCATGAAAAATTTTCATATTTCAAAGATAGTTTGAGTGAAAGACCTTAAGAAACAAATAACATTTATGATTTATATGACAAAATTGAAGTTATTAATGATTTATTTTGCATCTTAATAGACCATAAACCTGTGGGCTTTAATAAAGCTATTAAAGATAAAAGATGGAGACAAACCATTGATGAAGAGATCAAATCCATCGACAAGAACAACACTTAAGAGTTATCTATGCTTCTTAAAGATCATAATGCTAGTAGAGTTAAATGGGTCTTGAAGAAGAAGAAGAATGCTAAAAGAGAAGTGGAGAGATATAAAGCGAGTCTTATTGCAAAAGGATAGAAACAAAAGTAATTGATCAATTATGATGAAGTCTTTGCACCTATTGCTTGCATGGAGACAATTCAATTTGACCATTTCTTTGGCAGCTTAAATGAAATGGAATATTTATCAACTTAATGTGAAGTCAGCCTTTCTTAATGGTCATCTGGAAATAGAAGTCTATATTGAACAACCTATGGGCTACATAATTAAAAAGCACAAAGATAAAGTTCTAAGGCTCAAGAAGGCATTGTATAGATTGAAATAAAAACCTCATGTATGGAATAGCTGCAATAATAAGTATTTCCAAGATAATAGTTTTGTTCATTGCCCTCATGAATATGTTCTTTATATCAAGATGCATGATAATAGATAAATTTTGTCGAGTTATCTCTATGTGGATGATCTCATCTATACTGGAAACAATCCAAATTTATTTGAAGAATTCAAAGAAGGTATGTCACGGGAATTTGACAAGATAGATATATGACTCATATCCTATTACTTAGGCTTGGAGATAAAACAAATGAAAGATGGATATCTCACAAGAAGGATATACAAGAGAGGTATTGAAGAAATTCAAAATGCTTGATTGCAATTATGCTAATACACCTATAGAATGTGGAATGAAATTGTCAAAGTTTGATGTTGAAGATAAAAAAGATTTGACTCTTTTTAAAAGTCTCGTTGAAATCTTGAGATACTTGACAAGAACAAGGCTAGATACTTTATTTGCAATAGGGGTAGTAAGTTGCTATATGGAAACTCCTGCCTCCACTCACGTGAAGGTTGTTAAAAGAATTATTCTTTATTCAAGGTTAATTATTGATTATGAGCTATTTTACTTCTCATCAAATGACTTTAAGCTGTTTTGATATTGTGATAACGATTTTACTGGTGGTATTAATGATTGAAAAATCATCACTAGATATGTATTTTTCTTGAGATTCGTGGTGTTTTAAAATTGTGACACTGTCATCTTGCGAAGCTAAATATGTAGCAGCAACTTCTTGTACTTGTCATGCAATTTGGCTTAGAAAACTCTTGAAAGACCTTCGTTTGCCGTGAGGGAAAGTAACTATAATTTGCACTAGCAAAAAGTCCACACAAGCACTTGCTAAGAACCCTGTGTTTCATGATTGAAGCAAGCATATAGACACAAGGTATCATTTCATTAAAAAATAGGTTAGCAATAAGGAAGTCGATTTGAATTCATAAAGATACAAGATCAAGTCGCAGACATTTTTACAAAGCCCCTAAAATTTGTAGATTTTCAAATAATGCAAAGGAGGCTCTGTGTTATTAAGAAAGTTTAAAATTAGGGGGGAGGGTTAGAAAAATATAATTTAAACTTTCTAGGTGAATGAATGACTTTCATAAATACAAGGAATCTTATTGTTTAGTTAAATTCGTAGAATGTGTTTAATCATTATCTAGAAGAAAATGATTAAAGTATCTAGAATAGTGTGGTTCATGTGTTGTACGAGTTATGTACTTAGAAAAGTGTGACACATGTATTTAGGTATGCATGATACACGTATGGAGAATTAACTATGATTCATATACCTTGCCACTTAGTGAGCCTATATACGTAGTTGGTGTTTGAAGTCAAGCCAACTAATTAGAATATAATTGAGAAGTGGAAATTCCCTTTTTCCAATTTAGTTCATCTCTTCCCTTTTTAGCAATAGCAAATCCTACTTAGTGGCTTGATCTAACGTGTTCATTGCAGTTAATGTCAAAGATGTAGCAATTTGTCCCTTTATCATTTCTTGGCCATTCGGACATTGCCATAAATGAATAATTTCTTCCTATGCTACCCTGAACTAACTAATAACTATATGTAGTTTCTCATCCTTAAAAACAAAAATGCCCTTTTCTAGTGGAAGGTTGGCATAGTTGTTTTTCAGGGAAAAAGATAGAAAATTTACACCAATAACTAAACCTACATATTTGGCCTGAATAAAAAGCCTCTACTGGAGTTATCTATCTCACCATAAACTAAATTTCCCTTAGCAATAACAAAGAGTAATTTTCATGGTCATATTTACAGACAATCAAACTTCTTTCCTGCAACTATCTTTTTTTTTTTTTTAAGGTAAATATTTTCCTACAACTACAAGGATAGCCATATTTTAAAGAAGACAATTTATCCGAAAGTAGGGCTGAAGAATCGCCTTTTTATGCTTTTTCATGCATTAATTTTTTGATCCAGTGCCAGAGGGAACACCTTCAAAACAAATTGTCGAAAATTGTTGCTTAACAATTTTTCATTGAAAGAAGCATGGACGACTATCAGAGAAGAAACCTTAAACATTGTGTAGGAAAGATCAGAGAGATAAAACAGATTGAAGAGAGGAAAAGAGAAGACCTCGAGCCTATTGGAATTAACAAAGGAATAGAGGACAATGAATGTAAAGAAGAAACCTAGAGAGGAACCATGCACTCTTAAAACGGTATGTCTTTTTTGTCCCCGCATTTTGAAAATAGAAAAAAATGCTAAACATATGAATAACGTGGTTGAACAATGGCATGTTGCAATAAGCAGCCTTAATCACATTGTTGGAGAGTTTCCAATATCGTGTCCTATTAAAATAGATTAATACTTGTATGAAAGAAGGAAAAGTTAATTTTATTAATAAAGTAATAAATTATTATATTATATATGGTAGTTGCACTTTGAATAAAAAATACTAACTAAAATTATTATTGGTAATGGATAGAATTTAACGTGCTTTGTGCATTATTCTCATTATCTCTCATTCTTGTTGCTTTTTATCTCCCACAAGAAATGAATATTTATTGTTGTAAGTTGAAATTATTATCCATAATTTTGTTTAATTGTTATGACATTTTTGGAATCTTTTCCAATAAACTATGAATTTAATCATGTTATTTTTCGTTTAATAAACTCACAATTACATGCATGGATTTCACTCGTATCTTTGTCTTTAGACCTTCTTGTTCTTATGTAAAAAGCATCAAAATTGAAGCGGCCAGAATGGGGGATATTAGTAGGGTAATCAACCACTAGGCCGAGTTTGATTTAAATAACGCCTAAGACCCAGCTCGATTTAACACCAGGGCAAAAAAATTTATCTCAAGACCCGGCTTGACTCGGTATGACTCGGTAAGTGACTAAGCCAAACTAGGTTTGACCAGACTGAGCCAGGTCCGTCTATATTTTAAATAATAAAAATAGTTTTTAAAAAAGAAAATAAAAAATATGATTTGAATGTGAAAAAAATACAATGAATAAATATTAAGATTTTGAATGAAAAAGAATTAAGATTTGAAAATAATATATTACAACTTTATTATAAATAAAAAATAAATTAAATTAAATTATAAAAAAATATAACTAAGCCGGGTCAAACTGAGTAAATAACAACCTCGAGACTCAATCTGGCCGATTATAAGACCCAACTTGACCTAATAGATTTATAAATTCTTTTATTAAGAGGTCATCCAACTAGACCAAATTACTTGGTTGATCGAATTGGATAGATATTACATAGTATTTTTCACGCAAACCTATACTCATGTCCCTCCATTTTACAACGTCAGCTACCTCCTACTCATATATTCTTTTCTTTATTTTTATTTTTTGGTTGTATGGATTCTCCTTGTATTATCTTAATTAATCAAATAAGCTACCTACGCAAAGTAGTACGGCCTTGAGAAGGGGTCACTCCGACACTGGCCATATATTCAGAATAAGAATGTAATATTGCAGTATCAATGTGCTCTGTTTCAGTACAGCTCCAATGGTTTAATTATTTAAATTTAGCAGCCATCGCGATTACATATAATATTTACACAAAATGATATAGTAAGCAGCAAGCATCATGATCTTGAATTCCTCGAAATCCAGCTGCCCTCCCAAATTGGTGTGCTATACACAAAACCCTCGCCATCGAAACTGGTGTGTCTTATAAACGATTACTCAAGTGCCTGTCGAGCTTGAATATCATTGTTATTGAACATAATGCGCGGCTTGCCCATGCTGAAATTGAGTACCTTGGCGTTCATGTTGTACTTGATTTCCCCATCGTATAGCAGCTTCCTTATGTAGTGCTCTATGTCTGAACCTATCAGGCGAAGCGTGTATTCCGTCAAAGGAGCACCCTGCTCAATTAATCGTACCAAAACTTAAGAAATAAGCAATTTTTGTCTAAACTATATTGCTCTGACCAATAAATAAATTACATCACATGACAATATAGTCATAACAATAATATCAAGTACTGTGGGAACACCAAATATGAACTAATGCACGAGAAGCTTCACCAAGAGTCACACAAAGCGGAATCAAAGGTAAGAGGTTTAATTATGAGAAGCTGGAGAGAATTACCTCGTAATGATCGACAAGCTCTTGAAAGTATGAGTAAACCTTATTGCAAGTGTCAGGATTCCATACAAACTCATTAGTAGGATCAAGAATAAGGGTGAGCTTATCCATCTGGGTCTGATCAAACTCACAAGTCACAGGGTCGATATATGCTGCATAGATCCTCACATGGCGTGTGGTGCAGCTAAGCCACTGTCCTCCATATTCCCTGCTCATGTTTTTGCTCTTTACATTCAATTGGGGTTCCACTGGCCTCAGCGTTGTTCCTTTCGGCTTCGCATTCTGACTGTCTCCTTGTGCTTGCTCTTCTTGTACCTTCACTTCTTCCTGAACTTCTGTTTGTTGTTGTGCTGAAATGGAAAATGCTTTTCTGTGTCTCAATTCTCTTCTGCGACCAATCGAACTCACCATGGATAGTTTGGTTGAAAGCGTGCAGGAGAAACTCGTGGCCATGGCTAAATGCCATAGTACCATAGTAGATAGGGGGTTTAAAATCAGCTTGGTTTAGTGGTGGTAAGTTCCTCCTGCTATGGATAAGAGTAGTGTGTCTGCGTGCGTATTTTGGTAGTACGTGTTCAGTGTATTTGTTGGTGCCCTACCTTCGGTCTTATCAGGAGGAACACGTGTCAAGACGAGAGACTATGAGACTGAGACCTCATTTCATTGCAATTGGGGATGATTTGGTAATGTGCCGGACCAATCCAAAGTTTGCTGATATGGGCATGGATAATTAATATCAGACAAGACAGGAAGGGTTTTCCTTTTTTGAAACATTCTAGTTCGTCAACCAAAAAAAACTTCTGTTGTTCAATATCTTCTTTCTCGTTAGTGGTTTTTCTGCTACTTGTTTTTCACGGGGCAGGTCTATAAGCCTTGTTCTTGAGACCTCCTTCACCTTAAGCACAAGAATTAACGCAAACAGATGTTTCACAAATCTGAACCCAGAATATAAGCCTACCGTTCATTTTAGACATATCAAATGAATGGGTTGCAGTGTCAGATCACATTCCAAAATAGATTTTTTGACCTCAATGAGAACCGTAACATGTCCCATGAATACCGTATAAGGAATGAAATAGATTGATCTGATGTATGGCAAGTTAAGCAATAAGCAAAAATCCTTTTATTTGAACTGGGACAGAACTTCTGAACATGAATCATACAATTACCATTTGTCCCCAACCAATCCCCAAAAAAAAAAAAAAAAGGAAAGGAAGAGAGTGAGGAACTCCCCTATAAAGAATTAAAAAAAATAAAAAAACCCAAGAAAACTTTTGACATCTCTGCTTAGAATATGTTATTACTCGAAATGCACTTCCAAACCCAGCTTACGAATATAGCTGTAAAAGAGTAAAAAGAATATGGAATGATTTACGAGGGAAATGTAACTTCAATGCTCCAAGGAAAATTCGCCAGGCTCAGAGCATTTCCTTTCCAGCTGCTCAATTTTGTTGAATTTAAAACCTCTAATCCGCAATACCTCAGGCTCCGAGGCATTTTTGTAGTCGACAGTTTCGAGGGTCCACCCTTTGTTCTCAACAGAGCCACGTACGTTCACCTATTTCATGATGAATAATGATTCGCCTCAATTAATTACGTACAATCAAACACAAGATGATCTGAGCATATGCATTCATAGTGAAGAGGACTAGTTTTCAAACTTTAACTACTACGAAAGAAGCTGTGATCTTATATGGGAAGGGTAGGTATATCAGAATATTGGATGGGAATATTTATAACGTTTAGTCACTAGCAGCATTGAATTGTGTAAGGAAATCATTAATAAAGAGGATCTGATAATACATTATTTGACAAGGATATTCTAACAATAATTTATCATTTCAAATTTAATTAAAAGTATTTTATTATTGATAGGAGTCAAAAGAGCGTGAAAAATTTACCTTTAAAAATTGGCTTGTAAAAGAAAAGAATCACACCTTTTAAATATTCCATCAACCATCTTATATTATTAAATGTGAGATTTAAGCATTTCATACTATTTATATCCCTGTTATAGCATCGTCCCTAAAAGGGGATGTCTCAATGGTTGTACTCTACAATACTTCACTCGGTCTTTTTATTGGTCAGAACTCTTTATAAGTAACTCTCTCTGTGATATTGACCTTTGAAAAAGTATGAGAAACTCACCCTTAAAAATTGAGTTGAAAAAAGAACTACCCTCTTTTAAGTACTCCCATTAAACATTTCATATTACCCTTGTCCCTATCAATTATCAAGTTGGTTATTTGTTGGGATTAGTTAGGTTTAACTATCTAGTGATTGCCATTTACTTTGGTTTCTAAATCTATGCATTTGAGTTGAGATTACTATTGAGGTCTTTCTGTGCTCTGTTTATTCATTTCTCCCTGTTTCTCTCTCTCCCCCTGTCACCCTCTCTCCATATCCTCTAGTGTTTCTATCTGTCCTAAATCATATTCTTCCTAAGCGGCTACTGTGGTATCTAGGAAAATCTTCAAAACATAAAATGCAGCTACATTGACTTGCCATACCTCTGCATCATCAACAGCATCAACGACAAGAGATTTTTGACCCTTAAGGGCCAATTTAGACCATTGAGAAATGGAGCAATTTCCACCGGTTCTTTTCTTAATTTGAGAAAAGGTCAGATCCCATTTTGGTTTCCATGTGATTCGAGGCCACACTTCCACCTCTTGCCCATTAAAGACCTGCAATTCTGGATCTGCTACTTGGACACCAGCCAAGTATAAATAAATTTGCAGAGAAAGTTGATCAGAATCTGAACCTTAGTTTTGAGTTAACTGGCATTTCGGCAGTAACGCTTGGCTGCCACAAACAAGTACACCAACTTAGCAAACATTGTCAGGCACAATGCCACAATGCTCCCAGAAGTCTAGGAAAAAAATTATATCCATATCAACTATTATGCCCCTAATTGGTCTATAATATCTAAAATTAATGCATTGTCTAAAGTCTAATCCCATATAAATAAAAGGAAATCAGAAGAGAGAAGCACAGTTCTTAACATGCTTATGCATAATCGCATCCACTAAAAGGGCCAGAAAGTGCAAGCCCTAACATGTTCAAAGTAGAAACCGCTTGATGGGCTTTTCAAGCAAAAGCCAAGAAGTGCATTTTTGGAGTTTAGACCAAGTTAAAATTTGTGGAAAAATGTTTTAAACAGTTTTTAAATTTAAATTTTCATATGTCAAAAATAAACTACAATAATCATCATTTGAATCTGGAATTGATCATACCAGAGGGCAATGGCTAGAATGACTTATCCATAATCCAGACAGCAAGCCATGATTTTTATTCCAGAGGATTTAATCCGCCCGGTTCATTTTAGGTTTCTTTCAGCATTTATACCCACTTGTCAGGAACATATATATGTGGGTTACAAAAAATTGTCATGAGTACAGCACAACATGCATGATGAAAATATACAGATTCCACCCCCTTCCAAAATAAAATACGAAGACCAATCCATTATCAGTTTCTTTTACCTGAGCAACAGAATAGGCACGCCTTTGCAGAAAAAAGAAATCTATTAATCTTTAGTGTATCATACTTTGGACGTTTGGCCCTAATGCTCTCGTTGAACAAGGATGAAGGACTAATGAATTCATGCAACTTACTAATCAAAAGAAATAAAAGAAACACAGTTTTGGTTATATCATAAGCTGTTGTTGTTGGGGGTACTGTAATTATAAGCTGAATGTCAAATTATTTTGAATTTATTGAATGAAGACACAGCATGCTGCTGATAGTGCTTTATTTTATCAAGTGATGACCGGGAAGAACTTTTAGAAATCTAGAAAAAGCAAATGCAGATCTCTGGGGTGCATTATTTGGGAACCAGGATCTTTAACAGTAAGATCAAGTTGATTCGCTGCGCTGATGGAACTTAGGGGCATAGAGATATAATCCTTTCATCCTTCCAGTTCAAAGCAAAAAGAAGATAATAAACACTATGGCATCATAGGGACAAAACTTAGTGATAATAATATTACCTTTCTAAGAATAAGGCTGTTTGCACGATAAATGGCCATCTCTCCTGAGGTTGCACTATGATATGGATTTCCTTTGGGTACCTTCAGTTAAACAATTAGAAAATTAAAATTCACCGTTTAGTAAATTTTTTTAAAAATAAGTGAATTTTATTGAATTTTTAATTTTTAACATTATTCAACCTTTTCTAATATCCAAAAGCATTTGAAAACCAAATCATCAACATCACCTTAATGTTTGATAAAATCTTTCCAGTTGATGTCTTTAATTGAATACAAGCTATGCTTAAATTTTGAAATTAAGCACTCAGGAAAGGATTTATTTTTGCAAATCTTCAGAGAGCACCTTAAGGCCTAGCCCTACAACTACTATGTGCTTTTCTTCTTTTGCCCAATAGTCTATGCAATATAGTTGTACCTTAGCAGCATCTTCTGGGTTGTTCTTCACAGGTTCATAAGCAAGCCATGAATCCATCGTCTACACAGTCACATAAATCCAGTAAGCAAGCACCGACTAAGTGAGTATAACAACTCAAACAGTAAAATGTTTGTTTATGATAGATCATGTTGCTGAATTACAGAAGAGCAGGTTCATAACAGACTGACTTCGTCTGTAACCTACAGATGATTTTTGCCAAGGATGGAAAAGTCAAGTCTAAGATTTATCTTTGTGGGTTAAAATAGGAAGCAAGTTAATGAACTAGGGTGAAGTTGGCACGATAAATAAATAAAGAATTAAAAAGGAGAACAGGAAATGAGATCCTTTTCTTTTTTTTGGGAAAAGTGTTTAGATACATATTACGTATTATATGGCTGTATACTAAACCAATAGGAATTTATCAAAGTGGCTGTGTCGGTGGTACAGACCACTTGCAACGTCCACTTTGATGAGTGTTTGTTGGCTTATTGTCCAGTCACATGGCAAATTATACGTAAGGTATTTCTTCCAAGCACTTTTCCTTGTAATGAGGAAGGGGAAAATCACATAACAGGTTCTGGTGGAATTCACGTAGTGGAGACTGCACAATTTCAGCCTTCAATAGCACATCTGATGATCAATGGGGCCTAAGGCCCAGTCATTTTTCATTAGCTAGAAATTTATCCCAATGCTTGAAATACTAATATACTGTGAACCCAACCCTTGCAGATGGGAGCAATGTTTTGGGATAGTCTTGCATCATACATTCAAGTCGAGTTGAGGACTTAAATGAATTTTTGCTGGCATCTTTGTATCTGCAGTAAGTAAAGGTAGCATTCATGACATGTAATAGCTATACAAAGCAAGCACAATCCAGAAGTGCCATACAGAGAATATAGGGAGGGGTAAGCAACTGGACTGTTTTGTTATTTAAATTTTTTTTTCGTAATTTGGGGGTCTGAATGACATTAAGCTGTGCTCAGGAGGCATATCACACTCAATAGATACAATTTATATCAGTAAAAGTGCAAATAATGCACCACTGTTGGAATACACAGCAAATGTATGATCAACTGGAAGTATCCACGTTTAGTCATACACTCATATCACCCAAAAAATAATTGGAAAATGCCATGGAGTTCATATGAAGAAATTATGAACTGATTGCCTTTTAAAGTATAAATTGAGTGCTCACACCAAAAGGTAAACTAATAATACAGATAAACAAAAACTGTAATAGTGGGCAACAATAAATAATAGAACAAAGGTAATTCCACCAAGGGGAAGAAAGAGAATATTGAGTTTCATGACAGGATTACTTGGTTTATATTTCCTGGATAAGACGAGTAACCAGTCTCACAGTTGGCATTGCTATCAGGGTGTCCAGTTGCCCTGAGGAGAGGATCTAGTTGATTATATTCCACATATATCACCATTGCCCTCCCTGAGATAATATGTCTTTTAGATTGACAATCAAATGCTAGAATAGAAATATGCTAACAAATTGTAAGCATTTGAAATAGCATGCATAAAATTCTGCAAAGCAGAGAAGATGACAAGTAACAAGTCTTCAAAGTTTAAATATCTCATATTCTCGGTCAATGGTATAAATGGCAAAAAAAAATCTCATTTCTTTCGGCACAGGCAAAAATTCCCAACAGATTTCAACGTTTAGACTCACACTAAATCCTTCTTCTCAAACTGATGCATTTGTCCCATGATAAGTAGGAATGTGACGGCACTTTTGGTCTTCATTCAATGAAATTACACGGTCACTACAGAAAACATCAATCCACTTCAAAAAACTCATTCTTTGCACTTCATCTCAGAAGGAAGCAGCAGTCCCCTAACCAACTATAAATATGGTAGCATTTCTGCCTCTTGATTGGCAAGAATAGATGGACAGAGCATTTTTGGTTTTATAGTCCAAACGAATGTTCTTTGTCATTAATGATGTTAAATGCTTTGAACAATTCTTTTTTTTGTTTTTTTTGGCAACCTTTTAAATGTTTTGAACATTTCATTTTTTTTGGGGGAACTTAGAGTCATACTTTGTTCACATTTATTTAAATAAAACTTTATTGATTTGAACACTACTTGTAGTTCAGTGACCAAGATTTTGAGACCAGCACTGGATAGCCAGTAGCATGAATAAAATTTGTTCAGGCCAAACCCTAAAAGATCAGCATCAAAATTTTGTTTGAGTTATTGAAACCCATATGCTACCAAAGTAGATCATAGTAGCTAGATTAACTTGTTATCGTTGAACAAAAGCTGGTCTGATCAACTTATGATTTATTAAAACAGTAGGCTGGTTACCTGTTTTGTCCAGCATTAACATCAGTGGATGAAAGTCAGCCATCTCAAGTTACTTTTTCTCTACCTAAGGTGTCACTGCCTATTCCCTTACCATAATTCCTCATCATGATATAGAGAAATTCGCAGAAGCTAGTTGATGATTCTGATCCATGTTAAAATTAAGTATGCAAGTGTGGGAGCCAAAGTTACATTAACCAACATTTAAAAGATATATAATATTAATAATAATTTCATATGTTATCACTTTGTCATCTGGTGTGAAAGAAAAAAAAGTACAACATATTCCTCAGCCTCCTCAAAAGCTAAGCATTGATGTCAAAAAAAGTCCAGTAAAACAAGTTTGCAATTGAGATCAGATATCACGGTTGTTCTTCTTTGTCTATTAGGGAAACAACTAGAAATTACCATCAGAGTAAGTGAGTCTGGTAATTCCTCCAATAGCTTCTTTTGCCTTCCGGCGTACAGCAACAGAGTTAACATGGTACTGTTTGGTAGCACTGACACCTGCTGCTGCAGGAATTGCCTGTATTTTCAAAATACTTGACAATGAATATTTGCATTATACTAATGGGCAAGCCAAAAGAACAGAGAATATGATATGTGAAAGCAGCTAACCTTGAATAGTAGTCCATTTGTATCTTGAAAGAAGAGAACCCATTTCAAACCAGCAACCAGCCTGACAAATGCAGTTTTATTGAATTTAAAATCAAACCATACTATCAAAAGAAAAAGATAACCTTTCCCCTATCATTTTCTAAAAATTCTAGAATGCAATCACATTAATTTTAGAGATATGGAAACGAACAAGTCTTATCTTATACAGCACCTTTTTTATGTGCCCGCACTTGTCCTTCCATTTTCTAGGAATTTTAGAATGCAATCCCATCAATTTAGAGATATGGCAACAACATATCTAGTCTTAGACAATGGCTTTTTTATAGTTAAAAAATTCTGAAAATTACTTAGAGACATTTAGATACAAGATCCATTAAATTTTTACAATTAAACAATTTGATTTTGACATTAGCAAAATCAATATAAAACTAGAAGCGAGAAAATAAAATGGGAGACACAAACAAATCTTTTTCACTTTATAGTGATAGCATGAACAGATCTTTAAATGTTGGTAAACTGTGAGTCGTACCATACTTTCAGAAGACCACTGGAATAAAGAATCGAATGTACATCACCATGTCCATGAGGTTTTGTCTACTAAAACAGAAATGGTTATTGCACTTCAAAACTTAAAAATCTAATTTTAGAGGTTTATACATCGCAGAGCATTCAATGCCTTTTGCTAAGTAAAATTCTCAGCTGTACAATTATACATGCACACTACAAAATACCTGAATTCTGTACTTGTTATCTGGGTCCACTGCAAGCCTGGCATCATTAGCATCTAAGCATACTATTTTTTCCTGAAGTGTATAATTTTAACATGCCAACAAAACCATTTTAAAGCAAAACTGAACTTTCCCTATGACATCGAAAGCAATACCTGCTTTAAAAGTTTTACTTGCGTGGACTGCATACCAAAATAAGAATTTGATTCTAAAAGTTCTACGGCACCCGCATGTGTGTCATCAGATGTCATAATGACAAAAGGAACCTGTGTCTGACATCCACCTAAGATTTGAAAAAAGCAACATTACATGAAAGGACTATGAAACATATAAACTGAAATTAACAAATGACACCACAGTGAGCCATTATTTGACTGAGTAAGAAGAAAAAGAAATTTTGATAGTAAACCTAAAAATTTTGACACCTTTCCTCATGGAATCTCACATATAATAAATTCAAGATGACATAGTATGCACTACATGTGAAATAAAAGACAATGATTTTGTAATGATACACTCTGTAAGAAACATGTTCCTGTAGTTGTTTCTACAGGAAGAGCAACCTGCAAGAATTAAAAAAACACTTATTGAGAAACAGAATTATTCCCAATCAGATAATAGGTTCACATATGTTGATCTATTACACATACACGGTAAAGCATCATAGGAAAGCAAATTAAGCTATAAGCCCTTTTACTCTCTACAGGGCCAAAAAGGCATACCCATGAGACCAGAAAGAATGAAACTGAGAAATTAGAATCCGGTGACATGGACTAGGACCACAGCTATGACAATGTGGAAACATCCAAATTAGAAGGTGGGCCATGAAAATCTTATGGAACAGTCAGAAGAAAAGGTGTTAATACGACAAAGGTCCCCATACAGCAGAATTAAATATAGATAGAATTGAAACTCAGTTAGATAGACTTATATACTATCACCTGCTATAATACTTTTTATTGTTTTGAGAGAAGGGATTGATGCAAAAGGTAGAGACAAAAAAATAGACACGGATAGACAAACCTCAAACCAAACCAGAAAAATGCTTAAAATAGGAATAATAGATAACAACTCCAAAAAAGAAAAAAGCTCCAAGATCTTCGCATGTCTACCAGAGGAACCTCCTAAGCAAACCATGATTTGAGCTCCAAAAGCCAGATGAAGAATTTCCTCTCATAGCTTAAAAATTTACGGTCTCACATTAGAGTGCTGTGTAAGACTTGGATTATAATAAATCTTCCTATCAAGGATGAGAAATTTGCCCAAAACAATATGCTTTTTATTGGAAATTTAAACTAATAATCACAACAAGGGTCAAAAGACCTAGCCACCCTGAAGTAAATTTTCTCCAGTTGGAACCTGCATAATATTTACAGAAGACCTCATGATTGGCATGATTTTTTTTGAAGAGAAGAAGTTGTTCATTTTTCAAAAAAGTATTATTTTAATTTTATTAAAGTATTTGGCTAAGCTTTATTAAAAAATTAACTGCCTGAATCAGTACAGAAGCAATTTTTCGGCCGCAAAAAGGAAGTAGAAAATTGGAAATTTTACTTTAAAACTGAAGTAAAAGAGAATATTATTTTTTTTATGGGACAAAAATACCATTCTTCAAAATATTATGCACTACTCTTTTTTTATCTATAATTTTTTCCTTTTTCCATTTTCATTTGTTCTCTTTCATTTGTCTATTTATTTTGATGTATATTTGTAAATCGTTTCTTAATTTTATATTCGTATTTTCATTAAATAGAATTAGAAACTTAATTAAAATTAACCATGATTAATATTTTAAAATATTTATCCATTCAAAAATAGTAATTACAGAGTTAAATCTATACATATCATTTTTAATAATTTATTCTGTTACACCATTTTTGGCAATTTGACAATGAAAAATATTTTTTTGAAAGGTTAATTAAAAAATAATATGAATAAAAAATTTTTATCAAATAATTCTGTCAAGCACAAACTATTTCCCTCTCACGGTACTACTTTTAAACTCTTTCTTAAAAGTAAAAACTAGTTTAAAATAAATATAAATCCACGGCAATGAGCTCCTAGTTATAAATCCCAAATCCATACCAAGATTTTCAAATCAGAAGACATATTTAGTTAACATTTGCAGAATGTATTATTAGGACAACGTGCTATGTAATCATCGACTTTACACCAATAGAAATGTCTTCACTCACAGAAGGCGAGAAGCCATCGAATGGGTTCTTTCCAGCTTTTGAATCAGCTAAGAGTCCTCTAGCGGTTTTAATGTATGATGACAAAGCACCAGGATAGCTTGAATTTAGGCGAGCCACCTAGAGAAAATGCTGTTAGAAGAAGATGAGATGTAAGGAGATCATGGTTCTTCAGGTATGTTAAAAGAGAAGCCATCACTTTGACACTATCACGACAAAGATTTTTAGGAAAAATAAATTCAAGTTCGAAGACAATTATTAGGCATAATTCACATAGTAGAACAACCATATTAGGTCATGCCAATCGAGCCAGAGGATTAAATCATAAGAAACATGTATTTAATCAATTTTATATTTCATAACAGGGAAATTTTTCAAAGTGTCGCTATAGGATGAAAAACTTAACCAATTGATTCAGCACCACAGTTAGTAGTTCAGACGGTGGGGGAACGAAGAGTTTTAACTTACTTTGGACGACTACCGCAGGTTATGTTAGTAATCCATTTCTTCGGCATACTTTAAACAAATATCCAGCTCTATAAGAAACCCATTTCTTAAGTACAACTTCAACTAAGCTAACGATTTTCAAATGGAACCCGAAAAACCTATCAAGGATAAATTGCTAAAATTAGAAGCATCAAAACAAGTCTGTTTAGAGTTTAGGCATCAAAACTCTAAATCCTAAATTAGGTTAGACCCGTTTAACCTACTAAGGAGGTAGGTTAGGTTGGGAGGTCCTTTTAGCAGCTTGTTTAATATACTTATATTACCCTACCTCGTTTAATTCACAGGCTAAATGAATCAGCTTACATATTAAACGAGTTATTCACTTTTATTGGTTTTTGAATTTATAGTTCAGCTCATATACACTTACCATTCAAAAAAAAACAATTCAGACTAGTCTAGAACTCTAGATACTTGCTTCAGATTCTAATCTCCACTCCTTTGCTTGCACATTCTCATATCTCAATCCCTCATGTCTTAATTTCACACATAACATTTTCATCTCCTTCGCGTCATACTTTGTCATTCTTCGGCATTGTACCGTGCATGCAAGCAGGATGCATCCTCGCATGTAGTCTTTGTTCTCGCCTCTATCTATCTTTTTACTTTGTCTTTCTTTAGCCTTCACAAAATCACAGTTGTAGTTTACATCTATTTCTCTATTCACGCATTCCACCTGGATTTAGTTTCTCTATTATGTGCTCTCACATCTCCGACATCGATGAAAGGTTCTCATTTTTTTGGTTAGCCGGTGATTAAACGGTAAGCTTATATTAGAATGTTTTTCTATCTTTTCTCTACTAACTCATCTATTTTGGTTGCGATGACAACCACGTTATCCATCCACATTTCGGAGAACTTTATTTTCTTCTTTTTCTTCTTCTTCATCTTGTTCTTTTCCATCTTCTTCTTCTTCTTTTGTAGTTAGGTTGTTTAGAGGCATAGATTAATATTCTACCTTATTGCTATTATGAATGCTTAGTGAAACTTTGAAATGGTTATGTATTAGGCTATTAATTAACTAGGAGTACTGAATTATGTTTGTAATTTGGCAACTTTGGCACTAATGTTAATGTTAGATTTGATATTGGATTGTAATTTAGCACATTTGATTTTTTATAATTAGTGAGTTAAACATCTTATGTTTGATGAAGGCTAACTAAATTGCCAATAAAAGAATCATGAATTAGTTTACTAACCAATGAAACATGTTTGTGAATATTCTATCATAATTAGATTCTTATTATCAATGAATCATTGAATTATTGGATTACTTTGGTTGTTTTGATCCGTTGAAACTTACTTTTTATTTTAGTTTTTTTATTTATACTGATATAAAAAATTGATTTATTAAACAAGATATATAATTAAATAAGCTACATTTAAATTTTCATAATTTTTTTTATTTTTTAATGGATTAAATGAGTTAACTTGCTTAATCTATTAAGTAGGTTGAGTGATCTATTTTAACAACTCTAACTAGAATAAATACAAATCCGGTTAAAAAATCTAAATTGCATTATGAAATACATGTGCAAAGCCTGTACCTACTTCAAAAAGCCTTTCTTTTGGTCATCATCGACACCTGGCTTCGCCTAATGTTCAAATACATCTTCGCGAGTCCAAACTAGTTCAGTCATCCCTAAACCATATCAAAGTCATTTCACATCAACTGAGGAAATGCACATACACACGCGCACACAGAGTCCATACAATGTATCATGAGATATACCTATTCAGGTGACAGAAAGTAGATATTATTCTTAAGATTAGGAACAGAAAAAGCAAAATCGCCATCGACACCAAGCTGGGAGAGCTTATAGGTTGTGGAATCAACTATAGAAGTCATTGAAATGTGGAGAGTGAAAGAAGGCAGAGGTTTATTTTTGACATTAAGAATGAGAAGCAAGAGAAGGAGAAAGCATGAAGGTGAAGCGAAAGCATGGCAAGTAGCATTTGGAGAAGTGCCGCTGTGTTTCCATACTGAAAACGAAGATATCGGTGATCATGTGGAACTAAAAACGAAAGGGAGTAATCGATATGAAAATTAGGTGGGCCTACGGCCATGCCATAAGCCATCTTGCATAACACTTTATTAGTTGGTTCTTACTCTATTCTTTTATAAAACTAGATAAAAAATAAATAAAAAAATTTCCAATTAATTTCCTCTTTTACATGTGTTATGACTTGTTTTATTATTCTATTCGTAGGACTTTGTTAATTTGTTATAAATGTTGAAATAATATATTCTGATATTCTTGAACAAAAAAGTTTTTATTTATATAAGTAAAGAAAGAGTTAATAATGTGAATTACGAGTGTGACTTCTATTTGAATAAAATAAAATAAATTTTTTTGAAATTATGTGAAATACTGTTAACATTTTTTTTATAAAGTATATAAAAATGAAACAAGTGTTATCTTTAGTGTTACTATAAAATTAGTTACACAATTCTAATCATTATATAATACACTTAGATAAAGACATGTAGTAATAACATGTCAAAATATGTTAATTGTATGTTAACTTGAAAAAACTTGTTGCATTGATATTTTAACTCCAATATTTTTATATTTTATTTATGAACCCAAAAATTTTTAAAAAAATTTCACTTTACACCTTCTATTTTTATTTTTTAGTAAACCCACAAAACATTAGTTCATAAATTGAAAATACGAGTAAAATTAAGGAGTCGTGGAGTTATTGAAAAAATAAAGAAAATACAAGAGTGAGTTAACAAAGTTATAAACTAATATTTTCATATGAGTTATTGAAAATTAAAAAGTAAAGGGGGCAAATTGAAAATATTCAAAAAGAATTATGGGTTCTTAAATAAAATTTTAATATAATGAGATCAAAATATAAATATAATAAGTTAATTTAAGTTGGTATACAATCAACATAATATAACACATCATTGGCAATTGTCTTTCTCTTAATAGGTCATGTAGTGATTGTACTGATATAACTAATTTTATAGTTACACCAAAGAAATTACCACAAAAATAATGTTTTCCAAAAAATAATGTCAGAATACTTCAATTTCCAAATAATAAAAGAATTAAAATTTTGATAAGTCTTCAGTTTACACATTTACATTTTTATTAGCTAAACGTTTCTATTACAATAAATCATATAATTAAATGGACTTTCACTTCCTTATGACTACATGAAACTCCTAACTCGAATTAGTGGGGACACTAAATATAACTTATGTCGTAAATACAATCCATACAAACATGTAGTAGAAAAGTTGAGGCTAAGAGGATTTTCAATATTCATTTGCTCCTGTGGGGGCAAATCATTACTTTATAATATATTCATTCATTTCTACCATGTTTTTGTAGGGAGGAAGATGTCGATGTCTATTGTCCATAACGATAAGAGAATTACAAAATCAGTGATATGAACAAGGGAAGAAAAACAAAAAAACAAAAACCCTGCATTACCTCGTGTACATATGCCTTAGGTCTTCTGGTCCTGCCACTCACCTAAAGCTTGTTAGGTATTGGATGAAATTCTTTTTCATTATTAAAACAAGTTTAGTACGTTCATCATGATTCCCCAATTATGAATCTAAGGGATCACTATCACTCATTGTTGCTTACTCGTGTGATTGACTTGTGTTGTTTGCAATTTTATCATCAACACCAAGGCTAATGTAGTCAGTAACTTCTTTAAAGCCATCATCATACTGTTGGCATTGCTTTAAACCCACCATCATCACAGGTTTATAAGCATCAATGGGCATAGAACCAAAGTGATGCCCTCGACTGTTCCTCAGATTTCCAAATCTCTTTTTATTTCCCTGGCTTCTTTTTTTTTTGGGTGATAAAGCTTGCATTAGATTCCTTGAGTACAAGTTCTTGTTACTTCAAAAGTATGACAAACATAACTATGCTTCTTTAGACACTACAAGAAATCACAAAACAAGAAATTATAACTCGACTATAAACACAACATAATCAAACATCATTAAAACTAGGAATTAAACAACCAAACTTAATTGCTAGCTAAAAATGACAAAATTTTCCTAAATTATAGGATTTAATTTACTTAGTACAAATTGACCATATAGGACATATTAACCACCTAATTATAATGTATGAAAGTTAAACAATCTTTTCTTCATTTAAACAAACATCCATAGGCACAAAAATTGATGAAATAAATTTAAGTAAAATGAGAAAAAGCTCAACATTCAAATCATCTGGCCTGTCGATATGAAAATTCAACATACCTCATTGCCATAAGCATAATAACCCCTAAAAAATCCTTCACAAATAGAAGCCATAGAGTTCACATTGACGTGTCTATATGGACAATTTCGTTAAAACCTGCCATCAAACTTGTTTGAATCGTATTTTCATATAATTCATTATAAGAATGACAAACTTTCAATTATATAGTTAGTTGTGTATGAATGAATTAACTATAAGACTATTTTGTAATTCTTGCTCTTCCTCTTGTTCATTTAATTTATTATTGGAGTCTTGTGAATCAAGACTGCCAACATTGATGAAAGTTCACACTTGGAAGTTAACAAAGCCATGAATGAAGAGAAAACAAGAAGCTAATGAATAAAGAACAATGCATATACTCATCATTTCCAATTACTAATATCCTATGAGAGTAAGCTCTTTTAACACCTAACCCCGAATAAATAAAGGCAGAGAACCGAGACTTATCATCAACGAAGAGCATTAAGTAAGAAATTGAAAAATCGATATAGTGATAAAAGTTGTCAACTTGCTGGGAGAAAGAAACCATAACAAATTATTCCAGAAAATATGATGACAGAAAAAGGATGGTTAAAAAATAATAAGAAACATTAATAAAGAAAACAAAACAATTTTTGAAGCGAAACACTCTTGAATAAGTCTCAATCCAAAGAAGCACATCAATTTTCAGTTACAACCTGAGTCTAATAAGACCTAGCATTTGTTTATATGGGCATTGATTAGGGAGAGAAATCAGAAAACATAATAAATCTTCACAGATACCTTTACGTGACTGCCTCTTATTGCATCTTTAGTTGCAAAGAACTTTTCAAGGCCTTTGCCTGCCTGAATTTATTGTGTTATTGGGCATCACAACTTTATGGTTGAAATGAGTTTCAAATGTAGTTCGATTGGAACCCAGAAAAGCATAACTCTAAACTAATATAGTTCAAGGACTAATGGAAATTACAGTAATACAACACAATAGGAAATGCAAAACTACACAAATATGCACTAACACAATAGAACTCCACATATAGAAATAAGTATATGGCACTAGACAACAATGAACTACATAAATCTCTTAGACTTTGAAAGGCTAGGTCTCTTCCACCAAATTTCTGTAATAATCTTCCATCCCCTTACGTCCACACTAACTCCCTTAAAATTACACACCCTTATAACTATCACTAACTCCCCATGTGAAAGATAATGTTGTCAATCATTGTTAATTTCCCATTTTTGTCATTCCCTTCTTTCTCCTAGAATAAGTAATTAAATGGGTCTGATTAGGCCCATTAACAACACCATTAGACCTATTAATATTCCTTTAAGAAGTTAAACCTTGTCCTCAAGGTTGAAGGAAGAAAACTGAATAGTGATGGAATCAGATTTTTCCCAGGTATTGTCACATTCTTGTAAACCTGCTCACTTGATAAGAACTTTATGTTGTCCATTAGTGACAGTGTGCACTTTGAGGATAGATTCAAGATGAACCTATAACTCCATGTCTTTATCAAAGTAGCAGGTAAATCAAAAGTAGGTGTAGTATGATGAAGGGACTTCCTAAGTTGAGAAACATGAAATACCAGATGAATACAAGCTATGTTAAAAAGCTTTAAACGATAAGCTACTTCATTATATTTATCAACAATCTCATAAGGCCTATGAAAACAAGGACTGAGTTTCTCATGAGGTCAATTAGCCAAGGTCTTCAGATTGTAAGGTCTCAACTTATGATAAACAAAATCCCCAACTTGAAAACTGACTTCTCTTCTATATTGATTTACCTAAACTTTCATCCTTTCTTGTGCCATCACTAAATGGTTCTTTAATTTAGATAACACCTTGTTCTGTTGTCAAATTTACTCATTAACACATTTAACCAAAGAATCTACATCCTCCAACTTAAAGATAGTTAGTGGATCACAACCATAAAGAGCTCGAAAAGGAGTCATCCCTAAAGAGCGATTATAAGAGGTGTTAAACCAGTATTCAGCCTAGGCTAACCACTTAGACTAACTCTTTGTTTATCACCTGCAAAATAACACAAATAAGTTTCCAAATTCCAGTTAACCACTTCAGTTGGCCATCAGTTTCTGGATGATACCCTGAACTATACTTGAAAGTAGTACCAGTAGCGTTTAACAACTGCCTCCAGAATTGACTAATGAAAACATGGTCCCAATCTAAGACAATAGACTTAGGAAACCCATGCAGCTTAACCACTTCCTCGATAAAGATTTTAGAAACATCCTTAGCAGTGAAAGGATGACATAGAGGATGAAATACATATATTTCGTGCATCTCTCCATTACTACCATAATAGTGTCATACATGTGTGATGATGGAAGTCCAATAATGAAATCTATAGTAATGTCCTCCTACACTTGCTGAGGTATTGGAAGAGGTTGTAACAACTTAGTAGGACTGTGGGCTTGATATTTATTCTTCTAACATACATCACATTTAGTTATATACTTCAAGACATCTCTTTTCATCCTATCATAATAACCCACTTCTGATTGCCATTTATGTGTTCGTAAGTACCCTGAATGTCCTTTAATTAAGGATGAATGGAATTCCCTTAACAAGATAGGAATTCTAAAGGATCCTTTAAGGAGTACTAAAGGCCTTTCATGCGTCAAACAACTATGATTTAAGCAATAGTCCATGTTGGCCAATTACCCTGTAAGTAGCTGATCAATGACAAGCAACAACTTAGCATCTTCCTTTAACTCGATATCTCATTCTTCCAAATCAGCATGCACCCGTACAGAATAGTTCTTATATCTCATATCTTCACCTCTTCTAAAAAGAGCGTCTACCACTCTATTTTCTTTCCTAGGTTTGTAAATAATTTCATAATTAAGATCCATGATTTTTTACACCCATTTCTACTATTTTGAATCCAAAACCTAATGTTCCAGTAAAAACTTTAATGCTTTTGGGTCAATCTTTATCACAAAATAATGGCCAAGTAAATAGTGTCTCCACTTTTGAATAGCTAACACAACAGCTAATAGTTCTTGTTCATACATAAAAAGTTGTCTAGCTCAGTTAGATAATACTTGGTTATAATAAACAATAGGGTGTCCAATTTGGAGTAAGTTAGCTCCAATTCTAGCCCTTGAAGCATCAGTTTTAACCTTTAAAGTATTTGAAAAGTCTGGCATAGCCAATACGAGCATTGTGGTCACAACTGCTTTCAGTTGGTCAAATGCCTTTTGTGCTTCTTCATTCCACTCAAAAGCATCTTTTTTTAACAAATCTGTTAAGGGGGCATTAATTTTCTTATAATTTTTCACAAACCTATGGTAATATCCAGTTAGGCCTAAAAATCCTATTAAAGCCTTAATATTTGTAGGAGTAGGCCATTTAATCATACTTTCTACCTTTAAAGGATCAGCTTGAACTATTCCAACCGATACAATATGTCCTAAATATTCAAGTTAGGATTGGCCAAAAATATATTTCTTCAAATTCAACACTAACTTGTGCTTTTTCAATATTTTCAAAGTCACACGTAAATCCGAAATATGAGTGGAAAAATCTAGACTATACATTAGAATATCGTCAAAGTATACCAAAATAAACTTCAAAACATATTCACAAAATATTTTATTCATAAGAGACTGAAAAGTAAAAGGGGCATTTGTTAACCCAAATGGCATTATCAGGAATTTATAGTGGCCCTTATGAGTTCTAAATGCTTTTTTTTTCTTAATCTCCCTCCTTGATATGAATCTAATGATACCCAAACTGCAAGTTTTGAAAAGATGGTAGCACCCCATAACTCATCTAGCAATTCATCAATAGCAAGGATGGGAAGCTTATCAGGCACTATAATCTCATTTAAAGCTCGATAATCCACATAAAATCTCTAACTCCTATCATTCTTCTTCACTAACAACATTGGGCTTAAGTATAGACTACTACTGGGTTTTATAATTCTAGCAACTAACATTTCTCTAATCAACTTTTCAATATCATTCCTTTGGGAATGAGGATACCAGTAAGGATACAAGTTTAGTTGTGAATGTCCTTCCTTAATCACAATAGCATGATCTTTAGATCTTCATAGTAGTAAATCCATGTGGGCAGTAGTTATAGATGGAAATTCAACCAACAAATCTTTAATTTCTACAGCCACTAATGGCTCATCTTCTCCTCTACCTGTATTTCTCTAAATTCAATAAAACACCCATGGTGTCCTCCTTTACAGCCTTTAACAATGCTTTAGGGGATACCAAAGTCTAGGCCAAAGCTGGATAACCTTTAATATAAATTTCTTTACCATTCAACATGTACTTCGGAGTCAATTGTTTCTAGTTCATCCTCACTTCACTAAGAGATTCCAACCACTTAATCCCAAACATTACATCAGCTCCACTTAAATTAGAAAGGTAAAATGACTTATGAATGTTAACCCTTTGTATATGTACTGTCACATTGTTATAAATACCATCACCCTTGATAGTTTATCCATCACCCATTGTTATTTCATAATTTCTTTCAATTTCTACTTTTGTCATCTTATTAAAATTACTCAATGTGTCCTTTGTTAATGAAGTTTGTTACTTGCTACCCTTTTAGTAAGTTTCATCCTTCATAAGTTCTTTGTTTCAGCATTTTTAAGTTCTACGTTTTTGTTCGCAAACAAAGCTATTAGACGACCCATCTCTACACTAGTACTAACCTAAGGTAAATTGGGAGGTGAGCCACTTCACTTAGCGAAAGTAATAGGTTTGGTTTGTGTATTTTTAGTACTCAAATGGGCTTTATCCAAAGCCTGGTTTCTATCTCTAACTCTTTAGGCCTGATTCATCACATGTTTTAGTGATTAGGTTAGTGGCATTCTCAATTTGTCCCTAATTCCCTTCTTTAACCTATTCAAATATACCCCTATTAATACTTTCTCATGTGCCTATTTCAAGAGTGTCGATCACAACTTAAAATGCTCCATATAATATTCACCATCCTATTTCAAGGCTATAAATTGTTCATAATCATTACCTTGTTAAGAGGAATGAAATCATTCCAACATTTCCTTCTTAAATTTAGACCAAGATTTTATTAGAAAACATCCCTTAAGCCATTAATACCAGGTAAGAGTTTTTCCTTCCAAGCACAAAGTTGTAACAATTAACTTCTCTTCCTCAATTACAAAATTCACAAAAAAATAACATTCTACCCTGAAAATCCAGCCATGTACATCTTCTCCAGGAGAAAAACAAAAAAAAGAGAGTAATTTAAGTCTTCTAAATTTCAAAAACTCCCTCTCCAGTATTACCTTATTCCCACTACCTCTCCAATGCCACTTTCTACCATAATAAGTATTAAAGAGCTTTCCCTAATTACTAGTCGCCCCTTCTCCACTACCAGAAGATAAGCAGAGAATTTCTTCTACGAATCTTTGATCTCAAAAAATTTATCCACTGATTCTTTGATCTCACTAAGCCACTTTTTTTATGCCTACTATGTCTTACTCCAAATTCTCAATTCTTCCCTATATTCTAGTATTAACTATAATCCCACCGCTTATGTGGATCATAGTGCTTTGATACCAAATTTGTTAGAACCCAAAAAAGTGTAACTCCAAATTGATAAGATTTAAGTATTAAAGGAAATTACAAAAATACAACACAACAGAAAATGCATAACTTCACAAATATGCACTAACACAACAAAACTTCACATACGAAAATAAGTTCAAGACATTAGACAACATTAAACTACACAAATCTCCTAGCTTTCGAGAGGTTAGATCTCTCCCACCAAATTTCCAGAATAATCTCCTATCCCCTCACATCCATACTAACTCCCTCATAACTACACACCCCCATAACTGTCACTAACTCCCCACATGAGAGATAATGTTGTCAATAACTCAATTTCCCTTTTTCGTCCTTCCCTTCTTTCTCTTGGAATAAGTGATTAAATCCTTTGATTAGGCCTATTTATAACACCACCAAACCCTTCAAGTTCTGACTAACTAATTTTTGTTCATATTAAAGTAGTTATCAGAGGTGGTTGATTGTGCCCTGCCATCAATTGAGACACTAAGATCACAAAAATTTGAAGTTGCAACCAATTAATGTAATTTTCTTTTGAAATATATAGTTCTCTTTATATTTGAAGAGGAATCATATGCTTCAACTTGGCTCACCCCATTGTTTGATGGACCATCTTGATTATTTTGAGTTTCATAATATTTTGGATCAAGCTTAGCAAAGTTTAGTGCATTATTAGTTTCTAGGAATATTCTATGATTAGATCCATTTTTATTGCGACCATCAAAAAGAGTCCTTATTAACGAAAGGATATATTCTCCTTTAATTTGGTGTTAATAGGTAAAGAAGGTGTTTGGTGCCTCTCAACCCTCTCTAACAAAGCATTTCTTGCTCTGATTTTCAAGAAAATTAGTTTATTTATGACATCAACTCTTTTTTCAGCTATGTTGGTCTTTTGAAATTCATTTAAAGCCTAAAGAAAGAGATTGTTTAACAAAGGACACTAATGGTAAAGTAGAAACCTGAGCAGACCTCCTTATAAGATTGTCACCTCTATAAATGTAAGAATTCTTTCGAAAGTAAATTTTAGGAATTGTCCTTTTAGGATAAGCAACTCCTGCTGAAACATTGCTTCCAAGTAGGGAAGTAGAAAAATTAGTACCCATGCAATGCCAAGTTTGAGGTTTCAAATTATTAGTTGAAGATAAAGATGTCCTTGACTTAGGTAAAATTAATGAAGGCTAAATTAATGGAGAATGACCTTGGAAAGTCGTCGGAATGACATAACCTAGCTAATTGTTGGACCTATTTGATTATAAACAATATGATTTCATATCCTCAATAGTAATTTTAAAAAAAACTTAGGATGGCTATGTCATTATGTTTCCAGTGATCTAGTATTGCATCAGTTACATGATCTGACTTTATATTTTTTGGAAGTACGTTATTTAGATAAAACACAAGTAAGTGTGAAGCATGTTCAACCATTAAATGGCTATCTAGACTTCATCCAAAGAAATTTCTTTAGGTACTTTAGATGTGATCCCTAAAGAATTCAAATGAGATATTGCATCAAACACAATATCAAAGGTTTCATTATTAGAGTTACTAGTAGTGACTCGATAATCATTAGCAAGATAGGACACATAGTTCCACTCAAGAAGCATATCATCCTTTATGTTGTTTTTCTTCAATAGCTAATGTTGTAATCTTTTCTCCCTTCCAAAAAGAATAATGTCTCATGTAGAACTAATTATAGGAACTATTGGATTTGCTTTTTCTTTCTACTCACTAACCAATATTAGGAACTAAAAATTTGGAATTGTCAAGTCCTTAACAAGTGAATGAAAGGTAACACTTGATTACTGCAATTCAAGTGCCCAGAACTCACAATTTCACTATTTGCATCCATAGACTCAAAAGGATTTACAACCAAACTATTATGAGGCAATTTAGCATTATCATTTGGATTAGGTATTGACTAAGCTAGACAGAATAACTATGCTTGACAATGTAACTTTCTTTCTAATGTGCTTGGTTATCACTAATACTGAAATGAACTTGTTCAAAAGATGCGATTACCCTAACTACTTCACAGAAGTTATCTTGATATAGGGTGAAATTTGGTTGATTTGCAGTTACTTTTTCCCTATTAGATAAATTTGAAACCCATTCAACTTCATCATGATCATTATTTGCAACATGAACTTTAGCTTTTACAACCTAATGTTTCCATGTAACACAACAACACCATGTAGACTAGATTGTCATAAGCTAGGAATAATAGAATCTATAACTTTTGAACAACTTGGATCCATCAACAATAAACTATAGGTTCTGTCCACAACATTTGAAAGGCTAGCTTGATTAACACGGTGCCCTTAATCTTTGAACATGATAAATTTAAATGAGTTATAACTTTTCTCTTTTTTATCATTATTTGTATCCCCTTCACCAAATTCAATTGAAATTTCTAAATTTAAAAATCTTTCCAAAACACAATTCCTAAGGGATACAATGAGATTGCTAGAGGACACATGGCTTCTATTTCAATTCATGATACCACAGTAGGGAATAGTTATATTATCTTAAAGCCATTATTTGGACCTTACTTTGGTATACTAGCCTGTTATAGGCATTATAGACCATTCTGAATTCTAGTCTTTCTTAAACTTACCATTCCACTACTTAAGAAAGGTATGATTGTTCCTAGATTTCTTTCAAAATAGCTTTCTAATTGACTATGGGGGCTTTGGTTTCACAAAATGCCTTACCAACAATGCCAACATCATCAAGGCCACTAACTGTAACTTCATCTTTCAAATTACCTATAAAGTCATTAGATTCAGGCAAGCAATACTCATGTTATCAAAATTACATGTGTATATAATATCTAAGTTAATTACATGGTTAATCAAACTTAACAATCTATAGTTCATTCCAATGCCTACATGATGCCTATTCTCTAGACATCCAACCCAGGTGATAAAGACACTTCATTGTTAGAAAATTACTTATAATCATTTATGTTACTATTGTCAAAAGAGGCACTTCCATATAATGAATTGGTAACCTATTCAGTATTGAGCATACTATGTAAGCTATGGATAGAATTATCTGAATATAGACAATTAGAATCACCATTCTTACCTTTATAAAAAGAAGCACAAGATAAAAAATTTCTAGTGTTTCCACCATTTTGAATCTAGCCTACTTACCTTATATCAAAATCATCATCAATCTGACGTTCTAATGACATTAACTATGGCCTCAAACTCAAAAGATGTGCATCTACATTTTTGCTTTCAAGAACCAGATTCCCATCATTTGGAATTGAAAAAGATAGCAAACAATCTAGCATTGACATCTTGTTAACGGTAGGGATTTTCTCCTTTATATGGGTTATAGTTTTGCTAGAACAAAAGGTAATTGATAGACTACAAGTGACACTATCTGCTTGTAGAGTTACTCAAGCATGTTTGTTGCTAACTCAACACAGCAAATAAGGATTTACAACAACTTTCTTCATAATTTTATTCTTAGCAACCCTTGGAGGTGTTTAAACATGACATATATTGGTCATTTTATCTTAAACAACCCTCTTAAGCGATTGTGCCACCTCATTTTTCCTATAATAATAGTGAGTTAAAATGGAACATGACTGAGAATTATTAAAGACAACCTTCTCTAAATTCAAATCCTTGCCAGAAGCAAAGGTACCATTTGTCTCACATGGTGAGTTATTTAAATTTACAGCAATGATTAATAACTTGGCCAAGGCCAATTGTTAATGAAAACATTCATGTTCAAAGATCACCTTGATTCTCCTTTCTGTAGAATTCAATTTGTATTAGAAACAATTGCAGAATTTGAAGGTGCCACAACAGCATTGGCCTCCAGAAAATTAGATTTAAATGAAACATCAAGTTCAAATGCATTTTCTTTCTTTTTTACTTTCATTCCATAACCAAAACAACCAGCTTGATCCTTGTTTATGAATTTGAAGGAATTAGAGTTAGTGTCACCAAAATAGCAATGGTTCTTATAGTTTGGTTTTACTATTAGTTTTCAAAAAATAACACTTTTTTCATATGTTATTAGTTTCTTTAAACTACAAGTGAATTCAAGACCACACTCCCTCTTCCCTTTATTACCTAGTTCAGAACAATTCTACTCTTATTTCCCAGACATCATCTGAATTCTACCACCAATACTAGCACCGATCTCAATATTTTCCAATTCAAAAGATAAATCGTCTAAATTTCTAGATCATATTGGATGTTTACCCACTTCTTGCTTTTACCAAGTAACATTTTTTCAACATGCTTATATACATCATGATCACATTCTAAACTGTACAGATAAACATGACCTTTAAATTTTAGAGCAATATCCTTTGATATTGTACTTTAGGTAGATATAACTCCAAAACCTTTAAGAAATGCATCAACATTCAATGCAAAATACCCATGTTGATGATAATCCTTGTCACCCTAACCCAACATAAATTCTTCCATCGTATTAGGTTTGTACTCATCAATATGCCCCATTCTTAATATCAAACTGTTATTTGATCATACCTAAACTTATCACTTGGTGAATAATGTGACATTGTTCTGTGATCCATTGAATGGTGCCTCAACTCCCAGTTAATATTGTACGGGTCGGGATGTGAAGAAAGAGGAAGTGGTTATGGTAAGAAGACGTAGGCGGTGGTGGAAGCTGGTTAGAAAGAGGAAGATAGAAATTTAGATCGTCCAAGAACTGTGGATGATGTGGATGATAAGATGGGTAAGGAATGTACCTTCAAGAATGATGGTTGTGAATGAAGTGAGAGAAGTGTTCCACAGATGAAAATTGAAATCTAATAACAGTGCTATCAGTGTTCTCCCTCTGAATCTATGATAGCAAACTTGAGTTTCTCTAAGGATTTCTTGCCTCCCATTAGCAACTAGCTTCTCTTAGGATTTCAGAATTTTTAGTTGAGTTGCATAGGAATGTTGGACTACAAGCAAGAATCTTGAACTCAAACAACCTTGGTTATGCAAAACGGACCAAGAACTTGAATTGTTTATGATTAAGTATACTGCTTTTTGACCAACATGCAATTAAAAAAAATATTTGAAAAGTTAAATCCTTCTTGATAAAAAATATTACATTAAATGTGGTACTTCTGAGGACTTGGAACCACTCTATGATGAACCCTTGGCAAGTATACCAAATCGCACAAGTAATACAGAGTAAGAGAGTATCGTCTCAAGGATTTTGGCTACTAAATACCAATTTTACTAATTTGATACTATCTAGACTATGAAAAATTAGGATTAAAGGGAGCTCAATGTAATTAAAAATAAATACTAATAATAAAAAGCAATTAATTTGTATTTATGGATTTTTAACAACAAGAGCAATTAAAACTATGGGAAAAGCACAAATAATCAAAAAGGGCTAGGGATCTGGTTTCACTTAACCTACTAATGTATCCTAGAATCCTTACTTAACCAAGCTATATTCCATAATTGATGGTTAAATTTTCATAATTAACTAATAACCAATCTCTTGGAATATTGGTACTCCTTTAACTAAATGAGATTTTCCAATCTCTTAGACAAATCCTAATTAAGGAAGGCTTTACAAAAAAATAACAAAATTCCACAACAACCACACAATCAACATCATCTATCCCTAGATAAAGTCAAATTATGATGTCTATCACATAAGCAAACCCATATATGAATTTTCCAATTCTAAAAATGAACTCTAAATCAACCCATTAGTGGTCAAATCAAAGGAAGCATTAAAACCATGATAAATACTTAATCAATGGAAATAGAAACTTGTATTAAGGAAGAAAACTAAGAAAACATCATTCAAGTTAAGTTACATCTTCACCCTAACTAAAAGAGTTCAACTATACATAGTTAAAGAGCAAAAATAGAGGTAGACGAAGAAGTAAGCAAACTTTATGGTCTTCTTGGTCCCAATATGAGCAGAGAGCTCTCAAATCCCTTGAAATCAACTTTTTTCTTTCCTTTCCTCCTTTACTAAGTTGTTTTCAACCTAACCCTTGCAGAAGTTGCCCTAGATAGTTAAAAGATTCTATTTATAAGTGAATTTTCACATAGTTTAGAAAAACAGTGAATGCCCGGGCATTGAGTGACCAGAATATAAAATAAAGGATACAATGGATGCTTAGGTAAAAGATTGAATGTTTGGGCAATGAGTGGCCAGAATACACACAGAGAATAACAATGAATGCTCAGACATTAGACCAACAGAACATATTTCTTCAAAATTTCATAATCCATGTCTTCTCTTCGGCTTCCAAATATGAAATTTGTTAGTAAAACACTTAGATTTAGTGCACATAAGTCATCATAAGAGAGTTTACTAACTTGAAATTAAAATTACAATGCTACAACCAAAAAGTTAGAATTCAAAAACACTTTTCTACATAAACAACTACTTTTAAGTAGGGAAATTAATATTAAAATGAAAGTTATCACTCTATTAGGAGTAATCCATTTTTTTTTATAGAAAAAATATAAAAACAGGTTCCAAGTCCATTAAAACTTTTTTGGAGAATGGACCACACATGGTTTTGAATAAAATATTGGTCGATACACATTATGTAGTGGTCGATTTAGTGTGTTAATGCCAATTAAATTATTTTCGTAATGCTCCTACTCTTCTCTCTGAATAATTTGATTTGGACCAGTACACATATCAATTGAGTTACACAAAAACCATGAAAAAATATTGGTTAGTATGAACACACTTATGTGACAGCTGATGTGGTGTACTAATCCCAATCAAATTACTTATAGAAAAAAGTGGTAGCGACTAAAAGAATGATTTAATTGGGACTAACACACCACATCGATAGGTAAGGATGAGCACTAACCTAGATGGCCCAATCACATCCGGTTGGGTTGGGCCAAGCTAAAAAAAAGTGTTGCTTCTTTAACAGGGTTGGACTATTTAAATAATTAGACTGGATTAGGTTCTAAGTTCACTCAAAACCCATCTCAGCCTAACCTGATATGAATTTTTATTTTATTCTTTTATAATTTAGTTTTATTTTATTTAAAAAAATTTTAGTTATGATTATTTTTTTAAAAAATTTCTTTCTTTTTAAATCTTAATTTCTAATTCTAATCTTTATTTTTTACTCATTCCATTCACTATTTTAAAATTGTTGAATTTCTTCTTTAAAAAAAATTTTTTCAATAAAAAGTTTGTAAAAATTTTCAAAACTAAAAAGACAAAAAAGAATAAACCCAACCTAACCTATTAAACTTAGCCTGACTTGGTCATTAATCAAGTATAATTAAGCCATATCAAATCTCAAAGGGTGAGACCAACCAATATTTTCTAAGGAACCATGTGTGGTCTGTTTTTTCAAGAAATTTTAGGAGGACTTGGACTGGTACATTCCAAGTCCCTATTTTCTATTTTTTTTTAAATAAAAAAGTATGGGGGATTCTAATAGAGTGATTCCAAGTCCCCAAAAATATAACATTTTAATGTAATATTTTTATTATGTAGGATTTGACTTTTAAATTATTTTTTATTGCTTGTTGATCAAAAAGTTGTAAGTATACGATATGTTTTAGGTGTCATATTTGATGCACTCAGTTGTAATGTAAGAATAAAATTATAATAATATTAACTAAAATAATAATAATATTACAATTATGTTCCTATATTATAACTGGGTGCATTTGTATACTTAAAATTGAGAGTGTACCAAAAATTTTACCTATATCTTATTATAGGATCATGCATCTAGAAATTAGAATTTTAAAGGATAAATTAATAAAATATTATTCTAATCTACTCATTGCAATGTATTCTTAATTTTAGCTTTACACTCATTTTTATTTTCAATTTTATCTTTTATTAATTAAATTTTTTTTTATCTCTTATCAATTTAAATATTATTATATTTAGTATTAAATAATAAAAATAAATGAATAAATAAAAATAAAAAGTAATATTTTAATTAATAAAATAATAAATTAAAAATAAATAAATAAATAAACAATAGGGAAAAACAGGTGAATAGTTTTGTAAAATCACTTTTTTTCTTTTATTTTTATCTAAATTTATTTTTAATGTATAATTATTTGCATCGTTTCAATTTCTTTACTCATGAGTTTTGGTTGATATATCATATAAAGAGAGTCCAAATCCTCTCCCAGTTATTGGAGGAGATTCCTTTCGTCTAAAGCCATTTGATCCAAATTAAAATTATTTAAATTTTTAAAAAATATATAAAAAAATAAAATAATTTTAACAAAAAATATGTATCAATATTTTAGATTTTTTATACGTGATGATATTTTATTAAATAAAAAGGAAACTGAATTATATTGTAAGGTGTGTGAAATAAATTATAAAATATTAGAAGCAATTTAATTTTTTTCAATAAAATATTATTTTATATAAAAATTAAAATATTAATATATCTTATTTTACAAAAAATTTTATTTTTTATATTTTTTTTAAATTTAAACCTTTTAAATTTAGTAGGGAGAAAGGAAGCCAACGTTACATTGTGCAGTGCGTCGTTGTATTCATAGTCATCTAGATGATAATGGTTTCGTACGTGGCCAAAAGAAAAAAAAATGATAAGCCCACGAAGGTCGGTGAGGGTCGAATTATTGATCTTGGCATCATTGTGTGGCCATTGCTCTGTTTTCCTAACCATTCACGGCATGTTCTTCTAATACCATTTAAAACTTTATCGAAGTAATCTTGCACCAATCTTTCCGACTTTTGACATTGAACAGTTCATTCCCAATCATCATTTGAGAAATCACCAATGTAGAATCACTATACCATCTGAATTCAGCAAACAGTACTAGATTGAACCTCATCATCATTTTGGGTTTAAGTATGAAAGAAAGGCTTTAATGGATATGAACTAAGATAAAGAGAGGAATCTGTCATCACAAACTAATATACAAACTTGTTCTTTTATTACCATTTAATAGATTACAACTTGAATTAACTGAGGTCAAGGATTAAAATTGCGAACATTTCAAGTAGAATGAAAAATAGGAAATTAACCCATCAAGTTATAGGGTCTAATTTCCTTAGGGAAGGAGGAGGGCACCCACTAACAACCTCTCGTCCTGGACCCGTCTATAAAAAGTGAAAAAAACGCCAAGGCTTATGCAAGAGGCAACAGAAGAAAACTTCTATCCCTATATGATGTAGATAAAGAAAGAAAGATTTCTAGTAATTTGGTTTTCTCAGTCAAAGCTTGATGATCCGCTCCACCGGCCTCTCAAGTAGTCCTCCAACGACTCATTCTGCTCAACACTGCACATGGAGTGCGAGTAATCCTCCACATCAAGCAGTGCAAGATGAAGATGTGACTGTATATTAGAAGGTGGGCAAGATTCATCGCCAAGCTTTCCGAGTGTCTCCGAAGCATTAACTTCTATCCTTGCCCACTTGATCACATCAACGTCACCTTGAAGAAGCTTTGAAATCTGTGGCCAAAACAATACATATGAAATTTTTTACAATGGTACTTCAGAATCCAGTAAGTGTTCAAACATGAAGGTAAAGTGAAGGAACTGGACGTTTTCCTGCCATTTCTTATATGGCCTACAAGGCTCATTACTTACAAGGCTCATATGAGGCCTAGCTCTAGGATCACGTCTGATACAAAGTGTGGCAGCCAAGACCATTCTCTCCATCTGTTGATGATCATAGTTATCACCCAAACTTGGATCTAACAATTGTGACACCTTCCCATCATTAAGAATTGGAGTTGCCTGGAAAGAGATATTCGTTATTTCTTCCATTGTATACGTGGTAGCAAAGCAAGAGGCAAATGAATGGTTGCCAGAGCATAGGATTACGGGGACATACCCACATAACGAGGCTCTCTTGACCTTTAGGATAATCACCACCTACGGGTTTTCTTCCCGAAAGAAGCTCAAGGAGTACGACACCAAATGCGTAGACATCAATCTTAGCATTGACTTTGCCATACATGAAGTACTCAGGAGCCAAGTAACTGCATAAATGAGTGAGCTTAATACATTAGGATCATTTCACATGTAGTCTCTCTGAGCTGATAGGGTGTTTGATGGTATGGATATGTAGGAGTAGAAAGTAAAAACCCGAAAGTTCCAGCAACAACTGTGCATGTTATATGTGAAGATGAGGTTGACACCCATTTAGCAAGGCCAAAATCAGAGAGCTGAACAAATTCAAGCCGAATAGTGTAAGGATCGAAAAACGCAGACAAATTTAGTTAAAGTATAGAAGTCAACAGGTTAAGCTACCTGAGGTTCAAAGTCCTCAGATAATAATATATTTGATGACTTTACATCCCTATGGACCACAGATTGAGCACCATTGTTATGTAGATAATCCAAAGCCTCAGCAACACCCATTGCCACCTTATATCTCTCAGTCCAACCAAAAACAAGGGGATTTTTCTTGTTCCCTAATTAAGCATGACACATGAAGAAAATTGGAAATTATTGAGACCATAATTAATAAAGTAACAACAATAGCCGCCATATAAAGTGCTTTGTCTTACCATAAAGGTAGTCTTCAAGGCTTCCTCTTGATAAAAAATGGTAGACCAAAAGAAGATTCCCATCGCCAAAGCAGAAACCCAGGAGGGAAGTGATGTTTTTATGATGCAAGGTAGTGATAATTTCTATTTCCAATAGGAACTCCTGTAAAACATTATCAGAAGGGTTTAAGATCTTAACGGCAAGTTCCTTGCCATCAGGAAGGCAACCTCTGTAAACCCGACTACTTCCTCCTTTCCCAATCAAATTTCCTAAAATCATAGAGTACATCATGTTAACAACGAAACACTCTTGGACGAAATGAACTTCACAGGAAAAAATCATTGCAAAACAAACCTCGCGAGAAATTTGATGTTGCCAGTACAAGTTCTGGGTACTCAAACAGTCTGCAGGTGGATGAGTATTTCTCGTGGAGACCCTCCAATTCTTTAGGAATGCTTCTTGAATTGCTGTCAGGTGAAGAAGAATTAGTCCTTATTACAACATCCATTGGAACAATAGCACCACTTTTGCCCTTTAAGGCCACAGTTTGTCTGTGATCATGATCTGTATCATATGAAAGATTTCTACAGGGCAACTGCATTGCCCACTGGACCACAGTTATCTGGGGCATCGATGATGTGTCGTGAGACTCCCTATCTGATAAAATTGTTCGTCGTAGTAGTGGCCAACCAGGTTTCAGCTCGGGTAATTTACTAACAGACAAGGTGGTCTTTGTACTTGGCGGTGCCTCAGTTGTCTGTACAGGCACTAGAGCCAAAGCATTCTCGTAAGTACCACCACCGTCACCAGAAGACTCTTCGGCAGAATGGTGGCAAGAAGTGGTTGGCAATGCAGAAATTGGGCCACTTATTGAGCAGCTTGGTTTCTGAACAACAGTTTCTTTAGACTCCAGAAAAGCTCTACCATGCATATTTCCTGTATTGTCATCATTAAGTACTTTAGAACTCTTATTGAATGTCCGGTGAATAGAACCAGGCAAACCAGTTTTATAATGGCGATCAATTCCTGCAACAAGCTTGATGTTTGAGGATTATATTATATCCATGATACTTACAACACATTACAACACTTTAAGAAAAGAAAATTTAAAACCTTGTAAGTGAGAAGAAGTTGCTGGAGAGCCGTCTCCCTTGAAAACAACTTTCCCATTATTAACAGCAAGAACAGAGCAGTTCTTGCATAACTTTCGAGCACAGTACTTAGCTACGGAGGTAGATGGACGAATGGTATGGAGGCCATGGGCTGTACCGACTATAATATGAGTTGCAGAATAAGCATTTGCTTCTCGGACTAAAATTTTTCGAACTGATGAACCTCTGCAAACTTTGAGCTTGAGATCCACCTGAAAAATCATCACAAAAATCCTATTTTTAGAATGTGTTCTCTTTGGAGATTCAAAATATGCACTTGTAATAAACTTAATCCAGTGAGACTAAAACATAACTTAGAATAATTTTATTCTAAAAAAGACAGAGAATTGAACCTGTTTCAAATTGCAGAAACCTTCATAAACGGCAAGAATAGAGTCGAATGCGTCGACAAGCGAAAGAATGGACAACTTTCCATCTCGATTGACGATTTCTGCATAAAACCGTTTCACCAAAACCAGTCAATCTCCGTTCTAACTCACCAAAAAGAAAACAAAAACTAAGGCCAAAAAATCCTTCTTACCATTGTTCCCAAGAACATGCAGAGCAACCACAACATCACCAGGCTGAGCGACTTTGACCAAAGCCCAAGTGAGCAGCTCTCGGCTAGGGGAGTCCAACTTCATACCTACCACTACCGTCCGGCCACCGGAGTTGCCGTCGTGGGTTTCTCCGGCCGTTCCCTTTTGCAGCATTTTCATGCTGTGGATCAAAATCAGAGGAGTTAGTGTTTCTGTTGCAGGTGACTACTGCAACTCATAGAGGTTCATATAGTTCGGAACGAGGTTTGGCGTCAACCGTCGTTCGGTTTGCCTTCCAAACTCGCACACCAGAGTACCAGACTAGAAAGAGAAAGGCCAGAAATTTTAAAGCACATCTTCAGCCAGGAGCACTATGATTATAATTTAGTTTACTTCGATGAAGTCATTTTAACTTTCCCATCATCATTACCGTCTGGCTTTTTGAGCAAGATATTAACGAAGTTTACACCTTTACATGCCCAAGATTTTGACCACTGGACCTTCCTGTGCAAGACGTTGGACCTAAATCTCTCTTTTTTTTTTTTTTTTTCTTTATCGAAAAAGAATATGATATTAAAATGATATAAGTTTTAAAAAAATTTATACGTTGTTTCTTATGTATTTATATCATATTTTTTTAATTATTTAATGATATGTGGATAATTGTTTAAAAGATAAAAATTAACTGTGTTAATAAAAAAGTAAATGAAATGTAAAAATTATCCAAATATCTTATAATTTAATATAAATATACAAGAGAACAGCATATAAGTTTTGTCTGATAGATTTAGGGTAGAAGGTAGCCATTTTGTTGATTAATCATTCGAATAAATAATAAATTAATTAATGATTACATTTATTAATTGATTAATAACTCATTTTTAATTTTTAAATTTAAAATCTAGTTAGTTAAATTCTTAAGAGAAATTAAATGAGAAATACAAAAATTAAGTATCATCTTTTGTGCACTCATAATTTTGATTATACAAAATATATAGTTATAATATAGAAATATAATTGTAATATTATTAATCTAAAAAATAATAATATTATAATTATATCTCAATATTATAATTAAGTACACTAATTTACTTAAACTTGTAAATACACCAAAAATTTTATTACAAAATTAACATATTATTATGAAAAAAAGCATACTAGAAATAGCCTAATAATAAAACTCCTCACGTCCATTTAAGTGGTCTCAATATCGATTTATAGTGTGAACAAATATTATAAAATATGAGGTAATAGTAAGTGAGTTTTTTGAATAAAAATTTAATGGGTCTAAATTTATATTAAATTAATATAACTATTCCTAATTATATTTTTTTACTTATAAATTTAAACTATCACATTTTTATCCAATTAGTCGTTATAATCAAATATAATTTCATATTTATCCCATGCACTCAATAGATGACATAGGTGGCTTACGGCCAGTTGAATAATATGACTTATAGCGTAATGAACATACTTTTTATAGTATCCGTATACAAGGTGAGAATTTTGTGTCTCTGTGCTCTCATGAAAATGATCTTACATGTAGTACGATTTTTATCAGGTCCAAACAAGAGCAACCACAAAAAGGTGAGGTTTCATTCATTGGTTGGGTGGGCGGTGATGAAGGCCAATAACCTTTATACCAATTTTAACCTGTGAGCCTGGAGCGCCTAATTAACTACCTACCTACCTTAACACCTCACAATGGATACGGACCTTTATATAATCGTCACGCGAATCTTGATCACTCCCTTCCACGTGGCATTTTCTTTTCCTCTTTTGATTTTATGTTTGCTCCAATAATGCCAACCGATCATTCACAGTCACACACGTGCACCACAACTTTCTTGAATTCTAAATTCCTTCTTTTTTAAAAAAAATTTTCTTTGTAAATATTTAATAAATAATTATTAATTTCATTTTGTTCTTTAATCTTTAATCTAAAAAAATTATTAACTTCTTTTAATCATTAACTTTTTAATTTACTCTTCTAAAGTGCTACTCGTCCAATTTATTTAGTCTTTGGATAATTTTTTTCTCAACCATTTCTTTTTAAAAGATCAAATTTAGAATTTGAACATGTTAATTTAATAGTTGGTGAGATAAAAAATAATTGAGAAAAAATTATTGAATGATAAATTGTTTCCTTCTATTTTTCTTGAAAAATATTTAATAAATGAATTATTATTTTCATAAAAATAATTAGCTTCTTTATTTTGTCCTCTAAAAATATAACTCTTTCAATTCATTTAATTTTTGAATAATTTCTCAATCAATTTTATTCTTTTAATATATCAAATTGAGAATGTAAGTATGCAATTTTAATAGAGAGATAAAAAAATTGAATGACTAAATTGAGATGTTACATTTTGAATGATCACATAGAAAAATTCATTGCTTTTAAAATTAAACAAATAATTTAGTCATTCAATTAAATGAGTTACAAGCTTGAGAATCCTTGAAGAAGATTAGGATTATAGGTAAATATTTCGTTATATTAGACTATTACTTAATATATTACAATATATTACATAGTTATTATTTTCGCTATGAAGATAATGGATCCATGACATGTTTCAATTTAAAGAAGAACAATTTTCTCAAATGAAGTTTATAAAAACATGCAAGTACGGACTGCCCTATCATGATTGTAGTTTGTGGACAAATTATAGAATCCTCTAAATCGATCTCTCTTCGGCGGTCCTCAATCTTGACTGTGGTCCTACCCCACTACAAGAAGCATGCTTCATGCATCCTTGTGTACTTCTCATTTTCACAAATTATGTAAAATGAAAAAGACCAATAAAAGAAATGGTGGATCACATGGGATGAAGCTGAGGCCTTTTTGCACATCTGGGTTTCCGTTTGATACTATATATACTTTATAATATGGATTGACACATGGGGTTCTTTGAAAGACATAATATTAAACTAATTTTCGAAAAGTATTTTGTCAACATCTCACTTATTATAAAATTATTATTTTAATTTATTATTTATTAAAATATTTAAAATAATTCTTATTTATTAAAAAATATCATATTTAATTTTTTTTTAATAATACCAAATTTAATTCATTTATAAAATCTTAAATTCTAAATTTAAATAAATTAAATTTGATATTTTTAAAAAAAAAAAAATAAATGATCATGTATGATATTTTTTAATGAAGAAAGGAACTCATTTAGACATTATAATAAGTGAATGTGAGAAATTAAAATGATAATTTTATGAAGAGTGAGAAATTAAAATAATATTTTACTCTAAACTAATCACTGGCTGTCATTTTATGTGATTTAAATCTAAGTTAAACAACCTACAAATGGAATTTATTTGCAACTTGGCAAATTAAGAAATATTACCCAAATCCTTTTTCAATTATGTTTGGTCAGATTTAAGTCAACATCCAGCGATTGATTTAGTGTATGTAAGAATATTACTTTATATTGAAAAAATGCCCCATCAACTTAGATATTCAACTTTATTTTAGTATTTTTGTTCGCTTCATATTCAGAATGATCTAGTCATATGCTCTTAATTATCATGTTGGATAACAGTGTTCAAGGTTTACTCTAACTAACTTTAAGTTTATCCCACTGCGGGGTAGTGGAAGCTTAATTATTTTATTATAATTAGCTCTTTCCTTGCTCTTTCATTTCCTTGAAAAGAACTGATCTCGCAAAATCCCAAGATCTTCTTTCCTCTCTGAAGCTGATGCCATTATTTTTTTTTTCTAGATTTTCCTGATTTATGAAGAAATCTCACTTTACCATTGGAAATGTACGTACGCCACCTTTCAGAGACAACCCACGAGGACGTGTTATAAATGCAGAATTTTCCCTTACAAGCAATTGCGAGTGGATTAGTGAACATGGGATTACTTAACAAGAAATTGCATCCCTTTTTTAGTGTTTGACCAAAGATTTTATAGGTCTATATCATACCAGAAGAGGTTCAATCCTTTAGCACCTAAAACAAGCAGAGTTTACTAATATTTTTTTTAAAGTAGGCTTAGCCTAGCTATTTCCATAGATTTTATTCACAATATTATAAATTATTACTAAAATAATTACCACTTTTATGTGGTACAGCTTTCTAAATTTAAGTGACAATAATGAAGCTATATAAATTAGTGTCCGGTTGCCCTACTGTTGAGTAGAGATGCTATAGTTTATTTAATTTTATAAATGATAGCGGTCATTTTTTAAAATTTAAACACTTTACAACATCTCTTGTTGTACAGTAAAAAAAATCTTAATTTTAATCATAAATTGAACCTGCACAAGAAGATTTCAAAGTTTCGTAAGACTTGTTCAGTTGGAGCATAGCTTCTCACAACTCCTAAATCTTAACACGGTATTACTATAGATTTTGATGTAACGTAAGGACCAAATAAAGACCGTGGTTCTAGCTCATGCTAGGGAAGCAAGATTAGCTCAGAATCATAATTGAGAAGGCAGTTACGTGCAATGATACATTGTACAGTTTTGAGTCAGTTCATAGCAATTAATTAATGGCTGTTGAAACGAAGTTTGGAAGACCATAACGACACCTTAACTTAAAGCTAAACACTGCATAAAGGCAATGGCAAATCAAATTACTCTCAACTTTTTCAGAGGTTTTTTTATGACAGTGAAACTTAGCTTATCAGTTGGTAAGCTTATCATAGTTATCCATTCTAACCAAATAATAAGTTTTTCTGTCAAAACTCCCATAGACATCGTACGTATACTCTTCAATTAAACCGCAATATTTTATTACAAACCCTTATATGTAAGTCTTTTTAACATTGAAATTGAATACAGTTTTCGACTGGACAAAATATTTCGTGACGAAAAGGACGGATTTGTTAAATGAGAGGTTGGAGGTGAAGGACATGCAAAGGGAAGAAGAAAAACTTTAAAACTCTGGTTGTTAGGTTTTAGTATCTTTAACTAAAATCTGTAATAAATTCTAACGAGTCCTGACCCTACTCTTCTTGCTTTCTGTGTGGTCCTTCCGAAACCAAAGTAGACTATCAAAGTCAGTCAAAAAGGCATTTCGGCTGAGCAAATGTAAAGAAATAATGGAAGTTGTTTTCACACAATGGTGCATTGCATGATTGAAGAGAAGAATCTTCAAAGCAGCGTCGTGCGTCATATGGAAGACATACTGATATGCACGTCTCCTGTAATAGCTATATTCAGTGGCTGCGAAAAAACTTCTCTATTGGAGCTTTTTAGCCAAGCACAAAAAACAAATTAAAGGAAAAGAAAAGGCATTAATTTTGTGAATTATGAGCAAAAGCTTCTAAAGAGGCTCATATTATAGTTAGGGAAAGCTTTTACTAATCATATCCATAATGCCATCAAACCAGGAAGTGGGCATAGCTTTAGAAAAGTAGGACCAACCCAGCCGTTTGAAAGGGGAAAGTGAACGTCGCTGGCATTGAGAATCAAGTTCAAATATTGAAACCCTATCCTGCACCAAACAGGACCCAACTCAATCTCCCAGAATTATATTTGAAGGCAGCTTGAAATGAATGATATTTGGAGCTACCGTTGGACCTACTATTGGATATTGGCATTTCTGTTTTCAAATTTTGATTAAATATTTTTTGTTAATTATTTTGAAATATTAGATATATTCTTGTTGATAGAATAAATCACAAACAATTTTGTCAAATATCTTTCATTTGTTAAGCCTTTTGATTCTTATTTTTACTTTTTCAATTTAATTCAAACCATTATCCAATTATAAAAAAAATAACAATGACATCAAAGCCAGGTTGATCTTATTGGATTTGTGTTTTTTTCCAAAAATATCACCATCATCTTGTAACCTTTCTTCGTTAACTCCAAAAATCTTTAGTGGTGAGAACTATTAGATCTAGTCAACGAAGATGCAATCATATTTAAAAGCTTTTGATCTCTGGGAAATTGTATAAGAAGACAGGCCATTGGCCCCACTACCTAGAAATCCTACGATGGCACATATTAAAGCTGACATTGAAAGATGAAGAGGTCTAAAGTGAAGACTATCATTCAAAATTCAGTTCAAGATACCAGAGTTCCCAGGATCATGGCGTGCAAAATCGCCGAAGAAGCATAGGATAAACTCATTGGAATATCATGGAAGTGACAAAGCTAGACATATGCAAATTTTGAATCTAAAAAGGGACTTGAAGTCTTTAAAAATAAAGGAGAATGAAACAATGTCTCATTTGATAGAATTGTTTTTATTGTTAACAAAATCAAATTACTTGGTAAAAATTATTCTGATTCTAGGATTATCAAAAAAGTACTTGTGACACTTCTAGAAAGATTTGATTCTAAAATCTCTTTGCAAAAAATGTAAGGATCTCTCTACTATTTTTCTTGTAAAATTAGTGAACGTTTTCTAAACTTAAGAATCAAGAAGAGCTTTGAGTTAAGATGTCATAAAAAGAAAAATTTAAACACAAGACCAAGATCATATGTAATGATATTTCAACAATTTCAATATTAAAGAACCTAATGTCATGGTCGTCTAATGAAACAAGATACACGAGGAAGATGATAGTGAATGTGGCAAATTATAAGAGCATTTGCTTTTGGTTAGTTTAGGTCAAGTTTGTGCCTGAGATTTATTGTTGGAAACGATCACATCTCTCGTACTTCAATCATGTCACATGAGATGTATACTTTTGGAGCCTAATTTTGATGAGGTCGTTTCCTTCCTTTGTATATAGTTTTTGTTGTATCTGTGTTGTTTTGTTTGACAAAATACCACATCCTAATAACTTGTATAGAATGGGTTTGTCTAAATGCAACCTCAAGTAATATATTGGATTTCAAACAAAAATTTGAAAAGAATAAATGTCTACGAATGTATATATCCATCTGTCATAATAATAACCACACCATTTTCAACCATTAAAGGCCTCATGACACTATTATATGCTATGATCCTAGCACGTCTATGAAGCTGATTATGGCACATTTTTTTCGACTTAAACCAAGTTTTCTAATATACAGCGAAAGTCTAAAATAATCAATACAGAGATTTCCTCTTCAAGTTGTTCATTTCTAATCATAAATAGGGGAGGGGAACATATACTCAGGTATATTTAACGCCTAGTCCCAAAAATCAAAACCAGAGAAATGAATTGGCGAGCTTGAGTTTCGCTCTGTCCGATCACACTCTGAGATATGTGTTTTATAAATATAAATTTTGGACAAGTAGATTCTTCCATGCGACCCTATTGTAGGTTGTATCCTTACAACTTTCAGTGGCTCATCGTTACTATTCAATATTTATCATGAACAGTTACTGTTCATTATAAAGGTTGATTACGCCTAATTAATTTCACTTTAGTTTGTGGCTCAGCTAAATATGAAATTAGTAAAATAATTTCAAAGTGACCGCAAAATAATGAATATTTAATAAAAAGCCACTAAGTTATTCAAATTATTTTGGGACCATGAAAAGTTCTATATCCTTCTATAATCCATATAAGTTTCAAAATTTGTTATCGAACAACCGTCAAAGGCTAAAATATTTCAAGAATGCTATATCCTTCCATAATCACATATGTTTGAAATCATTATGTGCTTTTATCACTTCAATTTCTATTACTATAAAATTTTAGGACCAAATGTAATTTCAAAAATATTTTGGCCTCATTTGTAGTAAAGTTTAAATGTAAGGATTGTATTAAATTGTTTGTGTTGGTTCACATTCTTCCAGGTCTTTCTCATAATTTCTCAAAATTACGCCGACTCATTTTTGAAAACCCATGGGTCGCAGGCATGGCTTTTTTTCATTGGACATCCCAAGGTTGCACCAATACAACCTAAAAAGAGGTCGCATAGAAGAAGGGTCCATTTTGAAATAATTATACAAATTTCAAGACAATTGGGGAGAAAAAAAAGAAAAGAAAAAACTTGTTATCGAAAGCCCAACCCTAAAGCATATAAGCCAAACTTCTGCGTATGTCCTATGTAAATAAACACATACCGAGATGTTATAGGAACTGATAGGGAGAATGTGGAGGCATTATCATTAAAATCTCTTAACCTCAATCTCAATTATGCGAATGCGAAGTCCCAACTCGCCCGTCCACCAAAAACAGAAATTGACAAAAGATTACGTTATAACAATCAATTGCGTATGAAATGAAATTGTAAAAATTTGATTTTAGATTAACTTAATTTTTAATATATTTTTGATTAAATATAGATTTTCCATTACTATAATTTATGTTAACAACTTTTATTTAAAAAGTAAATTTTATTATTAATGTAATTAATCTAATCCTGAAGCAAGTTTTATAAACTTTCATGCAAAGAAAAGTAAAAATTTAAAAGATAAACGTAATTTTTAAGAAAATCTAAAACCAAATGAAAAAGCTTTCTTATAAAGCAAATTTATAAATAAATTATTTAAACCTTTAAACGTCAAATCAAATATATTATAATAATATTATTAAATATTGAATATTATTATCATTATTATCCTTGTCTCATCTATCATCTATGCACCAAGGTCGCCTTCCCATTTTCTTAGAGGACCATTTGACGTCATGCTGTTATGATGGTTGATCTGTCCAAACCTCCGGTAGGTGGAGTTCGAATAAATGGAGAGAATTGCTGAAATTGAATGAATTTTTCATTGAATATGAGTTCAGGACAAAAATGAATTGACAATAATTAATGTATATAGAAAGAAAAACTTTCTTTTTCCTGTGATCAATGTTGGTTTAGCTTCTGTGAATGCTTATATATTATTGCCATCTTTCTCAGCTTTACAAATTGCATCCTCTGGTACATCTACTACACCTATACTGCACAAATTACCCCTAGAGTTGCTCTCATTACATCCCCATAAATTCCTCCTGGACCATGGTCGAGGTATTTTCGATTTATTCCATTTCTGCTGTCTAAAGTAACTTCTTCCCAAATCACTTGGGGAACTCTTCAGTCGTTTAGAAATGTAGTTATTATTTTCGTATGAAAAGTCTCCAGCATCGGCATCAGTTGTGCAGGGAATCATATCATCCGAGTAACAACTACCTAGACCACTGGTATCCCGCTTCACAACTTCAGCTGGTTGATCTATTTTCATAGCATCAGTAGCATTAGAAGACTGACAGTCTTTCTTCTGCGGTGGATCAGGGGGTAGTGGAGGAAATGGGTTGAAAGGCATGCCTGGTGCAGTGACCCAACTGTCTGCAGTTTCTGCATGAGGTGTTCCATACTGTTGGATAACAGGCCATGGAACTCCATATGAAACATGCAAGCGAGAGTTAAATTTTTCCTTTGGATGAGCTATAACTACATCAGAGGGACATCCAGAATCAGAATGGCTCGCATTTTGCAAAGCAAGATCACCAGAGTTCAGGGAGGCATTTAAAGAACCCAGAGGCTGAAATAAACATGAAAACCCAGGTGGAACATCTTCAGAAATGTTCTGCCTTCCAACAAGAGAATTGATGATTTCATCAGTTTGCTTTGACAGCCCAGAGGCAACTTTGTCCTCCTCCTGCACATAAGATACTATATGTGAATTTGTCTCTGCTGGTTGATCCCATCGGCTTTTGCGTTTACGTCTCTTTCCTCTGTTAACTTCACACCCATTCAGAGATGGTGCAGAGCAGCCCTCCTGAGCACCAGCATTGACTGAACTTGTTACAGCCATTGACTGCTGCACACAATCTATTGCTTCTGTAGGTCTTAAATCCTGCTCACATCTATAGTTCGGTGATGCTGAAAATCTATTGCACTTGAAACGCCTGTAAGATTCCACCCTATAATCAACCCTATCTATAAAGCCATATTTTCTAAAAGATCTAGGAATCCATCTGTCGCGGAAGCTTCGAGCAATCTGATGGACCTACATGAGCATACAAGAAGATGAAGACAATCATTCAGATATACACTTGACCTGACTAAAGCTAAAGTCATTGTAAAAAGTGGGTACGAACAGGTTGGTATAACACACACCTCTTTGTCTTCATGCTCTGTCAGAGACAACATTGACTGCCTAAAGCTGGCACATAAAACCAATAATTAGGAAAAGTAGTGAAGCTTAGACCCAGTAGCACAAATTTATCGGGTAAAATGGCAGAGAAAAAAGTATATAATTTGCAGGGAGGGAATAACAATAACTTCACTCCAAGTCATCCTTTGAAGACAACATTCATGAAATCCATTCCCACAGTCAGCCCAACAGTACAAGCAATTTAAAAGATATGGCGCTAATGAAATCTGTGACTCCACAGTCCAAAGTAAATATTTGAGACAGTTAACTAAAGAAAGTCCACCATAATTCTACCACATAGTTTCCGGAAGCACCTTGTTAAGTCTAATCAAAACAATCTTAGCAATTTATTCGTAAACACCAGTGAGTAAACTAATAGGTCTAAACTCCTTCGCCATGATACATCTGTTCGTTGGCCCAAGAATAATGAGTGTAGAATTCATACAGGAATCTATCCATTACAATGGAACTCTTCAAACACTTACCCATTTTCATAAGAATAAGTTCAGTGAAATTGGGGGGAAACTAAAAAGGTGGTAAGAGATGAGATTTTCTAACCTCTCCATTCCAGGACAAGGAGGACCGCCATTAATATGTTCAAATGTCAAAATCTTTCTCTCTGCTAGGCGCTCTAAGACCTGCAAAAGAAAGTGTGTTAAATGACTCATAAATTGTAGACTAACTTCCTTTGAAGAAAATAAGATTAAAGAAAGGATAAGTATACAAAACCATCAGCTATAAATTTACAGGTATGGGATAGTCACATGCATATACCAGATTAAACATTCCCTATATACCAACACCAACATTAAAAATTTGAAAAACTTGGCCAACACTGAAAAGGCGAAGAAATAACATTAATCTTGTAAATCCTAATAAAACCTGACAAATATGAAAAAGCTATTAGACTAGGCCATGGGCTAAAAGTTTCTGAGAATATCCTCATGTTTTTTGAGGAAAGAACAGGACAGATAGCATTGTAACCAAGCACTAAAATGCAGTGAAATTAACACAATAACTTTGATTCAATGAATTTCTATTTTTCTTCAAAAAAGGTATTATCGTCTAACAATAAATATTTCTTTTAACCCACTCTATGCTATAAACCCTTAGTGTTATAGCAATAAATATCTACAAAATTACTAGATTAACACTTCAAAACCTACACTTTCCCTACTCTAAACAGATAAGAGAGAGAGAGAGAGAGAGAGAGAGAGAGAACTTCGTAACATTGCTCCATATATATCTGACCTCAGAAATAAGGGAGGCCATGAAATTGATGAAATTTCAAAGGAAAACCTCGAGTTAAAGCAATAACAATAGTGGCTCTACAATGTCAAATTTGCAGACTTAATTAAACTTGCAGGCCAATTATTTAATTTGATTCAATCCTGAATTTGAAATAAAACAATGATATGCAATGCAGTGGGCTCAAAATAATGGATTTAAATGTTCATAACCTCAAAAGTAAAATGCAGATAACAAGCAACTAATAAATTATGAGTAATTTTCCATCTGCGCACCTTAAGAAGCTTTCGTAGTATCGGAATTTTTTTGAAGTCCCCCCTGTATTGCTTCATTATGTTATGTAACATGCGTAAACCTGAAAGGTAAAGCAGTAACCATTCTTTGATATAGACAAAAGCATGACAAGTTTACTCATTCCAGATAAAAATGAATAAAAATTGCGATGAATATGCAGCAAGTATACGTTACCATTTTTGTTAATTATATCATTCAGCACAGCTCTAGATCTAGTTTCCATAAGGGCACCAAGAATCATGGAAAGATCTCGGTTGCTGCAGCTGCAACAAAAGTTTAGATTCCATTACAAAGTATTTTACAAATCTATAGCACATGAACAAGTCTAGTAAAGCATAAGGTTAATGGAGAAATGCGAAAGATGGAAAAAGGAAAAGATCAGAGGACCTTTGAATGGCTTCGCCATTACTCCTATCACCTGATGCCACAGTGAGAAGCAGAAGCTTCAAGTAGCCTTTGGTGGCATCCTGTTAAAGACAAAACTCAGTGAAAAACAAATACATCATAAAACTGCCTTAGTAACATACCCAAGAAAATAAAGGGACGATTAAAAGCAAGGAACAAGATCAACAAGGGCAAAGAAAAGGATGCAACATCAGAACTAGTGCAGCTGCTTTATAGCATCAATATAATACCATGACATATAAAGCTAGAAGACCAAACAAAGTACATCTCATGCATAACTGTGGACACTAAATTTAAGACTTAAAAAAGTTCCACTAATTACCAAAATGGTTAAGAATAAAACATTACAGAAGATGTAAAAAATTTCTTGCTTCCTAACTTTTCTAAACCAATCATTACTATGGAAAAGGACGCTAAAACACACATGATGCAAAAACATCTAGATGAATGTAATTAATTCAAGATATCATGCCAATTAGCAAGCAATTAAGGTAACTTACTTTACTTTTACTTATTCCTCCATCTGAATCCAGCAACTCCTTAAGCTTCTCCTCAACTGCAGGTTTGGAAAAGGAGCCATTATATAACTTCCTTATGTAATAACCATGTCACCAAATTAAGGAATTAGACAAACCTGCTTCAAAACGGCCATTGGAAGAAGCTTCCACTACTTTTTTATGTTTGATGGACGGCACCTGCAACCTGATAGTTGTTGCCTCAGCTTTGAGGCCATTTGGAGGATTAGCACGTACCTTTCCCTTCTTAACAGAACCATTTATTCGTGAAGTCTTCACAAGCAGATGAAGTTCTGAAGGACCATATCTGTCTTCAATTGTTTCAGACTTGGATTTGCTGACAGATGAAGTGGAGGAAGTCTCTAATTTCGTAATCAAAGAAGTTTTGTCAGAAAGCTCCGATTCTACTGCATATCCTTTTTGTACTACAGGAAGGGGTTTGCTTGTTACATCCACCATTTGTTGGGAAAGTTCTTTCACTTGAACAGAAGATAATAAATTGCCCTTTGAGTCTTCCACTTCTAATGAGCGGTGCAACTGAGAGGTAGCAGAGGCAGGGATCAGAGAACTCTCCATCTCTGGACTACCATTTGACCCTGTAGCAGCAGTTGAATAGTCAGATGAATTCCTATTAACATATGCCTAGTGGTCTGCATATCAACATTATCAGAGTGATTTGGTCTAGGCATACCATCATCAATTTTGCCATCTTCAGTAAGCATCACAGGTTCTGGAAATTCTTCATCTGAATCACCTTGAACAATGATTTCAGCATTATGTAGATCACCACCAATATAACCTCGACATTGAGGTGAAGCACAATAACATCTTTTGGCAGCAGCACCAAAAACCCTAACATAGTTGTAATCAAATGTCACCTCTTCATCCTGGGGAAGGCAGAAAAAAGAAAGTTCAGCTTGGCAATGAATAGCCCCGAGAAAATACACAGCAACTATGTTTCGTACTCCAACCTCATATTGTAAGGAAATAAGATCCTCAAGTCCTCCATACTAGTAACAATAACTATAAATCTTCATCTACTTCACCCCCCGCCCTTTCTTTTTCCCACTTCTTAATTTCACTTCACTACTAAAATACTTAGAACTCCCCTCTATTTTAAAAATTTACACGCATTTAGCATTAAACATGTGGATCTCCCTAAAATTTAAAAATATACATGCACCTTGTATTGTTAAGAACATGCTACACTGAATTCAATTTACAGTTAGTGTTCACAGAATGTTAAATTACACATCAAATATCAGTTAAGGAAAAAGCATATTCTTAAGAATATTCATAGCAGAGCTAAGATTGTGGATTAGCATGTATGTTCTCAGAATAGAGAGGCAGTCAATGTATTTAACGCTAAATTCTGAAGAAGTCAAAAAATTTTACCCTGACATTAAAATGAATTCACATGAATTCTTTTCATCAACTCAAACTTCCAAAAGGAATCTGAATCTGCAAAATGTTTAATCTAAACACAAACCAAATGCTGTTTTTCCAAAGTATCAAGTTCCCAACTATATGATCTCCACAGAGGATAGGGCATAGGTCCAGGCTAGGCAAGAAATTTAATTCTAAGCCACTGAATGTAAAAACTTTTGTTGTAAGTATTGTTGAGCCCAGGCCCAAAAGAAATGCATGTCAACCTATGATAAGATATATCAAAATGTCACATAATTCAAGATATGGCGTAAAAACGACTTGATTCAACAAGAAAAAGGAGAGAAGTGCCACAACCATCTGCCACCTATCTTTCTGGCCAATCAAGCATTTTTAATTAAATGTCTAAGGCAAATGACCAGACATTTATAATGATATTTAACATAACAGTGTGCACATAAAAAAGAGATCTGGGCAACTGTTTCAAGAACTCCAAATCACAATTAATTTAAAAGAGCAATAAAAAAAGCCACAACACAGAAACGCTAGATCTAGTCAATTCAACCAAGTAAGATAGACATGAGTAATAAAGAATAGGCTGCAAGCACACCTGCTTAATATCTCTCAATGCAAACAGTCCAATACAGATTTCTCCATTCACCATCCACTGTTCCAAAAATAGAGAAAGAACAAAAGGTCAAGTGATACACAAGGAAAGAGAAAAAAGAGTGACTTAAAGTAAATAATTCTGGATTTTGAGATCAAGCAACAGATAAATATAAAATGACGTTAAGGGATAAGTTCTGGAAAAGTATACAGCTCTATTGCTTATAAATTAAAATTATCATAAAGCATGACAATGGATCACACTAACAAGCTTAACAATGTATCAATCACACATAACGAGAGCAATAACTTGTATACGTAAATTGACAAAAATTGCTACATGTCTAAACGCTAACAGCAAGAAGAAAATTTACTACTAGCAACTCCCAGCAAAAACACCACATAACATGCAGTTAATATTTCACCTTTTCTGTGCGACAATTAGGATCACAACTATGATTAATAAAACGGCCCAAATTTCCTTTTGCACTCGCATCTATCACCTGAAAACATAGAAATGTAAACAAAATAGTAGAAGCAAGAAACTCATAGAATAACTAAAAAATAACATTAATAATAGCAACAGAAGTGAATATTTCAACCAGAAGAACCCATTTAACTTGCCACTAACAACCAAATGAAAAAATCTAGACAAACAAATCACTATTCACACAAATTTTCAACATAAGTGAGAATTCCAACCAGATTAATCCATTTAATCAATGACTAACAGCAGAATATCAAGACAACCATATTGCTAACAAGCTAAAAATCACAATCATCAATTCATTTAATGATGCCAAAGCAATAGTATCCATTAATATCAGGTACAACTAGAAGATTTTCTTTGGCCAATAACTAGAGTCATTTCCATCAAAGTAACACATATAGATTAAACTCATACCTCACTTCCATTTAAGGTCATGAAGTAGAAATGTCTATGACCTTTCAAAGCATATTCTCTTTGTCGTGCCTCATAAGCATGCACATCAAGCACCTGTTTTAACCATAAATTAGATATCTAGTCAATAAAGGTCAACTATGCTGACACAAATACACATATGCATCAAATGCACCTTAATAGAGTAACAGGGCCAATGCCAACTATATAAGGAAAGACAATCCATTTATAACAATTTCAAATCTGCTTAAAATATCCTTCACAGATTCCGTTTTCCCAAACAAGCAGCATAAGTTAAAAATGAAAGCAACTCTTCAGCTCTAGCCAAAAAGTATAAGCTGACAGTTAATCTTTCTAAGTGGATCAACTTATCCTAGCTACCTCCACAGTTATGAATAAATTTTATGACTACTAAAAAGAAGCATAAAAAAAGTGAGTCTGGGCTTTGAATATCCTTCAAGCCCTACAGTTGTGTGACCGCAATAAGGATTGACACATTATGCTTTGCTTATCAGCTAAAAGCTTGAAACTTATTAAGTGGCTCTTCAGGGCTAAACAAAGAAGAACAATTCCAGTTGCACAAAAGCACATAGGTCAAACTTTCCCCACTATCTCATTGGAGCATATGGCATTGGTTAACTCAAAATATGTTAACCAAGACCTCAGAAATTGCTAATAAGCATGAACTGGTTCACAAAATGAAGTCAACTAATATTTTTGAAGACAAATAAAAGGGTAAAGATGGAGTGAATCCAGAACAATACGAATTGACTGCATCCATGATACTGTTAAAGGTCTTGTTAATTCTTTCTTCTCTAAATTTCAGCTTAAATATAGCACAAAACCACAAAGATGATTCAAAAATTTTGTAATTCAGCACCAAAAATCAATATCCTATATAATTTTATCATAAATTGATGAGAAAAAGAGAAAAAAAAAAAAAAAGGACAAAAAGTATCATCCAAGTTACCTCTCCAACATATTCAATAAGGAACTGTCCTTCAGATATATCCTCAAGCGCCTTCAGCCCATAACCCTTTTTCCCACATTTAAACCACTTCAGTCTGGCATAATTGCATTTTTGGAACTGAAATCAAACATTTAGAGTACAATGATTCTCTTTGCACAGAAGTGTTAACAACTATGCTTGTAGAAGGAAAATAAATAACTCAGAGACCTGTTGATTCGAACAAATATCCCCACATGGGCAGGCTCCTTGAACACATTCAATGTTAAGCATACGGTTCAGACATTCATCTCCACAACCCAACTGACCTTTGGGAGGTGGTTTGCAATGGCAAACCATGACCTGATAAAAGTTCATGGGTACAATTAATAAGTATATAAAACTAACATGCATATTAAAATTCACATAGCTTAATTGAAACCTAAGCACTACCAGTCATACTTTTAAATACATATAATGGTGACTGAAGTGAGAACAACGGGAGAAATGCATATGCCACAATCAAAATGATAGCTTCAAAACAAATTATTCCACATCCTTCCCATGAAAATAATAAAGTCAGGGTCAATAATTCACCCAATCCTCTGCAGAGCACACCCTTTTCTATACAAGCACATATACTTCAAGTCATATTTAGGCACTTCAACTTTACATTAACCCAATCTGAACCAAACAGACATCAAGGACCCTATTTTACATTAATTTTAAAAAAATTTATTAACAGAAAAGAAAGGAGAACAAAGACTCCACCTAAAATTACACAGAAAGCAAAGATAACAAAAGATAAAACACCTTCCCAGGTAAGATGTAAATAAGAAAAAAATTGTTTGAAAAATCTGGCATTCTGCTCTAGCCAAATACACCATGTCAGAGATTATAATAAAAATTAGGATTAGACTTAGGTTCACTTCCTCATATCTTTACTATCAAGCTTTCCAATTAATACATGACAAGTGTATGATTAACCAATAATAACACACTGAGTTTATAATTTAACAAAATTTATACATTTTTCTGCAAAAACCATACAAATGTTGTGATATTATTGAAAGACAATATACTTGTTATCTTTTAATTGAAGAATAGCATATCAAAGATATAAAAAACTACATATAATGTGAGGGATTATATCCCTGTCACTCCAATTCTTTGTAATAAAATGAAATTTCAGCACTAAGTATGTTGGGTATGGTGGGCCTATGAAGAATCCACACTTTGAGCCCAAATGGCTTTAATGTGAGGGAGTGTAATAGAAATTATAATAAAATTATTCAGGGCCTTTAAGTTCAACTCATCTTCGGCACAACACTGCCCTGGAAGATAAGGCACTGTTCTACAAATACATACGCTACCTCATTCTCCAACCACTAAATTAAACAGAGGAAGTTACCAAAGTGGCAGTGCAAACATCAAAGGATGAAGCCCCATGTAAACCAACTGACCTATATAAGAAAATTTATACAAATCCTGTTCCATGTGGCAGTCCAAACCCTTGACCTTAGGAAGTTAAAACTAGGTATAAGAATAGGATCCAAGGGCAGTCCTGTTATCTATCGAACTATAGGAGTTAGAAAGACGAGGAAGAAAAGTCTTATTCTCCTTTTTTACTACTATGTCTAAGTCAAAAATGATATGGCACGAGGATCAGAGACCTCTTTTTTACTGTATTCTGCTATCACTTGTCTCTCCGTGTGCTGAATAGCTAGATCAACATGACTGACCCATATCACTAAATAATACTAAGGTAAAAAATAAAATATAATAATCATATGTGAAAAGTAAGAACAAGAACAATTTTAGACCTCATCGATAGTCTGAGTTTTGCGGCTACGATGCAGAAACTCATTGGTAGAAATACCAATAAAAGTTGATTCCTGAGGGACTGCAATGCATAGCAAAATACACATCAGACAATATGGAAAACTAAAGGAAGGGGAAATGATGGCTATCCAGCAAACAGTACATACACATCGGGCGTTGTTGTTCCAACTCCTTATAGTTTTTACAATCTTCATAAGCATCTTCTTCACCAGATGCATCTGATAATCCCAACTCTGCATTGATCTCTGCATTTGACTTTTCCTGAGCGATAGAGCAATCAGCAAAAGCTTTATCATCGCTTTCCTTACATGTCCTTCAAAAGAAAATTACATAAGAGAAGATACGTTATCAAAAGAGATTGGAAAAAAAAAATATATGGAGAAGGGCATTTGCCTTATTTACTATATAAATGTAAAGAATTATGAAACAAGTAACTAACATCAAATATATATGAGAATATTATTTCTGCACTAAGACAACCCTAACATATAGCTAAACCTTCAGAAACTACAGATCAACACATCACAGGAAAAATTGAAACATTTGTCTATAAAATTGGTATACCAGGTGCAATTTGTTTCTTCAATTAGGTCTGCAAGTGCAGCTGGAATACGCCGCCACTTGTGGCAATCATCGCAACGCACCCATGCATTACGTGGTAATAGATTCTGCTCCCCAAAACCAACACCAGGTACCATGTCCAGATTAGATAAATTGAATGATACTATGTTGCTGTCAGTATTAATTTTTGCAAAAGAATCCAAATTGTGCTCTCCATCAATCCCGTGTTCTGTGAAAAAAAAAAAAAACCATACATGCATTTAAAAGCTCAATCCAAATAAAAAACACATAAGATTAAACAGCCATAAAATATAAGTAGAAGTTTAACAATAATGAAAGAAATAGTCATGTAAAATAAGTGTCCTAAAAGCAAAAATGAATGAAATAAAATTAATATGCAATCCACTTTATAAGAAAAAAGTTACCTGTATGTAGGTGATCTGCTATTTCACACTTAACTTCATCAGCAACACCTCTTCCCTTAACATCACTCTCATTGACAGGTATCTTCAGTTCCTCTCCACGTCTGCAAGTAGTACCTTTCCGGCTCTTTGACTCAGAAGCTTTGGACATGGTCTTGCTGACTTTACTAGTTTTAAGACTCTTGGGAAGTTTACATCCCAAATGTCTCTCAGGAGATAGAAAATTTTCAACACCTGGGGATTCTGAATTTCCATTGCCAACATCTAGGCTGCAATGTGTCTTATCCTCCTTGCAACCTTTGACTTCCAAAGCATCAGTGAGGTTTCCAAGTCCACTCTCTCCAGAAATGCACAATGGTTCTTTGTGTAATTCTCCACAGCTTACAGAATTGCTTAATGTATTTATATCAGTCAAAGTAGGCAATTCCATAGAGCTAACCACATTAGTGAAATTCTTCTTTCGTTGATGATTCTTTGGGTACTTTGCTTTATTTTTCCTTGGTGGTCCCTGTGATCCATCTTTAATACTACAATTATTTGAACAAGTAAGCTTATCTTTCTTCTTCCCTCTCTCTCTGGTAGTATCATTAAAAGCAAAATTAAACTCCTTAGAAGAACCACAATCAGTATCATTCAGACCTTCATGCCTTTCTTCCACTAGGACTTCAGGAATTGAATCAATTACCTCTGAAGCAGGTGAAGTTCCAGTTCCAGGATCCACACCCTTAATATTGACAGGCTCTATCAAGGTGTCAACCAACCTTTTTGAAGGAACCGCTAGACAAAGTTCCTCTGCATCACCATCTGACTTTTTTGTTAATGTGGCACTTTTTGAGTGGTTATTGGCAATTTGCCCAATCAGAACATCAGCATCCTTGTCCAAGTTATATTTATAAGATTCAAACTTGCCCATGGCCACATCTTCAAAGAGTTTATCTCCAGTATTGCCAGCTAACTTTTGTGAACCACCAGGTCCCAAGCACGATGCGCCATCAACACCCTCTGAAACCAAGACATTTGGGCAACTTAAATCAAATCCTTTCCCAACTTTGATCTTCAGGCGAAATCGAGTAGCTGAAGCACCACAGTTCAGCATTGAACTCAATGAGCTAGACTTTGCAGCATTTTTATTTATTTTTCCACTTTGACCACTGCCCCACTCCTTCACATATCCTTCACCAATAGCTTCATTTACCCCTAACTCACTATGCTGTTCAAAAAACTGTTTAATGTTGTCTAGTAATCCCCAGACTGAAGAGCGAGCTGGTTTGGAGAAACAGCTTCTTTTCTTTCTAGTGGCCATTAAGAATGTCTTCATACCCCACCCCAGTTGAGGCACATTGGCTTGCTTATTGCATTTTCTTGAAGCCCTTTTGGTCTGTGGCTTACGACCAGACTTTCTTCGTCGACTGTTCCCTTTAGCAGGCAATAATACAATTTCTGAACATTTGCTTTCAGTGACACAATCAACTTTGACAATATCTTTTCCTTCATAATCATTCTGCCCAGAATTGCACACAGCGCTATTATAACTGATAGAACAGTTATTATCCTTGAGTAGAACATCAGGCACAACCTTTGAAGGGCTATTGCTAAAAGAAACAATGGAGGGAAGATATGATTCAAAAGAAAAGGTACAGTTGGCAGAAGTTTCTGGGGAATTGTCCTTCAAGTTACAGGAATTACCTTCTATTTGCAATACATTGTCCTTCATTGCAAAATTTATTTCATTTATAACATCAACATTTTGCTCCAGAACTTCTGTAACATCTGCATAAGAAACAATGTCACTCTTATTAATCCCCTGCTCCAATTGTAAAGCCTCACTCAGTGAATAAGCTACAGTTGAACTACCCAAAATCCTCTGGCAGGCTGGTGGGGACAATACTTGGACATATGTATCAATGATACTCCTTTTATCAACAAAGTCTTCAACCTTTTCTTCATAAGGACTATTGCAATCCTCACCATCTTTCTGATCATGCAGCTGATCACTGGTGCTCCCTGTTTCTGTATACAATGCATCTGACGACACTTCACTAGCTTGTGAAGGAGATATTTGATTGCAAACAGCCACTTCTATCCCACATAAAGCATCGCCTTTTGTATATATTGCATCTGAGGGCACTTCACTATCCTGTGCAGGAGATATCCCCTTGCAAACAGCTGTATCCATCCCACAGAAAGCATTGCAGTTGTCTACAACCTCCAAGGAATCTCTATTTCTCAAAATGTCCTCCTGCTGGTTCTTTTTGTGGCAATTGACTAGAAAGCTAGTCATGGGTTCCGATTGCAAGGACAGTTCAGAATGGCCGAAATCAAATATACGATTGCCAGCATCTGTGAGCAATCTATCATCATCGTTTTTTTCCTCCACAACCACTAAAGTATCTCCTGCACGCGAAACATTGACAGATATAAACTCTGATGGCATTTCAGCATCATCATAGTCGAGAGGTTTTTCTTCTGAGCATAACCCACCATTTTCTAGGTTAGAAACTTCACATTGCCCGGAAAATGTGCTGAAACAATTCTGGCTATCATCGTCCAAGGTTTTCTCGACTAGCAACATATCAGCATTTGCACATTCACTTGTCCTAGCATAGCTGGAAATGTCCCTAAGATCAATGCAGCTGGCAGAACCAGATTCTTCATTTGTAGAGAAATCTTTACAACCATCCAGAATATTGGAGAGGTCAACATTAGAGTCCAACATATTGCAAGCTACTTCAGAACAGGAATGCTCCACAGGAACAGACCGCACTGGAAATTCTGAACGATGCTGCTCGATAACAGACTTCCCTGCCGCATCATCTACCATCACCGATCTCTCACACGAGCCCATCTCAATTTAAACAAATCATTCAAATCTATCCGACTACTGCTAACCCTTCAGAGGGTACCAGAATATCTGGCTACACATAAAACTTCAAAAATTGAAAATAAAAAAATAAGATCAATCACCAACCGATCACAATGTATCACCCAATGCCTCCCTATACAACCTTAACACAATCCTCATTCACCGCTACGCCGAATTAAGCAAAAGCTAACAAACTACCACAACCAGAGCTCCCAGAAAAATCAGAGCCCACAAACAGAGCCCTAAAAAGAACCGTTCTCCTGAGGTCCTCTGCACACGTAAACAAACTGCTTTCAGAATTTCGCAAAGCAATGCAGAGGGGCACTTGGGTTACCGTAAATAAATAAGTTACGGAAATATAGCGAAAATCCAAACAATGCAATCAAGAAGGGGGGTAAACAAACAAACAAACAAACTTGGAGAGCAAGTAGATTACGGATAAAAGGCAGATACCTGCTCAGGAGGAGAGATTGAAACACGGAAGTTTATTCGTTTCAAGAATGGTATTTAGAATAAGAAAATTCTTTTCCCTCACGAGTGTAGCAGAGAGAAAATTGAGTTGCCTCGCGCGCAGAGAGGAGAGAGATGAGTTGGTGTTGTCACCAAAACGGTTCGAGGGAAAAAAAAATACACAGAAGGGTTCTTTGCGAATGGAAGAGGTTTTGCCTTTTAATCAATTCTATGCTGATTAGACTGTTTTACCCTACACACCTCCTCTCGCAAGTCAGAAATTCGTGGGACGCATGTCCTACTTTCAGTTGGATTCTGATTTTGGTTAACAAAATTTTCCATCTCACGGAATCCATCCATATTATTTATTTGTTTGTTTGTTTATTTATTTATTTTTTTGTAATTGGAATAGTTTGATTACACTCCACTCCGATGGAAGAGATCGATTCTTCCCGTCGTTTTGGTTTGTTCGTTTTAATATTATTATCATCAGTTTGGATTCCTCAATCAATTTGTCATTTAATGACTGGATATATCTTCCATTGATGCGCTCTGCGTTGGGACATCAGCATTTTTTACTTGGAGAATATAATTTATTTAAAAGTCATGCATAATAAAAAAAAATAGGTAAATTAGTCAGGAAAATATATGATAAAAAATGGTGATCTCAATAAATAAGAATGTCATAGATTTTATTTTGGCCAATCAAGAATAGTAGATATTGATGTGCTTTTGTGATCTCAATTAGCTTTAATAAATATTAGATTTTATGGGATCCGACACATGGTGTTTCATAACTTCATACTCACCAATAAAAACTCGTAATTAATTTCACGAATTTTTTTAAATAAATACTTATTTTATAACTTGATATAGGTTGATATTAATAAAATTTTTAAGTGTAAGTGCAGGAACATGCCCCAAAACTCTTTGAAACTTCTCAATACTAATAATTTTAAAGAGAAGTACTATTTTTAATAGCCTTGAACGAGTTTAGAAAAATTTAGTACAATAAATTATGATTTACATAACGACCTAGACTACACTTTATTAAACTAATCCAAATTTATGGAATTATGATGACATGTGTCACAAACTCCTTATAATTCTGTTAAATGAAAGTCATAAAAAATTTATTACTGTATGATCTAATTGAGGCTTGTGACAAACTAATAAAATATTTTTTATTCACAAGGCTGATTTTAAACTAACGACTCAGGTTATATAATACTAAATAACAAAGTTCAAAATTAAACACTCGTAAGTAAACTCTAACTATTATTCATAGTAACTGAATTTATATTTTCATAAAAATGTATTTTAAAAAAAGATCATTTGCACCAAATCACAACTCAATAAATAAATTTTTAATGACCTAGACTAATAATTTTAAAGAGAAGTATTATTTAACAGCTTTGAAAGACATTGGGAAAAGTTTATCTATAATGACCGAAGATATTGTCAGGAAAATTTAGTTCAGTAGATTCTAATTTAGGTAACGACTTAGACTACACTTCATTAAACCAATCTGGATTTATAGAATTATAATGGCATGTCTCACAAAGTCCTTATAAAACTGTCAAATAAAAGTCATCAAAAATTTATTACTATAAAATCTAATTGAGACCCCTGTCAAACAAACAAAATATTTATATTCACAAAGTTGATTTTAAACTGACAAATAACACTAAATGACAAAGTTCAAGGTCACACATTTATCATATCCTTCAAGATGATTTTTCATATTTTTTAAATATATATTAAGAATTTATTAAAATGTATAAATTTTTTATAATTAATGAAAAAAATAATGAAATCATTTTTGTATGTAAATTTTTGTCTTTAATAAGAAAACTAATCAAATAATTAATTAATTACCTTTTAAATAAAAAAAATTTTGAATGATGAACATTTTTTAAAGTAAATAAAAAAATTAATAAATTATTCTTTAAAATTTATGAATTCTTTAAAGTGACATGTGTCACAATTTAAATTTGTGGAATTATAATGACACGTGTTACAAGTTCGTTACAATTGTGTTAAATAAAAGTTATCAAAAATTTATTTCTATCAAATCTAATTGAGACCGATGTCAAAGGAACAAAATATTTTTATTCACAAAGTTGATTTTTAACTAACAATTTACATTAAATAACACTAAATGACAAAGTTCAAGATCACACTTTGATTATTTCCTTTCCTTTTTATGAGATGATTTTTTATATTTTTCATATATATATATATATATATATTAAGAATTCATCAAAGTGCATAAATTCTTTGTAATTAACGAAAAAATAATAAAATCATTAATTTGCATAAATTTTTTGCAATTAACAAAAAAAATTAATTAATTAATTAATTTATCACCTCTTAAACTGAAAATTTCTCAAATTGTAAGAATTTTTTTAGAGTAAACAAAAAAATTAATAAATTATTCTTCAAAGTCTAAGAATTCTTTGTAGTGACATGTGTCACAATCTGAATTTGTAGAATTATAATGACATGTGTTACAAACTCATAACAATTTTGTTAAATAAAAGTTATCAAAAATTTATTGCTATCAAATCTAATTGAGACCCGTGTCAAAGGAACAAAATATTTTTATTCACAAATTTGATTATTAACTAACAATTTATGTTAAATAACACTAAATGACAAAGTTCAAGATCACACATCGATTATATCCTCTCCTTTTTATGAGATGACTTTTTACATTTTTTATACATATATTAAGAATTCATCAAAGTGCGTAAATTCTTTGTAATTAACGAAAAAATAATAAAATCATCAATTTGCATAAATTCTTTGCAATCAACAAAAAAAAATTAATTAATCCATTAATTTATCACTTCTTAAATTTGGAATTTCTCAAATTGTGAGAATTTTTTAGAGTAAACAAGAAAATTAATGAATTATTTTTCAAAGTCTAAGAATTTTTTGCAGTGACATGTGTCAATCTGAATTTGTAGAATTTTAATGATATGTGTCATTAACTCCTTACAATTATGTTAAATAAAAGTCATAAAAAATTTATTACTATAAAATCTAATTCAGACCTATGTCAAACAAACAAAATATTTCTACTTACAAAGTTGATTTTAAACTGACGATCTACGTTAAATAACACTTATTGACAAAGTTTAAAATCACACAACGATACTATATATATATATATATATATATGTGTGTGTGTGTGTCAAGAATTCATTGAATTGTGTATATTTTTTGTAATCAACAAAAAAATAATGAAGTCATTGATTTGTATAAATTTTTCGTAGTCAACGAAAATAGTAATGAAGTAATTAATTAATCGCTTCTTAAATCATGAATTTTTTGAATTATGAGGATTTTTTAGAGTGAAAAAGAAAATTAATTAATTATTTTTCAAAGTCTGTAAATTATTTGAAGTGAATAAGAAAACTAATGAGCTAATTTATTACCTTTTATATCGAGAATTCTTTGAAGTTCGCACATTTTTTAAAGTTAACAAGAAAATTAATAAATTAATGAATTAAGTACATCTTAAGTATTCTAATAAGATGCTATATATATAACTTAACATTCTCAAAAATTAAAATAAGATAGCATAATATATGGTTGAATAGTTTATGATGTTACCTTCTCAGAAAGGCTATTCTCACACTCCTCTCTTATTAATCTCACATAACAAATTGTATGGACTTTCTTTAATTTATTATTTTCTTTATATCATAATATATTACTAAATTTAATATTTTATTAACACTTACAAATGCTGTTGATTTAAAATTTATTGACATATAATAAAATAAACTAGTTCATAAGTTTATTCTAACTAATATTCATAGTAACTAAATTTGCATATTCATAACAAAGTATAAAAAATGGTCACTTGCACCTAATCACAATTCAATAAATATGTTTTTAATCTTAAATATATTAAATGATTAAAATAATATAAAAAAATTATAATTCATCAAATTAGATGCTATAAACTTATAAATGGGGATTAGATTGGAATATATTTTCATGAAAAATACGAAGAAATATGGAAGTTAATGATATTATATATATATATATATATATATATATATATATATATGCACATTAGTTAAGCCAATGAATGATAACAGCTCTAGTAGGCAACGAAGAAATATTGTGTTTGTCCAAATTGAAGGAAAAAAGTTTGTGTAATAAAACATTATAATAGACCTCTACATGAAAGAGGATAAAGCTCATTCCAATGCTTGAGTTAGATTCGGTCAAAAAATGTTCCAAGGCTTAATTAGGTGTTTTATATTAGTAGTATAGTCAACTATCTATCAATTGTGGTGTGAGAGTCTAGTTTGGTTATAATGGAGGCAAATATGAACCTTAATCTCCTAGCTTAAATCTTAATTCCTTTGTTTATTCAATTTCATTGTTTTACTAGAATTATGAATGGATGCTATAAGTAGAGTATAACCATGAATATATTATACAGATGCAAACAAATTACCAAATAGTTCTTATAAACCTTAAGAGCAAGAATCATTGATTGATACACCATTTATATTAAGAGGATATGGAGATAGTACTTATAATTAATTAAATTGCACAAATATGTTTTTAATGAAATACTTAGGATGTTTAATAGATCCAAATATATAGGAAGACATAAACAACTATACATCTAAAGAAGTTATAGAAAGAGTTCCAGAAGATGCTAAAAAGATAATAGATGAAGAACATCCAAGATACTATGAGAAAATTATGTGAGTTACCAAAACCATTAGAACAAAAGATTTATAAAATCCAAATAGATGTATTAGAGTTAAGAAAGGAATTAAATGAAATAAAAGATGACATGTTTAAAATAGGATAAGCCTTAGGAGTAAAAAATAAAGAAAAAATAGTCAAAATATAACAAGGAAACCAAATACACATGATTAGAGCCATAAGAGAAATAATATTTAAAGAAAAAACAAAAGAAGAAATAAAAAATCAACCAGCTAGTGAACATATACATCAAACAAGAATAATAACAGAAAAAAATACAAAAGGGACAAGAAATGATTAATAACAAAGTATGGACAATATTCGGTGAAATAATAAAAAATGAAAATAAAACAATGAATAAGAGAAAAGAAAAGGGTAAATGAAGAAGAAAGTATAGAAAAATTGACCAAAGAAGATTATGAAATAATGAAATTAGCATGCCAAATAAGATCAGACTTACCTAACATATTTCTAAAACTAGAAAAAGAAAACCTTATAGAAAATAAGGCTTAAAGAATTAAATTGAAGAAGATGAAATAGAAAAAATGATGGGACAAGAAGAAGAAAAAATTACAAGAAATTAGACAATAATTATCACATATAACTATAGGATATGAAGAAATAGGAGAAAAAGAAATTAATATGCAATAGAGTGGAATAACATCAAGAGACTCTGAAAATTAAGAAACCTTTCATCCTCCAAATATATTCAATCCCGAATATAATATAAATGCTTCAAGTGGTAGTAGATCTAATAGGGAATCAGAATTAAAAATCAAGAATTAAAACATAAAGACCCAATAAGAATACAAGTTTGTCACATTTATATGAGACAACATATACCCTAACTAGAAATAGAAATTATACACCCACACCATTAGAATAATATGAAACAAGACAGATACCAAATGTAAAAATATAGTTAGATTTAGATTCTAATTTAGATAATGAAAAAAGTATAGAAGAATAGACAAAAACACAATTAATAACATTAATAACAAGAAACATAGAAGAAAATGCATCTAATTTATTAGTAGAAGCAAGTTTTACAATAATACTACAAGATTGGTGGAAAGGTAAACTATAAGAGTTTAGAAGTGCAAGAATAGTAAACGAATACATAAATAGGAATGAATTTTATGCTAAATTAATAAGACAATATGACCAATTATTAAGAAATGAATTTGTAGGAAGAAGTGTAGGAGCAAATGAAATAACAAAAATAGAAAGAGCAAAAACTTAATTACATCAAATAGAGACTTGTACATTAAATCCACAAGATTTAAACCAATATATGTGTGAATATAAATATTATTTTTATGAGGCAAGAATACAAACATATGAAGAACAAAAAATCTATATGGAATTATTTTATATAAATTACCAAAATTAATATCATAAACAATATTTGAGAACTATAAAAAAAACATTTAATGAAATAGAAGAGTTAATACCATATATAGATACTATGGGAAGAAGAGAAGATTATTTAAGAGAATACTTATCTAATAAATGCAAAGAAGCTTGGAGAAATATTAAGTATAATAAAACAAATAAATTAGTATTAAAATATAGAGAATTAGAAACACATCACAGATGAAGATGTAAAGTAGAAAAAAGAAAATATAAAAAGAAAAAGAACATTTTAAACCATATAAAAAATATAAATTTATGAATGTGAATATGCTTGAATATAAATGTTCATGATATATGATTTTCGATTCAATTAAAAAATTAATTTGTTAGGCTTACAGAAACGAGTTAGTCCCATTATCTATACCGGTTACACTCCAGGAGTTGGGGTGTAATGCTTAAGTATATACAATATTAATAAATGGTTGTAATTAAAACAATAACGTTAACAAAAAAAAATGCAATTATTTATCGTTCAGTTAAGTGTGTGTGTAATATACGCACCGGCATAAACGTAAAAATGATTGATTCTTAGACCCTTGACCTGTACAAATATGCCTGGCCGACTAAAGAAAAGCATATTCCACATGCAATTCGGTGGGCAAGCAAAGGAGTGCTCTAGACAATTTTATTCCTTGTGAACATTAATACAAAGGATTTACGAACTGTCTCATGGAGTTTATATTGGCAGATATCGTTTTTGTATTATCTGTTTGTCTTTTGATCCCTTGACTCGATCGTATCAATAAAAATAACCGGCCTTCCGGCTGAAACATATAGTAGCTAAAGAGTGGCATGCATAGCACACATATAAGAAGACATATGCGTATTACTACTCTAGTCCATACGCACCCAATATGCTAAGATATACACACAGATCGTAGCGGCAGTACATAATGACAGTATAGTATATGAAGAGCACTCTCGCAAGCCAAAGTTTCACTCACTTTATTACACACTCACACTCACACACACACACATATTTTTAAGAGCTAGCACACACCAGCTCTAAAACCTACTTCGGAGAGGTCGTGGCTGGAGAAACTCAGATAGATAGTGGTTGTTTTATATCCTCTCTTGAAGATTTGGCTGCATAGGCTGCACACGGAAGGCAAATGGCATCTGGCTATGGAAATCCCTTACGCTCTGATCAAATTCATTCTGTACATCTCTCGCACCTTCCATAGCCAATCGTTGTTGCTGTTCAAAAATTGTATACTTAATAGTAATACTGAGCAAAATAAGAAGCAAACACACGGTTTCATTCAGTATTATGAGAAAAATATATCCAGTACCCGGAAATCTTAAATTTGGCTTCCTTGATGTACTTATTTATATAATTGAAAACCAAGTGAAGTTTTTGTTTTATATTAACTGGATTGATGCTGATATGTATATGCAATATGCATAATGTATTCATGACTTTACTGCTGGCCATTGCTTTTCACTACAGGCAGCTTATATATACCTGTTTAACTTCAAGTCAACCAACGTGGAAATCCAGCTACATATATATATCTAGGTGCTCTAATCTACTGAGTAGTGACATTGAATTTGTTTGTGGAGGTGATTTAATGCATTTCCATTAGTATGTTGCTTTACGTACTAATGATCAAGTGGTATATATGTTCCAAGGAACATCTGGGTAAGTAATAGGGAGTAATGTATCAAAAATTTACCAGTATGAAATTGAGTTCCCTGTTCTCTTCCTCCAAGATCTTGCCCTGATCAGCAATATCCAGAATTAGAACAAAAAAAAAAAAAAATTATTAATTGTTTCGATTCTGGTATTTCAAAAAATGCAAAAGAATTTAATATATTGCAATTCATTTAAGCATTTATAATTTATATTTGGATAACCACAATAATTATGCAATTTCTTTTTATGTTATTAATTGTTACACACATATGTATTAGCACTTCCATGTTTGTATAGCACATATGTATAACTATATTTAGATTTGTATGTTTATGGACGTACCTGCGGTTGTGCATGAGTGCTTACTGTGTTAAAAATAAACTAACTTTCAAACATGATGAGGAAATTATGAAAATTTTTACCTTTTTGGTTGAAATTTCAAATTCATATAAATTTATTTGATTAAATTGATTTAAAAATGTAAAAATCCAAAAATTTCTTAACAAAGTAATGCTACCTAGCTCATTCAAACCCAACCTAAAGTTTACTAGTGGCATTTTTAATTATATATGTATATATGTAGATTGAACACATCAAATTTTAGTTTATACTATTTGAGCTATCAGCATATCATGTAATCGAAGCATATAATAAAGTCAATAATCATAGTCAAACATACATTTCTTCTGAACATCCTGTACACCTCCATCTGCACAAAAACAGCAAATCTACATCAGATGAAATTGTTTACAACCCTGTACTACCTTCGATCAATTTAAAAATGACTCTAGCTGCACAATTCATACTCGTTATTAATTTGTGAGGGAGTTGCAAATTTTTATTGAAGAGTTGCACGTCCTATTCTTATAAATCTTTACTTTACTTACCTGCAAGCTAGGTTGCATATATTTTATCTTTGTTTGAAATAGAATTATTACAACTTCGAGTATTTCTTCATGTTACATTACATGTACTAAAGTGAAAATACATTTTTTTTTCTTTTTTAAGTTTTAACCCAGAAAATTGTGCAAATTTATTCATAAAGCATGGAAGTCCTGCAAGTTTTTTTTTTTTTTAATACGCATGGTAGCTGTTGCCCCAAAAACTAAAAATAATTGGTATTGTGGTCGGATTTGCCTGTTTATCGCGGACACCGGTGAGGCCACATTCTAAGGCATCCTCTAAGGCCATCAGCTCCTTGTAATTAAGTGTGTTAATATCCTCTCCCTTCAAGTGCCTGAAACGTACTTGGTCAAATAGATGATGATGATGATGATACATATATAGAAAGAGAGGGAATGAAATAATTCAGGTTGTGTATATACCTGAGCTCAATTTGCATGCTGTCATTCTCTTTCTTGAGTCTATCAATTTCGTTGTTTAGTTCCTGTAAGTTCAACAACATTATATATTGATGCAAATTTTAACATATTATAATTTGTCCCCAAATAACAGGGAAAGAAAGAATCATGAATTAATACAGCATGAAAAACTAGAAACCCTCTAAAGGAATAAATATAGTAAGAGCTATATATATATATATATATGGAGAGAGAGAGAGAGATCCATCAAACACGAGAGACATTGATCGCATTTTCAAGCCTCAAGATTTAATTCCTCTAGTCCTACCCACTTCTTCCATTTTTTTCCAACTAAAAGAAGGCAAGGGAGATGATAATGTTTTATATAGTATAGCAGATGGTCCAGATCTGGTCATAGATCGATGTTACTTTCATATTTGTTCCCATATATTATTTTAAATAGAAAACAATATAATATTCAGATTAGATATATAGGGATGTGGTACAAGCCAAACGTAGATCTGAAAAAAAGAATTCATAGTTCATGCCCCTTAGCATATTTTTGGCAAAGGAATAGTCATTTATCAATGTTCCTTTGAACAAAGTTACATATATAGGAAGGGGCCTTCAGAATTCAAAAAGATCTAGCAAGAAGTCAAGAGAAGGCTAGAGACCATAACCAACCTCATGCTTAGCGTCCCAGAGCCTCTTCCCAGACGTTTTATGGTATCTTTCCAGGATGTCAACCAACCTTCACCCACAAATTAAAGGATCCAAACCCAGAAACCAAAAACCAAAAAAACAAAAAAACCAAAAAACGAAAAAGTGAATTTAATTTGCAGATCAATGGTAAAAAGTTATATGTTCCAGCGCATGATCTTTTATATCAATAAAACAAACCCACTGTAATCTGAACAACTTGAGAGAAATCTAAGGAAGAAGAAAAAGAAAAGAGAATTTTCGTACGTGGTAGAAGGGCTGATGTATTCATGCATCTTTCCAGATGCAGCAAAGATAATAAGGGAAACTTGGGCATCGCATAGAACAGTGATTTCCTTCGCCTTCTTTAGTATCCCATTCTTCCTCTTTGAGTAGGTCACTTGCCTGTTGCTTGAGTTCTCAATCCTCTTGATCTCAATCTTACCTCTCCCCATCTCTCACAATCTCCTTCTCTTCTTCTTCTTCTTCTTCTTCTTCTCTCTCTCTCTCTCTCTCTCTTGTTAACGATCTTCTGATTGCTTTGGAATGGAGAAATTAATTGTGGAGCGGGATAGCAGACACAAAAGCAGCAGCAAGCTTACCATTGCGGGTTTGAAGATAAAGAACTTTCTTGGTGGCACAGAAAAGGGAGGGTTCGTTTACGGGTTGTAATAATAAAGCCCATTTAGTTGCTTTTTATTTGATTTTGTTAATTGCTAGCTGCACCTTCCCAACCATTGGTCTTAATCCACTCTTTGAGTCTTTTGGTCTTTTAATTGGGGTTTAAAGTTTATTTTCTGGGTCTTTGTTCTTGGTTTTTAAATTAATATTAAGGATGTAACCCAAAAAATAGATTTAGTATTAAAGGTATGTATTGCCTGGTTAAGTTTAAATTGTCGGATCTGTTAATATAAAACTTTATGTTTTAATAAGTTGATATGAAAAATATGAAAGGAAGCCTCACCTTCAAAAAAAATTAAGGACGTTAGGGTGGGAAAGATGTACTTAGTACGTAAAACGGGGTTTCAAATTTGGAGGTGACGTTTAACTTATATTGAAGTCCGTGATGAACCTTTCCTAGGGTTTGATGACCGAACAAAATATACGATAATCTATTGCAAAGAAAAGAGGTACAAGATAATCAGGGATCAACCATCAAATCAAAGGGAATTTAAGGATTGTGATTCCCACAATAAGCAAAGGAAGCTTTTAAAGTAGAGTCCGAAAAAGCAAAGGAATATATTGGAAGTGTTCCGACCACAAATGAAAGAACACAATTTCGGCTGTGTCAAGGTCACACATCAAGCAAGACCAAGATAAGGTCTGTGCCATGCTTTAGACAAGCACCGAGTTGGTGACTTCTTGTGTGGAGTCTTTGATTTGAAAGCTCCGTGTGAGTTGGTATTTTGAAGCAAATAAATATAATTTCAATTTCTAGCAATACAACATGAAAACAAGAAGGGTTACAGTACTGTGGCAGTGTTACTCATCTTCCATGGGCCTTGAATTCATTATGCGTTGAACTTATGGTCAATGTTAATTATTGTTAATTCATGTTTTAAGGTAATGAGTTTTATGAGATTTTTATTTTACTCTATTTATTTATGTTTTTTTTCACAAAATTGATTATCTTTTGATACATCAATGCGGAGTTTATTATTACTGCTAATTTAATATTAAGATGTGTATTAAGTATCCTATATATTAAATAGTTTTTTCTCCCATTTATTTACTTTCAAATGTGAGCTTATACTCTTCAAATAGGATGAATTGTCAATTACTCAATCTTTAAACTAATTTTCTATGGTGAATTTCATCTTCCATCACAATATAAAAGGATAAATTAAGTATTATGTCATATCATTTGACATAACCTCGGAAAGAATACTCAACATGCATAATTACACATATATAAAGTTCAGGTACTTTCTCCTGCATGATCCCACGATAAATATTGTAGAATGTATATTATACATAAAAAAATTAATTATTTCGTTAATTATTATTTAACGTTTAACTTAATACAGCGTTAATACTATAATTTGGGAATTATTTTATAGAATTCAATCTAATTCATCAGAATGCAAATATAGAAAGGGCTGTCACCAGTCTCGCTTTATTTGTGTGTGTGTGTGCAGATAGTTTAAAAAATAGGAATGAACCAAGAAAAAGATCAGGCATTGTACTCAAAGATATATAGTTGACTAAGCTCTGAACCTCGCTGATATGACCCGAGGGCAAAGGAACGTTCACTGCATCCTTTTTTACAATGCAACAATTTCTAGTTTTAACCTGTCTCTCATTCTCATAGCTAAATTGCTATATATATATATATATATATATATATATTGTCTTCCTTACTAATTGGTTTTAGGTTATTCTAGCTTGATGTGATCTATAGGTAGAGTCGAGAGTCGAGACAAGACAACCATATATTTTCAGGAATTTTCTAGACTCGTTCTGATTTGGGGTTTATAGTTAGAAGTTACAACTTGAAACTTTCGAAGTTCGAAGGCGCTAGGGATTCCTAGGAGTAGGACCAAGACAGAGTTCGTGGACTAATGGACTAATAGACTAAGCAATCTATATCCGCCAAACTACCCCCAGTATATAGCTTGTGTTTTACGTTTTAGGAGCTGAATATATAGTTGTAGGAATTTCTCTTTCCGACGTTTCTTTTCCACGCTGCGAGTCAAATCATCTCAATTCATCCTTCAGGCTATATATATCCAAGATTTGCTTTTCATAACCAAAGAACCCTTAATTAATTAATTGGCTTTGTACCTATGAGAGGAGGAAATTCAATTCAATTTAAGGAGATCAAAAGCTATGTGGATCAATTTCAATTAATATTCAGTGTCGTTTGGCAAAATTAATATAATTGCTAATGCAGTATAGCAAGCCTTTATATATGCACCCTCAACCTCAAATACTTTTCCAGTTACTGTTGTTTCTTATAAACTATAATCCACCTGGTTCTGTGGGGTTAATATCCCAGAACTCTTGAATGAATGTTTATTATTATTATTTTGTAACACAAACGTCATAAGAATTGTATATCACAGTGAAGTCTTTAATTCTTAGTCATGCATTCCTATGAATTAAACAGAAGGAAAAGCATGCAAATAATTATTATTACACACTTAAACGTGATAATTAATTTCACACAAGCCAAGTCCAACGACTTTATCACACACATAAAGAAATTTAAGAGCCTACGCTGAGCTCTAATTAAGTCTAGCTCTAGCTCATACCATGGAAATGCCAGAAGTTCATGATTAATCTATGAGTTCAATAAAGACCTTAGTTGGAACTAGACAGAAACTTTTTCTACATCCTCTCCTGAAGGTTTGGCTGTAGAGGCTGCACGCGGAAGGCAAATGGCATCTGAGCATTGAAATCCCTAATGCTCTGATCAAATCCATTATCCATGTCCCTCACACCTTCCACTGCCAAATGCTGTTGCTGTTCAAAATAATGCAAAAGGAGAATTATTATTATTATTATTTTAAGGAATCATCCTTGATACACTCAAAATTTTAAGTGCATTAATACACTTAATAATGTGAAAATATAATTATAATATTATTAATTTAAAAAAGTAGATGATATATCAGTTTATAAATAACTTTACACAAAATTTATTATTCTCTCTCTGCCGTCAAAGCATTTTGAGAAACGTCTTTGGGTATTGTGGGTTGAACTCGTTGAACTTGACTAATATTCAGATTAACGATGTCGTCTCCATCAGGCCAGATTGTCAATTATTTATTCTCCCAAATTTGTGAACATGTTTAATTACATGTTCTGATTATGCTTACATTAAATCACTATATTATAATTGTGCATTCAAAATTATGAGTGTATAAAAGATTTTACTTTATTTTAAATATTTTTAAGTGGATCATACTTAATTCCGAATTTGATGAGAAACACCATTTTCTAATGTTGGTATCAATTATGTAAGTAGTTAGTAAGTGATATAACTCAAGCTTATGCTTGCAGCATAAATATGTAATTAACTATACACCACATATATGTAGCTTGAATGAATAGTATGTTCCTTCACCTAATTATCTCATATACTCGTACGTTTGATAACATATATGATGGGATCAAATTAGTTTCATTAACGGTATAAATTAACAGAAAATTTAGCAAAGTATTTGCAATTATGTTAACGAATCCAGCATCTAAAAAACATGGGCTTTTAATCTGTCTCTGTTAGTTATATATATATATATATAGTCTATAGAACACAGTAATAACAGCTATGGACTACCACTTACCAGCAGGAAATTAAGTTCCCTATTTTCCTCCTCCAAAATCTTGCCCTGATTCAAATAAAAAAATTTTCGAAGTTATTTTCAGGTAGTTTTTTCCAATATATATATATATATATATATATTATCCTATATATAATAGTCAATGAAAGAGTCCAACATACATTTCTCCTAAACCTCCCGTGCACTTCCATCTGTAACAGAAACAAAAGAAGATCAGTGAGAGGAAAACTTATCTTAGAAACAAATTATAGTTATTATCATTAAAAGAAGAACCTGTTTATCGCGGACACCAGTGAGGCCATTTTCAAGAGCAACCTCTAATGACATCAGCTCCTTGTAATTCAGTGATGTGATGTCCTCCCCCTTCAAGTGCCTGAACAAGCTTCTACTTGATCAAAGATGTGCGAGAGAGAGAGAGAGAGAGAGAGAGAGAGAGAGAGAGAGAAGATCTAATGATAGGGCAACAAGGTGCAACGTTCAATACCTGAGCTCAATTTGCATGCTGTCATTCTCTTTCTTGAGTCTATCAATTTCATTGCTTAGGTTCTGTGATTCAACATCATATTGTTGTAAACCCTACCATTAACTACTATGCAAGAGAGAAATAATAAAATATAAAAGTGCTAGAGGACTAAAACGCTCCAAGGAATGGACTTTTTAGAGTAGACCTGGCACTCTGTGTGTGTGTGTGTGTGAATATATATATATATATATATATATATATATATATACAACGGTTACTACTGTGCCAAGAGAGAGATCTATCAAATAGTTAGCTAGGAAAAACCTTTATTTTATCACATTTTTTATTCCTTCAAACTTCTCCTATCCTTTTTTCCATTTTCTTCCTTCGTAATAATGAAAATGCGAGCAAGTGAATAATGTCGAATAGCCAGATCTGTTCATAGATCGTTGTCGCATATTTCTTAATTAGTTCTTTCATTTTAGTGAATTAACCATATAAATATATCATGCTCAAATATAGAGAGAAAAAGTACATCCCAAATGTAGATCTACTCAGAGAATTCTTGATTCGTGTTCCTCAACATACTTTTAGCAGAAAGAACCATGCCATCTTCCTTAGCACAAGGCAAAAACTACCATTTTCTTCCAGTTCCGTCTTATAATAGAAATAGCATCACACATAAAATTAAACCTGGCTACCTCATGCTTGGCGTCCCAGAGCGTCTTCCCAGACGTTTTGCGGTACCTCTCCAGGATGTCAATCAACCTAGCACAACAAAAGGAAGGAAAAAAAAAGAGATTTTTAATTCCCGAACCCACAAAAAAGAAAAGAAATCAAAACATTAATATCTTGATATATACTTAGGCCAAAAACAAAAATTCCTTGATATATATATTATTCTTCCTGATTTCATTAACAAAACAAACGAAAAATGAAGTCCTTACGTGGTGGAAGGGCTGATGTAGTTATGCATCTTTCCTGATGCAGAAAAGATAATAAGGGAAACCTGGGCATCACATAGAACGGTAATTTCATTTGCCTTCTTTAGGATCCCATTCTTCCTCTTTGAGTAGGTCACTTGCCTGTTGCTCGAGTTCTCAATCCTCTTGATTTCAATCTTACCCCTCCCCATCTATCACCAATAGTCTCTTCTTCTTCTTCTTCTCCGTCTTCTTTTTCTTTGGCCTTCTATCTCTTCTTCTAGCTTGTCAAATTATGGATCGGAAGATGTAGGGGAGGTAAAGAAAGTAATAGTGCAATATTCCTTTATGGGTTTGCGGATGAATCACTTTCTGAGTGGCACAGAAAGGAAGGGTTTGTTCGTGGGTTGTGACAATGCCAACCCCACATCGACTTTTATTTAGTGTTTGATTTGGCTTTGTTAGTTCTGCTGCCACGTTCTTGACCATTGGTTTTTCTATATGTTCATTTAATGGGAATGGGTTTTGGGACTTTTAATTCAATTCTAGGCTTTGAGGGGTAAGTGGAATACGTAAACTGGGTTTGGTGCAGGTTTTGGAGGCTGCTTGCGTGTTTAACGTGCATTGAAGTTTGTGATGAAACTGTTTGAGTGACGAAACTAAATAATCTGGGCTTATGAGCTTAAACATCATGTCAATAGTTAAGGATTATTATTGTCGGAAAGCGCTTGAAGCTTTTGAAGTAGTTAATAAATGCATCTAAAAGGGCAAAATAACACATTCCAAAATTTTGCATTCAAGGAAATGAAAAGAAGAGGACAATTTCATGAGGGAGCAGTTTTCATAACTTGTGTTCTTAAATTTTTCAATCAAAATATCATAAATGTATAATTTTTTAAGTATAATATAGTGATTTTATAATTTAATTGAGAAATAATATACTTCTATATATTTTTATACACATATTATGTTTTAATTGAAAAATTATATATTGTCATATTTTGCTTAGAAAACAAAGATACATGCCTCAAATTAAATAGAAAATTTGATATGAAATTGCTGTGAATTTTTACTTATTCTAATTAATTACTTTTAAAATGAAGTTTTTTATAAGAAATACTTTGAGAGAGAAATAGTTTATGTTTACTAAAATTATTTAATAAGTTTTATTAATATTTGAGATATATTTTTTTGTTTGCCAACTCCTTTTTTTTTTTCCTAAAAGGAAGTATAACTTTTAATTTTAATAGTTTTTATAACTCTTTTACTATCAAATTACATAAAAAAAATTGTCTTTAAGATAATAGATAAATTTTTAATAAATTTATATTTTTTATTTTATTTCAAAGACAAATTTTAATTTTCTACCAACATAATAATTGCTTTCCCTCTCACTCATAAACAATTTAAAGTAAACTTTTTGGTACATCTTCAAAAATTGGTACATTAGCGTTATTATAACATGACATAATATGCATGAGTCAATGTGTGTCCAATATATATGTTAATTGCATGGTAATGTGAAATACTTAGTTGCATTTATGTTTTAATTAACCTGTAATTTTTATTCAGATGAATGTGAGGAGTTCTAAGCACTCGGCTACTCTTGCTATGCTCTAGCATGTAATGTTTTTAAGATTTGTTTATGAATCCAAGGTTGCATATCTTTTAATTTGTTAATTTATTATTCCCTCCACTATAATTATTTTTATATTAAATCAAAGTTACATATATAAATATAATATGTATTTGGATAAGCGTTGGACTAATACTATTTTGGATCAACTTAATTTTTAAAATTAATTTTGTTCAAACATAATTTTGCATTATTGTGATTTGTGTTTGAAAACTTTGGTTTAAAAATTAAGTTTTATCTCATGCAATGCAAAAATAAGTTTTTTTTTTCTTTTTACTTTTATGTAAACAGGAGTTTGAAGGATGAAATTGATTTAAAAATAAATAAATATCTAACCCAATGAAAATGTACGCAAGGCAAACCCTATTTAAATATACAAATAAGTTTTTAAATTTCTTAAACGTTAAATCAAATATATTAATGTATGATTAAAATATCTTTTTTTTTATTTAATTTGTTATACAATAAGGCTAAGATAAAATAAGCTTGATTAATAATAAAATACAGTCATATATAGTGTTAAAAATATTAACGAAAATTTATTATATAAACTCATGTAATGTAACATATATACCTGATACTCTAAAACCAATTGGATTGTATTGTATAAATTTATATTATTTAATTTATAGTATTTATTATTTCCTTCTGTGTTCCAACCATATTTGATGTGATCTCTTCACGAAAAAAAATCTCCTTATTTTTGTTACATTTACCCAAAAAAAAAAAAATCAATTCAAATTTTTTTAATTTTTAATGCTAGAGGTGACCAGTCAAACCCACAAAAATAGGTTTGACAAGAGGATAGGATGGAAGTGTCGGGATTCAGCAATCCCTACTTGATATAAAGAAATTCCATTTTCGTTTTGCTTTTCGACCAGCCTAAGAGTAAAACACCATCTCTAGCTTCTACCCTATGCAGCGTAGCCTATGAAGGTGACCTCAAAAGGTAGTTTACAATATGACCCGAGGATAAAGGAACGTCCACTGCCTTCTTTTTGCATGCAATAACTTCGACGTCTCAGAGTTTGCATTTCGTGAGGATAGGCTTTGAGGTTTCTCGTGGTAATAAGAGCAGGAAACATAGGCAGAATTCTAAAAGGGAAAGAATTGAATTGGAGGGGATTCCAGTTATCCCTTAAATACTAGTGTTGAACTGATCTAAACACCTCTTTTTCACACTTAAGCTTACAGGTTTCATGGTTTTGCTTCATTGATTGGGGTTAGATGAGAATATTGGAAACAAGCGAAAGAATTAACTCATGATCTTTCTTCTTTTTCAAATGAATGTGTGAATCTTTTGTTTCTACTTGAGATGTATGTAGTTGAAATAGCTTATGATAGCTGTTGTGACCTCTGGGTGGATGATGAAGAAAGCAAGTTTCTGGTTCCTAATTTATTGTTATATTACCTGTTTGAGAGAGCAAGATTGACGAAATTAGTGTGTTCAAATCACGAACAAATTACAGCCAATAATTGCTTAATGATTTTTCCATTGAGTCTTTCCATGGTTTTTCAAGTAATTATAAAGATGAAAAATTTCAATTAATTAACCAGCAGTCACGTCTTAGCATCTCTTACACGTTACGGCAGAATGAAGACAATGCCAAGCAACTTACAAATAATTACAATTAAGGCCTATGCCACAATCAAGTGACACCGTCTTATATATCCATTAGAAATAATTTTATAGTTGAAAAATATTTATAACAATCTTCTAAGTAGGTTGTCCATTGACATTTTTGTTTTGACCCACACAAATTACTAAAAGCTACAAATGATGCCCGACTATCATTTTGGTTTTTAGGGATTTGAAAAGTTTGTTTTATATCCATGCACATGTCCATGGAATAGAGACACAACTCATTGTTTCAGTTGCACCAAGATGAGGAATATTTGCCAGGTCGAACTAGGTTTTTACTCACCAGGTGAAATTCTGGCGAATTTTTAATCCATCTCATTTAGCAGTGATATATTTAGAAGATTGATATGTATGAAAAGGTAAAGAAATCACATAAGTTGCTAACGCGATTTTAATTAAGTCATATCGAGTAAATTATTTTCCTGCCTGGGTACGGCATAAAAATTTGAATATGATACAAAACTTCGTCGTACAATAGTATAAGTATACAAATTGTATATACCTTCCACAATATTTAGTTTCGTTTTATTTTAAGCTCTTCAAAAAATTAAATAAATAAATTACTTCAATATTTAAAGTTGACAAAAAATTTATAATTGTTCACGGGAAAGTTTTATGTACTTTATTTTTAGATTATACATCTTATAGAAAATGTACATTGCAATCGATATAAGTTTAATAGTAACATGTTATTGTATATTCTACCGATTACTCATTATATATATATATATATATATATATATATATATACATATTGTGGTATACTTCTCTACTTATACAACCTTTGAGGATCATATTTGTAATTTTAATACAACTGGTGTCAACAAGCCAAAAATTTAGCGAGCCCAACCATGAGGGTTAAGTGTCACATGCTCATTGATTAGAGTATTAATGCCACATGCTGTACAAAGGACATTCTACTGTAGAACCATCCAATTACAGAATGGAAGATAATGCAGGACATTAGTTGGTAATGACTATGATTGAACTCTCCATTGCACGTGTATCCTTCCTCTATACATCTGCAAATGCTCACCAATCTCTCATGCTGCATACTCAAACACAAGAAAGTCTTCCTATACGTCGTAGTGACTCATCAAAACCAATTAGAAATACTAAAGTCACGTAGCTTCCTAAGATGTCTCTCCATGTCTTGTCTGGTTTTGACCCACTCTTCCCTTTCTATGACAGTTGTTGGATCATCTTTTTCGCTCTGCACATAAGCGCATACATATAAGCTCAAGTGAAAGAGACCAATAACAGAAAGCGATTTTGTAAGATAGTTACCGCGTGAATTATTTTGAAGGAGTTCCCACGATCTCGTACAACAAGCAAGTCACTCCTTCTATCTCTATTTCTTCCCCCTGGAGCTGTCACCTTTAAAAGGCATATTAATGGTTAATATAAATGCTTAAATCACAGATAACTATTAGTTATAGCTACCTTAGAAAGCATAGAGGGAAAAAAAAAATTGCCCTATTACATGGTAAGTCTAACTAAAGTACTTCAAACTGAAAGAGACAAGCAAGGCAATGAGATCCAATTTGAGTAATGAGCTGCAAACACATCCACTAGAATTGTTGGGTTCTTTCTTTTCAATCATTACTATGGTATGCAGAGTAGCATAGTAAACAGGACGAGTAAGAAAGTAACTCAGGGAATATAATAACATTTGGAAAAACCAGGACTTGAAAGGAACAACTTGTTCGAGAAGAAAGATACAATAACAAGCATATGAGATGCAGGGATATTGCAAGAAACGCTTAAAACTGCCTACTTGCAAAGACATTCATTAAAGTTAATTAATAGAAGGTTGAAACTTTCCAATGGCAAAAGCTCTAAATCAGATACATTACGTACAGAAAATCCATCTTTGTTCACAATGAAAAGATTTATCGAGAGCTAAGAAGCACGGATACTTCTAAACAAAAAATGAACCTGTATCGGATATGTATTTGATACAATACTCAATGCGATACACTTACATAAGTATCAAATTTTTTTTTTTTATAGAATATGTTTCAAAAAACACCAAAATGATATCAAATTAGTTTTTTGATCACTCTTTTATTAACTGTGATATTGTTTTATCATTTTATCTTCTATTTTAGCATATTTTCGTACCATATTTCATATAATTTTTCTTCATAACCAATCTTATTTGTTAAAATATATATACATAAATATACAAATAAACCTGTACACGTATTCTAAAATTTTTTAAATTGACATATCCCACGTATCGTGTCGTATCGTATCCGATACATGTACCTGTATCGGCGCTTCTTAAATTGAGAGTTATAAATGTGAACCTTTAAAGGGGAATACCACTTATCCAAAAATTGAAACTTATGCATCTTAAAAAGCTTTTTATTTTTCTGAAAAGGAACATAGTAAATTTTCCAGGCTTTCAACTTTGAGTTCAGAGCAATCTGCAGGAATATTAACCATTAATGCACCTTCCATAAAATTATTGTTTAGCAGCTAAAAGAAAATTGTATAAACAGAAAAATTTACATAGTGTAAATGATTCTTTTGGTCCTCAAAGGTAATCATATTTCTCAATTGGTCCTTCTACTTCTGGTTTTCTTAATTGATCCTTGAATGATTTAATTGGCTTCAATCTGGTCCTTCCATCCCCCACTGGAGTGCTAGACATACATCATGTGGGGCATACCATAACCAAATTGAAACATTCAAGGATTTAATATATAGAAGTAGATAGACCAAACTGAGAAGCATAATACCTTTAGAGTACCACAAGAGTGATATACTCTATTGCAATTACAAGGCAGTAAGAATATGACTACCAAAAGGCAAATTGTAATTGCACCAAAGCAGTAGAGAATTATCCAAAAGCAGTTAGAAAAAGAGAATTAACAAACAACTCTTTACCAGAATTTTTGCTCTGGTAATTGACTTGGTTTTTGAATCAATAACATATATTTCTTCAAAATCCAGCACAAACTCTGGGTCACCCAGCCTACGATTTTTGTAGTGTTTTGTCAAGAAAACCTGTAACAGAAAATAAGTCCGGTGAGCAAGAGCTGCAAAACATCATTAGCAAAAAAGTGCATCTTTTCAGTTCTATTTATATCACCTTCAAGCACTTGTACTGTGATGATTTTTCTTCTAATGGTAGAGGCACATTTGACATTGACGTTTTACATCAAATAAAAAGACAAATTAAAGAAGCACATCATTTCACATATTACCTAAGGCCTCAACTACAACAGTTGCCCATACCTTCTGGATCTCCCTCTCAGTTTTATACAGTGGATCTCGAGGTGCATCAATTGGTGGCTCAGTCACATTGTAGCATCCATAATCACTTTTAGCACATCGGATGTACTACAGAAACAGGTAAATGAAAGTTAGCACAAACTGGAAGTATACTATGTACAAGGGCAAAAGAGAGACAGAAACAACAAACAAATTGACAGCGCTTAATTGCCCATAGTATGTTTTGGTCAGCGTCTTAAATTGAGAAACATAATCAATGCTTATTTTTGAAACATTGATTCCATAATCACTTATAGCAACGCAATACACAGAAGAAGCAGGACTTAATATGAAGTGAAAGGAAGATAACCGCATTTATAAGTGAAATAGAAAACCTTCCAGTACAGTTAGTTGAAGCAGCATTTGAAAAAGAGAAAAGAAAAAAAAAAAACTGATAGATGATAGCTCTATATATGAGTATTAATTAAATATAGAAGGTGATTCTGCAATTATACTTTCAGCAAATGAAAAAAAAAATTCCCGGTTTCAGACAATATGTAGCGAAAATGCAGCATAGGTTTCCTGAATTCTAAAAGAGGAATTAACAATGCTATTGACATCATATGTGAAACACAATATCTTAAGCATCACGTTTCAAAATTTAGTTACCAAAAGAAGATGAATAATACAATAGATATCAGAACAGCACCTTCTGAGGCATTGGAGCGAGAACCTTTGGAATTGAATAAACATCTGTATCCGGAGGAGTAACATACATCTACAGCCAAATTTTCCCCGAGGAGGGGAAGGACGTGATATATCAAAGGTTCCATAAGTAAAGCTTAGCAAAATAAAACAGGCTAGAAAATCAAATTTACTTTGAAGGACAGGTTACACCCACTAACCTCCCTAAAATCATAGACATCGCGATCGGGGTCTGGCGGTTTCCTTATAAAGAAGTCGCAGTCATATAAGCTTATCTTGTGAAACTCCTCTTCGTTGATTCTGTAATCCACAACCATCTCTGAGTCCCATCCTTGCGTTGACACAAAGCTCTTACTCTGCACCATCTCGATGTCCTCGTCGCCCCCAGAAGCTGACGGTGCGAGAGCAGCCGCTAACGGGTCGTACTCGATTTCAAAGTCCTTCTTGTTGTCGACCTCCTCCATTTCGTCCTGATCCATCATCTCATAGTCATCGGGGCCAGCGCCGTCGCCGTCGCCGTCGTCGGAACGTACCGAAAATGGGTTTTTCCTAGTCGGAGGTGAGACGACAACAGGATAATTGAAAATGGGCTTGGATTTGAAGGGTAAAGAGAGGGTTGAAAAAGTGGATTGGGACGGTGGTGGTAGTGAAAAGGTTAAAGTTAGCAACTTTGGGGACAGCGGAGGCGAGGAGAAGAGGAATGAAGAGACGGGGTTGGTGGTCATGGGTTGAGAAGTTGGATGGTGGTTCCAGAGGGAGCGAATGAACTTTGGTTCGGCGTGAAGGCCCCGTTGAAGTGAAGCGCAGTGAAGTGAAGTCGGATAGATCTGTTGAGAACAGAACTGAGGGCAGGACAAGGCGAGTATGCCCCGTACTTGAACAGAAACAATAGATATGTCATGAACAATTAAAAATTCTGTATATAATCTGTCATAATTAATTAAAGCGAAAAGGAGTTTAGATATTTTGTAAGCAATTGATATAAGAAAATTACTTATAATCTTTAATAAATTTTACATATAACATTTTATTCATATGAATTATTATGAAAATTAAATATTGCATATTAATTTTTTTAGTTAAATCATATCAATATAAATTATAGTGTTAGAAAATTGAGATTTAAAAACATCTAAGTAAAACATTATAAAAAAACGATGAAAATGTAAAATATAACTTGACAATCACATAATTTTTTATACCTGAATTTTAATTGATATGTATTTTTATATCATAATTCAACAAATAAATTGACATTTAAATTTTAAAATTTTAATTAAAAATTTAAAATATAACTCTAAGAGACTATATATCTATATGCGGTAACAATGTGTGTAGAGATACTTTATATCTAAATTTTATGAGTAAAAGTTTAAGTATGTACAAAATAAAAATGCTTACTTATCAAGCTATAGAGATCTGAATATTTTGGGGAAAATATTTGCTTAATTTTCTATATTATATGTAAACAAAAAATTCATATGAGACATTCAGTTTGGATAGATTCAGCCCACACTGCACTACGCCTCCTTTTCATTTTTTTTTCCATTAATTTTTTTAGGAAAGAAATAGCAGGGAAATAATTGTGACCAAGTCCAATTGGAGTCAAAGTACCTGAGTTCTTTTTATTTTTATTTATTTCTCTTTTATTTTGGAATCCCGCGCAATCTCTCCCCAGGCAATTTTCTTCTGTTTAGGGCATATTCTTGAGCCTATTACGTTGCCCACACCCTAATTAGTGAATCTTCGTACCAAAGCCCGAAGAATTCGAAGTGATACCAATTCGTTTTGATGAAGGAAGAGAAGGCTCCTCCGGGTGGTGGTGATTCGGCAAGGGCTTCGTCCTCGTTTGTCAAAAAGGGCGACCGCCAAATTTTCACGGTGGAGCTCCGACCAGGAGAGACCACTATAGTCTCATGGAAGAAGCTGATGAAAGACGCTAACAAGGGTAATGGATCCACTACTGCCCCCGAACATCCCGCCAATGCACACCCCGCCCTGGAGTCAAGAATCGCTCCTGTGAGACATTCTATTTTCCCTATTATCTGATGTGTTTCTCTGTTGATGTAATTTCGAAGCATGCATTCGTCTCTTTTAAGAATTCTACATGCATTGTAATTAAGACGCTACCAGATATTGTGTTTTCCCTGTGAGCATTTTCTCAAACTACGCGAGATACTTAGCATTACAGGACTGTCTATCAAGTAAGTCCTGGGCGTAATTTTCTCATTAGGCGTAACTACATTTTTTATCCGTCTAGTTTGTCCAGCATAACAAGTTAACCCCTCTAGGTTGCTTACCAGAACAATTAAGTTCCTCTAACGTCAATACAAGTATAATCTTATCCCTCTAGATATCTGAAATACAAGTAAAATTATAGATAATTTTACTGTATTTCCGACTTAATGAAAGTTAATTACTGTCTCTTATAATTATTATATTTAGTTGCGTTAATCTAATAGCCTGTCTTGGGCTGTATGTTTTTTTCTTATTTTTCTTTTGGCACTTGTATAAGTTCCAGCATACACCGCTTAATTTCTTTTTTACAAGCCTCTTCATCTTTTATAGGGACAGCCTACTGAAAACGAAGTAAAAGATGCTTCCCAGCCAAACCGTTTCAGTGCTGTAATAGAGAAGATTGAACGTCTTTACATGGTGCGTATATATCTTGTTTGCTTAGTTTGTTTCTCCATGGTCTATATCAGCATCCCATCACTTAGTTTCAGCTATCAATTATTATCATTGATATGCATTCAAGTTTTAATTATTTATGGGCATTTTCCGTGTTGGCATGATGATATTTCAGGGTAAGGACAGTAGTGACGAGGAAGATCTACTTGATGTTCCTGATGATGATCAGTATGATACAGAAGACTCTTTCATTGATGATGCGGAGCTGGTTGGTATCTTTGTATATTGTTTTGGTTTGTTTATGTCTCTGTTCATCTTTGATTGTTAACATGAATCGTAATCTTCTGTATTATGTACTTCTCCTGTTCTCCACTTGTATGTTACTTTTCTTTTGGGGTTTTTTAACTATCCTTTCTGCAGGATGAATATTTTGAGGTTGATAATTCTGCAATCAAACATGATGGGTTCTTTGTCAATAGGGGGAAATTGGAACGCATGTAAGTTTAGTTTAGTTTAGTTTAGATTTTTGTTTTTCTGAATATTTACCTTGAAAAGTATTTCCTTGTTCTTTTCTTAGCAAAATCTTATATTATCATTACACCTTTTCTTTGTTGGTTGATTGTTGAAGTCAATTACATAATGTCGCCACAATGATTGCTCCTTTTATTTGGTCATTGATGTGTGCTTTTAGTGTAACATGAAGTCAGATGTTTTATTAGTCATGGTCATTGTAAATTGAAAATTTTGAGAAAATAAAATATTAGAATTGTTGTGAGTAAATTTGTATAACACAATTTACAATATAGCTATTGTCAACAATATATGTTGCAGTCCTTGAAATTGCTAATTATAAGATTAACTTTAGGGTTGCAGTTTGTGTTGCTGTGTTTACTTAGGTTTCTAAGCTGCTAGATGAGCTTTTGTTCTTTCTTTTTTTATTCTTTTCTCCTTAAGTAATAATTATATACCAGTTTGGTTTAGTATACTGTGTTAAAGGGAAATACTAAATGTAACCAGTGTAAATATTTCATTTGTATGCAAGGAAGTATGTAGCTGTTGTTTTCATGGTTGATCTTCTTTCATTGCTTGAGTATAGTTTACATTCTCAGTTGTGTTTACTTGCAGAAATATCTTTTGTCGTCTGGAACTATTGATTAATTATACATATTTTTAAATAACTGAAGTACCTGCATTGATTAGTTAATCTTCTGTAATAAGTTCATTTTTCATGTTTCTATCCACAAACTTTGCATTAATTTTCTGATTCTATTTAGTTGAAGATTGGTGCAAATGAAATTAATGTTGTATGAATTTTTAACTATTCTTATTACTGATTTGCTTTTGCTTCTTTCTTTATTACTAGAAACAAATCATCAGTATCAGCTGATCAGCATCCAAAGAAAAGGCGCAAAAAAAATGTGTTGAGGAATCCTGGTGAAAGTTATGATGGTCAAGGATCAAATAAACATGTAAAGCTGGGCAAGACAGCATTGTTACCAATGAAGAATACATTTAATTCGTCGCAAAAAATGGTTATACCTAGTGAAAATTATGATGATACGAAATTTCAGAATCAATTGGATATCCCGGGAATTAGTTCAAAAAAGAAAACTGCCGATACTAAACCAATGTTGGATTCTTCGGTCTCTTTGAAAGTTTCAAATGATGATGCTCCTACTTTTGTGACTGAAGCAAAAAATGTTGATAAACAGAAGATAGGAGTTCTTCAATTTAAGAACATAAGCGATAAATACAAAGAAGCAGGTGCATCATCTGATGCTTCTCCTCAGAAGTATCGTGAAAAAGGTGCCTCTGGACATTCCAAATCCCAACCTGGAAGACCCTCAAGTAATATTGATGCTTTGGAAGGTACAAGTCGGTCAAAAGAAAAAAATGGCATCTGTGAACTGCCAGATCTTAACTTGTCTGAGGACAAGTCTGCCATGCAAGCAGCAGTAAGTTTATGTCTTCTGCTCTGTTTTTAACCCCTTTTAATTTCAATCCTTTTATTAACAAGTTATACCCAAAAGTCCTCTATAACACTTCCATTGACTGATCTCCCCGTGCTTCCCCCTGAAATTTTGGATTTTTTATATATATGTGTTAGAATGATGAAAGAGGAAGTGCAGTATGATGATAATATAAATGCAGAGGAAGGGAAGACAGAGGTACAAAAGGGACCAAGGACCAAAAGAAGGTCCCAGTGGATGCTTGACTAGGTGGCACACCGAAATAGACCAATATGGGCTTGCAGAATTGGTTAGTTGGGTTAACAGAATGATGAGGAATTGAGTTTATTAGAGAAAGTTAGTGGTCAAAGTCTATAAATAGATTAGGATAGTGGAGTGAAAAGCATGTGAATTGTACTATAGCATGGTTTCTTTAGTTGGATGTTTCTGAGCTTACCTCTATAATACAGAAGCATATCATATTTCTTGCTTATTTTCTGAATTCAGATAGCTAGTGTTATCAACATGTGTATGAATATTGCTATATGGCCTCCAAGAAAAAAAAAAGGAACTTGAATAGATCCCTTCGAACAAAACCTTTGCATGTGTGTATGAAATACGAGAATATAACTAATAGTTGATGGATTAAATAAATGAATAACAAATTACATATTACTTTTATATATGTCATACTTTTAATGACAAAATATCATTGATTATTACATACTGTTTATGAATAATATGTTACTTTAACAATTCTAGATTTTTATGACAAATGAAATTAAAAAGGAAAATTTTTTTAGGACAAAACTCTTTGGTAATTTGAGGAAATTGAAAAGAAAAAAAGCTTTTGTTTTTACTCTACAATATAAATAGATTTAAACCAAAGTGAAGATCACCATTATTTTTCAATTTTTTTGTTTATTCCCTTTTCATTTCCTCTTCTTTTCACTCCATTTGATATTCACTCTTTCTAAGTTTTAAGGTTTTTTTTTCCTCTCTCTTTTCTTGTCTACTTTTTTCAACTTGCCTTTTGTATTTACCTTGTCTTTACCTATAGGTTTGAAAACTTGCCTTACATTATCACTATAATCAAATATTAATTGATCTTGTCTGTTTTCTTTCTTTACTTGAAATTAATCATATAATTCACTGAAATTTAGCCAGTAAGAAGAAAGAATATAAAATATGATGTCTTTTGGAAATATGCTCCATTCATTGTGTTGTTACACATATAGTTGTGGCACACCCCACCGCGCACTATTTGTTTTATCAATTTTCATACAATATATATCACAGCCTATAATCTTGACCCCCTCCCCTTGGCAAAAAAAAAAAAGTTCTGGTTCTGCCACTGTCTATTTCATCTTCCTCTCAGACCATATTGACCACATGAACAGCAGGAACTGCTCTTCAAATAAGCCTTTTACCCAAAAGAAGAAAAAAATTGAATCAATTTGGTTTGCTATAAACATGCTAAGTCTTAGACTGTCATAACATGCTGTATGCTAGACAAAATAAGACTGATTTTCACAACAATTGAGTGAAGGAATAGGGGAAAAGAAAATGTTTTATTGGGTCATTGTCCTTCATGCATTAAGATAGCAATCATCTGGAACATGTTATGTTGGTATTGGGCATGAATTCCTAGTTGTGTAGCAAATTGCTTCAACCAACTTTTTTGACTTGTTATTTTCTCAGCTGTCATGAAGAATACTCTGTCATTGGAAATAGTAGCTATGTAGCTTGAGAAAAACAGGCTTGCATGGGCCACATTTTTGTAGAAGTTGGAAGAGAAATTTTAGCAAAGTGAGCTATCATCATATTGGCATCTACATGCGCTTGCCGTAATATATATGTTTTGTTCTAATCACTCTTATTGCTGATGATAAAAGTTGTGACAAAGGAATGTTCTAATTACTTTGATTGCTGATTGATGAAAAAGGTTCTGATCACTTTTTCTTACAATAGATTTATGTGTAAAGATGTTAAGAATTTTAGTGCTTGTGGTACTCAAGAATATGTTCAATTGTTCTGCAGAAATCGCAATACATGCACAAGAAAGATGGTTCTAGTGCTAGGCCAAAAGTTTCAATGCTTGAAAAGGCAATTCGAGAGTTAGAGAAGATGGTAGCAGAATGTAAGTTTTGAAATTTTTATGAAGTTCACATTTCTCATAGATATGAACTGCAGGGAGTTTGTTTCCAACACTAAGGTTTTTTTTTGGGTGGTGTTAATTTTACAGCAAGGCCACCTGCAGTGGAAAACCAGGAGGTTGATACTGTATCCCAGGCGGTCAAAAGGAGATTACCTAGAGAAATAAAGCTAAAGCTTGCTAAAGTTGCTAGATTAGCAGTAATGGCACTTGCTAATTTCATGATATGATGCTTCTAGAGATATATACAATATTATGTTCTATTTTTACACAAGGGCTTTAAACTATTTAACATTATTATTTATATATTCTTTGCTGCTGCAGGCATGCCATGGGAAAGTATCAAAGGAATTAATTAATCGTCTTATGAGTATTCTGGGACATCTGATTCAGCTTAGAACATTGAAGGTATTACAACCTGTTAAATGTAAACAGATGTTAGATGACTTAATAATGGGGACAGACTGACGAAGCATATTGCTAAGATGGAAAATTGTATTGTTATGTTGCTGTATGTCTAGAACCAAATCGTCACATGAGCTTAAGTTAGGTGAAAGTGTAGGAATGGTTTTGGGATGCATGTTTCTAACATGCCTTCTCGTGTAAAAGCTTTTAGGGCATTAAGCATGGACAAAGTACAGGTTTACCGTAATTTGTTCTGAAATTTGATCTAATTATAAAAGTGAGGACAACAAGGATCAAACCCTTGGTAGCCTAGTCATAAGGGCTTTGATACCCTTTTAAGAAGCAACTCACTCCATAACCCTGAGTTATTCAAAGAAGGATTTGGAATGGGGTTCTTATGTATATTGCTAACACTGTTCCTATTGCAACACTGCAATTTCAGAAATTTCTTGATGGTGCATGCATTATATTTTGTTAATATTACTATTGGCTTTTTAACCGAAAAAAGATTGTAAAGTTGAAACTACAGCTATTTTTCCTTTAAGATGCCTATACTATTATTATATTTATAATAATACTAAATAAGCTAAGGGGACGGGGAATTACAAATGTTGACAATTCCTTGTCATTGAATGGGGTGGCAATGACAGGTTCAGAATTTAAACTCTTCTGCATGTTTTTGTAAAATTAATTATTAGGATACACTTCAATAATCATCTAGTTATGCTTTGTTATGTTTATGACGTTATTCTCAATTTTCAGTTTAGACAGGTTGGATTGACTAATTTTTCTGATATTCTGAATATATTGTCTTTTCCTTCCTTCCTTCATTCCTTCCTTTCTTCCTTCTCCTTTTCCCTTTTGATGGACTAATTCAACGTGATGTGACAGAATCTATGACATTTTTATTTTTAAATGATAAAATTTGGCCAATGTGTCAACAGAAACTATTCTCTCTTGAGGAATTGTCCCACCCCTCGTTTTCCTTTAGTTTAAATATCAGTCTGGACAATTCTTAACTCTTTTGTTCTTTGTCTATATCCATTGTTGTTTAGGCATATTTGGGTTCTCTTGATGCCCGTTATTATTTCCTCTAATGCAATATCTTCCTGCTACAGAGAAATTTAAAAGTGATGATCAATATGGGCATGTCAGCAAAGCAGGAGAAAGATAATAGATTTCAACAGATAAAGAAGGAAGTTGTTGAGATGATTAAGGTGCAGCCCCCGTTGCTGCAATCGAAGGTATATTACAAGCACTCTTGCTATTATATTCCTTATCAATGATTAGTAATCTGGCTTACATGCGATTTATTTTCACTCATTGTCACTTCTAATCACCTTGTACCTCTAATATTTCTGCATGAGGTTGCACACAGAGATTGTGAATGTTGTACTTGCCAATGTCATGTTATATGTTCTTTAGAATGCTGACTAGTGGATCATTTTTCTGGAATTGGATTTTATCTTTTGCTTGCGGTGCTTAATGCTGACTCATGTTTTGTAATCTGTATCTTCTGATGCATGCACTTCGTCTAGATTACAATTTTCCAATTATAGATTTTGTTTGTACAGTTTGAGATGAATGACTTTTTTTCTTTTGTGCATTTCTACAATAGCAACAAGGTGGAGCATCCGGTGATTGTCAAGAATTTGACCCTTATGAAAAAGCTTTAACTACAAGGAGGCTTAGTATGGACACTGCACTGGAGGACAAAATTTGTGATCTCTATGACCTTTTTGTTGATGTACAGAAGTTGGAAGTTAAAAAGTTTATTTTCAAAATCAGTTTTGGCTGTGGAAAGTTTCTTATTGAATCTTGTTTGCAATTGTTCTAGGGGTTGGATGAAGATGCAGGTCCACAAATCAGAAAATTGTATGCTGAGGTGGTTCAAATTTTATAATCTCCTTTCAGATTTCAATATTTGTCTATCAGAGATATTATTTTGCTTGTATTCTTTTTTTTTTTCTTGAACTTTAGTACCCCTTGCACTTTTCTTAATACCTACTCCCTACTCTTCCCGGGTCATGGACCTCCTATGTAACCCCAAAAAGATAAAAAAGCACCACAAACTGTGCCAGCCCCTCCTTCAAAGCTTTATTTTTTTTAGACAATAAAAAGAAAATGACTGTTCGTTGAGAATTAAATTGGTTAGACAGTACTCGCTCACTCTATCATAGTGATTTCTCAGTTATCTATAATTTTCTTTTAGGAGCGATGGTGCTATTTAATTTTTGAATGTTTAGTTTCTATTATGTCTAATTTGTTTGCATTTTTATAAAATGCGAAGTTAAAAAATTTGTTTGATATGTCAATTTTTGACACTTAGTACTACTTCATGTTCAGCTTGCGCAATTATGGCCAAGTGGTTACATGGACAATCATGAGATTAAACATGCAATTTTCAGAGCAAAAGAGAGGCGCAAATCACTGTACAGCAGACATAAGGTATGCCTTTCGCGCTGAATAATGATTTGTTATTTTTGAAGAAAGCATGGCGTTTTCTCTAAAGGAGAATAATTTTTTGTTCTCAATGTTCTAAAAGGAAATAATAAGAAAAGTTTTTCAATCATTTCAAATATTGACGTTATTAGAAGAATGGAAGAACTTCCTTTTGGTTTTGTTTGCTCACAGACCGATGGCTGGATATGATATCTGTTGGGATTGTCGTTTATTATTTGACTTCTATCTCACTGGTTTACTTGTGTATAATTAGGATCCGGACAAAATTAAGAGGAAAAAGATGTTGGCTACTCGGCAAGAGGAGACAGTTCGATTTGATGCTAGTTCAAATGCTTCACGTCAGAACATACGAGAGAGAGTAGCTCCAGAATCTAGCACTCATGCATTTACTTCAGTGAACAAGCCAGTTTCTAATACAGTCACTACTGCCCGGGCTTCTAGTCCTTCATTGAATGGTCAAAAACAAGAGAAAGTTAAGGGAAGTAATTCTCGGGATGATGTCAGGATCGCAGATGGAGTTTTAACAAAGAAGGTAAAGAGAAAACCTAGACTGGAATTGGAAGGACCTCATATTCGTCCAGAGAAGCTAGGATTATCGCATGGTGAAGAAAGGCCTAAGACCCTAAAGCAGTCTGCAGGTCATCCTCTTAAATCAAACTTTCAACCGACATCTATTCCGAGTCTTGAACAGTCAAGTTAACATGATATCAGCTAGGAGGTTCACACAACAAAATGTCTGTGTATTACAGTTTCATTCTTTCCTTTTCTGTTTTTTTTTCCTCCCCATTCCCCCAGTGCAACGTAAATTCTATCCAAACGATTGTTACCATTTTTGTAATTAAATATCCTTGCGAGGTTCTCTCTAGCATGGTTTTGTTAGGCTTCGTTTGGTGCACAGGGGAGTTAGACAATGGAGAAGGAGAAAGAGATGGAGAGCCATGAAGAGCCGTTTGGTGGACTGGAAGGGTAATTCCAAGGGAGAGTGGTCTCCCATCCGTACAGGGAGAACGATTCCATCAGGTGAACCAATAAATTGTATTGCATTCTCTGGGAAATGATGATATTATGATTGTGCAATTCCTCTCCCACACCATTCGATGCCCTTTCCTCAAAAAGGCTGTTGAACTTTGGCGTGGTGAGAGAGGGCACCGTACAAATCACAAGAAGGTGAACGGCGACGCATTTTCGGCCACCACAAACCCTCGCGATGGAGTTGTTGCTGTCAATCGGAGTTGGGTGACGTTCTTTGGACGGATGACGTTGTTGAAAGACGATGTCGTCTGTTTCTAGCAGCATCTGTTGCTAATAGGCAACGTCTTCTGTTGCTTGGTGTTGTTTGTTTCCGACGTAGTCGAAAATAGGGTGGGTGCATGAATCCTATTCGATGGCAGAGGTGGCTGCGTGAAAAGTTTCCATTGAGGGCATTTTATTTTCATCCTTATTTTTATCTTATCGGACAATTAAATACTTTCTTTTCTCACAGTACCGAACAAGATTTCATATAAAAAGTTTTCAACCTCGTTGAAATAGTAAAGATTAAAAAAAAAAAAAGTGACATTGGTAAGTTGAAGGAAAAGATAAGGTTATATAAGTGTTAAAGTTACCTTATGAAATTGTATTAGGTATTTTAGATAAAAATTTGATTATTAATTTATAAATGATTCAATAATTTTTTTACTCTAATTTGAATTAAGGCCTATAATCTCTAGTATGGTATTAGAACCTAATAGTTTTATAATCTATGAAAGATTCAATATTCAAGGTCCACGATAAAAAAAAGAATAGTAAATTTCCTAACAAGTTGGGTTGGTGTTAGTAATTACAAGCTAAAACTACAAATAATGAAGATTTAAAACCCAAGGCTTAAAGCCTAATAATAAGGGCTCACCTAAGCAATTTGACTTGAAATCTAAAAAAGAAGACTTAATAAAAAAGGCCTAAATAATCTATGGCCTCTTAGGTTCAAAAGAACGCATATAAGCCCAGGATAAAAAATAAGAATATGAAAGCAAGTTACAATTAAACTAGACCAGTTAAATTTGAGGAGGAGTGTTGAAATATAAAAGATAAGAAAAGAAAAAAGTATCACATTGAAAAGTTAAAAATAGAGAGAACGACATATAAATATTGAAATTAGTCTACAAAATTACCTTAGTCATTTTAGATAGAGGCTTGACTATCAACTTATAAATGACCCAACTATTTTTCCACTCTAACTTAGACCAAGGCTAATAATCTCCAACATGGTATTAGAATCTAATGGTTTTATAATTTATGAAAGATCCAACATCCAATGTCTAAGATGAAAAAAAAAAAGAATAAAGCGAATTTCCTAACAAGTTAGGTTGGTAATCATAAACTAAATCCACAAATAATGAAGATTTAAGGCCTAAAACCTGTAGCCCAATAAGAAAGGCTTGATGAAGGAGATCCAAATAACTTGACTTGAAGTCCAAAAAAGAAGGCTTAGTGAAAAAAACCTAAACGACCTATGGCCTCTGAGGTTTAAAAGAGTATAAGCCCAAGTAACAAAAAAAGGAGACATGAGAAATTTGAAACTCAAAAGGAATACAAACCCAAGATAAAAATAAAGATATGAAGGCAAGTCACAATTGAGTCAAACTAATTTGGACTTATAGGGTAGTATTGAAATAGAAAAGATAAGGAAAAAAAAAATATATCACAATGGGAAGTTGAAGAAAGAGAGAAAACCATATAAATATTGAAATTAGTCTACCAAATTGCATTAGATATTTTGAACAAAAACTTGACTATCAATATCTATAAATAACCCAACAACTCTCTCACTCTAATCATTTCCAATAATTCTATTCTCATTCTCTTTCCAACTCTATTTTTTATTTACTTTTCATCTAGATATCAAACAGGGCCATAGCTAAAAGAAGCTTTATTCTCTGCTTATCTTACTAGTGATTTTGCGCTCCTGTCAGACATTATTTGTTGTAAATTCCTCGCTGGCCATGGGTTTTTCTGCAATGTGCATGCAATTTCATTAGGATTGATTTTAAGTAGGGGTTGTGGATTTTTTCAAAAGGACTGAATGATATATTAGGTTATAGAAATTATTGATTTATCATGTTTTTATTTAAAAATTTGATAACAGAAGCTTGATAATTGAATTTAACTTTACTTATTTTATTTTGGGCCATCATTTAAGTTTACTTCATTTGATTAGCTCGATAAGCCTGTATTTTAGATCATTGAGCAGCAATACCATAAATGCAAGAAACTTGAAAAATAAAAATCAGTATGTTGACATTAAGAAAATTTTAATACTTGTTTAATTTTATTCTTTATTTTTATGGTTTTAGACTAATTTTATCAAATTAATTTTTAAAATAAGTTTTGATAATGAAAAACTTGAGCATAGAAAGAATAGCTAAATAGTAGGACTTTTCACATTCATGCAAATGGTCTCAATCTCAAATCTTAATATGAACAAATATTATAAATTATAATGTAATAGTAAATAAAAAAATTAAAAAAAACTTGTTTGAATAGTTTATTTTTTAAAAACACATCCAGAAATAAGAAAATAAAAAAATTTGTTTAAAAATAATTTTAAAACAAATTCCAAAAATGATAAAATAAAAAAATAGTGATGCAAATTTTTATAATTATATATAATGAACAATTTTGCGAATAGCCAAGCAGACTTTTTTAATGGTATTCCATTATAAACCTTTATAATAATATATAGCAAAGGGAAAATTAATTAATTAGTTACTATAATTTACATTTTTCTTTTGTCTGGAACAATAAAATTACATGAACAAAAGGGCCCAACCGGGTTCGAGCGAGTGACCTCTTGATTAATTTGTAAATTAACCTCTATATATATATATATATATATATATATATATATATATATATATATTTTAAATTACTTCTTATAATTTTAATTTGTTGTAATTTGATTCCTGTCGCAGATCAATCAACGACACCACTAGTTCTTTTGTGGGAAGTAAATGACTTGGCCAACTCATCTGAACACTACTATGCTGATGTGGCGCCTTTGGCTCCTATCCTCTTCCCCTTCTATTCACCATTGCTTTTACACCCTCAACATTGCTTCATCAATGGAAGAAGAAGGGGAATCAAGGACGCCACATCAGCATAGAGGTGTATATATCAGTCAACCAAATCATCCACATCGACAAAGAACAAACAGAGTTAGGAACATATCTAGCTACAGGATCAGATTATAACAAATTAAAATTATAAAAAGTGATTTAAAAAATGTAGGAACTAATTTAAAAATTGATATAAGGGATAAAGAATAATTGATTAGTTTTTTTATAATAAATAATGATATATTCTAATAGATAGTAAAAAAATGATATAATTATATAAAAAAAATGACATAATCGAATGAATAATTTTTTTTATTTTTTAATAATTTTCTAAATTGTTAATATTATTTTTATTTTTAATTTAAAATTTTATATTTTGTAAGATTATTAAAAAAATAAAGAGAATAAATAAAAACTTAAAATAAATTTTAACACGAATCTTTTTAATTAATATGTTAGGTAGTGATAACAAGTACAATTACTTTTTAAGAGTACTACAAAAATTTTCACCTAGAATTAAATATAACCATCTAACCTTGCATTTAACCGGACAAAAATACTAGTTCGTTTAAAATGAAATGATTGTAATTACTATTTTTAAAGATACGATTTCAAATTTCTAATAGATGAAGATCCTGAGTGGCATCGTATCACCATCGTTCCAGAAATATCTGAACTCCCTTTCCCGCGTTTTTATGTTCTCTCCCCATTTTTCATATCGCACTATCGCCTGTTCTCTCTTCCCCTTTCGGTAAAGTGATTTAGGATAAACCTAATTTACACTCCCAATCTCTGTTGTTGAAATATTTTGGGTTTACTTCCCGAAATTATTTCAATGGAAGAAAGACGGAATGGAGAAGTGATTATCTGCACGTGAGTGTGTGAGAGAGAGGGCTTGGCGGTAAAGATGCTGAGGACCAATACATTCAAAGGCGCGAATGTGTTCATGTCACGGAACCTCGTGCCGCCGGAAGTCTTCGACACACTTCACGACGCGCTCAAGAATAATGGCGCACATGTCGAGCTCTGCTGCGATCCTTCGCGGAATGGGCCTCACGATTACCACGTCATATCCCACGATCATGTAATAGCTTGGTGTCCAGTGATTACTGAATTCAGTTGATTTGAGTCTGATTTCTGCATTTCTGATTTTTCTATTTTTTTAATATATTTGAAGGAGAAGCTCGAGGATCTTAAATTAAGGGGTTGTAATCTGCTTGGTAATTTTTTTAAGTTCCTTCTAGTTTGTTGTTATTGCTCCTTTTGGTCACATGTGTCATTGGAAATTTGTTGTCCTTTTTAACTTCCCATTAAGTAAAAAATTGCAACGTTGTTTTAAGAGATCTTGGTAGTGTAATTATCTGAAGTTGCTTTTAATACCTACAACATTCTAACCTGATGGTTGAAGAATCATTGGTGTTTGCATTAGATGACTACAGACGCCGGATCACAATTTTAGAATTTGACGGGGCATGTTAACACTAATAATTTAGTAAATGTATGTCGTTTTGATGATTCATTCATCTGAAATAGATAGTATTTATTGCAACTATCTACAGGTCCAGATGGATGGTTTCCATAGTTGAATATTAGCTATTTTTTTGGCTTGGGAAAGAGGTGTTGCTCCTGAGTTTTGTATTCATTCTTGGGCAGGTCCTCAGTGTGTGCTTTCATGTGCAAAAGAACAAAAACCTCTGCCTAAACAGGGCTTCACTTGTTGCCTTGCCATGGATGGTGTCAAAGTACTTGCATCTGGCTTTGATATCGACGAGAAGGTATCATGTTTCTTCACTTATTGCTATATTTTTAATATTATAAACAAATGGTATCTGTAATTCTTTTATTTTTCCATTCATTCTCTCTTTGTAAAATTGGCAAGCATCGTCTGCAAGGCTGATATCATGTTTTCTTTTCCCATTTTGTCTCAGGCCTATTGGCTTTGAAACATTGAAGTAACAATGAGAGAGTTTGCACTACTTTTTTTTTTTTTTTCTTTTCGTTGTGGTTGTTGTCTTCAATTAAAGTTGTGTAAGAATGTTCAAGGAAATTTCTTTTGGCTGATATGTTCAATGAATCTTTCTTTCAGCTGATATAATTGATATCATATGTGCTTGTGTTATAAACATCTCAAAAAGTAGTTGCTCAAAATTAAATTATTAAAAATAATAGATAGATTTATAGTGTCCCATTTATGTTATGGGTGAATATTTCATTGTTTCTAACTCTCTATTCTTCTCACTTTTGCATAATTTTGTGTTTTGGCCATGAATTTCTGGTTTATTTTTTAGCAGCATGATGGTTTAGTGCTGTGGTTCTCAATGGATCTCCTCCTGAATCTTCAAAATAGTTATAATGTGTGTATAGTGAACCTTCCCCAATAGAAATATAAAAATTTTAAGTAATAGGAACATAGATTTCTTTGGATGATGAATTTCATAAATTCAATACCTCACTTTAAAACTTTCTTCTATAGTTGAAGAAATATTTTTGTACCGTTATTTGGTAAAGTCTAGCTATTATCTGTTTGCATTTCTGCTTTCCTTGTTCTATCATTTTCCTTTTTTTTTTTCTGAAACACGTGATAACTTAGTTTTTCTTTGTTGTTTTGTTTTCCTTGAATGGATTAGAATATTGTAAAATTTTCTCACCATTGTGCATTAGTCCCTTCATTTTTGCTCTCTAATGTTTATGTTCAACATATATAATTATGATGCAGGTTAAGATAGGAGAGTTAGTTACTTCAATGGGAGGAGTTCTGCATACTAAAGCATCACTGGATGTCAACTTTGTGATTGTGAAAAATGTTTTAGCTGCAAAGTACAAGGTTTGGTACATGAAGCTTATGTTCCATATTATTTCTTAATCACTTTTTATTTCATAAATATGTGTTGTTTATTATACCCTCATTACCCTTCTCTGTCTTGATGCCATACATGCCTGCTCACAGAATCATATACTTGTTAATGTTAACACATAGAAGTGTCTGACTGCTTGAATTTTTCTGAAGTGACTAACACCTGCACATGAATCTCAAGATCAAATCAAAATATTTCTTTCAGTACTAGGCTTTATGGCGTGGACTTTGTGGTTTCTTTTTAAACCTATTAAATTCTTGTTATGTCCTCTACCCAGTCTTTTTTAACTTTGAGCGATGCCTACAGTTGTTTAGGCCATTATCTGATTGAATTTAGCTATTTGCATGTCTGCTGAACTTGTATTAATTTTGTTGATTTTTGATATAGTCAATATTAACTTAGTTGTTCAAGGGAAGTTGAGATATTTTTCAAGAACCTTGATGACATCTGTCTATAGTACAGTAAATATATAGTCTTTTTTTTTTTGTTTCATATGGTAACCATTTTTTGCCTTGCATAGTTCAGCTCCCAAATGTTTCTGGTGGCAGATTTTAATCTTGAAAGAGTTAATTTCTTGTTTCTTCCCATCATATTGAGTTTGGCAACATTTCAATTGTATCTAGATGGCTAAATTATAGATGGTTACAGATACCTAAATCTTCCTTATTCTAAATATAGGAGGCTGTTGGTTGATAGAACATTAATCCTGTTCTACTCCATAAACAGATCTTCATGATAGTCTGAAATGTCATTGAGCTGCAATTGATGTTATACGATCTAATATGTTTACATTGCTTTACATCTGGCAGTGGGCTTTGAATATGCTGAAGAAACCAATAGTCACTTTTAATTGGTTAAAGCAATGCTCTATTGAGCATCGTATTGTCCCTCAAGAGTCATACAGGGTTCTTCCTCTTTCTGGGTTGACAATTTGTGTTACCCGAATTCCAGCAGGTTATAATTTGGTTAACTGTTGATTAATTCATAATATAATTTTTGTCTGTTGCTGCTAATTTGCTAGGGTTTTATACAGATGAGCGCAGAGAAATTGAGAAGCTCATAATACAAAATGGTGGAAAATACTCAGCAGAGCTAACAAAGAAGTGCACACATTTGATTTCTGATATATCCTTGCCATTTTTTTCTGTAAATGATTGTCTTTGTTTAAATCATGTAAATAATCACCTGTTATCCAGGGAGAGGAGAAATTGTCCTTCTTGCTGTTGAACAAAATCTCTTGTTACAGTGACAATAGACACCCTGTTTTGCATGCAATTTGTGTCAATATTAGCAAGCATGTTGTTCTCATGTTTTATGCATGTGATTTTTTGACTAGTAGAGTATTTGAACAAGTTGGATTTTAGTGTTCTTGACTATTCTTAAGCTCCTGAAGGTGACAAATATAAGGTGGCAAAACGATGGGGCCACGTTTATATCGTGACAAAGAAATGGTTTGATCACTGTATTGTCAGAAGAGGTAGCTTCTTGATTATAATACATTTTTTTGGCAACACCTTTAGTATTTTGATCTTAACAGTTTGATTCCACCCACAGTATCTGACAACCCTCTATTATTATTTATTATTTATTATTTTATTTTATTTTTATTAGCATGTCTGAACGAGGAGTCCTACCCTGTTCAGAATGGACCTGTAATGTCACAAAGAATAGCTATGGATAACTTAACAGCACAATGTAGCCAAGAAAAGGGAAATGGGAAATTGCAATCTGCAGCATCATCTAGCGCCCCTGATTCATTTGTGCCTGTTGTTTCCTGTGCTGAGTTTGTGGACAGAGATCCAGATGTTACACAGTCAGAAAACATTTCTCCTGCTGTTTTAGATGCTTCTGTCTTTGTAAATGAGACAGATCTTGAAGCTCCTCCAGTGGAATCCAAAAATGAACCAAACCTTGACAGTGCTGTTGCCAATGATTCTGAATCTGATGATAATGACCTGTACTTATCAGAGTGCAGAATTTTACTGGTTGGTTTTGAAGCTTCTGAAATGCGTAAGCTAGTTAATATGGTACGCAAAGGAGGAGGATCCCGATATATGTCTCTTAATGACAAGTTGACTCATATAGTAATTGGAACCCCTTCAGAACTGTAAGTTTATTTTCTCATCATTCAGAAATATTATGGTTGCTTATCATGCCTGTGTTTCTTCCCCGTGCTGCTGTAGCATTCCATTCATGCATTAGCAACACCAGTTTTGATTATAACTGATTGCTACTATACAAATGTGGCTCTCTGATGGTTTTTTTGTGGAAAACTATATTCCTTTTCATCTGATTAGGCTTGATCATTATCATTATGTCTGTTTCTCCAGAGAAAAGAAGGATGTAAGGAGTCTTGCTGCTTTGGGTGTCATCCATGTTGTTAAATCCACATGGCTTGAAGATTGTGACCGTGAAAAGAAAGAAGTCCCTGTCCTTAGGAGACACATTGCCCAAGATCTTCTTCTTCCAAAAGGTCTGCTGTTGTCATGTGCAGTTGTGTACATTTCTGTGTCTGTTGTTACCTACTTGTGTGTAAGCTGGAGAAAGCTTCTTAATAAAATTCGTTTTGTTAGATTTTCTTTTATAGTGGTCTTAAGTATGATTTTATGGAATATATACTCATTTTGTTCTGATTGCTTAAGTTCAGCATGCTTTGTGAAAGGTGCAGTAACTGGCATTACGGGCCTTAATAAAGGTAAAGTCTCCAGCACTCATCAAAGCTTGCAGGCTGATCAGGTGGTGGGTAGTATGAACTCTAGAGTTGTGATGCCATCATCTATGGAGAATAAGAAAGAAGAGAAGCTGGAGTTTGATGTGAATGCTCAAACATTTGTTAAATCAATGGGCAACTCTGCACAGCAAACTCAACTTCCTGTTAATAATAACATGAAGGGTCAACAGAAGATGCAAAATATCTCTACTTCTCAGTGCGTGAAGTCATCAACTGTTTTTAGAGGGAGGATATTTTGTTTTTCAAGTTCTTTTCCTGAAGAGAGAGTAAGTTGTTAATATCTATGTTTATTAAATATGATGTGATCTTCCATTATAATTGTGAGTTTTAACGTTAGGCGTTAATAGACATATGCATGCACTGGAAATTTTAGAGAAAGTTGGAGAACAGATAATAGGAATCTTATATGTTTTTCTTTAAAAAATACATCTGGGGAGACAAACTTGAGCAATTAAGCTGGTCTGGATTTACCTAACCACCTAATGGAGAATGGGAAAAGAATATTAAGAGAGATATTATTAGTTTTATGTAAATTGGGATTAAGGATAAGCATAGGAATTAGAACTTTATCTTATATGTTTATTTATTTCTTATTTTTTTTATTTTATGCTCTTGTATGACCTCCTTATAAATAGCCCTCTTACTGGTTACAGTGAGTTTAATAGACCAATTTGATAGTGTCAATTTACTTCTCAGTTTTATCCCTCCTTATTGCCTTCCTCCCTCTCTCTGATTATTTCCCTTTATCCTTCCTCTCCCTTTCCTTTTTTGGTCCTACATCACTTGGTATCAAAGTGAGGCTTCCTTGTTTCAGCCATGCCTCTGTTGCCTAGAACTTGCTGAAAAATTGAAAATAACATCTGTCAGAGCCAAAACTCACACCACGAGCCATGAAATCCACCAATTGACCCCTCCATCAGAAGCACAAGATCCAGTTCTACCTAACCCCAAAAGTCCATCGCCAAAGAAGCCATCACGTCTCAGGGAACCTCCCTATGCCTGCTTGGACATCACATGCCCCATGTGCCAGCAACTCCAGTTTCAAATTTTCAACCTTTTTCACCCAATCCAACTAGAGTTGTAGTAATTTACCATTTAAGATATTTTGGGGATGTTCTGCAAAATTTTGGCTTTCTAAATTGTGAACAGCCTTATGAGCAAGAAGTCCTTGCTTTAAAATTTACCACAGAACAAAGTACCCAAAATATCTAAACTAGCCTAGACAATCTTGAGGAAGGACATAGGGCTGATAGAGAATATATAGACCGTTTTCATGAGGTGATGAATGCTCTTAACTTGTTAAGCAAACAACTCATTGGCAATAAATTGGAAGATCTAAATAGATTTCAGGGTAACTAAGATTAGAGAAGGGTAGAAGAATATTTGTAAAATCACAACAAGTAGAAGAAGCCATCACAGAATAGTCTAATAATTTTATAGTACAACCCCTCAACTACCCATTAGACATTGACGATGCTGGTAATATCATAAAATTTTGAAGTGCAATTTGAAGGGAATTTAGGATGTGAAAATTGTGCAGCTTTTGATCGACATTTGAAAGTTAAATTTCAAGTTGTAGAAGATCATATTAAGGTTTATCAAACTGAGTTGCCTTGCCAAGCTGAATTTGTTATGCCTGATATGCTGGAGACCCCAAAGGTTCTTTTGCTATCACTTTTATGGTCAGTGTCTGTTGCCATACCTAATGTTTCAAATTGGATTTTTCTATTGCTTTCATACTTCAAAATTCAAGGATGTGTTTTATCCAGTGAATAATGGGGAATGGGAAGAGAATAGTAGAAGAGATACTGTTAATTATTTGTAAATTAAGGATGAAGGATCGACATAGGAATCATAACTTTGTAAAATATATTTTATGTTCTACTATTTTATGCTTTTTTTATTTATTTTCTATTTATTTTATTTTCTTGTATAAGGTTCTTATAAATAGCCTTCTTATTAGTTGTATGTCAGTTTTTTAGACAATTTTGAACTTAAATTGTCAGTTTTTTCTCTGTTATTCCCTCCTCCCTTTCTTCACCCTCTCGTTCTCTCTTTATCTCCCACTTTCTCCTTCCTCTTCCCCTTTTCCTCTTTTGTTCCTACATTGCCACTTCTTACTTCTCAAGATGATGTTACCTTTATGTGGCAAACCTTCTTCATAGACAAGATACTTCCTTTTAAGCAGTGAAGAGCAATATATTCCACCAAAGCCTTGTAACTGTCATTAAAATGAAAAAAATACATAATTCAATCCAATTAACCAAATGAAATTTTTTTCCCCATATTTGCTGTTCCCAAGAATGTTTTTTTTTCTACAAACTTCAAGCATAGGGTTGTGGCTGAGTAAAGTTGTTACCTATAAATTACAATAGTGAATTTAATGATGTGTAGATATTCTTGATGTGGTAATATAACTATTGATTTTGTATTATAGGTGTTCATTGAAATTTTGTAGAAAGTTTTGACGAAATTATTGAGATGGTCCTAGCAATTTGGTGCTTTTATTTATACTAATTTTTTTTTTCTCTAGTTTCTAATATGATGAGTAATACGTAGTAACATATCATTCTAATATATGTTATTCCAGTTGTTTGGTTACATTTAAAGTTATAGTTAGTGAGAAGTTATTTGAAGTTTACAAGCTGCTATATTTTTCTCTTTCAATTCTCTAAATAAAAATTGAATAAAAAAGTGGTTGGCACGCACATGAGTACTTGTCTATGAATGTTTAATTGCTAAATTTGGTTTCTTGCCAGAGGGATGAGATTATTCAATGGATAAGTCAAGGAGGAGGAGAGGTAGTTAATGGGCATAGAAAACAGAATGCCCACTATACTATTGAGTGTCATGGTGTAACAAAGTTGGAAGATATTTCCCAAACTAGGCATGTTTCCAGTCATTGGATACGATCTTGTTTAGAGGTAAGCCTGATTATTTTACAAATGTGAATTTCCTTTTTTAGGTTTATTTTATATGTTATATTTGCAGTTTTTCATTTGGTTATTGATTTAAATATTGATTAAGTTGGGATATGGATAGATTGGGGAAGAAAAAAGATATTGATTTGGTCCAACTTCTCCAAGTTTTACTTCAGAAGTACAATTAATAGAAAGAAGATGGAAAGTAAGATTCCTTTAAATATGGCTGCAAGCACTATATATTCAGATTTTACATGATACTTATATAGTATTGCTGTCTCCTCTTTAGTTTCTTTTACTGACAGCTTCCAAAGAATTATATCTTAAATGTTGTAAAAGCTTATCTACCCCTGTATCCGGGGAAAGAAGGATTGAGATCTCATGGTCCTCTGCCAATTTTTTTCCATTTTCTTTCTTCTATTGCTCTTACTAGTAGATTAGTTTGTAACTTCGTACAATCATTAGGTCCTAGTGTTCATGAATCTATATGTCGTCTCTTTGAATTTTCTTAGATTGTCTCACTCAATCTTGATGCTCTTAATACTTTTTAGCATGATTTGAATGGTCTTGGCTCTTACGATTTGCCGCTGTTATCTCATTGTGGTAATCATTAATGAAGACATATCTGTTGTCAACTGAATTCTTTGTGAATTTCTCATGTTTACTTACATAACCATTTTGCCTTTCCAATTATTGTTGATGTGGTTCTGATGTCTTTATTGAAGGATGACTCCTTGCTGGATGTTGATAGTCACATTCTTTATTCTCCACTTCCTTGCGGAGTACCCTTGCCTGGGTTCAAAAGCTTTCGGTTTTGTGTTTCACAATATGAGGAGAAAGACAGAATTTTACTTAGGAACTTGTGTTTTGTTCTTGGAGCTAAATTTGTGGAGAAGTTGACAAAGAAAGTCACCCATTTATTGTGTAAATTCAACAATGGACCCAAGTATGAGGCTGCCTGTAAGTGGGGGATCCAGTCAGTTACCTCTGAATGGATATTTGAATGTGTCAAACAGGTATTTAACTTATAGTTTCTGTGTGGGACTGTGGGAGCTTCTATGCATCCTAGTCTGTATACACAACTTGTTCTGCACCTGTGTCTATGTGCATCTTCTATGTTTACAGTCTTTTGATAGGGAGCAAAAAAGTTATCGAACAATGTGCTAATTTTTTCAGAATAAAGTTGTTGCTCTTGATCAATTTTTACCAAAAGAAGTCAGTGCTCAAGACCAAGAAGCAGGAATATTTCCTGTGAGTCAATTTTCTACCCAGGCTGTTCGAAAGATAAGTGGAGACAGCTCCTCCCAGTTTTCAAGTCGATCCCAAAATTTGAGAATCGCACCAAATCAGAACGTAGGTAGTCAAGTCGACAATTATGGGGTTGATGATAAAAGATCAAGTGTTAACTGCAAAAAGGCAAGGCTTTTGGAAGAGCCTGGCCAGTATGATATGGTGCCTTCTCCTGTAGCTTCAGTAACCCGTGTCTATGACATGAATTCTGCTGGAGACAATATGCTCAAAATTAGTGGTGAGGTTTCTCAAGCTGTTCCTGATGTTGCTGCTGCAATTGAGGACTTGTTAGAGCAGACCAGTAAGGTAAAATTGCTGATATTCTTTAATGGCATTTTGATGTCAAATATTTATATATTTTATGTTTGGCATTTGCTCCATTATGCCCATATTTACTGCTTAACTGTTTCTTTTCCTTCTTTCCCTTAAAGATGCATGATCAAAAGTCCCCAGGGAAGACAGTGAGTGAGCGAAGTGTATCCTTCAAGCATATTTGTTTAAATTTTATCTTTTTGTGGTTCAGTTTTCTTTTTCCCCCTTCTGAACGGGAGTTGTGACCCTTGATGACAGAATAGATTTTCTCGACTGATTGTTCTGTCATTGGTGAACACCAGTCAAATCCTCATACTGTCATTGGATTATCTAAACACTGGTTAAACAGGCAAGCTCTCTATATTCCCTTCTTTTTCAAATTGCAATTTTGTTGTCTATATAGCTTTTTGTTGTCGTTATTATTATCATTACTATTATTATATTAAACAATGTATAAGAAAACGGGACAGTTGCAGTTTTTTTTATTTATTGGTTACGATTGCATAATGTACGCATGGTTTGATCTTGCCTTTGGAGAGGCAATATTGTGCCGTATCATACCTTGGCCAAAATAAAAACCCATGACCTGCGTTCCCAATCCTCGGGCAGGGTATCAGTAACCAAAAATTTGGAAGATATGAAGAACACAAATTTGGTGATGGGTTGCTTCATAATCTTTTTATAAAATTTTATTGATATAAGTTTGTTAAGAAGAGCCAATGGGGAACAAACTCGTGCTGGGTTTTGCAACTATAAACAAGCAGTCTATCATGCAAGTCGTTTCAGTATAGGAGGCATATCAAGGAAGAGGAGTGATCTTATGTGAAAGGTCAATGGAGGAAATAATCACCTTTAGATCACAAATCAGTGATTGATATTAATGCAAGAACTATCGTAAATGTGTATAAATGTCTTTTTTATTTTCATATTAATTATTTTTGCATTGATCTTAATCATTGATTTGTGATCTAAGGGTACATTTTTTCCCTCTCAGCATATATATATATATATATATATATATTCTGTCTTTCTCAGGGAAGACATGATCAATTTATTAATTTAATTCAGTCTTTTCTTTTAGAATTTTAACACTGTTGACTGTGGAACAAGGAAGGCGAATTCATTAATCATTTTTTTTAAGTAATCATTTGTTTTGTTATTTTGTTTGTATTGAGCTTATGATTTTCTTCAGGAGTAGCAGAAACGAGGATAACGATGATTCTTCTCGAGATGGAAGAGCAGCTTATGATAATTTTAGTGAAACACAAACAGATTCTCAGGTTTTATCTGGCAGTCATATACAACTCCTCTTTAGTATTTTAAGTTGATGCTTTTTGTTTTTCTTGCATCCGTTGTTCTATTTATTATCAAATGTGAGATCTCCTATCGGTCACTTGAATGAAGACTTGTTAATGTTTCTTAGTATCCTTGGTGAATACCATTTGTCATTCTCTTTATGATTCGATCCTGATAATTAATTCTGTATTTTCAAATTCAGGTTGTTGGTTATGAAGAAGATTTGTCAGGAAGGCAAATGCTTATCGACAGAGTCCGAACTCGAAGTAGCATGACTTGAAATATTAGGACAACCCCTTGGAGGAAGAATCTAGAACCATGTACAAATTTCATGGTATATCAGAGCTTACAAGATAATGCAAGAGAATCTTGTCTTGCCTTGCACCATTAACATACGTCAGAAAAAGATCAACCCTGCTAAGGGTCAGCAAGTGGAGGAAAAGGAAGCAGCTGTCAGTACTAGAATGATAATATCAGCTATGTATACCTATATGTTTCGATCAAGTTCAGATTTTGATTGAGATGGTGCACCCGTACCCCGTATTACTTACTGGGATCGAAAAGGGAGAGGGAAAAAACTTAATGTTGTTTGCATGTTGTAATCATTTTGTAACAAAATATGAAAGATTGTCTCAAAAAATATAGTAGACGGTGATTTTGAATCAAGCGGCCTGGTACTAGATTATCAAATAACTCATAGAAAATATATTAGATCAATTAGGTCATTGAAATATAAAAAGTGTTAAATTAGTCCCTCAAACAGTACACTCTAATCACATATCGTCCTTATGTTATGAGGCTATTAAAATTAATCTGTTTTTTGTTAATCTAGCATATTATCTGTTGAGATAAATTAGTAATTTATTCATTATTGAATAATTTGGTCTTTCATCTTGTATCATTAAATTGATTTAGTCTTTTATTTTTTATAAATAAATCAATTTAGTTATTTAATTTTTGACATTAGATCAATTTGGTCTCTTATATCATCACTATATTAATTTGGTCTCTCATCTTTCACTATTAAAACAATTTGGTCCTTTAAAGATTTTGATGTAATCAAAGTTAGTTTTTAGCCATAAAAATAAAAGAATTATTATGCCACTTTTAAAATATTTTACTGTTGGCTAAATATATATATATATATATATATATATATATATATATATATATATATATAGAAGATTTAGCAATAATACATGATAAATTATTTATTATATTAACAAAAATATACATATAATATTTAACTTATACTTATCCTAAAACTAAATAACATATATTGGGATATCAATATGCAAATTAATGGATCATTTATTAATGTTTTTATCCTTGATTAACACAATATAATTATTTTCATTTTTTATTAATATTTTACTTCTATCATTAAACTTTATAATTATTTTTAATTAAGTGAATTAGATTTATCATTCTCTAGTATTTAGCTAATTGTTGAGTTCATGTAACTTAAACTCCTAAAATATCCTTAAGTTTTACTTTATTACAAACATAATTATAATGTGAACAATTGGAATGCTACTATTAAAATTACTTTTCACTACTAAGCTCATACTATAATTATAATAAAATTTAAAAAAAAAACATACATTATTGTCAAAAATAAATACTTTAAGATGATTCTATGTGATCAATTAACTGTTTGGGTTAAATAAATAAAATCTAAGTGAATCATTATATTTCGAAAATTATATCTTATAAAAATAATTGAAGATTTCAAAAAGAATTTTTTTTATGATTAAAAGTTGAAAAGATTATTGATAATTTGAAAACAGATTATGTACTGCTTCAAAGCTTATTAAAGATATAAAAATATCTAAATAATAACTATGCAAATCATATAAGTAGAAGGAGATTATAGCATTTTTGAAAAATTGATGCCTATATAATTTTTTTTCTTATTATATAATATAAAAAAGATAATGGAAAAGGAAATTAAGAATGATTATTGAAAATATAAAAAATATATATGATAAAAAAATACTAATGAATCACCTATCAATTTGGGTACTAATAAAGTGTGTGTATTGTGTGATTTAGGGTTTAGGATTTAGATATAAGTTGAGTGTTATGTGTCTGTGTGTTAATGTAATGGATAATTTATTATGCCTTACTGTTAAATCGTATTTGTATTCTATTTTGTTTTATCCAGCATAAAAAATTTTAAAGTAGTGGCACCATAATTATTTTATTTTTATCACTAAGGACCAACTTTGATCATGTTGAAATTAGTGACCAAATTGTTTTAGTGACAAAATCTATGGGAAAAAAAATTTAGAGGTGAGAGACCAAATGAATATAGTGTCAAAAGATGAGAGATCAAATTGATCTAATGTTAAAGATTGAAGGACTAAATTTATTTATTTGTGAAAAATAAAAGACTAAATCGATATAGTAGTACAATATAAGAGACCAAATCATTCAATAATAGAGTAAACTACTAATTTACCTTAACAATAATGGGTTCAATGAATAGAAAACGGTCTAAGTCAAATTAATTTTAATAACCATATGCCAAAAGGGCCAATGTGATTAGAGTGCAATATTTGAGGGACCAATTTAGTACTTTCTATGCTTCAAAATTCAAATTGATTCAATGGCAAAATGTGAAGGACTACAAGTGTACTTTTTTCCAAAAAATTCAACTGGAAAAAAAAAAACCTCAACCTTAATTACAATTTTTTACATTAGTTTTAAACTATATTAATTTTTATTTTTTGGGAACAAAATTTCCACATTAAATAAGGCATGTTGGCAATGGGATGCTCCCACGTTAGACCTCAAAAAGAATTTTGGCGAATAAAAATGAAGAGAAAATTAGGGCTTGTTTGATTTTGTGATTTGTTTTTATATTCTTAAAAAGTTTTATGAAATTTTTTTTTCATAACAAGTTTTAAATATAATAAAATTAAAAACTTGTTTGAATTATTTAATTTTGGAACACAATAAAAAAATTTAAAAACACTGTTTAAAAAATAATTAAAAAACAAGTATTGAAATTAATTCTGAATTTTAAAATTTATATTTGGGTCATGTAAAGAATTAAAATATAAAATTGTAATTCTAAATTTAATTCTAATTTTATTATTTTGACAAAAGATAAATATTTATTTTATGTCTTTGTGTGTTACATGTTTAATTTATATGTGTATATGTGTGCGTGTATATACATACATTAGTATGTGCATGTATATAACAAACTTATTATATATATATATATATATATTTGTATTTTTGTGTGTGTAGATGCAAGTATATGCGCATTCATGCTACATATTCATCATATATATATTTGTATGTGTTAAATATGTTTGGCATATATGTATACATACATGTGTATGTGTGTCAGTAACAAATTTATTATATATATATATATATATATATTTGTATTTGTACATGTAGGTACATGTGTGCATATATATTACATGTTCAGTATATAAATATATGTGTGAAAGTATATGTATGTATTTTGATAAGGTTAGACTAGGTATTAAGTTTATTTAAAACTTAACTCTATATTATTTTTAAATACTAATTTATTTTATTTGTAATATATTTTATTTATGAAAAACCTTTAAAATGTTCATTTTTTAATTTTTAATTATTTTCCATTTCAAATCATAATTTTTTCATTTTAAATCTAATTTTTTATATTTTTCATAAAATGTTTTTTTTTTTAAGAAAAAGGAGGTGATCGGCCTTGTTAATTACTAACTAACTATATTAGATTTTTAATTTGATATAATCCTAATTCATGGCCCTACCTAAATCCCTCTTTTACATAATTACAATTTTGCCATAACTAAAAATAATTTTGAGAAACAAAAGATTTTTTTTTATTATTATTAAAGACAATTTTTTTTTACAACAATTAATAAAAAAACACATTACCATACCAATTATTTTGTTCTTTTATTTTTATTTAAAAAAAAAAAACAAAGTCTTACTATTTTAGTTTTTGATTTTCACAATAGTTTTCTAATTAGAAATTGTCACTTTTGGTTTTATGTTGATTTAAAATTATGGCTTTTAGTCATTCACTTTTTAGATATAATATGTAGTTCCTCTAAAATTCATTAACTTACTTAAATAAATCAAAAAGTGATAAATTTCAATCAGTAGAGATTATTTTAAAAAGTAAATTGAGTAAAGGACCTCTGTAAAAATTTAATAATAATGAGAACTTAAATGAGATTTTTCTCTAAAATCAATATTCAATTCTAACTAAGTTGATATTAAATGTACCAAGTAATTGGCACCATTTCGAGAGGAGGCAAGGTTGCCTTTTAATTTCCTGTCTGAAATATGCAAATGCAATAATAATAATAATAATAATAATTCTTATAAAAAACTCTAACAAGTATAAATTATAAATGAAAATAATAATTTTAAAGTATAAGAATATTTTATATAAATGAAAAAAGAAAAAATTGATTATGAAATTTTTTTATCAATATTTTCGTTCTTCCCATTCTTTTTTGTTGGGTCTAATATATTGCATCACATCTTAGTTTATCATAAAATAATAATAATAATAATAATAATAATAATAATAATAATAATAATAATAATAGTGACAAGACTTAAAAAAGGTTCTTGAAGTATTTATAATAAACTTTTCAAATAAAAAATAACGTGTTGAAATTTTTTAAATAACCCACTGATTTAATGATGAATTATTAAAATATCATTTCTTAATTTTTTATGTCACAAAGTTTTAAAAATTATACCAAAATTTTCTCTCCTTCGTGATTTGTTTGTTTGTTTTATAAAAATAGATGTTAGTTAAGCTCAATCCTGTAAGTGAAATGAGAAAATTAAATAATAAAAAAAATGAAAAGCACTTTGGACGTATGATCAAGAAAGATCATCAAGACAATCAAGGGTGGACTGCCCTGATCTCCCTTTCAATTTAGTGAATTCATACCACTTTAGTCCTTCAGTCTTTCGCCCAATTTGAATGCTTTTTAATGTATAAAGTTTGATATACCCCTTTGAAAGAATTTTACAGGTAACCTCGCTCATAAATAAAATTTATGAAATTATAACGTGAAAGTTAATTAAAAAAAATGACACATTACATACTTTAACATATATTATGTTTTAAAATAAAAAATGTAATTAATTTTTAGTTATTACTTTTTCATTGACTAACAAATAATTCCTAACATTTCTAAGTTATCAAGAATAATCAAATAGACACACATATAAGACAAGACTCTTTTACTCTTAACTCATGCATACGTTATAAAAAAAATTTTCTAACTTTTTTATTTGTAGACTAAAATAAAAAAATGCATGATAATAAAATTTACATGATTTTAAAAAAAATTTTATATACTTTATCATCATTTTCTTAATATTTCACTCTATTTAGTATTTATTAATTTATTATTATTTTTTAAAACTTTAACTTACTCTTGGCACTCACCCCTTCTTAAGAAAAGTCTTCAAAGGAACTATCGTTTACTTAATATATTTAGTTGAAGGGATTTAAAAGTTCATTTATATATTTAAATAAAAAATTACTTTACATATATTATTGTTTGTTTTGATGTTTGATATTTTTTAAAATTAATTTTGTCGTTCAAATTCTTATTTAACTAGAAGTAAAAAATTATTATTTTTACATTGAATGAATTATATAAATAACAAAAATTAATTTTTAAATAAAAATTTTTAAGCATAAATATTATAATACACAATTACATATAACCAAAATTAATTATAAAAGCTAATTTGACTCAAAATCACGCTACTTCTATACCAATTCAAACATATAAGACGCCTAAATTAAGTTACCCATATCCATGAAATGAATTCAACGTATTGTTACTATGATCTTAATTGATTTTAACAACACTATGACTTTTAAATTTAATTTATAAATCGCGTTAATTCAAAGAGAATGAATTTAAATATATGCTTAATTAATTAGCATTGACATGAGCTAACATGTTTTTTTACTCCAACATTATTCTTAGAGCATTTAATGATCTATTTATTGCGTCGCATTTCTTTTTCTTCCAAAATGCTTAAAAGTGTTTTTCATTTTTAAAAAAAATCAGCTTCTACTGATTGCGTGAACAACAAGCAGGCCTTCAAATAATTTTTTTTTTTTTGTTTTAGGTAAAATTTACTTTTATTTGAAGTTTTACTCTAGTCCCTTAATTTCATTTAGTTTAATTAGTTCTTTATTTTACATCTTACTTTTATCTTTTAATTTTATTTGGTCTTATTATTTTATTTTAAGTTTCGCTTTTGTCCTTTGTATTCATTTAGCTCTAATTTATTTCCTTAATTTTACCTTATATTTTACTTTTGTTTTTTAATTTTATTTTGTACCAATTTTTGCTCTTAATTTTTAAAAACTTTTTAGCTGTATGTGTGTTTTTTTTTTCTTTTTAACACCGTCAAATTAAAATGATTTAACTATCTAGGCTTTATATGAACTAAGAATTACTTATATGACCACCAAAAAAAAAAATTAGGTAAGGAATACAAAAATAAATAAAACAATTTTTGAGTACCAATTAATTTAGTTTGTGGAAGAATAAGACAAAAAATAAATCTTAATATAATAATTAACCTTTGGTATATCAATAGATAAATAAAAAAATAAAAAATGACTAGTGAATGAAAAAAAACTTTTGAACATTAATCTTTTGTTAAAAATGATGAACAAAGAAATAAGAATATTAACATCTTTTTAAAAAGTTTTGAACTCAAAGGGCAAAAATATTGTGATAAAGTAATATAATAATGAATATATTTGAACAAACTGATGAAATAATATAACAGATAAGTTTATTTTTGTTCTAATATTTCATGCCTTCATCGTTGATTTTTTATGTTTAAATTTATAATATATAATAAATCGAAAAATTCAATTACGTTTCCCTAACAATAAATTCAAAATAAAATTTATTCCTTTAAAATGTAATTAACTATTACAATGTATTGATGTTCAAATATTTTTCACTTTTATTTTTTATTTTTTTTATGTTTAAAGATAAAATATATAAAACAATAAAAAAGTTAAGTAAAATCTAATAATAATAATAATTTTGAAAGTAAATTTCCTCTTAATTTTACTTTAAGTTTCATTTTTGTCCCTTAAATTTATTTAGTTCAATTCAGTCCCTTAATTTTATCTTAAGTTTCACTTTTATATTTTAATTTTTTCTAGTTTGGTCTTAATTTTAGAAAATTACTCAAATGTTTTTTTTTTCACTTGTCATTTTTTTTTCATTTATCTATTGATATATGAAAGTTTCATGAATTATTGTAATTATTATTTTGAGGTTTAATTCTTGCCTTATTTTTTTACAAACTAAATTGATTGGTACTTGATAGCCAAATTTGTTTTAATCATTGTTTTCTTCATTTTGGTATTCCTTACCTAATTTGTTTTTTAATGGTCATATAACTCTTAATTTATACAAAGCCTATATAATTAAATCATTTTAAATTGATGGCATTAGAGTAGAAAAAAATTAAAATATTTTTAAAAATTATGAGTGAAAATTGGAACAAAATAAAATTAAGGACAATTATAAAACGTAAGGTAAAGTTAACGGATGAAATTAGAACTAAATGAATTTAAAAGATAAAAATAAAACTTAAAGTAAAATTAAAGGACCAAATTAGAATTAAATAAATTTAAAAGATAAAATTAAAACGTAAAATAAAGTTGAAGGACCAATAGAACTAAATGAGGTTAAGAGACTAGAGTTAAACCTTAAATAAAATTAAAGGGCAAAAAATGTAATTTTTCCTAAAATAAAAAAGTTGTACTCTAAATGCGTTCAGGTCGACCATCGGAAAAAACAAATTTTTTAAATTAAAAAGAGCACTTTTAAGCATATCGGGGGAAAAAGAGTTGCACCATAGTAAATGGGTCATTAAATGCTTTAACAGTAATGTCAGAGTAAAAAAAACTAGCAAACATGTGAAAATGTATATTGGGCTATGTTTTTCAAATATTGTGATTGGATTTAGTTGTTGAGACCAACTTGTAAAAGTTTGTTGGGTTGTACGATGTAAATTTGACAAAATTCCACTGTAGTCCCCTCTTATAGATTCATTTTCATTTTAGTCTTTCACTCATTATGATTCCTATTTTGATTCCCCACTCAATATAAAGTTACTCAAATTAATTTCTCTATCATCTTACCATTACTTAACAATTGATGTGGCATTTTTTGCTAACATGTCATATTAGAAGCTAACATGGAAAAAAATTAGCACCCAACTTGCCACATGAACAACTCAGTCACCAATATTTCAAAGTGGATTTCCTCTAAATGCAAGGATAATTTAATGAAATATATATATATATATATATATATATATATGTTAAAGAAGATTAAATAGAGGAAAGAGTGTTTGGTGGGATGCTTTCCTTTTCCCTCAGTACACTTATAAGCACTTTACTACACCTGAGCCCAAATGTTTTACTAAAAAAATAAGCCCAATATAATATGTACTGACCCAAAAGGTTTAAATTTGTATCCATATACATGACACATCTCATTTAATTCCTTATAGCCTAAGATGCTTAAGATTTCATATTATAAAGAGATAAAAGAAAGTCAACCATGAGCATGGTAGAAAAGTGAAATCTTTGGCAACAAGTAAAGTGAGAAGATGTAAGAGAAAAAGAAGCTCAATATAAAAGTAATTACAGAGCATTACACAAAAGCAAATGAATGACAAACAACAAGATGAATTTACAAGCAAAATGACAATCATTTTCATGATATATCATTACAACTTTATATAAGTAAAAGTCCAGAAAGTAAATGCTATAATGCACAACTGTCATATGCTTCCATAAGGACATAAATCTCTCTATGCATTTAGCCAGAAGAGAGTTTAAAAAAAAAAAATAGAAAGAGAAACATGCAAGGCATGAAGAGTGTGTTTTGATATTTGGACTCCTTTCTTTGGCTTGGACCACTTTAATAAACAAGCTTTAAATGTGTTGCTAAATGACTGTAACAAAGGGAAAAACTTTAGCCAAGAGCCACTGGAGCAAAATGTGTTCCCTTCTTTTTTTATTTTTTCTTCTTTTCATGTTTATCGTTTGAATATTTTAGTGGGTAGGAGTAATTTTTTAAAAAACAACGGTCATATATTAAATTATTACATAAGAAAAAATATTAAATTAGTAGAAAACACAGAAATACTAAAAGAAAAATATGAAAAATTTGCTTTGTACTACACTTAGTTTAAGACCCTTGAAAGCACTCTAAAGACAAATTTGAGAATGATTAGTGTACATTCAAGAGAAATAAAAGCTCAAGCATCCTTTGGCAAATTAAAAAGTAAGAGATATCTAACACTACAAAGCTATTAAAAAAGGTAAGAAACATGCTAAAATGTTGTATAAAATTGTCAAAAATCAAAGTATAGACAAAGTAGAGCTACATCATTGTCATAAGCCTCCAAATTACCAAGCCACTTCTATCATCTAGAACTTGCAAAGAGAAAAGGAGAAGAGTGGAAAAATGAATGTACAAGTTCAAAAAACACTCATCTTTCTTCTACTCATGTTCTGGCACCACTTGAGAAATTGTCATTATGACAATCTTATTTGCAAAAAGGACATAGCAGTCAAGAAACCTCTGTCACAACATTTTTCTAACGTCACTTCTATTGAGTCTAATGCTCAAATTTTGTGAGAGGGAAGAAATTTTTTGAAGAGCAATGGTCATATTCTTACAATCTTTGAAAGGAGAAGTGTTTGAACAAAATTGATAGAGCTTATAGTGCATGAAAAGCATAAAAATGAGATAGAAGCTCAAAAAAGATCAAGAGAGAAATGAGCCTAGTTTCAATGAGATAGAAGTTCAAAAAAAATTAAGAGAGAAATAAGCCTAGTTTCTTGTACCTATATTTGTCTATCAAGAGCTTGAAGGTTGAATGTACATGAAGCTATTGTTGCACAAGGATTTAATCTTATTCAATCTTTGTAAAATTCTTTCATAGTGAGAAAACTCAGTTATGGGTTCGCTAAATAAAAGTTCAAGTTTAAAGTAAATTATAAACTTTATGTTTTGGAAGAGCACAAAAAACTTAGATTACAAGTAACCTTATGTTTTTTGCGAGCACAAAAAAATTCATATTTTAAATGAGTTATGAATCTTGTGTTTTGAGTGAATACAATAAATTTAGGTTTAGAGTGAACCTTCAACTTTGTGTTCATGATTAATAGGTTAAAACCTTTATAAATTTTGATATAGTAAAAATTTCCTTAATTTTAAAAGAACTTAGTTGCAAGATAAAAGAATTTGAACCATAATAAATTTCGCGTATCTTTCTCTTCTTAACTCTTTTCTTAAAAATTTCTCAATCAAAGCATTTTAACACCTTAAATTTCATTACAAGTGACTAAAATTTTCTTCCTGCACCTAAAGTCAATTTAGGCATTAAATGTTTTTAACAATTATTTTCATTTTTTAAAATATTTCAGTACCTAATTGTTGCCTTCAGACATTTTACTGCAATATATGAAAATCAATTTTATTCTTATAAATTTGATTTAAAAATAATTTTAAATTAACAGAGCGCTTATTCACTCTTATCTCGCTGCATAATCACAGATTATGCTAAACGATACTCATGAGATTTGTCCAGCTATTTCTGCTACAACCAAGGACATGCTAACACAAAGTCGGCAGACTATAGTAAGATTAAGTGTTGAACTGCTATAAATATATATATGTGTGTGTATAATTTTATGGTATTTTGATGAGTGGATTATTTAAATAATTAATGTTTTCCATCTGCTCCATTTTGTCCATACCTACTGTTTAACTCGCTCTTTTCCTTCCTCCCCGTAAAGATGCATCATCAAAACTCAAGAGTCCCCCGGGGAAGACAGTGAAGCAGTCAAAGTGTTGAGTTTCTTTTTCTTAACGAGCATTGGTCATTGATGATAGAACAGATTTTCTCGTCTGATTGTTCTGGCCTTGCATGGTGAAAAAGACCAATCATATCCTCACAAGTCACAATGTCGTTGGATTATCTAAAATTTGGTTAAACGCTGTTTACAAATTGACATTTTGTTGCCGACAATCCTATGAGTCCAGGAAAGAAAAGTCAATCCAATTCTTACGAACGTGGAATCAGCCAACAAAGCAATTTAGGATAACTGATTTTGAGCCCAAAACTTTTTGAAATTGCATTAGAATCTCTAACATATGTATATCTGGTACTGGTGAGATTTGCTTTTTTAAATTGGTAGCATTGCTCCGAGTAAAAACATAAGTTAATAGTATGCCCTTCTAGTTTTTTTTTCTTTTTGAACTCATTAAATTTACTCATTTATGTCATACAAAATTTAAAAAAATTTAGAGGTTGTAATAAAATACATATTGCTCCTAAATTTATGCATTAAAAAAATTCGTTATAAAACTAGACATGATTTAAGTTCAATCTTAACAGTGAACCGATAGAAACTAATTAATAAAAAAATATTGAGAACACTCTGGACGTGGCATCAATAAAGAGCATCAAGACAATGAACCATCAATTCAAAGCCTTCAAGCTGCGAAAGAAGCAAGAAGATGATGCCTCCACCACGAAAAGATGATATTGTATTGGTGCAATCCAATATCCAATATCCCCGCAAATTTTCCTTTTATCCTATCCATATATTTTCACATCGAAACAGCTTAACATATCTAACAAATTATTTCACAGAAAAATAAGAAAAAATAAGATAAAATAAAATAAAATCTACGCGGAGATAGTTCGTAAACTTCATGGTACCATGTCCCTGCACGTGCCACATGGCATTCTCCGTCGACATGAATCTTACTCCTCCGCCGGTGACCGGAGTAATCTCACCTTCATATCTTTATTTCTTCAAGCCTTCTAGGTCGTTAGGCAATGGCAGATTCTTGGGTTTCGAGTTTCAGAGGAAAGTAAGGCTACGGAGACAGCTCAAGTTTGTTATCAGTGCGGAGCTTTCCAACTCATTTTCCTTAAATTTTGGATTGGATTCTCAGGTCGTTTTGCTGCCCTTATCTCCTACTATTTCAACTAAGTTATTCGTTGTTGGATTGATGGTTTTTGAAGTTCAAATTTCTTAGTTGTTTCTTTGAAAGACTGCTAATTCTTACATTGCTTGAGCAACTGGAGTTCTACCATGTCTTGTTATTTAGTAATTAATGGCATCGCGAGGGTTTATTTTGATCGCCATTGGTGTTCCAAAGATATTCTGGCATTAGTTTGCTGGAAAATCCTGGGATGATTTTTATGATCATGTTTTAAAATAGTTTTGGGAAATTAATATTCATGTATAAAAGCTCAATATACTTAATATTGGTTCAAATGTGATAAAAGAGTATCCTGTTGATCGCTTCACTGGTTTTTCGATATATTTTGAACGTGTTGAACTGTTTACCTCTTTTCATGCTTCGATTGCCTTGATTTAGTCGCTTGGGATTATTGCACGTGGTTTCTTTTTCATTTAAGTCAGCCGATCTTTGCCCTTATATTAAATTTAATTATGCTCGGATTTACTGTTAGTGAGCTATTTCCAGAGATTATCTGTAGCTTTACATTTCCGCGTTTGGAATGTCTTTTTTATCCTTCCACTGCCTCTTCTTTTAGAATATGTATGCCATTAACGAAAAAATAGCTTTCATTAAAGCCTAGAATATCTAATTCAACTTCCAGTGTAATTTCTCTTAATTGACTTCTTATGTCCTTTTACATACTTCTGTTGGTATCTGTGTCTTCATTTTTTCTGTCTAAATGCTTTAATGAATTGACTGGAAAAGTTTCAGGCCAGAGATTGACTACCTTTTGCAATTTTTTTTTAACACTTTTCCATTTTTCAGAGCTTAAATTCCTTCCAATCCCATGAACCATCACAGTTGCCTTGGATGGGACCAATTCCAGGCGATGTTGCTGAAGTAGAAGCATATTGTAGGATCTTTAGGGCTTCCGAAAGGCTTCATTCAGCATTAATGGATGCATTATGCAACCCAATGACTGGTGAATGTAGTGTCTCATATGAGGTCCCATCAGATGAGAAACCACAGCTGGAAGATAAATTAGTCTCTGTCCTCGGATGCATAGTTTCCCTTGTGAATGAAGGCAGGGAGGATGTTCTTTCTGGAAGATCCTCAATTATGAATCCCTTTCGCGTTGCAGAAGTTGATGCAATGGAGGATAAGCTTCCCCCGCTTGCCATTTTTAGGAGTGAGATGAAAAGGTGTTGTGAGAGCTTGCATGTAGCTCTTGAGAATTATTTGACACCTGGTAATAATCGAAACTTGGATGTATGGAGGAAACTTCAGAGATTGAAGAATGTCTGCTATGATTCTGGCTTTCCTCGCAGGGAGGATGATCCTTGCCATACACTTTTTGCAAATTGGAGTCCTGTATATTTATCCACTTCTAAAGAGGAGAAAAAATTTAACTCTGAAGCAGCTTTTTGGACAGGTGGTCAGGTGACAGAGGAAGGACTGAAGTGGTTACTGGATCAAGGATATAAAACTATCATAGATCTCAGAGCAGAGACTGTCAATGACAACTTCTATCAAGCAGCCGTGCATGATGCTATTGCATCTGGGAAAATTGAAGTGGTTAAAATTCCTGTTGAAGTTAGGACTGCACCTACAATGGAACAGGTTGTCAGGTTTGCATCTTATGTTTCAGATTACGGTAAAAGGCCTATCTATCTTCACAGCAAGGAGGGGGTTTGGAGAACATCTGCCATGGTCTCTCGGTGGAGGCAGTACATGACTCGCTCTGCATCTCAGTTTGTTTCTAATCAAGCAGTAACTTCTGATGACATGTTATCACATTATACAAATATATATGGGAAGCTGAAGGAATCTTCAATGACTGCAGAGAGATCCTCTCTGGACAAGGATATTGATTCAGTACCAAAGTTGGGTGCAACATGTGATAGAAGTACCTCTCCAAAGTATGATGACCACAAAATGCAAAGTAGTGTAACCTTAAAGGGATTAACTAGTGATGGTGGCTCACTGTCAGAAGCCACAACTGCTGCGAATGGTGTAGGATCTTTTTCAGGTTTCTCCGACAACGCTAATCCTCTAAAAGCTCAGGTTCCTCCCTGTGATATATTTTCCAAAAAGGAGATGTCCAGCTTTTTGAGAAGTAGGAAGATCTCACCACACTCTTTATTTGACTATCAGATTAAAAGATTGGAATGTTTGCCAGATTCAAGGAGCAGGTATACTGGAGGATTGCAGGGAGGTGTGATCATCAGCAGTGGTTATAATCCTGTACCCAAAATTATGAGTCCAGGAAGTTCCAATGGGTCAGCTCATGTGGATTGTCTATCTGGGGAGCCCCAGACTAAAGATGGTAGCAATTCTAAGTTAGTGAATGGCAGCACTTCTAATTATGTAACAACAATAAATGGATTTAGTGAAGGAAAAATGTATTCCATGACTAATACCTGTGTCTCTTCTGCTGTGAACAATAACTCTGATTATGTCACAAATAAATCTCAAAGACTTGGAGATGGCAGGGATGAGGCTGGGATAGTCTTACATGATGAAGACTCAGGACCTGTTGACGGGGATATGTGTGCATCTTCAACAGGTGTTGTAAGGGTGCAGTCAAGAAAGAAAGCAGAGATGTTTCTAGTACGAACTGATGGGTTTTCTTGTGCCAGGGAAAAAGTGACTGAATCTTCTTTGGCTTTCACTCACCCTAGCACCCAGCAACAGATGCTTATGTGGAAATCTATGCCAAAGACTGTATTATTGTTGAAAAAGCTGGGGGAAGAACTGATGGAAGAAGCTAAACAGGTAATGACATTTAAGTAGCTGCCAGGAAGCAAGCAGAGTTTTTTAACTTAATGTTTGGGAACATTGCCAAAGTTTTAGTAGTATATAGGGCAAGCATTGATGCAGAGAGCATGGTTATACAATCACATTCACCAAAAAGGCTATAAAAAATAAAAAAATTCTTTGACCAACCTTAGGTTTAAAGTGACATGTACATAAGATTTCTCCTCTTTATCTTAACCTAACCTATCAGCTATTTGTATTCCTCTGATTATTGTTTTGCATATGAGTTATTGGCGCATAGATAATTTGTAATCAAAGTTGTTTATCTGTAATCTTTTTTATTTTATATATATATATATATATATATTTTTTTTTTTTTTGAACGATTGCTTGAAGGATATTTGACTACATTTGTTTAACAATGACAGTACTGGTCCCCCTTTAAAATGCTTATGCTGTTAGTATTAAAATCAATAGTAATGTAATTATGAAGAAACAAAAGAAAAAAAACCAACGAAATTGCAGCAAAGATATGGACACTTAGCAGTGAGGGAATAAATAATGGTTAATCAAGTTGGTTAATGTGTTTGGTCAATATCAGAAGTTAACCTTATATGAAAATATGGTTAATTAGATATATATGTGGTTGATTACTTGATATTTAGTTTTCCCCCTATGTGATTGACATCCCCTTAGAGTCCATATCTCTGTTAAGATTTCCTTTATAGTAATTCTCCCAAATTATATATCATTAGTCAGGAGTTCAAAAGTTTTATTATTTGAATTTGACTAAGTAAACTCTCAGTTCGGTTTTAATATCTCTTCTGTAGGTTGCTTCTTTTTTATATTACCAAGAGAAAATGAACGTTCTTGTGGAACCTGATGTGCATGATCTATTTGCTAGGATTCCAGGGTTTGGATTTGTTCAGACCTTCTATAGTCATGATACCAGGTAGGTACTGGACTTGGTGAATATATGTGCAATTACTTAATAGTTAATATTCTGATAGATCTGTGCTTCAACTAAGTTTCTCACCATATTAAATGCCTTTGACCCAGTGACCTACATGAAAAAGTGGATTTCGTGGCATGTTTAGGGGGAGATGGTGTTATACTTCATGCTTCAAATATATTTAGGAATGCTGTTCCCCCTGTTGTATCATTTAACCTTGGCTCCCTTGGTTTTCTAACATCTCACCATGTAAGCTTTTTGAAATCAATAATATATTTTGCCATAAAATAATATAGGTGGCTCTTCTGTAATTTATTTGACTTCCATTTTGTCTTCTGCATATAGTTTGAAGACTACATGCAGGACTTACGACAAGTCATCCATGGAAATAATACACGTGATGGTGTATACATCACTCTCAGAATGCGTCTTCGATGTGAACTTTTTCGTAAGGGTAATAAAGTGCCTGGGAAAGTAATTGATGTTCTTAATGAGATTGTTGTTGATCGGGGCTCTAATCCATACCTTTCAAAGATAGAATGTTACGAACATGATAGACTTATAACCAAGGTGGGTTTCAATCATTTTCACCAGCGCCTTAAACTGCAAATAGCTTTTATTTATACAATGAGAATTATCAGTATTCAATATTGTATATCTCTAAACACCTTTGTGTTGTCATGCTTTCTGTGTGATGACTGTCATGACTTTCAGGTACAAGGTGATGGAGTCATCGTGGCTACCCCAACAGGAAGTACTGCCTATTCTACTGCTGCTGGAGGTTCCATGGTAAGCTCAGGCTTGAGCCATATTCAATATCATACATATGTTGTACTTGTGAAATTAATGGGGTGCATTGACTTGATATGCTTGTTTCTTAATACTTGTATAACCTTTATCTATTATTGGCCCATCCAACCTTCCTTTACAGTCTTACATGCTCTCTCTACGCAACAGTAGATGTTGGATACTTGTTGAAGCGTCTTCCTACTCTTATAGGTGGCAGTTTCCGTTTTTCCCTTTTTTTCTTTTTGGGACAAATACCTTATTTAGGTTCTTCAAAGATGATGTCATGTCAATTTGATACTCTAAATTTTTAATATCACTTCTGTACTCAAGTGGATGATTTTGTCATAGCTTCACCCCTGTTGGGTACTCAAACGTTATCAAAATCATCTCTCTAGGATAAAAAGATCTACTGAGCTGGAAAAAAAGTCATACTCTTTGGTATTAAAGTGAGCTGTGAAGTACCAAATTCATTGCTGCACCATATTAGAAAATCAAAATAGGGTCCGCCCTTTTTTTTTCAGTTCTTCTGATGCCAATGAACTCACTGATTCAAGCTTGACTTAACTTATGGTAGTCATATGCTGTGTATAATTTTTATAACCCAACCACTGTTCTTGTTTTAAATTTTTTTTTCCTTGTTCTCTTAAAAGAGTTGTTTTATGGTTGTTAACAGTAATCTTGGTGATTTGTTGTTAATAGAATGTTTTCTCATTCTTCATGGATGTTGCTTTAGACCTGATTTCATCATTGTTTACCTCAATGGTCATTACTGATGAGAAAAAAATTACTGCAGGTACATCCAAATGTGCCTTGCATGCTATTTACCCCAATCTGTCCACATTCACTCTCATTTAGACCGGTTATACTTCCAGATTCTGCCCGACTTGAATTAAAGGTGAAGCTAACCATTCTGGTGGTGCAAAATGGTATTGGATGTTGTTGACTTGTTGCCAGACTGATACGTTATTCTTTCATTTATTATAACAAACCTTCCATGGCAGAAGAAGTTTATGTTCTTGTGCTATGTCAAGTTGTCTCTCAGGCATGGATTAAGCTGCATGACGAATAATGATATAAGAATACTCATTTTGTGTGATCTGGGAATTATGGGTTAGTTAAGATTTGATAATTGGTTTTAGTAATCAGAATTTGATGTTAATTAGGGTTTATTATGAACAGATTCCAGAAGATGCAAGAAGCAGTGCATGGGTTTCATTTGATGGTAAGAGAAGGCAGCAGCTCTCAAGAGGAGATTCTGTTCGAATATCTATGAGTCAGCATCCACTTCCCACTGTTAATAAATTTGACCAAACTGGTGATTGGTTTCGTAGCTTAATTCGCTGTCTAAATTGGAATGAAAGGCTTGATCAGAAGGCTTTATAAAGCATGTAAACGTGAAAACATATAAACATCATTCTCCGGCAAAGGCAGCCCTGTGTAACTATTGTACAGAATGTACATTGAAATTATAGATCTTAGTTAAATGATACAACCAGTTTTTTACACTGTGGCTTCCCATGTAAAGATGGGGTTTGCCACCTGTTTCTCCACATGTTATATTGACAAGAGGCTGTTGTATACTGACAATATTTTAAAGCAATAAAATGTTTCTCTTAGAAGGAGGTCATTGGCACACCCAAAGTTAATACTGTTCGCTTGAATCATTTCTCTTTTGATTCGTTTTTGGCAAATGGAAATTCTGTGACCGCAAAGTGTAATGCCCTGCAACACTGTACAAGGACTGGCTGGTTTATTACAAACACCAGTTAAGTGTGTACCATTTCCTTGTCAGGTATTTAAGATTTATTACAATATTTGGCCAGTTGATGGCTTATAAAATATGTATATACTTAACTAAGAAGCAAAAAGCATAACAAAACCGGTAATAATGATGCTTTACCAAATGAAAAATTCGTTATTTTAGGTGCAGGGCATATTTGATATCTGAGGGTAAATTGGCGATTTTCTGTTATAAATTTTCTAGTGATCGGTTATATCAGAAGAACAAGTTTTTCCTGTGCTGTAATATGCAAGGAGAAGAGAGATATTTCTATCCAGTAAAGAGTACAGAACTCATGTGATGGTACTATCATACAAGGCAAACCTCGATGGATTCGCATCAGTTCTCACCATCATATTGACAAGACAAACCAGCACTTACAAACCAGGAACAAAGGAAAAGAAAAAGAAAAAGAAAAACAGCATTACTTTTACCCGAGATGGCTTTCATCTCTCTTCACAGATCTATGAAGAGAATGGCAAATTGGCAACCAAATGCAATTCTTATCGCCAAGACTCATCAGCCAAAAGTAAACGAGTAGAGTTCTCTCTTCATATGGCCCTAACGGCTTGAAACCTCGGTTCCTTCGGAAGGAACTTCTGCTCAGCATAGACAGACATGTAGTCGCGAAAAACGAATCTGGGGTAAGCCACTTCTTGGTTTTCTTTCGCCACCAATTGTGGTGCAGGACATATGATGGCTTGTGATGATGGATTATAGAAGGAAGCAATTGATCTCCTGGTCCTATCTGGGGTAACCAAAACCCGATGCCAACAACTCTTGTATCGGCCATTACTCAGGACCTCAATCTGATCACCAGTGTTTATGACAATAGCATATGGCAAAGGTTGGACGTCTATCCATTGCCCATCTTTGAGCATTTGAAGACCACCTACCTCATCATCTTGGAAGAGAAGGATAACACCTCCTGCATCAGTGTGAGCTCGCAGGCCATTCACAAGCTCTGGATTGGGACAAGGTGGGTAGTGGCTCACCTTGGTGCCGTAGAAGGCATTTTCTCCTTCACCATTCAATGCCTTCTTGATGTATCCTTTGGGTAACTCCAAATTCTCATCCATCACTTCCATGACCCTCTCCGCCAATTTCTTTAACTCAGACCGATATTCTGTCATGGTTTCCCTGTCATCGAGTGAAAAGGTTAGTCATGAACTTGTGTTGAAATTCTTACTCCCTATGCCTAGACTCTGAACTTAGCATTTCTGTAGGGCTATCCTTGAATTATTGAAAGTTCTTAGTTTCAACTCAACAGAGTTTTAAGGATTTTCAATTTATAGATATACACGTTTTTGTACTTATAGAGAAAAAGTTGCTAGACTGAAATTTTATTTACTGTGGTTTGCCTGTAGTCATGAGTAATTTCTTGTGAACAGAAGAATGACAGATCGAGCATAAGTTGATAGATAGGATAAGAAATGGCATTTTTATTGAAAGAAGAAGGATATCTGACTGTCCTTTTAGTACAAAGAATCATTGGTTTTTTTTTTTTAATGTATATACCTGAATCTGGGTGTTTTTTCTGGCCATTCATTATCATCCAGGAGAATAAAGACATCCTCCCAGTCCACAGTCTCCAAATTTTCACTACTCTTCTTTTCAACAATTTCTTTTAGTAGCTTCACCGGTGTCGAGTTCTTGAAGTTTTCCTCTCTCTCCAGTTTATAGCACTCTGAGCTAATCTTCTTCACCCTCTCAAGCAGCTCCTCCGGAATACCATGGTTGATCAACTGTAAAACATAATGTTGTTCTTGTAACTCACAATAAAGCCACAAATATGAACAGTTTTCAGCCATATGCATATAAACAGCCATTAATTGTAAAGATAAACTAGTAAAGTACCTGGAAGAATCCCCATTCTTCACACCCATTTGCAATCTGTCCCATAGTTTTGGCCCTTTCTTCCCCATATAGCTTTGAGAAATCTATCACAGGGATTGCCATTAGAGTATAACTGACCGAGATACAAAAAGTTGTAGAAGTTATGATGCTTTGGTGTATGCTTATCAATGCAGAGAGAGAAAACAGAGTTGGCAGTTTGAGAGTTTGAGGTTAGCTAACCTGTTCTGTTGTGATTGATAAAAGGGGTACCTTTACCTATTTATAAGGATAGCTTCCAGCCATCTTGGATTTCAACTCATAGGATCACTTTCCCTTTTGAAGAAAGCGGCCGTTAGAGTAAGGCGAGGGACATTGACACATTTGGGTTAAAAAATTATTTGGTCAATGCTTGATTTGTGAGTCACTTCTTGATTAATTGTTTTCATTTGATTAATCACACATAAACCACTTTGGTTCTCTATCATGATTACATCATTAAAAAGTACTCTTAAATTACTAAATATATTCCTCTACTTCCCTCAAAATCAACCAATTCTTGTTTCAACTAACTAAAGCACTTTAGCGTTGTATAATTTTGAAGTTATGGCCTACCCTAGTTCCTTAGAAAAATATGATCAGTTTCTCCTTTGTAGGCTTTGTTTAATCATTTTGCTTATAGTTTAAATATCTGCCAATTCATGTAATACTTTGTAGTACTTACTACCAATTGACTTTCACACATGGTATGCTTCTTCATGACAATAAGAATTCCATTATTGAAAGTTAATAGGCAGATTTGAAGGCATAGTTTTAGGGTTAAGGAAGGCAAGGTCAAGGCTTTTACATATAATAACATTTTCACATACCTCTGGTTTAATTCCTTGTCAACTTCTCAAAAATGACGTTTGATCCTTTTCTTAAAACATTTTATATATTCTGATTAAAGAAATCAAACATACATTGTGAAAAAGATCATATATGCAGACAACACAGTTAATCTGATTCCAGTAGTCTAGTTTTCTGCTTAATTCATGAATTACTTTTGTTGTAGTACTTAGAAGACCATTGTCAGAAAAGCAAAATGTGGTAGGGATTAATGCTTTGCTGGCATGGCCGGGATACAATAACATGCAGACAATACAGGATACGTCTCATCAATTATATACCACCATTATTATATAGAGACAGATTGGTCCTTCAGTGCCAGCCCTCATCCATAGTTTTTTATTAGTAGGGATGGGTTAGGTTCTTAATTTTTTTTTTTTTCAAATAATGTGGTGTATGCTAGATATTATATAACAAACTTTGTGAAAGTTCAGATGAAACTACTGAGGGGAAAAAATCATAAGAAAATATATTAAATCTAGATCTTCAATAGTTTAAGAAAATGGTAAACATTTCTCTTAAAAAAAAAAAAAAGATAGAAACGATCAATGTTTTAAAAATTGGATCATTATAGAATTGTACTAAAGAATGGTTCACTGTTTTATAGTTTAATTGGACTCGAACATTTTTTAAATATATTTAAATAAAGTATATATATAATTAAATTACTATATATATATATTATAAAATAATATTTAAGATAAATACAAATAATTAAAGGAATACAAATTATTTAAATTATTTTATATATGACAATAAATCCATAAAAATGGGTTGGGTAGAGTTGATTAAACATTATAAATCACTAGTAGAAAGCCAAAACTTTGATTTAAACCAAAAAAAAAAAAACATGAAAATTGGTTTTTGATCGGTTTAACTAATTTTTTTTACTGTCATTACCGTGTTTGACCCATTTTTTGTTTTTTGTTTTTTTTTTTTTTAAATGAGTGTCATATATACTTTGTGTTACTTTTTCTTTAGTGTGCTAATAGAACGGCAGAAAATTTAAGGCCCTTGATTATTTCAAAATAATTTGTCATATTAGTACCCCAAAAAAAAAAAATGGAAACTAGGATTAATAATTTAACCATCTAATATCATACTTTACCATATTGTTATTTAGCTGGTTTGATTATTTGTACTTATAATTAAGCATACATCTTTCTGGACTGTTGTTCTCTTAAATATATACATTATAATTTGACTAAATAACTATCAAAGCGCTTTTTTTTTTTTCCACATTTGAAATATGTGTAAGAAACTAATAAAAAATTATTAATTTTCTTTGGAGTGTGCAAGTATATCTTTAATTCAATTTCGAGACAACTCGCATGTGTATCCAATAATTAACTACATATCTAAATTAGTAACTGACAGCCAAAAAAAATTCAAAGTTGAACAAAGAAATTGAATTTGAAATCTCTATGTTTGGATTCTGCATTTGAAAGAATATGAATTATTAGATTTTTATTTAATAATTCAAACTTTAATGAATATCAAAAAATTTAAACAATTTAATAAAATTTAAATTATTAAATTTTTATTAAACTGCCCAAATTCTTTTACATTTACTTACATTTGAAATTCCAAATGCTGCAAAATCCTAATTAGAAATCAGGATACCAGATGAAAGTAGCACAGGACCCAAATACTGTGTGCATTATCATATACTGACATAAGCCATGCACTAAATAGAGAATAAGTAATTAACTGATTACTGATTAATTATTATGAAATCTCTTCACTCTAATATAATAATCTCCGCTAAATATATATCATATGAATGAACGTACAATTAATCTCATTTAAATAAGAAGCCTTATTTGTGCACCCAGACACGAGAGAGAGATTGATAACTCCAATATACATGCATGCATTCTCCCAGGACAGTGTCCACAGATATGATTCAACTTTCAGTCATATTCATGCATTCTAGTCCTTTTTTTTTTTCTTTTTAAGAACTGATAATTGCTTATGATTCCCTTCTATGCCTTCAGTTTCAAGAACTTTCTCTCTGCATGTTAGCAGAAGAACATGTGGTGCTGAACTATGGGTGTTCGAGTGTCTGTAAGACAGTGCATATGACCACGTCACATATGGATCCTAGTTTGCAATTTAAAAAAATTTACTTTGCATATTAATAATGATTACTCTTTGTATTAGTAATAGTTTTCAAATATGGCAATACTATTTAATCATTGTATTGATAACTAGTACATATTAATAGTAATCTAGGTATATTAATACTGATTTAGTTCCTGAAGCAAAATTGCAAAGAGGAGATAAACTCGTAGATTTGTGCTGTGAATTCGTAAGAATTTATTTTAATTAATAAATAATTATTAAAATATATAATTATATAATTAAAATATTATATATAATAAAAATTATTCAAGTGTAATTTATGATATATTAAATCAAACGAAAGTTATTCATATTTTATAATTTATAGTTTTCATCATATTTATTTTAACATAGTTTTATATAAATAATTATTTAAGATAACTAACTAAATAATATTTATTTTATTTTAATAAATACATATTTAACGTAATTTTATTATTTATATATATATATATTTAAATTAATAATAAAATAAGTTACAATGGTTTTGTGAAAAAGAAACTTACCTATATTTCCTTTTATCTTGAATTTGAATTTTTATATTATTGATTATAAACTTGTTGATATGTTATTTAATAAATAAAATTATAAAATCAATAAATTTATCAAATCAATTTACGAGTCTATCCAAATTTATACTGAATTTAAAATTACACAGTTAACTTGTTTTTTTCTAATATAACCATAAATTTTTAAACTCAGATAATAAACTTGTAATTTTTTTATGAGCATTTTGAGGATATGATTTGTAACAGCTTCTCATCGTGTGGTCAACTAACTGCTCAAATGCTTCTTAATGTTAATAGAAATTAATTCCCAACATATAAACTAACGTTATCAGCACATTTTAATGCTAGAATGATTAGAGTTCATTACTAATTGAACCGGAGCACTTAATTTTTTAACATCCAATCTAACAAAGGTTTGATTAATATTGTTTCACGAACTTATTTTTTATTACATTTCATAAATAACATAGGAGACAATGTTTGCTTAAAAAATGCTTCACTGACCAACGTATATATATATATATATATATATGGCAAAGAATTGCCTGTACACTGTACATAGACTTGGTTTCAGCTGAGGTTGCTCTATTTTTATATGTAGGTCCTTTCTGTTCATTTAATTTTCTCATCTTCTCATGATGCCTAACTATAATTGGTAAATTAACATTTCTCTTTTGTTGTGATATTTTAAAATACTTCATATCAAGCTAGCAAAGTCGTTGGGTGGTCGGTGTTACCCACTTTCTTTTTGCAGTTCAATACTTGTTTTAATTCTATTGGGAGAGATCCAAGAATGTTTACTTGTCATTAACTTTTAGTTAAAAAAATTCCTATCTCAGTGATTTTAAAGTTATACTTTCATATTGAATAAACTAAAACGAATATACTTTTATAAAGTTTAGAAAAAGCATAGGTTTAAAGACCAAGCCAATTATAAGATTCGTTATTAGAAAAAAAAAAAAACATTGATGTCTTTGATTTCAGATAAATATATAATGTGCGTGGGAGACTTATATTAAACTCATATATTCGTATGTTGCATTTAAAATTGTAATTTAATTTCTCTTTATAAAATTGAAACTGTCAACTGAAAAAGCACAAAAAAATTAAATCTATATTGACATAAGTGGAGAACTATAATTGCGACCAAGTTTAAAGTTTCAACTACTGAATATTTAAATCTTAGATCGTCCTACTTTAGCTGCATATGCAACTAAATTAAACTACCTGATAACTGTCCTTGGGTTTCGTGACTGTCCCGCTAGTGGGGCACTATATTTTTCTATTCCTTAATGGTGGGGTAAACGTAAACTCATTTTGAATGAATGGACAACGCGTTTAACAAGGTGCATCATGGTACGTCAGTATAACTAATATTATCTTTTTATTTATTTGATCTATAATGTGTGCTTAAAGTATTGATGATTAGAACTTACCATGAAAACATGAGTAATTTTACCTGTATATTTAATTTTTTAAAAAATGTATCATAGACGTTAACATGTCAGTACGGACTGTTGTAATGCTGGGTGTAGATTAAGTCTCATCAATTATGCATCTGACTTTTATTAATTTTAGAACCCAAGAAAGTCTAAATCTTAATCTGTGATCTAATCTAATGAAATAGGTCATAGACAGTACAGCTATCATGGTCACTGCCAACTACATAATTGCAACCTGAGGTGTTTTTCTTTCTTTTTTAATTTTGGCTTTCTTTGCTGCATGTCTACGAAGGAATAAAGCTCATTACAAAGATTGATTTGGACCTTTAATTAATATGCCAACCAGAGAGTGCTTAATGCCAAATATCAGATTAAAATTTAAAGTTGTTTTTAAATGTCAGATCAAAGTTTTAATGTTATTTATTTCTATTTCTAAAAACTACCAATTATAATTTTAAAACTTCAAATACGAATTGATGAATATGTTATATGAGCAATTGAATTTATACAATTGTCTATGTATATTAAAGAATTCAAATTCTTATGAAGATATAGTTTGCATCAAAATAAATCCCCTATATATCTCTTTGGTAACTTTTTATAAATTTTAAAAAGATATAAAATTCATTTTTTCTCTTTTTACATATTTTTTTTTCTCTATCTCTCAAATTTCACAACAGAAAAATTACACAAAAAACTTCGCATAACTACGGCCACCACTGAAAAATCCTTGTTTTAAGAATGTTACACCGTTTCATTGATGTTTGTGGAAAGTTGGACCAAAAACAAAAGGTATTGCATAAGATTCCACTGAAAATCCTTCTTTTAAGAACGTTAACACTGTTTCATTAATGTTTGTGGAAACTTGGACAAAAATTACTAAAAAAAAGAAAGGTATTGCATAAGATTAGGATTAAACCATCACATGAATCACCTGTAAACTGTTCAGTAATAACATGTTATGCAAATATCATTATACACTGCTCGTTTCCATCTCTGTAAGGCGGCTAGAACAGGACTACCCGTCGATTCTGTTCAAGTATGATAGTACGACTCAAATAATGGAGCTGAGGAAGAGCAAGAAGAACATGAAATTGAAAGCTGCAAACTGAATAAATGAATTTTATATACATGCTTCATAACTTACACGCTATACTTATTACACATCATTGATTAAAGCATAAAATCATAGTCTGTAAGAATACAGGATCAATTATAAGTTTCACTTGTGGCCCTCAACTCCCGAGGGCCAGGAGAGACTATGTCAAGAACTCATGATACTACATAATGTACACATATCAGCTATGTATAAATTGGACATCTGATGGGTAAAAACAGGAAATTGAAAGGTGAAAAACACTATAATTCCTTGTACAACAGAAGTTAATGATGTATGGCGCGGCACTCGCTAAGACTCTTCTAGGAATGATCAAACTTCACTCCTAGTATGCGACAAAAAATCATGATATCCAAGCAAAAGCACTGAGTAGGTAAGATCTACACCTTTTATTACCCTTGTGAAAAAGGAATAACCCATGTCAAAATCATTCTCGAGACTTTTAGTCAATGCATCATGGGAGATAAAGCGCAAAAATCTTCCATGCTCCACCCACAGATTACGGAGCTCGTTCATGCTAAAGGATAACACGACTAGCAGATAAAATTATTGCTGAGCTACAAATAGCACTCTGCAAAAGGCCAAAAAACAGTTTTCCTGAGTCTATTGACAAGCAGGAGAGGGTATTGATCCCTTCTTCAAATGATATCTACAACACGCAGAACAATTTGCTTTTAAACATTAAACATCTAACAAAGCTAAGCACAAGTTGAATTTGCAAACTTTTCTTCTTTTATAATCCTTGAAAACAAAAGCAAAGAACAAGAACAAGAACAAAAGCAAGACGAAAAAAACTTAAAACTCTAGCCTAGAGTAAAAGTTCTGTTGCCTGCATTATCTACCTTTACTTCAGAAGCATTGAATAGTTATAATTCAAATAGTTCTTGGGACTCCATTGGAGATGCCCAATACTGCAGCAGTGATTCCACAGTTAACCTTCGAGTTGCACTAAGCATTGAGATGAAAAACCGACAACCATCAATTTTGTACTCTTCAAGAGGATTTCTGTGGCCAAAACTCCTTACATTAACCTGTCAACTCTGAGATAAGCTTTTTGTTGTTAAGAAAGCTCAAAAGGGTCTGAGGGCAAAAGGGCAGATTACCGCTGAACTGAGCCTATTCATGTTTACAAGATGATCTCTCCAGAAACAATCTAGCGTCTTCACAAGAACTGCTCTCTGCATTTCACAAAAAATAAATCAAATAAATAAATTATATTTTTAAAGAAAAAAACAGAAACTGAAAAGACAGACAAATAAATTAACGTGGTATTGTTGGACTTTTATTCTTGACCTAAGAAGCATGAACATTGACAATATCTAAAGTGTCTATATGTAATGTGTATGGATCCCCTACAGGGTAAAGTTAGATAGATAAAGAGAAGAGGAGAGAAGAGAGTGTGTGGTTTTGAAAATTACTCTTCTCCCCTATTATCTCTTTTTCTATCTAACTTTACCCCCTGCATTTAGATACTAGATGCTGGGGATCCAATGCAGTATCAGCACCATCACTACAAGTTTGCAATTGTTGTCTTTGTTTGTTAATTTACCAATGATAACAAAATATTCACCGACATAAAGTGCACTTGAAGAGACTACCAGACCTCAATTTCTCTTACATGTCTCTCGTCATAACCTGATTCTTCAACAACATTTAAATATGAAGCAATTAGAAAATCTCCAAGATACTTGCGAAGAAGATTAGTAACTGTTCGATGATTCCCATCCCTACATTAGACAAGACAGTGGTGAGTAATAGAATTTTGTATCAATTAAATTTCTTTCATCTACTGTGGAGCAATTAACTCACTCAATTGAAGCATCAGAGCAAATAGCCAGCCAACGTCTTAATGAAGAGCTCTTCCGGCGAATTCCCCGGAAGGCATTTGGAGGTGCTGGTAAATCTGGAAGGGAAAAGTTGACAATATCAATGGAACCCACATCATGCAATTTCCCAACTGATTTCAGCAAAGTGTCTTTAGTGATCCCTGCAAAAGATCCTGCCATACTCTATTTGAGCTTATTCTGCTGTAATGGTATGATAATTTCACTTTGTGCCAAAGTCAGAAAAGAGGAAGAAACAATTCTGCAGATGGGAAGGTTGATGCAAATAAGCTTACCATGCAACAGCTTTCCACCAATTTTCATGAACTCTTTAATGAGCTTGCTCAAATCCCAGCTACCCGGATGCTACAACACCCACATAAAGCAGTAAATAGAAGGGAATTGGTAAGTAGCAAAATATAACATGCTAGAGGGACCCTTACCTTTTGCGGATCAATGTTAGCAAAGACAATCTCATCCACCACAGCTTGCATGTACCTAGAAGAAACTCTCTTTAAGTTATTAAGGAGCCACTAGGTGTGGGCTAGTGGTGACTGGTGAGCAGTTTGGTTATATTGCAAGAGATCTTAGTAGTTAGGTTCAAACCTCTGTGTTGTCAACTTGACAGGTATCATAAAAATTTAGGAGGGAGGGGGATTGGGGGAGGAAAAAAGATAGAAGTAGCAGAAGAGGAGGAAGTACAACAATAAGCCCAGACAACCAACAAAAGTGGACCTTAAAGATGATTCAAAAGAATCCAAAAAACCAGTTACATTACTTAAAAATGCTTGCAAATAATGTATATATATTCTGTGCGTGCATTATTTGTGCTATAACATCAGAGTTGTCATCATGATCGAGAATTAGAAGGAACTCACTGAAATATGTGTTGAGAACAACTTTCATCATCTCCTGTTAGGATTAGCTGCCTAAGGTCATAAACATGCTTTCGTTGCACCTGATAATAGAATAATTAGAAAAACAAGTTAGTTTCTAAAAGATGATTTTCAGACTTCTAAAACATGCTCCAAAAATCCAATTCCAAATAGATGAATGAATTGTAATTCATAAAATGAAACTTCAGGGAGCTCTTAGAACTTCTAAGTTTTATCTGACAAGAATTTAAAAGATTTTGAGAGTTGAGACTGACAGAAGTTAATCCTGCACATATCTAATCAGTGCAGAGCACTAAAGAGAAGGCACAAACACACTATCCCATAACATATTTAAAGCTAAGATATGCCCTTGAAGTTGCAGGCATTCCCCTCCAACCAGACAAACCACAAAATCCCATGAACAGCGCAATCCACCATGGCCACAAAGTTTGTTCTACTGTATTAATTTTTCATATGAAGAAGCTACACAGGTAGAGTTCACCAGCAGTTCGAGATAACTCCAACATTTAGTCATTCATTCAAAAAGAAGCAAGGGGAGGAGGCTTATCTAAATTTTGCAAGATGCTGCACAATTATTCTACAAATCATGAAAATAATATAAGCCTTTCCTTTAATCTATGAAGGATCGAAACATGAGCAAAGGCAATCTAATAGCAAATATAGAAAAGTTATGCCAAAGTACAGGATAATTATGGGTTCAATAATCATTAATTAAGCATCAACTAAATTTTGCATCATGTTCTTTTAGAGAATCGATTGCTTCTCGTATGTGAATTGTTTTTATAACTAAAAAAGTTTGCAAAGAATAGGGTAAAGATCTTCCTTTTGGGAAAATACTCATAATTGATTTTACAAAAATGTCATTTCAATGACTGAATTGTTTTTAGACAGCAGACAAAATCCAACAATTTACATAATCTCAATAGAATACGTTTTGAAATTACTTGTGATGGAAACATACCTCTAATACTTCATCAAACTCAACTAGGCTCTTCCTTATGCCGAAGAAGTACTTTTCTGCATTAATTTGCAATGCCAAGAGCTATACACATGATAATCACAGTTAGTAGTTGGACCGAAGATAGCATTCAAATAGCCCAATAGACAAAAAATGAGTAAATAACATTAGGAAAAGAGGCCACATGTAAAAAGAAAAGCATTAATAGATAAAAAAAAAAAAAAAAATCACAATATCAAAATCAATTAGAATGAAAAATGAGTAAATCATGACCTGCTTCACAATAGCACCACCCTCAATTGGCATATCCTCATCGTTTGTAATCTTTGATATGAGTCTCACAGCCCATTCTGTATCAAAATTGAACTTCTGAAACATTTCATCCTGCAAACTATTTCATCATGTGATACTATGAGAACCGGCTGTCTAAGTTTGTAAACCACACCCCATTTCTCCCAATCCCACCCACCATAGAACTGATAAAAGTAAACAGACAATGAATAGAAAAAATATAGAATTGTATTCATATAACTCAAGGTTCTTGCTATTAAGACTAAAACCATGGAAAAAATAATAATAGAGGAAAAGACCAAATCTCAATTCAAAATTTTACATCAATGACAAATTATACTCAAGACAGTAAAAATAGTTTTTGGCTTGTTGCATTTTAGTTTTATATTTGAAAAGAAACTTTAAATGTTCAATAAAAAACTCTAAATTCTATGCTGACTTTCATGTTTCATAAATATGATACCCACACAACTATCAAGAAGTTCATCAAAATTTACACCAAAACTTACCCATATTACCTACTAAATGCCAATGTACAATTTATATTATAACCAACCTACTTCCCCTTAGCTATTAGTATTACCATATTTATACCATGAATAGTACCCTAGAGAAAAGGAACAATTGGATCAATCATAAAGTGTCCTATTTCATCTAATCAAAAGTGAGTGTGTTGACAAAGGACTAAACAATTAGGCTCCAAACAACATTTTAACAGAATGACCACTTAAATGGACCAAAAAATGCAGAGAGGAATTGGTAATGATAACCTGATCCCTATCCATTTTATTTAAATCACAATGATAATTTTCGATAAAACAGGGAGCCTAAGCAAAACAATCAATATGAATATGCTAGAACAGGAGTAGGTTGAAACATGCAGTCAAGGCTCTGAGGAACAAAAATTCCTATATGGCATGCTAGTGCAAAGCTTCAATAGTGAAACCTAGCTTGGTCAATGGTCACAACTACCTAGAAGATATGTTAAAACTATGTAGTAGTAGTATACTACCTGACCATAAATCGTGTTGATCCAGGATCCCCCTGCCTTCCTGCTCTGCCGCGGAGCTGGAGAAAAGATTTTCACAAATGGATTAAAATCATATTAAAACACATGCATCAAGGATAACGATTATAATATACAATGACATCACTGAAAGTAAAAAATCACAAGCTTTACATTATCAATGTTAAACCTATAATGGCTAATTAGAACTTTAACTTAATTACTCTGAAACTATAAAGAAACCACATGAACTTCTTACTGGATGAATAAATGACATTTTTCAAATGTTGGCATTACAGCTTCCGTAAATGTTTCACTTTTGAATTTAACATTTTGATACCAGCTTCAAATAATTCCAAATTCAAGATGGAATTAAGTTCAGTACAAATATGACAGTATTCTCCTTATATTGATGGACAACCACACCATGGTACACTAAATGTTATATCTAACAGCATATGCAGTCATATTAACATATAACATTCAGCACAAGAGATACACACACTCTCCATCTGTCCTCCAAAAACTTGGAATGATAAAAGAAATTTAAAACATTCATAACCTCATCACATGTAAAATCTAGCAATTCATCGGCATATCCAAGAGTTGCCATGTCATTATTACATGCAGTAAATTAAACATACACTAATCCTACCAGTAGAGGCTCGGTATTTGACTGCTCAAAAGAATCATTTAAACAAAAATCATACATAGAAGATTTGAAACAGCTAAAATTCGTGAAACCACGAGTCCACACTAAAGACTACTGCTCAATGTAGCATACTTGTAACCACTTAGATAGTCACTACACTCATGTATCCACCTGGTTATCAATTCTTCGGGACTCGTGCAACGATGTACCAATCACATGAAGGCCCCCAAGTCTTTTCACCTCAGACCCTTCATGCAAACAGTGCTCTTCACAATCCTTCAGAACTGACAAATAGGCAACTGCTACTGTTGCGCCAAGAGGATACATCTCAGATTCCTCATTTGCAAGCTTTTCCAACTCATTCAAATTATATGACTGACTCATTTCGATAGTCTCTGAGATAAAAGATTTAGCTTTCTGATATGTCCAGCTTTTCCCCTCGCTTTTGGATACATATTTAGCTGAGTAATTCAAGTTAAAAGTTATTACACTTTCAAGTTAATATATAAAAATGATGACTAGGAAGAACCAAATTTCATCTGAACTGAAAAAATTTGGAGACTAGAATCACAGACCCATTAAAGCTGTCTTAGCCAGTAAAGCCAGTGATGATGATCCAACCTTTATCTTTGGAAGCATCTATACCAAAAGATTCATTAATTAAACCACAAACGCTTGCAAAATAATGATAATCAGTATACAAGTAACAGCAGGGCATACCTTCTGTGAAATTGCTTCACCAGCAAGTTCAATGTTGGAAGCCTCCAGAGTCAAAAATGAAAGTAAGCTGTCCTCTATAATTTCTCTGGCAAGCATCTATGCATACCAGGAGAGAGAATGCACAAAGTCACTTCCAAAATCAAACTCAAGCAAAGTGACTTCAATTAAGATATCATTGTATTGCAAAAAACATGCAAATTCTTTCATGAACTTCAAGACTGAATATGCTAATATATTGTTTACACAGAATACTAGCCAAAAGTAATGCATCTCACTGAGACACCTACTTTTGGATTTCCACCAAGGATTATATCTGTGCCCCTGCCTGCCATATTTGTAGAAATTGTAATGGCATTTTTACGTCCTGCCTGTGCAACAATCTCAGCTTCTCTTGCAGCATACTGTTTTTTCCCCCCCAGAAGGAAGCCAGAATGGTGAGAGGAAAAATAAAATTATCCAGGAAGTCATATGACAAAGATGGTAAATCATAATTTCATGAACCTTGGGTCGAGCATTCAGGACATTGTGGGGAATATTCCATTCCTTAAGCAGACCAGACAAAAGTTCAGAATTTTCTACACTGCATTAAGGAAAGAGAATTAATACAATCATCACCCCAAGCATAGATCACTACAAAGTTGATGAACAAATACAATAGATATTGAATCTGTTCTAGTAAAGCATCAAAGGTCAAGATTCCATCATATGATCATAACAATAAATAAATGACATTAATGAAGACGAGGCAGGGCCAAATGACATGATGCACCACAGGGGTATCAGCTAGCAAAAGATTACAAGGATATCATACACAGATTAGAAATTCATACCCTGCAGGAATGCCATAATGTCACGACATAATCATTAAAACCTAAGGATTACAAAGGCCACTTTCTTCCACTATGTAACAGAAATGAGATGGTGATGTTCAAAACTCAAGCAAATCATACCATCATTTGTAATTTAAAAGTTTGACTATCTTTCATTGATTCAATTGCCCATCCATCAAAAAATTGCAACTTCAAACTAAAAATCAATGTATAGATACTAATTCTAGCCTGCTCAGTACTGATATACGGATATATAAATTATAACAGCCAGCTTCTTAAAAACCCTAGATTCTTAATTATTTTTTTTCATAGAAAAGTAAATATTATTAGAGAGAACAAAGAAAGAGGAGAGATGAAGAGTGAAGATAAGGTATCCTCCTTAATGGTGCATTGGAAAGGCATAGAAGAAACATGCAACTTCATCAAAACAACAAGGCTCTTCAATCATTGTCCATATCTAGTAAGGAGATTTCCTACGAAAATAAAAAGCATGAGCATATTTGATGGTTAACTAAAGACATATGTTAGGTGCAAGACATGAATTGATCTTTGTTAGGCTTTTTTCATTTAGTTATAATTTTGTGCTTCATATATATTATTTTTGGGCTTTAATAATATAGGATTAAGTATAGTATTTCACTTGTTTATTTTATTTCTTCGTAATGGGCTAGTTAATAGAGCCCTAATTTTATTTCACTGCATCAAAGTTATCTACAAATAGCCCTAGGTATTTTGTTATCAGGCAGACTATTTTAACATTCAATAAGATTATATTTGTTAACCTAGGTTTTTCTCCTCCTCCCTCTCTCTCTCTCTCTCTCACAACTTCTTCCCTACTTTTCCCCTTCTCTCTCTGTTGTTCTACATCAATATTGGTGTAGGTACATAATAAATAAATAGAGCCTATCAAATATCTTGCAGCTTTTTTATCATTCTTCTTGTTTCCCTTCCCTTCTTTACCTCACAAATAATGCATTGCTATTAGATGACAAATTTCATGAGAAAAATCTTTGTGATGATTACATTTTCTGACAAGAATTTTAATAATGACAGGATACATCTACAGGCAACTAACACAATTTACCTGGTTGTCCCAACTAAGACTGGACGACCTTGTGTAAACATATAGTCAACTTCACGCCGAACTTGCTCCCATTTACCACGAGCAGTCTTGAATAATAAATCACAGAGGCATTATATACTTGGAAATAATCATAGTATTATTATGATGCAAGAAACAAATTATATAAACTATAATTACATAAAGCTCAAAAAGTAGCAATTATAAATAACCAATGTCCTACAGCAAAAGCTTGGATAGGTAAATCTTTCCGTATGTTAGGGAGATTTGTGGGCACTTCGATTACTGGCATTTGGAACATTTTTAAGAACTCTTTCTCCTGCAATGATATATATCATCATTTTTGTCAAGAAACACATCATTTCACCTTTAGAATGGTAATTGCAAATTAGCTATTCAAATGCAACAGTAGAACTATATGGTATATTTACTTCTGTTTTTGCAGTTCCAGTCATTCCTGACAACTTTGGATAGAGCTTAAATAATGACTGATATGTTATCTGTGCTACAACGATTGAATCTGCCTGTACAGGACCATAATAGTTAAATTTAAAATCAGATAAATATTGATCACAGGTGTCATGAAACAAAAGGGAAAAGGCAAAAAACCACACAATATACCTGAATTTTTAAACCTTCCTTTGCCTCTACAGCTTGGTGAATCCCCTCAGACCATCTCCTTTTCTCTTCAACTCTTCCTGTCAGCTGAAAATTTGTACAAATTACCTTTATATAGTCAGTCATATGAAAGCATCAGCAGCAAAATTAAGATCATAAACTGATAAATTAAGGTCATACACTGCTTGTGGAAATGCAACAAATTAAATATCATAGTAAACACGTCTACAAAACAGTTTAGTTCATAACATATATCACAAGCTAGGTGCAGAAGCTATGTGAAACATCATTTGCCTTTTCTTAACGCTTCAAAGTATACAATTCCATTTTGACGTAGTATTCACAACCAAACTCCTGCACCCGCGAAAACAGTTTTTTCTTGGCTAATGCTAACAATGGAAATGAAGATTTGGATGGGAGAGTGGAATAGAGGAGATTAAAGCTTTTGCCAATAAGAACCCTCTGCATGAGACTTTACTGTTTAGATCTTATGACTTAAATTTTGGAAAGCTGCATTGTCATAGGTGCAAAACATTAGTTAATTTGACTATTAAATAGTCCTAACAGTACATTAAAATAAGCTATAAAGAGAATGCTAAGAAAAAGAGAACATAATAAGCCGGTGTATATTGAGAAAGAAATAAATAATTAGAAATTGCTTAATTTTGAAAACATATAGAAACCTTAAAAAGATTACCTCATTGATAATTAAAGCCTTCCCATCTCTGACTATGTATTGCACATCTCGGCGATAGAATTCTTTAGCTTTTAGAGCATTCATCACAAATCTGCAGTAACTCAACTCTTACTACTATGTATATATGCAAACATACAATAAGATGTGCTACTAATTCGACCAGAACAGCACAGTATTTTAGCAACAATTTCCCCAGCATGAACACTCAAAAATTAAATGAAGTACAACAGGAGAAAAACCATAATCCTGCTTGTTCTAAGTTTAGCAATATATCACTTCATCCAAGAAAATAAAAATATTTGGGAACATTAAGAGAGGATTATATATATTCCCTCTAAATATTTTTCAAGAAAGCATTGGAATCTGCAAAACAGGTAAACAAGTCAAATAAATAATGTTTAACTAAGGCTTCAAGATTATATGTATACTTACCTAGCCCAGGGATCATTTTCATCCCAAAGGTCATTCGTTTCAAGAGCCATTTCAGCAAGAGCAATTCCTTCCTCAGTCAACTCGACCGAATTATCTTTAAGCTCCACATTATAATGCTGTTACCAAAATGAGTGTAAATAACAATTTTCTTGATTTATGCATATTAAGTTCTTCAAACTGCTTATGATAAAAGTTGCAAAAGATTGTACTCACGATTCCCCGTATAAGCAATTCAGCTACTTTTGCAGCAACAGGGTATCGTGCAGCATCTTTACTAGCCTGTGTGAGACAGAATTAGGAGCAAGAATCAATCTATCATTGAGCTCCCTCCATCAAAATGATCATTTGAAGACCACCAACCTACGATTTCTTTTTGTAAAATCCACCAGCATAGGTTTTGAAGAAGGAGATAGGCAACAACACCAAAAATAGAGGCTAAGCTTACCTCACCACTGATTAACAAAGGATTTCGTCCTTCATCTATCAGGACAGAATCCACTTCATCAACAATTGCAAAATGAAATGGCTTTGGCCTGTTTTCACATAGACACAAGTAATCCATTAAGATTCAGAAAAAAAAAAAAAAAAATCAACTGTTCAAATAATATATGCTACCATCTCATCACAAGTTGTCCACTACTTCCAGCAAGATTATCTCGTAGGTAGTCAAAGCCAAGTTCCTGGGGGGAAGAATGGAGGAAAAATGAACAAGTAAATCGAGTAGAAAACTAGATACAGAAAAGATAACAATATAAGAAACAAATGAGGAATGTAATTACCGAATTGTTGGTATAAGTTATATCACATCTATAATTGGATCTCCGCTCTTCAGCAGTCATTCCCCTCTGGGATTAAAAAGATCATATAATAAATTTTAACAGGAAGCCGTGCTATGATTGTTTCTTCAGTAAAGATTGTCATTCATGTTCTTTGTTATAGAAACAAAACCAAAAATATTTTGAAAAGCAGATTAGGTTCATACATTAAATGATTGAAACACGTGCTCTATTCAAGCCCACCACCAAACAAATTTTACTAACCTGGTAGAGGTAATTACCTGAATAAGACCAACAGAAAGACCCAAGAAACGATGAACACGGCCCATCCATTCAGCATCGCGTTGAGCTAAATAATCATTGACAGTTACCACTGCAGCGAAGAAGGATGGAGAGAGAAAAGGCACATTAAGAAGCAGGTCCAGTTATTCTGATAAAGCCTCGAATTGCAGACACCAAAAAAAAAAAATACTCTACATATCAAAGTTTTCAATTTGTCAAGAATACATACCATGAACTCCCTCACCAGTCAGTGCATTAAGATATGCCGCTAAGGTGGAAACTAATGTTTTTCCCTCCCCTGTTTTCATTTCCGCAATGGAACCATCATGAAGCACTGCACCTCCAATAATCTAGCAATAAAACATGCAGCTGGAACAACTCAGTGACCCACTCTCCATATATATATATACACACACGCACATACAAAAAATTCATGCAAGAGAAACGAAAACCTGGACATCAAAATGGCGCATTCCAAGTTTTCGTTTTGCAGCTTCACGAACCACAGCAAATGCCTCTGAAAAGGTTACAAATATAAAAAATAAACATGACTAAAACATCGGACTCCGACCCAACAGTTTAAATAAGTTAAAAAGCGAACCAGCTTGAATATCAGCAAGCGTATCCCCTCTCTCGAGTCGGTGGCGAAACTCCTGGGTTTTTGCAGTCAACTGCGGGTGCAAAGAATTCGTTTTAAATACTGGCAAAGTAAACAACGATGACCATCTTCGTAATCAAATGCACAACCTGCTCATCAGAGAGTATCTGAATCTGAGGCTCGAAGGCACTGACAGAGTCCACCAGGCGATAGTAGTCACGTACAACCCAGTAGTTCATGCTCGTGAAATCGTCGATAGTTTTTTTAATACGAACCATATTCTCCTGAAACAAGAAACGATATAAAATCATCGCTTTCGCATAAGCAAAATATCAAACAAGTAGTGGGCATTGAGCATATAATTGCACCTTGACAGACGCAACAACGGGTGAGCACTTGCTAAAACGTCGTCGCAGCCGACACCGGGAGGGAGCAGACGAAGATGGGACAATAAAGGTGACATTGGTGTTAAATGGAGTTGTTCCCTGAAGAGGTTTTATAGCAAAGAAATACGAATTTGAGAGTGCAGGCACAGTGGTCATAGCAGAGCTCTGCTTGTACCTGCGCCAAACTTCAACGAGTAAACGTGGATTGCTTATACAGAGCTTTGAATTTACTAGCTTATTACTAAATTTTATGCCTTCCGGTCTGGACTCGGAGCCTGCAAGATGTAAGCAAGACAGAAAATTTTTTGGACGAGCAAGGCAGGCTACGCTGAACGACGTTTACCCAGGTCAATCTGAGCAACAATTTTAGCATGAAAACGACACAAATTTCATTATCGTTTTCATTTTTTAGTCAAAAAGCAAATGCTATTCCCGTTTTTTACCCCTTTTTTCCCCCCACAATCGCTTTACATTAGTCATCCTCCTTTTTTTTTTTTTTTTTTTTAAAGATGGATCCGCATTTTGCGCCTAATGATGGCTAATCTCCTTGTTAATACTACAAAAGTTGATAGTTTAAAAATATATATTTAATAAATATAAAAATAATTTAAATATTCTTACATTAATTATATCTTAACAAAAAAATGACTTGAATACTTTATAAGTACCTTTTTATATAGAAAAACATTTTAGTTCAATATGAAGATTATTTACATACGCAATATTAATTAAAAATTATATATATTCACATACAAATTAATTTATTAACTTCTTCATGCCACCCATTAATCTGAACTAATGCTAGGGCAAATAATTTTTTTTAATATGTTAAAAATTCAAATTTTCAATACTACGTACGTTACTACACGGTGACTTAAAGTTAAATAATCTTATTCATTAAAGGAAAAATCTCTCTGTGGATACACCATAAAATCGGGAAACGTAAGAAAGGTATAATTGAATCATAGAAAGTGCATAAGGTTTTTTTAAAAAAAAATTAGTAAATATTAAATTTTAAAAAAAATATATCATAATTTATAAAAGTAATGCTAGCATTTTAATATTTTTTCTTATACATGACATCATCTTTTTAAAAAGGTAAAAAAACTAAACTACTTACATCACATGATCAAAGCTATGGTTAATGCTATCCCAACCTACCCTATGTCATGCTTTCTTTTTTTCCAAGAAGACCTGCAGGGAGCTTGATAGTTGTATTGCTAACTTTTGGTAGGGTCAAAAGCAAGAAGAATGGCGTATGCATTGGCATTCTTGGAGGAAACTCTCTGCGTCTAAAGAGGATGGGGGATTAGGATTTAAAGATTTTCTGAACTTTAATCTTGCTTTACTTGCAAAACAAGCTTGGCGCATTCTTAATTCACCAGATGAGTGGTGGGTCAAAATACTAAAAGGTATCTACTTCCCAAATGATTCTTTTCTTGTTGCAAAAAAAGGGAGTCGAGCATCGTGGGCTTGGTCAAGTATCTTAGAAGGAAGAAGCCTGCTAATGAATGACCTCTGTTGGAGTGTGGGCAATGGAAATAAAATTGACTTTTGGAATGACCCATGGATACCATCTCTTCCAGGATACAAGCTGCACTCAAGGGCTACTTTGGAGTCTGTTGAAAATATTAAAGCTGAGACTGTTATTAACGCCGGTAGATGGGACTTAACAGCAGTAGAAGAATGCGTATCTCAGGAAGAAATGCATGCTATCCAGCAAATTCCCATTTCAGGCTACCCAAGGGGTGATACTATTAAGCGGACTGCAAAGAAAGATGGGTTCTACTTAGTGAAAGTTGGCTATCATAGAGCCAGAGCTCTCTTCAATCCAATAATGCAAGGGGTTCCAGATACATCATTTAGAGTTTCTTCAAAGTTTTGGAAGATGATTTGGAAGCTGAAATCCCTAATAAGGTAAAACATTTCATATGGAATGCCTCCACAGGTGCTTTATCGACCAAGGAGAATTTATGGAAGCGTAAGTGTTGTCCTACCCCCTTATGTTTACGCTGCAATGACTTTCCGGAAACTGTTGAACATCTCTTGCTTTGTTGTGAATGGGCTGAATTGACATGGTTTTGTAGTCCCTTTTCTTTTAAAAACTTTCAACAAAAGGCTTGCATGGGTGTTAATTGATTTAAATCTAAATGATTTTGAAATGGCTCTCATTGCTATGATCTGCTAGTTCCTTTGGAAGTGACGTTGTGCTTTTGTATTTGAAGGAAAGTCTAGGGATCCAATTCAGACTATTATCCTAGCTTTGAACACCACTGAAGAGTTTTGGAAAGTTAGTAAGTATGGAAATTTTAATGCTGAATTTGCTCAAAGCATATTGTATGATATGGTAGGTTGGAAAGCTCCGGAGGAAGGAACCATTAAAGTTAACACTGATGGCATGTTCAGTGAGGAACCACTAAAGGGGAGGGGGTGGTGTGATTATGAGAGATCACAATGCAACTGTGATTGTATCCTGTAGTTTCCCATGTAAGGCTTCATCGCCTTTTATGGCTGAAGCTTATGCTCTCCGAAAAGGTCTACATATGGCTCTGTCACTTGAATAGGAATATGTTGCCTTTGAATCTGATTGTCTCCAGTTAGTTTCATGTATACAGATTGGTGAGAAGTGCCCAGATTGGAGGAGTTGGCCTCTAGTGGATGACCTGAGGAATCTGTTTGAGAGGCACTTCGGTTTCTCATTAACTTGGATTCCCAGATCTACAAATTTGGCGGCTCATTGGCTTGCCAAAGTTTCTGATAAGGGGTTGTGCCTAGGTGGGAGGGATGTTGTTCCCCCATCCCCTTTCTTATCAATTCTGCAGGAAGACTCCGAAGCTAGTAGAGAAGGAGTGGGTTGATGATCTTTGCCAAACTGGAAACTTGGTTCTACTCCGTTTCGTCTTTTACCGTAGTTTATTCTTAGGTCTTATGGTTATGTATTTTCGTTTTTGGTTTTTCGTTTTTATTCGACTTTGAAGTTCCTTTCTGTTCCCTTTATGATAATGATTTTTTGGCCAAAAAATACAAAAAAAACAACAGTTGACTCCACTTATTTTTCATTTTCTCTTTAATATAATCATATTTTAATTTATTAAAAAAAAATTAATCTTTTATTTTTATATTTTGTAATAATTTGATCTTAAAATTAAACATGACAATTCAATCTCTTGTAAATTTAAATTTATACAAAATTAATCTTTTGACAAGTTCAAATTTTACACAAAACCAATACTTCTATTATAGGACTACTAAAAACTGATTAGTTATTATTAATTTATAAATAACTAAATTATTACAAAGTATAAAGTTAAGAAAACTAGTATACTACCTACCTCTTATTTTAAACGAATTAATATATATTTTTTGAGTATTTAATACTAACAACTTTAATTTTTAAACACATTATTATCATTCATAATATAATTTAGTACTATCAGTGCATAAATAAAATGTTATTTTATTAAAATGAAATGTATAAAATAAAATAGTTTATTGTATAAGATTAGATATAAAATAGTAATATAGTTTATATATTATGATAAATCTTTAAAAAGAATTTAATATTAACTAAAATTTAATTTATTAAAAAAACAAAGAGTATTGCACTACCCAAGATTTCAAAAAGAACTTTCCATTAAAGAGGATGCACAAATTTATAATTGACACATTGCACAAATCAGTATTTTGTTCTCTGGATTTGAGGATTTATTATCTTCTCTTCATGCGTTTCCTCTCCGTTAGCAAACATTTGAAATTAAAGACAAAGAAAGAAAATAATAGAAACTTCAATTATTCAAGCCTCCGAAAAAATTTAATATGAGAAAAATTCAGGGGGTCAAGGTTAATCTCAGAGGAAGAGAAATTAAATCAAATTGATGCACTCCCACATTAGATTATTGAAAATAATAAATTAAATCAAATTGAAGCACTCGCACACTAGATTATTGAAATTAATTCATAAGCAACTTAATACCACCAATTAATTTGAATTGCCGAATAATAGTGGAGCAAAAAATCTAATCAATCAAAAGAAAAATCTCTCTATGTATGATTGATGAAACGGGTAACATATAACCGAATCACGGAATATGCTATGCATTACACGGTCAAAATTTCTGGTCCAATTATGTACACAAAGGACCCTATGGTATAAAAAACGAGATGCGCCATGTGTTCTAAGAAATGTACATAGCACCCTTCTCTTCTTACGAAGAAACAACCCAGGCTATAGGTGAATAGAAAGCCATGGGATGGGAGATACTGAGAAAAGAGGAAAGGGAATGCAGATATGATTAACTGTACCCGTTTTTGGTTCCTCCTGTGTTGAAACTGGAATACCTTAACAATAAAGTGGCGTTTCTTTCCCGTGCCATTCCTGATTCTTGTGAGCCAATTAGTTCAAGTGTCAATTAAATTAGATGATTCACATCAGGGAACTAAGACAATGAAAAAAGGGGAATTAACTAGGATTTGAAAGCTAAACAGCGCAGGGATTATGCATACTATGAGAGATATATTAACACTTGCCTGAAGTTTTAGCAATTGAACGAATGGAACCATAACTGGTGAAACTCTACCGACTCCCGTGATAAACCTAGAACAGACAAATATATTATGCAGTTCAGTGATAATTCACGTGCATTAAAAAAAAGAGTGATAACAAGTTACATAAGCATAAACTATAGAATGATTTTGTAGTGATTTGGTTTATTTACTTAGAGGGCATTGCAAATACTTCTGTGGCATTTCTTTTCCTCATTGAAGGGCATCCCAAATTTATCATTTGATACAAATTCATTCAGTTGGTTAGCGTTCTCAAGTAGTAGGTATAAGTCTTTTTCTCTTTCCATTTACAAAGATATATTAATCATACTAAATTCATGAGATCACACAGCTCTCACTTTATAGCCAATAATAAATAGCCTTTGCATCAGAAAAAAGCCAAGTGAGAGATAGTTTCAGGCTGCTTGCCTTGAACACTGTTAGTGAGGAAAGACGTGTTTAGTTAATGGATATGATATTAATGAGAAAAAAAATAGCCCTCAAGATAATCAATCTTTGGTTTATGCATAATGCATCACTTAAAAGTATCCTCGCTCATAAAGAATGGAAAAGAAAACGGTGAGGCCTGAGTTTAACAAATAATTTTAGAGGATGTGACATACCTTGATAGACTTATCAGCAAATCCAACAAATAGTTTTCCTTGCCAGCATAATATAGCTGTTACAACAGAAATGCATGGAATATATCCAACGGAATTGACAACCAGTTGAAACTCATCTCCTGACAATTCCTACCATTCAGTAACTTTGCTAATGAGCATATATGCTAATTGGAAAAAAAAAGGAAAAAAAATGAAATACCAACAATTAATTTTCACAACTATAAAAGAATGAATAAAGCAAACTGACATCATGTCCATCTAGTTGCAAAGAACGGAGCACAAAATTTTGCACATGTACCTGTATATTTACTTGTTTGTCCCAACCTCCTGTATAGAGGCAATTCCCCTGAATACTAATAGCAAAAATGGCACCACTATGCAATGCTTTGGAGTTCATGAAGATGTCGTTTCTCCAGACCTATACAAAGCAATAGATAGAACAGATGTTACCCAATAATGGTAGCCATGAGTCATGCAAATTGAATCCACATATAATTATCAAGTGGAACACAATAAACTAATTTCAGGAAGTAGATAACCTTTATGCATCCATTCTCATGAGCTGCAACAAGCAAATGTCTATCCGCAGTAATAGAAAGGACAGATTTCATCTCTCCAGGCATATCTTCCCCAAGCACAGTCAACAGGCTATGATCAATAAGACTCCACAACCTAATGGTTCCATCCCAACTACCACTGTAGAGAACCTCATCACATATTGCAAGTGTGGAAACTACAGATCTATGACCATTCATTGTGCATATCAAAGTTCCATCCTGGGGAAATGTACAGAAATCCATAGAAAGCATTTCAAACAATTTTCTTTTCAGCTTAAAATGTGTTAACAAATCAAATCTCAAACCCACCTTCAACGACCAAGCTTTTATTGATCTATCCCCACTTCCAGTGTAGAGGCAAAGATTGCTTGAAACAATCAGAGAATGGATACCACTAAAGCGCCAATCCTTCTGCTCATACCACTTCCTCAATGGATCTTGCCTGAGAGGCGAAGTTATTCCCCAGATAAATATACCCCCTCCATTGTCACCACTTATGCACAATGGTTCTACTTCATCCACATAAACCACAGCCATGACTTTACTCTCATGACCTCTAAAGGTGTGTACATGAGAAAAGTCCTACATAATACAGTTGAATCTCATTAATAGAATAAAAGAGGAAGATCTTCTATAATAATAACCATTTTATTCAATGACAACAATAACCCAGCCCTTCTAACTTTTCCACATTTATAAATTAATCCTCCATATTGCATACAATCAAGCATTCAAGTCGGTTATTGCAAGTTATCCATGTGAACTAAAAAATTTAATAATCCTATATAGTTAGAGAAGAGTAAATGTGCTTCTGAAGAAAACATGCCTAATGCAGATTATTACAGAACTATAAATTTTAACAATTTGCAATTTATTCACTTCAAACAAAACCTATATTTTATTTAAATTAAAAAAAATTTTAATATTGAAGGGAAAAAAGGAAGTCTTGCAAGTTCCAAAAGGAACAAGTAAAAAAGTCTATGACCATTTTTCTCATTCTTCCGCCTTTATTTTCTAAATGGCTTAAAAGATTTCCAGAAGACAATTTGCTAACTGTCATCACATAGCACAACTCCTAAGAAACTATTAGCTGAAAAACTTCATAGGTATTTCTTATACCACTGCATCTTCATTAGCTACAACAGCAATGATGGTATCCTCTTGGCAATATTATAAATGAGATTATTACTCCAGCTGAATATTATCAGATAGTTGTGCTTTTGGAGTCTTACCTGCAATGACCATACTCGGATGGACTTATCAAATGAGGAGCTAAACAGAAATCCCCCTGCAAAACCAAAAGAAAAAACCATTTAAATACAATAAGCTTAATGCACTTACAAGATATGAAACACTTATTAATTGCACAATGACCACAGACCCTAACAGATCAAGCACCACTGAAGTGAAACTCTTGCCATGGCATAGGTACAGCAACCTTGATATAGACACTTCTAAAGAACTAAGTTTACAATATAGGTTGCAATGTTCCATTGAACCATACAGTACCAACTTGTATAAGCACGTAAAAAAAATTTCAAACAAATTTATGGAAGGCAAGAGAAACTATGACCAAACCAATTCAGAAGCCTCAGGTTCATCCAGCACTCCGATCCACAACAATATATTAATTATTGGATGCCTTATCTATTAGTTGGTGGAAGGCCTTAAGCAGAATTATACTTCAATACTGAAACTAAAATATACTATGTTTTGTTATATCCAAAATCATAGACTTGAGTTTCAAGTCATCCAGGCATAATAAATAAACAGTATCAATGAAGATGATTGATAGTGATAACAATGTATCACAATAAAATCAAAATTTGTACCTCCTACAGCTAATCCAGTGATACAATCAAGATGGCCTCGCAGATCTTTAAGTTCAGTCGTTCCCTTAGATAGGCCCTCAACAAAATCTTCATCAGATTTCTCCTCCCCATCCTGAACAAAGTCTAATAGACCACCATCTTTGTCCTGCAACTCACATGCTCTCTGAGCTTTTGAGCATTCCTGGGGCAACTGACACAAGTCCCCCAGGATCAAGCAGCAGTATACGCTGTTTATATTTATTGCAACCTCTGAGGTGCCTAGAACATCAAATTGTGGTTTAATTAGCATATCCCAAATGCATTTCCTTACACCTGCCACATCTGGGCGACTTCCTGGATTTATTTCCAAACATTTGCGAAGAGTCTGCCTGAACAACAAATATTCTGAGCCCAATTTATCTTCCAAAAAGGAACTAACTCTCTCCACCCAACAAGTGTAACCAGCTGAAAAGTCAAAACCTTTCATCTCTTCATTCATTTCCAAGGTATACCGAGGGAGTGCATTTCCAAAAAGAAGTCGCAGCAGTACGCAAGCCAAGGACCATACATCAGAGCCATACCCAATGGGGTGTCTAGTATGCCCACTCTCTAGAGTAGTAGTCTCCACCTGCAGTAACTCAAACAAGCCCTCTGGGCTTATGAAAACCTCATTTTTGAAGACATAGTCCAAAATTGCTTCTTGTTTATCTGAATTACTGGTGCCACTAGAAATAGCATCCATCAGAGCACAACGAATCTCCCTTCCCCTTGCTAATGTTTCATTTAAATTAAAATAAATGCCACCAAGCTCATCAAAACAGAAGCAAGAAAGTTCAAAATAGCCGGCAACCAAACCTTCTGTATGCAAAGCAATCAAGGCTTCACAAATACTTATACCTCTCACTGCAAAGCTAACAAACCCATCTCTATTCAAAGCATCTCCAGTGAGACCGACAAACCCAAACCTATTTCTCAACTCACTAAACTTCTCAGGAAAACTACCATTGCGTCTCTCACACACTAAATATAGATGCCCGTCAACTAAGTCGCTCCACAAGCCATAAAATTTACATATCCTATTCTGTTTCACGGAAACTTTGAGAATCAAAGCTAATTCTTCCCTCTGAACCTCTTTCATTCCCTCCAAACACATCATAATTCGGGCCACATAACTAAACCTGAACTTAGAATGATCGACAGGCGGTAAAGAGGCAATCGGAGCAAGGCTCAGGCTCTGGTTTTCTTGTATACAAACCCTACCTTTCAACGAACGAGTTGAATTGAATCGCCCTCGTAGGACAAGGCCAAGGCCAGGACCTTCGCGGCCGGCGGGTTCGGACTCAATCGAAACCACGTCGTGCAGAAGAATCCAATCCTTCCAGGTGGCATACAACTCGTCCGACCAGAAGCGAGCACAAAATTTAGAGTGATCATCACCATTCTTTGCGGTTTGCTGTTTCGGATTCTGGGAGTGATCAGAAGAAAAAGATGGGCGTTCGAGACAGACTCTGAGAAGGTCGATGTTCTTGGGAAGGGCAGAGGGGCCTTGCTGACTAGAGTATTTGACAAGTTGGGTACAAGAAGGGCAGCGAATGGTGGTGGGGTATCGCTCTGGGAGTTCAACAAGGCAGGCTTCACATATCGAGTGGCCACAGGCAAGTACCCTGGGAATTGTGCTTCCGTCGTTGTAGGTTTGAAGGCACACCGGGCACTCCGGTAACTCCATCGGACACTCTCCGCCGTCACCGAGACTCCGATCTGAGCTATTAATGCCAACAACGCCTTCTGCGCGGTTTTTGCCAACGTCAACGACCCTTCAATCGCGGGGGAACAGCTGCTCAACAGCTGCTTAATATTTTTTCGGAGAAAAACTTTTCATAAATTTAATATATTTATTATGAATAATATTATTTTTAAAAATTTAATGATTAATTTCTTTATTTTAAGACTTTAGAAAAAGATAATAAAAAAATCAAGATAAAATAATTTTAAGATAAGGTCATTTAAAATAAAAATGAATTTTAGTTGTCAATTTTTTTTAATTATTCAAAATATAGTTTAAATTTATAATTAATACTTAAGACATTAGACCCAACTTTATAAGATAAAAAAATAATTTAACTTAATAAATGCTCTTGTTCTCAAGCGTTGGAAGATATACTTGAGCTTGTACTCTAGAGATGAAAGGGAATTAGGATTCTTATCTATCGTTGGTAGAGTTCACTTATAACAATAATTACCATTCTTAGTCTCTGATGACACCCTATGAAACTCATATGGTAGGAAGTGCATATTGCTAACTCTCCAAAAAAGAGTTAGCTATACCCAACTTTACAATTAAAAGGTCAAGTCTTTAAAGCAAAGTCAATAATTAAGGATGAATTTCAATTAGAAATATAATTATCCCTTAAAAATGTTATTGCATTACTATGTTTTTAATTCTTTTAAATGATTTTTGGTAATAAAATTTTAAGGAAGCGAAATTGGAGCAACCATAATAACTGAGAAAGCATAAGAATTCTATGATGAAGGTCTAGGGTCCAAGCATTAGAAATCCAATGCCTGGACATTAAAACTAGAAAATCAGCACCTGGGCACTAATTCCAAACTCATTGCCCAAGCACCAAAAGTCTAGCGCTAGGGCACCAACACTCAGGCACTAGCATCAGTGCCCATGTGCCAGAAAACCAATATCCAGGCACTAAAATTTCTAAAAGGATAGCATCCAGGCACTAAAGATTCAACGCATAGGCACCAAAAATAGACAGTTGACGCCTTAGGCATGCTATCAGAACGCCTAATTTTGAAATTAAGGCTTTTGAAGATAAGATACGTAATGTTATCCTGAATTCAATGCCTGGGGTTCTTAAAGCCTATAAATAAGACCCCTAGCAGTGTTGCTAATGACACACTAAGCTAGAGAGCAATAAAGGCAAGATGAAGAGCACTATGAATGAGGGTTTTCAGTAGGATTAGGAAAGAGTTTGTCAAAGGAGAGGTAGCTAACTCTAAGAGTGGCCTTTTCTCTGAACTTTCTATTTTTTTCTTTCTATTTTCCTTTTAATTTTATGTTTTGAACATATGTCGATGCTCAGTTAGTATGTTTAATCTAGGATTTTGATTGAACCCTTTGTAGGGTTATTTTTGTATGGCAATAGTTTCTTATTGATATTTTGAATTTAGTTTAGTTATTTTCATTCTATGGTTAATGCTTTCTAAGTTTGATCACCTTGGAATTAAACTAGTATTTAGGCAAACCTAAAAGAGAAACCCTAAATTAAGAACTGAATGGAAATAGTCTCTATTTGCATGCTTAATGAGAAATAAGTATAGTAATTCATAGTCAAGATGATAACACTTGATAGTCTTAACCATGATTAGGGTAGCGCTTCAATATCAATTGTCTTCTCAATCGATTTCCATAGAAATATAGGGAGTCGAGGGAAGCAATTAGGTTTATGTAGATTCGAGAGAATTACATATGCAATTGAATCACTAGGTTAGTAAACTAGTTCATAACTCAATAAAGAAGTAACTATCAATACAAAATAACTATATATTGTGGTGAAGTCATAGTCCTAGGTTCATTCATTTGATAGTTTACTCAAATTTGCATTATTTTCTAGTTGTCCACTTAATAATTCAATCCAATTGCTTGAGTCAAAAACTTAATAATAAGAATTAGTTCAGAGTTAAACTAGATCCTTATGGCAACAATATCCTACTTACTCTTTATTACTTATCACAATCATATGCACTTGCGTGTATAGAATCAAGCAAACACATATCCCTTATGTATTGGGTAGAATTGGGAGAAAGGAGCATGTTTGGTTCTGAATTGGTAGATCAGACCATTAAACAAATAAGAATGATTTGGAAGAGATTGTAAGCTGCCCAATGTAGACAACAAAGTTATGTAGATAAAAGAAAATAACCTCTTGATTTTCAAGTAGGAGATCATGTATTCCTTCGAGTGTCCCCAATGGTAAAAAAAAAAAAAACTCTTAAAAACTAGAAGCTTAGTCCCTGATATCTTGGGCCTTTTTGAATCCTTGATTGTGTCAGAACCATTGCCTATCATTTGGCCCTATCGCCAAATCTTTCCTAAATTCATATGTATTCCATGTGTCACAACTCAAGAAATATCTGTCCAATCCTTCACATGTCATAAATTATGAATCAGCACTTATATAAGAGAACTTAACATATGAAGTGGAACTAAAAAAGATTATTGACACTCAAGTCAAATGCCTCAAAAAAAAAAATGTCTTTGGTAAAGGTAGTCTAGAATGGTTTAACCCCAGATGAAGTAACTTGAAAAATGAAAGTAGAAATCAGAAAGCAATGACCCTAATTATTTGGTGAGTACAAATTTTGAGAATAAAGTTTACTTTTACTGAGAGGAGGAAAATTGTAACATCCCAGTCATTAAGTTTATTTGTCCTTGATTTTGAACCTTGGAAAAGTTATATGGTCCAAATATAATTACCTAAACTTTAGGTTAAAGTTGTAATAACTTTCTAAAAGTGAAAAATTGGACTAATAGAATGAGGTGCAATGATTGCATAAAGGATAAAATGGAACTCATCATCATGCATGTTCCATACATCTAGCATTCTCGTTGGGCCTTTAGTATTAGCACAACCTACTATTCAATGTTACAATATTCAAGTTATAATTTGTATTAAAAAATGGAATATGAATAGTGTGTGATTCTTACATTTCCTATGTTAGACCATGATACCTTTTTCATGAATAGCATGATCTTCTACAATTCAAATTATAGAGCATAAGCAGTGTGTGATTTCATTAAAATAGTGGAACATGAATATAAAGAATTGATTAATGGTGTGTGATTCATACCTTCTCTATTGGTTTCTTCCCAGCAAGAATGGGTTGGGTCTCAGATTAAGGCAAGTTGTTTCCATCTAAGCAGTCCAAATTCTTTACATTATTATAAGGTTACTCTTGATGTTTTTCATTTTGTGGGTTAGTACGAAGACCTGTAATTAATTTTTATGCTTTACCATGCTTCTCTGCAATGTTAAGTTCATAAACAAAATCCATAAGTATACAAGAAGAATATGTATTTTAGTGTAAAAATATTGATTAATACCTTATTTGGTAAAAAAGAATTTGAAAATACCAAAATAATCTCTTCACTAATGTTAAGTCCCTAATTATATTAAATTTGTATATATTTTACTAGGGACTTATCATTCATTTTGGATAAAACTCTTTGGAAATAATGACCAATTGATATTAATTTTACATGTTTTATATAACATATAATTTGATTATCTCCTTATGATGATCTTAAGTGACTTACATTGTTTTAGTAATGATTTTAGAAAATTGCTTGGATATAAGGAATGTGAAAATTTGGAGCAAGGAATAAGAGATTTTAAGAAAGCATTGGAATGCTTCCTAAACATAAAAAAGGGCTAGGAAGATTTTTGGAGCATATGGAAACCTCAAAGCTAGAAGAAACCATAGAAAAATTTAAGTAGAGGAAAGGCACCCAAAATCTTGTGTCATCCTTCAAATTACCCAAATTTAAAAAAAAAAATGCAATTTTTCTGGTTTTAAGGGTATAAAAGGTGGCCTTTGTTATTTTGAGAAGGAAAGGAAGAGGAGGAGGCTTAGTTTCAGAACTCTAGAAAAGCAAGGAAACCCTCCATTTTCTTGGTTTTCAAATGTGTTCTCCTGGAAGGAAGGGCCAAGGGTTAGTCTCCTTTGACCTCCCTTAGCAAAAACTCCATGGATTCTTCCATTAAGGTTTTTTCCATTCTTTTCCTTCTTTAACTTTTTCTTTTTCCTTTTTATTTCCTTAATCTAATCTAGATTTGAGCTTGTTGTTAGTTGTTTTGTTGGATTTCTTGAGAATAGTGAGTAGGTATTTCATACTTTTGTATCCATATATATTTAGAGATTATTTTTCTTCTCTTGTAATTATGGGTTGTTTTATGATGCATATTGTTTCTTATTTGGGGCTTTTATATATTTTAGTCAATTAATATGATTGCAAATGGATTGAATGATTTATTTTGTTGATTTCTCTCATAATATCTTGTCATGGAGTCAAGTGCCCACATGGTGTTTGATGAAATGTTTCATTGAAAATTGAATGAAATATGCCTTAAATGATTAAGATCAACAATTAAGATATATTCATACTTGTATTTTCAATGATTTTCGAGAGCTTAAAGCACTTTAGGATTAATTTTTCTTAAATGATTGAGATCAACCTTTAAAGGACACTAATGGTTAAGTTAGTGCAATTTTGCCTAGATGATTGAGATCAACCTCTATGTAGGTAGAGTTCAATAGTTTAGCCCTTAATTTTAATGCATTCTAGGAAAAATTTCATTTAAATGATTAGGATTAACCTTTAAGTGAAATTGGAACTAAAATTAGGATAATATATGGGATCAGACTTATCTTATTAATGAGTTATATTATCCAGAAGTGGATTTAAACTATGTGGATCAAAGTCATTAATGAACTTGATAATTCAATTTATCCTCGCTCCAACTTTAAATTAGCGTAATCAAGAATAATGTCTTGAGTATTTTGTTTTTAGTTTGGGCTCGTTAGAATATTAGATTAGCTTAGTTATTTTGTTTATCATCTTTGAATCAATTCCTAGTGACTGAATTTATTTGGGCCAATAGTGTAAATATGTAAATCATACTAGCCCTATTCTTTTGCACAAATTATTTTAGATTTCTCTTATTTTCTTGCATATGAGCTTCTTGCATAGGGGTTCCTTGTACTGGGGTTTCTTACCTAGGTGCTTTTAGGTTTCTATATCCTCTCACTTGCTCTTGTAACTTTATAAGTTAGGTTGTGGCTTCTTGGGCCTCAACCTATTCTTGTAAACTCTCATTTTGAGCTCACAGTTGTTCAACTAAATCTTGTAAAATTTGAGATTGTCTCTTAGAAGACATTTTCTAGTACTTTCTAAAACATTATTCAAGCAATCATATGGTTAGTGGTCTTTTCCTGAACTATTGCTCTGATACCAATTTAAATGTGAAATCCCTAAATACCAATAAGAAAATACATACCACAGTATTAAGGACCATAAACATACAAGATCACTTACATTACAAAAGTGGTATCTAAGGACTAAACTGCAAACTTTTAAAACTATATATATATATATATATATATATATCTCTCTCTCTCTCTCTCTCTCTCTCTCATTTGTGTATATGGATAAGCTAACAAATGAAATATCCATTTTTTTGCTACTAAAATCTTATGACTTGGTATTGTCATAATCTTTAAGTCTAAGCCTAATAGTTTGGACAACTATTTTAACCTTATATATATATATATATATATATATATATATATATTTGGACCTAAGGTAAACTTTGGACATTATGCTACTTAAATTCAAGACCAACCTTATAAGATCCTAAGCCTAATTCTTACACCCAAAGTAAGTATCAAACAAATATTCTAGTCGTTTCATATGGTCCCACACGAGGGTCCTACCATTACATTTTTTCTTTCTCTCTTTCCACATGCAAAGCTAGACACCTTAAATCTCAAACCTTTTTACTCCATCCACACGTGAATCCATGCATCTTTCAATCTTAAATACATGTGTACCACACTACAAGTACACTATAAGCATGTCATCCTATTAGTCAATCTAAGTACTCTTATCTTCTATCAATTGTCATTTCATTTCTTAAAGAAAACTACCTTATTTCCAATGGTTCTTTTGCACATTTTACCATAAGAATTCAAATGAGAAATTCTTATTTTAATACTCCTAGTCTTGTCATGTTCAATTTCCATGCAATCTAACTCATGCAAGCTATACCATTTACTTTAAGTGTGCCCAATCTCTAAATAACTCATGACATTTATCCATCAATCTCCCTAAAGCAAATTGCACGTCACATTTTCCTCTAGTCCCCTTGACCAATTCAAGCTTGATGTGTAATTTCTAATATTTGTCTTATTTCATGTGTATGCCTGTTATCTCGTAGCAAAGAAAAAAAAAACATAAAGCATGTATATACATTTAATGTTTATGTTATGCTTGCTAAGTCATCCTTTAACTCTTTTGTTCATTGGTTTTCGTCCAACTCAAGGGTTCAAATCATGTTTTACCTAAAGATGATCTTTTTACAAATCCAATGGTGACATGAAAGACAACCAATATAACTAGGCTATAATTTCAAGACAAGGTCATGCAAAACTTACTTTATCTATCACTAATTCATTCCATTAGCTACTTTATCCTTAAAACTCATAAATTTTCTTGCTTAATCCTATGCATGGTTTCGGCCAAAGTGTTCTTATGCCTCCAAAGTAATTAAAGTTTCTAAAATGGACCAGACAAGAGACCTATGCAACTTTGACAATATCAAAAATTAGATTATAGGTCATATCCATTAAAAAACTAGTCATTTCTCACAAATATTACTTGCATCTTGATTGGACCTTTTGTACTTAAGAATTGTAACCTATGGTCTACTTTATTTATTGTATGTAATATTGAGAAGATAAAGAACCAATAATTCTAAAGAATAATCACAAAGCTAATTTCAAGTTAAAGTACTAGAGTGGCATATCATCAGGGATATTGACAATTTATTTATAGTAAAATCTAGGGACCCAATGGATATATGCGTTTTCTTGTTTTGATAAAGAAAATCTTTACTTAAAAGACTTTGTCATACATTTTAAAGTAAATGTATAGGCACGCCTTGATTTAGTAATTATGTGTCTTTGGGTTTCAAGGATGTTTGTGTATAAATTTTCATAATGGAAAAGAAGATTGTGTAATTAAGTCATCTCTCATAGGTGGGATGATTAGTTTATCTTGTATTATAACATTGTTTCTCTTTATTCTTATTGTTGACATTTTTTCCATGTGAGATTCCACCAAGACATAAAAATGCTTAAGATTTTTAAAATCTAAAAGCCTGGGACTTTGATATTCAATCACTTTGAAATTTATGAAGGACAAAAAAAGGTCATCCAGAAGATGAATATAAGAAAACCTATGTCCTATAGTAATATGCAGGATCAAGCACCTTATTGTCTCTTTCCAATGTTTCTTACCTTGATGGATAGTGTTATTCATGGAATTCATCTTTAATCACTCAATTCAACTTCTCTAACTCATACAGTTGGTGTTGTGTGAAAGTCCATATCTGCTTCTAAACCAGAAAGCAGTATCACTACCTTCATTGTGGATCTTCTTATCTTCCAGGATTGTTTGTGTAACATATTAAATTTTAACTTTGTCTTAGAGATAAATTGCTTATGGAATTTTAAGTAAGTATAAGGCCATAAAAATAAATAATGAACCTTTGGGTGTAGAATGATAATATATGCCAAAAGTAGAGCAAAAAAGACTAATGAAAAGTGAGTCAATGATTGGGTGACAAAAGGAAAAAGAAATCTAAGACAAACTTCCCTTTATTCACATGACCACTTATGATTAGGATATAAATGGTATTTTTTGCTATGATTTTAAGAGAATTTTTGGGTAAAAATATAATTTTACCTATAACAAAAACTAAGTTACTTGTTTTTGATTGGTAGGATTCTATAAGAATGATTGGTGGCAATGTGCATGTGTGGGTCACCACCACTTGGCAATTCCACCTTTGAGAACTTGCCACATAAGTGAAAGCCATCATGAGAGAGTGGAAGGAACATTATAATAATGAAGGAGGAGAAATGCTTCATGTAGAAAAAGAAAAAAAGAAAGAGAGAGTGCTTATAGAGGATTAAGCTGAGAGAAAAGAAGAGAATTGTTAGAATTAGGGTAATTTTTAAGCTTAAAAAACTCCATGAGAAATTTCTTCCACTTCTCCATCTCTTCATCCTCTAGTCAAGTTAGGATCAATGTTTCATTTCTTATGGATTAAGAACAAATATTTTATAAGCAGGAAACCAGCTTGAGCATGACTTACACTAAGTGTGGAGCCTGAAACATTAAAGGTAGTTAGTGAGTTATAGTCCTTATTTCCTCCATTTTATTTGTAGAAGCTTTTACTATTTTATGGCACCTTGTTGGTGCATGTGTGTTGAGCATGTGGATGTGATTATTAACAATATTTTCATGCACCCTCATAGATCCTTTTATTTGCATCCTAGCTCATGATTCATGCTCTTGAATGTCTATGAATTGCAACACTGATTGACATCTTATAGACATACGTGGGAGATCACTCATTTGAATATTGAGATTTGCAAAAATCTCATCCCTTTTATGTTGTGAGAAAATAGCCACGATGCAAGTACACATTGCCAACAAGTAGTAAAGAGGGAGAAGTATCATTCTTAAGGAATTCTAGTCAATAGTACTATTAATTACTAATGCGTAAGCAGTTACCTAATCTAAGCAATCAAATATTCTAGCTAAAAGTAAGAAAATTACAATAAGACAAATAAACGAAACTTAAAATGAGATGTAATCAATTTAAAAGGCTTCCTTAGAATTATGGATTACCAAGGTACTTCAATTGTGATTTAGTTACTTTTCTAACTTAAACTCATTAATTCATGAATTAGCATAGCCTCTAACATCATTATAAAAATTTGTCAATTCCTTATAAATTCTATCTCTCTAAATTAATTACCTATATTTTTATGAGAAATACTTAGAGAGATGCATTAAGTATAGATAATTATGACTCTGTACATCTGATAGGTATATATCTATCTTTAAGGTAAATTGAGTTAAATCTAAGTAATAAATCAACATCAATCATGCGATATTTAGTTCTATGACTAAATTTGGGCTTTTCTATTAAGAATCTCCAAATCCTCAACATAAACCCTGATTTATGGCCAATCAACATGGAAACAAATAATATTTTAACTGAATAACTTTATACACAATGAAATTCAGGTAAAAAAGTAACAAAGTTTAACAATCTACATGCCTAGGGTCCATAATCCCAGAGAAATAAAGGTTTAGCCTAGCATATCTATGATTATAATCCAATACAACTCAGAAATCATAAGCAAGAAAAGAGTAAAAGAAGATAAAGAGATGAAGAACTCCATTTCTAAAACTTCAATTAGCTTTCTCCCTCGAAACTCCTCTAGAATCGCTTTCCTCCAATAAAGTCTAACCTTTAGAGCTCAGAAAATAGCCTTCTTTGGCTTCAGAATATGTCTTATTCCTAAGAAACCCTAGGAAAAATGATTTATATCGCCCCTAAATATTAAGAGATCGGTTTACCCTTCATTTGCTACATCCTGGTGCATTGACGATAATTCTTTGGTCACTGTGCACATCCTAAAGCCTTGGTGCCAATTCACTAGAAACATTTAAAGCACTAGATCGTGGCACCTTGGCGTAAGGTTGTGGCACAAGGATAAAGCTCACAGACTAGTGTTAGTATTTTGACTATAACTTTACCCTCTGATATTGAATTTTGACAAACTACCACTCGTTGAAAAGGTCTCGATGAGCTCTACAACTTGTTATGAGATAGCCATAACTAAATTATCACTTTTGATAAAGCCTTCATGTTTTTTCTTTGATGAAGTGTAGTAATTACCCAACTTTTTGTGTGTGTATTTTGGTGGCTGGTTGAGACGAATATGGAAGGAGAACTCTAGATTTTTAACCTTTTAGGTTTGACTTTTGATGTAATGGTGAAATGTGTAAGGTTGGTCCTTATTGTGTGATATGGAAATTAATGGAACCCATGAGTATTTTTAGCCATGTTTTCTTTTCTTTAGCTACTTTGAATAATTCAAATATTAGTAACTCCATTTTCTTATGAAAGATGATGAATCTTGATAACACGAGAGCTTTATTGGACCTTGATATGTAGTTAACTAAAAGAAATGGATTTAGTACTAATTTTAAATATTTCTTCTTTATCTTGCTATAAATCTTATGGTTTTACTTTAATAGTGAAGAAATTAAGATATTTCAAACTAAAAATTAAATGATTTTAAGAATAAGCACATTTGTTTTCATAATTAACTAAGTGTGTAATCCTAATGGTTCTTGTAAATTGGCTAAGACATATAGAAGCTTTTAAGTGTGATCTTATGAGTAGATTGGTCATTATTTGATTAATTCAAATGAATCTAATAAAGAAGATAAAATCCAAAATGGTAGGGATTACCTTGACATTCTGCCAGTAGGATTTGATACAAAGGATTTCTTTTCTATTAGTACTTTTTCCCTTCTATCTTTATTTTGGTCTTTCTCTCTTCTCCTTCTTCTTATCTAACCTTTTTCATTATTTCTTTTTTGTTCTTATCATCTCCCTATAGCTCATCTTTGTATTTCTTCTATATCTCATTATCTCTTAACCTTACGACCTTTGCTCTTACTTTCTTTATCTCTCTTTTCACTTTGTTTCATCTTCCTGCTCTCTCTCAATGTCTATTTTCCATTTTTTTTTGCTACATCTCCACCATTTTTCCTATTTTCCTATCTTAGTTACTTTTTAGTCCATCTCTCTCACCTTGTGTTTTTTTACTTTCTCAGCGTTACTCCTTCTTTTGTAGGGCTTTCTCAGATATTTCAGCTCTCTCTTACTTGTTCTCACTTTACTCAAGATGCACGACATAGGCATCACTCCATCTAGTTTTTTCCTCTCTCAATTTTCCAACTATTTTCACCTTTTATTCACTATGCATAAACCCTTTACCTTCCTTTTGGTCACTGCCATCTCTGCTACCTTACCATCTCTGTCTCCACATCTATCTTTTTCTAACCTCAGTTCTTCCATCATACTCAAGCCCCATCTCTCTCTTCCTCTCTTCTGGCAATGAACGGCAAAATTAGTGTGTGATTGGTCCCTTTATCGTATTCCTTCTTTCATATTTCTCTCTCCCACACATCTTTCTTTTATGCTTCTTTACCTTTTCTCAAGCACTCTTAACTTCTTCTATTGTTTGCCTATCATATACTTACTCTACTACCTATCCTTACCATTCTTTCTCTCTCTTCCTCTCTCTTTGTCTTATTTTCACATTTTATGGTCCCTTTTTTGTTTTCTTGAAATTTTGATTTTATATTTGATATTTCAGTTTTTTATTTGATATTATTAAAAAAAAATGATCCAAACAAATAGTAATGAATCCATAGTAATTGAAATTGTTTGATTTTAAATTTGACATGTATAAAATGTCTTGATTTAACCATAAAATGATATAAATTGTGAAGTTATGTGTACAAAATGCCATGGTGTAAGTGTACACCATCAATAAGTAATATAATGGTGAAAACAATGAGTGTCGCCCTCTGGGAACTCTAGCTAATACTTTTGCTTAGTTATAATGCTATGGTATTTACCTTATCCAAACTATTTGTAATATTCAAATTAATTAAGAAAGAAAATAACGCAAAATGAACTACTAGAGCAACACTAAAGAGATATGAGTATATATCAAAGAAAAATTCCTAGGATTATGGTGTAAATTGGCATTTCAATTGCAATACAACTACTTTCCTAACTTGAATTGAATGCTCATGAGTTAGTTTAAGCCTCTAATTTCATTATAATCATATGTCGATCCTTACAAATCCTATCACCATAATTCAATCTCCTATATTTCTTTAAGAATTAAATTAAAGTGATGCATTACATATGACTAGTCATAACTTCGCTAAACCAATAGGTATATGTCTATCTTAAAGGAAAATTAAGTTAATTCAAACAACTAATTAACATCAATCAAGTGGTACTAAGCCTTATAACTAAATTTGGGCTTTTCTTTCAAGAATTCTTAAATCCTAAACATAAACCCTAATTGGTAGCCAAGCAAAGAGGGCACAATGTAAAATTGAATTGAATAAACTCATTCACAATGAAAAATAAAAATAATCATCAATCTACATGCCAAATAGCCATAATCCTAGAGAAAGAAAACCTCGTCTAGTATATTTCGAGGTACAATCAACATTAGATAAAAAAAACATGGTTAAAAAGACGACAAAGAGAAGAGGAAGAAAAGAAAACATCATTTTCGTCACTTTAATCGGTTCCTTTCTTGATTTCTTCACCTAGAATACCTTGCTCCAAGCTTTAGTTGCCCTCCAAGTTGCCTTCTTGGTGTCTCTCTATCTCCAGAGTCTCTCCCCTTTTGAAAAACCTTAGCTAAAACCAATATATTGGCCTCATTTCTATGAAAAGATAGACTTGCCCTTCATTTATTGTGTTTTGGCACCTAGGCTTCAGTTTTTATCGCTTAGGTGCCAACTCTCAAGTTGGTCTGTATGTTCTGGCACCTAAGTGCCAATTCTCTGGAATTTCTGGACATCCTGGCACTTAGGCACCAAATCATTTGCTTGCTAGACAACTTCAATGTTTTGACTGTAACTTTGCATTTCAACATTGAATTTTGTTGAAACACCCCTGGTTGGAAGGATCTCGAAGAGCTCAATAATTTTTTATGATATAGCTAACTCCAAATTTCGACATCTAGGGGACCAAAAGTTATCTCAAAGTTAAGGGATCCACATTCTTGATACCAAAACACGTATTTTTTTCTTCCAAAGCCTTGGCATAAGAGAACAACATGATTAACTTGTATTTGGCTAAAATATGCATTAATACAAAAAGGAAAAACTAAATCTAAACTATCAAAGACAATGATGACTCAACTAACAAATTAACTAAAAAATTAACACAACACTAACAAAATTACTCAATTACTTAGCATGAATATGACCTAAATAACTCTATTTCATAGAGTTATCATGAAGTGAATCATAAAATGTACTGAGTCATGCATTTGAATCACTAAAATAGGCCAAGTTAAGCTAAAAATGACAATTCACAGTGTTCTTATGATTTAAGAATGGTTCTTAGGGCAGGTTAGCAAGTCAAGTCACTCAACATAAGTCATCGATGGAATAAGACAATTTTTTGTTTTTAAAGTTTGCTTTATTAAACAATGTCATTACCTTTAATTTCAAATGTATCTTAGTTTATAAGGAATGACATCATTTTATTTAGTTCCTTTTAAACAAGTTTACCAATCCTTTCCTGATCAAATATATAAATGTGTTAGTTACTACACTTAAGTTACCTTCAAATTTCAAAACAGCCTTTGGCTCTTTAAGCTTTCCTTCCATTAAAACCTAATATTAAATACACTTGTATAAAATTAATTCAACTTTAATAAGTCTAAGACAAATATGCTAGTTGTTGCAATAAATTTTACTATCAACTTGGTGAAAAGTAAGAAAATATCTTCTTCTTGTCCATATTTAGTCTATTTACTATTGCATTATCATTTTTATTAAATTTTAATCTTAAATAGCATCTCAACTTTTATTTTCTTTCTTCTCTTTTCTTGTAGTTTAAGCTTTAAGAGTTCAAGCTATAACTTCAAAAAAGAAAAGAAAAAAAGATGTAGCATGGGATAATTGTAAGTCTCTTGTGACTAGATGACACGTTAAATGTAACAATTGTCCAAAAACAATGTGAAGAGGAGCATTCAGGATGAAAAATCATTTATCTAGAACCCATAAAATAGTTGTACCATGTGAACAAGTGCTAGAAAAGGTAAGAAATTTATTTAAAAAATGATGGATGATTTAAAGAAGGGTGATGATGACAATGATTCTATTGAATGTTTTGATTTTGATGATAAATAAACTTAAGCACGAGTTGGAAAAAGAAAAGGGTCATTGGAAGCTTTTGTGAATAAAGGAATAAGGGTTGGTGGCTTAAGTTCCTTGAAGCCTAACATCATGCAAAAGACTATAAATGCCATGGTGATGGATTGAGATGTAGTAATTAGGGATATTTGTAAATTTATATATGCCTATGCATTGCCATTTACTTTGGTAAAGAATCATTATTTTATTGAAATGGTGAAATTTATTAGTGAATATGGTAGAGGATTCAAGCAACCTACTTACCATAAAATAAAGAGTTTTCTATTTAGAAAAAAAGGTTGACCATGTCCATTTTAATTTGGATAAATATAAACTTGAATGGAAAAAAATGAGTTACACATTAATGTTAGTTGGATGGACTGATGGAAAGGGTAGGTCCCTCATTGATTTTCTTGTCAATTGTCCAAAAGGGAATGTTTCCATAAAATTTGTTGACACTAATAGTATCAGTGAAGATGTTGAAAAAATGTTTGAACTACTAAATGAGATGGTGATGGAAATTGTGGAGGAAAATGTGTGAAAGTAGTTATAGATAGTGCTTCACCCCTTGAATCTTTTGGAAACAAATTGATGGACAAATGAAAGCATATCTTTTGGTGCCTTTTTGCAATTCATTGTAATGATTTAATTGTTGAAGATATTATCATCTTCACAGTTTTCTATAATGCCATTGGAAAATAAAAAAAGAATCATAACTTTCATTTCTAGGCATACTTGGGAGCTTAATATGTACAGAAGCTATTCTAAGGGTAAAGAGTTAGTAAGGCCGACAATAATAAAGTTTGCAACATCTTTCTTGACAATGATGTCTATCTTGGATAAAAAAAATCGTGTTGTGATCTATTTTGCATCAAAATAATGGATTGCAAGTGCCTACACATCTAGAATTGAAGCTAAAACTTGGAACATATTGTTCTAACTGATTTAAGGTTATGAAAATTCGTATAATGTAATACATGAATTATGTGTCACCTTTGGTGAAAGTTCTTAGGCTTATAGCTGGTGATTTAAAGGTGGCAATAGGATACATATATCAGGCTATAAAAGGATCAAATAGTAAAAAATTTTAATAATGTGGACTATAGGTATAAAAAAGTCTAGGAAATCATAAACAAGCATTGGGACTATTAACTTCACAAGCCTTTTCATGTAGCAACATATTTTTTTAATCTTAAGTAAGTATATTTGTTTAGAATAATTTATATATATATGTAATATTATTGCTTCTATATTTGATTTCCTTTTATAATAGACATAATCATATCATGATATGCTTTTTAGGTTCTATTAGAACTTATGTCTTAAAGTAGACATTGAAGTAAAACTTTGATTGTATAAAATATTAGAGAAAATGTGTCCTGATTTTGAGAATAAAGTTAAAATTGAATCTTAAATTGAGAAATTTGACAAGGTAGGGGGACCATTTGGATATAGCTTGGTAGTTACAACTAGAAAGAAGAAGCAACCTGGTAATTGTTGATATTATAATGTCATATTATTTTTTTTTATTAAACTAAGTATGTCATTAAGTATTATTTATAATTTCTTTTTTATAGGCTTGTGGTGGAATAGCTTTGGAGAAGAATGCAATAAGTTAAAATCTCTTGTGATTCTCATCCTTAGCCTTACTTATAGTGCTACAGGGTGCGAAAGGAGTTAGAGTGTTTGATCATGTCCACTTTAAGAGAAAAAATTGCTTTGAGCAACAAAGATTGAATGCTCATGCCTTTGTAAAGTATAATCTTTAACTTGAAATTTGACAAAAGCAAAGGGAGGCAAAAAATGTGATGCATGTGATCCTATTTACTTATCAAATCTTAAATCAAATGATGAATGTAATACTAAACAAGAGATGCCTAACTTAACTGAGGTGAATTCTTGGATGGATGCTCAAGAGTGCTTCAAGATTAATGAAGGAGATCTAAGCAAGAAGAGAAAGAGAGGCATATTAAACTTGCAATTGGATTTTTTTTATAAATAATTTTTCTTGTTTATTCAACTATTGTATATATTATAATTTAATATAATTTAATGTCTCTTTTTCGGTCTACAAAATCTTAATGATAATAAGAGTGACAAAGGAAATGCTATCATGATTGATAAGGCAAAAGGAATTTTAATAAAAGATAATGTCGAACAAGACACTAAAGATGACAGTCATACTGAGAAAGATGATGAAGGAATTGTCATTTGAATGTTGACAAAAATAAGAGTCATGGTGATCATATGAGTCTAGATGATTTGTTTTTACACTTGATTAATTTTTAGTTGTGAGATATCAGTTAGATAGTTACTAAGTTATGACTTATGATCTTGTTTTTGAAAGTTAAGGTATTTTAAACATAAATTTACTGTATACATTCTTAACATGATATATTTTTAATTATTTTTCAATGTGTACTTAAATTGTACAATTCAATATGAATTTCAATTCATGATTCAAAAATCACGATTTGATTACTGTGAATGAATATATTTTACATGATAAGTTAATTTAATGATTCTCTTTTATTTTTCATACGAAGGTATAAGTGTTTTTTTATTTTTGTTTTTTGGTTTTTGTCAGTAATATAAAGAGATAAGTGTTTTGACTTTTCTTATTTTTTTTTATCTTATTTTATTTTTTTATTTTTTTATCTTATTATTTCCTTTTTGTATGAATTTTTGTTATTTTGATATTTTATTTTGGTATTTTCCTAATAATAATTTTTTTTTAATTTGCCCAAATAAATTACAATGTTGACAAGGTAAATTTGTTTTAGAATTCAATAAGGATTCAAAATTGTAAACATAAACATTTTTATGTTTAAAATATTATATGTTTACATGTTTATGTTTAGGTTTTGAATAAAATTATACTAAAATGTTTACATTTAGCATGTGTGAAAACAATTCTTATATTTTTAGTCAAATTTGATAAATTCATATTTATTTTATGTATCTATTTTCTAAAATAATGTTGTGATAAAGGTTGTAGTGCATTGATATATCTTTTAAAACTGACATGACCAACCATTATGAGAGGATACTTTTGCAAAATATCTTGTGATATATTGATTAAATGTATAAGTTCCAATTACATGTGATTCACTCTTATCTCATATTAAGCTTGATGATTGTTAAGTAGTTTTGATAATTGATCACTTTGGACCCCTTATAGCATGAAGCTTACAAGATCTAATGTAGTTGTGTAAGTGTGTATATGAAACTTTTTAAGGTATTATGTAAAATTAAGAAGGATGGAGACCTCACGGGAGTGTGATTTCCAACCTATCCCAAAGCAACCTTCAAAGAGATTTTCACCGATCTATATTTATGCATGGAAGAAATCCTAAATGCATGTACTAAAATGGGGCAATTCTCAAAGAGTTTCCTAAATTTATGAACCATTTGTCTCCTTTTTTGCAAACTTGTAATGATTTTGACCTAAATTTTAGGAAAGTAATCCTTCAATTACTAATAAAAAGAAACATTTCTAGTTCCTTGGCCTTAGATTATGTCCCTTCAATTATCAAACACGTTCCACTTTATATGTTCCATCATATTAAGAATATTGACAACTAACTTGTGGTAGAATCTAGAGAGACAATAAATGTATGCATTTTCTAGTTTTGATAAAGAAATTGTTTATTTAAAAGATTTATTCATATATTCTTAAGTACAATCATTGGCACGCTTCAATTTTGTTATAATATGTGTCCTTTGGTTTTAAGGATGTCTATGTAAATTCTAATAATAGAGAGTAGGATTGTAATTAAACCATCTCTCATAAGAGAGAGGATTATTTTGCCCTGTATTCTTGGCTTGTTTCTCTCAATGCCTAGTATTGTCATTCTTATTTCCATGTGAGATTCACCATGACATAAAAATGCTTGAGATTATTTAGAACCAAATGCAAAAGACTTCCATTTTATACACTAAAACCATCAACAATCTTCTGTGATAATGTTATACCACATACTTATATGACAATCCAAGATTCAATAACTGAATGAAACAAATTATGGTGGATTCGTTGACAAGTGTAGGAGAAACAAGTTCAAGTCACATATATGATTGTCACTAATCAACTAGTTGACACATGAACTAAAAAGCTTATAAAACAAGTTTTCAAGCATCATTTGCTTAATTATGTTCCAAATGTTTCAGTGAGTTAATGGTAGTGGGAAATTTTGTGAAGCAATGAGTTGACTAAGTGAGTTAATTTTGACATAACATTAGATTTCTGACATTACAATGATTGGACGGAATGTTTCACTATTGAGTGACATGTCAACAACTATGTTCCTCATTACATGTTCCATCATATTAAGAATATTGACAACTGGCCTATGGTAGAATCTAGAAATACAACAAATTTATGAATTTTCATGTTTTAATAAAAAAATTGTTAATTGAAAAGACTTAGTCATGTATTCTAAAGTAAATTAATAGGCACTCATCGATTTACTTATGATGTGTTTCTCTTGATTTTAAAGATATATGTGTACAAATTTTCACAATAGAAAGAAGGCTCATGTAATTGTAGTCTCCCATTGGAAGGAGTATTATATTACCTTACATTCTCTTCTTGTTTATCAGCAAGCTTATTTTTATCTTGTTTTATTCCATATGAGATTTTACCATGACATAAAAATGTTTGAAATTTTTAATATTTACAAGCATAGGAATTTCGTGTCAATGACTTGGTAAATTTTGGAAGACAAAGACCATGTAAGAAATGAATATAACACAATATATTCCCTATAGTAATATGTAGGGTTGAGTGCATTACAGTTTTATTCCTATGTTTCCTCCTTGATGAATAGTATTATTCATGAGATTCATCTTTAATCATACAAGATTGATCGCATGTAAATAAACCTAATGAAATTGCTAAGACACCAAGTACTACACTAAATTCTACTTCCCAAACTTACACAATTGGTGTTGTCTGCAAGTCCATGTGATGAGAAACTAAAGACATATGTTAGGCATAAGAAGCCATTGATTTTATTAAGGATAGGTTTAGATATTTTAAGACTTAGATAGTTAGAATAATTTGGAATTTGAATTATTTTGAATTTAAATATTTTAGGGTTATCTATTTAAAGGTCTTCAACTATGTGTTGCGAGCAACTTGGGTCCATCTTATCCCTTAACTAAACCCATAAACCTTAGTCTCAAACCAACCAAAAAAATGGAAGTCATTCTCTTTAATTTTGTTTGTTAAGTGTCAATTAGTGTCCATTTATTATTATTTTTATTGCTTTTAAGCCACCTCTGCATATTAGCTTTTTGCATATCCACTTCAAAGAATTTACCTCGAAACTATACCCTTTTACTCCCTCATAAATTGCCATGGAGCAAAATATCCAAAACTTGCAAAATGGCTTGGACAATCTTAAGGAACAATTTAAGGAAATCATGGATTTCTTTAGTTTAACCAATAGGCAACATACTGGTAAAAACATAGAGGGCCTATTTGGAACCCCTAGTACCTATGGTCAGAATAAAGTAGATGAGGTTTTCAGGGAGGAGAGTATGTCAATCCATCCCCATCCTAGGACTATTATAATTGGCTTTAATAGGAATCAGCCTTTTGTAAGCCTTAATAGTAGGTATGTTAGAAGATCCAGTCACAGGCATACTACTTGATAACTTGAGTTTGTAGGCGACTCTTGGGAGGGTCAAGACTATATGGAGCAATATACTAGGAGGTATGACAGGGTCTTTGTGCATCTCTAGGAAGGGTATAAACGTGTCCTTTATAACTCTTGCAATATCACTAGGAAAGTTATGGTTGATGCTCTTGAATATGATGGAATGTTAAACCTTAGTGCCTTTTTAGACTGGTTAGCAAATGTTGAGGACTACTTTAATTAATATGACATGATTAATATTCAATGTGTCTACTTTGCTAAGATGAAACTTTTTAGGTTTACTAAGAGGTATTGAAAAATTGTTCAAAGAAACCTAAACATTTAATGCAACCTTTAATAGAATTTTAGGTAGAAATGAAAATGAAACTAAAGGAAAAATATCTGCCCACTCACTATCGAAATCAATTACTAAACTAATTGGTTAACCTTAAGCAAACAACTAGTGTTTCTGAGTACATGGCTTGCTTTGATTAGCTTATTTTAAGGTGCAATATACAAAAAGAGCCATGGATGACAGTTACTAGGTTCGTCAATGGGCTTCGACTCGACATCCAAAAAGAGGTTCATTTAAACTTCCTTGAGTTTGTTGAAGAAGCTTATCATAAGGCTCTAGAAATTGAATCCCCTTTCAGGTATACCTTAGTCAGATGTTTTTTCTCCCAATCCATATAGTTATGACAAACTCGAAGCTTGATCCCAAGTGATTGTTCAATAGGAATACCTTAGCCTAGAGCTAACCTTATGTTCCCTTCCATCTAGTTACTATGAGTTATATCACAAAGGGTAGTAAATCTATTAGCTCTAGCTCACATCCTAATGACCCACCCTTGAGTTTTTTCTTTGCAACTCTAAAGGCCATATTGCATCTAGGTCATCGATAGGGGTAGTGCATGAAATGTGGTCTCCACCTTAGGGATAGATAAACTTGGCCTTGAACTAAAGCCACACTTTACACCCTTTCATGTAGCTTGGGTAGATTAGACTTCATTGCCCATTTCATAATAATGTTGTGTACCCATTAAGCTTAGTGACTATGAAGAAGTTCTTTATGATGTCCTTTCTATGGATGTGGCTTGTGTTTTACTAGACATACCAAGGCTTTATGACCATAATGTTACTAATTATGGTAGGATGACATGTGTTCAACCATGAAGGAAAAAATATTTTTGTTGTGACCTGCTAAACCCAAGCCTGAGCCCATAACCTCTATAAAACCTAAGAATTAAGGGATTATGAGCCAAAACCTTCACCTCTTAACTCACAAGTAGTTTGAGAAAGAAAGTTAATAGGTCAATGTGGTATTTGCCCTAGTTCCTAGGGTTTCCACTAGAATTACCTCTGTTGTTAGTGAGGATTTACCTAGTGAAGTATCCTAACTTTTAGAAGAATTCTAAGACATTTCCCTTAACGAGCTCCCTTTAGAACTCCCACCTATATAGGATATTCAACATGCTATTGACCTAATCCCAAGGGCTCAACTACCTAACCTCCCACATGATTAAATCAACCTAAAGGATAGGGATAAGTTAAATAGGCAAGTCCAGACATTACTTGAAAAAAGGTTATATCCAACATAGCTTTAGTCCTTGTGTTATACCCTTCCTCTTAATTGCCAAAAAGGACAGACCTTGGAGAATATGTATGGATAGTCAGGCAACCATAAAATTAATATCAAAGATAAGTTCCCTATCTTTAGGCTTGAAGACATGCTGGACCTTGTAGCTGGCTCTTCTTAGTTCCCTAAAATTGATCCACATAGAGGCTACCACGAAATTAGGATCAGACTCAAAGATGAATGGAAAACTGCATTTAAAACTCAAGATGGGTTATATGAGTGGTTAGTAATTTCTTTTAGCCTATTAAATGATCCTAGCACTTTTATGATAGTCATGACCCATATTTTTAAATTTCATAGGAAAATTCTTGGTTGTGCACTTCGATGACATATTGGTATATTGTAAGTCTAAGGAAGAGTACTTAGACCACCTTTGATAGGTCCTTCTCATCCTCTGATATGAAAAATTTTACGCCAATCTCCCTAAGTGCTCCTTAGGAATCAGGTTATATTCCTTGGGTTTATCATGTTTGAACAGGGATTAGCAACTGATCTAAAAAAAGTCAAGGCCATAAGGGATTGGCCTTAGCCTAAGTCCATTCTTGAAGTGCATAGTTTCCATGGTTTAGCTTCCTTTTATAGGAATTTCATTAAGGAATTTAGTACTATAATGGCCCCTATAACGAATTGCTTAAAAAGGACAAATTTCATTGGACCCTTGTAGCCTCGTAAGCCTTTGTGTCCATTAAAAAGAAACTTTCTAAGGTCCCCATCATAGCTTTATCAAACTTTGCCAAACCTTTTGAGGTTGCTTATGATCCTTTCGGGGTAGGAATAAGTGGTGTTCTTAGTCAAGAAAACCATCTAGTGGCCTTTTTCAGTGAAAATCTCAATAAGGCAAAGTAGAAGTACTCCACATATGACAAGGAGTTTAATGCAATTGTTAGAGCCCTTGAGCATTGGATGTTTTGCCTTCTCCCTCACGAATTTATCTTATACTTTAACCATCAAGACTTTAAGTTTCTCTAATCCCAAAAACACCTAAATGCTAGACATGTAGCTTAGGTAGAGCTTCGTTAAAGGTTCACCTTTTTAGTAAAACATCATTCTGGAGAAGAGAATAAAGTCGTTTATGCCTTAAGTCACATGCTTACTGTCCTAAACTATATAAGTTTTAGCATTATAGGATTTGATAGGTCAAGAGATGAGTATGCTTCTTGTCACTTCCTTATTCGTTGGAAGTGTAGTTTAGATTCTGATGCTACATGGATTACTAGAAAGGAGTTTTCACAATTGGATCCAGTCATATTGGAGTCATGCCAACAGTTTTCCTCTTCAGAGGAGAGTCCTCTATTAAATTGTTTTGATGATGACAAATATATAATATATGAGTTCCAAATATAATATTAATATGTGCTTAATTAATTAACCATTTGGATTAACTATTTGGTTTTCAAGTTAAATATCTATTATGTAGAATGGCCTAACAAAAGAAGATGAGCACATAAATGAAGATAATGTACTATCAATATCATGCTTTACACAAAAATAGCAAGAAAGAAAGATGCTTTAAGTAATGAATAAATTAAAGATTTGAATATTTGGAAGTTTGGTTGTATCAAGATAGACAATAGATTGAATAAGTATCATTATCATAGGCTAATTTTGTGAAATTAATGATTTAGATTTGCATTTATTGGATCAAGAATAATTGGTTCTCAAAATATAAGTTTGGACTTAAATGATAGTAAGATATAAATTTTACTTAAAATTGTTTTTTACCTTTAGTGATTATTTTACTTATATCTCACAAACCTTATAGAATTTTGTTATGAAACATATTTCATTAGATAATAGACTTAAATATCTTTTTAATGATATGTCATTTACTTAAAATGAAGTTCAAATGAAAATTTTATGACTATCTAAATTAGAGTCATTAGATATGGATTTTGTGTAAAAATGTTTTATGTATTTTGGTCATTATTTTGATCATATCTTCCAAAATATATTGAATTTTGATATGAAACTTATTTTTTTAGAAAATAGACTTAAAGATCTTTCTAGAAATTGGTCATGCACTTAAAAGGAATTTAAAATGAGAAAGTTGTGACCATTTAAAGTTAGGATTATGTCACTATAGGTGACTAGTTGATTGGTTCCTTTTGACAAGTTAATTAGGATAGTACAAAATTGAGCTAACGATCATATTCTGAGGACAGTGGATCGGGAGGCAGATTGGCATATTGTAGATTCATAATAATGGTCATATTTTGGAGGCCAATCAACTAAGGACCCCCACAGTAGACTGGGAACATGCAAAATGTCATTTTCAATTGTAAATAATGGCTCTTTTGAGTATGTAACAACTATATTTCATATTGATCTATATATATGACCTTTTAAACATATTTTTGAAAAGTACCAAATGCTAGAATGTGATCTTTAACTTATTATATCATCTTCGAAAGAGAATTAAACATCATTGAGCTAAAGCTTACATGTTCTCTATCATTTAAGTTCTTAAAGCTTGAACTAGTATATATAATTATTTGAGAAAGTTCATTCCTTTATTTTTCTTTCTTCTTTGAGAGAGAGAAGCTCAAAGATGTTCCTTGAGGGTGTTAAGCAGATAGTGCTTGAGTTGAGGGATAGGTTCGCCTTGGGAATTGCTCAAAGAGGTTCCATAAGGGAAACAAGTAAAGAGTGCTTAGGTTGAGAGGGAGATTCCCTCTAATTAAGTTCAATGAGGCTCATTGAAAGTATCAAGCTGTAAGTGCTTGGGTTGAGGAAAAGATTCATCCTAGAAATTGTATTTAAGGGAGAGATTCTCCCTAGGTGTTATAATTGATCATTGATATAGTGAAAATCCTAAGAAGTTGCTTAGGGACTAGAGGTAAGCTTGGGTTAGAGCCATACCAGGATAAATCTTAGAGTTTATTTTCTCTATCCCTACACTCTTTACACTTTAAACTGTCATACTTATACTTTGCTATTATTTTTTATATTTTGCTTGAAGTAGAGTGATATCTTGGTGAATACATTCTTTTATATTAACTTCAAGTAATCAAAATATTAAAGTGACTATATGATTAAGGAAACAAGCTTGTAAACTTAAATTAAATTATATATTGTTTAGTGCTATGTTTATGGAAAGAAAATATTATCCTTATACCTCAAGCGTAAACGTTAATCTTCCATAGTTGTTTTACTTCATACTCTTCCAAGCATTGTTCATAACAAGTATTTTGTAAAGCAATCTTTAAAAGAACTAAAATTCTTTAAACTTCCTCTTGGGTGTTGGTTGCTTAGTCTAACATACTCTCAAGATGGGGGGAAATGATGAGAAACCAAAGACATATGTTAGGCGCAAGAAACCTTAAATTTTATTAAGGATAAGCTTAGATATTTTAAGATTTACGTAGTTAGAATAATCTAGGAATTTGAATTATTTTGAATTTAGATATTTTAGGATTGTCTATTTGAATTATTTCAAATTTAGATATTTTGTTAGGATTTTATATGATCTTATGTTGTTACAAGACTCTCTATAAATAGCTCTAGGTACTTTATTATTATTAGACTATTTTGATTGAATATATTATGAAGTAAACCTAACTTTCTCCCTCTCCTCTCTTCTTCTCCTACTACTTTCCCCTACTCTTTACCTTCTCTCTCTGGTGTCCTGCATCTCATGTATCCTCCCATGCCAAAAACAAAGTCACAATCTTCCTTATGGTTCTTGGTGTCTTCAAACTTAGTTTGAGTTTGAGAATTACTACTTGATGATAGTGTAACATTTTCTTAGCTTCTGTTTGTTGCCCTTCCAACCGTATAAATTCTTTAACCTAGAAAGATTGATATAACGCTTCTAATTTTCCTAAAAAAATATGATCATGCATTTTTCCTTGTCATCAAATAGTTTATTAAAAACAATATTTGCATGAGCATATGGTACAATGTGCAATCTATCACACATTTTTGGAACAGGAAGATAGATAGTACATATTTGGGATACAAGAGAGCTTGTGGCAAAGATAGTTAGTAATTGTGTTACGTACCTTTTTTTTTTCTTTGATATGCTGTAATGTTTAGTACTGATTAAATTCCCAAAACATAAGAATAATAATGCAATGACTTTAAGTCAATGGTATGGTAAATTTTATGAAGTAGCTGGGGTGATAAAGCGAGTTAATTTTGACAAAATATTGAAGTTTTGGCATCACATTGATTGTACAAAATGTTTCCCTCTTGTGTAACATATCATTAAGCATGTTCCACTTTATATGTTCCATCATATTAAGAATATTGGCAACTAGCCTATGGTGGAATTTAGAGACACAATGAAAGTAGTATTTTTGTGTTTTGATAAGGAAATTGTTTATTAAAAAGCTTAGTCTTATTCTTAAGTAAAGTAATTGACATGCTTTCATTTAGTATTTATGTGTGTCTTTTGGCTTTTAGGATATTCATGTTTAAATTTCAACAATAGAAAGTAGGATCGTGTAATTAAATTGTCTCTCTCAAAAGGGAGGATTATTTTCCCTTGCATTCTTAACTTATTTCTCTCTTCCAACAATTGTCATTCTTGGTTCTATATGAGATTTCACACTAATGTAAAAATGCTTGAGATTTTTAAGAACTAGAAGCCTATGACATCCATGTTTAATGACTTTGAAACCTATGAGTGACAAGAAACAACCATCTAGGAGGTGAATATAAGAAAATATATTCCATATTGCAATATGTAGATTTGAGTGCCATAATACCTTCTTCTAATGTTTATTACTTTAATGGATAGTATTGTTTATAGATTTCATCTCTAATTATACAAAATAGGACGCATGTAAATGAATGGAATGACAAGTCTAGGACACTAATTATTAGACCAAATCCTACTTTCCAAATTCGTGTAGTTGGTGTTTTGGTAGAGTCTATATATGTTTAATTTAAGAATCACATGTAGATGATCTTGTAACATTTTCAAGGCACCCACTTGTGGCCCCTCCATGTCTAAAAATTCATTAATCCAAAAGGATCGATATTACCCTCCTAATTTTCCTACCAAAATTGTATTTTTCCTTGTCATCAAATAATCTTTTGATGGTCGACAAAGAAGACAGCCACCCTCTGTTCCATTTCTTTTTAATATGCTATAAGAATTAGTCATGATTATGTTTTAAAAACTTGAGAGTGATGATGCAATGGTAGTGGTAAATTTTCTAGTGCAACCAAGATAACTGAGTGAGTTAATTTAGTCAGAACATTTGATTTCTGACACTACAATGATTGGATAGAATGTTTCCCTACTAAGTGGCATATGATCATGGATGTTCCCCATTCAATGTTCCATCATATTAAGAATATTGACAATTGGCCTATGGTAGAATCTTGAGACACAACAAATGTATACTTGTTATTGTTTTGATGAAGAAATTATTTAGTAGTAAGACTTAGTCATATACCTTGATTTAGTTATCATTTAGGACACTGAATACTAGACAAAATTTAACTTCCTTAACTCATTTAGTTGGTGTTGTTTTAACTTTCATTTTTTTGTATATTGTATGGTTCAATCCTGATTATCTTCAAAAAATTTAAGATTGAAATTACAATGTTTCCAAACTTTAATATGTAAATTACTGGCTTAAGGTCAATGGTAGTAGTATATTTTGTGGAGCTGCCGAGATGACTAAGCAAGTTAATTTTAACAGAAAGTGCATTTCTGACACTAGAGTGAGATGAAAAGTTTCCTTATTGAGTGGTATATTATAAAAGATGTCCTTCTTTATATGTTCCACCCTATTAAGACTATTGACATTTAGCTTATGGTAGAACCTAGAGACACACTAGATGTATGCAAATCTTAAATCATAAAATATCTAAGATTTAATTATGGTGTGGGCCCTAGGGGTTAGGGTGGAGCGACATGTCCCCTTTGTCAATTTACCATTTTGCCTTCGTATTTCTCAAAATGACCATTTTGCTTCTAGTGGTCAAATTATCGTTTTACCCCTAGTGGTTAGCGCCCACTATTATCACTGTTTTCCTTCTTAACATCCTTTGATTTGGCTCTACTCCTAATATATGTTCACTTGTACTGTGCTTTAGTTAACAATATAATTTGTCAGAATTTAAGAATTTTATTTAGGGCAATATCAATCTTTTTCTTATTTGGATGTTTTTCAATGTTTTAATGTCATAGAAAAATTCTACTTTAAATATGATAAAATTATATGTAAAATTTACTCTAGTTATTGTATATTTCTTATCATATTTTGATTTGGTAAACTGCCTATAAAAATTATCAAAGTCAAAAGTGTGAAATTACCATTTTGCCCCTAGCCTCTCATTGCTTAAAGTGGAAAATTATGATTTTACCCTTAAGCCTTAAAATTGACCTATAGTTTATTCTCTTTAAATGATTCACCTAGATCCATTTATTCTTGTTTAATTATTTCTAATTTCCCTTAAATAATCCAATTTAGCTAGTATTAAAATTTGCTAAATTAAAGATGTTACAATTGCATAGTGTTCCATATATTTTGATATGTTGTATAGTTCAATCATAATTGTATTCCAAGAACTTGAGATTGATAATGCAATGTTTCTTTATTTTATTATGAAATTTAGTTAACAAGTTAATGAAAGTAGTAAATTTTGTGAAGTTGGCAAGATGAATAAGCGAGTCAATTTTGATAAAACATTGGGTTTCTAGCATCGCAATGAACGAATGGAATGTTTCCATGTTGACTAGCATACCATCAATTATATTTCTCTTTGTATCTCCAATTTATTAAGAATACAGACAATGCACTAATGAAAGAATTTAGAGACACAATATATGTACGCAATTTGTTATTTTAATGAAAAAAAAATTGTTTTTTTGAATGTCTTAGTCATATATTCTAAAGACAATTCATAGGCCAGGCTCAATTTAATTATGAAGTGTTATTAGGTTTTAAAATTGTCCATGTTAAAATATTCATAATTGAGAGGAGGATTGTGTAAGTATGTTGTCTCTCATAGGAGGAAGGATTATTTTACCATGTATTCTTAGCTTGTTTCTAACTTTGTGCTTATTGTTGTCATTTTGGTTCCATGTGAGATTTCACCAAGGTATAAAAATTCTTGAGATTTTTAGTAACTTGATGCTTAAGACTTCCATATCTAGTGACTTTAGAATCCATGAAAGATGGAAAAAGGTCATCTAGGAGATGAATATAAAACAATCTATTACGTATAGCAATATACAAGTTAGAGCATCTTACCATGATGGATAAAATTAATCATGAAATTCATCTCTAATCACACAAGATGGATCACATGTACAAAACCTTATAGGACACAAGTACTAAACCTAATTCAACTTCCTAAACTTATAAAGTTGGTGTTGTGTTAAAGTTCATGTCTCCAACTAAAGCAAAAATAAAGTTACTATCTTCTAAGAGGCTTTCGGTGTCTTCCAACTTTATTTAAGTCTAAAAAAACCTAATGGCAATATGGTAACATTTTCAAAGCACCCATTTTTTGCCCTTCCGTTCCCATAAATTCTTTAATATAGAAGAATCGATATAAACGTGTTGATTTTCCTACTAATTATGTTCATGTCATCAAACCTTTGTTGAAAACAATATCCAAATGAGCATAAGGTATAGTACACATTCTAGGAATACAAAGTTGCATAGTGAATATCAAGATGCAAGAGAGCTTACGGTAGATAAATAGCAACTGCCGTGTGTTAATTTTCTTTTTGATATGTTATGTAGTTCAATCCTGATTATGTTCAAGAAACTTGAGATTTTTAGTGTAATATTTCTTAACTTTGTTATTAAATATGTTGTCTTTAGGTCAATGGTAGCAAAAAATTTTATGAAGCAACCAAAATGAATGAGTTAATTTTGACAAAACACTTATTTTTGGCATTAAAAGAATGGACAATTTCCTTATTAAGAGGGATATCATCAAGGGCATTACTTTTTGTATGTTTCATCATATTAAGAATATTGACAAGTTACAGTCAAAGAATCTAGAGACACAACATATATATGCATTTCCTTTTTTTATGAAGAAATTTTTCAATAAAAAGGCTTATATTCCTAAGTAAATTCATAGGCACACGTTAATTTAGTTAAGATGTGTGTCTTATGGTTTTAAGGATGACCATGTATAATTTTTCATAATAGAGAGGATTATCATATAATTAAGTCATCTCTCATATGAGGGAGGATTCGTTTACCCTATATTTTAATTTTGTTTCTCCCTATGCTTATTGTTGTTATTTCTAGTTTAAGTTAAGATTTGGCATAAAAATACTTTAGATTTTTTAGAACCCAAAGCCAAGGACTTCTATATTTAATGACTTTCAAAGCTATAAAGGACAAGAAAAGGTCATCTCAGAGAAGCAAATAAGACAATTTATTTTCTATACCAATATGCAACTTTGAGCATCTAACTGCATTTTTCTAAGTTTCTTACTTTGGTGGATAGTGATATTAATGGGATTCATATCCTATCGCACAAGTGGGTTTGCATGTAAATAAACTTAATGAAATGGCTGCAACATTGAGTACTAGACCAAATTTAACTTCTTAAACTCATACAATTGGTGTTGTGTCAAAGTCCATGTTCCCTTCTAAACTATAAAGTAAGCTTAATAAGCTTCTTTATGGCTCTTGGTGTCTTTCGGCTTTTATTGACTCTAAGAATCACCTCTTGATGATATTGTAACATCTTTGTAAGGCCCATTTGTGTCCTTTCATCCCCACAAATACTATAATATAGAATGATCGATATAACCCTTTTGATTTTCCTACCAAATATGATTATGCATTTTCTCTTATCATCAAATCGCTTGTTAATATCTAAATGAGTATTAGGTGCAATGTGTGGTCGAGTACAAATTTTGTGAGTAGGAATCTCTGTAGTACACATCAAGATGCAAGAGAGTCTATGGCAAATAAAGGAGGCAACTATCTTGTGTCTTTTTTTTTCTTTTTTATATGTTGCATAATTTAGTCCTTATTATGTTCCAGAAACTTGATACTGATTGTGAACACCCCATCTCATATATAAATAGAATGCAAACTAGATTTAATCAATTGATTAATTAATTGATTGATTAACAAACAAAAATGAAATAAAAATACCAATAAATTCATAATTAGAATATGAAAAGTTCAGTAAATATTAAAAAGATATGAAAATAAAAGTAGAAATTAAAAATATTAAAATTAAAATTAAAATATAAAATATAAAATATAAACCTTAATTAACTAAGTTTAAAAAGAAAAAAAGAATGAACAGAGAAAAAGGAACAAAGAAAGAGACTGAGCTAGCCTGCAGCTAATCAAAGTCTGCATCCCTACACTAGACAAAGAAGACATAGAAGTAGCAAAACATTGAACGCTCTTTCTTTTGGCAAGGAGAGGTGACTCGAGGAAGGAAAGCCAAGCAGCAAAAGAGAGGCATTGACTTCATTTAGTGCTGGTAGTATATGAGCTCAAGGAAGAGGAAAATGATGGAGTTGCATCGTGGGAAAGACCTAGTTAATAAGACAAAGAGCTAAAATGTGAAAGAAGAGAGAACTGAGAGACGTTGAAAGATTAGAAGAAAAGGGAGAGAGAATCAAGGACAAAGAAAAGAGAATTAGATTTGGTGGCTTGATGTAGCATGAAATAACTTGGTTTAAATTAGACTAAACAAGTACTTTAAATTAGCCATAAGATTGTTCTTTATTAGTATTAGTTCTTTATCATGACAATATTACATGCATTAACTAGAGGAAACCCTAGGTTACAATCCCTAAGTATAAAAGGACCAATCAAGAGGAAAGTGATGTTTAACTAGTTCTTTAATAGATATGACCTATAATCTATTATTGGATATCCTTAAGGTTGCATTAGTCTCTTATCTTGCCCAATCTAGTAATTTTAATCACTTTGGAGGCATGAAGAACACTTAAGTTGAAGCCATGCATAGGAATAAGCAAGGATATTAATGAGTTTTAAGAAGCCAATGGAATGGATTAATGATAGATAAAATGAACTTGGCGTGATCTTGTCTTGGAATAATAGCTCAATTATTTTGGTTGTCGTTCATGTCAACATTGGATTTGTAAAAAGGACAACTTTAGGTGAAGCATGATTTAAACCCTTGAGTTAAATGAAATCCAATATGCAAAGGACTGAAAAGTTGACTGAGCAAGCATCACATTTAACATTAAAGGTATGTACATGCATTATGATTTTGTCTCATTTAGCTTGAAAATAATAGGCTTGCATGTGAAACAAAAGAAATCCTAGAAATTACATAGTAGGCTTGAATTGGTCATGGGAATTGGAGAGAATGTGATGTGCAATATACTTTAGAAAGATTGATGGATAAATGTCACTGAGGTACCCAGAGATTGGGCACACTTAATGAAAGTGGTATAGTTTGCATGAGTTAGATTGCATATGAATCGTATATGACAAGACTAGGAGTATAAATTAAAAAATTTCCCATTTAAATTCTTATGGTTAAATGTACAAAAGAACCATTGGAAGTAAGCTAGTTTCCTTTAAAAATTTGAAAGGACAATTGATAGAAGAACATAATACTTGGTTTGACTAATAGAATGATATGCTTTTAATGTGCTTGCACCTTGGAAACAAGAGAAAGTGGTACACATGCATTCAAAATTCAAAGATGCATGGATTCATGTGTGGATGGAGCAAAAAGTTTGGAGTTTTAAGTATTCTAGCTTGCATGTGAAATGAGAAAAAGAAAAGTGTAATGGTAGGACTCATGTGTGGGACCATGTAGGATAACCAAGTTATTTTTTTGGAACTTATTTTGGATGTAAGAATTGGGCCTTAAAGATAAGTTGGACACCTTAGTTATATATCCTTGAGATCATCATTAAATCTTCTCTACTATTATTTATTTATCCTCATTATTAATTGAATATTAGAATAAGCACAATAAGGTATGGAATTCTATACCTCCTATAGGGGAATTAAAAGGAATATTTTTTGAATTATAATTAAATAAGCATGATCCTATAATTTAATTACCTATATCATTAAATACTTTAATATTAGAATAAATTATGAAATAAGTACACCTTCTGTAGGAAACGTAGGAAGGTTATGCTAAGATAAACTGAAGGAGGAAGGTCAGTGCATTTGAAGCACTAGAAAAGACCTCTATATGAAAAAGGGCAAAGTTCCTTTCATGACCCGATTTAGTTTTGGTCAAAAAATAATTCCATAATTTAGAATAACATTTTTGTAATTAATGAAAATTTGTATATAGGTTGAAAACCCAGAATTGCAGGACTATTAGTCTAAAAAGATCTGTTATAGATCTGTATTCTTGGTATAACAAAGTCACATACAGAAATATGATGGCTATCAAGATTATGGTCTCAGAGCAAGTTTAATTATAATGTAGGAAAATTCTGAACCTTAAATCCCCTATGTTAATTTATCCAAGTTCATGTTTCTGCATGTTTAGTTATCTTTTTATTTGTTTATTTTCATTTTGTAAATGGATGCTATCAGTAGAGTAAAACCTTGAATATACTGTATAGATGAAAGTAAGTTACCAAAATGTCCATATATACCTATGGAAAATGAACCACTAATAGCTACACCATTTATTTTAAATGGAGACGAAGATAATACTTTTAATCAATTAAATTGGACAAATATGTTTTTAATGAAACATTTAGGATGTCTTATACATCTAAATATACAAGAAGAATCATATATGTATGATTTAGATAGAGCTATAACTAAAGCCTCTAAAGAAGTCAGAAAATTATTAGATAAAGAAAATTTAAATAATAGGATGAGAAGATTATGTGAAATAGCAAAACCATTAGAACAAAAAATATATGAATTTAAACTAGAATTAGCATACGTAAGGACAAAATTAAAATAATTAGAGAATATATGGTACAAATAAGACAGGTTTTAGGAATTAAAAAAACAAGACAATATATTAGAAATAAAACAAGGAAACAAAATAAATATGATGAAAGCTACAAGAGAAGTAATATTCAAAGAAAAACAGAAGAACAAATAAGAGAACAACAAATTAATGATAGTATACATGAAACAAGGATAATAACAGAAGATTACAAAGAGGACAAGAAATAATAAATAATAATTTATGGAAAATATTTGATGAAATTATAAAATGAGAACCAAAAACAGAAAAAGAAAAAGAAAAAATAGATGAACCATTAGAAGAAATAACCAAAAAAGATTATGAAATAATGGAATTAGCATGCCAAATAGGATCAGATTTACCAAATTATTTAAGTTTAATAAAACCAAAAATTAGAGAAGACAAAAGTATAGCAATAAGATAGATAAATATGGTGAATGTATTAGAAGAATTCAAACAGGATGAAATAGAAAGAAAAATGGGTAAAGAAGATGAAAAATTAGAATAAATTAGAAAACAATTAGGAAATATGACATTAGGATATAATGAATTAATACAAAATGAAACAAATATGCAAAGTGAATTAACTTCAAGAAGTTCAGGAAACTAAGAACCTTCAACTCCCCCAAATATATCTAGAGAGGTATTTAGCTCATTATAGTCTTTCTTTTCTTTTTCTCTTTCCTTGCAATATTTACAATCATGACTTGTATACTCAGATAATTACTGGTATATTTTTCTTTTTGTTTTTTCTAAATTTTCCATACTATTTGATTTTATTTTTTTGTATTGTAGTGAAAATTGCTTGCTTTGCTAACTATTTTTTCCAATCGAATATATACATGTTGTTAGGCCTGTGAAGTAGGTACATTGGGCTTCATCACTTGTGATCATCCTATTCATCTTTATTAAAATATTGTTGACTTATTGGGCTCTAATTCTTGAGATAGTGTGTGGGAAGTCTTCTTCTGAAATGTCTTCTTTTTCACCTGGTTCAAATTCAAAGGGTTTCTTGGTGGTTCTGAACTTGATCAAATTAATTGGTGGATAAAATTTTTTAGGGGCTATTTCTACTATTGTTGAATGACATCAGATATAGACTATATATTGAGTTACTATTCCAAAATAATGTTTGGCTGCTTCTTAAATGGCTTTGGGTAATTAGCTAATTTTGTTCATATTGGTGGACGGATAAATGGGCTGTATTAACCCATAACTGTACAAAGTTTTTATTAATTTTGGATTGGTGCCTAGGTAGATTATAACTTTGTTGAGAGCAAAGTGGGAGATATATTTGATAGTGGCAATGGGGATTTTCATATGGTTCAATTTACTTATAAGAAGTTGGAAATACTAGAATTGTTCTAGAATTTTGGGATTAATGGACGAATGTGGTGTTGATGTAGAGGCTTGATTTTTATTTGGTGTGGAAGGAGTAATAAGTTGTTTATCATTTTGGGTTGAGCTAGAGTCTTGGTTTATTTTTTGGATTTTTTCTTAGGGTTTCAATATTTCTAAAAAGGGGTTATTTAGTTTTTTGGTAGTGGATTAGTTTAGGTTTGAGTTGGGCTATCAGGAATTATTAGTCTTTTAATTTGGGCAAATTGTTTCTCCAAGTCATTTACATGGGTAATTATACTACCCATAGATTGATTCAAATTATTTATGGAGTTTGAGAGATTATTGATATGACTATTCGTCTGAGCCTACAATAGCCCTATATTCATTTCCAAAATATTTATCTTCATAATTACTTGCTCCATACTCATATTAGTTCTAGTGGTCTCCCTTATTGGGTTGTTATTTGTCTTTTCTTTATTTGGCTCCATCCCTACTCAAATAATTAACAATTAAATTATTTTTTCATTTAATATATCCAACTTCATAATCATAATAAGCTAGATCTAATTGTCATTTTATTAACATTTTATTTGAGAGTTTTGTTTTTCTTATACCTCTACTAACCAGTGTTTTACTTGACTATTATCTATTTTTATAATAAAATGAGAATTTAATATTAGTAGTTCAAATTTTTCTACTGCTTTTAATATTGCTAAAAACTCCTTCCAATTAGAATGATATCTACTTTGACTTCATTAAATTTTCCACTTGTATATGTAGTAATTATTTCTATCCCTTCTTCATTTTCATGATATAGTACTGCTCCCCAGTAATTTTCAGAGGCATCAGTAAAAATTATCCATTTTATTGGATCTTTAGTTGGTATTGTCAATTTTGGTAAATTCTTGCGTAGTTTTTTTAATTTTCTCTATTATCTTACTTGTTTTTTCATCCCATTGCCATTTAGTTTTTTCTCCTGCTAATTTTGATTTTTTTGCAATGTATTTAGATAAATGTGGAATAAAGTTTCTAGCTTGGTTTACTATTCTTAGAAATGATTAAAGTTCTTTCTTTGTAGTTATTTCTGGAAATTCTTGAACTTCCTTACATATATGATTTTGTAATTAGATTCCATCAGTGGTAATATAATGTCCTAAAAATCCTATTCTAGTTTTTTGTAATTCTAATTTCTTAGGTGACATATTTAATCCTTTGGTTTCTATTAAATCTATAAATTGCAATAAATGATTCTCATGTTCTTCTTTATTATTTGAAAATATTAATATGTTATCAATATAGATAACTTCAAAATCTCTAATTGGTATTAATAATTTCATAACATATTCTTGAAATATAAAATGACTATTATGAAATCCCATTGACAATACATTTCATTCATATAGTCTTTCTGAAGTAGTATATGTTGTATATTTTTTACTATTTTCTTCAAACTTTATTGAAAAAATCTTGATTTACAATCAAACTTGCTGAATATTTGTTTTCCTTATATTAGATTAAATAATAATTCTATTTTTGGTATCGGATATCTATTTCCTACTATTATTTCATTTAATTTTTTATAATTGATAGTCATTCTAGATTTTCCTTTTTTCCTCTTCACTATATTTCATTACTATCATAGCTGGTGAACAATAATTTGATCTACTTTCTTTTATTGAGACATATTTTTTCATCTCATTGTTATACATTATGAATTCCTTTTTATCTTTTTCAGTATAAGGGTAAGGTTTACTATTTATTTCTTTACTGTAATATAATAATTCTATTTTAGCTATTGGTTTTGATTTTTTTTCCAATGTATTAATGGATTGTCACATAATTTTCTATTAATTTTTGTTCTATAGTTTTTACTTCCATATTTGTTATAGCTAGTTTTGTTTCTTTTTTTTCTATAGGCCTAGCATTTGGTACAAATTGTATTTCATGATCAAATCTCTTTTTCCTAAATACTATCTTTGTCCTATTATATGGATTAAATATCCTAATTGCCCAAGCTTCATGTTTACATAGTGTTAAGCAAAATGTAATTGCATATATTGTTCTAAGAAATTTATTCCTAATATTATGTCTAGGGTGGGTTCATTATATTGATATAATATTACTATTTTTATTTATAATCTCCTATTTGTACCGAGATATTTTTTGTCGATAATTCTATAATATGGAGTTCCTTCCTACACAACTCATTCTAATAGGTTTTTTTTTTTTTTTTCCATATTTCTGATGGTAATATATTATATTTTGCCAATGTCATATTTGCTTCAATATCTACCATGACATGATATTTTCTATATTGGTATTTTTGATAATTGAATTTTAGCAATATGTAATAGAACTTCATTTATATCAACCTTATTTTTTCTAAGATTACTATTTGGTGATCTATATTTATCAAGATTCTATTTTCTTGAATTCTATAAGGTTTTACTTGTTCTAAAAAATCATGTGCTAATATTAATTTATGTATTTGGGTATTACCTATTTCAGTTTTTACCCATAATTTTAATTTTATCATATTTCTTTTATTGAATCTGATTATTGCCTTAGTTTTTGTTCCTTCCTCTCCTATTTCTATATTGTTGTCTATATATTCTAATTATATTGTACTCTTTTCATAATTTGGATCTATTAAAGCTATTATTTGCTTCCATGTTCCTTCTTGTTTTAATTCTACTAGTACATAATATTGATTTTTATCTATTAAATTTATTTCTGGCGTTCTTCTATTTATTTCTGCTAAATTTGAAATGATAGGTATTTCAGCTAATCTACTCCTTTCATAACTTTCTTCACTTCTTGATCTTAAAAATCTTCATCTCGATATTGGTCTAGAATTTATATTTATATTTATATAAGTTGGTATATTTATCCTAATATTTTTTCTTATTAAATTGTTATTATATTCTATTCTTCTAGGACTTTCATATTGTCTTATTTCTCTAGTATTATCTAATTCTAATTTTAGTTGTATAGGAATTGTTATTTTTGCTAGATCTAATTTTAATTCTTCTAATACTGGCGAAAAATTCTTTTCTATAATAATTTTTCCTTGATTTCTTTTATAAATTTTATGTTCATTGGAAAACACTAATCCTACCATTCCGGTTATACTCATTATTCTACTTCTTGGTGGCATTTGCATTCCTTTTAGTTTATGATAAATTACTAATGTCTTATTCATATTCATTTTTGTTCTTGATATTGCAAAATTTATATTAATGGTAAATTTTAATTTTTGGTATATTAAATTTCCATTTAATGCTCATAAAATACTATTTGGTACGTATTATTCTATTATCAGTTATTAGTAATTCAATTGGCATATCTATTGCTAATCTAAAATAAGCCTTTATTAATAATTGTATTCCTGGTATATAAATTTCATTTATTTCATCTTTTATAGATAATTTTACTATTTCTTGTTCTATCAATGTTTTATTTATTAAGGGTATTCTTAAGACTCCTTTTGTTTGAGTTGCTTCTATTAGGTGTTTTTTTTTGTAATACTACACAAGCATAATTGTATACATAATATTATTAAATTATGTCTTTTTATTAAATTGCATTCAAAATGCAATCAAATTAATATAATTTATTAAAATTGTAACATAACTCATTAAATTTAGGTTTTAAGCCTTTAAGATATCGTAACACAAAACAATTGCACACTAAATGAATTACCATAAACATAATGACTTACAAATTTACAAATTTTAAAGTATGAATTATTATAACCTAGTCACAAGAAGATATGAAAAAAATAAACATTGTACTTGCAACTATGAGATATTTTGAAAACAACGCTCTCATTTAAATCTCCAAACAAATTAATATTAAAATATAATGACTCGAATTAACTTTTTTTATTAAATTAAATAAGATTTTATAAATGATAAAAATTAATTGAATAATATTTTATACAATATATATTAAATTATACTATATATATATATATATCTCTCTCTCTCTTGAATGGTCTCAAATACGTTTTGTATCTCATATATTCAATTTATTTTGACAGCTCTATAACGAGGAAGTTGACTCTACATAATTTTTAAATCTTACTCATAAATTATTATCAAATCATCATAACTTCAATACATAAAATATTTCATATTCATTAAAAGATTACAATGGCATAAAACTAATGATAATAACCAATCCATTTTTAAGAAGGGAAAAAAGTGCAAAACGATCATTTCAGATTAATTTAAAATAAAAGACGTTTGGAGTGCAGAAGGATGAATTTTTTTTAAAAAAAAAAAGCCAACTATAATTAATAATTGGAGACATTTATAGATACAAGAAATTAACATAAACAAAATCTAACCCAAAAAAATGTACAAGAATGAATTTCTAGAATATCAGGCAACATTAATGAATTTGTTATCTGTTAGTGAAGAATAAAACATCATAATTATTTAAACATTAATAAATCGACTATTTAAATTTTTAGAACTAAAGTGAATATGATTTTGTCACATTCTTTTATAGGCAAAAAGCAGCAAAGTCCTTAAATTTTCAAATCTAATTCTTTAAAAATTGGCTACGTGTGCCTGCAATGACACGCATGGTCACGTTTTATAATTTTTAAAAACTTATGAGATGCTTCCATGTGAATCGGCACCTTTAATGGGCCATATGCTTCAATGCTTGCCCACTCTGGGCCACCTTGAAGCATCTAAAACTATAGTCAAATTTAAAAAGCCCGTTTCGTTGGTATAGTAAACACTGGGTGATTAATTTTGCAGTATAATATCTGTCCTCGATCTCTATATTATATTTGGAAATAAATTTTTTTCTTATTTTTATTTTTATTTTTATTTCTACAAAAAAAATTCTGTAAATAAGATTTTTCAAATATGACAATTTCTAGGATAATCCTCATTTTAAAAAATTTTTTTGCCATCATTACGCGTGTTAAAATTTTTTCATAGGACCAATTAAGAAAAAATAGAAAATAATTAATTTTAAATGAGTCTCGTTAACAAGACGTACCTTGAGCTAAAATTAAAAAAATGGTTCATCACTTTGAAATTGGTACCTGCACATAGTTTTTAAAACAGCATTTTAAAAAATAATTAAAAGTGATATCTTTTTTTTAAAAAAAATTATACTTTCCCACTTGCGATACCATATGACTTTTATGTGAATAAATATAAAATGTTTCGCAACAACTTTTATATTTTTATATTTTAAAAGGTTGGTCAAGCATTGCAGCCAAAGGAATACAACTGATTAGGTTGTGGCTTTAAACAACCGATGAAAGTGTTTGCATTGTCCAACAACTAAATAAAAAAAATAGATAAAATAGTATCTCTCTTTAACTGTTTGAGCTCATGAAGAATAAATAATTCAAGCCATGCACAGATGAAGAAGTAAATTCTGGTGTTTGAGTTTGACCGCTAATAGAACCGTCTATCAATTTGTTTCTTCTGTTCTCCTATCTTATCATATTCCAAATGTACAAAAAGAAAAAGAAAATTAATACACAGATATAGCACGCCTTTGAAAGTTCATTTGAAACGTCAAACCGCAAGTGATGGCTTGAATTTCTGACCCATGTATACTAATTCTGGTCCAATCTGTCATGTGCTGAAACTTGAAAAGATGAACTGAACGGTGTAGATCTTCCACTTCTTTGTAAACCATACATGAGAGAAGATTGAAAGGACTCGTGACCAAGAGGAACTGGCCTGTCTGGTAAATTGGGAATGTCAATGTCTCCTTCCAACATCTTGAGGGCTTCAGAAATAGTAGGCCTCAAAGCCACCATCACATGAGCACACAAAATCCCAACAAGAACAAACCTTTCCATTATCCTTTTTGGCCCTCCTTCTCTTATTGACTCATCTAAAATTTCTTCTATCTTCCCTGATTTTGCAAGCGTCCATGCCCAATCTGTGATCAGAAGAACTGATGAGTTTGAAGTGTCAAGCACTTTTCTTCCGCTCATGACTTCAAGAATCACAATGCCAAAGCTATAAACATCACTTTTCTCCGTTAGTTGGCCGTAAAGAGCATACTCTGGTGCTAAATAACCATATGTGCCAGCAACCCTTGTGGTGAGATGAGACTGGCCTTCATTGCCTTGCTTGGCTAATCCAAAATCTGCTACTTTGGCTTTCATTGTGGAGTCTAGAAGTATGTTGGTGGCCTTTATGTCTCGATGATAAATTGGGGGTTTGATTTCGTAATGCAAATAGGCAAGCCCTTTAGCCACATCGAGAATTATGTTCTTTCTTCGCGGCCATGTTAGCTTGTTAGCTCCAGAAAGAGATAATTGGTAACTTAGGCTGCCATTAGGCATGTAATCATAAACCAAAAACCTCCTTTTACCTTTCGAGTTATCACTTGTAACACAACAACCTCGAAGAGCAACGAGATTCCTGTGCTTTATTTTGCTTATGATCTCTACTTCATAGCAAAACTCTTCATCCCCTTTGGTTTCCAGATCGAAAATCTCTTTGACTGCAACCAAAGTGCCATCATGAAGAGTTCCTTTGTACACAACCCCATCAGATCCTTGACCAATCAGATTCCTCCCCGAGAATTTATCAGTGGCTTTTTCAAGCTCTGACAAATGAAACCATTTCGCACCTGTGTAGGGCAAAACACTGGCCCTCACACTGCTCACAACTTCTCTGTGATAAATATTTTCCCTCCTTCTCTTATCCCACTTCCTATAGATAAAAATCAGAAGAAAAGCAAGAAGAACACCAATAAGAGCACCCAATAACCCAAAACTCAGCTTCAGAGCGCGTTCTTTGTTAGACGACCCTTTTGCTGCAGCACCAGACAGAGGCATGCCTAGTATGCAGCTAGCTGTTCTAACATCTTTAGGACCAAACTGGTTAACAATAGCAGCAGCATATAAGATTGTGAAGTAAAAACATTTAGTGGCATTTGGGTCAAGAGCAGTCAATTGGGAAGTGACCTTCAAGCCAGCATCCAGGCAAATACCACACCGAGTTAGCCCCGTGAGGTCACCATTACAGGATGTATCTAAAGGGGTCATCATGCCTACCTTCGAATTAAAATCTTGTATGGTTTTAATCCCTGCGCAGCTGGAGGAATTGGTAACGAACTGGGTGGAGTTACGGAAGCAAGAAGAGACCAAACTGGGTTGGATTGATAAAGCTGCAAGCTTGGTTCCGAAAACGGAGAGGCAAGAAGAGGAAGAGTTCGAATCGGGAAGTTCGAATATGGAGGTGTCTTTGAGGTGTTGAGCAAGTCCCATACCGAAGAGGCTGAGGAGCGTTTGACAGCAGTGTTGGGTTCCATTATTTGGGTCAACTTGAAGGCAAGTTGAAGTGTCCCAGGGGAAGGTTGAGACGTAATTGAGATCAAAGGGGCATGAAGAAGAAGAAGAAGAAGAAGAAGAGGGTGAAGCAGCAAGGGAGATGGTGAAGACGAGAGAGACGAGAAGAGAAAGGAAGATGAAGGGCTTAGCCATAGCTTGCCTTGTGGGTTGTGGCGGAGGAGACTGAAAATGAAACGGTTGTGACAGGATGATTGGAACTGCATAAATACCCAGCTCTTCAGTCAACCACGGCTTGCTACGATCAAGTGGCACGTTTTTGAATAATAGCATAAAGAAATATAAAATATATTATGGAGGCAGCATACGGAACTTGCATAGTCATCAGTCAAAGTATAACCAATTCTCTTATTTTACTTTTTTTCTTCATCTCCTCATGGTTCGAAAATTAGATCCCATTTCTTCTCCAAAACTATTCAAAGTTTTTTTTGGTTGGGTAGAATAAAACGTGACCTTTTACTTCAGTTGGTCAGGAAATAATTTTAATGGATTGAATATATATATATATATATATATATAAATGATAGTATTCACATAATTATTTAGACTATAAGGAAATTTGAGGTTTTTTTAACGTATTTGTATAGTCAAAATAGTTGTTAGTAGAATTGCGCAAGTTTTTATGACGGAGAATGGATAACAATTTGATTAAATACACAAGGAATATAATTATATTTCTACCAAATACGTAATTTGCTGTCTTTTTAATTTTTTGGTTTCATGCATTTGAAAGATAAAATATAAAGTTAGTTAAAACAAAACTAAAGAGAAGTGAAGTTAACAAAGTCTGAGTTTAGGCTCTTTATTCCAGTTCCAGCCCCCATCAGCCATTTACTAAAGTTCCTTTTGGAAGACAATTCATTATTGTATTCCCCTCCTGACGATTGAATTCATCATCCAAACATGTGTGAGAAAATAATTGAATTCTCTTACTTTTCTTTTTCTTAAATTTCACCCCTTTTTTTTCATATTTTACCTTTTTTTTTTTTAAGAAAAGCATTAGGTTATGTTTAAAAATTTTGGTGAGGATAGAAAAAAAAAATCATTAATTAAAAGGAGTAGAGTGACACTAAAAAAGGTATATTATTAATAAAATAAAAGAATTTATAGAATATTTTTATAATATTACTTTTATAAATAAAATGTTATTATAATAAAATTTAAACAAAGACATCATATAACACTACTTGATCATTTCATCACATGATGAATCATTTAATTTGGAAGAATAAAAAAAATAATTCTAAATGACTAGATATTTCATTCTACCCTAATAAAAAATCTTGACACACCAAATTAACTTACTTCACTCTCGTCATTTATAGGGGTTAATTACGGCACGGGAATCTCATTTTCTTTCTTCATGGCCAAAGGTTGCGTGTATCTCGAATGTGCAGTAAGTGAACAACTTTGGAGAGCTGACCTCCCGCTTCATGTATGGGCTGAGCAAGGCTATACCTGAGAATATAAGTGAAATGATTTTTCATGGGAAAGGTTAACAATAAGATGAAATAAAATAAAGTAAAATAGAATTTCATGCATCATTCTATTATTTAAATGTTTTAATGAAAAAACGTATAGACTTTTTTACTTAAACATAAATTTAACATAATGAAATGATTTTCCATTTTACTCTCACGAAATTTCAAAATCAATAAAACGAAATTTTAGATAGGGTAGAAATCCTCTTTTATAATTTCATTCCAATTAAAATAAAACAATGGCTTAATTCATTTTAATCATTTCACTTATACTTGTTCTACTTCCAGTCACTAATCCAAACATATTCTAATAGCCTTTCTAAGCATTATTTAAAAAATAAATTTATGACATTATTAAAATTTTTAGTATGAATTTTTAATAATATATAGATAATATTTTAAGAAAAGGCTTAGTTATATAATGATGAGTTATAAAAAAAAAATATATATATATATATATATATATATATTATTAAAATCTGATAATAAAATTTAAAAATTATATCTATCTTTTTATAATTAATGTAAAGTGAAGTGACACGTACGCTTAGTTGGAAAACATGGGAGGATAATGTGGATGATATACAATAATTTTGTCTTCTGACCAAAAGCACGAAGTTTGGCGCAAACGCAAATATATTTATGTTGTACTGGTCATAAAACATAGGCTTGGTGTGTAATCATGGATGTTCTCTTCATTATAATAAAGATTAGAGATGGCATCTCATTCCCATTAGTGACAATAGTGCAAAGAAAGGGCAATATGCTAGTCACAACCACACATATTTGTGTGTTCAAGAATGATGGGTCAAACGTTAGGCGTGCTATAATTGAACGTAAAAGTCTAAAATTGTCAGAATGGACAATAGAGGTCTTCAAATCTCGACCTTGGATGTGACTGAATTGGATCATTATGAATTTTTTTTAATTTTTTATATATTTTTATTATTTTAAATTTAAAATAATTTTAAAAAATAATTTATATGTAATAAATAAAAATATTTTATATTAATAAAAATGATATATATTCAACAAAAATAATAAAAAGTCTTCAAACTCAGTATATGATTGGACTAGGTCATCTAAAGTTTTTTTATAACTTTTTTTATTTTTATCAATGTAAATTTAAAATAATTTTCAAAAGAAAAAATATTATAGTTTATATATAATAAATTAAATTTTCTATATTAATAAAAATAATTTATATTCAACATAAATGAAAAATAATTATTTCTTTAAAAAAATACTATATATATATATATATATATATATGATAGGGTCGAGCCAAACTGAGCTAATGATGTAGCCTACAACTAGATCTCATTTTGATATTAGTTTGTCCTAACTTGACCCAATTTGGAATGATCAAATTGAGCCGAGTCTATTTCGCCTTGTTGAATAAGCTAAAATGGACATTGCCATCTTCCCACATTCCAAAACCATTCTCTTTTCCTCTAATGTGTTCCACCATCCTATAATTACATGAATGATGCTCATAAACTGAAGCAATAACACTCTTGATACTGGATTCATTGTAGTAATTTTGTAATTTTTTAAAAAAATTTAAATCATCAAATTTTCATGATTTGATTTGATACTGTAAATTATGAATTTTTCTTTCAAAAAAATTTAGATCATTAAATTTTTATTTAACAATCTAAATTATTATTAAAAAAGAAAACTACAAATTCTTACTACATAAGATGCACTGCCCAACTATAATATATAAAGAATATGAATTTATTGCCAGCTGCAATCAAACATTCAACATTCTAAATTTATTTTTATGATTGTATGTGGCCATAACTTGTTTCTAAAACTGCAGGTACAATAATTAAAGAAAATCCAAATTAATATTTCAAAACGGGTTATTAGTTTGATTACTCTATTGTAGCGTATGCCAATCACAATTACAAGCTTATATGCAACTAGCTGATCTTAACATCTCTTGAACCAAACTCACCAGAGATATTTCAAACGCATGCAAGATAGCATCCTTACAACGTTCAATTCTCGTGTACATTAAATTTGCATGTGATTTATAGATTCAATCTAATTTGTTTATTGTACGTAGACTTGTCCTCAGGAATCATTTGTAATAAAATATTTTACCGCAATAGGAAGAAGAATGAGACAATTGGGGGGGGGGGGGGGGAGGTGGGGGGGAGTAAGGACCCACCAACTCTATTTGCATTACTTTTTGTTTTTTATTTTTTATTCCACTTGGACAGTAAATATAAAAGATTTATTAAAAATTCTTTCTTACATAATGTGTCTAATTAATTAATGGATCCAATTCTACCGTTTTTTTTATTATTCCAATATTCTTGAGTTGTTCTAAATACCTTCATAACTCCCATTATATATTGGCCACGAATTAGATCGAGCTGTGGAAGCAAAAACAGGCAAACTTTTCTTTCCAGTATTTGGTGTGTCATCACTTTGATGATTTCATCGTTGATCATTGGAACTTAATTTATTTGCTTCCCACTCACTTCTTCCATTATTATGATTTGACTCGAGGTATGTTCAGTTCATGCCTTTCTTTACTATCACACAAATGTCATAGGCATATGTGATACTGTAAGTGCATGAATGTCTACTGGTTTTTTTAAGTATGCTGCACAGTATGTGATCATTGTACACTGCCATGTCATAGCCTCTGGAATTGTATAAAGATTCTTTTTCATCATTATGTTATTCAAACGTCCAGGTGTCACTATCTCCTTGGAGGTTTGCATAACAGACTTGCTTACATATTTTTGCACTGCTCTACTTAATGAATTATCGAGCATTGTGCACATAGCTTCTTTTCATTACTACTATTTTCTCTGTCTTGGTATCAAAGCCCATATTGGGTCATGCCATGGCTTCTCCAAGTTCCTCCACCCCTGTTTTGGCTTCTTCTCTTTCTCCTTCCTCCATCACTGCACCTAAGGCCCCGATTCCCTTGTTGAACAATCTTCATCAAGCCTGCTCGATCAAGCTGGATCGTGCTAATTTTCTTCTCTAGCGTTCCATCATTATGCCCATGGTCACTGTTCATAAACTTGACGGATATTTGTCAGGCACTAGGCCACGTCCTTCTCAATTCCTTTCTGAAGATGCAGATCGGAAAGTTAATCCTGATTATGAAGAATGGGTAGCTACAAACCAGCTATTGATGGGCTGGTTATATAGCTCGATGTCAGTAGAAATAGCCTCACAAACATTCCATTGTCGAACGTCCAAAGAACTCTGGGATGCAGTTAAGGAGCTCTCCAGTGCTCATTCCCGTTCTCGCATTCTGCTCTACAAAAATGAACTTCATCAGACTTGTAAAGGCTCTCTCAAGATGGAAGAGTATCTTGCTAAAATGAAGAATATATATGATAATCTTGTTCTTGCTGGAAGCCCTGTCACGTTAGATGATCTGATCAGTCAAACTTTAGCTGGCTTAGATGCTAACTACAATCCTATTATAGTTCAACTCTCAGCTAAAGAAGGGCTAAGATGGATGGAGCTACAGGCTATGCTTCTTACCTTCGAAAGCAGGTTGGAGCAATTGAATAATCTTCAGAACTTTAACACTTGGACAACCTTTTGCTCATTATGCTAGTAAAGGTAATTGGTAATGTTCTGGTGGAAGGCATTTCAGAGGAAATCGAGGTCGTGGTTGAGGATGATCCTCTGGAAACAAACCTATGTGTCAAGTTTGTTTGAGACTCGGCCATAATGCTGCTACAGGCTTTATCGTTATGACAGATCATACACAGGCCATTCAGTAGAACACACTAATCCATCTACTCCCTCTGCACTTTTGGCAACCCTTTCTACTGTCAATGATGCAAGTTGGTTTATCAATAGTGGGGCAAGCAATCATATTACCAATGATCATATTGTCCTTCAACAATCTGTTGATAACAATGATAAGACTGCTCTCATAGTTGGCAATGGGGATCATTTGCCTATACATCGAATTGGCGCTACAAAGTTGACATATCCTTTCTTTTCTACTGCTCTTGACTTAAATATTGTTTTAAATGTGCCTTCAATTACAAAAAGTTTATTGTGTTTCTCAACTTACTGCCGGTAATAACATGTTTATGGAATTTCATTCTCATAACTGTTTTGTTAAGGACAAGGGAACGGGGAAAATACTATTACAAGGAACACTTGAAGATGGTCTTCATCAAGTCTCAGGTTCTGCGTCAAACAACAAGTTTCAAGCTGCAACAGTGGAGAATAATAAATATTGCTTTCTTTCTGAAAAAAAAAAGTTGGCATAGGAGATTGGGTCAACCATCTCAGCATGTTTTAGCACAAATCTTGTAATTATGTAATTTGAAACACAGTTCAAATGATACTTAACAGTTTTGCCAAGCATGTCAATTTGGAAAAAATCACAAACTCCCCTTTGAGTTCTTTGCATCAAGAGCAAGAGCACCATTAGATATAGTGTATATTGATGTATGGGGACCCTTACCTATTGTTTCAGCATATGATTTTCGATACTACATTCACTGTGTGGATGATTTTAGTTGATATACATAGATTTATCCTTTAAAAACCAAGGGAGAAGCACTAAAAGCTTTCTTACTCTTCAAAAGTCTTGCTGAGAACAAGTTTGAAAAGGAAAATCAAAGTTTTGCAAAGCAATTAGGGTGGTGAATATCGCAATTTTGTTGAAATTACTCAAACTTCTGGTATTGAATTCCAGCATCCATGCCCATATACATCAGCCCAAAATGGAAGGGCAGAAAGGAAGCATAGGCACATTGTTGAAATGGGGTTGACTTTGCTTGTTCAAACTAAGATGCCTCTTCATTATTGGTGTAATGCATTTCAGACTTTTGTCCATCTAATTAATAAACTTCCCACACCAGTTTTAGGGGGAGATTGCCCTTATTTTCTTGTTAATCACAAAGTTCCTGATTATAAGCAACTCAAAGTTTTTGGATGTGCATGCTATCCATGCTTAAGACCTTATAGTCACCATTAATTGTAGTTTCATACTGTCAGATGTGTTTTCATGGGTTATAGCAATTCTCACTAGGGTTATCGATGTTTAAGTCCTACAAGGAACATATATACCTTAAGGCTTCTAATATTTAATGAATTTGATTTTCCTTTTGCAAAAGGGTTCCTTAACAGCATACAAACCAGTCATGCTTCCGATGAATGGCATACATTAGTCAGTTTGCCACAATCTTTCTCTGAATGATCACACCAGTAGAATGATGATGCCTCTAATTCTGATGTTCTGCATTCCTCTAGGTCTTCTGGTTCATCACAACAGTAAGAGGACATTTCTTCTCCACTGGTTATCAGTCCCAGCTTTAACCAACGTTCAGTTACAGGTGTAACATCTAATCTTGATGCAGAAGAAGCAAAACATGATTTGGTAATCAGACCTGTTCAAAATGACATGACATCAAGAGCAACTATAGAAAACCAGCATCGTATGGTGACTTGGAGTAAAGTGGGTATATTCAAACCAAAAATTCCCTTTGCTGGTATACCTCTGGCTAATGTTGAACCTTCAAATGTTAACGATGCAGTGAAGTACCCCCACTGGAAAAAAGATATGGTTGATGAATATGAAGCATTAGTCATGAACAATACTTGGGTGCTAGTTCCTTATGAAGGACAACGAAATGTGGTTGATAATAAGTGGGTTTTTTAAGACAAAGTTGAACTCTGATAGATCAGTTCAGAGACATAAAGTAAGGCTAGTAGCAAGAGGATTTCAGCGAAACTTGTCGTCCAGTCATCCAAGCTTCTACTGTTAAAATTATATTAACCATAGCTGTCACTCTTGGCTGGGATATTACACAACTTGATGTTAATAATGCCTTCTTAAATGGCTATTTACAAGAGGAAATGTACATGACTCAGCCAGAAGGTTTTGTAAACAATGACAAACCTAAGCACGTTTGCAAGTTGATCAAAGCTATCTCTGAGCTACGTCAAGCACCTAGGGCATGGTATGACAGGTTGAGGAGTGCACTGATTGAATGGAATTTTAATAACAGCAAGGCTGGCAGTTCCATGTTTTATTTCAGAGATAAAAATGCAGTCGTTATATTACTAGTATATGTAGATGACATACTAGTTACCGGTAGTAACAAAAACTTGATCAAGAACTTTGTTGAAAGGCTTAACAAGAGTTTTGCACTCAAAGATTTGGGTCCTCTGCATTATTTTCTGGGAATTGAAGTGTTTAGAGATGCTACAGGACTATACTTAAGTCAGAGCGAGTATGCTCAAGATCTGTTACTTAAGTTTGGTATGAGTAAAGCTTCTTCATGTCCAACATGAATGGTTACAGGTCAGAATATCGCTGCTACTGATGGCGAACTTCTTGAGAATCCGACAATTTATAGGCAAGCCATTGGAGGACTGCAATACCTTACTAATACCAGACCTAATATTTCTTTTTCAGTCAATAAACTTAGCCAATATCTGAGTGCTCCCACGAAAGTCCACTAGCAAGCCGTCAAACATTTACTACGTTCTGTCAAAGGCACTTCTCACTTGGGTATTCACATCAAACCTTATCCCTATCTAAACATAATTGGTTTTTCAAATGCTGATTAGGCTATTTGTCCTGATGATAGACGTTCCATGGCAGGGTAATGTGTCTTTTTGGGAGATACATTAGTCTCATGGTCTTTTAAAAAACAGGGAGTAGTATCTCGGTCAAGTACCGAAGCTGAATATAAAGCGTTGGCCAATCTTGCTGCTGAAATCACATGGATTCAGTCCTTATCGTAAGAGATGAAGTTTGCTCAGAGTCCAGCTCCTTTTGTCTGGTTTGATAACATTAGTGCCAATGCCTTGGCTTCCAATCCTGTCTACCATGCTAGGACAAAGCACATTGAGCTTGATGTGCATTTTGTTCGAGATAAGGTGTTGGCAAATCAACTCTCAGTTCGATACATTTGTTCATCCGAGCAGATAGCTGATTCTCTGACTAAACCTTTGACAGCTCCACATTTTGGGACGCTCTCACCCTCGTGTTTGAGGTGGGATGTAAGTGTATGAGTGTGTACTGGTTTTTTAGTATGCTGCAGAGTATGTGATCATTGTGTACTGTCATGTCATAACCTCTAGAATTGTGTACATATTCTTTTTCGTCATTCTGTTATTCAAACGCCCAGGCGTCACTATCTCCTTAGAGCTTTGCATAGCAGACTTGCTTATATATTTTTGTGTTGCTCTGCTTATGAATTTTCGAGCATTATACACGTAGCATCTTTTCATTACTACTGTTTTCTCTGTCTAATACAAATGATGAATTGTATAGCATGAATTCGAGATTGTCATTCATGAATCATATAATTTTAATAAGATAACTGAATCATATTATTGTAATAAGATAAATTAGTCTATTAGTGTTTTAGTCAATGTTTGAAGAGTTACAAAATTTATTATACACTACAAGATGAGTTCACCTAACAAATATTTTTTGTTTTGATTTGTGTTAAATTTTGTCTGAATTCATTTTTATCCTTCAAATTTTTTATTACCAAAAATTAAAAAGAAAAAAGAAACTTACTTCGTATTAAAGGAATCACATTATTCACAACATTTATATATTTAATAAAAAATTTTAAACATAAAGTATGATTATATAATTTTACTTTTCACCCAAAGTTAACTTTACAAAATCAGTTAATTCAAATTCACAGCGTCAATGCTAAACAATTTATGATTATGTTGTTACAATAATTTTATATTATTTTATAGATTAGCATTAATCTTATTATTAGTAAGTAATCAATTTTAATCTAAATTACAAATGGATTAGATTATGTTAATGGTAGATAATCAATTATTATTTTAATTATTCACAAACTCATTAGTAGAGACCCAACCAATAACTTAAAACTTGTTAATAATTATCTTATCAAATTATTAAAAGTTAAAGAGAAATTTAGTAATTATTTAATTAATTATTAATTTAAAAAATAACAAAACTGATGAGTCATTTTTAGAAAGCACATAAATTAATTATTTTATATATTTTATCGTATCAAATATATAACATTTTAACTTTTTTATTTTTGTCATTCTAAATAAAAATTTAAAGATTTTTCTTTTCTCTCTATTGTGTAGTTCTCTTTACGTGAAAAACTTAAGATGTTGTAAATTGTAAACTCCACACTAGTTAATTATGGTTGAATTTAAATCATTTTTAAATAAATATCTTCTATTATATCTTCCAAAATGGATTCCGCGTGTCTTACATTTGGCACATTTGGAATGGGGGACACTTCGATTAGTATTGTGTGGAAACCTGAAAGCAAAGCGTGTTGGAAGGGTCACTCGAGTCAATTTGTCAAACTGTACGTTTTGGAGTAAAGAAAACATGATGTCCTTTTTCTATGGAACTGCCATAATCTTGTCTTCTTGTTGATGGTCGTGGCTAAGTATCTACCCTAGAAATAGTCAGTTTTTGGCAATTTTATTTTAAGCCGTAGCTCTTGAGTTAATTAGGATCACTGCAAGCTATACTCTTATTAACATTTTCTTTAATGCATAAATAGCACGACTCATTTATGATTTTTTTTTTTTTAATAGGAAGTACAGAATCCAACAAGGAAGACATAAAATGATTCCTTTATTACTAGTTGTAGATGGCCACAAACACAAAATTAGCTGGCCGGTAGGTAGATGATTGCACACAGATAATATTATATGTATGAACAGCTCAGTTGGATTGATAGGAAATCACAGAAACCAAGTAAATACTTCCGTAGTATAATTGGACTCTCCCTTCACAATCACCATTCCAGGTGAAATAATCATACAAATGTTTGAAATTAGTAAAGTAACATATATCTTACATTTTTTGTATTTAAAACGTAAATATGCTATTGAACATATGAAAATTACTTATTCTATTGATCAGAGTGTTTGTAGTTTTTAAACTCATTGTTTCCTTTCAACGTTATGTATATTACATATTTGATTTTAAAATGGGTCATAGTTATAATATAAGAAATCAAACTCTATTTTTAGGAGTTTTTTTTTGTTGGATTCATTATTATTATGGGGTGGTTCACTCTTACACTATAATATAACTTTTTTAAGAAAATCTTTGTTACAATGCTGTCAAGAAAATATAATTGCATTCAAAAACTAATATATAATGTTAATTTTGTAATTAACGTTATCATTTTCATTATAGATTCTTTTATATGTACAAAGGTTTCTTTTTTTTTTTTTTTGATAAAAAACCATACAAGATAAATTAACAATAATGGTCAATGAATAAAAAAAAAGTTATATATTACATAAAATTGATAAACAAAAAAGAATAGCATATTATAATATAATTTACTACCCACCCTCACTATGAAGCTCTACAATTGTCGAAGAAGGATGGGATGCGAGGGAGCAGCAATTGAACTGAGGAGAGAGAAAAGAGTGAGGGGAAGACCCGGCGAAATATAGAAACTTCGGTGATCGGATTTCCATCTCTCTGTCTCTCATTCTCCCGGAAAATTTTCCTTTACTATCTTTTTTTATCACGGGCTTCCCGCCATTTCGTCTTTGCCATCTGAGAAAGTGGAGAGAACAAGCCAAGACACAATTACATACCCACTTCTTTTCTTTCTCTTTCTCTGTTTAATTTCCATTCAAGTTTCCTCATGCTTTTGATTTACGTATTCATACTTAACGGAATTTTTTCAATCTTTTTTGGGGTTTGTGTTTCTAACAATTGAAGCCATATGCTTGGGTTTCCTTCTCTAAATTACCAGCAAACGGGCTTTTGATGGAATTTCAGCTGTTCTTCGGCTAAGCAAACGTCTTTTTCCTTTGTCTTCCCTTGCTATTCTACGTAGTATTCGTTCAATCGTCCCCAGCTGTTGAATTTTGGTTATCCTGAAAGATGGATCAGTTTGGCGTGTTAACTGAAAGTTACGGGTTGAAACCACAAGGAAAATCGGCTCCTATGGCGTCAGCAAAACGAGCCACCAATTCTCAAACAGGAAATTTCGGGATCAATCCTGGTCTTCACTCCAAATCTGCTCAATATGGATCCAAATCCTCTCAACATTCCACTTTTGACTTTGGTTCTTTTCTCGACGATCATAATGGAGTTTTCCGATCCAGTGACAATAAGAGAACCCAGCATTTTGGGGGTCTCGATGATGGGATTGATATCTTTGGTGGACCTAATAAACCCGCTTCGCAGTCGAATGCTGGTAATGGCGATTCGTTTGATTATGATTCAATATTCATGGGATCGAATAATTCGGTTTCGAAGTCTTCAGCATCGCATAATTATGTTGATGATATATTTGGTGGAATGCCTGGGCTGAAGAGCTCGACACCTGCCAAAACTGACGACGGGCTTTCGGCATTTCCTTCGCCTCCTAAGCAGAATGTTCCTATCGACGATTTACTGGATAAGATTGGTTCGCTACAATCAAAATCCAAAAATTCTAACAAGAAAGGATCTGAACGGCTCGCCAAGTCAGTACCTGAGCTTGATGATTTGATACCTGGATTTGGTGGAAGCAGTCTTACAAATATTGGGTATAGAACTCTCAATTATTCTTCTAACTTCTACTTTTAATTAGGTATCCATGCCCTAGGGCTTAGATATCACTGGTAATCAGCATAAGTGTTTCACTTCTGTAATGATGAGTCTCTGGCGTATTTTGAGGTGTAAATTTTGCACCTTCTAAGTTTTTATATATTTTTAGCTATAATGGCATGGAATAGCGCTGGAACGAGCAAACGGTATAAATTTTATGCCTCCTCAATTATGATGACAAGTTTTTTTAAGTTATAAGCATATGATAGTTTTCCTAGCGAATTTTGAGAGGTGTTAAAGAGTACATGTGAGAATAGCATTTCTCTCTTCGGAAGGATTACTAATGTGTTGAGGCTGTGCTATAGATGCTGTAATATGCGGCTTTGATAATAATCTCACACGAATCATGGACATGAAAAAATGGTGGATCAATTTGTCTCCTGCTAAATTGGATCTGTCAGTTCATAAAATGTGAAAGGCACTATTTTTGGAATGGTGCTTTACGCAATACAATTTAGGTTTTTTTTTTTTAAGATTTATTTTTCTATGGGAAGCACACTTTATATTATTATATATTATTATTATTATTATCAGATGTTTTTTGGTCACTATACAATTTTGGCCTGTCCATCCCCAATGAGTTCGACATTAAAATTCTCCATTCTCATTCTGAGGGTTTACAGATACTCAGGATGCATGTGTGACCTTCATTTTTGGGTACACATATTGGATTATCCCAGACTTGAACTAAGACATGGCTCTCAGGCTGCACATCAAAATGTTCAAGCTATCAATATGTGCTTCAAGAATCAAGATACTATAATTATGCAGGAATGCAACAATGTAGATCTTCCTAATTAATTTCTTGGAAAATGTAGCTCATCTTTCCATCCACAAGTGATTTAAATTGTTCATTACATGAATTACAAATGAATACGTGCACTTTTTCTGACCTTCTCCATTTATAGGTGTCGTCCTTCAATTTAATCTCACTGTGTCTTAATGTATAATTTTTTTTTTTTTTTTTTCAGTAGAGCACCTACTGATATGAGTAAGCCTCGCAAACAGACTGTCACCTCACATGATGACCCATTTTTGGTATTTGAAACAACTTCAAGCAGTGTGTCTTCAGGATCTTTCCCAGACCCACTAGAACAGATTAGTAAGTTAAATAATTCTGGAGGCACAGGAGGCAGCCCCAGTACCCCGTCTTTGAGACCTCCTATGAAACCAACTAATGGTTTAAACATAAACAAAGGTTGTTCTGAATGCTCAAGCTAAAATCCATGAATAGTCATAGACTTTGATCATTGACTTCACTAAGTAGATCACTGAATTGTTTATGATGCAGTTGACAGCTCAGGTGTTTCGTCAATAGATGAACTTGAGGAATTTGCCATGGGCCGGGTGCAGAATAATTCCAGGACCAATATTCATGCTAGTGAAATTAAACAAAACTCAGCGGCTAAGACAGACAAAAGTAAAGGAGCTCCAGTTTCTGCAAAAGTGAATCCAATAAAAACCGCAGATGATCTTGAATCCTTTTTCAGCATGGGTTCTCGATCAAGCAGTGCCCCAAAGTCAAGGGCCTCAACTTTGGTAATAGCTATTAAATAACAAGTTTACATGTTTCTGCAACACTAGCAGATTACATTAAGTTCTTTTTTTCTTTTGAGTTGATGCATTGTTTAGGATCAAACATTTGATGGCCAAATGCAAAACAAAAGGAGACCTGAAGTGCCCCAAAGGGTTCCATCTGGATCCTCAGCCAGTGTGAAGAAATCTTCAGTGACAACATCTTTTGATGACCTTTCGCTGATCTTTGATGGTAAGTTATTTTTTGAGTTTATCAATTTTTATTCAGTAATTAATTTCACAACATATTGGTGTCTTCTTCTTGGTTGTAGAAGCTTCCTCATCATATGAATTCGAGGAAGTTGATGGGGAAACTGAAGAAAGACGAAGAGCAAGATTAGGACGTCATCAACGGACACAGGAGCGAGCGGTGTGTTATTATCTTCACAGAATTTCTGATATCTATTTTCTGTTTACAAGCCATCTTTATTATTTGGCGAAGACCTGAGGATAATATATCTTGCAAGGCCAGGGCAGGAGGGAATTTCATGCCTTAGGTTTACCAGTGTCTTAATTTCTACAAAAGGGCTAGTTACATTTTGAACATGTTTTTATATTGTGCTCACTGAATTTATTTGGTTATCAATTATAAGCATTGTGCTCCATGTTGAGATGCAGCATAAGATACATGCACATGTGCATTTAACCTTTTTAGGCCTAGACAAACTTTGTAATTGTGAGCCTGAAGCACATATACAGCATATTTATATTTCATACTTTAAAGTTCAAACTTCATACTGAACATTAACCTTATCCATCATTACTGTGCATTTTTTAAATTTTGCTGGGATGTTTTATTGTTCTGTTAACTGCCATATTTTCAGGCAAAAGCAGTCGCTGATATGAAGCAACGTAACCTTCAAAGTACAATGGAGCAAGAAGAGAGGCGTGTAAGATTCTGTAGTGTTTTTTCTTTGGATAGGTTTTAATTTCCAAGGATTGTTATGGTATCATTCTCCTGAATTTAATTTTATCATTGCAAGATTATCTGAACACTGTTGTTTGATTAATTATTGTGTGGGCATGTTGCTATTGAAGCATTTCATTCTTTGACTTTCCTTTTCCGTATATAAATTTTTTTTAATAGTTTCTAAGTGTGGAATTTGATTTATATCTGGCAGAGAATTGCTGAAACTCTGGATGTTCAGATAAAGCGATGGGCAGCAGGGAAAGAAGGCAATATGCGGGCTTTGCTATCAACATTACAATATGTGAGATCTTTTACCGTTATATTTGTTTATACTTCATTGAATTTTGGGGATCTAAAATACACCTTTTTAGTGTGATTTGCATTCTTAGTGGCTAATGTAAGAAAGCATAATTTCATGTTAAGAAAGGAAATAGAAGCATCAGATTGTTTGATTTGTTTATATGTCAGATGTTCATTTATAACCAGTTCAGAAAGGCCGTCACTTGGAATTCTTGGGCGAGATAATAAATTTCAGTCTTAAGTATGAAAAGATGGAAAAGTGAAGAAACAGTAGGTTATACATTGACAATATTGAATACAAGAGCAAAAGTTCTATCGACATGTCTAGTCTTACTGATTGTTATATTTATTTTGGATTTATATCAAAATTGTATGTGATATTGTGCAAACCTATATGGTGGGACAAATAGAATATATTGAATAAAATATATAATTTTCATGCGGTCAAATCCAGTCAGATCTCAGATGGATCTTTTTGTTAGGGATCAGTGAATTAGATTAATTGTTAATGACTATTTGACAAGGAAGGTACATTTATTGTTCTCTAACGAAATTTATGTATAGTTTATGGTTTTTGTTAAGTTGGGGCTTATGATTTGCTAATACTCTCTTCATTAGTTTCCAGAATCTGTTCAGACCACTCTTATCTTTAGCTTCTCAACTGATACTAAATGATTGGGCTTTAGATGTAGAGGAAGATAATCTAGACTGTTCTATCTAAATGACATGACTATAATGGTTGTAAAAGACAGTCACTTCCATAAGCTTTTTCTTTTAAAGCCTGTTTAGCAATTAGAAATGCTGAAGGAGATCCCTCAACTTTATTTTAACAAGGAAAAGAGGTACCATATTATGAACCGTATCTTGTATTGTTTAATTGATAAGGAGTTCTAAACTTTGCATTCATTTCTCTACTGCATGTGCTTCATCAAATTAAATGATTGTATCCCGTGATAACTTTCTTACCTTGGAATATATGCAGGTGCTTTGGCCTGAATGCGATTGGCAGCCAGTGTCTCTGACGGATATGATAACTTCTGCTTCAGTTAAAAAAGTTTATAGAAAAGCAACATTATGCATTCACCCAGATAAAGTTCAACAGAAAGGTGCTAATATTGAACAGAAATATACTGCAGAGAAGGTTTTTGACATCCTGAAGGTAAATTGTTGAATAATAAGACATAATTTACTGTGCTTGGGAATCCTCCCTTGGTTATATCTGTCCTCAAATAAAATGGCACTACTATTCTATTTTAATGTTTTTGGATATATAAGTTATTTCCGCATATAAACCTATCTAGCTTTCATCAGCCGCACTAACAGTTATTCACATTCATATCTGAACATATAATTCTACCTTTCTATCTGCTACAGAAATTTCGAGTGCTGGTTATATATTGGATATTTGAATTAATAAATGATATACGATGGTTTTGGTTGGGCATCAATTTGAGATCTGGCATGGCTTATGGTCATCCAAGAAGACTCTTTAGTCCTCAATCTAAAAAAAAAAAAATACCTCGCAACCTATATCTCTTTTTTTTTTTTTTTGGACTGAACAAAACCTATATCTCTAACAGTTATTTTTTCTCACATAATAATTAATATTTAATCATCAGAGTATCGTACTATATTTGGTACCTTAATGTATTTCTTACTTTTCTGATGCCAAAACAGGAAGCTTGGAACAAGTTCAATGCGGAAGAACTTTCTTAGATCTTGGTTGATTGTTCTATCTAGTAAGAGTTGTACGCTTTACTTTCCGGGACTATTCACTTGCCCTGCTGATAGATTGTTATTATGCCGTTCAAGATAACTCTGGATAAATACTTCTCGGCATCATTTAACAGAAGATTCATTTTCCTGACTTTCATCCAAGTCACGTGATGTAAAATGATGCTGATTGAGGATTCTGTACAAATTTAAAATTATCCTTAACAATTGAGACATGGCTGCCGAAATTTCGGTCAGCTCTCCCTTTTGTGTATATTACTAGAGCTTGTCTTACATGTAGATATGCATATATGATACGTTTTGTGGGAATGGGGAGATTTTGTTTATGAACTTCTATTGTAAGTTGTAACTAGGCTATGGTCATTTTTTTTCCCTTGATGTCTGTATGCTGATGAAATCTTGAAAGAACACAAATTCTTTGATTAATTTTTTATCTGAATGAGTGAAATTGTTTGTGATTATGCTTTCTCACATATGTTTTCTGGCAATTTCTTTCTCCAATTATTGTTATACTAAACAGGCGTATATCAACTAATACATGAGAACCTTTAGGGTATTCCTCTTGCATTCTCACGAAATTGAGTGTTACCACGCACCGACTTTAGTGGGCACTAAGCAGGAAATATATCCACTGTCATTGATCTGACAGGTACAGTTACTCTTTCCACTAGCAATGCCAAATGGTTGGTCTGTGAGATTCTGGAATATGTAAATTGTACATTAGAAGTTCACTGGTTGTGCAATGTGACTGAGGAATTTGAAGCATATTTTATATAGATTAAGGTCCAACAGGAGGCCCATATTTTATGATTTACTTGCCTTCATAGGGGGTAACTTAAGTTTCTTTTTTCCCTAATGGCAGTTATATTTTAAATCTGAAGTTACAGTTATTATATGGTGCTTTAGTTGTGCGCGGATCCCCTCCAATTACTGGAGGGGACTATTTTTTCCAATAATATATTAGGGTTATTGGATTTAGATTCAATGGCCTTTAATTTTTTGTATAAAATATATTTTTAAAAATTAAAAATAATTATTTTTATAAACAGATATATATATATATATATATTTTAATGTTTTAAATTATTTTTTCGTTCATAATAATATCTAGTTAAAAAAATAGATTTTAAAATATACAAAATAAAATATAAAATATTAAAAATAATTTATTTTTTAATTTTTTAATTATATATTATTTATTATAAAAAAATTTAAAATATAAATATATATTTATCTATAAAAAATTATTTTTTATTTTTAAAAAATATATTTTATATAAAATTTAAAGATCATTAGATTTGAATCCAATAGTCCACTCTTCCATTATTACCGAAGGGACCCCGATGCTACTTTAGTTTGTGTGCAAATGACCTCTAGACGCCCGTCAAAGTCTATGCCATACTGAATGATGTTACTTAAAAAGTTGCACGCCTTTCGTTACTCATGACTGTTAAGATTGACAAGTTGTTAAGCCTTGGACTTAAAAGTCATGTTTTAACTCTTTGTACATGGATATATTTTTTAAAAAAAATAGATAGGTAATAATATTGAATGAATTTGACAATTTATATGGATAAGTAGCATTTTTCATCTAAAAAATGCTCAAAACGTAATTTCATAAACTATAAGAATATATATAATGTGTAAAAATTTAAAGAATAAATAAATTTATGAATTATGTTATTAATATAAATTGGTTAAGACTATGTCAAACCGGATTTAAAACTTTATCTAAAGAAAGAAAAATTGAGAATTTCAAGGTTGTTAGCTCCCAATTAAATTTTCTGCATTTGAAAAATCTACTCCTGCAGCCAAATGTGGGAGAGTCGTCAAATTTAGATTCAATGCTTCATGTTGCGTGCAATTAAAAGAGATAGACTTAAATTTTTTATGTTGAAAGTTACTTTCAACATTTAAAGCTAAAATTATTTCTTTCTTCAATCGCACTGTACTATCATCATTAAGAGTCCTGCTTGCTAAAGAAGTTTAGCAGAAAGGCTCGAGGCATGGAAAAAGTAGAGTAGTTGTGAGGCTTGAGGCTCTCGCAGAGCATGATCCTCATGTTTCTTCTCAGTTTTCACCATCTCCTGGGGTTTTTCTTTCTCTACAAATAATTTGAAGTAAGCAATCACGGGAAGATGGAGATCGTACCAAGTTAGCATTTGCAGCTACTTCCTGGTAACCACTACTTATATTCATCAAGATCGTTGTTATTCAAGCTAATATTCTTCGTGAGATATATGATTCAGAGAAACGCCTCAGGGCTTGAATCAAAGGCGTGAAGAAGCTGTTAGCCAAAAGAATGAACAATAGAAACCTCCTTTATTGCTCTCTCTGCTGAATCCAGCCTCGAGGTTGATTATGTAAAGCCTAAGAGTGTCAATGGTGCCATAATCTGGGATAAACAGACGTTGTTATTGGGGTATGAATTACTTTCGGATAATTTTAAAAAGAATGTCACTGTTGAAGCCTATCTCATATCTGCAATAAATTAAAGTAATAAAGGAATAAGATGAAGCAGATCGCCACGAAAAGAAACGAAGATGATTTTTACAGACGTACGGTGCGGTCATTTGTTACAACTTCATTGTAACCAGTACGACATATGTTCATCAATGTCGTTATTGTTCTTGACACTACGATTAAAATTCTCCTTTATTTGATTCAGATGACTACCTCAGGGCTTGCACTGAAGGTGTTGTAGAGGTTGTAACCAAGGAAATGAATGATGAAAACCTCCTCGTCGGTCTTTCTGCTGAATCAAGCCTCAGTTACGCCAACTATATTCACCACTATGCCTCGCGGTACAGTTTGACAGATAATCACAACTAACTAGGAGTGCAAATTAATTTACATAGCATTTTTACCACTGAGAGATATTACTAATAGCTAAAGAGAGGTCTTTGTTTAACACACAAAGGGAGAATTAATACGTGTTGATTATTTTGTTAACCTAGAATTCGGGTTTAATTGTTTATAACAAGGCTCCCAATAGTCTAGATTTTCATCTAATAGCTGATATGATGGAGACCTGCTTGCCCTGTATAATTTTTTCCAGTTTCTTTGGCTTCGACCTTTCTATTTTATCCAGAAAAAAAAAATAAAGTATGCTAACTTTTAAGGAAGGTAAAATCTTAATCTCACATATATTACAATATTAGTGTATGTTTGGCTGTACTTTAAAATTTTGTTTATTGTAAAATTATTTTTGTAATTTATTCTGTTTAAATAAAAATAGATAGATTTTCAATATTTAATTTGATTAATTTAATGTAACTTTTTGTTTAACATAACTATCTCGAAATTAGAATCAATCATGAATATATAAAAACATTTAGTATGTGTGTGAATTGTATAAACAAAATTACCTCACTCTATACTTTTATCAACTAGCTCCCCTTCCAGTTCTCCCGTCAAGTCGGCTTGGATTACCTGTAATAACTGGAGATTCTCCAATCTCCAATTACTGTTTATAAATAAAATAATAATTTTTTTTATTATAATATATTTTTATTAATTTAATATTAATAAAATATTATTATTATTATTTTTTTTTACTGGATATTCTGCAGTACTGCAGAAAATCCGGATGGCAGGTCAGGTAGGCCATTATATATCGTCAGAGTAATATATTGGGATCCGTTTGAATTTACATGTACTTCAATTTTCAAATTCACCAAATCCATTTTCCCATGATTCACTCCTCCCAGCAACACTGCACACCTCCGAGTAGACACTGCCCTGGAACTCGTCGGAAGACGCCGCACACCTCCGTCCCAGCAAGCCGCACATGAACTCACCGAAAGATGCCGCATTTACAGACTCAAAAACATACAGATTCGCAAGGGACGATGATGATATACACCTTAGTAGAAAGTGAAAACCATAAAACCAGATCAAAGATCAATTCTTCAAAGCCAGAACTTGGAAAAAAATAGGAAATGGGGCATATCTGTGGTTCGTATGGAAACGTTCAATGGTAACCAAGCGATGTTCAACGCAGATGTTCGATGGTAATCAATCGGTTCTTGAGAGAGAAATGCCTGAGGCTGCGAAGAACTGATGAATCAAGAGGCAAGAAGTGAACAAAAAGTAACAGGGAAGGATGAAGTGAGAGATACATTTGAAAGTGGAGTGCCTGACCACCTAAAGTTTTGATTTCTTCGGTTTCTTCTCAGTTTCTTTGATTTCTTCTATTTTACTGTTTCTGAGATGAACTATTGTTTATGAGATGATCTTTAATTAAATTTCCAATGATGTATTTTCTTCAATTTCTTCCATTCTATTCACCTCGAGCTATGATAGATCTGCACTCCCAAATCATTTCAATTTGTCTGTTTATGATCAATTTGAAAGTAGTACTTGGGGTGTTTTTATAAAATAGAAGAAATGATTTTAAAAAATAGCAGAAATCGAAAGATCATGAAAGCTGGAGGTGGTCCTTGCTATGATCCAAGGAATCAATAAGATTTGCTTGATTTTTCTTTTCTGAGATGATTGTTTTCAAGGTTTCCATTATGGATTCTATTCTACGGATTATTTTTATAGTATACTAAACATTACATAATTTATTCTCACTCTTTTCTCATTCCAACTCTTATTCTCATTCTTTTCGTTAGAGTTTCAAGAACCAAATGAGCCCATAATATTTCAAGTTGTGTTGTATAACAAAATGCTATACATATTCTCTTTCTCTCATAGCTAGTGGCAAAGAAGCACCCTATGAATTGTTGCAACTATGTGTCGCGAAGAACTGCATATGTTGTATGAGCTAGAAGAGGAATTGCGACGTGTGGAGATACTCAAAGGAATATGGCATCATGATTTGTAGAGTGTGCAGGGTTGAGGGATGGATTATTTGGAGGTGGAAGAAAGAAAAAGAAAAAAGAAAAAAGGAAAAAAAAAGGAGTGAGTAAATGAAAAAAAAAAAATTGGGGCTTATACATATTTTTATTTATATTTTTTTGTTTTTTTCCAAACGAATTGTGTATTGTTAAATTATGCATTTTGTTTGATGTGAACTGTCATATTAATTTTTTTAATTTTACTAATTTTAATAATATGAATTTTTCAATATATCAAATGATTAAATTTATACAATTCATTAATAGAAATTATTCGACTTAGATATTTATAAAAAAAATCCAAATTGATACATTCATCTTATATCACTTTTTTTGAACGTACATGTATTTACATAGGATCCATCAACATGAGAGGCCAAAGAATATGATGGCTATAAAATTTTGTCAGAGAATCTTTAATGTTTTTGGCCAGTGTAAAAGAGTCTTTTAATCTAAATGCAAAAATCTCCTGGGCTTTTGCAAAAATCAATCAAATCAAAGCTATGGACCACTCGGGTACATTGGGCCATAGGGCCCTAGTGCAACAAAAGTGTGCAAGATTAGATATGTGGACCTCTGGTAATTGTACAGTGTCTCAACATTGGCCTGTTAGCTCCAAATATTCCAACAAATGATTACAGTGGTCACCACCAAAACCTGCAAAAAAAGAAGACCAAGACAAATTAACAAAACTGACATCTTTAAAGTGCCTCATAATTATTCAATTAAAATGAACCGCAATCTTCTGGAACCACTAATAAATACGACAAAACTACAAGTTAAAAAAAAAAAAAAGTGTCACTTTTTTTTTAATAATAGTTGAGTTTATAAATATTTGATTTCTTTTAAATCATATATAAAAGACTAAAAAAAAAAAAAAAACCATAGCTTCCTGCCACCTTCCATTATCTCGAGCATCCACAATGGAGGTGGGTGACGGGGAGATGTATTTGCAACGAGTGACTGATCTTATTCAAGCAAATACTGAAGGTTAGTTTTGTTTTAAGATCCAAAAATTCATAATTAACCAGAACGAATAAAACCAAAGTCCAACATGAGCAGTGCTAAATCATCATTTTTTGCTTTTTGTCTTAGCTGTAAATCATTACCTCACTTAAAGTGGATTTTACTCATAAATTAACGTGGCAAATGAATCTGGGTTTGCCGTGGTCTTCGGAGATTCTTCATTAATCCTCCACTATCGGTAATTAATTATTATATTATGCTCGGAAAGATATGGAGATCTCATTTCACAGCTTAGAGCTATGGAGCTCAGAAACTTCCTATATAACCCCACCTATCACCCACTAACCCATTTACAATCTTCAGATTTAGACCCTGAAATCAAAAAGAGAAGAAAATGTGAAACACAAAGAAGAACTAAAAAAGTTAGTTAGCAGCACGGAATAGTTGGAGTTTAGACTATATAAGACCACACCACTTCTGAGGCAAACTTTCCGGTGGTGGCGAGCCACCCCGCTATAGCCTCCTTGCTAGTTTTTATTAAGAAAGTTTTATATTAATCAATTAATTAGTATCCCCAAAAGGCCAATTTCCATTTTTCTAACCGTTTGGTCTTTCCATCTTTTCCTCTGATACACCAATCAGTTATGGGAAAGTGATCACTTGTCACTAACTGATATATTTTGAACTCAAGCTTCCTTTCCATGGCATGAAAAACATGAAAGTTCAATATATTTATAAACAACTAGTGGTCAAGCCTCTACAAAGATATGCTTTAACTCATGAAATGAGATCAAATTTCATTGGGACTTCCCTTATTGCAGAAAGGAAGATTCCTTTTCAGATATGAACTCCAAGATAAGGTCTAGGAGTGGGAGCTCAACTAGGAAATCACTAGAGATGTAGTGTGCAGAACTCTTGTCTCATTTCCATGTTTAACGAAACTGTTGTTTTCAAATCTATGAAAGGGCTCTCCACATGCATGTTGCTACCATGTATGATCAATTATACAGTTTCCACATTTCACTGTCAGGCGAGGTACCTCTCATGACTCGTGAACCACCCAAGTTCTGAAGACATGTGGGGTGGGTAATGACTAGTGTGACTGCTTCAGAATTGTAATGAACAAAATGGTCCATGAAAACACCATCTCACATGGGCCATTGAGTTGCTTTTGGAGATTAAACTGAACCATGCATGTTAGATCCTCCTGCATGAATGAAAAGGTCTTCGCCTCCACTCACAAACTCATTCACTATCATATATATATACATAGATAGGTCTCAAGCTATGTATGATATCTTATCACTCACAGTGGCCTAACCATGGGAGAGAGAGCTCCAACACTGAGCCGTCACTTTCAAGTTTCAAAATCAGATTGGAAAAGGGGGCTAAACGGCGGGCAGTGGATGGTCCAGATTGAACACGATTCTGTCGATCTTTTGATTTATTTGTCAGTGGGGGAGGGGGGGTTATAATTTCGTTGTTGTATGCACTTTCTGTGGTGCTTATGAAGGCACCACTTTTCGTTCTTTTCTGAATATGTTAATAAAATGCCATTTCCCTTCATCTCTTCTTTCATATTCGGGTTCGCTAGTTGCTAGATTCTCCAGTGTCTTTGGGATAACACTACTCTGTCTGATTAAGCTAGATTATATAGTTAGTGGATGGTGCATTCAAGTTAGTCATTTTGGTTTAATAATCTAAATAAATGTCAACTACACACTCAAGATACCAATGCCCTTGCGTAGAGGCTATCTTGGTAACCAACTTTCCCTTGGATCATCTATCTATCTGACCAATCATTTGGCAAATGGCATATTGTTTTCTTTAAAAAACTATATGCTTCTTATTCTTCTAATTTTTAATGTTTTGTCTTTTTAATTTTTCAATCTATGATTTGAAATTTTTTTAATTCTTGACAAGGTGCAACTAAGTATTTTTTTTTTTTTTTTCAATCTTTGAATGGAGTGCTTCCAATAAGGACTGAATTGTGGTCAATAAGGAATAATTGAGGTACACCAATAGTGTATGTACTATGTAGTATTTTATAAATAATATAAAACTGTATGTATAGAATATGAAGTTTGAATTTACAAATGGATTTTATGAAGGTTTCAAGCTTAACGGTCAATTTGGTTTTTTATGTTATAATTAGGTCAATTGATCATATTTATATTTAATTATAACTTAAAAAGTACGCCTGACTCAATAAGTCTAACTTGAACTAAAAAAACCTGATTAAAAAAGTTAATTTATAAAATAGCTTGAACTTGAGTATTTTTTAAAGTTCGGCTTAAGTTTAAAAAATTCGAATGAATACTCTTTTAATAAATAAAAAAATTATTATTTAAAAAAAACTTAGTATAATGTCATATTGTGATAGAAAAAAATAAAAATTAATACATCTTATTTAAATATTTATATCAATGTAACAACTTATTTATATTTAGAACTCCTCTATATTTAATTTTACATGAAATAATAATAATTATTTATATTATTTATCTTAAATCTTAAGTAATATTGATTTGATCATTTTTTAAAAAAATCTTATTAAAATACGACTAAAATTTTTTTAGCCCGAACTCAATAATTAAATCTACTCATACCTCATTTATTATATTAACTTGTAAGAAGTAAGAGTTGTGTTAGGCGCTCAAGTGACAGACATGGCAGAAGTAAGTCTAAATGGGAACAAGAGATTTTGTAAGCTTATGCTTCATTTCTTGCATTTTGCATCCGAATGCGTAGCAAACTTACAAAAAAAAAAAAAAAAGGGAAAATACAGACTAAGACGACAGTAAAAAGGAAAAAAAAACAGGGCTGCTAAGAAACGAACATTAAGATTTAAGAACACCATCCTAGGCTTCATATGAACATGAACAAGAATTGGAATCTCCTTCTCTTGTTTCTGAAATCCTTATCAATGGCGATCACTGTGTAGTCCTACTTACACAATTAGTAGCTGCTCACGAATGGCTTGTAGCTTTGAAGATCAGAGACAATCCCAGCAATAGAACCAGCAGCTGCTGCCAAAGAAATTACTAGGCAAGTCATACTAAGCATTTGGAGGCAGATCCATTTGGTGCTCCACTTTTGTATTCTCTTTTGGTTTATGTACATCTCCACTGGAAAATACACAGTAAGAGGCCAAAACCCAAGAGCTCCAAGAAGCCCCGCTACGTCATTGAAGAATGGAAGAAGCATTGATATCACAGTGGTTGCGATCACAAATATGGTCCTCCAAACCAATCGGAAGAGGTTGAGTTGGTAGGGTGATCGGCGACCAGGGATAGAGATTTCAATTCCTCTGGTGATGAAATTACTTTCTGGGAATCTATTTGATGCTGTTTTCTCAATGAAAGAGAAAAGGGGTTGGCAGTAAACTTGGTAAGCACCAACAAGGTGGACAACTATGGCGGCATTAGCTATGTCTAGGAGCCAGTAGGGATTGTAGAAGCCAAAACCAGTGAGGAGGTTTCCTGGGCTTAAATCTCCGAATGCAGCATAGCCAAAGCAACCACATAGCATGTAGAAAATTGTAGTGACTACAACACTAATGAAAGTGGCCTTCTTCATTGTTTTCGATTCCGATGGTGGGGATTTCACCGTGTCCTGTTTTTATCACATACCCGTTTTAATTTTCAAACTCTTCTTTGAAATAAATTCAAAGGTTTGAATGTTGTAAGTTTAGTGAGAAGAATATACCTGAATTTCTATGAGGATCATTGAATAAGAGTAGGCAAAGGCTATGTCACCAAGAGCTTGGAAGCTCCTCCAAATTTTTTGGGTCTCAGTCACCGTACCAGAATCAGTGATAGCACCAACGCTGATCCCTGTCAGGCTTCCTCTAATTCTTTTGTGTTCTGTTAGATGACCGAGACTAAGTTAGATCGATGCCCAGTGGAATGAAAAATCTTCCAGAAACATAGATTTAATAATAGCAATCATACTCATAGCCCATGTGAACAGAATCATACCTATAACTTGAGCAACTCCAAGGCCAAGCCCAATGGTTGAGTAAGTGAAGGACATGACAGCAGCTACAATGGATAACCACCATAACTGATCGAAGTCTGGAATTTGAGAGAAGATAATCTCCGCGATACCAAATGCAATCATGTAAACATTTCCATTCATATGGCATAAGTCTTTGCTCCCAGTCTCGTGGATGCAGTTAGACTTTTTGATTGCCCTGTTTTATTATAAACCCAAAGGAGCCAATTAGACTATTTTCTTTACATTACTTGCACAATAATTGATCTCCCTCTCAAATATGACTATAACTTCAAACTTACATCATGCTTATGGAAGCAGCAATTGTGTATCCAATGGCGACTCCGAAAAGGTTCACATACTGAACCAGCCCACAAATCTTGACCTTAAGACCGCCTGAACACACACAGCCACAGAATTAGAATTGAAAATTTAAAAGCCATCCCAGATTTTTTGACACAAAGACAACTTGACACCAGAAGTCTCTTTAATTAATTAAGCTAGGTAGGCAGTAGCTGAATTTACCGAGGTTTGTTTGAATGGCGTCCATGTAAGTGTAGTTTCTCTTGCCAGTTACAGGGTCACCGGAACGATAACAAGCAGAGAGGAGAGTGGATGTGTAGTAAGTCACAAAAGAGAAGAGCATCATGAAAGCTGGACCCGCAATCCATCCAAGCTGAGCTATAGCCCATGCCAAGGATAGCACACCGGAACCTATCACAGCGGTGATTATGTGGGCGCTCGCAGTCCACACAGTACCTGTTTCCCCGAACACAAAATATAGAATGAGCGACTAACACAGGCAAAAAATCAAGCAGTTGAAGAACAGAAAAGCGTGTTGAATTTTAGCTAGGAAAAACTAGGGATGAAATTGGATAAGTTACCAGTTCGTTTGAGGCGGCCATCGTCGTCGTAGCACTTAGAGCCGCCTTGTTGAGCCACGTCAATGGAGACTTCAAATGTTTGACTGTTCTTGGCGGTGCCGTTCTCAACCATCTTCGTTGTAGAAAGAGAAGCACCAGAGTTAGCTTTCTGGGTGAAATCAAAGAGTCTATATATGCAGAGTATGCTCAATTCGATGAAGCAATATAGCGAAGGAAGTTAATAGGTAACTGAAAGAGATGGACAAGACCAGGAAATGTGTAACTCCCAACTCCTCGTTCTGCCTGAAACTGAGGGAGATAGATGACACACCTCCCGATACACAGAAAATCCCAAAAAGACAGTTTCAGGCAAAACTGGTGTGGTTGGGGGAAGAGGAGGAGGAGGAGGAGGAGGAGGAGGAGGAGGCGAGAGTGTGTATGAGTGTCTGTGTTGGCTTTCAGAGACTCTTCTCGCGGGTCAGTAGAAATGAATACAGCAGGGTACGTTGCAATGAAGAAAGATGAAGAAGGAGTGGAGGTATAAATAAGGATCTGGATCCTCGTTCGCTCCCAAATAGAGAGAGAAACAATACACGAGAGAGAAAAAGAAGGTGTGTTTTTATAATTATATTTTACACAGTAACGGGATCCCAATTCATAAATAAAACGGTAGGTGAAAATAATGCTTTTGAAAGAATTAAGCGTAATTTATATATATATATATTAAAAAAATTATGATAAATATATAATTGATATCCTATATTTATTAACGATCTTGATTTCTCAAAAAACAAATGGAGACCCACGTGACGCAATGAGCCCAAGGAGTGTCAAACTTCTGACTGACTGAAACCGTGTGTGGTCTGCGGTATGCTGTGTGTATGTGTTTTGAGAGTGAAAAGAGGACAAATTTTCTCCCTCCGTCTTTTGGGCCTACCCTACTTCAGTCTCCTCAACATTTCCTTTTATTTTTTATTTATTTTTGGGGATAATTTTACTATTATCATAATCATTTCCTAAACGTAACTGATCTTTCTCAGACAAGTGCGGAATCTGCTATACAAAGATTTGGAAAAAAAAAAAAACCCCATTTTTATTTTAGTCTCTCTATTTATTGGTACTTATGATAGGTAATATTTGCCTGTGTTAAGATATCCATCTACCTTCCTAAAATATCAACGAAAAGGTATTCACACACTTAGTCGGGCTAAACATTTCTTATCTCATTTTTTTACTCATTCCAAATCATAATATAATTATCACATTACATTCATGTGAATGGAAAGAATATTTTTAACTTTTATATATACTCTTAAGCCGCCCTTATTTCTCTTGGTTCTTACATGTAAGACATTTGTAATATAACTATTAAATTAGTTATAACTATACATGTAAACATTTTTTAATTGAAAATATACCTCATATATATGTATATATGAGATTAATTTATTCTATCATTTTTATAACAAATCTAACTGACCTAAAACTTTATGTGGTTTCATAGTGCATACTAAACAAAACACAAAGAAAGAAAAATTATTTATATATACAAGTGTTGGTTATACGTTCTCAAAAACATTACGATGTAATTAATAATTAAATATTAAATAATATTGTATGCAGTAATTAATAAACTTAATTATAGTAATAAATCTATCAAAAATGGAAAAATATTATATATTAATTGTTATTAAATAATCAATTACATCGTAATAAAAAATTATAATATTCTCAAAACATATAATCATTACTATTTTCATACTTTTGTCATATTTGTGGTGCGAAGACAACGTCAAGGGTAAGGCAAATAATTAAACTCTAATTGACTAAAAAGCAAATAAAGATCCAAAATTTCTCAAACCTTGGAAGTTTTCCCTCGGTTTCTTTCCCTATGCTCTGCCGTTCCCAGAAACGACTTTACTTTATATTAAACGCAATATAATAAAACGGCACCACAGCACCAGGGAAAGGGGAACAATAGAAGAAGCTGGGAAATGAATGAGTAGAAAGTAGGTGTCGTTGGTGCGTCTGATGAAGCAGTAACGTGAACCTTATATAGTGGAACACATAGAGCTACGACCCATAAGATATTACATAATCTCTCTCTTTAAAGGAGCACCCTAGAATCGAAAATGCTCATATGCTGCGCTTCTCATCCATCCTTACTGAAACAGAATATGGTTCTGGTTCTCTTCATTATTATCATTCTTATATATAACATTCAAATCAATTTCCTTAAGTGCCTTACCCTTAGCATATGCGTTTATGATCAATTATTAATTTCAGTCAAATGTAATTTTTTTTTTTTTTATGTTTTCCTTTCTGTGATGGCGATCTTTAATGTCATATCCAGAAATAAGGCTAACAATTCTCTTGGAACCACCGAGAATGAATGCACCTTACGATCTTCTGGGTAGACAGCGGACACAACTGGCACCTTATTCTATTCTTTCTCTCTCATTCATCCCAATGACTCTGGACACAAAATTATTATATTTACAACTAGTTTCTTGATGCGGGTTTATCTTTATATCATGGCAGTTCTTTCTTAAAAAATATTCGAAATTAAATTTTAATTAACAGTTTACCCATGATATTGTTAAAAGTAAAAGGTATATACTTGTTGAATCTAAAATTTGAGTTTAAGAGATATAAGTTTTTAAATTACTGATTTGAACTAAGAAAGATAAATTCTTACACTCTAAAAAAATGAGTTATTAAAATTTTAAAAATTAAATTAAAAATATAAGATAAAATTACATATAAAAATTAAAATTTTAAAAATTTAAGAAGCTACTGCCCCTACCTATTTGGATTTATCCCTAATTCTATTTAACTTTTTGTGTTGATGAAACTATTTTGTCAATTTACTTTCAAATTTAAGTTTTGAAAATAAAAAATAAATAAATAACTGGTTTGAATGAAAATTGTTCTATTAAGATGTTCTCTGTGTTTTTATTAAAATAAAAATAATATCATTAATGAAAGCTGTCAAATTCTTATACTTGTTGTCTTTATTTCTAAAAAATAAGAAGCCTAAACATCTAAAAAAAAAATTTCATTTTTAATTATTTAAAATATTATTTGGATTTTTTTTTTCTTAATTTTTTAAAACAATGAATGAAAAAAATATCACCAAACATTTTTTTCTTATTTTAAAATTTTAAAATTATTTTTACGAAGATAATTCAAACAAGCTAAAAATATTTAAATTATATTCCTGTGGGTTTGATTTGTATTCTGTGCAATAAATAAACGAGCTAAGAATCAGTGAGGCTCAGGCTGGATGCCATAAACTTGATTTAGGTACATCAAAATCAAGAAAACCAAGAGAACAAGCTCACAGATTGCGCAACTGTGCGTGAAGGCTACTATTCCAAATTGGATAGTGTAATTATAGAAGTAGTCGAAAGCTATCATTAACAAATCAACACGAGTTTTAATTAATACCTTTTTTTTTCTCCAAAAATTAAGAATCATGAATTTCTGTGACATAGTATGAACAGAATATTGATTGGCATTCACTAAAAAAATTAATGATAACGAAGATTATAATACGACAGGTCTAGTTGTGCGATCGAAAGCTACCCAATCAATGTTAAGGCAAACAAGTTCATACCTACACCAAGACAAGACATGAAACCTAAATGATTGAATTGACATAGGACATATATATATATATATCATACATACATTTGCGTGCCTTTACTGGAACTGGATGGATAATTGATTTAAGTAGTGTTTTTCTGAGGTAGTATATAGACAAGTATTAAGTGATGATGTGATGAACAAATTAGTATATATCAAAACTGTTTTGAACTATATCCTGTCTTGCTCACATGATGCGTTATGCATTATATGAAGATGGCATCGATCAACGAGATTAATAGTATGTTTGGTTTTATATTTGAAAATTTTAAAAATTTAATTATACATTTAAACGAAAGCTTATCTTCTAAATAGTTTTACTTGATTTGGTGTTTAATTTTTTTTTAAAAATTAATTTTTAAAATTTTGATTTTACCCTTAAAACTGTTGTTTACACAAAAATAAATAAAATTAATTTTGTCCAACTGTCAAAAATCCGGCGTCCAGAATTTTAATTCCACACAACTCATCTTTGAAATATTATGGTGGGTATACTATCACTATATAAGAACTAGTCGATCGTGTATATAATTATTCTCCACGGAAATTTTATATATACGTTAAAGAAAAGGGCAATAAAAACTCAGACAAAAAATAATTGACCCGAAATCTCCATAACATTAGTTATTTATACAGGTGATCAGTTGACTGTAAAAAATTTGTAAAATTGTATTTTTCTATATATTAAAAAGCTAATTTGACTCAAGTACAAATTACCACTTTAATTCCACTTCGCGTTCCTCATGTACATATATGTTTTTAGTTCTCCTAACTAAGTCGCGAAAACTCGCTAAAAATTATTTATTTACCTTTAACATTGTGATATGCTAATTTCTTATTTATGCTCATTCTCATTTTAGGGTCCCATCAATTTCAAACACAGTATACCATAAAATATAAAATTTTAAAATTAGTCTATAGTCATTTATTATACCTAACAACAACAACAACAATAATAATAATAATAATGAATACTTATAAACTAATTTTATTACTTAAATATCATTATTATATATAATAAATTATCTTTAATTAGTACAGTAAAAACACTCATTAATAAAACCCTATAATATATTACTAATCCCTTTACGATATATATGACTGTGGAACGAAGACAATAATTATGAATGAATAATTAAGGCTATAGAAAAGAATCGTATAATTATGTTGACTAATAATAATAATAATAATAAATTTTTACAGACTAATTTTATTAATTGAAAATAATTTACTATATATAATAAATCATTTTAAAATCAGTATTTTAAGGATATTAGTGAGCAAAATTTTATAATATATCACTAATCCATTTACGCGGGATATGACACGTGGAACGAAGGCAATAATCGTGAATGAATAATTGAGGCTATGGAAAAGCAAACGTATAATTGTCAGGTATTATAGGGAATCCCTTCACAAGTTAGAATTCCAGCAAAACTATTGTCTTTTTCTCATTCTTCTTAATTATAATGATAATTACTTGTCTCTTTCTCAAACTCAATATAATCAGCATCATCGTCCTTTCAAATTCTTCATGAAGGAATCACATGACACTCATCTTAATCACTTGATTCCACATCAGCTATATATGACCCTTCGATAATTTTGGCACTAGGTATAATAACATAAATATGGATAATTTTCGTCCACTCAAAATTGGTGGTGCTCATTTCTCACAATTAATTGTTTAAATATTTTTCTTGAACTTCTTTTATTTTCTAGAAAATTAGTACAATTAAGAATATTAGGGATTATTTACATGGTCCATGCGCCAAGTGGATTAATTGTCTGATATTACTTTATCTCAATTCGCAAGCATAATCCCCTACCCAGATGTTAAATTTCCATGATCGACTAAAATCCATATATAATATATACCTACTTTCTGAGATATTTTTACCTAATTATATATGGCATTCAATTAGTGTTTTCTTAATCTATTTCAAGTAGGTATAATAAAAATTGCTTCCAACTACCAACTTGAAGTTAAGTGACAGTTGTAAGTTGTGATGATGGCTTCATCTAAGTAGGCCACAAAAAAAGCATCGAGTCAGCCATTTTCAAATTGAAGGAGAAGAAGAATCAGACCAACCTTATCAGTCAAAAGACCCATACAAGCACGCAGCAGAAATGTTTGAAAATGTGATCTTTTCTTTTTCCCTTTGGAGGGTATAAATATCTCTCTTTTGAGTTATTATATAATACCATAAACAATCCCGAATAAGTGCGTATTTCACTCTCCTTAGAAGCGCTTGTGCAACACCTTTAAATGAGGTCGGTAAAACGTGAATAAAAAAAATATGAAGATGAAGCAAAAGAGGTGGATTCATATAAAGCTGTTCGTTTAATATTTGAAACAGAATCTTGGGTGATTATAACACTGACCTAGCTGTAGTAGCTAGTTGGGTTTCAAGATTTCCAATAGTGGCATATATAATTGCAAGTGATCTTTTCTTATATCTTATTCTTAACCTTAAGATCCTCTGATTAAAATCACCTATTCTTACGCTTATACTATTTTTTGAAAAATATATGATCAAAAGCTTGACATCAGGCACCATGATTTTTACGTATCTTTTTTGGCAGAGACATTGGAATGTGGGGCCATGGGTAGGTGAATATGAATTCATACAAACAATGGCTTTTATTTCACTCTGTCACCTGCTTCTTTCCCTCACTTTTTCAAGCAAAGGGTTGCGTAAGGTGACGCAACAAGTGTAAAAAAGAAAACACTTTTTCCAATACGTAAAGTTGTTTTTTTAATATTATTTAATTCAACAGAAATTGTTAACGTATATACGTAATATAATTAATTATAGATAGAAGAAAATAATTTCGAAGTAAAAGAACATTATATATGCATTAAAAAAAAAGTAACAAAATAAAATGAATTTGAAACATACAAACACGATGGAATTTAATTCTTCAAATGATCTCAACTAGATAAACCCAAATTGTCATAACATGGCGATTGAAACGATGAGCTTTTCAAAATAATAAAATAATAACTAGACTAATCTTAGATAAAAAAATTATAACCGTTTAAAATTCTGTAGACAATTAAACTCTATGAGTTCAATGTTTAAACTTTCATCGATTAACTTGATTTATAAACTTATTAATTAGATGCTTGACCTTATAAAAAATATATTTTAATTGGTTTATTTATTTATTTAAGGGGTACATCTAATATTCTTTTGGCCCCACTATGGCCTCCAACATATCAATATCCTAATTAATCCCATTATGGGGGTGTGTATGGATTATATAGAATGCATATTGGAGAGAGTCCATACCGAAGAGATAAGTCAACTTGACATGCAGTATTCTACCTATTTCTTAATTGTGTCACTCAAGAGACCAACCCCATAGGCATTCTCAACATTTTCTTTCTTCATGTCCTCCATATCATCCTCCCCATATATCTTCAATTATCAACCACGTTGCACTACCATTTTTATTAATATTCCTTAGCCAAACTTCCTTTTATTATAATTTGGATGTTTATCATGAATTTGTGCTGAAATTGTCTTCTTAGAATATGGCTCCAAGGCTTCTAGCACTTTCAACATATTAGTTATTCTTATATGATATAATTATTTAAGGCACAAATATATATTATGACATAATGCAAACATTAAAATATATATTACAGTAATCTCGATTTTTGATTTATGATGTAAGAATAATTATTCTCTCCTTTTACTTGTCATAGATGATCGATCATTCTCCTCATTTGATACCTTATATATATATTAATTGCATTTTTTTCTAATGAATTGAATAAATCTATCTCATGCTGCTATATTAATTGTAAAATTTGAAAAGCTCGATAATGTTGACCACATGATAGCAAATTAATCTCATATGCAGGACTTAATAAATTTCTCTCCTTCAATATTCCTCGAAAGTTATGAACCAAGAGACATTTTCCGAACTTAAAATGAGGCAACTTCATTGGGAATTCGGGCCTGTAAGACACCAAAATTTCTCAAGTCAACGTCTTATCAAACTGCTAGGAGGATAGGATGTCCCTCTCTTCGATTACGAAAGTCATAATTAAAACTCGTAGTCGTAAGGTTGCTCTGTGTGAAGGGAACAAAAACATCAAACTAAGCTGTCATATATAAGTATATAACATTAATACGAAGACAAAACATTAATGAACACAGAAAAACTTGAAGAATAGAACATGATCAATAACTTGGTGGATAAACAGGGTCTTGTGGTAGGGATGCACATTGCAAGTGCCCAAAAATGCTCATGAAACCATTATAAGTCAAATGAGTAGATCGATCCATGAGTTTGACTATACAATTATATGTTTCCAAGTAATTGAAGAGGACCAAACTGACAATGAAATTTCAACTTTATAAATGGCCCAATGTTAATTGGTTTTCTCTCTTGTGGAATATAATATGAAGCGTGCAAGACTTTTGTCCATTATTAATAACTATATTGACTTTAAGGACAATAGTGTGTTTCACAAATTGCATTATATGGTGCGTCATGTACGAAATAATTTATTCTTCATACATTATACATGTCTGAAATATTCTAAATGTAATATATATATATTTAAGTCATTAATTATTCGGTAGTGACGAGGATTTTGAATAATGTATTAATGAATACCACATGTTATTTTGAGTTTTTTATTTTGTCATGCACCGAATAAAAAAAAATCACACGGTCTCCAAATTAAGTTTATAGTCAAATTAGTATTATAATTGTATTAAACAAATAATAGTTATTCAAATATTTTACTCCGAGATTAATTAATAATATCATCTTCAAACTAGTGCTTAAAGTTTACACAAGCAAAGTAGATTTGCTTGACTTTTAGCATGCTAGCTCGGAAACGTCAAGAATGCTGCATTAAATAAATAAAAGAAAACCAGTCGTAGAAAAGAGTAAAGAAAATAATATGATAATTTTGGGCATGCTGAATTCTCTGCAACATTTAATGAACTTTTTATTTACTGTAGCTGAAGCGAGTTCTTATTTATAAATCTATTATGTCTAGGAATTATGGCAATACAAGTTTTCTATTCTCTACTTGTAATATTCTGTTATCTTTGATCCAAAAGAAAATAAAAAGCCGAATGATTAGATCAATTTTGACTATTCTAAGATTATATTGATTGTAGAAGCCTTTTTTATTTTAATCATAGAAGTCAATTAGGAGATAATTATACTAACTATATTAATTAATTATATATCCAATGAGAATCTTTGGGCAAATTTAAAATAGATGCCGAATCAACCATATTTGACCGAAGGATTTGCGGATTTGAATTTTGTATAATTGTCGAAGGAATTTATGTGTGTGCATGTGAACAGGGTCTATATGTTTGGTTTGAAAATATGAAGGAACGACATTTCAACGATAATCTTTAAAGCGAAATTTATAGAAGAGCTTTGAAATCCGATCAAGTAGATTACTTGAGCACATGAATAAACCAATTAGACAGAAAATAAAGGAAATATAAAAATTACAGAGGAAATATAAAAATTATAGAGAATTAGGTCTAATCCTTTTTTTTTTATACATGTTTCTATTCTTAATTTTATTATTCACTCGTCAATAAATTTTTAATTTAATCTTTAATTGATTTTTATTTTTAATTTAGTTCTTTACTTATAAAAAATATATTATACTTTTAGTCATCCACTAATCTAAATAACATTAAAATTGAGGGATCAAATATGCTAATGTTTGGATCAGTAATAAATCAAAAGTAATTATATTTTGATGAGTGATGGACTAAATTAAGAATAAAAATTAATAAAAAATTAACTTATAAATAAATGATTAAATTAAAAATAAAAATAAATGAAGATCAAATTCAAAATGAACTTATTAGTATAAATATTTTATTCTCTATATTAGTATATGATAAGATTGATGAACTAAAACTCCTATTCCAATGTCTCATAAAATATTCTTAGTAGCAATTTATCTACTTCTTTAAAAGAATAATATCCCCTTTTCTTTTCTTTTGAGCTTTCTACCTCGTGCACTGCCAAAAAAAAAATGATACTTTTGTGTAAATTTATGGAACTTGTATAATATGCATGAAATCAACGGCACATATTCAAGTGATTAATGCTTTTGAATTAAAGACATAAGTTTTTGTGAAAAAAAAAAAAGGCATTACTCGTATATGTGAATAACTTTTATTTCACAAAAAGAAAGATGAAATTAATCTGAATGAAACTAATTAAACTTGCATAGGAGAAAGAGTGAGAATCAAAGTAAAAAGTTAATATGCAGAGAATAAATGAAATGGCATGTGAAAGATACAGTATTAATGGAAAGTCGTGATGCTGCTTCAAAACTAGGGTATCATCTTATCGCATAGAACTTGAACACTTCATATAATTGACAAAGAATGAAAATGACTTACAATTTTGCATAAGGATACAGACGAATCCTTGTGATCGTCCACGTTTAAGGTATGTTAATTCAAAGAAAAGGTTGAAAATATCATCACTAAAATGAATGAATTTATAATTATTCTCTTGTATACAACTGACACTCTAGAAAAACAATTAACATTTAAATTATTAAGTAGTGAGATATCTGTACAAATACAAAAAAAGAATAATAAACATAGATCTATTGGCCATGAAATGGGGTTAATGATGTTTAGTTCGTGAGTGGTAATAGAATATATATCTATATATTGAATATTTTAATATTTATAATTAAAGTAACATGAATATATATTGTACTTTTTAAAGCATATGCTTTAATATTTTAAAAATATTTAGTCCTTAAATTTTTTAACTAAATTTTAATCTCAAAAACTGGTGACAAGTTTAAAAAATTTCACGTTTAAACGATGTAAGGATAAAATTTATAAATAAGATAATTAAAGTATGTAATATATAATTTAGAAAAGAAATATAATGTGAAAAGAATGATTTTTAAAGAGAGTGAGCTTGAACCATGGATGCGATGAGTTGTCATGTCAGTGAAGAAGCTGATAACAAACAATCGCAGTCAAGTAGTGGACGGTAAAGTGGAACCCACAGAAGACCATTCTTAGTCAACTATGGGTGTCTAATAAATTGCTGGTCTTTTTTTAATAATTTTTTGTTAGATGTGAGTTTAAAAAGTTTATTTATATATTTAAACAAAAATTTACTTTACAAACATTATTATTTCAATTAACGTTTAGTTTTTTAATGTTAATTTTACCTTTTAAATTGTTATTTATATATACATAAAAAACTTACTTTTAATATTGAATAAATTGTATTAAAAAAATTAATTTTTAACCATAAATCATGTAAAATTATATTTAATTAAAATTAATTCAAAATATATTAATTCAATACCAAAAAGCCCTGCCTGTTGTCATTCCGGTGTAATTGATAGTTTGATACCTTAACAACTTGCATATTACTTGCTTCTCGTTGCTGATTGTGACGTCCTTTCATTACGCCCACCTTATGCCACATCCTATTTTATATACATACATACATATAAATAGATATATATAAATATATATATATATATATATATATATTTGATGGGTTTTACCGTAATTACTGTTCATACATAATCATGATTTATTTTGCCTTGCGTGTAAAATTTTTAATTTTCTTTCTTTGTTGCCTTTTGACTTTATTTTTTTTCAGTAGTGTGCGAATTTACATGAAATCTCATCACAAATATACAAAATCTTTAAGAAGCTACAAAATATAAATATGAGAAAAAAAATTTTATGAAAAATTTATTATATTTGGGAACTACTTTATTAATAGAATTGTACTTAATTTCTATCAAACTTTTAATACAAGTATGTCCTTTTTTTGGAAAATTGGATGGTGCATGCTTTATATTTTTTAAATTAAAATTTTTAAATCAAAATTTTAAACTATGTATGTTCAAAATTAATATTTTTTATTGCATACAGTTATTAAAATGAATCTAAACTATTATATCGTATATTTCCTTTAATATGAACCATTGAATCCAAATATTTTTTTAAAAATGTAGGAAATCCAAATCCCTGCTGATCCCACCCAAATGTTCATAATCTTAGATGGCGCATTCACTCTAGAGAGTGCTCAAACAGGTCTACTTCATCATCTATATATTAAGTATATTATATTGTACCATCTATATTATGAGAATCAAGATGCACCTATATTGGTTAGGATAATTAATAAAAAGGATATATCTTATTTTCTCAAATTACTCAATTTTTTTAAATAATAAAATATCAAATCTATTATTAAATCGGTATAAAAGAATCCTACATTTTAAGTGTATATTTAGATTTAGTGTGATCTTATATTAACTTGATTTTTAAAATTAATTTTGGTCAAATATAATTTTGTTTCATTATAATTTATGTTTAAAATTTTTTTTTTGTTATCTACATAGTTTATTCAATAAAAAAGTAATTATTTTTTTTTATTTTTGTACAAATAAGAGTTCGAAAGGCAAAATTAATTTTACAAAAAATTAAATACCAAAATAAACTACAATATTTTAAGATAAGCTCTCTTTTAAATATATAAACAAATTTTTGAACTTTTCAAACTTTAAATCAAATATGCTAAAAATAGTCTAAAACTATTAACCGGTACAATGACAACAAGTACAATAAAAATGAGATAAGTGTAAAATATCTACAACTCAACATTTTATTATTAGATCTTTTAAATAAATATTATATCATAATTATAGTTCAAAATTTAATAACACAAAATAAAAATGTCAAGAATGTGACAAATGATTTATTATATTATTTTCAAATTTTAATAAAAAATAAAAGTTGAAATATCAAATTAGTTTATAAAAATGAATTAATATTTTTTCATTGTGACGCGGCGAATCGTACAGGAAAGCGTGTGGCACGAGAAGTGTGCTTCGAGAAAGCACCAAAATCAAATGGCCATGCTTATTGGTGGTAAGGTTTTGTGCTGTAGGTACATATCTCTAAGCACGTGTTTACTTTGCGCGCGGATTCCTTCCAGGAATTGGAGGGAACTATTTTTCGTATTAATGGATGAGATCATTAAATCTAGATTTAATAATTTTTTATTTTTATATAAAATATATTTTTAAAAATTAAAAAATAATTATTTTTATAAAAATATATATTTTTTAATATTTTAAATTATTTTTCATACATAATAATATCTAGTTAAAAAAAATAGACTTTAGAATATACAACATAAAATGTGAGAGGTTAAAAATAATTCAATTTTTTTATTTTTTAACTACATATCATTTTTTATAAAAAAATTTAAAATATAAATATATATTTATATATAAAAAATTATTTTTTATTTTTTAAAAATATATTTTATACAAAAATTAAAGACCATTAGATCTAAATCTAATGATTTTCATTTTACAAGAGAAACAGTTCTTTTTAATATTACTGAAAGGGATCTGGATTCATTTACTTTCAATTGATAAAAGAAAAAGTTATGTTTGATTATAATAAATTATTAAAAATATTTAATAATTTGAAATTATAAATAAATAATTATTATTATATTAATTAATATTTTTATTTATAAAAATAAGTTATTATTAAATTTTTATTTAATTATTTATTTTATTTAAATATAAAATTATATTCGTATTAAAATATGAAAAGATTTAAATTAATTATTTTTTTGAGAAATAAAATACCAATATGCAAAAACGGTTTTTTCAATTGACCATAAGATTAAACATTTTAAGAAAAATTTGAGGACACTAACTTAGAAGATTATTGTCGGATTAGGTTCCTTCTTGGAAGGCTAACTTGGCATGTGAGTTTGATTAGGTCATACGTATAACAAGATAAGATTCTAAAAGGATGACTGTATGACAACGCCTACAATATTATTTAACGAGAGGTTACTTCTTTGAAGGTTAGGAATTCAATTATACATAGCCTGACTTCAAAACGTCATCGTTGAGACTTCTTAAGAATCGGACTAATAGCACAATTCGTACTTCAAATGCACCCTTTGAAAAATCATGTTCATTCACATAAATTATCACTTATTTTTTCCCGCACGGAAATGCCTTCGGGATGAAACATTGCGTCATTGTTATCTTAAGTCTCCAAGGAATGAAAAGAAAATTGTAAAGCCAATAACCACCAAATTAAATTATTCATAGGGTTTTACTTTTTATGAATTATGAGGCGACCTTTACCCCCAAACCAGTAAGGAAGTTTGAAATTATCCTTTTTTTTTTCTTATAGATTTTATTATTTTCACAAAAGATATAAAAATAAGAGAAATTACACAAAGGGCTATGGGTTTATTATATTTATTATAGATGACGTTAAATTTTGAAAGACCTTCTAACCCAATTTTATTTAATATGAAATGCTTTTATTATGTGTTTGAATATTATATCTTAATGTTTCAGACCGAAGTTCTTTAGATTAAATTAAATTGGGTTTGAAAATCATTTTAAAATTTAAATCTTTTCATAACAAACATATTAAATTTGCCAAGAATATTTTTTTTTCCCTAAATAACTAATGCCTAAACCCATCACTAGAAAACACCAAAAGAGGCTTAGCTAACAGACAACCAGCAATGCCAATCCACATTCCTTTAGAAGTATAAAAGACACGAGTAAAGGAAAAATAATGACACTTAAAATAGCTCAATTTAACATTATATTAATCATATATTCTTCTCCATATTTGGTTAAAAAAAAGGTAGGGCAAAATGTGACAGTAATTATGTAATATTAAAAATTCATGTATTGACTATTGAGTCATAATAATGACGCCCTAAACGAATACAATTGAATATTAAATAACAATTATAACTTTTGATTTAACGAAAATGGTTATATTCTTATATTCACCATTATACACCACTATGAAATAATCGTCAAAGCGTCCTCCACCACTGTGATATTGTCAATCCAACCCATCTAAGGAAAAAGCAAATTCCAAGGTATCTGTTGAAATTATCGAACATTTAAAAGATAGGGATTCCAACAGTTCAGCTCTCTACAAATTACAAGTACTTCCATCATTTATTCCATCTTTTGTGATGACCATAAAAATCACGACTATATCATGAAATGTCGACTATTATTCTTCTAACTATTTTTAGGAAATTAGTTACAGCAATCCACTAAATGTGATTCTAATAGGGGTGTAGCCTATAGGCAATCAACATTTGATTACGTTGTCCCGAGGATAAATATTATATATACTGAAAAATTAGGTAAATTTTTTTGTTGTAATTAAAAAATCAATTGTATCAATACAATCAATATACGACATATAAAGAGAAAGACACATGTCAATAATGTGTCATATATATTAATTTAAAATAATTTGTTACATTTATATTTTCACTCCCATTATTTTTAAATTTTATTTATGCATATAAAATTCTTCTTGAATTTTTTAATTTACTCCATTTATTTTTTATTTTTCAATAACTCATATGAAAATATTAGTTTATAACTTTGTTAATTAACTCTTGTATTTTATTTATTTTTTCAATTATTCCACAACTTCATAATTTTATTCTTATATTCAACTTATGAACCAATGTTTTATAGGATTATTAAAAACTAAAAAGCACAAGGGATAAATTAAAAAGATTTAAAAAATTTTTGGGTTTAAAAATAAAATATAAAAAAAATTGAGGGTCAAAATATAAATATAAAAGTCATTTTAAATTAATACACAATCAATATATTTTAACATATTATTATCATACGTCTTCTTCTAAATATGCCATATAATAATTACATTAGGATAACCAATTTTATAGTCATGAAAAAAAAAATTATCCTTGATGTAATATTAAAAAACATGTTTATATAGTTTCATTATTTTTCAAAGCCAGATACCCTATAAGGCAACTAGAACTATTCATTTCATACCTTTTGGAAGCAATTTAAGCGTTCACAATTCATTCGCACTTGCTCCTGTTTATTTTGCCAGCGCACATGATATTTTAATCTACTTTTTTTTTATCAATTTTTCTTGATTGATGTAAGGTCCATCCAAATTGCATAATTATCTTCCAATATGCCAAAAAAAAGTGCATGAACCCTTGTATGGAAATTGACACCACCAGGTCCACTTTTATAACAGTATAAAACAAAGCTGTAATATATATGGTCGTAGAACCATCCATGTTGGAGCATTGTTATCGTACCACGCTGTCTCCCTATCCGGACAAGAAACCTCCTTTCCGTCAATTACTTTCATTCGAGTTATGCTCGGATAATAAGTTGAAAAGTCGTGCAAGGAAAAGCCACATTACAGTGTCGCCAACTACGACCAACAAAGCAAGCAAAATGCCAAAACACCACTATGGTTAATAAACAAACTCAAGCTCCAATACAAATATCAAAAAGCATATGGTATATTGCTTCATCTATGGAACAACAGGAGTGAACTTGATGTGGATGTCACACGGTATTTTTCCTAGATGTATTTTTCATATTCTCATTATGAGCATATTTGGGATGTAGAAGAAACAAACAACGTTGTACAGTAGGATGTAGTAGACATTGATGTCATTTCCAGAGAGAACTGAGATTCTGATACCCATCAACAATGCGTATGATCTTTGCTGCATCTATGGAACAACTCCAGGAAACTCTACATTTGGAAATCAGATGGAGTATTATGCTGTCCATTGGTCTAACATCGAAGAATGCTAGTTCCTCAAGTGAATGTCACTAAAATTTGTGTCAAATGTTTGTGGGTCTGTGACAACATATGACGTATCTTCCAACTATGTTTTTGACAGGAAGTGGTCCCCTGTTCATCATTAGAGAAGGTAAGATTCAAACTGAACAAGAGGAAAAAAGATGGAAGTAAGATGAAGAGGTAAATATCAAAACAGAACAGAGATATAACAAGATTAATGGAAAAAGAGAAATGAAAGCACAGTAATTTGTAGCGGGAATTACTTACCAAACATGAGAATCATAACTGTTGTTACGATTGTCGCCTAACACATAAACATGGCCTTTTGGTACATACTGCAAGGGATGGAAATAATATGATAAAAAGAAAGAAAACAAGATTAATAAATAAAGGTAAAATAAAGATGAGGCAATAACTCTGGATTTTAGTCCCAGAAGTAAACATAGTAGAGATGGAAGACGCACCATAGAAGATCCAACCTCAATCCAAATGCAAATAGATAACATGGAGCTTTTGAAGTTTAATTAGAAATTCATCATGATCAGAACTATTTACCTCATTATTGAAAAGGTGCACTAATTGATAAGAGCATTACTCTCCCATCTTATTTCTAACCCATAACATTGGTGAATGCAATCTCTTTTCATATCAATTATAGAAAGAGTAAAATGGAAAAGGTGCTTAGCAATTGATTAGGGGCGCACGGTTAAGTTCGTTGTATATGTTGGCCGCTCAGCTATGTAATCTTCCCTTTGAGCTACACCGTTGATGTAGAGATGTCCACGATGAACCTGCAAGGCATTAGAAGTTTGAAGCAAGCAAAACCTGATGCTATTAGTACTGTTACCCCATGCTCATTGAACAATGCGTAACTAATTAGTGGAAAATTATTAGATAAATATCCATCTTCTTGAATAAATTTATTATCAGTGTTTGTCACTGTAACAGGAACTACCCATATATTTCACTAAATTAAAGAATTTTTGTAGTCTCAGTTTCAAAATCAGAAAATCTAGGAAATGAATGTTCATATACATCAATCTTATTGACATTTTAGTATAACTGGCTTTAAGGTTGGTTTAGTGTTCAAGTAGGGAGTTCAACATACATTTGTACCTACCTCAACAAAGTCTCCTGCTTTTGCAACAATTCTTTTAATAAATACATCTGCTGCCTTGCCTCCAGATAGCTAAAAAGAAAACCAACCATGTAACTGAACTGCATATTGAGCTACCTTCTAAGCATGAGCAAGTAGGCTATATATTCTATACCACATCATTCATAAACATTTACCTGTGTTGGATCTCGGAATGTTACAATATCATGTAAAGCAGGACTCCTGATGTAATATGAAGCCTGGGGAAGTTCCCAAGAAATTTTGAATCATTAATCAAAGATTAGAAATGATGAAAGAAAATGGAAAAATGAACAACAGAAATAGTCACAGTTGTTACTTCTGAGAGTTTCTTAATTACTTCTACAAATGGCCATCTGCTGAATTAATTACGCATGCAGCACATAATGCAATAAAATATTGGCTTTGATTGTTGCACAGGAAGGTGAAATCTGTAAATTTCTTAATGCCCCAAAATTTGTCCAATAAACTACGTAGAGTTTCTTGGTCATGGAATTACAAAAGCAAGAATAACAGTGATGAGCACAAGCCATAACCAAATATTCTCTATGCAAACATCAATCCTTAATCTTAGCCAGTTGCAATACTCCATTTGGATCATCTACTGTTTTAGTACGCATCCACCACTCATTCGTCTGTAACCCATGATCTAATATCACTTTGACCTTTGGAATTCTTCATCTTTCCCACATGTCCTTTCTCCTACATGAATCTTCTCAGTCGATTACCGTAAGGTATTATTAACTTGTTCAGGCATCTTTAGAAATTTTTGCTCACCCTGATCCATTTCATCTCAAGTTGAAACCAATCTCTATGTTATGACAATCTTGACATTGCAGTCTATGCTTTTTACTTTGCTGACCACTGGCGCACACCCCTAATTTCCCAGCACAATACTGAACTAGAAAGGGAAAAACATATATTCAAGCAAAAGTAGTCACTATAGTTCAGCTTTATCACCTACATCAAATTATAAACAAACCAAGTAAATTAAAGGGAATGCTGTGATATGAATAACTAACGGGTAATAGCTTCATGCTTTCCTGACAGCAAAGCAAACCTTGTTTCTTTCTCTCAAAGTTGTGTTCCAACAACTTCGTCATTTCTTGCTTCACTATTTCAAGTTTCAACCCACACAAACTAGCAAGACTGGTAGCATGTTTTCTCCTATAATAGCAACCTCAGTGCCACAATCCTATCTTATCCACTACACACCATGTCAGACAGACGAACTAAGATGACTGGGATGAATCTCAAGCTAATAGGATTACAAGGGTGGAAACAATTGAGCTCTCTAAAGGCTGAGCTTTTCATAGCAATATCCTATCTCTTCAACGTTTCACCGTGAGATATAATTACACAATTTTTAGTCAATAATTATGACCATTAAGTAAAGGACAGAAATGTCCAGATATATCATATATCCACCACCATTATCCTCTTCCTCTGGTTATCTTGAACTGCAAGCCCCTTGATAAACTTGCCAGGGACGATAATCAAAAGTCAAACTTAATATTTGAAGGCAGAGAATTTTAGATTACCCCCAGGGAACTGCAAATGTACTTTAAAGACCCAAACTTTGTTTGCATCTAGAAAGGAGAACAAGCTTATAATAGAAGATATCTCATTAACAGTAAAATTAATATAAAATTGGGACTTAGGACCTATCTTGTTCAAAACAGGGGACTTAAAAAATCAAATTTAACGGCTAAAATATATCCTAAGATGTTTTATCAGCAAAAATTGTTACACTTCCAGTGAAGTATATGGTTATGAAATGTTTGCACAGTGGTTAGCTGTCAAACTTGGGAAAAGCCCACAACTTATACTGCCCTTCGCTCGTACTGTATATGCATAACTCCTGAAGGCTCATTCTAAATGTGTTTGGACCGACTAATATATATGAATATCAATATATCCATAATCCATTAGAATTCAGTGAAGATCAAAAAATAGTATAAGTACCAAAATTTTAAAAATGCAGCTGAAACAATGTTGGAATTTGGGGGACCAAAATTTGAAAGGAATATGAATGACTACTTTCAACTAAGGTTCTCGCACCTAGAATAATCCAATTGTTACAACTAAACTAAAGGCCGAAAGATGGGACATGGAAACCTTTCCATTTGCAAGATGCCATATGGCCACCGGCTAATTGATGATGATTGTGGATAACTCATCTAGTAGCAACACTAGGATGATGGTGACATCAGCATATGAAGAGAGGGAGACTAAGAGCTTAATAGCTTAATAGTTGTTCCACTTTAAGTAAAGGGACAGATTGTGTCATCTTATATATTCCCACGAAAGGGATAAATGCACGCAAATCCTCGGGCAAGTAAAGCTCCTATATTAATCACTGAACTTCTGGAAGCTATTATCCATATACGACTACTTCTTTTGTCCCAGGGTATAAGAAAACCTACACTGCAAACAAAATTCACAATACGGCCACAAAAATATACAAAAAAGGGGTGAACGAATGAAGTGAAACCCAAAGTTTGTACCTTCTCGACAATTATTCGATCGCCAACAGCAAGAGTAGGGTACATAGAAGATGACGGTATGTAGCGAAGCTCAGAAAACATAGACCAGAGAAGGAGCACCACCAAAAGTCTCAAGAAGCCATCAAGGCCGGGCCATCGAAGAAAGCCCCAGCTCTGACAAGGCATCCATCGGAGGGAAGGGTAAGAAATAAGAAAGCCGTACAACGCAGAGGGCCTCAGGAAACTCATCACGCAAACTGCGGAAAAAGCAAAGAGGAGAAGCGGAGTCAAGAAATGTGGAAATCTAAGCTTCAATGGTTTACAATCTTGATCACGTACGATTGAAAGTTGAGAATTGCAGAGCACAGGAAAATGACGAGATGGGTTTTGACTTTTGACTGAAATAGTTGTTTCAATGTAAAAGCATAGAATACAGAAATCGCGATGAAAGTACACTCATAAAGCTGCAAATGATTGGGGGTTTACGATATTTCAGATCAACAGCGATGAGTGAGGTTGTTGTGATCACCGAGAGAGAAGCCCCAGCCTCAGACTTCAGCTAATGGGGAAAAAGAGAGAGAGAGAGAGAGAGAGAGAGGAGTGAGAAAATGGATATATATATATATATAGAGAAAGAGAGAGAGTTCAGGTGATGCGTTGACTACTTGCTGGCTAAGTTTCAACGAAGGAAGGCGGAGATGGTCCGAATTCAGGCCAACAGGCATAGCTTCAAATAAAGCCAACGCGGTCTAAGCCTAATCTCACGGTTTAACCAACCCCCTAAAATGTTAGCCTGCCGTTACAACGTTGGTCCAATTTTCAGGTTTTGTTTTTAAGTAGAGATATAATAAATACTCTCAACTCTAAGTTCACAACATTGTTACTATTTCATTGGCCAAAAAAACCAACATCTATATAAAATGTACTGGAAAGACAGACAATGGGAGATATATTTAATTACATATATATATATATATATGTAATATACACTCATACAATAATTTGATATATATATATATATATATACATATATATAGATATTTACTAAGAAAAAATGTTTGTACTTTTTTTCATAAAAAGTACAGACAGTTTTTAAAATATTTTCTTTCTAAAAAATTTTAAGCAAGAAACATTTACATTTTAACCAGTAAAATAAGAGTTATTAACAGTTATAACTTCTAATTTAATAATAACATTTTTGAAGCAAAATAATAAAAATTTGATCCTACAAATCTCTGGTACAGTTTCGTTTCAAAATGTTATAACAAAATTTAAAATATAAATTTAATATTGTGTCTTGAGACATGCCTTAAAATTTCTTCTGTACTGAAACAAGGACCAGGAAACAAAATCCGTAATGCTTAAATTTTATTATTGTATGATGCTGATTTTGTCAACACCTATAGTTTAAGTTACCTGCAATCAATTTACAACATTAGAGTAGCTCAATGGCACAAACGTATCCAGTTGTTGGTGACATTGGGATTAAAATATTTTTTGGTCTTTCATTTATAAAAAAATTATTATTATTTTCTCTCATTTATTAAAATATTTAAAATAATATTTTACTTATTAAAAAATGTCACACTTACCTCTTTACATTTCAAAATAAATATATATTTAGTCTTTTGATTTAAAATTTAAGGGTTAATAATGAGACTAAAAAGTAAATAATCAAGTAAAAAAATTTTCAGTGAGATTATTTTAGATATTCAAATAAGCAAAAGACCATAATAATAATTTTGTAATTAGTGAGAGACCAAAAAAAATATTTTTCTTGTGACTTAGTGCCATAAATAGCAACATCACATTTTCATAAAATGTTTGTATCATCATCATTTTATATAAATGGAAACTATACATATATAGTGAAAATGCCAAAATATTCCATTATCATTCTTATTTTGTCACTCAAGGGAGCGAAAGGCGCTGTTCACAGGCTACAAAATTAGTGTAAAAAAAAAATCTCAACGATGAGGTGGTGAATATTATAAAATGCTTCAAGAAGCTTACTTAAAAATCATTTAGGAAAAAATAAAACATTTTAAAATGTATAAAGAGATAAAAATAAGAATCGTTTTTGAATACCCTCGAATTTAAATTCTAATAAAGACAAATATTATGAATTAAAATAAATAAAAAATATTTTTCTTAAAAAACATATCTAATACAGCCCTAATGATACATAAGAACTTGGAGTGAAGGTAATGAAAAGAAGGCTCACGGTGAGTTAAGAGGATCGAGGCAAAATGGAGGTATCAAAAGATGTCGCAAATGAAAGGCCCATAAAAAGACTGAAGCAACCCAGATACAGGTTAGGGTGGACCAAAGACCAAAGGTTTTCTATACAGGTGAATAAACTTCAGGTTGGGCTTGGTTTGACCTTAATCCATGGCCCAACTTGTGGTTTATATTGGGACCTGGTCCAGTCAGACCTAATACATAATCGAGGTTGAATAGGGTCATTTGAGAGTTTTTGATTTTTTTAAAAATTTAAATTTAGGATTATTTTTTGTAAAAAGACAAAAAAATTGGTTTATATTTAATAAATGAGATATCTTATATTGATAAAAATAATATATATTCAAAAGAAATAAAAAATAGTAGCTATTTCTTTTAAAATATCAATAATTTTTTTAGAAAACAAAAAATTAAAAAAAAAGAGCAATATATATATATATATATATATATATGTCAGGTTGAGCTAGGCTAATGCATAGACCTAGGATTTGGCCGGACTCGGAATCGAATTTTACATGTTCACCCTAGTTTTATCCTAGGTAATGTGGATGATCTGGATCGAGATAATCTGGCCAAGCTGGATAGATCAGGTTGAGTGAGTCAATGTACACCCTTAATTTCCACCTAGGAAATATTGAAGCAATAGTTCTCACAAAGGGGATTATGATGAGAAGACTCCACGCCAAGAAGGGACTACTAGTCAGGACACAAAGAAGCATTCTGGAGTCATTGAAGGATGCAATGCAAATTCTTCCTATTAAGATATGAATGATTAGTCAGTAACGGTTTCGATAAGTAGATATATAAGATTGTACAGTGAGAGAAGAATTCATGGAATTAACCATGGGCCTTATGAGAGGTGGAATGTGCCCTTTACTTGAATTTAAGGAACTGTAATCCTTGATAGTAATAAGTGGTCTACTCAGATTCCTTACTATATGTTTCTTTATTGTTTCCTATCACAGGTGTATCAATTGTGGTGTTTTCATTAAGAGTATACAACCATGGCGGAAGGGATGTGCCAATCCAAAATGGAAGAAGCTTTGAAAGAGACCAGAGACGAGACCCAGGAGTTAAGAAAGGGACCATCGAATCTGAAGGATATAATAAAGGAATGTTAAGAATTGATATAAAATCTCAGATATGGTAAGGTGAATTATTCCTTATGCGAATCTAAGACCTGTTGGACAAAAGGTTTGAGAGGTTAAGTAATGTAACCATAGAGATGGGGGATGACAAGTCACCAAAGGGTAGAAGATCGAGATGCCCTATTTCGATGGGACATACACTAAGGACTGGGTTTTTCAAATTCAAGAGTTCTTTCAAATTTATGATACGACAATAGAGTAGAGGATGAACTTGGCTTTTTTACACATGACCAGACCAGTCTACCCTTAGTACAAATGGGTGATGAAAAATTAAATGGTAAATAACTGGGACGAATTCCCAAATGTGTTGTAGCTTTAATTTGGGCTACTTTTTATAATGATCCTAAAGGAAGCTTGAAGGAGTTGAAGCAAGCAGATATTGTTGATGAATAGTTGGTGAAGTTTGAAGAGTTATCAACTAAGGTAACTGGCTTATCTTAGACATATCAATTTCTTCATAGTAGGGTTAAAGGACCATTTAAAATGTGAATTCTTACTATCATAACCTAAATCATATTTCGAAACTATTTCTCAAGCTAAGTTATATGTTTAGAAACATAAAAACTCCCCACAAAGCCAGAAATAATCTTTTAATTGTAATGCCTTTAACTCTGTCATGAGAATTACCGCTCTTGTTATTGCTGGGGTTTTGAATACTACAATGATAAAGGGTAATGAAATACAGACTATGAATGAACAATTTAGCAATTCAAGAACTAGTCTTAATCAGTTTTCCCTTACATATCTAAATCCAAGTTCTTCACATTCATCTATAAAGAGGTTATAGGCATCGATGTTGAAGGCATAAAAAGAGAAGGGACCATGTTATTACTATGATGATAAATACAACTTTACTCCCAAATACAAAGGATCTTATTATTTGCTAGTTGGGCAAGAAAAAGTTGATGAGATGCTAATTGTAACATCTTAAAATTTTCTTAAAAGAATTCTCTTAGATGGAATTTCTTTATAGAGAATTTAAAGGAAATTAAATAGTAAAAATAAACTTAGAGTTAAGTTCTTTCATAAAAATTAAGGAAAATATCATTTGAGATTATTATAAAATTTTTAGATATAGAAATTTAGTATATTAAATTACTATCCTAATCTAGATATAACAACTTAGTAGCTTAGAAATTATTTGGCAATATTAAGCTAAATTGAAGAAAAGGTAATAGAGATTTAGCTTTAGTAAACTTAATTATGATAATTTCAATATTATGAGTAGATAAATTATTAATCATTTAGGAATTTAATATTTTTATTTAGAAGCCAGACTCTTTAAACATCAATTTAGGTAGTATGGGAATAGATCCTAAAAATACCCTAAGAATTTAATAAAACCTTTAAGAAAATTATAATCTAGATAATTACAATTATCAAGGATATAGAAGTTTGGTGAAATATTATTTTAATTAAATTATGATATTCTCGCTTATAGCTTAGAAATTATAAAGATAACACTTTATAGTATAAAGGTCGTGGTTTGCAATGGATGAAAACCCAAGGTAAGTAAGAAATGCCTTTAAAACAAAAGTATGATACTTGGCAGTAAACTAAGAAATCAAGGAATGAGGTGTCACCATGAAAAAGCCTTTATGCTTATAAGGATAGAAGTAGAGGCTAAGTGGCAAAAAATTAAGAAGGATTAGAGGTATGATTAAGTGACAGCATAGGAAGGAGCACTTGCAACATAAGAGATATTGGAGGCATTTCACTAAATATATGGTAGCAAGGGAGGAAGAAGTAAGCAAACAAATTGTCTAACTCAATTCTTGGAAAGACACAATGCAAGTATGTGATAGAAAAGGAAGAACCTGAGGTTGAACTAAATAAGCTGAAGTTGTATTGTGTTGGTAATGAATCAAGGCATGAAAGACACTAAGCTCAAATTCTAAGAACTTATACGTAAAACAAACTAACAAGTTAGTCTAAAACAAGGAAATAATGTGGAAGAAACCATACCTCTAGCCACTGTCATTGAACAGAAATGCTGCAAATGTTAGAACTTTCGAACTCGAAAATGGGTGCTTTTAAGCCTTTGTTTTTCACTCTTTAATGAAGGTGCGTGAGCTGAAGGTGTGAGAAACCAGACTTAGTGACCTAAATTTATCAAAAATCTTAAGTTAACTATTCCATCAATGTTCAATGCTGCAATAGTAAGTAGGTAAGAAATATGCATGCAAACCATGTGGATTTAAGATGAAAGTCCACTATGGCAGGATATTAACTTATCAAAATAGACCATACTCATGTAATAGTTGTCGACCATACCAATGAAGGCTGCTGATGTTTGACTTTAATATGGGAGGGCTACCGACGTTGACATTAACATGGGAGGGGTTGCGACAGTTGTTAAAAGAGTAGGGAACCTTTCAAAGAAGTAAGAAATGTCGTTGACTTCAATCTTAGAAGTAGAACTCTTTAATGTTTAGGGGATTGACTTCATAGGGCCTTTTATAAACTCATTCGGTAACATTTACAAATTGTTGGCTATAAATTATGTTTCCAAATATGTTGAAGCCACTGGTTGCATCACTAATGATGTCAAGGTTGTATTAAGGTTCTTGAAAAAGCAAATCTTTACATGATTTGATAGACCTAGGGTAGTCATAATTGATGGAGCGAAACATTTTTGTAACAAACTATTTGAAACCCTGCTTAAAAAGTATGGAGTGCACCACAAGGTAGCCTTAGCCTACCACCCCAAAACGAATGGACTACTAGGAGTTTCAAACAGAGAAATTAAAACTATTTTAGAGAAAATAGTTTGTCCATCTTGTAAGGATTGGGCAACAAAATTGGATGATGTTTTATTAGCCTATCGCATAACATTTAAGACCCCTTTGGGCATGTCCCCCTACTAATTAGTATTTGGCAAGGCATGTCATTTGCCATTTAAACTTGAACATAAGGCATACTGGGCTATCAAGAAACTAAACTTTAACTTAAATGAATATGGGGAAAAGAAACTCAAGCAACTTACTGAACTCACTGAATTCAGGCTCAGTGCATATGAAAATATCAAAATTAATAAGGAAAAAGTAAAACGCTGGCATGACAGTAAAATTCAGTGCAGGAATTTTAAGGTTAGCTAAAGAGTATTATTATTTAATTCCCGCTTGAGGTTCTTTCTAGGAAAATTAAAGTCAAGATGGTCATGACCTTTCACTATTGTGGCAGTAAATCCTTATGGTTCAGTATAACTCCTTGATGAGAACACTTAGCAAACATTCAAGGTAAATGGACAAAGGCTGAAACCATATAAGGGTGGAACAGTTCTAACGAACTAAGCTACAATCTCACTCACTCAGCTGTAAGAGGAATTGGTAGTCTAGTTGACGACTATAACTGATACGCTTCTTAGGAGGCAACACAAGCATCACACTTTCTATGTCTTCTTTACAAATTTTTTGTTATTATCATCCATACTAGAGCCTTACTTATTTTTTTTTATCTTTTTCTCGGTACAAATTTATAAGAAGAGGGTGACAACTTAAGGCCACAGAAGGGTAAGTTCAAAGGAAGGAAATAAAAATGGCGCCCAGGCACTGGCTAAGTAGAGCCTAGGCGCTAATTCCATAGAGTTACCTAGGTAAAGAAAAAAAAATTGGCTTCCAAGCGCCAATAAAGTCATTCCACCTATAGAAAAGTAGTGCTTAGGCTCTAATTATTCAGTGCTTGGACGATGCATTTGAAAACCCATGCGCTTAGGCGCTAAACTTTACCATCTAGGCACTACATCAATAACAGTGATTTTTTCTTTTAAATCATGGGCATCTTAGCCATTTTAAACACCCACACACTCTTCTACACCCTCAGAGAAGCTTGTCAGCAAAAACCTTTTGCCCTTATGCACCAATTTTGTGTTGATTTGGTTGGATTTGTGCAATTTCTCCAGGAATTATGGCTCCAAAGAAGAAGCAATAAGGGGAATTAAGCCAGCCAATAGATGATGCCCATTTTGCCTCAAGTGAAGTAATGCATATATTTCAAACCACAATTGTAAACAAGAAGCCTATTAAGGAGGGAGGAATCAGGTTAGATGGTGATATTGACACACCCATTAGGGATGAGATAAGGCAACGAGGTTAGGAACTATTTTGTAGACAGCCTACAGAAGCAATCCTCCCAGTGGTTAGGCAATTCTATGCAAACCTCCTTGACCGAACTAATTTTAAAGTGTTGGTACGTTGGAAGAAGGTGTCGGTTGGGGGGGGATGAAATCAAGTAAATATTTGGCCTCCCAAATATTAAGCATGACTAGTACTCCTAAGTCCTACAAGAAAGCCTGGACTTAGAAGATTTGGGGAGACAATTGTGCAATGGGGACCTTCACTAGGTGATTAAAAGGGAAAAGCATGTGAGATTTAGTGCTAGTAGACTAACCCCAGAGAACCATCTTTAGTTCAAACTCATAACCTCTAGAATCTTTCCCACCTAACACATCAGCAAAATCACCACTGATCGAGCCATCCTCTTATATTGCATAGTGATAGGGCAATTATTTGATATGGAGGCTTATATCTTTCGAGGCATGATGTAGGTGCCACCAATGTTAAAGACAACCTATGGTACCCCTCCTTCATAACAGAGATGTGCAAGCAGGCAAGAGTAAAATGAGAGTAAGGCAAAGAAGTACTGATGCCTTGCATTGAGCTAAACGCCTTTGGCTTTCAGAATATGAGTACCAACATGAGGGAAGACCTATAGCCTCGAGACCACAATTAATAGTAGTTCCTGACCTATCTTAGCTTACCATAGAGGAAAGGATGGCTAAACAGAAATGCTTCAATGAATACCAGATTCAATGCAATCTAGCCACAGGTGAATTCCTTAGAGCTATGGCTGGTTTTTAGGGTATGTTGCCTGACATGATACTTGCATGGCCTATGCCCCCACCTGAGTTCCAACATCTGATGAGGCAGTTCTCTAATGCTTACATAAGCATAAACGTCGAAGAAAATAGCTCTGGTAAGGAGGATTCTAAGGAAATAGAGGACGACGATGAGTTGGAATTCTAGACAAATAAAGAAGTATTAGACATTTTACCTTTTGTTTAAAGAGTTATGTTAACTTTGGTAGTGAGAATACTACATTGACTAGGCCTAGAGGGTTATGAAATCACATATGAATATTGAAATAGTTGCATTGACATAGACAAAATCAATAACATCTATTTATACAAAAATAACATTTAATTTCTAATAACTTCAAACTCATTATTATAGCATAACAGAAAAGAGGAGATTGATTGCATATGGGCCAATTACCTGTTATTATTCTTGTCATAATGAAAATAAGTGCTAGGAATAACTTAGAATAAAATGCATGACATAGAATCTGCTTACTTAAAAGAAATTCTGAACAATTGAATGCATGAACTTTTATTTGTCATCTTAAACTGCATTTTAGAACTTATTGATCATCACTTAAAGCACAATTTTAACACGTAGTCAGGAAAAAGATTTGGGCATTCTTTGGATAGATTGAGCCATTTATTTAGCCAAACTGAAATTCTCTTTCCTTAGATTCCCATGTTGACCCTCAATTGCTTTGTGTTATTTCTCCTAGACAACCATTAACCTTGCCATATCATTTGCCCTCAATTACACTATCCATATTGTAGAGACATAATAGGGTCGAATGGTGGCAAGGGAACATTATAGCAGCCTTATAAGAAGGAAAGAAAAATAGGGATATATGAGAATTCTACATATGATTATTTTAAAGCAAGAATATATATTACAAAAAACAGAAGGGAGAGAGAGATAATAGAGAAAATGTCCCATAGTAAAGGAAAGGCTGAAAATAATGGCACTACCATATCTAAAATGTCAGCTAAGATATGGATTAAGCTTACAAATTCCATCTAATCTACCCCTGCCTAAGCCTAACATTACAAGCTCATAAAGACCTAATGATTCTCAACTATGTGTTTCTCTAAAGTAGTGCGAAGAATGGCGTGAAGATTAAGCCTATGGAATAAAGTTTCAAAAAAGGATAAAATATTAATATGTGTTTTCGAAAGGAATGAAAAATCTAGAAGTAAAAAGAATTTGTAAATTGCATTCTATCTAAGAATTCAATAAGTACTTTGACTCAATGATGAAGATTAGTGCAATTTAAAAAGGCTTATAGATAGTCAAATCAATTCTTGAATGTTATACAAAAATGGTGACATGGAAATAGTATTTGATGTTGTTTGCTCGAGGACTATCAAACCCTCAAGTTTGGGGGTGTGATAACTCTCTAAGGCAAGTTATCTAAACAAACATTAATTGAACAAATATCACAATTTTGGATAAAAATTACACAGATTTCATAGACAAAATAAAATTTTTTTCAATGACATCGATTAGGAAAAGAATTACATGTTTTCTTTCAAGAAAAAAAGGGGAGAAATTGAGCACAACTATCAAAATACAAGAACCAGTGCCCGAGCACTTGGGCAGCAAAAATAGTGTACTAGCGCCTAAGTGCCACCAAGGTTGCGCCCAGGCGCCAATTCTAGAAAGATGATGCCCAGACACCAGAATATCAGTGCTAATTACTGCAAAAAGGCAGGAAAAATAGTGCCCAGACCCCATAAAGATTGTGCCCGGGCACCACGTATGCTAGAATATGGCTCTAGACACCAGTATCTCAATGCCTAGGTGCTAAAACCAGAGACTTAGTGCCCAAACTCTAGATGGACTTGGCCCAGGTGCGCCGCTAGAAACCCTAATTTGCTTTGATGATTGAGGGCTCCATACTCAACCTATACTCCACTTTTAGGGTTTTGAGGCCTATATATAGGGTCTTAAGGGCAAGTTGTAAAGGCACTAAGCATAAAAAAGAGTGGGAAACACTTGAGAAGATATCTAAGTTGAAAGTTATTGAAGAGAGGGTTTGCTTTAGAGTGAGAGTTCTGTATAGAGTTTTTCTCCTTCTGAACTCCTCCATTTCCTTTTACTTCATGTATTCTTTATGTTGTTTTTTGTTATTTGAATCTGTACTAATGCCTATGAGGGCTAAGTAGCTTATTCTTAGGATTTTGACTGAACTCATGTTAGGGTTACTTTTTTATTGAATGTTGTTACGGTTTTAATTGAATGAATGATTGTTTATATTCATTTTACAGTATTATTTTCTTAAGCCTGATTACCTAAAGAAAGAAGATAAAATTTATGTAAACTTGATAAGGTTACTTAAATCTCTGAACTGGATGCATATAATCATTGTTTGCACAAATGTAATTTGCAGTCAAGGTAATAGTACTTGATTATCTGTGATAACCACATTTAGGTTTTAAATTTATAAGGATCTTATCCCAGCTAGTTTCCATAGACACATAGAGAATTAGAGGAAAAAAAACTCAGCTTGTATACATTTGAAAGAAGCATATAAGAAGGTAAGAATCCTAGGTTAACAATCTATTTATCAGGTGAAACAAAGCAATAATCACAACAGAAAGCAACCCTATATATGGTAAGGACTTAAAATCCTAGGTTGTTAAAATTCTACATCAATCAATGATTGAATTTGTCTTTACAATTGCTCATTCAATTCCTACTCATATAGCTTAAGAATAGGATTGACAGTGAATATTAACCTTAAGTCTATGAGGAATTAACACTCACTTCATCATTATATTACTTGCATGTGGTATTGTAACTTGGTTGCAATTAAATTAACATATCTCATGGTAGGGGTTCAAATCCCATTATGACCAACATATTCATTTTAATCTGAACACATAATAATGGACGAACACAGAAAGCCCAAAATGGATATGAAAAATTCAGGAAAATAGCCCAAAACGTTATGACAATTAAAAGGCCCATAATGAAAACAATATAAGAGCATAAATGAAATATTAAAATAAGTAAAATATTTAGTCAAACTTAACAACAAACAAACTCTGGAAATATGGTTTGAAAATGTCACTATCGTACAAGAGGACATGGGTTCAAGTCTTAGGGTGTGCTACAACTTGAAATAGTTTAAAACGACTTGTAACTTGACTCATCTTCAACCTCTAGCCGAGTCATCATGACCCAACCTGACCCAGTTCAAGACCTAATCATATTTTACATTCTAAAGCTCTGTTTTAGCATTTGAAAAGCTAAAACTAATTAATTTTTCATGAAGATTATGTTTTTGAAGTCAACAATGTAAAAACATGTTTAAATGTAGACAACCTAATTCTAAAAGTTTTCAAAATTTTGCAAGGTAGAGGTTAAAGGCTTTGATACCAAATCTAAGAACTTACACATGAAACAGACTAACAAGTTAGTCTAGAACAATGAAATAATACGGAAGAAACCACCCCTCTAGCCATTACCATTGAATGAAAATGTTGTAAATGTCGGAACTTTTGAACTAAAAAATGAGTGCTTCTAAGCCTTTGTTTCTCACTTTGATGATGGTGTGTGAGTTGAAGGTGTGAGAAACCAAACTTAGGGATACAAACCATGGGGATTTACAATAAAAGTCCACAATGGTAGGATATCAACCTATCAAAATGGACCACACTCATGCAATAGTTGCCAACCATACCAATGAAGGTGCTGATGTTTGATTTTAATATGGGAGGAGTTGTCAATGTTGACATTAATATGGGAGGGTGACACACATGAGAAGAGACACGTTAAAAGGTTAAATGGCAAAAGAAAGGGGAAGTAATGACTAAGGTTAATCTTTGAAAGACACGTAGAAGGTTTGTTGGCATTAAGAAGAAGTAACCTTACCTATAAATATCACAAGGCTCTACCTTGATTATGCACCACTAAACATATCTAGAAGAAACCAAATAGCAGTGTAAAACAAGGAGGAAAAATACAAGAATAGGAAGTAACATTTGGCCACAAAGGTAAACTTTTTATCTCTACTTTAGGTGGAGAAAAAACACTAGTAACAGCAATGAAAATCAATTCATGAACTGATACGGAAATTAGAAACACAAATTTGCTCCATTATGAGTCATTTATGTGCAATTTCCAGAATTGGACTAGATGACTGACCAAGTGGCCTAAAAACGATATGTAATTCAGCCAGAGGCACCTCAACATCATAAACATCTGATCCAGAAAGTTATAGGAACTTTGGAACTATGCTGATGTGGTTTTTAATTCAAAACAATACCTGCACTGTAAGACAATGATAACATCAGGTAGTATAAAAAAATTGTTCATTTGAAGGGCCAAAACCTGGAATTTTGGGCTTAAATTTTAAATTAAAGTTATCAAGACATGGGGAAAGATCTCTGAAAAATTTCAAGCAATTTTGATATGGTTTGTTACCTTAACTAAGTCCAAATATATTAGTGTCCGAAAATGGTATTAATCTGCATAATCTTAAAAAGTAGCATGGTTCAAGTATCAAATCAATTATTTTCTAACCCAAAATTTTCTGAATATTTTAGGACACTCAGAAATATAAAACCGAAAAATCTTAAGATCTCTGGAATATGATAAGTAGGCTTTTTCTATTAATTAGTAGACAAAAAAAATCTCATAAATAACATTGATACTTTGAAAATTTTTAGTCATAAATAGAGAAGGAAAAATATTGTGTAGTAAGAAACTCTGAGACTTATTATAATATTTATAAAAAGATATTATATGAATTTATTACCAAATTAATTTGACATTATGGAAGCAATATGGGATGCAATAGAGTTAAACTACTCAGAAACAAAGTCCTTTGTGCAAAACTAAGTTACAAATAGAAAATAAATATTTTTATACTAAGAATATAAGAAAAATATTATTCTATCTTTATATTAGATGTTGAACTTGGAAGCCTAATGAGAGAGTAAGTTTCAATGGTAAACAAGCTTGTGAAAAAAAAGTGATTGGGGCAAGACATGGTAGTTAGCCCATGCCTTTAAAACTTGCAATTTATTTCTTATGTCATTTGTTTGATGACAATACAACTTGGACTACTTGTTGATATGCTATAATTGTTTGATGATAATTATATGATGATTGTTTGATGACAATTGTCTTGTATTGGATTATTTGGCATGTTCATACCTGGAACCTTTTGCTGGTGTGAAACAACATTAGGGAAACTAACCAAATATTGATTCTTTTATGATTCTTAATGGAATCTTGTATACAACATGCTTTATGTATAGTCCTTGATTTTAAATTGCATGTTGTAAGGCTGATAGTTTGGTTTGAATGTAGCTAGCTACTAAGATACCTATCTCATTCATCATTTATAAAAAATTCTAGGTTCGTCAAAAGCACGCAAGGCAATAAGTTTAATGGTCGTGATTGCATGATTAGTTTATGAAGACCCTATTTTGAAATGTATCAAATTAGAAATAGTAAAGCCTTTCTTTTACATTTGATGTATATTTTGGTTATGCATAACATTAGAAAGACAAGATCTATTGTTGATCAAGGCTGGAACCCAAGAAGGGGGTGAATTGGGTTTTATAAAAATTTTTACTGAAAAACTCCTTTAGAACCAAAGATCAAACAATGAATGCAGAATGTAAAAGGAGTCAGGGAGAAGTATAAACATAGAGATTTATCCTGGTTCAGCTTTTATCCAAGTCTACGTCTAGTCCCCAAGCAACCTCTTAAGATTTTTCACTATCTCATAAAATCTATACAATTCCTAGGAGAACCTCTCCTAAATTCCCAAGCTCTCACAACATGACTCATTTAAGGAACCTCCTTAAATTTTTCTCTCAGGGATATAATCCCCCAAAACCCAAGGTCTTTTTTAGCTTGACTCTTCTCAAGGAACCTTCTTGAGCTTCTCTCACAGATGAACGAAAGAATTACAAATGAAAGAACTCTTTAAACAAAGTAGTTAATACAATGAAGCACTAATATGATATAGAGTTGATAAAATGATGAAAACTAATGATATAATCACTTTTGAATGTTTGCCTTGATGTTTCAGAGGTCTTAGGTTGAGTTTATATAAATTGAGATCCAATAAATCTATTGAGAGTGAGCGAAAAATTAGAGAATTCAAAATATAATTGTTATAAATCCGCTATAGCTTCTTTGTCACTAACTAGTCGACTACTCCTTCATTCTCTCTCACAATTTTCAAAATTTAGACCCCGATAGTTGGCTACTCACTCTAGACTAGTTGATTAGTCACTCACAGAGAGCTCCCAGTTGATGGTCTTAAGGCTAACAGTTGACTGATACTTGATCTGGGTGTGGCCAATCAACTGCTTACTCATAGAGAACTCCTAGTCAATCAGACTTGAGCTAGCAGTTGACTAGTCTCATCTAAGAAAGTGACCAGTCGACTATTACCTTGTGGCCAATCGATTGTTCACTAACATAAAGCTCCCAAATAAGCTTTTCTCAACCTTTAAGACCTGAGATTAATTTTCCATTCATTTTAATTGATTCCTATCTACTTAATGCCAGCTACAAAGGTTCCTAAGATATGATTAAACATTAAAAACATCTAGAACCTAAGTATTACAGAAGAAAACTTTTCTTCTTATGTTGTTATCATCAAAACATTGATTTCTCAACAAATGACCTCAACAATCTCCCCTTTTTTTTTTTATGATGACAACCCTGCAAATGTTAGTTCTTCATAAAAAAAAAATTTTCAAGCTAATCTCCTTTGTTTTAGTGAAAGTTTTGATAAGTTCACTTTGTTTATCTTTCACAACTTTTAGTTGGCTTCTTTGTTTATGCAGTTGGTATTAGATAATGACAGTAAATAACATCAATCATAATCAAAATGGCTAGTTTTATTGAGTTCAAAATCACTGCAAATATCCATAAAGTTCAATCATACTGAAAACATAACATAATAAAACTCAAACAAGAAAACACAAAAAGCAAATCATTCTAATGCCTACATTGTCTCCCCTTTTGTCATATCAAAAAAGGAGGAAGATAACCTAGCTACCTCATAAATGCCTAGAAATCAAAATGTTGCTCATAATAACACTCAATGCATTTGAGCCTAGCGTTTATATCTTCCATGGTCTCTTAAATATTCTACATTTAAAGGCTAAAGGTATCCATCTTCTAATGCAAGGCATGAATCTCAACCAGGAGAATAGGCTCCAGAATCACTATGGATTCAGGCTGGGTAGGTGTGTATCCCATAGATATATAAGCATAAGGAGATAGAGGCATAGGAACAGTAGGTGAAAGCATATGAAAAAAGGGTCATTCCTCAGTAGAAGTTGTGTATAGAGGTGGAGAAGTAGGAGGAGGCACATCAACAGCAGGTGGAGGTGGTGGCTTGGGCATTCTTTAGACTTTCCTAACCCATTCCCCTTGTGGTGTCTTGATAAATCACATTCTCTGTAAGTTATTCCATCCAATCTAAAAGGAGGATTCCACATCATCTTCCAATGGTGAAATGTCATAATGGCAAAGGATGGTGGCTATGATGGCAGTATATGGCAGTGGAGATGATTTCTTCTTCTTGCATGTGGCCATCCTTTGTGTAATCAACCAAGAAAGCCTGAAGCTTTTGCCATTTAGAATGCACTTTATCATAAATATCTCTAGCTCCCTGAGATATGCAAAGTTACCAGACTTATTGATTAGGTAGTAAGCGATGATGTAATGCAGTAGTCGATTCTCCAATGATAGGTCATTGACATTTATGGGAGTGTTAGGATTATCAATGATAGCCTCACTGATCCAATTCATAATCTCCAACTTATTATAGCTAGCCACAATCTTTAGGGAGTTGGGGTGATCAGTAAAGTAATGCCTAGTAGGTGTGGGAAGGTTTAGAATGTCAGCCAATGTCTCATCTCCAAATACAATCCTTGAACTTATAACCTCAACAGTGATAAGATAAGTTGTAGGGTTATAAGTAAGATTAGAATAAAATGCCCTAATAACCTTAGGACTATAATCCAACTTCAAAGTCAGCAGAAAGTTTAACCCAGCATTGGCTAATAAATCTAAAAGCTTAAAACCTTCTTCTTGTAAGAGTGGTAGATGCACATACCTAATAGGAAGAACTCCCCTCTATTTGAAGTTCTCAATGAAGGCCACATCTTGTGCTCTTAAAGAAAAGATAGGAGAAGGACTAGATGATGAGCCAACAGTGGCAATCTTGGTCCTTGAAAGCTTAGGAGTTGGTCTTTGGGCCATGGTTGTGATAAAAGAGGCAAGAGAGATGTTTGATAGGCAAGAAATCAAGAATGAGAGGCAAGATTTCAGATAGAGATGGAGAAGAGCAGAAAAGCCCCTTTTAAACCGATAAAACCCTAGGTTTCAGTGTTTAATCGGTGATTTTAATGGATTTGGATACAAAATCACCAAGGGTGAAGATTTAGTTGGAAAATTAAATAGCAATAAAAGGGATAAGTAGTTGGCTAGAAGAAAAGTAAAAATGGCAAGTTTTTAGGGTTCAATTGCCCTAAATAGCGATTTTTGTTATCGGCTAGTCGATTGGCCACTAATAAGTTTTCGACTGTCGACCCCTATTTTTTGTTAGTATTGCTATCTTGTATCGACAAGTTGACTGGTCATTCATTAACAGTCGATTGTCAGCCTCTATTTCCATAGGGCTGCTCTCTGGAACTTCCTGATTGACTAGTTATTCACCAACAGTCGACTGTCAGGCCTCTTAATGCGCCCAGTCAACAGGCCACATATTGGCAGTCGATTGCTCCCTTATAGAAAGCCATTAATCAGCTGTTCTTCTATTCCTGAGCAGCTTGTCACTTCTCTGACTTCTACCAATCGACTGACCACTCATTGATAGTTGACTAGTCACTTAAAAATGTGACCAATTTAAGTTATTCAGGCTAACTTTCTTAATTTCTAAAAAGTACTCTACTTGAAAACATATCTAGGCATAAATATTCAACCAAACATTATATCAAACAAGTATAAATCACATAAATTCATCACTAACATTATGCACAATAGATTAAAACCACTTTGATGCTTAAGTTAGTGAATGTTTTTCATTAAGCAAATAGTGAAACAATTTAATTCTTTATGTTATAGCTCATTAGGATTAACCATTCCAAGTTCACCTTTTATAAAACAAAATTTTTCTATGGAAAGAGGTTTAGTAAAGATATCAACAAGTTGAAATTTAGTTTTGATAAAACCAAAGCTAATATCTTTCATTTGAACATGGTCATTAATGAAATGATGTCTGATTTCTATATGTTTAGACCTTGAATTCATGATGGGATTTTTGGAAAGATTAATTACACTTGTATTGTCACATTTAATTGGAGTCTCTTTAAGATATATCCCAAGATCCTCCTCTAGTTGTTGTTTCATCCAAAGGATTTGAGCACAATAATTACCAACCACAAAATATTCATCTTTAGCAGTGGACAATTCTACACTATTTTATTTCTTACTAAACCAAGAAATACGAGAATCTCTTAAGAATTGGCATGTTCCACTAGTGCTTTTTTAGTCAATTTTACAATTAACAAAATCAACATCTAAATATCCTACTAAGGTATTAGTAAATCCTTTTAGATACCACATACCCATTTGTATTGTACCAGCAATATATCTAAAGATTTTCTTTACTGTTAAGTAATGAAACTCTTTAAGACAAGTTTGAAATTTGGCACAAATGCATACACTAATCATAATGTTAGGTCTATTTGCAGTTAAATATAAAATGGATCCAATCATACCTCTATATTTTAAGATGTCTTATGGTTGTCACTTGTCCCTTTTCATTAGCATCTATCTTTGTAGCTGATCTTATATGAGTGTCCTTTGTTTTAACATTTTCAATTTCAAATTTCTTGAGCAATTCTTTGACACATTTGGATTGATTTATAAATGTTCTGTTTGCTTGTTTTTTAATTTGAAGACCTAAGAAGAATGTAAGCTCCCCTATCATAGGCATTTCAAACTCTTTTTTCATCATTTCAGCAAATTCCTTGCACAACTTTTCATTAGTGGCACCATATATGATATCATCCATATAAATTTGAACAACTAATATATCATGCTTTTTCTTTTTAAATAATAATTTTGTATCAACCTTACCTCTAGAGAAATTATTTTCAATTAGAAATGTACTCAATTTTTCATACCATGCTCCAGGGGCTTGCTTATGACCATATAGTGCTTTTCTTAATTTGAATACATGATTTGGAAAGTTTTGATCCCCAAAATCAAGAGGTTGTTCAACATAAACCTCTTCATTATGTATCCATTAAGAAAGGAATTCTTAACATCTATTTAATACAACTTAAAATTATTTATGCATGCAAAGGCTAGTAGCATATGAATAACTTCTAGTCTAGCTACTAGTGCAAATGTTTCATCATAATCTATACCTTCTTCTTGATTGTAACCTTTTGTAACCAACTTAGCCTTATTCCTAGTAATAACTCCATATTCATCTAGTTTATTTCTAAATACCCATTTAGTACCAATTATAGGATGATTATTAGGTCTAGGAACAAGTTTCCATACTTGACTCCTTTCAACTTGATTTAATTCTTCTTGCATAGCTAGAGCCCAATATTCATCTTTTAATGTTTCATCAATTCCATTAGGTTCTATTTTGGACAAGAAAGCTTGATGATTACAGATATTTTTAAGAGAGCTTCAAGTTGTTACTCCATTAGAGACCTCACCAATAATTTGTTCAGGTGGATGATCCTTTTTGAAATTCCATGCCTTTGGTAACTCATTGGTGACTTCATGTTCTTGGTCAAATTCATCTTGCAAGGAAGATTGTTCTTCGATCTTGATGGATTCACTTTCATTCTTCTTTGATTGAGCTGTTTTCTTGTCTTTTATTGTGAGATTATTGAATTTTATTGCAATTTCGTTAGAAAATACCTTTCTTAGTTTAAGAGGGCCAGACTCATCAAAATTCACATGAATAGATTCTTCTACTATCATAGTTCTTTTATTATATACCCTATAGGCTTTCCTTGTATTAGAAATCCTAAGAAGATTGCCTTACTAGACTTAGCATCAAATTTACCTAAATTATTTTTTCCATTATTTAGTACAACACATTTGCATCCAAGTACATGCAAATGAGAAACATTTGGTTTCTTCCTTTGTACAGTTCATATGGAGTCTTTTTCAATATGGGCCTTATCATAGCTCTATTCATGACATAACAAGCAGTGTTTACAACATCAGCCTAAAAGTATTTAGGAAGATTTCTTTCATTTAACATGGTTCTAGCCATTTCTTCTAAAGCTCTATTCTTCCTTTCAACTACTCCATTTTGTTAAGGAGATCTTGGTGCAGAGAAATTATGTTCAATTCCATTATCATCACATAACTCCATAAATAGATTGTTTTCAAATTCTCCACCATGATCACTTCTTATTCTCATAATGGTCATGCCTTGTTCATTTTAAATAAAATTAGCCAATTTCAAAAAAGATTTGAAGGCTTGATCTGTGTGAGATAAAAGGAGTGTCCATGAGAATCTGCTAATATCATATATAATTACTAAAACATGATAATTTCCTCTAAGAATCATAGTTCTAGAGGGTCAAAAAAGATCCATGTGAAGTAATTGTAGTGGTCTAGTTGTAGAGATAACTCCTTTTGCCTTAAAAGAACTTTTAACTTGTTTTTCCTTTTGACATGCATCACAAAGTTTGTTTTTTTTCAAATTTTAACTTAGGCAATCCAACAACTAAGTCTTTCTTAGCAAGCTTTTCTAAGAGACTTAGACTAGCATGAGCAAGCCTTCTATGCCACAACCAACTATCATCATTTACACTTATCAAATATTTTAAATTTGTAAGAGGAACATTATCCAAGTCGATAACATATGCATTGTTAATTCTATGTCCTATGAGTATATTTTTCTTTTCATCTAAATTTTCAACCAAACAATGTTTTGAATTAAATATAACTCTATTGTTTTTATCACATAATTAACTAATGCTCAGAAGATTATAATTCAACCCTTTAACAAGAAGTAATTATTAATAAAAGTGAAGTTCTTACTAACGTTTCTAATACCAATGATTCTCCCATGTCCACTACCTTCAAATGTGACATTCCCTCCATTCTTTGGCTGAAGAGAAATAAACATGGATTTATCTCTAGTCATATGTTTGGACCATCCTCTATCTGAGTACCACTTTGTTCCGATAGCCTTCATACATACCTACAGAATCATTAAGTTTTGTTCTTAGGCACCCAAATCTTGTTAGGTCATTGAGTGTTAATTGTTCTTTTAGGAACCCATATTTTCTTCCATTGCAGAATTTTATTATCTCTGTAGGGACAAGAGTATGATTTATGCCTCTTCTTACCACAATAGTTATAAATGACAGTAGGAACAAAGAAATTCTTATAATATTTTTGTCTCTTATTAAGATTATATCCAATACCAGCTTTATCAAATATGAATCTTTGTTCACCTAGTATGATATTAAAATTATCCTTTCCTTTGGTAAATTTGGGAAGAGCATTTATCAAATCATTCTTCTCCTTTAGTAGAATTTCATAACTACAAGAGGCTTGATTTTTAGGAGAGATATGTTCATTTTTTATATTAGTATTGTCATCCTCTAATTTCACAATTTGTTTATCTAAAGAATATTTTGTTTGAAGTAATAAATTGTTTTCTTCTTTTTTTTTCTCTATCTCTTCTTCAAAGAATAGATTTTTTCTTCTTTGAGAATTTTAAAGGTTTTGCCATCCTAAGAAATTCAACATGTAAATCGTCAAAAGCATCTTCTAATTCTTCATAAGAAGGGAGAGAGCTTACCTCATCTTCATTTGCTATAAGGCAAAGGTTAGCTTCTTCAAATTATCTTCCAACTCCTCATCATTTTCTCCCCAAGTAACAAACAAGTAGGTCTTTTTCTTCTTTTTTTCTTTCTTCTTCTCAAAGTTGTCATGTATCTTTAGGAATTGAGAACATTCACACTTGATGTGCTCTAGTTTTCTGCATTCATAATAGATGGAAAGTTCTTTAGTTTCTTGATTTCTTCTGGTTAGTCTCCTTCCATTTATTTTTCGATTGTTGAAGAATCTTCCAAACTTCTTAACAAAGAGACCAAGAGTTTCTTCATTAATTTCTTCCATAGAATCATCATCACATTCTTCTTCATCTAGACACATTAATGAAGAAGTTCTAAAAGTAAGACCCTTTTTCTTCTTATTATGTTCCTCAAGGAGCTGTTTCAACCTTGGCTCATGCTCTTAAAAGTTACCAAAATGAGTAACAATTGATTTTATTGATGGACCTTTTGCTTCTTCAATTGTTGTCACCTTTGGTTGCCATTCCATAGGGAGAGCCTTCATAATCTTGTAATCCTGATCAGTTTATGAATATGTCTTTCTTACAGCTGCCAAATGATTCACAATGCGAGTAAAACAAATTTGTATTTCTTTAATTGTTTCTCCAGGATTCATCTTGAACAATTCATATTGTTGTGTAAGATTATGAATCCTAAACTCTTTTACTCCTGAGGTTCCCTCATGAGCTATCTCTAAAGATTCCCACATTTCCTTTACACTTTCACAATTTGATACTCTAAAATACTCTTATTAGCTAAGTGCAATAGTAAGAATAAGTTTGGCTTTATTGTTTGACAAAACTTTTCTTCTATTTGTTTCATTCCATTCACTTTTGGGTTTGACAAACGTCTTGCCTTCTTCTTCTTTCATAGGCACATAAGGACCTTCCTTAACCACATCTTAAAGATCAATTTCAACAGCTCAAAAGCAGATTTTCATCTTTAATTTCCAACATATGAAATTTTCACCATTGAAACTAAGAGGTTTTAGAATGGATAACCTTTCAGGTAAAATATTTCACCAAATCTAACCATTAATACTCTTGAGATTAAGTCCTTTAACTAAGAGCCCAAGCTCTGATACCACTTGTTAAGTAAGGTTGGAACACAAGAGGGGATGAATTGGGTTTTATAAAAAACTTTACTAAAAAATTCCTTTAGAAACATAGATTAAAAAAATGAATGCATAATGTAAAAGGAGTAAGGGAAAAGTATGGACATAGAAATTTATCCTAGTTTGACTTCTACCCAAGCCTATGTCTAGTCCCCAAGCAACCTCTTAGAAATTTTCATTATCTCATAAAATCAATACAATTCATAGGAGAACCTCCTAAATTCTTAAGCTCTCACAACTTAACTCCTTCAAAGAATCTCCTTGAATTTCTCTCTTAGGAATATACTTCCTTTGAACCCAAGCTCTCTCTTAGATTGACTTTTCTTAAGGAACCTCCTTGAGCTTCTCTCACATATGAAAGAAAGAATTACAAATGAAAGAACTCTCTAAATAAAGTAGATAATACAATAAAGCACTAATATGATATAGAGCTGATAAGATGATGAAAACTAATGATATAATCACTTTTGAATGTTTCTCTTGATGTTTCAAGGTCTCAGGTCAAGTTTATATAGATTGAGGTTTAATAGATCTGTTGAGAGTGAGTGGAAAATCTGAGAAATCAAAATATAATTTTTATAAATCCATTATAGCTTCTTTGTCACTAACCAATCAACTGCTCCTTCATTCCCTTTTACAATTTTCAAATTTTGGACCCCGATAATCGACTGCTCACTTTGGACTAGTCGACTAGTCACTCACAAAGAGCTCCCAATAAATGGTCTTAAGGCTAGCAGTTGACTTATGCTTAATTTGTGTGTGGCCAGTTGACTACTCACTCACATATAACTCCCAGTCGATCAAGCTTGAGCTGAAAGTTAATTGGTCTCATCCAAGAAAGTGACCAGTTGACTGTTGGCTTGTGGCTAATCGACTATTCACTAGCATAAAGCTCTCAAATAAGCTTTTCTCAACCTTTAAGAATAGAGATTAATTTTCCATTCATTTTAATTGATTCCTATCATCTCAATGCCATTTACAAAGGTTCTTAAGATATGATTAAACATTGAAAACATCTAGAACCTAAGTATTACATAAGAAAACTTTTCTTCTTGTGATGTTATCATCAAAACATTGATCTCTTAGCAAATGAGCTCTGCATCAAGAAATTAAAGTAGCTTAATTTATAATATCATAAATTGTTGATTTTCTGATAATAATAAGTAAAATTTGAAGGAATTTGAAGAAGCTTAGGATATGGAAGAAAAATATTAGTGTCAAAGATTGAGAATCATTTGGCTAAAGGCATGTAATAAGAATACAAAATTTTTTAACACTACCACCATCCAAAGAAGGCAGTGAAATAGAATTATGAGGATAAAAAATAGCGAAAGGGTTTGGCTGAAATAAGAGGATGATATGGTAAAGTCTTTTTCCTATTTTTTATTTAGATTTGTTTACTGCATCAAAAATTAATCTTTAGTAGGAGGCTCTAAGCTTTGTAGAGGAATCTATTAAGGATGAAGAGAATACAATGTTAATGAAAGAAGTTGTTGTTAAGGAAGTGAAAGATGCAGTTTTCCAATTGGGGGCCTTTAAGGCTCCTGAACTTGATATTTTGGGGAAATTTTTTCAGGTCTCATAGGTGAAGGTGAGTAAGGATATTGTGGATTTGGTTAGATCTTTTATGCTAAATAGGGATTGTTTAAAGTTGACAAATGTCACTAATATGGTCTTGATACCTAATGTGGATAATCTAGAGCGTGTAAGTCAGTTTAGGCTTATTAGTCTTTGTAATTTCATTTACAAGGTGATCTCAAAGGTTTTGGCGAATATACTGAAATGAATGGTGTCAAGAATAATTTCCTTAAACTAGATGGCTTTAATTCCAAGGAGATTAATTCATGATAACATTTTTATTGCTCACAAGGCTTTTCATTACCTAAGAAACAAGAAAGCGAGGGGTAAGTATGAGTTTGCAGTGAAAATGGATATGAATAAGGTATATGATGAGGTGGAATGGGTTTTTTTCCAAGAATGTTTTCTTAAAATAGGTTTTCATAAAGAATGGGTGGATAGGGTTATGAAATGTGTATGTTTTGTTAAATTTAATATTCAGTTGTCTGGGAAAAAGTGGCAGAATTAGAGCCTTGAATAAGCAAGGGGACCTACTTTTGCCTTACTTGTTCATATTAACTCATTGCTTTTTTAAGTTGGCGAAGGGTTGTCCGACCTTAACTCATTGCTTTTTTATAGATGATATGTTGCTATTTTTTAAGGTAGATAAGGAAAATGGTAGGAGAATGAGGGAAATTCTCAAAATCTATTGTGAAGCATCAATTTAGTAAGTGAATTAAGAAAAGTCCAGTATTTTTTTCTCAAAGACTTGCCCAGAGCATGTGTGTGAAGGTGTAGTAGAAGTATGACAACCCTATATACTAATTATATACACACACACACACATTTAACCCATGAAAACACTAGAGAATAATATCTAGGGGCTAAATTGAGAAAATTTTATTTTTATCTCATACGTGTGAAATTAGTTAAGAACTTAAGAAAATATTTATGTAGATGTAAATTCATTTATTTTTTATGGATTAAGAAGCAAGTCTTTTATTCTTAAGGCTCATAACACATGGGTACTAATTTAAGCCAAGAAGATGTTTGGTTATTTCCAACCTATTTTCTATTTCCTAATATCCATATATTGAGCCCAAATCGCACCATATGGGTTTTAAGTCCATTGTCCATCTTAACAAACCCAATTGGTTTCTTTTTCCATAAGCCCAATATCTAAGCCTAATTTCTTCAAATCCAACCATTAATTCCAACCTATTAAATATAAAACTCCATGCATGATCATGTGCGGGTTCCACCTTTATCCATGTGTAACCTAACCTTGAAAATTACAAAGCTTCTTGTCATGTCACACATGAATCCATGCAAGTCCCTTCTATAAGTGCTAACTTTTCTAGTTTCCAAAGTGAAAAAGTAAACTACTCCATTGGTAAACCTAAATCCCATCAATGTTATATCATGCTACTCCATTTCTATCCTACACATTTAACTAGGTGAATCTCAAACTAAAAATGCATATAATATTTTAACTACTCTTGTCCTATTCAAATGTCATGCAATTCACCATGCAAAATCATTTCATTCCATTTAAATGTACCCAATTACTAAACACCTCAATGTCATTTATCCATCAATCTCCTTAAATTCAAATAACACATAATTTCCTTTAATTTCCCACAACCACTCAAGCTCATGCTAGCCTATCTCCTTCAAGTTGAGTGAGACAAATCAATACTTTTAATGTGATGTGATGTCCACTAAGTTAACTCCAAGGCTTCCTAAAATTTTGTCCTACTCATACTTGCCTTTTTCTAATTCTCACATCATTGTGTTATCATTTCAAGACCAACTCATGCAAAGCTTTATTTCTTACTAACACATATTCCTATTACTTATTTGAATGCATGTTTTGGCCTATGTGTATATTATCTAACCCAAAGAGAATTCAAATTCCTAAATTGGGCAATAAAGATCAATCTTATCAAACTAGTCCATTCACCTTTACCTTTAGCTCTTGATTGGTCTTATGGCTCCTTAGAATTTACCACCTAGGGTTTCCAAGCCTTGAAACTACAACTTATCCTATTCATGCTCATGCTTCTTAACCAAAAGGACATTCAATTCAAACTTAAAATGTGACAAGTGGCCAATCTAGGTTAAAGTGTACCCTAGTGAAGATATCAAGTCTTTCCATGTTTGCCTTTTTCTATTTCCAACAATGACAAGACCTAAATCCAATAGTTGTTTCATATGCTAAATCCATGCTTTAAAACTTAATCATTCATGGTTAACTTCTTCTCTTCTTTTCGGCTTAAGTGATAAAAGACATTAATCTTGGTTAATCTTATTCATGTTAAGCCTAAGTAATAAATATGCGTTAACCTTAAGTAATTTCTTTAACCTTTGTTTGATATAATACTTTATCTTAAGACTAATAAGATGTTTCGACCTTCATGTATAGCTCAACATTCACTTGCATACTTAGATAATTAACTAAACATTCATTAGTTCTATTAAAATGTATACATATTAACCTTTATTGAATTCCATATTTTAACTTAGGCTAGTGTGAATATTTCAACCACTATGATCTAAATTAAACTAAACCATCAAACTTATAAATTTAGACAAATATAAGTGAAAGACTAAGATTAAACATTCATTACCGTAAACACAATCACAAGAGTTCCACATATGTTCTATTCAAGTCTAACTAAGGAAAAGAAATACAAAAGAGTGTGTCTAGGGTTACAGTAAATGAAGGATCAACATATATTACAACACAAAATTATCCTATATGCTCTTGCAACTTGCCACCATGCACCATGCTTCAACAAAATTCTTCTTTTCCATTTCTTCAATCCATCTTATGGCCTATAGATGACAAACATAGCAACCTTTAGCCATGATTCTAGAATAAAGTATTGCTCATCGGGAAAGAATCTATTCATGGCCACCTCAACCATTACTTCAACTCCATTTAAACAAAACACCAAAATAGTATATAAGAGATCAAAACCTTCATAACTTTGAAGAAATCTAAAAGTGTCCAATAGTGTCCTTCTCGCTTGAAATTTGTAAGATAAATGGGGTGAGATTTCAATAAATCTCAATAGATAATTAAGCATTCATAAGTAATTAGCAAAGTACAAGAAGAGATTATCAATACTTATCAAGGATATCAAACATAAGGATGTAAACAACAAGGATCCATAAACACATCATGCATGACTAATTGCTCTAGGCAATCACATCCTTAAACCACACCTTTTTGGTGCCATACTATCTCGGAGTCTCGCCCACTAAGGGTCGTATCCTTAGCCACCAAGGGCCTCATCACACCATAAGGGCCATTAACACAACACAAAGGGCCATAATTATCATCTTGTACCAAGAAAAAGTGAAAGAATAGCTTAGTTATCTACCTTGACTTATCTCAGCCAAGCAAGAAGAATTCTTTTCCAAAAAGTTGAAAGTCAAAACAATGGGTTGCTTAGTTAATAAACTTGATTAGGAGAAGAATTAAGATGAGAATGATGGTGAATATAAAAAATAACCTATGCTTACTTGCTTTAGAGTGTCTCGGCCACACCTCCTTACTTCCTCCTTCTTCACATTGCCTTCTTCAACTTTCTCTCTCTAGCTCTCGGCCTCTCTCTTTACAAGAACTCTCACTCCACACCTTGCATAAAATGGCACCAAAGCATGGGTATTTATAGTGTGGGGTGGGCTTGGCTTTCTTTCCAAGCAAGGATACTTGCCCATAAAGCTTTTGCCAAGTGTCACTTCCTTGACATGCATTAGTTCATGTGTAACCTTCACATGTCACCTTAATCATTGCTAGAACATGGTTTTCTTCCTTTTGACTTATGTTTTAACTTGGCCCCACACCTTTTTATTTTATCAAGGTTGAAATTATAAATTGTGCCTTTATCCATAAGAAATGCACCTATCCAAAGGGAAATCTTCATTTTTGACCCAACCAATAATTGTTCTTTTATCCATTGGTCCTTTTCCCAACTTTCTTGGCTCATGTTTCGTCCATACCCTCCAATTTTGTATATTTGCAATTTGGACCTTAAATGCTTCCACGTTTGCAAATAAGGACAACCCATCCAATTACCTTTACCTTTTAAATTAAGGTATAGTCTTTGTTCTTTTGGGATTTTCTTTCACAACCCAAATCTCTTTTGTTTTTCTATAAAATGCCTGACAATTTATTATTTCAATGTATACCTGAAAAGTTATTCCATAATTATGATTTACCCCATGGTTTTCCATTAAGGACAGGGGACCTAAGTGAGAAAATTTGGGATGTTATAGGAAGAGTTAGGGATTTGTTGTATGGAGGATCCAGAAAATTTTTAGGGATGCCTGCTATTTGCGGGAAAAGAAGTTCTTATAAAGGCAGTAGCAAATGCCATCTCCGTTTATCCCATGGCTTGTTTCAAGTTACCTAAAAGAACTTGTGATGAGTTTGATAGAGCGTTGGCAAAAGTTTGGTGGGGTCAGCAAGATGATAGAGGTAGCATTCATTAGAATGCTTGGAGTGTCATGACTAAAGCAAAAGTGGAGGGAGGTATGGGGTTCTGAGATTTGTCTAATTTTAATATGGCCTTGATAGCTGAAAGTGCTTGGAGATTGCTTCAAAAATTCTGAAAGGGCTGTACTTTCCTAACTCAAGTTTTTTGGATGGTAAGAAGGGTCATAGAACATCATAGGCATGGTCTAGTTTACTGGTTGGGAGGGATTTATTGATGAAAGGGTTATGTTGGCAGATTGGGGATGGATGTTCTGTTAATATCTGGAATTATAGGTGGACCATGGGGGTGGATGGTTTTCGGATCAATACAAGGTTTGATGTAGAGGGTTTAATAGTGAATAAGGTGGCTAATATTATTGAGAATGGCGTGTGGAGAGTGGGTTTGATTGGTCAATAAGTTCCATAGGAGGTCGTTGAGGAGATTAAGAAGATTCATATTCCTTTGGTGCTAAGGAAAAATAAACTGATTTGGACAAAGATGAAAGGGGGAGAATACAACGTGAAATCTGGGTATAAGGTTGCGTAGGCTTCTTATTGTAAGAATGTGGTAAGTGGTCCTTGCTGTTCTTATGTCCCCTCTAATGATCTGTGGGTGGCCATTTGAAAGTTGATTGTTTCGATCAAGATAAAACATTTCATGTGGAGGGCAGCAATGGGTTGTTTGGCTCCGAAGGAAAATTTAGTCCAAAGGAAGTGTGTTGGTAATAGTATAAGTCTATTTGTTTAAAGGAGACTGAAACCATTGAGCATATTTTACTGTTATGTCCATGGGTCGTGAATGTGTGGTTTGATAGTTCTTTATTGTTGACTATTAAAGGGGAGATGGTTTCGAGGTTTGATGTGTGGTGCAGGGAATGGTTAGTCAAAAATATGGAGATTGATGAGTTTGGGAAAGCTAATTTGGCTTGCTTTTGTTGGATGATCTAGAAACAAAAGTGTGAAGTTGTCTTTAGCGATGGGATTGTGTCTCCAGGGAATGTTATTAGAAGGGCTGGAATAATTTTAGAGGAATTTTAGAGGGTGAATGGACCAAACTTTGAGAATATGTCCTCTGCTGAGGATAGAGAGGTGGAGATCATTTAGATCCCACCAAATGTGGGTCATCTGAAGTTCAATATAGATGGTTTTTCTGCCCAAAGAAAGGAAAAGCTAACATTGGTGTTATTTGTAGAAATAGTAATGGTGTTTTGGTTGGGGGAGTTGCAGAAGAAGTTGTTGCTTATTTAGCTCTCATGGCTGAAGCCCTTGCTGCTAGAAGGGCGTTGGGATGCTTTGTTCCCTGAGTCTTCAGTATGGGTGGAAACTGATTGTGTTTCTCTGTTTAATTTTCTAGTGAAGGGGAGTAGAGGTGATTATGATTAGAGGTGCTCTATGGTTTCGGATGACATTCAGGATCTCTTGGCCCCTTTGGCTAATGTTTTTTCCTCTCTGGTTCAAACAACTGGAAACAATGCTGTTGAGCGTTGATTGTGTTGCAGTACTGGCCGCTATGGGAATGTGCCCAGCTGGGTAAGTGTCTTCACCACTATTCTCTCTGGCTTGCATTTTAGCAAAGGATTTTGAGATGTTGAATGGGGATGATTTTAACAAAGATGGTGTGGGTGAGCTTGGGGTTTTCTTCTGGTATTTGTTTGGTTGTTTTAGTTTTTCTGGCAAAAAAAAAAAAAAAAACGAAGAAAATTTTGAAACATAATGTCATCTCCTAAGACTTCAAAATCTATTCAAATAGTGATTGCACGACTCGATTACAATAAAAGAAATTTTGATGACGTTTGGATTCCCTAATTTGAAATCTCAATTTTTTTCAATTTTAGAATAGTGGATCCTATCTAAATTGAGAAAGTACTAGGTTGTAGAAATTGAAATTTATTTTGATTAGAATTGATGTTTGACAAAATCTAAACTGTTTGATGTAAATTTAAAAATTTAGAATTTAAAAAATTATTTAAAATATTTTATATTTATTAAAATCTAAATTGATGAAAATTAAGAACTCAAATTTTCAAAAATCCAATTCCCTGTATCCAATTCGCTTTGATGAGATTGATTGAAGTCATGGGAGGCACAGATGAAGATGGTGACGTGGAGCGAAGAGATGATGACGTGGCGATGGGACAGTGTGACATACATGACACTATAATCTTTGAATAGAAGAAGATTATTTTTACTCAAATTTTATAGAATAGAAATTTTTACCCGTTAACATTTTCATATTTATCTTTCTCTGTTTCTTGTCGTAAAATTATCCTTCAAAAAGCCTCAATTAATGTGTTAATAATCATTGAAAATTTCATATATTGTGTAGTATGATAATTACACTCTTCTTAACATGAAAATATACGACTGCGCTGCTGCCATTGCGTCCGACTGGCCAGTGGAGCAGAAATAGAATGTCCCAACTTTTTAATGACCAAAAAATATATATATCCCAAGTCAATATGTCGTTAATTATTATAATTATTAATTTATTTAGACACTCCATGGAAGCTCCATGAAATACTAGAAGAAGCTTAATTAATATGAAATGAGAAAAAAATTATATTTTATAAGTTACAGGCAAGCGGTCACTTGGAATAACAGTCAAATTACGCCTATCCAACCAAGAATTGGACAAACGAGATGAATTCCTCTGTGCTCAATTTTGGAAAAATTCTTGTGGTATTGATGAAGGACAGAACTTCTTTGCCACATATTTATACTGAAACAGAAAAGAAAGTAGGAGGTAAACATCAGCAAATAGATTTATAATGGACCAAAAGAATACGCACACAGACACATATGTATATCAGCTTACCTTGTGCTGACTGTATTTCTCTCGGATTGCAGGTAAGTTAGAATTATGGCTATTAAAGCACAGACGATGGAGATCCTTTACACAGTCACTCAAATCAGAAGCCTGATACAGTGTGTAATGCTGCAATGTGGAATTCTGTTGCAGAAATGACAGTAAGTCAAGCTAAAATAGTAAAATGATGACCTACATGATGTAACAAAATTTTTGTTACTAAGAGCATACCCATGGTCTTATTGAAGGAAAAAGCATAAATTTGGCCAGGAAAATTGCAGAAGCAGCTATGAGTGATGGGGCATAACATAGCATACTGTACTCCAGTAGAGACAATTCGGCAATATAATTGGTCAAGCACTCTAATTGCAATGATGGCACCTGAGAAATCAGGATTTAACACCATAAGTCATACTGGCTGAAAAGACAATAACAGTCTTGGAGTATTTTTTTTATTCCCTCGATGCGTCAATCACAGTATAAATGAAAATGATTTCACGTTAATAATTTTGCAGAATTGATATTCCTTGTGATAATTATATTTTTCTTTTTAAGTTTTGAAAATTCGGCAACACCCATCAGACTAATAAAAAGTGATTATTTTTAAATTTAAAGTTAATCATGTGCGTTGCAATTCAAACAGCCTGCTTTGAACGAAACGGTTTAATGTTATTTCGAACATTTCTTACTACAGTGATTACACATTCAACTTTCAGAGAAGCCAAAGCCAAAAAGATACCTCGTTAACTCCTTGAGCTGCTCGAACAAATCGTCTGAAGTCATATAGATAAAAGAAGGAAAAAGAAAAGAATTAAGACAGCGAAAAGAACGTCAAAAGTTTTACGTGATAGTCATCTGCTAGCTATTACCTTAAGAAACATTTAGTTGTTGGGGATGTCATTTCAAATTTCAGATAATTTAAGACAGCAGATTCCATTTGCAAAACCTGCATCAAATGATTATGTTGAGACTCGCACACTTCGCATGATTCAATAAAGTTACTTGAAAAACGCACAATTTAGCCAAACAATAGAACACAAACCTCTTCTTTGAAGTATGTGTTATCAGTTATGTAACAGTACTCCTCCACCTGAGGTGCACAAATCTCCTCATATTTACTGTCGTCAACCGAAAACCAAAGACCAAAAATTTTGTTACTTTATGTCCATACGCCAAAACTACGGTAGAGGGTAAAAAGTAAAATTCCCATGAATCAGAAAATCATTAGATGGACATTATGCTTCCTTACGAGGCTATCATCATACAGGCAACACCAAGTAATTGTAACTTTTGCCTACTCATCACATTCCCCGAGAGATACCGATCTATGTAGTTCACTGTCAAATACAATGTATCAGGTACTAGCCGATACTCTTCAGCCACCTGCAGTAGGAAACAGAAGTTTAGCGTTCACAGGGTGGTGTGATAATGAACTCTTGTTTGAGTCATGGCATTTCCCAAATTTATCTATTAGTCCAAGGTTCTCTCTATTTACAATATAACAAGATCAATTCAACAAATGTTACCTCCACAAGCCAATCAATTAATATAGCACGCATGTTGGAATTTATGTCCTTCTGAATTCTCTCCATGAAGTCTGTGGAAGGCCTTTTCTTTGCCTAAGAGTCCAGGAAATGAAACAAACCAAAGATGATAAGATTATAAAGATACTAAAACAGAATAAGCGGTTAATGCTTTGGTAATAAATCTAGAAATGTGAAAACAGTATAGAAATTGTTGCTGTAACTTTTATCAGGGAAAAAGAAGTTCAACCTCAGATGCACGCAAATGCTTATAGATATCACAAGCAAAAATTGCACAAAGCTGGGGATCCGTGTAATTGTTGTCGATATTGACAATTTTGTCATCTCTTTCCAAATCAACGAGTGTGTCTCTACTACAAACGCTTCCTGCGAAGAAACAAATACAACTACATTAGAAAGCATTGGAAAATGAAATATTTGCACTTTACTACCCAAAGGATAAATGACTTGATAGCTTAAGAATTGTTCGCCAATTATTTGTGTTGTACCAAAGCTAAGCCAATGAAGCTAGTTACATGGACAAGCAAAAAATTCAACAACATGAAACCTGCTGGCTCTGTATTATCAGAGATGTTCAGATTGCTGAATGTTTTTCTGTCAATAGAATCAACAGCTGAAACATCGCTGTTATCAATGTATTCAATTTCAGGACTCTTGAAAGAATCACAGGTAGACATTGTCTCATCCAAAGAAACTGACATCCCATCTGATTTAATAGGAGAAGTATCCATTTTACTTGGAAGAGTGACAGTAGCGGGAGCAGTTTCATCCCTCGGTGGAAAAGAAGAGGCCTTAGGGAAATCAACTGCACTGGATTTAACAATCGACAAAGCAGGTAATTTGTTCCCAGAATTTGCTGAGCTAGTGGTGCATGCCGAGAAATTCTTCTTTGTCTTGGCATTTTTAGCTGCGAATGGTACCTTTCAATACACAATTCAATTAATTTATAACCCAAGATGAATTCTCAACAAACGATTAATATTTAACTCCATTATGCAGAAACTTAGAACATATTTGTGATAAGGAATATAAGAAAGAATTGGCACCAAAGACGAATTAAGAACATACTCTGAAACACACCCTGCAAGGCGAACCACTTGGCTCAACTATTTTTTTTATATAGTTGTGCTGTCTATATCTTGAATGTCATTAAAACTAATTTCATGGAATATACTTAGGTAACACTCCTCCTGTGTTTCCTATCAAGTTCCTAAATAAATGCATGACATGAGGAGGAAACTTTTTGAAACACCCAGTCAATGGAAAAAAAAATTCCACTTATCAAATTGTTATTGTTGAACCTGCAAATACTTAAAACTATACCCAAGTTTTGTCCTAGAAACATATATCTTCACCCTCTGGATTTCTCAGCACCTGAAGTTCCAATATTAACCATCAAATTTGATTTTCAAGTGCAGGAATAAAAATACTTGTCAATCATTTAAATTAAACAGAGCCCACAAAAAGGGGTTACATCCATACCAAAAGTCATCTGAGTTTAGCTCAATTAGTTTACACATTTTGATTAAAGCTCTAGTAGAAATACTGTTTCACTATCACATGTATTTTGTTTGTTCAAACATATAAAGAAGTTATGCAGCCAAAGTAACATTCAATACCGAAGTAGTTGATGGCATTGAGTTCCGCAAAGCACTATGAGACGCATTCTTTTGATTGGTCAGGTTACTGAGAGGCGCTCGCTTCTTGGCCATGTGTGGAGGGGCTGCCATAGCCTTCCGCACATTCTCCGACGATGAAGCATGCCGCTTTGCCAATGACGACGTCGTCGAGGAGGAAAACGATGGACGACGATTCTGGGTTGACATTTTTGTTTCGAGATCAAAGCAACTGAAACAAAAGGCACATAAGATGAAGAGCGGAAGAGCGTTTCCTGCAAAATTTAATAAATTAATTAAATATTACTCTTTTTAGACGAGCAAACGGGTTGATTTGAAATGGTAAGAGATCCGGGCCGTTGATTCGACTCGGTATTCGTTAGGAGCGGACGCAGAGGTGGGCCCCACATGTTCTGTGGTTTCAAATTGTGTCCGACGATACTTAACGCCCGGCACATTAATGCCACCTTGGAGTCAAACAACGGATCCATCTTATTTTCCACAATTTTCAGAGATCTGATTGGTCCGTCTCCGGGTCGAAAGTGACGGGCTGTGATGTCTGGGACTATGAGTTTGAATTCGAATTCAAACGGTCACTTTGATCTGTGTTGTTGTTGAGCTGCTTTGCGGAGCCACATGCTCAGTATCCTAACCCAACCCAACTCATCAGTCATGCATGGTTATAGTCCAAATTTTGTTTTATCTTTAATATTTATGAAAATTTGTGCCTTAATGGAAAAAGTGTAAAGGTGCTCCCAAAATATAAGGTTTGGCAAAGGGATAAAAAGATCTTCTAGAACACTGTATTGGCATGTTTGGTTTATTGATTTGGAATGGCAGAATAAAAATAGGTATTTCAATATTTGATGTGCAATACTCTTTATTATTACCTGTTTTTTCTTTGGAGTAAGGGAATGTCGCTTCCATCAATAAACTAGTGGAAAGGAGGCGTATTCTAGGAAATGAAAAATTGTTGGATGTTTATTCTCCTTATTATCTATTCTAAAATTCTATGCCCTTGTGTCAGACAATAACTAGTCAAAAAGGATTTTGGATCTCTTGCTATATAGCCCATCGATTGTGTAGCAAGAACTGTTGGATTAAGCAGAGCTCATAATATTTTGTAGACCTCATCCTAATCTAACGGTCATTGCTACACAGTTAAAAAAGTTGTACAATAAGGTGTTCCAATTGGTCAAGAAGAGACATGAATGTACTAAGAGAAAAAGCATGTAATCATGCCTTTCATGTAATTACTTTTTAATATAGTCTCTAATTGATATAGTATTTTTAAATTTGATCTTTACTTTATTAAAAAAATTTTTGGATCAATGTATTTTTAATATATTATTAAATTAATATATTGGTAACCACTTTATTTTTTAAGGATAAAATTGAGAAACACTGACATATGAGGACCAAATTAAAAATTATTTTATTTTTATAAAAAAACCAAATAAAAATATATCCTATTTGTAGGGGCATTTGTGTTTTTATTATTTTTATTCCATTATCATTTTACTCTAACTAAACATTAGAATTCAAAATAATTCCATTCTTTACTTTATCATACCTAATGTAGTACTAGATTACATGATTCCTTATATTATTATTCATTTTCCTTAGTTTACAATTCTTGCAAGCAAATGGGTCCTATAATAGTGACAGGACTGAATAATAGAATGCCATAAATAAGCTCTGTAAATTGGTAAATAGAATTGTTCTTTTTTTTTTTTGCCACAATAAATTGATTAACATGCCAAAATTATCACTAATTGAGTTGAAGATTTTTAGATTGTGTATGGAAATCATGTTTTTTCTTTGAATAACACTAATTTAAATCTAAGAATAACGTTTCAAAATAATAACTCATGCGAAGCCTACTATATACTTATTATTAATCATATTTCGAATTCGATTAATGCAGCTATGCAACCAAATGTGTATATGGTCTTATTATAATGAATTAAACTTTGTAAAGAAAATTTTTCTAAGATCTATCAGCTTTAATTCTCATGATATCTGTATAAGTTCTGTCATATCAATTAGTTTAGTTGATATCCTATTATTTTCTATAAATAGCTCTTCCAAGGTTAGCTAATTATAAATTTCAATCATATGGGTACTTTTCTTCCTTCGGTTTAAACATTATATTAAAGAAAAAAAGAAGTCTACAATCAACAATAAGGTGGATATTTCGGGAAAATAGATTCCCTGCATTTCGAAATATCAAATGAATTGATGAAATTAAGACTGTTAAATAAAATTATAATGATTTAGATTTTATAAAATTGATAGATACTATTTAATATTTGTTAAAATCTAAATTATTAGATAAAAATTTAATGGTTCAAATCTCAAATACAAATAATACAAATACAAAAAATCTAAATCCATTTTTCGGTGCCTTATAACACCAGAGTTTGGATCCCCCTATAATATGAAAGGGATCTTTTCTCCTATAATAAAATAGCATCATTAGATCTAACTTTAATAGCTCTAAATATTTTATAAAATATTTTTTGTACAAAATGAAAACAAATTATTTTTAAAAATAAAAACAGATTAATATTTTAGATTTTTTTTCATACAAAATAATATTTAGTTGAAAAATAATAGATCCTAAAATATACAAAATAAATTGTGAGATGTTGTCTTCAACTAGATGTTATTTTTGTATAAAAAATTTAAAATATTAATATATATTTATTTTTAAAAATAATTAATCTTATTTTTTAAATATATATTTTATAAAAAATTTAGGGTCATTGGATCTTAATCCAATAGTATTATTTTGGTACAGGAGAACGAGAGGGGATCCTAATGCATACTAATGTGAGAGCCATAGGTTGGACGCAATAAATGATAAAATTAGAAAAAAAAAACCCCTTAATTATGAGATAATTTGTTTTGTATTTGCATTATAACCCTAGGTTGCGATAGTAATAAAATTCACAACTTTGCCACCTATTTTATTTATTTAATTTCTTAACCCAAGTTAATATGCAAGAAAATGCAAGTAAATATTTATTAAATATGAAAAGAGAGCAAAGCAGCAAAAAGCCTTGCAAAGGTTCAGAGTGAAGAAATTTTGGAGTGGGAAGTCTTGCAAATATTGAGAACAAAGAAACGTTGGAGAAGGATTGAAGCAAAAAATTGACGAAAGCAGAAGAAAACAAGAAGAATGAAGATAATGTAATACAATGAAAATATTAAAAAAAAAAGAAGAAGAAGAGAAAATTAGAAAAATAATAAATATGAAATGATGTTGAAGGAAAGGTGAGAAGAATCACAACAAAATATCTAAATCCTAAATCGCAGAAAGCCACAAATTACATAGGAAAAGAGTGAAGGGTGAAAGGAATTTGCAACAGAAATAGCAATCAGAAATTTCAACCTAATTTCAATAAGAGGTTCCAATTGAAATTTTAACCAAAATCTATTTGGAAAATTCCTTGGGAGGCTTGTTGAATATAGTTACGATAAATGTTTCTAACAACCACTTTTAGATCTCGGTGGTTTCATATGATATTAGAGTACATGCAAAAATAGTAGTGCTTTTATGGTAATTTACGCTTAAAAAAATAACTAAAGACTTATCATATTTGTTTATTTTGTATATGCTATTAAAAGATATATCACCAAAACATTTAGTCTCCACGGTAATGTCGTTAACCCGTAACAAATTACACAATCTTCCTTTCTTATTTGTTGTGTAACTAGCAAAGAACATCATATTAGTATTTACCTCGCATTAAAGATAGCTAAGTGTTATAAAGGCATCTCTATATGCAAGTTTAGCACATTTGACCCGTACATGTCTCTCTTGCAAAAACTAACTATAGATTAGCCTCCTCCATGTCTAATCATGAACCTTATTATGTGACACGGTTTGACCTCGTGTGAGTGCATGTTATCAATATGTACTTTCTGTGTTTCTAACATCTTTTGATTACCACGCATGAAGTCTACTAAATTTGCTAGAACCAACTCATGGTTATGCTTTTTATATTATGCTTCTAATCACCCACTTATTTGATGCATTGTCCAAGCACACACGTAACATCACGTTACAATGTCATAGCTCTTGTCTTCCTTGTTATATTTTCTTTTGTAATGTGTTTCAACTCCCTACAACCTTTGTTACTTTAAACAGATTCATGTCATGTTATCATTCCTTTGTCATTGCAATAGATGTTGTATTTACAAACAATGAACCTAACACACAATGCATATTTACAATAAAATTTGTAAGATGCATCCTCATAAGAGAATTCTAACCTAGTTATGTCACTTGTCTTTAATCTAGTTATATGTATCATTTTATCATTCCATGAATCTTCATTCAATTTATCGCTCTGGTTATCATGTTCAATACTTTGCTATACTTGTTCATCATTCAACCCTTTATCTTTTTCTTAGTGTGTCCCTCCCGAATTGTCACTATGAAATTTTAGAACATTTCAATCATACTCATCATTGTAGAAATCACAGTGTTCATACTTGTTCATGCTCTTTTTTTAGTAGTTTTAAACTTGCAATTAAAACTTAAAAAAAATGATTATCATAAACCATATTCAATCCTTATTCATGATTATTACATACCATTTATCATAATAAAAATTTATCATGCTATTTAAATAAAATATGACAATTTCCATCTACGATTGAAAGTTATGCTAGGGCTCTATTTTTGTTTTATTCTTAGTCACTACATCCAATATACTTTAAATATAAATATGACCATGATATTAAGAGATAAATCATACATATAGTTTATTGCTCAACAAAACCTCACTACAGATGCTACATGAGAATAGGACGGTGAGAAGAGAAGAAAGAAAAGCGTGATAGCACATTATAGAAAGGGAGGAAGCATTAAATAAAAGAGGATATGGGCTCTTGAACATGGAAGGAAAATTTATTTATTATGGTTGAGAAATATATTTTATTACATAATTTTTATTTAAAATAATCTTAAAGAACGTAATCATTTATACAATATTCTGTGTAAATTTGTATTATATTGTTATATTATTTACAATAATTTCAAGGGAGATTATACTAAAGTTATTTTAAACAATTTTATCATATTTTATATTTTCTTGTTCACTTTAGTATTTTACAAATATTAATCAATCAATTTATATTATCTTGTTTTATTTTATTCATAAATTATATTATATTAGAAGTAATAATTTTTATATTGGTTACTATTTTTCTACTCTCTTGAATTCTTGATGCTACAAGGAAGTGTCCAACACTTTTTGAATGTAATTTGGTCAGAATTTTTAGACTGCACTTATTTCTTAATCTCCATCCTTCTTTGTGTCTTTCAGCATATTTTTTCTAGCAAAATTTTACATGTACGAAATGTAATTTTCAAAATATTCCTCTAGCTTTCCATCTCTAAACTTTAATCCATTTATGTTATAATTTATTTTCAACCAACTCCAATCTTTTAGATTATAAGAACTTCTGTTATTTTTTGCTAAGCACATGTTTATTAATTGTATAAGGGTTGCAAGTTAGAAAAAATATATTTAGTTGAGACTTGAAACTAAAATGGGTAAAATGTGTTGCCACAATGCAAATCTTACTAATTTTGAACAATACTATACATCAATAAATTATAGGGTCATATTATAAATACCAGAACTTCGGGGATAGTCTTTTTTAATTTTTTCCCTGTACTCCTTTTGCAAACTTCTTTGACAAGTGGTATCACTTGATTAGAAGACCTAAGCAGGCGTCTATGCCCTCACTTGAGGGACCGAAGAATTTACTCAACAATACAAGGCTTCATCATTAAATAAAAGAAAAGGGGATAAGCCTCCAAATCACCTTTAGTTATGGTAGATTCTCTAATAATTGAAAATAGTTAAAAATTTATTTTTTATATTTCAATATATTTTTTAATTTAATATAAATAAATATAATAATATTTTATTATTTTCAATTATTGGAGATAATCTGATAATCTGGTTTCGTATGTCAATTATTAGGATAGGGGGAGCTGTACAGGGTCAATGGAAACTGTATGTCATAAAACATAAAGCTTGGCACCCTATATAATATCCTATAATAGGCACAGAACTAGCTGACGCTACATTCCATATAACAAGATGTGAGAGAATCGACTGGAAAAGAAAGATAAAAGATGAGTAACGAGCACCACAAGTACATTCCTCTGTTGCTAGAGGTCCAGAACTTCAGAGTGAACATCAACAGGGCGCATCCAACAGTGCATTAGAGTTATAATACGATGCCTTAGTATTTGAAAAGCTCAAGGGGTATTGATGGAGGACAGTACTTCTTCGCCACGAACTTGAACTGAATACATAGATAAATGTGTACCAACATGAATTTATGTCAGCAATTTGCAACTTAAAATCGGAAACTTAATACTCAAGTGCTGGAACCAATCACAGCCGTATATACTTGATATCCACATTATGAGATAACAAAAGTAACTTGCTCTAATGCATATAAACCTGTTTGTTCGTGAGGACAAGTTAACTCAACCCTTTTTCAGTAGATAGATGTTATAAAATCAGAAAAACGAATGGGGCAACTATCACGCCAAATGAAAAGTCACAAAATTTTCTGAATTTAAAAGCATGAGTCGTCAGCCACATACTGGCGGGGAATAATAAGAAGAATAAGCGAACATAAGCCGATCTTTGTCATAGTATGTTTCTAATAATATGCCTTTGAAACTCAGATAGAAACCCATGAAACCAAATCCCTTGTGTTGCACAAATGGGACTAGTACATGTTGACAAGAGAGCATGCACTCTCACCTTATGCTGACTATATTTCTCCCGAATGGCAGGCAAATTATAACTTCCGCAACAACACAACCAATGCAATGCCTTGACACAATCACACAGTTCCGATGCTTGGTAACTTGTGTAATGCCTTAGTGTAGAATTCTGCACCAAAACAAATGCATAGTTGCACAGTTTCAAACATATGTCAATCAGAAGAAAAATATTTTTCATAGATCAATCTGATTTGGCATACCCAAGGTTTCTTCCTAGGGAGTAAAATGAAATGAGCCAAGAAAGTGGCTGATGCAGCAATTAATGATGGGGTGTACTGAAGCATGCTATACTCTAGAAGAGATAACTCTGCAAGATAGTCCGCTAAATACTCCAACTGCATCTTTGGAACCTACAAGTAGAAGTACAAGGTACAAACACCACAGAGTGTCAAGATTCTATCATCATCAGCCCTAACTACAAGGGACGTGAGAATTTCAATCACATCTTGTTCACTAATGCATACCTCACAGGTTTGTTGGGCAACAATAATGAAGCGCCTGCATACAAGTCAATACCAGACAATTTGCATCCAATCACACTTGGCATTTCAAAAATAAGAAGAAAACAAATCATTACCTCAAAAAACATCTAACTGTTGGAACTGTCATTTCAAACTTCAAGAACCTCAGCACATCAGATTCCATCTGCAACACCTGCAGTAAATTGATACATACATCTGATGAGGAGAATAAGGTGACTAAGACGACATCCAGAACTGAAGATCTAAAATATAGGTAATCAAGTGCAAACCTGATTTATAGAATATGTATGATCAGTTACATAACAGAATTCTTCTGCCTTGGGGGCACAAATCTCCTCATATTTGCTGACAATCAAATTAATAAGGTTACAGTTACAAAATAGACACGCACAAATTGGGGAAAGAGAAGAAGGAACACACATACACACGTGGATATAAAGTTTTAGATTAACAATCAAGCAATACTAGATAGGAACCCTACGCAGCAATCATCATGCAAGTAACACCAAGCAATTGCAATTGCTTCCTATTTATTGTATTTCCAGAAAGATAACGGTCCAGGTAATTCACTGCCAAATATAATGTATCAGGTCGAAGCGTGTACTCTTCAGCAACCTATAATATAAAGACAGAAAGCGTGAAAAAAAGTAGAACATGAATTGAAAATAAATCTATAAGAAAGCAAGAAAATATTGACAACGGGATTTATTTTCATAAACCAGAAAGCCCCACGAATAAGGATATAACAAGTCGCATCATACATAAGCTAATGGGTAACTGAATTCAATAATTCAACATACCAACACCATCAACCACCATAGTTTACCTCCACAAGCCAGTCAATAAGTATTGCCCGCATGCTAGAATCAACATCTTTCTGTATCATCTCCATGAAGTCCATGGATGGCCTTTTACTTTCCTGAGGCCAGAAATTTAAAAACAAAATATCATGGCTCTTAGCTAGTATTCTTTTAGTTTAAGGAACATGAATGTTAAAAGCAAACAAATCATATGAGCAATAAACCATGAAATTTTCAATAACAAACATGACAAACCTCAGATACACGCAAATATTCATAGATTTCATGTGCAACAGATGCACAAACTTGTGGGTCCTTGAAATCTTTGTCAATATCTACAACTTCACTATCATGTATTCTCCCTGAAATCATGGAAGAAAAGGGTATTGAATGCGCAAAATGTCAAGATATCAAGATATCCTGCTCTTCACATTTTATTGATGAAAAAAAAATATGCCCTGTTTAGGGTAAAGCACAGGGAGAAGGAACAAAAATAATTCAACCTTTAATAAATGGACCTGCTATTTTTGAATACTCTGAAATATTAAGAATGCTACTTGTCTTTGTCTCAATTGATTTAACTGATACGGTATCCTCATTGTCAATATACTCAAATTCTGGACTCTTCAAAGAATCACAGCTTGAAATGCATTCATCCAATGAAACTGAGCCACTAAAGCATCTACTAGGTGAAATGTACATTCTGGAGGCACAGACCATACTACTAAAAGCAGGACATGGACAAACAGTACTAACAATGCTTGAATCATGGAGGACTTCAGCCCCTGCCTCTAACTGACTACTTCTGGTTGAAGATGTGTCTTTAGGAAGAAACAAATCACTTGATTTCACAGTCATTGAGGGTTGCAAAGTTTCCCTAGATGTATCCTTTTTCTGAGAGCTGGAAATAGAATCCTTCTTTGTCTTGGCAGTTTTAGATACACATGGAACCTTTAAATGAAGTATAATAATAATATCAGTCTGTAAAATACAGAAACCAAAAAAATACAACCCAGTTTCATGCATGCATGGCAAAGCACTTACAAACTAAGATGTTCTTAAAAAAAAAATGATATATTTACTTAATATTGAGAAAAACATGCAATTCAATGCTATATGTATAATAGTTACCACGTTTTAAGATTCTGGACTAATCTATAATTAGTAAAACATACTTCTTCCCTGTTAGAATTGTCGATGTCTCATCAAAACTAATAAATCAAGTCATGCTAACTTGACTGCACCATCGTCGTGCAGGATTGAAAAATTTATGCGTCGATCAATATGTTCATAGTGCTAACACGATTTTAAAACACATCCCATATCAGTAAGTCACGTTATTCGTCTTGTAAAACCAACTGAAGCACCACTCAAGCGGTCGTTTATATTCACATGGAAATGCAACTGGGCCAACAAAAAAGACTTTACAATAATCAGCACTCAACATCGTCACACAGTAGGAGTCACAACCAAACCGAATAATTAGAGGAACCCGAAAATATAATTCTCAATCACCCAGATATTAGTAGTCAGTAATAATATATCACTACCATCGTAGGCTTGGATGGAGCAGCAGTAGAGGTCCTTATACCAATGAGAGAGGCATTTCTTTGATTGGTTACGTCCCCGAGAACAGGGCGCTTCTTTGTCAAATGGTGTTTCATGGCCGTAACCTTCTGGCTAAGATTCTCCGAAACTGACGTCCTCTTCTTTTCAGATGACGAAGGGGACGACCCATGCAGATTTCGGCTGAACATTTTATTCAAATCAAACCCTAACCCAAATTGCGCTGCAAGAAACACCAAGCACGATCACTGTGGTTCTAAGAAGAAAGCCACAAACAGAGAAACGAAACAATTGGCAAGAATAGGTGGAAGTAGAAGAAGTAGACATAGACGAACCTGCTTTGTGATGAATGATTGAAGAAAACTGAGTTTGTTAGCGGTTTTCAGATTGCTGGGTTTTTCGTTTCGAATAAATTTTCAGGAAGGCGCAGTAACAACGGAAATAGGCAGAGGACTGCGAGAAGTTCCATTCACAAGGAAATCGTGGAATACGCGGGTTTAAACGATCAATCATGACCGTCCGAATGGGGACAAGCAGAGATTTGAACCGTCCATTTTCCCGTTGGACACGTTGCGTATTCTTCAAGTCAAGTATAGAAGAGGGAAATCTTTCAAAGCGCCCCTCTAGATTTAAAATTAGAGTATGAAATTATAATTAAATATAATAATTTTAATTTTTTTATTTGTTTAATCTTTTATAATTATATTTCTAATTTTATGCACCAGTTATATAAAATTAAAAAATAATTAATACTTATCATTTTTAATGTCAAAAATTATAATTTCAACACTTAATTTAAGTGTAACTCTTTTATCATCGCACAACATGTTTTTTTTTTATGATTGAACAATTTTTTCAAAACTCGAGAGTTGACTAAGTCATATTATGTTAGATCATATTTTATTTTTTTTAAATTATAAAATATAAAAAAATAATTTTGAAAAAAATAGAAAAATTAGGATTGAAAATGAAAAATAAATGAAATTAAAAAAATAATATTTATAATGTAAAATTCATATTTTAAAAATTAATCATAACTTAAATTTAATTAAAATAATATAAAAATTAAAAATTAAAATAATATAACATATATAATGAATATGCAATGTTTATGTCTCTATTTAATATAACATATATTTCATGTATGCATATATATGCAAATATATATAATATTTATGCAACACAACTTAAAAAAATAATATATAATGTAGGCATATGATATTATACGTATATACAAAAGTATTTAACATAATATTACGTACACAAATACATGTTAACACGTGAGATTTTATAAAATGTAAAATACAAATATTTAATATAATATTGTAAAGACACTTATACAAAATACATATGAACATTTTATATATGCTTACAAATTAAAAAAATACAAAATAACATGTGCATATACTTTATGGAACACGATGACATTGTATGCGTAAATATATATTTCTACACATATACATATACTTGCATGTGAGTACATAAATGCAACATTACACACGCATAATGACATTATATTGTACACACTTAAATGCATGCAAGTATAAGCACATAACTATGACATTGTACACTTATAATATTATATCATATTTATATATATGTTTATACATACACAAGCCAAATATCATATCATAGCATTAAACTATACTATGCACATGTAGACATATATACTTATAACATAATATCATACATGCATATATATTTATATTTATGAAAGAATAATACTTGTGCACATACATATTAATTTTGAATTAAATAATTTTTTTAAAAACATAATTATTACATACTAAACGATGCAGTGTTAAAATTACTATGAAAAAATATTTTATCTCGTCTAAACTAGATATAGAAAAAAAATTTGTGTAAAAAAATATTAATTTTTGTATTATTTTTATTATGTGTATATGTGTGTGTGTGTGTGTGTATATATATATATATATATATATATATACATGCTAATATTTTTTTATAATATTTATCACTCATCTATATAATAGAATTGTAATTTGGTATGAAATTGCAATTTTATTTTTAATTCTTTATATGGGCCAAATATGAATTTTAAGATTCAAAATTAATTTCAATTTTAATAGAATTAGAATTAGAGTTAGAATTAAAATTTTATATTCTAATTCTAATTTTTGGCACCAAGTGGAGCTTAAATGGATTTCGTTTTTCAAAGGAGGTTTCACAATTCAGTTTTTCAATATATATATATATATATATATTAGTCAGAATATTTGTTATGTAGCAAAATTTTTCTTAAATTAAATGGAACCTCAGGTGAACATTTTTTCATGATTTAGATGTAAAGGTACTTTATAAAAAAACAAAATTCATTAAGTCGATGTTGTTTTGACAATTCTTTAACTTTGTAAAATGTGTCTAAATGATGTTATTTGAGAAATAAATTATTTAAATAAGTTTAAGTCATGAGTTGATGATTACATAAACTTTGGTTTATTGATTAGGAAAATTATGCCTGATGAAAATATATTTTACTTGAGAAAACTTTTTAGAAAATTAAATTAACAAACTTTGTTTTCAAATTATGAAACCAGAGATAAAGTAATATTCATGGGACTCAATTTTTAATTTAGAAAAACAAAAGGAAAAAAAAACACACACACACAAACATACAAAAACACACATAATTTTTTTTTAAAAAAAACATTTTAACAATTTATGAGATTTGACAAAATTACATCTGATACTTTTTATATTTAAAAAATTAAATTTGATTCTTTTCGATTTATTATTTATCAATTAAATTAATTTTTAACTGGTATTTCTTCCGATAATAAAGTTTCTTTACCGTTTCTACTTTTATTTTAATAATAAAATCACAATTTATATGGGAGAATATATATATATATATATATATATATATAATTGTCTATTTTTTCATGTTAAAAGTTAAATCAGAATTTCATTCTTCTATAACAAAAAAAAATATATTTTAGAAGGAAAGTTTCCTCCTCCCCGAACACGCACAAATGTCAAGAAGTTATGTATGTATAATTTTCAAATACATATTGAAGTATATATATATATATATATATATATATATATATATTTATTTATTTATTTATATTTAAGACATGAAATTTTTAGATGAATGAGCATGTTGAAATTTTGTTGCTTGCGTGGATTACCACTAATTATGCCATATCTGTTTATTTGTGAACGGGCACAAACAACATTGCTTATATTATTATTTGTTGACAATGGAATTATTTATAGCAAATGACAAATACGATAGTAGAAATTGTCCAAGAGTCTTCATTAATAAGTGAAGGTTGGGCTTGTTTCTAAAAGTTTCAATTGATATGGTGATATTATAAAATGAAACAATCAATATAATGAAATGAGAATAGAAATTGTTAGACAAACCTATGGATGATGGATAAGGTATATAGATCTATTTTCAAATAGGTAAAAAAAATATTATTTTAATTTTCGAACTTATATATAGCAAGGAATTAATTTAAGCCACAATTATTTTTCATCAAATTATTAAGTCACTGGATTCAATGTCATCTACTCAAAAGGAACATTCAAAGTAAAATTAAAAATGAGATATATTTAAATATAATTATTTATATGAAAATACAATAAAAAATATAATATTTCAAACAATCAGTTACATAATTTAAGACGGCCTGAATTGTATTTTAATAATTTCTTTTCAATGTTTTAATATATAAATATAAATAAATATATAATCATATTATTTAGAATAATTTGTTTTACCTTCCGTGTAACTTTGTTGAGCGACGAAACGCTGCGTGGTATAGGGCGGGAAAAGCCCTACGGCAACTCAGTGACTAGACATAGCAGAAAGAGGGAACTTGTACAGGGCGGGTGGAAGCAAGAGATGGCGCCAATCGTGGAGAGCTCTCAGCCATGGGTGGAAAAATAGTACGAATTTCTTCTTGCTTCCCTTATTTTCTCAATATTCGGCTAGTTTTTACTCAGATTTCTCTCTGAAAATGACCTTAGTCGGCCAAAGCAAGTCAAAGATGTTGCGCACCAGGATGAAGTGGTTCGAGTACTCACAAACACCCTCGAAACCGGAAGTGTAATCACTAATGACCCTTTTCTTTGCCTTTTTTTGAGCCTATATTGCTTTTATCAAAATCGTCCTTTTTTGTTTTTCTGGTTTATGTATTGCTGAATGCCTGATTTAATTCCTTCAATTTTGTATTTCAGTGCCCGCACATGCTCTTCTATGGTCCACCCGGCACTGGGAAGACCACGACTGCGCTTGCAATCGCCCATCAGCTTTTCGGGTATTGTTTGTGTGATTAATGTGAAACGCACAAATGTTGGTGTTCATATGCATGAATAAAACATTTAAACTTTACTTACTTGGTAAAATTTTCCGTAGAATATGTATAGAAAATCGAAAATTTATTATTATAAAGCAGATTTGTGTCAGCTATATCTTGTCCTTAAGATCCATGGACTATGGAGAAAGCAAGAAACATGCACTGCATGCCTGAAGTTTATGGCAATAAATTACCTGAAAAACTCATTTTAAAAAAATGGGAATGAATGAGATAAATTCGTAAGTAAAGAGGAGCATTGTGAGAACTCCATTGTTGAAATTTTTATTTTTTGGTTATTTTATTTGGTAATGCATCGTTAGTTAGCATGGTCTTGCTCTCTCCCTTAACCCAACCTTGTTTGCTGATATGCATTAGTGCGTTCAAGTATCTTTAATTCATTAATCAGGTTTGCTGTCATCTTTACAATCTGCAATATTCTTATTTTACAGGCCTGAGCTTTACAAGTCTAGAGTGCTGGAGCTGAATGCAAGTGATGATCGTGGAATTAATGTTGTGCGGACAAAGATTAAGGATTTTGCTGCTGTGGCTGTTGGTACCAGTCAGCGTAAGAGGTATGTAATATTGTAATATCTAGTTCTCTTTTGTTAGTTGCTTTTCTTTTTCTGTTTTGTCCATATTCTTTTTTCTTCCTTCGTTTCACTGTTTTGGTGTTATAATATTCAGTGGTTATCCATGCCCACCATATAAGATTATTGTTCTAGACGAGGCAGATTCAATGACTGAAGATGCTCAGGCATGTTTATTTATATTTAGCGTTCCTAATTTTGGTTATTGTGAAGTGCTATGATTCCTTAACTCTTATTTTCTCTTTTCCAGAATGCCTTGCGTCGTACAATGGAAACTTACTCCAAGGTTACAAGGTTCTTTTTTATATGCAATTACATTAGCAGGTATCTTCAATCTATTCTGCTATGTCTTTTATGTGTTGACAGCTGTGAGATAGACTAACCTAAACCCAATCCTACTTTGTTGCTATTATTAAATAAATATTTGGTTTCCTATGATTCAATATTTACTATTATTTTGGTTGCTTACAATTTTCTCATATCTGCAAATTACGTTAAGGATTATTCTTCTAACAACAACCATACAGTTAGTATTCTTGAATACTGAAAATTTTCTTCTTTTGTTTCTTGTATAGTCCACAGAAAATGATAAAGCTATAGAATAAAGTGACATGATATTTTGCCCCTCTGTTTATGTCAATGTTCTGATCAAGGAGAGATGTGCCTTGGGTTTTATGGCATAAAAGGTTGTAATTTTCTGTAGGATCATTGAACCACTTGCTTCAAGGTGTGCAAAATTCAGGTTTAAGCCGCTATCAGAAGAAATCATGGGCAACCGGATATCATACATTTGCAAAGAAGAAGGGCTCAATCTTGATTCTGAGGTGGGAGACTAAGAGATTAGAGCTTGTACAGTGATAGTGTTGTTTAGAATGGTTCAATCCTGTGTCTATGGTTGTTTTGTAGAAATATTAATGAAATATATAATTTGCCTTTTCTCTCCATAGGCCCTTTCAACCCTGAGTTCTATTTCTCAAGGAGATCTCCGTAGGGCTATTACATACTTGCAGGTGAGACACATTCCTTAATATCATATTTTGGTCTTCAAAGAAGTGAGATATATCACTTCTGATTTTATGATTTTACACAGTGGTCTTGTTTCTTGTAATTTTAATGGGTCAATAACTTTGTGAACTGAGCTAATTTACTTTGAACAATCTGTGCATATAAATTAATGGTTATATTATTATACCAACCTATTATACTCTTGTACTTTTATGATACCAACCTATTATGAGATACATTCCTTAATATCAAATTTTGGTCTTCAAAGAAGTGAGATATATTACTTCTGATTTTACGATTTTACACAGTAGTCATGTTTCTTGTAATTTTAATGGGTCACTAACATTGTGAACTGAGCTAATTTACTTTGAACAACCCGTGAATTTAAATTAATGGTTATGTTATGATACCAACCTATATGCTCAATACCACCAAACTACCCTGTGAGTTCTAACTATCAATTCCTGATAAAACTAAATTAATCTTGATGGTTTTCCAAAGAAGTTGTTTTGGTTTTGGCAGTTGTTTGATGGTAGGCATGCTTGCTTTTGCCATATGCATAAAACTAGTTTATTGAAAGAAATTAGGATTTTCTTATGTTCAATAGTTGGCTTAAAAAACAGTGTTACTGCGAAGAGGTGTTGCTTTATTAGGTGTTTATGTTCTCTTCATATGAGAACACTATATAATCTCACGTTGTTTTTCTAATCAAGCAGTCTTTTAAAAAGTGAAGGGATGGAATTTATTGTTAATCATCTATGCTATAGATGTCAACTTCATTTTTTAGCTTTTGTGTAGCTTAATCTCATCCCTGACAACAGCAATGACCAAGATGTAGCACATAGTATCGAGCATTTATGTATAATTCACTGTTTTCATTTGTTCTTTGAACTAACATGACATTGCAGTCAGCTGCCCGCTTATTTGGATCTTCCATTTCTTCAAAGGACCTGATCTCTGTATCTGGGGTAGGTCATGGTACTAGATTTCATGGTGTATGCATCGGATATTACAAATTGTTTGAAATTTTCATGATTGACACAATATTAGTTAAAATTGGTTATTATGTAGTCAATGGTGTTTTTGCTTAATGATATCTCTCTGACTTAAAAGGTTGAAGGGTTTGAATGACAGATGTTGCTTTCATTAATTTTTTGAAATATAATTTTCTTTCTATAATTTTTTTAAATTTGTTGGGCTTTCATTCTACCTTGATATAGATGTTTACTTCACAACAAATAATATATGCCTTTTTGTAAAATTATTTATTGTTTAAGTGGTTTTGTGTGTGAAATCCTCTGTTCTTGCCATGGTACCAACTTATTGGCAATTTTTGGAAAGATAAACTGATCTATAATTCATTTGTGTTCTTATTAACACTATTTGTTGTCTAGTTATTTATAGAGGAACACTTCTATAAATTCTTTACCTGCCATTTCCCGACTTTCTAAAATCTCTCAATCTATCAGGTCATTCCAGCAGAGGTTGTGCAAGCACTTCTTGCAGCATGCAAAAATGGTAATTTTGATTTAGCAAACAAGGAAGTCAACAATTTTATTGCAGAGGGATATCCAGTCTCTCAGATGCTAACTCAGGTCTTATTTTACCACTTTGATTGGGGAGTCCTTTTGTCAGTAATTACAGAGTTAATTCTTTTTCTAAACAATCCTTTGTTTTTCTTTTAGTTATTTGAGGCCATTGTTGAAGCTGATGATATATCAGATGAACAGAAAGCAAGAATATCCAAAAAATTGGGTGAGGCAGATAAGGTGATCTGTGACCCCTTAATGCTTTATCAGATGATTTAATCATCACGATTGGTTCAATTGTAGTTTAAACCTGCTCTTTAATTGGGGATTCGACATCTTTTGTTTGACCACATCAGTTTTTCTGTTGGCTTTTAAAAGCTTCAAAAGTTTGCTCAAGGCATATTTTGGCCACAAGTCTTACTTATCGCTTGTGGATTTGCAGTGCCTAGTCGATGGTGCCGATGAATACTTGCAGCTTCTTGATGTGGCCAGCAATATAATTCGAGCTTGTTGTAACATGCCAGAAGGATTTTCATATGAGAACTAGATTGGAGTTGATGATTATCCGGTTGCAGCTTGTTAAATCTTGAAAGGGTCATTTATTGCCTATAAAAGCAAAAATATTCACCTGTTATGTTATGTTTTACGAAATCAAACTAGGCAAGGTTTTTAATTTCTTGCTTTAGTAAATTTAAACTTTAAAAAGGAATGGTAATTGTACTTCGACCGAGTGGCCCAGGGACTTCTAGTTTTCTATCGGTGATGATAGATACACAGTGTAGAATCTCATTTTTCTTTTCTTCAAAAAAATTCAGTCTACTTATCTTTCATACTATGTACTGGTGGCAAGATCAGAGTCTAACTCTGCAGAAACCTAGTTGTATGCTGCTATTTGCGTTAGACGAATAGCGTGAACATATGACTAATCTATATTATAACTTGTTTCCATGAAACAGCGTGGCATGCCTATTTTAAATGCTCATATGACACAACATTGACCCATTCGGACAATAAATTGCCTTGTCGCTCTCCTTTCGACTTGGATTCCATATGGAATATGAGAATGAATCCCGTACTCATTGCGTAGAAAGAGAAGCAGATTGTAGTATATCAGCTAAATAATAGAATGTCTTAACCGGGCGTGGGTCCAAATTGCGGCCAAGTTGAAATTTACTCATCTTAGATTCCTATAAATATAAGAGTCATTTTAAGCAAGGATCGAAATTGAAGACTTTGAACCCTCCCTTGTCTTATTGAGTTGGGACTCTGGCTTACTAAATGTATATCTAGTATCACATGAGATGTAATTTTAACGCGGGATTTTTTATTGATACACTAGGTCTTGTTATTTTTGGACGCTATAGGATTATTTTTTAACCTTACAACCCCTGCTTTTTTAACAGAAAATTCAAATTCGAAGTATTTTGAAGCTGACGTTGAGTTATCATAATTTGAGAAATTAAAAGCGGAAAATATTTCATATTCCTCGACAGTCTTAAGCTATAAGCTTTTGCCAAGTTTCTTCTTTAGTATCTAGCATTGCAGCTTCAATGATGGTAGAAATTTGCGTATAGTTTTAAGTAACATACCAGTGATACCAGTTTGTTCTTCTATCTGATTGTTGAAGACCACACGTTTAAAAAACAGGCGTACAATAATATTATAGTGATATCTTTTGACTTAATTTAGTCTTGTGATGTTTACAACTACAAACCCTAAATTCCTCAAGTTTTTTAACAAACTTATAATCATTAGATTTTTACGAGGCTGACTATGAAAATGTTTCAGTTGTTATTTTGATTTTGATTGCATAGTTTGTTATTCTGTTTTCCTTGCTTTTAAAATTGAACGCTCATTCCGGTCCATACGCTACATTGCGCATGGACTCGGTCTCTGCACGATTATGATAACAACAAGGCCTCCGCCCCGTTATCGCAGACACCTTGTGAACCAAGTACTTGCCGCCGTGATTCAAAATCGTCCCTTTGATCCCCGCTTAGCTGCTGCATCAGCTTCTGCCAGTCCTATTTCTACTTCTCTGTGGACGGTCGATGTGGTTTCGGAAGTGTTAAGATCTATTGCCAGATATTTTTTCCAATCCTCTCGCTCCATTGGTCGTCAGGGAGGTTTCCGACATCGTGCTCCTCTGAAACAACGCAAGCTCCGGGAGGAAGAAGACAAGCTTCGCAAGAGTGTGCTTCTTCTTGGTCCTGCTGCTTACAGAGAACCCCAAAAGGTCAAGTTGGGATTGGACAAAGCAATGGAGTTCTACTATTGGGTCGAAACCCATTTCGGATTTGTCCATAATGAGACCACTTGCAGAGAGATGGCGTGCGTATTGGCTAAAGGGAATAGACTGAATACTCTCTGGGATTTTCTGAAGGAGACGTCAAGGAGGAGTGATGGGCTGGTCACCACAGCGACTGTTACGTGTTTGATAAAAGTACTAGGAGAGGAGGGGTTAGTTAATGAAGCATTGGTCACATTCTATAGGCTAAAGCAGTACCACTGTAAACCAGATGTTTATGCATATAATACTATGATATATGCTCTTTGCAGGGTTAGGAATTTCAAGAAGGCAAGGTTTTTGTTGGAGCAGATGGAGCTACCTGGCTTTAGATGCCCACCTGACACATTTACTTACACTATATTAATAAGTTCTTATTGCAAATTTAGTATGCAAACTGGAAGCAGGAAGGCAACTAGGAGGAGGTTGTGGGATGCCAACCATCTGTTTCGCCTTATGCTCTTCAAGGGCTTTGTTCCTGATGTTGTGACCTATAATGCTTTAATTGATGGTTGTTGCAAAACTTATAGGATTGATAGAGCTTTGGAATTGTTTGAAGATATGAAGAAAAGGGGCTGTATCCCCAGCCGAGTTACATACGACTCTTTCATTAGATACTATAGTGCTGTAAATGAGATTGGTAAAGCTATTGAGATGTTACGGAATATGCAGAAATTGAACCATGGAATACCCTCTTCAAGTTCATATACTCCTATCATTCATGCTGCGTGTGAAGCTGGAAGAGTTGTTGATGCTTGGAATTTTCTTGTTGAGTTGGTTGATGGAGGCTCAATACCTAGAGAATATACATATAGATTGGTTTGTGAAGCCCTGCACTCGGTGGGAGAGGTCAGCTTGTTAAATGAAGAAGTGCACAAAAGAATAAGAGATGGTATACGGAGTAGATACAGGCAGACCATAAAAATCAAACCAATAATGTCTCGCAAAGGATATCCTGAGATGGAGGAATTTTGATTTCTTTTCTTAATGGAACTGATTGTGCTCAACAAAACAAGAAGTTCCAATGTTGACTAACATTTAAGTTTGGACTTGCTACTAATGAGAATTCAGGACACTGTTATCTTTTTCTTCACGTGAGTGGTCATTATTTCAAGTAGAGAAACTGTGAAGTTCTTGATTCTTCAGAAAAGTTGACCATGCTCAACCAAGCAAAGAACTTGAGGACACTCTGCTGGTAAGATACAATACTTGTTTATTCATTCGAACTTCTGTAATCATTACCTTCCCCATTGACCGTTTATTGATTCAATCGAAGTAAGTCGGTGGATTAGTTTATCACTTATGGGTATACTTAATAATTTGTCTTTCCTTCTTTTTGTTGTTGATGACTAACCAAAGCACTTAACGTTTTAGTTGTTGTAACCTTGTTTAGTTAGGGGATAGAATGGGATGATAGAAGAAGTAAAAGGGCGAAAGTGCTATCCAGCAGGTTCTTAAGAGAAACACGTACTTGTGCTTCGCTTTAATATGTCATAATAAAAGCCAGATGTAGATCAAAAACTTGGATCTGTAAGCAAAGTTTCTATTTGTGATAAATCATAGACACTAGTGCTAAGTGAACTATGAACATATGGGTAATGAGGTTAACTGCTGACAGTCACCAGTCAAATAAAAGAGAACTATTGTCGCATTCGGTGCCAAATGAAAGATATGAACTATTAATCTAAACGAGTGAGAGTGTGTATGTGACACATTTTTTTTCTTTTTATTCACTTTATCTTTCCTCTCTTCTCTTCTAAAATTTATAAAACACTTACTGGAAAAAAAAATTTGGAGGATTTAGATTTTTTTCGTTTTCATATTGAGGTTACCCAAAGACAGGTAATTTGTCTAGCGACCAGAGTGATGGAAAGTGGAATTCGCGCTCTCGTTTGTTATGCTAAAAGAATGATAACGAAAATAATGGTTGGCCTTTGACTATTATAGCTGTTAACATTTTGAGGAGATGCTTAGAAGGTGGCTATTATACTGATGTCTGTTTGACTTGTATATTGTCTAGTTGAAGGGTCCGGTAACAACGGAAGGTGATGTTCTGGTCAGGAACAATGGCTTTACCCTTGCCCAATTTATCTGACAAGTCCTTATAGTGGTTGAAGGAAGCAATTTTTTTTTTTTTGTGGAGAATGAACTTTTGAAATCTGGATTCCCTTTATATCATTAAGGAAGAAAAAAAGAGGGGACATGAGAAAGCGTATACTAGGACCTGTTTAATCCTTCAATAAATTCACATCTTGCAATGTAGCAAGCTCCAATTTTTGTTAACATTTTCACCTTGGTAGCAGCGCAAGTTGATACTTGTTGAGCACAGATCATCTGCGGTCACTACCTAAAGTCCAAGGGTACAGTCGAAGAAGCCAGAAGTTGACTTGGCATGTTTTATGTGTAAGGTGGCCGTTGCAATATTAACCATCAGGGGTGCATGAGATTCAGACTGGCAGTATTTTTGCATTACTTAAGATTTGACTCGATTTTAATTTGGGTCTCATTTTCAAATCCGGGACTTGGCTCGATTTTGACTTTATAAGTGACTAAGTTAAACTGAGTTCGGCTCGGGTCAATTAACTATTTTTTATTTTTTATTTTATTGAAACAACTTTTTTATTGATAAAATAATTTTTTAATAAAAAATAAAAATAAAATTTGAAATAAATAAAAAGAATATAAAAAATAAAATTAAAATTTAAAATGAAAAGTAATTAAAATTTTAAAAAAATTAATATTATAAATATATAATATAAATAAAATTATTATAAATAAAAAACAATATATCAAATTGAATCTTATGTTAAGCAAAAATTTTTAATTGGTCCAGTTTGGCCGATAGCCCAACTAGGTTGATGTTCAACCCTATTAACTATGAAGGACTTGGAGGGTGAATTCCTCGGTGTCTGAGGGAATTGGAAGGCAGCAGTGCTTTAGACATGTGGACCAATAAGATGCTGCCAACTCAATGCTGACTAGATTAAATGGATGAATGTATAACAAAATGTTAAAATAAAAAAAAGACCCAAACATTTGGAAAAAGTTTTCATTTATAATTTTGCTCCTCTTTTTGTTTATTATCTTAGTTTGCTCTATATATAAAGCTTACAACCTCGTCCATATTACTTTTTTACTTTTAACCCAAAATCTTGGCCTCATCGGCTCCATTGTCCTTCTTTCTTCTCCTGTTGCTCATTGTATCCATCTTGTGTGGCCTACTGGTGTGACTCATGCAAGAAGACGGGATAAAGTATAGAGTGGAGAACAAAGAACAAGAAACGCAAGAGGAAAAAAGAAAAACAGAACGAACAGAGAAGTCAAAAGACCCATAAATAGAAGAAAGAACAGAAGAAGAATACAAAAGAATAAAAGAATTTCCAATGTTGGACGGAAAATTCCGACCGAAAAATCGTTGGAAATTTCTGTGAAGATATTTTGGCCAAGAATTAAATGAACCAAATTCCAATTAACTTAAGTAACCCTCTGATCAAGGTTTCAATCGATGATAAGTTTTGAAGGCATCAAAGTTATATGATTGCCTTCTTTTCCTTATCTATATAATGAACATAATCATGTTGGATTGAGTGTTCTGATGTATTAGGAATTCAGGATACTCTCTTATAAAAACAAGCCTAAGTAAATATTCAAGCTTCAAAACTTAACAAAACTGTAAACTCGAGTGCTTCAATAAGTTATATCACGACAATTATATAGTGATGCTCGAAAAAGAATAAATATCATTACGTGGATGACTCGATCCAAATACACATCCATAAGAACCCATGAATGTAAGACGAAGCAGGACCCAAACATCCATGTACAGCAATTCTAACGGTTTAGTATAACATGTAGGTGATGGAGGAGAGTGTAACTTATGAGCTTTTCCATAAGAACGAGAAATACATAAATCAGCACTTTTATTTGAAGATTTAATTTGCATATGGATCAAACTTTGTGAACAAGAAGATAATTGGGATGTCCCAACCTTGCATGCCATAGGTTAGAGGAGTTACAATCGGAATAGTGCACAAAACAATGCTGACTGTTCATATCAGAATGAAAATTACAAGACTGATTAGAAGAAAAAGGAACAGACGTAGTTGTAACCAATGAGCTGGGCTTTGCGACATGAGTACCTTCCATGAGTGTTTCCTTGGTGGCCTGAGATTTGACAAGACAATAAGTTGGATGAAATCCAACAAATACATTATCGTCTTTTGCTAATTTTGAAACACTAATTAAATTTCATGTTATAGCTAGAACATGCAACAAATTATTAAGAGACAAGGAAACTGAGGACTTAAGAGGAGATTTAACAAGAGAATGCCCAATATTATAAATTTTCAAACTTTCACTGTTTCCCATGTAAACTTGTTCACCTCCTTCATATCTAACATTGTTAGATAAATTCTGCTCCTTGCAGGCCATATGATTCATTGGTCCTGAATCTATGAACCATGACAGATTATATGAAACTTCTGGTGTTGGTGATGCATTAAAGGCAGCCATACAAACATTTGATTGTGGATTGAAAGGACCATTATATTGAGTGGGTGAAGGCTAGAAATTGTGATCAAACCTATAGAAACAATAAGAGGCAGGATCTCCTGTTTCATTACATACTTGACACACTACATGACCTCGTCCTCTATGAAAATAACGACCTCTATGTCCTCAAGAACGTCTTCTTCCACTTTTCCTCTGTAATTGTAATTTGGATTCCAGTTACTTTGAGGATTGTGACCTGAGGAGTTTATAGAATTTGAGAAAGTTTATTTATCTTTTAAGGATTGATTATTAGCTATGTTAACTGATGGAGTAAGCTCAACTGATTTGCTGTAGCTTTTGTGTTTTATTTAACTCTGATTTCTTGTGACATTACCATAGATTAAACTTCTGTAACAGAATATGGCTGTCCATGAATCATTGTATTGAAGGCATCGTATTCTTTAGGAAGTCCCTCTAAAATAACATCAATGTGATCTTGTTCGCGTATTGAATGACCAATAGAGATAAGTGCATCTACCAATGTTTTGATGGATGAAAGCTATTCTGTAATCGATTACCTTTTCTAGTGTACCGTAACTCAACCATATATTGATGAATCTTCTGCCACACTTGATAAGATTGTTTTCATCCTACTACTCGAGTGAGAACACTTCCAGTCATGGAGGCCATTAAGTAGTACATGAGTAATTGGCTTGTTTTTCCCAAACAATAAATTCAAACAACATTTTTGAGTTGCTGCATCTTCTGTTGTTGCAAAACGTGCTGGAATATGCTTCAATCCAATCTTATATTTTTGTAGATCATGTCCTTTCACTGCAGCAAGAATTTGTTCTTTCCATAACAGATGATTCTTGTCATCTAATTTTATTGTTATCGGATGATTAAAAGTAACGAGACTGTTTGCTAACGGACGTAGGAGAAAGATTGGAAAGTGTGTTGCTATCCACGGTGGATCAGAACCAGGCTCCAATTTTGAGAAAGTTGATTTATCTTTTAAGGCTTGATCATTTTTATCACTTAAATGACTCCAATTTCTTGTGAACACTTGGACTATTTTTTTAGACAATGTTATGTATTATGGTATGACATCTTGCCTAGTTCTACAGGAACATCTGAAGAAGCATCAGCTGATAGGAGTTTGTCTATAAATAATGCAAACTTAATGTCTGATAATGCTGTTGAAGGACATGATATTGTGCAGCAACTTGTTGCTTCAGTTCAACCATCAGATGCACAAGTTTAACCACTAAATGTGCACCCAATGGTTACTCGAGTAGAGTGGGATTTTCAAACCTAAAATATATCTAATAGCAGTAACACCATCTGATCCTTATGCTGCAATGGAACAGTCAGAATGGAAGGATGCTATGATCAGTGAATACTAAGCTCTATTAAATAATAATACATGGAGCTTGGTTAAGTTGCCTTGTGATTGCAAAGCAATAGGCTATAAATGGGTTTTTAGGATTAAGGAGAATTCTGATGGCACCATTGCAAGGTACAAAGCTAGGTTGGTAGCTAAGGGGTTTCACCAAGAGTATAGGTTTCATTATAATGAAACATTCTCACCTATAGTGAAGCCTCCAACTATCAGAACTCTATTTACTGTTGCTCTTACGAAAGGCTAGATGATATGGCAAATTGATGTGAATTATGCCTTTTTAAATGGGCATTTGGAAGAAAAGGTGTATATGCAGCAACCTCCTGGATTTGAGCACATTGACAAAACTCTAGTTTGTAGGTTGCATAAAGCTCTTTATGGCTTGAAACAAGTTCTAAGAGCTTGGTTTGAGAAACTTAAATCTACCTTACATAACCATGGTTTTGTTTCTAGCAAATGTGACCCATCCTTATTTGTAAGATATACACCTGATTCTTGCACTTATGCATAGTGATGGTAAATTGCTCCTATCACATATTAACAGGGAGGTCTTATGCTTATTTTGGTAATTTGAAGGAGCAGCTGAATGATGAGTTTGCTTTAAAGGATCTTGGAGAGGTCAACTATTTTCTTGGGATTGAAGTAAAGAGAACCAATGATGGTAAATTGTTCCTATCACAAAGAAAGTACATATCTGATCTTCTTCATAAAGCTAATATGCAAAGTTCTAAAGCACTACCAATTCCTATGGTCATTGGTTTTAAGCTCTCAAAGACTGATTCAAATGTTTTACCTTATGCACAAGATTACAGATCAATAGTGGGAGGTTTGCAATATGCGACTATAACAAAACCCTAAACATCTTTTTGTGCAAACAAAGCATGTCAGTTTATGTAGTATCCTTCAGAGTCACTGGAAGGCAGTCAAAAGGATTCTAAGGTATTTAAATGGTACACTATCCTTTGGTCTTTTGCTGTCAAAATCTAACTCAAAATCCTTCAATCTACAAGCCTAGAATGGTGTCAAAATCTAATGACCCAGATGATCGGAGGTCAACATTTGGTTCTTGTATTTTCCTCGAAGATAACTTGGTGTCGTGGGGTTCAAAGAAGGAAAATTCGGTAGCTAGATTGAGCACAGAAGCAGAATATTGCATTATGGCAAATGTTGCTCAGATGTGATTTGGATGCAAATTTTACTTAGTGAGTTGAAAGTGGTAGGGTCAATGGAAGTTCCAACTATCTTTTGTGACAAATTAAGTGCAATAACGCTGAGTTACAATCCCATTCTTCACAACAAGACAAAGCACATGGAGTTGGATATCTTTTTTGTTAGAAAATGCGTTGAGAAGAAGCAACTTCTTGTGAAGCACATTTCCTCAGAAGAACAAATAGCAGATGTGTTTACTAAACCCCTTTCTTTTTCAAAGCTTGATCATTTCAGAAATAAACTTAGTGTGCTCTCTTGATTAGGACACACCTAAGTTAGGGAGGGTTTGTTAACATTAGTATTTAGAGTTGTTAGTCTTGGAGTGTGTGGGATCTTATAGTTCATATTAGTTAGTTTGTTAAGTGAAGGCATTTTAAACCTGATTGTGAAGCTAAAGTCTATAAATACTGTAGATGAGAGTCAGTATTTGTCAATTCAATATAGAAATAACAGAAAGTCTCACTTACAGTGTTACTCTGTTCTTTCTCTCTCTTCAGTGCAGTTTCATTTTTTTTAATGCTTACTAGGGTTTAACAGAAGATTTAGAGTTGTTAGTCTTGGAGTGTGTGGGATCTTTTAGTTCATATTAGTTAGTTTCTTAAGTGAAGGTATTTGAAACGCGACTATGAAGCTAAAGTCTATAAATACTGTAGACGAGAGTCAGTATTTGTCAATTCAATGTAGCAATAATGGGAAGTCTCACTTTCAGTGGTTTCTTTCACTCTCTTCAGTGCAGTTTCATTTTTTTCATTACTTACTAAGGTTTGTACATGTCCTACATAAAGTTTTGTAAGCTTTTTCTGAGTTTGTTTGAGCAGTGGACCACGGGATCCAGTTAACATCACAAACCCACCGGCCTTTTACAAGTTGTATCAAAGACTTTGAAAATTCTTTTCTTATCCTGTTCTTTCTTTCTTTCTTTTTTCTTTTTTTGAGGTTTATGCCTTCTCTGTTCATTCTGGATTCTTTTGTCTTTCTTTCTCATCATTTAATAACTTTTCCAAACTTACATTTTATACTTTATCTCCTTCTTTATTCTCTTCTTTTGCATGAGTCACACCAACAGGCCACTCAAGACGAAGACGATGGCAGAAAGAACGGCAATGATGATGATGAGATCAAGGTTTTATAATACATAGAAATATATTAATATTTAGATTCTTTATATAGAAAATGGTAAAGTATAAATAATAAATTATAAACTATTTGAAGCTGTTCAATATTTCTTTTTGTTAACCAAATACTATTTTGTATAAGAAATGATCTAAAATATTAATATGTTTTTGTGTATTGTAATAATTTTGTCAAAATAATAATATATATTAAAGTTAAATTCAAAAACTGTGTCTAATCAAGAACAGACGGGCAAGCAGCAAATGATTTACTTTTTAATATCGTATCACTGCATGTGCTGTAAAAATACTCTCTCATAATGGTCAAATTAATTACTTGAAATTTTGCCACTACTGACAAGTTGCATTTGAGTAATAGCTCACTTAATCACGTTCCCATAACTTCGGAAGTTGAGATGTACTTGTCATATATAACCCAAAGTCAAAGGTGTGAGTATGGCTGTGGAATCAATCCCTATTCACATGATTTGAATGTTTTCAAATATCTTTGTTTGTTACTGATCTTCCTGTATAAATTATAGATATGCTTATGTAGGGACGAAAGAATTAAGTATCCCACTCGATGCCATTTCTAACCACAGAGTACGCATTCTGTTGAAATTAATTAACTTTTAGCTGTTGAAGTCTTTCTGCGAATGTGAAGATTATTGTTTTCCCGGATCCTATCCTACCGAATACATTGCTAGAATTATCTTCGTTCACATTTATTTTTTTGCAACTAATGATTATATGATTTTTAATCTTCTATTAAATGAATGATTGTGACTGAATGGTTAATCCAAAACTAATGCATATTCTATATGGAGCTTCTCATTTCCCCCTCTCGCCACCCAGGAAAAAAAAAAGGAACATAACCAGCAAGAAAAACTTGTTAATCGTATAGCTACAAAACCATGGGGACAAGATATGCACGTCATGGCTTTCGTCAGAATTTTTACGGAAATAATATTAAGAGTGGCATGAATTTTGCCTTACACAGATGAGGCATGGAACGTGCTAACATACAAAGGCATTAATATCCACTGTTATTTGCAACTTTTGTCATATAATTATGTCAAATTATGATAAGGAATTAATCAAACCAGATGACACAGCATCTAGTGCTTAATTATCCAACTTTTAAAATTTATTCAAGATTTTGAATTCGATTCTCATTTTCATCCAAACTGCGTATGACTCCAAGAAATTGGCTACAAAATACAAATTAAAGTTGAAGAAATTTAAGGTCAAAGGTGTCCCTTTTAATATTCATCAATTATCAGTCTTCCTACGCTATCAGTTAAAGTAACACACTTATTCAATTCTTCCAAATGTAATCAAATTTTCGCATCATCTGTCTCCATTGTTTTCTCAGCAACTTTTATATATATATATATATATGTAGCTTGCCTGTTTTGTGCAAATGGCGAGAAACAACCCAATAATAAACATAAGGTTGGTCCAAATCTAGTATACTTTTCGAGTTTAGAGATGCACTAATTGATATATAATATTGATGGACAGAGAACCCAGTAACTTTATGATAAATATCTTATTTGAAAAGGCATGCTGTATATCAAATATTAAAAAAATGAAATTGCCGGAACAATAGTTTGATGAGAAGGACAAGGACCGAGAAGGTATAGGCAAAAATTAATTTTCAAACTAAATAATATGGGTTCATTCCGTCTAAGGTCTGGCCCGTTCCAATATATATAGAATTAATAGAACTACCTACTGATCCTTAAGGCATGATCCATGCTACTTTTGTTTTGGTAATGATATAATTAATCAAGTGAACATGATTCAATTATATGTATTTTACTAATTAAATTCCCTCTCTAGTTTTCAAAATGGGATACAGAAATATATAATTAGAAGTGAGATTAATTCATTCGTTAATTACTATACTAGATAGCGACAGAGAGGATACTTTCTTTGGATGCATTGGTAAGAGTTACAACGAAAGTAAAAAAAATAAGAAAACGATCTCTTGCAAGATGATCCCTAAATTATACCCCTTCCCTTCTTAATAAAGGTGAAATTCAATTTTAAATTAGAAATTTTATAAACAAAATTTTCAATGTCTACCAGTAAGTTTTTGAGAGAAGAAAAGAAAATCTATAAAAATTACATATAAAAGATAGAATTGATTTGGATATGGACACTTTCCTTTTATCTTAATTATATATGGAAAGTAAGAGAAATGCATATACAAATTTCTCCTCCAATCAACATCCACCGTATGCGTTATTCACCTTTCATAAAAATATCATAGTATATATTGTAAGCTTTACCCGTAGAATAGTTGTTGTATCAAATATATGATAATAAAAATAATTAAGCTGATATTAATTCTCAACAAAATGTTTTATTTTTATTTTTAATATAACAGTTAAAAAAACACATTAATTTTATTTTTAAAACAATACATATTGTGCAAAAAAGAGTGAACTTTATCAACAAAGAATGAACTAGAGTGGAATTTTTATTTTCTGCAATATATATCAAATAATCAAATAACGAACTTTTTCAACAGGAAAGAAATTTAAGTGTAATTTTACTAAATTATTAAAAATAGCGTAACTTTTTTTAACATCAATCGTATTAGATAATTTTAATTAATTACATTTTCAAAAATAAGACTTTTTTAATATTAACTATAAAATATATAATATATTATCGAGAACTTAAGACAAACAAAGAAGAACACGACAGGAACACAGACGGAGAAAGATAGTGGGGCTGATTCGCCCAGTTAAACCTTTAGCTATGATGAATTTCTTCTTATATTTGTTAGAAGCTTTATCTTGATATTAAATGTCGGGATAAATAATTTGGTGACTGTAAGTTAAAGAAAAAGTCTTACTTTGCTCTCTTTTTTTTTTTCAACCCAATATTTTTATAAAAGATATCGTATGATGATTATAATATATAAATATAATTATGATAATATTAATATAAAAAATAATGATATTATAATTATATTTTTATATCATAATTAAATGAATTGATATATTTAAATAATATATTTAAAATAGTGAGTGGATACCAAATTTTACCTATTAATTGAGAGTGACGTGTAGATTTAGGTTACGGTGAGAACCGGGGACGTGGAAGGCTGATGTATACACATGTGCATGCGACTCCAAACTTGTTCAGCTTTCAACATAAGTTTGGACTACAAATACAACCGCTTTCTCGTCATTATTCTTCACTCTTCCCAATAGTCTTCACAGTCAGCACACACAGAGACTCACAAAGAGGAATAGATCCATCAATGGCGACCCTACAGCAGCAGCAGCAACACCACCATGTCGGCGGTGGAAGCAAACGCATAGCAGCCGTCAACGCCACTCCTCCGTCTGCCACTAATGCTGACTCTAATCCCCAGGTCTTTCATTTTGATCCATCTTAGTGTCTGTCACCTTCTCTTTTATACGAGTGTCTGACGTGAACACACTCTTTCACTGAAGTTTTGTGCTTTATGTGTTATCATTCTGTGCATTATGATTTAGCTGGCTATGGTTTAGCATCAGTTTAAGTATGATTTTGAAACTTGAATATTGTTGAACGAAACAGAAGCCTGGGTGGAGGAAGTTTTTGTCATTTGTAGGTCCTGGTTTCCTGGTTTCCTTGGCTTACCTTGATCCTGGAAACTGTAAGTCTCTCTTTCTCTCTCTCTGTGTGTTTAGTTTGTCTGCTTATAACTAAATGTTAACTATTCTCTCATCGTTCGTCGCAGTGGAAACTGATCTCCAGGCTGGAGCTAACCACAGATATGAGGTATTGAATTTGGATTCTTTTGCAGTTTGGACAACAACTATTCATTGTGCAGCTAATGAGAATAGAAAGAAAAAAGAGAATATGTGAAAAATAAAAGCACCAAACACATTTTTTCTTCTCTGTGTTACTCGCACCCTTTTTTTTTTTTGTCATCCTAACTAGGAGTCAAGATAATTCGACCCAAACTGAATCACTCACACATATCAAGAAAATTGCCTCAAAGGACAATAACAAAATAATTAAACTTTTAAACCCTCTCCGTATAATAAGTTTGGTCTAAAAAAAAAATTTAAATAAGAAAAGTCCAACTAAAAATGCTTATTTTGTAAAATAAATCAGGCCTAAACTTTTTTTACACCTTGGTCCAAGTCCGAATCAATATTTTTTTAATAAAACAACTTATCATTTAAAGAAATACTTAATGTAACTTAATATTTTAATAAAAAAAATTAAAATTAATACTTTCATATAAAAGATTATAACAATTCGTTTATATCTATAATTTATTTATATATAATCTTATAAGTAATAATAATAATTAATTATATTATTTATTTTAAATTTTAAGTAACAAATAGATTTAATTATGATTTTAAATTAACTACTATGACTAATAGGCCTAGTGCAAAGAATATAAATAAAAAAATTTGATTAAAAAATAAACTCAAACTTATTTGAAGGACTAAATCAAACCCAATTTTTTAAAAAGCTTGATCGAATAATTAAGTCTAATATACACATATGGCTATTCGGTTTATAATTTTAGTTGCACAAATAATATATAAGCATATTGAAAAATCAAAGTGACCGTCCTGATGGGCAGCTGCTGTGGGTGATTCTCATTGGGCTAATCTTTGCCCTCATCATTCAGTCATTGGCTGCAAATCTCGGCGTAACCACCGGTAATTAAAACCTTTCAAAAACCAAAACAATAATTTATTCCGTATATATAATAATGATATATATTAACTTGTTTTGGTTGTATTATCTGAATTGGGAAGGCAAACATCTTTCGGAATTATGTAAAGCTGAGTACCCATTGTTTGTCAAGTACTGCATGTGGTTGTTAGCAGAGGTTGCTGTCATAGCCGCAGACATACCCGAAGGTACCACTTTGCTTTATACTCTTACTTGTTCTCATTCTTGACTCTAATCATGTCTCTCTGTCCTTTCTCAACTATTAAGTTAATTAAACACCAAAATGAAATCACTTTTTTTTTTTTTTTCATTGCTAGTTAGTTTTGTGAGTCTAATCATATTTTTTCAACCCAAACTTGTGGCAGTGATTGGCACCGCCTTTGCTCTCAACATACTCTTTCATATCCCAGTATGGACAGGAGTTCTGTTGACTGGTTTGAGCACTCTCTTGCTTCTGGGTCTCCAGAGATTTGGGGTAAGAATATGAACGACATGCAAAGAAAACTCATTAAGATGTTTGTGCGGAGAAAGTATCATTTGTTTTAAAAAACCAAGCCTACGTTTCTAACCTCAAATGGACGGCTTTTGTCTGTACCTGCTTGACCCAGTTCCATGATCTTTCTTCTTTGACACTCAAAACTTTCAAATTTAGTTAGTAATGGTGTACGATCATAATCCATTATACAACTGTAACAGTTGCAGTTGCAGTGACTGTAAAGAATTTGAATCGTAAAATTAATTATTTGATGAATTGGATAATTGGGGCAGGTGAGGAAGCTGGAGCTGCTGATATCAGTGCTAGTATTTATAATGGCAGGATGTTTCTTTGGAGAAATGAGCCACGTGAAGCCTCCAGCGTCAGATGTAATAAGAGGAATGTTTGTCCCCAAACTCAGTGGTCAAGGAGCCACTGGGGATGCTATTGCCCTTCTGGGTGCCCTTGTCATGCCGTAATCCTCCCTCTTCCTCTTCACTTATCTTTAAGAGGATGTTACTGTTAGCTGTATTTTCTCCTTATTTTCTTCTTTGCTTCTTCACTTTAATATTCAAAGAACTCAGTTTTGCTGCTTTTGCCAATATGCAGGCACAACCTCTTCCTCCACTCTGCTCTCGTGCTCTCCAGAAAAGTGCCTAGTTCTGTGCGTGGCATCAATGTAAGCCAATCTATTTAAATTAAGTAAGACCCACAATAATTTGTGGGATCCATCCTTAATCTAATGCTTCTTACTGCACAGCGGAAAGGCCGAACAGTAGAGTTCTGTGTTCTATTTCCAACGTTGCTTCAATCTCAAAACTCATATCACTTAATTATTTAAAAAAATTTATTTGTTTTTCCTTATATGTTTATATCAAATAATAATATTTAAACAATTTAAGATTAGTAATATTATAATTATATTTTTATATTATAATTGAGTATATTGGTACATTTAAAATTATGAGTACACTAAATATTTTATTTTAATTAAAATATAAAAAAAAAAGTCACTATATATAGATATATAAAAGGGTATGCTATTAAATAAAAATGGAGAAAAAGCATTGGGTAATGATTAGAAAGTGGTAATTAATGATTTTGAGGTCCTCTGTCTCGTTTTTATTTTCGTCCTCTGTATTTTTTTAATTAAAAAAAATCTATTAAACTGCTAGTTTCACAAAATTGTCCAAGCAATATAAAGAAAAGTTTTAGATAAGACGTACTTGAAGTGAAATGTCCAACATTCTTAAATATACTTTATTTAAAAAAGCAAAGAAAAGAAAAGAACTAAATTAACCATATCTGAACTTCCTGAAGGACTCAATTATATAGTTTACTCTTAATAATACAGGACGCATGTAGATACTTCCTGATAGAGAGTGGGATCGCACTCTTCGTGGCATTTCTAATCAACGTTGCAGTAGTTTCTGTATCTGGCACTGTTTGTGCGGCCACCAACATGTCTGATGAAAACGCGAATAGATGCAACAATCTTACTCTCAACTCTGCTTCTTTCCTTCTCCAGGTTCTAACTTCTATATTTCGAACCCAATCATAATATCAAATTTAATCCTCATTAACCACTAAAATCTCACACGAATTCTTCCTTTTCATTGCTTGTAGAATGTTCTGGGACGATCCAGCTCAACTATTTATGCCATAGCACTGCTAGCCTCAGGACAAAGCTCTGCTATTACTGGCACCTATGCAGGGCAGTACATTATGCAGGTCATTTGAGAACTATTATCACTTATCACCAATCACTATTCTTATGATAGTAAATTATCGTACACTGAAGTTGGGTAGTTATTTTCTTTATTTTTGGGGTTCTACAGGGTTTCTTGGACCTCAAGATGAAAAAATGGATTAGGAATTTGGTGACCAGGGCTATAGCCATAACACCTAGTCTTATTGTCTCTATCATTGGTGGATCATCTGGAGCAGGACGACTTATCATCATTGCCTCGGTTTGTAATTTCAAACTTAATCATTTCTTTTTCATCTCATATATCAAAGCTCTAATGTTTGGTATATTGCTAAATTTGTAACCATGCTAATAGAAATGATTTTGCAGATGATACTTTCATTTGAGCTTCCATTCGCTCTGATACCACTTCTTAAGTTCAGCAGCAGCAGCACCAAGATGGGACCTCACAAGAATTCTATAATTGTGAGTTGTTCTTCTCTGTCATCTTTATACGATCCACTGTATATAAAAAGCTTCAAAACTAAATGAAGTGACAAAACTTGTCTGCAGATTATAGTCATATCATGGATCCTAGGGTTGGGGATCATGGGAATCAATATGTATTACCTCATTGCAGGGTTCGTGGGCTGGATAATTCATAGCACCCTACCAAAAGTGGCCAACGTGTTCATTGGGATCATAGTGTTTCCTCTAATGGCAGTGTATATTGTGGCAGTGGTATACCTAACCTTCAGAAAAGACACTGTCAAGACATATATTGAAACGAAGGACGACCCAATAGTACAAACCCACATGGAAAAGGGGTTCGTGAATTCTAATGGGCAAGTGGAGTTGGGTCATGTTCCATACAGAGAGGATTTAGCCGACATCCCATTACCAGAATAGGGTAGTCCCAAAGTGATTGTCTTTTGAGCCATTTTAGAGAGCAATGAACATATGAAGCTTGTCGGTACTAAAATTCTTGGTGGAAAGTGTTAGCTATAGTAGGAAATCTTCCGTAGTGGTTCTTCAGGTACTACTTTTATGTCATATAGTTTCAAGATGCAAGTTTCATGATGATTTCGGATCATTGTGTATGTGTTGAAAAGAAAGCCAATTAGACTTGGTCGAGCGACTTGTAAAATATATCAATAAAACCTTAAACCCTAGTCTTAAGTGTCTGGTTCTCTGTTGAAGTTAACGGAACCACTGCAAGTGAAGATCTTCACATTCTGTACTGCATTGTGAATTTCTCTGTATTAGTACCACGAGTCCTAAGAAAAGATACACATTGAGTCTTTTCTACTTCTTTTTGTTCTAAATCATCTGTCTTAATTTCATTTGATGACCAATACCAATCACAAGGGGAAAACTAAAATGTTATGAGACATCAAATGCCCTAATTTCAAACCCATGAACCAAGTACTTTTGCCTTATCCTCTAAAATTTTAATGTCCAATTCATGGATTTATAGATAGATACAGGAGCTGAAAGCTGTAAAATGAAGGTGAACAGCAGAAACAAATATCAAATCAAATTACAATAGCAGCTGTAACATACTTATTAAAGGAGAGGAAAGCAAATCGATCAAATTAAAAGGCAAGCACAAGAAAATGATCTTGTCATATAAACTTTAAACTCTTAAACTACCAACAATAACCTAGCGCAAAATTTGCTACTTTCTCAGTAACGTAAAATTGGATACCAATATGAAGCCACATTACTCTGCCACTGCTTCCTCTGTAAGTTAACTAAAAGGAGTCTAACCATATTAAAGTTACAAAACCTATAGCAAAACTTCGAAAGTAAGAGATTTGAATCCAATAGCAGCAACAGTAAGGGAGGAAAGCATTAAAGCTCAAATCTTGATAAGCATCATTTTTTTTTTTTAGCGTTTTTTCTCAGCAAGCAAAGACGAGGATGTTTTAGGGTATTGTTATATAAAAAAAAAAATTATGAGAAATTAAAAGTTGTCTTAGTTGCCAATGGCAAGAACTTATGAAATGACACTAGTTACTAGTGCGACGGTGGCTCAATGTAGTAGTAATGGGTCCAACGTTTAAGACTTTGAAGTGTGTTGAAATCTTATAAAATGTTATTTATGTTAGAATAGTTTTAATTATTTTATGGATCGCCATTAATCCTATTAATTTTTTGTTGTTGTTAATTAGGCAATCAATACATTAATTTAAATCAAGATTGGATTGAGTTCATGATAATCACGAGTAGTTAGTGATGGGTTGGATTATCCACAAACCCAATTGATAGAGACCTCAACCTACAAATTAATAGAGAATTAATAGTTATCTCATTAAGTTAATAACTAAAAATTAATAGGCAGAGAGATTGGACTCATACAAATGATTTTTGTTAGTAGGATTGTTTTATTGGAACTAAAGCCTATCTCAAATTATTATTAAAAGGAATGACTGAAGGCTTTTCTTACTTACTCAGACTTCTTAACTTACTAAGCAAGCCCTAGCTTTTATGTCTCTCTCTCTCAATGTGTCAAACTCTTTCTAAATGTTAGGCAATTGTGGGTTGCTTATCTCTATTGCTTTCGTTGATTCATATCGTGGCTAGTGTTGCTTCATCTTCAAGTTAGTTAATTGTCCATCTTATCTCCCATTTTGAACATATTAGATAACATTATTTTAGCAATTCATAATGGTCAAGAGTTTTTCAAGGCCAATATATATGAGCTCTTGGAGGGGTAAAGTGGTGTGAAAATATACACAAAAATATATGAAATATATCTACATCATTATGTAATGTGATTATATCTTAGAATAATGCACCATAGATTCATGAATTTTGTGATAAGGTAATACATATTGATATCAATGGTAATACCCATATGCTACACCGCATCGATATGAATCTGTGATACATTAGGTAATTGGTATGTTTGTTTGACAATTGATAGTTAGTTTCTGTTTGCTTGATTCTAAACACGCAAGTGCACGTGACACAATAAGTAATAAAGAGTGAGTAAGATATTATTCCCATAAGAACCTAGCTTAACTCTTAATTGATTCTTATAATTAAGCTTTTGACTTGGGCAATTGGATTGAATTATTAAGTGGACAACTAGAAAATGATGCAAATTTGAGTAAACTATCAAATGAATGAACTTAAGACTCTGACTTCACCACAATATGAAGTTATTTTGTATTGATAGTTACTTCTTTACTAAGTTATGAACTAGTTTACTAACCTAGGGATTCAGTTGCATATATAATTCTCTTGAATCTACATAAATCTAACTGCTTCCCCCAACTCCCTATATTTCTATGACAACTGGTTGAGAAGACAATTGATAAGTCCTATTATAATTGTGATTATCTAAGACAATCAAGTAATGTCGTCTTGATTACCAATTGCTATACTTATTACTCATTAAGCATGCAAACAGATATTATTTCCTTTTAGTTCTTAATATAGGGTTTCTTTTTTGAGTTAGCTTAAAACCTACTTTAATTCCAAGGTAATCAAACTTAGAAAACATTAAGCATAGAATAAAAATAGGTAAACTGAATTCAAAATATCAATAAAAAGCTATTGCTATACAAAATAACCCTACAAAGGGTTTAGTCAAAATCCTAGATTAAACCTACTAGCCAAGCATCGGCGTATGTTCAAAAAATAAAATCAAGAAGGAAAACAAAAAGAAGAAAAGAGAAAGTTTAGAAAGAAGGCTACTTTTAGAGTGAGCTGCCTCTCCCTTAACTGACTCTTTCCTAACCTTACTGAAAACCCTCCTCAAGAGTGCTCTTCAACTCCCCTCTATTGCTTTCTAGTTCGATGTGTCTTTAGCAGTACTCCTAAGGGTCTTATTTATATGCTTTAGGAACCACAAGTATAAGAGTTTGAGTAAGATTACGAGTCTTATCTTAAAAGACCCTAATTTTTAAAATTACATTTTTTGACAGCACGCCCAAGCACTAACTCCTTGTTTTTGGTGCCGAAACAATAAATCTTTGGTGCTTGGGTGCTATCCATTTGAAAATTTCAACACTTTGGCAATGGTTTTTTAGTGCCTGGGCATTGGCGCTGGTACTTGGGCGCTAGAATTCTAACACCTAGGCATTAACCCTTAGACTTTGAAATTCCAACGTGCAAGTTTAGTACCTAGTCACTAAACTTTTGACACCTAGGCACTGAGTCTCTAGAATTGGTGCTTAAGTGCTGGAATTTTAATTCCCAAGCATTGACTTTCTGGTTTTAATGCCCAAGAACTAGATTTTTACTGCCTGGGTGCTAGACCTTTATATTTGATTTCTCATACTTTTCTCTTTTCCTTAACTACTATGGTTACTCCTACTTCACTTCTTTAAAAATTTATCTCCAAAAATCTTTTGGAAGAGTTAAAAACATAGTAATGCAGTAACATTTCTAAGGGATAATTATATTTATAGCTAAAATACATCCATAATTATTGAATTTGCTTTGAGAACTAGGCTTCTTAGTTATAAAGGTAGGTCTAGATAACTCTCTTTTGGAGAGTTAATAGTTTTGTTAGTTAACATTCTGTTAGTTTGTTATATAATTGATTTTTCAATTGGGTTGTCAAAATAGTTAGCAATTTCAATTAAAGTGTAACTACTTCTCTTGTACAAATTATAAAACTAATCCATGAATGAATAGAATGAATAGTCTAAAGAATTTTTAATATTTTTTTCTCTTCTTTAACTCTATGTAAAAGAATTTTAATCTCTTCATCTTCTTCTTTTTAAACTTTCTCCTTAAGAGATAGGTGCTTCAACTTTGTCCCTAAGATTTTCCACATTTGTTTCAATGGTTGATCTTACAAGACCAAAAACAATTTTCAACCCATGAAAGATATGGCATGCAACAAGCTATCATTAAAATTGCTTATCATTTTTACTTGTGAAAATTATCATATTTAGTCAATAAAGATACAAGCTTTCTTGGAAGCTTATGAGTTATGACCTCTGGGAAATTGTGATTGAAAACATACCAATAACTCATTTACGAACAAATCCTACCTAGGCTCAAATTAAACACCATAGTGAAGAAAAAGCAAAGAAATCCAACACTTGTTCAAAATTGTGTCACAGATAATGTGTTATATAGATCATGGCATGTACTACAGCAAAAAAGGCTTGAAATAGGTTGAAAGAAGAATATGAGGGCAATGATAAAACACGTTAAATGCAGATTTTGAACCTGAAAAGAGAATTTAAGTCTCTGCAGATGCTGAAGGATGAAACAATCAGTAAGTATGCAAATCAAATCTCTATGGTTATTAATAACATCAGGCCTCTTAGTAAAGAATTTGTAGATAAAAGACTTGTAGAGAAAGTTCTTGTAATTCTTCAAAAGAAAGATTTGAATCAAAATTTCCTATCTTAAAGAGTTTAAGAACTTAAGGAGAATATCATTAAGTGAACTAATGAATGTTTTTCAAGCACAAGAACAAAGAATGACTCTAAGGCAGGATAGGGTCATTGAAAAAGCAGTTTATGTGCAAAAGCCACACCTTAGTAAAGGAAAGTAGGAGCTCGACAAGAAGAATATGGGCAAGCATGATAATTGAAACAATAGTGATGATTCAAAGTAGAAGTTATTTCCTCCTTGCAAAAATTACAAGAAAACAATGCACGTGGAAACGTACTATTGGTGGATACGTTACATTATTTGTGGCAACTACAAATAGATGGGGTACATATCCAAGGTATGCAAATCTAGAAACAAAACCTTGAAACATTTACCTCAATAACTGGAAGATGTTGTTGATACATAAGAGGAACAACTTTTTATAGTATCTAGCTTCTCGATAAAGGATTTATCTTATGCTTGGCTTGTTGACAATGGTTACACACATTACCTATGCAATGATGTTGAGATGTTTAGGATCCTTGATGACACTTACAAATCCAAAGTACATGTGGGAATTAGAGAATTTGCAGAAGCCAAAGGCAGAAGTTTAGTGGTTGTTTCAACAATCTCAGTTATCAAAGATATCCTATATGTTTTGTATACACTTGACATTAGCTAAAATCTGTTAAAAGTGTTAGGTAAATGCTTAAAAAGAACTACTCTCTACACTTTAAAAAGCGTAAGTCTATTATTTTTTTCATCTTTCAGGAGAAGAATTATTTTGTGTCAAGATGAACAATAGACTTTAACTATGAATTGAGAGAAAATAACTGAGTAGGCATATACTAGTGCTTCACGATTAGTTACAAATCTGTGGCACAAAAAGCTTGGTCATTTCAATATAAAAGGCATTGCATAGATGAACAAGAAGGATTTTATGAAAAATATGCTTGAAACAATGCATGATGAATAAGTTTGTGAGAGTTGTTAGTAGGATAAGCAAATAAAACTACCATTTCTAGCAAAACTGGCAAGGATAGCTAGTCAGAAACTTCAACTCATCCACATTGATATGTGTGATCCAATGAAAACATAATCCTTAAGTGGTAACAAGTATTTTCTCCTCTGATTACTACTCTAGGATGTGTTGGGTTTATTTTCTTAAACTCAAAAGTGAAATCTTTAATGGTTTTTAAACAATTTAAAGCTCTAATTGAGAATCAATGTAATATTAAAATTAAGGCTTTGAAGCTGGTGGGCTACTTTGACAATGATTCGGGTGACTGCATTGATGATTCCAAAAGTACTTCTAAATATTATTTTCGTTAAGTAAAAGTTTTTTTAGTTAGAGCTTAAGAAAATAGGAAAATACTACCTAATCAACAGCAGAAGAGAGTATATTGTTGTTGCCTCTTCTGTGAACCAAGCTATCTGACAAAGAAAGATTCTAAAAGACTTAGCATATGAATAAACAGCAACTACCAAAATCATGTGTGACAATGTTTCAACAGTTTTAATCTTAAAAAAATCCAATGTTTTATGGACGAACTAAGCATATCAAGATTAAGTTTCATTTCATTATAGAAGTTTAACAATCTAATGATGTGTTGCTTGATCATTGCTTATCTGAAGACCAAGTAGTTGACATTTTTATCAAATCATTGTCTAAGGAATGATTTGAAGATTTGAAGATTTAAGACAAAGAATTGGTGTCTGTCACTAAAATGCGAAGGAGTGTTAGATAGTTAGCATGTTTGTTTGACATATGAGAGTTAGTTAATTTGTTAGTTAACATTCTATTAGTTTGTTATATAGTTAATTTTTCAATTAGGTTGTTAAAACAGTTGGTAAATTTGGTTAAAGTGTAACTACTTCTCTTCTATAAATTCTAAAAACTAATTCATGAATGAATATAATGAATTGTCTGAAGAATTTTTAATGATTTTTTCTCTTCTTTGACTCTATTCGAAAGAAATTTTAATCTCTTATTCTTTTTTAATCGACACTTTACAATTTGAATGTTTCAATTCCATCCTTAGGATATTTTATGTTTGCTTCAACAAATATCTCATCACAAAGTTAATGGGTTGGCTTATTCTCCTTAGTGATTCTCCATAGGCAACTTGTATGTGATGTAGTAAAAAGAAGTAAGTTTCATAATGTTTTGTTCCTAATCATGGTGGATTTTGAAAGTGGGGGTGTTCAAAGACCAAGCCGAGTTTGAATATAACCTGGGACCCAGCCCAGTATGGCCCAGCAAGTGCCCAAGTCCATATTTATTTTTTTATTTTTATTTAAAATTTTTTAATTAGTAAATTAGTTTTTTAAACCAAAAAAATAAATAATAAAAGATTTAAAGGTGAAAAAAAATAAAATGACAAAAAATTAAGATTTGGAATAAAAAATAGTTAAGATTTGAATTAACTAAAAAATTTAAAATTTATTATAAATAAAAATAAATTAAATTAAATTATAAAAAATAATATTTAAGAAAATAAAAATATAACCAGGTCAAGCTGGGTCAAGTAGAGTTTGAACTCAAGACCTGGCCTGGCCTAATTAATAGGCTTGCCCACCCTAATAATTTTGCAATTTTTTTTTTAATTTTTACTAGGCCAAATTGGCCGAGTCATTAGGTATTTGTTTACCTTCATTTGAAATCAAGCTAGCTAACTCAGTCTAAGGGGCCTTAAACCCTTCCTAAATAAAAGCTATAAGTGTTAAATTCTCTATTTAAGTTTACAACACTATAAGTCATTATCTTCACATTCTATATAGCATTGTCGAATGTCTTCCTTCTTTTCCAGTCTCCCACTAGACTTATCATTTGGTACAACAGAAAATTGAGCCTTTTCGATTTCACTTTTTTCTTTAATTGTTTGGTCCGAGATACATGGACTAAATAGTACAAATAGGACATGTATTAAAGACTATAAGTTTGGCTTGATCACAATTCTAAATTGCTAATTGCTTGTATAAGCTACCCAAGAAGATTTGTGTCATTGATGATCATGGAATTCTCATAGTCCTAAAATTAAAGAACCATACAGGGAAAACAAAAATTTAATGAACATCAAAAGTTATTCTTTCAAGCAGCACTTTTATAATGGATAACAACCAATAACAAGCTTTTTGTAACATCCCAAATAATAATTCTCATTTAGTAATAGGTGCAAAATTACCTTGTTAAGATGATAATTAAACCAATCAAGAGGGAAGGACCAAATTGAAAAGCCAAAAGGACTTAATTGAAAAGTTTTGGTATAACTAGGGGTAAAAGTGTAATTTTTTGTAAAGTTACAAGGCATGTTGGAAATTATATTTAGAACTATCATAGGATCCAAAAAAAATCATGATGAGGAAATTTTATATAATTTTGGATTGGAAAATACCACTAAAGAAAACAAAAGTGTAAAGGAAGGGTAAAATGTTAATTTTCACTATTTTTCCACCTAGCTTTTGGCCAAATGAGAAAATTTGGAGGCCATGAGAAGCTTTACTACATCCAAATTGACTTAGAAGGTCACTTAGTTACGGACTTTTGGCTCTAGAAGGCAAAATAAAAAATGATTATATGGGCATTTTGGTCATTTATAATTTACATTAAGTCTTTTTGAAGTAAAAAGTTTATCTAAAAGCTTCTCCCATTGTTATCCACAACTCATAAGTATAATAGGAGAGAGGGTCTATTTTTTTCAAGTGAAGGTGAGGAAGAAGAGAGGGAAACAAAAAGAAAGCAAAAGGGGCAAGAAATCTTCCTCTTTTCATCTCACCTTAGTTAGCAAGCTTCTTCTCCTCCTTATGAGCTCTCTTCTCATATAAATTTCAGCCTCAAATTCATACTTTGAAGAGGATTTTTTAGCAAAGGAAGGGAAGATTTGGTGACTTTAATAGCAATATATGAAAGAAGTATGTTAGCCATGCAAAACTATGTATAATTTGTAAATGAAAAAACAAGGTTTTGGGATGAAATTTTCTCATATAAATATATAAGAAAAGGGTTTTGTAAAACTAATTCTCTAACATAGTTTAGAGGTCATTTGGAGTGCTTTTATGGTTTCTCTAGCTCTTCTCATTGTAGGAGATGTGGATTTTTCATTAGTTTCCTAAAATCCTTCAAATATGCCAAGTTGTAGAAATTGGGGTTTACGGAAGAGAACTTAAGAACTAATTTAGAGAGAGCTTTATGATGATTCAAAGAAGTAATTGATGGCTTCTCTTGCTTCAAATAAGTTGAATAGAGTTATTTTTATGAAATAGACAATTAAGAGGCCATTAGGCCAAATTTTCAAAAAAATGAAGTCACGAACAAAGAACGAGTAATAACTAGGTCTAGAAAATTATATATGGGAGTTTAATAATGAATCCTATGTATATAGGGACTTGCTATTTCCAAAAGAGTTATCAAGGATTGAGTTTAGAAAAGAGATGCAATGGAAATCAATAAAAGAATTAGCTTGAAGTAGTAAGGTAGCTCTTTCTCCACTCCTTATATGTTATGTGTGTGCTTATGCTTAGTTATTACATATTTGATGAATTTTTTATGCTCTATGTTGCTAAGAGTTAATGTATAATGGTGTGAGATCTCACATGGAGCCTTAGTGGCTTACAATTGATATTATGTATGATGGCTTATATGGTTTGGACATGACAATCCTACCCTAATCATGATATTTTGAATATGATGTGGTTATGAACGAAAGCCAAAGGTGTCTTCTCAAGCATATTTCCATGATTTATGTTCATGTTATGATGATGTGTTCATTACATTGCTTACATTGCTTATGTGTGTCATAGTGTGTGTGGAATATGAAGTGAACTATTAAAACTTTTTATCTCATCATATCTCTAACTAACCATTTTAGATGGATCTAGTAATGATAAGCAAAAAGAAATAACCTCTTAGATCTTTTAGAGAAGTAAAGCCAAAGAGGCTTGGTTAGTTGGAAGCTATGATATTTTGATGTATATAACAAGAATTTAACAATCAAAGATGTATTGTCATGTAAGTTAGACAATATGATGATGTACTGCAAGACTTACATTGTATGTGTATAAACTTTCACATGCATGAAGAGATGACCAACCAATAGTTTGGATAAATTTTACTATGTAATAAAAGGCTTCTTGAAGCATAAGTATGAGTCAATGAAGTTAAACTCAAAATTTGGTATGTTGGAAGTCATTTAGTCAATATTTAGTTTTATGACGATATAATTTTATTAGAGAAGAGAAAATGTGAAAAAGTAAGTAGATAGACTCCAAAAATTAAGATATTTTTTAGATTTAATCTTAATATAACATAGTTTACCTGTACCAAATTCCATCAATTTTTGAGTTAAGTAGCTATCATTGTTGCATGCTTAAAATACGAAGAATTATGCAGAAAAATTTTCTATTATGTATGATGTAAGGTGTCACTTGAGGAACTCATGGATAAATTTTTGGCTAAAATTTTATTTTGAAGTCCCTGAAGTACTAGTGAAGTATTCTTGAAATTTTTATGTCATTTGGATTCCAGTTATATGGGTTTTTCATCAAATATCAATAACAAAATTCTAATTATGCATAATTTGATATAGCCATGATCATGGATTTATTTCATAGGAAAAATTAATGAATTTTTAACTGAAATTTGGTAGGAAATTATCTATCATGTTATTATAATTTACTGAAAAATTTCACAATTTTTAGAACTTCATAAAATTTATTAGGAATTTTAAAATTTTTCAAGTTTACCATATGAATAGTACCTATCCAACTAGAATTTACCTTTCTTATTTAGCTATCATATCACCATATTTCCTTCATTTTTAGCACTTGGTTGAGTCCAATTTCTTGTAAACACAACTGACATAGAAGATATTATTTATTATGGTATAACACTTTCAAGTTGAATTAACTTTCTTGACATATCCAACTAATTTCCTCTTCATCGGTAAATGTAATGACCAAATAAAATTGCACCACATCTCCTTAATTAACCCGATCCAGAGTTAGATATAGGCCTCAATAATGAGTTAGTGGTGGTAGGCTGCACATTATCAGGGGCAGTAAACATGGCATTCGATGAAGCTGATTGAGATTGTTGCATCATAGATAGGAACAACCTTTAACCTAACCCATGCATTAAAGGTCGCAGAACGAAGGACATGTATGGATAAACTAATTAGTTGTTTCCATAGCCCGAGATGCTAGGTTATGAGCGAGAAGCAGACATCATTTTTTGCCTACTATTGCCATTATTAACCACTTAAGGACCATGGCCAGATACATTGATTATAGACGTGGCTCTACCAGCTGTAAGCCATGCTATTATGCAAGACAGTTCAGCCACAAGCCTTTGTCTTGCCTTATCCACTTGTTCACATTCTTTCATTAACAATGTTTCAATTTTTGCAAACTACTTCATTTTCAACTCCATTCTTCTTAACTATCAATTAATAGGAGCAAAACACCAATACAAGTTATCCAAAACAAAATAATGGCTCCTATCTTGGTGACTTTAGGTTCATTAACTTATAGGTAGTAAACATGCATTTTTATCCAAGTAACAATGGATGAAAGAGTAAGGAAAAATATTGATAGTTTAACTAAAACAACAACAGTTGAAAAAGTCCCAAAATAAGGTAGGCAACAACCACACCTGATGATTAATGATGTTGCACATAGCCTCTGAATTTCTCAGTCTTCGTAGTCAGTAAACAATTTAGCTTTGTTGCTACAACAAACTATCTTGCTTTAGTAGCATCTTTAACTTTCTTAGTAGAGAGCATGATAGCATTGCCCTTGTTTTAACACAATGAGCCACATACAGTTGCCTTATCTTATAAAAATCATAAAAATATTTTTCTTAAGAAATATAAATAATTGTTATTATTTGAGGTTGGGGTATAATTGCAGTTTGACAATGGAATATAAGCAATGGCCATAACCCACCATTTTAATGATTTGAGTTGGCTATTTCTCCATGAAGACCACCATCTCCATTACTCGTGCTTTCTTCATCCTTCATAGGTGGAATATATCTTAACTATGTACTAAATTCATAAATTAGCAACATAAAATTCAACAGATCTATAAAAGTTCAAGCTTTTCCAAATTTTCCTCTCTAGTTCAGCAATTCTTTTACAAGCTACCACCAAAACCCTAATTTATAATTATGATGATTAAAATCAAGCAACAATACTGTCTATATGATGTTTCCCTTCTTCTGTTTGAGAAATGCTTTAAAAGGTAGTTCAATGCTTTAGTGTAAGAAGATTATTAGTTCTATAACAGTCATACTAACCTATTACCATGTTGAGGTGCTTCACCTTGTGACGTGCTATTAGTTTTATCATCTGACAATACAACTAATGTTTCATAAGAATAAGTAGTAACTACTTATAGCTCAATAGCAGAGGTTAAAACAGCAACCTATACAATGAATATGCTAAACCAAATGTGTTAAAATCCAGGTAAGCAAAAAGAAACTTGAATATTAAAGACAAAATGTATTTAATATGATTTTTTTTCTTAATTTGCTTTTGTTAAGCAAGCATGACAATCTATACAACCTGCTCTTCCAAAAAGTAGAAAAGCAACTTGAAGAAACAAAGACAAGATATAATGTGTGTATGTATTCAATCTGACTAATAATTATATCCCAGTCTTAGATACATGTTTTTTATGAATCCTTTAATTAGATAATAAAGCTTAAGCATATTATTAGTAGTCACTACCAGAAACATGATAAGATTTCTAGAATTTGCAAAAGGAAGTTTAGTTTTTGAACTACCACTTTGATGGATTGGTCTTATGGTAACATTACTGCAAAATGGAAACCTTCAGATAGTGAGCAGAACAATTGGACATATACGGAAGTGTAACCTGCAGTATTTCCATCTAAATTTGAACGTAATCTTCCACAATAATCTTTATTTGACATATTTGATGACAATAATGTGCTTGGAATGTTCATATTCTCCTTTCACATATTCTATGGGTAGGCAAAGAAAATGAAGAATGCATTGTGCTTTTGACTTGGTACCAATATACTAAGCAATATCATTCCAATTTTCACTGTAAATCTCCAATGCCTCCAGCAGTGGCAAAGTTTCTTGATCAGTCCAATCTCATCTAGATCCCCATAATCCCTTGTTGAATCTACCCTCATAAAATCTATAATTGAATGACCAATAACAAATCTCCCATCATGGAAGCAATAAGTGCAAAGTTGAACATTAGCTTGTAACACAACATGAGATGCTTATTAAATAGGGTATTCAACCTACTCTATTTGAAGAAGGGTTATCATGATAACCAATAAGTCATAAATTTAGAAAACTAATATAGCAATTAGCTTTGCACAAAGAACCTAAACGAGCCTACAAAACAATCAAGCACTCTATCTCTATCACAAAGTGCAATCATTTGTCAATTGCCAAACATTATTATGGTAATAAAACAAAAACATAGTTTAAGTTGAATAAAACAAATTTTATTCAAACTTAAACCAAGATCTAAAACATGGTATGTTTCTTTTTGGATGTCATCTTGTCTATACAATATTAAATGTGCCATTAAATGGCAAACCATCTTTTTGGCCAAAAAGAAAAAAGAAGAGCCACAATTAACATATTTTACCTTTCTCATTCAATTTATAGTTTAAGTCAACTAAAGGCTATCTCCTAAAATCATATGCATTGTACAATCAATATTACCTTAACACTTCATGCTCATGTACGTCGTTATACAATAATTTAAGCACATCATATTCATCATTTCTTCAAGCAATTACATATATGACAAAAGCTATGGACAACCAAACAACTCTATAATGGTGATAAGTTAATCAAATTAAAACAATAAGCTAGCGTACCACTTTTTGTGACTGATAGAACACAACTAGTAGATGGCAAGAACAATAATTACAACGATTTTCATATAGGTGCTCTCTTATTCTATTTTCTAAATCAACGATATCAACATGGGGAATTGTTAATGACGAGTGAATTTTTTCTGCTTTAAGCTTATAGTTGGTCTTGTCAAATTAGATTAAACTATATATGGATTTTAAGATTAAACGATATTTATGGCACACAGATTTCACCACTTTTCTCTTCCTTTAGATGGGGCTCGTTGTTCAATGGCTCATAATTAGGTATCTAAGCAATGTAATTAACAATTCCCCAGTGATCAAGGAAATGGACAATTCCATTTATATCTTTATTGTTAATCCCAACTAACAATCCCTGACAATCAAGAATTATGGTCCTTTTCTGTGGGTCTTCAATGTATCATGCAACAATATAGTTCCTACATTCCATGCACATCTCTAGAGTACGATCTAGTGATTTTCCAGAGAAGAAATGTGGCACAACCTGTCACTAAAGTTAATGTACTATGGTTGGTGAAAACCAATCAGCTTATAGCAAACCTAACTTAAAATTAGGTTGATACTAGAAATCAAGTTTTCAAATCTCAAACTACACCACCTTAACCAACTCCATAATTAGTGAAAGGTAATGTATCTATAGTGCTAAATAAATTATGTAAGTATTTAGCAAAGCATGTAAATAACTTTTGAATCCATCCCAATTAGAAGATGCCCTAAGGTCTCTCAAGTTCCACTCATTCTGAGGAGTTATTAATTGAAATTATTTGCCAAGGATATGAGAGAACTAGAGCAACTTTTGACTCATTAGAATAGAAGCAACTTTAGTTTCATTCTATTAGTTCATTTCAGATTGGTTGTTCGGTATCCCTTGGCCAACAAATCACGAGTTCATATCTTTACTCATTCATTAGGCAAGTATTTTTCAAAAATTACATTTTCTCTATACTCGCCTAATAACAAGTAAAGAGGCACAACTATAAACATTGTAATTATCCAAACAACTTTTAAAAATAGCAATAATTAAAGGGAATCTTAAGTAACTTAATTTGCAAAAATCACTAAAAATTAAAAAAAATTAAAATAATAATAATAATAAAATTAAAAATAAATAAGTATAAAAAAGAAGAAAAGTTGATTGAAAATTTGAAAAAAGAAATTGGAAGAAAAAAAAAAGGGATTAGGCCCAAAAAAAAAAAAAGAGAAAATACAAAAGGGCTTAGAAAATTAAAAACATAATCAAGTTTTTCTTTTAAAAAAACGCAAGCAATTAGGCCCAAAAGAAAAATGAAAATGTATGGATGGGCTTAAAGAATTAAAGAAATTAAAATTTAAAATAAAAGGGACACATGGATAGCTAAGTTAGCATATGAAAATTCAAATAAAAATAAGAAAATATAAATAAGAGAAAAGGAGAATTTCCTTTCTTGAAAGACAAGACTCAATGGAAAAAGGGTTTCTTTGGTTGGAAATAAGCAAAAATAAATCAATGATTGAAAAAAGAAAAAGGAAACCAAGGGGAGAATTTCCTTTCTTGAAAAGTTATGACATAATGGAAAAGGAAACTATTAAAGAAAAATTGGAAAGGGTTAATGGGTAATTTGAAATTTTCTTAAAGAAACCCTAGTTTTTTTCATAAAAAGATAGAAAATGAGAGGTTTTGGGAGGTTGGAAAATGTGAGAGAATGAGAGGTAAGAAGACATAGAGATGAGGCTGAGAAAGCGCAAAAAATATACACTGAAGAAAGGGAAAAGAAGGAGAGAAGACTTGTGCTACAAGAAACTAAGAATTAAGGTGATGAATCTAACCTCTTCACTATTCAATTTTGATTGATGGTTGTGCTAAAAAAACTTAGTTTATCCCCTCTTAAATGGCATCCATTGTAGTGTTTTATTTGCTATCCAAAATGCCTCAATTTGTACTTCCTTTTCTGCCCAAGATATTCTACATTTTCATGCTTCCTTTTTGTTTAAGATATTCCACATTTTTATGCTTCTTTGATGCCTAAACTATTATGAATTTCGTGCTTCTTTTCTGCCTAATATATTTTGCATTTCATGTTCCTTTTTCAGCTCAAGATATGATGTGTTTCGTACTCCTTTTCTACCTAGAACATGATGTGTTTTTTATGCTTTCTTTTTAGCCCAAAGTGTACTACGTTTGGATGGTGCTTTCTATTTAAAACTTGCTCTATTTTGAAATTCAGAATGCATTGAAACTTCCCCTGTTTTGGCTGCTCAAATGGCATTTAAATATACTCAATTTTGCTGTCAATTTTAAGCTCCTAATTCGCTGCATGATTAAGCTTACTTTGCTGTTCAATTACTTTGTTCTTTTTACAAAATAAGAAAAATACTAACCCCCTGACATGCCTTTCTAGATGAACTACTTGGACTTTGATCTCTATTATAGGGGACATAGGCCCTAGACTCTCATATAGGTCAAGTCTACCTATTGTAAATATACATATTTTTGTTTCATTTTGTTTTGTTTTCTTTGTTATTCCCAAGTTTGTTTAAAATTAGTGATTTTAAATAAATGTAGGCAATTTTAAAATAAATTAAAGGTTGTATCTTTTACTTTGGTTGACTAATTTAGGGTAATTGTTCTTATGAACGAGTATTGTAGGGTACCTAACACCTTCCCTCACTTAAACAGACTTCTGAACCTATCTCTGATTACGCATACCACGCTTTGTTTTATTTGATTTTCTAAAAATTTTTATTTAAAAATTTTGGTGGCGATTCCATTAAATTGGTATTCAAAATTAGTTTTGGAAATCAATTTACACTTCTTTTCCGTGGCAATGTTAGTTATGACAACTGCCATCACTCTAATCCTGATCTAAAGCAAGATTATCAACAAGTAAGGCCAACAACACCTATAGCTGTCCATACTACACATTCTCCAAAAATGTGGGATTTTGCAATTGAACCTTGCTATCTTCAGGCTCAATGGCTTGCTCCCAAGCCACAATTTTCACAATGGATAAGTGAGGACGATTGACAGTGCGCTTAAGTACTGCATGGAATTGAGAAATTTGAGTTTCATGTTAAGATGAAACCTCAATCTCTAGTTACACTTTAAGATTGGAACCTAATTGATTATTAAGTTGGTAGGTTTGGTCCTCAGAATCATCCTCACATTCAAAATGGTTGTCTTTGCCATTGAAGTCTTCTTTGTCATTGTGATTTCGCTACCTCTTGTTGATTCGAGATTCTCTTTTGTACTTCCTCCATTTAGTTCAACTTTCAACTATAAAGAAAAAGAAAGTTAAAAGAAAATAAATGAAACTACAGAAAATGGACATACAAAGTTATGAGCTTGTACAGAAAGAAAAGGGAAGTGATGAAACAAATAAGGAAAGAATTGGTTGTGTGTAATACTTGAAGGTAAATAGGGGAAAGGTGCATGATAAGAGAGGTTTAAGGGAGGGAAAGCTTAGAGGATTAGGATTTGATTGTGGGGTCGTTAAATAACGCTAAATGCTATGGGTAAGGAGAGGTAGAGAGAAAGAGATAGAATAATTAAGGATATCTCACTCACATAGGGCTTAACTTAGCTAGTCCTCTCTACTCTCTCTCTCTCTATCTCTATCTCTCCTTTTTTTTTCCAACTTCATTTTTAGTTTTTTAAAGAAAAATGCATACAGGAACTGGAAAATTTGGTGTGCCTTTCCTCACGAATCGAAATTTAAATTTTGGCAAGGAAGGTTGATAAGCTCATGACTGAAACATGCCCTATTTTCCTAAGGAGGTGCTCCCCACGTGCTACTTTTAAATTTGTTTTCTTGTGACAAATTAAATATGTTTTTAGTGTATACTCTTAATTCTTACGCCGATCCTTTTTGCAATAACCAACAACGATATATCTTAAGTACATAACAAAATCAGAGTTGCATGTAAGCTTTTGGTAAATTTTTATTAAATTAGTTTTACATGTGTAATCATATGTCCTATTAAGAGCAAGACATGTGGCAAGAGTGTGTTATATTATGCTAACATTATAACAAGTTTAAATAACTTATTATATTTATATTCTAACTCTATTATTTTTAGATTTTATTTATGAATTCAAAATTTTTTGAAATTTTTCAACTTATTCTCTCTACTTTTTTATTTTTCAATAAGCCATACAAAAATATTAGTTTATAACTTTATTAAGTCATCCCTATACTTTTTTTTCATTTTTCTAATAACTTACAACTCCTTAATTTTATTCTTATTTCCAATTTATGAACTAATATTTTGTGATGTTACTACAAAATAAAAACTAGAGGGAGCAAATTGAAATTTTGAAAAAAAATTTGGATTCATAAATAAAGTCTGAAACTAATATGATCAAATATAAATATAATAAATTATTTTAAATTGATAAACAATAAGTATATTTTAACATGTCATTCTCGCATGTATTCTTTGTAATGTGCCACATAGTGATTGTACCAATAAAACTAATTTTATAATTATATAAAAAATGACACCTAATTTTCTATATTTTTGTTATTATTTTTAAATAAATTATAATAAATGTATGATTATTCAATAATAATAATATAACATGTATATAATAAAGAATAAACTCTTTAGTATAATTATAAATTGATTGCGGCGTTCAATCACTATGTAGTATATAAGGAAAAAATTAAGTGTGGATGAGAGTAAATTTATGATATAATTTTTAATTTAAATTATAAAATAATATTTTTAAAAGACATAATAATATATAAAAAATATTAATATTTTAGATTATTTTTTATGTAAAATAATATCTTGTCAAAGTAAATAATTTATTGTCTTTTTCTTACATTTTACAGTTTTTTTTTATTTTCAACATGATATTATTTAAGTAGACTTTAAAATATAAAAAATAGACTGTAAAATGTTAGAATCTATTTATTTTTTCTCTTCAACAGGATATCATTTTACATAAAAAAAGAATATAAAATATTAATATATTTTTATATATTATCATGTTTATTTAAATAATTTCTATAATCGGGTTAAAGGTTGAGGAGACAGCGAAGGCGCAGAGGAAAGCAGCCTTGACTGTCTCCTTACGTCTAATGTCCTTTGCAAGGAAGGAAGGACTCGCTTTCCCCTTTCGTTCACCACTAGCTGGAGCGCAGTCTTCGCCAGTCTCAAGGTTATCAACAAGACAAGCCCGATAACATGGCTACAAGCACTTTCCTTACTCAGAAGAGAGCCCTAAGTGGACACGGTGGAAGCCTTTTGATTATTTATATCCACGGATTGATGTTTTTTCGAAGAGCTTCTCAACTGAATCTATGAGCAAGACCTCATTTAAGACCATTGGATTCAAAATCCTCTTCCACTAACTGTATGCCAATTTATAATAAATTATTGTATTTATATTTTTAACCCCAATATTTTATAAACTTTATTAATGAACCCAAAGTTTTAAAAAAAATTTCTCATAATAAATAACATAATAAAAAATGATAGTTTTGCTTGTTAATCATCGAATATGTATTGGGCCAACAATACACATTTTCTTACAATATAGCAATGACCATTTTGATAGTCTCTAACTTGACTTACTATTTTCAAATTATTGAGATAAAAAGTAACAATCTTATTTTCTGTCACAAAAAAAGAAAAAAGAAAAAAGAGAATTGCAGGGCCATGCACATACATCTATTTTGTTAGACCTCCAGGCTCTCTGTACATCAGATAATGCACCAAGGCAAGCACACATTTTGTGATAACCCTGAAGCAGAACAATGACCCATAAATATATATTTATGACTGAGGATAAGGCATATTCCCTTTACTCATGATGATGTTACTGTGTCCAGAGAAATCCCAAGGGGGTTCCCAGTTTCTTCTTCAAATAGAAGCAGTTGGTTGCCAGTAGGTTGCAGGAGGGATCGAGGAATATGATACCTGCAGAATTAAATAGTTCATTTGTGTAATATGTGAGCAATTAAATGCCGGATATATATCAGCAAATATGTAATCTGAAAGAAAATTGATAAGTGGGAGAGGAAGCTAGCTACCATTTCTGTGAAGGATTGCCTTCTGGGGTGTGGAAAGATACCCAGTATCGGCCAATAGCCTGCCCATTAACCCAAGCTTCACCCTTTCCCATAGAACCAAGGTTAATTGCTACTGGATCGTTTCCTTCTGGTGCATCAAATGTGGTCTGTAAATCAGCAGTGAAGTAAGAGGTTATTCAGGTTAGAGCTTAGAATATCATAATTGAAGCTTATATCATTATTAGATTGATGAGCAATGGAACAAGGAATGACAGACTCAAGCACAAAGTATTAGGACAAAATCATAGCTATTTGGATTTCCTATAAGGTTCTTTATGCATAGTGGAAGAAATTGGGTAAACTCAAGGTTTTAGAATTAGCAGTACTCTTACCCGATACCATGTGAGTGGATTGGTGGAGTTTTCAAACCTTTCCCACTGAACTTTACATGATCCAGTAGCTGTATAAATTTGCAATTTTTCTCCCAATAACCCAACCTTCATTCAAAATTAGTATCAGCATTATTGAAACAGTATTACCCATCAATATAATATTTATAGTTTCTGATTTGATAATCATGATTGGAGATCTTCTTCCACTGCAGTGTAATTACCTGATATCCCCATGGGTAATTAGTGAAATCTCTGTCACCCACTCTGACATTACGCAAACCAGCAACTTTGCGCTCTTGGTGTGCTCCTGAATCCTTCATGTACAAATAAAATGCATATTTCATGTTATCATTCAACATCTTTCGTTTGCTGTGCCGTCAAATCTTAATCTTGCATGATTTTAAACGAAGTAAGCTGAATAAGCTTAAGAGTGTTTCACTATAAGTCCTTATATTCTTTGTAGGAAAAAGAAAATACTTACTCCAAATGAAATATCAATTATGCATGTTAAACGTATAACATGTTGGTTATGAATTAACGAAAAGGAAGTGTTAAGAACAAAGAAAAAGGTACCGGCATTCCAACTGTTGCGCTGAGGAAGGAAATGTTGTTGTCTCCACTTTCCAATTTGATATTGTTCTCCATGATGAAAGATGCATTGTTGTGACTTCCATGTGCAGAACCTAAAATTAAGAGCAGGCGTAGAGCCCACTAATGTTAGTTTTTCAAATTGTGGTATATGGAAAAGTTAATTTATCCTATTGTACACTCTTGCGAAGATGAAAGGAAAAAGTGTGTGATCTACTCAAGCATTGCTTGTGCATGCTATTTCCAGGAAATGCCTATTCAAATCTTCCTCAAGGTTATGAATAATTGTGCGTTATCATAAAAGAGACATGGAGATTTATAGCTTGCCTACTAAAACTCCGTTGACAAATGCATGCAGAACATGTCCGTGGCTAAACACACGAAGAATAGATTGAGAACTTGAAGAACTGTCTTGAAACCTGCGTGAGCAAGATTGATAAGAAGCATCTTAGTATATAACAAAATCTAGTTAATGTTACAAGCATCATAAGTTAAGTTGGTACGAACTTTTCATGTTTCTGATTACCTGGAAGTGTACCACAAATAGTCAGATGTATCTTTTGCCGTGCCGATCTGATCTAAAAGCTTGTTTTCTTTTAAGGTAGTATCACCAAATTTTGGGATGGTTTCTTTGTACACTTCCCATTGTTCAGCTGATTTAAACTCTACTGTAGGTTTCATTGTTCTGGTACTGTATTCTGTGCTTACCTACAGTAGCAGATTATAAGTAAGAAGTACCCTTCTTCCTAGTTCAACTGTTTTCTTAAAATTTATGAAGCAGTATTTAATGAGCATTTGATTCTTACCTTGGCAGTGTTGAAGGCTACATTCCTGCAATCTGGTAGAATACTAATTGATTTGGGGGGTATTATATAGGGAATGCTTTCAAATTGGACAGTGACTTCTTTATTATCTCTGTTTTCCAGAAAAGCAGAACATTCTGTTGCGCTCTTTCTGAAAACATAGGCCTGAACAAGATGGGATAGCAAAGGGTTAATTTTATTTTATGTTTGACTAAAACTAGGCTAATTAATTATCAGGTAAATATCCAATAGTGTATTTGGATTTCTTACTTCTTGTTGTTTGCCCAAGTCGAGTGTTGTCTGGGTTGTAGAAAGCAGAGGTTTTGAACATGACTTAATTGCAGCATGTAGTTGCTTAAGATGGTCATATTTTGGCTGCCTAATTAGACCTAATTACATAACATAGACGATCAAAAAGTGATGTGAAATTCTGCAGTAATGTAACTTGAGAAGGGTGAGAAACGTACCATATTCATCTAGTGGAGCTTGATCATAATAAGCCGTTATCACAAAAGCAGAAGCTGTTCTTTCGAAGTTGGTTCCTCCATGATACTTTATAGAACCCATAACGTAAAAGAAAGTGACAGAGAGAGAGAGAGAGAGAAAGAAAGAGAGAAAACATTTACAGCTTAGATGTTGAGCAGAGATGATAGTCATACCATATAGTAATTGACATAGCTTCCATTCTTTGCAATAAACAAGGCAACATTATACGCAATATCTTCCGCTGATCTCAAGTATGGTTCTTCACCAAAGGTTTGATAGCTTCAAATTTCCAAGTAAACAAATAGGGCATTAATCAAGCTGATAGATTTGATATCTATTTTGGTTGGGTAGTAAATGTAAGGAAGACATCCACAAGAACATACAAACTTGTCCAGTTCTCTGTCCAGAGTGAAGGCTTATTAGGCGAGTTGGGTCCCTTGAATGTTTTCCCACATTCCATGCCATTGCACGTGTTAATCTACAATAACCCATTACATATTTCTTAATATCTTTACAGAAAATTGGTCATAAATCCATGAAAGTGAAGCTATCAAACTAACCACTGGATCAGGCGCATCATCTTGCTTGCACATAACCCAGGGCACACCAGTTTGAAGCCCCACAGCCATTTCAGCTGCCCAACGAACATATGCTGGTCCTTTTTCGTGAAAAGCCCCTTCAACCATACCATACTCGTTCTCGATCTGCATTAACCATGATTGTGTGCGACAATTAAATTCACACAACACAAGAAGCAAAGTGACATTAGAATATGATATGTAACAGGCAAGTTTTATTGGGGCAGAGTTAAACCTGTGAAAGTATGATGGGCCCTCCTTGTGAAGCATAAAGATTGGCTGATTTCATCATGTTTACTATTTTGGTAGTGAACTTTTGCATGTGATACTGCGATTCATGGAACAGAATGGATTCTGAGCGAACCACACTTATTGTGTAGCTCAATTAATTGAAACTAAGAGAGCGAAGAATACCGTGAATGGCTCATTATCTGATCTAAAAACAATGTCTGGAATGTCATGTAACCAAAGGGGTAAACCTCTACACCAATAAAAGCATAATGAAAACAGAGTCAGTTTGATTTCATATGGTTATCAAGTAATGGTGAGGTGGTGGAGCTCTTACCCATAAGTCCATTCACTCTCAATGAATGGTCCAATTCTGAGGGTCGCATATAACCCCTGTGCTTGGATTTCCATAATGAACTTCACTATGTCACGCCTTCCACTGAAGTCATACTGCAAATCAACCCGAGGGTCATATTCATCATTCTGTTTATAAGCTAAAAATGGCCGAATAAGAGAATATGGGAGAAGAATTATATGGTTACCTGGCCTTGTTGAGGCTCATGAAGGTTCCAAAACACGTAAGTTTGTATGACATCTATTCCTCCCTCCTTGGCTTTTGCAATTAATGAAGGCCACATCTGTTCCAAAACACGAAATTGGGCTTATTTTGGTTTCACTGACTAGGTGGTAGGTTGGGCCGAGGGTGGATTGGGCTGGCCCATTCACATTTATTTATATTATGAATAAAATATTATTTTAATTTTTACTTATTAATAACATTTTTAAGTTACTTTTTCATTGATTTTTATTTTTAATTTAATCATTTTTATCAGTTTTTTTAATATGATCTGTCGTTTATTTTTATTTTCAATATAATATTTTATTTATCAATTTATTTTTTATTAATTTAAATTTTAACATATTTAGTTTAAATTTAATTTAAAAATAAATTAAAAATAATATTTCACTCGTTATATTATAACTTCCCGTAGCACATTCACATGTCTACGTATGACTAATAAACCCAAAGTCAAATTGCATCTCAACCCAAGGCAACGCTTGCCTCACTCAAATCAATGAGTCAACTGTCTGTCACACACATCTGTTACTTCGGACTTTTTAGGGTTTTTTTTTTTTTCAAAAGGAAGATGATAAACAATAATTGTTAGGCAAACAACGCTACTTAATTGTTTACACAGCTGAATGGTTGGTGTAAAATTAGTCAAATTTGATGGTATTACAATTGCAAACAGTTCATCAACCTTATCTTTAGTTCCTACCATTAGATTTGACTCTTTAAGAATTAATAAAATTTAGTTTTGTGAGTTGGCTTTTAATCAATTCTTTTTATAAGAGCCAAAAAAATGGAGTGAACTAAAAGCCGTGTCTTTGTTAATAAAACAAAGTTATTGTTTTCAATTTTTAAAAATGACTGATTTATTTTATTTACTTATTTCAAGTGTAATTTTTTACATTTAGTCTTTTATTAATTTTTTTAATTATTTTTACTTTTAAAAGAACTAAATTAAGAAGTAATTCGCATAAGCATAACTTTTACAAATATAGGGTCAAGTAGGAAAAAAATTATGAGAATTATAGAAGGTCAAATTTAAAAAAAGTTAATTTTTCAGTGACAAAAACAGTAGTTTAGAAAGGTTTAAAATAACATAGTCACAATAATATTGGAAAATATATATATATATATATATATATATATATATATAGTATAACATAGTCAGAACAAACATTAGAAAAACAGAGTATGTAGTGTATGCTGTATGTAATGGAAGACGAAGGTGTTCGTTCAGTTGTTAAAAATGGCATTCAATAAAAATGGCTCGTCCTCTTCTGAGACAACTTTTAAGAAGATAAATTATTTACATTTATCTTTTTATGAATTTCAAAAAGATAGTAAGACAAATGAAATAAAAAAATATGTACTCTATTTTTTTTCTTTCCATTCGAGTCTGTTTTTTCTCTAATCTTTTTAAAATTTTATAAAAAAATTTAGAAAACAAAATTCAGAGGATCCAGTATTAATAAACGCATTAAATAGTTAACGTTTATGCCAGATATATATGTTTCGACTTCGGGAAATTAATTGCGATCTCCGTAAGCCCACGGTTTTTCAGACAACACAACAAATGTTTCTTACCTAACAATTAGACAATGAGAATATGATGATGATTCCACAAGAACACATCTTTTGTCTCTCGTGTTCATGTTTCTAACTCTGAACTTCGCTCTCGGTATCCCATTAATCAACAAAATATGACGTGAGGGAAAAAAAGTACAGAAAAAAAGAATGATAATATTGTAATGTATGAAAATAAAACAACGAAGAAAGTATATAAGATGATGATATATGATATACTGATAAAGGGAAGTACCTGAGGAGTGCTGCGAGGATAGTGAATTGAACCGGAGAAAAGAATTCTATGTTGGCCGTCGATGATCAATGACCTACCGTCGTAGGTGACATTGCCTCCGTGGACGGCGCCGAAAGCCGCCGTTAAAAGCAGTGCTATCCACCACCGCCGCCGCTCCACCACCACCTTCTCCGATTGCGCCATTTAATTTGCAAAACTTACACAGTTTGCTGGCTTGTTCTCACTACGCTTCTCTCTGCCTATCATGGACTGTGAGTGGGTGTACGTACATACACACACACACACACACACACACACAAGCGGATGTGTCTCACTACGACAGAGACTTACCCACCGAATCTCTCTGTCCAGAGTAGCGTATGCGTGTATGGAAGAATCATATGTAGTGAATTATAATAAATTGGGTCTCTCTAACTGGACACTCAGTTTGTTGATTTATACATGGAAACAACTGCTATAAATTACCTCCAATATATACATATACATATATATATATATATATATATATATATATTTGATCAACAATTACGTCCAGTATTGCGAACTGAAATATAAAAATTTGGGCAGATTTCATTAAGTTCCTAAGATATACTTAATATCTCTTTCCTTTCAAAAATATTATTCTCTGTACAATGATTTTCATTTTTTATATTTTTTCTATCAAAAGTTATGTAGTATGTGTTCCATGTTCAAGGCATTAAAGCATTCATTTTTTTTTTTGATGGAATTGTTACTTCTTATCCCCCAGTACTTGTTGTGTTATGTATGATACTCATTAAAATATCTATTCATGTGGTGCATAACTATTAACTTTTAATATGAAAGTTTAAATTTATTTACAATTAATATGACAACAAAGACAACTTTAAGTAATTTTGCTTTGGAAGAAAACCATTATCTAAAAATTTTATTTTAATAGAAAATAAATAGTGAGGAAAGTTTTGTTAATAGAAGAATTAGGAGAGTTGACTAATATTTTTAAAACAAGAAGGATACCAGCTGTAACTTATCTAAACTTCATCTTGTTTTGGCAAAAAGCTTCATATTAAGTTATTTTTGAAATTTATTATGCATAATTATATTTATTTTTCTGAAAATATTTTTCATTCTTTTGAAGTACGTAACAGGGAAACACATGAAAATGCCATAACAAAATTTGTTATGATCTGAACTACCCGAGAGTTATAAAAGGGAAGAGATAAAAGCCAGCAACATATATAAGTTAAGCATTTTTTTTTCCTTCTTGTTTAATTTTCTTTATGATTCATATAAACTAGAATTAATATTCTGATTATTTTCATTCTCAAAAGTCCAATGTCATCCTAATTAACATTCTTTATTACTTTATTAGATTTATTAATGGTCATTGTTTAAAGTATTATACCCTCTTGCAATTAAGATCTCCTTGTATTCTAGTAAGAATATGATATTATGTTTGATCATAATAAATTATTAGATGAAAATTCAATTATATAAATTTTCATATAAAAAATATAACTTTATGTAATTAGATTAATTTAATATAAATATAAATTATTAAATTTTTATTTAACAATCTATTATAATTAAACATAACTTTGTACCTTTGCCAAATATAAGATATCTAAATTGATCCTTTTGCATATTATTTATAAATCTCATGTCATAATCAAACCATTAAATAGTTAATACATATGTTACCACACAGTGCTATCTTTAATTCAAGCAGCAAATATTGATGCCATTTTTTTGGGCGTGGAAGTATCAAACCTGCAGATGTGAACCTGAGCACATTAAAAAGTATAGTTCAAATACCTAACTCGTCGTATATGAAATTATAGGTTACCAACAAAATACTCAAATTAAGGAATATATGTGTGAGTAGGTTACCAATAGTGTGTAGGAGATTACTTGCATATGTGGCTTGCTAATTTAGCCTTCGCCATAAGCAGCCCCGGTGACTGGATATTGATTCTCATAATAAAGGATAAGAAAAAATAAGCAGAAAATTAAAAAAGGCAAAGAAAATATGGATGTGCAAGAATATTTTGTAGCGTGTAATAAAATCAATCGCGAGTCTGTCAGAAAAGGCCATCCTTTTATTGAAGACAAAGGAACAAAAAGGAAGACAGACAAGCAACGTTAACGTTGTGCACTAAATCACTAATGTTTCATCCTTACGAGCATCGCTAACCTTCTTTTTTATCCTTTTCTAGCTTCACGATAATGCCTGCTTAATTAATACGATCATCACCAAAACCACTGTTATAGCAGCAGAACAGAGCGCCGTTTCCCAGAAATGCAACTTCAAAACCCATTTTGCACGTGACAACTAATTTCTTTTCTCGTTTCTTCTAATTTTTTTTATTTTTAACTATTTATGATGTTCTTTTGAAACTGTCAAGGATTATTGACACTGGTGATATATAGTTGTGTGCCGCTTTCAAAAGGAACGCACGCATACACATTACTGTCACAATAAATAGAGAAAGATATATAACTAATGTACGTACAGCTAGCTCCATGGGGTTTTGAATCCCTTTGGTACAGTACTAAGTGAAGCATGGCAAGTGGGACTAGTAAACACTGTTTGACTTCCAGTTTGGGTTGTTGGTCAACTTTTGACTGATACAAGTTGTATTTATATATAAAGGTTAAGAATTAATATATATATATATATATATATATATAATTTTGATTTTTATATTTATATAGTACACATTTGGCGCATGCAAAAACATTAATTTTATATTTGGCAATTCTAAAATGAGACTAAATTGACAATTGTATAACTTGGCGGGTCAATAAAGAGTGCGTGGAAGATTCTTCAACCCCATCATGTCTGAAAATTCTTAACAATATTAATAAGTTGGAGCCAAATTATTTTGCTAAGTTCTGAAGCTATCTTAAAATTGGTAATAAATTAAGGGATTAAAAATTTCAATATGTATCACTCATAGGGGAGATCTCATAACACGGCACAGAAGCCTGCATGTTTTATGGTGCAAAATTTGGACGTTTCCCTATATAAAATTATATATAAGCCAGAATCGTAGAATTCTTCATGAGTTGAAGTCTATTGTCAATGTCCAAGCCATTGTTAATTTATGGGATTAAATTAATATGATGCAGCTCTTCTCCCTTTTTTTTTTTTCTTAATTGAGAGTTACATACCATATCAATTGTCACGAAAGCCTATTAAAATCAACTAATATCTTTCTATTTACATATAAGCTAGTTAGTTGAGATTGAGGGAGTGACAATATTAGTTTGAGTAATATTAAATGCTATTATTAGTGTATGATTGATGAGTTGATTTTATCTGAAAATAGTGCTTCTGATTTTATTAACAATTCTTTTACTAACAACTTAGTATATTCGAGGAAAAAACAGTAGTAAAATTATTTTGAAAAATTCAAAATATATATCCTAATTAAAAATTGTTCAATCTCAAAGCACGTTTTGCATCTACAAATAATATTGAGTGATATAAAATTTTATATGCAATGAATGTATGTTATAATATAATATTCAAATATGAAATAATATTTTTATTATAGTAATATTTTATGTTTAATAACTTAATTAATAATTAATAAATTAATAAATCTTAAATAAATGGATTCAATTTTTGTGCAATTAATACGTTAGTTATAATTTATAATCAATTTTCTTTTTTTTTTTTGGCATAGAATCCAATTTTAACTATTGAATGTATTTACACTCAATACATAAAATACTATAATAAATTTAGTGGAATTGATGAAATATTATTTTATATTCAATAATTATTGCAAAATAATTAAAATTTATAGTAAACTTAAATTTTTTGACAAAAAAGAATAATAGACTCCAAATCATATAACATCATTACTCAATTGTGTTAGGCATTGAGACAGAGACGAAACATTTTCCCACGAATAAGGGATCATAGGATACATGTGGGGATATGATATCACCAAAACATTACAATTGAGTTATACAAATACCTAATTTAGGAAATGCATGCATTATTATACCAGATTGGTTAGAGCAATTCCCGCCCAATCTCTTGGTTTTGTTTTCTTCGGCAATCAATTTCCGGAAAACGTATATTGCATGTCCGTGTGTTTACTGGCCCAGACTCATTGCCAAAGTCCAAGTCAACGGCCCGTTGTTTTGGCCTACACAGAGAATGAATGAATACTCCATTTATAAGGCCCGAATGTAATTCTGGACAGGCCCATTTCTGTTTTCGTCATGCCCTGACCCTGGGAGAGTTGGAGTGGTGCCCAAGCCAGCCTTCGTCTCGGTGTTCGCTGCAAATTCAATAAAGTACGTCCCACTCCCAATTTCACATCATAAGTAAACCTAAAATCAGAAGCAAAAGTCTCGGAAAGATGTCGATCTTCGAGTACAATGGAAGTGCCCTAGTGGCTATGGTGGGTAAGAACTGCTTTGCCATCGCCAGCGATCGGAGACTCGGTGTTCAGCTTCAGACTATAGCTACCGATTTCCAGAGGATTTACAAGGTTCACGACAAACTTTTCATTGGTCTTTCTGGCCTCGCCACTGATGCCCAGACACTGTACGGATACTATCACCCCCTCTAAATTTCCCGACTTGTTTATTTAATTCTTTTTCTTTTTAAAACTTCTTTGCCGATTATTCTTATTATTGTTCCCTTCTACTTGAAGGTACCAACGGCTCGTGTTCCGGCACAAATTATACCAGCTTCGGGAAGAGAGGGATATGAAGCCCGAGACATTTGCCAGCTTAGTCTCTGCTATTCTATACGAGAAAAGGTATGTAGATTTGATCATGTCTAAAGTCGGATCAAAATTTTGCACCTGTCCTTGCTCAATTACTGCTATGTTCTCTTCGTGGAAACTTGTAACTTCACAATGATTCACAAAATAGAAAGTTCGTACTGAAATTTCAAGTTCAGATACCACGATCCTTTTATTTTTGGGATGGCTTTCTTTTTGAACTTGAACACTTCACTTTCTCAGTCATTGTTTCTTGAAACGAAAAGACGAGGACGCCAATGCCTAGACGCCCCAACTGAATGACAATAACATTGATTTGCTATAATATCATTGGTTTATTATGCGTATGCCATATTATCGTTATCATATTTTCTTGATTATGACATTGTAAACTAAAAGACTGAAAGGACATTTACAAGATTTACCGAACCATTTGTAATACTTGATGTCATTGATAAACTAGCAAGTCCTGTTTATGATATCTGTTTAGATGAAGGGCTAAAGGAAGGGAATTGCCTATTTTTGAAGAGCGATATCCCAAGTTGAAGTCAATCAAAATTGTCTGAATTGAATTAATTATAGATTATCAGTATCTTCTGAATTTATCAGTCAAAACCCATATTGAGGATGAAAAGGATAAAGAAACTATGCCATATGACCAGTCATACATGGTTAATTGAGATGTAGTCTAGAAGAGTGATGACATTGATGTTAAAGACAAAAACAACTGAAATAAAGACATAATTGAAAATCAGTGTAGTGAGGCAACAAATTATTTGGTAAGTTTTTACATCTAAATCTGGAGGCCACTAAGTTCTGTTTGTGCTATACCAGAACATCTGGGATAAAGAGAACTAATCTAAAGTCGCAGGTTCAGGTGTTCAGATGTTAGTGATAAGTATAACCATTCCTACCTGGAGAATCCAACTGGCATGGAAAGAGTTCCCAGTTGAGAGGTCTAGCTCTTTAGTATAACAAGAAAATCAAGTGATTTATCATTCTTGAACTTAACATTTTTTTCTTGGAAAGAAAGAAAGTACTTAATGCTGCTTTAACTTAATCAAAAGCCTTAAGTGGGACAGTGTGAATTTTGTGCCTGCTGATTCACTCTAAATCTGCTTTCCTTTCTCCATAATGTGCAGAGGCTGTATTTAAGAATATGAAGTTCAAATTCATAATGCAAAAACTATCAATGGCTTATTAGATCAATGAGGTTGAGGAAGATGTGCAGAGTTATAAATATTGTAGTTGAAATATGTGTAACCCAATTTTATGAGCGTGACTGCTTTCATCAGAATCAATTATAAGATAGGTTTTTGCAAAGTCAGTTAATATGAAATGTAAATGCTTATTTTGCTTTCTAGGTTTGGTCCATACTTTTGCCAACCTGTAATTGCTGGATTAGGAGATGAAGACAAACCCTTCATTTGCACAATGGATTCAATTGGAGCAAAGTAAGTTGGCTCTTCTTATAATCTGTGTTGATATTTCTTTTCGAGGGAATAACAATATTTAAGCAATATGCAAGTGTCATATTTCATATTCTAGACCATTTTCTTGGATTGAGAAATTTAGCATTTTATTATGCGTTGCAAATCTGATCAATTTTGCTGATCTTTGCCAATCTGGAATCAGAGACAAGTGGGTTTTCAAAAATAGTTCTTTCAAGTTTCTGTGGCCTAATAAATATTCTTATGGGGTAAAACAAAGTGAAAAAGCGGTCATAGTGCAATTGTCAACAGTAACACCTATTTTGTCAAGCATTTTTGTCTTTTCGAAAACTCATTGAATATTAAAATAAGTTTTAAAGATAAACGAGTTACCTAATTTTGATTGTCTATTCAGGTCAAAGTCTTTTTCTTAGGATTTTGGGTATTTTTTCAGTAAATTAATATAATAAAAATGGTTTCTCTCTGCTACCAGGTAGTACTTGGTGTTTTGCATATTTAAATTCTTATCAAACTACTATTTTGTTGAAAAACATTGTTTGCATATTAAAGTTAATAATATATAGCAAAAAATATATTAAGATTTATGCACAGTACTTTTGACAAGAGATATAAGTAAGTGCAAAAAACTAATAAGTAGTTCTTTTGCTATCTGGTTTTCCAATTAAAACCTGATAAACCAGGATTTTTATAGATTAATGTATGATTTTTACAACTCAGCATCACGTGATTGGGTATTTTAAAGAATTTTTTTATGCATATTTAAATTTTATTACAAAAATTGATAGCTGCACCTAAGTCTAGCCTAAGTAAATTTAAACTTGATTTGCTCACCTTTCTCATGCATACCCATTGTCTTCTATATCCTCGTAATATGAATGATGACAAGATTTTATGTTGTTTTGAAGGTTCCTTTCATGCTAGTTTACTTCTCCTTTTAGTTATTAGAATAATTTGAAAGTTGTATATGAGCCATATACTTGTGCTTATGGTATCTTTGTACTTTTCTTGTATGCAGGGAGCTTGCAAAAGATTTTGTTGTTGCTGGCACTGCATCCGAGTCTCTTTATGGTGCTTGTGAGTCGATGTTTAAGCCTGACATGGTTTGTTACTATGTTTAACTTGATTTAGTTTTTTTTGGACTATTTTTTGTGTTTATGCTAAAGATGCAGTCATGCATATCATCTGCATGTGTCGCTGCTTGCTAGTATTTGAATACAGCATACCAAATAAACATTATTAGAGTAAGCTTTTCAAATTCTGAATATTTCTCTTTAAGCAATGAATGTAACGTATGATTAAAGATGAAATTATAGGTTTTAAAGGTCTGAGTATGTATGAGTTGTGACAGGTCAGTTTCTTTATTCTCTCCAATGGGGGAGATCAGTAAAATACAAGGTTTTATATACTTAATTAACATAAGCCTGGTGTCTGAAACACTTTTTGTGAACATTTTCTTTGTTCAGGGTATGACTTACAGAATGTCATGATGCAAACAATTTGTTTAATCATTGATGACATTCTGTCATTCAGTCAAATGTCACTTCAAAAGCTGGTCAAATCATCCTAATTCTTTTCCGAGGGAGAAAAGTTGCATAAATACATCAATGTCCTTGCATGTGCGGACATATTTGATGTTAAAAAGTAGTTCATACTGGTCAATGAAAGTTAGTTTACTATCTCCATATTCTTTAAAGTGATATAGCTCTTTTTTTTTTTTTGGTTTCTTTTATATGCCTCAGGAACCAGAGGAATTATTTGAGACCATCTCCCAAGCACTGCTTTCATCTGTTGATCGTGACTGTTTAAGTGGCTGGGGTGGACATGTCTATGTTGTGTAAGCTTATGATTTTTCATTTCTCTTATTAGCTGGTCATATTTCTTTATGTTGCCAAAGTACTGATCTTTTTGTTTTTATGCGCATCTACATCTTACAGACAACTGGTTGGGTGGTATGATTCACTATTTAGGGGAAAATATGCTGCCATAGTGGCAATTACCTTGTGACATAGTGATGATGATATATGCTTTACTGTTCTAATTGAGTGTGGAAGCTAGAGGCCTTTTTGCTGCATGGATCTGGATAATAGATCCCTGAAACCGTAGTGATGGAAAATCCCATGGATGAATAAAGGAAACTTATGTTTGCGAGAATTATGATTAAGGACTGGTTTGTTATAAGTTCACTAGAAAGGAATTATTATGAATTAACCACTAGTCACTAGCATGGGTAACTGAAGCACATATCAATTCTTTATAGTAATATGCTCTCCATTTATTTAGGGCTCTTTTGTTTTTTTTTTTTTTTCGGTTTTTTTTTTTGTTGGGGGGTGGGGTGGGGTGGTAATTCAGTTTATCTGTTTTTATCGTTATTGTTTCCTCTGTTTTCTTTTTCATATTTCTAATTTTTCCCCTTGAAATTGGGCATTTACATCCTCCCTTAAATTTATATTATATTCCAGTTTTGTGTTTTTGTGCCCATTCATCATGTATTATCGTAGTGGTTGATTGGTCCTTTGATTGACACCTGCAGCACGCCAACTGAGGTAAAGGAAAGGATATTGAAGGGAAGAATGGATTAACTTTTAAGCCATCAGGTCACCCGTTTTACATCCTTCTGTTGTCTGCGTAGCTCAGAAGCTAGATGGGACATTACTGTCGCTGTATGTCAATGGGTACCCTTTTATTTTGGCAAATTAAAAAAGATGTTCCTTTGAGATTTTTAGTGAGGTCCCGCATGTTGTGAATTAAATGATTTATACTCTGATCAAATTTGTATTTTAGTGGAGACTCTCTTGCAAAGTGCGAGAATGATGCAATATTGGTTATATTTGCACTTTATTTAGATTGTGATATCCAAACTAATGAGTATTGTTCTTTCATATGCTGGCAACTAACAGAGCAGTAATGTTACTTTTTGTGTTAATATTTTTTACAACTAGCAATTGATATGTGGCTGTATTTGTGTTTAATAAACTTTTACCTGAAAAATATTTAATTGAGGCTAGTCGAATTTAATATGGAAATATGTTGAGAGTTCTTATGTATTAATTGCCAAATGGAACAAGTAATGGCTCAAATATATAGTACAAAGACAATGATCAAGAACGAAGCAGCAGCAAACGGCCAATGATAGCTTCGATTATGTCTAAGGTATATTGCTTCCTACGGACAATGTGTTGCTATTGCTTCGCACGAAAGCTGCCTTGTTAAAAAAGAATGTCTAAAGTTTGTGGGCGTTATTGGTTACGCCAGGGTGGGAAACCTAGAGTAGCCAAGAATCTGGAATCTTGAGAATCCACGATAAAAGGATTTCCATTACTTGACATGAAAGTTTCTCCAAAGTTATGCCCACATTCATACCCTGAAATACCATAGTCGTTTTGTCTGTTCATCTCAGCCTATCAATTGTAGCAGAACGCCTCTTGCTCCTTCAATATGGGGCCAGAAGAGGGCAAACAATCTTGCCACAAAACCCCATACACTGAACTTGAGCAAGTTAACTCTGATTTCGTCCTGGCAATAAGTTTGCAAGAGCAAGAGACAAACCTCACAATGCTTGCAACGATTGATAGCGATGAGAGCGGTGAAGAAGATGAAAGTGAGTCCTCTTTTGATAACGATGATGATGGAGATGCTGACTTTTCCGAAAGCCAAGGTTTCGAAACAGCTGACCTTCAGTTTCCTGAGGGTGAAGGAAGCAATGATGAAGCAATGGAAGAAGATGAGATTGATCCAGATGAAATGTCTTATGAAGAGTTGATTGAATTGGGGGAGATTATAGGAGAAGAGAAAAGAGGATTATCAGCGAATGAAATTTCTTCCTGCTTGCATGCTTACACTTACCATTTTGCTGAAAACGAAGCTGGAATAGATCGCTGCGTGATATGTCAAGTTGAATATGAAAATGATGAAGCACTGATGGCACTTCAATGTGAGCACCCTTATCATACAGATTGCATTGGCAAGTGGCTTCAGATTAAGAAGGTTTGCCCAATTTGTAGCACTGAAGTTGCAACTCCAAAGCAGGCTAAGAACCCTTAATTGCATTGTAAAATTAATCTGAATTGATCTGAAAATACATAATTGAAAAAATAAGGACTACCAAAGCCTTCAGAACATTACAGGGCAAATGAGTAGTGTCAGAAATTTGATGTTTCAAATATAAAATTATGATTTAAATTCCTTATTATTATTAATTTCTTTTTGTAGTTTACATGTTTAAGTCCCCATAATTTCTATTATCAAATCAAAGTATTGTTCAATTAATTACTTCTCATGGGATTATCTTTCTTTTTTTTTCTTTTTGGGCTTTTTCCTTCTGTTTGAGTTTTCCTCAGGAATACTTGGCCCTTTCAGAATGTACTTTAAATGTAATAACATTCTGGTAGATATATGGAATAACGTCAAAAAACTAATCCATATATCACTAAATTCCTCATAGTAAATGCACATCTAGTTTTGAAGATAGACACATGAGAATGGGAAGGTTCGTCGCTTTTTCTCTGGAGGCTGTGGGGCTGCAACTTGCAAAAAGCTAAAGTCAGCCCACAAAGATTAATAATTATATATATATATATATATATATATAAAAGGTAAGAAAAAAGATATCAAATTTGAAAATACACCGCACGACAAAGAAACAAAGAAACAAAGAAACAAACAACGGACATAAGGTTAGGCTGCTGGAAGTCTCACCTTACCCCACCGCAATATGTTACGTAGTTGAAATTTGAGAACAACGTCAACTTGCAGGAGTTTGAACTCACTTCTAACGAAAATTCATAGTATAAATTTATTTTAAAATATTACTAAAACATGGAATGAATGGAAACATTTTTTCTATTTTTTTTTTCTTGAGACACTTAGTGTCATTATCTCCGTCTATTTAAAATCACTTCATTCAAGCTAAGATTATTCACCAAAAAAGAAAAACTTGTTAATTGTTTTAAAAAAATTGAAATAGTTAGAATTCAAACAAATAATAAAGCATCTAATTACATCTAATGAGTTATCAGGCTAGACTAACCCAACTTACAGAGTGAGAATGACTAAGCTACCTTTGAGAGAGCCTGCATATAAATACTTTAAAAAAAAAGAAACTCAACTCAATGTCTCAATGTCTCTCTTACTTTATCTTCAACTCCTTTCAGGCTATTCACTCTGTGAATTCTTCACCTCAACTAACTACAACACTGACCATACTATCTGAAGGATTCACATAACATTAATAAACTCTAGAGTGAACCTAAAACTGACGAGCGGTCCTACTACCATATACCAAGTTACGCATCTCAACAACTTTATTCGCATACTCCAACAAATTCTAATCATTATGAACTGAGACTAACAAAAGAAGGCAATCAATTTAGCATGCAAGAATCCAAAATTAACGGCTGAAAAATTAAGAGTAATTATTTGCTCCCACAGTGATGAGACATGTCTGTAATTAAATATTCGAGTGTGGCTTTGTTCTATAGTGATGGACCATCACATGGAAGCTCCCAAATGGTAAAAACAACAGAGTGTGAAAGCAAGTGACAATTTGAAGCTTTTATGGTGGCTATAGCATCCCCTTTATCCCTTTTACGAAAAAGAAATTATATTCTTTAAGTTGTTTTCTAACTCAGAAGAAATTGACGGCAAGCAAAGTTCTCTCTCGACGATACACAAAAGCATGCACCAACACCACACATAAAATAACGTGTTCAATTCATTTAGACAATATCGTCGCAGTTCGACATATATTGAAAATTGACAAAAGAAGAGAAAAAAACTTCAACTTTTATAAAAAAAAAAAGGTCAAGCCCACCCACTATGATCTTTTAGCTAGGGTGACTTTAGTGGGGTTTTTAGTGTTTGTGTATATGATAAACCCCAAATCATTTTTGTTGTTTTGCCTCGAATATTCTTAGTTTGGTTCAATTATGCCATGATGAAGCTGTTTGTTCCATTACTTTTTTAAACCTAATATGGTTAAAAGATGTTCCCCACTTACTATAAAGGTACTAGAAAAACAATAATAGTGAAAAAAAAAACTCATCCTATTATATGCCATAGCCTTTTTTAACATATCAATGGGAAAGCCTTTCTGCCTAATATATTGGGATTGTAGCTATTATTTAAAGTTATTTACGCCCTTGTGCATTGAACTTTTGCGACAAACACGATCATGTATGACGATTTATAATTTTTTTATAATTAAGTGTACTATGTGGTTCAAAAAATAAAATGACATGAAATGAATAAAAATACATATAGAGTTTACATTTTTTTCCTTTTTCCGTATACTTTTGTGTATGGTGCGATTAGTTGAATTATTGCAAAAACTTCTCTATTGATAAATGCTAACTTTTTTTTCAGTCACTCCTTATATTATATTAACTAAATTCATATATCCAATGTCAACCAGTTTTATTAAAGTTGCGTTATTATTATACAATGAGCCTAAGTCACTCTTGTTTGTTCTACATTTATATATCCAGATGATATTTTCAAGATTATTTTAAATTGTTTCCAAAGTGAAATGTAAACAAAGTGTGAACGGAAGATAAATATAATCAGTATAACTTAAAACATTGTATAAATATATCAAGATCTGATTAATTTTAAAGGCCGAGACTGAACAAACGGTGTTGCATGAGCCATAAATCTTTAGGGGGATAATGTAACAATAAAGAAAAAAAAAATCTGAAAAATAGCTCATAAATCCTAATTCTTCATACCAAGTTTGTCAAATTAATAAAGTTGAGAGATCAAAGGAGGTGATAAAGTGTTAAGTGGGCCCAAAAAGATGACCAACCCTTTTCATTACATTTGGCTACCACATATCCTTGCCATGTCAGCTGCTTAAGACACACGTTCATCACCGACACTTAAACATGTGTATGACTCCCATAATTCAATCCTCGACCACCTAACTAATCATAGAATGCCAAGTAAGACAATTACATATCCTTCCCAAATAATATAAAAAAAATTGTTTATGTTTCTTTTAAGAAACTAAATTTTACATATTAATAAAAGAAATAAACAAAGAATCATATATGATGTTTAGAAATGAATTAAAATTGAATTTTTTTACATGCTTAGTTTATGAACAACGTGCCATGCTTTTGACTCACTGTCTCGAAAACGTTCAAGAAATATAGAAGCATCCCGATTCAGATTCTGACAAAAAAGATGCAACCACACTCATTGTAAGATTAATCGATCACGTTCATCTCTCGCATATTATCTGTTCTTCTCCAAAATCAAGACAATTAATTTTTGAAAAAAATTCGATGTAATACAAAAATATGCTACAAGTGGTTTTCATTCTAACCTGACATGACCCTACATCGTAGTCTAGGGTAACAACACTCCAATATGCCGCCGCAGCCACCGAACCACCGAAAGTGAAGCGGCACAAGATAGACACCCCACGTACGAACCACTGAATCTGAATGACCCCTATTTCTTTTTTCTTTAAATAAAATAAAATCCTATTACTTATTACCTGCTAACTTCCTCACACCTTACCGTGCACCACCCTATTCACACGTCTAACTCAACCTTCAAAATCAAAACCCCTAACCTGAACTTTGAAGTTAAAAATTAAATCCTTGCAGAATTATCGCGTCCCTAGATGTGAATTGCAGGATTGCTTTGACAATTTTTGTTTTTTTTAAAGAAAAAAGGAGTTGAATATACCATTTAATATGATTAATGCAGATTTTGAAAAAATAACGTCAAAAGATGAAAGGTCGTTGGAAGAGTACATAAGTGGGGTCAGTGGGACATGATGTTGTAGAAGCAACAAATCATGGATCACGCGAGAATATGATCCAGCGCAAGTGGATCATCACGCTCACGCCTGCGTCTGATCCACCGTTGCCCCTGCGCCGATTATTTCAATCTCGACATCCAATCAACGCGCCGACTCCAAACTATTCCACGACTTTCATGTTCCTGGCGTAAGCAGTGACAAAATACCTCATGTGGGCTATCCACATGCACGCACCTTACTTCCTTCCTCGACACGTGTCCACTTGCCTCAGCCCCACCCCCTCCTTAGCCCTACCCGGAGCCACTATACCCCCACCCACCCATTACCCACCATTTCTCCCTTCGATAAAGCTATCTCCCACGTGTCTTCTTCTTCAGACCTCATGGATCGTCCTGCCACGTGGCCTCTCTTTCTCCTATAAATACCCTTCTCTCCCGTATGTTCTAAGTTTCAAGCGCCGACGTAGTTCTCCTCCTAAGCTTCAGTGGGAGGGCGAAAGGTAAAGCTAGAAAGGTTGAAATGGCAGCAGAGCTACAGTTACCGCCAGGCTTCAGATTCCATCCGACGGACGACGAGCTTGTGATGCACTATCTCTGCCGTAAATCTGCGTCGCAGCCTATAGCCGTTCCGATCATCGCGGAAATCAACCTTTACAAGTACGATCCGTGGGACCTTCCCGGTAATCTTCTTTGTTGAATCTTTTCCATTTGTGACAAAAATTTTCTATTTGTGGACTTTAATTCTTTGGTTATTGTGTCTTAACTATAAGATTACTGTATTAATTTCTCTGCAGGTAAGGCTTTGTATGGAGAGAAGGAGTGGTATTTCTTCTCACCAAGGGACCGGAAATATCCGAACGGTTCAAGACCGAACCGGGCAGCGGGGACCGGGTACTGGAAGGCAACCGGAGCGGATAAGCCCATTGGGCATCCGAAACCGGTCGGGATCAAGAAAGCTTTGGTTTTTTACGCAGGGAAAGCGCCAAAAGGGGAGAAAACCAATTGGATTATGCACGAGTATCGTCTCGCCGATGTGGATCGCTCTGCTCGCAGAAAGAACACCTTAAGGGTATATACTATTATACCATACACCTTTCCTTTTACCGATTTGAATTGAAAGGACATTTCGTTGCATGAGATTTGAGATTCGTTAATGCGGGTGCGGGAGGCCCTGCCATGAAATGACTATTTTGGCCCCTACAATCATATACTGTGACAGTTGGATCCCGCTGGGGGAATGAGACTTGTCGTGGCCACGCATGCATTTTTTGGCCGTATAGGCTGAGGATTATGGTAAGTCTTATGGACCAATGACGATCGGTGAAAACGATATGAAATCGACGCTCCAAATGAACCTTCTCTGGTTAAAAACTCCCACGCTTGCAAACCTGCGGTGTTATATTGTTTGGGGCCCAAATATTTCCGCGTACATCACATGCATCCAATAAAATGAAACCCTTCCTGACGATTATAAACGATAATTTGGTGAAAATTTTTGGCGTCACTCAATTATTACTCTTCCATTGATTGAAATTATTCCTTCTTATCTGTTTGACCTAAACCCAGCTCAGATAGAAGGATTGGACTTCCTTTTGAAAAAAAAAAATATTATCGACATAATTATTGATCCAACGGTTCTGATTTTGCAGCTGGATGATTGGGTGCTTTGCCGAATATACAACAAGAAGGGCATTATTGAGAAACAACCAAGTGTTGGCAGCCGGAAAACTGAATGCTCGGAAATCGAGGACAAGAAGCCGGAGAATGTGACTCGCTGTGGCGCGCGTCCACCGCCTCCTCCTCATGCTGCGGTGACGGCTGATCACGTGTACTTTGACACGTCGGATTCAGTCCCAAAGCTGCACCCGGACTCGAGCTGCTCCGAGCACGTAGTCTCGCCAGAGTTCGCAAGCGAGGTGCAGAGCGAACCCAAGTTGAATGAGTGGGAAAAGAACCTTGAGTTTACATATAATTACGTGGGTGCCACCGCCAACAATGGCTTCGAGTCGCAATTAATCCAGAGCAATAATCAGATGTCGCCGTTGCAGGACATCTTCATGTACTTGCAGAAGCCTTTCTGAAGTAGTGGAGCGGCAATGAAGTACGGATCATAGATTAATCAATTCGCAGTGAGACAAATTTGCAGTGGCTGCATCGCACGGCAGCACGAGACAGAAGGTCCATGAGTGTGCCTGTGCGGTCGCGTAGGTGATTATTTGGCTAAGACTAGTGAAGAAGATTAATGGGAAGTGTTGGGTGTAGCATTGTGCCCCGATTGTTTCGTTTGTTGAAGTTGAAGGTGCAAGTTGGAGTTATCTGTAGCTAGGGTTAAAAAATTAAGCATATGTACAGCTTGTCTATACGCTCATGTTGCTACGTGATGGAGGGTCATTATGGACCTTCTATTTAATGTTTTGTAGTTGATTATGTATAATCATTTAATGAAAGTAGTCACCTTATCTTAATATCAAAAAACAATCAACTTCTAATTAAGTATTAGTTTCACATATATTCAAATAACTATTATGTATGTCTTCCTTTTATTTTATTTCTCTTATTTTGATGGCCTGAGGAAACATAAAAATGAGAGGGCAGGTGAAGGTAAGATTCGTCAATATATTAATGAGTTATTTGATATTTTTTTAAAGATGATTATTGTCATACTAATATTATGCATCTAGTGCTGGTGGGTAGTGAACCCACTAATATTTAGATCCATAACTATGAAATTTTGATTTTAATTCATACATTTTGCCCAGTAGCTACCTACCTCATATAAAATCGTAAACACACTATCCATTAAAAAACAAATCGTAAAAGCACTATCAAATTGACCAACCGATGCATTAAACAACTCGAAAACAAGTGACCACGGTACAATGTTAACAGAGTTTACTACTTGCATTATTTTAGTATAAAAGCATAAAATACCTACCCCGATGTCCCTATAGCTGTCATTTTTCTTTTTTCTCAAAATACAAGACGTCGATAGCTTGTTGCATAAATCACATACATCGGAATTATTTCACTTATTTTATATACGATTTGTTGAATTTCAGTTTGAACTTTTAATCTTTTATAATTAATTAATCAGATCTAGAAAGGTCCCAAACTTGGAAAGAGTGAGGATGGCTGCTCTGAAACCACATGGGGCAAGCCAAGATGGGTACATTTGTGGATCCAGAAAAAACAGAGACTTTTGAACACAACACATCATCCTTTTAGTCATTATTCTTGCAAATTTGACCCCTTCCATATTACTAATTTAATTAGTAATAATTTCCTGCATTTTTAGTATTAAAATTTTTAATAAAATATAATTATGTTTTAAACTATTTACATCATATATTTTCATTATAAAAGTTAAACATAAAAATATGAAAATTGTTCATAAATTTAATTCGTAGTCTAAATTCAAAATACATAAACTTTGAAAATAGTTTTTCTGCAATTAAAAATTTGAATACATATAAATTTAATAAAATTTAATTTGTTGGATGAAAATTCAATAATTCATATTTTTAAAAATTATTTAATATTTATTAAAATCTGAACTATAAAATAAAAATTTAATAACTTAAATAACTTCAGAATTTGGATTGTAAAATTTCATTTCCCTGTGTATGTCATATAGTGTCATGATCATGAATTGCTCGTCTGCCAGGGTCCACTCATTTTCTCATCAAAATTAATATAATATTATCAAAATAAAATTTACGTAATGTCGTTATCTTAATTTATTCGTCTTTTCTAAAACAACTACCTTTAATAATATTCAATTCTGCTAACCAACAAAAATATATTGATCGACATGCATTAAAATATAAACATTATCTTATTATAGAATGATCATATCACATTATTATAATAATAGGCGTTGAACACACCAGACAACGAAGTATGAGCATTGTGATTCACAAGTTTCTGGTGATTTGTTGGGTGCTTTGAGCCACCGGTGTCGCAATGAATTGGACTAATAAAGATTTATCATGCGGCATTAAATAATGATTAGATAACATATTAGTAAAATAAAATATTATAATGCCATTTGTACATGCATAATGTGAATACATTAGAAATTTTATCAAATATTATATATATATATATATATATATATATATATTTATAAATCAGCCTTAATAATTATGAAATCAATGGTATTTAAATACTAAATTCAAATTCTTCCCAACTTATCTGGTTAACATCATTGATGCAGTCTGATTCTGTTATAGTTATGTATTTTTGACAGATTTTTGAAAGATGAACAACGGATTTTGATTTCCTGTATTTAAATGTTTTGCTTTTGGAGTTTTGAATTTTTATATAATGATTCAGATGTTAATAAATATTAAATAATTTTTATTAACTTTTTAAAATTTGAACTATAAAATTTTTATTTAAAAATTAAGATTTTATCAACTTTGCTTGTATTTGTATTTAGGAGATCGATGAACAAAAGGTCGAACTTGCACTAAGCTTTACCCGTTTTTCATCTTATTGAAGCTACGATAACTGCTCTAATTAAATTGGGCGAAGACAGGACTCCCAGCAAACTAGACATGGTTAAAGCTGGAATTACTGATAATTGTCTCAAGTTACTCCATCTAGCGCCAAGCTCATTACGTTCAACAGTTGCTGAACTGTTCCATATTTTGACAAATAGTAATGCGACTGCTAGAAGTTCAGCTGCAGCTGAAATTATGGAACCCCTTTTCCACGTTTTTGCTTCTGCAAGGTTTCAACTTGTGGGGACACTACAGCATAGTGCCTTACAAGCACCTGCAAATATTTTCATTAAGCCCTTGATTTCTCTCCCAGAATATCCATACCAAGTTGTTAAGCAACTTGGTGCAGAACTGCTATCTCATCTGCTTGCTCAAGAACATTTTCAGCAAGATATTACAACAAAGAATGCAGTGGAGCCACTTGTACAGCTTGTGGGGGTTGGAATATTAAACTTACTGCAAATTACAATAAAAGCTTTGGAAAAAATATCCCCAAGGTGGCCTAAGGCAGTTGCTGATGCTAGAGGTATCTTTGAACTTGCAAAGGTTATTATTCAATATGACCCTCGGCCACAGCATGCACTTTGGGAATCACCAGCTTTGATTCTGTCTGATGTATTACGTTCTGATGCTGATTACTATTTTAAGATTCTTGTGGTGGTTCTTGTGAAATTGTTGCTTTATTTCAACGCTGGAGAGTACAATTAGCGTAGCTCTTAATGTTTTAATAGTTCATGAAAGAAGTGATGCTTCAAGTGCTGAACAGATGATGGAAGCTGGAGCTATAGATGCTCTCTGTCGGACCTTTCATGATCTCATCACTGTCAAGAAGCATCTGGTAGATTACTTGAAGCCTTATTTAACAATATGAGAATACGAGAAATGAAGGTATCTAAGTACGTAGTAGCCCCGTTATCTCAGTATCAATTAGATCCACAAACCAGATAACAGTCTGATAAGCTTCTTGCTGCTCTGGCTCTGGGAGATATCTCCCAGCATGAGAGACAAGCTAGAGCCAGTGACTCTGTTTATGCATGTCAGGCATTGATAAGTATGCTCGAAGATCAACCAACCGAAGAAATGAAGATGGTGGCCATGTGTGTATTGCAAAATTTTGTAATGAACAGCAGGACTAATAGGCAAACTGTTGCAGAAGCTGGTGGCATACTGGTGGTTCGGGAATTGCTCCTGTCCCCAAATGTGCTGATCAGATCTTTGACAGGCATATCACAGCATTCCCGGATCTAAACTCGCTGTCCTCTCAAGCGTTTAGTTTTGGCGTGCTAACCAAAACTGTAAACGTGCTCCATCAACGTTGTCTAATATTCTTTCTGAGCATGTTAGTTCATTCATGTACTAGTTTTTGACCTGATGGTACTGTGTTTCTAGCATCACCTGCACTTTTTTTCAAGGATCAAGTCCCTGGCAAGTTTCTGTGTTTCTTGTTTAAGAGACTTGTAGCATCTTGTGAAATATATTCCATAAGGTACCATGACTTAGCAAAGTGAATTCTTCTAGCGAGTCCACACTATCTTCTAATGGTGAAAGAAAGAATAACACTGGAACAGTACCAGTGAAGTTGCTTGTGAATCTTTCCTAGGGTCAGTGTGGATTCTATTATTCCAGGGACAAGAGCAGGTTTCCATTATCCTTGGCATTATGTCTTCATTTTTTCTAGTATCAAAGCTTTGTTTAATTAATTTGTGAGGATAAAGTTTAGAGCAGTTTGGGTGTAGGTTACTAGTAAAGAAGGGCAATAACTTATTCTCATGTTTGCTGCGAACCCAGTTTCATCAGAATACGAACTAATTTCATTAAGAATGTCGCAAGGCTGATATTTGGTTCTAGAAATTTTGAGACGCAAAAAAAGCTGAAATTTGATGCCTTGAGTTTTTTATAAGCATTAGCATGTAACTCTTCATGCTTACCATTTACCAGATTGTCTGGAAATTGTCAAGATACTCTGGTGCAATTTCTCCTTCCTCTTCCCTTTTTCTCCCCTCGCGTAAAACCTGAGTTCTTTTTGTATTTCAGACTAGTTTCATTGTAATGAAATAGACGAATCAAAATTATCTAAGTGCATCACCTCTTTTATTCTCCTCACTTCTCTTCATTTTTCCTCAATATACCTAGTTATCTAGAAAAATAAATCCCTCTATATGCAGAATAAGTGCAGTGAAGTGGAGCACGCTTCTCTATTATTTTGTTTACAGAACAAATTATGTTCTACATTTTATCAGTATTTTGTTATGCAGTATATTTAATAGCCCTGTCTTTGTGGTGTTATGCAGCTTCACTGGAAAGAGAATTGTGGTCGACTTCCACAATCAATGAAGAGGTTTTGAAAACCTTGCATGTGATATTCATGAAATTTCCTAAGGTCATATCTGAAGCAGCAACTCTTTACATTCCTCATTTGTTAGCGGCACTCAAATCTGGTTGAGGTAGCTCAGGACTCCGTACTTTACACTTTATGCTTGCTAAGGAATTCTTGGTCAACTATGCCAATTGATATAACCAAGCCTCAGGCTACTATTGCTTCCGAAGCCATACCCATATTGCAAATGCTCGTGAAGACCTGCCCACCAAGTTTCCATGACCGAGCAGGTAGTCTATTGCATTATTTACGATGTTGCCTGCGAAGAGGGTCCCTAGCTGCAGGGGTGACCCATAAGCAAAAAATAAAATTTTATTGTACAGCATGTAATCCAGATTCTGACTGTCGCCATTAAACATGTAAACAACCTCAAGCAAGCTGTGCTGTGGGGAGCACAAACGCATTTTGTTGCCAGTTGACAGTAGCCTATGGTCCTCCAAAACAAACCAAGGTATTGATCTTGTTGGATGATTGAGCATTTGACCTCAAGCCTCCGAAGTATTGATCACGCTGAAGTTCTTCACTTTTCTTAGGAAATTATAAAGTGTAGTCCTCTGTTTCTATGCAAGTGCCACAGCATTTAATTTTTTGCGGTCAATCAAATAGACAGCACTGAAGTACTATGCAGCACGATATTGAGAATGTCGGCTTCTGCTTATAGCTACTAACATATTTGGATGATTCAGTTTCGTAGTCTAACAGATCAAGCTGCTTCATTTTAGGTGTAAATTGAATTAATAACTCTTCAGAGGCAAGGGTTTGAAAAGGAGGCTCCAGTATAGAGAATTTCAAGGATGATCAGAAATGTACGGGTCGGTCTCGGTCCGTAGGAATTAGAAACATGTGACAGAAAGAAATTACATTTAAGTTATGATTTATGAAGTGAAATCAAAAGCACTATTACTTTTTTCTTTTAAGGGGCGTACACGGGTTGTGTTAAGTGGCTTTATTATTATTATTAATTGCAATGGCTGTGAGCTACGTTAAAAATAGGATGATAAGCTCTGATAAAACATGCAATATCTACTAGTGAGTTTACAGGAATATTCTCACCATTTCCCCCTTTTTTGTTCCAATTAATTCTGCTATACATATCTTATGAGGCCATTTATCTTCTAGTTCGGTCATCGTTGCTGCGCATTTTTTTGCATAACTAAATATTTGACACAACCTTTAAACCTAACGATGCCACTCTTACGTTAAATAGCTTTCATAAATAGTGTTAGTAACTTCAAGATATAATCAATATTACGATATGTCAAAAGGATGACAGCAGTGACTGAAATTAAAAAGGCATAGAAGATAGATGACATCTAAATAAAGTTGAACGAAAACATAAAAGTAGGCTGGACCCTGGATGAAGCAGATAATATTCAGCAGTAAGCATGTAAGCAAAAATGCGGCTGCATTAAGATTTTGGAATGATTGATCCTCCAAAGTGCAAACTCATCTCAAATTAAAAGGCGAACAGAGTTACTTCCTTTATACAACTCGAGATTTTTCCCATTACAGAGGTGACAAGTTAATTAGCAATACCACTCTAATGCCATAATGTTTTACGAATCCTCTTAGCCATCGTCCTACTATAATAATTCTTGAATATCAGATGCAAGTTAATTAGCAGCTGCAATTAGTGCAGATCTAGCGCGTGTGAAAGAAGCAATAACCGACCCCAGCTGGAGCTTAGCATTGCACCCAAAACTCAATCTGTACCTGCAGGAAGAGACAAAATTCTGTTCCCGTTATCATAAGTCAGCACAAGAACCCTAGTAATTGTATAACTCAGCCATTGAGACTCTCACTAGAGGAAAGGAGGAAGAAAAGGATGAAAGTGATGGGGTTAAAAGAAGGGGAATTCACGAAAGCTGGTACTTATGAACGTTCAAGGCACTTCTATGAAATATAAATAACTAACCTTGTGTTATAAATCAACTACAAACTATCACATGCCCAGCATGTAAAAAAATGATATCTCAAATAGGCAAATCAAGGTCAATATGGATTAATCATAGATATTGCATGGGAGTGACTGAAATACCAAATTGCATGCGGTTCAGATATGAGTACCTCTTGCAAATGTTACTCAAACATCTATCTATCAAATCAGGGAGAACAAAAAATGTGGGCAAAAGAGTAGGGCAAGAATGCGTACTCTATGTCAGCCAAATCGTTCATCAACTGTACTCGAACACCTGGAGGCATCTTAATCTTAAAAACAAACCTGTGATTACAACACAAAGAAAATAAGATCAGGATAAAAAATTACCAGGAAGTTTGACAGTTAGCATGGTGCATAAGACTTACATTGTCACTTCTCTCACAATATCCACCAGAGCCAATCCTTTTCTTGTCTTGATTTCATATATTTCTATAGGAAGTCATGCAAGAAAATATAAATAAATTGCTTGGTAAAATTTACTGAACAAAATACTGTTGAAAGAAGAAATCACAAATACTTTTAAAACTATCTGCAAATTGTTCATTGAGAAGCCAATAAGATATCTGCTCAATGTCTTTTGGTAATGGGTTTCCAGTACATAGATAAACAGCTTCTTCTGTTATCTGCTCAGAAGCCATATGCGTTGACTGCATAAATGAAGCAACAAAATGTCATCTAGGATCCATTGAGACAAATAATCCAGAATATAATTATTGATAACATCATTTCCACAGTCTCAAATTGATAGTAGTCCTAGACATTTCGATAGAATCTTATATGTCTACGATGTACAAGCACTTCAAATAACACTTGGGACCCTTAAAATTTGTCTTGTTGCTTTGTCTATATCCATGTCCCCATCAATGTCAATTCTTTGTGAATTATATTCAGTTTGCTTCCTTTCCCTTACATTCCAAGGTCCAGATACAGCAAGACTTATAGAAGCATGCCTAAATATCAAATATGGAGAAATTGCAAACTAAGTCTGCTTCCTTAGCGATTGGTAATTGGGGGGAAAACACTATGACACATAGTATAGGCCATACTTCTCCAAAAAATGGTAAACTATTACACCCACCAACACCTTTTTAAGATTTTAGCGTATTTAAGACTTTGAAGAATTTATAATGTAAGATATTCATCTTTAATCATTATCTATAACCTTAGCTTGTAATCCTAAACAAGACAATCAAATTATGCACTTGTACATATAGTTTGCAAGCCATAGCAAGAATAGTTGATGTTTTGCCCGTGCCAGGAGGGCCATACAATAGGCGATGGGGTAGTCTGTTCTCAGAGGTCAGCCTATCAACTATTCAACAACGAACAAATAATAAATAATAAAGAGGATACAACTAAAAGCCAGTAAAGTTCATGCTCACACTTAGAGTCAATAGAATGAGCATGCATGCCTACCAATAATTGTATGGTTCTATAAAGGTCTCCCTATGTGTCTAAAGATGTAAAATAAAATTCAGGTTTTGGGAGGATAGCCAAGGATTATAATGCTCATTCCCGAGATAATATTGGATCAAATACAATAACAGGTACTATTACTCCTTTATTAGCAAAACTAAACATAAAAATAGGACAAGCAGTATCAGATTTGTATATCTAAGAGAACCAAAGGCTGCCAGCAAAAAGAAAGCAGCATCTAATTAAAAAACGGAACCTGCAGAATGTTCAAAGCCTTTCTCATATCACCACTGCTAAGCCTAACAAGTGCTGCTAAGCCGCTGTCTGTAACATTGAGCCTAGTCAAATTACAAAAAGTGAATCATTGTATTATAAGTTATTAATCTCAACAGTTAAATCATAATGTTACAACTATTAATAACAAGATACTAGAGTGACCATTCAGTAGTGATATTGGGCCTAGGAAAAATAAATAGTTTGCTCAAAAGAAAATTCTAAAGAAATCTACATAACTCCTCAATTAACTGACTAATTGAATCAAAGTAGTCAACTTGACAGGATAAATTGGTTTATCATTTAATAATTATTTAATTATAAGATTTAATTAAAAAAAGTACGATATCCATTTGAATGAAACATTTCTGCATTTATGTACACATGAATACTAGGATCAATGTACATATATATTGCACACAGACATCCAATACTAAATTAAGCTCCTGAAACACAGAAATTTTGCTTTCATGCAATTTAAAAATAGTTCAATCTTAATTGTTCTTACTTCTTAGTTCTTACTGCAATTCTCATTTGGAAAACTAACAAAAGAGCTCTATTCCAATTAGCTAATTACTTCAATCATACATGGACAATATATAACCATCTCAAATGAAATGAAATTGGGTGCATATGCAATAATAATGAAGTCAACAGAAAGAAAGGAACTACATTTTCCCCATTGGCCCACCCAGTGTCCTGATCCTCCAATATGGTTATCAAAGAACAAACAGAAAATTGTCCAAAAAGTTCCTCTGAATGAACTGACACCCAAGAAGAGCTGTAACTTTCCTTTCTTCATGAAAGCTTTTGGACACAAATTGTATATGAAAACTCAACACTCATGACCAATGATCTGGTTTTCAGTAGATAAATGGTTAACATGGGTTGACATATTAGCAGAGTAACTTTATACTCTTGGGATAAACAATGAAATATTTTGTTGCTCAGTTGTCATTATATTGGAACTCAATAAAAAAACAAGACTTCAACTAAGAAAACACACAACTTCTCACAACCGTGAAGCTAGATGATGACAAGAAGCAACAAAATGAAGAAAATCCTTCAATCCAACTAGGTCAAATATGCAAACAAGACAGGAGAGATGATGATGTTTACCCTTCAACCTTAATAACATGATTTAGTCTCTCAGTGATGTGGACGGCATCAAGAGGGGCAAATCGAAACCGAGTACATCTTGATTGCAGTGCTGGAATAATCTTGTTTACATGGTTACAGATAAGTGCAAACCTAGTATTTTTTGTATATTTTTCAATCACTGCACCCAAAGATGATTAAGGGTATCATTAACACAAAATGGTTTAAAGCTCTGCTATATAGACAAGTTATGTAAAGCATAGTCAATGTATACCTCTACGCAATGCAAATTGTGCATCCTTTGTCATTGCATCAGCCTCATCTAACAAGATTAACTTCACAGAAGACTTGACTCTGTAAACAATGACCTTTTGTTCATCAGCTAAGGCCAAAACTGGCAGTTTCAGTACTACCTCCATAACAACAACACCACACCACCCCCCCCCCCCCCACCCCCAAAAAAAAAAAAAAAAAAAACCAACAAAAGGGAAAAAAAGAAACTCTAGTAGTCAAGTTCCATGCCTTGACATGTAGTTTCACAATCAAATGCACAGAACAGAACACAATATAAACCAAAAATAAAAACAATGGCAATCTTTTTTTTCTCTTTTAATGGTTTAACTGTTCATGTCTGTCTAAGGGAAGATACTGTTTACAATATAACTGCCATATTTCCCAGTAAGAAAATTATAATAAAAAAACAAATGCTTTCCCCATTAATTTATTCTAAGCTTAGCAGAATAATATCTTGCAGAACAGAAACTAAAATCAAAGTATGTCAGATAAAAAAATATTAAAAACAAAACTACCAAGCAATATTCAACACCAAATTTGCAATTGTCAGATAAAATTTCAGGACAAAGACACAAGACCAGAAAAAAATTATAGGAAACGAATATAGAACCTCTGAATTTACCAACATACTGAATAAAAGCTCATAGATCAGTGCAAAAATCTGAATATACAGAAATACTAGACACAGGGAGAACATTACTTAATTGTAAATTAGCATACATATTCAACGCAAAATTTTCTGAACCATGGCAGCAGATTACACTTATTCACACTCAGGCTCAAGGCAATTACCACATTATATAACCAAAAACCTGAGCGATATCAATTCACACGCCAATTCAAAATTAAGAGGAAAAAACCTGATAAATTATAAACTTCAAAAAACTAAATTTTCTCTACCGGAGCCACAAGATAATAAATCAGAACCATACTTAGCTAAATTAAATAAGAAAAGTAGAAAGAAAATAACGAAAACAACCCAAACGAGAAGCTCTGAGTGCTAGCAAAATCTTGTATCTGTTGCCGCACAATATCAATTCCCCTATCATCTGATGCATTGAGCTCCAAAATCATATTGTGGTATTGTGCTCCATATAGTTTGCGGGCCATAGCAAGAATAGTTGATGTTTTGCCCGTGCCAGGGGGGCCGTACAATAGGAGATGGGGCAATCTGTTCTCAGTGGTCAGCCTATCAACTATTCAACAACAAACAAATAATGAATAACAAAGAGGATACAACTAAACGTTATTAAAGTTCACGCTCACATTTAGAATCTGACGATAGACATGGGCCCAAGAACAAGACAAATGTAATATTAGTATATTACAAATCTCTTTCTTTTTCTATCTCTGATCAACACAGAGGGTAAATCACAAAGGAAAAGAGAGGTTCCCGAGTTCTATTGTATTTGACAAAAGAATTGATACAGAATTACTTCTACGGAAAATTGACAGGTCAAATAATAAAAGCGATTAAATAATTATGCACTAGTCCCTTCCTCTCGTCTTATGTGATGGCAACCAAATTATCTAACCACGAATGCCAGTAAAGGAGTATATTTGTATTTCGCCATGATAATCGCACTATATAACTAAAACCCTAGAAGCAAAATAGCTGGGACAATTTTTCTCATACTAGGAAAAATAATCCCATAATTATAAGAATTCTCGGATTGGGCTGGTTAAGCAAGAAATCTTCTTCAAAATTGTTTCGGGAAGCAAACAGAAAAAGGTGAGAAAATATACGATTACTATCAGAAACCCTAGAGATTAAAGGGTAACAGGAAGGGAAACGTTGAGCCTTACTGGTATCAACAATGTCGCGATGAGCGGCGACGTCGCCGAGGGACTTAGGGCGGTACTTTTCAACCCACGGAGTGTCCTTGCGGTCGGGTGGATTGCCGGCAACGATCAAGCCTTTGCCCTTGTCACGTCCGGCAGATTCGTGATTGTCGTCGTCAATGAGCATGGGAGAGATTGTCTCCGCCATTGTTAGAGTGATATGCTTTGCCCTTTCTTTGTATCTGAGAAAGTTGAAGATAGTCCTGCCTGAGCAGGAACTGAAGTAGTGAGTTTACAGTGACAATGCTCACGGTTGATGGCGCCAAATAGAGATTCCAAAGCGGGCGTGCATTTGGTGCAATCGCGACATTACGGTTCGTAAAGTTACTTTAAATAGGGAATACAAATTAAAAGCAAAATAATGGCAAATAAGAAATAAATATATTTTTCTTAAATTCCGTCAATTTTTTTTTATTAATATGTTTTTAGTTCTTTGGTCTTAAACTAATTTAAGAAATAAAATAATATTCTTTAAGAAATAAATATGAATTATGATTAAAAAAAGAGAAGTTAATATATATATATATATATAATATTGAAGAATAATTTTTTGTTAAGTCTGAGATAAAAAAAATATTATGTTTTTGAATTATAAAAGTTCATAGATCTAATTTCAAAATTTGAAAATTTAAGATTTTCAAAATGATACAAAAATTCAGTTTTTTTTTACCAATAAAAATTATTTTTAATTTTATTTAAGTAAGACTTAATTATAAAAAAATAGTAACAATCTATGAATTTTTAACTAGTACAAAAAACAAAATCTTAGTTACATTTACCTTCTTGGCAACACATAAGTATTTAACATTTTAAACTTTATGTTGGTTTTAGAATTATTTTTTAATATTTTAAATTAATTTATTGATTATGTATGGATTTCAAATTAATAGAATAAGTTATATTTTACTTTATAAATTAATTTATAAAAAAATTGAAAATACACTACCAAATCCAAAATAGAATTTCTTTTTGGATTAGACTTATATATAATTAATTATATCTTTGCTACACAATTTTTCAATAAAAATATGATAGGTGTTTCATTAACTAATAATAATATATAATTTAATTTAAAAATAATATAGTATTATGCAATAACTATACACGTGTTGCAATATGATTGAAAAATTAAACACTTCTCATATTTTAATTAAAAAACAATATGACAAAGATATAAACAATTGCATATAATTTTTTTCCTTTTTTCTTAACTATTATATTTTCTTTTACTCATGTTAAGTATTTAAAGCATTAATTGTGTCCAAAAATTGACCAATTCCTGGCGTACCTACATATTTGACACAATCAACTTTCATGTCCATTGTTATTTTATTAAAAAAAATTGAAATACTTCTGAATATTCTGTTTACTTTAGACTTGATCATAACTTTCAAAAGCTTACTAACATAATAAATTTGATCCAAAAAAATAAAGTCCAACTAAAAAAATTTCAATTAAAAATGTTTGCTTTATAAAATGGGTCCAACTCATGCTTTTTTAAAACACAACTTGAGCTAGAAAAGCAATAATTAATTTTTTTAATGAATAAACTTAATGTTTAAAGAAAAATTTAATTTAATTATTTATAAAAATATATAACGTAATATTTAAGATATTAAAAACAAAAATTTTGTAATTTTAAATATGTAAAATATAAGTTTATTAATAAGATTAGTTCATTTTTAATTCAAGGTAATACATAAAACTATAGGTCAATGTGACGGGATATCTTAGTGAGAAAATAATAACTAATGCCCTTCATTTGAAGAATTTATAATGGTACAACAATTCATTTGTATTTATTACGTCCATGTATACAATCATACAAGTAATAACTATTAACCATATAGTCAATATCAAATACAAAAGTAATAAATTGACTTGTTTATGACTTAAAAAAACTTGTCAAACTCATCTTTAAAAAAATGGATAAAAGCTCATTAAAAAATGAGCCTAATTAAAAACATATTTGGACTTTTTTCCTTTAACCAAAACTTGGCCTGATTTTTTCACACCCAACCATATAATTAGGTCTAGTCTAATCCCATAAGGTTGCATTCTTTTTAAAATAAGAAAAAACACAATGTGAAGAAAATAATACCATAAGAATTTGCAAACTAAAAGAGGAGCAAATCGAAAACCAACACTTTGCATCCCTGTTGCAATCCTAAATTAAAAAGTCTCAAAGGAGTCAAAAGGATAAAGCATAATCTCTATAGTTGTAGCGTAAACTGCACAATTCTTTCATTTAGATTCATTTAATTTTTGTCAAGAAGTCACGTTGCATTCAGAATACAAAACACACTATTTAACTACATAAATTGATGCAAAAAAATGTCATATACCCACAATCAATTTCCATAGGTATAAGGTAGAAATCCATGGGTATAGGCTCAATTGATCTATACCCATGGCCCATATTTTCATCAGATTCATTATGTTTTTAGGTATAACCTTTACCTACAGTTTTATAAGTTGTAGGTATAACATTTAACTTTTATCCACGGGCACTTGATTGTCATTATACCATATAATGCAAGTTCAATGAAACATTTACCCATAGATACATTATTGTCAAACAAACTTTTACCCACAAATATTTTGTCTCACTAAAGCTTGTAATGACAATTCCATTTTTTTTTTTTTTTTGCCACAAGCTTGTAATGATAATTTCACTAATTTTTTTTTTCATTATTTAATACATTGATACTTATTGAATCTAAATTGAAAAGTAAATATACGAGGCTAAATTTTAAAGTAACTAAAAACTTATTCCATTATCTTAAAGAAATTCTAAAAGTCATCTTCGTACAAAATAAAGAGCCTATCTATGAGCCCCTCTACAACACTTTTTCAAATCATATTACAAAAGAAACCAAAATGGGCAATATGTAAAGGTGAATAGTGTAAGTACAAATCGAATAATACATCTAAGTTTGCAAAATAACTAATATCAATGATGTCCACATTGAATATGCCTCAAACCCATTGGTCCTAATCTGTACATGGAAGTCAATAATGCCAATGTTAAAAATGTTATTATCTAGTAAAGTGTAACATAATCAAATTTTAAGACAACTAATTTTAAATCAATATATACAAAATAAACTATTTCTATTAGTATTGCTTGAAGTTGAAGATCTTGGATGGCCATTAGGACATTATTACCATATAGAAGCAAAAATACAAAAAATTAGTAGAGAATGATCTTGATGATAGCAAAGCATAACATGTATTAATTTAAACATATAAACATGTCTAACATGGTTTAAAATAGCATTACTATCAAGAAACAACTATCTAAACAGATGGATTTTAAACACCATGTCAATCAAAAGCCATTTAAGCATTATGTTAAGGACCAATAATACCAAAAGTTTGGACATGTCAAAAACCAATCATCCCAAACTATAAGCTATTTAAACTTTATTACATACTCTCTTTAAGGGTCGTGAATGGTTTATCAGTGGGAGCATCAAATCACCTTAAATTGCAATTAAAATTGAAGCCTAATATATAGATATATAAGTCAGTTGATTCTTGGATGGTAAGGGTTAATCCAATTGTTTGCTTTGTTTGCGATCGGTATAATGTCTAAGCCATCCTATCATAATTTCTTATTGACATTGTTAATAAGATCATCACAAGTGAGAACTAGGATGTTTTTCAATAATATTTTTTTAAAAGACAAATATATAGGAAAAGTTTAACAAGTACATACCTTCGCAGTGGAATATGGATCTTGTCAATTCTACTGTCCTACGTAGTTTAAACTGTAATCACTTTTCCATAGCAAAAAACACCAAAGAGGAGAAATAATTTTTGTTTTCTATATATTTAAGAAGAAGAGAGACTCATCTCTTTTTCGATGCTCTCACTCTCACAAAAATTGTGTTATCTGAAAACTTTCCTCTATCCCACGTTTTATGTCAATTTTTCTTTTCCAATAACTGACAACTCATTTTAAATTCAAATAAAGTAATTAATTTAATGGGTTTGGGTTATTGGATTATGGGTCAACCCATCATGGGTGGCTGAATATTCCAACATCTCCCACTCATACATAATAGGATAAACAACATATAATTCTCTGCTCCTCTTGAACTTTCATACTAATTGTTTTGCCGTGACTGCTCAGGTACAACATTTAGGATCTCTTATACTAGGAATTCTATTATAGGACTTGCATAAGAGACTATGACCCTTATATATTTATTACACATATAATAAAGTGTCTCAAATGCCTTAGATTTACTCATATACACTTTACTCATAGCAAGTCTAGTCCCTTTCAAGTATAATCTTACTTAAATTGCCTTCACATATACGTAGTATCCACACTTACGAAGTTATCAAAATAACTTTATAATAGGAATGCCTTAAACACTAGCATAGTTTTGTATATTTCATGTAATCTTCCTTTCACCTAAATAACATTTAGATATGAATTAGTAGCTTTCCTAGAAATACTCTTTCAGGTTGAATTATCATAACCATAGGATGTACACTAAAATAGCAAAAATAGCTCATGTTCTTATGATATTGTCAAAGCCATAAGGGCATTAATAAAATGATTTATTCCTTTCTAGGACTCACACAACAATGAAGCAAGGATATATTCACTTGTTTCCTAATTGTGGGAATTGTATACTACGGTGTCTCTCTTATCTTATAAGAGTGTATGTCGATCTAATCAACACTATATAGATCTTGGTTTAGACACACATAGTATCTTACTTGAATTCTTCTATTCTGTTTGCTTCCATGGTGCCTAAAAGAAAATTCAGATCTGGTTACAAGTATTTATGGATGGTGGGAATCCATAACTTGATCCATATAATTATATTTTTTGATCTCATCTCGATCTTCTTTCCTTTTTTCAGTACTTCTAATACCTTGTATGGTGAACACATATGTCTTATCTTTGCTCACTTCTCATGAGCACCAATGGTTGTTACTTGTGTGAGAAAGCTAACCTTATCAACCTATATGACACACCATTATTGTGTATATGCTATTGATGATTATGACATAGTACACCTCTTTAGTCAACAGTTAAGTTGTACATAGGTGTGATACTCTATATTTTATATATTCCATGTGACTTTACATCACCCTTATGCACATCCTTAAGTATGAGTTTTATTAAGGGATTAATTGATTTCTTCTGCATAGAAATCCATTGTAAAGTAGCACATTTCTATGTTATTGCATTCTTCACATTCTTTTGTCTATGTGCTTGGTCTTGTTATAATACTTAGGGTCATGAGTATAGGCTATGGCTACTTGACCATCACAATTAATCAATTTTTGACTCATCGTTTAAACAATTATCCCCATGTGTTTCATAAACTTTTCAGCTATATAGCCTTCTGCACTGTTGTAGACATACAATAAACTTTGCTTACATAATGAACCCTTTTATGTATGTCTGCCTCTTACTGCTCTAAAATATAACACATTCACTGAGTAAGAACGTATATTGATTTTTGTTTAAATATATGTTTAAATCATTTCTTTAATTTTCACAATGCATAACCTTTAACACTCTATAAATATCTTTGAATCCTTTTAAAAGCACTATAATGCTTTTGTCCAAAATATGTCTAATACTGGTTCTCAAGGTCAATTGCTATTAAATGTATGACCTTAATACATCATTGCATACATTAAACTACCAACAACACTAGAATATAGGATTCTTTTCATGATTTACTTTTTATAATCAATTTGATTACATTTAACAACTCAGACTTTCACCTTTTACTTTAGGGGTATCAATGGGCTTGTAGTATTTCATATTGAATCGCTTAAGAATTTTCTTAATACAACTTTCTTGTGAAAGAGAAATTAGTTTTTTTAGTGATCTCTTTTGATTCTAACTCCAAGAACGTATTATGCTTCATCCATATCTTTCATTTTAAAGTTCAAATATAGCAATTCTTTTACAGTTACAATAAAATCAACACTATTTCTATACATTAATATCATCCACATAAAAGGATAATATCACAATGTCATTATTGAATAGCTTAATATAAACACAGTGATCCTAATTGATCATGTGAAAATCATACGAAGTCACTACTTTATGAAACTTTAAATAACATTGTTTAGATGATTGTTTTAATCCATGAATGGATTTTCGAAGCCTACAAACCTTTCACTCCATTCCTATTTCAATAAAGCCTAAAGGTTGCTCCATGTAGATTTCCTCATCCAACTTGCTATTTAAAAAAGGTGGTTTTTACATCCATTTAATGTAGTTTCGAGTCCAAACTTGCAAATATGGCTATGATTAGTCTTATTGAATTAAAACACACAATAGGTGAGAAGGTATCTTCATAATGTATACCTTCTTGGTGCGTGTACCCCTTGGCAACTAAAGGACTTTTATATGTCTCTATTGTCCCATTAGCTTTTCTTTTGATCTTGAGAACCCATTTATTCCCAATAGCTTTTTGGCTAGATGAAAAGTTAACTAAGTCCCAAACATGACTTGTCCTCATTGAATCAATTTCTTTTTCTATTGCTTTTCTCCAATTTTCCTTTGTAGGGCATGAAAGAGCCTTTTGAACTGTCTTTGGCTCTTTATCATCTTGTAGAGTAACTCTGAGTGATGCCCCCCTAAATTTCAAAACAGTGTTTGGGCACACTTTCTCAGTTACTCCTATGTAATGGGGTTGCTTGTGCAATATTTTCATTTTGCATAAGATTTTCATCTTGTGGTGTAGGGCTCCCACTCGAATCAATAAGTCAAGGCATAATAGTTTGTCCCTCACTTTCCTGATCACTTATCTTATAGAGAGATAAGTTCCTATAGATTTCTCCCATACTAGGAAATTCATTCTCTAAGAATGTGATATCTCTTGATTTTATTTCAATTACATTTTCATCTTCATTTTCACCAATGAAGATGAAGCCCTTTGATTGTTCTAAGTATTTGACAAGGATATATTTCTTGCCCTAGGGTGTAGTTTCCCATATTTGTAGGAAATTTCATGAATATAAGCAACTGACCCCATGGTTTTAAAATGCTTAAATTAGGTTTACGACCTGTCCACAATTCATAAGGTATGGATGAGATTGATTTAAAGTAGTCGTTAATAATGCATCTCTCTAAAAATGAATAGGTAAATTTGCTTGTGCCATCATTGACATAACTATTTCTAGTAAAGGTCTATTTCTCCTTTCAACAACTCCATTTTTTTGTGTAGTGCCAATAATCGTTAATTGTCTCACAATTCCTTTTTCCTTAGAGATCTATTTAAAATGTTCTAACAAATATTTATAATTATGATCAGTCCTTAGGGCTTTAATTTTCCTTTCTAATTCATTATTAACTAAACTAATATAACATCTAAAACACTATAGTGCTTCAAACTCATTGGAGATCAGATAAACTTGAGCATATTGTGAATAATCGTTAATAAATGTAATGAAATACCATGTTTCATGTCTTGCCTTCATACTCATTGGCCACATATTTCAGAATGAATTTACAATAATGGATTTTAGTTATAACTTGTTTTCCCAAATGGTTTTCTAATTATAGGAATTGTCATGAATTGTGCCTAGCACAATAAAACCATCTAAATGGAAACCAGAATCGCATATGTTGTCCCATTTCAAATGTCAATGGAGTTGCCATGAAAATTAGCATTAAATCTTGATTTAAGAAAAGAAATGATAGAGATTAAATTTCCTCATATTCATTTAATATACAATACATCATGTAGGACGATAACTTACTTTCCAATCCATTTAGATGTAAAATCTTAACTTGTTTCATACATAAAGTCATCTACTTCAAAAAGCAGCCAATGACATTCAATAATTGACCTTTAATCTCTAGTTAAATGGTTTCTTGGAATTTTATCTTGCTTAGTACAATCACAAGTAAATTGACTATCCTCTGACAAGTGTAATACTTGACCCATGTCAAGTTCCTTTTGACAACACTTGCCTCTTTTCTTAAATTTTATCTTAGTCTTCTTAAAATATTAGCTAGATTTTTTCTTCATATGAAAGTGATATCTATATTGCCTTTGGACACTAAAGTTTAAACAATTTGAGCACTTATAAACTTGTATAGAGGATCTTGCAACTCCTATATATTCATCCTTAAGCCCTTATTGATGAGAAGCATCATTAAAAGTAGTGATACTCTCACTATGGGTTAAGTTTACTTTCATATGCTTCTAACTAGTAGGATGAGATATATAACAAGTTACTTTCTTAGTTTTGTTGTACTAATACCTCCAAAATTTTTCGTAAGAATTATCATCATGGCTAGAATAGTTAGATAAGACTCATATTCACATATAAGCATTCATCAGCCATGTAACTCAGTAATAATATGCAAGTAATACTATAAATCTCTCCTATATATATATATATATATATATTTAATTTCCAAGCTTAAATTCCAACGTAACATTGTTTGTTGGCTTCTTAACATCCTATTCTTCGGGAAAGTAAGAGCCTTATGATGCCAAATTGTCTAATTGACATCTTTTTATCACTCTGATTAAATTAAGCAATGATGTTTTAATAGCCATAATCATTATTAGACCTCTACATAGACATAATCTAGAATCATTACATATACACAATACCATGTGAATTTATAATAAACTTCGACCAGACTAATAATGACATTGTTAGGTTCATGATTAGAAGTAAACATTTGTCTTACTTCCATCACATGTATCCTAAGAATGTCATCATCTTTCTATCAAATTTATATACAAATATTGTTCAAATTGTAGTTCTTTAAGGATCACGTTTCCACTAATCAAAGAACTCCCACTTAATAATACATATATCAATACGTATAGTATACTAACATTCAATGTTAAAAGAATTTAGTATAAAAATCACATACAAATAAAGAAATAACTTAACCTTTGTCACATCATCACTAATGTTTTCACACTAACATTAGTAAAATAATCTAAGGAAATTTTTTTATGGATGACTTGTTTTATCAAATAATTTCTTATTTGCCTTTACCTAAGGGCCTTTCTCTAATTGCAAGTGGCTTCTTTTGGGCCATCGTGAATGTGATTCACATGTTTGATCTATCCCTAAATATAAATTCCCCATTTCTCTCTTAGTTCTTCCATAACCAATGTCCTTAAATCATCATTTAGGAATAAATTAATCAAATATATGCATTACCATAAGTTTTTTAAGGAATAGGACATCACTAGTCTTCTAGTTAGTTATAGAATTTCCTAAATATATAGAAGACATGTTATTGAATATTATAATTTGGATTCTTATAATTCTTTGTGTATGTTTATTAGTTTCTCTCTTCAAAATAAATTTATTAATCCATAAATTGTAATTTTATTTATATTTGACAATTAAATAAACTACAATAAGACTTAAATCTTATCCAAATTTGTTTAAATATAGCCATATTATATACCTAAATTTAGAACATGAATTTAAGAATTTTTTAAGACCAAAATAATATGAAAATTACTTGGCAAGAGCCCCTATACATTTAGAAAATGCTGAAAAATTCAAAATTTTAGTAAGCCCACTCTCCTAAAGTGGCATGTGTAATCCACCTCTCACTTTTCAGGTAGATTTGAGATATATTGCATTCACCATTGGTCTTCCTATGTCTTTCTCTATCTTGTGGATTTAAAAGGTGGGCCAATGGTGCTAGAGGTGAGCTACACACACCACTAGTGCTTGTGGGATTCACCCATCATCTTCAACCTCCAAACTTAGAAAAATTTTAGATTTGCAGAAATTTATAATTCTAAGTTCCGACTTTAAACAGTGATATCTCCCTCATCTTATATTCAATTGGAGTGAAATTTTCTTGTTAAAAAGCTTATTCACCAAGCTTTCCAATGATGTACAGTTTTCACAATGGTGGTGTATGGAGAGAGAGAAAGGCCTTGAAAATATGCTATTTGGCCATGTTTTATGACAATTCTTGATTTAGACCTCTTACTTTGAATGATCATATCTTACTCGTTTCTCATATGATTTGGACAAACTTAGTGGCATAAGAAAAATTATTCAACAACCTTTCTAGTCATTTAAAGTTTTCATAGTATGGTTGTCTATAGAGAGAACACCAACCTTCATAATATAGTTGTTTAATCATATTTTGTCAAGAAATTTGAGTTGCAATGTCTCAATGATTTCGATTTGTCTCAAATTTTAACTATAAATTCCTCCTATTATAGGCATCCTATAGTATAATTTTCATGGCCCAAGATCGTCACTATGTGAAATTGTCATTAAAGGCCTCTAAGGCCAATTTTGTGAAAATATGTCATTTTCTTGGTATTTTTGCATCAAATTCATAAATTTGACTACTCCGATACACAATCAACATGGAGAGAATAAAATTAAGCCAATCAAGCTTTGATACCAATAAACAAAAGGTTTAATGGGTACATACCTTTGACGCGGAGTACGGGTCCTGTCAATTCTATTGTCCCACGCAATTTGAACTAGAATCATGATATAGACTCCAATCACTTTTCCACAGTAGAAAACACTAAAAAGGAGAAAGAATTTCTGTTTTCTATATATTTGAGAAGAAGAGACTCATCTCTTTTTCTATGCACTCACTCTCACAAAAATTGTATTATCTAAAAACTTCCCTCTATCCCACTTTTTATGTCAGTTTTTCATTTCCAACTGACAATCTATTTTAAATTCAAATTAATTAATTAAATAATTAATTAATTTAATGGGTTTAGGTTATTGGATTATAGGTCAACCTATCATAGGTGGCCTAATATTCCAACATTTACTCAGATAGAAATTTAAAAATATTATGTCAAACATCAATAAAACATTAAATCACTAGTACTTGTAGCAAATGGGCTATTTCTTTAAGCAAGTGAAAGCACATGAAGAGGATCCCGACCCTATAAAGCATTTGCTTCATATGAATGGAAAAAAGTCACCTATATCAAGTTGTCAACCTACAAATTATACATCCATACTATACAACCTGAATGAAGCCTTCTTCACAACACTATTATAGAGCTAATGTTACCTAGTTTGCAATTGTAGTTAATATGGTTATACATTTTCAACTATTCTCTTTAAGCACTAGCTCCCATGTATTTTAGAACTTGCGTATACTAGCTATAAAATGTAATAAGCATATCATAAAGACAAGTACCTTTTGCATATAAAATTGAATGGCAAAACTGTAAGCCTAATATTAAATTAAATTTAAGTCCTAAAAAAATTCATTTTGAAGTAACTCCAGAAGCTATTAATAAAATAAAATTTCACTTTCCCACAAATGGAATAATAATATCTATCAAGCATATGTAATTAGTTGTCTATATTCATTATACTACAACAAATCATCATATAAAAAGAAAAGAAAAAAAAAAGATAAAAGTTAAGAACCAAAAGTAAATAGAAATTAAAAAAACCAAAGTTGTACCTCATTATAGTTGCAGGATGACACAATCTACCTATAAAAACATAGAGGATGACATGCTAACTAAGTGTTCACTTTTGCTCCAAAAAAGATCTTAGTAGGAAGAAAGACACCATTTCATGTGCCTTATCCAAGTATTCTTTGTAGTTCCACATGTATGTAGTGTTCTAGGGTGAAAAACATGTGCGAGGGTGAAAAAAATGAGAGAAAGATAATAAACTTGTGTTTTTTAGATGATTTAGGAAAATCAAAGGTGTTAGGATCATTATAAGGGTGATTTACCCGTGTTGTTTCTTAAATCTTCACTTATTGAAGGCTTTTGGATTTGAAAGTGATTTAAGCCCATTATTTTAGCAATTAAGCACTATAGTTGTCGATGAGCAGTACTTCTGGCTTTGAAGTTCATACGAATTTAGAGGTAAAACAAAGTGATATCAAAGACATAATTAAATGATAAGAACCACTTACCATGATCTAAGCTTATGATATGAATATGATTTAACCATGGAAAAATGAACAGAGGTGATGAGCAAAAGCTACAAGTCTTTTGTTGGATTAAGGAATGTGTTGCACTCTTGAGCATACATTGGAGCAATGTTGGGATTTGAGTTTTAGGATTTTATGAGAAGAGGTATTTTGGAATTTAGAAAGAAACTAAAAATTTAAGCAGGAGAAGGAATTTTTCAAGGAAGAAGAAGTAAAAATTTATATTAAGTATTTAGCTATAGTTAATAGGCATATGTAGAAGAGAAATTTTTTAATTAAAATGTCTACCCACACCAAATAATCATAAGTGAAAGGGATCTTATATAAAAATGGTTTATACCCACAATGTTTTCAATTATTTATATGTATAAATTATTTATACCTATAGTCTTTTAATCTGTCACTAGAAATGACTGTGGGTATATGGCAATTTTTTTTTATAGTAATTGCATAATTAAAGCTTGAAGCTAAGAAAGAACTTCAATACCCATGGTTACTTCTCCTTTCTTTCACTCCCCAAAGCTGATATAAGGTGTAAGATTGGATGTTAAACATACATAAGACAATGTCATTCTCTTATCTAATTATCAGTTATTCTGCATTCTCACATAAATGTGACCATTTTCTAATTAAAAATTCTTTTGTTAAAGAAGTATAGGGGCTAAAAAGATGGTATATTAATTATTCCTAATTGATATCATAGTTATTTCATTTGTAAGAATTGTAAATTCATCGTTAAATATGTGTTCTCCTTACTTCAACTTACATTAGGATTTCAATTTGATGCATTCAGGATATAAGTATGTCGCATGATCAGGTAGATTGAGGAAGTTGACTTCTTTGCATGACCAATATGTTATGAACCTTTGATAGGATTACATCCATTTAGTCTTAACTTGTTGAGCATAATTTACTGCAAACATGTATGTAGTTATTTTGCATGTATATATGTGGAAATCCAATATGATAGTGATTTTGTGACATTCAACTTTATAGTAGCTCTTGGAAAGGTTAATTTAAAAAAATAAGGCAAAAAATTTCTTTTTCACTTACCTTTCTTTCTATTACAGTAGTATGATATTTTTTAAATTGCTATCTCTAACTATGATATAAAATGTTAGAGAATTTAATAAAATAAATATTTCACTATAACAAACAAGTGTTTGATACATTTCTATTAGTCTCATTATGACTTCTGTAATTTATGAAGAATCATCCTAAAATTAAATCTTGATATTTCTATTAAAGGTGCACAAGGTCCAGGTGGGGCTGAGCTGGGTTTTTACATGACTTGGGACCCAATATGACTAGGCCCGACCGGGTTGACTAGGCCAATCAAGTTAATGTTCAACCTTAATTTCTATTACTTTTCTTCTAAGTACCTATCTGCTTTACTTTAGCAAACTATACTTCAACTGACTCTACCTTGGTTCACTTAGAAATGAATTTGAAAGAAATGTAAGACATTAATATCCTAGTAGTTAACATATAGTTAATAAAACCATTTTATTTTTAGCCCTTTTAGATTTTGACATCTGGTTATGCTTGTAAGCTTGGACACTCTAAGGCATGATTAAACCTTTCCCCTCTTTGTATGGGACTAACTAGGATAATGACCACCTCCACATTTGGTATCCTTGATGTAATTACTTGTCCAATTTATATGGAAAAGCATAACAAAGTATAATATAAATAAGAAAGGAAGTTTGTGAATTATAATATACAAAGGAAAAACTAACTTCATGTTCTACTAATTTTTCTTTATAACTTGTTATCTTTCTAGGCATCCAAAGGAGCTATCTAGTATTTGATAAAATCATATTTTAATTCTCCTTTATTCAAATTATATAATTTTCCTTGTCTCTTTTATTAAAATTTCCTATTTATCCTATTTTTATTAACAAGTTCTTAGTAAAGGGATTCTAATATACCTTTGAAATAACCATATGAATAAAACAACTATAATTCTTTCATAAGTATTTTCAGCTATTATTAGTACTCAAATTATTTATAGGTCTTCCCTTACTTGTATCTAATTATTGTATTTCCATTGAGATTAAAATAATAGTTTAATTTTGCCAAAGCTGGTATAGTACTTAATTTTTAACCAATTTTCTAATTTGGTTTTCCTTGTTTACTTCCTACCCATCATATATACGTAGTTCCAATGACAAAAACTATTATAGTGACAAAATCTCACTATGACATAATATTTAAATTATAATTATTTGTGTATGAATATTTACTAAAGCTTAATGCCATTTCTTTTCATGGCTATTACACGTCTAGGTATTCTATTAGTATTCTTATTCTTACTACTTTAATCCCCTTGTCATTGTTCAACTAAATACCCAATGGTTCATCTTGTGCTTGGTTTTCTTTTTCTATAATCTCTTCCTAATTTCTAAAAGATAATAACTTATTATGTATTAACCTATAAATTATCGTTTATCTATATATTATGGGTTACTAAAACGAAGAAGAATTTACCTAGATTGTTGTCAGCTTTTTTCTCAGAACGAAGTTCTTCGTTTAACTCATTTTGCTGCTCATTCTTGTTACCAATTCATGCTAGGTTTTTTATAATTCAAAATATAGCTCTTCCACCCTAACCTCATGGTATTCCTTCTTCATTTTTCTATACCCAAAATGCTACTAATTCTGCACTCTTTCTCTTTCATTTTCGTTTCCTACTTTTGAGTTCCCTTACTCATTGGATGAGTCTCCTAGGCTGATGAGTTCTTTATTTATAGGCTTTAGTATTCCTCACTTGTTTCATGTGTTTCTCCCATAAGCTTGCATCGTTCTTTATAATTTTGCCAACATAGCTTAATCTAGTCCTAATAAGCTCAAAATGTCCTATGTTCTTCATATTCCAAAGATACCAAGCTTCATGTATGGTAGCCACCTCATACAAGGATGGATCCAAGTAAAGGTGAGAGGGGCGGTCATCCTCCTTGGATTTTTAAAATTTCAAGGTTTATACATAATTTTATTTTATATTCTTAATTTGCTTATTTAATTTATAAGAGCTCACTCCTTTGGATTATAAAAATTTCGTCTCTCTTGTTTTAAATCTTTGATTCGTAGACTTTCACTCCTCTAAAAATCAAATCCTAGATCTATCTCTGACCTCATACTTGTAATCTAAACTCTTGCTAAGTATCCTAAGAATTATAGTTTGCTGCCATCTTATTTATTCACATTTTTCTTTCATTTAGAACCACCAAAGTTTTCCATGGATTTCATTTATATGTTTATTCACTACCCAAAAATATGGATTTACCTGCAGTTCATTACTTATGGTTAAATGAGCCATAAGAAAATCCTATAAATTCCTATAGTTACCAAATTAACCATAGTAAAACTATTGCAATTTGCAGGTAAATTAAAAAACATTCCATGCGGTTTGGTCATAACCACAGAGAATGTGCTATTTAACCTAGTAGTCCTTCCCTTCTATAGATCTCTATGAAATTACACGCTGAAACTAAATAGGAGTTGTGTTCTTCACCTTTGTGTAGCCCAGAACTCGATGCTGGCCACTGTTGACCAACACATAACTAATCGCCCATCCCCTTCGACCATCCCCTGCCATCAATCAATGTTACCATCCATCTGCTATCGTTCTTCAAGGTATGTTTGGTTTTTGTCAACTATTCTCATTATTAATGAAATTTGAAATGTTTTCCTCTTTTACATAATCAATGTTCTTTGGTGTATCTCTTTGTTAAGTGAAATTATTTTTTCTAAAATACTAGATACATAGGCAATATATATATATATATATATATTATGGTTATTTATATTAAGTTTTATTTGATGTTGCAACCGATGACCATTGTGTTATTGATTTTTAGATCTACAATGGTGTAATGTAAAATTTTTTGTTAGAATAAACATGTTCAAGTGTTTGTATTATCATAGTTGATAGAATTTCTATTATTTACATATTTGTGCAATGCCTATAAGAGAATTTATATTTTTGTATTGTTATAGTTCATAGAAATTACAATGGAATTGGTTAGTGGTATGTTTTTCAAATTTTTTTGATATTTTTATGATGAATGATGATATGATCTTAAAAGTTTGTAGAATTTAGATTAAAAGTATGTTTGCTCTTAGTTATTTAATATTTCTTTATTTTTGTGCTTTAAGTTGTTCTTATAATAAAGTCATGGTAGAGGATGATGTTTAATACTATTTGGTTCTTTTTGCGTTTTAATTTTCTTTCAAATTATAGAATTTTATTAAGAGACTTGAATTTAGGCATATATTCTATTTCAAAACATGGGTAAGACCTAGATTGAGAATCCTCAAAACACCTATTAGTATTTGAATTTAGACATCTATTCTATTTCAAAACATATATTCTATTGCATGTTATACATAAGGAAGGGAGTTGATAGAGATAGCTAGAGGAAATGTAATACATCTAGATGGAAATTAAATTGTTAAGGTAATTCAAGTGCTAGTAAAAAAAAGAAGAAACTAACCTGCAAAAGTTCTACGGTACTTTCCCCTGAAATCATGGTTATAGTGGTTATTCATGTCCTATAAGATTGCTGAACACATGCAATGACATACAGTAGAAAGGAGTGATAATGGTATATTAAGGCATCTGAGAGACTCTAAAGCATGGAAGAAGTTTGACACAATGCATCTTGATTTTCCTTCAAATCCTTAAAATGTACGTTTTGGGTTGTCTACCTATAAGTTCAATCTATTTGGTAACTTAAGCATTAGTTATAGCATTTGGCCAATGATACTTCTACCTTATAATCTTCCACTATGGATGTGCATTGAACAAGATTCTTTTGTCCATTTTATAATTATCCTAGGTAGGCGAGCACCAAGAAATGATATAGATATATATCTGCAACTGTTAATGGAAGAGTTAAATGAATTATGGAATGTCAGTGTTAAAACTTTTGACTATAATAGCAATCAAGGGTGCAATATGCGTGCAACATTGTTATGGACAATTAGTGACTTTCCAAGACTTAGAACATTGTTCGATTGGAATACCTACATAAGGTTAACATGCCTATCTTGTAATTTCAATTCAAAGCCTATGCATCTTTCTTATAGTCAAAAGTGGTGCTTTATAAGTCATGGATGCTTTTTGACTATTAGACATAATTTTAGACTGACTTGAAGTCAATTTGATGGAAAAGTGGAGGGGCAAAATCCCTTAGAGCCAATTAGTGCCGAAGAAGTTTTAAGACAAGTTCAAAATGTTAGTGTCATTTTTAAGAAAGATGTAAAAGTTGAAGAATAGGGTAAAAGACCCCAAGGGGCTAGTGGGTTGGAGGTTAAGACTCATCAATGACGAATGAAACGTATATTTTTCCAGCTTTCATACTAGGTAATGAATTTATTGTGACAAAATCTTGATGTCATGCATATTAGAAAAAATGTGTGTGACAATGTTATATTTACTATATCGAATGAAAGTGGAAAATTGAAAGACCATGCAAATGCATAGAAAGACTTACAAGACATGGGGATCAAGTCTGATTTTGGGAATTTAAGGTCATATTATGTAGACAATTAAGAAGTCGTACATGGTCTTCAACTGAGATAAATAAGAAGGTTTCGTTGAATGGTTCTCTCGTCATGTAAGTATATTTACTAAGTAATGACGTTTGTTTCATCCTTAAGTATATTTAATAACCATTTTTTTCATATTTTATATCATAAATGACAATATTGGATCTCATGCAGATGATTTCAAGTATTTAGTCATAGGACCAATTGATCTTGCAAAACGTTATAGTGTATATAATGTTAATGGGTTCAAGTTTCATACCTTAAAATGAGACCAAAGGCTAAAAACATAAAATAATGTAGTTTTTAGTACATTTGGAACAAAAAGCTATTCAAGTAATAGTGATAATCATATGCAGTTTGGTAATGTGCCTTATTATGGAAAATTGGTTGACATCATTAAGCTAAAATATCATAGTCATTTTACAGTTACCTTGTTCAATACAACTAACCCTGGAGGAATTACAATTGATGATTTAAGGTTTACATCTATAAATTTTAGTCGATTGATACACACAGGTAACCATCATGATGATGAGCCATACATTCATGCTTTAGAGGCTTATAGAATATATTATAGGGATGATGAATGAGATAAGATTTGGTGCATACCTGTACATCTTAACCCACATAACTTATACGAAATGGGAGAACATGATGGGGATATATATTACAAAAATAAGCCATAGAAGCATCAAAACTTAAACATATTATTTCTTGATGGAAAAGAAAATATATCATTAGCAAGGTGTTTAACTATGTTTATATTATTTATGCTCGGTTGAAAAGTGATTTTTGCTACTGTCAACATATTCTTTATGACATTGTTTAATTATTTATCTAATATTGGCTAATTTGAACTTTATACAGGAATTCTGAGGATGAAACGATTATAGATAATAAAGAAGAGTAGTTTGTGGCCTACTTGTGGTCATTAACCACCACTACAAACTATGTATGAGTGGCTCTTTTAGGCAAGTATTGACTACTTAAAGCACTCCTTTAGATGATAGCACTCATGGACTTAATCAGTTATCACCAGAAATACCTACCCACTGTGATGATGATGAATACTATGATGGTAAAGCTCTTGAGGCACTTTCACAACCTACATATAAGTCGTCACGTAAGAGGGCTTAGTTGGTTTATGTTATTGGTAAGTATGTCAAAGAATTATGATATATTCCATTTAAATTCTTTCATTCTAATGTGCTAAATTTGGTTCACAGATAGGAAAAACATGGTTAGGCAAAAATCACTCACACACCATGATTTTTAGTCACTTCGGAGAATTAAGTTACATTAGAACGATACTGCCCAACCAACTAGTAATGGTGGCTGGTTTATTGAATGGATTTTTAGGCCATCTTAGAAGATATTTCAATTTATATCCTATAAACTTCCCTAATTGGAAGAAGGTTCCATGTAAGTACAAGGATTCACTGTATAAAAACACTATTCTGGTATTATTTGCTACTTTTGAACTAGTATATGCTGTGTTGAGGTATTATTACTAACTTGATTATTGTCTCTTAAAGGCTAAATTTGTAGTAGACTGTGATTTACATAAGAACTATATCCTAAAATCTATTAAAAAGAAGTAAAAAGATTGAAGACAAGAATTATGGGGGAAAACAAATAATGATATGCAATAGAGATAAACTTATTGCTAAGGTTTCCACTGGTTTAAATAAAGATCATTGAGCTATGTTTATTGACTACCGTCGAAACCCCTAAACTAAGGTAATAATATTTCTTTATCATTGGTTTATTCTTGCTTGGCTTATAATTATGTTTCTTCCCAATGATTAGCAAACTTCCTTAAAGAGTAAAGACAATAGAAAGAAGCAGACAATGCACCACACTAGTGGATTAAAGTTTTTTGCATGCAAGAAGGCAGAGATGGCAACTTTAATTTTTAGAAATTATGTTGTATTATTATTGTTTCCTTGTTTGTATTGTAAGTTTTATGAGCAATAGTAGGAGTTAAAGTATAGTTGTCCAACTAATAGAGGAAAAGTATGGACGGTCACGTATAAGCACATTAATGGGCCTTTGGTTAACGAGGAGGCTCAAGCAGTCATCAGAGTGTTTATCTATTTCAATTCTAAACAATTAGTCTGTATAGATGGTTTAGAGGTTATGGAATTGATTTCTAATTGGTTGTTGTTCTTATGTAATTTCTAAATTAATTTGGTTAGCACAGGAAAAGATTATCAAGTTTGAATCTAATCCTATCTAGATCACAAGTAATATTCACTTAGGATTCCTTAGCTTTCACTTTAAGAAGTCAAAATTGTGGTCGTGTTAGAGGGTTAGGGTTAGGTTAATGCCTTTCTCAAGTCTTTGAATGAACATTATGGTCATGTCAAAAGGTTAGTGCAACGAACTCATCTTTTTCTAGTAACACAAAGCCTACAAAATAAGGTCAGCTATGTGGAATCCAAGATCGATGCGGTGATGAGTTACATTATGTAGAATTGTTACGATTAGGTGCCTCTAGAGTTTACACCATTTCAAACATCACTGGTAATATTCTTTAACTATAAATAATAGTTTATTTATATAATAAGTTCAATGATTTATGTCTTATATTATATTTTCCATATCTTATGTTGCAACCACTTGATCGTGCAAACGAAAATGCTGACTTTTCTCCAAGCCAACCTAAACTAGAGCAACAGTAGTTTCTTTAGGGTTTTAATAGTTTTAAGGCCATGTTTTGGATCCAATGTACTACTTTATACAACTTTGTTGCATTATGACATTGTTACATTTGTAACTATGTAATGAATGATGATGATTATGGGATTTATGGCTCTGAATGAAATTTGGCAATGGTTTTAGTTTATTTTAGTAGTTGAAATTTGGCTTCTTACAAGGATTGAATAGGAAAAAATTAATTTAAAATTACACATTAAATATCTTTTAGAAAAAATACATATAAACGAAAGTTTAAACCGCTACCTTTTGGAAAAAAACCTCATTAATAGTAGCAATTAGTAGTAATTGAAGGTAAATTTTTTACTGCATAAGCTATAGTTATAGTCAAAACCCCGCTAATGTTTAATGGATTTACCTATGATTGCGAACTGCATGTAAATGTCTTCATTTCCAGTGGTTGGAGAGAATTGCATCCAATTAATTAACCACATATGCATTACCAACGATTTCTCCAACCACTAGTAATGTCTTAAACCGCAACTAAAGCAAAGAAAAAAAAATCGCAGCTAATGCCATGATTACTAGTAGTGATTTGTTTTTATGCCTTCTGCTGCCATAGATCAAATGCTTATATGTGAATTGAAATAATTAGTTAGTTATTTATTTATTTATTCAAATGCTTAGACATGAATTGAAATAATCTCCCACAATTAATTTCTTACAAATCTTTAATTCAGTCATTGGTATGTTAGGTGACTTGTATCTAACTTAATTATACTACATGTATCTCTCGCCACTTTCCATCTTTCTAATATTGAAATTCTTTAATTTTATCATATCCAATTTTGTTGTAGTATTTTTCTTTTTATCCTACATATTCATCACTTGCTTTTCCTAACTTAACAGATTTACAAAATCCAAATTAATTATTTCTTAAATTTTTTTGGTTTCTTAGTATTATGAAGTTAAATTATCCTTTCATAATTAATTTAACCTTTAATGATTTGATACTTTATTTTCTGAATTTACTAACTTGAGGTATAAATTATTATTTTTTTATAATTTCTCAAGGTAGTATCTTCCTTAATGTAAGATTTTAGGGCCTCAATCTTGTAACTTAATTGATTTATTTTTCTTAGATCTATCATAAAACTCCTACTATGAAATTTTTTTTTAAGCACTTCTAAGGATATTGCATATTCACTTAATGGGTATAAAATAGTAGCAATACTTGCTTGAGAAAAATCACAATTTGATCCCTTACATTTTGCTTAATGACAAATTGATCCTTTATGAATTTCAAGTAATGAAATGATCCCCTCAAAATCTATTATTAAGCAAAAGTAATCCCTTTGTAGTTGACTATTTTGTCTTTTAGAAATTGACAGAGGGGCTATTTTTGCTTACTGATCAATTATTGAGGAATCATTTTGTCACGTTAAATTCATAAAAGATCAATATGTCACCATGATCAAAGGATCAAATTATTCTATCTCCTGTACTAGCTTCATGTTGGCCCAATGGTTTCACAAAAAGCCCAAAAACTATTTGATGATAACAAAGTCATTTTGATTAAAATTTGTTCTAAAAATTATTTGAAAATGTTTTTTATGGAAGAAAATTATTTATCAAAAATAAATTATGTCCAAAAAATTTGTTGGCCCAAATATTTGGAAAAGCCTAAAAGGAAAACTATCTTAGCCAAAATGATCTATAAAATTATCTTAGGATGATAAAGCTCTTTTGGCTCAACTTTTAAGAAGCTGAAAAATGATTGTTTTTACCTTAAATAATTCTCAAGCCCAAATGCTATCTAAACTATTTCTAATGGAAGCTAAAGTATTAAAATTTAGATTATTGAAAGTTTAGAACTTTCACAAGAAGACAAGGCATACATAAGGCATATCTCAAGTATGTGTTGTGGATTACTTCCTCAGCAAATATCTGAGATAATAAAAACAAAAAGTCAAGGGTACAAAGATCTTCTACTATCCAAAAGATGCGCACATTAAGATACAAACAAATAATAAAAGATGGATAGCAACCCAAGCTAAAGGAAGAGATGACACACACTGCACAAAGTTTCTATTAAAAAAACTTATAGAGACTATCTTCATATTAAATGTACTTATGGTTCAAAGATCTTCATCTTCCTCCTCTCGTTATCTTTCTTTCTCCTGATAGCTCAAAAAAGCTCTATAGAAGGAAAGCGTAAGCAAAAATGAACAGAAAAATCATCTGAAAGCTATCTTGTTATAGTTCATTTGTGCCTGGTTTCAAGTCCCTTCAATTTAGCTTTTAAGAGCCTAAATTTATTGAGCCTAATCGTAAACCTTTTTAAGGGTAACCCAAATCATTCTACTTTGTTCAAATATTTTCTTAGTGAAAACCAAAAATGTGATAGTTTGAGGTTAGCTTAAACATTGTATTAAAGGTGAGCACTGTAAAACCCATCGTGTGAATGTTTATGGTTATCCAGGTTAAAACCTTATTATAGTGGAAAATCTTTTATAATAGAAGGAGACTGTATGTAGGACTGAGATTGTCCAAACCTGGATAAATTGTGTATGTCATGTCATTCTCAAATGCTTTTAAAGTATTTCTTTCGTATTCGAAAATCTATCTTTAATCTTTAAAAACTTATTTCAGGCACCTAAAGTTAAATTTTTAGTTATTAAATTGATTCATCAAAAATTACCTTTTAAGCACTTAAGTTTTCACTTCAAATACCTGAACTGCATTTTTGAAAATAATCTTTACATATATGATTTTGAAGAAGAAATAAATTAATTTCTCCTAAGCACCTATTCACCCCTTTTAGGTGTACTATCACTTTATAAAAATAGTAGGGCTTGAATAGATGGTTGAGGACGAAAGGAAGTGACGAGGGAGAAAATGGAGCCAAAGAGAAAATTGGAATTTTTCAATGAAATGAACCAACATTGGGAATTCAAGTTTGTGGAAGGAGTGAGAGAAAGGAAAAAGTCATCATAACCGTAAAGTACTTGTTCAACTTTAGGCTTCAATTATGCAAATCACACTGTGTTGATGAATTAAATAGTGCATTTTGTTTTATGAAGGCAACATGGCTTCTTGGCAATAGTTAAAGGTGTTCAAAGGTCAAGTCGAGTCGAGTCTAAACATAACCCAAGACCTAGCCTAGTTAAAAACCTGGACAAGAAAGGCCTAGGACCCAGCCCAGCCTAGAAAGAGACTAAGTCCGTGCTAAGACTACATGTATTTTTTATTATATTTTATTTTTGCAAAAATTATTTTTAATTAATAAAAAATAATTTGTAAAAATAAAAAATAGAAAAAATTAAGATTTCAAAGTGAAAAAATAGAATGATAAAAAATTAAGATTTAGAATGAAAAACAATTTAGATTTGAAATGAATTAATAAATTTAAAATTTTTACAAATAAAAATAAATTGAATTAAATTATAAAAATAATATTTGAAAAATTAAAAATATAACCAGGTTGGATTATTTATTCACCCTTAGTGATGATCAAATGAATTGAATGGTCTGAAATGTAAAAATTGCATAACACGTAGTTTATGTTACAATTGTAAAGAATCCACTCTTGTTATAAGGATGACTTCGACAGTGACAATACATTTTATTTAACATGCAAAATATGTTAGTGTTTAATTATTAAATGTAGTTTAGTATCAAATGATTATGTAGTTTAGTTTTAACTAACTTTGAACAATTTTCAAGTTGTTATATGTACAAGTAGACACTTTGTGCATCTGAAGACCCATCGGAAGTCAATGAAAGCACCTTCATGGACATTGATTATTGGGAACCCATATAGGTCTCCATCCTGGACAACTACCCTAACTTGGGTTTCCTAAATGACACAAATGACATCTAAATGGCCTAGGAGCACTTTAAAGCGAATGAAGACCCTATCCATATACTTTAGCTATCCTTCATAAGCTAATGCCCCCTTAAGAAGATCTTTATACAACTAATTATGTTGGACTGAGACATACCCCACCCAATTCTCCTATAATTCAAACATGTTTTGATATTATTATTCACAAAGATAAATTTGCTAACCTATTAACCTCTTTTCCTTGAGTATATTCTTGCAGGATGGCAGTGCAATGAAATGGCTTATAACTATCTCCCACTGTGTCCTAATATCTTTGTACCCCTAATAGACAACCAAAATTACCACTCTGTATAATTAGTGGAATGCAATCCAACTTCTTCACGAAAAGCATGCCTCTAAAGACCTTTTTTAAAATATGGGACTCATCGTTAAGCTATTAAAGGAATCCTGCATCCAATGGCAACTTTGGCCATGTGACACCTCCAGCATTGGCATATTTCAATGAAATATTCCTACATATCCTTTCTACCAATTGATATAAAAAATGTGGCTTAGACCCCTTTTCAATCCAATGTTTCATAATATAATATGACTTTGCAAGCAAGTAAAGCAACATCTTTGGGTCAAGAAAATGTTCCTCCATCTCTTTCACAGTAATGAGCTGTTTAACCCCACCACCTTGAATGCACTCAATTCCCAAGACAGGCCACCATCTCGACCTCCATCTTTGCTTTGTGACATGGTCAAAGGCCCCTTGCACAGTAAACAGAAGCATTTATTTTCTTTTCATTTTAATAAATACATATTCAATGTGATTTTATTATTTTTATGTATATTTAAAGTGGACTGTAATGGCTTCTTGAAAAAAAAAAATCTTAATTATATTTCCTTTGATTTTGGGTTTAAATTTTATAGTTGGGACATTTTTCACAGGGAAAAAAGGAAAATTGACTTGGTCAAATGTATGGTTGAAACACTCTCCAACTACACCCCCTGACGACATCCAAATGGGTCTAGGAAGCTACCCCAAAAAAGCTTCCCCAGATGCTATGAGCTACCTTAGCTGGAACTACCAAGGTTTCAAAAAGCAAATGCAATTCATAGAATCAGAAAACTCATATATAAATATTCACCATCTTTCCTTTTTCACGCTAAAATTATGATTACTGTAGACCTAGTTGCTAATAGATTAAAGTTTTTTGGTTACTCATGTATCTTTGGTTCAAACCCATTTAGCAAGAATGGAGGCATATCTTTAGCCTTACAGGATAATGGACATTGTAATGTCTTAGACATATTCCCAAACTGGATTCATGTTACCTCTTATCTTAATGGCATACATGTTTTCATAACCTTTATATATAGGCATCCTAAAGTCCATCAGAGGAAAAACTTTTGGAACTAGATTAAACTCTTTGTAAGCTTATATTTAAACCTTGGTTAATTATAAGGGTCTTTAATAAGGTCCATCAAAATGCTGATAAGTTTAGCTCCTGCACTTCCTTACCAGCGACCATAGAATTCTCAAATTAATGGCAGAATGTAATCTCATAGACATACTCCCTTATGGGTAATAGTTCTAGTGGACTAATAATAGAAAAGACAAGGTAGTTTGCAACAAAGCCTGGATTGAAGCCTTCCCAAACACCACATTAACAATCCTATCTTTGGTTGCATCTAATCACTCATTTGCCCTCTTGAAGACCATGCAACCAAACAACAAAGGCAAAAGAAGATACTTCATATTTGAAAACTTATGGACCTCTAATCAGGGTTATAAGCACTTAATCAATAGATTTTGGAACACCAGTGTAAAGGGTTCCCTTGGTTTATCCAATTTCAATAAGCTCAGCAAGACCATGTCAGCCTTGAAACAATTGAACTTATAAGTCATTGGCAATCTTCCAAGTAGAATTAAAGATTTAGAAGACAAGTTACTATATTTGCCAAATAATGTTCAACACATTGAAAAAGAAATCAACCAAGACCTAGAATTCTTATATAAATGTGAGGAAATGTTGTAGGCCTAAAGGACAAAATAATCCTAGATGATACATGGAGATAGAAACATAAGATATTTCCATACATTGGTTTCCAAAAGAAATAGCTTCAAGAAAATAGTGAGGCTCAAAGACAACAACGACTAATGTATGGAAGATAACATTCAAATAGAAAGCCACATCATTTAACACTTCAAAAAGGTATACATTCCACTTAATCATCTTGATTCCAGTGATACATTGATACTTTTCTTGGGTTAGAAGTTCTTGAGCTGTCAACTGATCATATATGGAGACTAGAAATACCAATTAAAGAGAGGGAAATCATTAAAGTAATCTTTAACATTAACCTTGATAGTGCCCCTAGCCTTGATGGATACAATGCAAAATTTTTCCAACATTACTAGGACATTTTCAAGGAAGATGCAACCAATATGGACCTATCCTTCTTTGAAACCCCACACCACAAATAGTTAAAGAATTCTACCCTATAAGCCTGTACAATGTAACCTATAAAATCATATCTAAAATTATAAGCATAAGGCCTAAGGAATTTCTGAAAGACTCTATCTTCCCTTTTTAAAGTGCCTATTTGAACGAAAGACTCATCATCGATGTGTAATCATGTCTCAGAGGTTATGGACACTATTAGGAATAAAAAAAGCTCGAAAAAAAGAAAGAAAGAAAGAAAGAATATGCCCTAAAACTGGATATTGCCAAGGCCTTTGATATCTTATCCTAGTCCTTCATAGAAGTAATACTATAGAGAATGAAGTTCATGCCCAAATGGATTAGCCTCATTATGCAATGTGTGACCACCGTCGCCTACCAAGTCCTAGTCAATGGCAATAAAACCCCTAGTTTTCAATCAGGTAGGGATATTTGATCAGGAGGCCCTCTATCCCTTTACCTTTATATTCTGTGCTCAAATATTCTTTCTTGCCTAATTGCAGAAGAGAAAAGGCACACTGGATAGGTATCAAAATAAGCATATTAACTGCCCCTATCATGCACTTAATCTATGTAGATGATGCTATCCTTTTCTTTGAAGCTAAAACAAAGGTTTGTGTTACTATTAAGAAATCCTTTGACTCTTTCAACAGCATAACATGGCTCAAAATTAACAAGGGAAAATCTGCCATGGTCTTTAGTCCGTACACTCCCAGATGCTTTAAGAGATTCCTTACTAGAACCTTTAAAGTCAAACAAGTAAACAAGATTGGCAGATACTTGGGATATTGCATTGACCCAGGCAAGAACAAAAACCAAGTCTATTAGAACATTGTTGATATGATTGATAAAAAAACTGCAATCTTGGAAGGCATCCCTACTCTCATAGGCTGGATAGCTTACCATCATCAAGTTAGTACTAAACTCCTCCATTATATATGATTTGTCTTGTGTTAGTCTTCTTAAAAAATATTGTGCTTAGATTAACTTTAAGATAGCCAATTTCTACTAAGGTTTCTCAAACCAAAAGCCTATAATGCATCTAACAAACTAGAAAACTCTCCAATTACACAATGACAAGGGTGACCTGGGGATAAGGAACATGGACAACTTCAACAAGGTGCTACTAGCTAAACAAACATGGAGAATTCTGGAAAACAATGAAAAGGCTGAGTCGCCTAAAATCCTTGCTAAAAAGTGCCTTGATCCCTTTGAATCTTATCTCTTTAATAGATCCCAATCTTCCTGGATGTGGAAGGTATACTTAAAACTCAACATGTAATTACAGAAAACCTATAGTGGACTGTAGGAAATGGTAACTTTATTTTAGTCAATCATAAACTCTAGATGCCAACAAGGGAGGGGCCCCCTATAGTATGGTCAGTGATCTCCTTAATGCTAATGAAATAAGTTGGAACCTCAGTAAACTTTATTCTCTTTACACCTTGTCTGACATAGAGAAGATAACTTGTCTCCTATTCTTAATCACTGGTGGTCCAAATAGCCTTGTTTAGACAGGAAACAAGAAAGGCTCATACTCAATGAAGGATGGACACCATCTCATCGATGACAACTACTCCAACCCAAGCCCTTTTATCAATTGGAAAGCACTCTGAAAGGTCAAACTTCCTTATCATATTCTAAATTTTGCTTAGAAGCTACTTTTTAAAGCCCTTCTAATTAGAGAAGTATTAATAAGCCACCACCTCCAGGTTCCCAACACCTGTCACTTCTATAACGAGGTAGATGAGACCATAAACTACATCTTCCTAAAGTGTCACTTTGCCAGGGCCATATAGTTTGCTAGCTCCCTTAGACTCAGAGTGGATTGGTTAAAGACTAAGACATCATACTTTGGCTCCAACAATGGTTCAATATTCTGAGATAAAGCCTAACCTCCCTGGAATCAATAACCAAGTTCTTCTTGGTATGACTCTATGCAATCTAGCGTACACGCAACAAAATTCTTCATACAAACTATTCTCTAGACCTTATCTCTGTAATCCAAGAGATCCTAGGAATAAATGAAGGGATGACCTTAGTATGGAACCCTATAGAGGTACAACAGAAGACTAGTCAGTTAGAACATTGGATCACAAGGCATGACCAGCAATGGTCTAAGCAAGGATAAAGCCTCATTCACTGGGACACAAAAAACTAAACTCCTTAAAAAAGCTCACATTGTGATGATCACAATCTTCATAAATGGTGAGCAGGTTAGAGATTGGCATTGGAGTCAGGGCCTAACTTAAAACAAACTAACCAACTCAAGTAATGCTATCAGACAAGTGCTATCCTAGATCCAAATAGGTGAACAATGGCTGAAGACTCTTGAAACCAAGATTCAAATCCTTTTCACCACACAGGCTAACCTACGACATTGCCTTCAAGGCTTTGAGAAAGATCATAGGCTTCGAATCATTGGGTAAGATATAAATATACTAACTTCTATTTAGACAATTTGTCGAGATTAGAAAGGCTTTGGCACAAGCATTTTAGTGATAGGTAATTTAGTTCACATATTGTCCTTGTTCTAAATTAATCCTTAACTTTCATTGTATCTTTATAGGAACAAAAAAAAAAAAAGGTAGACACTCATTGCCATAAGTTAGTTACCAATTATATGTATTTTGGCATTTCCATTAAACCATTAATGTTATATATATGTAGTATTATGTAGTATATTAAGTAAAAAATTATTATTTTTAAATTATAAATCAATAGTTGGAATCAATACAAAAATTATAATAAATATGTTTTTATTTTAGATTAGACTTATATAATTTCCTTATATCTTTATTATCAGATTTTTCAATTGACACATTATAAGCATACAGTTAATTAATAATTTAAAAAGTATAATTTAATTAAAAAGTATATAACTATTGCAAAAAGCATGCATATATGATTTTATTAGAAAACTATATATTTATCATATTTTAATTAATAAATAATATAAAAAGTTACATATAAATTTGATCTTTTTGTTTTTACATGACTAATTTTTTATGCAAATCCCAAGCATAAATCTATGATCGAATAATTATTTTTTTCATATCTCATATTTATAAAAGACAAAATTAAGATGCATTTGAGATTATATTAATATTTGCGGTTTACAATGTAGACGACATAGATCCGTATTAGAGTTCGTTGGGGACAAAGATTACAATGCAGCAAATGGCGCGTGATTGTGTTGTGACAAGCGTTTTATTTTATTTTTTCTAATTGTCGATTCCTTTGTTTATAACGGACAAATGGTCATGTTGTTTAACACATTTCTTTAGCTAGTTTGGGCAGAACCTCGCGTGCCCCAAAAAGCCACCAACAGAGACACTACGTAAAGAAATAAAATCACCGCCAGTACACCCTCCACTGTTTCTGAATTCTGACATTTTGCGCCCAAAAAATTAAAATTTCAAACAAAAAAGAAACCTTTTTTTTAGTCCGAAAGGACCTATGCTGACCAAATTAAAATAGCTTTGTTTTGGAGGGAGCCGCAAGGGGTGGAGTGGAGGAGCAGTCTCCAAAGCCTGCATTTCAATGGCCGGCATGTGACTTCTGCTTCATTCCTCTCGGACCGAAAGCTTCTTTCGTGGACCTCACATCTGCTTCTCCGTCAATGTCGGCCGCGGGATATAGCCGCTCCCAAAGAGCCTCTTCCACTGTCTCGCCGTTCCGGTCAAGAAGGTCCCCGGCCACGCCGCCGCTGGTTGTGAAATCCGCCGGAAGACCTACTACCCCGTCTTCGACCACTTCGTCGAGGCCGTCGCCGAAATTATCCGTATCTCCGGTGACTGCCGCTAGCCCAAGTCCGTCAGCCCTTGACCGGCCCGACGTCAGCAAGGCAAAGGAGAATGTCACTGTCACCGTCAGGTTTCGACCCCTCAGGTGCTGTACATTGTTGTTTTCTTGGTTAGTGTTACTTGAATTCATGGAGCGGGTAGTATTTATTACTTGAGGTATCTCAATCCTTATTTGGGTTTGAGCAGTGCCCGAGAAATTAATAAAGGAGACGAGATAGCGTGGTATGCAGACGGGGATCATATAGTAAGAAATGAGCACAATCCTTCGGTTGCATATGGATTTGGTTAGTATGACTCTTTTACCCTATGGCCTTCTGATAGTAAGATATTCACCTTTCTATGACGTAAAATAAAATGATTGATTCTTTACATTTTAATCCGTTTCAAATCAACAGTAAATGCGCCGTGAGTAGGGAGGGGATTTGGGCAGAAAATTCCTGATGACGACTTTCTAATGTACCAAACTTATAGTGTAAAATTTGCAGTTTGTAGAAACGTAGTGCACTTATTGTAAGAGATAGATACATACATAACATCTATTCTGCCCCCCTCCCCCGGCTTTTTTTTATCTTTCGCAAGCGGACAAAACGCTCTAGACTTCTTGTAATCTGCAGCATACATCACTTCCTACTGGAATAGCTTTAAGAAAATATTACTGGTTTGATTTGTACTTTCATTTCCTTGATACTAGTTATAATAATAATAATAATATTTTGCGTGGCAGATAAGGTGTTTGGGCCTGCAACAACAACTCGGCATGTTTATGATGTGGCTGCTCAACATGTTGTCAATGGAGCCATGGAAGGAATTAATGGTAATTTTTTTTTTCATTAATTCCACTTATGTTATGGATATGAAACGTCTTATTTGTATAAGATATGAATTAATAAAACCAGGACCTCTAGTAAGTATGAAAGTGGAATATATGGCTCCTGGTTATTTTACCATTTACCTTGTTGGTGATTTCTTTTAGAGTTCCATTTCTCTTATGCTTGGATGTTCACGACAGTCAAGCTGTTTGCATAGCAATTTAGTATATCAATAATTCCTAATACCAATGACAAATGGTACTGAGTATGTAATCAAAATTAATAACACTCATAGCTCCACTTGCACATGAAGACTGAATGAAGCACAACATGGATGCATACTTATAATAGAAGTAGTTCTTTCAGGCATTTCTTGATGCTTAAACCTGTGAACTCATAGACTAACAACTTGATTTAAGATTTAGTTGGATTACAATTTTTCTGGTTGCTTAATCATGCAACCTAACTAAAATATCAAGTTTACGACATTAACATATGGTATATGGTAAAATAAGGAGACTGTTATGCCTTAGTCGTTCCTTTTACTGAATTGTACTTCTCGGTTAATTTTGCATATGTGTAAGAAGAGATGAAGGCACCAGGACATTTTTTCCCGCAAGTACTTTTTGTCATCTTAAAAAGTTTTTGGTTCTTTAAACCATCAAGTAGCAGGCCACCTGTAGTCTGTGTTCCTAATCAGACATTTGTAGGAAGATATGATGGCTTACTTTCCTCTGAAGTTAGGCATGGGTCATATAAACTTTTATGTAGTTTGAGGTTGGATCTAATTGGTATTTGCTTGCACTACATATGATCTATCTCATACTTGAGGAGTTTAAGTTTATTTCTCTAGTTCTTATCCAAACATGCACCCTGGTTGGGGGATCAGCTCACAGTTACTCTGTTTATTTGCAGGTACTGTTTTTGCATATGGTGTTACTAGCAGTGGAAAGACACATACCATGCATGTAAGTTAGTCTAATTTTCCCACTTTAAGTGGCATCGTGCCTGGCAGCAAAATTTGGATTGTTTTATTTCTAAGATTTGCTACTCAAAAGTATGTTTGATAGCTCATCCTGCAATTGGTCCTACACTTTGATTGACACAATTGTAAGATAAACCTGTGGAATGGGATGCATGACTGTTTTCTCCCATTAAGCACTAGGAGTAGGCTTGATGTGAAACTGATAAGTTGTTACTTGTACTCTACCTAATGTTTATGTTTCTTGAAACTTCTGGTTTTTTCTTGTGAAAAAGATTACTGTCACACCCCAAAATCTCTAGAGTGGGATCGACACAGGACACGAGGAAATTCCCCGAACCTGCAAGCCTTATATTAGAGGGACATTTAATATCATACCAAGACTATGCAATTTGCACCTCATATACAATATAACTTGCCTTTATATAAAAATAAGGGGTTAATACGAAACAAAGAATTTTGTAGAAATTTCAGTAGAACCTCTTCAGTAAATAGGACATCTTGAAATTTTTACAATATCCTGTAAGGCAACACAAACATATAAGAGAGCTCCACTTTCACCAATACAGCCTAGTATAACATATATCCAATATACAACAATAAGGAAAGTTCAACTGTGGTCACTATACAAACCTAGAATACAAAACAATGGCTATCCCTCTAATTATATACATTTAAAAAATGAGGCATGAATATCAAAATAATCAAAAAGAAATAGGTCTTGTAATTTTCCAAGTGGGCCCACCAACATAAATTCCCGTCTCTACTCCGCTGTCTCTGGGAAGTCGTCAGTCTCCTTATTTGAGACAAAATTTTTCCAGTAGATAGTACCCCAAAATTAATAATAAAATTTCAAATATAAATTATAAGCAAGCGTGAATCAAACTTTGAATAAAAGGGAATAACATTTAAACTGCAAGTAATCATTAAACAGTTTCAGTTAGCAAAATGCACATTTCAAAACATTAAATTTAAAATGCCATATGCAAGGGATCAATAAATTTCTAAATATCATTTCAGGGGAAGGACTACTATGGACTAATTCGGTGTGGCACACAGCCATAAGGGTAAATCACAACAGGCGAGAATACACAATCCTCGAGGGTAAATAACCAATAGGCGTGAGGTCATAACACACGAAAGTTTATCATTCATCGATCCTCATGTGATGGCCGTCACACGGGGCTAGCACCGTCGTTAACCTTGCTAGTTGAGTCATTACTTAGGTGCACGAAGGGCTAACAGTACTGTTGTTGGCAGTCAGTGTCTTAACTAGTCCTTCCAATTATAATGGAATTAAAACAAGCATGCATAGGAAAAGTAGCAAGTATGCATGAAATTCATTTGTATTTGCATGAAATCCAAAGTCGTTTTCAAAATCGTACATAAAGCCATAAAGCCATATAACATGTCAAGGGATTTCATTTGCTTACAATCTCAACTTTAATAAAATATAGGTACGCCAAAGTTAAAAATGATAATTTTAAAATCTTTTCAAATAATGAAAGTAAAGCATATACGAAGAGTATTGGGGAATGCTATTTGCGCATTTGAGTGCCGTCAATTACCAACGACCCAATGTCTTTCCTTAGGTGACCGTTTCACCCCTAAAAGTTACCTACGCCATTTGAAAAGTAAGGAATTATTATTCTATCTTATTATCACTAAAAACAAACCCTAACTCATATCCCTTGATTCCATCACCTAACTTTCCTAGACTTTTTGCCAATTTACATTCACTACCTTATAAACTTTCTAAATTTTCACTTTAGTCCCAAATTCCTAGAGGCGTCAAAACGGGTTCAATCCACCGGGTCGAGCCCATGCAACCCACCTAAGAAATGGGTTGGGTTGAGGGGTTCTTTAGAGAACCAGTTTAGTATACTTTTATCAATTTGTCCCGTTTAACCCACGAGTTAAACGAGTCAGCTCGCGGCTTAAATGGGTTGTCCGTTTTTTTTTTATAAAAATTTCCACTCGCTCAGTCTGGCGCCCCAACCCACTGCACTTTCCTATTTAAAAATATTAACTCTAATGTATGTGTTGTGTTGTCTCTATTATTTTGTAATTTACCAGATTTGAATATTCTGCTTATAATCATATTCTTATTATTAATGAATTTTGAATTATTGGATTACTCTACTTGTTTTAATCCATTAAAACTTGTTTTTTATTTAATTATTTTTTTTCGTTTATTTATACTGATATAAAAATTTATTGATTAAACAAAACATGTGCTTAAAGAAAGTTACATTTGAATTTTTATAATTTTTTATTTTATTTTTATTTTTTAAAATTTTTTTATGGGTTAAACGGGTCAGCTCGCTTAACTAGGTAGGGTGAGTTGAGATTTTTAACCCACTACCTTATGGTAAGTTAAACGGGTTGACTCATTTAACCCACCAACTCGGGTGGACAGGTGGGCTGAGTGAGCCCACTTTGACAGCTTTACAAATTTCATATCTTTACCTTCAACCTAAGAAAAATCATGATGAACAATAGGGTTTCATGTCATTCACTTTACAAGTGTTCTTATAGGACCAATTTAAACCTATTAAATTGCAACATTTCACCATTTTCTGAAAACTCCAAAATTTTGAAAATTTTCAATTTAGTCCCTGTCAAAACAACTCTAAAAAACTAGCCTAAAATTATGCTTTCAAAGCTTAAATTCAATGGAAAAGGGCCGAAAATGCTTCTCTTAACATCATTTTCATGAAAAAACCGATTAAAACTCATCAAATTTGTAGAAAAGTCGTTGATCTTGGCTTCACAAAAGCCACCGGAAAACTGTTGTTGCTGCCGACAACTGTTGGCGGTGATCGTCCAACACACGTTGCCGGTGAGGGAGGAAGTTGGCCGGAGGTGGTGGTGGCGGCTAATCATGGTAGAGAAATGCAACAGAGACTGAAAATAGAGGAGAGGCGTTATGGCGAGAAAAATGACAAGAAAGGAGAAAAAGGTAAAAAGGGCAATTTGGTAATTTCACTTGGGGGGCCCACGCCCTCCTGCATTCAGATGCCAAGCCTTACCACTAAGCTAAAGCTCATATCCTTTTAATAATATACAACACAAATATTTATACTCTCCCTTTTCCTAAGAACAAAATTTTGTATCATATTTTAGCAAGTGTTACAATTACATTGGCCATTATAACATTCCTCCTGCAATGGATCAAAGCATGGCTGACTTAGCTAGGAAAGCTATGATTTACCATAGTTGGGGAGAGAGAAACAATGTAATCTATGGTGCAGCAAGAAGTACTGAGAAACTCATGAGATAAGTGTAGAATCTGCAGATGTCAGATGTAAAGTGATGACTTCCCACTTCTTTTCCTTGTATTGCTGTCAATAAGCATCTGTGTGGAAGGTGGAATAATAATGAAGATATCCCAACTAATCTGTAGCTTTAGGATAGTTAAGTTGTCAACTTCTGATCAGTTATTGATACTGTTGTTTCTTCATTGAATATCCTTGTTGAGTGGAGTCTTTTTTCTTGGGTAGTTGTTTTCTGCTTGTACTATGGACTTTTAATTTGATTAGCAAAATTCCCTTCATTAGAAAAAGTGTTAAATATTATTTTCCCAGGGGGAGCAAAAGTCACCTGGAATTATCCCACTTGCAGTGAAGGATGTCTTTAGTATTATACAAGAGGTAAAGAGTTTATTTTTTGAGTTAACCATAAAACCCTATTTTGGTGACAAAACTTGTTTGCCAATTTCAGATGCCTGGACGAGAATTCCTACTTCGTGTATCTTATCTTGAGATTTATAATGAGGTCAGCATCATGTGAAGTGTTATATTAACTTTTCTTATCTCTGTGAATCTTCTATAAAGCCTATGTGCATATGTCTTTTATCCTTGTCAATATGTATTTATATCTTTATGGGTATCACTTTTCATTGTTATCTGCTCTTGTTTTAGGTCATCAATGACTTGCTGGATCCTACTGGGCAGAACCTAAGAATAAGAGAAGATGCTCAGGTGTTTATAATAATATAGGAAAGCCAATTGTTACCCTTTGTTCATTTTCTGTTCTTCATGACAAAAGCAGCTTAACTGTCACAAGAGTTTTTTTGTATTTTTTTCTCTCTTAAATAAGCACACCCTGTTATCTCCTTGTTTTGCTTCTTATTTGAATTTGTTGCATACATTTGTTCATACGTTTGTCTCTATTTTATACCTTGCTTAAAATAGGCTTGATATGTAAATTTTTTGAAATTTATAATGAGGAGGTATATAACGTTGACAGGGGACTTATGTTGAAGGAATCAAAGAGGAAGTTGTGCTATCCCCTGCTCATGCCCTTTCATTGATTGCTACAGGGGAAGGTATACAAACCTTTAAATTTTGTGTGTTCCTTTTGCTGTCATTTTGTATCGTTGGTTGCTTTATAAGTTGTAAGTCTAAATTTTCACTTTGATATGCTTTCCTTGATTCTTCTACCATGCATGGCAATCTTTTCATCTCCAGGTTCATGCCTACTGCGGATTTTATGATCTTCTAATAGTTAAATATGGTTTAATTTTTTAGTCTGATATTGTTAGTTTGATGCTTGTTCCTGTTAATTAATATGTTTTGATGTCTTCTTTCTGAATCATCCAGAGCATAGACATGTGGGTTCTAATAATTTCAATCTGGTTAGCAGCCGAAGCCACACTATATTCACCTTGGTATGCCAGTCTTAACTAGTGAACTTCATATGCTTAAAATTTGAAAGCATGCTTAGTGGCCCATGATACTAAGTGAGGAAAGTCAATTTTTGGACTTTCTAAATGTGCTGTCAACATTTGGATTTTTGCTAATAACAAACTTCCATATCTAGCCAAATTATTTCAATATTTAATGAAATAAATTTGACATGGTAGGTCCACTCTCAAGCTTTTGTGGCATCAAAACCATAGTGTTACATGAATTATTTCCGTTCCATCAGTGGATCTACTGTGTCAAATCCAATTCATTATGATATCATTTTGACCAAGCATGACTTTCTAAAATGGCACCTTATTTGTTTTGAATTCTTTAGTTGGCTTATCTGCTTTACTGAGTAACTTGTTTCTATCAGACTATTGAAAGCAGTTCACACGGGGAAAATATTGAGAAAGAAGATGTGACATTGGCCCATTTGGTACCTCTCTTCCACTAAAACAAGGATCCTTAGCATTATACTGTTTTGCTTTAATAGATGCCCCTAATATTCTGTTTCTCTCACCAGTTTTAGGCTCTTAATTAGTTACTTCCCTGCCTCTCCCCCTTCCAGCACTTAATTGATCTTGCAGGCTCTGAAAGCTCTAAAACTGAGACAACTGGGTTGCGAAGGAAAGAGGGTTCATATATTAATAAAAGCTTACTCACTCTTGGAACGGTAATATTATCTACTGTTTTGTTTGTCTTTGGTTTTTCTGTTCTCTTTTCTCCATAATGCAATCCTAGTTTTATACTTGTTAGTCTGACTTGCTCTGTTCTATAATGATACATAGGATTGCTGGTAATATTAACTAATAGTTATGAACATTGTGTTTTGTGCTTAGATGCTGATTAATGTGTAACATGATTAAATTTGATTATTCTTTTGTAGTGCTTGGAATGATTGCTTCTTGCTTTTTATGTTTGACTTTCTTCAACAATCCTTAAATAACTTTTGGACAGTGGAGTGCATCTTGTTGATTACTGCTAACAGATGGATATTACATGAATGCTCTTGGTTGATATTCTTCTTTTATGTTATGAAGTCAGCATGTAATTTGCACTACATTTGCGAAGCACTATAGTGCATTCACTGATATTTCTTATTTGCATGGTTTCTAACAATCCCATTCACAAGTTATGTTCAACAAAGTAATTAAAAATCTCTTTCTTGTCATTTCTGTTTCTGTATTGCAGGTTATTTCCAAATTAACAGATGGGAAGGCAACTCATATTCCTTATCGAGATTCAAAACTCACTCGTTTATTGCAATCATCCCTCAGTGGCCATGGACAGATTTCTGTTAGTACAATATAATGCTCTTAAGATTGTTATTTCTCAATCAACTTCTTTTTGAACATTCTGCTATATATGTGTGTGTGTGTGCTTTTTAAGTAAAGAGTTGTGTGGTTAACTAATGTTGGCAATGACCTACCATGCGTTGGTTGTTGAAGCTCATCTGCACTGTTACTCCTGCCTCTAGCAGTAGTGAAGAGACGCACAACACATTGAAATTTGCATCCCGAAGTAAGCATGTTGAAATCAAGGCTTCTCAAAATAAGGTGATATCATGTGATATGTCAAATATAGGTATACTCATGCCACTGTGACTTCATTCTGTTAACTTCTATCTGATTCGTTTTGCCTTAGATTATGGATGAGAAGTCTCTGATCAAAAAGTATCAAAGGGAAATTCATGATTTAAAGCAGGAGCTTCAGCAGTTGAAGCGTGGTATTATGGAGAATCCCAATATTGCTGTATCTTCGCAAGAAGATCTGGTTAATTTAAAGCTTCAGGTTTGTACTGTTGTATATATCATGAAAGGTCTTAGAGAGTTTTTGTCACTTAGTGGCTACTTTATAATATGCTGGAATAATATGCTGTATGTTGATTTCTAACCCACTGGAAACATGTTGTTTGCTTTGCTTGTTGCACATTAGAACTGTATGTTTGGTTGGTGTATTGTTTTTCACCTCCCATTAATAGAGTGTTGCATCATGATGTAAAGCTGGAAGCTGGTCAGTCCAAATTGCAGTCAAGATTGGAAGAAGAGGAACAAGCTAAAGCAGCTTTGATGGGAAGAATTCAGCGACTGACCAAACTAATATTAGTTTCTACAAAGACTGCAATATCTTCAAGCATTCCTGAAAAGCCAAGCCATAGGCGAAGGCATTCTTTTGGGGAGGATGAGGTGTGTTTTATCATGTTACTTCATGTGGTGATGCAATCAGTTTTATGCTTTGTGCAAGATGATCTGATATAATTGAAGTGATGTGTGGTTTTGCAATATGAATTCAGTTACTTGGAAGGAAAAGCAATAAACTCAATTACTCATTTTTGTGATTACAGCTAGCATATCTGCCAGATAAAAAACGTGATACTTTGATTGATGATGATGCTGGAAGCCATGCTTCAGAGCCTTCAGCAGAAGGAAAGGATGATGTTAACTTGGATGAGTTGATGAAGGATTATAAAAGGAACAAAAGACGTGGAATGCTTGGTTGGTTCAAACTGAGAGTAAGTTATCTTTCTATTCATTTGAATGTAAAATTGTATAATCTTATTGTGCTAGGAATAAAAAACAAACATTATGGTTACTATTTAAATTAACTCAAAAATTGTATTTCATTAATCATCATTGATAGATCACTGTACTTAAGATACACAGATACTGAGAATTTCTGCCAAGCTAGATTTGTGGAGACTAGGATTTTTAGTTAAATTATATTGTTATTGTTTAAAGAGAACAGATTTTTGTATTATAATTGAGAATTATATTGGACTTGTAAGTTGTCACATGAAGAAACAGAAACATGGCCGCCTAGGCGCAAGATCTTAATGCCTAGGCAGCAGGTTGCTGAATCACTTAAGATAAGAGTGTTTTTGTCATTTTACAATGTTTTCCTAATTAACTTAATATTGTATTTGAATTGTGTTTATTTTCTCTTTATTTCTATTAATTAGGATTAGGGTTATTGGGGGCTTTAGTATTTAAACTTCCATTCTTTTCATCAATGTAAGTTGCCATATGAGTAGAAAAATTAAAAAAGCGATTGCCTCTTAGTATTCCTCTTCTCCTTTCACTTTTCATCATTTTTCATCAGGATTTTTTTTTTTTTACTAATGACAACACTTGATTCTCATAAGCTATATATTATGAGACAAAATAGACTTCATTTCAGAAAGCAAGTCTTAATAGTCCTAATTAGACTAGGAATCCTTACTTCATTTGAAGTGTTGAACAGTGCTAGGTAGTAATAAGGGTTTGTTGTGTGTTCTGACATGGGTGTTTTATAATCATTAATTAGTGGATGATGGTATACTTCTTTTCTCTTTTCCTGTTGTTAGAAAGAATTTCTTGAATGTCATCATCTAATTGTGGAGTTTTAGATGTCAAATTTAAGGATTAGTATACTTTTGACTGACTTGCCAAAGATATGTCCTTGGCCACTTTACCACCTTGGCTATATGAGATTTTGAGTGGCACATCTTCTGTCTTTCAAGCTGTAGAGCTAATGCAATAAATTTATTAAACATAGGATCTTCTTAGGTGCCGTTAACATTCAGCAGAAAAGCCCCCATAAGGTCCTCTTCTAAGTTATTTGTGATTATCCTTTTTATAATGGTATTCTCTTCTTAAGATAAAGGCTCTAATTGAACAATAACATGTATTCTGTGAGTGCTCTCTATATTTTATGTGAGGCCAAATTATCAACTTACTATAGTGATCTATCCAACAAATAGTATATACCTCCTTTGCAGAAACCTGATCTGGTGGGATTATCACCAAATGTTGATAGCGAGAGCTCCACAAACGGGTCTCCTGCATCCTCATCAAAACTAACGCCAAATAGAGTTATGCTTTATGACATGAAAGAATCACGTAGGAATTCAATCAGCACAAGGGAAAATGCTTCAGCTCTTAATTCCTTTCCTGGAAGAAATCAAGCAGGTGACTTGTTCAGTGGAACTGTTGGAGGCCGTCAACTTCCTCCGGTGAGATCTCAAATACTAGAGAAAATTGTAACAGGAAAAATGTATATGTATCTTGCAATCGTATGGACCAGAATCATAACTGTGCTGAGTGAACATTTTGCAGACTGGGAATACAATTACTGATCAAATGGATCTTCTTCGTGAACAAGTAAAAATGTTGGCTGGGGAGGTGGCACTATGTACCAGTTCCCTAAAACGACTGTCTGAACAAGCTGCTAACAACCCTGATGATTTACAAATACAAGTGAGCTACTACTTAAGAAAGTCAAATGAGAACTGGAACATAATTTGTTTTATTATCAAAATTGAGGGGGCATTTCTTGTGATGATGGCAGGAGCACATGCAGAAGTTGAAGGATGAAATTAGCCAAAAGAAGGACCAAATCTGTATCCTGGAGCAACGTATGCTAGGACCACTTCGGATGACTCCCCATGCACCCAATAGTAGCGAAATGTCTGAGGTAAGTATGAGACTAAAATTTACCAGGAACTACCACCAACTATCATCAGATTAAACTTGGGCCCATTTGAAAATACATCTATATTCTGTAAAAGCAGAGAACTCTATCCTTGTTGCTTGCAACACCTTGCTGTTGTTTATTGTTACATGCATCGTGAAAGAAAAAGTCTGATATCACCAAAAATAACTATAAGCATAATAATTAATTTTTAAACTAAATTATGCTTCATGTTATCTTATATATATTATGGTGAACAAAAGCAAAGAGAATTCTGTCTAAAATAGTGTATTACAACCCACAGAGTACAATAAATGAATTCCAACGACAGAATAGAAACCAAAGTCAAATAACATGACCAAATCATATTCTGTTCACTGACTCGTCCTTTTTATTCAACATTTACTGCTCTAGAGTTTAAAGCCTTTTACATGCTTCAGGCATTTTTTTTGAGTTTTTTTAGTATTATTTAATTGAACTATAAATTGATGCATTGTGGCCGCTTAAGAGTACTAAAAGTTATCATAAAATTGAAGGAGAATATTTGGGATGGGTAGTAGCAGCGATCAAAATTTCTGTAGCTTTTTATTATTTTAATTTGTTTTTAGGTCTAACAAGGCTGTTTATGTTAGTTAGATTGACATGTATTGGAATACTTATAAGTCAATTACTCCCTAATGCAGGCTCTAGCCAAGCTTACCACTGAGCTCAATGAAAAAATATTCGAACTTGAGGTTGGTTTTTCTGTCTTCTTCATACAAGTGTTTTGGGTTTTCAATAGCAATTAGCAAGCAGAACATGCTGTAAGTATCATACTGAGGTCTGCTCTCTTGTTGATTGAGTATTCAAGATCAAGTCAGCAGACAATAGGATACTTCAAGAGCAACTGCAGTCTAAGGTATATCACAAAACTCTACAACCTTCTTGTATGGCAACTTGCAAATTCTAATTCTTATTCTAACGTTCCACAGAATTCAGAAAACGCTGAGATGCAAGAGACAATTCTTATGTTAAGGCAACAGCTAGATTTAAGGAAAGATAAAATCTCACATAATTCTCAACAACTAGCCGAAAGTGAGACTGATCCATGCAACATGTGTTCCAGAGCGATATTGGATGAGACCCATGAACCAACAAGCATCACAAATTCAAATATTCTGGAGGACTCCAAGCAGAGCGATAGTAATTCCATTTATAATTCCCAAATTTTTATGCAGGTTCCGTTTCTCTCTCTTTCCCAATCTCATTTTTTCCCAGCATCTCTGCAGATGATTTCTAACAAACTGAAATTGCCTTAAGCGTTAGAGATAGATATGAAAACCAATTCTGTTATTTGTGTGTATCTGTAGAAGTGTTTTTTCTTATCTTCACTATTAAACTGTGTAGGCAGCTGAAATAGAGAATTTGAGGCGAGAGAAGGTGAGATTGGCTGAAGAGAAAGATGGGCTTGAAATTCAGAGTCGCAAACTTGCACAGGAGGCTTCATATGCAAAAGAGTTGGCAGCAGCTGCAGCTGTTGAACTCCGAAACCTGGCTGAAGAAGTAACTAAACTTTCCTATGAAAACGCAGAACTGACTGGTGATTTGGAAGCTGCAAAAGAGGCTTGTTGCAAATCTAATTGTTGTCAGAGATCTGCTTCATATGAATACAAGCAAAGTATTAATAATTCTGTTCAACAAGATGGACAATCCAGCAAGCTAGGGAATGATGTTCTAATTGAGAAGTTGCAGAAGGACCTTAAGGCGAGATTCCAAAGAGAAGCTGCATTAGAAGCATCTCTATCCGCAAAGGATCAAACAGAAGCTGACTTAATAAGAAGGCTTGACGAAACAAAATACCATGAACAAGATTTGGCAAACGAGCTTGCAAGTATGCGAATGCTGGTTGCAAAGATGAGAAAGTCTGGTGTTAATATTGATGACAGGTCGACAGTCCACAAGCCTAATGATGTACAAACCAGGGTTAAATATAGACTTCGTCCAGCTAATGGCCACACTAACAGAAAAACAAATAAAGAGGATGAAACATTCGCAAACATGGAAGAGATGAATGCATTAGAAGAACTGAAGGCTAGTTATCAAAGAGAAAGAAGAAGATGCAAGGAACTAGAAAGTGTTATTTCTAGATTGAAGGTATCTCATTTATGAAATCATTTCATACTTCATCTGTATGCCATGATAATATTAATTAATAACTTAATGTTCATGATCTGCATGGCTAAATGTCTGGTAATGCTACCGATTGCTGAGAGAAAATAAGTTTAGGTGACAGGTTTGTGAAAGATTAACTTTAGAGAGACATCAGCCTTTTAGTATATTCATTCTTATTGAGCTTGAATCTGATTCCATTTAGTTATTACTCCTGTATGGATAAAACCATCTTATCATAGTCATCGGAAGCCTTGATTAGAAAGACTTCCCATTACAATTCTCATCAATTAACTGGTCTTGCTTGACGTTGAAGTATAAGCCATGTATTACATGCTTCGACTTTTTTGTTACTTTAATCCTTCAATCCTCGTCTTCCCGGAATATTCTATTTGAACGCTTAATAGATTGTGCTTTTGCGACTGACAATTATAGCTGCCACAAAAAGCTTATATTGGTTGATGGTCATCTATTTCACCCGACATAAGCCAATACTTGATTAGTATTATCAGTACCTGAAGAGAAAGAATTTACAAATGACATCACTTTTTAATTAACGTAATAGGGTGAAGATATTGCTGGTCTGGACGTTATGGCCCTTGAAGAACTTCAAAACCTGCATATTGAGGCAATAACTAAGATTTGCCAAGCAAAGGTAATATTTCTCGCTGGTCAAGTCCTATTGATTCACTACTTGTTTTCCTTTTTCCCATAAGGTTTGATATTTTTCCATTGTCGCTTTATATCCTGCAGAAGTAAACATTTAACTCTTGATACCATTTTAAATGGTTGCTGCTGGCTGTTAGTGCTGCTGTTTGATCTTTAGTTTGAAATGAACATTCTGTCTGTCTCTGGTTGAAAAGTCAGTTTAATTTTGAACAATACTAAGTTTTTGTCAATCTCTTCTGCCTAATATTGCAATCTCGTGACTAAACTGTCATGACTGATAAAGATTATGTTACAACTTTCAGTACGCAAATCAAGACTTGTAGCATCCTGCTATTGTCCACTGTGAGTATTTCAAATACAAAAATACTCCAGGGATGGGATTATGTTCCTAATTTAACGATGTTTGAACTCGCTTATTATGCACTATGTGCAGGTACAGTATACTTTGTAACTCATACTGATAAGTAACAATCAACTTTTGGCTGGCATATAGAAGCTACAGTGAAGATGCATCCTCTAGCCTAATGCTTGACTAACTCTGCTGATGGGATTTGAGGGCTCTACATCAATTTTCCTCCACGAAGCATTACTATTATGTATGTGTTGGGCGATCCCGCTTACTAATGCATATATTGGAGCATTTGAATCACAATATTCTAGCATGGCTGACCAAATGTGAACCTATGTATATGTAATATGTCGTACAGTGGACATGAAGTTAACATATGCAATCCAATGTTGAACTCATCAGCAATCCTTAATATCGTTAGTTGCAGGGCACTGATATGCTAAAATGCCAAAATTGGCTCCGTAAGGCAGCGAGAAAACTTCATCAAAATCACGATCCACACTGTTAATGAACAGGGAAAAAAAAACTTCCCTCTGTGAGAAAGCCCTATGGGCAATCAATCACTGTAAAAGAAATAACGAAGAGATTGGTTTATGACCTGGGAAGCCTATCACAATCGGCAGAAGCCCATCCGATCTGCTGTTTCTCGTTGTCGTAGATCACCATTTTATCTTGTAAAGAGATGTCTGTTTTGATCAAAGAGAGAATAAATAACAATCAAATAAACAAGCACAGTAAAGTATAACAATTTCTTATATTGGCATGTCTTGGTCATACCTCCAATAATGTTAAGATCATCTAGTCCTACTTCATCGCCATTTAGGATTCCGAAGCAGACATTGCCATGTTTCTGGGAAGGGACATCATGTTAGAAATATGATTTCAACCCTTGTTCCTATAGGAGGAAGAGAGTGATATCTGTGTTAAAAGGTGTTCACCGTGACAATTAAATAAGCTTCTGGTGGTAGTTGCAGCTGCACATTTTTGGTTCTTGTAAAGCTCAGTACCATAGGCTTAAAATAGTTTTTGACATCACGTAAAGATTTGAAAGGCTTCGCACCCTTCCAGCACATTGGAAGGGTTGCATCTTCAGTTGCTCTAGCCAGTTGTTTTCCCTTCAAGTCACTAGTTACCTGAATTGTAGATCAAGTTTAAACTAAATATATATATCTTAATCACAAAACAAGTCGATGGATGATGATTACAAAACCAGGCTCTTTCATTTTCATCTCACCAGATCAACAATGGCTTGATAAGCTCTGGAATTGAAGTATGTGTAGGAGCTACCACTGTCAAAGATAACTTCAAGACCCTTGACATTAGTAGGCTTTCCATTGAAAAGCAGTTCAGCTGGTCCTGAGCTGTAGTGTTTTCTGAAGCAATGATAGTGTCAGTTATCTCATACATCTGTGAAAAACCAAAATTCATTTGAGGGAGAAACACAAGACATTTTATTGTGACTTACTCCGAGGAAGTAGGAAGCACAGGTGTCCAAACAATTCCAGACGAAGGAATGAGATCATCTCCAAAGAATAAATAGCCTCCTCCTCGCCCACTTAAGCAATGTCCTACTACATTGAGGGTGAGACCCAGAGAATGAAGCTGTGACAAAATGCTTGCCTTACCGCTTCCAAGGCCAAGAACTCCCGCTGTAGACGGTGGAGAGGTTGGACCAGAGAACTTCTGATCATACCCACACCTAGCGTGCAAAAAAATTTATGCAAAATCAATTTGTTAGGAAGATCTTAATATTATCACAGTTGATGCATAAGTCTAATGCAGCATAACTTCACCATCATAAATTATAAAATTGGATGCGTAAGCACTGTCATAACATAAGGATGGAGTCAGAAGACTCACCCAAAGGCGACCTTGGGACGTAGGACAGAGCCATTGGTGAATTTAAGGGCAATGTAGTCTCGGACAAGCACACCAAGAGATGATCCATTGTCTGCATACTCGACCTCGTAGTCGCATTGCTCATCTGGGGCAGGACAGTGAATGTTCGTGGATAGGTGGACTCGAGAACACAACTGGTCCGAACACTGTACAACGTTGTTGTTGGGTTTATAAAGTTGATCACGAGGCTGCAAACAGAAAAGTTGAGGAAGGAAAATGACTGGTTAGTGTTTGCCACTAATTCTTCAATACGAAGTGAAATAGAAAAGGTTTACCTTGGTGCAACCTTGACATGGTGCATCACACTGTACCCAGGTGAGGTCACTGCCGGAGTCAATATCAAGGTCGTAGAGCTTGGGAGGATGGCCAATGTTGAGAAAGACGGTGTAGTACCTGCATATAGAGAAACAAACTGATTTTATTTTCATTGGATCATTATGATATTAATTTGCAACGAAGATAAGTTCACTTTTAGAAAACCAAGGCCTGTGTTGCTAGTACTTTTTGTACCAAATCAATAAAAAGCAACTTTAGTGGGAAATTGGGAGCGAGATGGGTCCACTTTCTGACTAGTAGGAAGGACAAGCTACACTTAAAAAGGAGGGCCGTTGAGTAAAAGTACATTTTTGTTCATCTTTCTGTAAAGTAAATCAGAAGTGGAAAGGAAGGACCCGTGGGAAAAAATTCGACACAAACGAAGAGGATTCTGAAGTTTACTAAGAAACTAGATAAAAAACTGGTGAGAATAAAATGACTCAGCTACGAATTCAACAATCTACAATCACCAAACATGGTATTATGAGGGCAAGATGGGAGAAAAGTAGAATCGGTAGTCAATCAGAAATCTATTTTATAGGAGATAGGTAGATAGATTAAAAACATTACAATGGATAAGCAAGGCTCTGAACAGAATTTAATAACCAAAAAAAAAAAAAACCTAGAATCGGTGAATCATCAAGTTGATATGACTAAAGTGAAAAAAAAAGGTTTATCATAGGATACATACCCAAGGGGATATACATTCCCTTGAACCTGGAAAACAACTGAGCCAAGGCGATTACCAGAAGTTGGGTGCGTCGGCTGCTTAGAGTTACGGGGTTGATTGGCTGCGGAGAAACAGAGCGGGAAAATAGCAGACAAGCCCAGGAAAAATAAGACCGTCAATGCGATTCCCTTGATTTTAACATCCATATCAGTAAAAGGGACTGATTGCTCTGAATCAGAGGAGAAAAGGTGGAAGTGAATCAAAAAGTTCAGAACAAATGGAAAAAATAAAATTTGAAAAAGCGAAGGACTTTTGGATACCGAAGTGAAGAAGAGCCTACTGGCGTGTCTGATTTTGCTCGTGTGGCAGAGTCAACGTGTTTATAGACCAAAAAACGACCAACGTTTTGGACTCTGTTTGGACTAGTAATTGACAAAATCATTATTAAAAAAGGGGTACATTTAGGATTAAAAAAATTGTATATTACAAAACAAAATAAGGCGAACTGCCAGTTCCAGAGAGACCAGGCGAAAAAAAATCGGAAATGGGTTGATATATTACGTACGATCCTAAAATAAAGAGAAAGGTAATTTTGTCTTTCAGAATACTATCATCAATGGGTTGTTGTCCTTTAAATATTATTTTGCAAATTTTTTTATAAAATTAAAAAGAGATAAATGTAGTGTTTAAAAAAGAGCTTTATACATATTTCTATTTTTTCTGTCACTTTTTCAATGTTTTGTATTTATATATGGACAAAATTTAGAAAATTTTCAGTTTATTAATACTAATTTCAAGTGTTAACGGTTAAGGTTTTTCTCTTATTTTACGTTCTTGAGGCGAATTTTCTTGAAATTTTGTAGGACGTAAATTTTGAATGCCGTGTCTAATACTCTTATCATTTATGCAGGAAAAATTAAATGATATAAATGATTATTCTAACAATCTTTTGATATGGAAAAAGTATCTAATTACAGGTGAAATTTAATAGATTTGATTTTAAAATGTATTAAAAAATTATAACCAATAAAATATTTAAAGTGTTATCTTTAATGTAGTTATAATTTTGAATCTACTAATATATCTAATTATAATATAAAAGTATTATTATAATATTATTATTTGTTAAGTTAATATTTATATTTATATTATAACTAAGTATATTATAAATGTATGAAAAATCTTATCAATATTTGAAGAATATTTTATCTTAAAAAAAAAAAAGAAAGCTCATTTAATGATTAATATTGTTGAACTACAAATATATTTTCAAAAGAAAAAAGTATGACATAGCGGATAAGTGAAATTGTTTTGACAGCGGACAGTATGAGTAATAATTAATTTTTACTGTAATATTAGAATCCAAAAACCAATTATATATGCTTGCCAATGCCAAAACAAATCTTTTTGTAACTTATAATTTTTTTTCCGATTTTTACACCTTAAAATGTACAAAATAAAAACCAAATCAAAATTAATAAAAACGGAAAAGAAATGTGCAAGAATGCATTTCTTAGTTGAATTTTAGAAACACGAAAAATATCTTTAAAAGAAATAAATAAACAGTTGGATTTAGTTGTCAATTGAAATGTGCAAGGATCTGTTTCTTCCGCGTCTGCCGTTCCCTGTACCTCTAACGGTCAATGTGGAAGGAGTTTAAGCTTGAATCTTTGAAGTACCAGATCACCTTGTTAGCTCAAAGAGTCTTTTGCATTTGCAGGCATTGGGTGAAACGAAACTCTCAGTATAGACAGTCTCGTGCGACCAACATTCATCTCCTAGTACTGCACCTTCGCTATATCTATCTTCTACTGAATAAAGCGCATTTTGGTAATTGCGTCTCAACTTGATGGTCTCAAGGGCACGATCATCAACTTATCCTCGTTCTTCTTGTCTTATTCCATTTCCATTCTCATTTGAATTTGGTATAAAAACCAAAAGGTAATATTGATGCTTTGCCATTTTTTTTCTCTGCTTCTCTCCCTTCAAGGTTCTTCTTTTTTCATTTTCCATTTTCAGTTCCTTTTTAACTTTAAATTATTGTTGTGTGTGTGTGTATATATCTATATATAAATTTTGATTAGTTAGAAAATTATGATTATATTTCAAAAATAGGTACCTTTTAAATTATATTTTGCGTGAAAAATAAACGGTATTTTTAAATTTATACTTAGAATGTGTGTAGTATCTAAATTTTGAATTTTTATCACAATAATATTCATAAAAAAGCAATATTTTTAATTATAGCCAACAAAACTTATGATAATTTTAAATTATCATTTTAAAAATTTAGATTATATCTAGGAAAAAAGTGGGTGACTCCTGTATATTGATTTCCTTAATGGAGAGCAACGCAGAATGGATTTAAAAAAGACTCAAATACTGAGTATTCTTATTAAGAGTATTTTGGTGAGAGGATGTTGTACTTATCCTTGAGTCCTTCACAACAAATTAAAAATATAGAGTCTTTAGGAATAATTAATTCAACTTTTTTCCCCTATTAATAATTTTTCTTATTTTAGAATTTTGATAAAATATATAATACTAATTTAGTTTTGATTATTTTGGAAACTTTGAATTAGATTAAGCGAGAATTGTGTGGGGCAGTAGGAGTTTAGATGAGTAGAGTTTTGGTGATAAATTATGTAAATGGTGGTTTTACCTTTTTTTTTGGTTAAAGAATATAATTATATAAAATTATATAATACACGTAAATCACTGCAAGGACACCTATATAAAAGTTGATTATATACATGTGAAGTGAATTATTAAAAGATACTAAGAAAAGTTACACTCAAAAGGCTTCCCCCAAGATGGGATTGTGCGAATAGAAGGCCTTGTAAAACGCCCCCTACATAGTTCAACATGCATTCTTCTGTGGATATCTCGTCCCTCTTCTATCTATCAAATAACCTCCATTCACAATCCTTTTCTAACCTAAGAAAGCCATTACCAGAAAATTAGTTTCGCAGAAAAGCAGAAACTACCATCCACAAGCCGCACGGTATTGCTACCCGCAGCTCCATATGCGAAGTCAACAGAGAGAGTTTAGAGAAATGCTCATATGATATCTATCTTCCATTCTTTCCATTAAAAGTAATATTTCTAATTCAGCACATAAAATAACATAGTGGTTAATTGGTTATCAGTTGAAGTAAATCACGGTCCTTGTATGATAAAATGTGGTTATATTAAGAGTTGTTAATTTCATGCCACGCGTGCTTGCCATTCAATTCTGAGAATTGTTTTTCGTCCTTGAATAACTCCTCGCTTGCTCTTTGTTCCAGGACCCTGTTGAAGAAGGTAACAAACAGGGGACAACCATGGAGTTCGCGGCTTCAGATTTCAGAGATACTGATCCCATGAAATCTAGAAATTTATATAGACACGACGTTGCAGATAATGGTTTTCCAGCTTCGCTATCGATAAATGCAAGCCAAAGGAGTAAAATTCCGAGTAAGAGCAAGACGAGCTACAATTATATACCACAATCCCCTTCTTGTTCATGGAAACGCGGTGGTGGCACAGGCGGCAGCTTAAGAACGCCGCCGTCAAGAAAAGCGAGCCCTTGGAGCAGCGCGCCGACCATGTTCTCTAATTCACGTGGGATGCTACAGCCCCAACTATAGAGGAAAAGCTAGAATGCACCCTTGAAGAGTTGTATTGTGGATGCAAGAAAAAGATCAAGATCACAAGGGAGGTCCTCACAGATACCGGGTTAGTTTCCATCGATGGTTTTTGCTTCCAGAAAATCATAGCATATTATAAATTAGATATTTTATTACAGTGCTTGTTACTTTGTTCTGAAACAGGGGAATAGTACAAGAGGAGGAAATAACAAAAAATGTGAAGTCTGGATGGAAGAAAGGAACCAAGATAACATTTGAAGGAAAGTAAACGAAAGACCTGGAACATACAGTGGAAGACATAATCTTTGTGATGCTTTAGAGGAGAAGTGTTTCTTTGTATTTTAATTTTTGTCAAATTTTCTTCTTTTTATCACTACAGCACCCTTGGCTGTAAATTATTCACAGCATAGGATGTCTAGTAATTTCGAAGAGGTGGTGTTGATTTGGATTTGGGTTTGGAGATTCCTCTGCCAAAGGCTCTTACTGGCTGCACAATTTCAGTCCCCCTGTTGGGCGGAAAAGAATGAGCTTGACAGTGGACGACGTCGTATACTCTGGCTGTGAGACTATGGTCACAGGCCAGGGTATGCCAATCTCCAAAGAACTAGGAAAGAAAGGAAACTTGAAAATTAAATTTCTAGTTTCTTTTCCGAAGCAACTTACAGATGATCAACGATCTGAAATTTCCAGTATTTTACAAGATTCTTGTTGATCAATGGCTTTCAGAAATGTTTCCCCTCTGTGATTTTGTGCTTTTTTCAATAGAGTACTTTCCCACCCTTCGGATGAGCCTTGTACAGATCACAGCTTGTAAAACTCAAGGGTGCAAACTAAAGTGTCCGGTAGATTGAAGAATACTTGTATTTATGATGTTTCCAGAATGAACAATCTAGCCTCTCATAAGGCAGAACAACGAGAAAGCATCTTAAATTAATTTCACAGATAAAAGCATAGAAAAAAAAAAAAAAAAACGATTTTCAATTTACTTACTACCATTAACACACGCCGCACCTTATGAATTTAACACAAAATAAAGCTGCACATTAAATTACAAGAAAGCCAGAATGAAAGGGATATCAATCCTAGAAAAATTCCAAGACAATTTAAACCTAAGACCGCCCAAAAATAGCACGGATTATACCAAGTACACCACCGCCTATCAAAGCCTTGAGCAATCTTAGTTTCATGTCTGTGTATGGTGGGTACCTCACCGATGCATCTCCTATGAAACCGCGATATAAAACTGCCTTTTTGTGGCTAAACGCTTCAAAGGAGAATTTCCCATGGTATGAACCCATTCCACTCTCCCCAACTCCCCCAAATGGCAGGGTATGGGTGGCGAGCTGCATCAAGGAGAAAAAGCCAAAAATGAAAATGGTGATCCGGAAGAGTGTCTAGATTTTAAATTTGGCAGTTGGCATAGTATATATGAATAACAAGAATCACAGATACAGACACGCAGACAACACATGCAGTCATGGATAAATTGTGAAAAGATATAGAACATTACATGTACGGTAGTGTCATTCACAACCAAACCCCCCGCAGATACAGTCATCACAAACTGCTCCCTGATCTTCTTGTTGTTAGTGAATAAATATGCCGCGAGGGGCTTTGTTCCTGAATTAATCATATCGAAGCTTTCTTCCAATTTATTGACCTGTTTCCGAGCAAGAAGAAAGGCGTTATAATAGAGGAAGTCTACTAATGAACACTTCTAAATTTGCAAACACCCATTTCCAGGTCAGTATAATAGTTAGCCTCCGAGTTCCATAGATGTCTATAAAAGATTATTGTCAATCGTCACTTTAACTCAACCCTTTAAGCCATTAAATGAAAGCCATGGATAATTTCATTATAATCCCTAACAATTATCAACTACTGATTAAGCAGGTCTTGGCAAAACATGAGCAATTGAATTTTTCCCCAAGACACCTTCATAGAAAAGCGTTATGTCATGTGTCACTTCAAATGAATAGTTATTTTACGCTGCTAAGAATTTATTTCTAACTCACTTCTACATGATAAGGAACAAATAAATTACTACTGCAGCTTTCATAAATGATCGAAGATCATTTTCATATTGTTTATCATAGACTACTGAAAAAGCAACCAAGAGGCAATCAACTTAGTGAGTTGATTATTACCGTGATAATGGGAAGTAAAGGACCAAATATCTCCTCCTTCATTATCAAAGAATTTCGAGGCACGTCCAATAAAATAGTGGGAGCAATCCTCCTGCCATTTGAGGGAAAGAAGTGTTGGTGCCAAGATCCATTACATTTCACTCCATTAAACCAGAACTTATCAACAAGATACTCAGAAAGCAGAGAGAACTTACAAATTGCTTTCGTCCTTTCCACCTCCATAGACAATCTTACCAGCGACCTTATCATCCTCCAAGAGCTTAGTCAAGCGAGCAAAGTGATTGGAATTCACAATGCGGGACAAATCTTTTGATTCTAATGGGTTTTTTCCATAAAATTTCTCCAATTCAATCTTTAGGGCATCCATCTACAAAAAGGAGGAACCAGACAACAAATAAACAATGACAAAGAGCCAGAATTCTAACAACGCACAGAGAAAACTTCTTACCAACTTGGGGGCAAAGTCTTTTGTTGTTATAATATAATCTGGAGAAATGCAGGCTTGTCCATTGTTGCACGCCCACTTGCCAGCAATTATCCGTCTGGCTGCGACCTTGTCAATACAAATCAATTTAAGTAAGATATGAGATGACAGGAAGTCCAGGCAACAGCAAGTAAAAACAAAATGGCTCAGGCTATACTTGTAAATTGATATCTGAATCAACAACAACAGGAGATTTTCCTCCAAGCTCCAGAACAACTGGTGTAAGGTGCTTTGCAGCAGCAGCCATCACTATGCGTCCCACTCTTCCATTACCTACGAATTGAAAGATTACTTATTTCAAATGCAGTATCACCAGACCCAAGTCTTATCATAAAACGGAAATCTGTCATGATGTACTAAAATAGCATACCCACACGCACAAAGTATAAAAGAAAAAGTTTATTAGAGAGAAAAGAAAGTACAAATTGTTAAAGATTAAGATATCCTCAAATAAAAAATGACAAGACAATCTGAAAACAGAACAGAGTAACAAACGCTCTAGAAAACTTAAGTGGGAAAGAGCTGTCCAATCACTTCCCATATCAGATACAGTAAACCCCCCAAAAAAATTGTTGGACTGAGCACCAAAAAGAAGCCATATGCACAATTCTAAGGAGAAGACTTAGTATATATTTGGATGGAGGATAAGGAAGAAGAAGGAAAGGAGTCATTGAAGCCTTCATTTGAATTAGGATTTTTCTATAACAAGGGAAGTGAGAGATTTTCCCTCCAACACTCATGTTTTTATGTTCCCCCAATTTCGGAGGTCTTGGAGGAGAAATTAAACATTTGTATCATTCCATACTCTATATTATCAATTCTCAAGGTCAAGTAACAAACTAACTAAAAATTATTATAACATCGGGTAAAATTGTACGACTAATAAATTTCTTTCATTTTACCATTCATTTTCATTTCCTTGTTAATTTTAAACATTCAAATAAAGGGAAGAAAAATCATCATTTGACCATCAATAAGTCAGCAGCACATGTTGTCAGGAGTAGTGCAGCACGTATTAAAATAAAAGCAAACCAATTGTAAAGCAGTTTTTAATCTATCGGTATACCAGTAAATATTTCAGAATTCAGAATTCAGAATTCTAAAATCATCCAGAAATGAAAAGAATGGCAACAAGAGAAACCTGTATAGAAAATTTTGTCCCACTTTTGCTGCAGTAATGCAGATGTTTCATCAACTGCCCCCTCAACAACTTTTATAGATGAGTTATCCATGTACTCCCCTAACAATTTTGCCAGCAGCGATGATGTGGCTGGAGCAATTTCTGACGGTTTAAGCACCACAGCATTACCAGCTGCAATAGCTCCAATGACTGGATCAAGTGATAACACTGGAAAGACAGATAGAGCAGTTACAACAATCATCACAATACATCGCTTTGAGGAAAGCAAAAGCTGAAAACTCATCTCAAATAATATACATAAAAATAAAAGGTCACTCATCAACATACAGAATGGATAATTCCATGCCGAGATGATTAACACAACCCCCAGTGGTTCAGATACTATTTCAGCTGAAGAAGGAAAAGTAGTGATTGAAGTTTTGACCTGTATTTAAAGGAAACTTGTGTGATAAATAGAAAATTATGTCAAGCAACTTTACAGATAAACGTCTGACTGTCCTACACAGCGGAAGAACTTCAGATAAAATATACCTTTTCTGGCTTCATCCAGTGTTTTAGTTCTTTCAGAGTGACTTTACATGAATTTTTCAACATAGCAATCTGCAGGACCAATGTCAAATTCTCAGTTAGAAGATGACAAATATCATTTTTTTAATACATCATGCTGAATGCATATGACCTTTCAACAAGTGAATATAATCAGAAAATTAGCCAAATTTCCAAATCCTCAATTTCATATCTGTATGAAAAGCTCCAAGTTGACTTAAAATAGATTGAGTGTCTTTTCTTGTCAATCTAATATTAAAAGGCATGTGAGTGATATAAGTTCCCAGGAGTAATAAAATTCTATGACTAATTAATTTTGGCATTTGAAAAGTGGAAAAGTCTGTTTGCACACCAAAATATGTGTTTGTCTTACAAACAATTTCATTTAGTTTGGTGTAAGATCTTATTTCCGTAATTACTTTTAACCTCCAAACTCCTACTTGCACAAAAGTAAAAGAAAAAAAAAAATTCTAACAAAGGCAAAATTTGCTTGCAGATAAAGGTTTTCAAAATAAATTATGATCATACAAACTTACTTTTAACCAAAATTAAGTTTGCAAAATCACAATCAATCAATAATCAAGTTTGTATAACTTTAGTCAAAACACCTCATAAATGATAAATACTACAAGTGATTGATACTCTCAGGACGTAGTAATTCGAATTGCACATCCAGGACTCGTAATTGCACAGCCAAAGATCACCACATACACAGATGTAATAACCTAATGAAATCTTACAAACTTATTTGAGATGCAACAATATATCCAGCGGTCTTGGGAAACAAGTTAGGCTTGAATGACAACAGCACTCTAAGATCTTAAAAAGTTTTAATCAATTCCATATCCAAAAACCAAATGACAATGATTATTGAAAATGTGAAAGTCGTAACCAACTTTGCATTGCCTGCTAGAAGCTTTGGTATTTCTTATGAACATCAGAGCAACAGAGCAAGAGAGATCTTCACAAAACATAAGGATTTTCCCGTTTAAATTAAATAGGTACACATAGTGTCACATGGAATTGCGCTTGATAACTACCAAACCAATTAGCTGGACATGCTTTGTTGAATAATCTAATTATGTACTATATAACCAGTTGCGTCTCAGTGCTTATCTGTACCCTATATGTCAAGAGTTCATGAAAAGTATGCACCAAAGTGAACTCTTAATCAAGCTAAGAAATACGTACCTATGGCTATGACCACACACTAGCGTAAACATTAAAACAAGGCACGCCCAAACAAAAGGAAAAAAGGAAAAAGAAAGTTTACAACCAACCAACCATATGACTAATAACAAGATATACTTTATCTGATACCTCTTGTGAAAATACTTTTAAAAATACTTTCCTTATTGTGGGAATAAGTTCTAAGGACCCAAGCTACCTATAGGAGGCGATGTTGTAACATGGGAAGACCATAAGATTGGCCCACCCCAAAATGGAAGGCCAAGTGAACTTTTGGAGAGCGCCATTAATGCTCACACCAACCCCCCAGATAGTAATCTCTTTCATGTCTATCACCGTGTTAACCATTTCAAAAAGTATTCTTCTGATTCCACTACGGTAGAAGCACACAGAAAAATTGAGTATCCCGAGAACAAGACACCAGCACAGAAAAATTATAAATATAACAGACTATTGTAAAATTTGAGATGCGGAGGGGCCGCAGACAAATTCAAAGAGCATACGCAATTAAAGCAGAATAAACATCTATATCATATTTCCCGTAAAATCAGACCATACAAAATAAATGAACATGTCAATAACCCGAAATTGTTCATTGGACAAAGACAGACACTGTTTATCTTCCACCCTAGCAGCAGATCATTAAAAACCCACCATAGAAAAATTTTGACCAAATAAAATTTGCAGTGATAACAGATCATCACCAATTAAAAACAGGCAAACTTTAAGAACGAGTGAACATTATCGGAAACTTCTTGAAAAACAATCAATACTACCAGCAAGAGGAAAGACAAAAAAGATGACAGATGAGTGAATATTAAATATATGATAGATTGTTAAATTGGCGACCTCGTAGCCGACGGTTTCAAGCGGGGGCTTGCAGAGGTCGGAGCGGAGAGCGTCAACAATCAGTTGCTCACGTTCATCGACCAACTTCAAAAGGGCCTTCAACTGCGAAACTCTCCACTCGTAACTTCGCGTCCTGCCAGAAGCGAAGGTGCCCCTCAGCTCCTCCACAAGCAACGACGCCGCTTCTGCATCGACTACTTTCTTTGACTCCTCAATCGACATTATCAGCGATAATAAACACAAACACCGAGAATCACAGAACAAGAACGAGGGTTGCTTAGCTCTCCGACGGTACTAGAAAATTGAACTAACGCTTATATAATGACCCTGTAAGTTGAATTGGATCAACTTTACAGCGAGGAAGGAAATAAAACAAACCAAAAACGCTGCGACGACTGTCGAAGGCGTCGTGTCGTGTTATTAGATAGATCGTGGCGAATCTCTGGTATAGGTTAGGATTCACATTTATATGGTAAACTCCATCGTTCGTGGGCGACAGCGGGGAGAGTGTTGGTCACGCATTGTTGAGAGCGCGTAGGATGAGGGGGTTACTTGGCTGGGACTCCTCCCCAAATCCAAGCTTCTCCCCATGCGGAATTGTTTTTGAAAGGAAGTGGTGCTCCAGTTGGACACTTCTGATTTCACTAATCATTGGTTTTCACATTAATGAGACGGTAAATTTTATTGGGACACTTCAGGTTCAGACGTTCAGGAGTTAGTGTCATGTTTTGGTTATGTGTTATGCTATTCAATAAGGAAAAAGTTAGGAATTTGGTAAGTTAATGTACGTTCAAAATGTAATATATGGTAATTAATTTTTTTCAATAAGTTAAGTCTATTTATTACTATATATTGATTCATTTTCTTATGCAGTAAAACAGTACTTCAAGCCTTCCTTTTCTTTTTTAAATAGTATATATGATTTAAAATTACAATCACTTGATAAATTAAGTAATTTATGTCATAAATCAGACTCCATGTAGTTGTGAAATTGTCCAAATGTTATAAGCCTCGGAAACGACATCATTTTGTTTAATTTTACCAAAACCAACTAAACCCTGAAGTGACATCGTTCTAAGCTCTAATAGCATGTGGAGAAAGATAACATATAATTTGGTTGTTTGGATTTTCTTAATCTCAAATCTTTTAATTTATTTTAGCTTTTTTAAAAAAAATGGATAGATAGGTCTCACATATTTAAGTGAGACTAACTATTCAAATAAAAATTACCACTCAATATCTATTTCTAGAAATTAAAAAAATTCCAAAATCATAGTTTTCGGTTCAAGATATTTAAGCAGTCTACATCATTTGTTAATGATCATGTGAAATTATGTTTAGATGATATATATTTATTACTTTGTTAAGTAATAGTAAGTTTATTTAAGGGACTATCTCTTAAATAATAAATATTAAAGTTAAAATTTCAAGAAATAGAAAAAGGTTTTGCTTACAAATCTTTTTCCATAAACTTCAAAAATTACAAAAATATAGATCATGATTGAGGATTAGGATTTCTCTTTCATGTATATTTTAGACGTATATTTGAGCATATATATAATTAATTTTTCACCAAACATTAAGGAACGAAACACTGATTACAAATATTCCTCAAGCAGTTAAATATCATACACTGACCCGCCTACAATTAGTCTTAATATCAAAAAGACGTTGTTTTATGTTACATATGAACTATTGACCGATTGTAATGTATATTAATTTGTTTGTTTGACGCAACTTATATATACGGTGAAAGATTCTAATCAATCCTTTGACTCTTTGAACTTCAGTTCCAATCTAAATTGTTTCACAATAAAGTAGACATCATGGTTTTACAAATCATATTTCTGAAATAAGATTTCAGAAGATATTGCTACAAATTTTGAAGTTATTTGTTCCTATTTATTTTATTTAATAATAATTTTTCTTTTAAGGTTAAGCCATATGAAGTCGTGAGATCTAGATTTTTTTGTATTTCCTCATAAATGTACACATTAAACTGTTAGTACTAAAGAACTATTAAATCTAACAGTCTAAATTTAAAGTTGAATACTAAAATCAGTAATTTTTCATCCACCAAAACGGATAAAATTAAAAAATTAATCCAATGATTCATATCAAGTGAACTATATGATCTAATAATATACAGTTTACTAGAAAAAATGAAGGCAATCCACATCCTGACTCCATTAATGTGCATGCACAATTGATTTGAATATTCTATCAAAATTTTATCAAGTTTAAAAAGATAAATATAGAATTAGTGAATTTTACATTCAAATGAATCACTGTGAAATTCACAAAATATTAATAAAAGTAATATAAAAGAGATCCAAATTGTACGCACAACTCTTGTCGGACACGATCAAGGGGAAGAGGGTTCATCCAAGTGTGAAATTGAAGTTTCTTCTATGACTCACGGCCCTACTTTTTTGAAAATGAAAAATATTATATCACATCAAAACTTAAACCTCTAGAAAAACACTCAATTTACACGTATGTAGAAGGTGAATCAGATGAAACTTAAATGCCATTACATACTCAATTATATATGATTAACAATATATTATACATTAAGTATTATTCTAAATTCTTCCCACCATGGCGGTTGGCTATAAGTCCATGGTTTCATTCTGCTTTAATTTGCTCTATCAAACAAATTGGTAACCAACTTCACCAGCCCTACCTATCAATTATTCACAATTTGTCAAGTAGCCCTAATATCAACTAATTAATCATATTGTTGGTAAAACTTAAAAAAAAAAACGCTAACCTTCTTTGATGTTTGATTAAATTATAATTAATATATAATTTGTAGTTTAAAAATTATATTTGAGTTCTCTAATATTTGGAGGCATTTTATAATATTATCCTCCTTAATTTCTATAATATTAAATATAATATACGTATTGAATTTATTTCATATCACTGTAACAATCAAATTGCCAAGCAATTGATAGGAGCCTGTGAAAAAATCAGAACATGAAGACAAAGACACTGAAAACAATAGAGCAAAACAAACTAGTGTCGTTTTTATATATATATTTTCTCTAAACTTGTAGCCAATAATTAATGATGCCAAAATTCATTTAAATTTATGAAGAATAAAATCACACAAAACTATAATTTTTTATTTTTAATATGATAAGAAAGTCAATTAAATAATTTATTTTATAGAAACACATATTGCATAAAAATAATTTGTAGTTTAAAAATTATATTTGAGTTCTCTAATATTTGGAGGCATTTTATAATATTATCCTCCTTAATTTCTATAATATTAAATATAATATACGTATTGAATTTATTTCATATCACTGTAACAATCAAATTGCCAAGCAATTGATAGGAGCCTGTGAAAAAATCAGAACATGAAGACAAAGACACTGAAAACAATAGAGCAAAACAAACTAGTGTCGTTTTTATATATATATTTTCTCTAAACTTGTAGCCAATAATTAATGATGCCAAAATTCATTTAAATTTATGAAGAATAAAATCACACAAAACTATAATTTTTTATTTTTAATATGATAAGAAAGTCAATTAAATAATTTATTTTATAGAAACACATATTGCATAAAAATAATTTGTAGTTTAAAAATTATATTTGAGTTCTCTACTATTTGGAGGCATTTTATAATATTATCCTCCTTAATTTCTATAATACTAAATATAATATACGTATTGAATTTATTTCATATCACTGTAACATTCAAATTGTCAAGCAGATTTGGTGAATTGAATTGATAGGAGCCTGTGAAAAAATCAGAACATGAAGACAAAGACACTGAAAACAATGGAGCAAAACAAACTTGTGTCGTTTTTATATATATATTTTCTCTAAACTTGTAGCCTATAATTAATGATGCCAAAATTCATTTAAATTTATGAAGAATAAAATCACACAAAACTATAATTTTTTATTTTTTTAATATGATAAGAAAGTCAATTAAATAATTTATTTTATAAAAACACATATTGCATACAAATAATTTTTTAATAAAAATAAATTAAATGAAAGTGAACTATAATTTTTAAAATAAAAAATATCAAATGATATTTAATTAAATTTAATAAAATAAACTTCATTCACCAAAAAAAAAAAAAATACCGAGTGACTAGATAATTCATTCATTTAAAAAAGAACTTCATTTAAATGTTTTCCATGGATAACAAATTAATTCTGTTACTTACAAAATCAAAGTCAAAATCAACACACGAACTCTTCATTAAATGAACATTAATGAGTGGAAAGTTTGAGGTTCGTGGAGGGAACTGAATTCTATACCTAATAGATATTGGCCAAAAAAAAAAAAAAAAAGAGACTATACCTAATAGATGGCTTGGAATGTTGACATATGTAGCATCTATTACGCTTTCATATCTAGAGGAAATGACCATTGCATATGTACTGCACATTTCGTAGATATTAGATATTTTATCATAGCCGGTACAACCGCACCCGGTAACCAAACTTTGCTTGTGAAGAAATTTAGTCATTTTGGTTTAACTGTGCTAACTTTGATTTGGATGGAAATTCGTTTTAGAAAGCTTGATTTCAAATTGTATGGACAGGACAAATTATGCACTACTAAAATTTTTTATTTCAATTCATACAACATGAATTTTTTAATATATATAGACCTCGTTTGAAGTGTCTTATACTTTAATTAATTTCAAACATTTTAACTAAAATTTTTTTAGTTAACTGAAATATATATTTCCATCTTACAAATTTTAAAATATAGAATATTTAATCAAAAAATTTAAATTAACCTAAAGTGTATGATAATTTTTTGTTTCAATAAAAGTCTATATATTTTTAAAAATAGGTGAAAAAGTTGTATAATTTCATCAAAATTCAAAAGATATTTGTATAACTTACTCATCAATTTATTATCACTATACAATGTGTTTTATGATTTGCAGATTTTGTAACATTTTTTTTAATGAGACTCATATAGTCATATTCTTTTTTAACCAAGAAATATTTGAATTCTGATGTAGAATTTATTATAATTAATAAATGAATAATAATGAAAAATAATAAACAAGAATTAATCTACATTTTTTTCTATAAATACAACTTTAAAAAGGCCAAAAATCTTTATAAACAAAGTTAAATTTAATTTGTTTTAATCGGGCACTTAAAATATGATATTCCAAGTTCTATCGTCGGCCCAAAAAAGCACACACCTGCCCAATTTGAAACTGTCCATTAGAACCAAAGCAATAGACGTAGACCAGCCCCTTGGTGGCGAAGATGTGTCCCTTAGTCACTTTCATATGAAAGTAGATGTCTGCCCGTTAGAGTCAGGTGAACCGTACTCCTCTTCCCCATTAATGTGCTTGTTATGATGCCTTTATACTAAAGCGACCTCACAACGCACGCCATTTATTAATACTTAATTAATAAGTGGTTGTCCTAAATATGAATTTTTCATTTTATTTTTTTAGACTTATTTATTCATATTTTTTGAATTAACAATTTAAATTATCATGCTATTCATATTTAGGTACGAACAAAAATTCAAGAAAAATCACAAAGGCTCACCTTAATCGTTTCTTCATTGTAATGTTTTCTGTAATTTTTAATGAAATTGACAATTTATTCAGTTATCTTTAACATTGTACTATTTATGTATATCACCATTATATATTGTACCTTTTTAGCTCTTTAGTCCCTATACAACTTAGACAAATATTACTATTAACAATTAGGAGAAATTGATCAGATTGCCTCCCTTTATATTACCCTCTTCTTGCCCCAAATCTATCCCCTTGGAACATCCTAAATCCTCGTGTAAGTTTGGTTAAACCGTTTTATTTTTCATATCAGAATTTGGGTGCAAGTTTTGATTAATGACGTGGAAAGCTTGACTTGTATTGTACTGCCAAGTCATCTTTCTTGTAATAGAATTTATATTATTATAATTTAAAAGTTTTTACTTATTCGATGAGCCTTATCTATGAAAAAAATAAAAATTAAATATAAAAAGTCTAATTTAAAATGTTCAATTTATAAAATAAGTTAAGTTTAGATATTTTTAAAACTTGATTTGAATTTAAATAGTTTGAATAACTATTTTTTTTAAAAATTATTATTTAAATAAAAAATAATATAACATGATATTTTGATAAATAAATAAAGCTAATCTTTTTTATTTAAATAATTTATATCAATATAATAATTAATTTGCACTTATAACTTTTTTATATATAATCTTAAAAGTAATAATAATAATTAGTTATGTTATTTATTTCAATTAGTAAATAATTAATTAATTTAATCATGACTTTAAAATACTTTATTGGTCTAATAGATTGGTATAAAAAATATAAATAAAAATCAGTATAAAAAACTCCTATCAAAACATGAGCTTAAACTTTTTGGTAATTTGATTTTTAAAAGTTTGACCTAATAATTAATTAATGCAGAGGATGTCAACAATTGTTAAAAAAAAAAAAAATCCTTTTTTAAAAAAATAAATTTAAAAATTCATGAGTTACTATTCTTGACTGCACCATTTTTAATTTGAGTGCAAATTCTTGATGATGCTTAACCATTAAAAAAACTGACTATATATTTATGAGATATAATATGCTTATATGTTTGATGTGACTTAGTTATTTGAGATTGCAAAACAAAAGTAATATTTACCAAGACAATCAATAGTTTGGTCCATTCATCTATACTACTTAATTAAGGACTACGCATTTCATTTCATAGGTGCCGAGACATTTCATTTCTTAGGGATTTAGGCATTTCATGCCATTTAGGGGCGGGCAATCCACTATAAAATATGGCTTGCAATGGAAAAAATCACAATTTATAAGAATCACACTAAATATCTCAAATTATTCATTATAAGCTTAAGCATTTTATACTATCTAATAGTCATATCATTAACATTTAACAGTAAGGTATACAATATGCGATGGAGCTTACAGGCTAGGCAATAAAATAATTTTGTTAAGAATTAAAAAAGAATTGAAATTATAGAGAGAGATTAAAGCGAGCATTTATAAAATTTTTCACTAATTTATGTACCCACGAAGTACTTCAACTAACCCATTGGTCATAACTTACAATATAAATTATATTAGTTTCATTTAAAGCTTAATTAAATTATACTTTGTATCGTTTTTGTTTTAAAAAATATATTGATATATTATATATGTTGTAAAAACTAATTTTACTATTTATTTTTATAGGCGGATATAACTTTCTGTCTAATATAAAAAATATGATTTTATTTTTAATATGATAATAGAAATATTTAAACTGATTTAAGTTTCAATATAAGATTGTGATCTTATTTTTGACAAAACAATAATAAAAAAGTTAAATATTTTCTTTTAAAAAGTACATATACTGCCGTGCTTCTCACATTATACCTATTATTATATTGCAAAACCTTCACCCGAAATTTACTTAAAAGCCACTTGCAATCACATGTTGATCCTGAAACGAGAGTGAGAGAATCTGCCTGGACGGAGTCAGTGGCGCTGATTTGTCTTCACTCTTTTGTTTTTACGTTAGGTTGAAACAGACATAGAATTAATAGGATTCACTTAAATAATAAATTTTATTTAAAAATTTAAAACATATTTTAATAATAAAATTTAATTATTTTTTATTTATCTCTTTTTAATATGAACTGTCAAACGGAATAGAAAAATTAAAAGAAAATCTGAATCAGAGAGATAGACGCCAGCGCCGGTATCAACTTGGTATATGTGGGACCCTAAGGCCCAAAACACATGGAGACCTCTGGACTTCTGGAGTCTTATGATGACAGTGAAACGATACAAGATGCCTTTAAATGAACTATGCCTTTATATTTTATAAATAATTTTTAAATTCTATTAATAATTTACTTTCAATTGTAAATTTTTATTATTTAAGAAACTCATTTTTAGTGTGAAGTTAAAGAGTCTGTTTATCTTCATTTTCGTATCAAATTCACATAAATATAGTTTGATTTTGAATCGACCAGTAATATAATATAGCATCATTTTTCTTCTAAAAGTAATTATTTTAGGCTGGTGTAAAATTTTGAAAACAATCGTACACTATTTATGCAAAAACACTAAAACACCTTTTAAGCCTTTTTCTTTTTGCTAATTTTCATCTTAATTTAAAAACATGTTTTAAAGAACTAAATATTTTTTATACAAATAAAATAATAGAACTATTGGCGCCAGTAAAAAAGAGTTAGTTTAAGTCACATGAAATCACAATTTTCTGAAGGATTATTTTGCGAAATTTTTTTTTTATGTTATTTTCCATATACTCATATCATATTTTTTCAATTAACTAATAATATTTGGATGAGTTACAGTGTTAATAAAAAAATGAATGAAATATAAAAAATTACTCCAATATCATTAATTGATTAAAAAACTTGATATAAGTACATAAAAAATAATATATAAATTTTTTTTTTTTACTTTGCAGTGTACTGGGTAAATTAGAATTGCAAAATTTTTTAAGAATTAAATGGACTCTTATGATAATTGTTTAAAATTTAGGGTTTAGAAAGTAAAACTGAAAAGAATTTATTGCTATAGTGTTGTAACCGTATGTGATCAGAAAAAATTAATTTTGAAAATTAACTAGTATTGGAACGTTACAATTGTTTCAGGAACAGAACTAAAGGGAATTTCTTGCTATTGGGTTGTAATCAGAGAACATAGTCAGGAAAAATTGATCCCGAAAACTAACCAATATTGAAACATTAAAACTATTTCTGAAGATGAGGAGGTAATGGATATGAGATTGAGATTGTGATGGTTTAAAATGTTCAAATAAATTAAATATTTTTTTAAAAACTAACCCACATGATTTTATGGCACGAGGGAGAAATCTCTGATCATTACAATTTTAATAGTTGGCCTAAACTTGTATGTACGAGTCCACCACCGTCTCTTCTCTTAACAAGTTTAATATCTCAACAAGATTTATAAATATCTAAGTGCTATCTTCTAACTAGCGTGAAGTTTCCTTCTAAAATATCACACACAAGACAACACAAAAGAGACTCTAAATTTGTGTGTATACAAGAAGAATAGAATTAAGGAATTCAGTTGAGGATGCATGGAAACCCTAAAATTAATGCTTCTCAAATGACAAAGAATTTCACTCATGCCTCGTTTTTGTTGGCCAAAACCCTCATATCCCAAACCAAAGAAAATTTGTTGTGTAGTTGATTCATGAATTATATTATCAATTTCACCCTCCTCAACCATGTACATATTGTAACACATGACTATATCTTGTTGTGTTCCTGCTTCAAACCTACTTCATATTATATATTGATTTTAAATTTCATATATCCAAAGTTGTTCTTCGGAATCCACTTTTCAAAAGTATAATTAATTGCTATATAAAATTATGTCGCTAATCTAAAATAAAAGGAATTCACAATTTAATTTAAACTCAACTAGTGAAGCAAGCAAAAGTGAAACAGTGAAGTAAAAAATGAGAACAGAGAAAGGAATATAGGGAGAAAGAGAGAAAATACCTCTTGGATGTACGCTTCAGTTTCGGGCTTGGAGAGGTCGGAGTGAAGAGCTTGAGCGATCTCTTGCTGGTGATGATCTGTTAATTTTATAAGAGCCTCCAACTGAGAAGCTCTCCACCCGTAGCTCCGAGTCTTACCGGAATCAAATGTGACTCTCAGTTCCTTCACCATCGCCGACGCCTCTTCCGAATCGAACACGTTCTTGCTCATCGTAGCCGCCATGGATTGATTAGCGATGCACTATGAAGTCTTCTCTGAGAACGAGTTTCAAACATGCGCTTCTTAAATGGCACAAGACGGCATTGTATACTGTGATTATTCCGATGGCCGTGCCTTGTTTCTTGCGTTGGCGTTTTCCGATTTGACTATATATTAATATTCCTCCGCTTAGAAAGCGTCTGCGGGTATAGTCCAATTAATACTTCTGATTCATAATTCTCAAGACACAGAAAGCCAAAAAATAAATCTATTCTTTTGAATAGAATAGAATTATTTGCTAGGTGGTTGGTAGTATTCTCTCTCACTCTCTCTCTTGAGTTGATCATTAACAATTATCATCTTGAACTGATATAAGCTAGTTTTTTTTAGGTTTTGGAATATTGAATCTGACAGAATTGATAGAATAAACGTGTTTATATATATATAAAGCAAAACCACATTTTTTAAATGTCAAGCTTAATATTATGAATAATTGGTTTTGAGAAATTAACTTTTTGGTACTTCAAGTTAGATCTTTTTTTTTTTTTTTGGGTTTACAGCAGTCTTTACATTTAGCAAGTAATTAACATTGAGCAAATCCTTATGAAAAAAAAAACCACTGGGCAAATAGGTGATGTGACCGTTAAAATACTGCTTGAGATAAAAAAGTGCAAATCGCATATTTTGAAATAGTTTTTATGCAATGTTTCTATTGTTGCATAACGGTTCACCATTACTCATGTCAGATATTTGGTCACTTATACGTAAGCATATTAACATAATAATCGTAGTGTACGACTTATCACATTTACGCTCATTAATATCTTGCAGTGAGAGGAGCGGATTTTTATTGCTCAAATCGTTGAATTAAAAATAATTTTCATGATGATTATATAAATATATATACACACACACACACATATATTAAATTTTTTAAAAAATTAATGGTAATAAACATGTAATCAAATAGTTAGTAGTTGTTTTATGTTTGAAAATTTTATACGATAATTTATTAACATATTAATAGAATACAAAATCATGTTGGATTGATATAAAATTTTCTAAGTATAATCTTCATGATAAAAAATTTTAATATTATGGTGGATTTTGTAAAAAAGACTCTTTCTGTGTTAACTGTATGACTAATTTTGATTGACTTGCCCCGTTTTATGAAAAGTAATCACATCATGTGTCACGTCTATATATATCATTCGCTGAATATCTATGATTCGACTGTACAAATTGGATAGAATTTTACTCAATTAATTAAATTCATAATTTTAATGGATCGATAATTTGACAAACAAATCAAGACAATTAATAAATCACGAATATTCATTGCCATCCCTACGTCAAACCAAGGGTAGAACCTCGAAGGCAGAATCGGTTTAAGGACAATCTCATACAAACAGGCTATGGCCCAGGATTATATCTTCAAGCCACAGTGACCCGGGCAAAATCAATTTCAGACCCAGGCCCATTAATATTTCTTTTTTTATGTAAAGAGGAAAAAAAAAAAAAAAACAAAAGTGGCTATTCGGGATGGGGTAAAGGCGCGAACATAAGGAGGTGTTAGCTGGGACTCGGGAGGGTTCCGTGTCAGCGCCGAAATAAGCGTAGCCGCATTCCCAAACAAAACCAGAATCCCGCGTTCCCAAGCGTGGCAGGCTGGCATCGCGCTCTTAGCAGTGGAAAGTACATCATCCAGAAAAAGAAGGAGAGGCAACCAATAAAGCTCCACTGATCCATCCACATGGCAGAGCGTTTGTCGTTCACGCATTCACTGTCGTTGCCCTCTCAATCGTCTACTCCCAAAATGGCTGCTCTTGGTGGCGCCGCCGCCTCTTTTCGCATCATCATCCCCTCCGGCACCGGAGCGTCCAACTCTCTTGCGTCTTCCTCTCGTTACTTATCTTCCTCTTGTAGTTCCCTGTCCTTGCTCAAATGCTTTAGATCCTCTCCTCGCATTTCTCACCTATTTTTCAACCAGGTTTCATCTCTCTGCCTCTCTGTTATTCCTGTTCTGTGTGCTCGTTTTATTTTTTTTAAACTAACATATGGATTTGAGATTGATCCACTTGCGTTTTTCAGCGAAGGGCAGAGGTTCGATTATCAAGTGGAGAATATAGCACGGTGTCTGCGCCGAAGTCATTCGCGTCTAATCCTGATCAATTGAGGAGTGCAAGAGAAGATATCAAGGAGCTGCTTAAGACTAAGTTCTGCCATCCTATTCTGGTAATATTCAGCCTAGCTGTGTATGGATCAAAAGTTAATCTCTTTTTATTTTTAAATTTGACTTTATATTTTTGAGTCAATTCTGTTTAGAAGGGTTATAAAAGGTCTCGATATGCTTTTGCTGAGTTAGTTTTTACTTTGATATGCTTGTTATAAGGCATCGGTACTTATATTGCTCTGCAATCGAATGGAATTGACACAGTACGCACCTCGATCATGGCTTTTAAATTAGTTTCAAACACTTGCACGTTTCATGAAGCCTGTAAGCGGTTACACATAGTCCAAACTGAATTTAGGAACTTTACAATCTCAACTATGCTTGCGAGACATTTATAATTTCATGGTCTCCGGACTTTAATCAAATTTGCTTCTGCATTACCAATTGCATTCTCTCTTTATGGAGAAATTATGGGGAAAAAAAGTTACAGTTGGAGTTGATAGCTTATTCAGTTTCTGGATTTTTATTATCATCACTTTTTCCCCTAATATGTGATTATTAAATTCTTAAGAATGTTGAGAAAGTTAATAAGTTTGGGCAAGTTTGGGCCGCTTAATGACTAGAACTCAAAAGCTTATTTGTTTAATTTAAAATCAGGCACCATGTTGGGGCTTTAAGAGCGGTGTCTTGCTTATTAGTCGCTTGTTTTGAGTAGTTGAACAGATTCACTACTTCTAGAATTGCATGAAGCTGAAGGTTGTAGTTATGTGATAAGGGTGCATTGATTTCTACTTTATTTTTTTAAAAATTGTTATGGCACATAGAACTTTCCTATTCACGTACTGCTTACAAGTTTTTGGTATTGAATTTGCAAGGCAGTTTAGAGCTTTCCTCTTTGTTTTTGGTTTCCAAGTTTTAGTGTCAAGGATACCTAGCCTACATTGTGGGCAGATGGAACTTTTACTTTATTGATTCAAGGTCTGAACTTGAGGCATCTTGTTACATTTTAATTGCTTCCTTTAGCATATAACAAGAAGTCCCTACTTCTTATGGCTTGATGTAGAATTTTCAGCTTGGGTCCGCAATATTTTCAGTTGTGAAATTTTTAAAGAAAGATAAAAATAAAGGCTCAGCTATTGGCCGTGATGATATGATGATGTGGGGTATACTACATGTATCACAATGACTATAAGACGACTAGTGCATTTAAGAGATGTGTTTAAAGAACCCATCAATTGCTTGGCATTTGTCACTCATTAAGTTTCTTAGGATGGAGAATTAACTTAAAAAGAGATTAAAATGATTCGGTAGGTCAAGATGTCAAACTCATTTGTACAAAATAATTTGGATGGGGTATATATTCATTGCTGCATGTAATTGGATCTTTTTCATATAAGTTTTAGAGTATAGATGGAGGTTCTTCGTCTGTCTCAACAGCTTATGTAGATTTTTGTCTTATAGATCCGCTTGGGATGGCATGATGCTGGTACTTACAATAAAAGTATTGAGGAGTGGCCACAAAGAGGTGGAGCTAATGGTAGCTTAAGATTTGAAGTTGAGCTGAAACATGCAGCAAATGCTGGTATGATTATTATTATTATTATTATTTTGGTCTGAATGCTTGTATGATTATTTAACAATGATTGTTTCTGCATTTGGTTGATAGTAATGTTGCCCAATGAACTACTATTTCAGGACTTGTTAATGCATTGAAGCTTCTTCAGCCAATCAAAGACAAGTACTCTGGTGTTACATATGCAGATTTATTTCAGCTGGCTGCTGCTACTGCTGTGGAGGTTGTCATCCGTTGTTTTTATGCTTCAGGATTGACCATGGGCTATTATTAATTAAAACATATTGTAGTTGACCACTTCCTTGGTTATTTTAGGAGGCTGGTGGCCCAAAAATCCCTATGAAGTATGGAAGAGTGGATGTTTCAGGACCTGAACAATGTCCTGAAGAAGGGAGACTTCCTGGTAAGTGGACCATGTATCCATTGGGTGTTGTGTTCTGGAAGAGAACTTTCTCCTTTACTTCTCCGTGAATTGTAGTTTCAATTAATCAAGTTGCTATGATTTTGGGAATAGAAAACTGTAGTAAAAACTGAAAACCACATAGCTATTCATTCAAAATGCAACAAATAAATCAAGTTTGTTATTGGAAGGTGAAAGAGATGGCAAGATGATTCGACCTATATATGGCCACTTCAGAATGCTACGCTTTTTTTGACATATTGGAAGAGTTTGCTGTTCTTCTGAGTTGGTGGTTGGTGCTTATATATTTTTCTGAAGCTGTATGTAGGAACGATATTAGAATATAGTTATACCAAAAATGGTGTAAATGACAATTTATTTTAACCATGCATTTGATTGCATAAGTTCAATGGTACAATGTGTTCCCTTGAAACATGTCTCATATATTTGGAGTTTACTTTGGTTTCTTTTGGAGATTTATTGACTCACATAGTTAATTTGAAGGCATAAAGTTTATAGTGCATGTGTTTGTATCCTGTGTAGAGCTTACTCTTTCTTCTCCATTCATAAAAATCGTTTGCCATTCTGTTTCTTCGTACTTTAGCAAGTCTGTCATTTTTTTCAAATGTATCTATTAATATTATTTATGTTCCATTTGCTCTTCAGACTGCACTAGGAAAAAGAAAATTTCAAGCAGACATTACCATCCACCTTTTCTCTGCTTTTTAAAAATATTGCATTGCTGTGTATATAATAAATATGTTAATGTATGTTTATTCACATAGAGAACTTCAATAATGTAGTCTGTTATGACCATGCCTTCTTTCTCAAGGACAGTCAGGTCTTAATAGTCTGCAATGCAGTTTATATCCCATGTTGAATCATTCATTCTTTTTCTAATATGAAGAATCGCCTAACTTTTAGAACTTCTCTGTGTCTAGATGCTGGTCCCCCTTCTCCTGGTGATCATTTACGGCAAGTGTTTTACAGAATGGGTTTGAATGACAAGGTAACTTCAGTTATTTCCAGTATTCTTGGAAGCAAGCAATATGACTGTGACCTTGATGATCAAGTTGCTGGATCTGCAGGAAATAGTTGCACTATCTGGTGCCCACACGCTGGGGCGGTCTAGACCAGAACGCAGTGGCTGGGGCAAGCCAGAGACCAAGTATACGGTATGTTATCAGCCTTTTTGCCATTAAGTTTTAGTAATTATATTTTGGTAAATTCCTTTCTACTTTTTAGCAGCATTTTCATATTCTGATATTTAATGTTGTAATGCATGTTGAGCAATAATGGCCAATGATGTTGGCGCTAAAAATTGATAGCTTGTAGGTGATGATGAGAGGGATGAGATACTATCTTCTATGTTGAAACTTCTGAGACTGGATTATTGTTCATTCAGAAGATAGGCCAATATTTCACGGTTCTTTTATTTTCATATATCATTTTCAAGTCACAGGATTGGTTGACTGAAGCCACCATTGTATGTTTTTAATGGTTACTAGATGTGAAGCACAAACCCTTTAAGAAAAAAACTTGTCTGTGAAACTGTTTTTGATGTATGACATGACACAACACTTCAAAAGCATTTTTGGCTTGTGTGTGTCAATAATGCTTCTTAGGTTGCTGATGATTTTGAACCATTATTAATTGTAGACCAAACATTCCTATCTAATGCATGATGTTCTTATTATGGTTCTTTCCCTCTCTTCAAATGTTAAGTTGTGTCTCGCCAAGAGTTGTCCATATGTATCTAACCCCAAAATGCTTTTTTTTTTGGATAAGCTTATCAGTTCAATTTTTGAATGGTCTGCTTTGAAGAGATGAAGTTTTAGACTAACTATACATATATATTTCTTGTTAAGAATTTTCCTTTGCTGGGCGTGGTTTTATATATATCTTACGCACTTTGAATAAAATTTGAAAGGGCAACTTCAGGGGACACTGAATTGTGGTTTAAAGTAGAAGCCATTATCATATGCATGATCTCTAGTCTGGATTTGAACTATCATAGCTTTGCTGCACAAACAAAATGTTTCTTACTTGTGGAGTATCTTGATCCTATATGATAGATGGATATTACTATTATTGTTATATACATCTTCTAGGCTTGAAGTCTGATTATGATTTCTTTCTGAAGAAGGGAATCTTAATCCATACTTCATATTTTTTCTCTCTGCCCTTAATATAAATGGAGTCTATCTCTAATGTCTATTTGTACATATCGGTCTGGCTTCTTGCAAAATTTTTAATATTTAATGTTAGTAGAACTAACAAGAAGTGTAAATTTCTCGTTCATCACTCTGTCAACAGAAAGATGGACCAGGAGCACCTGGGGGTCAATCGTGGACAGTGCAATGGTTGAAGTTTGACAATTCTTACTTCAAGGTCAGAATATAGTATCCTCTTTTGTTTCTAGAAAGGAGAAAGGAAAAAACCAGAGGGGTTGCAGGGCAGGTTGTAGGCTGGGATACTCTATTTTCATTTGTAACTGTTGTTTCTACGTACAGGACATCAAAGAAAGAAAGGATGAAGATCTATTGGTCTTGCCGACTGATGCTGTTCTTTTTGAGGATCCATCATTCAAGGTAAATTGATTGAAGTTTTAGTGATCATGGCTGTTTTAATTCTGCATTTAACTATGAGAAATGTGCAGGCATATGCTGAGAAATATGCTGAAGATCAGGAAGCATTCTTTAAAGATTATGCTGAAGCCCATGCTAAGCTTAGCAATCTTGGAGCCAAATTTGATCCTCCAGAGGTCTGTTCATTTTGGTTACTTTTTCGTGAATATTACTTGAACATAAGATGAATGGGCTGGTGTAATCTAAAATTGTTGCCGGAGCCCTCCCTGTGGGCAATATAATTTGTCACCTTTTTCTACTTAATATCTGAATCCAAATAACTACATAGTTGATTAAGTTAGATAATAATAGCTTCTTGTGGCATCTGGTTAATAGGGTGTTGTGATAGATGGTGATTCTCCAAAAGCTGAGCCAGAAAAGTTTGTAGCAGCCAAATACTCGTCTGGAAAGGTTGTAATCTTGCGAAACCTATCAACTCTGAATATTCATTGTATTCATAGTTGTAGAAGATTTACTTTGTTAGATTCTTTACAGAGGATATGTTATATTTGCATATTGTTCATTGTTTTACTTTTTGTCGTTTGTTGCAGGAATAAAAACAAGTGTCATGTTTTCTTGTGCCAGTGTCTTTTAGTAAATCAAGATGAAGCTATTTTCAAATCCTGTGATATCACGTGTAAAATATGGAGTCTTAAGTGAAGGACTAAAGAATAAAATTCAATAGTGTGCCTATTTGAATTGCAGAGAGAGCTGTCAGATGCTATGAAGCAGAAGATTCGGGCTGAATACGAGGCTATTGGTGGAAGCCCAGATAAGCCTCTACAGTCTAACTATTTTCTAAATATCATTATTGTCATTGCTGTTTTGGCACTTTTGACATCACTGTTCGGAAACTAGTTGGGCTCTTTTTTCCCTTGGCTTCTCTAAATTGCATTGGCATAAACAATTATTCTGATTTTTGCCCGTGGAAGCAGGTATTTACTTGATTTAGTGTAGAGAACCGTTTTAATATAGTTGAGTGTGAATGCATTGATAAACTATAGTATACAGCTAAATACGGAGTTTGGGAGTTGAAACTGTCTGATCGCAAGGTTGATAAATATGGAAAAAGAAAAAAGAAAAAGAATGGGGGAAGCTAGTAGATCCTGTACATCTTAACGGCTGGCTTGCATTTGGTTACAAACGTTCCAACCAATTGGGTCTTTGAGTGTTTTTATTTTCCACCATCTCTGAACTTTGGGAGTGCGATGATATTACGGAGCTAACAAACAATTTAAATTCCCATATACTTCATATTAGTGATTCGAGACTCATACTGTTTCGGCCAATCCAATCAGGACTTAGCTAAGCAAATGAATAGAGTCACGTCGAAAATTTACTAGCGATTAGCTTGAGTTAATCTGACTACAACTAAATGAACGGTGTGAGAAAATGAGAACTTGGATTGGGTTTTAAGACTTTATGTTCGACAGTGTAGGAGAGAATGGAATTATATAACTAATAATAGCATGAAATAGTTGAATAAAAAAGTCATGGATTACTTTATTGTTTTGGAGATGAGAGGAGAGAATTTAGCCATTATATAAAAGTTATAATAAAATAAATGAAATAAAAATTGTTTATGATTTCTTCTAATATTATTTTTACAAGACTCATCATACTTAATAAGGATATAAAATGACTTATAATTAATGAAGGTATAATCATAATTTAATTAAATGTCATTTCATTCTATCATCTCTCAATACTTGGAAGCAACCAAAAATATATAAATTTAAAAAAAGGGTCCCGACACCATTTGCTATTTTGTTAAGTTAAAAAATAGACTTTTAAACAATATATATTTTAGTTTATTTTAACCATTTCACTTTATTCTGTTCTTTTTTTATTTTAAACCATTTATTCAAACATAACCTAAGCTTAAAACTTATATTTATATGAAGTCATGATTGATTACAACTATATCATGCTAATGATTAGGTTGTAGATCAATATCTATTTATTTCGTGGACGAAGTTAAATTTAAACATGATTTTTATAATATCATATATCTTAAAATATATATTATATATATGTTATACTAAAATATTTATTAAAATATATATCTTTGAGCTAAATTTCAACTCCAATGATGGAATGAAAATTCTCCTTTTCAGAGAAACACCCTAAAGATATATGATTATTTGGGATGCAGCCCCAAATCTTTGATTCCTTTAGAATTATATCACCTGGGCTTTCCTTTGGTCTTGGTTGCATCTTATGGGGCCGAATACGCTAATAGGCTCTCAAAACTAGAGTCTGAGGGGTCCACAGCAATATTCATATTGTTGAGGTAGATTTGACAATCTACGTTAATGATTTAGATTTAAAATCAAATAATTAATTTTATTAAATTTTAAGAATTAAAATTAACAAATTCTATTATTCTCGCCTGCTGACCCTTTTAATACTCCCAGTGCTTCCAACAACTATATTTTGAGTTTGAACCACGTAAGACAAAGTAGGTACATACATAGATAATAGTTTGATGCATACAATTTTAAGTCAATGTCCGTAGTCGGGCTTCATATACGAAAGTGTTGAAGGTCTGGACTCAATATACCGGATCCCTACCTTATCATACTGCTATTGATCGACGCCATATAAACTTCGTTTATATTCCTGAAAGCATAGTGCAGATAATCTAGACGTATACGTGCTTCTCCGTTTCTACCAAAAATGACTAGCAAGCTGCTGTTGTGAGGCCAGTTTGGCAGCGACAAGGTTTCAGAGTAGAAGGAAAGAATCCGAGAACAAGATGTCAGCACACAGCAAGAGGGGGCGAATAGTTATGTGGAAAAGTAATTAAAATAACATGTATAAATACAAATGATTTTTCAAAACAACGGTTTCCTGAAGAAGCGAAGGTACACGTACATCCTAAGGAAAGATTAGTGTGTAAATCTAAAATAATAAGTTAAAGGAAATTGAATATACAGATATTTATAGTAGTTTAGATCATTATGAATTCTACATCCATTCCCTAACTTACATATTTAAGAATTCTACTATTTAAGTACATTTGTCAACCTTACAAACAGGGCAAATCTACAAGACACATTGGCAACCCTAAGCTAAGGACTAGTCCCACATACTTTTATAATACAACAATAACCACTGGAATTATCCTAAATTATAGAATACAATAATGACCACGAAAATTATTCTAAATTCTAGAATACAACAATCAATAAGATAAGAAGAAGAAGACTATCTTCCTCACACAGTACACACACTCTCACATAGAAAGATATATGAATAACTAAAACAATGTTACTAAGACTAAAGCACATAATTGAGAATCTTTGAACAAATTTGATCAATCGAGTCTTGTACATCATCTTCTTTGAAACATTGTGTATTTATGTTGAAAATGACCAATGACTCTCTTAACGACTAGTTCTCCATTCTAGGAAGTTTTTTCAACATGTCTGTCAAGTATGGAAACTCCAGTGATGGTGCAATCACTCGCAGTAGTGATCATGGTATTAATGACAGAGATTCTTTGAAGCTGGTAACTATTAGAAAAGAAAATATTTTCATTAATCTTGGGCTTTCATAGTCTTTGGACCAATTTGAGTTAACTTGTCTGGGCTGAACCATTTGTTTGAATATGCCAAACACACACACAGTAGTCTAGTTAGATAATATAATAATTTGACATAACCATTAAATAACAAAATAATAAATGTTTCAACACATGACTGAAGCTAACTAGCTCATGAAATGTATTATAATCATGATTAATCTGTACAATCTTTCAATATTTATAATACACACTCCAGTGTAGTACATACGACTAATCTCATCTGAATTACAACTAGTTAAACAAATTAGCTAAACTAACTAACCACTTTGTTATAAAATTCCCTAATGTGTATTTTTAATGTGGTTTTAATTATGTCAAACACTATATTTTAAATATTTCAATTGGTCCATATAACAATACTAGTGTAAGTTTAATCTTGGGCCAAATAAGTTTGTGTGACTTAGGCCAAAATGGGTTGAAGATTCCTTAGGTTGGACTTGACTGGGCTCCTGCATAACCCTTTAAAATGAGCCAAATTGAGTTAGGCCTAATTGGAAGAAATATGAGTTGGGCTGATACAAAGTCACATGCTCTACAAGCCCAATAATTCAAATTACTCAGGTTCTTCCATCACTATGTGCAAACAAAATTTACCTTATGTATTTGTCAAAAAAAGGAGTTTGCTATCTTCTACAAAAAAGGAGTCTGTCTATTAGTTGCCTTATACAAAAAGCTGTTTGTTGTCTCTGCATCCTGTTAGTCAACTTCTTTTACCTTTATACATTGAGCAATACAACAAATCTGCTAACATAAATAGAAAATAATATATATCAGATCAAAGTAACTGTTGGACAGGTAAAATTGAAAGAAGAAATTCCAAAAGGTGAACAACTAGTGTTGACCTACAGACCTACACAAAGAAGGCTCAAAATACTTCACCTTTCAAGCTAAAAATAGAGATGCTATGAAGATGAACGTTGAACTGGGTTTCCAAGAAGAAAACTAGCCATTACAACCATCCCATTTTGTAGAAAATTAGCTATATATAAAGCAAAAGCCCTGAAAGAAGATATGGTGGTGAAAGAGAGAAAAATGAAGAAGAATACTTGAAGTAAAGAGTTGGTTACATTCTTTTCATCAACCCAGTTGGTTGTTGAGCTTTCATTGATGAACCCTTTTTGAGGTTACAAGCAAGCAAGTGGTCTAAGTAAGATATCTACCGGTGCTCTGTGTCAGCCTATACTCAATCTGTCACTTTGTGAGTCCTGTAACTTGACCTGAAGCAAATAAGTAATTCTCACCATCATTCTATTGTTGTGCTGAATTGTCATAATTTTTCTAAGCATGCTTTGAGTGAGCAGAGTATATTTTGCTCTTAGTGAGCCTAGTTTAAACATGATGTAATACACCTCTTGCATATTAGTTTGGGTTGCTAGGAACATGTTGTAATCCTAGTGGTTCAGAAGGTAAAAATCTTGAGTGGGTGAGCCTAGAAATATTTGGGTTTCCAAGGATAGGAAGTAACAGCCAAAGGAGGCTGATCCCAAGGTGTAAGGCCATCTTGTTCTTTAGGAAGTAAAACACAGAAGTGTGATCCCTGGAGGTTACTGTTACTGTAGACAAGTTGTAAAAGTTGAAAGTGGTTAAGCCTCAGAACAGGGTTTCCTAGTTGTATTTGTGATTTCCTATTGATAGTGAAATTCCTTAATTGTGTGCTTGGGGGTTGGATATAGGATTCACCTTGGATCTAAACCAATATAAATATCTAGTATGATTCCTTCTTGTCTTGATCTCTTTATCTTTATTACAATGATTTGAAGGACTGGTTTTTTAATCACGCTAGTCCTTAGGTTGTTTCTCTTACGTAAAGTCATAGGAAGCTCAATTTGGAAATCCTATAAGTTTCAAATGAAGGATTATTTTATATCTACTTGAAATCCATGTTTTTAAGATATTTTCTTTAATAGGAGAATATATGTCTCCCATGTCTATTGTTTTCACAACATCATTCAAGAAGCTAGCTCTTTTGTGCTGTGACTTCTCCCCTTGCTTTGAGAATATAATCATATTGTTTTAATAAAATCACCTTTAGTTCACACTCACTTTTAGGAAGCTATCCTTCACACACCTCAACAAGAAGTTGATTTTAGCTTGTGGCTTATAAATAAACCCATAAATTTTAACCACTTTGGGAAAAGATCCTGTTCAAAAGAATAAATCAAGCTCATACAACTGATGTTGACTTAGTTAGAAGGCCTCAATTCTTCAAAGATTTTAATTTTCTAAGTAGTAGTGGGTAATACTTCAAATGCTCATGAAGTAATCAAAGAAATGCCCACTTGCCATGGAAGGAAAACAAAGTTTCAGGAAGGAGATAATTTACAAAAAAGAAAAGGAAAGTGATTGTGCTCAACATATGAGGTTTCATCAAAGAATGCTTCTCAAATGCCACATGTTTGGAATGTACAACTCAAAGCACAAAAGAAGAAACAATTGGTAAGAAAGGAGTACACTTTATTTGCAAAGGCTAAGGTATCAAATTATCCAACCTTTTATGTTTTAATACTTTGTATTGATTATGATATCTTGTTTATAGCCTTATAAGTATATTATTGTGCGTTATCATATTCCATGCTTATAAAGGTTAGGAAATGATTAGTGGCAAGTATGTTTGCAATTTATTTTCTTCTTGTAGAAAAGAATAATGTTTATCAATAGATCTACATCACATCACTTTTAAGGAAATTGCTGCCATTAACAATTGAAGAAAGCTAACAAAGCTCAAATATTGTAAGGACTATTATGATCAAAATGGTCGAGAATTCAATTGATCTCATCACTTGAATGGTAACTTGCACTAAGAATTGGATATGTCATTAGAGACTTATTGACAAGCAATCAATTAGAAATGATCTTGTTGACACATTGAACAAGAAACCTAACAAGTGGTAGGAGAAGGAATGTGGCTTGTACATTCATATATGCTTTAAGTCAAGTTAAAGAATATTGCAGAGAAGACTAAAGGAAACAACACAAAAGATTACTCAGAAAAAGGATAAAATTGTGCTTACAATGAAGGTATTCAAGTTACAAGAAGTTAACACAAAAAAGGACTAGAGCAAGATACAAGCATTAATAAGGAAGTCATTTTTTAACTTTATGTCTTATTGGATGCTTAGAATAAATCTATGACTTGGCACTCTTGTTAAAACCTAAATGCTTATGCTTTGTCATTTTGATACTTTACAATGCTTATTGTTGCAATGCATGTTTATCTGCCATATTCACTTTTGATTTCTTATTGGCTTAAGAATTTTCTTGTTTACATAAGAAAGGAGCAAGAAAGACATTGTGTGATTACACATGAATTCATTCAAGAAGAATAACTTGGAAATGTTTATCTATGTGTAATTGGCATCAAGAATATTGGCTAGTGGCCTTCACATTTGAAATGATTTATCCTAGATGAATTCTTGCTAATGATTTAAGTAAATGACTATGGCACTATAGTAACAAAAAGATAACATTGTAATGTACTAGTACGTTGAATGGATTTTTCATATGGTGGGCATTTGTGAAGTGATAGATTTGCAAAATGATATATTAAATCATTAGAAAAAAATATTATAAGCATGCCTTTGGAAAGTAGACTCATTGATAATACATTGTGCTTTCTAAAATTTGATGTGCCTACACATCTTACTACATTTAGATATGACTTGAACTTGTACATTTTAAAAGGCCAATTCACCCATTCTTGGCCTCACCTAGCTAACACTTAATTGATTATAGCTATCAATATGATCAACACCTCTATCATCTTTCCTTGTGTAACATCTCAAATAATAACCCTCATTGGTACAAATTGACCTAGTTAAGATGATAAATAAACCATTCAAAGAGGTAAGGACAAGTTAAGAAGGGGTTTAAACCAGAAATTAGAGATAGAGTTGCCCTCCAACAAATCAAAGTATTTAATAAATTAATTGAAGTGGCTAGAGTTATAGAAAACAATATGAAAAGGATACTAGGGTCTAAACCTAAGGCTTTCCTAGAATTGAAGAGATGAAGAGAGGAAGAAAGTAGTATCAGAGGTAATAAAAAAAAGTGGCAGAAATGCATGGCCTAAAAGAAGAAAAAAATTAAGGGAAAGAAGACGTATTGCCATTTCAAGGAAAGTCAAGAGAGGAATTAGCTTGAAATAACAAAGTAGCTCATTCTTTATTCCTCATATGCTATAAGTGTGCTTGTACTTAGTGGTTGCATACTTGATAAGTTTTCATACTATAAGTTGATGTCTGATGGTAAGATATCTCACATAGAGCCTTAGTGGCTTATAATTGATGTTATTGCTTATAGGGTCTGAACATGGTGATCATATCCTAATTATGATATTTAATATGATGTGGAGTGGCTCACAGTTGATGTTATGTATGATGGCTTATAGGGTTTGGACATGACGATCCTACCCTAATCATGATATTTAATATGATATGATCATGAACCAAAGTCAAAGGTGTCAACTCTAGCATGATTCCATGATTAATGTTCATGTTATAATGATATGTGCAACACTAATGACAAGTGAGCTATTAAGACTTTCTGTCTGAACCTATTTCTAGCTAACCATTTCAGCTGGAGCTAGTAAGAATAAGTAAAAAGGAAATAACCTCTTAGATCTTATAAAGGATGAAAGTCAAAGAGGCTTGGTTAGTTGGAATTGGAAGCTATAAAATTTTAATGTATATAATAAGAATTCAAGGATCAAAGATGGTTACCATGTAACTTAGAAAATGTGATGATGTAGTGCAAGACTTTCTTTGCATGTGTATAAACTCCCACATGCATGAAGAAATGACTAACCAAGAGTTTGAGTAAATTTTAATATGTAATAGAAGGCTTCTTGAAGTATAAGTATGAATGGATGAGGCCAAACTTAAAATTTTTTACAACCCATTTAGTGAAGTTTTAGTTGTAAGAAAGTGTAATTTCTTAAAAGAAGGAAAAATGTGAAAAATTAAGTAGATGGACTCGAAAAATTATGATCTTTGGTAGGTCGAATACTAATATATCAAAATTGAGCAGCGAAAGCATAGTGGGCCCATAACCCATAGAGTTAGTTGAACTCAAGAAGCAAATAGAAGAACTTTTAGAAAAAGTGATATATTCAATCTAGTTCTCTCCATGGGGTGCTCTGGTTCTCTTTGTGAAGAAGAAGGATGGGAGTTTAAAGTTATGTATTGATTATAGGGAATTAAACAAGATAACCATAAAGAATAAGTACCCATTAGAAAATTGATGATATGCTTGATCACTTAGTAGGCTCTTCAGTGTTTTCTAAGATTGACCTAAGATCAGGGTATCATCAATTGAGAGTCAAAGCTAAGGACAACCTTAAAACAACTTTTAGAAAAAGATATAACCATTATGAATTCCTAGTCATGCCATTTGGTTTGACTAATGCATTGACTGTTTTTATATATTACATGAATAGAATTTTCAGGCCTTACTTAGATAAGTTTGTTGTGATCTTTATAGATGATATTTTGATTTATTCAAATAACTATGAAGAACATGGAAAGTATTTAAGAATAGTCCTATAAATTTTGAAATAATGAAGTTGTTTACCAAACTTAGTTAGTGTGAATTTTGGCTTACGAAAGTTAAATTCTTAGGCCATGTTATCTCTCAAGAAAAGGTCACAGTATATCCCAGTGAAAGGTCTAAAATAGTTATTAAAATAAAAAGTTTCCTAGGTTTGACAGGCTACTATAGAAGATTTATACAAGGCTTTTCTCAAATGGCTTTATCGCTAACTAGATTAACCGAAAAAGAAAGACCATTTGGGTAGGATAGTGAATATGAAAAGAGTTTCTAAGAATTGAAACAAAAACTCACTTCTGCACTAGTTCTTATCATCCTAGATCCACATTACACCTTTATTACTTTCCAAAAAGGGTTTGGGATGTGTACTTATGTAGCAAGTTAGAGTGGTAGCTTAGCTTATGCTTTAGATAATTGAGATCACATGAAGAAAATTATCCTACACACAATCTAGAACTAGTAGAGGTAATTTTTGCTTTTAAAAAAAACTTGGAGCCATTATTTATATGGTTCGATAGTCGAAGTCTATACAGACCACAAAAGCTTGGAACATTTGACAAAAAGAATTGAATATGAGACAAAAAAGGTGGATGGAATTCTTAAAAGATTTAGACTTTACTTTTAAATACTATTTAAGAAAAGTCAATGTTGTTGCTAATGCTTTAAGTATGAAGTTTGTATATATGGTTGAAATGATAAGTAAGGAATATAAGTTGATAAAGTACTTCCATAATTTGAACTTTTTAGTTTCTTTATCCTTTAATAGTCTTAAGTTAAATGAACTTAAAATTCAAAGGAAGTGAATCCAAGATGCTTAAGTCTCATAAGTTTTTGAGCAAGGTTAAAGATCAAATATCTTTGGGCAAGTGTAAAAAGTTTAACATATTTGAAGAGGGTTTGATCAGATTCTAAGATAGGCTATGTGTACCTGAGATTGAAAGTTTAAGAGAAACAATTTTAGCTAAAGCTCATGGAAGTTAATACACTATTCATCCAGGTATTGCCAAGATGTATCAAGACCTCAAGAAAATAACTTTGTGGCCTAGTATGAAATTAGATATTGCCAAGTTTGTGTCTAGATGTTTGACATGTCATAAGGTAAGACTAGAACATTAGCAACCTAGAAGACCACTTTAACCCTCAGTTATCCTAAAATGTAATGGGATAGTATCTTGATGGATTTTGTTATGGGTTTTTCTAAAGACATGTTTAAGATATGATTTTACTTCGGTCATAGTGGATAGATAAACTAAGTTTGCCCACTTTTTGCCAATCAAATCTATCTATACCCTAAATAAGTTATCAAGAACTTACATTGATGAGATAATGATACTTTATAAAGTTTCGAATAGTATTGTCATAAACAGGAATCCAAGTTTCACTTCTAAATTATGGATATAAAAAGCTTTTGCCATTAGGCTAAATTTTAGCATTGCATATTATTCTTAATCTAATGGTCAGACTAAGAGAACCATTCAAACTCTTGAGGCTATGTTAAGAGTTTATAGAGTTCAAAGGGAATAAGGATGTGTATTTATCATTACTAGAATTTACTTATAATAACAGTTATCATTCTAAAATTAAGATGGCTCCCTTTTAAGCACTTTATGGGAGAAAGGGCTAGTCACCTTTATGTTTTGTAGAACTTGGATAAAGGAATCTGTTAGGACTGGATAGGTGAAGAAAGATTATAACTACCCAAAGTAGGCAAAGAGTTATGTAGATAGGAGAAAAAGACCCTTAAAGTTTGACAAAGATGACCATGTATTCCTTAAAATCACTCTAATCACAAGCATTGGTAGATCTTTGAAGTTTAAAAAGCTCAATCTTAAATATCAAGGTCCATTTTAAATTATTAATCAATTGGACCAGTAACATCCAATACTTGAATTATGTATACATGGTAAAGATTCACTAAATTGGTATAAATTACCCTAGAAAGAGTAGTGACTAATTTATAATTCATATACTTTTTAAAAAAAAAGGGGGGGGGGGGGGAAGAAAGAAATTACACGTTCAAGCCATTCTAGATGAAGTAGTTATTCTAGTGCTTCAGAAGGTAAGCAATCACAACACATCTTCTTTTGTTTATATTGGGTTAGACTTAACTATAAAAGAAGAAAATGGAGAAGAAGAAAATGAAGAAGAAGAAGAAGAAGAAGACAATGAAATTCTCCAGTATAGAGATTAACGACGCAATCACTATCACTACCAAAATAGAGGAGTTAGTAGAGAAAAGAGAGAATAACATTCAAGTAAAAAAAAAAAAAATGATAGAAGCTTATTGTTTCATCATCGACTAACCACTAAGATGAGAATCCTCTATAAAAAATTAAGTGAAAAGAAGAGAAAGAGAGAGGAAGTCAAAAAAGCGTTTTGTGGAAGATTAAGATTTTAACTGCGTATGAGGTAGTGAGTACCTAATTCTCTATATACCTATTTAGAATTGGAATATTAATACACTTTGGTATATTTTACTACGTACATATATATTTGGTTAGCTTGGTTCATCTATAAATTGCCACAAGGTAATTTCCAAAGGCAGATTGAACTAAACTCACCACTGTGATGAATTTTACCAATATTCAGACATGATGACAATTATGATGATGATGAATATTATAAAGTAGCCACAACAGCATGTATGATGATGATGATACTTGCATATTTTGAATAAGGTAATGACTACTAGGATTTGTTGTCTCACTCAAGTCAATTAACATTTTTCAAATGAAAGTTTCAATGGAGATTAAGGAAAGCAAGTCATGTGGTAGGCTTTAGAAATATGATGTGTTTTGTTTGTACCTTCATGAGAGAATGATGTTCCTAAACTTTGTTATTACATAACTATAATGGATGACTATTTCATGATGATCCTTTTCTTATAAGATATGCATAAGATAAATACTAGCTTATGTTATGGAGTTATGTATAAGAAAAAGCTATAACAGAGGTTTTATTTTCATGTATAATGCCTGTCAAGTGTTTATCATTAGATAAAATATTTAACACCATAGATTGCTCTAAGAATTGGTATAAAGTCTTAGGATATGTCAAAATTTAGGATGGTCAAAATTGATTTTTTTTTTAGCCAATTAAATCAAATTAGTCAAAGCTTAAAAAAAAGGGGGTTGAAATAAACTATTTAGGTTTAATATATATAGAATTTTTTAAAGAATTCTACGACCAATTTATTTTAGTAAAGATTAGAAAAATAAAGTTAAAAGTTATAGAAAAGTATTTTCAAGGTGTTACTCCTTAAACTTAGGGCATGTGTGATGTTTGTACTTCACTAACTCTAAGTTTAGCTTTAAGAACATCAAATCCAGTGTTAGACAATGGCTTGGTGAAATTATTAGCAACTTGATCAATACAAGGAATGTGAGATACAATTAACTATTTGTTTACAACCTTTTCCCTAACATAAAACACATCCAACTCTATATGTTTTTGTTTTGTTATGTAGCATAATATTATAAGATAATATCACTATGCTTAAGTTGTCACAATATACGATTGGTACTTTGTTTGGCAATGGAAAATGTAATTCTTGAAGAAGTGATTGAACCTATGCAATCTCAATAGTCATGTTAATTCTCCAAAAGGGAATTGATTAGACCCAACTTTACAACTAAAAAGTCTAATATTTGAAGCAAATTCAATTATTATGGATGCATCTTAATTAGAAATATGTTATCCTTTAGAAATTTTATTACATCACCATGTTTTTAACTCATCTAAAAGATTTTTAGTGATAAATTTTTAGGGAAGTAAAGCTGAAGCAACCATAGTAGTTGAGGGAAAGGGAAAACAAGAAAATTTAAAGATGAAGGTCCAATGCCTAGACATTATAAATCTAGTGCTTAGGCATTAAAACTAAAAAGTTAGCAACCAGGTACTAGAATTCTAGTGCATAGGCACCAATTCTAGAGACTTAGTGCCCAGGCACCAGAATTCCAGTGCCTAGGCACTAGAATCAGTGTCCAAATGCTAGAAAAGCAGCACTTAGGTGTTGAAATTTCTAGAAAGACAGTGCCCAGCCACCATTGAACGTTCGTGCCCAAGCATGCCATTAGAAGACTTTATATTAAAATTTAGGGTTTTTATAGATAAGGGATGTATTCTTATCCAGATTGTTTCTCTTAGAACCTTTGAAGGCTGTAAATAAGAGGCCTAGGGGTGATGTAAAGTACATACTGAGTTAAAAAGCAATAGTGGCAAGTTAATAAGCACTGCTATGTAAGATTTCACTAGGATTAGGAGAGAGATTATGTAAAAAGGAGTAACAATTCATTCAAAGTTACACATTCTTTTATGTTTTCTTTCTCTTTTTTCTATGTTATTCTTCCTTTTGATTTTCAGTGTTGAACATATGCTAATGCTCAGCTAATAGGTTTAGTTTAGGATTTTGACTGAACCCTTTTTGGGTTATTTTTGTTTGGCATTTGCTTTTTATTGATATTTTGAATTTGGTTTACTTATTTTCATTCTATGCTTAATGCTTTCAGAGCTTGATCACCTTGGAATTGAACTATGAATTACGCTAACTTGAAAGAGAAACCTTAAATTAAGAACTGAATGAAAATAATCTTGTTTACATGCTTAAAGAGTAGTATGTATAGTAATTCGCAGTCAAGATGACAATACTTAATTGTCTTAGATAACCAAGATTAGGGCATGACTTTAATATTAATTGTCTTCTTAGCTGGTTCTTATAGAAATGCAGGGTATAAAGGTAATAGTTAGGTTTATGTAGATTCAAATGAATTACATAAGCACTTGAATCCTTAGGTTAGTAAACTAGTTCATAAGTCAGTAAGGAAGAGATTGTCATTACAAATTAACAAACATTGTGGGGATGTCAGAGACTTAGGTTCATTCATTTGATATTTTATTGAGATTTGAATTATTTTCTAGTTGTTCTGTTAATAATCTGATCCATTTCCCTGAGTTAAAAAAGCTTAATAATTAGTATCTATCCAGAGTTAAGCTAGGTCCTCATGGGAATGATATCCTACTAACTTTTTATTACTTATTGCGATCAGATGCACTTGCATGTATTGAATCAAGCGAATAAGTTACATTTGCTAGGCTTTGATATTCAGCTTCCGTTGTTGATTGAGCAATAATTGTTTGCATTTTGGCTTCCCAAGGAAATAAAATTATCACCAAAGTATATACATAATCTGGACATAGATCTTTTATCACCAGGGTCACTACCTTAATCTACATATGAAAAACCTTTTAAAGTAAGTACTTTGGAGCTAGTAAAATGTAAACCATGATGCTACCATTTAAGTATGTTAGAATTCTTTTAACAACTTTCTTGTGCTCTTCAAGTGGTTGTTATAGAATTTGACATACTTTGTTCACACTATATGCAATTTTTGGTCTTGTAATAATCATATACTGCAAAGCTCCTACCACAGATTTGTATAGAGAAGGGTCAATAATGTAATTAGCTCCTAATATTGTTAGTTTAACACTAAAAACCATAGGAGTACTTAACCTTTTTGCATCTGTCATATGAACTTTGCTAAGCAAATCATGAATGTACTTCTATTATGACAGTACAACTTTTTTCCCTTCATCACATCTTTAAACCTCAATTCCTAAAAAATAATTTAGCTCACCCAAATCTTTAAGTGTAAAGTCAATGTTTAGTGGTTCTTTGAGCTTGGTGATGAATTCAATAGAATTACTAATGATGAGAATATCATTCAAATAAATCTAAGTAGTTGAAGTTATATGAATGAGCAAAGAAGGGTCACATTGACTATATTATAAACCATACTTGTGAAGTGTGAAACTAAGCTTTTCAAACCATGCTTAAGGTTCTTGCATATGACCATAAATTGCTTTATTTAATTTGCATACTAGACTTTTATCAGCTAGAGCATTAATCAGTAGAGCTCTAACTATTGCTAATTTAATAACTAGTGAGAAAGTTCCATTGAAATCACTTCCAAATTCTTGTTGGAAGCTTTTTGCTATTAACCTAGCTTTATATCTATTTAGAAAGCTATCTATATTTTCTTTTGTCCAAAAAACCCATTTACACTTGATAGTATTTTTACCAGGGGTAAGAGTTGCTAATGTCCATGTCTGATTGCAAAATAATGCATTAATTCATCCTCCATAGCCTTGTTCTAGTTAACATGCATTAGAGCTTTTTTATATGAGCTTGGCAACATACTGAGTTAAAGAACTTTGGGTTTAAATATTCTAGCTCAAGCTCTAGTAATCATCAAATGGACACGGTTTGATATTACAAAGTTAATTATGGCTGAATGATTTAGTATTTATTCTTCAACACGTTTATATGTCTGCTCAATTGGAGGTTGAATAGAATTTGTAGTTTGTATCGATAAAGATAGAGCTATATTAACACTAGAAGATGGTCTATATAATGTTCTTGCATAATAAAAGTGTCAGTGGTTAAAGAATGATCAATATATTGTATAAAGAAATGAACACCTTAGGCAAGAGACACAACTAATGGAATTTGAGCAGAAGGTTAAGAGTAGGTTATGTATGAGAAATAGGAGAATGAGACATTGCTGACTTAGTTTTGAAAGTAAATGTTGACTCATGAAAAGTGACATCTCTTGAAATGTATATTCCCCCTGAAGAAGAAAGACACTGATAACCCTTATGATTGGGATTGTAACCAATTAAAGTGAATTCTTCAGCTCTATAAGACAACTTATGCTGATTATATGGATGCAAAAGAGGGAAACATGAACAACCAAAGACTTTTATAGCAGAATAATCAATAGGTAAGTGAAAAAGATGCTGATATGAAGTGTTTCCACTAAGAGATACTAAAGGGAGTCTGTTATTAAGTACACAGTTGCAAGGAAGGCATCATCCCAATATTTGAGAGGCATTTTGGCATGATACAATTAGTAAAGACCTATTTCAACTACATGCCTGCATTTCTGTTCCATAGTTTGACTAGAAAAGAAGTAAAACAACATAATTCTCACCTTACATTTGATTGAAAATTTTTTATCTGTGTCAAAATAAAGTTCTATCGTAGTTTTGAAAGGCATGAATATAGACAAAGCATTAAACTTTTTTTTTTTTCAAGGGAAAGTAATTAGTATAAGCTTCTACAAATGCTATGTAATATAAAGAGCTAGTGGTGGAAACAAAGGGAGCTGGCCCCCACACATATGAGTAAATCAATTCTAATGGTGCAATATATTCATTTTAAGATGGTGGTGATAGAAGTTTATAAGTTTTACCAGCACAACATGATATAAAAAAAAAGGATGCACTTTTGTTAAAGACTTTGGCATTACATTTAGGGAGAATTTGAGATACAACATTAGCATTGGATGACCTAAACGTAAGTGCCAAAGAGTAAAGACATCAGTTACATTAGACACTAATTTATTTGAAACAGTAGAATTTGAACTAGACTGTAATAGTGAATAGCTTATAGAGATGAAGATTTGGAATGATCTTTGGAAGATGGTTACATCTTGTGCAAGGATGTTAGATGACTAAAAATATAGACACCATTAGGTGTGAGTTATCTTTGGAGAAGATTTTCCTTTATGACCTAAGACTTTACACAACAAGAGGAAGGGTGAAATTCAAAATATACATTATTATCTCTAGTAATTTGAGAAATACTGATCAATTTTTTTTATAATATGAAGAGCATGAAATAAACTTTTGAGAGGTAAAGGCTTATAAGAAGAATTAGACTAGATCAAGTAGGTATGCCTAATATGATTAATTCTTAAACTTGATACATTCCTTACATGAATTTGTTCATTGCCAGGATACTCATTACTGCTTACCAGATTGTTTTCAAAAGGAGTGACATGATTTGTGGCACTTGAATTAGGGGAACATGAGCTATCATAGCTGAATTCAAGAGTTAGTGGAGTAGTCATAGTTGAAAATACAGTAGGATGATTTGCTATAGTTTAAAGTACTGATGCTTGGCTTGCAGAAAACATATTATTGTTATGAAAGTGATTAACACTAGACTGAGGTAGTGTGAAATTCATATAAGTTTGATTGACAGTAGAAAGGTGAGTTTGGAATGAATTATTCTATTGATATTGTTACTACTGATTGAAGTTCGGAACAAAGTTAGGATTGAATCTATAATAGCATTGAGACGTAGGATGACCAACCTTATCGTATGCTTGGCATACAATCGAATGTCTACCACCTTGATAGTTTCTATTGAACCTACTTCAATTCTTGCCTTGGAAACCTCTGTTAAATGTACCTCTACCAAATTTTCCATTTCCACAACCAGAATTGATCATCTAAGTTAAAATTTCCAAATTTTCATTTTAATTGGGACTAGCAATATTTATTGTCATTTGATAAGATGAATGCATAGCTTTCACATTCTTTTTTATCTTAATTTCTTATGCAAGTAAGAGACTTAGCTTCACCAACAGAATATGGTTGTTGTTATGTATTAATTAGTGTTATTAGAGCATCATATTGGTCAGGTAGGCCTTCTACGATGACTTTTATACATTCAATTTTTAGAACTAAATGTCCAATTGAGATGAGAGCATCAACAGTTGCCTTAGTTCTTAAAAGGTATTTATTAATGATCCTAGATCCTTTCTTAGTGCAACATAATTCCATTTTATATTGAAGAATTTTAGCTCGAGTATGAGACGCAAAGAAATCATGGACTCTGGACCATACCTAACTTGAATAATCACAATTAACGAGTCAAGTAAACATGTTATCTAAAACAGAGTATACTAACCAGGAGAGAAGTAATTGGTCTTGCATATCCCAAACAAGATATTTTAATGAGAGTAGCAATCTGATCTTCATCAGAAGCAAACTTCTTAGGAATAGGTGGAGTTGCACTAATGAAATTTTGAAGTTGGTGACCTTTGATCATGACACTGACTTGTTGTCTCCATAGGAGATAATTTTGATCATCAAGTTTGACTGAAATTAGGTATGTAAACAAAATTGTGCTTGAAGCTAAAGACGTAGTTGAAGGAGTGACATTATAGTGGAATTTTGTTCAGGGCTTTGATACCATAATAAGGTTTTAGAGTAGAACGAAAGAACCAGAAAACAAGATTGAAGCTAACTAACTCATGAAGTGTATTGCAATTATGATTAATCTATACAATCTTTTAGTATTTACAATACTCACTTTAGTGTAGTGCATGTGACTAATCTCAACTAAATTATAACAAGCTAAACAACTAGCTAAACTAACTAACCACTTAATTGATGACAACTATCAATATGATAGCACCTCTATTAGGCAGAGTTGCATCCCCTCTCTGAATAAATGTTAAATTATTATTTTAATTCTTAAAATTTTGAAAAAAATGGCAATGACTCCAATCTTATTTGTCAAAATAACATATGTTATAAACAATTAATTAATAGTGACAAACTCATTACTTGAAGAGTTGTTTTGATTTTAGTCCATTTATTAGATGTAATGAACTAAATTTTATTTTAAGCAATTCATTAAGATGAATGAAGGAAACAATTATGAATGCCCAAACTACAAGAGAAGACCTTATGATATGTTGTAAATATTCTACTCATTGTTACTCTTGATGGTGAGGATGATCATGATTGTGAATCAATAATGGGTTATTTACATGTTCATTCAACTTTTAATTTTATTTCTATATTTAAAAAATTTGTACAGGTCATTTAAATTTAAATATTTTTTATTTAATTATCACCATTAAATTATGCCGATGTTAAATATTAGTGGTCAATCATTGCTATACTAATAATTTATAAATGTTCAATTTAAGTCAACTTATCTAAATAACTTAATATAAGCAACATCATACATATTATACATGTGAATCAATTTTATTTTATTATTTGCTTTTGCTTTTCTTTTTTTTTTTTTCTTGTTAACATCAAGAATACATTTAAAATGTTAACATGATAGAAGGTTAGTCACCTAACCAACATTTGATAGCACATACTAACACAAGTTTAAAAATATTGATGGGTTAAATTGAATTTTTTTAAAATAATGGTAATGATTTTATTTCACATTTTTATAATATAAGCATCCAAATAGAAATTTGAGTAATAATTTAATCAACTTTAGAATACTAGGATATTACTTTACCTAAGTGGGCCATTTAACTGAACTAAGGAAGCCTCCAAACTAACTATTTCTAGTTGTGCCCCGTTTATAATGTATGTGTGTGTGTGTGTGTGTGTGTACATATATATATATATATATATATATAGTTAACTCCCTATGTGTTGAGATAAAATATGCTTTTATCTAGTTTTTTTTACTTAAGTTAGATTCACTAAATTAACATCTTCTATGTCTTATGTAGATAAATTAATTAATGATTAGTAAATGGCTTAAGAATTGAAACAAGCCTATTAAAGGTCCAAGCAAATAGAAAAAATCATGAGCTTAGATTGGTCCAACAGAAGTAGCCTAAAGCCCAAAAAGCCCAATGGCCCTAATTGCCTGGTACTTATATATAAAAAGTAGTCTTTCTTAAATTGCTCCCTTGGGCATGCCTATCTTATCAGTATTAATAAAGCCACACTTAACTTAATCTTTTCAGAAGCTAATCTCAACATTTTTATGAAAGAAGGCATGGGTGATGGATGACTACACAATACAATGGAACACAAAATAGATATAGCTGTTGAAGTGATTGTTGATGCCTTATTATATATAGCTTAGTTGGCCTTGCTTAACTTATTTGTCTGTGTGATTGTGTTTCTACTAAAAATCAATTGCAGTGTGTTATAACCTCTATTAAGAGCTCTTATTCTTTTTCTTCTTTCTTTGTGTAAGATTGTATTCATAAAGCATTATATCTTTGTAAGAATCATTCTTAGTTGTTTGGTAGATTGAGTACTATGTGTAGAAGGAATTGTAATAACCCAAAAATATATATGTATGGATTTTAAGAATAACATTAAAAAAATAAAATAGAATTTTGTAGACTGAAATGAAAGGGGAAAATAGTATTTAGGGTACAAATTATAATTTTAACTTTTTTAGGAACTAAAATGAAAAGAAAAATATTTTCCAAGATAAAATATATAATTTTAACTATTGTATAATAACTGGCATAGTAATTGTCGGCAAAATGCATTTAATTACTATTTGCACAGTAAACTGTCGACAAAAAAGGTGTTTGTATACTATTTGCATAGTTTTGAATAGTAACTTGAAAATTTCTATAAATAGCATGAACATGTTTTTAATTTTCTCATTCAAACTAGAAAGAGAGGTCATGGAAGGAGCATTCATATTTATGTTAGAGTAGTTTTGTGGAGACCTCTTTAATCGAGGTTATGTTATAGGAATGGAGGATCTCTACTATTGATTCTTATTGGTAAGTGTGTAATATGCAAAGTAGTACTTTTCATTTTACTGAATGTCTTTATTTTCTAGTCCAACTTTCAATTTCCTTATTCCATGCTCTGCATTTTATGAGAAAACAAATCTATGTTCTTTTGAACTTTTCAACTGTGTATATATGATATAATATGTATGGATATAAAATAACACAATAATAAATGATATTACTAAATTGTATGAATTATTGTTATTATGAAAGGCGCTTGGTATATAATAAGTGCAAACTAAAGGTTATATTATATAAGGAAGAAGTATTGTATGAAAGGAAAAATGTTATGGTAAAACTCTTAATTATAATTGCTTCATTTACTTTATTGACATGTTTCATGTTGGTATTTTATGTAAGTTTATTTTTTTTGGTAATTGTTGCATTATTGTATTTTGCATTTTAATCCTTTATATTATTGCCACTTCCCTTATAACCACTATTTATTTTATTTTATCTTCATGATTATTTTTCTTTAAATTACTTTATGGTAATTAATATGTTTAAATAAAATTATTTATTTATGTATCTTATTTACACAATTTATTTATATTCAATGGATTTTATAATTTAAAGGATGGATGAGAATTCATATAAGAATCCCTTAGCCGTTAGCTGGGGCAACGACCTTTGTGTACCTTGTTGAAATGAAATATTAAGACGTATCCAGTAAAGAGATATGAATATGAATTATTGAGATATATCCGATGAAGGAATACGAGTATGAATTATTAAGACGTATCTAGTGAAGGAATATGAGTATGAAATATTGAAATATATCTGGTGAAGGGATATAGGTATGAATTATTGATACATATTCGGTGAAGGGATACAAATATGAGATATTGAGACGTATCGGGTAAAAGGATACAATATGAATTATTGAAACATATCTATTAAAGGAATATGAGTGTGATGATCTTGATTTTTTCCCTGATACCCATTTTATACAAAATTATAAAATTTAGAAATGGTGTGTTTGTTTTATTGAAAATTGTTTCTTTACTCAAATAAATGTTTATTAAAAACTCTATGCCCTTTATTATTTCCCCTTCCACTAACTTTGTAATTTATGCATTTACTAAGTTAGTGGTAGACTTACACCTCTTTCTTTAACATTTTACATATTAGTATATAATAAAGTAAGTTTAAACTTTCTTATTGCTCAGAATTTTGATGTATCATTTTAGGATAATCACAGTGTACATCTGACTCCAAGGTTGTGGCTCTTAAATGTTTGTTTGTCTAGGGTTTATAGATGTTGTGAAGTATTTAAGCCATATGAGGTTATTCCTTATTATACCAAATATATATTGTGAGACATTATTAAGTTTATCAGTTTAATATCATTGTGAAATTATTGAATTATATTTCAAAATGCATTTAATGTGTATCATCGATATTTTTTAGAAAATGTAAAAGAAAAAAAAATGTTATCTTAGACTAGCTGGGCTAAGTTGATTTAGTCTATGTGCTAGTCACGAGCAATGAATTTAGGTCATGACAGGAATTTTATGAGTATTTATGTTTAAAGAGTCTGTAAAAGTCTTTAACTGATTTTTTATTATGGGTTACTTAAGTTTAATGTAAAAGCTGAAAAGTTATACCCATTGTGTAAAGGTTGATTGATTGAGTCAAACACCTAGCAAGGTTGCTAGGGAGTGGACGCAGGATATGAAATCAGTCCAAACCACTATAAATCTTATGTGTGATTGCTACTTCTCTTACTTACACTCTTTTATTACAATCTAAGGCAGTCCTTAGGAGATAAGTGGATAAGAAATTATGTCAAGAAGCATAAGACTTATAATTATATAATTTTATTAAAACAAAACAATTCACCCCCTTTTGTTTTATCTGTGCTAATAATTGGTGTTAGAGCTCGATCTCCATTGATTTCAAGTAAAACTACCTTGCAAAAAGATCTAAACATAATATGGCATCCAAACATTGTAGCTGATGAAGGTCATTCCTAACATAAGCTACCTCAATTCAATGAAACCAACTACACCTATGAGAAAATAAGAATGAAAATCTTAATTCAAACCAATGACCTTGATGCTTGGGTGGTGATATTATATGGGCCAAACACATCTATGAAGGAAGTTGAAGAAAAAGAAGTTATGAAAATAATACTGGAGCTTAGTGTAACATAGGAAAGGAAGTATAAGGTAAATTATAACGCAAAAAAATTGCATTTTTTGTGCTGTGAATGTAGATGAATTTAAAAAGTTGTCCAGATGTACTTTTGCAAAAGAAATGTGGGAAAAGATACTGATCTCCTATAAAGGAACAACTGATGTCAGGAGAACCAGGGTAGATACATTGGTGAAAGAATATGAACTGTTTCACATGAAAGAAGAAGAAAGCATAAAACAAATGTTTAAAAGATTTGGAAGAATAATCAACAGTTTTGATGTGTTGGGAAAATGCTATCTAAATGAAGACCTCATCAAAAAAGAAAAAACTAAGAAGTCTCAATTCCTCATGGAAAGCTATTGTTGCAACAATAATTTGAAATGGCAAGTTGGAAACAAAGATGTTTGATGAGTTCAAAGGAAATCTTATTGCTTACAAAGGAAGCTATCTAAACAATGACAACTCTAGCAAAGGAATAACTTTGAAATCTTCATAAAACACATGTGAATAGGAACCTCTTAAGGATGTAAATGATGACAAGTAAATGGCACTGCTTACTAAAAGAATGTATAGTTTCCATAAAGGGAGATACCAGAAAAACTACACTTGAAGAACAACCCAAAATAGAAAAGAAAGCTTAAGGAATGATTTGACATGCTATGGATGAAAGGGGATGGGGCACATAAAAGCTGAGTGTCCCTTAAATAGTGATAAGAAGAAAGTAATGACGGAAAACTCATCATGGAGTGATGATTGCTTGACTAATTTAAGTGATGATGAAAAGGGGTAATGTCCCAAACCCATGTCTATTAATCACTAATGATGTAGAAAACAAAAACAAAAATTATAATCATAATTCGTATTTCATGACAAATGATTGTCCAAAAGAAAACTCTAGAAAAGCAATGAATGAGGCAATTTTACATTTTACATATAATGAGTTGTCGAATTCATTCAATGAAGTTTTGAATGATTTAAACAAAATAATATTGAAATATAGGAAACTTAAATATGACTATTGAAAGATCTTAAGAACTTTCAGAATTGTGAAATAAGAAAAGAAGTTTAGAAGAAAAAATTGAAAAAGAATTATATAAATAAATTGATTTACGAAAATGAAGAGTTAAAAAGAAAAGTTGAACTTCTTACAAACTATTTAGCCAAACTTGTCAAAGGTTTTAAACATTTAAAAGCTCTTATTGGAAGTTGAAAGAAATATCTTGATTAAACTGATTTAGGATATGACCAACACAAATTGACTAAGACATTTGGAAGGACTATTTTTGTTAAATCCTTTGTAAGAAGAAAGGTCATCCGACTAAAGAATGCCTTAGGAGTACTAGAAGAAAAGCAAGAATGATAAGAGAAACATTAACATACTCAAAACCTAAAAGCTATTAGGAATATAAAAGTAGATAACATGTTTTGCATGATGAATCTAGAAGTAAAGGAAGTTGCTAGTACCTAGATTTAAGATGCTCAAGGTATATGACAGGAGATATAAATCACTTTACCTCACTAATAATGAAGAACTCAGTGATAGTTACCTTTGGTGATAACAAGAAAGGAAAAATTAATGGATCTAGTAACATGTTTATAAATTCCTTCTTAACTCTAAATAATGTTTTTCTAGTAGATGGAATCATTGGATCTATTAAAGTGCTTATAATTTCCTTCCTCACTATAGATAATGTTTATTTAGTAGATGGCCTAAAGTATAATCTAATTAGTATTAGTCAACTGTGCAACAAAGGGTATTAGGTTTTCTTTAATTCAACCTCCTGTTGTTGCACTACAAAAGTGTACATGCAAGTATACATATTGCACAAGTAATATAGAAGTGAGAAAGTATCATTCCCGAGGATTGAGTATAAAAAATTCAAGTTGAAAGTAACTTAATCAAAATAAGTAATTAAGAGGAAAAAAAATATGGATTTTCTTATGAAATATAACAGTGCAAATAAATAAATTCAATTGGTAATATAATGATGGAACTAAATAGTGAAATAACAACTACAAAGTGCAACAAAGTTGAAGCTAATCAAATTTTGAGTACTAAAGGTGCTAGGATTGCCAATCTCCCATTAAATTGTTGTTTGTTATAAATCGTTAAAGCATTTGCTGTAACAGAATGTAGGAGTTAGACCCAATTATGAAAATTGCATAGAAACCTTCCAAATTGATATGCTAAACTTCTTAAATTGTAATTTATCATATTCCTATGAATACCCTATTCAAAGAAGTCAAATTCAAGCTCAAAATTGGTTGGGTTATGTGAGGCAAATCATATATTCCTATATAAGTGAAAATCCTCTATGAATTGGAAAAACCCACATTTTCCAAGCTAGGTCTCACTTAAATTGATCTTCCTAGAACTAATTCAAGCTAATTACTATATATTGGTGGAAAAGAACATATAAAATAATCAATTATAACAAATTTGATTAAACAAAGTGCATTCAACTCAACATTGTGTCAACAACTCAAAACATTCCACAATCTTAATGTTAATCACTAATCCTAGCTAATCAACAATTTAGCTCATAGTTCTCAAGATAATCATCAATCTAATAACATCCATAGCTAGATACATAATAGAGGAAGTAAGATTAATCATTAATTAAGAAAATAATTTCCAAACTTAATGTCTTCTCTTCCTCCTCTTATGACCAGCCTTCTTTCTCTTTAGAAAAGCTCTAATTTCCTGCAAGTTTAAGCTGTCATGGTGGAGAGAATCAAGAAGGACCACTTGTACTCTTGATTTCTTCCTTTTTTTAGCCTCCAAAGCTTCTTATCCCACCCAAATCTTACCTTTGCGTGTACTAAGCACCTAAAAATTAGGTATTCTGTAGGCCTTTGTCCTTTTACATCACGTGTTGTACCTCTCTCTCCTAAAAAGTGTGTTTCACTTAAAGTGTTGTTCTGCATAACTTTGCCATGTGCTTTGCCACAAAAATGCTATAGCAATTAGGAGTGAATTTTGTTGTGCTTTAATGCTCTTCAATATTTTTTTCCTACACATGAAAACAAAAAAAAAAAAAACTCGGCATAATTCCATTCACAAAATGATGCATATCAATCCTTAATCATTCAATAGCTAGCCCCAACATCATTTTGCAAAAATAAGTGAAATAAATAATTAAACAATTTAGAAATAGTGAATTTTTCATGAAACAAGCATTCATTTATAAGGAAAACACTCTTTATAACTCTAATTTCTTAGAGTTATCACGTCCCTAACTTAAAATGTTGATTGTCCTCAAGTAACTCATTAAATCCAATCTATATAAAAAAAAAAGGAACATTAGACTCAAAAGCACAACATATTAACCTAAGAGAAAGGATTCACTAATGCTGTAATGCAAGCCAAAGCAAAAGCTATTGTTCTCAAATGCATATTCTATTTAGCACACAATGATCAAACTTAATCTATCGTCAACTCTTTCAAGCACCTTCCTAGGGTGTACGTAAAGTTCTAGGCCTCATCCTTAACTACCTAAATTGGGTTTATATACTAATAATCAAACCTAATTGCATGTTCCCATGAATTGACTATAAAGATCCCTTTTTTTTCAAAACCATGTGACCTAATACTTAAGAGCAAAGGTAGTATAAATTCTTATTATGCTCTTTTTCTTCGTTCATCATCTTTTTTTTTTTTTTCCCTTTTGACATGAATGCCAACATGGAATATGAAAACACCTAGTTACTTAGTAACAATACACATATAAAGTGCATTTGCATACTCATAATCCAAGTTACCATTTGACACAAATGAAAACATAGGTCTCATAAAGACTCTTGATTACTAAGCAACTTGGAAAAGCAGAGTAATGCTCTTATTAACTCACTTTCCTATTTTTTTTTAAATTTTTCTTAGTATTTCTCCATAATCAACTCATTAATATTATGTTCTTTTACAAATTTACTTCAAAGGGGTTTTTCCAAGCAATTCTAAAACTTAAATTTTCATGGCATCTTAACCTTTTCATGGCTTTCAAAGATTCAGCCTAAAACTTAGATATAAAAAATATGGTTGGTAGTCTACTATGAGTCTAAACAGATTCTACCAGCATCCTTAGTCCATCACAATTCACAAGGGTAAGAAAACATTTCAAGCAATCGTATTATCATTGAACAACTCTTACACATGACATTCTCACAGCAAAGCAACCCTCTAAAAACAACAAACAACTAATTTCAAAGCCTACACAGCATAAAAACTATAGAGTAAACACAATATAGAACAATAGAAAAAACAATCAACTAAAAAGAGCTCCCCCTAAACTTAAAATTGGGTAGTGTCTTCACTTCCTACTGAAAGGAAAAGAACGGAAAAACATAACATATAAAATAACATAATAAAGAGAAAAATCAACTACACTTAATAATAACAAGGTATAAGAAAAATAAGAGATCTCACTAATTCACTTATTGGAATGGTATCATTTCCTAGTACTATAAAACATATACTTCTTGGTAAAGCTATATGTTTGATTTTACACTGGGGTATGTGAAGGTCCGTGATCAATTATAGGAGGAGGCATACCTATTGGATTACTTATTGGCACAGGTTATGGTTGGCTCTCTTCAGATTCTTCATTCTCTTGTTCACTCTCACTTTCTTTTCATAGCAAGCTTTCTAAAAATTTTGGGAAAAAGAAAAACTTCTTTACATTTGCTCATAAATTATTTTGTAAAACAAGGTCTCTCTCATACTGATACTTCAAGAAGAGCCTTTGCTCAACAACTAGCTCATGCCGTTGTTTCCATAATTCATATGGTGCGATCTCAATTTGGCTTAGCCACTGAACAAAGAAAGAAGAAGTAGTTGCTATAATCTTATTGGCCCTTTTAGTATGGGGCACCTCAGGAGTTGCTTCAAGGTCAATTGATGCACTAGCTAATTTTTCTTTGATAATACGAGTGATTGTGGTTTGCTTAATGGCTTATGAAGGCCTAACTTTTTCATTAAGGTCATCTATCAAAACACCATCAATGAGGCATAATTCTGTAATAAGCGATGGAAACCATAAACCTCCACAATTTTTGCTAGCATAAATAATTATCTCATAAAAAATTATCACCCAATATCTATTATAACTCTTTAAAAGAAAGTTATCTAGAACAACATTGATAACAAAAACACTTCAAATATAGATAAAATCTCGTTGATTTTAAAGAAATTTCATTTATATCTTGGAAACTCACTTTTAGCAATTGTTAAGCATAGATTTAAGCAACTCTTGTGATGAACTTACAGGAAATAGGGCCAGAAAAGCACAAGTACAGAAGGGAGGAAAAAGTGAAAAACAAGAAGATTCCAGCACTTGGGCACCATAAATCTAATGCTCGAGCACAAGAAATCCAACGCCTGGGCACCAACTTTGCACTTTAAAATTTTGTAGTGAATAATACCACACCCAGGTGCCAGAATTCCAGCACTATAAAGCCAATTTTCTGGAAAATAACACCCAAGTGCTAGAAACCACCATCCAGGTGCCATAAAGACAGTGCTAGGGCACCACACATGCCAGAAAACTACTGCCTAAGCGCCAAAAACTCAGTGCCCGTGTGCTAAAGCCAAAGATATGGTGGCTTGGCACTAAATGGGCTTCGCCAGGGCACACCGCTAAAAACCCTAATATGTTTTAATGATTGATGGCTCTATACTTGACCCATACTCCATTATTAGGGTTCTGAGGCGTATATAAAGGGTCCTAAGGGCAAGAAGCAAGGTATCCAAGTAAAGAGGAAGCATAGAAATGAGTGGAAATCACTTGGGGAGAAATTTAAGTTGAAAGTTACTAAGGAGATGAGTGGTTTCAGAGTGAGGCCTCTGTATAGAGTTTTTCCCTATCTGAACACCTCTCTCTCCTCTTGCTTCTTATATTCTTTATGCTTTTCTTTGTTATTTGAATATGTAATAATGCTTATTAGAGGCTAGTAGGTTTTGTCTGGTATTTTACTGAACCCTTTGTGAGATTACTTTTGTATGATAGTATTTTCTGATTGATGTTCTGAATTTTGTTTACTTATTTTCATTCTACCCTTAATGCTTTTCTGAGCTTGATCACTTTAGAATTGAACTTGCATTTAGGCTAACTCGATAGGGAAACCCTAAATGAAGAATTAGATGAAGGTAATCTCTGTTTGCATGCTGAAAGAATAGTAAGTATAACAATTAGCAATCAAAACGACAGTACTTGATTGTCTTAGATAACTAAGATTATGGCAACATTTTACATCAACTATCTTGTCAGCTGGCTTTCATAGAAATATAGGGATATAGGGGAAGTAGTTAGGTTTATGATGAGTCGATAGACCTACATAAGCAGTTGAATCCTTAGGTTAGTAAATTAATTCATAACTCAGGAAGAAGTAACTGTCAATACAAAGTACTTACACATTAAGGTGAAGTCAAGGTGCTAGATTTATTTAGTTTTTTGCTTACTCAATTTTACATTCTTTTCAATTTATTCAATTATACCTCCATCCATTTACTTGATTTAAAAGTTTGATAATATTATCAGTCCAGAATTAAATCTAAATCCTTATGGGAACAATATCTTACTCACTCTTAATTACTTTTTGCGATCACAGACACTTGCATGCATAAAAATCAGTGAAGAATATATCATTTTCTACTATTTTACCTAATGTGCTCTTCTTACAATAGTACAGTGAATCATAATAGAGCCCTATTATTATAAGCCATTTGTGAAAGGAAGCAGATAGATTGTTCGTTGATTTCTATACATGCAAGTGCACATGGTTGCAAAAAGTAATAAAGAGTGAGTAAGATATTGTTCCCACGAGGACTTGGATTTAATTTTAGACTGATAGTATAATCAAAATTTTAAATTAGGTAAATGGATGGATTGTGCAATAATTTGACAATAACGTAAAATTGAGCAAACAAACAACTAAATGAATTTAGCACCTTGGCTTCACCTCAATGCGTAGTTACTTTATATTGATAGTTACTTATTCTTGAGTTATGAATTAGTTTACTAACCTAGGGATTCAACTACTTATGAAGTTTTGTCGAATCATTATAAAACTAATTGCTCCCCTAACTCCTTATATTTTTATGAAAGCTAGCTAAAAAGACAGTTGATGTAAAGTGTTGCCCTAATCTTGGTTATCTAAGGCAATCAGGTATTGTTGTCTTGATTGTTAATTGCTATACTTACTACTCTTTTAGTATACAAATAGAGATGATCTTTATTTAGTTCTTCATTTAGGGTTTCCTTATTGAGTTAGCCTAAATGCCAGTTCAATTATAAGATGATCAAGTTCATAAAAGCATTAAGGGCTAAATGAAAGTAAGTAATATGAATTTAGAACATCAAGAAAAAAATACTATCATACAAAAGTAATCCCACAAAGGGTTTAGCCAAAATACTAGATAAAACTTACTAGCCTCTAATAGGCATTAGTACAGATTTAAATAATAAGGAAAAGCAATAAGAATACATAAAGCAAAAGGAGAGGGAGGTGTTCAGATGACGAAAAACTCTATACAGAGCCCTCACTCTGAAACCACTTTTCTCCTCAGTAACTCTCAACTTAAATTTCCCCCAAAGTGATTTCTATGCCTCCTTTATGCTTTGATGCCTGTTGCTTGCCCTTAGGACCATTTATATAGGCCTTAGAACCCTAAAAGTAGAGTATAGGTCAAGTATGGAGCCTTCAATCTTTAAAGCAAATTAGGGTTTCTGGCAGAGCACTTGGGTGAGGCCCATTTGGCACCTGGGCACCATGTCTTTGTTTTTTGTGCTTGGGCACAATCTTTCTGGTATGCATAACGCCTAAGCATTGTCATTATGGTGCCAATTCTCTGGTTTTAGTGCCTATGTGCTATTTTTTTGGAAAATTAGAGCCCTGGAATTGGAATTATGGTGCTTGGGCATGGTACTATTCATTAAAAATTTCAAAGTGCACAATGAGCACCCTGACACTGGATTTTTGGCACCTGGGCATTGAGTCCTTGGAATTGGTGCCTAGGCATTGGATTTCTTGTGCCTGGGCACTGGAATCTTCATTTTTCCTCCATTCTTTGCTTGTACTTTTCTGGATTTATTTCCTATAAATTCATCACACGGAATGCTTAAATTTTTGCTTAAGAATGGTCGAAGGTTCGTTTCCAAGTTATAGATGAAATTTCTTTGCAATCACTGAGATTTTATTTATAAATTAAGTGTTTCTACTATCAATATTATTCTTGAAAACTTTTTTTTAGAGAGTTATCAGTGTCTATTCTTCTCCCGTACTTTTCTTATATTCTACATTCATTATTTCAAGTTTGATTTGATTATTTTACATGTGATTTAAAAGAAAGTTTTTTAGTAATTTTTTTTAATAAAACCTATTTCACCCCCTCTTAGGTTCTAGCCTTGCTCAACATGTGGTATCAAAGCTTAGGCTCTTGATTAAAGACATAACCGTCTCAAGAGTATAAATGGTTGGACTTGGTGATAATGTTTTACCTGAAGGGCTATCTATTACAAAACCTTCTAGTTTTAATGGTGAAAATTTCACATAATAGAAACCAAGGATGAAAATTTTGTGTGAGGTTATTAACATTGACCTTTGGGATATGATTGAAGAAGGTCCATATATGCTTATAAAATTTGAAGAAGGCAAGACCTCCATCAAACCCAAAAGTGAATAGAATGAAATAGAAAGAAGAAAAGTTTTATTGAATAATAAAGCCAAGCTTATTTTCACTATTGCACTGAGTCAGGAAGAATATTTTACAGTCTCAAACTATGAGAGTGCCAAAGAAATGTGGGAGGCTTTAAAAATAGCCCATAAAGGAACTTCATGTGTAAAGGAATCTGGGATTCATAATCTCACATAACAAATGAGTTATTCAAAATGAATCCTAAAGGAACAAGTAAAGAAATGCAAATTCATTTTACTCATATTGTGTATTATTTGGTAGCATTGGGAAGATATACTCGTAAATAGATCAAGCATATAAAATCATCAAGGCACTTCCCATAGAATGACAACTAAAGGTAACAACTATTAAGGAAACTAAAAAGCCATAAGTAAAATTAGTTGTTGCTCTCTTTCAAAACTTTCAAGAGCATAAGCCAAGATTGAAGCAACTCCTTGAAGAACAAGACAAAAAGAAGAAGGATCTTGCTCTCAAAGCATTATCATCAATGTATCCAAATAAGGAAGAATGCAATAATGACTCTTTGGAGACAAATCTAAGTTTATTTCCTTTCAACCAAAGGATGGAATAAATGTCACATTTGGAGGAAGTGGACAAGGAAAAATCATTGGTATTGGATAAGTTGGTAAGAACTCTTCCACCTCTATTGATAATGTGCTTCTTATTGAAGGATTGAATCATAATCATCTTAGCATTAGTCAATTATGTGATAAAAACAATAGAGTAATTTTTTATTCAAAGCATTGTCTGGTTTAAAATATAGAAGAAAAGAAAACCATATTGATAGGACATAAAATTAATAATGTATATGTTATTGATTTAGACAATGTTCCCTTTAGTAATTCAAAATGTCTAATAAGTGTCAATGATGATAGTTGGTTATGGCATTGAAGACTTACTCATGCTAATTTGAGTCTCTTAGAAAAGCTTGCTAAGAATGACCTTGTTGTTGGATTGCCCAAATTGAAATTTGATAAAAACAGACTTTGTGATGCATGTTAGGAGAGAAAACAAATTAAGAGCTCTTTTAAAACAAAAGGAATTATCTCTATAACTAGACCACTACAATTACTTCACATGGATCTTTTTAGACCTTTTAGAACTATGAGTCTTAGAGGAAATTATTATGTACTAGTAATTGTAGATAATTTATCTAGATTTACTTAGACACTATTCTTATCTCACAAAGATCAAGCATTTAAATCTTTTCTGAAACTAGCAAAGTTCATTCAAAATGAACAAGGCATGACCATTGTGAGAATAAAAAGTGATCATATTTGGAAAATTTGAAAATAACATATTTATGGAGTTATGTAAAGATAATGGAATTGAGCAAAATTTCTCTGCACCTAGAACTCCTCAACAAAATGGAGTTGTAGAAAGGAAGAATAGAACTCTAAAGGAAATGACTAGAACTATGTTAAGTGAAAGAAATCTTCCTAAGTATTTTTAGGCATGTTATGTTATGAATAGAGCAATGATAAGGCCTATCTTAAAGAAAAGTCTTCATGAATTATACAAAGAAAGAAAGCCTAATATTTCCTATCTACATGTATTTAGCTATAAATATTTTGTACTTAATAATGGAAAAGATAATTTAGGTAAATTTGATGCAAAGTTTGATGAAGCAATTTTCTTAGAATATTTTAGTACTAGCAAAGCCTTTAGAGTATACAATAAAAGAACTATGATTATAGAAGAGTCTATACATTTAAATTTTGATGAGTCTGACCTTTTGAGCCAAGAAAGATATCTTGTGCAGAAATTACAATTAAGTTTAATGATCTAACAATAAAAGGCAAACAAGAAGCTTAAGAAATAAAAAATGAAAGTGAGTCAATTAAGATAGGTGAGCAATCCTTCTATTAGCTCCTCCTCTGATCCTCCTCCTCTCTTGCTCAAGAGATTGCTTTTATAGAGAACTTTCAACAAAAGGGTGTTCTTCCTAGTAGGTATGTCCAACTTTAATTGTTCAAGATGAAGGCTTTAGCCTTTTTGATTTTTTTTTTTTAATACTGGGTTGGATAATTTACTTAGCCTTAAGTTGGATTATAGCCCCAAAGTCATCATAGCCTTTTATTCCAACCTTTCTTATAACCCCACTACCTATCTTATGACCACTAATGTAAGAGGGACAAGAATTATGTTTGGTGATGAAACCTTTGCTGAGATCCTTAACCTTCCTCCTCTTGTCAAACACTAATTCATCGATCATCTAAACTCTCTCAAGACTATGTTAGGATACAACAAGTTAGTGGCATTAAATTGGTTCAGTGAAGTTGCCATTGACAACCCCAACACTTAGATCAATGTCAATGATCTATCCCTAAAAAATAGGCTACTATGCTATATCATTGCCCATTGCCTAATCAACAAGTTAGGAAATTTTGCCTATTTGAGTGAGCTTGAGTTAATCATTATGAAGTGCATCATAGAAGTGGAAACCTTCAGGCTTACATGTCTCATTTCTCAGAGGATGACAACATACAAGGAGAAGAAATCCTTTTCCTTACCATATGGGACTAGCATAGCAGCCATTCTTCATCACCATGACATATCCCCTCTTCTTATTAGTTAGAACAATCTGTAACAAATGGGCTTCACCAAAACACCTCAAGTATAGTGGGTTAGGAAAGTTGCTAGAGCCCCTAGGCCTCAACTAGATGTAACTGATGTACCTTCCTTTAGCTCTTCCCAGCTTCCTCCATTTGTAGACCCAGAAGAAAAAGGGTGTTTTGCTCTTATACCTCTATCTCTTTTGGCTCCTGCTTCGACTAGTTATTCCTTGACTTATCTTGAGACTGTGGTAATCCCTGAGCCGATCCTTCTTGCCAAAATTTACACCATGCATAAGAAGATAGATTCCTATAGCCTCCAGATACAGACCTTTTAAGAGACTTTGAAAGACATGAATACCATACTTGAGTACACTGAGGAATATCATGAACAGCACCTCAATTTCTAGACTTAGCTTCAATTCTCTTCCTCCCTTTTTGATGTGACAAAGGGGAAAAGAAATAGGAAAAATAGGGAGATTGGGAAATAGGGAGTTTAGGAGTTGTTTGATTGAATTTTTTTTTTTTGGTTAAATTTTGTTTCCTTGTTGAACTTTGTGGTCATTCAATTATTTGATTTCAATAAAGTCAGTTATTTTAGTTAATGTGATTGATTGCTTGATATTGGTATCTATTATCTATCATCTAAGCATGCGCATATAAACAAGGAAACCAAAAGAAACTAAATGATGTGAAAGTTAAAAACAAAGTAATCATATCCTACTTTCACATAATTAAAAGATTTTGTAAGCATATTACCATGAAAAAATTTTTCTTGTGAAGAACTAACAATTGCAGGTGTACCATAATAAAAAAAAAAGGGAGATTGTTTAGCCCATTTGCTAAAGACCAAAGTTTTTATGAAAACAAACATAAGAAGAAAATTTTTTCTATGTATTACTTAGGTCCTAAATGTTTTTTTATGTATTATCATATCTTAGGAACCTTTGTAAGTGATATTAAGCTTATAGAAATCATGTAAAATAAATGTAAAATTGATTCTAGGTCTTCAAGGTTAAGAAAAAACTAATTTGAGGAACTCTAAAAGTCCCCAGTTAACTGGTCATCTTGCCAAACAGCTATCAAGCCTTGCCCAGTCGAATAGGAGCTTTTTGTGAGTGAGTAGTTGACTGGCCACTAGCCAACAGTCAACTAGTCACCTTCAAAGAAGCCCTCAGTTTGCTACTAGCTTGAGACCTGATCAAATGGAAGGTCTCTGTGAGTGAATAGTTGACTGGCCACTAGCCAGCAATCTACTGGTTATCTTTTCAGAAGCCCCTAGTCTGCTACCAGCTTGAGTTCTTGATCACCTAAGAGCTCTCTGTGAGTCACCAGTCAACTAGCCACTTGCTAGCAGTTGACTGACCATACTTAGATTAAGCACTAGTCTGCTACCGGCCTTAAGAACATCTACTAGGAGCTTTTTATGAGTGACCAGTCGATTGTCAGGGTGTATAATTTGAATTTTTTATAGGGAAAGAAGGAGCAGTTGACTAGTCAGTGTAGAACAGTCAACTGGTCGATGGCATACAGGCTATAATGAATTTATAATGGATATATTTTAAAATCCTTGACTTCCCACTGACTCCCAATGGATATATTGGACCTCAATCTACATAAACTTGACCTACAGACTCTAAATGAACTAAAAAAAAAATTCAAGAGTGATCATATCATTAGTTTTTATCTTCTTATCAGTTCTTTCTCATATTAGTGCTTCATTGTATCATATACTCTATTTTAGAGAGTTTATCATTTGTATTTCCTTATTTATTGTGAGAAAGAACCTTAATAAGGTTCCTTGAGGGAGTCAAACAAAGAGAAAACTTAGGTTGAGGGGAAGTATATCCCTGATAGTGTTTAAGGAGATTCCTTGAAGAAGTCAAGCTATGAGAGGTTGGGATTAACGAGAGGTTCCCCTAGGTTGTTGTAATTATTTATTGAGATAGTGGAAAATTTGAAGAGGTTACTTGGAGATTAGACGTAGGCTTAGGTAGAAGTTGAACCAGGATAAATCTTTGTGTCTATTCTTCTCTCTTACTTTTCTTATATTCTACATTTATTATTTCTAGTTTGATTTGATTGTTTTACTTATGATTTATAAAGGAGTTTCCAGTAATTGTTTTTTTCTATAAAACCCCATTCACCCCCTTTTGGGTTCCAACCTTGCTTAACACCTATCACCTTCCCTATATGTGACAAACTCCTAAACTTGATCCTTGGTTCACATACCACCTTTCCATTTAGTTAGTTTTCCAAAGTTTTCTTTAAAAATTATTTGTGGTGACTCATAAATTTTGGTTTTCATTTTTTGAGTAAAAATTAAAATTTCTCTTTCTATATGCACCATCGTAGTCACTTTTCGGATGTGACATGAAATCTCCTTAATATAATCAGAACTTTACTTTGCAAAAATAATCTACCTAAAAATTATGGGGTTGAAGCAGTTAATAGTGCTACATTTTGAATTGATGCACAAGAAGACCTATTTTGAACAAAACTCCATATGAACTATGGAAAGATAGAAAACCAAATCTAAGTTATTTTCACATATTTGGAAGCAAGTTCTTTATTATGTATAACAAAGAAGGTCTTGGAAAGTGTGACTTAAAGACATGTGAAGGAATTTTCATTGGATACTCTACCACAGGCAAAGATTCAAACTATTCAATAAAGATCCATGCACAATTTAATAGATAATATGTGTTGTTTTTAGTAAAGATACGGAGCCTTCTCAAGAAAGTTGCAGGAAAAATTGGAATGGAAATGAGGAAATCTAAGTTCCTCATTAAAAAACACTTTAGGAAATAAAACCTGCACTTGTTGATACAACTTCTAGAGATAATGATGCTGATGATGAATCAATAGAAAGTGATACGAAATGAAGCTTGACAAATCAATGGAGAGTGAGCCTCAAGAAGAATGTGTTTCTTCCAAAGAACCCATCTTATCCGATAAGAACATTGTGCCCAGAAAATGGAGACACTCATCATCATATCCAAAGGAATTCATTCTTAAGGATACAAATGTGAGGATAAGAACTTGATCATCATTCAAAACTATTAACCATGTTGTATTTATGTCCCAATTGGAGCTAAAGCACATAATAAAGGCCCTTATTGATGATCATTGGATAATGGCTATGCAAGACGTTTTGAACAAAATTAGGTATAGACACTAGTTCCAACTTTTAAAGGAAAAGCAATCATTGATGGGTGTTCAGAAACAAACTTGGTGAATCTGAAAACGTTACAAGGAATAAAGCTCAGTTGGTTGCTCTAGGGTATAACTAGGAACAAGGCATTGACTTTGAAGAAACATTTGCTCCTGTTGTCAGACTTAAAGCAATCGATATGTTGCTTGCATATGCATGGAACAACGGATTCTAGTTGTATCATAAAGATTTCAAAAGCGCCTTCTTAAATGGAATTCTCCATAAAGAAGTATATGTCAAGAGTCTCTTGGATTTGAAATGGAAGACAAACTTAATCATGTTTATAAATTAGATAAAGCTCTTTATGGCCCCAGATAGGCTCCTCATGCATGTGACGAAATATTAAGAAACTTTCCCATTGAAAATGGATTCTCTAAAAGAAAGGTAAACACAACACTTTTCATCAGAAGCAATGATAAGGATACTCTCATTGTTCAAATCTACGTCGATGATATAATATTTAGGGCTACTAATAAGAAATTATGTGAAAAGTTCTTAACTATCTTGATTAAGGAATTTGAAATGAGTATGATGGGAGAAATGATATTTTTCTTAGCTACAAGTCAAATGGTTGAAGGAAGGAATATTCATCTCTCTGACAAATATACTAAAGAATTATTGAAGAAATTTGGCTTAGATCAAGCTAATCCTATCAAGACTCCTAAGAGTTCTTCAATCAAGTTAGATCGAGATGAAAATGACACTTTAATTTATCAAAAGAAATTCAGAGGATTGATAGGGTCTTTTCTTTATTTAATTATGAGTAGACTAAACATCATCTTCAGTGTGTGCCTATGCACCAGATTCCAGTTTGATCAAAAGGAGTCACATTTAACAGTTGTAAAACGAAGTTTCAAACATATATTACAAACTTAAAATCTTAGTCCTTGGTATCCAAAAAGTTCTCCATATGATCTTCATGGATTCTCTAATGCAAACTTTGGTGGATAGAAGGTTGATCGGAAGAGTACTAATGGTACATGTCAAATTTTGGGACTGAGCTTAGTCTTATGGCAGAATAAGAAATAAAACTCTATCAAATTATTAACTGAAGAAGCAAAATATATAGCTGTAGTAAGTTACTGTGCACAAATTCTTTGGATGATGCAATAATTAAATGACTATGGCATTAAACTGCACATTGTACTAATCAAGTGCAACAACACAAGTGCAATAAATATCTCAACAAGTCCTATACAGAACACCAGAACAAAATACATTGAGATTAGACATCACTTCTTTAGAGATCATGTGACAAAAGTGTTAGCTTGGAATTCATTCTTACTTTAGATCAACTGGCTAACATCCTAACCAAACCTCTCTTGGCAGAATAGTTTTGCAAAATAAGACAAAAATTAGCAATGATGGAACTTTGAATGAAAATTTCAATGAACATTATCAAAGTGGGTTGTAAGTATGCCTTAGCAATTACCCTTATTAGCCTTGGTCTTGATTATCATTTTTTGGCATTTTTCACGGGAAAAATTTAAACACTCAAACTTACTTAATTTCTATCCTTCACAATTCCTTCCACCTATCCCATCACTCTGCTTTACTGCCTAAAATCTTGGCTAGTCCTGTAACCTCACATCTCCTATAACTAACACATCTCCTTTCTTGTTAATATAGCCATTTTGAATTTTTAAAATGTTTATATATTTTACCTTCATGTTGTTGAATACCTTACTTATCTTCAACCCTAACTTCCATATTCTTCACATTAATTTCTCTCTTCATCATGGCTTTAAAACTCATAAGGTCATAATCTTAAGCTTCTTGACGGTGTTAAAGCAAAGGCTAGCTTTGAATTTGACTATAAGAAATGACATGCCACGCCCCAAACAATTAGAGCATGATTGGAGCAAACAACGAGGATAAACCCCATGCCTGCAAACATAAACATGCAATCAAAATATTTATCATGATCAACCATAAGAATTTAACATCCATAGGACAACATTAGTGATAAGACAATACTAGGACTCTGTAGACATTTCAGCATAGCCTCCTTAAAAATATGAACCTCTTAAAATTTCTACAAGTCACCTACCAGCAATAACCAGTATCCTATGAGAGCTCAACCCTCATTTACAACAAAAAAAACATACAAGAAACATTAACAATATAACTAAGGGGGTGGGATCCCTGCCTGTGGTCATCTGCACCTAACTGTAAGATAGATAGATAGATATATATATATATATATATATATATATATATACAATCCAATATAAAACCCAAGTGGCAAAAATATTACAAAATTACAAAATACAGAATTCTTGGCCCTCACAAAGTGAAATAGGCTCATCAAACAACTTATAAACTCCACCTTTAAGTCTAAGAGCCTGATCTATTAGAGAATTTGAATGAATAAAAATGAACAGGTAGCATTCCAGAGAGATATAATAAACATAGCTACATGGTAAGAGGTTAAATAAAAGAAATTTCTTTCACCATGAAGTTATTATTAAAATTATCTTGATGAAGATGTAAAACAATATTTGTATACCAGTGACATAGCAAAATTTTACCATATTATCAAGTATGCATCACACTTGTTAAATAACATGTATAGTTGCACTTTGATATATGCATAAGCATAGTATTATGAGACCTTACACCTGGAAAGACTGTCAGAGACATGTTTATTGGTCATGGTTGCATTGACTTATGGATATTTATTATCGGTCGAGAGCATACAGCCTTCGGGGGAAAAATACCAATGGTCAAAGGCCCATAACCCTCGAGGTAGAATCATAATCGATTGAGAACATATAGTCACTGGGGGTAAACAAACAAACGGTTGTAAGCAACAAGCTCACGCTACAAATCTACTAGTAGCTACCAGTGCTTTATTTCAGCCTTCTTAAATCCAATTAATTGTTATACATGGCGTCATTCTTGATTTCCCTAAAATGGTTAATGCATTATTTTGATATTTCACTTAGGCTATAATCTTTCTTTACAATTGTATGACCTTATGTGAGATTTCCAATTTATCATGAGAAGAAGAACATAAATTCCTTGTAACATACTTTCATGAGTGAAATGAAGTGAAAACTATATGTAAGAGGGCTAACATAAACCTTTCAAGCAACATATAATTAGAGTACGTAACACAGTTAGGAATGCTTTGGCTCACTAGGGGCTGAAATACTCTAACTAATTTTGCCTCTTATTTTATCCATAGAGAAGAATTCTCAAGGTAAATCCCTATAACACAAAAATGCAAGGTTCACTTATTTTATATAGTCATCATTATGCACAAAATCTACTTTCAGTGTCTTATCTAATAATTGAATCAACTATTGTGGCATCATACTAGCAAAAGGGATGACTCAAAGGTCCTATTTAGCACCCCACAACTTAGCTCAACCATAACGGTTAATATCGCCTCTCTAATTCATTCATTCTTACTTATGGTAAGGATTCCAAAAGAACATTGCCATCAAAATATAGTTAAGAACATCTAAATCTTTAATTTCAAACTTTATAGTTTCTTTAACTTACTTAGCTGCATTACCATATACAACCTCAACTAATTAACTTATTATAATTTCCAAAGAGAAGTCTTTTTTATTTTCTCTTCATTCCCACTATAACACATGTTAAAATACATTGAAAGAGTATCATATCATTATCATATCCCTTTCTACAAATCATTACTTTTCCATTTAAAATTCATGCCATTATTTCTTCTTCTTTCCTTTTTGTCCCTTTATTATTATAATTCATTACATACATGACTATATGTACACAAACATGACATATAGAAGCTCATTCATATCTAATCAGAGTATTCCTTATTACTAACCATAATATTTCACCTCCATCACATCATAACTTAATTCTTTCCTTCATCCTAAGTAATCCTATGAGTTGATAATAATGAAACATCATTATAAAGCTTTTACCTTAATAATTTGGCACCTATAAATTAGTCTCCTTATTTACTTAGGTCAAATGTCAGCCCAAATCTAAGTGAGGGATTCCAAAATTGTCTCAACCAAAAAGCCTAAAATGTTGCTAAGCAAACTTTTAGAAATTGAAACTCGAAAACACTTTATTAAGGTATTAAGGTCAGAAATTAAGGGGAAGGGAAAAAATACACTCAGGAATGAAAACCCTATGGAAATTTAGAAGAAAGCTCACTAAATTTCACTCAAACTCTTTATTTGCAACTATTCATGTGTGAAGAATGAAAGGGACTTTCCCTCATCAGAAATCAATAATTGACAACGAACCTTGTTAAAGGAGGTTGAGTGAACGGCAACTACCTATGCCAGTGACAAAAGCAAAAGGACGAAAGGAGGGAGAAGCCTGAACAGTGATTGATGCGAGAGGGATGAAAATTATGAAGAAGAAGAAAAAAATGAGTTAGTGGCAAAAAGGTAATTTTTAATTAAAAGGTCACGTGTTGCAACAAGAAAAAAATGTGAGTGAATGGAGAAGTATGGTTTTGAACCCTTAACCTCAAAGTTAGGGTGCTAGAGCCCTTCAACTAAACCACACTCACCTGATAGTCTTGTACACACACTACTTGAATTTATACTATCACTACTTCTAAATCCATTTATTCACTTGTTTAATTCATTTTATCTAAGAATAACAATAATCTTTTACAACTATTTAAAAAGCACACATGCTAACTTTATAAATGTTACACGACGAGTCACTCTTACTCGTGAAGTAAATATGGAATTCTTTCAACAAAACAATTTAAAGTGTTTTGATGTTGGGAACCTTCCTTCCAGCTTAAAGAATGTATCTATTCCCGACTTGACCAAGAGTTCTACTCAAACCTCTTTTTTGAAGGAAAGTCACTCAAAGGTTGAATTCTTCTTAAAGGGAATCAGATACCTTTGGATAATTACACCTTAGTTATAATCCTTCGATTCCCTAACATTGGCATTGAAAGATATAGCAAGCTCTAACCTCTTAATTTTGTTGGATGTTCTGAACTAGCCATTATTGAAGAGCTTGTTCATTGGGATGCTGCCTTTGTAAATCTAAATGCTCTTAGTACATATCATTGCATGCTTTGGCACATCATCAATCAACGTGTAATTCCAAAAGTGGGAAAGACAAACACACCCACACATCTTGAATTATTCTATGCTTGGTGTGCTCTCCATAGCCTTCCCTTATAAATGCCATATATTATCCTTAATCACATGTGCACCACCTAGAGCAATAAGATAAAAGAACTTCCTTATGGCATGTTGATTATTCTAATTGCAAAACACATGCGAGTTGATCTGATTGACAATGAAGCAGAACGGGTGAACCCACAAGCTAACTTTAATGAGTGTTTATTAGCATCCATGAAGTTCAAGAAATCAAGAAACATTGGATAAAAGTTAGTAAGGAAGTTGAGGACCTTAAGCTTCCATAAGGCAAAGGAGTGATAAAAGCATCCTCCTTGAGAGAGTACATCCACCAAAGCTACACCAGTGAGAAAATCTTTTAGACTAGTCACTAATAGCTTCCTCCTATTTCGAATGCTTCTAAAGAAGAATCCAATGAAAGTAACGCTTTCTTACTATTCCAAGATTTTTCTCTATAAGAAGAACATGATGCCTCTATAAAGCCTAATTTACCACTGTCTATTGAAATAAACTTTGACCATTCTCTGGATGTTGGCAAAGAAGAACTTGCTCCTAAGTCATCATCTCATACTACTCACAAAGCTTCCTTAATTTCCACTCCATCTTCCAAGAAGCTGGTGCCTTCTCCACTTCCTTCTCTTGAGCATGGCATTTATGCCTCTAAGGCTTCTACTTTGTCATTTGATGTGGCCATTATTGCTCATATCTAGGAGATTAAGTAGTCAATATTAAATATGCGAGCTTAAATGGCTATCAACTATGGTGATCTTAAGGAGTTTATTACAACATATATTCTAAAGAAAATTGAGGCATTAAGGAAGCATTTTTATGCATGCATCACTTACAAGAGGGACTATCTGGCTCTACTCATCTTCCCTAAACCTGATATGGACCTGTTTGAATGTTATCTCTGAGATGATCTCACCACTAAGCATGCTAGAACATGTGCTAGCCCTTCTACTATGTCTTATAAATCAGTCGTAGTGCCCACCCCTACAGTTCCTATCACCACTATCACTAAATCTCCTTTCCTAAGAATTAGTCACTTTTAGTGGCATTGTATATATTTCTCCTATTGCTTATGTGTTTTAATTTGTTTTATGTTTGGATTTTGTGTGAATTCCAATTTATCTATGTGGTACCTTTTTATGCCTTTTATAGCCCATCTCTCCTTTTTCTTATGTTAAAAAGGGGAAATATAGACTAAGAGGGAGTAATGATAATATCTCTTGCTTGTAAAAATTTTTATATTTTTTACACGATGCACAATGTATGATTCACTAAAAAGGAGCTACTAAGATGCATGAATTATGATTCACTAAAGGGGAGCTACTTTCTTAATTCAGTGACCTAGTAGGAAGCTTACCAGCAAACTCAGTGGTTGTATCCAAAAATTAACTTTGACAAGTTTTGACATAATAAAAAATAAAAAGGGAGATTGTTGAGATAAAATATGCTTTTAGGTAGTTGCTTTTGCTTATGTCAGATTCACTAAATTAACATCTTCTATGTCTTGTGTAGATAAATGGATTGATGATTAGCATATGACCGAAAAAGTGAAACAAGCTTATTGAAGGTCTAAACAAATAGAAAAAATCATGAGCATAGAATTGGTCCAACATAAGTAGCCTAAAGCTCAGAAAGCCCAATGGCCCTAATTGCCCAATACTCATATATAAAAAGTAACCTTTCTCAAATTATTCCCTTGGGCAGACCCATCTTATCAGTATTAATTAAGCTACGCTTAACTTCATCTTCTCAACAGCTAGTCACTGCCATTTTTATGAAAGAAGGCATGAGTGATGGATGGCTATGCAATACGATGGAACACAAAATAGATATAGCCATTGAAATGAAAGTTGGAGTTATCTGTCTGTGTGACTGTGCTTCTACTAAAAATCAATTGCTATGTGCTATAACTTCTACTAAGAGCTCTTTGTCTTCTTCTTTCTTTGTGTGAGATTGTATTTGTAAAGTGTTAATCATTTTCTATTTTTAGTATATTAAGTATTGTGAGCAAAAGGAATTCTGTGAGTATATGTGTTTAAAGAGTTTGTAAAAAGTCTTTGACTACTAGGTTACTTGAGTGTAAAAGTTGGAAAGCTAAATCCAATGTGTAAAGGTTAACTGATTGAGTATAACACCCAACAAAATTGCTGGGGAGTGGACATAGGATCTGAAATCGATCCAAACCGCTATAAATCTTGTGTGTAATTGCTACTTCTCTTACTTACACTCTTTTATTACAATCTAACATAGTCCTCAGGAGATAAGTGGATCAGAAATTGCCTCAGGAAGCATAAGAATTATAGTTAGATGATTCATTCAAACAAATTAATTCACTCCCTTCTTGCTATAACACTATGGTTAAATGGGTGTGTGCCCTTTTATAAGAACCACAGTAGAGAAGAATGAGGTTGCATGGGAATGTGCCCTTTTATAAGAACCACAGAGAAGAATGGGGTTGCGTAGTGCTACTTTTGAATGGTCAATAAAAGCCTCAAAGTGGTCTAGTGGTAAACACCCACAAAAATTATGAGAAGGAAAGTCATGGGATTATCTGATCAGATCAGAAAAGCACTAAAATATACATGGATTTGGATATATATAGTTGCGAATTTTAATAATATTACTACGCTCTGGAAATTCAATAACCTCTGGGGATGAAAACCAGTCTCTATCGTTTTTAATTTCACACCACCTCCAACCCTTTCATTTTGGGTCTTGATCTCTCCGTAGCTTCTGGTGACATCGCCTTCCTTTTGCCTACATTATTATAGTTATTACCATTATTGCTTTGATTGTTATCATTGTCGGTAGGTATGGATTCTTGTTCCCATGAATTGTTGAGGGGTTTCAGAAAGTAGGGCTGAAGCTTCTTCAAATCTGATAATTGAAGAGGCTTCAATAGAAACTCCTCTGCTCCGCCTTCCAAGCACCTATTTAACAAAATTTTTTACATAATTAGTTATTTCTAATGAAGACCCATATACTTTTGAGTACTTGATAAACTCCAAATTGGTGTAATATAATGCACATAGCTTTTTCTTGTTTCTAATTGTTACAAAGTATTATACTCATAACTATGCATTGCTAAGTAAATTATATGAAGTAAAGATGCAACTGCTCATGTAAAATTTATAGACCAAGTTCTTTTTAATTTATCTGTGAAAGATGCTGTACTTTTGAATAGGATTTGAATTGTTTAAAGTGAGAATTATATAAAATATTTTTAAAATTAAAAAAGATTTACAAAAATAAATAATCTCACATGGTGATTCTGGAAGGTACATTTTCTGATGACATAATGACGACGGGTATGTCTTTCCAAGAGGATCCCTGCAGCTGTAAGCAATGTAAGCAGAAGATACAAAGAGAACGTCATAGAATTTAAAGATAACAATTACAAAATATACAGAAGAAAGAGGAATCTTTGATTTTGAGCTCCGAACTTTTTCCTTTTCTTTTTCTCTTTCTTTTTACTGAACTTGGGGCGTTCATTCGAAAAAACATGTGAATGCTGTACGTAGACTTTTGGTGAGCAAGTCTGAACGTTTGAAAACAAAAACTATACATGTGAGTGAAACATAGTGGTGTGCAAGTGAATGAACATGAAGATCACTGCATATATATGCTGTTGTTGAAAAATGTGTTAATGAGTTTGACCTTGAGTCGTTTAAGTAAATCATAGCCACTCATCCCAGGCATGCAGTAGTCTGTCATGATCATATTCACTTTAATTCCCTGCATTTCCACAACATTTAACACCCCTTGTTACTATTTCATGTAATATCGATCCTTAACAATAACTGAACCAGCTGTAGCATAAATGGCTTAATTAAGGCTATACTTAGCAACACCTCTTATCTTTATCTTTTTACAGAATAGAATTACTAGCCTTCCGTCAGAAGTAAATCAATAAATTAAGCTACTACTGTGCAATGCCAAAATCTCCCTCTTTTTTTATACAAAAAACTGATAACATGTATTTTGGTTTTTTTTAATCAAATGAACTTATACTTGCAGATTCAAATGCATTTTTTAAGAAGCTATCAGCACATGTATTCTTGATCGATTGTGATCTCTTCTCTTGTGAGGAGTGGTCATATATATACTTATAGCTACGCAATGTTGGGAGGATATTCCTGAATCACATCTGCAAGCCCTCAGCATCTTCAGTTCTCTATGAAACATACATAGACACACAAATATATATATATATATATATATATGTTTTATTTTTCAGAAACTGAGGAAGCATTCTGAACCGAAGACAAGAATTCTGTGACTTGGAAAATTAATAGAAAAGGGAATTGGACTCTTCTTTAAAACGTCGTTTTGGAAGAAGGGAGATTTATATTAAGAACCCCAATAGGCTAAATAAGCTTCATCTAGGCAGGTTCAAATGTAGCAGTAAAACCGAGCACTCAGATCGCAGCCACAGAGAAGAAGAAGAAGAAGAAGAAGAAAAAGAAGAAGAAGAAGAGGAAGACGAGAAGAAAATGATTATTAATTACCTCGAGTTGTGGTGCTTGATTGGGAGAAGAAGATGGTTGGGAAGTAGAGGAAGCATTATTATTATGAAGGTCATCAAGCAGACCAAGGTATTCCAAAGCTTTGTCCCCAGAGTCCACACAGGTCACTACGTAATAATTTAATATACACAATTTACACATAAATCCGAGATACATATAGAGGAACAATAATTAAAAAAACGAAGAGTGTATATATATATATACCTTTGCATGAAGAAACTGTAAGGAGCCTTTCCAAAAGCTTCCTGTCGATGACACTATCATCCACTGCCAGCACATGAAAATGCTCTTGCTCTTGCTTTTGGCTATCCATAACCAAATCATCTGATGATTCAGCCTCCATATATATTTTTACTCTCGATTCCTCTCTTTCTCACTTACATACAGTCTCTCTCTTCTGGGTGTAGCGAATTGTAACAGAACCCAAAAGCAAGTAATCAATATGTATATTTATTTATATACACAATTCGCACGCAGAGAGAGGAGAGGGAAAGAGGGAGAGAGATGAAAGAGAGTGAGAGGTGGCTATTGGTGTCTTTTTGTACAATTGGATGGATATGACGCATAAGAGAAACACTGTAGTGCCACAGTGGGAAGGATGGAAGAAGATATCAAACTTGAAAATTGTAATAATATATTGCAAAGAGTTTGATTTTATTTTTTAATATTTGTAATAATATTTATTTTATTATAAGTTAAGTCTGGCTATTATAATAAGAGCTTAGAATGTGGCTCGTGCTGACAAATCTGTCGCTAGATTCTCTCAACCGCGTTGGTACAACCACCACACACCATGGCACTACTTTCTCTCTCTCTTTTCCCTTTCTTTGGGATTTTCTTGGATTGCCTACCGAAATCCCAAGATCTTTGTTCCCATTCCTTCATCATCATCATCATCATCATCCAATGTTACGACTTATATTTTGGGTGTGAATAATCACTGATAATTTAAGTGATTAAACTGCTATTACCTTTCCTCTTTTCTCTACACCTATGGGGGTTCTATTGTCTTCACTTTTACCTTGTTTTATTATTGTTCTCTATTTCCATTTTACCAGTTTAAATATATACAGCGGTCCTCATTAATTTAATATTCTTTTGTTGATTAGATTGAAATCTGATTTTTTTTTCTTTTATTTAGCTGCATGTTCAAAAGATAGATAAATTGTTTCAAATTTAAAGCAAGTGTGCAACCGTAAAGTATGGAATGCTTACTCTTTTTTTAATCTTTTTTGTTAAGAAGACATAAAATTTTAAGAATTAATTAAAAGTAAAAAACAATAGATAGGATCCAAATCCAACTAGATCAAAGTAATACTCATTTTTAATATAGGTGCATGTAGCTTGAATTAAAAGTTTTGGACGATGCTAACTTTATTTTCACACACACACACACTCAACACTTGTCCTGACTACAATATTTTTTACCCGATATTCGTAATTATTCCCTTATTCATTTATCTCATCAAATCCCAAATATTTCTTACGAAACTGTCTAAGTGATCCACAACGGAAGAAGGTACGAGGGGTTTGATACATATGCACGTTAATTAGTGTCTCGTATGAACACATGGATCTTCTTCGGAGTCTCTGAAAACATCATAACTGTCATATTTTGTTCATTATGTTCTTCCTTATTGTATTGATAAACAGATCACACAGTCAACATGTTAATTTGAATCTTGAAATTTGCAAAACAAAGACAGAAAAGAAATCAAATTTATTAAATCACCACTGTACTAGTAGCTAGAAGTTCATCTAATATATAAATATACATTACATTAATAAAGAGAGCATAGCACTACTATCGTTAATCAACTTGTAATTTTGCATAATAATAGTTATTGACTTATATGGATTTTTTTTTGGGGGGGAGGGGGGGGGGGGACCTCAGGAAGTAAATGATTGAAATCTTAAGTGGGTCCAAGCAAATATAATCTTTCGTGGGGTCTCTTTCTCCTTCAGCTATAGATCTCCCATATTTCGAATCTGTTGCTATCGAGGGTGTCCAAAGCAGAAAGTCTTTCCTTTGGGGGTCTCATTGTTCAAAAATCCTTTATTCACACTTGAGTACGGGCCCCAATTGTTGTCAGCCACGTGTTTCTTCCTTCATGCGTAGACCCAATCATACGTCTGACAACGAGGACAATGTCCTAACGTGGTTGTTCATTAACCGTCAGATCACATCACCATCATTTCATCTACAATGATTCACTTTGATTTCCTATTCTTCCACCCCCTCTTATGGTAATCTTCCTTTGTGGTAATTTCTGGTTTTTTCGTTGCGCTTTGCTCTGTTCTCATGGGACAATCCATCAATGTGTTCATCAAAGACTATGCAACGCGCCACATAAAATAATATATTAAAGAGAAAAAGCAATAAAAAAATGTTGAATGAATTCAACAATTTAATTAATTAATATTGTATATGCTTTAGTTTTTGTGTGGCATCGAAAGTTGATCAAGATGCAATTGATGGTGAATATTTTTATAAATTTAGGATAGCTAGCCAGTCTCCCAGAAAAAGCATTGAAAACCCACGTTTTCTGAAATTTGTAGAAATTGTTCATGCAGACTTTCAAACAATTATATCTGATGACTAAACCCTAAACCCAGTGCTGTAGTCTCGAACACAATCCACTTTGCACACGTGAAAGGCCTCCTCCCACTAGGACAAATTTATTCTTAATATTGTATGAGTCATTTTTTTTCACATGATGCTTCCTACTCAAGTTGTCATTCTAAAACAACTAATCATAAGATTCACCTAAGATGTTCAAGGCGCCAAATACCGACAAGCATACTTACATCTCTGGCAGAAATTGAACAAAGTTCTATATAGAATTGTATTTTTAATATAACGCTCAAATGCATAATTTTACTTTTAAATTTTTTTAGTCATAAATACATGAAATCAATTAATTGAATGTTTATCAACTTTGTGTTTTTAGTATATACTAATTTAATTTTATTATATTAATTTTTCTCTTTTTATATATTATTTAATTAGTATATTTATATAAAAATAATATGAAATTAATATATTGTTAAAATAGTATAATAACAGTCATATATTTAATAGAATATTGATCTATTTACTTGTTTTGATACATCAATATTTAATGGTTACATATATTAGTGGATAAATTATCTTATATTCAGATTTTAATATTATTAGTATTTTCTTTTTATACTTATTATATTAAAATTTTAATGTATAAAATTAGAAAATATATATTTAGTTATTACTAGTTTGACTACAATGAAATGAATCATCATTCGTTACCTTCACAAATTCAAAGACTGGTTAGAATTTAAAATATTGATTTTAATTATATAATTACATATTTTTAGTTATTATTTATTAATAAAAATAAATTTTTATGATTTTATTTACGAGTCTATCTTTCTTTTATAGTTTTATATAAACTCACGAATTTGACAATTAATAATGACTAATATTCCATTATTTTTTAGACAAACTTTCAAGTTACGGCATTGTTATTTTTGCAGGAGTACTCTATCATCTTTTTATTATTATTATTATTATTTAATTTCCTTTCATATTTTCACTCAAATGGATCTATTTTTTAAAAAGTTTTATTATCTTCTCGGGTTTTATTTTGGTTGGTCTGATATTACAGCTTCTTGATGAACATAACTAGCAAAGGTTAATTTTCGCTAAGATCAAAATATCTATTATTTTAGTTATTAAATATCTTACATATTCGATTCTGTGGTTCTCACAGTTGGTTAGAATTTGAATCCTCATAAGCTTAAACTAATAAGAAATTAACACACAAGCCTAACAACTCTCAGGTTTCTACATAATTGCTACATATATATATTTAGATGTATCTCAAGTCAACGTCATAAGGATTAGATTCCTAGCTAAATTTATCTCATCGATTATTAAGAAGTCATACCAAATGATAGGCTGTTTCTAACTGTTAAATTTGATTATTTCTTTGTCACCATCTATTGTAATTAACAATGTGGCCAACCTGACACAGTTTCATGGCTGCCCTCTCACTTGAGTCCACCCGGTTGATGAACTACCACCCTAATGAATACCATCACACTGATCTATGGCAGTAGCTTGTAACTGCATGTCTAATTACTGTTTAAAAATTAATTAGGAAATAAAGCATGTAAACCCACTTTGAAAGTTAAATTATTTGCAAATAAATCTTTGAATTTTTGAAATAAAATAGAGATGATCATAAATATTTTCGAGAGAATATTATGTTACTTATTTTAATGTAATTAATTATTAAATAGTACATTTTAAATAAATTATTACTACCACCAAATTTAATAACTATTACACAAAAATGTTTTAATAAAATATTTATTAGTATTATATTATCAACTACATCATAATTAAAGAACATAGGATTTTCAAAAATATATAATCATCACTTAACCTCTCAACCCGCAGTAAAGAGTAAGTTCTGTTTCTTAACCAATGACAGTAACTCGTGTGTGTGTGTGTGTGTATATATATGTCATTTCTATTTGCTTTTGGGTGATTAACGTGGCAAGATTTTATTTATTTTCAAATTTAACATGGAAAATAATTAAAAAGAAAGGTTTTTTTTTTTTTTTAATGGCGTTTAGGTTAACATATAGATAAAAAGACTTATCGCAATAATCTAAAAACATTAGTTGACTTAATTTCAAATTATAAATGTTAAAAAATTATGTATAAATGATCAAAATTCAAGAAAATTATAGTATATTTCTAAAAAATAATTAAATAAAGTTTAATATAAAACCCCCACGAATTACTTCATCTTTCACAAGCTCACATCACACGCACCCATATATATATATATATATATACACACACATATATATATATCGAATAGATTTTAATTATAAATACTAACTTTATGTAATCTTCCATTTGCATGCAAATTCCACATTGCAAATCGAAAAAGTGAATTAAAGTATATGCCGTCATTATTCAAGGTTTCTTGTTTATATTGCATTTTGCAACTGCATGCCTGTTAATTTGAGCAATCAATCAGCTAGCTTCTTTTTCTTTTTTTACTTTTTTCTACACTCATTTTGACTTGAGTAACAAAATGTGGGACCTACTCCCACGAGATAAAAAGTATAATCTTGACAGATTACTACCTAAATTAGGTCAAGCCCTAGTCATATGCGAGATTTCATAGATCTAGCTGCTGGATCCACTCCAGAATTTACAAGCAAATTTCCATAGGGATGGCCCAACCAACCTTTGTTTATTTTGGAATTTGAAAGATTTACTCACACTCTTCCTGTCTAAGCTTCTTTTGGTCAACTAATGAACCCTAATTAATTGGATTACAGTCACGACAAAATCACAATTTTAAATTCTACCAAAAAAGAAAGATCATGGTACCTAACTAATGCTTACAAGGATCCATTCCGATTTATCTATCATATTATGTGCTCCTTTTTTCTTTTTTTCTTTGTGCTTTCTCATAACAAAGAAAAGGATGGATTGAACGTAATTAATTAAGTTCATTACCATCAATTGGTGAATTGGTAATGATGGAATCGTGATAGCTAAACCTGACAAAACTGAATACTCATGGAGACGAATGCTGGATTTGGGATGGACCAACGAAGCTAGCCAGCTAGCTCTCAGATTTAAAATTTAGTAAGAATGGGATACCATACTAAATGCGCATAAAGGAAGATAAGGATTCCCTGCCAAGAGTTTTTTCAGAATACTTTTAGTATATCATTGCAATTCTATATTGTTATATGATTTAATTTTATTTTTGGTCAAAAACATCATATAATTTAATTTGGGTTTAAATGTATGGAATTTCTTGAATTTTAAGTTATGCATAAATTCTTTGATAACTTTCAAATCTTGACAATAAACTAAGTTTGAGATTATGTGTTGTAAATAACTCTTTTACCGCTTGTTAGTCTGTTATTTCACAAATAGAAGTGTGATATATATTAAGAATTATTTACGTATGACTTAATGTTTAGAATATTGTTGACATAAAAAACAAAGTTTAAGGGTGCATTTAATCACCCTTTGGTTAGTAAATTAACAGATTCACTAACATTGGTATTATATGTAAAAGTCAAAATTTTTAAAGGTTCATTGTTATATTTTGAAGATCAAGATCCACAGATGATCATTCAAAGTTCAAAAGAATTACATGTATTTTAACATTGAATTTAATAGTATACTTGAGCTGAATTTTATTTTAGACAAATATTATTGTTTTAGCCATTTTCCAGCGTAACATCCTAATAAAGAGATCATATTTCAATTTAATCTAAATTTCAAGAAAACCAATTGACAAGTTGTATTATCAATTTATATAATTATCTATAAACATTAAGTATATATTATTTGGATTGATTCTCACACACACACACACACACACTTATATATATATATATATATATATATATATATATATATTAATTATCATTTGCTATTTGCATGCAATTTTTATTAATCTCATTAGTTCAAGGTTAATGTTCCCAAAGAACAAGGAGCGTAGTCTTTGGCTATAAAATTAAAGTATGCAAACATTGAACTGTGAATGATATACTTTTGCATATATTAATTAACATCACAGAGTATGAATGTATCCATATACTTTATGTTTAAAAGAGAAAGGAAAAACCCTATAATCTGTACGAAGATACTGCATGTGGTTCCCACGTAATTTAAATTAAAACCCATAAGGGACAAGTTCTTCTTTATCAAGTTACGCATGATCATTGAAGATCTCGTCTTTGAAACTTTGACAAGCCTTTTATTTCACGGTATCGCTTTATAAAAATGTCATATTTATAAGGAAAAAAAGATGAAAAAGAAAACGACGGAAAACACCTCGATGGATTGGTGGGGTCCTCCTTCATTCATCTGAATCTGATTATATATTTTGGTCTTTTGCCAAGCCTGGATAAATCACCAGCCTCGCAAGCCGCATGCATGTCGGTCCATATCTATCTCAAGCATATAAAAGCAGAATTTTCATATGCATCATATATATATCAGTTTGAGCAAACTTAATCTTCTCATATAAAGTCTGAGATATGGTTTTCTTAAAAGAAAAAAAAAAAATTGGGAACAATGATTTTTTAATAGACAAAAAAAATTAGGTTTTTCATATATAGATGTAGTCTTTTTTTTTAAAAAAATGGTAATCAATAAGCTGCTGTGAATTATAGTCTTTGAAAATTAAAGTGAATTTATAATGTCTTGAGTTTAATTCTCAGTTTATTTCAATAAAGGTGGCAAAACTCAATGTTGAATATATGATTGTAATGGTAGTAGGTGTTTAATAAAATCCCTAAAATTGGTAACAATTTTGATTTCTAGAGAGGCTAATTTGAAAAAGCCTTTTATTTGTTACCAATATTGTCAAACTTGCGAGTTTAGGTAAACTCGTTAGGAGAAGGTAAACTCATAACGTAGACTCGTAATATAAAATCATAAGAGTTTACCTATAATAAAACATAATTATTAAAATATAAAATTATATAGTTGATATCAATATTTTAAAATTTAGAGTTGTTATTGAATTGATAATGACAATGATTAATAGTTCACTACTTTAATTATAGTTGAATAAGTGATTTAGTAAAAAAAAAAAGAGTTGATTATAATTACATTTAGATATTTTTTAATTCCATATATTAAAATATAAATAAGTAAGTATTAATAAACTAATACAAATAATTTTAAAGTTGAATTAAAATAATTATACAGTATATAATAAATATAACTATTAAAAATTACATTGTCAATACAAATAAAAAGATAAAAGTAAATAACTATTCAAGCTATGACTATAAGAAATTTAAAATAAAATTCCCAAAAATGGTTATGATAAATATATAAAATACATTGCAAACCATAAGCATGTAGTCTTTGTTGGAAATGTGGTAAGAGGCTTTGTTCTTTGTTATACGTGTTCAAATGCGACCCGGGTTCGAGCTTGGAGGAGGCCAATGTTTTCTACAAGACAAAAAGCCTTGAGTTGACTCGCTGATTCCATCAAGTTTGGACAAGTTTAGAATGAATCAGGGCGAGTTTAGGACAAGTCAGAGCGAGTTAGCATTGAGTTCGAGTTAATTGCCAAGTTGACTTGATTTCTTTATCTGAAAATGCAAACTCAGAGTCAACTGAGTTGATTCGTAAGTTTGATAACTTTGTTTGTTACATTCCTAATCCAAAAAAAATTAGTCTTTATTCAATTAGAAGGGAGGATATTGTTAATTACCTTAAAAAAATAGAGTTGGCAAAAACATTGAAAAGTTTTTGAGATACATACATGTTGACGTGGAGAAATAGAATTTCAACCCTAGCAAGAAGAACTGAAAACCAAAGCTTGAATATAAAAAGTTTTAACTTCTTAAATCCAGATGGAAGGACATGCAGACAGTACAAAACTAAGCCATGATCGCATCCATAAATTCAGGCACTGAGGATCTAAATTGCACAATAAAGAAAATATTGCATGAATAATAAAGTTTGCATGCGCATGCAGCTTTATCTTTGATTGTCATCTAAATTATAAAGTTGAGATCGCAAATACGTTTACCATCTATGAATCTGGAAAGGCATTGCACCAAAAGAATTGAGAAAAGGAAAAGGCAACAACTTTTAATTATGTAAAGGCTAAATAAATCGCGTCATTTAATGGTAGAGTAAGAGTATTTCTTTTGGCCGATGATTGAGTATAAATAGTTAATCAATAGGAAATCCATGCAAAATAATATGATACATATGTGTAATTATAAATACATTTCATTTCCGATAAGCGAATTCATTAATGTATTGAGTTATTAATCAATTGCAACTAATTGTACAACAGTTTGAGAGAGAGAGAGAGAGAGAGAGAGAGAGAGAGAGATATATATATATATATATATATATATATATATATATATATATGAGAGAAGATTTGAGCGAAGCATGGGAGGTTTCAGGTTAAATTAAGGAAACTTAGTTTACTCGCAATTAGGATCTTCTTCGAATCTGGGAATGTTCTTGATAAATTTAAGTGTAGGTTATTTTATTATTCGATTAAACTGACTATTAAGTGATATACACAAAAATGATCAAATTGCTCTTAAACGCTCTCATTAATTATTCTTGCATTAACTATCTCTCTTATATATCTTCTGTCTCCCACATTTGACCATCCGATTCAAAATTTATGATGAAACCCTCAGTTTCCTCATTATTTTAATTATTTCCTATTTTTACAGGACCTATATGAAATTCCAAACAATCCGAGTATCAACCCAAATATATCCATCTTCTCTCATATATCCTATCATCATAGCTCAAATTAATCCTTCATTTATTGGGAAAATTGTTTTTACCTTCTTTTCACGACGTGTGAGTATAGATTGGGATTTGGAATACACTCCCAAGAGATAAGTGGAGAATTCTGACACTCTTGCTTCAAATATACCTTGGCTTTTCGCTGTTTATGCATAGGACTTTACGTTTTGTTTTGATTAAAGAATTACACCAATTATCATCATTATTTATCGGGAAACTCGTCAACTACATAGCCTCAAACTGTAATATTTATTTAATTACAATTCATGTTGCAAACGAAGAAAAACTCGAGGGTTTATTTCATCACCAAATTTATGTGTGTGTGTGTGTGTGTGTGTATAGTATAATATTATATTATGCAATCATGCCAAATATTGTTAAACTTAGGCATCTAAATTATTCATAAGCAGAAATGATATGGGTAAAATTTTAAATTTATTAAACTTTGTCAAATTCAAAACCTACCGATCATCATAGGTAGTGCCAAGAAATATGAAGTATCATTATTTTAGTTAGAACTCAGAAGGTCATGCTCATATACTTTTTTGAAAGAGCATATGACATTTCATCAACAAAAGGCACTAATGCCTATGGCTATGAAGCTAATGCTGAGGCACTAAAATATAACTACCAATCTCTCAATACTATTGTAAGAGACACGTGATATGTACCAAATAATTATCGAGCAGCAGACGTAGACAGAGCAAAAGAACAACAATAGTTGAACCAAGCAATCACATATTTGGTATATAAAGCTATACGACACATTTTAATAGTATATAATTAAATAAAAAAATTTAAAAATTTTGATAGCAAATATAGGTAACACACTCCCACCACTTTTATGAGGGTTTAGTTTTCTAGAAGGCTTTATTTTTTTCTCTTTCAATGAGTCAAACTCATTGTTGCTGATTCAAAAAAAGATAAAGTTGTAAAATAGAGAAAATAGCATCCATGGAGGCTAGTTCTATCAAAAAGCTAGAGGTAAAGAGGATGCGTAATTAAGGGTTATTAGCCTAAGCCCGGCTAAGGGAGCCGTCGTTGAAGAGCCAAGCCCATTAAAGTCCAATGACAAATTATTGTAATTTTTTTGCAAAGCCTAATGGGTGAAGAGGTGCATTAAAAGAGTTCACTCTACATGTTGACACTTGGCAGTAAACTTGGGATTTAGCTAATTAATTGCTTGACAACTATACAGTGCCAATTGTAAGGACGACAGTTTTATTTCCTGATTTATCTGGAAAAAAGGAAAGTAGAGGCAAGGTTCTTATTCTGATATCTGTGATTATTGTCTTCTTACGGGTGTTGTATACATAAATTTTACTTTCATGATACCTCTATGGCTTGCCTTGAAGGCAGTGAGAGCCTGAATGCTTCATAGAAGTTTAGCGTTAATATAGTTTCTATTTTTTCTGGAATGAACTGGAAGAAGACGTTGAACTTATAACAGTCACAGTAGGAAATGGAAATCTGTAGGGAAAGTCAGCGCCCAGTTTTTAAAAGGAAGGAAGTCTCATTGAGTTAACACCTTTTTCCCTGTCAATTGGGTTTAAGTCTTCTTTGAGATAGTGAAAGTTTGAAACTTTGACAGACATTGACTAATAGTTCTGGTTTGTTACAGACCCTACTATATATCCTTGATGTTTTGATTGCTATTACTTAATATTTTCCAGGAGTTACTATGAATGATGAGACAGTTCATCAGTCATGTAAACAAGCGGCAACACAGGTATTCTGATTGCATTTCTTACGTTTATAAGAACTGATTATTAGGCAGATACAAACTGTTTTCTTCGCTTTCTGAACATAGTTGTTAGTGGTTACCTCCACTACTAAGGCCTCTGAACCTCCTATCTTCAAATAGAATTTGCTTGGTGTTTTGCCTCTCATTTATTACAGAATACCCTTCTAGATAAAACTGAAAGTGGTCAATTTTAAGTGACGTAAGGTCATATTTTTGATGTTCTGATTAATGCAACGAAGAACAATGTGTTGTCTCGATGTCATGAAACAAAGAAGAGAAAAAGAGTTATCATCACATAATATTTTCCTAAAATTACAGGTGTCGCTAAGAGTTAAGCATTGTTAATAGAGGATGTCACCATAATTAACTATATTGCCAAGCTGGAACTTCTTTCAACCCTTTATTGCCTACTAACTTCACTTAGTTTTTTATCCCCTCTATATTTCCATATATGGCTCGAGCTGGAGCAGATGTTCAGTCCTAGATATGACAGATGGCCGTGCAGGAGCAATGCGACCAGCTCTTGATGCTGAAGGCTTTCAGCATGTTCTATACGGCAAGGTAATTTTATTTCGCGACCATTTCTTTCTTGTTTCTCTCGTGAAGTGCCTGGCATATTGCTTTGATTTTAATCGCAGTTGTCCCATTATGCACAAATTTATTTTTTCTCAAGCCACAGCCCATAGCACTTCAAAACCTTCAATGTACATCTTTTGTTGGCCCAATGTTTTAACATGATCCATTAACGATTTGATGATAACTAGCCCGTTTGAATAAATTAATGGGTTGGCTCAAACCTATCTAAAAAACTGTTTTCAGCCCAAACATAACTTCTTTATAGCCCATTTCTTTTGTCCAAAACTCATTTAATATTTAAGAAAACTTATCTTAGACCAAGTCTTTTAAAGCCCAAATGATCCATTCCCATTTCACATAGAGACAAAACATAGAAATCAACAGCAAAGCTTCAGAATTTGAAAATCCACCTTCGGGTGAGCATATAAATGACTACTTGATGGGGCTGAATCTATTAAATTAAAATTAGCTTACCCTCTAGTGAAATATTTACAACAAGGGTAAGTAAGAACATACTTACAAGGACCGGCAATTTTAATACTTTGAATGACTAAGAAATAATATGTAGAAGAAGGAAATAAAATTTGGGGGAGGGGGGGGGGGGGTTAGAAGGGGGAAGAGACGGTTTAGCAAAAATGTAACAAAGTATAATAGCTAAAATCAAAGGAGTTAAACAAACACAAGTAAAGAAATACTTCAAATATAATTATAAAAGTTCATTAAAAAGAAAATTTAAATTAAGAAACAAGACACCTAGTTAAATAATATATTCTGTTATGGTCATTTAAAGTTTGATCATTGATATAAAAAAGGTTAATTCTCTTTTCTTGGCAAGTGGTTATAGTTGTTAACAATCTCTTACAACTTAGATTTCCTTAAATATATTGATTAAGAAGAATTCTTTAACCAAATCCTAATTAGGTAACAACCTCAAATAAATACTTAAAATATTAAAATCAAGAAATCACCATAACTAATTTGTCAAACAGAAAAGCAAAGTTTAACAAAGTATTTTTCACATGTCATAAATGTAAAAGAAAGCACAATCACAATCTCTTATACTAAGAATACAAAAATATCAAGAAGAAGAGAGAATAAAAGAGTTCAAGTAAATCTCACAATCCTTGAAGAATCCATAACTCTATTCCATAGCTAAATGAATGAAACTAGCTACACAAAGATAAATAATCCATAATCTTTGTCAAATGTTAGTATTACAATGTTGGAAAACAAGATTCTACAAGTTTCTCTCACTAAAACTAGAAAAGAAAACAAGAAGATGAAGAAGACACCTAGAGAGAGATGATAAAAATCTACCCCTAATGAGCCTTTCCTCTCCTTCCTAACTAACATTTTTATTTTTTCAAAAAGAAAATGTAAAAATCTCTTTAGAAATTGCCCAGAAGCTTCCTCAACCATTTCTTTTTTTTGGTGTTTGTAATGTTTAGGAGAGCGAAAGAGGGCTAAAAGGTGAGCTGTCCACTTTTACTAATTAAAAATAGTGAATTAAGTTGTCTACATGGCTTACAATGCAGTTTATAGCTCCATTGCAATGAAAAGCATGCATGCACTTTGCTTTGCACTAAGTTAAACCAAATCATTTCCAAAACTTGAAACCAACCTAAAACAACTAATTGAGGCCAAATTTCCTAACTAAAACATTAAAATTAAAATCAAAATAAGACTTAAAACATGCAAAAATTACAACTTAACATAACAGACAACAGAAAAAGTGAAAGTAAAATTGTAAGAAGAAAAGCACATAAGGTACAAAGCAAATATCTTCTCTACTCAAGAGACCAACATCTTTATGAGATAAAGACAATCAAAATAAAAAGGCATAGCATAATTGAAGAATAAGAATATCAAAACTACTAAAGGAAAAACATAGTAGAAAAAGCATCCTTATCTATATCCATCTCAGACAAGGTGATGAAGGACAAGGATAGTGTGTGAAGAAAAGACTTTGACTTTTGAAAGGTTGGCTTCACCTTTTTGTTGCTCTATCTTCAAAGTAGAAACATCCATAGCAGAGAAACATGAAGCTGCCATGTCAGATCCATAAAGTTGATGTCTCTCTCTTTGTCTCCATCGTCTTATTAGCATTAAAGTATGGACATGTTAAAAAATACAATGATTATCAGTTATGGTCTATAAAAGGAAGAGTCACATATGAGAAAAGAAGTGAAGAAGTATGAAAGAAAATCAATATGAGACAATATGAAAATTATATACTTGTGCCTAATTTCCAATCCCTTGATCTAACTTTCAAGAGCTTGAGTTCTTTGAGCTGAATTGTGATCATTTTAGTAAGGGTTTTTGATGCATTACATCTTATTCAAATGTTTCTTGAATGAATTTCAATTAGGGTTCAGCTGAATAAAAACCCAAATGTAATAGTTTGAAGTTATCTTAAACCTTGTGCTAAGAGTGAGTAATTTAAAACCCATCATTGTAAGAGTTTGGGGTTATCTGGATTAAAATCCTATTATAGTAAAAATCCCTTTTAAATTGAAGGGGACTAGATGTAGGACTAAGATTGTTTAAACCAATATAAATCATTTGTGTCTTTCTCTTGGGTTATTGACTGAGCTTTCAAATTATAATTTTTAAATGCTTGAGAATTTTCTTTAAGTCACTAAATACATATTTCAAAGGACCTAAAATTGATTTTATTAGTCACTAAGATATTTTGTTTATGCTTAAATTTCAGGCACTTAAATTATCACTTTAAAGGCTTGATTTGGTTTCTTGAAATTTGCTTTTAATATTTTGTGAAAGCTAAGAAGAAATATAAAATTTAACCATAAGCACTTATTCACCCACTCTAAGTGCACAATTAATTAGTATTAAAGTTTGGTTTTAGCAAACAAATGCTTAATAGCATAGAGAAAAGATCTCCTTGTTTTTTTTTTTTTTTTCTGTTTTTACAAGAAAAGTAATGAACAATAAACATGAATGAGCTTATTTTGTTGAAGGTAACTCGAAAACTAAACCTTTCTACTTTAATGGAAAAGCAATGAATGAAAAAAAAGTCTTCATCCTATGAAGAAGAATAATAGAAGAAAAGGAGAACCAAAAAAAGCTAAAGAAGGTGTCTCTAAACAAAATCAGCATTCAACATTGATTGTTGAAAACGTTCCCATGGAAGGCCTTGTCAAAGTTCTGACAAATATCACACACACATACGCTCACTTTTGAAGAACCACCATTGCTAGTTGAGGAAGAGCAGCAGCACCACTTCATCATTTTCAACGACATTCCTGAAAGATATTAGTTAAGGGACAACCAGTGTCACACTTAACCTCAAAAATGATTTCGAAAACCAATTTATTGGAGTTTCCACCAAAATTTTTTAAAATGAAAATTTTGGAAAACCATTTTATAAGAAAAAAGGTGGTCTGCCTAACTAAAGATAGGTTCGGGAGTATTTGTGCAAGGTATTAGGCACCTCATAACAATTACTCATAAATAGTTACCCTAGGTTAACAACATAAAATAATTATGGCATTAAGAATTATTTTAATTACCCTAATCAAAATGTTTGCAAAAGAAAGAAATAGAAGAAAACAATGCATGAAGATATATATATATATATATATATATAGCAAATCAAATAAGAGAAGATATTTACAAAATAAAAGAAAACATTAACATTATTAATGTAAAAGGAAAAGCTGAATATTTACAAAATGAAGAAAAAAGGAAATATTTACAAAAAGTAAAAATAAATGAGATGGAATATTTACAAAGAAAAAAATTAAATGAATACATAAGAAAATGAAATATTTACATGATTAGACTTGACCAAGGAAGGTAATATAGGGCCTACGTGCCTTAAAATAAGGATGGAAAAAATATTTTTGACATTTTCATTTTTATTGAAGCAAACATTTAAAATGCACATGACGATTATAAAACAAGTAGCACAAAAAGATAAAATCAATCGATTCACAAGGTATAAAAACTCCCTATAGAAATAAAAATTTTTAATTTTTAATTTTTTAAAGCAAAAATTTAAAACAAAGATGTAGATTATAAAATAAATAATACAAGAAGATGAAAACAATCAATCCACAAGGTATAAAAACACCCCATGGAAATAATGCTTTGGAAGTTTTTATATTTTTTTTAAGCAAAAATTTGAAATGCTTATGAAGATTGTGAAAGAAGTAACACAAGATGATGAAATCAATCAATCCACAAGGAATAAAAACACTCCACGGAATTAATGTTTTTGAATTTTTTATTATATTTTTTTAAAGCAAAAACTTAAAATGCACATAAAGGTTATAAAAGAAGTAACACAACAAGATGAAATCAATTAATCCACATGGTATAAAAACATCCCATGGAAATAATATTTATGAATTTCTTATTTTTTCAAAGTAAAAGTTTAAAATGCACGTGAATATTATAAAAAAAAAGTAACACAAGAAGGTGAAATCAATCAATCCACAAGGTATAAAAACTCCCCTCACACCATTGCTTTGGAATATGAATTACCTTGCCCATATTCCTAAACCATTCTTCAACACCTATTTTGCAATCAAATGGAGCATGGCATTCAAATTAAGTGCTCTCACTTTTATTTAAAACTCACACCCTTTTTTCCCAATATGAGTAAAGACCAATAAGAAGTAATTCCTATCCACATAGAGTGAAGCATCAAAAAAAACCATGTTATGGATTCTTCAACCCCCTTCACTCATAACACAATACACTAGAACCCATTTAAATGCAAAAACATCAATTAAAAGCAAGATAAAGCATACCTAGTCAATTCTTTTAACTTATACACAATACAATATATCATGAATGCCTCCTTAAAAAGTTTTCCAAAGTGTTATACCCTAAGATAATGCTCTATTCAATTTGTCAGTCTTCTTATTCCTCTCTCCCATTTTCCATCTCCTTCTCTCTTATTAGCCACTATCTTTTATAGTCAAAAACTAGGGTTTCCCTAAGTAAATTTTCAAATTTCCATGAATTCTTTCCAATTTTTCATTTTTGGGGGTTTCCTATTTCATTGTATCTTAGTTTTCAATAAAGGAAATTCTCAATTTTATTTCCTTTTTCTATTTTCAATCATTGATTTTTTCCTTGTTTATTTCTAATCTTTCCTTTTATAGGAATTTCTTATTTTCCTTTTACCTTGCTTCTCAAGAAAAGATGACAGAGATATTTAGTCTTTTATTTTTTATTTTTAATTATTGACCCATCAAAATTAGAATTGACTAAAACAAAAACACATGATTATGCTAAGGCAAAATTAAATTAAAATGACCCAAAAGTAACAATGATTCAAAAATAAAATTTAAAATAATGGCAACTAAAAAAACCATGAATAAAAATTAACTCAAAATCAAGATAAAGTTAGTTGTAAATTACATCAAAAAGTTATTATTTAGAAATGCCCAAACAAAATACAATATTCATAGTTGCCCCTCTTTACTTGTTTCTTAGGAGGGAAAGAAAAAAAAATTCCAAAGTTTGGTTTCCATTCCTAAGGAATGAGTAAAGATAAGAACATGAACTTGCAACAAAATTTAAGGGACTTATTATTGCCCTTAACACTAACAAAATGGGCTAGACTTAACCTACTAGACCAAACTAAACTAAATTTCATGGACTTACCTGGGGTGAACAAGACTTAATTAAGGAAGCATAGCTAAACTTTACCTTAATAGGAAAAGTGAGACCAGAAAAAAAATCAATACAAAATTAGACTCAAATTGGAATGAAAAAAGAAAAAGAAATAAAGTAGCAAGCAACCCAAACATGATACAATCTTGATGGGTTGCCCCTTTTTACTTGCTTCCTAAGGGAAAAGAGTGAAGATGAAATTTTTGGTATTCTCCCTTAAGAAACAAGTAAAGATTAGAACATGCATTTTGAATTGTGAGTGGGCTTTTACCTTTTTCTGTTGATTTTCAAAACTTAAAAGGGGTCTAGCACGAAATAGAGCTTTGAAATTGGGACTTGACATGAGCTAGGGCTTTGAAAATGAAAAGGGTCTAATGTAAACTAAGGCTTTAAAAATAAAGAGGCAAAATTAAATTAAAATGACCCAAAAGTAACAATGACTTAAAAAATTTTAAATTAATTGCAACTAAAAAACAAAAACCATGACTAAAATCTAACTCAAAAATAAGAAAATCTATTATTTAGAAATACTGGACAAAATACAATGTTCACAATTAGATTTCTCCTTACCCCCAAGGAGCACCAGAAGAGACATTCATAGAACTCAAACTAATTGATTCCATTCTTAAGTAGATGGAGGTAGCAAAGGAGGTAACCAAGGATGTTCAAGTCACTAAAACGGTAAATGAGGCATCCATTGAAGTTTAAGACTCTAAAAAGATGGACGAGGCATCCAAGGATGATCAGATTATTGAGAAAGCTAATGAGGCATCCAAAATAGTTTAGGTCAGTCAAGAAGTGAATGAGACGTCAAAGGAAGTTTAGGCCTTTGAGAGAGTATACCAAATCGCTCAAGTAATATAGAAGTGAGAGAGTATATCCCATAAGGATTTTGGTTACCAATTGCCATATTTACTAATTTGACACTATTTAGACTATGAAAAGTTAGGATCAAAAGGAGCTAAATGAAAATAACCAGAAGCAGTAACAAAAAACAATTGGGTAATATTTTTAGTCTTTTTTCAATAACAAAAACAATAAAAGCTAAGGGGGAACACAAATATGAATAATGGCTGGATTTCACTTAACCTTCTAATGAACCTTAAAATTCCTACTTAACCAAGTACTATACCACAATTAATGGTTAAATTCCCAATTTAACTAGCAACCAATCCCTTAGAATACTAGTCCTCTTTTAACTAAATAAGATTCTCTAATCCATTAGACAAATATCAATTAGAAAAGGTTTTACTAAAGGAAAAAAGAATTTTCTTAAAAACCATACAATCAACATCATCTATCCCTATATAAGGTTAGATTATGGTGTTTAACACATGAGCAAGAATACATATGAATTTCCTAATTCTATACATGAACCCTAAATCAACCTATTAATGGTCAAGTCATATAAAGCATTAAAAACTATGACAAACACTCAATTAATGGAAATAGAAACTTGCATTAAGTAAGAAAACTAAGAAAACATCATCGAAGACAAGTTACATCTTCACCCTAGCTTTAGAGGTTTAGCTATACATGGTTAAAGAACTACAAAAATAGAGGTAAAAGAAGACTCCATGGTTTCCTTGGTCTCAAGATGGTTATAGTGCTTTAAAATCTCTTGAAATCAACTTTTGTTCTTCTTCTCCTCATTTCCCAACTTTTTTTCGACTATTCCCCTTTAAAAAGTTACCTTATAAAGTGAAAAGTTTCTATTTATAGTTAAATTTTCACACCTGTTAGAAAAATGACAAATGCCTAAGCATTGAGCGATAAGAACAAAAAAAATAAAGATTGTATTAGATGCTCAGGTGATGGGTTGGATGCTTAGGCAGTGGGTAACCAGAACATACAATTTAAAATAACAATGAATGCTCGGGCATTGCTTTGGATGCTTGAACATTAAATAATTAAAACACACTTTTCCAAAGTTAGAATCCAATTTTCTCTTAGGCATCCAAATCTTAAATTAGTTAATAAAACACTTAAATTTAGTGCAATTATGTCAAGATAGAATCATTTACTAACTTGATATCAAAATTACAATGCAAAGAGCAAAAACTTGAAATTCATAAACACTTTATGCATAAATAACTACTATTAATGAAGGAAATTAAGGATATAATCAAATTTATCACGAAGCACCTAAATTCAAAATAATGAATTCTCCTTCTCTGAGTCCACCTATTCTTTTGTCTAACTCTGAGGATATTGAAGAGGAGCCTATCAGAAAGCTTAATGGAGCAAGGAAAAGGAATAGCACAATAAACACAATAAGAAGCAAAAAGATGAACTATGTGTCTTCTCTATCACATGTTGATGATGAAGAAAAAGACCCATTTGATGATGCTAACTTTTGGTCACGAATTGAGAAATAAAATACAAGGATTTTTTTTGGCTTACAAGGGCATTACATAAAGGAGAAATGTTGACTTTAAGAATTGGGGCAACTGGCTCACTCAAGGGAGACATTAATGGTGTTGGATAGACCCCTCTACTCACCATCACAAAGCATGTGTAACATCTTAAATAATAACTCTCATTCAGTAATAGGTACAAAATTACCTTGTTAAGATAATAATTAAACTAATCAAAGAGGGAAGGATTAAACTGAAAAGCCAAAAGGACCTAATTGAAAGAGTTTGGTTTAAAGTGTAATTTTTGCAAAGTTGCAAAGCATGTTAAAAATTAAATTTAGAACTATCAAAGGATCCAAAAATCATGATTAGAGAATTTAATGCAAGTTTGGACTAAAAAATACCACTAAAGGGGACAAAAGTGTGAATAAAGGGTAAAATGTCTAATTTTCACCAAATAATTTTGGTTTTTCACTTTTGCCACCCACCCTTCAGCCAAGTGGGAGACAAATGGACATCTCACCATATTCTCCATTATATGCACGTCCAAGGAAGAAAAATAAGGTGCAAAAAAGGTGGAAAAAATGGTAGAAGAAAGAGAAACATATAAGTGGATTTTTTAAGGTAATTTCTTCATTTTTTGCGCTTATGGTAGAAGGAAAAGTTGTAAAACTCACTTAAAGCTATCTAATAATACAAATATTTTCTCCTATAATGGATTTTGGCTTAGATGCAGTGAAGGATTTGGTGGATTCAAGTAGAGAAAAGCAAAGCAAAAGAAATAGTAAGCTTTTTTATAAGAATTTCTTAAATAGGTTGTAGAAATTTCAAGTTGAAATAGATCCTCCATGGCCAAGACCATGAAGTTTCAGTTTTTCCTTACCATATTTGTAATCTAGAGACTTAGGTGAAGAAATTTCTCTTCACGACCTAGGTGAAATTCTACCTAGAAAGTGGAGAAACAAAACGGAACCAAGTTGCTTAAGTGGGTATTTGATCTATTGGCACTTATTAATGTAATAAAATATATTTTTAAGTAATTTATGATGCAATTTAGAATTTTAAATGGAGAAGTAAGTATGGTCAAAGCATTTAAACTAATAATAATAGTAATGAATCATATATGTATAAAGATTGGTTATTGCTAAAAGAGCTATCAATGATTGAGTTTAAAGAGGAGATATTGTCATTGCAAGAGAAATCAAGAAAAGAATTAGCTTAAAGTAGCAAGGTAGCTCCTTCTCCATTCCTCATATGCTATGTGTGTGCTTATGCTTAGTGATTACATATTAGATGAATTTTCATGCTTTATATTGCTATGAGTTGATGAATGATAGTGTGAGATCTTACATGGAGCTTTAAGGGCTTACAATTGATGTTATGTATGATGACTTGTAAGGTTTGAACATGGCAATCATACCCTAATCATGATATTGAATATGATGTCATCATGAACCAAAGTCAAAGGTGTCAACTCTAGCATAATTTCACTATCTATGTTCATGTTATGAGCATTACTTTGCTTATGTATACTATAGTGCATGTGGAATACAAAGTGAGCTATTGGGACTTTTTGTCTCATCATATGCCTAACTAACCATTTTAGGTGGATCTAGTAAAGATAAGCAAAAGGAAATAGTTTCTTAGATCCTTTAGAGGAGCAAAGCCAAAGAGGCTTGGTTAATTGGAAGCTATGATATTTTGATGTATGTGTTAAGAATTTAAGCAACAAAGATGTATTGTCATGTAACATAGAAAATATAATGATATAGTGCAAGACTTTCGTTGTATGTGTATAGACTTCCACATGCGTAAAGAAATGACTAAGTAAGAGTTTGAACATATTTTAACATGTAATAGAAGGCTTCTTGTGCCAAATTCAAATTTTGGTATGTTGAAACATATTTAATCGAGCTTTGGTTTTATGAAGATATAATTTGTGAGAGAAGAAAAAGTGTGAAAAAGTAAGTAGATGGACTGCAAATATTATGGTACTAGGTGGAATTAATCTGAACAATATATAGTTTACTTGTACCAAATTCCATCAAATTTTGAATTAAGTAGATGCCCTTGTTGTATGCCTAAAGTATGAAGAATTATGCAGAAAAGTTTTCTAATATGTATGATGTTGGGTGATATTTGAGGAACTCAATGGAAAAAATTTTAGCTGAAATTTAATTTGGAAGCCCCTAAGATACTAATGAAGTATTCTAGAAACTTTGATGTCACTTGGATTCCATTTAGGCAGGTTTTGCACCAAATATTAGAAATAAAAATCTGGTTCTGCAAATTTCCTTACAGCCACAATCATGGAATTATTTGAGGAGACACTTAAATTAATTTTTAATTGAAATTTGGTACATAATTATATATCATGTTGTTCTAGTTTCCTGAAAAATTTCACAATTTTTTGAGCTTCCAAGAATTTATTATGAATTTTCACAATCGACAAGTTTACCATATGAACGGTACCCACTGAATTAGAAGTTGTCTTTCTTATTAAGCTATCATCCCACCATGTTTCCTTCATACTCTACCATTTCATTACCAAATTCTAGCACACATCAAAGCTACATATGTTATTTGAAGATCTCGCTCTCTAGAAGTTGTCAATAGGAGAAAGACCTCCTTACCGTATAGTCTCACAACTAGAATTCATATAAATCTATCTCTTTCGATACTGAAGTACATAGCAGAGAGCAATCAAAGTATGAATTTCCAAGCCTCTCTTCCATATGGTATGCTTTTGAATAAGCTATTCAAGCACAAGAATGTATACCTCTTAGACATGCCTTTTAGGAGATTAACTACTTCCTACAATGTAGTCATATACCTCCATGAAGTTCAAGTTTAAAAATGGAGTATGGATCAAAATAATTTCAATTCCACCTTATCAGGCACCTGAGGCCAATATTAAGACACCTTAAGCTGGCAATTCAACTCCTCTAAAACTAGAGTAGCATCCTTAAGGCCATAATTTGGAACCTTAAGCACTTGGCCTTGATTCAATTGCACCTAACCTTCTAGGCCCTAAGTTCCAATTTCGGCAACTCACCATCATATGACACTACCATTCCCCTGCCTTATATCCATGAGAGCCAAACTTAGGCCCCCTAGATCCATTATCCAGCCTTCCTCTTTACAAGTCCTTGAACCTCCAACTTTAGGCCTTGATCATGTTCCACCAATATTAAATATAGTAGCTTCAAAAAGTGTTCTCATGCTCTCCCAAGCTGCAATGCTAAACAAGATCAATGACTTTCTTAACCTCTTTCATACTAAAATGGACAAGCTTTAAGAGGATATGAATAAAATCAAAGGTGACCTAAACTTGCTCAATAGGCAAGTTTAATCCTTATGGGGCTATTGGCAATCTACCTTGGGAGATTGTTAATATGAAACCAACATCTTAAACCAAGTCAAGTAAAGTCATTACTGGTGTTACTAAGATTAACTCAAGAGTTATGACCACCATGAATTCTCTAGTTTAGAAAGTAGCTCAATTGGGATGTGCCGTGCAACTTGGTTTAGGGATTGGATAGCCTAAAAATCATTAATTACTCTTGTTAACAGAGCCAATGACAGTGCATTATCTTACTTTATATATTTTTCTTATATGTATGCTAACATGTTTTTTGCCTATGTTTTGTGCATTACTATAGACTTGTTGCTTAATCAATTTTGTATTCATCATCTTCCTACTTCATATAGACCAGGTGTGTTGATCATATAATGAATGTCTACTTGTTTTTAACCTCACTGGATTTGTGTTCATCATATTATTGCTGACTCGTTCTTTATGATACCTTTCTCAATGATGATCATGACTTAATATTTTCGTAGAGCCTTCCTTTTTTATCATGTTAAAAGGGGGGAGAAGCATTATGCATTAAGGTCCCTGAAATATACTTCTATTGCTTTTTACTTAAATGTTTAATTTTTTAAAAGAAGTATTAAGGTCCCCAAAATGAGCATTTTAACATCGAAATTTTTAAGAACAAATTACAATTATTTAGAACCCTGATAAGTTTATTGAGCATATTTTAAGGGGGGAACAAATTCAAGGAAAGCTCTCTCTCTTTTGGGTCAAATGGTTTTGTCATCATTAAAAAAGAAAACTCGTTGGCCCAATGATTTCACATGACTCATCAAAATTGCTAAAGGAAAAACCCAATAAAAAAAGCATCATCATCTCTATCCATCTCAAACAAGGTAACGAAAGACAAGGACATTGCATGAAGAGAAGGCTTTGACTTCTGAAAAGTTCGCTTCCCTTTTTTTTTTGTTGCTCTATCTTCAAAAGCAAAAAGATCCCTTTTGCTTAATTGAGGTAGAAAGATGCTCATAGTAGAGAAACATGCAGCCACCATGTCAAATATGTAAAGCTAATGTCTCTCTCTTCGAACCCAACTTCCTATAAGCATTAAATTATGGACTTGTTAAAAAGTGCAATGATTATCAGTTCTAGTTTATAAAAGAAAGGGTCACAGATGATAAAAAAAAGTGAAGAAGAATGAACAAAAATTAGCTTTAGAGCAATCTAAAAGTTATATTTTTGTGCCCAATTTCAAGTTCCTTATTCTAGCTTTCAAAAGTCTAAGTTCTTTAAGCTGAATTGTAATCCCTTTTATAAGGGTTTCTCAAACACTATATCTTGCTCAAATCTTTTCCAAGGAAAAGTCAATTCAAGTTAAGTTGAGTAAAAACCTAAGTCAAATAGTTTAAGGTTATCTTAAACCTTTTGTTGAAGATGAGCACTATAAAACCTACCATTGTAAGAGTTTAGGGTTATCTATATAAAACCCTATCATAATGAAAATTCCTTTTAAATTGAAGAGGACTGGATGTAGACTAAGCTTGTTCGAACTAATATAAATCACTTGTGCCTCTCTGTTTATTGATTGAACTTTCAAATTGTAATTTTTCAATACATGAGAATTTTCTTTAAGCTATTGAAAGCATATTTCAAGCGCCTAAAATTGATTTTTCGAACACTAAAATATTTTGCTCAAAGCTTAAACTTCACACACCTTAATTATCATTTCAGAGGCTTGATTTGGTTTCTCAAAGTTTACTTTTAATATTTTGCGAAAATTGAGAAGAAATATAAAATTTTATCGTAAGCACCTATTCACTCCATCCTTTGAGGTGTACTATCATTTTCTTCGCGCCAGCACACCAATGTTGCGAATTATTCCTCTCTACTTCCTGAGTTTCCTCTTTGGCAAACCAAGTTGTGTTAGATCTCGCCTTACAAAATGGCAGTTCTGGATGTTATTATCAGCTTCGCATCAGTTTCTTTTATATGGTGTTTAACTCACTATACCAAATCTTGCCTTACATTTGTTGCTGACAGGTTCGTGAGTTCATTTTATGGTCCATCTAGAGAAGCGCTGGACTCAAACCCCTTATCTGGGGATAGGAAGCCGCATGTGCTTTCTTGAAGTTAACTTTCATTTGTGTAATTAATTATAAAATATTGATGCTGACTTTTCTCATAAATTTGGCTGGCTGAACAACAGTTATCAGATGAACCCAGCAAATTACAGAGGGGCTCTGGCGGAGCTGTGGGAAGATGAATCTAAAGTCCAATGGAAATAAATTTGTCTAACAATTAAATATATCTGTTGTCTTGTGGGTTCTTTGATTTCTATAACTTTGGGAATATGAAGCTATGAATTACGTGTACTCTGTTATTGACGTTTTGAGGAGTCAAAAGAAACGGAAAAAAGGAAAAATTGAAAGTTGATGAAGAAATTTCTTTGATATGATATTTTATTTTAAACATCTTTTAACAAGTTATAAATCACCACATTCTATATGTGTTCTGCAAAAAGATAACTCAACTTTTCCAAGCCTCTCTCACGTTGCCTCTGTGGAGATTGGTCTTGCATGCAGGGAATGGATGATGTGTATGGTAGGAAAAAAGAAGTACGGCATATAATTGCTTTTCAAGCTCCACTTTTATGAAATGCTTGCTTTAAATGTCAATTACACCCCACTTTCGTGTAGATGAAAGAAGGTGCTAATCCGAAGAATGTTGCTTCATACTGTGATGTATTTGGTACTGAAAGTAAATGCTTCATATTGTGATGTATTTGGTACCCACTGTGCTAGTTACAACTGACATTAATTCCTATGATAACTTGAAAACAAATTTTGGGGATGCCCTTTGCGTTTATGAACCCACCCTCTACATAACGCAGGGATGCCCTTTGACTCTATCGTTCCTCAACCCCAGGTAAAGCACAGGGAAGATTCGATAAACTTCTCTATATATTCTAATTTTGTACACAGTTAAGAAACAAGTTGCATACCGGAACCTTGAGCCTCTGCTTTGGGATTTCCACAATTAGCCATGTTCAATGAGGTACCTCTCAGCAATGGTGGCATGAGTAGCTGCGCCAATGGGAAGAACATCTTCGTCGATCATGAAATGGGGAGAATGTCCAGTGTGAGTAGACCCCAATGCCTCGTTCCTGATCCCTATGTAGAAGAAAGCTGCAGGTACCACCTCCGAATAAAAGGAGAAATCTTCAGCGCCCATCATGGGTGGGACTACCCTGAAATTCGTTTCACCCAGCAAATCCATGGCCGCCTTCTTCACATGCTCATACATTCTGTCATCGTTAACTGTGGGAGGATAAATGGTGTACTCCTTTTGAAAGAAGTCTACTTCTGCCGAGCATCTGTAGACGCTGGCTTGTTCCACAATCACCTATTTGAGACGAAGCATTTTGAGTTACCTCATTTGCTTTTACTTTGGTACTATAAATGAATTATTCACGTCCCTCCATTTGTACAGAGCAGATCCGATATTAAGAGGGGCTTGAATAATTCTTGTTACCCAATTTCAGGTTAGTTAAGATTGTTACGATGTTGTCAGCACAAATCCATTGCGTCATTCTTGGACACAAATAATCCATGGATGCTAACATAACAAATTGTGGGATTCTCGTATTTCGGTGACCAGTTTGGACACTTAATTCTTGAATTCTTGTGTTGTGAAACTACTTTTTAGTGTGTTGACACTTACTTATTATGTCAGTTACTATTATAGTTGTGGCTAACCATGAAAAATTCTTCAATTGTGGACTACGAATATCTTTTTGTCAGTATAATTAAAATGGCTTAGTCCAATATATATGGGTGGCTAACCTGTTCTATTCTTTCAAGGAGTTGGTAGAAGCTCGCGTTCGAAAAAGCTCTGAAAGTTCCACCAAGGACCACAGTCTCCGGTATCATGTCAAGATTGTTTCCTCCATTGAATGAAGTCACAGAGACAACCTGAGTTATTTAGTCAGCCACATCGTTAGCGAGAGTATAAACAAAGAAAGACAACACACAGATTATAAATTCGAAAAAGAAGGTACAGAAGGACAGACCTGTGAATCTAATGGATTTGATTCCCGAGAGACAATACCCTGTAAGCTGATGACAGCAGCTGAAGCAGCCAAGACTGGATCGAGGGAGTGGTGCGGGAAAGCAGCGCGAGCCTTTTTGCCACTAATGACAGCTCTGAAAAAACCACAGCCAGCGAGCAGAGGTCCGGGCCTCGACCCAATAATGGCAGTCGGGTGTTCATGGGATACATGAGCTGCAAATATAGCCTCAACATCTTCCAAAGCACCCTCTTCAATCATTCGCTTTGCTCCATTCCCGGCTTCCTCCGCTGGCTGGAATATCAGTATTACAGTTCCCTATAAAGCACAAAACAATCATAAAGTTAAGGGTCAAGGTTGGAGGACTAAGCTTAGAAGTTTAGTGAAGTTGATGACAAATAGGACATGGTTAAATGGTATATGTATACAGAGATACATGCATAAGGAAAGCAGAAACTACTCTATTATAGGAATTCAGTGGAGGCGTACGTACATAAAATACTACAATCTGTTGACAAAATTAGTAAACCTGGGATTTGGGATGTAGCATTTTCAACAATCACCAGACTCTTGGGTGCCAATCTAGTGTTCAGGTTTTGAGGACTCTGCCCAAAAACATTTGATTAGTCCAAAAATATATATTCCTGCATGTTCATATGGTTTGGAATAGGGAAAAAGGCCATGCGAAGAAAAGTTCACAATAATTTTATTTCCTGTTTTCATTTCATCTACCATCTTTTTTATTTTTTGGGCCAAACTTTCATCTACCGCATTTTTTTTGCCAAACTTTCATCTACTACCTTTAACTGTTACCCTCTTTTTTAATTAAAAAAACACTTGACTCCAAGTCAAATTTACACCTTTTCTTTTGGCCTGAACCCAACTTGACACTCGATCCTTCAATATAAACCTTATTAATCACTACAACTCTAGTTAGCTTCAAACCTAATAGACAGTACTTCTATCCCAATAAGTTTTGTTTGGTCAGTGCCAATACGAGATTAATGATTTACTCTGTAACAATTCTAGCTCTTCCAACGCACTGGATGCTGTCCATTTAAATATATAATCATATAATGGCATCTGAATTTATACCCCATTTGATTTGAACGGACAAAGAAAAAGTCTTAACCTTTTACATATCTTTTTACAGGTCCCATACTTATAGATTGCTTTCATTTCGAACGAGGAAAAAAGGGTATCCAGAAGAGACAAATACGAGCCACATTGAATATTGATAGTGAGCATCTTAGCTCAACAGCATCTTGGCGTTTCTTCAGAACAGGTTCGTTCCTAGTGACGCAGCAGATGCCATCTGCCTGTCCTACTTTGGCTAAAAGAATTCTATCTGAAGCATTGGATAACATATTCACAAAAACAGAATGGCTTTAACTAGGGTTATATAATGTTAGTAAATTTTCTGGAAGCATTTTAAAAAATAGGTACTAATGAGTTGACCTAACATTCACAGTTGAAAGACAGACAACCAAGTGGTAGTATGCAAGACACAATTTTGCCTCAAGAGAGTAGGGATAGATCTAAAATTTTATTTTTAGGTGCAAATCTTTGTATATAAGATTTAGATTAAAGGAAATAAATTTTTACAACATAAGAAGATCAATTCTTATAATTAAGTGATTAAATTGTATATATAAATTAAATTTATAAAATATCTAGAGAGACAATCGGCCCACGGTCCCTCTTAATTCTATCCCCGAGGGGGTAAATGAGAGGATATAAAACAAAAGCATATGGTCCAATAACGGAGTGGTCAACAGTGTGCAGTTTCTATTGTCTGTCCTAGTGGAAACCATTAACTGAAATATGGGGAATTTGAAGTAGCCCCACTTAGAATTGAAACTCGACATAAAATTAATGATAGTCATGCCCTGTGACACTACTTTCTGCAAGTTCAGAAAGGCCCGTAACGACCTTGACTCTTTCTGGCCCAAGAGTCTTCGCCTGTGAAGATTTGTCATAAGCGTTACGAACGACTCTAAATTTTTTAAAACATAAAATGAATTATGAAAAATAATTTAATTAAGCTAATCATAATATACTAGCGAATACAATTTTATTTTTTTGAAACTGCCGCTATCTGTCAATCAGATTTAAGAAATAGAAGGACCCACTACTGCAACTTCTAATTGGTCAACAAATGAAGAACGCAGGTATGGCAAGGGAGAAAAAAAAAAAAATTGGCGGAGCCTGGTTCCTAGAATTACCACAACGTGCTTGGGGGGTGAAAGAGAAAAATTACCGACATTGTAAATGGATCCAAAGGAAGACATGATAGACTATTCCTACTCTGACGAATTCTGTGAATCAATGTCGACCATACGAATTTATCCAGTTCTAAACGTTTTTGACCCACACCCATTTTGGGCCCGCCTTACGGATGTTAACTGAGCACAAATTGTGTGCTTCGGTTCAGGAATTTAAAAAAAAATGGGAAAGGAAAATTATATAACAAAAATATTTCCTCACGTAGAACAAAAGCTAGGTTGGCATAATGTAAACAATCAACTTTGCAACTCTCAAAACAGGCCAATTCGACGCGTAGGTTGATTTATGCGTGACAAGTTAAATAAGTTAATTCATTTAATCTATTAAAAGAATATAAAAAATTTTTGCAAAAAAAATTCAAAGCAAAAATATTTTATTATTAAATTAAAATATTTAATTTTAATATTAAAAATTTTTTTGTATTGTTTATTATTGATTAAATATTGAACATTTAAAAACAAACAAAAATAAAGTATTAAATTTTTCAACAAAAAGATTTATAAAATTTTTTAAGTGGACCAAATTGCTAATTCGACCAACTTGTCAATTGTTTATTCATAGGTCAAGTTAGTTTAATCTATTTATATAATTAAGTTAAAATTTTAACCCATCCTATCAAAACAGTGGTTTAGACAAGTCAAACCTTGCGGGTCATACCCATGTTAATGGTATCATTGACATAAACATATAACAAAAAAGCAGGCAGATAAACATCATGTCTGGGTTGAAGAAAAGATGAGGTATGAAAAGGAAAAGGTTGAAGGAAGGAACGGGAAGGTATAATTGGTTGAATGGAATTTTTTATTAGTGAATTGGCCACCTTTTTACATGCAATGAGACATATTGTTATCATTTTACTCTTACCGCATGCTTATTTATTGAGTTTAAATGCTTAAAAATTATATATTTTTATCTTTTTATATTATTGGTTATAAAAATTTTATTTTGATCCCTCCCACATGGGGATAATAATGTCCATTATATATTTTACTTTAACATATTTTTTAAAAATATGAAAAATAAACCGGATTGTTTTAAGTACGATTTTTTGTTCGGGGAATTGGGTAAGCGAATGGAAGAACAAACCTTTAACAAATGCTCGCGACTCTTGAGGATTTTGGCAGCACCAATTAGCATGGCCACGTGGGCGTCGTGCCCACAAGCATGCATTTTACCCGCAACTTTAGACTTGTACTCCCATTCAACCGCTTCCTACAACGAAAACCCCTGCATTCATTAACTTTCATACGCATAACATATTACTCTGTTTCTTCTTATATTAACATATTCACTGAGGCAAGTTACTTAATATACTAAAGAAAAAAATTTAGGTTCCTTGTTTGTTTTGCTGGAATCGGGCTAATAACTTTATTAATTGTAAAAACGAATGGCTTAGATCGGCTTCTTTTTCTAGTCAATACATTAATTTCATTTTATACTTCACATAAAATCACTCTGGTGTTTGGATACGCAATCAAGGACATTATTTAATAGTTTGTCAGAAAGTTTCAGTGTAGCGAAAAGCATCTTCAATTTCGATTCGAGTTCATGCCTTTCTTACAAAATGGATTATTGATTTGAAAGGAAATGCGTACAGTTTAAATTAATTTTAATAATAATATGTGATAAAAAATTATTAATTTTAATTGCACGTTATTTAAAATTTTGATTCAATAATATTAATTTAAAAAATATAAAAATATATATCATTTAACGACTTTGATGAAAATGCAAAAAAATTATTTCCTTAAATTTCATTATTGGTGTCAGAATAAAAAGACAAGAGAGAGAAATTTATAATTAAAGACTTCGATAAAGAATTTACAAACTTCATAAATTCTACATTTAAAATGATATGGTTATCAAAAGTAATTAAAATGATATGATTATCAAAATTATATATTTTGATTAAAGAATAATATAATCAGAATTATGAAAAATTACACATAAATTCTCCGAAAAAAAATGCATTAGAGAAATTAAAAAGAAAAACAAGAGAAACAAGGAGCAGGGCAACCTGAATAGGGAGAGCGTCCATGTCAGCTCTGATGGCAACAAAAGGAGGACCCCCAGTGCCGATCCAGGCTCGAATACCGGTCTTAGCAAGAGGATATCGATAATTAATTTCCATTCGATCCAACTCCTCTCTTATCAAACTGCTCGTCGCGATTTCCTCAAAAGCCAGCTCCGGATTCTGGTGGATCCTCCTCCTCAACCTCTTCAACCACTCCGCCGTCTCCGGCCGCAGCGCTATTCTCAGCACCGCCTCCGAGCACGCGTTCGTCCACTCTTCACAGTTAGGTATCGCCGTTCCTCGTCGAGTCCGGTTTTTACAGGCGTCGGAAGGCGACGGTGAGTTCTTCGTCTTCGCTTTGTTTTCCAGACTGTAAGTTCTCCGGTCCTCGGAGAAGACGCCGTCGTAGGAGGAAGTGTACTCGGCAAGTGAGACGGTGGAGTCTTTAAGATTCAGAACAATTAGTAGGAACAAAATCGCAGCGGAAATAGAAGATTTATGGATTTTCATTTTTCTCTCGTAAACTGAGAGAGAGAAGGTCAGGAGAGGAGGAAGGAAGACAGGAAGAGAGAGGATGAAAGAAAGCGAAACGGAGAGCGGGGAATTTAAACACGTGGTGATGAAACCATTTTTTTTTTTGTTTAATGTCTGTGGGTGAGAAGAGTCACAGAATTTGTGAATTTAGCACGTGATAGAATAGGAAGTGAAAGTAGGGCTGCTGCAGCAGCAGTGTGATTGAAGACCCACCACTTTCATTGTACATTGTCATCACTCACTTTATTTTGATTTTATATAATAAAAAATAAGTTTATAGTAGAAAAATAAAAAAATACATTGAATTACTTCATAATACTCTATCTGATTAAAATTAAGTATATTAATATAATTATGAATTTTATTCATCTTAATTTTTTTTAATTTTAGATATAATCGAACTACAATAATTTTTATTTAATTTGTTTTATGTTTATCCATTATTGGAACTTTATGATGGAGCGTATATAATAAATTTAGAGGAAAAAAATTCATTTCTGATCTCTCAATTTTAGCATTAGATCAGTTTGGTCTCTAAAAGATAGAAATTATTGATGTGGTCCTTCAAAGTTTTACCCCTTCACCACAGTTAGCTCCTTCATCAACTAAATGTTTAAAATCGTCTGACGCGGCCTATTATCTGCCTGCTGACACCATTAATTGCTAACCTAGATCAGTGTTGGCTCCTCATCAGCACACACATCAAACCAAATGAAGCCCTGTCTCCTTCATAAGTCGATGCAGAGATAGTGATTAGGGTTCGTATTGTAATAAATGCTGCGTCAGTGACATTTCCAGCTCGAAGGAGAACAACAGTGGAAGGGAAATCAGTGATTGAAGAAGACAAGTAGGTTGCTAGTGTCCTTCTATGTTGCTTGCTAGAACGTATATGAAGCATTTTAGATCGTGAATGCCTTTCATCTGCTATTGAATTGTGGTGTTGTTTTTTAAATCGAGTTTAAGGATGGGGTATCCTTCCATTTTTTCTCAAACTTGTTTGAATAATGTTATATCATAAATGCTTTTCATTTGCTCTTAAAAGTGTGGCGTTATTTCTAAGTTTCATCACTTCCATGTTATTTTCTCTGTACCTAATCAGTCATGTGATGGGTTTTTCTTCTTATTCTTTTTATTACATTTATCATGCACAGAGTTGGAAATTTTGAATGTTGTGGAACATGCATATATATAGGTGTAGCTCGGTAATTTGCACAAGATATATCGTTAATAAATTACCCAGAAATTAATGTGTTATATATACCTTGATAACCTCCCGAGTACTGTATAGGTATCAAGTAAAAGTGAAAGTAATATTAACTTTGAGAGATCACTGATGTATTGCCTCGGGCATAGCTTTGATTTGGGTTTGTTGAAGTTATAGGTGCTAAATCTATGAATTTCAAAGTGTTATGGCCCCTCCAGTGTTAGTGAGAGCATGGACAATGCAAGAGACAATGTATTTCGAAATCAAATTTGTTACTGTGGTAAAAGGGCTCATGTAAAGATCTCAGAGTCTGCAAAGAATCCCAACAAGCTTTATGTCATATGCGAGGAAAGAAAGTGTAAATTCTTTCACTGGTTATGCAGTAATGCCCCTGAGTAGGGAAGTGAGCATGACAATGAGAGCACAAAAATACAATAATCGCATGATCCAAAAAGAAATACAGATGCAAATGTCGTTGATCTAACAAGGAAAATAGATAAAAATATTGTTGATCTAAGAAGGAAAATGTTAAAGTTAAAAGCTTTAGAAGGAGTGGTGGGGGGAATTAAGTTGGTTGTTTGCTTCCTTGTGATGTTGCAATTTATTATTCTAGTTAAAGAACTATTCTAAATAGGTGTAAGAATGGAAAGTGGACAATGTTGGATATGTATGTACTTGCTTTGGAGCATTTGAATTCTTTTGAGGTGGACCAATTCTTGTTGTATGAAAAGTATTGCGGTTTAGTCATTGGATACGTATGTACTCACTTACCAATGCTTGTTGTAGGGTAAGCTTTGGAGCATCTGAACTTAAGTATTTTGTCAATTATACTGATTGTCATATTTAGAACCTTTTGATCAATTTGAGAACATGTTCTTTTACCCTTCCTTTCATTTTTAAAAAGGAAATTAGTACTTATAGCAAGTGTGTAATCTAACATAAAAAAGAAGAAGACAAACTTAATATTATTGAAAATTTGTGAAATGTCAAAGGTGTAATCTATTCATATACCTCATCTAAAATATATTTAAACTGTATATTCTCATTACATGAAAAGATATAGAAAAATGTACCATATGTTTTACAGCCTTTACCCAATCCTGCATCTATTTATACATTTAGTCTAATTAGTCTACTTTGTCAATCATAGCTTGTGGACCTTATATTAAAAATTGCCACAAATAAAAGAAAGAAAACCATAAATTGTAATTCAGAATTTGATGCAATTAATAGCCTATGGACCCTTTAGTAATTTGTTTATCCAATCATACATATTAATTACCTCCATTGATAGATCATGAATGAAGGAACCAATTGCCATCATATATAAGGTAATGATCCCTTCCACAATTTAAGGTCAATAAACCTGTTAAAAAGGAGGAAACACAAAAGAAGAGCAACAAATATATAATTTAGTCATACACCATTTACACCAAAAAGTTGTTATCATTAGCTTGTCATTCGATACACTATTAACAACATATATTTATAATCCATGTAGAATTTAGCCATAAAGCAATGGTCCTTAATTCATTCCATACATCACTAGTTAGTCATATTCTATGTATCTTGCCATGGGCCATGCATTAGCCCTTTAAAAAACTGCATACATGATTGCATGGTCCCCTAAAAATAAAAATATTTACCACATATGAGCCCATACTTCACATGGGCCCCCAAAAAAAGAAAAAAAAAATCAGTGTTGCACAAAAAAGGAGTAACAAGACAGCAACCAGTCCACATGAGCAACAATAGCTTCCCACACAAAAAACAATATTGCCACCCAAATAGAATTGACTACACATTGCTTACTGATTCTTAGGTCACCCTAAGGTGTTTTGCCAATTGTGAATGAGTTGCCACACCCACAGATGTCATTGTCTTACAACTAACTTGACTCATAGTCCTTTGAGTTGCAGTCACAACCTCTATTTATCCGACACATGATGATATGCCTTCACCCTACAGCAAAAAGAAAAAAGAAAAAGGTGAAATTAATCTGCTAGAAATGAATGCCAACATAGGATTGTGATTAAAACTACCTCTAAAGCTCCTTTGAACTGACAAGAGTTGTTACCTAATTGATGACACTTTGAACATGTGTGAACTATTCATCTCCTAAGTGTCTTGTGGTCCCTTTTCAACTCAGTCTCAACAAGGTCCTTCCTTCTATGTTTTTTGGGTCTACCTATCTTCTTCCTAATAAGAAGAGGGTGGATCTCTTCACCATTTACCTTAGGACACATACTTGGACCACTCACCGAAAGCATATGAGGTGCATATACCTTTTCGAACGTGTCCTTGGTAAGGCTTCAGTGCACATACTCATCTCGGTTCAGGTGTCTCCATTTAATGGCTGCCATTGCATGTACACACAGAATGTCACACAAATCTTATGACCTACATGGACAAGTATGAGCACCAAGGTCCACTACATATTTGTTTAGGGTGCAGCATACCTCAAATTGCTCCCTATTTGGATCATCCACCCACTGTGGTATCCACTGCCTACTCACTAGTTTATTTTGTTCTAATTTAGCTCTAACACGTGGACACAATGGCCCTTTAAACCATTCTACATGATTTCTTTAGGTGATCATCTTTTGGACCATGAATAACCAAATCTCCCCCATCATTGTGATAATCAACTTACTCCTTGAACTTACAATTTTAGAGCTAAACTGCTCACACATGTTATTTGTGTACACCTAATTCTTGCTACCTGTATCAAAGCAAGACCTGCTCTTTAGCTGGGAGGGATCTTAGATAGGTACTCCCATGCCTTCTCGTTCAATTACTTCATGTCATTCATGTAGGACATGAATTCCTTAACAGTAGTCACCTTTGCACAATTTAAGAGGAAATTTGCACACTTCAAGAGGAGAGACTTGAGCTCTTTCCTCTTAAATTGTTTAAAGAAGTTGTTGTATATGTGATAAGCGCAGAAGCGATGCTCACTTCCTGGGCATATCTCGGCCATGGTAGGGAGAAGACCTTGAGAAGATGCAAAGGAAACCATAATAATTCAAAGAAGGGCAGCTAAGTAATGCAAGTAAGTTATAAGCAGTAACAGTAATAAATAAATAGTAAATTAAGGTTACTGACAACAAGTTTGTAACCATGCCTAATAGAAAATATTTTAAAATTTGCACCAATTTTTAAACATGCCTAATGGAAAATATTTAAACTCAACTTGCTCAGATAGCATATATAATGAAGACAAGAATAACGTGGGATAGTTTGGTGATAAAGATAAAAATATATAACAGTTACCATAGACAGTAGGGTGCCAAAAGACAAACACGAAATGAATAACATCATTGCTTATTGATGTACAAAGCAATTGCTCTAGGCAGTAGAAAACTATGCAAGATTAAATTGGAAAAAATAATAGAGCAAAACCAACCAATATTAACACTATAAATAAGAACCACTTAAAGAAATGGTTTGCTTATATTAAAACAAAAGTAAACATCAAAATAAAATTCTACTTTCCTTTCTAACTTCATCCTCTTTCATCTAAATATATTCTAAATTTTCACTTCAAATTAGTAATTTTAATCCAACACCGCATTATGTGTGGAAGCTTATTTCATTTCCTTCATTTTTATAATACAAAACTGTTGAGTCACGAAATTCTAAATGTAGCTATAAAACCATCTTCAAATAACCAAGATTTTGTGGGGTGCAAGCAATGGGCTTTGTAAGCATCAATAGGAAAAATAATCATTTGCAGTTATAAACATGGTCATTTGTAGGAGATTCCCAAGTATTATGTTAGATTTAGATATTTTAAATTCACATTATATGTTAATTTGTTTGAGATAAGAACATGTTTTAAATATTCAAAGTTGGACTTTATTGACAATCGATGGTTTTCTTCTGCTTTTGGAATTGTTGATTAAACCATGAAAGGTATTCTGTTTAAAACAACGAATGTTTTGATGAGAAACTTTGCCATTGTCAGTCTATCCCTTCATTTGTATAATTAACATTATTTGCTCTTTGAGTTTCCATTCACTTTGTTATTTAACATTTTTTAGATTACAGTGTCGATCCCGAACACTCACCTATGAAGTAGGAGTTGTGGTGCTTCTATTTTGGTGAGCCTTACCTGTTGTCAAGGCAACAGTCTCTTTGTTATATATTTTGTAAATAAACTTAGTTACTCTCTTGTATGTAAGCAGGTTGTTTTGATGTAGTTTTATGGATTTTGGGTTGATTTATATGTATTTGTTGGAGAGCAGAGCTCTCCATTCTATTGTATATTATATTATTTTGTTGTAGAAATTTTGAAAGGTTCATATTTTAAGGGAGACTCTGCTAAAATTTTTACATAGAAAGTAAAATGATTCTTTCGATATTTATATACAAATATATTAGTCTTGGTTTTATCCGATGAGGTTCTATGTATTAGATTAAGTTCTATTGTTTTAAGGAATCTGATAAGCTTAAAAAGGTGAAGATTACCTCGTTTTTTGTACCAATCATGTTCTATTGATTAAAGCTTTGACACAAACAAAGCAATTTTGAGAGCTTATAGTAAAATCAAATGTTATGGAATAAGCAATTGATTTCTTTTACATACGAGTAATGTAGTAAAGTTCTGTTTCATTCATATTCATATATGATCTATATGAGTACCGATACCACATATTTTTTATGGATTCCCACTATATTTTTTAAATCAAAATTTAGATTCAATTGCACAATTAATTCTATACATTTTAGAACTATATGTTTAATATAGATAGTATAATAACAAACTTCTCTCTTTGTTTACTTTAGCACTCGTCATGATAATTTCTTTTTTCAAAAGAAGGGGGAATATTTTACTGATGTATGATTGATGTAGAAGCAATAAACTAAGGGAAAGTGCATGAAATTATTTAAATTTTGAAATATATGTAGATAATATTTTGACTTATAAAGTTCGACAATGCATTCTTTTAAATTTAATATTATGTGTAAATAACTCTTATGATATTAATTAGTTTGTTATTTCTCTAATAACATTCACTAAAATTATTATAATACCATCATTTTCTACTATGATATATTATTATTTTATACTGAAGGTAAACATCTAATCTAGTAATCTAGTTAACTCAACTCAACCCAATCATATTGGGTCAGATTAGGTTGTGTCCAAAAAAAAAATTACAAATTCTATTGAATCGGATTGAGTATTAGATTCACACAAGACCTAGCTCAAATATTATTTTTTTTATTTTATTTATAATAATTTTTGTTTATGATAAATGTTTATATTATTAATTCTTTTCAAAGTTTAATAACTTTTTATTCTAAATCTTAATTTATTTTCATTCTCTTTTTATTCATTTCAAATCTTAATTTTTTTATTTTTCATTCAAAGAGTTGTTTTTATTAATAAAAAATTTGTTTTATTAAAATAAAAAATGTAAAAAATAATTAATTAACCTAGGGGAGATCCAATGTAACTCGACCTCACTTGGTCACTTATTGAGTCAAAATCAAGCTTATTCAAATCTCAAGTTTTAAAAAATAAACCCAATCTAAAATTGAAATGGGTCTTTAGTAATGCAAAATTCAATCAGGCCTGATTGGTGTGCACTCTTAATTTATACATGAATAAAAGATTATTAAAATACATAATTTTAAAATTGAAGAAAGTTATCAGTGCAAAAAGTAAGTTTACAAAGTCTATTTAATGTAATATGCCATCCCTATATAATTAAATTAATAGATTTACTATAGCGAAGAGTTTATTTGTATAAATATTGAAATTAAAAAAATTAATTGTCAAGTTTTATGAATAAAAGAAAATATCTGTATATAAGTGAAAGTTTAAAATATCCTATAAATTTCAAATATGAAAGGAGGTGCAACAAACCTCGTGCATCAATATATTATTCTAAAAGTTGGAAAAAAATCATATTACGTGAAAGTGAATGAGCAAGTGGTATAAGGGAAGGGGGTAGGAATTGGAGTAGAAAGAGGCAAGTGAATATACATGGACAAACAGAACATGTGAGAACGAAAAGTAGGGAACTAAAATGAATAGGACCTATCCGTATACGTACCTAAATATCATTACCAAATTATCAACTCTTTATTTTAGCTGATATTTTTTATTACCTTAAATGATTTATTTGTTATTTTTGGTTAATCATTTTTTAAATTATTATTATATGTAATTTATTAAGTTAAACCTAATTATTTCATGTGGAAAAATAAAAATAAAAATAATATTTCAAATAATAAAAAATTAAAAAAATCAAAATAATAATTTAGTTATCAGACAGATTAAAATGTTATTTTCATACAACTATAAACGTGACTGCTGCCACCTTGCTAATTATACTCATGCTACTCTTCTTGGCCATCTAAAAAAAATTAAAATTTAAAAAATTAAAATTGTCAAACTCAAGAAATTAGGCAAACTCATAAAAAAAAAGTAAACTCTTAACATCAACTCATAAAATCATGAAAGTTTACTTTAATTAATAAATAGCTATTAATATATGTAATTTTATACTTAAAATACTATATATAATAAAAAATTATTCAAATATAATTTAAATTATATTAAGTGAAACTATAGTTATTCATATTTCATCATCTTTAGTACTCAATATGAACATGTTTACATAATATGTAATAATCATTCGATATAACTAATTAAATAATATTTATTTTATTTGTATTTTAATAAGTATATATTTATTGTAATTTTTATTATTTTTATATGTATATTTAAACTTATAATAAAGTAGATTATAATAAATTTATGGAACAGAAGCTTACCTATATCTTATTTAGTTATATGTTTTAATTATTATATTGTTAATTATATAAATTAGTTGACATGTTAAAATTTTAAACTCAATAACTTTAGTAAGTTAACTCGCGAGTTTATTTAAATTTACACTGAGTTCGAGTTTATACCCAATTAATTCATTTTTTCTATGTACAATTATAAACTCGTGATAACTTAGATAATAAACTCAGGAGATGACAACAATGATAAATGTCACTGCATCTTCCCTTTGAAGGAAATTCAATTATGTATGAATTTCTTCTTCTAATGAAAATTTGATTATTGATAATTATATATATATATATATATATCTATCTATCTATCTATCTATCTATCTATCTATCTATCTATCTATCTATCTATCTGTATAATTCATCAAATAAGTAATGAATTCGTTAATACTTTGGTGCAATCATTTAGTTGCTTTTAAATGCAAGTATACACAAGTTAATTAATTATGAATTTTGAGTTAATAATTTTAAAGTGTTTACGATAAAAATATTCTGAACACAGTTTAGTGAAACAAAAATTGCAAAGAAGCTGAAAGACAAAATATGAAAATAAATAGTATGAGAAGTAAAATTTAAATTTTGAGTAAAACATCTTATTGGTCCATCATTAATCACAAAATTTTCATTTTGATTTTTTATTTATTGAAATGTTTTGTTCATTAGAAAATGACATATTTAGTCTATCATTTAAAAAAAAAAAAAATACTCATTTTAGTCTTTGAATTTAGAGTTTAGAGATTGATAAAAGAATATTTTTCTGAAAAGTGAAGAATTTAGTGTCACAGTTTCTAATTAGTGAGAAATAAAAAAAATATTTTTTTTTTCAAATTTTTATTTTTTCATAAAAAAATTGAGAAAAAAAAGCTAATAGTATTTTCATTTTGTTGGTAGCTGGCAAAATTCCGGAAGTTTATTTTTTATTCTTTACAAATTTTAAATCAGTCACTTAAATTTAAAATATTTAAAAATAATTTTTATATATTTGAATTGTCTTAAATTTATTTTTTTTTTAATTATCTTATATTGTCTCAATTTTTTTGGTTGAATTGACTTAAATTTATTATATAAACGCAAAATTTGTATAATTTATTAAATAAGTAATCAATTCATTAATACTTTGGCGCGATCATATAGTTGCTTTTAAATGCATGTAAACACAAGATAATTAATTATGAATTTTGACTTAATAATATTAAAGTGTTTTAGATGAAATAATCTGAACTTGAATCTTAATCCAAACTAAAGTAAAAAAAAAAAAAAAAAACACACACACACACACACACACACACAGAGTGTTTAGTGAAACAAAAATTGCAAAGAAGATGAAAGATAAAAAATTAAAATAAATAGTATGAGAAGTTAAATTTAAATTTTGAGTAAAATCCTTATTGGTTCCTCACTTATCAAAAAATTATCATTTGGTTCATCACTTATTGAAATGTCCAAAATAATTTTTACTTATTAGAAAATGTCAAATTTGGCTCCTACTTTTTTTAAAAATACTAAATTTAATCCTTAAATTTAGAATTTAGAGTTTGATAAAAAGATATTTAATCAGAAATGTAAAAAATAAAATATGATATTTTTTAATAAGTAAGAGACTATTTTTAATATATTAATAAGTGAAGGATCATAAAAGTATTTTTCTCTTGCAAATTTTTATTTCTTCATAAAAGATAAATTGAGAAAAAAAATAGCTAATAGTATTTTCATTTTGTTAGAAGCTGGCCAAATTCCTGAAATTTATTTTTTATTCTTTACAATTTTAAATTAGTCATTTAAATTTAAAATATTTTATAATAAATTTTATATATTTAAAATGTCTTAAATTTATTATATAAACCCAAAATTTTTGACAAATTAAAATTTTAAGAATCATTTTGAAACGGTTTAAATTTAAAATTCTAACATGAAATTTCAAACTTAAAGTATAAAGATACAAAATTAAAATATTATTTTAGCTAAATAAAAATTGAGTGGACCCAACGTTAGAGGAAATTTCAAATTAATCTAAAATAGATAAATTGAAAGCTAAAGACCTAAAGATTGTGTATGTATGGGTTAGATGGCCCGAAGAATCCCAACAGTACTTTTGATTAATAGTACCGTTCAGACCGCAAAGTCCTCCACAAGGTCACATCAAATTCTATTATTAGTCAGTTAAAAATTTTGCCTCATCTATGACACTGAGCAGCATTGCAGTACAGTAGGGAAAAAAAATATTAATTAATTATAATATGATATATTTAGGTAATAATTAATTTAATATATTATTTTTAATAAAATCAGTAAAAAATAAAAAATTATATTAAAAATAATATTATTAAAATTAATATACTATATTAATTGTCACTTAAATATAGCCAGATCCACCCATATCCTTTTTAGTGTGAGCCCATTTCGCCAATTAAGCCTGGGAAGAAACTAGACCCTTCAAATGTGAGAGCAAGAGAGCAGAAACTAGAAAGGGACTAATCACCAAAAAAAGTGAAGAAAGGGACTTAATGTGGTTTTTGGTAATTTTGATATTTTGAATAATATGGTTGCTGACTAACGTCAATTTTCACGACTCAACCACCTCTCTATTCCGTCACGCGTCACGCTTCTCATTAAAATATATTTTTATTAAATCAAACTAATTTAAATCCAACTAAAATCATATATATTCGTTTTATAATAATATCATTATCAAGGTGGTGTGACATGTAACTTTGGAAAGGATCAATTGAAAAGGGAATATGCGACTTAATTGTGGACGGCACATGCAGCTTCAACAAATGTAGATGTGACTCCCCGAAAAAAGAATAAAAAAATAATTAAAAAAAGTAGAGTAGACGTTTAATTTGACAAAGAACATAAAACTTGTATATATCAAGAAGGAATTGAAGAAAATGACCGATACTGGAGGAAACTTCAAAGAATAAAATGCAGTATCTAACAAAGTTTATGGCAACTAAACGGCTTTTGCTTCTCATTTATTAATGTCAAATCACTGTTTCTCCGACAAAAAATGGACCACTTGTATACGCTTTTACATAATTTAAATTAATATTATAACTGACATATTTAAGCACAAAATGATTAGAATTTCCAAATTGTAACAGTATAAATAAATTATTGGGCATAATAGTGAAATGTTAGAAGCCACTTAGTGGCGGTATGTATCAAGTTTAGTTTGATGTCGGACAATTTTAAGAATTATTTTTTAATTGATCTGGTATTTTTATTGCATAATACGTTTTTTATAAGCGTTGAATATGATATTTGAGCCTGAATAATCCAGATAAAATATTTTTTGTCACTATGAGACTAATCTTTTCAAGTGAAAGCAATTTTTTGGGCCAATAAAACCTAAAATAAAAAGCATTGAAAATATAAACTAAGATTTATGTATATCAAATTAATTTTTAAATCTAATCAAATGAGTATAACGAATTATTTTTTTAAAAATTTATTTATTGTTGCTTATATCACATGTTATGTATATGAGTTAACTATATTTTATTATCTACTTTTTTTTTTACATAATTAAATCATCTCCATTCAATGTGTCAAGTTTATATATAGTTGCGCCTGCATCAATAAAATTTAATAGAATGTTAATAAAAATGTAATGATAAGTACTAAACAAAAAATTAAATAATAAGAATTCAATTACGATGTTTTAAAATATATAGCTAGATACTAAATTACAATTTGAGTAAAACTTTTGAGGTCAGAAGAATAAGTTAGCCTTTCATATTTGTGCATGTGGATATTATATAAATTTAACATTTTTGTTTTCTTAATCTTCTCCTACTTTATTAGTCATGTAATGAAATAAATTAATCCGAAGTTCTATAATATTCTATATGTAACAAACCATTGCGACTTTTAATAATCGTCGTGCAAGTGAAGCAAATGTCAACACTTATGCTTGACCGTAAAGATTAAATATGTAAACTTCTTTTTTTTGGTGGAAATATCTCTCGAGGAGCACTTTTTCGCGACGAAAAATAATTACAATAAAGTCGAAGAAGCCAATTAATTAAGAACATTGACGGAAAAAAACTTATTAATTAAAGAAAGAAAGGAAGAAAAACAGAGTGTTTTGCACTAGTTGCACATGGTAGGGCAGGAAAGGGTTCGATCGTATCCAATTTTAAATAAGTATTTCTGTCATTTTAATGGGACCATATCTATATATATTCCTCCTTGGAACATGCAAATTTGTGAAAGGTTTCAATCCTTCTATTTTTAAATGGTTGCGTGCTTATGCCAATGTCTTTGATGCGAGAGAATCAATTTGTATGTGCCAATCTCAGATAAATTGATTGAAAATATATAAATGGACAAACCAAAAATCCCTCTTTAGAACAAACCTATTGTAGATTAATACCAAATAATTAACCAATAATTAGTGAAGCATGTGCTCTTCTATCTTATGTATGTTTATTTTTTTTTGGCCAACTTGTATGTTTCTTTATTTTGGTGCGAGGATGCTAATTTTACAGGGTAGAGTTCCTTTTGTGGAATATTTTTTCTCTATTTCCATTTTTTGCAAGGATATTGATTCTCATCAAACCTCAATTTTTTACTTAAAAAAAATATACATATATATAATATGAATAAAATAAAATAAATTTATGTATTTGATAAAAACTTTATAGTATGATCTCCGTGTACAAATTATCAACAAACTCTAATCAATTTTAAAAATAATTAAAAAATACAAAACAAGTTTTATAACAAGTTCAATTAATATAAATAGAAATATAAAGTAAAATAACCAAAAAGGCATAAGGTAATAAAACATGTATAAATAAATTAATAATATTTATGTAAAATTAACCCGAATAAGGAGTATGACTCTACCCCCGTCTCTAGAATATCAAACTCAAGGGGGATTTTTGTTCTCCCCATTTGCATCTTTGTAGATAAAAAGAAATTTGTGAATATATAAGTCCCCAAATAGAGTAGTGTGGGCAAGAATTACTAATTTGAGATTTTTTTTTTTGGAAGAATAAATAAGCTGGATCTTATTGATTTAATGGAAAAGGTACCGGGGAAGAATTCTAAATGTGAAAAGTAGAGAAGCCCATTAAGGCTTTAGCTAGGAAATCAACTTCTACATTCTCCTGCCTTGTGATCCAATTAATTGCAATGTTATTTCTAACTGAAATAAAAACCAATTAAAATCTTGGATGATTAATCCGAATACCGAGCAGTTTGGGTCGTGAGAGTTGATCGCGATGAACACCTCCTTCGCATCAGTACAGATGACGCCCTGAGAGTGAAGATGTGCAATTGCCCAGCTGAGGGCCACGATGATTATGCTCTTAAGAATGCCATGGAAGAATTTCGATATCGCCATGGTGAAAGGTCCGTCTCTTCTCCGAAATATGATCCCAAAACCGGACTTATTTGCAACTGTGGATAAGGACGCATTAGTATGATAAATAAATAAATTAGTACCAATGAAATTATATTTACATGATGAAGTAACTAATGCAACTATAATTTTGTAAGTAGAATAAACAATTTGTTTTGTCCAAAATCTTTTCTTTTGTGCGTTATGTAGTGAATAAATAAATAAGCAAAAAGAGTTATGTAGTGAATCCTTATAGAAAGTTGTTGCATATTTAAAGTACTTGTATAATTTTTTTAATAAACAAAATATTTGAATTATTTTAAAGTGGTAACTTTCCACCTCTCAATTGTTTAGATTTTAAAATTAGATATGCTTATAAAATATTTTTCTCTTATCCTTTCAGTTAACAATATAATAGGATAATTATTGACAAAATTTAGACTGTAGGTTGAAGATTCTACCCAATGGACTTGTGGATAATCTAACCTATCATTGATTATCCACAATTACCTCAAACGCAATCTCTTATTGGTTTATGTCAAAATTGGTTACTTAATTAATTAACCCAATAAATTAAACTAATAATAAATTAATGTTAATCCACAATATTTTAAAAATTATTTCAACAACCTCCCACTTGGATAGCTTTAATTGATTATTACAATAATAATTAAATAAATATCAATTAAAATTAAGCAACTAACATATATATAGAAAACCATACAAAGTTCAAAAACATAATATCATTAGATTCAAAAGGGAAACAAATAATATTAATATGATCATAACACAAGATCATTGGATCCAATAGGGAAACAAATGATATTAATATGATCATACACATAGTTTCAAAATCTAAATAGAATGAACATTTAAGATGTCAAATTACATCACAAGTCCCTTAAGGACTCGATTCATACTCTTACTAGACTATGGCAACATCAAGGATTGAACAAAGACCCATATGACCTCCTATAGGTGGCCTTTGGTCAACTGATCCATAAGCAAATGTTCACTAAGGATGTAAACCATATGAGTCTGATAAAAAGAGAAAATTTAGAAATAAAACAATGAATCAAGAATATCGAATCTAATAGGGAAAACAATACTATAAATGCTGGCAAAGTTTCAATTCAGAATTATATCCAAAATTTTGACATAACTAAGAGTATTGAATTTGATATGGAAACAAATGTTATAGATGTCAAAATATATCAAAGTATCCCTCATGAACAAAATTCAAACTCCCACTAAACTAAGACATCAAAATGTTAAAAAACACCTAAGAGTAATAAGTTTTCAAAACTCCAATGGATAAGTTTTTGGTAAATGAGATTCAATGAGTAGATAATTCTGATAATGGTTCTCTGCTTTGGTACTATTGAATTATGGTTGTAAGTACTTGGTTTTTAATTTACGAAAAAGGTGTCATTGTAAGTCTGTTCCTTTTTCTGCAATATTAGAATTATCTACTCACTGAGTTTCCACTTACTCCATTATTTAACATTTTTCATATTCTAAGCGCCGATCCAAAACACCCACATACGGAGTAGAGATCGTGGTGTTTCTATTCTTTGGTGAGTCTTGCCTATTGCTAGAGCAATGATTTTTCTTATTTCATAATTAGGCTTAGTCGTTCCTTTGTATACAGGTTATATGTTTTGATGTATTACCATGGTTTTGGGCTATGTGATAATCATGTGTGGGAGAGCAGATTTCTCTGATTGACTATATGTCAGATAACTCTATTGTAAAAATTTTGGGAGGTCCATAATTTAGGGAATATTGTGCCCAACCTTTTACATAGAGATTAAACTTATTTATTTAATAATTGCATGAAGAGTTTATGAGTCTTGATGTTTATTCAATGAAGAACTATATATTGGTTAAGTTTTGCTATCTTAAGATTTCTGATAAGTTCATGAGCATGAAGGATACCTTATCCCCGTGTCAATGACATCTTATCGGCTTAGGTCGTGACACAATCAAAATAGCTTGCTACGTGATTAATTGGTCACCATTAACTTCAATTGATCTAAATACCCTAATGGAGATATAAACTAGGATGTCAGTTGATTATACAAACCTCCATATGTTTGGAAGTTAGGTATACGTAATGTACAATACCCAAGAAATTACAAAACTATATTTAAAATCTAAGATATGCTTATTCTTGGGATATGCTAACAAAGTAAATGGGTATCGCTTGTAGGATCCCATTAACCACAAGGTTATAGTTAGCAGAGATGTCATCTTTCCTAAAGAGAAACAACATATACATGAAGATGATAATGCTTCAAAAGAAATAGTAGAGACCACTACAGTGCAAAATTGAAGAAGAAGAATATAAAATAGAAGTACCAACTTCTTCTGAAGTAATACCAAAATACGATGAACAAGAACAATATGATCTTGTGAACAACTCGATGGAGGAAAGAATCAGTTTAGCACTCAGATTACATTATAAAAGGGAATGTTGCATATTATCTATTCACAGAAGATGGAGAGCCTTTGATTTTTTGATAGCCTATGGAAAACTTAGAAGCTTCTTTATGGTTAGCAATAATACAAGAAGAAATTAAAGCCCTCCATAAGAATATGACATGAGATCTTGTTCTACTACTAAAAGGACGGAAGGCCATTAGGAACAAATGGATGTACAAGATCAAAAGAACTAGTGATGATCAAGTTAAATGATATTGCACTAGACTGATAGTAAAAGGATTTGCTTAGAAAGAAGACATTGATTACAATGAGATATTTTCTCTGGTTGATTGACTCACAATGGTTTGAATGATCTTAGCAATAAGTGCTAGATTTGATTTTCATATAAAGTAGTTAGATGTGAAAATTACATTTCTTCATGGAGATCGTGAAGAAGAAACTTTTATGCTCCAGCCACAAGGGTTTTAAGAAAAAGGAAAAGAGAACTTCATTTGCAGGTTGAACAAATCTTTATATGGTCTTAAACAAGCGCTGAGATATTGGTATAAGAGATTTGATTCCTTTATTATGAAACTTGGATACAACAGACTTAATGCAGACCCTTGTGCATATATCAAAAGGTTTGGTGGAAATGATTTCATTATTATATTATTGTATATAGATGACATGCTGGTAGTAGACCTAAACAAAGATTGTATCAATGAATTAAAGGCAAAATTGGCTAATCTCTACCCCACTTCCTATTAATTTTAAGTTATCCTCAAATATGAGTCCTAATAGTGAAGAAGAGAGGAAGGAAATGTCTCAAGTACTGTACATATCAGTAGTGAGTAGCCTAACGTTTGTTGTGATTTGCATAAGACTAAACATTGCATAAGCAGTGAAAGTGGTTAGTTGATATATGGTGAATCCTGACCTAGAGCATTGGAATGCTGTAAAGGGTCATTAGATACATTAAAGGGACCAAGGATATTACATTGCATTATGAAGGATCAGATTTCACATCAGAGGCTATACAAATTCAAACTTTGCAGGTGATATTGATAATAGCAAATCCATTAGTGGTCATTTATATGTTTACTCTTGCAAGCAGAGCTTTAAGTTAGGTTTTAAAACTACAATCTATTGTGACCAGTTCAACAACTGAGACAAAATATTTTGTAGCTATACAAGCTAGCAAAGAAGTAATCTGGTTGTAGATATTGTTGGAAAAGCTCAGGTACAATCTCTGGAAGATTACACTACTATGTGATAATCAAAGTGCTTTTCACTTGGCGAAGAATCAGCATTCCAATCTAAGACTAAACACATAGAGTTCAATATCACTTTATCTGAGAAAAGATGGAAGAAAGAAGTGTGGATATGCATAAAATCCATACTAAAGATAACCTAGCAAATGCACTGACAAAACCAATGAACACTGATAAGTTCATATGATATAGATCTTCTGTTGGCCTAGCAGAGATGTAACTAATAGGAGATGACAAGGAAGGAAGAATGATATGAAGATTGATTAATTCTCAATCAAATCTTCAAGTGAGAGACAATCAAAGAAGGTGCCTAACATAGAAGAAAAAAAAGTGGTTGGTGGCCAAACCATGTAAAAAAAAAAGGCAAAACTTTTTTGTAATTGTAATTTAATCTTTTGAAAATTGCATTGAAACCCCTCATTCTTCTTTATAAATTGAGAGCTTCAAAACTTTATTTCTCACAACCAAGAAAATGAGTAATCCTATATATAGAGAGAGAAAGAGAGTTGTGAGATATATAGAGAGTTGTGGGATTATTATTCTACTATTAGCAAGAGATATAAAAGTATTGTATTATCCTTATTATATAGAAAGAATGTGTAACTCTTATTTTTTGCATACTAAAGTCAATTTTCTTTGTCTGTGGTTTTTTACCCTATTGGGGGTTTTTCATATAAAATTCTATATTATCTCAAATTATTTATTATAGTTTTACTTCTATCTGATATCTATTTTCTCTACATATAGCCCCCTTTTAATTACCCTTTCAATATTGACTTCGTAAAAGAATTTGGAGGAATTGTTTTGATATAATATATATCTAATGCTGTTTCCAATAGCATAAACCTGTAAGAATTGTTATGTTGTTTTTATTATAATTTTGCAATTTTTTGGTTTGAATATAGATAGTAATTTTTTCTTTTAATACACTTACGGTAGTTATTTCTGAGATCAGATATTATTGATAAGAAAATTGTGTAAGATGTGAATGGGTGTGTTGCATCTTAAAACAAATTCGGTTCAAGTGTGTACCTGTATAGATATCCACCCGCTAAAATTTCAACTAATTGAAATATATAGACGCTTTAATTAACGTGTTTGCCTTTTGTATTTGATATTTTTTTATACAAGAATTTAGAACATTAATCATATCCTGTATTGACTATAATGGTTTCTTAAACATGCTCATTTAGATTACGATTTCGTCAATTTGAATCACGGAAATTGGCAAACCGTAATAAATGACAAAATCTCTATTTGTATTCATGATGTGAATCTTGACGGTTCACGAACAAGTGTTCACACTCTAAACCTTAGGTTTCTGTAGTGCTGGATATGTAGCAATATTTTTTCTTTCGGAGTGGTTGATTAAATGAATAATTATCGGGATACTTTCAAAAGGACAATGGCTTGTGGACGAGCTTGTGACAAAGAAGCACTAATAATGTTTGTTGACTAGGCTAAAACGGCTCATTAAAATAATATCAAGTTGATGGAATTTAATTATACCACATATCTAATTATGCAAATAAAGATAGGCCACTAATTAATTAGTGCAAGAATAGAGTCGACCAATCGAGGAAAGATTTGGTGTTGGAAAGCATGATTTTGCAGGGACTATAACAATTAATATAAAATACAGGACTATCATGTTTACATTGGAATATATATATATATATATATAATTACACAAAATTATCTAATGCACAAAAATATTTTTAGTCATAGATTAACTTATTATATACTTAAATACACACTTATTTTCAATCCATATGTGGTCTAAAACCATATATATTTACATTAGTATCTCATCTTTTAATCATTTCTAAATATGAAGTAATTATAATTTTTAATTAAGGACGGCAAGTCAAAATTGATTCTAACGCACCCATTATACTCGCTTGAGTTTGGCTTGAGTCTTGCGTACAAATTTGAATAGGCCATAAATATATATACATGCCATAAAAGATTAAAAACGAATGCTCCACATATATAATATGAAGGAGAAAAGAAAGTGGATATTAATAAAAACTTCAAACATAGAATTGTATTCTACGCCGACGTGAAAAGAACAACAATTGTAAACGCATGTGGGCTTTTATCTTAAAGTTAGTTGTATGATCAGACTATTTGACTTAAGCATGGAGAGATGGACAACGAAACAAATAAAGCGTGAAAAGGAAGTATGGGATTGAAGGTTTGATACTGATAATCACAACTGAGTGTTTTGATTGGAGCGTGACGTCCTCGGAAATGTCTATTTCTTCTTTTTTTTTTTTTTTTTTTTTCCTGTTTGAGTAACTGAGACTAGGGCGACAAACTGTGAACATTATTTTGAAAATTGACGACAAAAGAAATATAACAGGATAACAGCGTTTAGTTTAGCAGTGTTCTCATAAAGATCCGACCTATTCGATCACATCAACAATGAAATTTCAAAACCACGTTTGTGGATAACAATGAAGTGTGCAGCAGAAACTGTTAGTTGATGACAAATTTCACACGTAATCTAACGGTTCTAGGACCAAAACTCCTTTTATGGGTCAGTTATGAACACGCATTCAATCCAATCCAAATATCCAGAACTACAGGAGCATACTAAGAAATGAATGAATGCAAGTCGGCGATGGGGTACTGTACAAATGACGCTCAGGTCACTGTCCATCTTCATTGCTCAGAACATGCTTGTTTCCCTAAGTTCCATCATATGGTGCGCCCCACTTGTTGGGCCGGGGGCAACAATGGCCCAAATTTGGGTTTCCCAATGGGCTGGGCCAAACTTTTCATGTAACCCTACCATTCGATATCATTATTAGGAAATAAAAATGGACGACAAGGAATTAGAACTTAGATGAAAGGGAATGATGATAAGTGAGTTGTTTCGAGGTTTATTATAATAACGGTGAATATGTAATTTTGATTTTTTTCTAATTTTATTTAAATTTTTATTTTTTTATTTTAATTTTATTTAATTTTAATTTGATCTCTTACTCATTTTAAGTTTCATTGTTTATTTTAACTTTATTTGATTCTAATTTTATCTCACATTTTACCTTCAATCCCCACTTTCATTTAATTTCTACTTGGTCTTTCAACTCTACAAAACTACTCAAATATTTCCTTCATTCAAAGACCATCGGCATCAAACGAAAAGAGGTTAATCAATTTTTGAATGGATTTTATAAGTCAGGGAAAGATAAAAATAAAACTTCAATCAAATTGAAGGGATCTAAAAAGTATACTTTTATCTAACATAAACTTAGTTACTTGGGAACAAACCATAACGCTTTTGATATGAACATATTCAAGTGGGATTTCATCGGTCATATTGCTGTCGTCCAGTAAAAAGCTCCATGTCTTTCTGTACTTTTTTTTTTTTTGGGGGCCTTAACCCAACATATCTACTTTAACTTTTTCGCAATACCTGTCGTCCGAGGTTCAAGTTAAGGAATACGTCTTGCCAAGCCACTACGCCAAACAAGGGTCATGGGGTACATTTTTTGAACGTGAGGACTGAGGGCTATGCGAATAACGCTTACCCCAACACATGCTCAGAGTGACAACAAACAAATGTTGTGTTCAGTACGGCTTCATAGAAAGAAACCCAATTAGACAGCCAAGCACTAATTTTATAGTGGATGCGAGGTTATTTATTTTACAAATACAATACAACGGTCCAAGCACAATACTTTTTCAGTTTGATCAATAACAGAATGTCTTTGAAACTGATGTTCAGGACTTCATAAAAGCTAAGGATGTTTGAACAGCAGCAAAGCTAGGTGTTTGGTAAGTTTAGATATTGGATTTACCACCCTCTGTGTACAAGATAGAATTCCAAGACGGGTTCCGTGGAACAAATGTGTCCTGCCAAGAACACAGATTGTTACATGAGTTTAAAAAAAAAAAAAAGACAAAAAAAGAGTACTCAAACCGTGTTGGTATACAGGTTTAAAGCCACAATTTTAGCATAGAGCAGGTGATTCATTATTCATGGGGTAGAAGCTGCTCAATTGCTACATAAACAATGAAAAAACAGAACTCATACTATTTTGGCAAGCAGTTTTAAAGCCACAATTTTGACGTATAGCAGGTGATTCATTATTTATGGGGTAGAAGCTGCTCCGTTTTTTAACAGCCCCAGATTTACTTCTTTTAAGATTATTTTTCAAACTTTGATGTGAAAAATTGCAAAATCCTATAAGCTGACACAGCATAAGCTCATGGCCAGTAAGATAAACCAATAATGCATAAATGTGTTGCTTAAGTTGTTTTCCAGAGTAAATAAATATTAAACAAGAGTGGTTCATGCAAGAATGAAAGAATGTCAAAATAATCAGTAAGCGAAATGAAAAAAACTGCTAAAAATCAGACACGATACTCAAACAAACTGGGCATCCCACTGGTAAATTGCAGTATGAGCCAGTGAGGAACCTTCTCTGTTTCTCTCTCTATCTGGAGACATGAAGTGTCTAACATGTTGGAGAAACCTCAATGCTAAAGTGAAGAGCATGAAACTTGCCCCGTGTTCAAATTTATCTTTAAGCATCAAAGCAAGGATAACTGATGCAGATAAGTATTGTCTAGTTCTTATAAAATGCTCATACCGATTAAGATTTAAAAATATAAAAATGCTACTGTCAATTAGTAAAAACTGGTCTGGTATTTAGAAACTTCACAAAACGAAAAGACAACAGGCTCCCAGCAAAAGACCTATCATGTTTGTGAAGGGGAAGATCTTATTTTACCAGAAGTGGTTTGACTAGCGGTTATGGCTTCTAGAAATATATGTCATGTTCTTCTAATAGGCGAATTAAAGCAAAGTCATAACACACTTATTCCTGTAGTTTTGTAGTGTAAATGAAACCAACACAGATAGGATTAAGGGATTGAAGGACTTGAACTCACAGAGACATAAGAGCAGGTGGGGATGACCAATAAGGAGTGGGATTGGGCGTGTTGAAAGGCAGCAACACAGAGGAGAGAGGCCAAGCCCAAACCCCTCTTGAAAGGTGGTACATAAGTGTGCATCAAATCCATCACTTTACCATTATTTCTCAGCACGTACTCTATATACGCCTCCTTATCCTCCGTCTCGAACTTGTGCTGCCCTTCGTTCCATACTATCTTCGGAGCAGCCTTGGCACCACCCTCGCCTTCCGATTTCGTCGCCGTTGCCATTTGCCTCCTGTGTCTGTGTCGTGCGTTAACATTAAGCAATTAATTTGGTATGCGTCAAAAGTCTAAACCCCAAAAAAAGAACAGAAGAAAAACACTTTTTATCGAATAAGAAAGCAAAGACTAAGGACTATTTTATCATCAAACAATCAAATTAAGCATTTGCTTTGGAGCGTTCTCGACATTATCCTGATCACATTTTAATTTATCATCATACCCAAAGCCAAAAAATGTTCTTCCCAAAAGAAAATAAAAAAGAAGACACAAAAGGCAAAGCACAGCTGAAACTCAGTCAACAAAATAAAATATGGAGAATTGCAGTGTTTGGGGAAGATGATTGAGGATTGAGCGATGCTGAGCAAGCACAGAGAAGCAGAGCAAAGGAGGGAGGGAATAGATGACCTACCGAAACCGAGACTGGGTATTGTTGCGATGTTGAGTTGGAGAATCAGCATTAGCATGGGATATAGTGAGAGGAGAGAGGTTGGTAAACGCAATTGAAATAAGAAATGTGTAAATGTGGAATTTGGATGCTCGGCAGAATTATTAATATTCAATTCTTACATACTCTTATGATAATTTATTTTTAGGAAAAAAAAAAACCAAATAAACTTGGCATTACAACCCTAGAATTCTACCTTGGCTTATCTGATAATTGAATGCTAATTACATCACATGGTAAATGGCGATTTTGTACAAGTTTGCATGGTCTTTTTCCCTATATTGAATGATAAATATTGTAATAAACTATCATTATTGTCTGTTATTTAAATTTCAAAATTTATTGTTGGTAATTTAATCTTGATGTTATCAATTTAATCTTCACTCATAAAATTATTGCTGTTAATTTGGTAATTACAAAATGAAATTCAAGAATGAAATGACATAAGTTTTCATAATATTAAAATTAAATGAACTATAATAAAATTTCAAATATTTAATTAATGTCATTGAATTTTTTCACAGACTAAAATAAACTTTAATACTAAAAAAAAAGTCTTCGAAATTTTTTAAAACTTTTGCTTTAATGAATTTTTGTTCTATCTAGTTTCATAAAAATATTAATTTGATCCATTTAGTTTAAAAACTTGCTATCCTATATTCTTAAAATGATCTAATTTTGCCTTTCTACTACATAATTCCTTCATAGTTCAATTATATTGACTTCGGTGTTGAATTTGAGTATGATAATAGTATCAAATAAATAATAAAATGTTTAAAATAAAAAATTATTTTATTTAGCGTTAAATTTTGTGTTACTTAAAAGATAAATAGATAAAATTAAATCATTATAAAAATGAAAAAATATTGTCTATATTTGAACGAATAAATTAAAATTTTGTGGAATTAAAGATATCATAAACTCTATTTGTGTGTTTTGGTCCGAGTAAGCTGCTCATTAATAAATATTAATTAATGTGACATGACACAAATGCAACCATTAATTAGTTTATGTGGCTACTAGTACCAAATTGTTACATAAACAATTCAAAAATGCAAAATTCGATCGGAAAGAGTGTTTGTTCAACGTTTGACACCCACATTCCCAGTCTTTCGTTTTGTTAAATCAGTCACCTACTCATTAAATGTTAATAAATTTAGCATGATAAGTTGAATTCTTTTGTAATTTATGCGAGAACTATAAACTGTATATTTAAATGATGGTAAAACGTCTTGTTTAAATTCAACTGTCTACGTTGCTTGAATAAAATTTCTAACATTAACAGCTAATTCTAATTTTTTTTCCTTAAATTCCACATCCAACATATTCTTCCCCGTGCAAGTACACTCGTTATAAATAGAGTATAGAAGATCCAAACTAAAAAATTATTCGATTACGTTTAATATTTGAAAAGTTAAATTAACATAAAGTATCTCTTGAGCTGACTCGGTAATATCTTCATTGGACCATAGTATACCCCGAGGCATTCCCATAATTGCACCAATACAAGAATAGACAGAACCACGTAAACATATCATGACATTATGTAGCCCTCAGTAAATGGAATAATCCGCAGGGAAATTAAAACTTCGAAAGACTGATGAAATCCACGTTTCAGACAGTGTATGTCTGCTGAAATAAATAGAAAAAAGGGCAATAAACTCTAGTCAAGCAATTCAAAATTATGGTACATGATAAAACTTCAATGGATATCAACTATAATCGATTTGACCAACTTTCATTCAGCACGGGACTGGCCAGCACGGGATGAGAGGATGATTCCCACAATTAGGCCATAGAGAGCAAGAGCTTCGGCAAAAATCAGGATAAGAATCATACCGACGAACAGCTTTGGCTGCTGGGCATTAGCCCTGAAAGAGTAGTCAAACCAAAGAAATTTGACCAATTTACTAGTTCAGAATCCTTGCATATTTTCATCAATGCAACAAATGAAAAAAGAAATGGAACACAAGTGCGCAGGTGCGCGCACACAAAAATTAAGATGATGAAAGAACATAAAGACAAGGTACCAGAAATGAAAAACATCATAAAAGAAAGCCTAGAGTGAAACAAACAGGTAAACGACCAAACATCAAGTACCAAATAAGCACAAAGCAACTGAAAATGCTTACAGAAATTAATCACAAAAGTTGCACAGAATAAAGTTTTAAGTTCCAACGTCAAATTCCCAATTACAAAAAGTGCCCCACAGGTGATTACATGCATTTTCCTTTCAAAATGCCAACTGCTCAAGGGGGCAAAGATGGGGTATTCACATAATACATGTGATTCAACAGATAGTTAATTTCACTCTAGATGGTAATGATAATATTATATATATTAACTTTGATCACAAAATGATACAGGGAAATTTCCTAAAATCAAGAACTATTACAACAAACCTAGTTGCGTTTAGAATAATTACATTAGCTCAGTACAAATTAATCAGCGTAACATTCAAGTATCCACCTTAATTAGGAAGTTTGCATACCAATGTAAAGTACATAAATAAAAATTAATAATGAAAACATAAGATGGTCAGAAATTCCAAACACCCAGTGACGTAGAGAAAGTTATAGCTTTTTTAAAGTGGAAAATTGAACTCAGCAGGAACTACCACAAACAAATACTTTTAGAAGGCATATATGCGGCAATAAACTAGCATTCATTATTTCCATATGTTGCTCAATGAAGACAGATTATACACTTGACCTGTATTACCGAAGGGAATGTTGTAAAGCAACCAGGCACATAAATGCTCTTTAACAATCCATAATAGACAACAGAAGAGGGTAAAGCATTTAATTTATTGTGGACTAAATTATATCTTGAATGACCATAAATAAAATGGCAACAGCAAGAAGTTTTCAACTTAAGACAATATCTGAAGTTCTGAACTCCTTCATATATATTTTGGGATTAAAGTTAAATAAATGGCAGCTCTTGAGAAGACAAATGACTACTTGAAGTTGTAGCAGAACTCAACATGGTTTTATCTTCTATTTCATATGGTTAACAAGCTCAATTTATCTTCAGTAATTAATTTTTTATTTTACTATTGTTTGCTACTGTATTGTATATCCAGGACGGTCCATTAGCATTTTACTGAATTAGGTAAGAATAGAACAAGACAGAGTAAGAAAATCAATTGAAAAAAGAAAAGAAAAATAAAACATACCGAACTCCAGCATCACCAACAATTCCGATTGCCATTCCAGCAGAGAGTCCAGCAAGCCCACAAGCAAGGCCGGACGATAAGTGGGCATACCCATCGAAGAGATAGTAAGATTTTGCCTTCGGGTTAATTCCTGTACTAATAATAACAGCTATGATTAATCCATAAATACCCAGAACTCCAGCCATAACCACTGGGACAATGGATTTCATGACAAGCTCGGGCCTCATAACTCCCATGGAGGCCACACCTACTCCACTCTTTGCAGTTCCATAAGCAGCTCCCATACCTGAGATCCAACCGAAAAAATTAAGTACATCAATTATTCAATGCTATCAATTCCAAATTATTGTTTCCTAGGACCAATAATTAAAGTGAACTGAATGAATGTAAATATGAAGTAATAGCGTAACATGGTTTCCCTAATTTTCGAATCGGAAAGAGTATTGAAGTTCAAACAAGCTAACACATACAAGTCTCCATAAGTTTCCACTATATCATCAGGAAAAAGAAAACAGAAAAAAAGAAAAAAAGTCCCAGATTAATCATTTGATTGTTAGGACGCCCCTTTTATTTAACTCCCGAGACAAAACATAGCCAAAGAATGTCAATACCATGATAAATGTCAATTCCTTAATTGAATCATTCTTCGAATCCAAACAGTCCATGAACTAGAAAATTATGCCCAAGTACAGCTAAATAGAAATTTCGAAATATAGGAGGACGTCGGAAAAAAAAAGAAAAGAAATGGAAGAGTTACAGGAGAAGACTAGGGCGGCGGCGGCTCCAAGGAAGCCGAAGAATGGAGCAGTTTCGTCACCGCTGAAACCTGCCATCCTTGATCACTGTAGTGTGATCTTCTCTCTATTGGCTAAGGAAGACGAAGGCTGAAGAGAGATCGGTGTTAATGATTGAATATAAAATACTGACTTGGGGAAATCGTTGAGGGAGAGAGGGAGACCAAGAGTTGCTATTCCTTGACATTACCATTATGCCCTTTTCCTGCACCCCTGGTAATGTCGTCGACTCGTAGCCCTCGTCCTCGTGTCGTGGCACATTTTCAGAGGTTGCTAATGCAATTATCTCTCGCGCGTTGCCGTCAAATTGGGCTGGGTCAAGGCCCATAAAGTTTTATATGATCCAGTATTCTTCCCCCTTGGTTTTGAGCCTTGATTGTCCATGACAATCCCTTCAGTTTTTTTTATTCTTGCTTTATATATTTTTTAATATGGCAAATTCGCTGACCCAAACAAAAAATTGTCGGTAACAAGAGGAGAATTTTTTAGAATTTTTTAATATTGTATATAGTTTTGATTCTGACACAAAAACTTAAACATTATTGATTAGTCTTTGATATTAGAATTTTTTAATAAACCTATTACAAGTAAAAAATTTTTAAAATTTTTATCAAAATATAATTCACCCTAAAATAACAAATTTTTTTTTTATAAAAGTAACAAATTTATCTGTTACTTTTACACTTTGTGACAATTTGATCTTTTACAAATTATTGTAACAAATATGTCATTCAAAATCATATTTTATATAAATTTAAATTTGTGAGAAACTAATTTATTGTAATTAACTTATAAAAGATCAAATTGTTATGAAATGCAAAAGTGAGAAACCCAATTTTATATTTTTTTTTCCAAATTTTTTAGTTGAGACCAGCCTTGTCAAATGCAACAAATTTCCCCCATTTTATATTGAAAAACTATGACTTTTTGTCAGCGTAACAAGAGAAGAAGATTTGTATAATTTTTTGTTTATATAAAAAGTTAAAAACTTACACATAATTTATTAGTTATTAGTATTATAATTTTTAAATGCAATTGTATTAAGCAAATATTCTTTTGTTTCTTTAATTCAAGATCGAGTGTTTTAAAAAAAACTTATATATCATATTTTATTAGATAAAAAATATTCACATAATTTTATCTGACTCTAATACACAAAATGGCAATCTTTTAGTTGAGATCAGCCTTGCCAAATGTAACAAATTATTAATATTTTATATTGATTTTTTTTTTTAATGTAGCTGGAGGTACTGATTTTAGCAACCATTATTTTTTTAAAAAAAAATAATCACAATTACGTTTCGTTTAATGATATATGCACTCAACAATTTTTTGTCTATATGTATCATAATTAATGATACTATATAACACCCAATTCAGATCTTTAAAGATCCCAGTTTGGATACAAATGAACGGAAGACGAGCTAAGCAATGTCGAGGTGCAGGAGGAACAAGAGGAAGAGCAGCCTGAGCAACCCAAAGTTTTTTCTCATTTATTATTTTTAGTTATCAAGCTTTTATTCATTTATATTATTGTTGTTTGCGGAAAGAATTCAGCTTCAGAACTTCAGAACTTCATGTTTTTGTAGGTTGTTGACATATTCATTAACGTGGGAAATATTCAGTTTGTCAAGAAATTATGTATTGAGTTTTTTGAAATTACTCGTATTGTTCAGTACTAGGAAGAAGAAGGAAGATATGAAATAATTCAATGTTCTGTGACTTGGCCTCGGTTTGCAGTTGTGTTTTCATAGCGCTGGGTTGCTTCGGTTAATTTAAACCCTAAGATTGTAGTAGTTGGAAAAAATTTATGTAAACTTCTTTATATATGTTTTTTAATTACAACATGACAAATATTTTATTGTCAAATAATATCATGACACATTTATAATTGTTGTAAATAATTATTTTATTTTTAAATTTAATTATACATTATAATTAATTAATTTAAGACATGTCATGGATAACAAAATAATAAAAATATAAAAAATTACAAATAAATTTAGTCCTTAGCAATTATATTTTTTTAAAAAAAAGTTAAAAAACCCAAATTCAATGTGCGCCAATATAAAAAAGCAAGACAACGTACTAAAATTTTATTGACCAAACATGTGTCAATAACTAGGAATACGACACACGCATTAATTCTTTATCAATATTATTAAACAGGACAAGCAAAAAAATTTTGTTGAATAAGCATGACTAAACATGAGATACGCATGAGCAAAATTTTTTTAAACAATGGTGTTGCGAAAATTGGCACATGAAAATAACTTTAAAAAAATACTTTATGCTTTGTTTGGGAGGTTATGGGCCATGAAATGAAATGACTAATATTTAAAAGGAGTGAAGCGATAATAAATAAAATGACAAAAATATGTGTTATCTATTTGTTTAAAAGTTTATAAGGATAATCATTAATAAAATATAAAGATTTACATATTATTTTTACAATATGACTTTTTTAAATAGAACTGTTTAGTAAGTTTTTAGTCCAAGAAAATATTATACTAATTATATTACTAAATCATTTCATTTCATCCTTGATCCTTAATTTAAAAGGACAACGAAAATAAGATTTTATATGACAAAAAAATGGCCTTAGAGAGTCCCTTCTTTACCATTTTATTCTATCCTACAATAAACTTCCAAATATATATTTATATGTCCTAATTTAATCATTCCACTACTTATTATTTTTTTACTTAGCCATAACATACTTCATAATTGTACCAATAATTCTCTATACTACAATGTTTAAGGGATAACAAGTAAGCCAAAGGGCAACCAAGCCAAATATTTTAAATGTGAAAGTTCAGCTTTAGTCTCTCCCTCCTAGTGTGACCGTTTCTGTTCTTCAATTTTCAGTGTTCCACGATTTTGATTACCTTAAGCAAGAGCTAGAAAACTCATCAACATGTTGGATTCAAAAGTGGAGACGATTTCGAGGGTAGCCTAATGGAAAATTAAGAACTTTTCCTCTTACAAGAAATTCAAGCCTTTCAAGGTTAGACTGATATTGGTCTATATCCTTTTGCCCTCGCTTGCTCTATCTATCTATATTATGGCAAGTGTACTTGAGCTTGACACATTCAATCAACATCTCTAGGTATTTATCCATAGAAAGGAATAGGTTGTTGTACGTACATTTATTTTCAGAGCTTTCACAAGTTTCAAAAGAATAGCCACCAATTGCCACATATATTCTCTGAGTTTTTAAACTAGCTCATCCAAATTTCTCATTTCTCCTAGTATGCATTACTACCTCGCCTAGGTCGTTTTCTTCTTTTGGGAGCTTGTTGTGTTTTTTCATAAAACTTTTATCGATTTAACTTTACAGTTCTTGATCATAGAGGAAGTTGACTACTTCTGAATTTACCAATTATCTCATTCCTTCATGCCTAAAAATGTTAGGAAGGGATGTATCTTTACCAAAATATTGTTAATCACTTTTTAAAAAAGATGATTGCATTAATATTTGTCTCTTTTCTCAAAATATTGAGATCTCATGTGAAAAATACATGTCTTGTGTATGTCAAGTTGTGAACTGTGATATATGAAATAAAGTCCTAAAAGTTAGGGGAATTACCTATGTGAAGTTTGGAATAAGCATTTGATTGCAACTTTTATTAATAGCTGAATGTTAATTTTTATTTTCATTATTCAATGTCCTTTCTATCAGGAATACATCCAAAGGCATACTAGAGAGATGAGACAGGGATAGAGAACGAAGGCAGATAGGTATTAGTCCACTTACTTTAAAAAAACATAAAATGCTGAGAGAAACAAAACTCTAATTCGACAGAGAAATATCTATTTCTAATAATAGGTGGGCTATGCGGAACTAAGTACAAGTAAACAATACCAACATAAAATACATGCTTCTTTTATGTTTTACAGCTTATTATCAAAGTAAGGAAGTGGCAAGATCTACAAAAATTGTTATTAGCAATAGTAGAATATCAATTTTCATAGGTTTGCAATATTGATTATAGCATATAAGCATATTACTTACTCTTGTTGGTAAGGTGCTTTCCATTTCTAGGATTAATGGTTTGAGGTTTGTATTCCATTCGAATTAAAAGTTTTTGACAAAAGCTTTTTGAAGTGAGCTTGTAGGATTATAAACCATATCATTATTACTTATTTTGCAAATGTTCTTTAATAGAGAATTGTTTGAAATTTGTTTACTAGGATGCTAGCAGATTCGTAGTATTTAGACCTTGGCAGAGTTTACAAATTGGAAAGCTATGTGGTTGTCATGCTTATATAATACAATCTTTTGGCCTCGCTATAATCTTGTTGCTGATTTCTAACATAGAAATTATAGGTTTTCTTTTGTTAATATTTATGTCTTTGTAATGTTTTATTTGTTTTCCCTGCCCACAAGTAAATACTACTGTCAAACCTAACCATCAGAATTTGGCATCCAATTAGTTTTAAACTACATTTCCTTATATCATATTCATGAATATAAAGTGAAATACCGACACAGATTGTGAATTTTCACATATACATTGTCAAAATGTTGCAATTCAGGAAAGATTGCTTAAGACAGGTGATAACTTTGTATAGGCCTGTTGATACAATATCCATAGGCCAATTTAGTATAAATGTTGAATTTCTTGACCTAAAATCTACCTTCTGAATGTCAGTTCCTAATCCTACACTTCATCAATATAAATTAATATGATGTTGATGTACACAAATGAATCTATAAAATCTTAAGAAATATTATGGGGTGAAGTGTTTATTCTATCTCATGTAACTTAGATATGCAAGATATATAAATGATCACTACACTTTTGGCAGATGACTTAGAGTCATTGAGTTGCTTGCTTTGCTTATCACTATTATTACCAAACTTGATTTGCAAAGAGACTTCTGACCTAGTATAACATTCTTACTTACTAGCTTCTTGTTTTGAAACACAGAGAGGAAAAACCAGTTCTATATGGTTCATTAAATGAAAAATCACAATCCATTGCATCTTAAAGCACTCTACAATGTCTCTCTTGCATGCTTAATGAGGTTGTAAATGCTTGTGTCACCGTTAATACTTAAGATGGTACATTGGGAGCTCACAAGGTAGTTTTGTCTGCAAGTTTTCTAATGTTCTAGAGCACGTTTCGTCAAAATGTGAAGGAAAATGAGTCATCAACTATCTACATAGAAAACATGTCTTGGAATCTTGCATGGCCTTTATAGGTTACTTGTATGGCACAATGAAGCAAGAAGACTTTTGGAAGCACAAGATTGAGTTATTGAGTGCAACTAATAAATATGACATTAGTAAACTCAAAGATGAATGCAAGGAAAGCCTGCTCGAAGATCTCAACTCAAGAAATGTGCTTGAGAGGCTAAATGAGGCTTGGCTTCATTAGTTGCACAAGTTAAAGAATAGATGCTTCACATTCTTATTTAATTTTGGTAAGATTTATAATGTCAAAGATCAAGTAATAACTTCTAACGACTTGCTGATATGGAGTTGATGCTACAGATGTTTTAAGAGGTACTTACAATTTGGAAACCTCTATAGCTTACCTTAGAAGAATTATGTGTGGCTCTAACAACAAATGCGGATGCTTGTTTATATTCATGTCCTTTATCCACTTCTTCATGCATTATGATGTTACAGATTCATCTATTACTGGGTATTTTCTATAGATGACACCAAACTCTCTTTTGATATTAACAACACTTTGGTTAAAACCATAGATAGGGTCTTTTTGACTCCTGTATGATGATTGGGGCATTAAATGCCCCAAATGCAATGCTGCCACTTGAATTTTAAAGTATATGTTTTCTTATTTATTTTTAAAATTTTTTTCTAAGTGTAACGGTATAGGTCAAACTGCAACCCATCTAGCTAGTTAGGTTACGATAGAAGACATAATGCTATAATTTTAATTTTTTTTAAAAAAATAAATACAATAATATGATTAAATGTTTAAAAAATTATTTAATTATACACTAATTAATATAAAATTAAATGTTTAACTAATATGAATTTCATTCCAAATTAAGTGATGTACATAAAGTATATAATTTATAATAGGAAAACATAGAAAATAATATAGATAGATGGAAATAATAATATTTTGAGATTCTTATACATGAAATGTAATTAAAATGAAAATTTTGGTGTTTATAAGCACGTCATTAACATTATCTATATAACATGTTAGATAAAAACCCCCATTTTAGTCCTTCACTCATGTCACATTCGTCCAAAGTAGTCCCTCTATTGATTGGCTGTTAATGATTTGCTAATGTGGCCTGTTATTTTCTGACATGTCATGTTTTATGGTGAGATGAAAAAAACCTCAGCAAATATTTTGCCATACAAGCCTTAAATTGGCAGCCTCAAACATGTAAGCCTCCTCCATATAAGCCCCTTTTTCTATTGCATGATACAACAAGGTTTAAATGAAGGTCGACTGAGATAGATGAAGGAACGTTGCCATTTGAGCCACAGGGAATGAAGGTTGGTCAAGATACGACAAGGGTCGAATAGTATATGTCATTGCTACTGTGTACGAGATTCATCCTCACCATGGTAAGTCTTTTTTTTTTTTCCTCTACAAGATACGTTATTTCTTCTGAGGGCGTTAATCGATTAAATATTTTTTATGGTGTCTGAGGGTGTTAACGCCACTGTTCAACCTTCAAATATGTTCGATGATATAAAAACCTCAAAGGTGCCTTTTAGATTTTCAATTAGTAGAGTTCATTAAAATGACTTTATTTTGTTTTTCTTGATATTGATAATTCAAGTGCAGATGCAACCTAATACTCTTAGAAATTCTATTCAATTAACTTCAATTTAAGTTAGTATTGTCTGGAGTAGTAATGTCCTCTCTCTACTTCTCTGTGAACTGAATTTTTCATGTAATTTTCTATGTACCCATAAACCATCATGGCTTGTGTCCAAGCATTATTTTACTGCCAAAATGGATTTTATGCAACCAATTGATAACTTTTCTACTTCCTAATAATCATATTGTTATCGAATCAATATTTTATGTTTTTAAGTTAAGTTCATTTTGTTAGTTCCTACTTATTAGATCTATTTGTTATCCAACCTAACCAATAATAGAAGATGTATTTTTTAAGCTTGAACTTTATTAATTGGCACTAAGAATTTTGAAATTTGAGTCTGTAATTCCAAAAAATAGAATCTTGTCATTCATTGCCAAACATATATGCCTTATGTTACATCAATTGTTGAGTAATATTACATGTTAACGTCCTTAATGTGTACATTTCTTCGACTGAACATTTTTCACTCAAAACAACATATCTATTTTCAACTTAATAGTTGAGGAATTTCATACTCTGAAGAGTTATTTTACTTTATTACAATTGTTGTTATTTCTGTTAAGCTTGAATTACTTAAGTAGTTAATTATATTTGATAATGATGATCACTGAAGGTTGAAGAAATTATTTGAGTGGTTAAGGCAGTTATTTTAGACCTTAGATAATTGATTTCATTACTTGTTATAATGTTGAATGTAATGTTTTCCTTTTCAAATTCTGAGATAACCTATTGAACTCTATGAATGGGTCAATTATATATATATATATATGTTACATGAATCCCTTTTGGTTTTCTAATATTGAAAAGCTACGAAGAACTTAATTTTTGAAAAGTTACTAAATGCAATCTCTATTGAAGAAAATGGTGTATACATGTTAGTAAATGGTTTATGCAATATCTTATATATGTGTAAATGCAGAATTGAGGATGTCGGCTGTAGTTAAAGATCATCATGTGATGATCCATCCTCGACCTCATCATTTTCCAACACCAGACCAGAAGACAACAAGGTACGATGTGGTTGTGGATTAAGAGTTGCAGTTCAGGTATCGAAAACCAACAAGAATCTTGGAAGGAAATTCATAGGATGTGCTTTATACATTACCGACAATGGATGCAACTTCTTTGGTTAGGTTGATGAAAAATGTTGGAATTGTGAGAGAATGAAGTTGAAAGTGAATGTGCTTCAGTTGAAAATAAAAGTACTTCTGATGATTGTGGCTGCCCTCTTATAATGGTTACTATTTTGCAAGATTATGTAATGGTAGAGGGTTAGGAATGGTAGTAGTGCAGGGTAGCAATGGTTTAGGGATGATAGTGCTTACATTAATTATAATAGTTATGGGCTTCACAAGACTATGTAATGTGCAATTATGTAATGTGTATTTCTAATGGCACACTCAACTTCTTATTTCAACGGAAAAGTCTATAGGAAGGCAATTGATCAAGTATGGAATGAATGCAAAGCCATTTACACTATTTGTTCTCCTAAGAATTAATGCATTAGCCTAAAGCTTATTCTATGTTAAAAGCTAGTTACACTATTTCACTATCCTAAATATTATATATCCTATAAAAATTATTAGATAAGAATAAGTATTGATACTTGTCTCTAGGAATGTAATATATATATATATATATATATAAAGGATCCTCTAATAAAATAAAACTATTTGCTAATTTGTCCCCTCATTTGTTTACACTAGGGCAATTTTCTTCTATATATATAACCAAAATCTATGTCCCTTCATATTACAAATTTTGAACAACTTAGTACTTCACACATGAAAACTTAATTATGTTGCAAGTTGAGTCCTTAGTTAGCTAGCTAGGAAATAAGATCAAAAAATTTATTTCAAATAGATTTATTTGTGGAATACTTTAAATAAAGAAAACTCAACCTTCTTCAAGTGGGTGGTAGCTTGTTGCAATTCTTTTACATTAGCCAACCTTAAAGAACCTAGGGTAAGGCAAGTTTGTCATACTACGTATATATATGTTTTACTCTTAGTCATTCTCAACCTTTAATGGTTACCACATCATTAAAAAGTGTGTCATAGTTCTACATTTCTCAGTGGGATTTAAGGAAGAAGATGATTATATTACTATTAGTAAGCAACAAATTCAGTTTCAATCATCTAGAATTTCTTATTATGTTGAACGCAAGCAGTTATAAGTGTTCAATATATGTCAAATGATGAAGCTTCATAAGTCAACTTTTCCTTGATATTTCTTTATTACATAAAGATAAAAGGATTGTTTCCACTGCAATCAATATTAAAAAAAAAAAAAGATTCATAACTGGTATCATATCTAGAGGTACACCAAAAAAATTGACCACTAATATGGTTTTTGGCAATGGTACACAAAAATATCATATCTAAAGGTAAACCTTACACCATAAGTACCACGTATACAAAAATAGAAATGGCACAACTAGTAATATCATGCACCTAGGCAGTCCCCAATAGAAGATTCTTATGTCCCCATATAGTGAGGTTCGAACCTTATTCTAGTACTATTGCTCATAGATACAATTATCTCGCTGTTGACTTTGTCTGTTCATTGTTACCCAGGATCTTGTATATGACTAGTTTCTTACACCAAACACAAAGCATACATGACATAAATCCAGTGAATATTATAATGTATAATTGAAGTCAAGATTAATTCCAACTCTTACACCATGATACACTAAATAACTTCTATTATTGTGACCCACTTGGCTACATCTCTTGCATTTATGTGCCAACTATCGATTCACTTTTTCTGTTTCAACATATAAGTTCTCACTATATTTAATTCACTTTCAAACAAGTCCTTCCTTCATTGCTTTTTTAGTCTCCCTCTCTTTTTCTTTATGGAAGGAGGCTAAATTTCATCACCATTCGACTAAACCCACAAGTTTTGATCATTGACAGGCAAGATATATGATTGATAAACCTTATCATATGTCTCCTTAGTTAGGCTAAGATGCACAAAATCATCAAGCTTCAAATTTTGCTAACCAATTGCAACAATTACATGTGGCTAAAGGGTGCCGCATAGGTCCCATAATATGCATGAGCAAGTTTGGTAGACCAAATCTAGTACATACCAATCTGGCCTACAATTAGCCTCAAATTGTTTACTATTTAGGTCCTCAACCCATTAAGGGACCCAAACTTTGCTTAATTGTTTGTTCTCCTCCACCTTCCTTTTCACCTAAAGACACAAGATACCATCGAACTATTATAGCCTTTTTTGGTGTTCAATCATTTTTCTCATGATATATAGGCATATATATTCCAAAATTGTGATTATTAGCTTGCCCCTAGCCTCAACAATCTTTAAGTTAAATTGTGCACACGTTATTGATGCAAACTAGACTCTTACAAACTGTATAAAAAACTGCATGAGTCCATTAATTTGGGGGGATTCGTGAGAGATGCTCCTATGCCTTTTCATTAAATTGTCTTAATTGTTTTATGATGGTAGTGAATTTTTACATTATTGTTGCTTTAGAACATTTCCATAGGAAATTCTTTAACTATTTTCCTTTGAATTGCTTGGCATAGTTATAGTATCTATGGTACATATAAAACATGTTCACTAGTAGGAGATAGCTCACTAATTGCAAGTATTAGGCCCTGGGAAAGTAAGAAACGTAAGTAGAATATAAAAATGAATGATGTGTAAACAACATAAGTGATTAATTGTATTTTTTTTATCTATATAAATGATCATGGATGACCATTACTAGTATACCCAATATCCTCACACAACTTCTCTAAAAGCCATCCCTATGCCTTTCTGTTTTCAGTGTCAACCACTACTAGGTTTATGGAACTGCCTTATAACTGACAACAACTAACTCCCATTGTAACCTTTTAAAAAAAAAATTACCCAACCCAATCATGGGCTTACAACCTTGTAAAAAGCCAATCTTGCTAGCATTAAGGCATATATACAATCAGTTAAATCGAAAAGGGAGCTCTGGCGTTACTCTGGATGTGCCAATATGATCATTACTCTTAAGGTTACTTCATAATATCTTTCAATAATAATCTTATAGTCGACGATACTGATCCTTCTTATTACTACCCATGAGAAGTTTAACCTTATCCCACAGTCTGTAGACCCTCCCTAATGACACATTTAGGCAAAATGACTCCTTTATGTAATTCACGATGTCATTTCCCTCTGATTTTGTATTAAACCACAAGAACGACAACAAGTGTAAGCCTACCCAATTGGAGCTCACCTGTTTGGTTTTTGATGTCCCATTGTAGGTATGGTGATTGTTTAGTGTCTTCACTTCGAATGAATTGTTAACCCTTGACCATGAGCATATTTTTTGCCACAGACACGGATCTTCACATTTTACTTTACACCTTTTGGCATCATTTTCTACAAATTTCACCTTCGCACCCAAATTAATAGCATAGTCCCTAACCGTTTACTTAAAAATCATAAAATTCCTAAACTTTATCCCCACCTCACATGAAGCTTCCTTGTAGCTTACTCACTTATAGAACTGAGGGCATCTAATTTTCCTCTTACTCCTATTTTCTTCTTCGGAGTATATGTCACTAAGTAGTTCTTTAGAGTTATATTGGTCATCTATGTCATATATAGGAATAACATTAGACGGGTTTAGTACAATCTCATCTTGCATCGATATAATGTATGTGAACCTAAAAACATAGCGACAATGAATATAATATGCACCATTTGTTCCCACATTATCAGAACACAAATGTAACAAGTCATACTAATTGAATAAGTTCTTGTCTTCTTTATTAGATGTATTGCCGATGTATCCCTTATGTTGGTCACTTTCATCAGGCCTAACTACATGCTCCTTAGCCTCAAATTCTTCCCCTATTGGAGGGCTATTCACTTCAGTCTCACTTTCTTTGAATATCCCCTTACTAATGACATATATAAGATAACAATATTAATATAGTTAAAACACTATGTCAACTATAAAACTAAAGCATAATGCTTAAATATATATCATAAATAATTTTCAGTAGCATTGTATCATTGATTTGCTTAGGATCAGAAAAAGGAAATAAATAAACAAATATATTGCATCACTTCATTTAAATCGAGTGCAACACTGCACATTGGTTATTGTTATGCACCTTGCGATGCTATCCCCCGAACCATTTTAGTTATATCTAATAAATAGAAAACAAAGGAATTATGCTACAATTTTCTTATTTATCTAATTATGACCATTTTTTTTCATTTATATGCTAAAACAAGTTTGAGTCTTTTTTTTTAATTTTTGAATTTATAATTATAATAAATTCTTTTCTTTTTCTCTTTTAAACGCAAACAATCATTAACATATATTAATTCTTTATGTAAACACCATCTAATTGCAATATCAAGAAAAAAAAAGTAGAGACAAAACTAACAACTTAATACTTGATCCTTGTATACTATTTCTTTAATAAAAAGCAACAAATTTAAAGGTTATTTTTAACCAAAAGGAAAAAAGAAAATAAAGGACGAAGTGAGTTGAAGTGGGAATAGATTAATATAAGCTTAGCAAGATCAAGTTGTTCACAACCAATGATGTACTTATTCTATTTTTACTACTAAACTCATCTAACCCTAAAAGATTTCTTTGGCTACATAAATTATATTTATAGAGAAATTTTGTTTGTTAACTTCATTTGCCTTTCTTTTACCTCTTCCAAATGAATTTTAAAATACATTGCTTGGCTTGGTATCAGTAATTTTTTTAGGGAGCTCTTCATATACTGAATTCATAATAAAGGTATAACATGATAATGTCCATATACATGTAACATAATTGCAACCAATAACACATAATTACATATGAGAAAAAAAATCACTTGAAACAGATCAACATGACACTGTACAATTACTAAAAAACAGAAAATCTCTCACGTGTGCTGTACAAATACATGTATTAAAAGATATGCCTTATTCACACCACTTTGAAAGATTGGCTTAAGGTATTCTTTCTTCTTCTTTTTTCTTTACAAAGTAGATAACAAAATTAAGACAACACAAGGCTTAAAGTATGCTCTCTTTTCACTATGCATATGTCTATTGGGACCACATAAATGTGATAGTCACATGGCTCTTCCCCTCTGATTGAATTCCATCTCAGAGCATAAACACTATTGATGGATATGATGTAATGCAATGTACCACTCATACCATGATATATTATTTTAGTTGAAAGCTTTCTTTGAGTACATTAGTAAAAAATCTGCATCGTTTACATGAATTCATAATAATATAAATAGATTTGATTAGATTTCAAATTTTTATATTCTGCTTTTTATGTTGAAAAAGAGATAAGCACATTATGTTAGAATATTTTTGATATTATATGGATTAGCATTAATTATTTTATTAAATTAATTTCTTGTTAAAACTGATTAGGCAATTGATATTATAATTTATAGACTATGAATGGACTAGATTTATTTTCATTATGGATAATTGGTGATGGGTTTGATTATCCATAAGCCCACTGGGCAAAAACCCAACCCACAACCCAAGAGCATTAGTAATCATCCCATCATACTACTAATTGTTAGTTTGTTACCCAGAGAGATTTGATGGGCTTATTTTTCTCTGAATAATTAAATAGGAAATCATTTTAAAGGATTTTTGAGGAGTTTATTTTAATAATATAATGTATTATTATTATTAAAATAAAACCCTATAAATTATACTGTGATGTCCTAATTTTGAAACACACAAAATAGACGATAACTCTTTCTGACCATCTAACACTTTGAAGTCTCTCTTGTGAGGGTTAAAATTATTTTGACTTAAACAGTATGCATCTCACAATTATGTCTTTTTCATCAAGTTAGATCTTGATTAACTATTCTCCCTATTTTGTATTCATGTATTATATTTTATTCTGAATAATTGCATGATATGTTTTTTAACAAATGGTATCAAAGCCTCAACAGGGTTTATCGATTATGAAATTTTAATTTTTAATTTTAATCTCATTTTGTTTTTGTTTTCTAAGTTTTGAATCCATAACTCACCGTTGTCGGCATGCCATTTTTTTTTCTTTTTTTTTTCCTACCGCCATTTGACATGATTGTCGGTAGGGCTCTATCGCGTGATAACCGTTATTGCTTCGCATCACTGACACACTTTTTATCAGCCAGAATACTCCAAAATTTTTTGAACCATTTTCACCGAACGAAATACCCCTTTTGAGTGAAAAATCAACCTAACCGAAGCAAATATGGCGAAATAACCATAAGAGACTTATAGATCATAGATTTACAATTAATTTGAAGTATATTTCAAAGCCTAAAACATGAAAAATCTGTGGGTCGAGGAATCCAAGTGTTGGGATATCTGGCAGGTTGAATCGACCTGCTAGAGGTTGAAGACAATGTGCGTGGGCGAGGCCCACACGCACCATCAACATGTGTTAGCGGGTGAGGCCAACTCGCCAGTCAAACAAACTCCAAAATTTTATAGTTCACCTTCATTCACCTGATCTAAATTAAAGTGATTTTTCCAAAATTTTTTAAGCCCTGGAAATGGGTGTTTTAAATTTTTTTTTTAAGATTTAGGACCTTAAAATAATATGTAGTTGAAGTATTTTGATTTGAGAGAATTTTTGTACAAACTAGACATAGTAAGGAACAACATATTCAGTTCACTTTCCCTGATCATGTGTGAATAAATTATAATTAATTTATTTGTATTAATTGTTAGATTTTATTCTTAATTTAAGCACATGCCTTAAAAGAATAAGCTACATGTGGAATTTGTTGTGACTTTGGGTCATGTGCACTTATTGATTATGTGCTTGCCTATCGTGGGCCCAGTCATGGTGATATATCTTTTATAAACAATTTATACTATGTTTGTCATTTTATTCCCTACATTTAAGAATAATTTAATTACCATTATTAGGGATCAATTTGAATATTATGAAAAGTCCACTAGAGAGAGTGTATGTATATATTATGTTGACAATGGACATACCCTATCGGTGTGACATTGTTAATATAATTTTGTGAAATAGATATATTTAGATTGGTTAGCAGCATTTTTTTGTTTAACTGATACTTTCATAGTTACTTATATTCTATCGGTATGGAAACCATGGATGCATTTTTGTTATTTCTCTTTGTGGTCAAATCTATGGTACATATGAGTTTTCTTTCTTGATTTGTTGTAATCCAAAACTTTAAGTGGGATTATAATGAATATCTTTTGATACAGTTGCATAAGCTAAATTTTGTGAAGGAAACCTTGTTTTATAATTATGTTTTCAGGACATAATTATGTTTCCTAATTTTGTTACATCATTTTCTATGTTCCAACAACTGTTTGTGGTGAAAATTCTAAATGGGACGAACTTTAATGATTGGCATAAGTCCCTTGACATGTACCTAACTATCTCTAAAGAGGATTTGGCCATAAGAGAACCAAAACGGGCAAATCTTACTGCTGAGTCAAGTTCTGCTGACAGAGCTTATCACAAGCAATGGTATGAGTCTAATAGAATTTGTCTGGTAGTTATGACGTACACTACTGAGAAGACAATCAAACAGAGTATTCCTGAGAAGGACACTGCTGTTGAATACTTTAAGGTTGTAAGTGATAAGTTCAAGAAGTTTGATAAGACGCAGAAGGCATACTATCTTTCCATACTGGATAACACTCATTATGACGGAGTGTCTAGTGTACGTGAACATATGATGAAGCTAGTGAATTACATCAACAAGTTAAAGTCTCTAAATGTGGACTTAAGTGACAGTTATCTCATCTATAGAGTCTTACAGTCTCTTCAAATAGAATATGAGGTTCTCAGAACCACCTATAACTCTCAAGAAGTTGAATGGATCATTGATCAGATGATGTCCATTGTGACTCAGGAAGAGGAGTCATTAAAGAAAATGAGTTCACGTGGTTATTTAATGAACTACATCTCTCATGGTTCGTTAAGCAAGGCAGGAAATGAGAAGCTTAAGGGAAAGAAACCTAAGGGCAAAGCTAATGGTAAAAGGTTTTTTGAGCTCAAGAAGAATAAGAGTAAGAAAAAGAAGATATTTAAGGGTGAATGTCATTACTGTAAGAAGCCTGGCCACAAGATCTCAAATTGCCTCAAGTTGAAGTATAAACGTGAGAAAGAAGGTATCTTTCTTGAAATTGGCCCCTTAGCTCTAGTTTGTCTTGAATCCAATAATTTTGAAACCTCTATGGACACTCGGTGGTTGGATTCTAGAGTAACTGTTCATGTAACTAATTCCTTGCAGGGACTCAGAGACAGAAGGAGCCCAAATAAGAGGAAAAAGACCATTCTAGGAGTGGAAGGAAGTTCAGCTGCAGTGGATTGCATAGGAACTATAGTTTTGAACTTGTATTCTGGACACAGTTTAACCTTATATGATGTTGTCTATGTACCTTCTTCAAGGAGGAATTTGGTTTCTAGTTCTGTATTAGACAAACATGGATATTCTTTTTGGCAAGGAAATGATAGAATTGATGTTTACTTAATTCAGTCATTGTTGGAACTACTAGCTTAATAAGCGATTTATATTGCTTAAATGCAAATGTTAGTTTAGATTCTACCTCTGTGGCATCTATTAATGTTGTTATTGGACATAAATGTTGAAGAGTTAATGAGAACTCTTTTATGTTATGGTATCGGCGTTTAGGTCATATCTCCAAAGAGATATTAGAAAGGATGGTTAGACAAGGAATATTACATGACTTAAATTTTTCTAATTTTGAATCATGTATTGATTGCATTAAGGGAAAACTTCCTGCTAGAGCTAGAGGAAAAGGGCTAATAAATCTTAGACTATTTTAGAATTGATCCACACAGATATTAGTGGACCAATTACTCCTGCTGCTATGGGTAATTACAAATATTTTATAACCTTTATATATGACTACTCTAGATTTGGATGGATTGATCTGCTATATGATAAGTCTGACTCATTGAATGCCTTTAAGGCATTTAAGGCTGTTGTTGAATCAAAATTTTAAGAAGGTAATCAAAAGTGCAAGATCAGACAGAGGTGGTGAATATTATGGGAGGTATACTGAAACAAGCAAAAACTTTAGACCTTTTGCTCTATTCTTACAAGAGCAATGAATTGAAGCTCAATATACTATACTTAGCACTCCACAACAACATGGAGTTGCTGAGAGGCATAATCGCACCTTGATGGACATGGTCAGAAGTATGATCAGTCACTTTTCATTGCCAGAGTTTCTGTAGGGTGATGCCCTTAAGATAGTAGCCTATATCCTAAATCAAGTTCCGAGTAAGTCAGTTGAAAAGACACTATATGAACTTTTCACCGGTAAGAAGCCTAGTCTGAGGCACTTTCACGTATGGGGTTGTAAAGCAGAGGTGAGACCTTATAATCTGCAGCTCAAGAAACTTAATTCTAGGACTGTTAACGGATTCTTCATTGGGTATTGTTCAGGATCCAGAGGATGCAGATTTTATTGTCTTAATCACACTACCAGGGTCATTAAATCTGATAGAGCATTCTATTTTGAGGATGACTTGGACAGTGGGAGTAGTGTTCCTAGAGTAATCAACCTGCATTGTGTGGATACCATCTTACCCATACCATGTTTGTCATCTTTACTTGTGGATCATGATATTAGAGATGACACTCTTATTGAGAATCTAATTGATCCAATTGTAGAAGCTCCTATAGCTAATATAAGAAAACCAGTTGTTAATTTGAGATGATCATAGAGGACTTGTAGACCTGCAATTTTAGATGATTACATAGTGTACTTACTAGAATTTAAGTTAGACATTATTGATGGCACAGATCCAGTTTCTTATGATGAGGCTGTGTCAGGTTCTTATTCATCTGAGTGGTTGAAGGCTATGAATGATAAGATGTCCTCTAAGTCTCGTAATCATGTATAGGAATTAACTGAGTTACCAGATGATTGTAAACCTGTTGGTTGCAAATGGGTCTTTAAGACTAAAAGAAGGGCCAATGGTGAAGTTAAAATATTCAAAGCCAGACTTGTAGCTAAAGGCTATAATCAGAAGGAAGGGACTGATTATACGGAAACATTCTCACCTGTATCTACTAAAGATGCCTTCATAGTTGTAATGGCTCTTGTTGCGCAGTTAGATCTTGAACTTCATCATATGGATGTCAAAATAGCATTCTTAAACGGTGATTTACTTGAGGATGTTTATATGACACAACCCGATGGATTTACTGAAGCAGGGAAAGAGCACTTAGTGTGCAAGTTGAAAAGATCCATCTATGGGCTTAAACAAGCCTCAAGACACTGGTATTTGAAGTTTGCTCAAATAATCACTTCACTTGGTTTCACAAAGAATATTGCTGATCAATGTATCTATCAGAAATTTGATAGAGATAACTTCATGATACTTGTACTATATGTTGATGACATACTGTTGGCCAGTAACTTAGTGACAATGTTGAATGAAATCAAACATGTTTTGTCATGCCACTTTGACATGAAAGATCATAGTGAAGCCTCTTTTGTCTTAGGAATTCAAATTCACTGTGGTAGATCTCGTGGCACTCTTGGTTTATCTCAGGCAACCTATGTAGATCGAGTGCTGAAGAAATTTAACATGTATGCTTGCGCTCCTTGTGCTGCACCTGTACAGAAAGGTGAAAGGTTGTTTAGATCATCTTGTCCCAAAGATGATGATTCAAAGATTGAAATGAATAAGATTTCATATGCATCAGTTGTTGGCAGCTTTATATACGTTCAGGTATACATACGACCTAATATTGTTTTTGCTGTCAGTGTACTTGGTAGATACTTGAGTAATCCTAGTCCTGATCATTGGAGGGCTGCGAAGAAAGTTATGAGGTACCTACAAGGTACAAAACGTCATATGCTTACTTTTAGGAGATCTGAGCCACTTGAAATTGTGGGTTATTCAGATTCTGACTATGCATCTTGTGTGGATGATAGTAAATCCACTTTTAAATACATCTTTATGATGTTTGGAAGAGCTATCTCATGGAAAAGTTGTAAGTAATCAGTAACAACTACCTCGACTATGGAGGCAGAGTATATCGCTTGTTATGAGACTACCCGCCAGGCTATATGGTTGAGAAAATTAATATTTGACATACATTTGGTTGATTTTGTATCACGACCTCTAACCATATACTGTGATAGTTCGTCTGCTATTAGCTTTTTTCAGAATCATAAGAACTTCAGTTGCACTAAACACTTTGATGTTAAGTTCCTATTTGTCAGAGAAAAGGTTGCTGAATCTCAGGCTTGTTTGCTTTATATTCCTTATGAACATATGTTGGCAGATCCGTTAACCAAAGGCTTACCCATAGGAGTTATCAAAAATCATGTGACTCACATGGGTGTGGTTGAAAATTTTAATGTAGCCTTGGTTTAGTGGGAGTCTAAATTAAGTTCTTAAGGGACTTTTAGATTGTAATATGACATCTTAAATGTCACTTTGTATTCCATTCTATTCAAATAATGAAACTTATTTATGGAAATGTTAATATCACTTGATTCCCTATCAGTTTCAGTAATCGTTGTGTGTAGTTTCATTTCTGAATTTTGTATGCTTTATAAATATACACACATCCATGTGTTTATGTGAATATTAATTTCTTGATTATGCATTCATTTATTGACCTAATAATTTAATTAATGCTATCCAAATGGGAGATTGTTAGAATATTTTTGATATTATATGGATTAACATTAATTATTCTATTAGATTAATTTCTTGTTATAATTGATTAGGCAATTGATATTATAATTTATAGACTATGAATGGAATGAGTTTATTTTTATTGTGGATAATCGATGATGGGTTCGATTATCCACAAGTCTATTGGGCAGAAACCCAACCCATAGCCCAAGAGCATTAGTAATCATCCCATTAGATTACTAATTATGGGTTTGTTACTCAGAGAGATTTGATGGACTTATTTTTCTCTGAATAATTAAATAGAAAATCATTTTAAAGGATTTCTGATGATTTTATTTTAATAATATAATGTATTATTATTATTATTAAAATAAAACCCTATATATTATACTCTGATGCCCTAATTTTAAAACACATAAAATAGACGATAACTCTCTCTAGCCATCTAACACTCTGAATTCTCCCTTGGGTATTGAGGGTTGAAATTATTCTGACTCAGATAGTATGCATCTCACAATTATGTCTTCTTCATCAGGTCAGATCTTGATTAACTATTCTCCCTATTTTGTATTCATGTATTATATTTTATTTTGAGTAATTGCATGATCTGTTTTTTAACACATTACACTTGAATAATTTGTTCTTCTATTATTCAATATCGAAGCAACCTAATATCTTTATATATGCCCCTCTAACCTTTGCCATCTTCCTATAAAATTTTATATTTAATAAATCATTCTTATTTTCTACTCCACATGGCCTCATCATTAACCCATTACAAGGAATGAAAGCCTGCCACTTCATAACCCCATAGTGGAGTGAAGCACAATAAGAGATGACAGGGGTTAAAGCACCTTCTAATATAGCACATTTATAGGAGGAGGAAGATAAGAGATGATAGAGGTTAAGGCAGCCACTTTCCTTCTATATTAGTTTACCTTTTAGTGCTCTATTCAAAAGCATCCCTCTATGTGAGACCTCCATGCTATGGAAGGAGGCAACAAATCCTGTTGATACAGACAAAAGCGTTGATTGAGTCAATCCAAAAAACAAAAACTCTAAATGGCATCCAAGGTAGAGAATAGATCATGTCAATAGTGATTCAGGTGACTAAAAGAAGGGCTTAAGTGGAGAGATGCAAATGTGGAGTGTTTGGGTGGCAATGATGTTGCTCAGGTTTTTTTCTAATTCATCAGATGATTCAACCATGTCAGCAAATCATTAACAGCTAGTTAACGGAGGGACTAATTTAGATGAATGTGACATGAGTGGAGGACTAATACAAGAATTTTGATCAGTGAGAGACCAAAATGGAGGTTTTGTCTAACATATTAGGTAATAAAAGCAAGTCATTATGTATAACATAATAAAAACCATTGTAAATAGAAGAAGTGGAAATAAAAATTGAAATTAGGTAATAAAAGTAGGGTTTGAAGTAATAGACTTAAATAGTTAGAAAATTTAGAACAAAATTTAGTAAGTACTAAGTTTTACAGTGTCCAACTAGGAAGTAATAAATATGGAACAATAAGAGATAATAACTTCCGGTCCCACATTTAATAGGGCGCTTAATTCATTCTTAACGATGCTATACAAATTGGTTTTCGTCTTCATTGTTATCAGCATCACCCTCTAACATCCCAGTCTCATTGAGGCAATTGAATTGGGGGAATTGGTTGATACGGAGTAGCATATCCTTGTTGCACTTGAAATGACAACCCTCTAACATCACAAGATGCACTATAATACTCATATATAAAGGCAAATGGATCACTCAATAAGGTTGAGAGAGACAAAAAGCCATGAGTCATAGCCAGTGTGGCTAGGGTATAGTAACATGATTTAAGTCATGTAAAAGATGGTTGTAAGGGTGGTAAAGCAAAATATAGGGAATCAATACCATTATACTTGGTGAAAGGTGGAGGGGAGGAAAATGAAGATAGACCAACACCCTATGGGTGAGCCAACGACGAGTACACAATGCTTGTAAAAGACATTGAAGGATTGCTATGATTGCTTTCATCATTGTCATGGACATGGTCATCCACTATTAGTTCTCTAGAAGATATAAACCTATGTAATCTCTTGCCTAGTCTTCCTGGAGGGATTAAAGGTCATGGTAGATCAGTGGCATAAACGGTAGGTTATGTTGCTAAGATGTTACGATGTTCGTCAAGGGCACGTACCATGGAACTACAAATCATGCTTAACTATTGTACAAAATTGTCCATATTCAACATATGGTGGTTCATCAACACTAAGCTTGTATAACCCTTTAGCCAAATCAGTCTACAAGAAACATGCAATGTTAAGTAGAAGGACAAAATATGACATTTTATAGATAAAAAAACATAATATGGAACCTATTAAAACATACAACAAAGTCATATGCATTACTAATGGGATGTATCCATGACATGTTCTCAAATACCAACGAATGTACTCTAATGTGCAATTAATATGGTGTTGAATGATCCATGTTAGGGAAAGATTGCCATGCCAAGCGGAATAAGCTTCAATAAAAGTTACGTGCTCATAATGTCAATCTTTGTAAGTCTTGCCTCATAGTTGAATGGTGTGACATGCACCTAAGTTGATAGGATCCTGTGGAATAGGTTGGAACAGCCAAAGCACAAGATCAACATAATGCCATTTAATTATATATGGAAGTAGATGAAGGGAAACAATGATAGCCACATATTAAGGAAGGCTAAGCAGTAGTTTGGAATGAGCTCACGAACATTTAGTGCTTCATAAGGCTGCCAAGTAATCTATAGATAAAACAATAATTGTCAAAATGTGACAGGTAATGATGTGTAATAAGAACTGTACAGAAAGAGAGAAATTAAACAAACCTCATCATGACCTATTTGATCAAGTAATACCCTATACTGATGAATAGCTTTATGTACAAGACGTGGGTTTTGGACAATACGCTTCCACCTGTACATAAAAAACATAAATATCAACAAAGACAAGAGCATAATATGGTTAAAACAACGTTGAATCCAGCATATCATAATTTTGTACCTAAATCTTAAAGGTGGTCAAACTAAGTATACATCAAGATGCAGATTTAGATATCGAGCTAACTCCAGGGCAAGCATAGGGAATCTATCCCATGCCTATAAGTGTAACAAAGTTTAGCAACCCCCTAATGTTTAACTCTTTATAGCTAGTAGCATTGCACATCTCCCAATAAAGGTGAACCATGACAACTTATCCCTAACTATATTGTTTAGCGTCTTCAAAATCCTTAAGTAATATAATGTACATAAGCATCACCCTATGGTCTATCCTATGAAGCATGGGGTATCCCCCATTCAATTGCATAATGTATGCATGGGCAAATCACCATACAATCTTGTCATCCGCTTCTGGTGGAATATGGGAAAATGTATTGGCAAGCTAAGGGCTGCTTAGCCTCTATCCCTCCATTGTCTCTAGTGGTGGCATCACACTCAAAAGATATTGACACACTTATGACCAAGGGTATCAATGTATCCACACATGAGCAACCTTACGCATGGCAAACCTAACTAAATTACAACGTCCTCAAGAGTAATGGTGCACTCCCCTTGTGGTGTGAAAAGTGTGGTCCTCAGGCCGCCATCACTCAATAAGTAAATATGCTAATGCTGGATCATAATCAAACTTTGAGAGGTGAGAAACCTCATAGAACTTAGACTGGTGAGATATGGAAAAATTGCTAGCAGGTGGTCAAATAAACGATCTGTATAAGTTACACAATGAGTGCATATAATATGATCTTCCTATTACATGAAAAGAAATGACATTATTAGATACAATGTATAATATGACTGCAACATAATAATAATATTGGAGTAAACACTTACAAACCAAGCTAAACAGCCTGTGAGACATGTCAAGTTTACAAGTATAATAACAAATGATCCTCAAGACCTGGATCAATAATATATTGATGTGCAGCCACTCATATGCCCTACAAAGAATACTGAAGCGAATAATAACATCTACAAGTACTAAACTCTTAAGCTAAGGCATGCATGGACAATCACTTAGATAATAAGACAAATAATTATACATACAAATACAATACTGACTAACCAACAATATGTTTAACAATTACATGAGCAATAATATAAATATTTTCATGTATGACTACAAGCAAAATAGTCCTAACAAGCACATGAACTCCTTCATCACGCTTTTTGATTCTTCCTTGATGGACATGCAGCATGATCATAAGCTGGTTGCCTACACAAGCCATACCTAGGATGCTTCGCTGAACTTCCTCTCTAACACACATACCACTACATTATTATTATTATTTTTTCTACATGTCACAAGCAGCCCTTACCCATGACCTTATTTTAAAAAAATTAGAAGAAATATTATGGGCTGTTAGAGCTCATGATATAATAAACAAATTTTAAAAACCACATATCCTTGGAATTTCAACTCGTGGCGTTGGATTTGGAGCATTTAATGCCCCAGCCATCATACTGAAGTCAGAAAGCTATAGATGGGGAGTATATAGCTCATTTGAATTTTCTCTAGAGTATGTTTGAGAGAATGGACGAAAAATAATTTAGATTTAAATTTAATGATTTTTCTTAAAATATGTTTGGATCAAAAAGAATAAATAATAAATAGGGTAGGCAAAATACATATTTGTTTAAATTTAAATAAAAAGTTGTCTAAATTAATATTTTTCATCACTTTGTTATTATTTTCAATTCAAACGTGTCGCTGGGGTTTGAGTTTGAATTTCTTTATGAATATCAAATATGATAGCAATATGCATTCTTTCTCCAAATTTAAAAAAAAAAAAAAACAACAACAACAACAACATGCATACAAGTGAAAAAATTTTATCAGAAAGGGCCCAAAATTTGATACAAAATTGTTATGCAGAGAGCACAGCTCATAATTATTCTGTTATAAAGTTCGAATTTATAACTCTTAAAAAGAAATTATTAATATATTCGAATTTGGGACAAATAGAAGTTCGTCTATCTTGATTCTAGAACGTAGTTGTAGGCTTTTTGGGGCCGGAGAACAAAGCTGTAATTGGGCCCGATTAGATCCATTTCGTTCCAAGGAAGTTAAAGCCCGAAAAGGATAAAAAAAGAAAATCTCATTAAAAAGCTCTACAGCAGAACGCCCACGAAAGCTCGAGAGAACGACAGAGAAGAGGAAGGGAATCTCAACACATCACCGTTAAGTAGTAGTAACCGTCTTTTGCAGAGAAAGCGAGAAGCTGAGAAGGAACGAGAAGAAAGGAAGAAAGGTAGAGGGAGAGATGTTCTTCTTCTTTGTCGGAGGGCTAGAGCAACAGGTTCGTCAGGTGCTGAAATCTCGTGTGGGCAGGTGTATAAACTGTGGCTCGCCCGCCGATCTGGTGGAGTACGAGAAGGTCCTGAAGCTCTTCTTCGTTCCTGTCTGGCGCTGGCCCGGCAAGGAGCCTCTCTTGTATTGTAACAATTGCAAGTTCATGTTCCCTCAGTCCTTCTCCTTGCCGCCGCCGCCGCCCAAGACCACCTCGTCGTTGCCGGGAGTCTCCGATGTGTTGCGTTGCCGATTCTGCGACCAGGTTGTGGAGTCCGACTTTAGATACTGCCCTTTCTGCGGCACCGAACTGTAATTTACTCCTTGTTCCTTCTGTCTGGATTTTGGATGTTAATGGCTGTATAGATTAGAGGTTTTGCAATGGTTCTGTATCGAATTAATAAGAAGCTATGAGATATGATCATGGGGTTTTGTTTTGTTTCTCGTTCTGTTGCTTGCTTGTGAACCTCCATGCTTATATGTACATTTGATTTATGGGAGTCTTGTGTCAATTTCTTTAATAATCTTTCTTTACACACATTAGCTGCAACACACGCATTTTTCGAAATTCTGATTCTACAAAAATATACAACCAAAATTTGACCGTACATTCAGTAATGCATCAACTGATTATGTATAAACACGAATCATTCAGGAACCTCTGAATTATCATTGAACTAAAATGTTATATCATACAACAAATGCCTCTCTGTTACATGGTGAGTTTAAGCCACCAGCTGAAAGTGTGGTAATTACAAGAGAGGTAAAAAAATGGATTTGACACTGTACACATTAATAATAAAAGCGTACAGAAGGTATGCTTTTCAAGAGACTTTGAATGTGGAAATGCCTCTGATCAATTAACAGTTCCCGCAAGGTCCCAGTGGTGCCTTTGTAAGCGCCAAGGGAATAGCCAATCTGGAAATTAGCCCTTATTGCAACACTATTGGAGAGCACTGAGCTGAAATTCAGGTTGGTTGTAACTTGTAAGAAGCATCACTGACTCTAAGATGAATGGCACTGTTACAGTCATTCTGTATGTTTCTATTTGGTGAAGGGTAGTTGCTTAGCTCCTCGTTCCAAAGAGTCTCTCCATAGTCTGTACCTTACACCAAGCTTGTCATAAGATACTGGGAAATTCCATACATTTGCACCTTTGTTCATCCTCTCTTGCTGTCCCACCACCAGCCTTAGATCCTCATTTAAAACCTATACGGGAAAAACATATCAATGAGCAGAGGTTGAAGATAACATCTGAGAGATTTGGGCGAATGCCACGCACTCAGATAGAGAGAGGTTATGCATCAGTCTAAATGGATAATAATAACAACAAACAAACTATCAGTTTCAATTGAACAGAATCATACTCAATCACAAAAAGCCACATCATGATTACTTAAAGGATGTCAATGAACATTACCTGTTCCGCAAAATGCCTCCATAGATACTGCATAAAAGGAACGTGCTTAAGCAGAGGAGCAAAATCCAACGACATTCTGTATAGTAATCTTGTTTTTTGTTTCGATGATGGTAAGCAGACATGGAGTTGGTGCAGGTGTGTGGCACACTGCTTGGTGTTTTGACCCTCAAGTTTTCCAGGCTTTGAAATACCGATGGTTGATAGAACCATGCAAGGCGGTCGAAACTCCATATCTATTGGATAGGGGTCCCAGTATCCTTGCAACCCAGATGCTGGTGTCAAAAATTTCACCAAGCTGCAAGTTCAAAAAATTGCATAATAACAGCGACTCAGAAATGGGTCATTTCATTATGTATAGCTCACATTTGTACTCTAAGTAGCTCAAATTTTCATTTATAATCCCAGACAAATATGGAAGTGTGACAGGATGATTACATCATGATTTAGGAATCCATGACCCCAGAAAGCAAAGCCATTTCAATACATTCACCATCAACCATCGAAAGAATATGGAACTCAATAGTTAGTAGTTATATATATAACAAATCGGCTATGCAATTTATTACCAATTTAGACGACAAATTAGCCTCTGTATTCAAGGTCTAGACCAAAACAAACCTTGGAACGCTCCACCCTTTGGCAAAGGTTGAAGTGTGAGTAAAAGGGGCATGTGCAAGATCCAAAAGATTGTCCAAAAGTAATCCATGTTCTACTGGGAGCTCTATGACAATCTGTCACATGAAAATGAGAAGCCAAGTAAGACGACTAGGCTCTTTTAAAAGAACAGACGATCATAATTCTCACGTCTTGCCTCAATTTCTAAAAGTGACGGATATATTAATGCATACCTCAGCATGGATTTCAAACCCAGATGGAGGTAGTAAAGATGGAAGGGTGGCAGTTGGTGGCTCATTGCCCGGCCATATCCAGATCATCCCATCCTTTTCAAAGCATGGCAATGACTTTATCTTTACATTTAGCATTCGAGTTGATGGCATTTTCTCACATTTCCCATTGGTTGAATATTCCCAGCCTGTTATTCATACGAAGTAACTTTCAGAGTACATATCTGTGTGTCTTCCGATGTTAAAATTCAAATATGAACAAGTCATATTGCTGTATGTAATATGTTATGGATATGTATAATGTATCCTGAAGACAAAGCAGTATAAAGCTTCAATATTGTTTCAATGATCACTAACCATGATAGGGGCATTGAATACGACCCTCATTTACAGAACCAAGGTGCAGAGGACACGCTCTATGTGCACAGGTATTCTGTACACATCCAGGTTTCCCATCTTTCCCTCTAAAGATTACCCATGGTTCTTCAAAACATTCTATGGGGATCTGAAATAGAAAAGGAAAAACACATTTACAACAATTCACATTCACTTTTAGAGTAATTTACGTAAATCCAGAACTTCAATCTACCACGTAAAGAGAAAAAGGATGGAAGAGAAAGAGAATATTAAAAAAAGGAGAAATTGCAAAAACAATGGGTGAAAATTTTCTATTGCAATCAGTCAATAGGTGTCACAAAAGGGCATAATGGTAGTCTCATGAAAAGCCACTGTCAAAAGGGATGAGGTTTGGGAAGAGACTTCTTCGTTCAATTCCCCTGTAAATAAAATAAAAAATGGTGATATAGAGCAGAAGCTATGCCAATGTTTTACTCTGATATTTGACAAAGTATAATGAGCTGCTATTGTCATATTATAATAGCTTTCCAGTTGACTGTAATTCATTGAAGAGAATAGTATGTAAATGACATAGTCATATAGATAAAGAATTTCATTGAAGAGAATAGTAAGTAAATGATATAGTCATATAGGTAAAGAATAGACGGTTCAATTCAAGAGCTGGCCTACCATGGTGTCATCCTTCAAGTCAGAGGAGAAAGCAATAGGATACCAGAAGTTCTTCATGCGGGGATGATAGGACTCAACTGGACCTGATACATTCAGGCTTTTCCGCGGCAACCTTCTCTTTCCAATTTCCACAGACTGCACACAAGTACTTGGAGAAGAGGATGTCTGGTCAACTGCAGTATGGTCTTGCAACAGCCGATCATTCACCAATGCTTCCATATAAGCTAGTTTATCTAAAGCTGTCCCAACCCTTGCTTCAGATATATGAACCTGTTGTTTAATAAGTGACACAAACATAGTCATTGGTTAATGACTCACGAAGAAGTTCATTCCAAATTGGGTGAATCAAATACATCTGATTTTCAAGTTGTGCTGATTAGTCTATTTCTGCTAATATTTTGTACCTGTCTGTGTGCTTGTGCTAATTCTTCCTGCAACTCTGCTAGCTCCTTTTTCATGGTACCAATTGATTTATACTCACGAGCTAGAGGATTGAGAACTTCCACGACCTACGCTCAAATTTTTAGGAAGTATATTTTAACCATTTAGTGAAACGCATAGCACATTAAGTGAAAAAAAACAAGGATGTTTAAATAAAAGTTATATTATACCGAAACTAAATTCTGATCCAATTTCCAAGTTCTAGGTTACAAAATTTAAAATATAAGCCTCAGCAAAAGCGACGCAATAATTCATTCAAACAACAAATATAGTGGAACCTTTTCATGGAGGAGCATGATGGCGAGCACATCCTGACGAGCCCGCCAATCACAGTACTGAATATCATATCTAGCCACTTCTAGGGCTTGATATATATCCGAAAACTTTCCTTTGTTTTGTGGAACTTTAGATCTCGGATCCTCCACATCAAAGAGCGCATCCCAGACATTTTTCTTCTCCAGCTCTTCTCCAAATACAGCGAACACTCTAAATCTGCCTTTCAAACCCTGAAATTTGACATGCCAGCACAAAATTTGAAAAAACAGTTACAAAATGGTATAAGATTCTTCAGGTTTGCAAAGGCAAGAAAATGTGGCCTATAAAGGATAAACTAATGGGGCTCCTCACCGTAATAGCTAGAGGTTTAGTATTGAAACACACAAGAAAGCGTTGAATGTGATGCCAATAATTATTATACTGTATACCACAGATGAACTACTGATACCGAAATTTCATCTTGAACTAGATTCTCCCCACGAAGCATAGAAGGAACCCACTTAAATTTGTGAAATTTATACCAATCACCCAACAAAGAGAAAAAGCCAGTACCTTTTTGGAGTCAAGCTTGGCTGGTCTACAAAAGGAGATGGGCAAAGAGAGAGCTGCAGCAGTTGCTATGGCGTTCATGGCGGGCCGCAGCTGACAGTCTGTAGAGAAAGAAAGGCAAGAAGCGTGAGGAATATTAGTGAGAGAGATTTATTTGGGGGATTTCGTTGATAAGGGGTTGGTGTTAGGCGCGATCTCGAATGGCCTTCTAAGGTGCGCCACGTGGAAGAGCGTGGACTGCTGCCTTTCACATGTGGCACCTCGTTCTTCCACATGCTCTCTAGTGCTCTCATAGTACCTAATAGCAGTGGGACCCGGACCTTGCCACCTCGGATGGGCCAAGATATCTTCTCTATCCTCTCGGTGTTGAGTCTTTTGTCCTTTTCTGGGAATTTAATTTTTTCAAAAATTTACTCTAGTGTCTTGCTGTGTGTGGAGCGAAATCAATTTTGATTTTTCCAGAAGGTTAAAATAGTACGTTTACGATGCTTGTGGATACGGAGAAACTAACGGAGGTCCCACCGAGAGTCGGACCCAGGTCGCTGGATTCAAAGTCCACTAACCACTACACCATGGAATCTTGTTAAGATGCGTGTACGAGTTACAATATTAGATTATAATATATCGTTACATTGTAAAGCCAGGTGCCACTGGCTTTCATGCCAAAAAAATTAACTTTCTATTTTCTACATAATGGATCTCATTTCTTAACGTGTAAATTTGAAGGGGTCGATAAGGATAATCATGGAGCAGGGAAAATCGTGGTTATGAAAATGTATGTTGACTAATGTTGTGATCTCAGAACTCCCCACAGTAAATCACGTTCATGAATAGCGAAGATAATAAAATCTTGAAAAATTGTTCTGCTACTCCATACATTAAAAAGTCAGGGTGCGGAATAATTGAAACAGGTTATTGTAGGAAATAATTCTGTCAGATGAAAGTGCTCAAACCAAATGAATAAGATTATTGGCACAACCCAAAAAAAACAAAAGGATTATATAATATATTTTTATAATTTCTGACATACACCAACTTAACACGGGGTGGTGGCGCAGTTGGCTAGCGCGTAGGTCTCATAGCTAGTTTGGGTGATCCTGAGGTCGAGAGTTCGAGCCTCTCTCACCCCATTCTACCTTCTTTTCATTCACCGAATGGAATCCTAGCGAACTGGAAATGATAAAATCTTATTTTTCTAATTTAAATTGTTTAGAATAATATCATTGCCCATTGGTGCCTATTGATGAAGTGTATCTTTAACTTTGAATGACAAGACCAAGTTTTCTGTAAACTCGAAAATTCATGCATCTTCGTTAACTCCCTATATGATATACACACTAGATTTCCAGTCGGATTCCACTCTTAGTTCGAGAAAAAAATTTTGCAAAGCCATTTCGACTCTTCTCAGAACTGACATGATTTGGCAAGACTGCTGATGAAGTTGAGGAGAATGGTGAAGCAGGGGAGCTCTCTTCATATCTGCCTAATGGTGGAGCAAAGATGCCATCAGCTAATATTGAAGAACTTGATTCTCTTTTAGGTGAAAATGCGCCATTAGAATGCAACTTCCACATCTCCCCGCCAGCTCGATCAATGAGTGATGGACTTGCTGAGAACCCAGGAATGCTTGCAGTGTCGATCAGGAAATCCTCTAGTGTTTCTAAGGATTTCAACTGATTCCCCAAAGATGCTATTGTTTTCTGGCACTCCACAAGCTTTCCTGCAGCTACTGCTAGGTCCTCCTGGGATAGCCAAAACATAACAAGCATGAGTTTTGTAGAATTAATGTTTAGGACAGGTTCCTTAAGAAAAATGATACAATATAGACTATGTTGTTCTGTTGATCCCCATAATTTTACTCAAGCTTTATTTTAATCTTTTGTTTAAAAGTCTGTTACATTTTAATTTGGTCCGTATCATTAACTTTCGTCAATATGCCATTAAATTCTACTACGTTTGTTGATTTATGACCATAACAAGAAAAAAAAAAAAGTAGATAATAGAATGAAATTCACTCACGGCATTGTGCTAGTTATGTTAAGTGGCTAGGATATATTGGTATCAAATAGGCACATAGGTTAGCATAGCATGCTAACGAAGATTTAATAAAATTAAGTCTAGACCTATAAAATATTTTAACCTTTAATATATGATAAAGTTCTGTGATGACGAACCTGCTTTATCTTCATCTCACCGTATGAGTAAACTGTTGACTTGAGTTTCTCTTCCTGCTTCTTGCTTTCTAGCTCTTCCTCTAGTTCCTCACACTTCATTGCAATTTCAGCTAAGATAGCCTTCTCCTTAACAACCTCATCTTCTAAAGTGTCAAGCTTTGTAGATGTTATCTGAGCGTCTGCCTCCATGCCCATGACTTGTTTTTCTATCATTTGCTTTGATGCGTAGGCAGAGTTTAACGCTCTTTGCAACTCCTCCAATTTAATTTCTGCTTCCCTCAGCTGAAGTTGCGATTTTTTAATACAATCTTCACTTTTCATCAAAACTATCTCCAGCTCAGCTTTCTCTGCTTCCACCCTCTCTAAATTCCCTTCAAGTTCAACCATCTGCTGACTCATGATGCCAATCTCAGCTCTAAGGGAGCTTTCCTGGCAAACGCTTTCATTTTTCATGTCAGGCAATGCAGCAATTTGTTCCATTTCAAGAAAATCATCCATGAGATCAATTTTAACAGATGCGGCTGGGGGTTGCCTGAACTTTTCATTCTTGAACTGATCAAGCTCAGCAATTAGTGCAGATGCCCATGAGTCAGAACCACCTGGCTCACACTTGTTTGGTTCTGAGCCACTCATATTGTTACTATTGGTTTCTATTGCGTTAAGCTGTTCCCCACTGTCTGATTGACTATCCGTGAGACATTCAACACAGAATGAAGAAGTCATGGATTTATGATCATTAACTAAAGATGATGTTCTGCAAGCCATGCTCTTCAGTCTCCGGCACTCAGCCTCAAGCTTGGCCACTTTCTTAATGCTTTCTAGATGCTGCTTGCAAGCTGATTCAGCTGTTTGAGCACTCAAGTCCCTCTCTATTGTCCTGATTTCCAGATCTTCTGTTCGATATAACAGCTCATGCTTGAGAGCCCTGTTCTCTTTCTCCAAACATTCAACTTTTTGGCACAAATCCATATCAACTGCGCTAGAACTGACATTACAAGCATCTAATTTGATCTGGAGCTCTACCAGCTGACTCTCAAGTTTTAGTTTGGCTGATTCCATGTCATGAGTTTTCTTCAGTACAGCATCATGGATATTTTGTTCTTGCATTTCTCTTGTTTGTCTAAGCTGCCTAACACACTCCTTAAGAGCACCATCTAAATAGGTAACTCGGTCTTCCAGAAATGAATTCCTGAGAGTCGCTGACTCGAGTTGCTTCTTCAAGATTGCCACTAGATTTTCAGTCTTTTCCCAGCCTAAAAGTAAGTGAACATGGCCCAATTAGGAGAAACTTTCTCAGAGGCAGAGAAAACAAAAAAAAGAGAAGGAAAAAATTATCAGGAATCACCTGAATGACTGATATATTGCTAACATGATTCAAATGCAATTTGTCATTTAATTTCAAGAATACTCACCAAACCCTCTTTTATGGGGAGAAAATTTACTTGTAATTTTGCCAGTTTAATAATTGGAAGAATTACTTTGTACACACAAGTCACACAAAATTGCATATTCAAGGAAGGACAGAAAGGTATTGCAGTGAAACATGTAATGATCAGATAGATTAGTTGTACCTGCAATGGCTTCTTCAGCAACTTTGGCATGCTGCTTAACCAAGTCTTCTTTGGCACTGACATTCATAAGTGCTGCAGTTAGCTTCTCTGACAAAGTCCTCAAATCATCAGTGGCATCACCTTCTTTTACGTTTTTGAGATTATCCTTTTTATCATTTCCATCTTCCTCTAATGAACCATTATCTACACTGTCTGAGATAGGTAGAGCTTTTGATGTGACTTCAGAAGATTGTGCAGTGATCAATGTACTATCTTCATTGTCTTCCATACCAGCCACTGATGTTGAGGTTACATAGTTTAATTCATTGCTTCCATTAGGAGATTCCTTCAAAGCCTCCTGCTTCAGAGACATAAATATGCTAGAGTCATCAGGAAAGAAGGAGAAGGATGACATTCATGGTATACCTTTTACTTCTTATACAATGTAGCAAAATGACTAATTCGAACATAAAGTAGCACAGTCATACTCTAATTTCTAGGTGGAACAATGTTTAAAGCATTAGATAATTGAGATCAACTCGAAATTAATATCTAGCAGGGAAATTGGTAGTTTACACCCTTAAATGCACTCAACATATATGGACCAGAGTATTCCGGATTCATTTTGAAATCAGCTAGCAATTAAATGCCATTGAAATGAAAACTAATCAAACACCTCTGTATCACCATACAAGAATTTAAAGAAAAAAAAAGACGCAGAAGTAATCATAATGATAAGGCTTAAAAGAAAATCAACATCAGATTTAAACCCTAGTTAGTCATCCCTGCATATCATTTGGGCAAACAATGTAAGTATAATACGCGAACAATTCAAGGGAGAGTTACTGTGGAACATAGATCAGTTGTCATTGAAAAAGCTATGAGCTTCTCATAAGGAAGGAATCATAGAGGACTAAATATCTATTTGGTTTCACTTTGACTCATTTTGGTAGATGACTTTTCAAAACACCAATTATGCCAGCCCTATGGAGGTCGGTATTATATTGAATTGAACTGTCATGGCATTTAACTGCGTAATTGTTCATCTGAGTATCCCTCAGAATGGGACGAAACAGACCCTAAACTTTCTGTTTCGCCAGGGCTCTTCTCAGAAGACTTTCGCCTCCGTGGCCATCGCTTCTTCTCCATCATGAGGTTTAACGATCGATCATTAACTTAAAACCCACCACAAAATCCTGTTCAAAGGTTCGATAAAACAAGAAGACAGTAAATACGCTGGGCTAATTTTTCAGCTAGTTACAGAACAGAGATTTCCAACCCACGTGCCCTAGCCGTCAGAGAGCAGAAAGCGAGAAAATGAGAAAGTCACTTCCTCTTTAACAATCTCAGTGGTTTATAGTTTATACAGAAAAGATGACCTGGCTGCTTAAAATTGTTGACAAGCTTGGTTTACAATCCACCCCTTGCAACCAATGAAGAGACGGATAGTAAGAATGGAAAGTTGAACTATAACTTGACAGAATGCCAGGCATTAGATAGAGAAGAAGACAGAAAAATCCCAAATATTTTCTGGAACATCATCAAATCCAATAGCATCATAACACTGTGAAGTATACTTACAGACCAAAGATAGTGAACAGAGTAACTGGTAGCAGAGAATGAGATAATCTGAGGCACATTAGAATGCAAAAAGATCCTGCATGAGAGTGATCCATTTCAGCACTAGAACACAAAAAGCCTCCAACTTTCCCAACTATCAAATACATGATTAAAAAAAGATTAGTTCTTTCGTATCCTCACTACATATCTTCAAACGCTTAAACAGAGCCGATTTCTACCTTACCATCGACTGGGAGCCAATGATTGCAGGAAGCAATGATTGGGTTCAGAGCTCAGACTCTATTTGAGATTACAGGAAGAAAACAATGGGAACAAGTAAAGACAATTCAGAAAATGCGTGGGCAAATTTCTAAAAAATGTCGGTAAGTATTCATAATCATATGTTCATATAAACAGCTGAGACGACAAGGGGTTAATGGGGTGTTCCCATTGTCTTTTTTCTTTTCTCTTTTTTCTTTTTGGGCAAGCCTTTCATTTTAACTGAAAGAGAGTGATGTGATTGATTAGAAACGTCAAGTGTGAAATTTACTATGGCTGTGAGATCGCCCACAAGCCACAAACAGCTATTCAGAAAAAGTTAATTTCTTTTTATTTTATTTTTAATTATCATTGAAGTAGAGCTGCTTCTATTCCCGCCCGTAAGACGAATAGTTTGAAACCGCACATAAATAATGCCAGTCATTATTGATTTTCCTTCGTAACTTGTCTCCAATTCTGTGCTTCCATTTGCTTTGTCGTGAAGAACTTGAGTTTTACCATTCTTATCGCACGAGGTGAAATGGTTCTTGCTTCCTTGTTTTATTTTAGTTCAAATTGCAGCATAGGGAAAGTTTTATATTAAAAGTAAATTGATTAAAAACAATGAGACAGAAGACAAAACTTATGGAGTTTGGTAATAGTGACCTACTATATGATAGCGAAATTATATTGAATTGTTCAGAGTGGGTTGTAGTTGTACCATAAGGAATGCATACCACATATAGTTGAGATGATGAGGATGATAATGCAGTACGTGACTTTAAGATGCTCAGATTTTAGAAAAAGAGTACCTTGCTTGCTCCTTTTAGCTGTAAGTTCAAATCATATTATTTTGGAACGCTGGTGCATCAAATAGCAGCAAACTCAAATAGTAATTGATGGCTCTTGCACAGAACTACAAACTTTATTGGTGTTGTATTCTAAAAAGATCCGCATTATTTAATGCATTATGAGCGTGTCCCACTATTGTTTGGGTACTATGCATGGGAATTGTTTTTGGCTCCAAATAGAATGTGAAGTTCAGATATATATATATATATATATATTGGTCAGGGTAAAGTTCAGATATCAATTAATGGATGGCGTTTGTTGATGTGCATGCAGCTACAAGTAATAAAATATATTATTATTGTTTAATAATTAATTAATGGAGTACTGTAATTAATACACAGATGCATGGAAAAACCACCTGATTAATCACATCAATAGAATTTGGTAACCTTTCATATCAAAATTAATTAAACTTTATCCTCTCTCCTCGTCATCTAGTTCATACAAATGGTTGGCGGAATTATTATTTAGTTGAAGTAATCACGAATCACGATCACCATGGCAGTGGCGCATTATTGCTTCTCCATCTGCAACTGCAACTGTTCTCCGTCTTCTCAACAGGTGCAATTGGGCTTCCTTTTGGGCCTGAGTTGGTCGGCAAAAATCTACGTGTAAGGAGCCCATAGAGAACCATGGGCCTTGTAGAACTAGCCAATATCCAATGGTACTGTACACGGTGGCGTGTCAAATAAGGATTTGTCAACCTCAGATAACCGAAGTCTATCACATACACTCCCAAAGATGCCATTCCCAGCCTATTATATCATTATACTAGTCAGGCAATTGCTAAAGCCATGTTGCTTGAGTCTATAGTACCTTTGACGCCACTGGAGGCTTTGGTTTCACAAAGGAGACTGAGCTCTTCGGGGGTCGTGTTGTTGTGCTTGGTGGGTTAATTTTCTTCAAATAATCAGTTTAAATTTGAGAAAAAAAAGATCAAATTGGTCTCTCGAGTTTGAAAATTTGCTAATTGGTCCTCTAAATTTACAACTATGATATAATCTCGTCGCTCAATTTGCAAAACATTAAAAATGGGTGATACAAAATGTTTTCTTCATATTAATCCTATTATCTGATGATCTATATGTTTATATGTCATGAGAAATATCTGTTTTAGTCTCTCATGTTTTACCTATAAATCAATTTGGCCCCTTAGATTTCACACAAATATCAATATGTTCCTTAAGTTTCACACGAATGTCAATATGGTCCCTCAGGTTTTACAGATGAGATTAATTTGATCATTCAAGTTTTATCTATAGATAAATTTGGTCTCTCTAGTTTCACCTTTGGATTGATTTGATTCTTCAAGCATGAAAAATTGCTAAATTGGTTTTCCAAATTTGCAATTGTAATCTAATATCATCTTTCTATTCGAAAAACATTGTAAAAGGGCTAAAATTTTTAGGATATTTTTGGTCTATAAATAAAATGGAGGAAGTTTTATTTGAGAGAAACGATTTTTCATTGTTTTACAAGAAATCTAATTTTTAAAATTTTTTTCTAGTTTAAATGAAATATATATTTTTTTAGTTTGGGAAAAGTATGATTTAAATGAAATTTAACTTTCCTCTAAAACTTTAAATGAAATGAAGATTGTGTCAATTGTGTAGATAAAATTGTTCATATTCATATGAATTTGTGAGGGAAAAAGATAAAAGAAAAGCTAATGTTTTAGGTTCTAAACATTAATGTTTTAAGGACGAATTTTTGCCATCTTAAAATTCATCTCTAATTAGAGATAAAATTATTCATCTCAAATCTGTTTCTAAATTTGATTTACAATATATATATATAAACACACTGCAATAGTTTTAACTACTACTAAATATGAATAAAATTTAAAAACATAAAAATAAATTGCTCACAATTTATAGATTCTACAAAATCAATATGAAGTTTTGTATTGATTTTTCATGAGAAGAATACAAAATTCAAACATCTTATGCTAGAATCTTACAGAATGATAAATATTTTACACAAAAAATAATGCACAATTATATGTGTGAAACAATAGCTTTTCTTTTTTGTTTTTTCCTCACAAATTCAAATGAATATAAACAATTTTTATTTACACAATTAATATAATGTTCATTTCGTTTAGAGCTTTAGATGAAAGTTAAATTTCATTCAAATCATACTTTCTCCAAACTTAAAAAAAGAAAAACATATTAGATTACAATTGCAAATTTGGAAGACCAAGTTTTCATACTTGAGAAATCAAATTGATCCCCAAATAAAATTTGAGGGACCAAATTTATTTACAGATAAAATCTGAATGACCAAATTGATCTCATATGTTAAACCTAAGGGACCATATTGATATTTGCATGAAACTTGAAGGATCATATTGGTATCCATGTGAAATCTGAGGAACTAAATTAATTTTTAGGTAAGATTTGGGGGACCAAAGTAAATATTTCTCATGACACATAAACATCCAGATCATTAGATAATGGGATTAGTATGAAAAAAAAGTTTAATGTCACCCATTTTTTAACTTTTTGCTTACTAAGGAACGAGATTATATCACAGTTGCAAACTTGGAGGACCAATTTAGCAATTTCCAAACTTAAAGGATTAATTTGATCTTCACCTTGAACTTGTGGGACCAAAATGAGATTTTTCTCATTTAAATTTGCTTATCAATATTCAATTTTCATCCTTAAAGCCATCGAATGATTGAACCTTCTGCCATTTTCAACTTGCAGGTATACCCTAAACCGATTCTATTAGCTCAGTTTGAAGCTATAACTGAAATCTTAGTTGGGGTGAAGTTAGGCTGATGATTGCATTGTTAACCAGGGATGAATAGAATTCAATATTTGTGTACCTGTTCTCTGTCGAGTTCTACATTCTGGGATGAACGCTGATATGGGATTCTTGGGACCTGCCCATAGTCAAGCATTTCTGCAATTAGTATTTCTTCGGCAAGGTCATACATATATACGCAGATTTAGGAAGAAATGTGGACAAGAGAAAAAACAAGTTGGAGCAATTGGAGCTATAATCATAACATGGAGTGGGAAAGGACGGAGCCACTCCTCGGCTTCATAGGAGATACTGTTCACCGAATTTCCCAAAGGGCATAAACTGGTACAGCTGTCATTTTGAAGACATAAATATGCCTATCAATCTACTCAGAAAGTCACAGTTCGAAATTTTGCAAGAAAATCATGGTAGACTGATCATAAGGTTGATTAATTGAGACAAGCCATGATTCAGACTTCGGAGTTAAATATATCGAACACAAAATTTTAACGACATTAATTTGAGCAGTCTTGCATTTTTTAGAAAAATTATATACATTCGATAATTAATATTAATATATATATATATATTATTAAAAAATTGAATTTTGTTAAAGTCAATAAAATATAATATTTTACTCTGGTAATCAATTTTAAACAAATATTGATTCTTCCGCTTTTGTCGTAATGATGTAAAATGCGGAGCTTCCAGCTATGATATTAAAAAGTGGGCGGTAAATAAGTATGGCTGTATCTCAAACGACATTACGCGGTGTCAAAATTCATATAAAATTGCATTATAATTATTACACGTAATCTGTTGCTTATAGCCTTTCGGTAAAGTTACAAAATGTGAAAGATGATGAGCAAGGGACAAACAAAATTAATTTCGTTAATAAACGAAACAAAACTTTTGTTTTTGGAGAAAAATGTAATTCAAAAGATATATTTATTCTAGAAAAATTTATAATTTTAAAATTATTTTAAAAGATCTTATGTCTAAATTTTATTTTCTTTGGAAAAGTTTAACTCTTCGAGCACATAACTGAGCGAGTTTTAGCTTGAGGTTTTACAGTTTCAGAAAAAGATTGTTTAAACTAAATAGAATTTAATTTTAAAATTTAAAATTTTTATAATATATAAAATAAACTTATAATTTTATGTATAAATTTTTTGTTATAATAATAGGAGTACCGTGGCTGAAATTTCGTTAGCGACATGAATGTTAAACAAATCTTTTTTTTTTTCAAAAAACAATGTTAAACAAATCTAATATAACCTTAAACCGCGCCTCTTTTTTATATTTTGTTTTGTTTTGTTTTTTTGTTCTTTTTCTGTTATCGCGTTTCGAAATAATGATGAATAGACGCAGAAAAGAAAACAGCCAAACCCCACTCGCACTAATCCACTATCTCTCTTCAATCTTCGTTCCCCTCACCTCCTTCCTGTTCTTTCTTTTCTCTGTGAAAGATTCTCCCCTCTTCAAACTGTTTCGTTTAGATCGTTTTCTGCGCATTCCAAGTCACCCCGAATCGTCTGGGCCACGTCGTCGCTATTACAAACTTCCAAGTTCCAAGACATTCCTTCCTTCTCTCGTCGTTGTCGCTCTTTCGCATTGACCGTGACCGTCGGAGCTACTGATCTCGGAGCATAAATGGAGAAATCCGTGTTCAACAGAGACGCCAACATCAACCGAACCTTTTCTCATTCTTGTTCTTCTCAGAGAGATGTCTGTTACAGGTTCAATCTCTCCCTCTCTTCCCTATCTCTGAGACTCTGCTTTGGTTTTTCGGAAAGGGTTGGCGCAATTTTATAATTAATGTTTCCTTGATGGAAATCGGAATCTAAATTTCGTTTTCGGTGTTATTTTTTGGTGTTTAGTAACTTCTAAATTCAATTTCAGAATAGTGGTATGCAATTGAATCGATTTCTTAATTTGGAAGGATTCCAAACACAGTATTTGAGGTCAATAGGTCTTGGGAATTTACGGGTACTTTTTTGTTATTTCAGTATAATGTGTTGCCGATCGCGATTCTTGATATCGATCGTACCCGCTAGATGGCCAAATCGTAGCTGCTATAGTGTTATATAATAAATCATTGATCGTAGCCTAATTTCACTATCACTCTACTTTATTAATAACTAAACTCTCAAATTTTATTTGACGCTACTAACAAACATGGTAGTAGTGGTTCAACTGCTTGGATAGACAGTCACTGTATCATGTGCAGCAAGGTTAATATTTCCCATTAGTGAAGCAGCGATTTGTTTGTAATTGTTTTACACAGGGTTTCATTATTTCATAGATTGATTATGCTAGCATTTTTTTAATCCATCTTTATAACGGTAATTTACTTGTTCTGATTTCTGTGCACGGCATTAGATTGGTTATCCTGTCATTCTCATGACTAAGTCTTCGTTAATCTTTCTAGAGACGCGTCATGTTATGATAGGGGATATATCGGCACTCCGCACTCATCAATTCCTGAACAGTTCTTTACTGTAGGAGCCATTAACTATCATCAAGTCTTCAACCTATGTCAATGATCAACTACTATAAAATTTAAGCAAAGTATAACCTATGTCAATGATCATTCTAGTAACAACGAAATGAGATAGTTTGGCTGTTTCCCCCTTCTTCTCATCTTACAGAAAGATGAAAACAATATTCCTTTCTACTACACTTGTTGCATTTTGTTTTCTTGAAATACTGTGAACAACAATTATGAACACAATGACTGGATTGATTCTCAGCAAGGTATCCGGCCCTCACATATTTTCTTATTCTTTTGAGTAAAGATGTGATTCTTAATGGCAAAACTTGGTTAACCTAGTGTTATAATGCCACTTTCGTGAATTATCTGTTAGAATGACTAGAATGATTCCCAATAAGTTATCCGTCCATCACATATGAACGTTGAAGAAGCAGATTTTGTACAATATTATTTTTAGACAAATTGTGAATAAGGGAAATTTGCGAGTAGCAAGATTTTTTTTTTTTTTTTCTGGATTTTGTAATATAATTGATCTGCTACTTAGTTTGGAGGATCTGATATAACCTACTGTGATAATGCCACTTTCATGAATTATCTGTTTGCAGAAAAGCGGAAAAAGATAGGATTGTGAGCATTACTTAAAACTATGATCAAATTGTTGTGACAAATATGCTCAAGCTCAATTTGGTTCTTGTCCCCAGCACGGAGCAAGGAAACACCTTAAATTGGAAATAAATAAATAAGTTTCCATTTTCAAATTGCCTAGCATAGTAGCATTTGCTTCTTCCCTTTTCACTGAGAATTAATGAAGATGTGGAGAATACGGTTTGGACCAATTTGAATAACTTCGATTGGTTCCATCCCACTTTCAAAGTAACGAAACCATAGCCTGATAAGACACGCAATTCAATTTCTTACATGATATATGATGATAGCCATGTCTTCTAAAATACATTCTTTTTTCCCCATTCTGGTTCATTTTTTAGCAATTACCATATCTTGTTTCTTTCTCTTAATTTGGCAGCTGTGGCACTTGTGGCTATGAACTAAACCTGATTTCCTCTAACCGGAATACATCGACCATAGGTTCTAAATATGGGAAATCCATAAAGCGAGGTATCATATCGTTCTTCAATATTGATGAAAGCAGATTTACTCAGGTTGATGAAATTCAATGCATGCCCCATTTCTCTAAGCACTCATGGGGTTTGTTTCGTCGAAGAACTAAGCTTCTTTGCAGAAAGTGTGGCAACCATATTGGAAATGCGTACAATGGTTACAGTTCAACCCTTACTCTTGTGTCTGATGGAGCAGAATCATCTTTAGGCAAAGAAGCATCCCCGCATTCAAAATATGACATTCGTATTCGTGCGTTACAACCTTCGTCTTCCGAGGAATCTGGAGTCCCTGTTTTTGCATGACATTGCTGAAGGTTGTTTTCTCTTCTTCCTGCTAGTGCATATATACTAGGCCTAAGCACTAGCTACAATGAGGTTAGAAGATTTGTAGAGGAGCTAATTAATGTTCATAATGTTATGGTCAGGGTTTTGTGTTTCCCATCTGAGAAAAGGCATTGATATTTGATACCTGTATATAAAAGAGTTGTAAGATACAAGCTGAAAAGGATCACAGATTTGGGATTTTGGGAAGTTGATTAAATTGGCAAAAATTGGGAGACTTAAAAGTATTATATTTGTGAAAATGAACGAAACTGTTTTTTGGGGGAGTGAAAGAGTGGATTGACTTAGTGACCAAAAAACAGAAAGAAAGAAAGAGTGAACTGGCCTTTTGGTGAACCGAAGATTATATTATCTCAATTTGATTTCTTAAATATTAAGAATTTTAATTTAATCTTTCTAAAGTTTATTTTAAAGCGATCTTCACATTAAACCTATATGATGTTCAACGGTACGGATGACTTGGGATTAGCAATGCAGACGTTAAATGTGTCGTAAAATTTTTGGTATATTTATAATTTTAAATATATCAGTTATAATATAAATGTAGAATTATAATATTATTATTTTTTAAATTAATATTATTATAATTATATTATTATATTATAATGAGATATATTAGTACATTCAAAATTTAAAATATACTAAAGATGACATCTAAATGTTTATATAATTATCTTTGAGTGCACAACAAATAACATATAAATGTTTATATAGCCATCAAAACTATGAATCAAATAAAATGAGGTCTTAAAGGCCTGGTTTGAAAAAAGTGTTCATGTAGTTTTATGAAGTCATGAAAGTAATTAATGTTAAATTAGCTCATGTTACTTGTTCCGTTGACTATTTGTTGACATATGGCAGGTTTAATACAAGGAATCAAATTAAGGAAATTATGGCAGGTTTCATTTGTCTCGTACCTTTGGAGACGAAAGTCTCTTCTAAATCCCAACGTTTCGATACTCTCAGCGAATCTTTTTACTATGAACAAACAAAGATGGCATTCGCCAAGGGAGTAATGTTTTTTTTTTTTCCTAAAACTAGAAAATTTATTTATAAAAAGTTGAGCTTTAACATGCATTAAAAATAGCTTCTAAATCCCACATAATTTATATAATTTATCACATATAAATTTTAAAATTTATATATATATATATATATATATATATATGTATATATTTTCTCTAAACATCTTGAAAAATGGTAACTTTAATGTACTCAAAAACACCCAAAAGTTTCAGCAAAACATACCTACTTTAAAGAGTTCAAATACTTCTGCTGTAGGATTATTGTCTTAATCGTAATTCTGCCCACTTTTGAAAAGAAAATTGAAAGTGAAATAGAGAATAAAATATCGGTAGAAGGAAGAATAAAAGGGATCAAGGGAAGGCCTTTTGCGTGTTCGGCCAGTGGGCAAACTTGTGCTTCTGGGAAGCAAAGCGAGATTGATTTTTCGTTGATGTTTGAGCGACGAAAAATGATTTGAGAGCTATAATTGTAATTCAAGTTTGTGTTAGATATAATTAATTCTGATAATTTTATTTTGTTGATTGATTCGTGAATTATTTTTGTGGTGGACGTTGCTGATCTCGCTGTTGTTATTGTGTGATTTGACAATCTGTATTGTCGGTATTTTTTTAAAAAAAACAAGTTACCAACCTATTTGTTGAAACCGCGAGGAGGTTTTGCTAGATATATTCAGCCAAACATTAAATATTAAATAAGACAAATTATTTGGTTGAAATTTGATTGTATGGGATCTAACCAAATATTAAATGTTAAAAAAGACAATCTATTTGTTGAAATTTAGTTGTATAAGATTCAATCAAATATTAAATGTCTAAGAAGATAAATCACTTTTTTAAAATTTGGTAGTACTATAATGTGAACCTAACAACATAGGCTGAAAATATTGAAATATTGTGCATATGAGTTTGAAATATGCATCCTATACACGTGCAAGTAAACTATTTGTGAACAATATATCAAATGATGTGTTGTCTTATATGATTATAAGCTTGTATAAATAGATGTTTATTTTTGTTCATTTGACATCAAGCAACAAAGAGTTTAACTACATAGAGAGTGAGTAAAAGAGTTATTCTTTGAATGTGAGAGGAATACAGAGTGTGAGTAAATCCTAAAATGTATGGTGTGAAAAAAATACATCAAAGATATTTTTAGGTATCACCTCTATTACTACTTAGTACTGCAATTATCATAAAATTGCAGTATTTGAATAAAAAAAGTCTTATTGGAAAATATTATATTTATTTCTTATGTGAGAGAGTGTGAAAATGATATTTTGTAATTATCTTGAATATAGTGAAATATTTTTTAGAGTTTGTTCCATGGTTTTTCCTTTGATATTTGAGGGTTATCTATGTTAAATTTTGGTATTCCTTTCTCTAGTTGCTTTGCACATATTTTATTTCTACTATGCTATCTTATTGGTAGATTTAATTCTATCAAGCTTATTTGGTGCTTATTACCACATTGACATAATTATAATTTACAGTGTGAATCAATTCCATAGTCTAACAAGAAGAAGTAAATGTGTGTGTGAGTATATAATTTGCTAATATATGATTAAGAGCACTATTTGTATTAGATGTTTTAGTCTAATTGTATTTCTTAGCCAACAAAGCAAGTGTATGAATAAATCAGGGTGGGAAGTGGATAACGCATTGTCTAAAGCAAGTCTTTATAGTGACTTTAGGCTATGTTTGAGAGTTTAAAAGATGATGAAACTGAGTGAATTGGCAAGGGAATAAAATGATAAAAATTTAGCATAAATGGTTCTTTAAAGGTTAGAAGAAGAAAGTGATATACGATATCTACAAGGCGTGTGCAACACTTTGTTTTAACCTTAATACACCCCACCTATCCCTATGTTATAGGGTGCAAGTTAGGCTCATCGATAAATTTTTTGCAAGATACAATAAAGACCCATGAGTATGGATTGCACTCTTAATACTTAAGCTAAGACAACAATAGTCTTTTCAAAGTGATAATTTGACTTTTTCATTGTATTCACTCAAAGACATTGTGTATTTTGTTCTGTGTGTTCAAATGTGAAGAGATGCCTCTTAGAGTATTATCTTTTGAATTAAAAGTCACAATCATATGTTAGTTCATAAACCAACATAACTTAAACAAATTTTTATAAAGAGTTACACCTTTTTAGTATGTAGGTTTTTCTTAAAACAACACATATTTTCACCAAGTGGTAGCTACCACACCTTTCTATAGATGTTTTTAGAAACTAAAGAGATACAATCTTGATGTCTCTTAGTTTTGTAACTCCCTACACAACTCTTTATATAAATTTATTAATTTATATAAGGACATGACTTTTTAAAAACATATCTCTTCATGTTAAAAATATTCCAACAATCCCTAACCATTTTTAAAATGAACCCAAACTCATGTCATTTCAAAAATCTCATGTTGTCAATAAAGGTATCTTAATTATTTGAACATTTATCTAAGTAAGACAGGGTTTCACCCAACCGAAATCATGTGGCAGATTAAACTTTGAACCAATTATCCTATATGAATAGGTGTGCATGACTTACACATAAAATTTGGGACCATTGTACGCCACTAAAATTGACAAGTTTATGGCCTTGAATCTATATCCTTTTTATGAGAGTTTTCATAATTAAGCCTTTAGACTTCTAGAAACAGCCTCACTTCACTCTCATATAGGTAGTCTCTATTAAGAGCATCACCATGATCAATGCTCCAGCGAATATATGCTTATAAGTTTATTAAGAGCCAAATTAAAACTCAACCTTTTCCTTTTTAATCTCATGGTTACTAAGTACTTTTCAACCTTATGATATATTAAAAATGACAAGTACTTGCAATCGCTATAATAATGTACTTTCATTATTAAACTCAAGACTTGATATGATGGTCAAGTGTAAGTTAAGTTTCTATTATTAGTGATCATCGTTTATAGGGCTTCAATCTCATCCCTTTTGATGTTTTCAATATCATATTTCTTGTCAAACCTTTTTTCAAAGGATCTGCAAGATTTAATTTACATCTTATATAACTTATGGAGATTACTCTATTCATTATCAAGTCCTTCAAAGAGCTATGTCTTAATCTAATATATCACAACTTTCCATTATAAACTTGGTTATATGCCCTTAAAAGAGTAGACTGACTATCACAATGAATAAACGTTTGTGCCATTGACTTGGGCCATATAAGAATGTCAAGTAACAAGTTTCTAAGCCATTCAAGTTCTTTGCTACTTGCAGCCAATGCTATAAACTCAGAGTCTGTGGTAGAGTTTGCAATACTGGTCTGTTTCTTAAATCCCTAAGAAACAACACCCCACCTAAAATGTAGATTCATCCACTTGTAGAAGTATGATCCTCTAAGTAACTTATCTAACTGGTATTTGTATATCCTTGCAAAATTGAAAGATTACCACCATAGGTTAAACTATAGTTAATTGTTCCTTTTAAGTACCTTAGTACTCTATCTACAACATACTAATGATATTTACTTGGATTACTTATTTATTTACTTAATCGTCCCACAACATATGCTATATTCGATCTTGTACATGTCATATCATACATCAAGCATCCAATTATTATTGAATAATCATGTTATCTCATAGAACATCCTTTACTTGTTACTAACTTTATACTAGAATTAAATGGAGTAGAAATAGGACAACAATAAAAAAAAATCAAAATTCTTTAATATTTTCTCAATGTAATAAGATTGGGAAAGGCCAAGACAATTGTTATTTCTAATAATCTTGATTCCTAGTATGACATCTACTTCTCTTATATCTTTTATATCAAAGTTTTCAAACAAGAATTTCTTGGTTTTGTTTACTTCATCCGAATCAGTGCCAAAAATTAACATGTCATCTACATACAAACAATCATGACACCTTTTTCATTATGAAACTTATTGTAAACATATTTGTTAGATTCATTGATTTTATATCTATTTGCTAGAACGACTTTATCAAATTTTTTATGCCATTGCTTATGGGCTTGCTTAAGTCCATAAAGAGACTTAATTAATTTATACACATTGTGTTTTTGACCAGGAACCACAAACCCTTCCGGTTATGTCATATACATCTCTTCTTCCAACTCTCCATTAAGGAAAGTTGTTTTAACATCTATTTGATGGATAACAAGATTGTATATGAAGCAAATGCTATAAGCACTCTGATAGTGGATATCTTAGCAACCGGTGCATATGTATTAAAATAGTCTATCTCTTCCTTTTGCGTAAACCCCATAGTAACCAACCTAACTTTAAATTCATCTATAGATCCATTTACTTTTAATTTTTTTAAAAAAAATCCATTTACAACCAAAGGGTTTAGAACCCATGGGAAGCCTACTAGTTTCCAAGTTTTATTTCCCTTTATTGAATCCATTTCATCTTATATAGCCTCTTTCCAAAATGATACATCTTGAAACTCCATAGCCTCCTTAAATGTTTTAGGATTATTTTCTAAATTAAAACAAAAAGGTGAATAATTTTCAATCTCTTCTCTAGTCTCCTTAACAAAAAACATGAAGAAATATGAACCATAAGTTTTTGCTTTTTTAGTCCTTTTACTTCTTCTAAGTTCTATTTCTTCTAAGTCATTATCACTAAAAATATTATTATCTTGATTTGACTTTTCATTGGAATAAGAAATGTCATTGGGCTTAAGGACTGAGTTAAACCTTTGTTCTTAAAAATTTGCATCCCATAATTCAATTATTTAATTGATAAGGTATGAATCATTTGGTTCAATAACCAAAAATTGATATGCCTTACTATTTTCAACATATCCTAAGAAGATGGACTCAACTCCTATTTCACCCAATTTCTTCCTTTTGGGATTTGGAACTTTAACTATTGTCTTAGATCCCCAAACTCAAAAATAATTGAGATTTGGTCTTCTTTTCTTCCGTAGTTTATATGGGGTTATCTTGTTCCTTTTATTAGGAACTTTATTTAATATATGGCATGTAGTTAGTAATGCCTCACCTTAATATCCATTAGCCAAACCAGAATAAGATAACATGATGTTTACCATTTCAACTAGGACCTTATTTTTTCTTTCTGCTATATCATTTTGTTGTGGGGAATAAGGGGTAGTTACTTGATGTATTATACCAACTGACTCAACATAATTTGGATCATAATATTCTCCCCCTCTATCTGTCCTTAAACATTTAACAAAAGTTTCACATTGAAGTTCTACTTCAATTTTAAATATCTTAAATTTATCTACGAGTTTATCCTTTAAGTGCATTAAATAGACATAACAGTATCTAATGCAATCATCAATGAAAGTTACAAAATACTTTTTACCACCTAAAGTAGGCCAACCATGCAAATCACAAATATTAGAATGAATGAATTATAATATTTTAAAACTTCTTTCTACTCCAGGGAAATGTTTTCTTGTTATTTTAGCCAACATACAAATAATACAAGACTCATGAATAATAGCAATCTTTGGAATCAATTCAAGTTTTATCATATCATTCAATTTTCCAAAATTAACATGACCTAAACGATAATGCCATAAATCACAAGATTCAATAATATAACCAGAATTGTAAATATTATTATTAACTTTAGCAATATTACACTTAAACATGTTCTCACAAAAATAACCTTGACCTACAATTGTTCCACCTTTAGTGAAAACAAACTTGTCTACCTCAAATACAGACTTAGACCCAAACTTATTAAGTAAAGGTACATAAATTAAATTATTTCTAAATTTTGGTACATAATAAACATCTTTTAAAGTAATAGTTTTCCCAGAAGTGAATTTCATTTCCACAGTCACTTTGCTCTTGATTTGGATTGTCACATCCTAAATGAGAAGTGACCGGCACGAAGGGTGAGGCATAACTCACCTCCGTGAACCAATAAAAAATCATACATCCTGAACAAAAATAATCCCAGACTAACATACTGAGAATACGCAGTTACAGTAGTAAGTTACCATACATAATTCATAGGAAGTGAAGATACACATATGATACACTAAGTTACCTTTGTGTGGAAATTTTGGCAGAGTCCCCCTTGAAATATGAACTTCCTAAAATTTCCATAGATAGCCACACATATCAAAAATATAAAGAGCTCCGCTCTCATGACAGTTCTCAGTTGAACAGTATATATATAACTTACAAAACCCTGCCTATGACATATAAAGCCACTAGAGATCAATATATACATTGTATATTTACAACAACAAAATTTCTTGCCTTTGCAGACAATGCAGGGCTAACTAAAAGGAAACAATCCCAACGCTAAACTACAAAAGAGCGTCTAGGCTCTACATTGCTATATGAAAATGTAGATAGATAAGGGTTAGTGACAATCACTCAGTGAGTTAATACCCCTAACTATACCGAAAAGTGAACAGACGGGGATGATGGAATATTTCACAATCATTCTACAAAATAGAAAATTAATAGTAAACATTTATACACCTTAAATTTTCAAAACATTGCAATGGAAAAACATCATATAGAATCAAACAGTGTATCAATAATTGTATACCAACATTTGCTAGTGGTAGCAATATAGTATAGTAGCAGCGATGAGCATAATTGCTCATATACAATCAGTGATACAGCATAAAGCCTTAGGATAGTAATACAGTTCATGGTGCACAATGACTAACACCTACTGTTGTTAGCTATAGGGTATTGTATGAGACAAAATCTTCATAAAACAACCTTATTCATAACCAAGAAATCATTACTACTATACTCAAACAGTAAAACTATAAATTTATAGAAAATCAAATATAAACAACATCATTCGATATAACGAGTTTGTTCCAAATATTCTAAGAATGAAACACAATTCACCTTCATCGAGAGGTTTTAAAAATCAGATAGCATTTTAAGCCTTGTACATAATTCAATACAGTTGTAATCAAAACTTTATAATAAAATTCGATATAATTTTGAAGAAATCAAAATAATTATAAAAAGAGATATCTTAGGAAGTTTGTTCCCAGGGTATCATAGCATGTAGAAATATTAATTCACAAATAGAAAATTTTGAAATACAGAAAACAAGTATAGTTATGAATATCTACTAACTTGAAGAGGATTATACTAACCTTTTCCTAACCTTGTTATCAACCCCCTTGTTAGCAATTGTCTTAGCCACCTATAACATTAAATAAAATGCTATTAACCTCTAATATTCATGAAAAATTTTAACCATTTAATCTTTTTACCTACCTTTGTATCTAATCATTCGTTTACCTTTAACCTGTAACTTCTTCAGTCCCACTCGCCCTCTTACTCTTCAAAATCTTAATAAATCAAATTTTTTGCTCACATTCCTTTGAAAATACCTCAAAATGCTTATGACCTTTAATTTTATTAATCTACTTCATTATGATCTTATTAAAATTCCAATAATTGACTACCAACACAAATGTCACCATAGAGATCATTTAATTAAATTCTAAAACCCTTCATTCAACTTTCATAGTTTATTGCTATATAATCAAGTCCCATAAGGCCTACTATTCAAATTTCCTCCCTTTTTCTCCATGAAAAATCTAGGAAAAATAAGGAAAATTAGTAATTCAACTTATAATTCAAATTAAAACTTCCAATAGTCTTAAATCACTTCCTAAATACATAATAATATTTGAAAAGCCCAAAAATTTGAATTTTCACCCCATCGCAAGATTACACATACACCTAAAATTTGGGGTTTTTCAATCTGGTAGCTAAAACTCATAAGTAATTTGTGATTTCAAGGGAGATAAATGCAAAATTTACCTATGATATGAAGTTTTAACTTAATTTGAAGTAATCACCCCGAATTGAGCTCAAATTTGCCTTTTTTTTTTAGTGAATAGTGTCACAAATTGTGGTTCTTCAATCTGAGGCTATTTTGATCAAATCAATCAGTGATTAGGGCAAAGATTGGACTAAAAATCATTGTAAAATTGAATTCCTAATCTAAATCAGATTAAAACGCACCTAATTTTGTGAATTTTGAGCTAGAGCTTGGCTACTATTCACTTGCCAGAATTTCGCGTTGTTTTCAACTACCTGGAGGCCGATAGTGGTGCTACGATGTTAGATAAGCTTTGGTGGCTCTAAACGACAATGGAAAGTGATCCATAAGTCGGCTGGCGGTGTTGCGCAGTGATGATATACGAGAAGTGAAATGGCAAGAGTGTGTAGGAGAGTCTAATGGCAAAATGACTCAATTAAGGCATTTTGTAATTGAATTGGGAATATTTTGCATTATCAGATCACGTTTTTCCTTAAGAGATACTTGGTTTCCATACTTTGTTCAGTTATAAGTGCTAGAAATGCACATGATATGGCTAAAGTGCTCACATTGGTTGCTATCTTTCATAAAATTTCATCTACATCTATATTTAGTACTTCTTGAAGTTCTCTTTTGAGTATTCCATTATCCAGTAGATTTTATTTCTATCTCAAGCAAATTTTCTTCTCTTCTTCAACTCTTAAAATAAAATAAATTATTATTATTATTATTTTTGGCTATTACATGGACACTTGAAGCATTTTTCATGTAGAGCACATCCTCATCTTCCTCCTTCAATATTTTGAAGAAGTTTTTGTTTTTCCATACATGGCATGTTGCACCTAAGTCCACCCAACATGATTCATCAATGTAAACCATATGGATTTCATAAATTACAGCTACAAAATTATCTTCTTTTGTAGATGACTTGTTTTCTTTTTCTTTCTTCTTTTTGAAGAAACGACATTTATTATTGAAATGGCTAGCCCTTCCACAAAAGAAACAATTAACTTTCTTTTTCTTATTCTCGTGACCATTATGTGGCTGAGATTTGTCATTATCCTTCCCTTTCTTCCTTGAGGTCTTGTGGGACTGCCCTTCTTCCACCACATGTATCTTCTTATGAGCATTGGTTTCTTTTTCAGCATCTTACTTTTTATATTCCTCTTCTAAATGAAGATGATTCCCCAATTGCTTAAGAGAGATATATTCTTTTTTATGTTTAAGACTCTTTTTGAAATCTTTTCATGATGGAGGAAGTTTGTCTATAATTAAAGAGACAATAGTAGACTCATCCATATACATGTTATGTTGTTTGAAATTATTCAAAATATGTTCAATTTCATGCATTTGTTCCATAATAGACTTTCCATCAATCATCTTAGAAGTATTGAAACAAGTGACAAGAAATTTCTTACTTGTTGTATCCTCTTGCATGTATCTTGCACTTAAGTTTATCCCAAAAATCTTTTACAGAGGTTAAATCTTGATAAACATTGAAGAAAGCATCATGGAGGCCATTGATGATATGTCTGGTGCAGATATAGTCATCATTTTCCCATTTTTGTCTCTTTTTTATTTCAACAATGGTTTCTTCTTCTCTTTCTTGAGGCTTGGTAGTGGTAAGGACATAGGCTACATTCAAAGTTGTAAGAAGAAATTTAATCTTTCTTTGTCATCTCAGAAAGTTGCCTCATTCAAATCTTTCCAACTTCATAACATTTATAGTTAACTCCTTCAAAGAAACCATATTTTTTTGTAACAATTAAGCCTAAAGAATGTTAGTGGAATTGGTTCTCTGAAAGTTAGAAGGAGAAGAGATGAAGAAGAAACTGATGCACGATGTCTTCAAGGCATGTGCAACACTTTCCTTTAGGCTTAATTAACCTCCACCTATCCTTATGTTATAAGGTGTAAGTTGGGTTCATTGGTGAATTTCTTGCTAGATACATTGAAAACCCTTAAGTATGGATTGCACTCTCAATACCCAAGCCAAGACAACAATAGTCTTTTCAAAGTGATAATTTAACTTTTTTTTTGTGTGCACTCGAAGACAAAGGTAAAAAGTTTGAAGTTGTTATGCATTTTGTTATATGTGTTCAAATGGAGTGATGGTAAGGGGTTTATATAGACCATGAAGTAATGTCTTAAAGAGATGCCTCTTGGAGTAATAGTTCTTCAATTAAAAGTCAACCATATATTGGTTCATGAACCAACATAACTTAAATAATTTTTCACGAAGAGTTACACCTTTTTAATATATAGGGTTTCCTTAAAATAACACATATTTTCACCAAGTAGTAGTTATCACATCATTCTATAGATATCTTTAGAAACCAAAGAGACACAACCTTGGTGTCTCTTAGTTTTGTAACTCCCTACAAAACCCTTATATAAATTTATTAATTTATATGAGGACATAGCTTTTCAAAAACATATCTGTTCATTTTAAAAATATTTCACACCCTCTTGGTTGGAAATTTAATAAAAAGAGGAAGAATGGTCATTAGTAAAATAAAGCAATCTATATATTATTTTTTTAATATTACCTTTATAAATAAAATGCTAATATAATAAGTTTTTAACTAAATAAAATTTTATAGTAGTCATATCATTAATTTACCTTTCATGATTCTTAAAATATTAAATGCTTAAAAAATTTGAGCCATCAAAACAATTAATACAAATCTTTCATTATGGATCGCGAGTTTCTCCCCTCTATATTGAAGATAGGTTAGCATGTCCCCCAATAGATTGAGAGGGGGACACTACTCTTTCTTCTTTTTATTTTTTAAAAAATAATTTTTGATAATAATTAAAAATTAATACAATTTATATTACAATATAAATTATTAATTTAAAATATTTAATAAAACTTAAAATTTATAAATGTATTGCAAATATTTTGAAGCAGGAATTATGAAAAAAAATATTGAGAATTTGGAATTTATTTTAGTTTAAAAATTGATTAAAAAAATTATTCTAGTTTAAGAATTGAGTATCTTGATCATTATTATTATTATTATTATTATTATTAAAATTCTTCATAAAATTCATCTAAAGTGAATTTTGTTTTCTACTTCCAGATATGTATTTGAGTATATTTTAAATTTTTTTCATATTGTAATTTTTATTTTAATAATTTATAAAATTTTAGTTTAATGACAGTATTAATATCTACCTCCATTTACCAATAAAGAATAAAATTCAATGTATGTAATAGATAATGCAAATTATAGCAATGGTAATATTTTCGTTTACCAAAGAACACTGCAAATTCCAAAACGTTATTTGTGGGTAATAATATTGTAATTCTGAGTTTGAAAATGACGAGTTATGAGAGGTCACATCTGCTGAGTAATAAGAATGCCTTTGGCTTTTAAAACTATCGAAGAGTTTACAAATTAGTTTTTTTTTTTTTCATGTTTTACATGAAAATTATCCAAAAGAAAAAATTTTACATAATTACAATGAATTACTTTAAAAATATTTTTCTTAAAGCATCAATTATATATATAAGAGGGATTAATTTAGTATAACTTTTATAAGAGATATTTATTTTCAAAATCTCTAAATATAATTGACTGATATATTTTTTTTTTTTAAAAGTAATTAGATATTTTGAAAGTCATGATGATCACTTTTTTTATGTATAAAGAAAAGCAAATAGAGATTTAGACCTAGTAATTATAAAGTAATTTTTTTACTTTAATTATTTGGACTTTAAACTTTTCAGACAACATATTAAACAAATTATTCATGTCAACATTTGTTTAAACTGACTTTTAAATTATTATAGTTCTTATCATAAGTAATATATTTATAAAAATTGAAAATAAGATCAAATTTTGAAAATTAAGATGCTTAATTTTTAAATTTAAATAAAGTTATTTACAAAATTATCAATTTTAAAAATAAAATTATATTTTTCAGTAAAATAAAATTAATTTATCATATTATATTATTTTACTATAATTCTATATTAAAATTATTATTTTTAAAAGTTAAATAATAAGAACACGTTTATTCTTATTAAATAGGGAGTATGATGCCCCCTCGTTCAATACGGGGTTGCATGGATTCAACAAAAAAATTATAGAATCGTAGCCTATATTAGTCCACAACTCCTAGAAGTTTAAAACTAGTTGCGAGTTGTCAAAACCCACAACATTTAAAAATTAAGAAAAAAAAAAAAACAGGTTTAAAGAAATACTTTTGGTGGCTACAATTTTTGCCAACAATTGCCTTCAAACATGACATGAAGTCAATAAGCCCTTCAATTTTATTATTGATCTCTCAAATTTAGAGAGATAATAAAAAATAAATTTTAGATGATAAGGAATGATTTTGGAATTCCTCCTTAGTCATTTTATTTCTTCTTAAAATAAATTTTATATACGCCTTAATTAAATCATTCAATTCATTATTACTTTTTCTTTAACCATTCATCCAAAGCCCTACATAAGTAGAAAGTAAATATATGAGCAAGTATATAGTGTGTTAATATATAACTGAAGACACTACTCGAGTTACATAATTTTGCCCAATGGTGTTTTTTGACAGAAAACAAATATAGTATAATTTTCTTTAGTGTTTGTTTAAATTAGATTAGCTCTGAAATATGACTCGATGATGGAAAATGGTAATATTAATTTATATTGGAGAATATGGTGACAATATATATATATATATATATATATAGTGCCAAATTAACATGATGATATACATTTAAAGCGGTTATTTGTATTGAAAGCTAGTCCACATCCATTATCAAAATTTGTTCTTTTTTTTTTTAAGGATTAGATTTATATACAATTATTTATATCTTTGCTATAATATTTTTGTAATAAAAATATGACAAGTGTTTTATTAACTAATAATAATATATAATTTTAATTAAAAAATAATACATTATTCTGCAATAACTATACACGCGTCACGACATGATTGAAAAATTAAACAATTGTCATCTAATTAGAGAACATCATACTAAAGATATCAACAACTATATATAAATTTTTTGTCTTTTTTCTTTTAACAGGTCCATAACACACAGCTTCAGAGTAAGATGCAAGAATAATTTGTAAATTTAGAGTCAAACTACGAAATTACTGCTGATTACGTATCCGTGAGTTGGTTGAAATGGTATAATAATTTTAACTTTTAAAAACATTAAGTGATCCTTTTCTTTCATTTATATATTGTATTGAAGTTTCATAAAATTAAATGTTTAATTGCTTTGTCAGAATATTATTTTAGGTTTTGTTACGACACTAATTAAAATTTATTTATTAATTATTATTATTATTATTAAATGCAGCAAATAATTTTTAATCAATATGCTAGACGCGCTAGTTAGCATAACTCCTATTAAATTATAATTCTTTATCAAGATATTGGGATTTCCTCCAGTGGCCGTGTGTGTCAAGAATCTCTCCCATTTTGTTCATCATACTTAGGCTACTCCCTAGTTAGAAAATTCATCCTGACTCAATTATCGAATTTTGATAGACCCTAAACATGCATATGTAATTAATAAAGTTAACATGAGTGCAATATGGGATGATCATGATTTTCTTATACGATCGACTATATGAAGATATTAAATACTAATATTCTAAATATTATTGGAGGTGGTATAAGCCTCCTATACATATGTTCTTCTTATTTGCTCATTATTTAGTTTCGTCAAACATGAATACGGTAAATCTCATTTTATCATTAATCACCAATTATCAAGGGTCAGAAAATTCCTAGTATATATCCATATAGGTTTTCGTTTAAGAGTTATATGGTAATCACTGTACGTTACTTTAACCTTACTACGTCAACCACCCAGGTTGGAAACTTGAGTGAAGAACAAACACTTCAAAAACAAAATCCAATAACGTCAATCATGAGGCATTGTTATTTATTCTGATAGCTAGACAACAGCTCATTGTGTCCGTGAAGCACATTGGAAAAAGTCAACCTTTTCTGATACTGTCTATGTATAAGAGAGTAATGAAGAGACTCAGGTATCCTGGGGCAATCACTAGTTAGCTAGTGTCCAATTAATATGAAGTCTCTAATCACAACTAACAAATATCTCATCTCACTCCCTTCCAGTTTGGTTCTTTTATGTATCATTGTCACCTCATTATTATGGAACCCTGTTTGTGGGGCAACAGTTTTTGGATTTCCTGCCATCTTTGCCTTCGGTGACTCTAACACCGATACTGGTGCCTATGCTGCTGCTGCTGCTCTTTTACCCCAGCCTCCTCCCTACGGTGAGACTTATTTTCACAGACCCTCTGGAAGGTACTGTGATGGCCGTATCATCATCGATGTCATTGGTATTTCTTCTTCACTCTCTCATCTACATCTTTAATTCCTTAACCAATATTTCCTCTCTAATTGTGACATAAACTCTTTTTCTTTTTCTTTTTGGTGATTGCAGCACAAAGTTTTGGACTCCCATTTATCGGTGCATATCTTGATTCAGTGGGAGGCAACTATTCGCATGGAGCAAACTTTGCGACATTAGCAGCAACCATCAGAGTCCCACCTACACTCAGTCCTTTCCCCCTTGGTGTGCAGTACACTCAGTTCACACTATTCAAATCCAAGACACAGCTTACTCGACGGCAAGGTAAACAAACAAGTTCATTAATTTAATTAAGTGCGTTGTTGATTTATTGATCATATGTTAAGGTTTTGTTTGGCAGGAGGCGTATTCGCAAGCTTGGTGCCCAAACAAGAGTATTTTAGCAAAGCTTTGTACATATTCGATATCGGTCAAAATGACATTAGTGGCTTGGCTTTTAATAACTTGACCCATAGAGCAAATCAATGCTTCTGTACCTGATATGATCAATGCTTTCTCAACAAATGTTACGGTACCTAGTTATTCAATTAAAACCCATCTTAATATAACCATTTTTTAAATTAATCATATTTCTAATTTGTTGTTGTTTGTTTGTTGTAAATTGATGAAACTTGGGTGATGAAGAGCACGTACAAATTGGGAGGTAGAAACTTTTGGATCTTCAACACAGGTCCCATCGGATGCCTCCCTTATATTTTGATCAACTTCTTCACAGAAAGGGATGCCTCTGGCTGCGTAAAGATTTTCAACGAAATAGCTCAGTATTTCAATTATAAGTTGAAGGAAGCCGTAGTTGAACTTCGAAAAGACCTTCCTGAATCAAAAATCACACTCATTGATATCTACTCTGTTAAATACGATCTTATCAGCAACGCAGAAAAATACGGTGAGTCAAATTATAACACTTTAAATTTTGTCATACTGTAGTGCCTGTATACTATCAATGTCATGTCCTGTGATCATAATTCATGACCAAATGACGGTGTTACACACAAATATGCTTTGCTTAAAAGGTTTTATGAATGAATGTGCAGGATTTGAGAAGCCACTAGTGGCTTGTTGTGGGTATGGAGGGCCCCATAACTATGACCCTAATCCTGAATCGAATTGTGGAGGGACAGTGGTGATAAATGGGACAGTAAGAGTGGTGGGGGCTTGTGAGAATGCATTAGTGAGGGTGAATTGGGATGGTTATCACTACACTGAGGCTGCTAATAAGTTCATCTTCGATCGGATCTCCACTGGACTTTTCTCTGATCCACCCCTTCCCTTTAACTTATCAAGTCACATATCATATTAAGTGTATACTTTCCGTGTAAGTGTCAACAACTCAGATCCTTCTATTTTTTTTAAAATAATCCGAAGGTGCATTTAGTCAACAAATACAAAAAAAAAAAAAAAAAAAGGGAATAAGTAAATTGCATCACACGAAATTATTAGCTTTCTTTTATCTTTCTGTGACTAATAATGCAAGACATCAATTTACGTTGCCCTAGAGTGCATTACAAATAATGCGAATTCTTCTTCCATGTGAGAGATATTATATATTAAATATCAATTAAAAATAAATTCATATATTATTACATCATACAAAATGGGAAAGTATTTCACTTTTTTTTTTTTAATTTTTTTTACTGATTCTCACGTTTTGTTTAAATTGGCGTTCAACTATTTAGTGTTTAAATCATATAATGAAAGTGTACGTTCTGTTTAAACTAGCATAAAGCGCCACCTCGCCAAAGTTTATGCACTGAGTATATATCTTGTCTTGCACCAGTTTTTTCCTTAGAATTGACTAATATATTCCCAAAAAATTCCAATATATATGCTAGAAGTTGCATGTTGCTTTGATGCTCCCAGAGCCCGAACTAAGCCTGCGTTTGAATGGATAGCTAAATTTAAAATGAAATAGAGTGAAATAACTAATTTAATATGTTGTTATATTTAAAAGTTTTTATGGAGTAAAATGAATTGGCAGATTATGGAGTCTAAGACCGTTATTTACTATTCAAAATCTCTTATTTTTTTGGTCCCTTTAAATTGGGGTCAAACATGGACTATAGTGGTTAGTAGTGTATTTACTATAATACATTTTTTGATTAAAAATTTATTATAATAATATTCTATTTATAAAGATAATATTGTAAAAATAATATATAAGTTCTTCTATTATATTAATGGACCTTCTTTCGTCTCTTTATTAAACTTTGATAATAATATTTTTTGTTATTTTATTTTATTTTTATTAATAATCATTTCATTCTACCATCACTAAAACTTTCAATCATAACTAGAAATCCAAATTTTTGGACTAAGTTGGTTTGTTATTTAGTTGCCCAAAAAGAGAGGGTCCGTACAAAAAAATTGACGTATAAAACAGACAATATTTAAACTATTTAAAACCTAAGAAACGAGAAATCCAATCTCTTAATTTTTTTTTGCTTTAAAAATAATTTAGTTCCTTAAATAAAGCTATTAAAAATACTTTATAAATAAAAAAAATTATTTGGTCCATCAATGATGATGAAAGACCATTATTTAATAAAAGATTTAATTTTTAAAAAATATTTAATATTTTTTTGGAACTATATAAATTAATCTTAAGACCAAAACTGTATGTTGAAAATATTTTCTTACCTTAGGAAACTTTCTTTTGTTTTAAAAGTTTTAGTCAACGTATAATGGAAGTTAGTTAATAAAATCAACTTTGAGATATATTTAGAATATATTGGAAATTCATAGATTTATTTTAAAACATTTTTTTTGCATTATTACAAGATATTAAATATAATTTTAAAGATTAAAATAGGATCTAACTAATTATATAATGGTTAAATCTAACATTATAATGTCATGCGATTCCTACAATTTTGAGATGCAAGGAGCGAAATTGAATAAATTATGAATATCACGTGATTTCAACATATGTTGATTTTAGACATTAATCTTAATTGAAATTTACAAATTTTACTTCTTGTTAACTTTATGAGAATAAAAAAGCTTTTCCTTTTTGCAGATTCTGATATAGTACCCATTATATTTTTCCTTGCTTAATGATTTTATTTGACCATTTCGTCCAATAAACTTTAATTAATTCGTAAAAAAGGCACAAAGAGCCTAAAACTACAGAATTTTTTGAGTCACTTAAAAATAAATTAGTCTTTTATTTTGAAATATATAAATGAATAATTTTAAAAATTCTTCAAAATGGTAAAGTATCATAGAACCAGAGCCCCACCCAAACTATGAGTTCACTTTAACTATAAGTCTATAACAGACTGGCAAACTGGTCAAGTAACCCAGGAGATATGCACTTTCAATATTTGAGGTCAAATTTTAGTAGTAACATTGAAGATTTGTCTTGAACACACCGATTGAATCTAGAAAAATACATATAAAATCATATGGAAAAAAGACTTAACCTCAATTACTCCGTCGTCGATACAATTTTAGAAGAGTAAGATGAAAAATCAATTTGTCTATTATATATTAAGGGCAAGACTCGAGAGTTTTTTAAATTAATGCGAAGTCTCAGTTCATTAAATTTTTAATTTTTCGTGCGACAACCTTTTTATTTTTTGATAGAGAATTTTTTGAAGTATTTAAATTTTTTATAGTCAATGAAAACATTATAAAGCAATTAATTAATTGTCTCTTAAATTGAAAATTATTTTAAAGTTTAAATTTTTTTTAAATTAAAAAAATTAATGAATTTTTCATTATAAAAAAAATTATGAAGTAATTAATTAATTATCTCTTAAATTTCTTTAAAATCTAATAAATTTTTAGAGTGAATAAGAAAACTATTGAATTAATTAACCATCTCTTAAATTAAAAATTATTTAAAATTTGAATAATTTTTAAAGTCAACAAAAAAATAAATAAATAAATAAATAATTATCTCTTAAAATTTACAATAAAAGATTATAAATATAACTCAACATGATTTAATATTAAAATAAAATAAAATAATATATAGTCGAATGATTTATTCAATAACATAAATTATTCAAAGTTAAAAATAGAGTTAAACGTAATTTCATTAATTTATGATTTTAAAATTTTTTAAATAAAGCAATAATAAAAATTGTTTTATATGTTAAAAAAAATATTTTACGATGGTGTTCTATTAATAAATTCAATAATTTAAAATATATTAATATATAATAATACAAATTAATATTTTTAGCAAGACTCAGAAAGTGGCAAATGGTTGTGTGTGAGAGTGGGCTTCACTGTCATTTAATTCCTTTGAAGCTAAGAGCTGACAATGAATCATGTGAATATTTTATTTATAGAGTCAAATAACTAATATATTATTTGTGAATATTTTTTACTTGAATGTGAGCGAATAAGACGATCTACTTAAATTAAAGAAATAATTAATAATTAAAATATGTAGAAATTGGTGAAATAATTGCTGACGAAATGGGGGGCGGCTATAGCCATGGTCCAAAGCAGAAACAATTATTTTGGGGCCAACTTTGAAATATTAAAGCAATTATATATATATATATATATATATATATATATATATATATATATTCCAGAAGCTCAAGGCATCGTACTAATTAGGATGGCAATTTTAACAAGCCACTATGTACATGTGCTTGTTATTTAATATTTATCATTTATTCATCCAAATCTTCAATAATAATTTATTATTCCCTTCCACCTTTTTTCTGCGGTTGCTTCCGTCTTATAATAAATTTTTGTACAGTATCATTTAATCTAATATTATATAACATATTTTACATAAATTTAGTTTTTGGTGTTTCGTCTAACTTTTATGTTGTTTGTCTCCCGGTATTTCTTTCTAATTTTTAATTGAAACAGTTGTGTGAAAATCGAAATAATAAACCATTTAGTCTTTTTAAGATGAACCTAACATTCTGAAATTGAAACTGTTGACTTAATTTTAGAATACGATTAAAAATATTTGACATATAAAAGAAATACATATTTAATGATAAAATAATACATCTTTTTAACATTCAAAGATTATATATTATTTGAAAAACTTATTTGAATCCAAAATTTTAAAACATTAAGTTTATAGGTAACTGGTTTACTGATCTATCCAGACTGAGACTTTTCTACTTCTTCACCTACCACCACTTCAACTCATGATGATTATCGCGTTTGGATCCGTTCTTATAACAGAAGTGGATCCTATAATATAATAATATATTAAATTAATAAAAAAAATATTATTATATTATAAGATTCATTCTTATTATAAGAACGGATCGAGAAGCGATGGATATCAGACATTCAAGCTTTTGGAAAGTACCAAAGAATGATAGACACGTTAATTGATAAAAAAAAATTTATTAAGTCTAAACTGGAATTGTATTCTACACAAGTAAATTTAATAATAAGTTTTTGGTTTTAATTAATGTGGATTTATCAGACATTCATGAGGATCTTCTTCTCGCTGCAATTACATATGTCGTGGGAATGGAGGGGACTGCAACTTTGGCGTTGTTAGATGTGGAAAACACAAATTAGTGAATGGCACTGTAATATTCCCCATCCCCCATTTTTCATAGCGTTGTGCTTCCTACAAAGCCCTCTAATTTTTTTTACAAAAAATATAATTAATATTTTCATTATAATATAACACCTTACCCAACAATTTACATATTTCTTATGCACAATTATATACTGTAGATTCTCTAAGACTAAATTAACTTGGTAATATACATTAAAGCAATTATTAGCATTCAAGGCTGCCCCACATCCATTATCAAAATCTTTTTCTATTTTAACAGGTCAATGAACACAGATTCAAAGTAAGAACGATTTATATAAATTGTGTAGTCAAGCTATTAAATTAGTACAGATTACGCCCGGATCTATGGGTTAATTGAATGCGGCGTTAGGATGATTTAAAATTTAATTTAAAAATTATAAAGTGGTTCTTATCTTCTATATATTCATAATCCTGTTATTGACTAATTTCTAAATTTAAACGGACGATTATTTTGCTAGAACTAATGTTCTTAAAGGAATTAATTTTCATTGATGGTGGACTTTTGATTCTTTCGTGTAGAATATTATTGGCGTCCTCACCAGTATTATGTTGTTGAATCTCAACCCGTGGTCCGATCCTACGACCCGTCCCGGTGAACTCGGAATATGATTAAGGGAATCAAGTTTTTTAAAATATTTTTATATTTTACTAATTTAAATTTAAAATAAATTTTTAAAAAAATATGAAAAATATAATTTGTATATAATAAATGAGATATCATATATTAATAAAAATAACCTATATTCAACATAAACAAAAAAAATGGCTATTTCTTTTAAAAAATATCAAATATATATAAATATTTTTACACCAAAAACATTAAATTAATATTTTTAAATATTCATAATAAATATTAAAAAATGGTTTTCTATTTTTATTATGTAATAAATATTTTTAAAATAGTAACATATTTATATTATTTTAATAAAAATATTTATTTTATTATCTTTAACTGGAAAAAATATTTTTTTTTTTTTACTTTCTAATGCAAATATTGAAATATTTATAATAAATATTGATAAATAATTTTTTAGATTTTTAATTTGTAATAATATTTTTAAAAATATAAAAATATTTTTATTCTTTCAATTTGTAGGTCAAAATATTTAAATAATCACTTCTTATTTTCTTAATGGGAAAAAATGCATTTTAAAATATTTTTTTTGTGATGGATGCGTGTTTCCGCTGGATGTCCTCTGATGAATATGCTCTATACTCAGAGTCGTAGGTAAGATAAATAGATAATGAATACTTTGAGGATATTTCTATATTTAGCCAGTACATTCTTGAAAATGAAAGAACTTTTCTGTGCTCTGCTAGAGGAATAAACTTTTTCGTACCAAACGAACCAACTTGCCTTTCTTTTACCCACTCCCTTCGTCTAAAACTTAGATTTTTCAGACTAATTGTATATAATGTGAAATACAATTGTTAGTCAATTATGTAGTTCGTAGAATCATATAGTGTTTTCTTATTATTCTTCATCTGCTGTAAGTAGAACGGCTGTATTAAATGACACAATACCATCTTAGATGATTTATTGATGCCCATCATGTTGGATCTCAAAAAAACAGACATGTTTTTCTAATTTGTTAATCATTAGTTTCGTTAAGCATTGATATGATCAATCCTCACCAATCATCGAGGGTCAGAAATTCCAAGTATATATTCATCACCTCTCAATGGTTATATAAATCACACCACGTCGAACACGCATGTGGAACCAAAATTGGAAACTAACATAAAAAAACTAGAAATTATGCAACAACGTCAAAGATATGAAGAAAAAATAAAATCATGAGACAGTGCTATAATACATTGTGACTCACAAAAGCTGATCGTATCCGTGGAAAACGTTGTATGCACATTTGAAAGCGTCAAACCTCCTCTGATACTATATATACAGGAGTAATTAAGAGATTCATATATCCTTGGCATCACTAGCTAGCATTGTCCAATATGGAGTCTAATAAATTCCACATCTCGCTCACTTCCAATTTAGTTCTTGTCTGTATCATTGCCACCTCATTACTATCGAACCCTGTGTGTGGCGCAAAATGTGAGTTTCCTGCCATCTTCGCGTTCGGTGACTCTAACACCGATACTGGTGGCTTTGCTGCCACCGGGCTTCTACCTCTACTACTCCCACCCTACGGTGAGACTTATTTTCACAGACCTTCTGGAAGATACTGTGATGGCCGTATCCTCGTCGATTTCATCGGTAACTTTTCTTCACTCTCTCATTTATCAATCTGTATGATCTGTCGTGTACAGTAGTCTGATCTGACGTAAGCTCTCGCTTTGTTTCTTCGTTTTGGTAATTAATTTCAGCGCAAAGTTTGGGGCTCCCTTTCATCAGTGCATATCTTGACTCTGTGGGGGCCAACTATTCGCATGGAGCAAACTTTGCAGCTGTAGCAGCAAGCATCAGAACCCCACCTGCTGTCAGTCCTTTCTCCCTTGGAGTGCAGTACGTAGAGTTCACACAGTTCATATCCAAAGCACAGCTTATGAGACAGCAAGGTCAACAAAAACAAGTTCAAAATAGTTTATTTTCTCTCACATATTAAGCTTTAATTAAACACTTCGTTTCTGATATATGAATGTTTTGTTTGGCAGGAGGCGTATACGCAAGCCTGGTGCCCAAACCAGAGTATTATAGTAAAGCTTTGTACATATATGACGTCGGTCAGAATGACATTGGTGGCTTGTCTTTTGATAACTATACGGCAGCGCAAATCAATGCTTCTGTACCTGACATGGTCAATGCTTTCTCGTTAAACCTTACGGTAGTTCAATTAATACCCACCATTAATTGTTTGCATTAATTAATTTTTTCTTAATTTTTCTACTAATTTTGTTGTTGGTGTTGTAATTAAATTGATGGAACTTGGGTGATGAAGAGCACGTACAAATTGGGAGCTAGACATTTTTGGATATTCAACACAGGTCCCATCGGATGCCTCCCTTATATTCTCATCAACTTCTTCACAGAAAAGGATGCTGCTGGGTGTATAAAGGTTCACAACGAAATAGCTCAGTATTTCAACTACAAGTTGAAAGAAGCCGTGGTTCAACTTCGGAAGGACCTTCCTCAATCAAAAATCACACTCATAGATATCTATTCTGTCAAATACGATCTCATCAGAAACGCAGAGAAATACGGTAAGCAAATTAAAAATAACTGAAGTCTATATATTCATTCTTCATAGATCAGAATGTTGTAGACTAAAAGAACTTGTGAATGTGAGTGCAGGATTTGAGAAGCCGCTAGTGGCTTGCTGTGGGTATGGAGGGCCATACAACTACAATCGCATTCTTGAATCGAATTGTGGAGGGACAGTAGTGGTAAATGGGACAGTGAGAGTGGTGGGGGCTTGTGAGAATGCACTAGTGAGGGTGAATTGGGATGGTTATCACTACACTGAGGCTGCTAATAAGTTCATCTTCGATCGGATCTCCACTGGAGCCTTTTCTGATCCACCCCTTCCCTTCGACATGTCATGTTAGACATCATATTGAGCGTATTCGGAAATGATTCGCAGGGTGCATTTAGTCAAAAAAAGAGTGAAAGAATATTGAAATAAAAGATAAGTGAGTCCTACCATACACATATTTTCTGTACGATTGTGAACTTGTGTACTAACAAATAAAGTGTATTCGTCAGACATCAAGTTATGACATGATGTATCAAATGTCAGTAAAATTTTTACTCATCGATCCTGTCTCATCTTTATATTAAAGTAATTTCTCCCTCTCTTTAATAAATCCATATCTTATTATATCATACAAAAAGGGATCATCTCTCTCTCTCTCTCTCTCTCATTCCCTTATTTATTCGAAGTGGCGTAGAAGAGGAGGCCGGCACAACAAAATAAGAGAGACATAGATTTCTTCTTTTGGCGGCGGTAAAAAAGTGAGATATGGTAGTACTCGCGACGGAAATAACTGGTGGTTTGATGACAACTGCTATGTAAATTATTTTTGGACCATTTCAGATTTTAATTTCATTATGCAGTTATTAAATTTAAATTATTTGATAAAAATTTTGAATTATATACTGTTAATATTTAACATTTTTTATCACATACAATCAATAAATTTAATTTTAATCATTAAGTTTTATAATTTCTTTAATATTAACTATTAAATTTATATGTTTTCTATACTTGTAAGAATCTGAATCCATTTTTGAACACATTAATATTCTTTTGTCACTCATTTTAATACTATTAGTTATTAAGTAACATTGAAAATGTTTTAGAAGATGTTGAATACGATTTACATAAATAAAATATTTAAACTTTGAGATTTCAATTAATTCAAAGATTAATTTCTTTTGGACTGGAAACATAACTACTGAATTTCTCCTCAAATTAAGGTCTCTAAAAAATTTGAATAATTACCCTTTTTAGAAATTCAAACAATCATTACAAGTGCAACCATCTAATATTGGATATTTAAAACTAACATTCAAATGTTACGTTATACCAACTATCTTCTTTATTTTTTTGGCCAAGATCCCAGCTATATTTACTAGAAGAGAAATTGGAGAGATTATGGATATAGCGTGACAAACATGTTGATTTTGGGCGTTATTCCTATCCGAAATTTATTTTCACTTTCTGTAAAAAATTTATAAGGAAAATATAATATTACAAAAATTATGTGCCAAAATTATATTAAGCACATGACCTGATCTTCTCTTTTTGTAGATTTTCCATTTTGTCTGGTAAACCTTGTAATTTGATTCTTTTAGTGACCAGCATGAATCTTGTAAATAGAGAGTCAGTTAAAAAAAAATGGCTAGACAACACCGAAAACCAAACTCGTAAACCTTCATCATAGAAAAGGCACAAAACCTTAAAACAACTTAAGTTTCTTAATTAATCAATTAATTAATTATATGAATTATGTGATTAGTTGCACGGTTATGTATTTATATGTTTAAATTTTATTAATTAATTTGTAGCGTGTCAAACAACAAATATTTTAGTTGTGATTTTTTTTTTGTCTGAAACAATCTGCAAATGCAAAAGTAAATTAATTAAAATATGCACACACAGGTCAAGTCATCAATGGAAAACTTGAATACAAAATGGATGGCGGCTAAAGGATGTAGGGAGTGTTTAAGAAAAGATTTTGCATGTATTCAGTGTTCGTGTATTCAACAATTAAAATTTAATTTATGTTTATAAATGTTACATAAAATTTGCAAATAGATCAAATTTTTATTCTAAAATATATGCACACTGACTATATGCTCACTTTTTAAAAAAAAAAAAAGAAAAAAAGAAGGAGATTATATTGGACCAATTAATATTGACTTCAATTAATCTTATGTCCTTCCATTAATGACTTTATATAGCGATACAATTTTTGTTTTGGACCAATTTTTGACATAAACTAATGAAACTTGCAAGTTAGTTGATCTGTTTAAGCAATCATATATTTTCTTTTTTAGAAGGTCAAGTCTTCATATGAGTAGGGCAATCTATACAAGCAACTTTATGTACGTGTTCTGGTTCTTTCATAGATATCATTATTCATCCAAATTTTCAAGCTTATTTATTTAACAATTATCACCCGGCTAGCTCCGGCCTCTTTCATTATAATAGGCCAGATTGCTTTCTAATTTATTAATTCCCCCCCCCCCCCCCCCTTTTTTCTGCCTTGCTTCTTTCATATAATAATTATTTTATAAATTTATATAATATTATATAATATAAATTTACATAATTTTTTTTGTGTTTCATTTAACTCTTATATACATATTTGTTTTGTCGTAATTAATTATCCTGTGGTATTAATTTCTAATTTTAACATTAACTGTTATGTGAATATTAAAATAATAAACAATCTTAGTATTTTTAAGATTGAATCTATCATTTGGAACTTGAAACTATTCGCTAAATTTTAGAATATTGTTAAAATATTTAAATTATAAACAAAATAAACATTTAATAAAATTATTCATTTTCTTAACGTTCACACTATTAGCTATGTTAAGATTTGAATTTAACCAAAAAAATCATAAGATGGTTATATAAATAGACTAAAATACAAGAATATTTAAACTAAAAAAATAAATTAATTTTAACCTAGAAGCTATAAACTCTAAATTTTCCTTATAATAACAAGTAGTCAAGAGAAAATATCAGTAATTCTTCTAGTATTTACAATATTCTTTCATCTATTTATATATATATATATATATATATATAATTATTTAAAAAATCAATAGATGATCATATCCTTACGTTTATATACATGATGGTAGAGTGCTAGTGGGCTATAAAATCTTTCTCTAATAAAATATGGGATTACATTGTTTCACGTTAGTCAATCATAGTATTAATTAACGACTCTTTGTAATTCGTTAGATACTTTTTTCAAAGAGAGAAATTTGACCTCCCATTCAACCTTATTAATAGCAAATAGTTAAAAGCGACGTATATTGAAACATAAGTTAAAATATAATTGCTTACCCAACTCTAACACGCGACGTAAGACCAAAAAATTAAATAAATATAGTCATTACTAATTATTTAATTATACGTTTCAAAGACATGTGTGCACTTAAACATGTACCACTAACTTATTTCCATTATTACTAATGACAGTCTTAAACCTTATTTTATCAATGTTCAATGGGCACGTGACTTGGAAATTGAATTGCATGAGCTTCGGGGCAAATGTCTGTTAGAGACGACAATCAATATGTGTTTCGAGCAAGCTAAGCTTGAGTTATTTACAGCATGGCATTGTTAGATTGATTGTACATGAATTGGTTATGACCAACTGTAATGTAAAAAACTTTGATTTCCACCATTGTCTTCTTCTTTTCTCTCTGTCTATCAAACCTTGTACCCAAAAATACATCAACCATCGTCAACTAACAAACTAGAAAACAGCAAAGCCAACTACGTCCAAGGAAAAAACAAAAAAGAGGTTCAAATTAAATTTAGGATATAAATCGGAAATCTTTCTCGTTGTGATACAACATTTGTGGAACAGTAAATTAAAGAGACCCAAGTTTTCTGGTTTCGTCACACAGTGCATTGCCCAATGGAGTCTCTTAGTCGTCGTTGTTGGGTGGTGTTATGTATTGCAGCCACGTTATTGAACCCTGTATTTGGCACCAGAGACTGCAAATTTCCGGCCATCTTTAACTTCGGAGACTCAAACTCCGATACCGGTGGCATAGCTGCAGCCTTTTACGCCCCTACGACGCCGTATGGAGAGACCCATTTTCACAGACCTGCAGGAAGGATCTCCGATGGCCGTCTCATCATCGATTTTATTGGTATTTTTTCATTTTTAGTATGTCAAGGGGTCATTTTTACAAATATATTAAGTCCAAACACAAATCCTATTGTAAACAAGAAATTTTAATAATAAATTAATTTGCATCAAAATGAAGGTTATTTTCTTAAAAAAATTAATGTAGATTTGTAATTTTGGAATTTCAGCCAAGAAGTTTAGGCTCCCCTATCTGAGTGCATATCTTAATTCTCTGGGGACTAACTTTACACATGGAGCAAACTTTGCGACAGCAGGATCAACAATCAGACCCCCACCTTCAGCTCCTGGATACAGTCCTTTCTACCTCGACATACAGTACATGCAATTTAGAGATTTCATACCCAGGACACTATATATTAGACATAAAGGTAAATCACTTATATTAACTGGTATCTTTACGTGGCTTCAGTTTTCATTATTCTACAACTTATATATATATATATATATATATATATATATATATATATATATATATAGATATATATCATTCATTTAAGCTATTAAAATTTCTTCGCAGGAGGAATATTTGCAAGCTTGATGCCCAGAGAAAAGTATTTTGCTAATGCTTTGTACACATTTGATATCGGCCAAAATGATCTTGGTGCTGCCATTCTTGGGAACAAGACTCTCGAAGAAATCAATGCTTCTATACCTGATTTAATCGACGGTTTCTCGTCTAATATTAAGGTAGTTTAATATCCTAGCATTGACAATTTAATTTGGATAATGCTTCGCATTTTACTGATGTTTTGGTTGTGAATTGATGAACATGGGAGTCTAGAACATATACAACTTGGGAGCTAGATATTTTTGGATACACAACACAGGACCCATTGGTTGCCTCCCTTATATACTGGCTCGGTTTTTATCTGCTGAAAAGGATGAATATGGTTGTGCAAAGCCTTACAATGAAGTAGCTCAATATTTCAACCACGAGTTGAAGGAAGTCGTAGTTCAACTTCGAAAGGAACTTCCTCTGGCAGCAATTACATACGTAGATATCTACGCTGCTAAATATTCCCTGATTAGCAACTCAAAAAAATACGGTGAGTCAAAATAAGAAATTGACCACGTCCTGAAGCTTGAACATTCCTACTACAAATGATATATGGGAGTGGTTAATGGGGTTTTTGAAAATGCAGGATTTGAGAAGCCAGTTGTGGCGTGTTGTGGGTATGGAGGAGAGTACAACTATGGCGTTGTGAGATGTGGAAACACAGCGATGGTGAATGGCACTGAAATATTCGGGGGATCGTGTGGGAGAGCTTTAAAGAGAGTGAGTTGGGATGGGATTCATTACACAGAGGCTGCTAATAAGTTCATCTACCGTCAAATATCCACTGGGGCTTTCTCTGATCCACCCCTTCCCCTGAACATGGCTTGTCATAGAAATCCTCACAAGAAATACTAACATATATATATTTGTCAATCACTTCTTGCACTGGCGTTACAAAACCACATCAGGTGATAATATATAACATAATAATAAGCTGAGAATATCAAAGTAGGATGAGATTGAGATGGGTACTATTCCTCAACCTCTTCAATCTTATCCAGAGCATAACAGCAAAGATAGTCAGAATAACGAGGTCATGGAAAAATAAAGGTTTGAATCTATACCAAAAAAGAATAATAATAATTAGTATGTGCTGCTTTTAAAAATGATGTAAGGTAAAGATGGAATAGTTTACAAACCGTTTCACAGAAGCGTGGGAATTCTAAGATACGTAAGATAATTGATGGTTCTCTGCTAATATTGGGGTGTACCATGGAATCTTGGGCTTATAGGGCATATGGCCTTTTTATTTGGTCAGAAATTGATGGGCTCCCTTCAGAGTGGTGAAGGAGTTCCTTAGAATCTGTGCAGCCCAGCCTGCACGTTCGATCACTTCAAGAACCCCATCATGACCACCAGACATAGCTAATATTTCCGTTGTTTTTCTGCGAGTAATTTACGTTGAGGACGATTTTTCTAAACAAAAAGTCAATGGAACCTTGTTTTTTTTTTTTTTAACTATATGACAACATAAAATAAGTTCTAAAATATGACATTTTGAAGAAGACTACATCACCTACTTTACAATGATTGCATTATTGATAGATCCCGGCGGTGAATACTGGCTATATGCATGCTTTTATGTGCCAAACTAGTTTGAGACATATTCTTAAATGAAATAATGATAGTCAAGGTTCCAAATCCATTATCAAAATAATTATTCTTAGTTTAAGTGTTAAATTTTAACATTATAATTTGTCGTAAGCGAAAGAAATCAGCAAGACGTCAAGCTATCACAATGAGATACCAATTAAATCAGCAACTAGACCTGTTCTTCTTTGTTCAATATCATAAAATCTTCAACCTTATGTAATGAATCATCACCAAGAAAGAAGACTCTTGGCTTTCGTAACTAAATTGGGCTAAATTGCTTTCGAATTTATTTTTCTTTAGCCTTTGGTCTTCTTCTATATCCTAACAACAAAGCCTTATCTTTTATAGGATTGCCCATTCGGCACGTGAAAAGGACAATTTTGTCGGTGCCACGACAAACAACATGGAAAACAACAAAATCCAACCACGTGAAAAGACGTCAAACAAAAATCACGAGCAACAGAAGCAAATTGGAATAAAGATGTTAACTATTCCGATCCCTTCAAACTGACATGCAATAATGCAATTTGACCCTTGTCTCCGTTCGGAACGCTTTCGCAAGTACCTTGAAAATATGCACCAGTTCCGGTACAATTAAGAGATCCAAGGTTCCTTGTTATCACTCTGTGCTTTGGCCAATGGAGTCTCTTACCCTTAGCATTACCCAGATTTGCATTTCATTATTTTCTTGTTTGCTACTTCTATGTATGGCTACCACATCATTGAATCCTGTATATGCCACAAAAGTTTGTGAATTTCCTGCTATCTTTAACTTCGGTGACTCCAACTCCGATACTGGTGGCATGGCTGCTTCCATTTGGGCACCAACACCACCATATGGGCAGACCTATTTTCACAGACCTTCAGGAAGGTACTCTGATGGCCGTCTCATCATCGATTTCATAGGTATTTGATCTTCACTTTCTGGTGTAGATGTTTAATGTCTCAAGTGTCTTTGATGGGCCTCTTCATTAAGCAATTCAGTCGGTGACATTGATTTCTTGAAACTGTACTACACATACGAGTGCAATTTTTGAGTTCTTTTATTAGATCCCTACCCTTTTCGTTTTGAGGTTAGGAAAATGTTTCTGGTTAATTGCTCTGTTTTATTGCAGAACATGCAATGGAAGACAGAGGACATCAATGGTTATGATGAATTTGCAGTAGTGGAAAATTGATAGGTCCATCAAAATATTCTATCTCATTTTTAGTAATTTTGGGAATACACATAGTGCAATCCTTTTGGGTTGGACCAAATTAAGATTACTTTGTTCTCACTTGACTCAGTTATGGAAAAAAAAAACATAGGCAAATTCCCTTGGGTAAACACACATTAATAAAAAGAAAAAGAAATTATTTAGTCCAAGCCTAAACCCACATCCTATTGTACATGAATGACTTTAATTATAAATCAAATTTTTATTCAAAAAATAATTTTTGAAGTATTCATTAGTGGGATTGTAATTTCAGCACAGAGTTTGGGACTGTCCTATCTCAATGCATATCTTGATTCCTTGGGGACCAATTTCACACATGGGGCAAACTTTGCAACCTCAGCATCAACAATCAGACTCCCACCTATTGTTTTACCTCAGCCAAATGGATTCAGCCCTTTCTACCTTGATGTACAGTACAATCAGTTCAGAGGATTCATACCCAAAACACAATTTATTAGACAACAAGGTAAAGAACTTATACTAATAGATATCTACAGCTGAATCTGAAGCATACAATTCATTTTTCTAGTTTTATGAAACTTTATTGGCAGGAGGGATATTTGCAAGCTTGATGCCAAAAGGCAAGTATTTTGGTGAAGCTTTGTATACATTTGACATCGGTCATAATGACCTTGGTGTTGGGTTTTTCGGCAACAAAACTCTACAGGAAGTCCATGCTTCTATACCTGACATAATCAACATTTTCTCAACATATGTCAAGGTAGTTTTATACCCATCATTGGCTATTTGAATTATGCTTGGGTTCTACTTTTTTACTAATTTATTGCTATAAATTGATGAACATGGGAATCAAGAACATATATAATTTAGGAGCTAGATATTTTTGGATACACAACACCGGACCCATTGGTTGCCTCCCTTATATTTTGGCCAAGTTTCTGTCAGCAGAAAGAGATGAGTCTGGTTGTGCAAAGCCTTACAATGAAGTAGCTCAGTATTTTAATCACAAGCTGAAGGAAGCTACGGTTCAACTTCGGAAGGACCATCCTCTGGCTGCAATCACATACGTTGATGTCTACTCTGTTAAGTACTCTCTAATCAGCAACCCAGAAAAATACGGTGAGCCAAATTTAAAGATGATCATATTTTGATGCACAAACTTGACTCCCAAAGATTTCAGTGGCTAAGTGGTTTAATGAATATGCAGGATTTGAGAAGCCAATTGTTGCTTGTTGTGGATATGGAGACAAGTATAACTATGGCATTGTTGGGTGTGGAAGCACAATGGCGGTGAATGGTACTGAAATATTTGGGGGGTCATGTAAAAAGCCATCTTTGAGAGTGAACTGGGATGGGATTCACTACACAGAGGCAGCTAACAAGTTCGTATTCGATCACATCTCCACTGGAGCTTTCTCTGATCCACCCCTTCCCTTGAACATGGCATGTCTTAGAAATTCAGTTGGGAAATACTAATTGTTTATCTGTTAATCGCTACTTCCATATATATCACAAGGAAAATGTGTTTTTCCACGTAAGTTTAACGTATAAGATATCATTAATGCCAACAAAATCAAAGTAGAAAGTGAACGGTATGGTTGATATTACTTACCCTGTCAATTTTACATTCTCAGAGCACATCAGCAAAGATAGTCAGTTAAACGAGTTGATAAGAAGTATAAGTTTGAATATCATACAAAATCTTTTAAGCATGTATCACTTTAAATTGCATAAATAGAAAAAGGCTAAAGAGTTTACTAAATTAGAAGATGGGAAAGATCATTCTTGATTGTACTGCGCATAGTGGAACACAGGTTCTCTGCTACTGATGGGTTATAGCACAAGGCCTTTTTATTTGGACAGCAATTGATGGCCTTTTTGGAATGGTCATTAAGCATATCAGAGTCTGAGCCCAGTCCACTTATTATTCAAGAACACAAATATGAATCTGGATGGGCTATGGAATTAGTGCAGATGAAAAGTCAAGCCATCGTGTTGGGAAGACAATCCTCATAAGCAACTATACCCGTAATCTCCGTTCTTTTTTTCATTTTTATTATGTCATTGTTCATGTACATCTTCAACGTTATCTTATTCATTTCCAATTGCTCAGATGACTTAGAGATCGCGTTGATTGAGACTAGATGCAGATGTCTGATAAAGTGACGCTTAGTTACCCTGAAATATGAATCAAACCTTGGTCAAACTACGAAACAACAAAATCCTACCACCTCAGTTATGTCAAAAATAAACTGAGCCGCTTTAGGATAGGGTTAAAATTCAACTGAACTTAGCGTATACGATATATCCTACTCTTTTATGAAATGTATCAATGCATAACCCTTGTCTTAGGGTGGGGATGCGATAGAAATATGAGATTACGTTTAGTTATAATAGATTATTAGATAAAAATTTAATAGTCTAAATTTATAAATAAAATAATATAATTAATTGTAAATAATTATATTATTTTAATATAAATATGAATTATCAAATCTTTATTAGATAATTTATTATAATTGAATATAACAACGTGATGGATCCAAATTAAAAATACAGACATGTGTCGTGTAGGACGTACATTGGAAAAGTCTACCATTTGTGGTTTCATAAAGAGACACAAGTTTCGTTCTTATCTTCCTGTGCTTTGGCCAATGGAGTCTCTGAACACTACCAAGTTTCCTATCATGTTCCCTTTTTGTTTGATGCTTTTATCTGTTATTGCCACCACCTTATTGAACCCTGTCTTCGCCACTAAAGTTTGTGAATTTCCTGCCATCTTTAACTTCGGTGACTCGAACTCCGATACTGGTGGCTTGGCTGCTTCTCTTTTGGCACCAACCCCACCATATGGCGAAACCTATTTTCACAGACCTGCAGGAAGGTTCTCTGATGGCCGTCTCGTCATCGATTTCATAGGTATTTGTCTACTTCATCTTCATTTTCTGGTGCACATGTTTAGTGTCTTACTCTCTTTGATGAGCCTCTTCGTCAAGCAATTGAACTGGTGAAGTACACCCTTTTAACTGAAATAAACATGCAACTACAACTTCTGGGTTCCTCTGCTGTACACCAATTTTCTTTTTTCATTTTTTTGAGGTTAGAAAAGCAAGTTTCTGGTTGCTCTGTAATGTTGCAGAGTATGAAATACAGAGGATATTAAAGGCTAAGACGACTTTGCAGTATTGGCAGTTTGATGGGTCCATCAAAGCATTCAAGCTGCTTTTACGTCCGTTTTTGACCGAAGGGGCAAATAGTAACAACTGTCAAGTGTTTTGTCTCTTTTTTGGGCCAATTAGACTAGTATTGCAATGGATTGATGGAATGACACGCAATATATTCTAGAACTCTTGGGAAAATACTTAGCAAAATCCTTTTTTGTCTAACCAAATTAATTGGCTTAAATGTATTTCATTGTAATTTTATAAATTACAAATTTATTTACTACCAACATGAAGGTTATGAAGTATCAATTTTGAGTGGCATGTTGTAATTTCAGCGCAAAGTTTTGAACTCCCCTATCTCAGTGCATATCTTGATTCTCTGGGAACCAACTTCACACATGGAGCAAATTTTGCAACATCGGCATCAACCATCAACCCCCCACCCAGTATTATACCTCAGGGTGGATTCAGTCCTTTCTACCTTGATGTACAGCACACTCAATTCAAAGGATTCATACCCAGAACACAGTTTATTAAACATCAAGGTAAATAATTTACATCTATTGACATCCTTTTGGTGCTTTTGGGTTCTCATTAATATGAAATAGTTTATATTCTGATTGTCATCAAATTTTCTTGGTAGGAGGAATATTTGCAAGCTTGATGCCTGAAGAGGAGTACTTTGGTGAAGCTCTGTACACATTTGATATCGGTCAAAACGATCTTGGTGCTGGCTTTTTTACGAACAAGACTCCGGAGCAAGTCAATGCTTCTGTACCTGATATAATTGACACTTTCTCAACAAATATTAAGGTAATCTAGTACCCCATCATTGACTAGTTGGATTATGCTTGGATTTTCACTTTTTACTAATTTATTGATGGTAAATTGACGAACTTGGGAATCAAGAGCATATACAATTTGGGAGCTAGGTATTTCTGGATACACAACACAGGTCCCATTGGGTGCCTCCCTTATATTCTGGCCAACTTTTTATCTGCTGAAAAAGATGCGTCTGGTTGTGCGAAGCCTTATAATGAAGTAGCTCAATATTTTAACTACAAGTTGAAGGAAGCCACAGTACAACTTCGAAAGGACCTTCCTTTGGCTGCAATCACATACGTAGATATCTACTCTGTCAAGTACTCTCTGTTTAGCAACCCAGAGAAATACGGTGAGTCTAACTAACAAATTCAAACAGACTCTTTATGTCTCTCTCTATTATTGCAAGGCATGCGAAGAGAAATCCAAACTGCTATAGATGTGACTGTTGAATTTATAAATATGCAGGATTTGAGAAGCCACTAGTGGCATGTTGTGGGTATGGAGGGGAATACAACTATGGCAGCGTAGGATGTGGAGGCAAAGTGATGGTGAATGGCACTGAAATATTTGTGGGATCGTGTGAGAGACCATCAACGAGAGTGAATTGGGATGGAGTTCATTACACAGAGGCAGCTAATAAAGTCATCTTCAATCAAATCTCTGGTGGGGCTTTCTCAGATCCACCCCTTCCGTTGAACATGGCATGTTACCGAAATCCATAAAAGATTGTGAACTAATCATCTTCATCTCCTAATTACTGTTTCCATTTTTTCCACAAATAAAGTGTATACTTCCATGCAAGCCGCACTCGTGGTGGTAGTCACTACTCTGAACTTTTTAGATTTTGTTGTTGTTAATTTCCTTTGGAAGAGATAGCTTCATGGGCCATTGTTACGAAAATATCCCCAACAGTATAATATATTATTTTTATTTCCTAATATGTCAATAAAAATATTGATTTGGTCCCTCAACTAGTTGATGTGTGCTTGATTTTAACAAGTTCTCCACAAACGAATGGATTGCACTTATACGGCACACAGACTTTTTTTGTACCTTTCATGTTTAGATACTCAAACATGAAGGGCCGTTTTGTTTCTTTTTCTCCTAAACGGTCTATATGGAATCAGAATTAGAGCCCAACCCACACCCATACGTATTAATAATGTCTTTGAAGGAATAATCGGTTTCTTGGATTGATAAAAGGGACAGAGATGGATTTTGCTCCAAAAAAAGAAAACAGTTATGGAAACATTAAATAACTGGTAATGTGTAACCAGATGAAGGAAAAAAAAAAAAAGCAGAGTAATCATATCACGTGGGATGTTGTAATTTGAAATGAAAAGAAATGAAATGATGGAGAGTAAGAAAATAAAGCGAGATGGAAGATGGGTTCCAATATATAAAAGAAAAATCAATTGGAAGAGGAAGGGAGGCTGCGAGATTATTAAGCATGTGTTTGGATGGATGCACGGTTGGACGGTTGGGAGTAGGGTCGTAAGGAATTAAATAGTTAAATGAGAGTTTATATATGTTCGGGAGATTTTTTTTTTTATGATATAATAAAATGATCAAAGAGAGATTATTTCCTTTTTAGTATCCAAGATTTTACTTTTTGTGTCTTTTTAAATTAAACAATTAAAGATGAAGGAGAATGACTTATTAAAATATAATTATAACCTTATAATTTTATTTAAAATTATAATTATACACAATTTTATTAGAGTATAAAACATATTACCGTTCTTCCTTCTTGCACCACATCCGTACATAGTCTTTCTTTTTTCCCCTCAAGTTGGTTCTACCTCCCTGGGTATGTGGAAAAGAGTCTGGGTATGTGATTCTTCTGGAAATCTGGGTATTAACATTCAGTTTCATTGTTTATTATTTTGAAATATTTTAATTATCAGAGTTTTCTTTTAAAAAAGAATTTTAGTTAGAATGTAATATTAACTACAAGAATCTTAATATTAATTATTCAATTTTCATTGTTTATTATTTTCAAATCTTTTAAAAACAAGAATTATTAATTTGAGCACCGATTATTATTTTGCTTATTAAATCCAAAATAATCATAATTAATCATTATACTCTTAGATTAAATTAGTTCCATTGAGACTTTTTCAGTTCCGCAACCGTTTATTAGGAATCCAACAATACAAATACTATTAATAATGTGTTTTTTTTATTAGGATAATATTAAAAAATAAAATTATGAATCATTCTATTTTATTCATTTTATTATAACGTTTAAATAAAAATTAAAAAATCTCTTTATTTCTTTGTTAAAATTTTAAAAACTCTAATCACTTTATTAATGGTAATTCTATTCCATTCTCAAACTCTCAAACATAGTTTAAATCTAATCATGATTCAAAAAACTTGATCAACCTAAAGAATTTGGTTTAAAAAATATGTATGGGTTTAGAAAACAAAATTTGATATATATATATATATATATTCAAAAAATAAAGTTAAAAAAATTTAATCAAAATCTAAGACGTATTATGTATAAATAAATAAAAACTCAGACGCGTTATTAAGGGTAGAGCAGACACTAAAACTCCATTATTGATCTCTGTTTGGTTAGATACAGAAAAATAGCAACTTCACCTTTTCTTGAGCTTTGACAATCAAACCAAAGTAGTGACTCTCAAAGGCCATTTTGGCTAATAATTGAAATGCCCCTTTATTTTAGGCAACTATTCCGTGGTGTAATGGTCACATTATATGATACTTTATTTGTTAAATAAATTTTAAACTTTACAAACAATTTAAGGTTAATAAAGTATCAGCTATACATATATCTGAATTGTTTTTAAAAAAGGAAAGCGACTGCTGTTAGTTGCACAGTTGCTGCTCTTCGTTGTCATGGACATGTTCATTTAATCTGTTCTAGATTTTAAGTTCCGAAAAAGTTAGTTTTGCTTTGAAAAAATAGGGAAGAAAAAGTTTTGTTCTCTTTCAAAAATGCGATGTGTCACTAAGATTAAGAACATAATGTTATCTTATTTCTTAATAAAATTATAACATGTTTAATTTATTAACGAGATATTAAGTTGTAAAAGTTGTATATTTGTTTATAAAAATTATACACTTATTATGTTTGAAGCCTGACAACGAAAGCATCAAAAACTACATATTAGTTTTTTAATGATTTAAAATTCTATTTTCATAACATTATTAATTTTTTAAAACCAACTCATAAATGATTTCTTTATGAATATAATTGACAGTTTCTATTAAGTTCATGAAAGGGATATTTACACGGTGACATTCAAAAAAATGCACACGTTAATTGTTCAATTTTAATTAACCAACAAAAAATATACAATGAGTCAAAGAGAAGGCATTAAATTTGAAATTATAATCTTAATTATGGAAGATGTAAACACACAACCACTTTTGGTTGACACTTTTCGCAAATTTCATTTATCTTTGGTTCATTTTATAATAATTAAACACCATGGCGATGCCATTAATCATTCTATAAATGGGAACTAATATAAATTCTATAAGACATTTCCTCGTTGGGCAGAGAGGCTAACAGGTAAAAAAAAAAATTAAGAGCTTAATTTACTGATTCAAGATTAAATAAAAAAATTATTCATGCGTTATTTTAACAAGTAAAAACACAAAGTTACATATTTGTAAATTACTGAATAACTTTGACTTCAGCTAGGATTGCTGAAACCCTCTTGTTGAAAAAAAAATTTTGCGTTAACAATCTTATAATATTAACTAAATTATACTCTTTTTTATTAAGAGATATCACATGATATGTATTTTTTTATTTAAAAAAAATATTATTCTTCTTTAAATTTGAAAAAGACGATATACTAACTTTCTATATAACAAAAGATTATATTTATTATAATCAAAACACCCTTATATCTATTATTTACAAATTTATATAATATAACAAGTATTTAATATATAGTTCACAAATATAAAATAATCACCATTTGAAAAAAAATATTTTTGTAGTAAGTTGTGTTTTCAATAATGGAAATCAATATTATCATTTTTCCACTTTAAGAAAAATAATTATGTTTAATTAATCAAACTCAATATATATATATATATATAGAGAGAGAGAGAGAGAGAGAGAGAGAGAGAGAGAGAGTAACTTATAACCTTATGACGTATGGTTTGAAATGTGCAATGTTTGACCAACGAGATCTGAACGTGCATCTTAAATTTGGGGACACGAAGACATTCTTATTCATAAAATCGTATCATAACCTCACCCAAAACGTACAACACCTTCCTTCTCAAGTGCTTCAGAGCTTCCCTTTTGTTCAAAGCAATCCATTAGTCATGAATTTTTCTTTGTCTGAAAGAAAAATCCAGCATTAATATTTCTTCTAACCATAGCCAGAGAATTTGGCATGTATAGCTTATAGCAGTAACTTATGAGGATAAAGTTACTCATCACACAACCCTTTTCAGGCGAGCCTTAAACGTAGTGCTAAAGCAATATATATATATATATATATATATTTACATAATGTTGGGTCTACAAAATAATTCAATCCTATTCCTGCAAATAAATATGTATCTTCCTGTGATCGAAATGATGCCACACTTCCTCCATGTCCCTTTTGAGATACACTTGTTGGTTTGAGTTTGGATGAAGATTCGATTCCACTATGTCTTGTCATTTTCCTTTGCTCCCACTAAAGCTTTGAATTTCTTCCATTGGGGGTCCTATCCTATAACATCGAAATGCCATCTCTTACATGCACACATGCAACTCTGACTTGCACGTGGGAGGAATATTATTGAGATTTCATGATTATTATTGATTAGCAATCCCTCTTGGAAGTTAATAATTTGATGCCACTTTATGAATACCCAGTTAAGTGAGTTCTATGAGAATTGAATTCTAAGCAACAAGACATTCTTCCACTAAGACAACTATAGGACAAGTCCTATCGCGTTATGCTATAGGGCCCCTTATGCATCATTGTTTCCCACTATGGCTACCTAACATTGGGGTTTCGGCAGTCCACAGTACAGAAAAGGAATACTCAAATGCTTTCTTATTTAAGTATATAAATCTTAAAACCAAAGCAATTTCAACATCTCTTTTACAGGCTGTATAGTCCACAACCATGAAAATTAGTAAAAGAAAATTGCAAGAACTCCAAGCACTCAATCTCAATAGCATACTACAAAGCAGTTCCTTCCTTTTTTCTTTTTTTTTTCCTTTCTTCTTTTGTGAACTGAAAAAGCATATTCTTCAGAGTAGTAAAGCTATGTTGATCAGTCTACCATTTATATAGTATTGATATAACTTTACAGTGATACTGAGGAGGGAGGACCAACCCCACTATGAAATTGAAAGGTCTTTTCCTTTATTTTGATTCCGTTGTCTTCCTCTTTGTCAGCGTCCTCATCCAAGTCTTCCTCATCTTGACTCCTTCCACCTTGCTGTCTACGTGGCATGCACTGCCCTTGATGGACTTCTTCCATCTGATGACGTGGAACAGGTGCCCTATCCGCTTCCGCCACCTAAGAGGGTCACGTGATTTTCCATGCTCTATCACACTCTTCTTGTTGGTGTCCTTGTTTGGCATCATCAAGCTGGGATGGCTCCAAGACATGTTGCAATTATCCAAAGAAACCTCAGACACTGTGTTCTTCTCCCACGATGCCACTCCATTTCCTTCAAACTTGATTGATATGAATGACTCTGCAGATTCAAGCCAATCTGGGGAATGTCATTATGGGTACCAACTGATACCAAAAGGAACATATGTAATCTTGACAAAGAGAAAAACTAAATTAAAATTTAAAAGTAGAAAGAAAACTTCATAGTTTGCAGTAGCAGTGCTGATGCACTTGAAGGACCCGTTAATGTTCGATTGGATTTATGGAATAAGATCATTTAATGAGATATTATTATGCCTAAATATAGATTTCCACTAATTTAAGGCAGTGACAGATCACCTACTTTTTCTGTTCACTGTGTCAATTAGCATATCAATTACGGTGCAGATGCACGTGATTAAAGAAGGAAGTGGGTTCAAAATCAAACATACTTGATCTTGTATTAGAACAGCGATATATATATATATATATATAAGAAAAGGTGTATAAATATAGCTTTGGTAATAGGATTATTGAACATAAATACACATTCAAAAGAAGACATTTTAACTAATTTGTTTTGTACCCAAACCCTCCACCAGGTTCATATTTTATTATAATATAGCAACAGTAATAATTTTCAGGATCATAATGACTCTTGGGATTAGAATCAAGCTCCCATATGCCAGGCCAAGCCCTCACCTGCTGCGTTACCACTCTTGTCTTAACAGCTACGCTTTTTGACCTTAATTTTGTCATCACCACAACTAATCTTGCACACCAAGACACACACACATGCACTGCTACTCCTAATTCTCCTGTCATTATGAAGGTCATTCATGGACACTAACCACTACTGTCCCCACCTCACCATCAACAACTACTAAGAAGAAAAAAAAAAATCCAAACCCCCTCACTATTACTAAAAATTATTATAATGATACCAAAAATAGTAGTAAGGAAAAAAGTTCCTTCTTTTATTGCAAATTTTTTGTAGAGAGTGAGAGATCAGAAGAAGAAGAAGAAGAGAATTCGCCAATATAGCTACGTATTATGGTAAATATTACCTTCTGGACTGGGAGAGGCATCATAGTAATGGTTGTGAGATTTCCATTGGTGGAACTCTTGAGGACGAGTGAAAAGAGAACCAAAAGCGAAGATCTTTTGGAAGGAAGCAGCAGCTTGTGGCTTTCTGTGTGTGGAACTTTGAAACCTACGGGAAGCTCTTGAGGAAGCAGAGTGGCTTTGTTTTGCTGCCAGTACGAGGAGTTTCTGGTTCAAGCACAAGGGACACACCCCGACCACTTTTTGTTTTGGGTGGAAATAGCAGCTTGAGCTTTCTTCTGATCTCTTCCCATCTCTATTCATGTTATGGTTTGCCAAGCGAGAGACTATGAAGAAGAATGAATCAGAAGTGAAAAACCAGTGTGATGTGTGAAATGAGAAAAAGATGAAGTGCGTTTCTTAGGAATATATATATACACACACACACACACACATACATACATATATATGGTGGGAAACGATTATGGAAAACATGAGCATGGCCCACCAAGTGTGTAGCTCTTAGAAAACGTAATAGTAATTTTGTTGAGTAATAATTGTGGATTACTGAACTATACACGTGAAGGGACAACACCTTAAATGAGGGAAATGAAGCCGCCTGAATTTACTGGACGAGTCTTTTGCTTTCTGTAAGTTTTGTTACCTTCTGATGTCTTTGATACACGAGCATACTAGATTTTTAAGTGTTTGAAAATATAGTTGTAATAAATTTAAATTTGACATATATAAAAAGATTTTAACACATAAATTTTTAAGTTTGTATATTTATTATATCTGGATATATTATGAATTAATTTTAGAACATTTATAAAGTTACATTTTTCATATACCAAATAAATACATTAAGGTTTCAATTTTTATTTTCCATACCCTCGTCACAAGCTAGCAAAGATAATATTATCTGGTGATTTCAACTTTAAAATTAGGCGAAACTCTAGTTATTTTTTTAAACTTATTTATTTTTCTAATATTGTCTCTCAACATTTTTTTTGTTTTTATTTAATCCTGAATTTTTAAATTGCACCATGCTTGTCTGGTAATATTATTTGGTATATTACAATGACCCCTTAGTTTTTAACTTTTTATGATACTTCAAAGTGATCTCTTAATTTCTTTTTAGTGTCCCAAAATTTTTTTTAATATATGTAATTAAAAAAAGGCTAAATATATTAAGAGATTGAATTAAAATATAAATGTGAGTTGTGACGAGTTATCATACTCATTCTTTGAAGTTTGAATCGATTTCACTGTTTAATAAACAAATGAGTCGCTGGTCATGGGGATCGAATGATTTCAATTTTACGTTAGCCAAGTGATAGATAAAGTCAAAATTTGTGACCACCACTGGGTATGGGTTTTGGAGCTTCAGAAAAGCACAGAAATTAAAGCAACTTCAAGTGACAAATTTACTTTTCATGCTGGGTTCTGCCAAATGTATCGATGGTCGTCTCATTACCATATTCAAGAAGCTGCACTTTCTTCGTAGTTTCTGTCCCTTGAAAATTTCCATAATAGTGATTGCTTTTAGCAGGGCAAAACGTAAAATTTTTATGTGCAGAAAATGTTCCTGAGTTTTCCTTTGGATGATGTTGGGATCAGCAGTTAACATCTGACGCTCATTTCAGCATTCAAAATATTCTTCTTCCCACCATTCACAAATTTACGACAGAACCAAACTAGAACGATTCATAGGTAAACACAATGCGCCATTCAATTATTGAACTTCTCAGGAAAAAAAAAACCCAAATATAGGGAATTAGTGTAAATTATCTTCACCGTTTATCCTTTATCTTCTGTTTTGTCAAACGTGCTAGAAGAACAATAGACACAAGGTTATCAGCAGTACACGTACTCAGCTGCTGTAGCATCAGATTAAAGTATGAGTAATTTGAGGAAAGGGAGAAAGGGAAAAGAAAACACAGAAAAATAGATTGTAAAGAGGAATTAGTGGGGATGATGGAAGATATAGTGTCCATGAAACATCGGAAAGGGCCTAAAAAGTGTGGGAAACAAACAAACTAATGGTCACATGGGGAGGGATCAGAGGAGGGTGGGGACTGTTTCTAATTGAGTTGGCTTCAAGTCATGCTCCCTTCACATGGTCCGAAGTTGGATGTCGGTCTCACTCTATTCACTCTGCATTCTCCCCCAAGTTCAACCCATTTTCACCACTAATTATTCCTGCAGTTTTAAGTTTCATCTTCCTTATCCATAATTTCTATTCTTCCCATCCCATCACTAGTGGGCTTCCCCTTCACCTGAAAAGAACATCATCACTCTGCTTGCTAATTCCACAGGTTAGCATTTTTTGCATAACAAACGTAACTCCAGTGAAAAAAGAAAGAGAGAAACAAAAGATATAAAAAAGAATCAACTGGGGAAACTGTACTTGCCAGGTTTGAAGTTTGAACATAGTTTACTAAGCATATGACGTAGAGAGAGATCTTTAGACAAACCTTTCTGGTGACATATCTTGAGCTGGATCAGTGCTGCAGTGACTAGGCTAGACACAGGAGTCCACAGGTCAGAAAGCATATAACTTGTATGATTATTTCCAAAAGTGACACTTCGACCGCCAATTACAATTTCATCACTGACGATTTTGAGGGGGAAAAGAAAAATAGATATCCAGCCAATTCTAAACATTTTATTGACATCCCATACAAGCCCACCTAAAAACGGTAACATTTTCAAGTTTAAAAGATGCAGATGGTACACAGAATTGAAAAAGGTGACATAAGCAAATTCGAGAAGATAGTGATAGTTGGTCAAAAACCAATCACAACCCAGATTAACAATGAAACAATTGACACACAGATAGTGTTGAGTACAAACAGAAAATTTATTAACATTGATGAGGTAGGTGATAAATTTAACACAAAACATGCCATGAAGGTATGCATAGCCCAATAGCTTATAGTTTCTCACTCAAGTTGTCCATGGGCGAGTATGAGAATGTACCAAACCCTGTCATAGTAATTAGTTCTGGAACGTGAGCTCCACAACTCTAGGCGATACCATGATAAATTACCAGCTACTCCAAAAGGCTAAATCGTAAAACATTGTTCTAACATTCATAGAACGCACGCCAAGATATATGATGGTTGTTATGAGGCGCCATGCAACAATATATACTGCAAAGGACAAATAACCTAACTCAGCAAAAAGTATGATTCCATCAAACAGCTGTATGAAGTAGAACCAATATGATCTTCAGAATCAAGAAATTAAGTTGCACCTTCCCATGAGAAAGTGCTCGAAGTCAAAGTGTATGAAGGTGAGTTGGATCTAATTAATGACTACCTTAATAAATGAGCAAGGAAAAGGTGGTCCAATGCGACTAACAGATGTATCATGAAAATCAGAGAATGTCCCATTGGCACAAGTTTCCGTGAGGCAATATCCTTGAGCTATTGGAACTCTGGAACCGTCAATCCAATAAATATGTTTCAAAAAATAATAATAATAAAGGAAAGCCCAAAAGCACCAAAAGGAAAGCACAAAGTGATTCTAGTGAATTTTCTTTAGCAGGCCAATCTAAGTATAATAGGTATAGGATTTGAATTCCTTTAAAGAAATAGGCAGATCCACAGAAAAGTTTGAATTTTTGTTAGCATCGACTATTAAACCCGATTGTAGGATATTAATTTGCAGGTCATAACAGAGAGAGCAGCATGCACTTAAACTTTTTGCAGTAAGCTTCCCTATCCTAATGAAAACTGATGCAATTAACTGTAAAACATGATTTTCCAAGAAATCTGCCCTTGAAATTAATTGGAAATGTGCTAAAGAAAATTTTGATCATCTAAATTGATTTGGCAACAAAACCAATAAATTATATCACTATCATGCCATCAGCAAGTGTTTGACATAGCAATTGGTGCGGAATTCTGAAGACATTCTTACATCGATGGGTCATCTATGTTCAGTATTTTAATGCTATGTGGTTATCATAGCATAAAAAGCTGAAACTGAAAAATGCTGTATTATTGAAGATGTATCAAAGTTATCATAGAATCACTGGGTATCACCAGACAAGGGAACACCACTAGACAATGCAAAACGGATACGACCACCCAGAATTGCTCTGACCTTCATGAGCATTCCAGAGAGCCTTTTCGAAGCCCCAAGCTCCAAGCCAGCTAGTATTAACTGCCTGGAACCAATGCGCATAGGTCAAATCAAACAATTTATTGGATAATCCTCCCTCTGCCTTTACATGTATGGTCAAGCTAGAGTCTTGATACACTGACAAAAAATATAAAAGGCATGTTTCATAGAACTGGCTCACTAGCACATGATACTATTGATGAATTACATATAGGCGTGCAGTCAATTATGTCAAAATTTAAAATACCTTTGAGCACCCCATCACAAACGTGGTCACTAAATGCTGGCACTGCCACCATCAAAGTTGGCATCAATGCAGTGGCATCCCCCAAGGTTCCCTATTTACCTTGTTGGATGTACCAGTTATTGTCAATGGAGATCCATATTCGTAGCACTTCCTACCGCTGTACTCAAATTCTACAACAAGCATAATGTTTGTTAAAATCTGCAAGAGAGAAAAACAAATTTTTTTAACAAAAATGCAAACCAAAAGACCCTTAAGAGGAAATCCACACAAAAGAATAGATACACATGACCTATACCTCAGCAGCTAATTCAAGAATATGAGTCACCGGCATGTGTGCTAGGTGTATATATTCTTTCTCCCAAGGTTAGGAACAATTGTCACAACATCAGAGACTGTTGCTAAAGACATTGCCATCAGTCATCATCACTTCCTGTGCAGAAGAAAATAATCAAGTAAGCATAGAATTATGATGTAACTCAGATTATTGAATAACAATAGTTGTTGTTATTATTATTGACGTTTACTGGTTGAAAGAAACAAAGTAGACCTCGCTATAGTCCCTTGATAATTACTATTTAGGATTGCCAATCCAGTGAAAAGATAGAAAAGTAGAGATTGTAAGAACTACATATCTCAAAAATTCTTCTCACCTCAGGCAATTTTGCACTTCGACTTTTGTACATTTTAATTTTTAACCGCAACATCAGCTGAAAGAGGTAAATCGGCATCAATAGGATTTTCTCTGCCAGGTCTTTCAACATCAGCGAAGGAACTGATAGTCCAGACATGCTCAACAGATGAGGCGTCAGAAGGGACATCATCGTCCATGCAGATTAAACGTTTCACTGTGTCAAGTTGTCCACTTATATGCAGAAGTTTCCTCAATTCTTTTTTGCCCACAAATCACAGTTGTAACCTCTGTCTGGCAAAGACTATCGAGTGAGGTAAAAACCAGAGCAAAGAGAAAAGGAAATAAAGCTTGTAAACATATTTCAATTTCAGTGATTCATTTCAGACTCAAACCTTCAAAAAAAAATCTCATCAAGAAAATTGAAATACTGAGAACAAGCTACCAGCTAAATCAACAACTATATGAAATGGAATTTTTACTATTTAGTAAGCTAAAGTACCAGAAATTGTACGTTGAGTAGGTGTGTCACACACTATATTCTGTTTCTTTTTGTTTTTGTTTTATATATACTAAAAAATGTATTATGCGTGTTGATAATAGTAAAATAAATAAAATGTATTTCAAATGTACATCTAGTCTCCACATCATCATCAGTAAAGAGTTCACTTTAGTATTTTTTTTAATGAACAAATGACAAAGGAATTTATTTGGTTTATAGATAAATTTTGGAAGGTCATTTTATCACTTTTCTATTATCTTTGAGTAAACACTCTTTCGGGTATCTGAAAAAAAAAATTCTTTTTGTATTACCGTGACATCAATTGTTCATTCCACCTAAAAAATTTGATAACATAAGTATAAAGCATGCTAAAATTTTAATATCATGAAACATTGGTTTTGATTAAAGACAACATTACTGTATACGATTAAAATATATTTTTTCAAATTTAATCAAAATAATAGAAGTTTGCTTGATAATTAAGTGATATATCTTATTAAGTTATTTTTGCTGTATAAATTTTTACAATACAATAAATTGCATAATATAATTATATACAGTGTATAAAATATAACCTCGAAGCTCATGAACAAATGCAACTCTATTGTTTACTTTATATCATTGGTTCTTTTTTGAAAACTTGCGACCTCTTAACCTATCTTTAGACACAAAATCATCATTTTCTTTGGGTTAGACAAGAGACTAAAACGCCCAACAAATTTATCATTAGAATCTTTGAATTTTAATTTAGTTTAACAATTCATATTGTTAATTTGAATATATTACCAACAAAAATATAGAAATTACAGTATAAGAAAAATTCGAAGCAAATTAAAAGTTTTTTGAAAAATAAAAAAAATAAAAGTAGAGACTGGCACTTAACCCTTTCACATGTATACATTGAAACAGAAAAGACGGTGAAAACAAATGAAAGAGTGTTTGGAAAAAAAAAGATTTACCTTGTTTTATAAAGGATTATTATAACCTTATTTTTATTTATTAATTTAACCTATTTTGGGCCGACTCTTGGATGCGGTGCATGCAGCCCAAATAGCATGTTTGGTGACACGTTCATTAAATGACATGCATTCTTCTCCAAAAAAAAAAATAGCATGACACATATAAGCTGTTAAAACTAATCTAACTTATTGGATTGGCATGGGTAACCCACTAAATGGTAGATTAGATTATAATTTGTAACTAATTTAATATTAGTGAATTAAACTAAGACTCATAAGTTAAATAGGTGTTTGGTGGTTGGTGGGTTAATTTACGTTAAATTATTTTGTGAAAGGTTTAATATTACATAATTTTAAATAATATTTTTTATTATTTTGTTTTTAAATATTTAATATGTAATCAACCATAAATAACATAATAATTATATTTTTGTTTAAAATTTTTTTTCTTACAAATTTTTTAAGATAAATTAATCTTGGCCCGTTTAACAACTCAAGTTGGCCCATTTTACTACATAAAAGACAGGAATGTTTTTTGTGTTTCTGGTCGAAAAGCATGACACGTACCTTTATCTTCTTATTCCTTAACCTTCTATATAGTCATTTTTAGTGATGAACTAATTAGTTTGATAAGGTTTGTATATCTACATACATATGGTTGTTTAATGAAACCTCCTCCAATACGGATGCACAATCCTATTCCTACCTCATGTAAGGTCTGATACGCAAAATTAAATAATCATTTTTGTTAGTGATGTAAGAGCAGAAAATAAATATAGGAAATCTACTTAAGCAATTCACCTACCATCAAATAGGATAGGGGTTCATATAGTTCAGAGAACTTGTGACATAATAATTTCTGGACTCTTACTTACATTAAGGTGATAAGTTTCTGCCATGTCAATGAATATTTGTTAGAACATCTGCCTTGTATCTTTTCCTTCGTTCCATCAATAAATTTGCATGACTCGTACATGATGGTGGATTGATGGCATGACACGAGGGATCAAAGACAAAACAATTAATTGTGCGATTTGACAATTTGGTTTCCTATTCGTGGTGATCTTCATACCAGCTATAGACCAATGCATTTGGGACAAAATATGGGGAATATTATAAGCTTATGCAAAGCAATTTCAACGTCATAATTAACGGGACGCTCCCATTTGAGGCTCTCCTAACTCGTGTCACCGTTAAGGTGTCAGAAAATGATACACTTCTCCGTCACTCCTCACCCCACAATTATTTCAATTGCGTGTAGGGGTGAAGTAACATTCAATTTACTCTTTTTATGTTTTTCAGATCTGTGCAGTGTCTCGTTGTTAATTTTAAAATACTTTTGTTATCCAACTCCATTCAAATCATTTGACGATAAAACAAAGGTATTGTTTGGTTTATTTCATTTTTTTTTTATATAATTTTGAAAAATTAATATGATGGTTTATTTGTTAGGTTTAGGCGGCCCCTTATTGAGGCGGTAACTCAGGCAACGAGACGCATAAATTTGAAAATTAGGCTTGAATTTCCATTAATATTACGTATCTCTAAACAGTAAATAATGACTTCCTTGGAGTGGCAATATTGGAGATCAGAATTTCAATTTTAACCATAGTAATCAGAATCTTACGATTCAGGATTTAAATCTTACGATTCGAAACAAGTCATAAAACTAATGATATAAATCGCTGGCTGAATCGAAAGTAGTTATAAATCATACATTTCACAAATTGAATCTTACGATTCGCAACGAGTTACAAAGTTAGCAGTATGAATAAATTACCAAATCAAGTATGAATAATATGATTTAAGCCAATATGATAGAATAACATGACTTTGTAATTAAAAAATATGAAAAATCAATGAATTAATATCATAGTATTGTATTACTATAAACATAATCTATGTTTTTTATAAAGAAAGCAATGAAGATATTATTTAAATTTATTTTAAGAATTAATTACTAATAAAGCATATGATTAGTAAAGTTCTTAAAAATTTATTATGAGTATTTTATGCATATTAAATGTTATATTTTATATTTCAAGTTATTTTTTACTTATTACTAAATCTTACGATTCAATATATTATATGATTCGCGATTCAAAAATATGATTTTCGATTTATAATTTGTATCACAATTTGATTACTATGATTTTAAGTACCAGTAATAAATAGAGCGTCCTTCTTTATCATGGGTTCCTCCGTCCCTCCACTTTGCTGCCATAACCGTTAACGTATCCAGTACTTCCTCCACCCTCACTAATTCACTCATAATTAACGTTTGAATTCCTACGTAATGTGCAAAGTTTATAAATTATCTAATACAATCAATTATAAGACCTGGGACTTTTAGTTAGTTTCAGGCATAGACTAGTAGATACAGGGGATGGAACAAGGTGAGTTGGCGTTGACGTGGACTTTGTGAACCTTATAATTAATTATAAAAATGGAAGCATTTGCTTTGGATGCAATTTGCGCCCAATGCTTTCTGTCATTGGACGTAAATCTTAGAATGCAAGGAAATACGCCATGACACGTGGACTATGAGCAGGCTAGCCATTCATATGATTCTATGTAAGACGGGGTGGATCTGTCGCTTTTTGGGGTAGGGAGAGACTTATAGGCATCTTTTTATGGCATATTATTTTGTGCTCTAAACACCTATCCTTCTTGTTTTATCACCACCCTACTTGCACCAAAGCCACATGCACTTGGTTATTACCTATGTATAAGGCATTAATTAATCAAGAAAATTAATTTATAAATATTTATCATTAGTGGTAATTAATCTAATAAATAAACTAACACAAGGTGTCACATATAGAAAAGGTATGCTCCTTTAACCATCGCCTCTCAAAATTTGAAATGAGATGAAAAAAAAAAAAAAAATTGTTTGGGAGACCTTCTCCCATTTGGGTCTGACAAATTAATGGATTGATGAATACCATGAACAATAAAAAAATCAATACAATAAATAATTTTATTAGTTAAAAATCATTTATTATATGCCCTAAGGATACTTATTAAAAAAATTCATATGTATATATATAATATTTTATAATTAAATTAGTATTATAATATATATATATATATATATTATATACAAATTAATTTAATTATTTTGTATACGACAGTATATTTATATAAAAGGAATTGGGTAGTATTGGTTAAACATTATATATATTTATAATAGAATAACAAAACTTTAATTTCAATAAAACCAATAAAAAAATAAAGTTTGACCGATTTTATTAATTTTAATCTCGTTTTAACGAGTTCAATCTGTTTTTCGTACTAATTATTAACAAATGAGTTTGAAGGTAATCAACAGAATAAAACCACAGCCAATTCACCAGTTTGGTCGACCGATTCGGACCTGTTCTTTAAACACAAGTTATAACTTCCTTCAGTATATTTCTTGGTTAATGTCAATTACATGGTGCTACTGTGAAACTTGCCATTAAAAAACTCGAACCTCACTGTATCTGTATATGGGAATTCTTGCGAGCATTAAATTTAGAGGATGTTTAAATAATTGAATACAATAATTCATTCAATTTTGGCCTTCCATAATATGAACACCTGGTGAAGGTTCTTCCATATGAACACTCACCAGTTTATGCGTCGTTCGGGGATTTGTCTGAAGCCATTCTAGACCAAGAGCTTCTTTCTCTTGGGTTGCTATACATATATATATATATATATATATATATATGTATACACACACACACACACACCCACACCAAAGAAATTACCAAAAAAAGATTAGGCGAAACATGATATGATAGCATATTGACAGGACATGATCCAAAAGCTTCTTTAATTATAAGGTTTTCGCACATGCCATAGCTTTCCCATCATGCTATCCTATCGAATTCCAACTGCCAAACGGGTTGGTGCTTATTTTGAATTTAACATGGCGCAAGTTTTGAGAAGCTCCCCGTAAAGCAACCTCCTTTTAAAGAAACGTAAATAAGTAGAAAATTTGGAATGCACATTACTAAATTGTCTTCTGAATTAATAAAAGCACGCATGTGAATTGATATTTCTATTCTAAAACTGTATAGCATTTATATATATAGCACAAAATTCATTTTACTAAAGTTGTTCCTGGCTTAAATTTAATTAGGTTTGCATGTGATTTAATTGAAAAAGTCAGATCCTTGCAATTGCAAATATTTATCCAAGGTTAATTCTTTGATGTATATTCAAAGTGTGCAATTATTACCTAACTTTTTTTTTTTGGCCCTTAATTATTCCTAGCTTATTAAAATTAGAAGACACCTGAAAATAACATGTTCATTAACGTATATTGTTTATATATTAATTTAAAATAAATTATTGTAATTATATTTTAATTTTAATATATTTAAAATTTGGTTTATGAACTCAAATCTCCTTATTTTTTAATTTAACTTAAATTCCTAACTTACTTTATTTTTTAGTAACTTTCCAAATAGTTTATTTATACATATTTTTAATTTAGGAATTAATGTTTTTAAATGTTATTGGAAAATTAAAAGAAATGGAGAGGCAAGTTGATAATTTTAAAAATAATTTTAAGTTTATGAATAAAATAAAAAATATTGAGGTCATAAATATAATAAATTTTTTTATATTTGACATATTATTATTATATTTTTTATTTTAATATATTAAGTAATGATTATATCAATATATATAATTATTTTAAAAAATGCACCAAATAATTTAGTAAAATTTAATAGTTGAATTGTAAATGTAAAGAAAATAGGAATAAATCACGCGCCAAATAAGTGCAACACTTACACGTTCGTACTTCGTAGGATTCAGTGGCTGACAAGTATAATTCATACGCCCCCAAATTATCGGAGCTGACAATTGTTATGCTTAATTATACGATAATATACTTTAGGCCATCTTATTCAGTAATTGTAATATTATTTATTAAATATAGATATTAGAATTCACGGAAAAATTAACAGTATTAACTATTTTGTTATATTAAAATGCATCTTAAGCAGACTAATTATGATTGGCTCTATATTTAATAAAAGGTTGTTTGAATAATTTGTGGAAAATGTTAATAACTTTTTAACGTGACTGAAAAGATTCAACTGTAAAAATCTAAATCATTTGTCTAATAGTCAAAAACACATGCATTCTATCTTGATTATTTAAATTTAAATTTTAAAGTTAGCGATTTAAAAAATTTAGGTGCACCCTCGTGTCCTTAAAGATGCCAAAGAGAAATATAACTATAGATGACACAAAAAATAAATTAATCCAATTATATTCTTAGAGTTAACAAAATTGTAATTTGCAAATGTAATTGTAACAATAATATGTAATTATGTATTATTACTAATTCTTAAATTAAAATTAAAAAGCGGAAAACTTCGAGTCAATGATGAATAGTGCGTGTGAATTGAACGGCTGCGATTGGGTAACCGAACGACCCCACCGAAATTCGAACCTTGGAACTCCAATGCCGTGGGACCCACAGAGTGCCCAAACGAAGAGTGAGGAAGGGAGAGAAGGGGACGTCACCCACAAAATACAAACATAATTCCATGGCGTGATGGATAGATAGAAAGGTGAGAAACGAGAGAGCGAGCCTCCTGAAACGTTAACTTTTTTCATATAAAAGAGAGGCAACGGCGACACAAATCATTCGAGAGTGGAAGAGCGACCTTCACCATTTCAAGTTCTCTCTTCCGTTCATACACCTCCCTTCTCATCGCTCACCCTCTTCCGTGTGCTATTCGCAGCTGGGTTATCATCCTTTTTTAACCATCTGGCTTTTCTTTGTTATTCGTAAAGGAGGGCTCGAAATTGAGTCCGGACTGGTTGGAGTTGTTTGATCTATATTTCGCTGTATTGGGTTCTCGGCGAAGGTGATGGAAGAGAGCCTAGTTTGCCAGTGGAGCGTGATTAGATCCCTTTTGTCAATTCTTCAATGGTGGGCTTTCAATGTCACTGTAATTATCATGAACAAGTGGATCTTCCAGGTATTTGTCAGGTTCATTTGATTTTTAAAAAAAAAAAATTTCTCATTTTTCCCTTAATTTTTTCCTGATGATGCTTTATGCTTCATTCCTTGTTTTATTAAGGTATGTCGCCTTATATAGCTTGGCACCTTTTATTCCCACGATTAGTTTAACCACATTGTTTCCGTAATCTGTTAAATTCAATCCAATTTTTTCCACAATCGTAATTCTTCATTTGCTTTTGCAATTTGATTCGAAACAATGAGGAAGTATTATTGTTTGTCACTCAGGACTTCCCCTATTTCATTTTCCATTTAAGTTTTCTTTCATTGTTGGGTCTATGTGAACCAGAATTGTAGTATGGTCTCTGGAGTTTTAATATTATACACGCGATAACAAGCTGAAACCTGATACGCTAAACTCTCTGCATCTGGAAAGATAAGAAACTGCCAGAGTGGGCAGAACTCTATGTAATTACTATTTGTTTAGACCTTAGAATCTTGTAAGTGCAGCATATTGACACTCTTTATTATATAACGTACCTTTGGATTCATGAAGTTCTAATTTCTGTGCTACAGTATGTTGTTCATGGAGCTAGAGCTGTTTCAAAACTGTGGTTCTCTTAAGTGATCTACAAACTCTTTACTTTAACACGTATATTATTAATTTACCACATCCTTGAATATCTAGTTGGGCAGACATATATTAGTGTAACTTTGTGGTATGCTTAAATCACCTATTTGAACAAACCTAATTGTGGCTTTTAAGCTTTTAGAAAAGTGTCTTTTTTTCTACAGAGTTTGGGCATTCCAAAGGTGTATAATCTACAAAACTTAGTTCCATTTTTTATCGGTCAGATATGGCCCAAGGATATTCCTTTAAGTTATATTCCAAGTTCCCAGATGTACATTTGGACCAGGATTACTGTTGAATGTGTTATATGTCAATGATATGTAGAAATAGAACACAGTTTTTTTATTTTATTGACTTAAATGATTATTATCTCCCGATTATTTAGATCTTCTATGTTCTTGTTTTATCAGTATTGGCTGCTTTATCACCATATTAGACACTTTTGTGGATCATAGCAAATGCTGTAAATCTAAAAATATCTTTATCAATTTTTACCTTCCAGAAATTGGATTTCAAGTTTCCCCTGTCAGTATCATGTGTCCACTTCATCTGCTCAGCTGTTGGAGGATACATGGTAATTAAGGTGCTGAAACTTAAACCACTGATAGCTGTTGACCCAGAAGATCGCTGGAGAAGAATCTTTCCAATGTCCTTTGTATTCTGTATTAACATAGTGTTGGGGAATGTGAGCTTACGATACATTCCAGTTTCTTTTATGCAGACAATAAAGTCATTCACACCTGCAACCACAGGTAAGGTCCAATAATTGGTAACATTTCCACCCTGCCACAACTATCACTTGCTGAATGACAATATTATCAATAACAATTTCATCTGATTTTAATGAACTTGCACAGTTATTTTGCAATGGCTAGTCTGGAGAAAACAATTTGACTCGCGTATATGGGCTTCTCTTGTACCCATTGTTGGAGGGATACTTCTCACATCTGTCACAGAGCTTAGTTTCAATATGTTTGGATTTTGCGCTGCCTTATTTGGCTGTTTGGCGACATCTACAAAGACTATCCTTGCAGAGTCTCTTCTGCATGGATACAAATTTGACAGGTAGGATCTTTATGCTTGCCTTTTCTTCATGATTTGCATTTTACTGTTCCTTCTTTTTTTTCGCTTTCTTCTCTTTCTGGGGTTTTCCCTATGTAAACTTAGTAGTTATTCTTCGGTCTGTATCACCTACTATTCCTCCTGGCGGACAGAAGGTTTTTCAGATCAATTTTCCCCAATGTAGAGCTTGAAAATTTTCCATTCTGGAGCTCAGGAAATGTTTAGGTGTTGCTAAGTTGATTTACAGCACTGGTTCCAACATTCATTAGGCATGATACTAAAAAGATTAATATATTTTTAATATGATTGACTAAGTAGTTTCAGAAGGCATAACAACCTGATGCACATTTGGGTTAATTTAGCTGTATATCACACCACAAACTGGCATGTGGGTGGTTTTGTTTTAAAGTCCTTTTTCTCGGTTTTGAAATTAGGGAATATAATATCCCACATCTTAGTTACAATCATTTTATCTATTGACATACTTGGAATTGCATATTAGATACATGCATGGTTAGAAAAAGCAATTGCAGATTCATCTCATTTTGCTTCATACTTGGACAAATAATTATCAATTAATAGGCAGGTTCGAACCTGACATGGTGTAAATAATTCCCTTCTATATTGGGTTCAAAAATGCAATGCTCTCCTTTGTGAATTTTACTAGCATTTGATATCCATGATTATACACACATAGAAACAACTATGTCATCCTGCTGTTTATGTGACTAATAGTGATTTTGCATTAATTTTATCTCCTATGCGCCACTCCATTTGCATGCTTCTGAACTTATCATATACATATGCTACATGGTTCTCTGGATTTTATTTTATTTTATTTTTTGTTTAGATAGCTTATTTCTTTTTGGTGATGGATGGAATTAAATAACTGCAAGTTGTGGGTCCTGCATCGTCCTTTTTGTATGGATCTGCTTCTTAAGCTTGCTAGCAATATCAAGATTAAGCAGTTTGTGTGTTGGCTTCTATAGTCTACCATGATGTCAAGTTGTTGAAATTGTAGCCATCTTTCTTTTCCTTTGGTTATGCCGTATTTGTGTTTGTAGTTTTTTCTTTCTAGGTGTCTCTGAATTACTTATAGCTTGATTTTGATCCAGTATGAAAGCTGATATATCTTTTTGCGTATCTTCAGCATAAACACAGTTTATTACATGGCACCTTTTGCAACCATGATCTTGGCAGTACCCGCAATGTTACTCGAAGGCAAGGGAGTTCTTGAGTGGCTCAAGACTCATCCATCTCCTTCGTCCGCCTTCATCATTATTTTAAGCTCAGGGATTATGGCTTTCTGCCTTAACTTCTCAATTTTTTACGTGATTCACTCCACCACTGCTGTAACATTTAACGTTGCCGGAAACCTCAAGGTGAGAATTGAGGCATATTTAGATGCTTCAGGCTACTCTATTTGTTTTCTTCAGTTTTCACACTTGATTTCATCAATGTCATTGTTAGTCAGTTCAACTCATTAATTAAATTGAAAAAGTATAGCCACTTTGTCATTATCTCTATAAAGATGCCTGTCCTCCCGCTCTCACTTTTTCAGTTTCAAAACCTTAGCCTCTTATTTGATAGTTTCGCTTGTTTCTCTGTTTTCAGAGTTGTTTCTCCATGGGTGTCAAACGGTGAAGCAAATTGTGATCTTGTATTTATTCTATATTTAGAATTAACAAGAATCGTGCTATCTATGCAGGTTGCAGTTGCAGTCATTGTTTCTTGGTTGATATTTCAGAACCCAATTTCACCTTCAAATGCTTTTGGATGTGCCGTGACTCTTGTGGGATGTACATTCTATGGCTATGTCAGGCATAAACTATCTCAACAGCCACCACCAATTCCAGGGACACCGCGAACGCCTCGAACACCCCGGACTCCCAGGAGTAAGATGGAGCTGCTTCCTCTTGTAAATGACAAATTAGATGATAAAGTCTAATTACTTAAGCTATGTATGAGTTTTCTGCCGTGTGAAGGCTGATAGCTAAAGTTGCAAAAAAAAAAAAAAAAAAAGTGGTTTCGGCTATTTGCTCCATTAGATTACCACAAGTTTAAATACATGTTCTTTCTCTTTACTCTCCATCTTTGTTTTCTGCTGTGATTACTCAGTTAAATCTTACCTCCATAGGAATTTTGCTTGTGTTTTATTTACCTGTTCACTTCACGGTGAACACTGAACAGTTTTAAGTCCCCATAGTTATTCATAATAGCATGTGATTTTTATAGGACGTAGTTATATTTTGGTGTTATCTTAATTGGAAGTTATTTTTATCATTTTTGTTGTAGAAGAACGATCACTAGAAAAGTTGAAATTTTTTGAGTTTTCTGGAAGTGACTTATCCTTGTTCCCTAAAGGATGCTCCATGAATATTGATTTCATCCCAGCCAAAATTTTACTATTCGTGCATCGCACGAGGACATGTAATGACATGATCATTTCTATAAATTTTTTATTATAAAATTCTATAGAAATTTTATAAAAATATCGTATGAAATACTTGTTAATTTGCATGAGGAGATAATACTTTGTCGTATATCCAATGCATTTAATTATTCCATAATTATCATCTCATATTTATTATGGTCAAAAAAATTTACTAAAATTGCAAAAGATGCAAACTGCACGCTAGTATAGGTAGAACAGACTACGTTAATATTACAACACTCGTGCATAAATAGACAACATGGAGTTTAACTTATACCCAGGAGTCACATATCATTAGTACAAGGAAGATTTAGTTAGTAGACACGGGGGTAAATAGAAGAGATGCTACATTAACATAACAGGTTAATTTTCACACTTATCCCTTTTGTGAGACGAAACCTAAGTGGGAACCAATGCTTAGAAGATTAAGCCAGTAGCCAGAAGTTCTTCTGCCATCTAGTGCTGATGTAGTAGCCATTTGTGCCTTGGCTACGCTTCCTCACTCCTATTGCCAAACACTCTACATTGTTGATGCACTGCTCCACAAACTCCTCTGTGCTGCTGCTGCTGCTGCTGGTTCCACACAGACTGCCAGAAACAAAACTATGATCAAAATACTGAGGTGAACAAAAAGATTTAATTTTACAAGTCTGAGATCTATGGTTGGAAATTGCACAAGAATCTCACCAGTTTAAGAGAGAGGATGGTGGCTTCTTTTGGCCCAAAACCAAGACAGATACCTGCAGCTTCTTGACTTGGCTCAAAACTGTGGCCAATTTTGGCCCTTGAATTACAAGTGCTTCCACTTCCACCTATGTCATGCCGACACATTATTATCAATAAATTAAAGGGGGTAAAGAGGAAAATAAAAAAGATGAAACAATCTGAACAACTCTTATGATGATACCTCTGTGGATAGTGAAAGTAAAGGAAGAGATGAATGCAGGAAACTGAGACAGTCAGACTCTTTGCCCTCGGAAGGGAAAAGGGTGAACAAAAAATTATGGGTAAAAAGTGTTAAACAAGAAAAAGGGTCTCGTAGTTCCCTCTTTTTGAACAGCTTTGAAATTAACAAAATAGCTCGACTCAAGATCTAGCAAGCACAATGACTATCCCTGGCATCTCTCTAGGGACTAGACCCGAAAAAGAAAGAACAGAAAAACACAACTGAAAGTGCAGGAAAGAATACAGCCTCTCTTTAACACAAATCTCTCTTAATCTCAAGAAATGTAGAGTAGATAACATTTATCTGAGTGGAAAATGACCCATAGAAGTAAAAACACGACAAAAAGTATACCTCTGGTTTGCAATCTTTGCAAAGGGACCCAAGATAGTTGACAAGATAGGTAGAACAAGAAGAAGAATCGGAGCCCTTATATGGAGAGACAACGTGAAGCAGAGTGAGCAAATCACCCTTATTTGCAACATGGGTTAGTGCCCACATCATAGCATGCTTGGAATGTGAAGTGGGATCAACCACCACCATCACTCTCTTGCTATCCATCGTCCCATTGTCTTCATTTCCATACATGCTACTAAACCCTTCCATTTGATTTACACCACCCTCACACCCACCACTGCTATAGTTGTCGTTTGCACTCCACCTGTTTGATGTTGAACTCCAAGCCTTCTTCGCACTCAACTGCCTCAAAAATGAGTCTGAACTAGGCATTCTCTCCTATACACGCACCCCGTATCCCTGATTTATCCAAGTATTGTACTGTCACTAGCTGAAGAGGAAGAACGAGAGGCCGATGGGGTGCTAGAGTGCAGCACAGGTTATGACAAACTATTCTACAGAACAGAGGGGAAGAGAGAGAGAGAGAGATGAAGGTGTTGGGGATTGGAAAGGGTGATGCAAAGTTGGGGGGTTTTATGATTGATCTTTGTGCAGGTTAAAGTTTCACGGGAATCCCTGGCTCATTGTGGCTTTACTCTAGAGAGATTGAGTGGGGTGAAAGAAGGGGTGTAGTGTGTTTTGATGATGAAACAGAGGATCTTTGTACGATCTCTTTCATGTATTTCTCTATTTCAGATTCCTTGTGTACAATACTTTGACGTCTTTTGTCATCATAACTGACTCTCAGTCTCAGAGGGGTGCATATAAAACAAACAAATTACCCATTACGCACAACGCCATAACATATGATGGGTTACCTCATGCCACATGATGCACATGATCTAAAGTGGTCCATCTTTTAATAGACTTGCACAGGTGACTCCCAGGGCCATTAGATCTCAATATTGATTGATTCCCTGAGAAATATGGATGCAATACTTCATGGGTCTAAGTGGAAATATCAAATATGCATTGTGGCATCCATAGTGCTCTTGCATTTTCACATCATTATGATGAGATTCCAACTATACGTATTGATATGATTGTACCTCCTTGTATTATCATTTTTTTGTGTGCATATATATATATATATATATATACACACACACATATCTTTATTCGCATATTAAGGCAGCTTCATTTTTCTGAAGCAGTAATACAAATATAGGTGGAGTAACTCTTATCTTTATCATCGTTTTAGGCTGAAGTTGAATGGGATTTCACCACTTTAGCGGGAAGCTTCATGGGGATAACCTAACCTTCCAGATGCAAACAATTTATTGTCTTATAGATCTGAGCTTTAGTCTAAAATAGGTGTGGAATGCCATTATAGTCACATTGTTGAAGTTAGGCATGAACATGATGTAAGTAAGAAATATTTAAATCTACCAGCATGTCATATATAATTATATAGTCAAGAATTTCAGAAATTATTAGACTTCCCCCTTATCCCATAATCCTCCTCCCTTGTTTTGTTTGCTTGTTTTTTCTGAGGAATTTTCTTCATTATGCTCTCCATTCTTTGGAACTGTATTGGGGAGATTTCGATGGGTACATTTTGGTAGCAATATAAAAATAGACCAATATTTTTTTTATTTAAAACAAGCAAATAAGAAGACAAACAAATACATAATTGGTTTCTTTACTTACGGTTCACTCGTCAGTTGTCAGACCACAGTAAAGAATCCTGAGCAGACAGCCTATAATAATAATAACAGTTTTGAAAATAATAAAAAAAGAAATTCATAGATTAAGGGGTTAGAGGTGTCAGAATTGGGACCCCTCGTGAATTGGGTTTTGTTCGTGTTTGGATGGTGATGAGTTATGATGAAGACGAAGTCGCACTCACAACTCAGAAAGGTCGTACTTGCAAATTATTGCTCCCGGGTAACTCGCTGTACCAGCTTTACCATTCTACCCTTCCCCACTTTTCTTATTTACCATTCAAACCCCTCTCTCTTTCTCTCTCTCTCTGATTCTTCTGCGCAAATTAATATGAAATCAAATTCTTTTACCTCTTGTTGGTGGCTTGGTGCAATGAAATATGAAGATGGTCCTCGACTTATATAAATAAAAGGGTCACGTAGCAATTTGGTTGTGTCAGGTAGCATTAACATGATTTTCCTGAATTGGTAGATCAGATTAAATATTTTGGACCAATGGTTTGTACGTTTACTCAAAGTCATCGCTCTCTCTAGTCTCTATTATAGGATTAAATGCAATTGAAAACTGAAAGGTTTTGCATCCATACGAGTTAATGCATGAATATGTTGTTATTACATTACCATATATGGATCTGCATGCTGGTGAACTGGATTTATTTCCATTCACTTCACTGGCTCACTAACGTTTCATTCAATTTGGGGTTCCAGAGTTCAAGGAAATGGTGACTCACCAGTATCGCCCGACCGTTTATTTTAAAATGAGGTTTATGAAAGTTTGAGCTTGTGAATTTGAAATGGCAGTTAAAAGGGTCTTTATCGATATTGAGATGAGAGAGGGATTCAAAGGAATAGAATGCAGACGAATTAGCGTTCAGTGGCCATGCATCTTCGCAACCCGTGAAGTGATTTAAAAACAAATGGTATCTTCATATGCTAACAGACACAGCATAATTTCTTTCTATGTGATATATGGACATAGACCCAGGATTGTGTTTCCAATAAAATAAACAAATAGTGTAAGTTAATCAAACACAGAATGAACAATCTTGATTACATAGTACATCCATCAGTTTTTTTATAAAAAAAAACAACAAAAGATTGTGTCTTTTAGTTTTTTGAGTGGGGTTCCTTGAAATTGGCAATCCATACATCTACGACTTACTTTGTGCAAAGTTATGAAGACTCTAATTTTAAACTCTTCTTACCCAAACCTTTTTTGGGGGTGGTATATTGTGAATTTAATTTGCCGCTTTGACTATATCCGCTCGAAGACTCATGCATGAACCTTCTTAACAATTTTTTTTTAGAAACAAAAAACTAAGCTAAATTGTTTTGCATGAAAGGGGTCATGTGAAATTCAGTGTGTATCATTTTCCGAATATTTGGTAGGGAGGGGTTTGGTGGTGGTGTTTCAAAAGGGAGGGAAAAAGCAGGGAGTAAGTGAGGGTAATAATTATGGAGTTTCATGTCACGAAGGCATGGGGACTTGGGACCAAACCGAACAAATTTAAACCATTGGGTAGTTGGGGATAGGGAATGGCAGGTTTGGCATGCAAAAGCTAGAGGAAGCAATCACAGACCTGTCCACAAAAGGTTTCGACAATCATGACAAGTTAATAAGTACCAAATTTACCTGCTAGTTGTTTGATAATATTGTTTCTTTTTAGCAGAGAGTTAGAGCTACAATGTCAAGAGAGAATATTGAAAGGGAATTTCTAAAGGCGAGGCCAAAAATAAAAATATCCGAAAAATCTGAGGTGACACTTCCAGATTGAGAGTCAAATTCTTGAATTATTTCAGACAATTTTCTATAAGTTTTTAAAGGAAAGCGACAAGGTTCCCAGATACCCCTCCAATTTTGTTTCATGATAAATCATTGTATCTGTTTTGTTTCTAACAACACTTTCAGAAGTTGTTAAGAGGAACCCACATTAGACCTTGCGCGGACCATCCTACAACATATAACGTAGTAAACAAGATCTTCTATCCTACAGGATGGCCCATACTTCTATTCGTATCTCTACACTGATTTCTGAAGAGGACCATCCAACAATATATTTTGGAGGAAATTCCCAATAATATCATTCTTTTTCTGGTACCTAAAGGCATGTCTCTGTTTAGACTTTGGCAATCTACCTTTGTGCGTTAGGAACACTTGTTAGTGACTTGCAAAAAGGACACTCTCGTCTCTGCCTCACTTCACAGGTCACAACCATTAACAATAACAAGCAACACAAGCGAGAAATTTACAGATTTTTTAGGCATACACATGAATTAATTTTTTTTTTTAAATACAAGACATTATAAAGTAATACATCTAAATCCTACACTTCAGTCATTCATTCCAATTTTAAAATGAATTTATAAAAAAAAAAATTCTAAGTATAAATCGAAACTATTAGTTTCAATTTAACCAATTTTTTTTATAAGAAACCTAGGACATTCCAAGTTGTGTAAGCAAATTTTTCCCAACCTCAAAAATAATCATTTTGAGTTACTTTAAAAAAAATTCAATCAGTCTCGGAATATTTCAATCCAAGACATGTAAATAATTTTTTTTGACTGGGAATTCACATTTTGAGTCACTTAAACCATATTCATACATTTTCCTTTGTTTGTAATAATTTTTTTAAATAATTTAATATGAAAGAAGTAAAATTAATAAAAAAAATTTGTTGGATAGTGAAAATGGAAAAAAAAAAAAAAAGTTTTTAAGTGTGAATAATAAAATGCATGTTGGAAAAATATGAAAATTAAAAAAGAAGTAATAAATACATTAGGTAGGTTATGGAAATGATACTTAAGAGTACACTGGTAAAAAAAAAAAATCAAACTACATGTCATGAGTACAAGGTTTTAAGCAAATAATAATAGGAATAAAATGCAAATGCCTATTCATCGAAATAATGATTAATAATTCCACAACAAGACCTTCTCTTAGCGTTGTGGTTTTTGTAGCCCAAACTGTGCAGCCTCTTCTTCTTATACATCTTGTGGTGCAACCGATGACATATTTAAATAAGAAATCGGGGATTGAACTGAAGTAATTGGCTGGTGTGGTGTGACAAACCGATGAATCACCAAATTCAAAGAAGGCATAACTATACTTAGCGGTAAAGGTTGAGTAAATATCAAAAGGCACTTGTTGTGGGGTGAACGAGAACAGTGAAGATGTAGTAGGTGTGTAACTCAATGTTGTTGGACATGGAACATAATATGATGGTCTAGTACTGTCAAAACAACCATATTGACAAGTTGTGGTTGTTGTAGAAAAATCAGTAATGTTGAAGTCTTGATATGGTGTATCTGGGGTGGAAGAGAAGGGAGATGTACCTGTAACAATCGTAAATGAAGTTGTAGCTCCAATTTGGCCATGTCCTAGGCCTTCCTCAGCAACAAGTGGTGTCTGAAATGACATGTACCTGTGCGCTTGCTTACCGAGCCTGCCTTCTAGTATGTAGGGTCACTTAGGAAAGTCTGGAGCTAGTAGAATGGCTGGTCAACCATTGAGAAGCATTGTTCCTCAAGTGCTTTCAAGATATCGTGGCAATCCTGGCCAACAATTCCATAAAATTAAAGGTACTTGATAGATGGAGGATCGTACAAGTACAACCTATAAAGGTCCTCTGCAACGTCAACCTACAAACAAATGCACAAAATTAAAATTTAAAGTCTAGTGAATGTTGGAAACAGGTGAAGAAATCGTATGAGTTACCATGTAGCCTGCAAACAAATTGACATGTACGTTGCTAGTACCACTGCATGTATGCTGAGTTACGATCGGTGGGTGCGGTAGACATAGGTGCTAGTACCAAAGAATCGCGACATCTATCCCACATGTCTATGAGTTATGCATGCTCTTACTGCTAGTTTTTCATGGTTCTTCCCTTTAACTGCAATGTATGAAAAGAACCTAAGTTAATTAGACTATTATGGATAAATTATTGCCGGCCAAATCGTTGAAGGACACAATTTGGTTGATGTCATTCAACAATGTAGAAGCAGATCAAGGGCACCCAAGCCATCCATATATTACGAGATGCCAAGCAATACTCTAAAATTAATTCTTGAACATTGTCTGGTTGATAAGGTCGCCATATAATCTGTCATTTTCAACAAACAAGGTTATCCATAATATAGTAAAAGAAAAAAGAATGCACAAGTACATAGAAGTGTGATAAACCTCATTGTCCCCCATTTGGTTTAAGAAAACTCGGTATTACCGTAATGTGCGTTCTTTAAATCAATGAGGACGTCCAACATTCCTCCACCTGTGAAAATATAAATTATGCATTGTGTCTGATAAATATAGGGTAAGGTTCGATGTATTTGTGCATACCTAAAACCCAATGATGAAATCAAGGGGTAGACATCGGTGTGGGCGTCTAAGATAGATGGTCTTTCTAGGGCAAGCATTGGAAACCGATCCCATGCCCAGAGATGTAACAATGTCAAGTACCCACCTATGCCACGTTCCTTGGGATTTGTAGAGTTACACAACTCCCGGTATAGGTGTGTTAAAATTGCAAACCCTCAACTTAGCTGACCAGCTTTTTCAAAGTTTAGTAAGGGCAGGTACATCAAGTAAACCCAGTGGGATAACCTATCAGGGAAAAGAATACCCCCTATGAGTTTAAGTATATATGCATGGGCAAAGCTCTGAATTTGCTTGTCATTTGCATCATCGGGGAACTCATTAAAATGTTGTGACAAACACATCATGCTTAACTGCTGCCCATCAAACTGGTTAGCTAATGGTCTCATGCCAAATAGCAGCTCATATACATCTAGCCACTTATAGCTTGTTGATCTCGTAATCAGAATTTCTCCATAAGGTAACCTAAGCTGCACACTAACGTCCTTCAGTGTTATAGTGTGCTCCCTACGTGTAGTGTGTAATGCATGAGTCTTTGGCCACCATCGCTCTACAAGAGCCAATACCATTGCTTAATCATACTCAAATTGACTGAGTCAAGTGACACCGTAGAAACCGGTTTGACGGAGATAGTTTACAATGGCAACTGGCGAGTCATGTAATCGATCAACATGGAAAACACGTCTAGTACGCAAAAGTCAATCTCTCTGTACAACTAAGTACACATTAGGAACAATTACACATGAGTTGTTGGTTAAAAATTTATAAAAGAATGTCATACATGTCCAAGCCAAATGGCTTATGAGATATGTCATGTCTGCAGATGCAACAAAGATTGGTCCTCTAGCCCAAGCTTGATAACTTTCTATTACTCAACCATTGTCTAATTGTGGATGCACGTTGTCAGCAAAAATGGACATATGTTAAAACATTGTGTGCACAAATGGACAATAAAAAAAGGATAAGCATATTATACACAGTATAGCAGAAAAAATGTCATTATTTTGTTTAATACATGGAACGTAAATGTAATAATGTAATGTGTCGACTCCATATACTATAAGTTAGTGCGACAATGTGGACAAATGGCACAATTGTGTCTAGTTTACCTGCACAACCCGCATCTATTTGGTTTCCTGATGTTCTCTAATCCATCTCATTTCGTATTTGGCTAGACCTAGGTCGCCCTTTCTCACGTATCATTAATGGGTTAGGCACTAACTTTGGACCATCGGGTTCTGGCCAATACGCTTGCACTCCAAATGGGTGGAACTCATTACTGTATGCATTACGTATCGTCTCTAAGCGAATACGGGATCAACATACTAGTGCCAATTAATCGCCACTTTTGCACACGCAACAATAACATGTTAGCATGGGTATTTTTCAACTTGAAATTCCTTACAATCGTGAAGTCAATCATTGAGTTTTACTCTGCAACACCAACCCTATTGGTAATTTTGACGATCATACAACTCTTCCACTGCAAACTAGGCATTATGTCGGTCAAATGCCCACACAAAACAAGTAGTAGCCGCACAAGAATGTACATTCATCCTATTGTTTAATGTCTCACAAAAAACTTGTCTTGTATTTGTACATACACTTTTTCTACACACCTTACAAAGTACTCATTCATTTTATAGAAGATGGCCTTTGCCAAGCCAGTTATAGGCAACGTCATAACACCCTTGAACACTTCATTCATGCTTTCAGCAAGGTTGGTGGTCATATGCTCATACCAATGGCCCTCCACATCATATGCCTTGGTCCATTGGTGTTTGGGTATCTTAATGATCCATGCACCAACTTGTTGGTGCAAAAGGACAAGCTCAACCAATTAGGTGTCGACAACATGTCACTTATATGAATACATGATATTTATAAATTTCTCCTTCAACCATATTGTCCTAAAATGTTTGTTCAGGTTGTTTATCACATGACGAATACAAAAGACATGATGAGCATATGGTGGTTGCCACCCAATCCGTGGGTTCGATACTGAGGCTAAAATTGATGGATGTCAATCTAAAATTAAGCATATCCCTTGTCTATCTCACACCACCCATCTCCGTATGTTTAGTTAGAACCATGACCATGCCCTTTGGGTCTCACCTTTAACAATTGCGAATGCAAGTGGCAGGACATTTTTGTCCCCATCTTGTAAAGTAACCATTAATAATGTTCCTTTATATTTACCACTGAGAATTGTTCCATTTACCTATAAAATCGGCTTCAAGTGTGCAAACGCATCAATGTACAGCTTGTATACCCAAAACACATGTTAAAACCTTGTCGTCAATTCTCCCTTCGACCTACCATAAAGATAGTCCTTGTAACAAAACTTTACATATGACCTATGCATAAAATGTTTAATAGCAACCAGCCACTTAGGCAATAATTCATATGAGTTCTCCCAATTACCAAATGTTACAGTCATTGCCTGATGTTTTCCCTTCGATGTTTTTCGATACAACACAGTATAGCCGAACAAACTTTTCATCCTTTTAATTATTTGAGACACCGACACATCTGGTCTATTTGTCACCATCCTAACAATACATAATGCAATAACATTGGAATCTAGCTTCAAATGATCCAGAGAAAGGGAAGCAGTGAAGCAAGTATGTGGGCCCCTATATTTTGTAATCTGCAAGTGATTCCTCTTTGACTTTTTACATGCCCTAACCCTCTAGTTGCAGTTGTCACCATAATTTACACAACTATATTCTTTATATTTTGTAGATGAATGGTACACCATAATGGTGTGGTGTGAATGTACAAAATACAACTTGACTGCATGCCTTAATGTCAGCTTGTCTAAATATTGTAGTCCAACACATAACTCATTGTCATATGAAACACCACTTGTTCCTTACAAATCACGATCAATGACTGCCTCCATATTCACGTTTGAGAAAAATATTGCTACGAGATCTTCATATTCATTTATAGGCGACACTGGTATGGGATTTAAAAGATCTCCAGCATCATCCATCATCATCTGACTCATTCTCCTCGTTCTCTTCGTCCAATTAAAAAATATCATTGTACTCTTCATCATCCTCAACATCATCAGTTGTTTCATCCATTTCAATAGGTGGATAGGGTTCACTAGTCTTGGGGTAAATTGAAGGACCCTCAAGATAAATGATGTTTAATTATTTAATTCACTGAAATAATTAAAAAATAGTTGTGTCTAACATATAGTCATTCACTGCTTGGTGTTCCATATTAACTACTACTTCAACTATCGAAATGTGTATATATAATTCAATCCCACTTAACTACGATCGAAATCGTGACACTACACACCACATGTTTGGAGACACTTTGAAAGTTTTAAAGTATACAGATCAAAAAACCAAAAATGTATTCCATGGAAATTTTGGGGACACTTTGAAGTTTTAAGCCAAAGTTGTCTCAATTTTATAAGAACATAATTAACTAATCAATTTTATAGGAACTTAACTCAGATCAATTTTGAAAATTTACTCAATGAAAACATTAGAAAACTCACTTATGTGATTTGACAAAAATATTAAATAATAATATTGTATGATTTATAGCACATATATTTATGACTTCTTTCGATGACACATTCAAAACTAATTCTTTCAAGTGACCATAGACCCTAACCCAAGCATGCCTAGAAGCTTGAAAGCTAGAAGATTTAAAATTTAAGAGCTAAAGCCTCTCAACGATGCCGACTTCAGATTTCATGTAAGCATTTGCACAAGCCATTTCTCGGAGCAAGACAACTTGCTCTAGGATCACAATTTTGATGCAATCTGTAAACGGCAATAGACATCTAGTTGATATAAGACTTCTCACAATAATAATATGCACACAAGGAATCACTTTAGCCTTTATTTTAATTTTTTTAAAAAATAACTAAGCTGTATTTTTCACCCAAAAATATCTAAAATAAGGGAAAATATCAAATCATTTTGTAGAAGCGGGCCAATTCCTACCTATCCTGCTGCTAATGCTATTTCTATTGGTTTAATTTACAATCTCAGCCCGTGATCAGATGGACTTCGTCCTATGCCAATCTTAACGCATTCTTCTAAATTGCTTGGGTGTAGATTGGGATAGATATGTCATTGATTCTATTCCGAAGAGTTAAATTATGTCAGATTGCTAGCCACCTTGTCGTTGCCACCAGTATTGCGTGAAAAAGTCTTTCTGTACAAATCTCCTTCACACAACAATGATATATCTTCAGGTGACAAAATCATAGTACCCCTGCTCAAGTAATGTAAAGCACCCCGCCTCCTGCATTGAAACATCATGCAAATTAAGCAACTATATAAGGCATGCGAGGATCAATCTTACAATCAATCCAAAGGTTCAAAAATCACTGAATTTGCTTTCACAAACATACCTTCGCCCTCTCATCTTTCCAAAACCTTGAGATAAGCGGAAAGCTTCCAGCCTTGAAATATGGCGCAACGAAGATAGATATTCATTGAAAGCTACGCCTTTCAGTGCCAAGGATAATCTTGCAGGAACAATGGACTGGATCACTTTGAATAGTGATGTCTGTATTTTCCTGTATTGAAGGCTCCCAAAGTAAGGTTGACATAAAGATAAGCCCAAAATATAGTTTAAATGAAAAATATCACAAGAAAGTCAACCAGACAGGCCATACGTTAAGATTAGATTATTGAAAATTCCTCAAGCACATCCAAAAAGTGACACCCGGTGAATTACAAATTTATCTAACTAGGACAGTTGCTTTGCAGATCTTTTCATTCTTTTCCATTCATTGTTTTTTTTAAAAAAAAAAAAAAAGACATTAACAATTCATTGTTGACTGAATGTCAGCAGACTATTTAGTTCTAGTAGCAGCAGCAATCAATCAAAGCAACAAAAACTATAACAACATTAAAATGTAACATCAAAGAAAAGTTGAAGTGGAAGAACGAAATTTCTGTAAATTTCGAAGTGGATAATAATAGGGAGACAAGTTTTGCTGAAAGAAGAAAAATTATGTAGAATGACAATATCCAAGTCAAGAGAAGCTTCTCAATAATCATTAAAGCCGAAGGATGACTACCATGCATGAAAATGTGTACAGTCGTATGCGTGAATAGCATGAACTTATGTGTACTAACTATAATATGGCAGCCAAGACAAATACCTCTTTGGCAAATCATTTATTGGCTTGTTCACCTCTAATTCCTTTCCAGTACAGAAGTTAGTGCGTTTTGTAAGGCCCTGCCTTGATAAATTTCCCAGTACCATTATGTTAGTTGTGGAAGCCAAAATCTCCGAAGTTAAATCTACACTGCTTTCGCAGCCCAACTTCAATCCCATATCAGACAAGTATTTAGCATATAAACAAAACCCATGCTCCGCAATAGTAAATACCATCATTTGCTCATCATACCGATTACATGCAGCTACATTAAAAAGTGAGGCTGGAGGTTCCAAAATATCCTGCACATTCATCATTATTATAATACTGATAAAATACAGTTCAAAAAAATAATAATAATACAATAAAAGGAAGAAAAACTTCAAATTTCATTGCAGCCCTTAAAAGGAACTTACACATTGTTTTGGTTGGTAATTACCAAACAGCAAGTCAGATTCTGAAATTAGATTGCTCATACCACAAGCTAGCTTAACAACTTGAGAAGCACCTGGCTGTTCAGTGGCAGCATGCTGTCTTAAATCTGGTCGACATTCACGAAGTTCTCTCCACAATTTATGTACAACATCTGTCTCCATTGCTGGAGAGGGTTCAACAAAATTGGACTTCAGTTTGAAATCCACTCGACTGCATTCGTCCATCACATTACAGTCGTACTTATACACAGGTGTAGTTTCATTTTCATCTAATAAATCTTCTACAACTTTTTGAGAAGATTCTGGAATTTCAGTACTTCCCAACAAATCATCATTTAGTGGTAACTTGGCTAAGCGCTTACAAACACCGAAAGTGAATGGTAGCATTTCATTATTTACAGAAACTTCTACAGGATCAGCAAGATGGACAGAAGACACTGCTCCAGAGATTGTCTCAATTCCATTTATTACAGTCTCAGGAACGAATGTTGATTCTGGAACATAGGATAGATCAAATGACTTGGAGGTTTCATTTAAGCACATATCATCAGCTGTTCCTAAATATTTACGTTGGACCACCTCTGAATCTTCCAATTCAGGACCCAGCTTGAGAAATGATGGGCTGGTGTAGTTTTGATTCAATGGAAATTTAGAGGGAGAATCAGTGTTGTATACAAGAGACTGTCTCTTGTTAGCATCATCACATATGTCTAGAGGATGTCGATTATTTAAATCCTCATCCTCAGAATCAGAGGACATCACTATAAGTTTCCTTTGAACCTTCCGATTGTAGTCTGCAATTTGGGTGCCAGAAGAATTTGAAAATTCAGCAAGCGCATGAAATTGAGCTTCCCATTCACTGTACTCTGCGACAGAGCCATTCCTCTCAAGCATTTCTACCTTCTTGGCTTCGATGTATTCAGTCCCCACCTGCTGCACATCTGAATCATTTTGCTTTTTATTTATGTCAAGCTTTTCATCAAGCTGCAAGCTTGAGTTTTCTTCCATAATGGTTACCATCTTGGTAACTTCTTTCTCAATTAGTTCAGATAACTGAGAGGGAAACTCCCAGGGTATCATCTTGGGCAGTATCTGATGGCCAACCTCAAGATCAAATGGAAGTAAGCCATACACCGTCTGCGCTTTTGTGTCTGGACAGTAAGGGATGAAATCATAAGTTTATTGCATGTCATAACTAGGTAGAAACCAAAAATACCCTCAAAACAGAACAAGATTGCACAATACAAAAAATGATTAAAAAGTATCAATTATCATGGTGTGACAATCTCAAAGACAAATCCTACACACACACACACACACACACACACAACAAAGACACTCTTTAAGAGAATAAATAAATCACAATTTGATTAACTTTGCAGATTTTTCAGTAGTATTATTAGTCACACCATAAAATACACTTGACTTAACCCATCTTAACCTCAAATGTAGGTAGTCTGACCTTATAAATCTTTCTTCAGAGTCAATGAATGCATATAACAAGATATCATCATTGTAGAGTACATCTATGTTATTATTAAATATATGAATTGAAGAAAGGTCTTAATTGTAAGAGAAGAAAGAACACCGTGATGAACCAAAATTTTAAACAATTATGGTTTTCATAGAAATTAATAATTCATAATCATGAAGCATGCGTGCGTTCAATAAATAAATGCTTGGTGATACACCTTTTCTTAGTCTTTTACTCTGGAACCAGAACTGAAGATGCAACATGGTTTTGCGGATATCTCCATCACAAGACTGTATGAATTTCTCCAGTACAAGAGGATGAATGTTGACTCCTTCTGTGACACAAACCTGCAGTTCATTTATAGCATATATTAAAAAATATTGAATTTCGATATTTTTCCTACTTTAAGGGGCAGGGAAACCCTTAAGCACATACCGTGTACAGATGGCAAAGCAACTCCTTTGATGATGGCAATGAGAAAGAGACATGTAACCTTCTAAAATTATCTGGCAGGCCAGGATTATTACCTAATTCACAAGAACCATATTTTCACAAAAATGAATACTTTGATAAAGGTATACGTTGAGCAAGGATCCATTATTATAACATGTCATCTTACTATTGCTGGTCAATATAATTGGGCCCTTGGCTGTCTCCGCAATTTGTTGTATGGCAGCAATACATCCACGATCTTCAGGAAAAAGGATGTCCACATCCTCAACAAGAATTAAAGTTCGGACTTCATCACATCTGATCAAATTTTTTTGGCTAGGTAACCTCTGAGATGTTGCAACAGGTTTCTGAGCTTCATCATCAGATATGGGTATTGGTTCAGCTACCCCTTCATTTAACTCATCAGCTGCTTTGTTACTAGGCAAAGCCAGGCCTGAGGACAACTTTCGAGTTTTCTTCTTAGGTGAACTTTTGGTGTGTTCCAATAACCTTAAAGATACAAAACATAAGATACATTATCATCAGACAACTTGAAGTAAAGATTTCTCACGAGAATGGCTAATTTTATTTGAATAACTTAAGACAACCTCCATCAACTAGCATTAAGACAACACAAAGAAAACTTATTTGATTTGCACAGTTTCTAAGAAGTAAGAACACTATGCATTATGTCATTTAGCAAACAATCTTATTTATACCATATAATTTCTATGAGGGCATCTACATAATCTGCAAGCATCTACAGCAAATCGACTCACCTTTTGAACCCACGTGATCCAAGAGTATCTCCAAAATGGTGTTTGACAGCAGTCCCATTTCGACAGTCTGACGCATTCAGCTGTTGAGGCAATGAGAGCCATAAAGTTTAATGTAAATGGCTTACCAATAATAAAAATACAAATATATAGAAGCAAGAAAAAGAAATTTTAAGTAGTTAGTAGAAATATTACAGAAGAAGCAGCCATTAAGAGTGGGGAAGATATATTATAAACATCTGTTTCTCAAAGTAAATTGTATCTAAGATTAGGCCATAATTATTTATGGCATATTGAACACTGCATTGCACAGGGAGATTTCAAAGCATAATGCATATTATTTCAAATATATTTAATAAACATATCTAATTGTTTCAAACATAAAATGATACAGCAAGCTTGATTCCAAAGTTCAGGTGAAAAAAATGGCAAACTTAACAAAATATCAGAATAAGCATCAATCTCAATAAGTTATTGCTAGGCTTCATATAAAATAGTTTTCAAGAATTGATGGCAACAAGATGCATGAGATCAATGAATTTATATCATTACATATGTAGGCCAGTTAATAGGCATTACTAGCCAGAACATATAAACAAACAGAATTACCTCTACTAGAATCCACAAAAAAAAGGAGATACCTCTAGAACCTCAAACCCCTCCTCCAGTGCACAAGCATATACAGCTGCAGACTTGCCACTCTACAATATGATAGACTTATGCCTTAGCCACCAATATGGACAAGTAATTACACAGAACAAAATATTCAATCTAGTAACAGATAGATAATGATGATGCTCTACGACTTATTATACATATCCCAAGCAAAAATGTTATTAAAAAAAAAAAAACTTTTAAAAGGCCTCAGTGGGAAAGTTCAAACATTACATGTTAAACTCCTACCAGGACAGGGGGAGCCTCTTACAAATCCTTTTAGATACCAGAGATTAGTTGGAAAACACAAGTACCTTACTATTACCCATCCAAACACCTTACATTTTACCAATTCTACAGAAAATATCCAGAAAAGCATTGTTAATGAGTATTAAATTTGTCATGTAGAAATTCTGTGTACATGGGTAAAAGGGCTTTGTACTCGTTAGAATTCCAATCTACAGCTTGACCATTATTTTATAATTTGGGTGATAAGCAGTCAATATTAATGTCAGTGCTAGTCAAATTTCATGGGCTTTAAAGTAATGCAGTGTTAGCCCAAATTTGTTACAAATCAAATTCATGTTCATTCTCCACACTACTTTGATAAGCTACAATTTACATCACTTAGTTGTCAGTTTACGAGCATTAAATTACAATTTTAGCAATCAAATGATCCTTTAATGGTTTATTTACTTAAATTTTGTTCAATCTTCCTCACTCTACTTCCTTCCGTTCAACCTTTTTATACAGTGCAAGAGCTCCACTTGAAAGGTTCCTTAAACCTTATCCTTTTACAGAAACAGCTTTGCCCATATTTTAACACCATTTCAGCATGTTTTAAGTGACGGAAATCTTCAGTAGATACATAAATGATCAATATAGAAGCCAATTTGTGTGGACAAAAAAATATGCCAGTTATTACAATGTAAATTTTGACGCACCCCAATTGGTCCAGTAATTAAAAGAACATTCTCCAGGGACTCCTCCTCGGTTATGTCTTCCAAATCATAGTCACTATGAGAATAGCCATAATCATCGTCATCCTGCATGTCACTTTTATCCCTGTCTGAGAAAGCCTTCCCACTTTGATAACGTCTCTCATGCCAGAGATGTAACCAGTCACGCAGAAAATTCACAGACTCATCATTACCACATACCTTCAAAAACCGTAAAATAATAAATACAGAATTTATGGCTATTTAAAATTAAAACATGTAACTTAATATTAAAAACAAAACTAACCAAACATGTCATACCTCAAATGCCTTTGTTGGCTTGTACTTATATGTCCATAAGCTGCCCTCAGCCTTTTCTTCACAATTATGGTAATATGACCTCAAACTGCAATGCATAAACAAGGAAAAACCTGCCTGTCAGGAACTAAAATTCCCTAGCCAAAGCCTATCGTATACTGGACATAAAAAATTAGGTCTTTAGATGCTGCAGACATTATTAGGAAAAAATGCAACTGAAATACAATTTCACTTTTTAACACTTGAAATTTTCCAATGCTGAACTGCCAAGAAACCAAAGTTCAGTATGACCATACTCAAGGAACCCTTTAGGCTTGGAAGAAAAGAGAACACAAAAGTGGGAAGTAGACAGCAGAAACAAATTGCTATAACCAAGAATCATGACTATAGATATGTAGATGCCAAAAAGGGAAGACAAAAAAGATAAAAACACCTAAAATGGTCTCACAAGTCACAACCTCCTTGATTTAAGCCAAAAAATAACAAACAAACCTATTAAGTTAGATTATATCTATCCTGGGCATAAGGATCTTAAATAAGATTCAAGGAACTTTTTGATGACCAAAGTGTTTGTGAAAAGATAAATCAACCGAACGAAATAATTGCAACATATTCTAATTTTCCAAAATCTTGCCACTTCAGTTGAAAATGCATCTTTCTTGGCTTGGCTTTTAGTATATGCCAGGCAGTTCAGAGATTTCATAAGCTGAATATAATTATTTACAATTTACAACAAATATTAGCACTTGGCTGCATTTCCAATATGAAGTGAAGATACATTATATAAATATAAACTCATAAGTAAAAGTGAAAACTAGTTATGATAAGGTGAATATATGTCACTGCCAGGAACATATCAGGGGTCGCTCATGCATGTATCAACCTTTCTTGAAGAAATCTACTCTGTGGCTCAGGATTAGTCTTTCTGGAAATGCCAGCTTGTTCAGTATCTACTTCCAAGCCCTGATGATAATGTATTTGCCAACAGTAAGAAATCAATAGGACATAGGAGAGAATTAATTTCCACCATTAAACAAGCATCCACTGATTACCTACGAGCATTTAAATCTTACATATCTTGCATCATTTTTTGTTTTTTGGGCAGAAGAGTTACTAAAAGGTATGGACAAAAGACACTTCCTAATATTACAAGAAAACATGTACCAATTTGGTTTCTGGCAATTGAAGACAAGTTTGCCCGCTGGCCAGTACAGCTGAGTCATCTTGTAATATTTCTTGCAGATTTTGTGAAGGTTGATCTGAACAAGACAAGGCATTACGAGAAATTGAACTATGAAGCTTATCAAAATTTAAGGGTTCAACAGAACCCTCAGAAACAGAGGAATATGAACTTTCTGGACCACAATTTGGTTTGGCAGTCTGCTCCAAAAATGTCCAGTTTTTCCAGTCCAGAGGTGATGGATCATCCTGCGTCAAACAATTTTGCTATTAACTCAAACAAACAGATTGCAGAAGTTATCAACCAACGAAACGCATATCACCTAACTTTTGTCAAAGTGGAGTACTAAAAAGTAATAGCAATGCGTAGGACAGGTAACATACCAGAATATTTTCAAACACATGAATAGGAGCACAGGCAGTTACTTCCACATCCTTCTTCCCTGCACATAAACTGGGTTCTGATTCACCTGGCACCTGAGATCTCTTCCCCACCTTCCATGATGTAAAATATGGATGTATTTGCCGCCCAGCAAATATCCTTGAATTTTCCTGATTAAAACGTAGAGGGAAAGAGTTTCTGTCACCAAATTAACAAGTCGCAAAGAAATAGCAACGAAAAAATAGTCAATCATAATCAGAGTTAATCATCCGTAAGGCAAAGGAAAATATAAATCCGGAATGACAGTTTACGAAACGAATAACACAATATCAGCCAAATTTCAATAATGCGGGTTACCCATCAGATAAACCAGGTGCACTAACCTCGGCTGACAGTTTTGCCTCTAACCGCAAATCAGGGACCTGCACATCAACATGTGCTAAATCGGTCAATAATTGCCGCGAAGTTGCCCCCTTAACCCCATTGGGTGTTATTTTTTTCTTTGGCGTACTATTCTGTTGCTGCTTGTCCTTTCGCTGGAAGAGCAAAAAAGGAGAAGATATCACATTACTAGGATTTAAAACCATCAACTTTCAATTATCTAGTAAGTCTCAACACAGAAAATTACTTGTACTCTTTTTTTCTTTTTGGTGGAAGAAAAATACTTGAGCTTTAATCAAGCTGAGTTGATTTTAACAGTAAAATACCCCAGTCCACCAAAATGCAGGCATGGTGCACGAATCCCAGGCATATTTTACTATAAAAAATTAAGCATATAACAACTCAAGAAAATTGAATTGCTGAATTGACCTTGGAATTTTTAGCTCGAGGAGTAACTTCTCCTTTGGACTTCCTCTTCTTGTTCTCATTCGCACAGCAATGTGCCCCTTCTTCCCCTTGTCGATCGTCACGGCAGTACTTCTCATCATTCTCATTAGCTCTGTCGTCAGATTCTTGTGTTTTGTGAGGGAACAGCGTCGATTGGACCAACTTCCGGGGACCATTCCGGCGCTTCGGTGTGCCGCAATTGGTGGGACTAAGCTCCATTGCGGAGCCGCCCATCCTAATAGAATTAATCGTCAAGTTAGATCGGATTCGGAAAAATGATCAATTAGGGATTTTGAATATTGAAATTGGGGTTATTGGAAGGGAGTGTGGAGTGTAACAGAAAGTAATTAGGATAAAATTTCAGGGAGATAGAAAATAGGAGGGAATGGCGGCTATGTTCCCGCCATCGGATATTAGAGTTTGGATGGGACACTGGTATGGGGCTGGGATCCGTGAAGCCGAAATTAAAATATGAACGTTTATAAGACATAGACATTTAAATTCACAATTAAATTATAATGTTTTTAAATTTTATTTTGTATAAATTTATTATATTCGAAGTTTCTAATTATCAACTATATCTATATATAGTTCAAAAAATCACATGTATCTAAATATAATCAAAACAACTCTTTTTCATACATTAACAAAATTTTAAAACTAGGTTCTTTAAAATAATAAAAATAAAAATACATGAAAATTAAAACACTCCTATCTTTCATATACCAATCAAATCCAAAATCCTAATAAAATCCATAAATCAAGAATTAAAATAAACTCATCAGTTTTTAAATTCAAACAAATGAATAAAATCAAATTACTTATCTCATTCTAATAAATTCAAAAAAATCCCAAATTCAAAATTTAAAATTGAAAAAGTAATAAAATAATATTAATAATGATAAATTCAAACTTCTCACAAATTCAACATTAAAAATTAAAAAATATAATAAAATCAAAAAATTAAAAAATTTGAAATTAAAAATAAAAGATGACAAAATCATAATCTCTCAGTTCAATTGTAGTTGACTTTAAATAAATATAAAAATATAAAACACAAAGATATGATAAGATTTTATATAGGATTTTAGAAAATCTAACTGAAAAAATTGAAGAGACCCATGGACAAAAGCTCCTTGAGATGAGACGATAAAATTAAAAAAAAAAAAAAAAAAAAAAAAAAAAAAAAAAAAGAAGAAGAAGAAGAAGAAGAAGAAGAAGAAGAAGGGAAGAGAATGAGAAGAACAATTAAGTGAAATCAAGAGAAAAAGAGAGAGTAGAGAAGGTTGAAAAGAGAATACTTGTTAAAGTTAAAATTTATCTTTCCTTTTTTTCAAATAGAAAATACCAAAACTATTTTTATTTAGTCGAAAATAGTTTATCTTCACTTTTTTTCTAGTAGAATATACCAAAACTATTTTTTATTCAGTAAAAAATAGTCAAAATTATAGTAGAAAATACCAAAATATAATTTTGACTACTTTCGATGAAAAAAATAAATAAAGAGGGATAACTATAAATACATATAAAAATAAAATATAATATAATAGAAAATAAAAATGGTCACATGTAGCAAAATATAATTAAAATAACTTCCTCCCATATATTAACAAAATTTCAAAATTAGAATATTTTAAAAAATAAAAATAAAAAATACAAGAAAATTATTAAAAAAAAAAAAACTCATATCTTTCATATACCAATGAAATCCAAATATCCTAACAAAATCCATAAATCAAAAATCAAAGCAAACCTATCATTTTTCAGATTTAAACAAAAGAACAAAATCAAATCACTAATCTCCTTATAATAAATTTTTAAAGATGAAAACATTAAAATTATGAATAAAAATAATAAATTATAGATTTTGGAAAGATCTTAACTGAGAAGAACTAGAGCCCAAAGCCCTTATATATATAGAAAGGTAGGGGTGAGAAAAGAAGAAAAAAAAAACGAAAGAGGAATAATGAGGACAACACTTAAGTGAAATCAAGAGAGAGAATGAGAGATTGTTGAGAAGAGGGCACTGGTAGAAGCTATAAGGTTTGATTACGTTCCATTTTTATTCTCTTTAATATATTTGGGTTTTCACTATTTAGCAAAAGTTGAATAAAGATAATTCAAAAATGCAAAAAGGAGAAGGAAAAGAGGTGCAACAATGAGTTTTTGCACCTATCATTGTTATATGCTCATTGTAATTGTAGGATAATACACTTACTTATTGGACATATGTGTCGCAACTTAAAATAATAGGGCGTGATTGACATGAAGATGAGGTGTCATTCATTCTTGCGAATCTATCAGAATCCATATAATGACAGAATTTATATAAATTTATATTAAATAAACTTTGATCTCATAACTCTTTATACAGGTATTTTTCTGACATACATGATAATATATTAAACATTTAGCCTATATACAATAGAGCGATTAACTGAATCATAAAAATAAGAAAAATTATAGTTCTAGCAGTAGATTAGGCTCGTCAATGAATTAAACACAAAGATTAAATTTTCGAAGGTGGATGTTTTGGTTTGATACTGATATTTAGAAAATGTTAAATAATTGGATAAGTAGAAACTCAGGGAGCAAGAGGTACGTCTTTCAAAATTTTAAAACCTGATATCATACATACAAAATTCATAAATACTAAATAGAGAATAATTATTTACATAATATATTTAGGAATCTCCTACAAAATCAATCATAATTACAGAGTGCAGAGCTAGCCTAAGGTGAGTGATAACAAATCGGAACAGATACTCATTCAGTAATAAGCTCTAAGTAATTATCATAATGGTCCTCGGCCTCAAACAGAATACGGTGGTAAGGGTATTATACCCAACCTTATCAAATTACCAGTCACAGTGTACTTCGCTAATGTCTACTACCGTTAGCTACATGGTTATGTTTTGGATACATTCCCAATAGTTCATAAATAATTAAACATCCATGTACAGATATCAAAAATTTCAAAATTGTTCCACTTCAAAATTCATATTTCAGTATTTCTAATAATTTAAAATTCATAATTATAATTCATAATAATATCTTGCATAATTATATTATTTACTCATGTGGAATGAATATACCAACCTCCTTCTATCATTAATTATAATTCCTATGTTGATAATTTTCTAGTCACATAAAACATGAAATAAAATACTCTTAACATCAAATCCTCATAATTAATTTAATTATTTGATTTTATCATAGAATTAATTAATTATTCCTTATTCACCTTTATTCAATTTACCTATTTCTTTATTAAATGTTTGGAAATTAAATTTATGGCCTACATTTCATTTTATTATCTTATTATTATTATTATTATGATTATTATTATTATTATTATTATTATTATTATTATTATTATTATTATCATTACTATTATTATTATCATTATTATTTTTATTTTTATTCAATTATCCCATAATATACTTATTAAATTTCTAACACCTACCATAATACAAATTTCACTTAAGGGTCATATAATAAATTTCAAATTTTCCATTTAACCTCAAATAATATTTATTGTTTATCCAATCAAGTAATACTAATTTTCCTTTTAATTTTCTTCATGAAAAATCTAAGAAAATTACTAAAAAATTGAAATTTGTTCTAAAATTCAAACTAAAAATTCTTAAAATTATAAATCACTCCCTAGATACATAACAAAATTTAAGAAGTCATAAGAATACAAATTTCACTAAATTCCCAAATTGTTCCTAGACCCCTAAATTGGAGTTTTTCAATATGAAAGTTAAAATTCACAATTAATCAGTGATTTCAAGAGAGAAATGTGCAAAATTTACCTATGAAGTGTAATCTTAACTTAATATGAAGCAAACAACACAAATTGAGCTCAAATTCACCTATTTTTTGGATGAACAATGCCGAAATTAGGGTTTTTTGATCATGAGTAAATTGGACTCAATTGATCAGTGTAAATGAACGAGAAAATGTCAAAAAACATCATAGAACTAAAGCGCTAAGCTAGATTGAATGCACCAAATTCATAAATTTTCAAGCTTGATTTTGAATCCTTTAAGTTGCCAAAAAATTTGAGAAATTCTGGCGATGTGGCAGCTGGTGGTGGTTGTTGAGGGGGTTGATAAGGCCGCTATGACAGAGAGAAGTCGTCGGCAACCCTTCACGATGGTCAAAACAATGTCAGTGGTTGGAAAACAATTGCACAATGAGGGTAGTTTGACGTGATTTTTCTGGCGATATGGCCGGTAGGGAGGCCATCAGTGGCTGGGAATGGACCAATGAGGATGTCAGTGACTCGTGCGGTGAGCTGGAGTGGCTATTAGTAGGAGGAAGTAGAAATTACGTACTGAACTGAGAAGAAAAACTAGCAAGAATGGAAGAATGATATCTGATGCATTTTTTTTAGTATAATTACTGGGTGATAAGTGGAGGTTAGTTGTATAATTTGACAATAATATAAGTTAGGTGGAATTAGTGGAAATGATTGAGAATTTAAAAATATTTCAAAAGGAAAATATGGTGTTTTTATCATATCAAAACTCCTTTACAAATACACAAGGTAAGACTTAGGTACTTACTTATGTTATAATCTCAAATAAAATTTTATCTGCATCTTCATTTAGCTCTGACTGAGTTTCTTATTGAGTATAAATTTTATGGGTATTACAATGTGCATGCACCATCATATATATGTGTGATTATTATAATGTTTCTTTTATTTTATAGAGTCACCATGTGAGACACAACACCTCCTCAATCTTGTGTCTCCTCAAGTTTTACTAATATTAGTTCATTGTGTATTGCTTTCTAAATTTAACGTTATTGAATTCATTCAAAATTAAGAAAATAAATTAATTGTCTCAAAAGTTTGCTTTCTTACTTTCAAGGTTTTCTCTTTTTTTCTTTCTTCATTTTTAAAATTGTTGCGTGAAGCCTGTCGTCTCTTGGCATCGACCAATAGAATTGTGTGAGACTAATATCTTATTAGGTGTTACATAATATCAATTAATTATGTTTTAAAAATATTTATTTACAATCAACATCATTTCCCCTCATACAAAATGATAGTAAATTTTATTTAAAAAAACCCCAAAAATTAGAAAAAGAAATGAAGATAACAAGACAATGAGATCAAACTGATTTCGTAAATCAAAATACACAAATCAAAATTCATATTTGTTTTGTTCAAAAATATGTCAAATTACAACTATCTTGTCATTTTTACAAAAATAAAAAATAAAAATCATCAATCAATTTACATGTGTTTCTATTCGAACTACGTATACTTAATATATGTAGACTCTAAGCTTTAATCTTAAGTCAAGTCCGTCATTTATAAATATCAAAATTTTTGTCTTTTTTACTATTTTTGTTTTGACAACAGTAATCGAAATAAAATTAAGACCATTTATTTTGTTTGACTAGTTTATAATAACTTTCTTTATAGATGAGTATTGTGAAATACTTAACACTTTTCCTACATTAAACACAGACTCTCGATATCCATTTTCGCATACCACCTTTCCATTTCTTTTTTTTTTTTCTTTAAATGATTTTCTAAGGTTTTTCTTTCAAAATTTTTGTGACAACTTTTGATTTTTAACATTCATTTTGAAAATCAATTTCTTTTTTCTTTTTCTCTTTTCTTCACAGGATGTCAGCTATGACAATATCTAATTATATATGATATATCATATGAAAGTTGAAATATCTACATGTAATAGCACCACGTGATTTTTTTTTTCTTTTGCAATATACATAATAAATTATATTATTATTAATAAGAAGATAAACGAAAGTTATTGTTGATAAAGAAGATAAATTAAAACAATATATATAACTAAAAATATATTAGCTGGTTATAAAATATTGAATATTTAATAAGCTGGTGAACAGAAAATTTAAAATTTTGTTTTTATTAATTATCCCATTGCTAAAAAGAAAAAATTACAGTAAACATAAACATAAAGAAATATATATTACGTTATTCATATTATTTCATTAATAAGAATATAAATAAAAAGAAAATAAATAACAACTTTTCAATTAATTTCCATTTATTTTAATTCTTTTTTAATAAATTTACAGTGTACTAGTTATAATAAATAGACATAATTGTAATAATACTAATTAAAAAAATAATAATATTACAATCATATCCCTATATTATAATTTGGTGTACCAAGGATTTTACTTAAATTTAGTAGTATATATTTTTAATATACAAATCTATATTATGGTTAATACCAATAGATACATTAAATAAATAAATAAAACGCTGATTACAAATTTCAATTTATATAAATTGTTAGTAAAATTTTCTTAAGAGAATCATGTTTCAATTGGTTTCTATCTTTTTATATTGCCAATATGATAGAAAAAAAAAATTTCATCAATCATTGACAATATGTTAGAATCTATGCTCTTCTTCTTTATTTTTGGTTTGTCTTCATTGATAAAATCAAATTAATATTCATACAATTCACCACGCAGATGTACAACTAATTTATAGATATCGCGGAAGAAGATGCAAATGGCGTTAAATGTTTGTATTTTTTAAAAAGATAAACACATGACTTTGACAATAATATATAATTCAAACGATGTGTGTATTTATTCTTATAGCGGATAATGTAAATTCAAATGGAGTCCAGAAAGATCATCAGTAGATAATACACATGGTGTAATTAAAAAAAAAAAAAAAAGTTTAAGAGGATATGTAGAAGGATACTAAATGAGTGAGATCTTTGACAAGAACTTTGTGTTGATAGGAATGAGATTTTGCTACGTTAATTTCAGAAGTTCGACAAGTCGAAGTCGTTGGAATTAGTTTTTGGTTTTATTTTTAAAATCCTCACGATAAGCCAACCTATTTAATTAATTTGGATTTTATTGTGCTCATTTTTTCTTATGTTATTATTATGTTAAAAAAATACAAATAAATAGTATATAATTACGTTTGAATATGTGAGATCTAATTAAATGATAAACTTTATTCATTATGTGTTTATTTTTCTCGGATAGCAATACAAGGGATTTAAATTGCTATTTAATATATCAATAAAAATAAAATTTCAAATTAATAAAATTGTAATTTACAACAATTACTGAGTAATAAAGTCGAATGTTTAAAGTCCAAACAATTAATTTAGACAGTCAGACAATTTTAACAATTAATGTCATATTATCATCATTAAATAAAAATACTAGCTTTAACTTTAAAAAGTATTAATCCAAACAACCAAAGCGGAGGAATGAGATATCCCTGGTTTCTCTGATATCAAGTAGAGCGATAATTGGTTTGGGGATTTTAGCAAAATAAGCTGAAAATTTTGACCCAGAAAAAAAAAAATATATTGTGTAGGTTTTTGAACTAAGGATTACTTTAGATTTTGTCAAGGGTGATGTTTAGGCTTTTAAGTTTTGTTTTTTTAATTTCATGAAAAAAAAAGGTGACCAAGGGGCTATGTGAGTAAACCTGTATAGCTTAGAGTCAAGTCAAAATAATATCTAATTATCTAAGTTGTAAAAATTCAAACACAAATTATTATTTTAGTGGATTAGATGAATTAGGTCCGCTGGTTTCATCTCATGTTGATTACTCAACTCTTGATTAGAGCCATGTTTAAAGTAATCGAACACTTACCAGAATTCAAATACATTAATCAAGTTAGGCTCCATGATTCATAATATTTTTTTTCTTACTTGTTAAATTTTCTAATTTATCATTGCCTAAGATATTATTTTACTTAGTCTTTTTCTTTAAAATATTAACTATTTTAGAGCACATTTGACATGTCATATAAATTAAATTATATAAATTTATACAATGTGATTGACTTTATTATGTGTTAAATACATATATTTAAATATATAAGTTTATACGGTTAACATATAATGCAATTAAGCACTATATTAATATAATATTTTTAGCCCTAATTATGCCTAATTGTACTAATAAGATAATTCATATCTTTTTAGTAAAATTCTTTTAGTCATTCACATATAAGATATTTCAAAATTTACTCTTATAGATTTTTTTTTTAATTTAGTCCTTTATAAATAAAATATTTTTTTAATATGATCTCTCAATGTCTTTTCAATTTAGTCTCTCTCACATAATTATTTTTGTCATTTAGTCCCTCACATATATTTATTTCTCTATATGATCCCCATACAAATAAAATTGTTATTAATAATATATTAAAAAATAAGTTCATTTAAAACATATGAACTCAAAGACTTTACAATTTGATTACTCACAAGTAAAATTATTATTAATAATATTATTTAAAATTAAGTTAATTTAAAAATACAAATTCATGGATTTTTTTTAATTTGGTCTCTTATATATAAGATTTTGTTCAATTTGACCCCTCACATAATTATCTTCTTAATTTAGCCTATCATATATGTACATTTATCTATTTGACTACTCACAAATAAAATTATTATTGATAATATCCTCAAAAAGCAAGTTAATTTAATAAATGCAAACTCATAATTTTTTCTCAATTTGGTCCCTAATATACATGATATTTTTCAATTTCATCACTTATAAAATTTTCTTCACAATCTTGTCCCTCACATATGTAAATCATTTCATTTGATCCCTCACAAATCGTTTTGTTATTAATAATATCTTAAAAAATACATTAATTCAAAAATATATAAACTTAGAGAATTTTCTTTCAATTTGGTCTCTTGCTAATAAAATATTTTTCAATTTTTTTATAGAATTGTCGTCTCAATTCAACCTTTTACAAAATTGTTTTATCAATTTAGTCCCTCAATATGGACATTTCTCAATTTGATCATTTCAACATTGTTATCCATAATATCATCAAAAAATAAGTTAACTTAAAAAAATATGTAAAATGTTATTGATAATAATTTCATTTATGAGAGATCAAATTAGGAAATATTCATATGTAACAAAGCAGATTGAAAAATATTTTATATGTGAGGGACTAAATGAGGTAAAAGAAACATTAAATTATTTTTTTTAGCATTTTATTGTATATAATTTTTTTTAAGTACAATACATTTTTGTCAAAATAATTAATTTTTATCTTATTTAATATTATACAGTATGTCATCAAATATATAATTATATTATCTTATGCAATATAATATACCAAACATTACATAATATTAAATTTTTATCTGATATTATATTTTCAAATTTTATTATATCAAACCTTTTACAATATATCAAACGTGTTGTTAAACTTAAAATAAAGATTGAACTTAAATATAGTTGATTAAGTGTTTGGTATCATATTTATACAGATATGATGTACAGATAACATTTTTTGTAAAAAAATTCTAATAATGTAATACAAGTATAACATTTATTGCCTTTTTGTAAAATTTTTCATCTTATAAATATATTTGTAAAGGTTTTCATCTGACATCTCTCAGCCTGCCGTTGTCAGGTTACGTTTAATCGCTTACCGACACTTAGTTTAAGATTCAACCTCGTCACTCCTTTCACCGTTCATTTGGTTGACGTCCTTCCATCTTTCGATTCATATTTTGATAGGTTTTTGTTCCCATTTTTAGGCCATTTACGTCATATCCTTCATCTTTTTCTTTCTTTGTTTTTTTTTACTTGTTTTGTGGCCAATTCTCGACTTTCTATAAAACTCTTTGACATAGTCCTCAAGTTTCAATTATCTCAAATCCTAACACATTTCATATCAGGGGGGAAATGTCATGAAAAAGAATCATCAAAGCAAAAATTGTCGAAGAAGATGTTAAATCTTTTAGGGAAATATTAAATTGCTATCTCACTTTTATACTTTGTAATAATTTAGTCTATTATAAATAACTGTAACAAACATATCCCTTATAAATCTTATTTTATACAAAATTAGTTTTTTATTAATATAAATAAAATAATTAATTTTGTACAAATTTAAATTTATAAGAGATTAGTTGTATACAAATTTAAATGTGTAAAAAGCTAATTTATCACGATTAATTTATAAAAAATAAATTGTCATAAAGTGTAAAAATAAGGACCAATTGCATACTTTACTCATAATATATATATGATGTCATATTTAATGCACTCATAATTTTGAGTGCACTAGTGCGCACCATTATAATGTAAGGATATAATTGTAATAATATTATTATAATTATATCCTTACATTATAATTGGGTGCACCAGTACACTTAAAATTATAAATGCACCAAAGATTTTACCTATATATATATATATATATATATTTAATGAAATTTTGTTTTGTATAAAAACCAGGATAAATCCATATCGTGACACATTGCCAATGTCAAAGCACGAAACAATTTACAACATTTGAGTCGCAAGCAGTCGGGCATGCGTGGGAAGAACTTGCTCTTTCGGTAAAGTATAGCAATGTGTTACGCGCTCTTAGTTGCTGAAAATTTCAGTTCAATATTACAAAATAGTATATTATTTGTTTGCATACTACAATGCCAAGTTTTTATATCTATATACTTAAAGTGAATATTGTTTGAGATTCGCCCTTTGACATGGTGAATAAAAAATTAAAATTTTTTTAGTATATCCTATGATTCGCCATTAATAAGGTCGAATCGATATAAATGTTAGATTCTGTACTGATTCACCCCCATTAGTAGCCGTAATAGGAGCATGTGATGTGGCACAAATTGGTTGGAGGAAGAGATTTTATGGTTAAGATAACATCCACAAAATTACAACTATACCATTCAACCTTCAAAAATTTAATAAGTTGTGGTGGTCCCTCTGTGAATTCACCACTCTTTCCAATTTAAGCACTTTGGTCTCTCTCACTTGTTTTTGGAAGAGAAAAAAGTGGTGAGATCTTCTATTTGGACTACATATTCTTCCGCTATTCTTCTTGTTGGTTAGTAAGAATTCTTCTGAGGCTTTACTTCATCTTGTTGCAGCTTGGATTTAGGAAGGAAAAAATTTGACATTAACATTCTATTGAAGTTGTAGACTAATTGGCATGTATGTATCTTGTCAAAATTTATCTATATGTTATTTCATATATAGCTGATGAGGTATTTTGCTAAATATTTTTTTGCTATTGTTGGAAAGTATGTATTGAATCTATGTAATTTTTGCATTTATGTATGTTCTATAATTTAATGTTTAATGAAAAAAAAGGCTAAAAACATGAACAAAAGAAGAGAAGACAGTCTGGAGATGGTATGAAAGTACGAAGTTAGATATAGATAATAATGTTGATTATGATTTAACATATAAAATAATATGATAGTTAAGAAGAAAAATAAGTGACATGAAAATAATAAAGTAAAATAATATAATGAATGAATAAAATGTAGCAAATAATTTATATTATTAATGTTTGAAATAATCATATAAATTTAGGTTAAAAAAATGAATGAATAATGTAATAATATAAATAAATAAAATAAATGAAATATCTTATATTGAAAATTACTTTTAAAGATTTATCATATTGGAAAAATGAAATGACAATATAAATTTACTTTTAAAAATTAAATGATATAAAAATAATAGATTCATGTAATCAAAATAAATAAATAACACAAACAAAATTTATTATGTTATAAATATATGCAAGTAGAACAAACTTGTGTTTTAAAAATATATAAAATATATTATAATACTAATGTATGGAATTACAATATTAATTTATTTTAAAATTTGTTTTGATTATACTTGTTAGGGTTTAGGGATATTTCTTCATTTGTATTTGAAATTTACGAGAACTATTGTTAAAGTGATATGAAACCAGTTATATATTTTCTCACATCAAAGTCCTATAGTAGAGGAAAAAATGAGTAGTAGGATAGAGGTCATATGCATTTATTCAAACAGAGCAATTTATGAGACTAACGAAGGAACTACATTTAAATGCGAAAAAGTGTAAATTATGAGAGTTCATGCAGATGTTAGACTAGAGAGTTTGAAGGAATTAGTCAGAGAAAAACTACGACTAAGCATATTACAATTTATGATTGAATTGGTTTACATACATCCAGTATCTTTAAATCCTACTAGGTATCGTGTATGCAACCAAAAAGATGATTAAGACATACAGACGATGTAGGAAACAAATGCACAGTTCTCTTCATAGTTAAGTTGTCAAGAGTTGTATGCTTTTATCGGTACCAGTCAAGTAGATCTAAATATAACATCTCTACTAGTAGATGACTATGTACTTGACCCACTCTCGTCCATTGTTCTGCCATAAGCTTCGCAACTTCAGTTTAGTCACCCATATGGAAGCCCACAAGTTGATCACACATGCTACCCAAGTTCATCTAACATGCCATACAACTTCACTCAAGCTTTGTCACCCTTTATGATAGTTGAAGACATAATGGATGATTTTGACGAAGGGGATGACGATGATAATGTATTAGGGTTGGAAGATTTTGATGATTCCTAAGATAAGGAGATGACGAAAGAGATCTCCAAACAGAGGGCATCACAGTTGAGTCGATATCAGAATATGTCAATCCTGCTTGTATCTTTTACGAGCAAGTTAACATTGATGCAAGGGTTAGGCTAAATTTTCCCAATGCACCAACTTGTATGAATTTTAACAATACTAAGTTTCACGTCGGGATGCGATATATTGATAAGTTGGCTTAACAACGCGCAGCCAAACTGTACTCAGTCTGGACACACCACACATTTAAGGTGCATTACTCATCCTCATAGTATGAAGAATATCGAAGTATTCAGAATGAGAATGGTTGCAATTAGAGGTTAAAGGCATGTCATACTGCTGATGGAGGACAATGGATCTCAAGATATAAGGGACCACATACTTGTGTATTAGCATCACTTTCACAAGATCATAATAAGCTTGATTCTAATGTGACTTCAACCCAGCACTTGTGTTGGCGCTCATCTAGAGGTAGCATCCTGAGACTCATACCTTTCACACTACATATAGAGAATGCACTATTACAGTTGAGGACGTTGTTGTTAAATTGAGGTTACCGTGTGTGGGCACCATAATATTTGGTTGCACCGATTATGATTAAGTCACTAGTGGTATGTGAATTGTTACTAGGGGTTTGACCTCTCTTAGACAAGATAAATGGTCAGAGACTTAGCATTCCATAGTTGGCAGAGCAGTTTCATGACATTCTGAACGATGTAAATGATGAAACCATATTGCAGTTCACATGTGCATATATCCTTCAATTGATTACGGGTTACTTGATGCCCGACAGGTTAAGGTACATGGTTTATCTCATGTACCTTCTACATCTAATGGATATGGAAGTTGTTAGGTAGTGCAGTTGAGGGTTTGTTGTCTTAGCACATTTATATATGGAGATGCGCAATGTCACGAACTATATGAGTAGAATATAAGTGGGTGTTTGTCATTACTTTACCTATGGGCTTAAGATCCTTTCCCATTGCTAACCTCACCAAGATCCTTCCTTTTGCACCCTAACTTAGAGGAATTTCCTCTGCTACCCTTGCCGAGTTTCAGGTGGAGGAATGTTGGTCGACCACCAAAGCTAAGTGAGTATACCTTGCGACAATATAGAGTCATTTTAGATGAGATAGGAGACAATGAGGTTTAACCCAGAGCCTTTTTTTTTTTTCTTAAATAGTAAATTAATTATTTAACAATTGCTAAGGGTTATTCTCCAATATGGTTAATATAGATAATTTGGGGCCCATATAACTCAGCAAGTGTCTAGCAGATGCTCTCTAATTACTGTTTAGTATCCTCTGATATTTGGCGGGTTTCTATTCCCCTTATATGTTTTCACATCATAAAGTGGCATCGGCATAATCGTGTGCTCTGTCAATTTGGCATGCTACAACTTATACCTATTAAACTAGTGAATATGGGAGCATATCAAACATTACAACTGAAATGAAAAACTATGAAGGATTGGATGCAAGAGCATGCTAGCTTTATTGCATTATGGGATAGATGGCATGATGCAGTTGTTGATGCTCCAATGTCTACTAAGCCTTTGGATAGAACATCTGAGTACATGCGATGGTATTGGAGACATAAGTGACGGTGGATCTATCCGACTAGTGGTGCTACTAGCTTTGTGGTATATTTTTGTATACTTGTTCCCCTATATGCATACATATTATGTTATGGTCTCTCTTTCTCTTGTGCATACATCTTATGTTATTTCTGAACCTTTTGTTTCTTTAACTTTCTTCATGCTGATATAGTAAATGAGTTATACAGGCTCAGCACATTTGACCTTCCACCATCGGCTATTACAAAATTTTAACACACCGTTAATCAAGACTGTAAGAACATATTACAGGCTCTTGGAGAGTAACGTGAGTCATTGATCTCTCAGCCTGCACTGCCTGCAACTCAATTGCTTCGTCCTCATATTCCAGAAGGTAGGCCAGGGAACCAAGCACATGGATACATGTCCTTTATGTGATCCCATTATTGATAAAGCATATTAGCATCATTACCTTGGTCCTTGTCATGATAGTCCCTCCACTTATGCGCCACCTCGGATACAACCTCCTTCCAGACTCCGTCTCGCAGCCCTGCGTCAAGATGTTGCATATGGATCATTTATATCATTGTTTACAGATCCATTTACATTCTCCGCTGCATATTCCGCATCGTTCTTTAAGCTTGAAGGAGCATCATATGCAATGCAACATGACTTTGTCACTCTATAACAACCAATTTCTCTAATCTAATTTACGACATTTGATTTAAATTCTCCAACAACTATTAGCATACCTCATCCAATAGTAAAGGACAAGGATGGCAATGATAATAATGACACTCCACGTTTGATGTAACATAGACCTTGGAAAGTTACCTGATGATCTTGTTGTGAGACGAGAAACCAGTTTTTTAATGAATAATTATTATGTATGTATTATTTTTTTTATTTTCTTTCAAATCATACTTAAACTTATGATTCAAATCACCATTTATTTTGACAAATTTTTTTTACATTAGTGCCAACAAATTCGTTTTTAAATCTATAAAAAATAAACTAACTTTGATTGGTCACCATAGGTGATGAGTTAAAATAAAAAAAAAAATTCTCCACCTAATTAGTCATGGTTGGAGATAAGTTAAAACATAAATAAATTTGTTAATATGAGTGATGAGTTAAACGTGAAATTAAAAAAAAATTGTTGATTAATCACCAACCAAATCCCTTTTAAGAGTTTAAAATAATGAAATTTTTTTCAGATTTGTCATTGATAATGACGATTTACCATAAAATATTAAAAAAGATTAAGCATATTAAACAATTAATTTCATCATAAACGGATTGCGGTATTTAATTAAGTTATTTATAATATTATAATAAAATAGCCCGTAGTTGCCGCCAATTTCGCATCCAGCAAGAAAATAAAATTCTTTAACCCCCAATGCCTGGAAAAGCAGAGTATCCCACCCAGCATGGAGTATGCGTGTGGGCCACAAATTCGAAAAGCAATTTGCTAAATTACTTAAACATCCTCGCTTTACAGTGGTCCCAAAAGTCATGCAGGCCTCCATTCGTAATATCGATCCGCCGAAATTTAATTCAGACAAGGCTCGTAACTATCATTGTTTGTTCTACTTCAATATGCAAAATATATACTTCTTGACACGACGCCGTTTCTTTGGGAGAATTATTATCTCAAAAATCAAAGGCTACCAAGGGCAAACTTGTCCAGCGAGACAGCATTGTTTGAAACTCGCAATCATAAAGAGTATGACTCAGACTAGCGCAGTGATAGTCTTGGCTCTTCTCTCTCTGTTCAACAGTCGACGCCATTCTGCTTTTTTCAAACTTCCTTTTCCTCGTCACCCAACGCTCTCCGCCTTCTAGTTCCGTCTCTGTCTGAAAACAAAACGCAAGAAACCCTAAACCCCTCAAACTTTTCTTTCATATTCCCTCTTTTTGTTGGGGCAAATTCGACCCTTTTAGTTCTATCTCTACCTCTGGTAGGTCTTGCCCTTTGTATCTTTCATCTTCTTTCGGGAAATATCTTACACATTCCACTCTTTAGGTTAATCCTTCTAACCCCGCTGGTTTCTTTGGGGTCGAAAGCTGAAACATTTTCTTTGCGTGAGTGGAAAGGAGCTTCTTTCAGTCTTCTTTGTGGACTTCAAAGACGAACCCTCTGCAGAAGAGATAAATTTTCGGCTTTATGGGTGTTTAACACTCGATAACATCTGCATTTAGTTTTGCTTCCTCCGAAGGAGTGCAGCTAGAAAAAGTTGTAGACAGAATGCCAAATCAAAAGTCCATGTGGCAAAGCACTATCCTCTTGTTACTTTTGCCGGTCTTAATCAATGTAGCTCATGTGAGCTGCAAATCTACAATCGAGCCTTGTTCGAACTCCGACTCTTGCAATGCTCTGCTCGGATATACGCTCTACACTGACCTTAAGGTCTCTGAGGTGGCTTCCCTCTTTCAAATCGACCCTATTGCTCTTCTCACAGCCAATGCCATTGACATTTCTTACCCCGACGTGGAGCATCACATTCTTCCCTCCCGGCTCTTCCTCAAAATCCCTATTACTTGTTCGTGTGTTGATGGAATTCGTAAATCCGTGTCGACCCATTACAAAATTCGGCCCTCTGATACTCTCCCGTCGATTGCGGATTCGATTTATGGCGGTCTGGTGTCTGCTGACCAGCTCAGGGAGGCCAATTCGATAACGGACCCTTCTGTGTTAGATGCGGGTCAGAATCTTGTGGTGCCGCTTCCATGCACTTGCTTCAACGGGACTGATAACTCTTTGCCTGCAATCTACCTGTCGTATGTGGTCCAGCCAATTGATACTTTGGCTGCAATTGCCGCGAGGTATTTCACTACTCTCACCGACTTGATGAATGTCAATGCCATGGGAAGTACAGCTATCACCGATGGTGATATTCTCGCTATACCAATACCGGGTAATTTTTGGTTCTGTTTCTCCTGGAAGAGTTTAGCTTTTTCCCTTTAAGTACCCAGGGACTAGGATATATGCCCTTCCTCATATGTTCTTCTGTCTAAACTCGTTATTCTGTGCACATTTCAAGAGTTTTCCTGCTTAAACTCTTATCAGTTTGAGTTGTCGTGATTTCAAATTGTGCTATTCATTATACAACTTGTAAGAGGTTTACTGTAATGCCATGAAATTGATTTTCAGTTGGGGAATAATATTGGTAATGCTAATTTTACTTCAACCTTTATTATCCAAACTCCAAACTCGTGGTTTGTACTGTTTAATTTCTAATTTTATTTCTCAATGTTACAGCTTGCGCATCAGATTTCCCAAAATATGCCTCTGATCATGGCTTGCTTGTCCCTAATGGAAGCTACGCCATTGCAGCCGGTCACTGTGTGCAATGTAGCTGTGGGCCACGAAATTTAAAGTACTTGGCAACTTTCGTTTCTCCGTTGGCTTCCATGCTTTCTTCTTTTTCATTTTGTTTATAATTATAAATCTGTCTTATCCTTCATAGACTGCTAACCTTCGTGTTTGGGTTTCACTGCAGTTTATACTGTATGCCTGCTTCTCTGGCTGTTTCTTGTTCCAGCATGCAATGTAGAAGAAGCAATCTTATGCTCGGGAATGTTACAGTGCAACAAAATAGTGGTGGCTGCAATGTTACTTCTTGTAGTTATGATGGTTTTGTTAATGGCACCATAATAACAGCGTATGTTATCCTCTGCCTACCCGCTTTTCTCCCTGACATTGGCAATATGAACCCTTTTGCTGGACTTGTCTTTGAATTGTAAGCTTATTCAATCTTTCTATCTCACCCTGCAGGTTGTCTGCATCTCTTCAACCTCGATGCCCAGGTAAGAGCGCTGCTGTGTTTTTACATATGTACATACATATACACACACACACACACACACACATATATCAATAAAAGCCATTGTTCACTCTCTAATCATTGTGTTCCATTAAGTGTGTAGGAGTTTTTCCCCCCCTGCATTTATGGGCTAACTTATTTTCTAAGATATAAGTTAACATTATTTTTGCTGGGTAGTTTTGGATGTTGGTGGCATTGGAAATATAGTGCAGATTATGTCTCACCCCTTCCCTAACCCCAACCAAATAAAAAATAAAAAATAAAAGATTTGAGGACAGGATAGTATTCTTCATTTGCTAATTGGATGTTGTAACTCGGATTCTGATGAGCCTGGTTTGTTTTAATGATGCTGCAGGGCCGCAGCAATTCCCTCCACTCATAGCACCGCCTACTTCTGTTGCGAGAGATTCAGTATTTGCACCAGCACCATCACCTCTGCCAGATGGAGCCGGTCCATTGTCACCTAAATCATCGGTGGTGCCAGCGACGGGGTCATTTCCAGGTGTCCAACCTGCAAATGGCCCTATTAGTGGGCTTTCCTCTGGTGCTTCTGCTGCTTGCTCCTTAGTGAAGCCATTGCTCACTTTGACATCTGCGCTTGTGTTTTTGCTTGTTAAGTTGATGATCCCTTCGGCATTGTAATTTCCTCAGTTTTGTGGCACGATGGTGAATTTGCTTCGTTTGTCACCGTTGCCATTATCTATCTGTAGTTATTGATATTCATTTCTACTGATTATGACTTTGCAAAACCATCGGCCTTAGGCTTCAGTATATTGTCTTGTCCTGAGTTAAGTATGTTTGGCCAAACTTTGGAGAGGAAGTGGCTTATTTTTAATGAATATTACTTATTTTATATATATATATATATATCTATCTATCTATCTATCTAAAGGACACTAGGATGTACAAAAATTATTATCTTAATATGATTAGAATGAGAAATATAAAACTATGAATAATCTAATATGAATTTGTGGTAGTCATGGTATGTTTCTTCAAAACTGAGGAAATTAATTAATAATTAGGACTATTAATTAACAAAACTAAGTAATCAATATTTGTTAGAAAACATAGATGTGTAAATGTTAAACCATACCAATTTTAGAATTTAATAAACACAAAATCAGTGGATCTTGTCACATACTTAGTTTTAATATATTGATAAAATGGAATAGGAAATAATGTCTTGGTGTTATTATATTACAAAAATCCTTTAAAGATTTAATTTATACTTCAACTAGAGTAAGATTACATCAATGATATAATAAGACCCATATGAGTTGCCAAATTTTGAAATACTTCTACGGGTTAACCTTTAGTCAATGAATTTATAAACATATGTTTATTATGAATGTAAACTACACAAGTTTGTGATAAAACAAAAGTTCAAAAATGAAATTATAAATTAATAACATCAAATCCAATACATAAAACAATGTTATAAAATCGGCAAAGTTTTAGTTCTGAATTATTTCCAAAATTTAGTATAACTAAAAACATTGAAACTAATAGGGAAATAAATGTTTTAAATGCCAAAATATACAAAAGTGTCATTTAAGAATACAACTCAAACTCCTAATAAACCAAAACATCAAAATTTTTGAAATACTTAAGAGTTAAAAATTTTCAAAACTTTAATAGGTTAGTCTTCGTGAACGAATCACCCAAAAATGTTCAATATGAATATGAGATTTACAAATCTTTTTTTTAACATGCAGGAATCATGTATTAAAAGTTCAATGTAATTGAAATTTCTATAATTTTGAGAGAAGCTTATAATAGAGTTACTATCACCACAAAAATGGTTAAGGCTTAAATTATGTGCATAATATAAATTCTTTTCCTTGACCATATGTCATGATAAATGATCGTAGCAAAACAAATGACATACTCTTCACTCATGTATATGAGGTAGCTATAAGTGTCAATTTGACACTTCTTAATAGAATAACTCCTCCAAAACATCATAAAGATGCAAGTAGAGTTTGATTAACTGTAAGTGTTTGCATAACACTTTCCAACACAACAGTTCCTCTAGGACATCATAAAGATATATGCAAAAGTTAAGGTAGTTATAAGTGTCTAGTTGACACTTTACCACAAAATAACTCTTTCAAAACATCATAAGATGTACATATGAAATAGATTTCAAATAATTAATCAAATCGTATAATATGAATCTAGATTGTCAATAATTACAAGTGAATTAAATTCATTGTAATAGAATATGTGACTCCAAATATCTTGTAGGTAAAAATACAATTATCTAAACAACTATCTTATAATCCAAAACAGGATTACTCAAATATATTCAAAGTACACTATAACACTGGTTATATATGTACAAATGTCTACTTGAACATATATTGAACTGCCAACAACAAAAGCCAATGAAAATTTTTTTTCTATCATAGTCATTCTTTGTTGTATTAAGGACCCAAGAGGTTTGAATGACCTCTTTGTCACTTATTTGAATAAGTGCACCACAAAAGGAACAAGAGTTCATTTTTAAACTCTATGACCACTCAGTTAACAGGAGTTCCTTGAGACAAACTTGAAAAATGCGAGAACTATCACAATAAAACTGAATTCTAAGAACATAAGAGGTCTTATTAAGATTTATCATGTTAGATTAATACTAAGAGGTTAACATCACAAAGAGGTTAATGTCACTTCAAGCTAATAGTATGTCATTTAACATACATTACGAAAATAAAATTGTGGCTACATATAACCTTGTGACGAGATAATATTTCCCAAAACTTGTTTCAACTCAAGATTGATCAATCAATTTGCACATTAAATGCTCAATCCATGATTTTACAAAACCATCTACTGAAGTTCCCTTATCTTTTATTAGAAGTCCAATCCACTTTTTGGATCATTCTAAAAGTGTCATTTAATGGACACTAATGGAAGGTATAGGAATAATGAATTCCTTCTACCTTAGTATGATCACCATGATCATATTAGGTTTAAAACATTTTCCAAATTTCTCTTGTAACCCTACACTAGGTTTTGAAGACCTACTCATAATCACTAGTTTGAACCCCAAATGTGAATTCCAATAATTTCTTACATGGTTATAGATTATGACTAACATTTTATGAAAGGGTAACAAATAGAAAGCGTTAGTCATAACAAAATTGTTCTACAAATAAACCTACAATAGCTAGAAATTTTAAAGATCTAACATATCATACTATAGTATAGCTAAAACATAATAAGGACTTTAGGTTATAAACTTTCATATTAGTGGTTAACTTAATAGTCTTGGACTCCCACTTGTCCTTTGGCACTTAGCTCTAGCTAGGATAACTACCTTTAATACTGTCTATACAAAATCTAAAAATTAATGTTGTATGAGATGTTCTGTTCAATAAATCTCATCAACTTTTCCTTTTGGTTCCCTACTTTTACATTTTGAGACAATTGAGTCCTCAATAAATTAAATGTGACAAAGTAATCCCCCACAAGTTTGATTTTAAACAAAATCCGTCCCTCACTTAATGTGTTAACCTGTGCTGTTGTGGAGCATTATTTTGTTGAGATGGAAAATATGTGCACAGGTGGAATTATTTCATGAGAAAATTATACACACATGAGCAATTAGGGTTTAGAAGCTCAACCTACAGCCTTTTCTAGTATGAGAAGACTCTGTTGTCTTGTTGTGTGAAGACTTTAGCGCAATTTAAACTCCAGTAGTGAACAAAAGACGGAGACTAATAATGGGAGTGAAGGAAGACGAAAGTGTGAAGTGAAATAGTGTAATTTGCAGTGCATTGTTTGACGGTAAGCCTTTGATCTGGTTTAGTAGTGATATGAAACAATGGAAGATGAAAAAATAGGGGTGGCGACATGAGGTTAGTACTGCGTTTATCCTATTGGAAAAACTGATGTGGCTATATTAAGTTATCGTATTCATGATGTGGCTATGAATGTAATAATATACATGCATCCAAAAGCTAGTTAAATGAAATACCTAGACATGGATCTTATAAACTTATTTCTACAAGGGTTTACACTTTAAATGACATGGTTGTTGTTATACTAGGACCCATCACAACATAAAACTTGTGCAACATCATGTTGTAGGCCCAAGTTAATAGATGAACCATATATATATATATAACTATAATACAATTAGCTAAAATAATACATGGTAAGGTATTGAACTCTGAATCCTAAAAAATCAATTACCAGAAACAAAACTAAGAAAAATCTATGTGAAAGCTAACCCACCTGTCATTCTTAAGGCATATAATTTTCAAGCTCATACTTCTTCCTTTTTTATATTTGTTTCTTTGAATTAACTGGCAAAACTTAAAGCGTTTGTCTTTTGATGTTTTGAATATATAAAACTATAATAATAATAATTGATAGAATTGTATTAACTATATGTCTTAATTGTATTAACTTTGTTATTGCTTTATTGTGCTATTCATAAGTGTTCCACCACTTAGCTAGTTTTTGTCTTATATATATATATATATATATATAATGTTATATATATTCAAATTTTTATTCTTATAAATATATGAAAGCATCTTTTTTGCTGTCCATATTATTTGAGTCCATATTTTTCTTGGGTATATAGCAAGCAGTCACGAATGATCTAATTGAGGTAGAGATTTCACATCCAACTCAAGCGGCTCGGACGAGGAATATTTGTTTGACAGGCATGTCTTTCATGCTAAGCATATTATTTTATAGATATTTGATTTCACGTGTTTGAAATAAATGAAGCTTAATTTGCATATATTTATGATTGTCTTTCCAGTTATAGTGACATCATACTAGTACAAGAAGAATATAGTGTTTTTCCAGAGGTTGACGATGGTTATAACTTTGAAGTAATTCTTAGTGACATAGAAATTAAAAAGGACATCAAAAAAAAGAAGAGGGTTATATGGCCTCAATTCAATAAGTAAGTCAACTTTAGGGAGGTGGCATTTAAGTTGGGTATAGAGTTCCAAAACCTTGCGGTGTTTAAGTAAGCGATAAGAGATTATTCCATTGATGTGAGGGCTAGGGTAAGATTCGTGAAGAATGATGCAAAAAGATGTTGGGCACAATATGAAGATTCTTGTCCATGGATCATCCTATGCTCATGCTCAAGTATAAGTAACTTGTACCAAGTGAAGATGTTCATCAACGAACACAATTGTAGTAGGACATTGAAACCTAAGCAAGCTAGTACTAAGTGGCTTACTGTGAGATTGCTACCATTTTTCAAATGTAATGCAAACCTAGAGGCAAAAGATGTGATGAATTACATTACGGAAGAGTTTTGTATTATTATATGTAAAAGAAAAGTTAACAGAGCATGGAACTTGACAAATATCATTATGGAAGGGAATGAAAAAGAGCAATACAAGTGACTTTGAGAGTATTGTAAGGAGATAATCAAAGTAATCCTAGATCAAAGTGCTAGATAGGGACTTACAGAGTTACTCTGAAGCTACCTACAACGTTTAGTAGATTATGCATGTGCATGAATACATGCAAGACATGGTTATTAGCTGGTTGTAGGCCCATGATAAGGTTGAATGAGTGTTTTCTGAAAGGGTTTTATGGTGGGATTCTATTATCTGTAGTCAGGCAAGATGATAATAATGCATTTTACCCTATTGCTTTAGCAGTTGTTGATACTGTGAGTAGAGAGACATAGACGTGGTTTATAGAGAAGTTGTTAGAAGACATTGGTTATTCCAACTGGCCCAATGGAGCTTTATAACTGATAGACAGAAGGTACTCTCATTCTTGTTGTATTTACACAAAAGGCATCCTTGTCCATATCTTACGTATAGTTTTAACCTTACTCTTTGATTAGGGATTGGTTCCTGCAATAACAGAGGTGTCACCAAACAATGAGCACATGTGTGTATATCTTATTTACAACAATTATGCCGAACAATTCAAGGGCAAGGAGTTAAGGAAATGTGCAAAGTTGACAATGCCATAGGAGTTTGCAACTTATATGAGCAACCTAAAATAATTCAACAATAATGCACATCAGTACTTGTCCAAAATCCTACCTAAATAGCAATTTAGATCAGCATTTGATACTGGAAGCAAAAGTCAAGTATTCATAAATAATATGTGCGAACAATTCAATTCAAAGATTATAGAGGTTAGGGGAAAGCCTATCATAACTATGTTAGAAGAAATAAGGTTATACATAATGAGGAAGATAATTGCATAACGGGAAAGGGTGCACTAGGTTAAAGGCCCTTTGTGTCCTCAAGTAATGGCTACGTTGAAAGAAAATAAGCATAAGAGTAGAATTAGGGTGGCCCAGTAGGTCAGGCACCTTAACAGTGAGATGTTTGAGGTTTCTTACAGGGCAAACAAATATGTAGTTAATTTAGGTGTGCACAATTGCTTGTGTTGGTAATAGGACTTGTATGGTATACCTTGTGAACATGTTATAGTCATAATTGGGTAGAGGAACCTTATGGTAGAAGAATTTATACATTATAGCTGGACCAAATAGACACATGAGATGGTGTATGCACCACATATGCTGCCAGTTAATGGGCCAAATCTATGGTCAAAGGTCGATGATGAGGAAATTCTACTACCTTCGATAAGGAAAAAGATGGGTAGACCAAAGAAACAAAGGAGGAAGGACCCTGTTGAAAGTGAACAAGCCAATGATGTATCAAAAGTAAAGAAATGTCATGAAATCACGTGCAAGAAGTGTCATAAAAAAGGACATAATAGTAGAACTTGTAAAAGCCCATTAAGTGTAATGTTTTCAGTCCATGATTATAACACTTGTAGTCTTTAATTTACTTGAATTATATATCATGAAGTAGTTGATTTAATGGTTATACCTAATCATGTAGGGCCTAGCTAATGACACAGGACTATATGCATAAGTTCGTGATAGGAGGACATAGTTAGCCAGGAGACAATGGTGTCTATTAGTAGCATTACTCATACACGTTTTGTAGCACAAGTGACTGGGACATAAGAATCATCAACCAATGTAGAATGAAATGCATGGATATTAGATATTTGAATACTATGTAATGTTTATTTTGGTAGATATTAGATATCAGAATCCATCCCATGTGCTATTTTTGTTGGTGGATGTTGTATATTAGAATGTTTATTTTGATGTTAGAATCAATCCTATGTAATTTTGTTGAATATATGCTATGTAATTTTTGTTCTTGTACCAAATGTAGCATGATTGCAAATTCTGAAATGAGAAATACATATTATGAATATCAAATGTATTTGATATTCATATATATACTTTTTATATAGAGGGGCTTCATATATTTTTGTAATATTGGGCTTGTCCTACGTGATATGGAAGGGCTTCATATATACATTACCATAAATCATTCATGTTAATATATATATATATATATATATTACAAATCATATAGTTTGATTGCACATTCATATATTAAGGGTAACAAGTTGATGTTTATAAGTTCTATTCCACTGTTTCAAATGAATATCACTAATGAAGATCACTAATATATCTATGTTGATTAAATACATGTAGAAATACATTTAAATGTATATATCAATAATCAGTAAGTTAATATTTGTAAGTTCTATTATAGATGTCTTCAATTTATCAAAATTAGTCATAGGAAGAAATGTGAAGATAGTTCATACACCCAGTCTAATCTTAGCCTACAAAGACTTGTTAATAACAATACAACATTACAATAATGTTAGGGAACCTAATACAACCTTACAATAGACTGCATTGCATATTACAATGCAAATTAGCAACAACCTAATATAACGTAAAATCTAAACAAACTATATAATATGACTACATTAACATTATACAATAGATTATAAATCATAGCTACTAATCGTACTAGTTACATTAATACTAAACAATGTTATTTCATTACACTAGCCACTGTACAATTATAATGGAACATAAGGTAGCAATAATATTGTACAACAGTTTCACTTTACATTTTTCCCTTTCACATTTGAGGCATTTTTCGTGTAACCATTTGAAAAAATTGCAGGCGGGTCCTTTTTTGTACATGAGACAGCCCATGAACTTTCTTCTTGAGTTTTTTTTTTTTTTTTTGTGGTTGAACTTTTAATCATTGCATTTAATCCACAATAACAGAGTATGTCCTCCTTATGTAAGAGATTCTTTGATAATGATAAACTTGATGACAGCTGATCTTGTGCATACCCTTCATCGCCTTTCATTTCTTCCAAACACCTTGCCTTTTTCTTCCCTTATTCAATATAGATTTCTAAGAATGAATAGAATGTCAGCCTATGGGTCTAAAATCTTTTCTGTCCAAACTAAAATTTAGAAATATCCCTGTTGTGGGTAAAGAACAACTAAAATGTAAAGCATATATGTATAACCGATAGTTATCTTTGAATTAGTAGGTATATTTAAAACAAAGAAAGTTTAGTTATCTAGTTATTTTTATTGATTATGGCTAGCTAGTTGACTTTTATTAAAACAGAGAAAGTTTAAACGCATTTCATGGAATGGGCATTATTTTGAATGTAAACTAAAAACAATTAGATTAAGTTTAAATGCATTTTGAATGTAAATAGAGAAAGTTTAAATCTAAAGAGCATTCAAATAGGCATTATTTGGAATGTATCAGTGTAAACCTTCAACTAATTGTAGAGATAGCTCCAATCAGAATAAACAATTAACATGACAATCACTACCACTCACTACGAAGTAGAAGGGTTCCCTAACCTAATAGACTCCAGCCTGATCATCGAAACAAGCAAACAAATAAAAACTAGAAATAATCAATAGCAGATTTTAACAAATATCATGCCTGAATAAATCATTTGTAGAACACATAGCATAATTTCATAGCAGATCTTATCAAACATTTAAATGTCTTGAACCTTAACATAATAGACAATGGACCCAGATAATACCATTTGAGATTCCTTCGTGCAACTGCAACAACAATATCATTCACCTTCATCATTTTGAGCAACTTTAGGTTTAGTGTCTATAGCAACTATAATTTCAGTGTTGTGGTCATCCTTTTCCGTGAGTGAATGCATAATAGAGGCAAAATTATAAGAGGGAGCTTAGCAAAGTGATTTGTGCAACTTGAGTTGCGATGTGGCAATTTTTTATACCTCAACCATTTTTTTTCTCCACCTGTGGACATATTTTCCATTTTAGCAAAATAATGCTCCTCATTAGTGGCAGGTTAACGGCAAGTTAAGTGAGGGATGAGTTTTATTTAAAATCGAAATTGTGAGGGAGTACTTTGTCACAATTAATTTGTAGGGACTAAACTGTCTTAAAATGCAAAAGTGAGGGACCAAAGAGGTACTTTACTCTTATTTTAAGTCAGGTCGCACATTTAAGCATACGCTTAGGCTTTTGACAATCAATCAAACAATTACTCAACCGCAATAATTCATGTCACCCATGAAAAATGAATGTATTGCCTAAAAGGTTTAAAATAATTACAATAATTTCCATAACCAAATTCACAAAATTTACACGGAAATTGGTCTTAGAATTAAATTCAACATAATATTGAATTTATAAAGACGTAATTTTTTCCAAAAATTATTTAGTCCATCAAAGTATTCTACCTTTGAAAGTGTAAAAAATACATGGTACTATGATGCACTTAGAATGTGTACAACAATTTTCATCTTAAAATTCAGAGAGTACCTATTTAAAATGCAGTAAGAAATACCATGGAAATTTAAGAATTCATATTTTAAGATTTCAAAAAAAAATTTTAAAAAATTACTATTAAATAGAAAATGAAAAATTAATACGATGGCAAAAATTTTCAGCCCAAATGGACCCTATAAGTGGGCCCATGTGCCCCCATGTGATATGGGGCGCTAATGGGCTTTGTCCCATGCGCACTGTTCATCATCCCTAACCTTGGATGGGTCATGAAATTGGTATTTTAACCTAGTTTGAAACTAGCATTTGACCCACCCAATTTTGTTGTTTTCTCAGACAAGATGACTGCCAAATTGATCATTTCTCACACAATCTACAATACCCCAGCATTTAGGAAAACTTTGGTTCGAATTATCAAGGGTTTTAGGTGAGTTAGGCTTCAATGGCAACTGATGACTTTTCATGAATTTTAAAGTGTGTAAAAGATGTCTTTTGGTTTGAAATCCTCCCATAAGAAGAACCCCTGAACTGATATTGAAAAATTACATTAAATGTTCAAGTGAAAATCCTTCAAGTAGATGTTAATGGGGCTAAACAATTTTATTCTGATTTGGGCATATTTTGGGGTACCAATGAGTTTGAAATATTCAAATTTATTAAAGCCTTAAATTAATTTCAAAAGAATCTCAAGAATATTGGTCAATTTTCACTTGAAACTTTTGGGGTTGTTCATGAAGATTCTTAGTGTAATTCATCCATGGCATAGTTAATAATGTATAGATCTACAACCCTAGGCCTTAATACCAATTGTAAAAATTATCATATCCTAATATGATTAGAATGAGAGATATAGAAATAAGAATAATCTTATTTGAATTTGTAGTAGCCATGGTATGTTTCTTCAAATAAGAAAAATAAGAGAGAACTGCAACTCACAATACCCAAATTCTTTTTTGAGAGAGTTGTTATTTAGAATGAGAGAGTGAAAGACTACTTCCTAAAACAACTGAAAGTCTATATATATATATAAGTTTTAATATTTTATAAAATAAGCTTATTAATAAAACTCATTTAAACGAGCTCAATTCATCTTTCAATCATTAACTCCTAATTAGTAACTTGATAGGATAATTACTAATTAAATTTAGGTTATAGATTCAGGTCTCTACCCAATGTACAAGTAGATAATCTAACCCATAACTGATTACCCACATTCAATAATAATCCAATCCATTTTTTGTTTAGATTAATACTGATTGTCTAATTAATTATTATAGAAAATTGTTCTAATAATTCTATTAATTCTAATCCACTAAAAATTATTTCATAATGTACTTAGGAAAAAAATTTGTCAAAACTAATATTAATATAAGTGTTTATAAACTAATTTTTTTAATAATTAAATCTTTCTTTCATATTCTTATTTTTATAGTTCTTTCTATGGAGTTTTATGGAAAAGCAATTTTAAAATTAACAAAAATCATCTGCAATTCAAACGACCCCTTATGGCTACCGTACGTCAAATCTATTAGAATTAGTGATCATCACTTAAAGTCTTAAAGAAATTAGTGACTAAATTTGCCGTAGGTGACTATTGTAAGGACATGTATGGTATAAAAGAAAAGAGAAGAAAATATAGTTTGGCAGGTTTGCTACACAATTCTATTACTGAAGGAAAGTTCACACCAACATACGAAGAAATTGACTCTCCCAAAACCTATGATTAAAAGGGATGGCAAAACGTGAGATAATTTTACCCCCAATGATGCTTCGTCCTCCATCATCATCCTTCATTGGCTATTGTCTGAAAATAACTTCACCATTAATGTCTCCGTCGACTAGTGCATATGTTGTTTGTTAACCATTGACCGTCAGTTTAGACGAAGTGTAGGGAGTAAAAATTATTTTGGTCTCTTACTAATCACTTCATTTCAATATAGTCCCCACTGATATTTATTTTCAAAATGGTCCCTTAGTAATGCAAATGTTGCTGATTTTGGTTCCCCTATCTGGATATCGTTAAGACGTAGCTGATTTGGACTCTTAAAGGCTGACATGGATAGCTAAGTGTTGAGCTGGAATATATATATTTTTTCTCTATCTCTCTCTCACAATAGCAAAACGCGATGTTTCTTGAGAGATTCATTTTACTTTCTCTCTTTTTCGTGTGGTGAAGTCAGCGGACATTAGCAGAAGGGAGGGCTTAGAGAACCTTAAAAGAAAAAAACGTAAGAGAGAGGGCGAATAACACAAGGAAATGTGTTTTATGCAGACTTATCGTAGAGATCCATGACTGCTATGGATGATGAGAGTCAAGAAAAGAAAGGGACGACGAAAATGCTGAAGGATGAAGAACAGGGAGCTCATAAGACTGAAACAAGGGATGGGGCCAGGGACTGAGAGAGAATAAAAGATATTAAGGGTGGAGGAGAAGGGGAACACGACAAAGAGGCTGAAATTGGGAGAGAGTGGCGTAGGCAGAAATTTTTTTAAGGGGGCCAAGATTATGAATTATAATTTATAGTACTTTTGTGTGTAACAGTTATATTTTATATATATATATATATATATATATTATGAGAGACAATATATAATATTAAAATCACAAAAATTAATAGTGTCATAGTAGGCACTATTATCACTGTTTGTATAACACTACAGCGTAGAATGTACATGAAATAAAACATATATTTTAAAATAAGTCCTATTTTATATAATTTGTCTTATAGACTAACTTTTTGTAAATTATAAACTAATTAAAATTAATATATATATATATATATATACACACACACACACACTAATACATAAGATAAGACATTTGGTTAAACCTAAAGGTAAGGAGAGACTAAAAAAGTTATAAATACTGATAAATGTAAAGTGTAAGTTAAAAAAGTATTCAAGAAAACAAAAGAGAAAAAATATATTAAAAAAAATTAGAAAGAGTGAAGATCAAATAATGAAAGAATGAGAAAATGAAAATAAAATACATAAAAAAAATTAATTGATAAACATTTGGGATATTCTCTCTTTTAAATTATAGTCTATACTCTATACTAACATACAAGTGCAAACATATACCTTTTACTTTAATTTTTTTAAATGTTGATAAGATATTATTATAATATTTTTTAGTTTTTGATTTAATTATTAAAAAAATTTATAGAATTGTTAAAATAAACTAAGTAATAATTAATAATATTTTGTTATTTAAAACATAACGTATATTAAAATCTCATTTGCAGAGAAGTAGCTTCCATACTTTTAGCTCACATCTCTAGCTTAGAAGTTTCACACCTTCATTTGATATCACGGAACAGCACAATAAATTTTTTTCTACTCCATTTTACTAGTTCACTTTTTTATTTATCAAAGATTTTAGTGTTTACTTTACTTACCTTAATATATTGATCAGATGTTGCTTTCTAATTTCATTGTTTCTTATAAGTATGGCTGAATATTAGAAAAAGGATAGAATAATCAAAAGTAAATAAGGGAAAGTTGATTTCGTTTTATTTGAAAAGTAACAGGGGATCCTTCATGAGAGGCAAAACTATAATTTCCACATGTTGTATATATATGGCATGTGCTCCAAACAGCCTTATCATTCCAGAGAATGTAGGTCAGATACCAGCAAACTTGCTACTATAAATGTTCATGCATATTACAGGATAGGAATCAAAATACTTGGTGGCAAATAGCTTTGTTATTGTGAATGCTATATACAGGATTGATCAAATGTCTTACTCTTATTTATCTTGTGGTTCATGCTTGAAAGAGACTTATATATTAAACTGTTCTTAAAATCAATACACTTTTCTGGTGATGAGCACAAATTACTCAACTACGTGGATGGACTCCTCAGATAATAGTGTTAGAGTTAAATATCGAAGTAAGAAGTTAAAAATATTATTTTTATTATAATGTATCTGAAGAAAATTTTAAAATACTACCTCACATACATTCAGGCAAGAAAATGTTCAAAAAGTCCGTTCAAAATACTTTTAGAAGTAACTCCAAGGAAATAAAATCACTTGGAAGGAAATCATATTACTTGAAGCTGTAATTCCCAGGAGCTTAAAATCATTATCTTTGTTCAACAAAAGAACATTTTTCCCAATTTAAAGTAACAATATGCATCATATTTAAGAGGATCTTTTACTTTGTACTTCCATAGTCATTGGAAAAACAATGGCAATTTGCTTCACAACTATTTTGCTCTTAAAAGGGCCAAGCGTACGCGCTATATAATCTCAGTGTCACAATCCTAACCAAAAATGATTTGTTTAATACATAACGACTAGAACAACACATGCTTCAATAGATTGTACAATTAGCAAATAGTCACCAAAAATTTGAGTGGACAATAGACGCACGCAACTAAGAATCCAGCACAGATATGTTACCTTCATTCTGCTGACCTCCGCCGACTTCCCAAGACAAAGAAGAGAGAAAGTAAAATGAATCTCTCAAGAGACGCCGCATTTTGCTATGGTGGAAGAAATAAAGAAAAAATTATTCCAGCTCAATATTTAACTGTCCATGTCAGCCTTTAAGAGTCCACATCAGCTACTTTTTAACCGCATCCAAATGGAGGGACCAAAATCAGCAACATTTGTATTGAGGGATCATTTTGAGAATGACTATTAGTGGGGGATTAAATTGAAAATAAAGTGAGCAGTAAGAGACTAAAATAGTACTTTAGTTCTTACATGAATATTTGATTTCTGTCATCCCCCTTTAATGATCTTCCTTACAGTGGCGAAGGCACAAAAGAACCCAATTAATCGTGGATTTTCTCACGAGGTTTTTGCATTTTGGCGAGATGACATACTCTGGTGTGATGTGGGAGGCATTCAGGCTGACAGAAGCAGCAGCTACGCAAATTTTTTAAATGAATGCAAATTAAATATATTTACAAACTTTTAGGATATTATTCTTAAAGGCATTATTATCATTTAGTGAACTTCCTTGCACTCCTGCCAAATATTGGAATAGAAAGGTATTTTCATTCCTTTTTCATACCAAATCAAACACTATTTTAAACATCAAACTCTTCTGTAAAGTTCGTTTTGTTTTGAGCAAGAATCCATCACTAGAAAAATTTTTGAAATGTGGTTAGTATGAGATAATGTGCTAATAGTAATAACTATAAAACTCGTGATTATTGTATGTTGTTCAAATAAAAAGCCATTAAGTTTTGTATATTCTTCAGCCAAAGTATTCATTGTATTCAAGACCGGGCGTCCCCATCATGTTTTGCTCCTCATAAATTCTAAAGCTCGATGTATTAGAGAATTCACTTTGATTCGAACAGAATATCTCTGATTTATTGTATGAATCTCCTTGCAGTTTTTTTTTTGGGGAAGGGGCGGGGGGTTAGGTAACTAAGCCCATGATGATCAGTGACTATGTAGGGCAATACAGCTGATATGACCAGCCCAGCAGCAACATTTTCACCTCCACAACTCGACAGAATTAGCATTGTTGTGCAGAAACCAGATGTCCAATACAATCAAGTTAACCAATCCAGCAGTTTCAGAAGCCAATATCTTATGCGTAAAAAATCAAGTCAATGTCAATGTTATGTACAAGTACAAATATTTACATAAGCTAGAGCATATATGAATGAATTAGTAAGTTCATACTCAGGCAAGGCACTATAAACTCCATCTATTCATTTTTACATTTGCCATGGTCATGGAGCCGCCTTCAGAGAGCCCTGAGAGCTAGTTTACTGCCATTGTAAACACCCTTAGCAGCAAGTCGCAACACTGCACGGCTTTTGTACAGTCTGTTATCAGAATAAATATATATAAGTTCGAGGAAACAAAAATTGTTAATGCCACAGGCTTTCTTCGCATTTCAATGGAATGATAATGATTATGATGGAATAAAGAATAAAAATATAGTATATTGTTTAACTTTGGCTTCCCATACTGACTGATAAGTTCCCTGGGATGCTCTATCACTCTTATACTGGTGCAATAAATGTAAGCCACATTAAAGATGCAAGATCTAAATATAGGGCTCACCAATAGTGGGAGTGACAAGCTGCTGGCGTAATATGTCAAGCAAACTATGGGATCCATAGTACAAGTGTCTTATTTATATTGCAACAGTGAAAGAACCCATGCCACGTCTAATGCATGCAAGAACTATTCTTGTTACATTTAAGACTCAAGTCCTCGGTCAACCTAAATATATAGATTGCCCCCAACCCCTCAATCTATTCTGAGTATCAACCCCAACCCCTCAATCTATTCTGAGTATCAATCTTTAAAAGCTTTCATAATATTTTCTATAATTAAAAAGCACACAAAAAAAGTGGCAATACATGAGTGAGAATCAAGAAACTTGCACAAATGTGCACTTACTTTCATCTACTAACTTTTGATATTACGTTATTTTAGGTAATCAGACTCTGAATTATGCAAAGCAATCATGCATATGATGTATCACAAGTTACAGAAAATAGAAACTGAAAACTTTCTGATCAAGTTGATATTTTCTTCGATTTAAAATAGACAAATCATATCTTATCTTTAAAATATAACAATGAAAATGAAATCTAAAATATTTTTGGATTGATATAGAATTTTATGAGCACATTGTAAATAAAAGTTTTAAGCAATGCGGTACTTCGTTAGAAATCTATCCAGAAGGTAACTCAAAAACAAAGAAGCATTAATCCAGACAATGATACATGACACAACACAATATGGGGACAATAACCTCATTAGATATATAGTGTTTAAGATTGGTTTTTTATTACACCGGTGTGAATGGGTCATAAAACTTTATACAATGTTTGTATGTGGGTGTAAGAGACGTGCACAAACACAATCACATGCACATTAATGAGAAGGTCCCTGCAGAAGTTCTAAATGTCTGTCATGAAGGACATAGTAGATGATACATAACGGTAATCAGTTATTATTCAGCTGATCTCTATGTGTGTTAATAGTTGCAGAGAGAGAGTCATACCCCGCTAAAGCAAGTCCCCAGGTAGATAGTGTATAAAACATCATCCCTGCATGCCAAATATTCAATACCTTCTCCAGCTTGCTTACGCCACCCAATGCTTTCAATAGAGCTGTCCATCGAATGATTTAAAATATAAAAGATGTAAACATTTCACCAATTAATTAGATTAGCAGAAAGCACATAATTAAGCACTTACATTAAGATCATAACAGTGCAAATTCAAAGAAAATTAAAGAATATGATGCTATTGGATCTAACAGTCATTAGACTAGGAAAGTGAGACAGCAGCTCCCATTTCCACAGAATCTTAAGATTCCATATTAGAGACACCAAACCTCAACAAGGAAAAGGAAGAAATCAGAATAATAGATCATTATTGGAGAAACTAGTAATTACACCATCCAGCATAAGGAAACGTCCACTTATCTACTTAAACCATTTAATTTGAACAATAGTTACCACTCAACTAGTAAAATGGGTCCTCAGACTTTTAGGCGGTTTACTTGAAATTTCCACTTATGTACTTAAACCACTTAACTAGTCAGATCAGATGACGACACAGGTTCACAGATGCTATAAACAATTGTTTCCCTGTACAGCATAAAATTATGTGGGCTGGACTGGAGAACCTTCAACCAACCCATTTGAGCAAGAACAGATCATAAGCTAAGATGCAAGCTTCATTGTTACGATTGGATTAAGAAAATGCGATATACAGACCATTTGAGCTATAACAAAGGTCTGACTATAGACTTACTTTTCCGTAATTCCTCTGGTGACAAATTCTGCAATCAAAATAAATCAAATAAAGTTAGATACAGAAAATGAAATAAAATAACATTGAGTTTAGTATGAATATACCCGAGCTTTTGGGTTTGAAAGAATGCATTTAGCCATGAAGTTGGCAACTCCATCTACCACATGTTCCTCACCAATGACTACATAACTTTCATCATCTATTCCACTCGATTCCTCAACGTTGATCGTATCCATCTCATCTCTGATCCAAACCCACCAGCTAGGTTTTTCAGAATCAACATTGATCAGAATATCCGCAGACTGATAATCAAGCTCTGCCGATGAACCACCAACAGCATAGATTTGTCAATTCCAAGTGATTGAATACATAAGTGATAAGTCATCCATTTAAATCCTTCTCCCCACATCAACCAAAAAGAAAGAAGGAAGTCAATACCTGTGGCCTCCTTAAAAGGAAATTGATTGCCCCCATCAATACAATTTTGTTGTAGGCACTTGAGCTGCGTCAGGTAATCATCAGACCTCACAGTATCTACTAATCGGGCGTGCAGCTACGATTAACAGTCACAGCATATCAACAAAATGCAAGAGACGGACCGGGGGGGGGGGGGGGGGGAAGAGATTATACCCAATGGCAATGGAAAGGCCTTTTTCTTATTTATAGAAAAAAATTAATAAGTGGGCACATTTTTTCCCTTGTTAATTAGCTTAAGTTAATACAAATAGTTAGAATATTAGCATCTTTGATAAAATTAAACTATTCGTAAGCGCAGAAATAAAATAACGAGCATACATCGGGAGGGCAATCGTTCCCAAAGGAAGGTAATTGAGAAAGCTGATGAAGTAGCACCAAATTCTGCTCTAGCAAGCTCCTAAGGCGCCGATTTTCGGATCGCAGAGACTCCAAATTTTCATCTTTGTCATCTGTCGAGCAGTGAGACTCGCTGCGATGGCGGATATGGTGGCTGCATTCCACGGCGGTCCAAGCCACATCGGCGACCTCCAGCACCGTCTTGGCCACCTGTATGGCGCCACGGCTTCCCATATTTCCAGAGACTATGAATCTGGGACCCGAATAGGGAGAATCGTTCGCTTAGAATCGGAAAATTGGAATCCCTAAATCGTTTTCTTCCCAATGGGCCTAATTTTTATAGAAACGTCTCCGTACGCATAACCGTTTTCCTAATTTTTATATGCTGCCAGCAATAATTTGGTGACAGGGATGAAATTATTTTTTAAATATATCAAAAAGTATAAAATGTATTATTTTTAAATTAAATCAACATAGATTATAAAGATATATTTAAAAGATATATAAATATTAAATAATATAAAAATTTGTTTGGATATTTTTTCATATAAAAACATAATTATGAAAAATTGATTAGATAAAATTCATTAAGCATTATAAATTTATATCATAAAATATCAAAATGCTTAATAAAAATTTACAAAATATTATAAAACCGATTTGGTGCCAAATCTGACTTCTCTATACCAATCCTTAATTGATTTGATCAAATTTTATTAATCAAATAGACTTCTTAAAGAGGTAAAATTCCTATTTTAAATTTCATTAATTTTATTTTAAGTGCAAAAGATTTTTTGTTTAAAATATTTTAAAATGTTTAAAAATTATAACATTGTATTTGTTTTCTAATTTCATTAACTTCATCAACGAATGTGTTTGACTTTACATCATATCTGACTTTACAAAGTTAATAAGATGTTATATACATTTAAGTAATTTTATAATTAGAATTAATATATATTGCATAAAAAAGTTAAATTTATTAACAAAAATAGATTTGCGTGCAAATTTACAAACAAGAGAAATATCAAACATAATTTAGCAAAACTTTAAGAATAATTAGTATAATTTACTCTAAAATTATTTAATAAGCTGGCAATATAAAAAAAATGGCTAAATTTGGGGATGTGTTAATAAACTATAAAATTGTGTGTGTTTATACATAGCATCCATAATGAAATCTTGTTTTTCTAACATTGTTTTTAAGCCGTTTCGTAGTGGCTCAACTTTATATTGCATATTACTTTTTTTCCCCTCTTTGTTTTTTTGTCTATTTTTTTAATAAATCCGTGCACTTAGATTACTTACTCTAATTTTTCTTAAATTAGATAATACAATGAAACCTATCATTCATTGAGTGGACTTAAGTTGCACTTTGTGGAGCTGGCAAGTTTTTAATGATTCATGAATTATTTTGAAATAATAATTCATCCAAATTTATAAGAGTGCTAATCAGGTATTTCTCTTGTTAGTAATTAGCTTAACATTTTTTCTTTTGGGTGAGTAATCAGTAGAGCCCCTAGCTCACAAACAAGTGAAAAATTCAAGGAAGTAAACTTATGTGCAAGGTTGTTAAATTCACTACCTAAACTTGTAACATAGACTCGTAATATAAGCTCATAAGAGTTTACCTTGATTAATAAATAATTATTAAAATATATAATTTTATAGTTTAAATGCTATATATATTAAAAAATTATTCAAATGCAATTCAAATTATACTTAATCAAATAAAAGATATTCATATTTCATAATTTGTAATATTCAACATAAATATTTTAAGATGGTTATATATAAATAATTATTTAATATAACTAATTAAATAATATTTATTTTATTTTATTTAATAATTACATATTAAATGTAATTTTATTATTTTATACATATTTAAATTTGTAATAAAATAAATTATAAAGACTTTATGAAAAAAAACTTATTTATATCTTATTTAGTCTTAAGTTTAAATTATTAATTTTATAAATTAATTGATGCATTAAAATTATAAACTCGATAAATTTAATAAGTTAAATAATAAATTTATCTGAATTTATACTAAATTTAAATTTACAATAAATTAACTTATTTTTATTATATATAATTATAAAATTATAAAATTAAAAAATTAAATAATAAATTCACAAGTTTAACAACTATAAACTCATCCAATAAAACGAAAACCAATTTCTCAAGACTATAGCCTGTAGGAGGCTAACCCGTTGGCAAGGACAATGTCTTCCTCGTAAATATGCTGTAACTTGACTCGCCAACTCCTTTTAATATAGGTCTAGATTTGGTCAAAGGAGCCAATTGTGGCTACCGACATGTGACACCAAAATGCCCCGTCCAATCAGTGCACCTTCCACGTTCATACTTCCACTGATAGTGAAGCCAATCCATTCCTCAGGCTCTAATGTGCAGAAAACAACAGTCTTCTTATTAATCATCCTCATCCACACCTTCACGACAATCCCTCAAAACTGCAACGTCGTCTCCTTTTTCATACATACCACCTGTTGGTGCCATTTCTACGATTGAAGAGGAGCGGTAGAATTATAAAAGGAAAGTATTTCAATTCACATTATATTCCATTTCCTTGGTTTTACTTCAAACACAATATATGGGATATATATATAACCGTACAAGGTGACTAATTTGATGAACCAATTTAATATTTAGTATATGAATCACACCCATCTAAATACATAAATTACGACTACCTAAATATATAAATTACGCTATTTATGAATTGCAATTAACTAGACACTTAATGATACCATACTTGACTAGGCAGGTGAATTTTATTGAACACGTTATAGATAAAAAGTGCTGTAACTAATGACAAGCTTAATTCCTCAAATTTCTATCCTTCTATTTCTCACTTCTCTTAAAGAAAACGTAATTAGTCATAAAAAGGGTCGCACTTACTAAGAAGTTCGAACTAGCTGTAATTGACATTGTTGATTGTAATAGTCAAATATTATTAAATTTTTATCTAATGATCTTTCAAATGATAGTGCCTCCAAGTTTTTACTAATTATTTTAGTTGGTAAATTAAAAAAATAAATAAATAATTATAATTTAATCCTTTAAAATTACATTAAATCCTTTGTTATTCTCTATAAATTGAGAGTTTTGATACTTCAATTTTAACAAAAAAAAATGGGGAGACAAGTTTTTTGATAATTAGAGTTTAGTCATTTAAAATTACATTAAAGTCCTTTATTATTTTATATAAATTGAGAGTTTTAAAATTTTATTTCTTACCAAAAAAAAAAGAATAATCTTATATAGAAAGTTGTAAATTAATATTTTTCTATTAATCAGAAATATAAAATAGTATATGAAAATGTAAATTTGTATTTTTCTTATAATAATTTTTTTTTTTTGTGTTATATTGGAGTTTTTCACGTCATATCAAATTATTTATTTTTAATAATTATATGCTGTCATAATAATTGTTAATACATATGAACCGTCAAATTTTTATTGATCAATTGAAAAGTTTTGGACCCTCGTTATAGTGGCAATTCAAATCATTCACTTGGGAGACTTTTCAGTACAATATTTCGTACTTTTTTTCCATACATTCTTATTCCCAATGAAGTTACAAAATATTGCGGGGGAATCCAATTTGGCTGATATAAGCCCTTCAATAAATAGAAATTGGAAACGAGTGTATAAAGAGCCTTCATGGTTAGAAAAACACAAGTAAAACGATATGCGAGACTCGCTTTCTCTTTTTTCATTTACTTTTTTTTTTAGATTTGTTTAATTTTTAAAATACTTTATAAGTTTTATAATTTAAAAGATTCAAATCTACTCATAGAGAACCCACTATTCACTATTTTAAGGTATTGACTATTTTCATCTAAATCTAATTTTTTCATTGAATGAAATTTATTTATAAAAAATAATATGCGTTACTTCTGTTCAGTCACCTGTCATGATTTTGAAAATTTAATTTTAAATAATTTATCAAGAGAAAAAAACTTGTAATTATTAGTTGTAACGAAAATAAATAAAAATGGATCAAGATAGAAAAATATTTAGATAACTACTAATTACAATTAGTGGTGAGGATTTAAATAGTTAATACAAAATTATCTAAAATTTATTGAATCATGCATAAGAAATATAGTTTCTTATGTTTTTCTTAGCATAGATTCTTTTTTTTTTTTTAGTTGAATACAGATTGACTACATGCACCAATAACATAAGAGTTGACCATACAATCTTGATCTTTGGCCAAGACAACCACTCTAAAATAAATTAATAAAAATTCATTTAATTAAATATATCAATATTTTTATCACATTTTTGACATAGTGATTGACCCAAATGGCTTATCAGCGTATGATTTTAAAGAATTTTTAAGTGTATTTCATAAATAAAAAGAAATTTTGAATGTTAAAAAAAAAAAAAAAAGAATATGAAAAACCCAAAGCATTGGCGATGAGTCGTATTTTCACGTTGTTAGTCGTTAACAGTGCAGATCAGTGGGAAGCGCCGAGAGTACCCTAAATTGCTGTTTTGTGCTTACTCCGTAGCAATCAACCTTCTTCGTTTCCTTTCACACACCCTCACTCAGTAGTCACGCTCCTATCTGCCCTTTCTCCCGAGGTTTTAGCTTCTGCAGTGGAAACTGGTCTCCGATAGACTTTTACATTGCAATCTTCTTCTGCGCTATCGACACAGGAGAAAATGGCAGAGGAGGCACCGGAAAGCGAGACTCCTAAGAAAGATGTGAAGGTGGAAGCTCCCGATATAGAGTCCCAGATTCAGACTGCTATGCGCTCTCGCGTTGCTCACTTCAAAGAACAAGCCGAGTACTTTATTTCTCTCTCTCCGCTTCTTTGCTATTTGGCTTCAAATTTGAATCAATTATTCGTAGAACTGTGTGTTATATTTTTACTTGGAAAATTCTCTTGACGGTGTAATCAGCTTACGGGTAGCATTTTCTGATTTCTCAACTTTCAAGTCAATTTTTTTTAACCTTTGATAAAAGTCTGTGATTTGTTTGACGCATAAAAATACGCAGTTATTATGAAACCCCTCATGCAGTATTTGTTAGCCGAAAAGTATAATGTTGTTCTGCGATCCGTAGTTAGAGTTTCTGTGTTGGCCTGAGTTTTTCTAGCCTGCAACATTGTGAACCCAATAAAACACTGAATACTATCAAATTCCATCAATATACGAATATCTATATTGTTAATTTGATTTTTTGCAATGACCATAATTTCTTTCCCTTAGTGACTGATGAATTCTGGCACTGACGATATATGTAGATATCTAAAATGTAACTAGTGCAATTTCATCTTTAATGCAGTTCTTTGACGTTTGAGGGGGTTCGTCGATTGCTTGAGAAAGACATGGGGTTAGAGGCATATGCTTTAGATGTGCATAAGAGATTTGTCAAGCAATGCTTGCTGAAGGTACTTCTTTTGTGTTAAGAAATCCCTGTTCTCAACATGGTATGAAACTATGAATATATTTTACTAGGGCCTTTTCATCCACTTACTACATGATTTTGAATAACAAGGGCATCTCATATATACATATATTGTTTATAGGCATGTATAATAAACGAACCCCTCTACACCAAAATTTTATCCTTTAATTTTTGAGGAAGTCTGCCATAAGGGGTGCTATGCAGCAAATTTAATCTTATAAGGTACTGCCGCTGTTGTTTATACAGATTATATACAATATACAGAAGAAGGTAATAATATACTGACTTTAAAATTGAAGCTAAACTTACCCTAAGAAGTTCTAATTGGATGTTTGGTAACATCCACCTTAGGCAGTACTGTAGCGGATATTAAACCTAGTAATTTGTTATGTTGACTGTTGAGTAACTTGCCAATATGGGGTTTAAATAAATATGATGTCTTGGTTGAACCACCTAGCTGTTCTAAGTCTTCGTCCACATGGATGACTGACAACTTGCGTCTTAGAGTCTCATCAGTGGAGCCTCTCACTGCATATATTCTTCATTGGAATTTATGACTTGAGGTCAATCAATGATGGTTAGTTGGTTACTATAATATTTCCAGTTCATTGGTGAGGTCTTGTTGTGGTAGGTTGTTTAAAGTATGAAAAACCCTAGGAATAGGTAGACTGTGATGTTGACTCCTTAGTGTTTTAACCTTCCAGTATCATCTGGGCCCTTTCCACCTCAATGCTATGAAGCTTGGCACTAGCCACTATGATCATTGTTCTTATCAATAGTTCCTTGCCAAATCTCTTTCTGGCAAGGAAAAGGAAATCATATGTTGAAATGTCTTCAGCTACTGCAAAGCTGTCCATTGAACGAATAAATTTGGAGGGCAACATGGAAACTAACTAATATCCAAGATAAGAAACTGGAAACTCCACTAGTCAAAGAGACCCCACTGCTATTCAGTTGTATTAGCTGAAATTCTAATTTTCAGTGTTTTGTAAATTGAAGGGCAATATATAATCAATGCAATGTCATGAAACAAAAACCAGATGTTGTGCATTACAATGTCACAGACACAGTACCTTTGTTTACTGGTTAATGCATGCAATAATTATACTCTTCAAAGTGCCTTGATTCTTGAAGGAATAACCTATTCAGCATTAGTTAAACCAGTCATTTGGAGGACCTGGCCCGTCCAAAATAGAATATCAGTTGAGAGAGCCCTCCCTTAAATCTTAAGGAGCAAGGGCACTTGTATTGCATGTTATTGCTTTAATGCTTGCCTATTGCGTTAGCTCAGTTGCATGCTGTTCTTTTAACATATTTGATTATCTTCCAGTGTGTGTGACAACCCTGACCTTCTGTGTATCATATGAGCTCATGCATTGGCAATACTCAATATCAACTCTTGAACATAGTTTGTCGCCGGAAAAATTGATATTCAATCACTAAGTGATGCACAACTCTACTTTTACTTGGATTTTATGGGGGATTGTTGTACGCTTTGTTTAATTAGGAGCTCAATGTGTTAATTTAACAAGACTTTGATGGATATAATCAATTACTATGGAGGTGTATGATGTTGGATGTATTGTTTAGAGTTACTTGCTGTTAGTAATACTAACAGTTTGCTTTATATGTATTTAGTTTAATTCAATTTTGAAACTCAGATGATTTTTTTTTTTTTTTATGTACATACATCAACGTGTATGTGTTCTTTTTTTTAATTCTCACTATTTCTAGTAGAGCTTAGAAGGGGTTGGAGATGATGAGGCCGCAAAGATGTCTGGCGAGACACGAGAAAAAGGTGCGAGTAGACAAGAGACAGATGGATCAACTGAAGAATTCCAATTGAAAAAAGATGTAAAGAGTCGTTGTTCTGATGAAGAGAAAATGGAAGATTCTCCGGTATTAGGTCTGCTAAATGAAGAAAAACCAGTGAAACTGGAAAATGAGGAAGCTGAAGGCAATGAAAGAAATGCAATATCAAGTGAGGCCAAAATTAAGAAAGCCATTAGGAAAAGAGCTTCTTATGTCAAAGAAAATTCAGAGTATGCTACTTATTCTTTCAATCAGTTGTTGTTCTCACTTGACAATAATATGGATCTTACTCACCACATGTTGCACTAATTCTCATTGTCTTTACCTTTGATTTTATGGATCTTTAAATCTTGAGGTTTGACATGGGTACCTTTGGCTTTCTAATTTCAGGAAAGTCACAATGGCCAGTCTTCGGCGACTATTGGAGAAAGATCTTAAACTTGATAAATTTACTCTTGATCCCTATAAGAAGCTTATAACTAAGCAGCTAGAAGAGGTGAGTGAAAATTATGTCCAGAAAGTGTCATCAAGGTGCACACTATCTGATGTTTTTTGTTAATGTGAAGGTGTTAAAGTCTTGTGAACTTCCAGAACCTGCAAACAATGCCAAGAAAATTGTTAAGAAAAAACCTAATACTAAAGCAACTAAAAAGGTCAGTAGTGAAGAGAGCTCTGATACCTCAGATCAGGATGATGAAGAGGATGAGGAACAAGAAGATGAAGTAAAACCCAGAAAAAGAAGTATTCCGAAAGGGAAGATACAGAACTCTGTTGAATCTAAAAAGCGTAAAGGACCCCCAGAGGAGACTAAACCATCCAGTAAGAAAAAGATCAAGCCGGCTAAAATGGCCTCGGAAGACAGTGGTGATGCAGAAGATTCTGGAAAAGACTCTGAAGATGATCGGTCCCAATCATCACCGGAGAAACCTACAAAGGTGACACTGATTATTATATGACAATTTCAATGAGGACTGTCTGCTAATTAGTTAGTCAGATTAGGACGTAACCACTTTCTAATGGAACAGTGATGATTTTTTGTGTGTATGTGTATCTCTGATTGTATATTTTTCTCTTATTCCCCTGTAATTGCAGAAGAAAGAAGTTTCAACCCCTGCATATGGTAAACAAGTGGAGCGCCTAAAATCTGTTATTAAAGCATGCGGAATGAGGTCATTTGGTGCTTTGCATATTTTTCTTTTGTGATTCTAGTTCCTTGCTGAGGATGACAGCTTGACATTATATACATTTGTTGCAGTGTTCCCCCCTCAATCTACAAAAGAGTCAAGCAGGTTCCCGAAAACAAGCGGGAAGCCCAGCTGATAAAGGAGCTGGAAGATATACTGTCTAGAGAAGGATTGTCTTCAAATCCATCTGAAAAAGGTTAGCTTGGTTGTTGAGCACTTGAGCCTATGTTTGTCTATGATCCCTGATTGTGAGCTGCTATATTTATGCTGTATAATGAAATGTGTATCCTTTAAAACAGAACTCTTGGAGTTGGAGCTGTAGTTATCTGCTCAGCGCAATTATCTTTCATAGATCTTGAACAATTGAAACTATTGCCAATCTATCTTGGTCCTTGTTTTGTTAATTCTGAGTCATTCTTCAAATTTTGCGAGAAATTTAACTGCAATACTTGTTAGAATAATTGATTGTAAGACTGTAACTAGTACAACCTGTAAATTAAATTGTCCAATAATTGATTAAATCTTGAAATTTAATTTATCACAATTTGTATACGGATGATCATGGGTAAAGTTTGAGTAGAGTACTATAGCCCCCATCCTTGGAGCCATATTTAACAGGTGAGAAATTTTTCATCCCCATTGAGTTCTTGAATCCCCAAACCTAACCTATTTACCTGAAAAATTTTCAAAATGAACAAGTTTTTCTTCAAGTTGAGACTCATTTACATAAAATTTTCTTATACATAACAGAGCAAAGAATAAAATGTTGTAGAAAACTATTAATAAAAGTCAAAACCCATATAATGCTATGTGGATCTTTTTCTTTTGTATAATATATTATATTGATTATATTTATATATATATATATATATATATATTTATTGTGTGTGTATGTGTGTGTAATAAATGTAAGTAAATAAATAAGTATACACTATAGGTCTGAAGCAGGGTGGGTGTCATATTACCCAGACTTGGACCCTTAAAATGCTCATCAGAATCCCTGTACCCAAACCCAAAGCAGGTAAATTCTATGGTGTCCAAACCAATGGGAATAGCTGTCCCTAAATTTATTTGACATCTTTAGGGCCTTAATTCCTTTTATAATTTATATTGCATAGCGTAAAAAAAATTAGATCATATACTTTCTTCCCTGTAAAAGATGTCAAATATTGTTGAATAATTAGATGTTTTAGTTTAAAGTAGTTTATAATCTTGTCAAACTACTAAATTACAAAAAATATTTCTGTTAAATGCCATTAGAATGAAATTATCAGTGTTTATGGATCTTCTTTTGGTGTTGAAGTTTTAGAAGTCTAATGTCTGCATTAAGGGGTGCAGAGCAAAATGCAGGAATTTGTTATTCTGAATTTGGTATCAGTGACCCAAATGCTTCTTCATTTTCTTTTTTCTTTTATTAAATTTTATTTACACAGAAATCAAGGAAGTAAAAAGGAAGAAGGAGAGAGCAAAAGAACTTGAGGGTATTGATGTGAGCAATATTGTGTCAAGTTCACGTCGGAGGTCAACAGCTAGGTTTTCTGTTCCTCCAAAGCCCAAGGTACCGGTTGAAACTAAAACTGATGGTGATGAAGCTGAGGATAGTGATGATGACAATGATGATGAAGGCAATGAGGATGAAGAGGATGAAGAAGATGATGAAGAGGATAACAGTGATGAAGAAGAAGATGATGGAAGTCAAAGTGAGGAACTTAACGAGGGTACGTCTTAAGATATAATAAGGCTATTTTTTATTCTCATTTGTTGGCTATACCAGAAATTATCATAGATTATGGCATCATGTGATCCCTTGTGGTTTCTGCATTGTCATTAAGTAGTTAGCTATTAATAATAATAAAATTACTTAGTAGGGTGTAAGCACCATGGAATCATGGATAACAGGAGCTATTTGATCAAATGATTTCACCATCCAACTTTGGGCTGTGTGAATGTCATGTACGTCAAGATTTGTTTTGGTATGTGTATCCATATGCTATCACGTATGATATTCAAAAACCAACTGATTGGGACTAGTATTGAATTTTAAAAGATATCTGGGTGAGCAAAGCCTTCATTCTTTAGGAATATTGGGTTCTGAATTTACATGAAGCGTTGCTATATGTTATGTTATTTGGTGTTGAGTTAGATAGGGTGAGGGTCATTTTAAATTGGGGAGGAGTAGAAATTCTTTTTTGGCAGATGATAATGGGTGATCAGAGAGATTTAAGGTGCATTGCTCCCTCTTTATTTCCCCAGAGGGTTGGCCCTTTGAATTGTGTCCTATACCTAATTTTCTTAGCTTTGGTATATATTAACTAATTATTCATATAAAAGGGGAGAGAAAAACATTAGCTGCACTTTGTACATAGAGCATACTGTAAGTCGATTTTACCAAAGACTTGAAAACTTTTTGGTGCAATGTCTTTATAACAACAGCAATATGCGTGGGTACTGCATTGTCACTGTTGGAGTTGGAAATGGTTTAGCTTTTTATGAGTCCTTTGTATCCTTACGTTGTTATCTTTTATGCAGATGAAGAGGACAGTGATTAAATCATGCAACGGCTGACATGTGAAAGGCTGGTAGCTGGGTAAGTAAAAGGCGATTTTCTTTATCTTTCGGCAAGCAATTTAGAGGTGATAGTGTATAATGTAACGTAATGTCCTTTCGCTTTTGTTTGTTTTATTCTCTTCCCCTGCCCTTTGCTGCTTGTGGAAATGAACAATTCTTTGTTGTTATAAACTGTTGACTTTAGTTGTGCAAGTGACTCGGAAGGGCACTTTGTTTCTTTAGTATTCTGTTACTAGGGACTTACTTATTGACAGTGAGGTTCGATTTTATTTTATTTTTTTAATGGAAAATTAGATTACTGGCTCATCTTGACTATAACTCAAATGTCAGCTTTGTCAATAAAAGTTACTGGAAAATTTTTAAGCTCTCTTAATTTATTGTTGGAAATTGTGGGCCCCAATTCAAGTTAGAAGAGGAGAGTGGTTGGGTAAGTGTTAATTGGGAAGTCTATATCCAAAATGCTTTCATGTTTTCGTTTTTATTTCAACACATCTAATCTAATTAGTTTTTATGTTTTCATTTTTATCCTAAGTTTGTCTTTTTTAGTCTTAAGGGGCCTGAGGCCTCCTCTTTTCTTTTTGGTTGTTTGGGCTTATATTTCCTCTGAATTTTAGAGGCTAACAAGTTTGCCTTGCTTGGTCTAAATTAAAGTAAGAGATTTGTTTGACTATTTATAAGTATTAATACTTAAATCTTTATTCAAAATACTTAAGATAATTTGATGGGTTAATTTTAACAATCAATTCTTTTCTTTTTTTAATTTCCTAATGTGAGATTTTTTTATTTTTTATTTTTTATCTCTTATATTTCAACATTTATTTTATATGTAAATAACCAACCATGACAGTTAAGATTGCTTGTGATTACATCAAATGAGTACAATGAACTCAAGATTATATTTAAGATGTGATTGCTTCGATCACTTAAAAGAGCCCAAGTTGAATTTATTCATTAGGTTCCAACTTTCTTTGTTTTTGTTAATTTTAGATGTAACGAAATATGATAGTGTTTGTGACTATAGCTGTGTACGTAGTACTATACAATTATACACAAAATAGACCAATATACTAATTATTAGGATCTGGTAGGGAAGAATCAATGGACGGTATTTGTCTTAATCCGATACGTTATAGGAGAATAAAAACCTCTGAATAGGGTAGGATTGGCGAAATTGGTTTCATGGATGATACATTTACAAGCAAGTACCTAAAGGAAAAAGCAATCGCGCATAGAAGATCAAACTCTTAAGACATTTAGCATAGATACAAAACTAGGTGCTAAGTATGCATCGCAATGTAATTGAACGGTCAGTCATTGATAGTGTAATGGTGCCTCCTTACTTGAGAAAATCATAGGCGTGACTAGAAGTGGATGTAAATATTCTACTATTGTCTATAAATAATGGAAGTTTTCAATGTGATTAAAAGACTGCTCTATTCTGGGGATCAATGTCTACAAGTTGAATGCCATAAACATTCAGCAACGTTCAGTTCTGTTCTGAAAGAATACTTCTAACTTCATTTGCAAGCTCCATAACATGTTTGTCTTGGCATCCTAAGGAACAATTAATCAGGATAAAAGAGAAAAGAATAATAAGACATAAAATTATTAAACCAGTATTCTCCAATGAAAAGGACCTCACCTATTTGAAGAAGAGCCTTTTCAAGATGGAAAAGATAATCTCTGTTGGGTCCCGAGGGACCTTCCGCGCGAATTATTTGCCTGTAGAATGAAAAAAAAAAAATGAAAACAAAATGACTAGCAACTAAGCCCAAGTTTACCTAGCACATGCAAAACGGTTATATAGCATGAATAACATAACAGAACAACATGGTCCAATATTTAGTTAGGCAACCTGATTCCTGGACTTGATGATTCATTACAAGCTAAACATCACCATTCAGATTTCCAATAACCCCTGTTAGAAAACCATGAGTCAATTACTAATTTGTTAGTCTCCTATAGCTTACATTTGCCATGTTGTTGAATATTAAAGTTGAATATGTTCTGAAGTCAATTGCAACGTTCATTTAGTGAGAGCAAGAGTCACATATGAAGAGTTAGAATGTATAGAGTCCACTTCTCTTCTTTTCTTTTTCCTCTCTACGTAAATATATTTGGTGTAGTTAATTGGATGACTACAGAGAATCCTCTCTTCTACTTAACCGTGCTAAGTTTACTTTATGCCAAAATCTAAGACCAAAATGCGAAGGGCAAAAGATGCAAACCTCGCTATCTCTTCAAGAGATGCAGGGCCCAAGTAATTTTTGTTGACGCTCTTGTCTGGAGATGCTATGTATCTGTAAAATGTCAATCTTGATCATTTAACTATTCATGATGAGAAATGTAAATAATGAAAGGATTCTGCAATGTTTCTTCCACTTACACCATCACTCCAGAAATCGCTGGAGTTGTAGCTGGAAGCTCCTGAAACAAATTTTAGCAGACGTTAACTCACATTTAAAAAAAGGAAAAAAAGAACTAACTTCGGTATAGCAGGAAAAAATAGGATACCGTAATTATCTAGACTGTAAAAGGAATCGTGGCATATGTTACTCACAGTGAAAAAATCTAGGTTTGCCTTCTTGTCATACTGCTTCTCCCTCACTTCAAGATACTGTACAATAATTACATTAAAATATACATGTACGTCAACACTGACAGTGTGGCCTCTCACCAGCACTGACTTCTGTGCAACAAATTCATGGGTGCTAGCTCGGTGAGCAAAATGCGGTTTCTATAAGAAAAAAAATCGTTTTATAACAATTTCTGTAAGTTTGGTATTATTATACTATCAAATACAAGACTCTTTGGGTGGGGCTGGGGAGTGGGGAATGCCTTTATCCGCATTGATGGATGAAAATTTCCAATATATGATGATAGCACAACCATCAGGACTTCACTGTTCAGTAGTGCCTTTCATTCACTGACTCGTACATCTGCTGAATAAATCTCGGAGATACTTAGTAATAGTACACGATCATGGGGAAGGTACAGTAAGCCTTAGAAAGTGTATGCACAAGACATTGCTCTAAAGACTTACTTGCAAATAAGGCTAGCCAAAATGCCACCAAATTAATTACAAATCTAAAGCACAGCCATGATACAGACTCAAATCGCATGAAGTTGGATGTTTGGTTCATAAGGCCCAGTCGTTCCCCAATGGGTCTTTTTAAGCTTCCACCAAGCTTAAGACTCTCATGGCTGGCCTAAGTAAACCCCTACATGTAAGTGCTCCTAGTTTCCTGTATGGGCGAGTGGGAACTTCTGTATCATTGATCAATTATACATTTTTCGAACATCTTCTAGGCTCCTGTCTAGTTTCTCGGACAATCAAGCCACATAATTCAAATGGCTTAAAGGAAATAAAACAACCTTCACTTTGATTCATATAAAGGAAATACAAAAAAGAATCCTACTATAAAGACTTCAAAGCTGTTGAGTGCTAATCATACCGAGTATTAATTCAACCATATCCCCTATATCATGCTTAGAAAGGCAGCAGGCCCTAAGGAAGTCCATAGATCTTCTACCGCTCCAAATTATAGCTTATTTATATCCTTATTTAATCTCATCATTATCGTTTGGTAACAGCACACAATATGAATAAACTCTCAATATGTGACAGTAAAATGCACAATTACTAACATGAGAACAAAATGCCATTTTGCAGTTAACTTCACATGGCATGTTCTGACTGGTGCCAATTCCTTATTTGACAGAGCAAGTATGGGCCATGGAAAAAACATAACATATCCATATATAAGCTTAAATTTTAGCAACGGCAAAAGGATGTGCATGTTAAAGAAGTATACCGTTAATGCAATTTCTTCATCTTCCTTCTTTGAGACCTTGTAAGCAACTCCCCACTATCTCCTTGCAAAATCAAGGAAGTACTATTTCACATATTGAAAAATCGCGTTTGATAATTTCAATTCATAACTTCAGTAACTTAGTCTTCACAGAACATTCAAAAAGTGGAATGGAGAAATACTAAACAAGGTCAAAGAATGACTAACCGAACAAAAATTATTACTTTGAACAATAAATGAAACGTAATTGTAGATTTGTAGTTTTATAACCAATCATCAATTTAAATATTTGTATTCCTTTTTAAAGATTCAACTTACTCCTCGTAGGGACCTAAACACAATGATGAAAAGAACAGAGCCTAATTATACCATACTTCTTGATTTAGCAGCATCGACACTTAAACCAATGAAAGTGCATGTAACTAAAACAATATAAGAAACAAAATGATCTCATGTACCTTTTCATTTTCTTCTTAAAGAAGGATAAATTATAGTAAAATTGACTAAAGAAATAGTTTAATTAGAGCAACACTGAGCATTCAACGACAACCTAAGGCACATTGCTTGTTCCACTCCATGTTATTGACATTATAATTTCCACATGCTTGAATTATATCGTTTAAAACTGAACACATTTCGGTGAAAGCTTCATTTTACAAAATCATATATGTAAGACTTATCGAACAGACACACATTGGTTGCGCCAGAAGCCTATGAACAAATGTCATTACTTTTTTTTTTTGGGGCCATAAGATTAATGTCATTCTTAGATCTGCATGAACTTCACATGTACAATGGATATATCTATTGGGGGACTTAAATAGTGGAACTTTTTATATTGATAGATCGACCAGTTCAATGAGTAAGAAATATTTCAACACCAGATAATTATATAGCTTAAAACTACTTACGCATACTTCTCCTTCAGCAGGCTCCAGAGTTACTGTTCTTCCAGGGTATTCAGCGGTCCCCCTGTGGTCAGTGCTGCCTAACACGGAAGACCCACCAAAGCAAATTATCGAGGTTGTCTTTTGTCCATTTAGGAATTGAATTGAGCACGCACAGAGAAAGAGAGGGTCAGAAACAAAGATAGGGATGAAAGGTGAAAAAACCTTGATGGAAGACACGTCGATAACCTTTGACGAAACCCACAACGCTTTCATCAAAGTGAAAGCCAGCTTTCCAAATCAGAGAACCATACCCGAATACCCACATCACCATTTTCTCGCTTTTGAGTTTTGACCCACTTTAATTTCTTTGAGCCGCTTTATTGATAGGAGCAAGCACCACAGAACTAAATCGCTGATTTGGGAACTCTCAGTTTCCTCTCTCCGAAGGATAGAAAAATGCAGGGAAGGGAGAGAAACTGAGAAAATCAATTGGATTGGAAGATGAGGAAGAGGAAGGACATATGACCCAATCAGAGCGGAACAGTAGTCGTGCGGATGTAGAAACAGGGATCCGTATCCCCTCACTGGAGGGGACTGTTACTTCTGTAGAACGAGGAATATTGAATCTGGATTCAATATTCTTTCACTTTTACATAAAATATGTTTTTAAAATATAAAAAATAATTTTTATAAATAAATATATATTTATATTTTAAATTTTTTTATAAAAAAATGATATGTAATTAAAAAATAAAAAAATTAAATTATTTTTAATCTCTCAAATTTTATTTTATATATATTCTAAAATCTATTTTTTTAACTAGATATTATTATATATGAAAAAATAATTTAAAAATATATATTTTTAATAAAAATAATTATTTTTTAATTTTAGAAAATATATTTTATACAAAAATTGAGGGCCATTGGTCCTCAATTTTTTTAACTAGATCTAATGACCCTTAATTTTTGTATAAAATATATTTTTTAAAATTAAAAATTAATTATTTTTATAAAAAAATATATTTTTAATATTTTAAATTATTTTTTCATACATAATAATATTTAGTTAAAAAAAATAGAGTCTAGAATATACAAAATAAAATGTGAGAGGTTAAAAATAATTTAATTTTTTATTTTTTAATTACATATCATTTTTTATATAAAAAATTTAAAATATAAATATATATTTATTTATAAAAAATTATTTTTTATTTTTAAAAAATATATTTTGTACAAAAATTGAGGACTACAGGAGGAGGAGTCCCCTCCAGTATTAATACTGGATTAGGAAAGAAAGAGGGAGGCATGATATTCGAACTTTTTAAAAATTATATATATATATATATATATATATATATATATATATATATATATAAAAGTGATCATAGGACATATTTACAAAAAGGACACCCAGCACTAACATGTTAACGTTAATTTAAAATGATTTATTATATTTATATTTTAATTTTAATATTTTTAAATTTTATTTATAAAACTAAAAATCTTTTAAAATTTTTAATTTATCTAATTTATTTTTATTTTTAATTATCTTACAAAATATTAATTTATAAATTAAAAATAAGAATGAAATAAAAAAGTTATTGAATTATTGAAAAAATAAAAAAATGTACAAAAGTGGGTTAAAAATTATAAATTAATATTTTTGTATTAGTTATTAAAAAAATAAAATATAAAAGGAGTAAATTAAAAAATTTTAAGCTCATAAATAAAATTTAAAAATAATGAGATCAAAATATAAAAATAATAAATTATTTCAAGTGCTTTTTTTAAATGTGTTATGTAATAATTATTTCAATAAAATTAATTTTATAATTGCACCCAATATTTTACCATAAGTTATTTTACATATTTATTTTTTTAAAATATTATACTTTCCGAATCTACTGTTTATTCAATTTTATTTAGTTTCTACCATATACAAATTTATAATTAAGTTATTACAATTTATAAATATTTAAATTTAATTTTTATAATTAAAATGTTGTTAATATTTTATAAAATTTTATTGATATAATTAAATGTATATTATCTTAATATTATGAAAATACATACAATAAAAAAAATGAAAAAATAAATAATAAATTAAAATTAATTATAAATATTAATAAAAATATATTGATAGTGATTAAAAATTATTAAAATTTAAAAATTTAATTATAAAATTTTAAATTATAAAAATTAACTTAAATATTAAGTAAAACTATATAAAAATCAAAAGTATAATTTTCTCTTTTTTGTTTTAGATTTTTATTTTTATCCTGAGTCTTATATATTTGTATATCACGGCTAGTTATTTTAAAATTTGGAAATCCATTCCAAAGTATTCTCCTTTTTCTTTTCTCTTGAAAATACTATTGCTCGTGCAGTATTTTTTTATGAGGTGGAGTAGGTATTTAGTCAATGAAATATTTAGGAATTTTATTAAGAAATGTTGATAGGAATTACAAAAATTAGATTAACTATCCTTATATATCTTATATTTCCAAATTATTATGCAGAACCAAATGACCTAAAGTATGACTTGTATTGACTGAAATATCCTTGATGAAAGACCAACCAAATTATTCCTGTAATATTATTGACTTTCAATATATTTATTTGACGTCAACTTTCAATATATATATATATTATTTAGCTTTACTGATTTTCATTCTATTGTTACGACCTTGTCATTTTTTCTTTCAATGGCTACGTACTATATGATACTGTCAAAATTCTGAAAGTTATTAGATTAACTTTACAAAGTTACTTTATTACGTTTACATATGTTATTAACATTAAGACTTAGTTCTATCAGAGTTGCAATTTGAATACGTGATAGTTACAAATTTTTTTTAAGTTATTATCACAGATGAGAAATTTATTGGTCTATCTTGTTAAATATATCTTGTTAAATATAGTTGGTCTAACCGGTTACAAATAAAATTTATTTGGTAAAAATATAAAAATATTTGGTAATTAGAACAATTGTGATTAATAAGTAATGTAAATTATAGTAGTAATAAATCTGTTAGTTTAACCAATTAAAAATAAAAATTATATGATCAAAAATGTAAAAATATTCAATAATTAAAGGAAACATGATTTATAAATAATATAAACTATAGTAATAATAAATCTATAAGTATGTGGTAATTTTATTGATTGAAAAGTTAAAAAAAATGAAATTAAATTTTTTAGGATAATTACAAAATGTAAGGTCTTTTTTAATAATTGATTACATATATTGGTCTTAAATAAAAATTTTTCCTAGTTTCTTTGTCCATATTAAATTTTATATTATTGTTATACATTTTTAAATATTTTTCAATTAATTTAAATATTATATAATATTGCTAGTCCTAAATAGTTGACAAATGTTACGCGGCGGCCATAAATAACGGTAGACATTAATAAAGTGATAAAATATCCAATTATCCATATTTTGCTTTTGTCATTTTCATTTCTTTATAATTAGCTATACACGAAATCTCTTTCATTGTTCTATTTAAAACCTTCACCTCAACTCTCTACTCTCCTTATCAATCGCCACTCAAACTTATGAAGTGGATGGAGACCAAATGTACAATGAAAACCACAAAATCGTTGGCATCAGTGCATCAATATATGGTTTTGTATAAAGTAATGGGTGTCATTAATTAGAGAAAACAAAAGATAAGAAAAGGAAAAAACCAAAAAAAGAAAAAAAGAAAAGAAAGCGATGTAACTATGTTTGATCAATTGAGATACGTGACTTAAAAGTAGAGGTTTCTTTTAGCATGAAATACACCATAATTAATCAATATTCACTTTTTGGAAGATACGAGACCCTTAAGCAAGGGACTTTTCTTTCTTTTCATTTTTTTCACATAAATGAACAAAAACAGAATTCTCTAAGGTTTATGACCTATACCAAGTTGTTATGAGTTAGCTCGATCATGAGTCATTTGTATGCTTATATACCTTTTTTTTTTTAGATTTAATTAAATTACATTAGATATTGTTTGTTTTAAAATTTACACACAACTCTATTTATTTATATATTTTCAGTAAAATTATTTTTTATTGTTATATTAAGAATAAAATATTACACTACCATATTGGTGGTGTCCTTTTTTATCATATTAATATATAATAAAGTTATAATCTTATGTTATGTAAAAAGTTAAATTTTTCTGACAAAAAATAAATTTGAGAAGGCATTGGAAAATAGAAAACCAAATTTGAAAGTGATAAGATTTATATGCTGTAAATATAATTTTAACATTTTGGTACATACATTATAAGTAAAAGTAATACACACGCATACTCTACCAATATAATTAAAATAAGGGAGGTCTTTCCATGGGTCAAAAAGTAGGAATTCTGTACAAATAAAGCAAGGGTCGCCCTATTAGTTTATAGCTGGGATATTCATGCATTAACATGTGCAATAATGCATTTCTAGAACAGCTTATCAGTGTCCTCGAAAGACAAAATTCATAAATGCCACACGAAATGTCATGCACACATCCACCTTCCTTTTCGATTAATCAGCAGTGACCAAATACAGCCAAACCCTTCTAAAAGCATTGCGCAATATCCACTCATGCAAGTAGAGGTGGAAGGAACTCAATTATTCACTTATTCAATTATATATCACAGCAAATTGTAGTTTGTCTCTTGCTCTACGTGTAACAAGCATTTTTAATGAGGATCATGCTGACCAATTGGCAAATTTTATGATTGAGAATAGTTTATTGGTAATGGGATTCAAAAAGTTTAGAGAGTGAAAAACATAAATAGCTTATTCTCTGCGTATGTAATACTTACCTGTAAAGTGGTTCAATGAATGATACGGAGTTTCTGATTTAAGGTGATCAACTTGGAATAAATGTATGATGGTAGATAGAAGAAGTGACAGGTTTATTGTAAGAGGTAAGAGAAGTAAAGCAGATTTGACAGAAGTGGACCTTCTAGCCACGTGATTAGGAAGTCTTATTCTGATTTGCGATGAGTCAAAAAACAAAGGCAAACGGATTTGGAAAAGCTAAAACAAGAGGGGGAGGTGTGAATTAGAATTCATGTGAAATGAATATAGAAAGTATTACAAGGGACGAAATTGGAAATTAAAGCAAAAGTAACTTAAAAGCTACAAATCTTCTGAGAAAAAACCACACCCTATTTGGGGTACAATATATCTCTGTTGAATTAAATTGTCTTGACAAGATATTTCAGTTATCAGACATTTGTTAGTAAATTTTTTTTATTTGTTTAAGTAATTCTTATTCTCTATATATATATACTTGTTATTTACAATTGTAGCTATCTTTATTTTGAATTGTTGTTTATTTACTTTAACTTTAAATAATGTTTAATTATCTTGTTATGTATAGATAAAAAAAAAATCAATAAAGTAATTCAACCTTTGTTGCTAGGTCTCTTTAATTTGAATTCATCCTAAACTTTCATTCTCGAAAAGACAAAACTAGCAGGCTTTCCCCTCATATAATACCTTTGATAGTTTAGTGATCCTTCATGGCTTCCATGAGTTATTTTGCTTTTATCTCCATCTTTCGCTGGTCAAAACTATCCAATTTCGGCAATGAGTAGATATACGAAAACCTATTTGAAGTGTTTGATTTGTGGGAAGTACTTAGTAGAGACTGGCAGGCAACTAGATTGTACCAGCAAACCCCACTTTTGGCCATGTGATATTGCATATAAGGAGTTTACAAAAGTAATACAAGGTTTTGATAGCACTCCATTCCTCCATTGCTGACGACTTTTTTCGAAGAACTTAGAATTATTTTGAGACACCAAAATAGTAAGTTTCAGGGCAGTGAAGATTCAATAGCTCAAGGAGTTTGAAATACTTAAAACGGAGGACAAGGACTATTCCAACAGGCTTATGGTGGTTATAGATCATATTAGACTATTTGATGAAGGTTTTTTTTCTCCTATTGTTCCAATCAACATAACAAAATATGACGATATTTAATTATTTTTTTAATATTATAGATATAATATCCTGCAATTCCTGTACTTTCTTGCAAAAATGCAGGATAATAGAAACCAGGTTCTTGTATATTTTTTCTTGGGGAGAGACGTTCTTTATATTAAAACAAACGAAGGGCATGTTTCCCATCCTCGAAAAAGAAAATAAAAAGAGATATCTACCTTATTCTCAGTGTAAGAAAAAATAACTTCGAATAATTTTGTTGGTTCAGGCCATATATATAAAATGTAAAATTTGTTGTCAACTTGATCATGTTGAAAAGGCATGCAAAAATAAAGAAAAGCAACAGAGACAACTAGCATAAGTTGTCAAAATTTAAGATCAAGGCAAAGAACATCAATTTGTGGCCACTTGTTATGATGGGGATGCTGGGTACTTGGAGGGACTTGAAAAGTAAGGTTGGAAATGGAAAGTGCAAGGATGTTGTTGCTATTTAAACACCCTCAAGTATATATAAAATTTATTTTATCTGTTCTGTTTATACATGAAAGGTGTCCAATTTTGTTGTGTGGAGGAGAAATGATAGACAAAAACTATGTCTTGCATTTGCAAGTGGAGATAGACAAGATAGAACAGGACGAAATTTGGGATTACAGGACAATTATATTAAGCAACAGGAAGATCTTAAAGTTCCTAGAAGTAAAGACCAATTTGTTAATGTACAGACCAGGCTTCTTCCCATGAAGAAATTTGAAATTCTTAGATCATGGAATCTTGAAGAAAAAAATCTCAAGAAGGAGTGTTGGATTATTGAGTTTTTTTCTCTTTTCTTTAAAATTGTCTTGATAAGGTATTTTGGTTATTAGGTAGCTGTAATTAGCAATTTTTTAAAATAATTTTAAAGATTAGTTAGTATTTTACAGTTGTAATTATAAATAACGACAGGTATCTAAATTTTGAATTGTTGTTTACTTATTTTTATTTACAATAATTTTTAAAATATCTTGTTATTTATAGATGTAAAAATCAACAAAATATTTGAACCGAAATAATCCAAGTTACTCAACTTCATAGAGTATAGTATTAATTAAAGTCTAACCTATATTGATCCTCCAGGTTTTGTTTATTTATTTTTATAGATTTAACTCTGTCATTAGGTTTAATTAAAGAATACGATAAATATTACAATCTTTTAATAGTAGTGACAAGTTTATAATTTAATTAACAAAACCTTACACTTATCATATTTTAATTAAAAAATTTAATAGTAAAATTATAAAAAATAGCCCATAACTCTTACTATTCATGTAAGTTGCAAGGAATCCGAATTTGAGAGCTCATTCATTGTGGTGCTGTGTTGGATTCTTGGGACGTAATGGAATTGCTGACACAAACACCAACGATGATGTTCATATTATATGGATGTTGAGCATTATTCGAGGTGGATTTCATTTATATGTATCTGATGTAAAGCAAGGCTGGAGGGATAGGACTGAGGAGGTAGCGGATGTGACCTATCAGCCTTATACAGAAGCGTGCAAGTCTCGCCCACTCACCCTGATTAGAGGAACATCCTAACAGTAACTATATATGTATGTGGATCAAACGTACGGCTAATACCAGTGTGAAACCAGGGACATTGGAAAAGTAATGACACCCAGAATCACAAATAAAGAGAACAGTGAACTCACTTGTGCTACAAACAATTCAACTTGTTAAAAGCTAATACATATCCTAAAGCCTATGACCCAACCTACAAGACACGCATCCTCAGAGTTTTTCTCATGCATTTATCTTCTTTTTCATTTTTATATATGTAATTTTTGTTGAGGGATCCCTACCCTCAGGGGTTGTTTAGCTATGGGGGTTTTTGTAGGGGATGTAGGTTGCAAGGAATCTGAATTGGATTCTCTTCATTGTTGCGCTGTGTGGATTCCTTGGGGGCATAGTTAATGGAAAATGCTGACACTTTGTTAAATCCTTGAATATTTATTAATTTGGCATGTTACCAATAGAGCATCCATCAATTATTCAATTATCAATTCTAAGTGCTCTGTTTTCTTTTATAATTGGAATCTTTGCTTAACCTTGGGTTTTTTAAGCGAATGAGTAAAGACGAAAAACAAAAGGAAAAGAAAAGGAGCGTCACTCTGAAAGGCAAACAGAGACAAAAGCTAGCATTAGTGCATTATTTCGTATTATAATTTCAGAAAGGTTTAAATGAAAGTGCGGTCAATGCGTTGGGAAAGATCTGTACGCTGTACAAAATCTTTCTTGACAGCTCTTGGGTAGGAAAATTTATAAAGGGTAGTCCTAATTCTTAAAGGAGTTTCATGATCTTGGTGGTGGTGGGACATTGTTCTTCTCGGCTGGACCCTTCAACTTCTCAGCAGGAACACTGACAATGCTGTCAAAAATGTCTGATCCTGACCTTGTATCGTCCTTTATTGGCAATTCATGCCCTTCCCCTTTCTCTGTTTCTGTTGTGTTTTTACGGTCTTTGCTTTTTCCCCAGACCACAGTGTAAAGTCCGAACACAATGAGAATTGCTCCAATTATGCTGAAAAACATTAACACTTATATTGTTATATTTAAAAAATGCTGCGAATTTCAGTGATGGTCAAGGAAGATCAAAATGAACATTTTAAATTATATACCTTCCCACATGAACTTTCTCAGCTAAAACAAGGGAACCCAATGCAGCAGTAATAATCATACATAGTGGGCTGAAGGAAGTCACAAACACTGGTCCACGTTCCCTGGTCACAACTCCTTGTACATAGTAAGCCATTCCAGAGCACACCACCCCCTAATTTTCACAAATTATGAGTGTAAATAAATTAGTTTAGTTAAAACCATATGATGAAATGCACAGGCAAAGTTAAGAAAGAACATGTTATGGTACTCACAGAATAAACACAAGCGAGGAGCCTGGAGTCCCAGCCTATGGCCCAGACGCTAAAGTCCCTTTCCATTATTAAGGATGCAATTGAACCCTCAATAATACCCATCAGGCAAATCCAAGCTGTGAGCGAGAGCTCTGCTGGGTACTTCTTCAAAGTGAATGACTATAACCACACAAAAAAAGAATTACTTTAATCCAAATCACTTCAAACAGTGGTTTTAATTGCACGTGAACTTTAAAATAATGAAAGAATATATATGTATAGTGGGGAGTTACTTGCAAAATGAAGAAGGCAGCCCAGCCACCGCAACTTGCAATGAGGCAAACGGTGCCAAGCACCCAGTGCTGGTCAGAGGGTTCTGTGGATGCAGCATCGTGGTGGCTCCCCGTACTGGCCTTTATGATCTGAAAGGCTTTGCCTTTGTACAAAGTCATAACCATGGCTCCTGACACTGTTACTGCAGTTCCTATTATCTTGGCCACGCTATGAAATTTTTTCAGGTTCACTTTCTCTAACCTGGTTAACATCATTCACTCACCAGAATAAGAATAAATCCAAAATACTATTAATGGGAGGAATCTGATTAGATTTGTATGTCTTCATTTTTGTTGTTACATTACATCAGGCTTTAATGTTTTGATATGAAAAGTGTCTTTGTGAGGGAGTTTGTCAAATAGTGGCCCCACCCTATGCAGTGTAGTGTGGCTTCCAAATTGGTTGTTGGATTCTAAGAAGGAATGCCACTACCCACTAGGCTTTTCAATTGCGTAACCGCATTAGCTGCCAATCATGCTGAAGTGATTGAAGCTTTTACCTGAAAACGAGTGCCATCAGAAAAGTTATGGCTGGGAGGACATTAACAGAGGCAGATGCAAAAGTTGTTGAGGTGTACTTCATTCCCATGTTGTACAAATTTTGATCCAGCACTGGCCTGTTCATTTTCATGTCAGCGAAATTTGAAGTTATTAGACCTTAAATTCTACATATGGTACCTATCTTCGCAAGCGACAAAAACTCTCTACAAGATAACATATAACTTTAACTGCAGTTTGCAGGACAAGATCAAACATCCAATATTTAGGAAGTGCGTTATATCTTGATCTACAAAAGTACATCTATATTCTTACTTCGGCTAGATGCCAAATTCACTGCTCATGAGATGAAAATGAAGTGAGTAAACACCTGCACATTCACTTTCCTATTTATGTATATACGTGCTCTGAACTGGGAGACCAAAATGTTTTTCTTCAGATGGCAAAGCTACGGACGTCAAATTGGCCCTTTACTAACCAAGATGTGTAGCCTTTCCGTGAACGGATTGAATTAAGTATTATGGTGGTTGGTGAGAGAAATGAAACTTTCACTCTATGATGGATTGCTTTTCGAGTATGGCGTACGTGTCCATTAGAAAGGGTGGGCCAATATGAGATACAACGGATCATCTGGTAATCTTATTTTATTAAGATCATGGATTTGAAGATTTATCTTTTTCAGCAAGATAAAAGCAGAACCAATTAGCATCTGAACCAAAGGAAAACGCAGAATTAAAGAAGTATCTCACCGTCACATGATTATATACTATGTTCCCAACAAGAAATAATTGATATAATATCATTCTAGTCGTTCAAAAGAAATTGATTATGAAAAATAGAATTGCAGTACATGCATGCATGCATGCATGTGGATAAGTTGTGTACTTTCAAGATATTATCACAGTCACAGGGCCCATGAAGAGAGCGAGAGGAAAGAAACAAAATGTAGATATGATAAAGTAGTGCAAACAGAGATAGATTTGATTAAAGGGAATTTGAAATGAAAGCCTTACTCAAGGAAACCAAGCACCACTATCCGGAGGAAGATAGGAAGAGTCATCCGAGGCCTTATTTTTCTGTAAAGAAGATCACAACGTACTCTCAGTAATGGTCGATGCAGGAAAGTACAAACAACAAACAAAAGGTGCTTTATAATTGTGCATATGTGTGTGTAGTGGAGAAGAAGGACAAGGAAATGAATGAAGACCTTTCAAGGACGAGAGCAAAAGGGGCCATGATAAGAAGGGCGACTACGTGACGGTAGACAGAGAGAATCCAGTGGCTCATACCATGCTTGAAAGAAACCATGGTGATGATATACATGCCTGAGTACCCAAATTGAAGGGACACCATAGCAAGGTATGGCTTCAACTTGCGCAACACCTGGCTCATCTTAGCACTTCCCACTTCCTGATGATCTCCCATCTCTCCCTCTCTTAAGTCACAAAGACGCACACTGAAGCTCTCTTTCAAGAGTTATGTGTTGTGACTTACGAGTTTGTGTGTGGGTGACAAACTCACAACGCCCAATGTCCTTCTTATAGACCCAAAAAAGCAAAAATACAGAAACCCGGGTTTACACTAAACCTCCACAATTGTCTAAGCCACTAACTCTCTCACTTCATTTTTTCACCCCCACTGATTCTCTTATATCCGTTTACTAAATAAATGAAAAAGAAGGAATAAAAATAAATTCTGTATTCCTTACTAGTACTACAATCCTCTCATCATTAAAGGGGGGGAGGGGGGGGGGGGGGGGGGGGGCTATTATTTATTTCTCTATATGTGAAAAATAAGTCAGGTTTTTTTTTTTTAAAATTTATGGGGCATAATTTGTCTCTTTTTCTTTTGCATTTTGTTTATGGGAAGTGGGAGTGTTCGATTCATTGACCATCAAATGGAAATTGGGATTAGTGCTTGGATGATGACGCGAGCAAAGAAAAGCTGATTTTCCTTTGTGGTATTAAGTAAGAGTGGGTGCTATATATGTGGACACCATTTTAGAAAGAGGGACGAGTGAAAGAACTCATTAATTGAGGGGCTTTCATCACATCTTTGGTTTTTTTTTTTTTCTTCTTTTTCAGTATCAAGCAGGACTAGCCGTGCGGAATTTAAATTAATATATATGTATATCATAAAAAAGTATCACTTGCAAACTGAATAGTATGTAGTCATGTGTATTTATAATCCCTAATAATGTATAACAATATCTATAAAGTTCATACCCAAATCTTTTTAAAAGAAATAGGTTGTTACCTATATATAATGAGGGCTTAAATACCCAATTATGGTAGTATTGTTTTTTTTTTTTTATCGATTTGCATTTTATTTTTTGGGGGGTAAAAGTACACTTTTAAAACTGTCTTAAAAAAATTTAACTCGAACAAAATCTGTATATTAAAACATAATCTAAGTAATAGGTAAGAATTTTAAATTCAAACTTTTATGCTGTCTCATATAGAAAAATATTGGAATGGGATTAGCTGATTAAGTCAACGAACAACATTAATTTCTAATTGCTGTAACTCAAAGTTTAATCGATAAAAATATAATCATATATAAAATATAGATATCGTAGGAAGTGTACCATATTTTTAGTAGTCTTATAATTAGCTAGTGTCCTTCTCTAATGAAGGATGATGTTACAGGATTGATGATTAATTAATTTAATACGAACACGATAATGTTGGCTGCAAATATAGTGCCAGTGATGTCAGCAGTAATATCCAAGATACTGTTCAACAACATGGGTTGGGATAAATTGGGAGACATGTTCATGGACCATCACTTCTTTGGAACAATTAAAAAGCATATTAAGATATTTGCCTGTCAAGCAAAAGCATATCAAGATTTATTTTGTCTTTTTCTTGCTGCTCTATTTTGATTCCAATTATCACAAGTAATAGTTAATTCTAGATCCTATGTAAGAATTAAGAAAATAAGTGACATTTATGTATGAAAATAAACCTTTTTTTCTTACTTTAACGGCGCATATATTCAAATTCTGGGCGCAAATCTAAAATCTTTAGAATTAATCTTAGATGATGGGCTTTTTGCGTCTCTGAAAAGGTGTTCTTGAAATTAATTTAATTTCCTTTATTTTTCAATTGCGTAGCTTATTAAAACTTATAACCTCCCCGTGGAGATGAGGGAGCTCAAGTTGCTTTCGATAGTTTTAATTACTACACATAAAAGCAGAATGGAAATAAGATAAACTAAAAATAGCTTTCGTCTCATATTCTCATTAATCACGTACGTATTCAATTTTCTTCTGAGTATATGTATTCGGAAACTTAATCACAACGCTAAATTTGCATATCTTTCTGTTTTTTGAGGTTTCCGGAATGGAGAACAGCTTTGAATCTCCAACAGTTTGCTATCATGTTTCCAGTGTCATGATATATAGATTTTCCACTATTTTATTGTGTATTAATTTCAATACTATCCAAACAAATTAGATATCTTTCTTCATAGATATTAAATTCAATGCAATCGCATATATATATACTGTATGAATGGGCCATCATTTATTTTTTCAGTAAAATTTATTTCATTTAGTAGTTATTTCCGTCCCCAAAAAATAAATAAAATACTTACAAAATTTAATCTTAAGAATTAAATCCAGACATCAAGTTTGCTAAATCTTAAATATTGAAGTTAAGATTATACAAGATAAACAAGAATTAAACTGAAAATTCTTTAATGATGAAGGCAGCTGAATTAATCATTGTCGACAAAGACTTTCCTTTTAATAATGAAAATTAATGGTGGTGGTTATAACAATAATTATATATAATGATTTTGGATCACAATTGCGTATATATATATATATATATATATATATATATATATATATATATATATATATATATATATATAGATGAGGATGAAAATGTTGTAGTCTAACGTAGTGAAAGAGGGAGCAATCAAAATGTGGGGAGACAAGTTCCAGAAATAAAGTTGGTGCTTTTCGCGTTTGGATTCCAACAAGAAATGAGGTTGGTGGAATCCCATTGTGTAATTAATATATTAGTAAGAACCACTACGACCTACACAGATGCGAAAGGAATGCTATAATTAAGAAACCAAACCCCATTGTCTTTCTTTTGTATTATACCATTAAATAATTTTTCATGTGTGGCCCAGAATTCATTCACTAGTTATATATATATTGTAAAAATATCCTACATATAAACTTAAAAATATCAAGAAATTGTAAAATATCAATGTATCGAATGAATCTCCAGTAGTTTAAATGCTTTACTGGGTTGCGTATTTTACAAAAGGAATAGAACAATGAATCTCTCCACCTTTGAAATATTCTTAATTATTCATATTCCTCCACCCAGGGAAGGAATAGAACAATTGACAATGCTGGGATGAATTAATCAATCTGTCTCAAATCAAATCGGCTGACATTCATTCACAGATCTGAGATCTGATCGATCTCAGTACAATTGTTAGAGACGACACTTGTAGAATTTTGTACCAACCTCCAGTATTCTCTTCGATAATTCCTTCTTGAAGAACCTACATTTTTCTGATTCTCCTGGATCCTAATTAGTTGAATTTAATTAGGCCTTCGCTGTTCGTTTAATCACGTGGCTCTATCAATATTTGATATAAAGAGAAGATATTTATGCCAGTTTAAAGGAATCCCATCTCCATTAATTATATATATATATATATATATATCTCTTTCAAATAATGTTTCTGCCCTCTTGGTAAGATACTGTTTTTGTTTAAAATAATATAAATTCACTTCACTGTATTCTATAATTCATTTTAATCAATAATTGACACAAACGCAACTCCTGATGACGTGGCTACCGGAAGTGATAATGACGGAATCGACGACTTACGGGTCCACGTGTACACCACACTCATAATTGATCCTATTTATATATATGAAATTTATTTTTGATACGCGTAAGTTTAATATTAACGTTTAATATGAATATCATTTATATTTTAAAACCTAATTTAATTTTAAGCTATAATTGAATTATATTTTAAAATTTAAATAAAATTTATTTATTAAAATATAAATGATAATCCAAATAAATTTTCAATTTCTTAATCTATTAAAGACTTAAAGTAAAAACTTTTGCAAAATTTTAAGACCGCACGTTTGGATCAACTGGACAACATGCAAGTGCGTGCGTCGGCTTGTGCTTTCCAATTAGTCCCCAAAGTGGCTTTAATTTACACTTATTCATTTTATTATCATTTATAAAAGCAAACAAACTAATAACGACAATTAACCACTCCCCCACATGCATTGACCAACAAAAAAAAAAAAACCACTCCCCCACATACACAATACTGTATTAAAAAAATAAGTGTTTAGCAAGGATAGTTCCAAATATATTTTTTCAAAATCACAAGTTAATTATATGAATTTATAAGTTCATGATTATAAGTAAAAAAATAATTTAATTCATTGTAAATTCAAATTTAGTATAAATACAAATAAATTTATAAGTTGACTTATTGAGTTTATTAAATTTATAATTTTGACGTATCAATTAGTTTGTTCAAATTTAATACTCAATGAGATATAAACAAATTTTATTTTCATAACATTATTATAATTTTAAATATATAATAATAATAATAATAAAATTTAATTAAATATGTACTTATTAAAATAAAAATAAATAATGATTATTTAATTGATTATATTAAATAATTATTTACATATAACTATGTAAAATTAGTCATATTGAGTATTACAAATTATAAAATATAAATAATTTTTATTTTACTTATATAATTTGAATTATATTTAAATAATATTTATTGTATATTATATTTTAATTATAAAAGTATACATTTTAATAATTATTTATTAATTAAAATAAATTCTTATGAGTGTATATTTTAAATATATATTAGGAATATGTCAAAATTCACAAGTTTGACCACTTCCGTTCTAATCCTATTATAAGGAACACATTTAGTGCTATTGTTATAAGAAACACATTTAACATGTATAAGAGAGGAAAAAGTAGGGATGACAGACCTTACAATTAGTTGTGATTAATAATGAATTGTCTCACTTTCTTACTATTCTCTTGTACGTACGTCATGCAGTTCTTACAAAAAAGTAGTTAATGTATTTCATTGACTTATTATCAATCCTGTTAATTAAGAGACTTAAAATATTATATTTTATATTCTAATAATGAATAACGCATATTTATTACCCTTCGATAATAATGTATGCATTAAAGCAAATGTTAGAATCTATGACAGTTTATAGTGATAGAGTTATTGCTTATATAGATATAATCTGACTATTAATATGGATAACGTGAGATATAAATAATTAACTATGTTTATTGGTGCCAACAATTGGATTGATGAGGTGAGTTATCACCCAACTTTTAACAAACATAAACATGGGAAGATATTTTGATATATTTAACAGTGTGGTGAGCTAGATCCTAAATCAGAATCAAGCATATATTGCTTATTCGGTTAGGCTGCTTTATACAGTTACTATAGGCAATTAGCAACTGGAATAACTTTATATGATAATTTAATTTGCTTTCCATCGTCATTATCGCCAAATTGGAGTACAAGCTACCAGAGGGATGGTTCTAAGTCCACAACATATAGATGACGTATTTGGGTATACAATGATGCCTTGCTTTTCTCTTCTGCCTCGCAGAATAAAGATAAACATCTTTTTCAATTTCTATATATATATCTTAAAAGCCAGCTTAAAATAGAGTAAATGACTTTAATTTCTTAATATCTTTTTCAATTTCCAAATAAGTTGCTTTCTGCATTATATCATCATTATATTCTTAGTATGATAGTTAGACCAACTAAATTAATATTAAGTTTTAATTTGAAACAATAATTTTAGTTTTAATACAACAATAAAAAAAATTAAATAAATTTTAATATAATGTGTATTGTATGAAAATTTCATTGACAGAAAATAAATTAAAGGAAACCACATATAATTTTTTTAAAAATTGAAAGGTTCTAAATATGTGTAACCCATTTATGCATATTGGATCTGTGTGTGAAAGTCTGTTAACATGAAAATGGCACAAACTAGTGACGGCCATTCGCTCAAAAGAAAATTAAAAAAACTCAAAAAGGGCACCATATTGCTGGTGCTTCATATATGCCGTTTGTAGGTATACATGGGGTCAGGAGTTATTGGGCTATTCTGGGGACTCCATATCCAAATGTTGGGCTTTAGGTCAAACAAGTTGGGCTTCGGGTAAGATGTTATTGGGCTTCTCTGGGGACTCCACGTCGTGCTCTGGTTGAGGATCATCCTTTGTCTCACCACCTGTGCACTCCTTCTCGATTCTATCCTTGCTCTTGCCCCATATAACAGCATACAGTCCCATTACAACAATAAGGCTTCCAATAATGCTGAACACGACCACATATTAGTTGGCTCAAATTTTAAATCAATCAAATAGCTTCAATTAAACGTAGGTAACGTACCTTCCCAGGTAGAGCTTCTCGCCCAGAATGGCGATGGCCAAAATAACTACAATGATCATTCGCAGGGGGTTGAATGCTGTTACAAATACTGGGCCTCTGCTTCGCATCACCAATCCTTGCACAGAGAACAATATTCCCGTGGCTACCACTCCCTGTCATCATATTCAATTATACATATCTGCTAGAGACCAGAGAGAGTGTAGTGTAATGGACGATAGTATATTAAGTACCGCATATAGTGGACCATAGAGCCTGGAATCCCAGCCAAGAGCCCATGCATGAGGGTTACGCTCGATCGCAAGTGCTACACCTAGTGCTTGTACTGTTCCCCAAAAGCATACCAGGCTAACGAGGGACATTTCCGCCGGGTATATCTTCAGCACGATGGACTGCAATATTCATCATTAATTAGTTGAATGATATCACTTCAACATGGTTTCGGAATCGAGAGAGTAGTTAGGTACCTGTAATACGTAGAAAGCAGAAAAGGCGACACAAGATACGAAGAGAAAAAGCGTGCCCAGAATCCAACGACGGCTGGAGGAGTTGGTGTTACTTTGTTGGTGAGTGTTGTCGTAGGACGACCCCAATAGATTAAGCGCCGGGCCTTTGTAGAGAGCCATGAGCAGGGCACCTCCAAAGCTTAATACAGTTCCAATTACTTTGGCTTGACTTCGTATCTCCTTCATCCTCACACGCTCTATCCTGAAATTCACAGTTTGCTACTATTAATTCTCTTGTTAATTAATTACTGTCATTAGTGACTCAGCATACTCTTAATTCTAATTAAATGGCCCCCTTGAGAAACATTTAACCTTAGAATGACAGCCATGAGAAACGTGATGGATGGTAAGGCATTCAAAATGGCAGAAGTATACGATGCCGACGTGTACACCATTCCCAGAGAGGAGAACTCTTGATCCAGAATTATCCTGCATTTTTACAATTCAAGATTCTCGTTAGTTACCACCTCGCCTGATTTCCTTCTCAGTCATGATTAATTAGTGGGGAAGTATAAGTGATTACTCTAGAAACGCCAGCAGCATTATCCTCCAGAAGACGGGGAATGTCATTCTTGGCCTAACTTTCCTGCAACACACGAGGAGAACAATTATTAATGAGTAGGATTTGTGCCTTTAAATTAACTAACCCAACAGGAAAGTGATTGAAGAGCGCGAGGATTATAAACTACCTCTCGAGAAAGAAAGCAAAAGGAGCGAAAATAAGAGTGGCCATGGCATTGCGGTAAGCAACGAAAACATAGCGATTCATGCCTTTGTTGAAGGTAGACATGGTGATGATGTACATTCCAGCTGCTCCAAACTGCATGGCGATCATTAGCAAATAAGGTTTTGCAATTTTGAGCATTAAACCTAACTTCAGACATCCTTCGTTTCCCATCTTGTCTCTCTTATATTTGTATATGAACGTGACACAAGAGGAGTGAAAGTGTGTGAGAAGAAATCTGATGACACCATGTATTTATAGGGGAGAGGAGCCAAATCGGCTATATGGCAAGCATATGAATGCCCCCTACCTCCGTCAACAAATGTCAGCCCTGTGATTTGTACTTCATCAATCAGCAATTCCTTTTTCATAGTTTCATAATCAATATCTCTAATTTTATTAAATTGATTGGATCTTATGGTGCTCGTTAAGTAACGTTTTTCCGCGTAGTCAACCACCCCAAAGATTAATGGTTAACTGCGAAAACTTTAGTCCGCAGCCATATCCTTTCTTTTCCAGTCATTTCAACATTCTTTCACGTACAATTACGAACAGTGCTGGCCTGGTAAGATCCAAACTCCAAACTCTATCAGGCGTGACTGGAGGGGACCGTTTTCTACATTATCCCTGTTTTTTGCATTAATGGATCTAATGGCCCTCAATTTTTACATAAAATATATTTTTAAAATTTAAAATGTAATTATTTTTATAAAAAAATACATTTTTTAATATTTTAAATTATTTTTTCATACATAATAATATCTAGTTAAAAAAATAGATTCTAGAATATGCAAAATAAAATGTGAGAGATTAAAAATAATTCAATTTTTTTGATTTTTTAACTACATATCATTTTTTATAAAAAATATTTAAAATATAAATATATATTTATCTATCAAAAAATTATTTTTTATTTTTTAAAAATATATTTTATACAAAATGTGAACAAGAGAAATAGTCCCCTCCAATAATGATCCGGATTCCTATATCAGAATCACAACATGACAAAGTTGCAGGTACTATTGGATAGCTTACTTCTATTAAATTAATAATTTGTGCAAGACGATTGCCTAGCCTGCCCGGCCAAAATCTAGCAATTAATTAGTGGATATAAAACTACATACTATAATAATTATATATACATACAAAATCGATATTAATTTAAATTCTTTTCACTGTTTGAACAAGCGAGGTTAGCTAGCTTAATTTAGGAATGGTAATTGGTAGGGCAGGGTGTTGGGTAGGATGGAGTAAGTATTTTAGTACCATCCCTACTTATTTAACCAAAACTTATCTTGCTCTTGTCCTCAACCTTAAATCTTAAACATGCAATATTAAGATAGAGTAGGGCCAATTCGTGTCTTTTATTATTTATTATTTAAATATTTTATAAAATACATTTAACAAATGTATAGTTTAACAAAAAATTGTTACATTTTAATTATAAATGCAAAATAATACCCTTGCATCACAAGATACCATGCTCAATAAATTTTTTTCAATGAACTTAAATTAATTTATAATACTAAATTTATAAAGTCCAATACACAATTGTAAAGCTACATCTAATTATGTCCACAGAGTTGATGGTTTTGCTTATACATGAGTAAATGAATATACCATATTATGTTAAGTTTAAATGAAATTAAATTATTGTCCATATAATAAATACCTACTTTCTTTTTATGAATATATATATATATATATATGAGATAACAGGGCAAAACATATTTGGCTAACTTTCAGTGTGGATACTTGATCAACTCTTCTCTCTCTTTTTTTTTTTTTTGAATTATTTTTAATTTTATCCTTGTTAGACAACAAGTACAATTATCCTGCTGTCCAGCAAATGATCCAAATTACATTGATACACGATCAGTAGTTGAAATACTCATCTTGAACAGAATTTCTGATATTGATACAGCTCTAGCTGATATTGTCTTATACAAACTAACATTTAACATTTATAACCAACTGTTTAATTTTTTTTCCAAAAGAAATATAAATGCATTATCCTTTATGGTCTTTTCTCATCAGCTCTTCAATAACATGTCAGAATAAAACATTGACCTTAATTAATTCACACGTTATATTTCCAGAAAAAGAAAGCTTAATTTTGTTAGACTGCCTTGTTATTCACACGTGCCACACAACATTTTTGAAACCTGAACATAATTTTACAAATAAGTCAATTACATTGCTACAAGGGTAATGCACTATGTTCTTAAAAATATTATATTTTTAGTTATGATGTAATTATTAAAAATTATTAAATTTAAATAATATATTATTTATATTAATATTTTTATCATACTATACTCATATTCATTAATTACAATATACAAAATATTTTATTGAAATATTGTTTCTTATTTTCAGACATATTGATTACGTAAATGAGATGAATTAATTTGGACAAACCGGATAAAGATATATGAACCCTCGTAAAAATTCAGTAGTTTCGGCTCGCGAACGAATTTCCAAAACCACCACCGATGCATTGAAGCGTCCCATACTTGAATGGTTTTCAATCATGATTCAAATGAGTTAGCTCTGAAAGGAGTCATGCATATGGGCCCCTCTATTGTATCTTTATATATATATATATTTATATATATATATGCTTCCCTTGTTCTACCTCCATATTTGATATCAGAAGTAACGTCTAGATTTGTATATAGATGTCATTTTATTAAAAGAACCCCATGAAGTAATTGACCAAGTGATTTACTGTGTTTGAATAGAATCTGGATCCTCTTTGTACAGTATATTTACTGTACGGCTAATATTCATACAAATTTTTTTTTTAAATTTTTACTTGTTAAATTTTTTTTCTTATACACCGTTATACAATATATTTGTTATACAACGAGATGGATCTGCCTCCGTTTGAATACTGCGTGACAACGCATTTGTGCAGGCCGACCAAATCAATTATTAGAAGTCCACTAACCTACGTACCTCCGTACATTCCGGGAATGTTATCTATTGACTTAAATATTCAACTGATGAAAACAAAAATGATGGGCGATTACAATGATCTGTCAAGTTGGTACATCAGCAGCCTCCATATACCTGTTACTTGTTGAGCATAACACAAAGGTCATAGTAATCAAATTTTGATATGAACTTTGAATTGTATAATGTATTAGATTATAAAATTTAATAATAAATAAAAAATAACACAAAATATAAAATTTGACATGCATATCTTTATAAGATTTATAAAATATTCACAATATATTATAAAAAAACTTATCAATTTGGTAATTTGTAAGTAATTAATTTTTAAAATAATTGCAAGTAATATTTTCTTTGTCTTTTTAATAAAAAGTACGGATAATATTTAATAACAATACAATATTATCATGTCGATTTATTATTTTTCATCTTTTGAATTATAAAATTATGTTATTATATTATATTGGATTGAATTGTATAATTTTTAATTGATTTAGTTATTAATTTATATTATTGACTTTGTAACTTATTATAAATCGTAAAATTTAACTTGTAAATTATAAAATTTAAAATTACTTTCAACTCTGTCATCAATTTATATAATTGAATTTATAACTCGTTATAAATAGTAAAATTTCAATCATATTCTAATTTGTAACAATAAAATATATCCAATATATTTAAAATATATTTAGTTATATATAACAATATGACAAGAAGGAGATTTGTTATCCTAACACCCCTAACAAGCTTGCACGATTGCGATCATTTATTCCAACCATTATAACATGGATTACTTGACACAAAGAATAAGAGGCAACTATTGTCTTAATGATGATTGAATAAGCGAAGGCCCAAAAGTTGTCCTAATCGCTGTGTTTGGTTGGATGGAATTGTTTGAAGGAAAGAGAATGACAAACTTATTCATTTGTTTGGTTGTTAATTAAGCCAGGGAGTGACTCTTCCTTAGTAATGTGGATTCCCACATCGGTGAGAATCATGAATACAACTTAAAGTGGATGGAATGCTGGTTGTTTACGAGGGAATGGAGTGGACAAATTTGTCCTTGAACTATGTCATTGTCACCAAGAAACATTAAACTGCAAAATGCTGATGCAAAATTTTTTTTAGACATTTGAAAAATATTAATGAACATTTTAATATTTTGTATTATTAGTATTATTAAAATATTTTTACACATTAAAATGAAAGATTAAATTGTTCATATTTCTTTATAATTGATTATTCAAAAATCATTTTTTAACATTAATCAATAAAATAAACATGATAATAATAATAATAAATAAATAATTTATTAATATAAATAAAATACAAATTTATATTTAATAATACATTACATCATAAAAAATATAATATTTCAAAATCGGAACATTTATATCAATTGGTTACATTACCTCTTTTTTTTTTACAAAAGTAATATTTTTTTTTAATGTCTAATCAAACATAGTAATAGTCATTTATATTATATTCAATTTCTATTTCCACTCTCAATCCCATTTTCATTCTTCTTCTTTCTATTTGTTTCTAGCAAAGTAGAATATACGCTGGTTGATAAGCATTTGAAATACATTTTACTTGAAAGGCTAGCTAGTTTAGGGTTTTTCTTTTAAACTTGCTCTTGAATAAAATGATAATCAAGCTCTATATATGTGCTTTGTCCATGCATGGAAGGGCGGGCTTGATCAGCTTAAGTAGATTGCAACTATGCTATCACACCATAAAGTGGCAGGTTAAGAAAGTAGAATTCCAAGTTCAAAAAGCAATGATCTTCAACCACAAAATTTTGACAGTGACAATGACCACATATTGGTACTCAATCTGAGTTAAGGAGTGAGTAATTGTTTGTTACTTTTTGGAGGACCTGAACTTAAATTTTGGTTACGATAAACAACAAAGACGTTGAGCGACAATTATCCCAAAAACCAATCCAATCACTGTCAGATCATAAGCATTGAAACAGAGTACACGACGTTAATTTCTTTATATCTTTTCCAATTTCCAAATAAGTTTTTTTTTTTTTGCATTATATAATTATATTCTTATTATGATAGTAAAAAAGACTAAGTTAATATTAAGTTTTCGTATGAAACAATAACTTTATAACAATCAAGATAATAAAAGAACCTTTGGGAGTGTTTCTTGTTACTAGACGTTGGTTCGATCGTTATCGGCCGTTGAGCTTCCGTTAGAGGGATCAACCCAACGGAGACTTGCTGGCAAGGTCATCGACGAGGAAGCACCGACGACGGAGGGTTGCTGCTCTCTTTGTTGAAGGAACACCTTTTTGTTAGTGATTTGGCATCATCGGAGCTGCTGGTGAACTTCCATCCGAAGTCGCTCATTTTTGTGTTCATCTCTACCTTCATTTCTGTCGGAGTTGCAACGACTTTGGATCGACAACATGCTCTGTTTCATAAGTTGTTGGTGTCGAACGATATCTCCTGTGTTTTCACCGACGACTTTCTGTTAAGTGCTCCCCAGCAAAGGTTATAGTCTCGCTGAGAAAAGAGTTGATTCTGATCCCTGTAGTTTTCATTCTTTGCTATACTATGTTTTCTAGTTCATGTTGTGCCCTTGGTTGCTCTATATCTGTACTGTTGCTTTTAGTTTGTTCTTTTTGATTGTTTTCAGTTGTTTGCTATATTGTGTTCTCTTTGGTGTTTCTTGTAGGTGAAAAAGAGGTTATGGTCGTTTGTTTTTGTTGTTTTGTGGAAATATTCATAGTTAATTTTATTACGAGTTTAAACGTTGGTTTATATGGATTTGTTGGAGGGTGCACAAATGGTGAAAAAACAAGATATTTTAATCAGAAATAAAAAAAGATTGAGATGACAGGGGCTATGAGTAAAAATTATGAGGATGTGTTTAATGTTGTTGAAATACTAGATATAGATAATGAAAGACTCCGCATAAAAGAAGTAGAATTTTACTACTGTTTGGGATGCCTTTCAGATCTAGACTTTTGTTCAACCTACTTGCAGAATTATAGGTTGGGTTAAGGATATTAGTGACCCATGTCAACTGGGTCTTAGTCCCACACCGTTTGAGGCCCGTTATTTGACTTCTCTCCTGGGGCTTTTCTAACATGAGCCCATATCTCCTTTTATGGTCAGAGCATTGAGTTGGTTCTGGACTATGGAGTGAATGGCCTCAACAAATGTTCATACCAGATTCAGTTTTGGGCTTCGGCTCTCTCATTCTCTCTGACCTGATCCAGATCCCAAGTAATCTTCCCTACCCCTTTGCACTTAAGGTCATCTTCCTCTGCTGTCAATATGGACTTTCGGTTGTTCCCCAACTCTTCTCCAAGATAGCAAAGCCTCGTTGCATGGGTGAGGAGCTGCGTGGGATTGCTCAGTGATTCGAACTCGAGTTCTCCCCTTTCAGTCTTCCCCTTAACGCTGCTTCCCTCCATCGCATCTTCTGGAAATTTCTCAGGGAAACCTGCTTCAATCTCCTTTGCTCTGTTTCGGAGAAACAATCCATCGGTTATCTGGCTGACTAACTCACATGCTAAAATGCACTATACAGCTGGTAAATGCAATAATAAAAAAAAAAAAGGAATGCCACATCACATTGGAATGTATATACACAGCCCTATGCTCTGACAAAATTCAACTCACTGGGTTGTCTGGTGACGTATGTGTGCACAGAATGTCTAAACATAATTCCTAAAGATTGAATTATGTTAGCAATGTTTTCATGTATGGTTAACCATGTTTGAAAAAATTATGTATTTGTCCTTCTTTTATTGGTTACTTATTTATTTTTCAATTTTGATGGTCAAGAAGAAAGAGCAAAATTGTGCCTTAAAAATGGGTATTTCCTTGTTACCTGTCCAACGACTTGTTCTAACATTTGCATATATAGTCAAATGAATAAAGGAAGATTATTAGAGGGAAAAATAATAATAATAATAGTAGCCCCACTTGACTTGATTTTCTTTAATCTTTCTGTCTTGTCATTAAAACTAATAGGGATGTAAATAAAATTATATGGATGCGAAATTTTCGAATATAAAAATGAATGCCGCATAAGGTCAATAATTTGGATTCTCTCAATTTCTTTTACTAATTTTCTGTTAATTTTTTTAAAAAAATAGACACAAAATGAGTGGAATCTACTATGGGTTTCAATAAAAGGTGTGAGACACCTAGAATGATAAATTTTACTTACTTTATGTCTACTTTTCTTTAAAATGAATAAGAATCTGACCAAAAAAAATTAACAAGATCTAAATTTGTAAAATTAGATTGCCTAAGCGAAAGAAATTAACATGTGCATAAAGGATAAGGGAAACATTGCAAAGCCAAATAATCATTACACAACACAAGCAAGTAGAAATAAAATAACAATAGCATAAACTACGTACAAAGGAGTAACTATTATTTATTATATATATTTAAAATAAGCTCTCTTTTAATGTGGGAGATTTGCTTGATAGATGAGAGATTTCCTTTGGTTATTCTCTCAACTCCTTATACAATAACTTATCATTTTTTTCATTTATGCATTGGTAATTCTTTGAAGTATGTAAATATTTTATAATCAATAAAAAAAATAATAAAGTAATTAATTAATGAATTAATTAACTGTTTCTTATATCAGAAATTTTTAGAAACTAGAAATTCTTTGAATTGAATGAAAAATTTAATGAATTAATTAATTGCATCTTAAAATGAAAATTGTTTGAAGTTGAGAATTTTTTGGAGAGTCAATGAGAAATATAATAAATTAATGAATTAATTATAACTGCTTCTTAAATTTTTTAATAAGAGATTATAAATATAACTTGATATGGTCTAAAATTAAAGTTAGAGAAAATAATATATTCAACAATTTAGATCATTCATTATCATACACAAAGTCACGGGCAGAGACAAATGTGGTTTCTTCAATTTTTGGAATTCCAAAATTTTTTATAAGAGTAATAATAGTAGTTGCTTCATGCAATAAAAAAAAATTCCTTATAGTGGTACCTCTCAATGAACCCATTGTTGTTACTTTTTCTTATCAATCTCACAAAACCAATTTTATGTACTTTCTCTAATTTATTAAGTTTTTAATATTATAATATATCACTAAATTTTAATTTTTGGTTAGCTCCCAAAAATACCATTAATATAAATTATATTGACATATAATAAAATAGACTAGTCTTTTTTTAAAAAATTTATGTAATACGTAGACAAATAAACTAGTTTGAACAATTACACACACAAATGGATTTGTTTTTCTTTTCTTTTATTTTTTTCCCTTGGCTTATTGTTGAATTTCTTTATCGCTAATCCTTTTCATTTTGATTTTGATTTTTTTTGTTACCGGAATAAGTTATACGGCCAGTGGTGAAAGTTAATACTCGGAATGAAAAAAGAAGAATAAATGATTCATTAATAGAAGGCTGCAAAATGCAAAAGTCGAAGCTGGGAAATTAGAGAGTGAGCTTTTTTGTCCTGATAATGAGGAATATATTTGTATCCTTTTGCTGAGGAATTGTGGGATCGCGTATGATCCTCCAACTTGATCCTCATTCTATTTATTTGTTTTAAATGCCAGTAGGGTTGCGTGGATTCCGTGACATTAATTTCAAAAAAATAAAAAATCTCCACTGCAACTTAAAAAACATGCGAACGCCATCAGAGATTGTAGAATTGGAAACTTCAATTTTCAGTCCCAATTATTACATTTAATTTTAATTTAGTCCTTATAATTTAATAAATTTGTAATCAAATCCTTATCCTTTATAAACGTCTTAATTTAGTTTCTACTATTAAAATAATGTTAATATTCTATTAAATTTTACTGATATAACTAACAGTGTATTATCTTAACATTCAAAATATATATGATTTATGTTAATTAAAGAAATAAAAATAGCTAATGAAATTTAATTTAATTCATATATATGATAAAATATTGATTAAAATATAATAATATGGAATATATTAAAAAATATCTAAACTATAAAAACTAAATTACAAATTGATTATATAAGAACCAAAAGTATAACTTTGTGTTTATGAGCTTCGCACCACAGTCCATTTCTTATTGATGAAACCTCTTTTTTTTTTTAAACTGAAGTTCAAGTTTCCTTCCAAAAATTTATATTTAATTTTAGTGCCATGTGATTTCATAGCTATGACATGGCCATCCTATCCTATTTTACAGTCACATGATAATAGCTATAAAAACAGAGAAATTGCCTCAATTGGATCGCATACAATAAATTATAAGACAAGATAATACTTTAGGTCCTTATAATTGTACTCAAATTTTTAGTTTAGTTTTTATAATTTAAAAATGTGAGATTAAGTCTTTGGAGTTCAAATTTTTTAATTTAGTCAATATTACTATGTTTTATAAATATTTTGTCATATATATGAGTGAATTTTAATGTCATAATTTATTTTTATTTTTTATTAACATAAATCATACATATTCAAAATGTTCAGATGATAAACTCTTAGTTACATCAGTAAAATTTAATAAAATATTAAGATAACTTCAATAGTACGAACTAAATTAAGACATTTATAAACTAGGACAAAGTTACAAATCTTTTATACTATGAGAGCTAGATTAAAAGTTGAATAAAATAATAGGGAGTGAAAATTGAATTTTCCCGTTTATAATCTCTAATGGCGTTCGCATCCTTTCTTGAGTTGCAACGGAGATTTTTTTTTTTTTTTAAATTAATGTCACCACTGACATAATCCACGCAACACCACTGACATTTAGAAAAAAACAAATAGAATGGGATCGTGTAGGAAGATCGTACGCGATCCCATGTTTTTCCAGAAAAAAAAATACAAATTTACAAAATGAATATAATTATTTTGACAAGGATTACAATTATTATTATTATTATTATTATTTTTGACAAGGATTACAATTATATATAAAAACTTTGCATGCGTGTTGTAGCGTATATCCGATCGCCGTCAGCTTTATCTTCAAACTTAAGAATGCAAACATTGGTTCACATACCATTTGGCTAAGCCATTTAATTACTGGCGTTGCGATATAAATATAGGTATTTTCTAAGAATACTTTTATTACATGGAATTGAAGTAAACACGTATAATGGTGGATAGAAATGCCGGAATTTGAATTATATTCCAAAAGGAGAAATTACTGACTGATTGCTAGATGTAAACATGGCGATAACTGAGTAAGCTTGGATCTCAGGTCAGCTTTAGGCTAGTTGAACAAAGAGGAGAAAATAGACTCTTAAACACAAGGGCGGTGAAAGTCACTGACAGTATTAAAGTAGGGGAATCTGAATTTAATCTTTTTTCTGTTTTTTTAATATTTTGATAAATATTGTATATAAAATTCTTTAATCTATATTTTATTAAAAAAAGTAAATTTTTTCCCAACAGAAGACTTTGATTGTATTCATAATATGACAATAAAGACAGTTACATTGTCATTAAACTCCTACAGGGTTGGCCTTCAAATTAAAGAACATTTTTTCTTGTCCCCCATCCGTGCATGTAGGATTATTATGTGGAAGTACATCATGAAAAGGAACAAACTAATGACAGCCCAGAAAAGGAAAGAAAATAAGACAATATGTTGCAGGCACTGCAGGTCCTTTGAAATTGAAGGTCTGGTCAGATGTGATTGAGGTTGTCCGGAGACTCCGTTTGCAAATGTTGGGCTTTGGGTTGAGTAGGTGTGGCAGTGGGTGCCATGGTTACTGGAAGTTGTTGTTGTTGTGGTTGAGGATCATTCTTTGTCTCACTATCTGTGCCCTTCTTCTCGATACCATCCATGCTCTTGCCCCATACAACAGCATACAGTCCCATTACAACAATCACGCTTCCAATGATACTGAACACAAACACAAGTTAATTATATCATTTTTTAGATCAATTAAATAGGTAAATATAACTAATTTGCGACCAAAAATCACACTAGTATCTACCTTCCAAGGTAGAGCTTCTCGCCCAGAATGGCGACGCCCAAAATAGCCCCAACGACCAAAAGCAGAGGGTTAAAAGCTGTTACAAATACAGGGCCTCTGCTTCGCATCACCATCCCTTGCACAGAGTACATCACTCCTGTGGCTACCACTCCCTGTCATCATATTCAATAAATTGAGGTCACACCCTTATCTCTATAACTTGCATAAGTCTTAATTTTGCACTTATATGTATCTGCTTGAGGTCAGAGAGTGAGCAGTGTAATAAATGATAGTAATTACCGCATATAGTGGAGCAAAAAGCCTGGAATCCCAGCCCACAGCCCAGGCATGAGGGTCACGCTCGGTCACAAGTGCGGCACCTAGTGCTTGTAGTGCTCCAAAAAAGCATACCAAGCTAACGAGGGACATTGGCGCTGGGTATATCTTCAGCACCATGGACTGCAATATTCATTATTAGTTGAATCATATCACTTCACATTATGGTTATAGGCTAGCATAGAGACTAGAGAATAGTTGGGTACCTGAAATACGTAGAAAGATGCAAAGGAGACACAAGATACGAAGAGAAAGAGCGTCCCCAGGATCCGACTGTGGCTGGAGGAGTTGGTGTTACTTTCGTGGTGTTCGTTGTCGTAGGACGACCCAAATAGATTAAGCATGGGGCCTTTGTAGAAAGCCATGAGCAGGGCACCTCCAAAGCTTAGTACAGTTCCAATTATTTTGGCTTGACTCCTTACCTCCTTTATCCTTACACGCTCTATCCTGAAATTAATGAACAGTTTGCAAGTATTAATTCTCTGGTTAATTACTGTCATTAGGGACTAAGCATATTCTTAATTCAATTTAAATGGCGCCCTTGAGAAATATATAAACCTTAGAATGACAGCAATGAGAAAGGTGACGGCTGGTGTGGCATTCAAAATGGCAGTTGTAAACGATGCCGACGTGTACACCATCCCCAGAGAAGAGAACTCTTGATCCAGTATAACCCTACATTTTCACAATTCAAGATTCTCGTTAGTTACTTACCACCCAGCCTATTTTGTTTCTCAGTCTTGATTAATTAGTGTGGAAGTAGGTGATTACTCTAGAAACCCCAGCAGTATTATCCTCCAGAAGACGGGGAATGTCATTCTTGGCCTAACTTCCCTGCAACACGAGAACAATTATTAATGTGTGGGATTTGTGACGGAAAGTGATTGAAGAGGGGATGGCAGGTTTGTAAATTACCTTTCGAGAAAGTAAGCAAAAGGAGCGATAGCAAAAGAAGCCGTGGCATTGCGGTACACAACGTAAACATAGCGACTCATGCCCTTGCTGAAGGTGGACATGGTGAAGACGTACATTCCAGCTGCCCCAGCCAGCATGGCGATCATTAGCGGATAAGGTTTTGCAATTTTCAGCATTGAACCTAACTTCCCACACCTTCGGTCTGCCGTCTTTTCTATCTTTTTGTCGTATACGTGTACGAACGTGACACGCACAAGAGAAGAGAATGAAAGTGTGTGAGATGACCTACGATGACACACCAATTTATAGGGAAGAGCAAAACAGGCTCGAAACCCCACACCCATAATGCAAGAATGTAGACGACATGCGTGACCCGGGAAGGCTAAGATGTTATCTAATATTCTGAGGAATCCTAGCTAGTTTGAATTAATTAAGCTGTGTATAAGCATTATAGAAATCCAATTAGAACCTATCCACTTATAATTATCGTTATTTATTATGTGATACTGATTCTCATAGCTACCAAATATTCCTTTTCTTCCCACAAAATACGCAAAATGAAAAGAATGAAAGAATAAACCTGGCAACCCATTGGACAATTGAATGGTAGAGTGATAATTGACTAAGATGGCTAAATGACGCTGACTAGAAGCTTAAATATTTATAATAATGTCTTAATGGAGAACTTTCCAGTTTGATTTCTGATTAACCACTACCATTAAGAGAAGTTTAACCACTACCATTAAGAGAAGTACGACAGAAGTATAGTTGTAAAGGTGTTTAATTAGTCGTGGAAAATTAACAGCGACAATATATATTGGCAAGAAGTGACAATGGCAGGGTGTGGCTATGCGTGTGGCAGCAGTTAATAATATTGTGCTTTTGTTATTTTTAAAAACAGTTTTTAGTTTTTAAAATACAAGATTTAAAAAACTCATTTGATAATATGTTGTTTATTAACTGTTCTAAAAAAAAAAAAAAGCAGAAAAGTGATTTTAAGAATCAAAATATAAGAACAAATTTTAGATGTCTTCTCTTATTTTTCAAAATTATTTTTATTGATGGTAAAATAGTAATTTTATAAAAGAGGGATTTAGGTAGAATAGTGGGTTGGATTTGAAACCAAACTAAGTCACTTAGTAATTGGCCGAGCCAAATCTTTTTTTTTTTTTTTTGAAAAACATATATTTTTAAAGAAAAATAAAAAATAATTAAAATTAAAAAAATTAATATCTTAAGGATTTGTCATAAATAAAATAAAATTAATATTTGAAAATAATATTAAATCAAATTTCAAGTGAACTCAATATCCAATCTAACCTATTTAAAATGCTCGCTCGCATGCATATACATATATAACAAATATGTAACAATTACGCACATATACACCTACACATATAAGTACAAATACATATATAATGACAAATACATATATAATGAGTTTGCTACGTACAAGCAGGGGCAAAGCCACATATATATGAGGGGTCTAGGTGTCCCCTTCAAAAAAATTTTTTAATATATATTGTATTAAATTATATTTTTATGCTCCCCATATTTTTTGATTATTTGAACCCACAGAAATTATTGATCTTAAATGACTGAGTCATGTTATTTTGTTTTATTATTTGACACATTAATTTGAACACATTAGACTTACATATGTATTATATATATAATTTTATATTTAATTTTGTGTAAACATTTGATATATTTTTGTAAATAGTATTTTTATAATAATTTTGTAGAACATAATTAAGTTCAAATGTTAATATGTTATTTTTTGTTAGACCTCAAACAATTGTTCCTATAAATGCTAAAAAATTGTTTTTGAAATGTTGATGTATAAAATATTTATAATATTCTATAAATATTTGTTTTTTACAAATTGACAGTTATAAATTTTATGCTTTATTTAATAAACTTGTTTACTTCTTGTAAAATGCTATTTTGGGCTATTTATTGAACTATTATGGTGTCGCCAAGTTTGTGTTATATTTTGTTTAGTACATCTTTGTTATGCATTATATGAATAATGAGTAGATATAATTTTCACGGGTACATAGATAGTAAAATTAATATTGAAATGAAGAATAATATATGGTACAATACTTTGAAGTTACTTTTAAATTTAAGGAGAAAGTTAAGATATTGCTAGTACATTAATACATTTAGTTTAATTCAACAGTTTAAATGAAATAATTTTATTTTAAAAATAATATTAAAATATAATTTTTCAAAATAAAATATAAAAAATTTCAAAAAATATTTTGTATCCTCACTCGTTCCAAATCCTAGCTTTGTCATTGTATACATGCACATACACATACACATGTATGCACATGCACATGCATACACATACATATAAATACCAAATATATAACACACATAAATACATATAAAAAATATGTATCATATAAACACATGTACTCATGCAGCTATATGCATAAACCCAAATACATATATAATAAATATGTTACACATACACACAAACCCAATTTTTTTTTTTTTTTTAATTTTTGAGTGTGTTTCTAAAAGCAAGGGATTCTCAAACAAGTTTTTTATTTTTAAAATTAGTTCTAAAAAATTATTTTGGCAAAATTGTTCTAAGAATATAGAAATAAATAATAGAATCAAACATGCCCATTATCCTTCCTGCTATGATTTTATTTTTCAAGAACTTAAAGCTATATTATGGAGTTTAAGAGAAGATGAAATGAAATGATAATTAATGAAATAGCACGGAATGAAATTTGAGGCCATCCATTGCTTGGGAATTTTGATGAGGGAAAAGAATGACTCGTTTAACTATCATTTCATAGTTATAATAACATAAGATGAAATACAATCGTTCATGAACTATTTCTTTCAATATTACCCTTATAAAACAAACCTATCACCAAAAATATTTCCATTGTTGAATCCACTATGAATGTGACTTTGACAGAGTGAGAAATTATTTGTGTATTTTGATTTTAGTGATTAATTTATCAAAAAAAATGTTAATTGGAGTTAGAGAGAGATTGTTTTAATATATTTTTATTATGAAGATTTTCACTAAAAATATAATATATTAAGAAAATATAAATAATTTGATTATGCAATGTCAAAAATATAAAATTACGTTTTTATTGAAGATTTATTAAATATTTGAATTCACATATTGTGTAGAGCCAGGGAGAGAGAGAATAAGATTTGTTTTAATTAAAAATAAGATACTATAGTTTAATATAAATTGTTAATCCTCTATTATATTCTTGACATTTTAATTTGAAAGACAATAAAAATAAAATTTTAGTGTGAGTATGATACATAATGGGTTTAATATTGAAATTTAAATTACTAAATTTTTTTTTTTATATAATTAAACTAAGCTATATCTTTTTCAAGACAAAAGGAGCTTTGTTTGATTGTTGATTATATATATATGATCAATATTTAAGTTTGCACAAAGAGGATGTATATATGAACATTCGTAAAAATTCAAAGAAAGTTATTTACGTCAATGAAGTTTGACTCAATACATAGAATTCCGAGATCTATTGACTCAATATTCATCTGAATACAGAAATGATTGGAGACGATGTGTCGAATTGAAAAATCGTTAAGACCCAAAGGGTCTTTGTATAACGTAGCGTGTTGTACTACCGATGACCTGAGGGATTTCGTCATTGTTATAAATTTGGGTGATTAGACCATAGTACTACGATTGAGGTATTAATGCCTTCATCATAAATCTAAATAGCCAAAACACTTTTTCCATTTTAAAAATATTTTATTCACAATCCACGACTCATTAAAATTATATTTTTGGTCATTATAATTGTTATATATTGGAGGATGTGCCCATTTTAACTTAATTAAATATGGGGACGTCAAAAAATAATTTTTAATAATTAATAATAAAAATAATTATAAAAATGAATATTATTAATTTAAAATTTTGAACATATTATAATATTTATAAAAATTTCTTAAATTGTGTGAATTATAAAAGAGAGAAAAAAGAAATTTTGAAGGTTTAGAATTTATTCCAGTTAAAACATTGATCTAATTTTCATAGATCGATAGTTTTATGATATGATTTTCGAATCTTTTTTCATAAAATTGATCTTAAACTTTGAACTTGGGAATCAAGTTAAAATTTTCACAAAATCAATCTTATTTCAAAGGATAGATAATTTTAGAAAAAAGTTTATCTTATGTACAATCTTATAAGTATGAATTTATTTTATGAAGAATTTTATATAAAATCCTGTTTCATTTCCATTACATTTAAGGATACATGATAAAATATCATATGTAGCATTAAATATGCTAAACAAATACAAGAAATAAAAAGAAAAATATATATTATTTTCATATCTAAAGGTTTTTTCTTCTTAAATTAAGAGTTAATGTAAGTTTGAGGCCAATAATAATATGCTCATTTTCTGTGATAATTTAAACCAATCAAGCAAGAGAAGATAATTGGAGTCTAATTCTCAAGTTGGTAAATAGCATAAATTGTAAACTAAAATACATTATCATATAAAAATGAACATATTATTGTTGGCTTCAACTTATGTTAACTCATAATTTTATGGAAAAAAAATTCTGGAATGCAAATATTTTTTTTCTTGTATTTCCAAAATTATCTATCTATCTTTTAATATAAGATTAATTTTATGAAAATTTTAGCCTAGTTTTGATTCCCATTAATTGAGTTAAAAGCTTAAGATTAATTTTACGAGAAAAATTTTACAATCATATTATAAAACTATGTATCTTTTAGAATAAGATTAATTTTTAAACTGAAATAAATTCTAAACCCTCGAATTCCTTCTTTCGTTCTCTCTTATAATCTCCACCTCAAAATATTTAAAATGCATTTAAAATTTTCAATTTATAAAAATTATTTCTATGTTAAATTTATTAATAATTTTTAAAAGTTATTTTTATATTATAAAAAGCAAGAAGGAGATTGGATTGGGAACCACACCACACATACACACATATATAGAGGGATGTACCCCAATCGATCGGAGGGGCCCTCCTATATAACGCGACTTATAACTAATGGCAAAATAATAATAATAATAATTATTATTATTATTATAATAATTATTATTAAAGGTTTGTGGACCAAAAATTAACACAAATTTTGGAAATTTAGAATGAGGGCACAATGTTTAAGGCAACTAATTCCCCAATAACAGCTTAATTGTAAAAAAGCCTATGAATTGTAAACCCATTCCTAAAATGCCTAGTCATAGCAATAATAATTTAGGCGTTTAAATTGAAATCTTGACAATTTAACTTTGAATTAATTTTATTTTAATCAAAATTAATTTTTTACGACATTCATAATTTTTAGTACTCCAATATACTTAATTATAATAATATAAAAATATAATTATAATTATATTAATATCTAATAAACTAATAATATTATAATTATATCATTACATTATAAATAGAATAATTAAATACACTTAAAATTGTGATTTTACAAAAACTTTTACTTTTATTAATTCATACATAACAAGTTGCAAACTAATTATAATACTATAAAGAACCTTTTAGTGACGGAAAAATCCGTCACTGAATAGATAGAGTTGTTAATCCCATATATATCATCCGCTCCCAGCATTAGGAATGGCGACTGTCGGCAATCCAATTCCAAATTTTAGCCACGTCTGGATAAAAAAGGTCTATACATGAAAGAGTATTTTAGAATCCAAATTTCTTAGATAAAAGGACTTGCTTCATGTTGGCCCTTGAACTCGTTGAACGAATCCATCATGACGCTGAAGGTGATAAGAAATTGTTTCTTGAATTCCTGCTATAAAAAATAAAAAATAAAAAACAAACATGAAGAAAACTTCACAGGCTTGGGATATTTTCAATGCATGTGAAGCAATTAGAGATAAAATATGTCTTCCTTTTGATTAGGACTTAGGCGTGTGTCTTGATTAATTAAAGAAAATATGCCAAATTTCTAATGATAAGTTGAAGAGAACAAAAGAAGAGGCTGAAAACCTGTAATGCATAAAACAAAAATAATGGAGATAGAATACCGTATAGCTGTTCAAATGAATTATTGCACTTAAAGAATGACGGTCCCCATTGTTGTCCCAAAATGTAAAATGACCTAAACCTATATTTGATGAATGACAAATCAAATGAAAAAAGAAAAGGTCTAGCCCATATAAGAGAAACCAAGTCTGGAGCAATTTAAATTTCAACCCATCTCAGCCCATACCAGTGAAACAAGTGGAAGACAACTCGTCTACTCAACAAAGTACAAAATCTGCTATGCAGAGAAAAAAATCAGAACTTTTCTAAACTCTCTTTGCCACACTCTTCTTGCGCCTCTTTCTTACCTCTTAGAAGTGCTGACAGCAGCGGCCATTAATGACACTTCAGCAAAACTTAAATCAACCATGCCATTAGAGCAAAAAACTGTACCTTATGGCTGTCAAAGAAGGAGCAGCCGAGTATCTCTCTCATCATCAATATCTTCTGCAATAAATGCTCTCCAACGACTATCTCTAAGAAAGCTATAAATACGTTGAAGCTACTGCTTTTGAAGAATAAGGAAGAGAGACAGAAAATGAGAAAGAGCTGAAGAGAAAGAGCACTTTGTAATTTTTAAAGCTTTTCATTCTTAGAGCTTATTTTTTGGTTTATCAGCCTTTTAGAAGCACATTTGAGAGTTGTAAGATAAAACCCAGTTTTGAAGGGTTTAGAAAACTCATTTTTTACTTTTATTGATATTGTACCTCTGTATTAGTGGAGAAGAGGGTTGTTGTAGAAAAGTTTGAGGTTGAGCTAGAAAACCTTGTTTTTGGAGTTAGCACTTAAAAACTCCTTGTGAAGGTGTAATAAAATTTTTCTTAGTGGAAAATCCTTTGGAGAAGACAAGGGGACTAGAAGTAGGCATTGTGGTTGGCCGAACCAGGATAAACTTGTGTGTTTGATTCTCTTTCCTTGATCTCTATCTTTAAGAATATTTTCAGTCAACTTAAAATTTTATAGTTAATTGCTTTCTTCAGTCATCTGTTCTTTTCAAGAAATTCAATTTACTGAAATATTTATAGTTAATTGTTTTTCCTTCTGTCACAACGAACTCACTATTGAAAAGTTCAGTCAACTTTAATTTATTACAGTTAACTATTTATTGCAAGTTGTAGCTGACTAAAGATATTTGCTTCATTTTAGCTTAGGGTTTCAGTTCCATCATGATTTTTAGCCATTTCTCTTTCATTTTTACTGATCAATTTGATCCAATTTTCTTCAAATTGAAAAACTCTAATTTCAACACTGCTCATTAAAAAAAAAGGTCAATTTGAGCTCAATTTAGGTTATTTGCTTCAAATTAAGTTATGATTACACATCATAGGTGAATTTCACACCTTTCCCCCTTAAAATCACTAATCAATTGTGAATTTTGACTTCTAGATTGAAAAACCCCAAATTTTAGGTCTAGGGGTAATTTTTGGAAATAGGTGAAATTTGAGTTCTTAGGGCTTCTTAAATATTATTATGCATCAAAGCAGTGATTTAGAATTTTTGAAAATTTTAGTTTGAATTTTAAGATGAATTTATAATGTTTTGTAATTTTTTTAGATTTTTCATGAAGAAAGAGGGAGGAAATTAGAAGGGAAAATTTGTTTGGCTTGATTGGATAGCAATAAATATTATTTGAAGTTAAATGGGAATTTTAAAATTTATTAAATGACCCCTAAGTGAAATTGTGTTGATAGTAGGTGTTAGAAATTTAATAAGTGCATAATGGGGTAAATTGAATAAAAATAAAATAAATTATAGGCCATAAGTATTTTGAAGTATTATTAAGGAAAGTGGCCCAAAAATTTGATTTTCTAAAATTATGTGAAGTAAAAGGCCAAATTGGGTTGAGGGGGTGATAGGTTAAGGGAACAAGGAATAATTAACTAAATTGATGATGAAATTGAATAATTAAAATTATTCATGAAGATCAGATGTTAAAAGTATTTTATTTAATATTTTAGGTGGCTAGAAAAATTATCAAGAAAAGAAATTGTAAACAAGGATAGGAGGAGGTTGATATACTCCTCTCAGGTGAGTAGATAATCCTAATTATGCATGATATTATTTTAAATTATACATTATGATTTTGAATTATGAATTATTAGAAATACTAAAATCTAAACTCTGAAGTGGTATGATTTTGAAATTCTGATATCTGAATGTGAATATTTATATATTTCTGAAATATTGGGAATGTGTTCAAAATAAAACCCTATAGTTAATGACAGTAGACGATAGTTGTAGTGCACTGCAATTAGTAATTTGATAAGGTTGGGTATGATAGTCTTATCACCATTTTCTGTTTGAAGCCTAGGGTCATTATTATAGTTACTTAAAGCTTATAGTTGAAATGAGTATTGTTCTGACATGTTTTTATTAGCCTTGAGCTAGTTCTGTATTTGGAAATTTTGACTCGTTCTGTAGGAAGTTCCCAATGCATTCTGTTAATCATGATTTTCTGTTTTGGTACTATTGAATTATAACCGTATGACATATGGTTTTTAAATTTCGAAAGACATACAATTGTAAATCTGTTTCTTTTGTTGCAATATTAGAATTATCTATTCATTGACTTTTCACTCACCCCATTATTTAATATTTTTTAGATTCCAGCGCCAATCCAAAATGCCTACTTACGGAGTAGAAACCATGGTATTTTTATTTTTTCAATGAGTCTGACCCATTGTTAAAGCTATGAGCTTTCTTATTTTATAATTTGTTTTAATTGTTCCCTTATATACAGGCTAAAGGTTGTTATGTATTACCATGGTATGTTAGATTTCTTTGTTATAAAAATTTTGGGAGGTCTATAACTCAAGGAATACCTTGCATAACTACTTATACAGAGATTAAATTGATGCAGTTAACGTTTGTATGAAAAGTATATGAGATTTAATGTTTACTTAATGTGAGTTTATATAAGTTTTGTTGTTTTTAAGTGTCTGATTAGTTCACGAGGACGAAGGATACCTCATTCATGTGTTAATCACACTCTATCAATTTAGGTAGTGACACTTTTTGTTTAATCTTAACATGATAACTATTACGTAAATATTTAATCCGTACAATCAACTTGCTAGTGACCCCGACCAATCACCTCTGACAATTTTTTTAACTGCTGATGAGGGCATGTCCCTTGCGTCCATCACCCTTCATTCATTCATAAATATATATATACATATATTATTAATTTTTATATTTTTGTATTATTTTAATTATATATATGTGTGTGTGTGTGTGTATATATATATATATATATGTATAAAATAATCAAATTAAGTGTTTGAATATATTTTTTGTTACAAAAAAATTTAGTAAAATATATTTTTTTAACATATGTAGCTCAAATTTCCCATGAAGGAGTATTTAAGAACCAAAATTTTCTTAGGTAAAAGGACTTGCTTCATGTTGGCCCTAGAACTCGTTGAACGAATCACTCATGACGCTGGTGGTGAAAAGAAATTGTTTCTAGAAGCCTGCTGATAATAAAATACTAAACAAAACAATCGAAAAAAGGAAAGAAAAAAAAAAACATGAAGAAAACTTAACAGGCTTAGGATATATTCAACGCATGTGATGCAGTTAGAGTTAAAATATGTTTTCCTTTTGATCAGGACTTAGGCGTGTTTACTGATTAATTAAGAAAAATATGCCAAATTTTTATTGATAAGTTGAAGAGAAGAAAAGAGTATGCTGAAAACCAGTAATGTATTTAACAAAAATAATGGACAAAAAGAATACCTTACAGCTGTTCAATTGAATTATTGCACTTAAAGAATGATGGTCCTCTCAATCAGTGTATTATATATTATTGGCGCATATATATATATATATATATATATAGCCTTCTGGCAAAATAGGAAAAATATATAATGAGACCAAATGTAAAGGAAATTGACTGAAATTAAGCAGGTAACAAGTTTATGTCAAGATTATGATAATAGTACCTAGCATTAATGCGGAAGAAACGTCATTGCATGCAACATCAATAGCATATAGTGACTAAGATCATATAAAAAATTAAATAACTTGCACATGATCCACACTGAATAAATCCAGAACTAAATATATTAACTTCTTTATTATCTAAACTCCATTCTTCTATATTAACTTCTTTATTATCTGGCCAATATTTTTTTTCCTAGAAATTTCTACGTTTTCATAATTAAAAGTAAATGGGTTTTGCTACTGCCAACTAGCTTTGGTATTTTAATAAGTATTCTCTGTTTATTTCAGATATAAGTTGTTTCCGAACGCAAGTTCAATTTTATTCATTAATTAGCTAGTAAATTTTTAAATGTGGGAGAGTATTGTTAGCATCAAGGTTCTTAAACTTGCAAGTTTAGGTAAACTTTGTAATGTAAACAAGTAAAAATTTGTTTTTATTAATAAATAGTTATCAAAATATGTAATTTTATAGTTTAAATACTATATACATTATACTTAATCAAACAAAAACTATTCATATTTTATAGTTTATAATACTCAACATGAATATTTTAAAATGATCATACATAAATAATTGTTCAATATAACAAATTAAATAATATTTATTTTATTTTATTTAATAAGTACATATTAAATGTAATTTTATTAATTTTCATACATATTCAAAATTGTAATAAAATAAATTGTAAAGATTTTATAGAAAATAAGTTTGTCTATATTTTATTTAGTCTTAAGTTAAAATTATTATGTTACTGATTTTATAAGTTAGTTGACAAGTTAAAATCATAAACTTAGTAGACTCAATAAATCAACTCGTGAGTTTACTCGAGTTTATACTAAGTCTGAGTTAACTTGTTTTCTTTATGTACAATCGTAAACTCGTAAACTCAGATAATAAATTCGCAAATTTAATAACTATGGTTAACATGAAAAGCAACCACTAAAACATAAGACTACTACTTATTGGACACTAAGTATGCACAAAAGATATGTTGCAGCAAGGCTAATTCATGAATAAGTAATACTACAGTCCTCATATACAGAAACCATTTTATTTAGGGACATAAGCATAACTATTACCACAATCCTCTGAAAAAAAGAACTAAAAGGAAAAAAAGAAACTTATGATGGCACATTTGTGTTATTCTTTTTTTAGGATAAATATTTGTTTAAGGAGATTGTTTTTGCAACGTTCCTCCTATAACTTTTTTTTTAATAAAAGAAGTAAATACTAACAATAAGAATATCATACCAGCTATTGTAAGCTTTTTTTTTTTTTTTTACAACGGGGACTAACTATTAAATTTATACTATATTTAGTTATTTGGTTATTCGTATATCTAACTCTTTATTCTAATCAAGAGGTTTCTTTTAGTCTAAATTTTAATTCTTTTGCATCCCAATTTCAGGTTATTAGCTTAGTTCTGTTTCTTGTGCTACTATTTTCTCATAATTAAAAAAGCCTTTTTCATGAATACTAGATATCATATTTCGTTGCTAATTTATATTATTAACTTTATAATCTAAAATTAAATCACTAAAATTTTATTAACGTATCTTTATTTAAAAAAACCTTTTTCTTTTTCTCAATTATATTGTAGACACTCACAACCCTATTAAAAAACTAATTAAGATTTCTGAATCAAGAATATACAAATAAAGATACTAAATTAGACTTTTGATACATAAATTCTTATTTTCTTTCAAATTCTGAACTGTGAATAACAGAAAATTCAGATTTGTTGAATATAAACTCCTGCGATTGTGTAGATTTGAGAGATCCTAATTTATTATCTAATTACTCCTTACTGTTATTATTGTTATAATTATAATTATTATCCACAACTCTATATAATATAATTAGAATCAAAATTAGCAATCGCAATTCTTCCAAGCAGATAATCTATATATATGAGAAGTTTATTCTAATACTCGTATAATACTTGTGCCCCCATATTATCCTAATTTATTTATTTATTTTTAATATACACGTGTAAGATAATAATTTTTCTTAAGGAAAACTCCTAATAACAAATCCCAAAAAAAAAAAAAAATCTCTCTTCCTCTGTATTAAACGAAAATCTCAATTCATTAAGTATAAATCTGTCATATTAAACTTTATAGTAATTTATCTAATTCCAAACCTATAGATATATGTTTATCTAAACTTTATAGTAATTTATCTAATTCCAACCCTATAGATATATGTTTATCTAACATTTTAGTTAGTTGATATCTCTTTTTGGAAAAACAAAATATGATTCTTTTCAAATATCCCTTTCATATCGCTTAAATATGAATGCCCATCAAGTTTAATGATTTAAGAGTTTAACTTATAGTTAATATTTTTAAAATTTGACTTTGAATGGTCATAAATCTTAAAAATTTTCTTAAATAACATTCTGATAGCAACATATATTTTCCATGATTTTTCTAATCCCTCGAGACCTGGGAAAGGATCTACTTGATACATGATTTCCAAACACTAACTATTCATGGACATAAAGCTGAAATTTAACTCCTTATACTATATAGACTACGTAGGAAGAGGATCATATAGCCTTTTCTTATTTTAAGTTAATACAACTGTAGTTAATCCTTTAGCATAGATATGAGTACACACACACATTATCATCTTTACTGAAGATGAAGATGCAAACGGGAATAATGCAAGCATCATGAGCATCATAAAAAGTTATTTCTGTGTGAGCCAAAGTCATCACGGAATATGCATTTGAGGACTCCACTATCATGCATGCAAGCTATTCAATTATTCAAATAATAGGCCCTCTTGAATGCTGAACTACACTTGCATTACTTTTGGCTCATCTCTTCTTTGCTTGCCTACCTAAAGCATTGACTTTACAATCTTAAATCTAGCCACCTGAATATTTCTCTTTTTCCCCAGGCAACGTGAACAAAAGGCATATAATGAGGATATATATACATATGCATCGCATACTACAGAAGGCAGCCATTGAAAATTTCTTTCGTCCTTCGGTTTCCATCTTAATGTATATGAGGGAAGCACATTCAAGATGTGAAACTGAAGAAGCATGTTCAAGGTGTGATCAAATTTAGCTTCTGTTTCAAAGTTTCTTAGCTACATTTACACTCCTTTTCCATGGTCTGAAGACATCCTCTGCGAAAACACTCTATCATCTGAAACTCTGCTTCTTGGTAGCAGTCATAGAGCATCATGTTTCGATAGAGCTGCACTGGCTCTTCTGGCAAACATTCTGCGACAATCTCCCTACCATGAGCTTTGAGTGCAGAGGTTTAAAGTAAGGAAAAATTATTGAATTCCTTACCTAATTTCTTTACGACGCTGCTGCTATTAATGGAACTCACTTCTCTCTCATTTTCCATCGTCACTTCACTTTCTATTTCTTCCTTCCAACTCTGCGATTCTCAGTTGTGTTCTCCGATATTTATAGCTTCGTGCCCTTAACGGTTCTTTGACAGCAATTCCCTCCACACGTCTTCGTCGCAATGTTCTCCTTCATGCAAGCTTCTTTTTTTTGTAGTCTTCATATTTCGCCTAGTTCTATTATAATTTAAAAAACTCACGATAAGTTTAACCAAAAAAAAAACCTAAACAAAAAGGCTCAATTTATTAAACGAACTCTGCTTAGGCTTTTTCTAAAACTCAACTTGAGCTTGAAATGCCAAAATTAATATTTTTAAATAAAAAAACTAATTATTTAAATTTTTTTTATTGTAATATGACTTCTTGATAAATAAATAAAAACTAATACTTTCTATCCAAATTATTTATATTAATACAATAACTTATTTTTATTTATAATTTTTTTATGTATAATCTTATAAATAATAATAACAATTAGTTATATTATTTATCTTAAGTTTTAAGAAAAATATACTTAATAATGATTTCAAAATGTCTGCTTGGATTGATAAGATCAATTCAAAAAGTATAGATAAAAGTTTAAAAATAAAGTAGTCAGATTATGAAATGAGCTTACACTTTTTAGATTTAAATTCAAGTTTAATTTTTAAAAATTTTGTCTGATTATCAGTCCTCAGTTCTTAAATCGCATTGAAATCGAAACCACGTCTTAACGGCAAGGGAGTGGTAGCTTAGTTGTACATGTTGGTTTTATTTACCTTCATGGGAAAATTTAGTTTTTAATATAGTTTTCATCAGCTTTCCCCCATTCAAACCGTGTTTCCGAGCTAGGAATTTTGGCAGAGTTTTATTCAATTTGTACCTCAGTTATTTCTTTTTCTATTCTTTTTAGTCTAAAGAAAAGTTCAATGTTCACTGATTTTTTATTTGACTTCCAAACCCTTGTCAAAATTCTTCTTTCATTTTGACCCTCCAAAATATAGTTCATTACAGTTTTACTACGGGACAAGATTATTGCTACAAAGCAGGGTCTTCCAATCTAATCAACGTCCTACCGCATCTAAAATAGAGAAGGGCATAATGGAGAACTTTTGAAAAAGATTGAATAAATGAGAATTGGACCTAAAAAACATATATAAGTTTTTGGGCTGAGAAGCGAACTGATATATGCTAGGATCATATAATAATACACACACACACTCACAAATATATATATACTACTTCGTTTATGGGACAAAATTTTTTTAAAAAAAGTTTATAACTTAATTGGGCTAAAGCGCTTAGAATCGCAAAAGGTGATACCCAATAAGCTCCTGTACAATAGCCATGCTGTGATCGGTGTCTCAACATTGTTGGTACAAACTAGTGTGTGAATTGATTGTGTAGATCACAATTGCAATATGAAGGCAAACCGATGAATGAGACAGCAACAATTGTTTGATTCTGCGATGTGGTGTTTTTGCTTCTGTTATTGTTTTACTAGTTCTAGTGTTTGTATTATGTTCTTCAGTTTCACATTTGGTGGACTTTGTTTGTCTGGCTTCCCTATAGAATGAAATTCAGTCTAAAAAACAAAAGATTATGCAATGAGAAGCACAAGCCATAGTTGTCAAACTTCTCAGTTTATTATCTAAGTTTCTGAGTTTACAATTATACATAAAAAAAACGAGTTAACTCGTTATAAACTCATACTTAGTATAAACTCGGATAAACTCGCAAGTTGATTTATTGAGTCTATCGAATTTACGATTTTAACGTGTCAACTAACTTATAAAGTCAGTTATATAATAATTTCAACTCAAGATTAAATAAGATACAAATAAACTTCTTTTTCATAAATCCTTTGTAATTTATTTTATTACAAGTTTGAATATGTATAAAAAATTATAAAATTACATTTAATATGTACTTATTAAATAAAATAAAATAAATATTATTTAATTAGTTATATTGAATAATTATTTATGTATGACCATTTTAAAATATTCATGTTGAGTATTATATATTATAAAATATGAATAGTTTTTGTTTGATTAAGTATAATTTAAATTATATTTGAATAATTTTTTAATGTATATAGTATTTAAATTATAAAATTATATATTTTGATAATTATTTATTAATCGAGACAAACTCTTGCGAATTTACGTTACGAGTTTATCTAAATTTACGAGTTTAATAATCTTGGCACAAGCGATTCAAGTGACCACAGACTGACGAATGCCAACAGATCATCTCGCAGGTTTCCAGTAGATCCAAAGGACCTCAACATCGATGATCGATATCATGTTACAGCGTTTTGTAGCTGAGTGAAGGAACCCCAAAACGACATCGTTTTGGGGTTCGGGAGTTTAAATAATTTAAACCCAAAAACACAACGTTTTGGGATTTCCTTAAATAAAAGGAAGGAAAAAAAGTGAAACATGGCATGAATGAATCCCTCAGATCAATCCAACGGTCGAGACACAGATCACAACATGGTTGTTGTACAGCAGCTGATTTGGTCTCCTAAAGGTAGGGGCTTCAACACATTTATAAATTAGAAGGCTTATGTGATTGGAAGCCTTTATTTCATTGATGTATCATGTGTAAATATGCTTAATTGCTTTAATGATTTATGATTTTGTGTTGGATAAAATTGATTAAACATATGTATGCCAAATATGGCTTTTTAGTTTGACTGAAGACAACATGGTACAAGTTTGGAATTGTTCTATGCAGGTGCTTGTGTGAAAGATTTGCTAAGAAAATCAACTGAAATTTGTTCAACACAGAGTTCTTGAAATTTGAAGAACTTGTAGCCTTAATGTTATTTTCAACTATATACTTTGTCTTTGCTTTACCCAATACCTGAACTGTTGAATTACTATTTTTGTTATCAAGTAATGATTCTATTTATGATATAAATTAATTTACCAAAGCAGAAAAGGATAAAAGGAACGAAAGTAGGGGAAATCACGTTGGAAAATAATATCTTTTAACATTGGTTATAGCTGACTTTAAATTTTTCTGTAACCATAGATATATCTGTAGTTATAAACCAAATCTATGGCATTCTTACAAAACGAATCCTCTAATTTTCTCTGAGAAATTTACAATCTGACGACTAATGTTGAAAAAAGAAACCTACTTCAAATTTAAAAATGATGACTACATGCTATTAAAATTAAAACTTTTAACCACAGGCAGTCAACAATTTTAATATGACGATGTACATCAAACGAATTTCACAATCCAAAACTGTAACACCTATCAAAATTTATGCTTTTAAATGTTTTATTCCAAAATTCTGTACCTTGATTGGGGGACTAAGGTAGGATAAATGTTGGGTAAATAATAAAAATTTTTAAAATTTATCAAAGTGAAAATAGAAAAAAAATTCTTAAGGACTTAAGTATGAAGTAAGTGAGAATAAAACTTGAACTTGAGGTTGGCTCAACTAGCCTAATGCATTCCAAGCATCCAAAGAGCTACAGGTTCAAACCCTAGTTTGGAGAAAAAACATGTTATTTTTAAAGGTCGTGAAATTTCAGATTTTGGGCACGATAGGGTAGAGATTATAAGAAATTTCTTTGGGCTTTCAAATCCTTATGAGCTTCCTAAGCTAAATTTCTTGTTTTACCATTTGGTTACATTAAGGGATGAAAGGGGATGAATGGTTGGGTTAAGATTTCAAATTCTTTTTTATTTAATTGATGAGGTTCTAAGTAGACGAAGGCATAACGGGTGTACGTATTGTTGGGTGTGGCTTTGTAAACATGAAAGATGAAGCTAATAGATAAAAAGGAACCCTTATGAAATGTGTACAAGGTAGAGCTCTTCAATGATTGAAAATAGTCGCATCATATGTTGATAAAGGATTGGGAAGCAACAAAAAGTCAAAAAGTTAGTCATTAGAGAAAGTGAATTCATGTGTGAACAAAATGAAGGAATTTCTAGAAAATACATATGTATCTATGAGCATATACATGTGTACATATATATATATATATATATATATATATATATGTACGTGATAGAAGCAAGGATATTCTATTGGGGGCTAAGAAAAATATATATACATAATGAATAAATAAATGGTAATTATTTTTCCTTACCACCTTATGATTTAAGCTTCCACCTTGACGTGTGAGTAGTTTTATTGGAGGTCCTAAGCTAAACCAAGAGCTAGTTGGAAAGAGTATTAACTATAGAGAAAAGAGTTTGTGAAGTATCTTTATATTATTTTACGCTAATTACAGATGTACTTAATAAGTAAAATTCTTAATAATTTCAAGAGCGGTGAAGTTAATGTCATTAGTAAAGCCCTTGGAGTGAAACGGGAACTAAGTTATTTTTTTATAACTATTTTACTATGTAAGTTAACCTTGTATTCAAACCTCGTAGACTTGCCTTGAGGTTATGTTGAACCTAAGGCCTCAAGAAAAGCTAGATATAGCCAGTTTTATCTATCCTATCAGGTGAGCAAATAACCCCCTTAACTTGGTTTGTCAGATTTAATTTGAATATTGCACATCATCATGTTCATAATATTTATAACACATTTTTATTCTCACTTTATCTTTTGTTCTTGAGCCATTCCATATTTTAAGCCCAACAACTTCCTTTCATTTTGTTAAGCTTACTTCAAAGGGATCGATTTTCGCTTTCATTGTAACCGTGCATAGGAATGAGGAAGTTATATGGAAACATCTTGTTTATAAAGTAAATAGAAACCACTGAGGTTCGATATTGATAGTGTTGCTAGTACACAGAGAAAATCCATTTTAGTTAAAATAAAAATTGACTCACTTATTGTATTCGAATTTATGATATTTTTATATTATTCATTTTGTGTTATTTATCATAATTTTATCTTATTTTTTGTATTTATTGATTTCCCTCTCTCTACCCAACATTTTAAAGTCAAAACTTCTTTTCACTAATTAAGGCTTACATGAAAGGTTATAAGTTTAGTTTTATTGAAACCATGCATGGAATGATGGCTTGGTATGGAACCAACATGTTTACGATTTAAACTAAAAAATGTGAGTTTGAGTACTGACATTGTTATTATTGAATAAAGAGATGCCATGCATGACAAATTTGTCTTTACTTTAAAGGAGGACTAGTTTAGGACACCTGTAACTAATAGTAGAATTGTTAGCCTATGATGCACCTTACAAAGACCTAACTAGCATGGAGATAAGAGATGCTTACCTTGTGTGACAACCATCACACGCAGAATGGGGATGATATAGTGTAAGCAAAGGACTTGTGACAGTTTAGCTAGTTACACTTAAGAGCTGTGTACCCTTGATAGATGGTAATTTCCCTAAAGGCAATGTGCACTTAACCATTTGTGATTTTCCCCTTGGTTGAGTGCTTGTGACAGTTGCAAAGTTATCAAACTCGCGAGTCAACTCGGTTGACTTGGCGAGTTTGCATTTTTAGGAGAAAAAATCGAGTCGACTCGATGCTTAACTCGGATGCCACACGAACTTGGTCGAACTTGGTGTCAACTCGCTCCAACTCAGTTGCCTCTCTTCTATTTTGCGTTAAAAAGTGGCGTTTCCAGAACTCGAACTCGAGCGCCTGCCAGTGTTGGAGCACAACCTGCCATTGCTCCAACATCATCTTTATATATATATATATATATATATATATATGTGCACCATTTTATATATATGGGCTCTTCATCATAGTTTCAAAAAATATCACCATCATGTCTCAAACTCAGAAGCTACCAATGACAATATATCACACCACTAATCCAACCCCATCCTTATAAATACATTTGCAAAGTTATATATATGTATATATATATATATATATATATATATTCTCTTCATCTTTTTATAATTTCAAGAAGAATAGAATTTAGACGATTTGAACATGCGCACAAAAAAAAGTGTCTATTTGCACATATCTAGCATCATATAATTTATTGCACCTATTTTTAGAATTTTATTTTAAATTTATTTAAAAGGATATCTATTTTTTGTTTTAATCTAAATTATTTAAATATTATTATATTAATTTTTTTCTTTTTTAAATATTTATAATATGATATTTTACCTAAAAATAATATGAAATTAATATATTGTTAATTTATTTGTTTTAACAAAATAGTCTTTAATAGTTATATTTATAATTGTATAAATAATTTTAATTCAAATTTCAAATTATTAGTATTTGTTTATTAATATCTATCGTATTTTAATTTTAATATATAATATTAAAAAATTATTTATGTTTAGTTATCATCATTTTAACTATAGTTATACTAATAAACCATTGATCATTACTTTCACCAATTTAAAATCTAGTTTAAATTTTTAAATATTAATTTTAATGATATAATTATATATTTCAATCGTTAATTATTATTATAGGTAAACTCTTACGATTCTACGTTACGATTTTACAATACGAGTTCACCCTCCAAAAACGAGTCTGTCTAGAATCACGATTTTGACAACATTGGACAGTTGTATTACGTCCCCAATTGGTCTTTCCTAATTGTGATTAAAATTTTTTTTTTCCATATCTTAACATTAGTTTGAAACGTAAACTAGATTTCACATAGGTTACATGTGCTCTAATTTAGATTGTAAGATGTATATTTGACATTTGGTTTATAATTTTATTGCCTTAAATCTTTATTTCATGACCTTACCTTATTAGATACGATGTCAAATGTTCCATGTTTTGATTTTCTTATTAAATTCACTTACTCACTGAGGTGTTATATGTACGGTGTATTTTGTTGTTTCAAATAACAGCGTAGATCAACCACCAAGATTCGAAGATGGGATACAACTTTTCGTTGGTGAGCCCTGCCTTAATTTACGAGGGTTGATTTTTCTTTATTCATTCATTCTTTTTCTGGTCTTGTGGAATATTGAGTTGGCTAAAGTACATTTATTCTAGATGTGTAACACTTCTCAAATTTACCTAGTTAAGTTTGAGTGGAAAAAATGGTTAGTTTAATAAGATAAAAAAAAAAGAGGAAAAAGAATGTAGATGTAGTATGAATTAAAAATTAAATGATTCATAAAGAATAAAATCCTAAAATAATTAGAGAAAAAATTTCTCCCTTCTTCTAAGTTTGACACATGTCTTTTGTTAGAAAATTACAAGAAAGCCCCTAATCTTATTTCTTTTTTTTCTTTCTTATTTTTTTTCCCTTCTTCTCCTTCCTCCTCACGCAAACACACACTTATTCTCAAGCTCCAAGAATCCTTCTCCTCTTATTGCTCTGATTTTAACATTTCCTCATCAACTCCATCAATTACGACCAGTTCATCATGTTTTCCAACCCATTTACGATGTATGGTGGCCGGAAAAGTCTCAAATTCTAGCAAACGTCTCTCATGCGTTATCCTATCAAAATAAGCCCAAATTAGTGCATGTTTCTTGAAATCTTGTTAGGGCTTCACATTCTTGTATGTAATTCGATCATTTCATCCTAATCTTTGTGCTCCATTTCATCATCTTGGTCCTCAATTTTGCAATCTTGGCCCCAATTTCAAATTTTCCCAGTTAAATGACTTAGGGTTCCACAAGAGGAGAAATCAAACATAATTGGTAAAGGATTTCTTCAAATTGATTTGTGACTTTTTTCCTTCACAGCAAATTCATTCTTTCCCCTCTATAATCTGCATTCAATTTTTGAATTTGGACTTTTGATTTTAAAACCCCTCTTTTCAAGGTGTTGGTGGTGTATATTCAAAATTAGGCTTTATTTTGGTGAGATTTCTTCAAATTAAGTTGGGGTTTTGGTTCTTTGATAAATCCTGAGTTTTTTTCCCTTTACTTCCCATGTGAAATTGCTAGGTTTTAGTCTCCAATTTTACACCCCTCTTGGTTGCACAAAATGTGTGATGGGGTAATGGAGTTTTGAAAATCTTGGACCAATTTTCTTCAAGAATCACTACTAGAGGAAGAAATTAAGTAATTGGAAGTTTCCATTTGAAGTGGTATGTTGATTCAATAGCTTTTCTTAATTTTCTTTAACTTTCTTTGTTGTTTCAAAGAAAATGGATGAAAACCATAGTGATTGACTAAATAACCCTGAATAAGTAATTTAAATAATCATTAAATCTTGAATTTGTGATTAGGATAATTTTCAAATTTTCTTCATAATGTTGGGCAACACATAGTTAAGAAAGAAAAATTAATTTGGGTCGTTGGTATATATAGGATTAGATACATGAAAATAAAAATAAATAAATAAACAATATATAAATAAAAATAAAACTTAAGCTAATATGATGAAATATTGTATTTGTGATATTGGAAGATGAAGGGTTATCACCCTACTCTAAGATTAAATAAGCTTGCTACATAATAATTAGACAAGTATTGAGTTAGGCATTAGGAAGTTAGATAAATTAAAGATGATAATTGATATAAGAAGTTAAATGTGTGTTGTTTGTTATTACAGGACCATAGGCATTGGTTTTATGACCAAGTGAGATAAAAGAAGAGACATTAGGAACTTGATTGTCATGTACATTCCCTCTAGGTAAGTAAATGTTGCTAATCATACCTGTTTTTAGTATTTTAAATTGTTCATTTATGAAATGTATATGCTTTGGTGCCTTGGAAACAGGCCTCTTGAACTATTATGAAATTCTTGATATTTATTAGTACATTTTAAACTCTTAATAAATTTCCTTGTGATATACCTTCGCATTAGAATGTTCATTTGAACGATTAACATACCTTATGATGTTCTGGGAATTTTTGTAAATGATTTTGTTATTGTTAGGATTTGTGGAAATCTAGAATTTTTTTATTACAAAAAATTTTGAATATTTATAGTATTATGGAAAGTTTTTTTTTGGTTGAAATTCATCTAATACAGGACCTTGTAGCTAACGATAGTAGACGTTAGCATTGGTGCACCATGCTTGCGTTATTCTGAGCATTGTCTTAGCTTTCGATTATATGTGAGCTTTATTGCTCTATTTCAATTATTATGGATTGTGATATCTAGTTTTGAGCTAGCTTTCGTATATGGATTTATGATTGATCCTGTAAGATATTTTCTACTTTGATTTTACTCATTTAAAACCATTTATGAATTCCAAATGCATTAGTATGATATGTTTGGCTAATTATCTCTGAATTTGCTTAAGTTTTACAAATTATATTATATGATTTATGATTTTTCCTTTTTGAAATAAATTTGGCATATGTAAGTTTGATATATTTTGAACTGCTAAAGAATATAGTCATGAAAAACTCCAGCATTTTACATGTTCCCTTATGGTATGGCTAATAATATTTGTTCACTAAGTATGTTCATTCGTCCTTTCTTTTGTTGATTTTTTTTTTTCAGAAAGTAACGTTATTCTAGTTATCATTCTGCAATTTATAGACAACTGAAAGACTTATTGACGAGCCTATCATTATTTGTAAGGGTGAAAAGTCATTTTTATCTAGTTGTTAAACATTTGGAAATATTTTCTTTGTACTCTAGTAGCTCCATTGTCACAAACAAGGAGTTTAGTGTGTAGTATCGAGTTAGTTGTATGGTATTAAAGAATTGAATTGGATATTATTCATGTCTTTCAATATATCAGTTTTTGGATTAGTTACTTTGTCACATTTGTTCGACTTACGGAGACAAGGTTTACCTTGTTTCCCTGTTGGTCATGCTTTATCGTTTGGGGTGTGACAAGATATATCTTAGATGATCTCTAGCAGAGTTCCCTTTACCCTATGTATATTTTAATGTTACTTGTTGTTTATGAGAAAAGAGCTTTTCATTTGTTTAGTCTTGGCCTTGTAGGTTTATTGTAAAAATTTTGGAAGGTTCCATTTTTCAAAGAAACTTTGGCGTCAAAATTTTTACATAACCTAGGCTGCATATAAATAAGTTGATTCTAGGATGAAAGTAGAACTCATCTAATTGATTTAATTATCTTGTATTGTTCTTAGGTAAGGTTATTCTGTTCAATGTAAACTAGCAGGAACAGGGTTTTCCACTCATTTTTTGCGCTAATTACACTTCTAATTTTAGGAGTGTGACAAATAGTATAAAGGTCCTTAAAGAACTATAAATGATTTGAGTTAGGCATTCTTAACTACTGTTTTTAAAATATAATCATATGGTGTTGGTTATTCTAACGATTGTCAAAATCGTTGCGAAAATGAGTTTCAATGGTGCATATTGTGATCATAACCAGCTATACCTTTTAAAAGTCAATTTTGACCAACACTAAATTATTTTTGCATTGAATATTCAATAAAAAATTATGACTTAGAGATTGAAAGAATAAACGTTTGAGTTTGAAACCCTAAACCCTTTCTCATATCTTATTATCATGTACGAATTTTGAAAAACAATTGAGAAGAATTAAAATTTCTACCTCTTAATTTAGGGGGCGGGTGTGGGTTGGGGGGGGGGGGGAGTCCAAAGGTTTGTCAAAGTGGGCCAACTCGGCCCATCCGAGCTGATTTATCCAAGTTGGTGGGTTAAACAAGTCAGCTCGTTTAACCCACTATAAGGTGGTGGGTTAAAAATCTCAACCCACCCCACTTTGTAGGTTAAACGAGCTGACTCATTTAACTCATCAAAAAATTAAAAACAATAAAAATAAAATAAAAATTATAAAAATTCAAATATGAATTTCTTTAAGCACATGTTATGTTTAATTAATCAATTTTTATATCAATGTAAATAAACAAAAAAAATAACTAAATAAAAAGCTAGTTTCAACGGATTAAAACAAATAGAGTAATTCAATAATTTAATGATTCTTTAATAATAAAAATATGATTATGAGTAGAATATTCAAATTTGATAAATTACAAAATAATAGAGATAACACAACACATACATTAGGGTTAATTTTTTTAAATAAGAAAGTGCAGTGAGTTGGGGCGTTGTACTAAATGAGTAAAATTTTTTCTTTTAAAAACAACGAATAACTCATTTAACTCGCGGGTTAAACGGGCCGAGTTGATAAAAATATATTAAACGAGTTTTCAAAGGAACCCTCAACCCAATCCACCTCCTAAATGGGTTACACAAATTCAATCCGGCGGGTCAAATCCATTTTACACCTCTATCCAAAGGAGAAAGCAGGAAGTCTCGCATCAATGCAAGCCTATGCACCATTACTTCGTCTACCATGTGAATATTCTGTGTCAAGTGAATTACAAGTTACAACTTATCATGAGACATGAAACATAGGAGGCAGTCGCACATTGAGACGTCAATTTTTTTAGGTAAATATTCATATGACGGCCCTTGATTAGGGGTGAAGTTAATCTGACCCACAAATTCAAGGTCAGTGTGGGTGAGGGTTCCCGAAGAGAATAGCAAGCTAGGCGTTTGATCGATGTAAAATATTAGATTGGGCTTAGCATTATTACAAACTTAAATGGAACGGGATACAAGAGTGGAAACAAATCATACATGGCAAATAGGAAAACGAAAACAGAGTGCCACTTGGAAGTCAAATACTTGGATCCAGACCAGCATATTAGAGGGCGACATGCATACTAAAGTGCGATCACATCATGTATTCAAAATCAAACTAACGTCCACAGATCATTATCGATGTTATCGGATCAAATTGTCAGAAATTGAAACGGGACAGCATTTGGGTTCACTTGCTTGCGGGGATTGTGTTGAATTCGGCTTCTTCTGCATCATCCGTGTATTTTTTTTTATCCATAATGACCCATTGAGCTTTATTATCATTAGTGGGGCTGTTACTGCACTGCTGGCCGATCATTCCCATGGGATCCATCTTTTGCTGCGGAAGTTATTTTCAGACCTTTGGCTTCTTTAGTTTTGCCCCATACAACTACACGATGGCACAATGCTCCACTGCCACTACCCCTCCTTCAATATTGCTGACATCGAAAGGCAGAAGAAAGTTTTAAACTTAATTTTCTTCGACAAAAGTTGGTTAGCCAAAGGCACAAAAAAAAGAGGAAAAAAAGGATAAAGAAACATAAGGAATTGTGCCTTCCAAGGTGGGTTGCTTAGAGAGAATACAAGCCAAGGCAAGTGACAAACAAGGCTCATATGAAAATGTCTAAATTTCTTTCTTATAAACATTTTATAAATTCTAGAGAGGTAAAAACGCTAAAGAGAGAGAATACATGGGACTCATTTCTTTTTTTTCCCACCTGCCCCCACTATTCTTTCAATATTTGTTTAGCTTTATAAAAAAAAAATTTACACTCAGACCTTTAAAGGATCCAGATTCTTACCTAGAAAAATTAGTGGTCAATACTAACAATTGCATCAGTATACTAATCCCAATCAAATAATACAACCAAAAAAAAAAAAGTATAACTCGCAAATATTTTTTCTTCAGACCCATATGCTTCATTACTGAGTCTTGCATGTAATATTGGATTTCCGACGTCACTATTCCCTGTTAATCGTTTCAAAAGAAAAAATCAGAAACAAACAAAAAGGCTGTGCTTTTGGAAGCCCTAACAAGAAATTTCTTGCATTGGTGTAATTAACAATCAGAAGAACGTATTGAAGTCGAACTTTACGTGTACGAATTAAATCGGATACCATCTAATGATCTATAGTTTGTTACAAAATAAGGTTCATTTATTCATACCTTAATAATTTTTTAAATATGGGTTTAATAAGGGTTAATAGGTAGAAATCAGGGAAGACATTTGTAATATTAACAACGCCCCTCCTAATGATGCTGCTGTCTCTGTCACTTTTCGCATGACATATTGTATTTCCATTATCTTTATCGGCTCTAGAGTCTGTTTCCAATTCATTTTCATGTATGATTAACCATATTTGAGAAAATTACATCCATTTATGTGTGATCTGTCCTCTATTTATTTGTTTACTTGTTTATTTTTGGATTCTGGTGGTCGAAAAGCAAAAGCAAAACTGTGCATATATCGTGGTTGAAAAATTGGTATTTCCTTGTCACCTGTCCCACGGCTTGTTTTATCCTTTTCTTAATAAAGAAAGATTGTTAGAGGAAAAAGGAAAAACTAATAATAATAGTAGATCCACTTGACTTACTTTTCTTTCGTCTTTCTGTCGTGTCTTTAACACTGATAAGGATATACATAATATTATATGGTGCCAAACTTATAGAATATAAAGATGAATGAAACGTAAAATTAGATTGCCTGACAGCTAAGAAGGCAAAAGAAATTAACATATACATAAAGGATTGGGGAAACATTGCAAAGCCACCTAATCATTACAAAACACAGGCGTGTAAAATAAGATAATATCAGCATAAACTACGAAAGAGTATTTATAAACTTCACACACGAATGGTTTTCTTTTCTATTCTTTTTTCTTTGTTTCTTTCCCTTGGCTTAATGTTGAATTTCTTTGTTGCTAGTCCTTTTCAATTTTTTTCTTTTGGGTTAACGGAATAAATTACACGCTCAAAGGTGAAAAATTAATTAATAATAGTTGATAATAGTTGATACAAAATTTTCCAAGTTAAGTATGATCTCCTTGAAAAGAAAAAAGAAGAAAAATTGCTGCAAAATGCCAAAGTGGGCGCTGGGAAAGTTAGAAACTGACTTTGCCATGCATATTTTTGAGATATGTGAGTGGAGACAGTTTCATAAAACTTGATTAATTGATATTGATTAGGCTCACAATCTGCACTTATAAGACACTGCCCCGGATCCTTAATTACAAGTCATATTCAAGATTGATTGATCTGAAGTGCCGTCAATCTCTAGCATTACAGCAAATGCTTAGGGACACAAGTTATGTAAACTTTGCACGCGTATTGTAGCGTATATGCATGCGCCTCAGTCTTATCTTGAAACTTTTTAAGAATGGAAACATTGTTGGTCCACATGGAATTTAGCTATTGATGAATTACTGGCCCTACAGTATAAATATCGGTATATTCTGAGAATGCTTTACTGTATGGAGTTGAAGGAAACACGTAAATGGTAGATAGAAAGACAAGAATTTGAATTCTAAAAGGATAAATTACTGAGTGTTAGTTTCAAGCGCGTTTTCTTTCTTTCTTTCCTTTTAATTTTTTTGGCTGACTGAAAAATGGCGATAACTGAGATAGGTTGTATCTGAGGTTGGCTTTAGGAAAGTCGAACAAGTACGAGAAAATAGCCTCTTAAACAGAAAGGCGGTGACAATGACAGTATTAAAGTAAGTAGTAGGGAATCTGTATTTTTTCTCTTGAAGTTTCTTAAATTTTATTTCTGTTAACTGTATTTTTTTTAACATTTTGATATATATTGTATAAATTTTTTAATTTATTTTTCTTCTAAAAAATTAAATTTTCACATACCATGAAACTTTGGTTGTATTTATGATACGATAATAAAGACAATTACATCAGTATTAAGGGTGTCGACCCTTCTGATTTTTTTTTGGTTTCGGCCTCCACCCGTGCACTTAGGATTAGCGTGTGGAAGTACATGGTCAAAAGCAACAAAGTAATGACAGCCCATAAAAGGAAAGAAAAAAAAGACACTATATTGTAGGCACTGCAGGTCCTTTCCTTTGAAGGTAAGGTCAGTTGTGACTGGGTTTGTCCGTAGATTCCATTTGCAAATGTTGGGCTTCGGAAGAGGGTGGCATAGTTACTGGAAGCTGTTGCTGAGATTCAGGATCTCCCTTTGTCTCCTCTCCTGTGCACTCGTTCTCAATACCATCCTTGCTCTTGCCCCATACAACAGCATACAGTCCAATTACGACGATAAGGCTTCCAATAATACTGAACACAAAGCACAAATTTTAAATCAATTAAATATCTTGATCAATTTAACTCATTTGCGAACAAGATTATAATAGTACCTACCTTCCAAGGTAAAGCTTCTCGCCCAGAAGGGCGACGCCCAAAATAGTCCCCATAATCATAAGCAGAGGGTTGAAAGCTGTTACAAATACAGGGCCTCTGCTTCGCATCACCAACCCTTGCACAGAGTACATCACTCCTGTGGCTACCACTCCCTGTCATCATATTCAATAAATTGAGGTCACACTGTTATTTTATGACTTGCATGAATCTTAAATTTGAACCTATTAAAAATATTATGTATATCTGCTAGATATCAGAGAGAGTTGAGTGTTGTGTTAAAGATAGAGATTACCGCATATAAGGGAGCGAACAGCCTGGAATCCCAGCCGACAGCCCAGGCATGAGCGTGACGCTCGATCCCAAGTGCTACAGCTAGCGCTTGTATTGCTCCAAAAAAACATACCAAGCTAATGAGGGACATCGGCGCTGGATATATCTTCAGCACCATGGACTGCAATATATATTCATTATTAGTTGAATGATATCATTTCAACATGGTTAGGGAATAGAGAGTAGTTGGGCACCTGAAGTACGTAGAAAGAAGCAAAGGAGACACAAGATACGAAGAGAAAAAGCGTCCCCAGGATTTGACTATGGCCGGAGGAGTTGGTGTTACTTTCGTGTTGTTCGCTGTCGTTGGACGACCCCAATACATTAAGAATGGGGCCTTTGTAGAGAGCCATGACCAGGGCACCTCCAAAGCTTAGTACAGTTCCAATTGCTTTGGCTTGACTCCTTACCTCCTTAATCCTCACACGCTCTATCCTGAAAATCACAGTTTGCTACTATTAATTCTCTAGTTTATTACTGTCATTGGTGACTAAGTATACTGTTAATTCTAATTAAATGGCCTCCTTGAGAAATATATAAACCTTAGAACGACAGCAATGAGAAAGGTGACGGCTGGTGTGGCATTCAAAATGGCGGTTGTAAACGATGCCGATGTGTACACCATCCCCAAAGAAGAGAACTCTTGATCCATTATAACCCTGCATTTTCACAATTCAAGATTCTCGTTAGTTACCACCCTGCCTATTTTGGTTCTCAATCTTGATTAATTAGCGTGGAAGTTGGTGATTACTCTAGAAACCCCAGCAGCAATATCCTCCAGAAGACAGGGAATGTCATTCTTGGCCTAACTTTCCTGCAACACACAAGAGAAGAACAATTATTAATGGGAAGGATTTGTGATGGAAAGTGACTGAAGAGGGACGGAAGGATTATAAATTACTTCTCGAGAAAGAATGCAAAAGGAGCGATAGCAAGAGAAGCCGTGGCATTGCGGTACACCACGTAAACATAGCGACTCATGCCTTTGCTAAAGGTAGACATGGTGAAGACGTACATTCCAGCAGCCCCAAGCTGCATGGCGATCATTAGCAAATAAGGTTGTGCAGATTTCAGCATTGAACCTAACTTCCCACACCTTCCCTCTCCCATCTTTTCTCTCTTCTTAGTCCTATACGAACGTGACAGGCACAAGAGGAGAATGAAAGTGTGGGAGAAGAGTTACGATGACACGCCAATTTATAGGCGAGACTCAAACAGGGTTCAAACCCCACACCCATTATACAAGCATATGAATGCCCCCACCCTTCGTCAACAATAGTCTGCCTCCATATATTACAATTTTGTCGGAAGATAATTTTGTCTACTGTACTATTTAGCATATGACCACTAAAATAGATTTTCTGCTGTAGGAATCCTACAGTAGGGAATGTTGTATTCTCTCACAGGAGAACACAGCTTTTCTTAAAAAAATTTTAAAAAGTGACACAACCTCCTGGATGAGGGCACTTACAGCATCCCTGCTGCCGGATCCATACTCGACCACTTGTTGAGCTGGAGCATGGTAAGGGTCAAAACTGAAAATCAGATTTTCACCAAAAAGAAAAAAAGTTTTCAGGTACTATTAGATGCCTTTACCTTTATTAATGTAATCAATTTATTCGAGACAACTGTCTGGCCTGCCCGGCAAAAATCTCACTTTTAGTGAATATAAAGCTACATTGAACTACAGCTATATAAACTAACTTAGAAACTATATATGTATATATATATATAGACACACACACACATGACATATGAAATAGTTTTCACTGTTTAAACAAACGAGAATACTTAAATGCCGTTAAATGAGATTAAATGGTTTTATTGCTTAAAATTGGTTTTAATTTACATATTGTAACCAACTGTTTTTTAAAAAATACAAATGTATCTTCGTTTGTGGTCATTTTTCGTCAGCTATTCAGTAGACTGTTTGGGGAATAGATGCATATGAAAGGAAAACGTATACAGAAACATATTGCCAACTTGAGCGAAGGTGAGATGATTTTAAGAGGCAGCTAGCCATTTACTATAGACGACACACGTGACCAGGAATCGTAGTTTGACCAGTGTGACTCCTGAAGAGAAATTCATAGAGAGTTTCATTTTATCTATATATCATCTAATAAAATATAATAAAGATATATAAATGGAACTCACTGGATCCCGCTATAACACAGTATGTGTAAACTTGATTTCATTTTATCGATTAGTATACAAATAATATAGATATCGAAATCGTTCCACTTAATCGCTATATATTATATAGAATGTGGATCCCCTGCTATGCGATTAGTGCTGCAGGGTTGTTATGCACCCAAACATCGATGCGTTTGGGTGCACAGTGAAATTTTAAATTTTTATATATTAATAAATATTATTATATTCAAAATATATTAAAATAAAATTATAAAATTTATTTTTTTCTTTTATATAACATGAGATTTTTTAAAAAAGGATTTAATAGTTTATAAACAATTATTTTTATCTTTTATCTTAATTTTTTTAAATAAAATAATATTTATTAACATATAAATAATTTAAAAAAATTATTGTGCACCCAAACGCACTGCAGGAAATCCATTTTCACCCCTTCACTAAGCGAACCCAAAATAGTACCATATATATAACTGACCAATTAAAAGAAGAAGAACCACGAAAAAAGAATAACTCACAAAACAACAATGAAGGGGCAAGACCTCAATACAGAAGAAAATGGATCCCCAATGTGTTTGGATGCATAGTAATTTTTAAAAATTATTTATATATTAATAAATATTCTTTTATTTAAAAAATTAAGATAAAAGATAAAAATAGTTTTTTTATAAACTATTAAATATTTTTTAAAAAATCTCATGTTATATAAAAAAATAAAAAAAAGAATTTTATAATTTTATTTTAATAGATTTTAAATAAAATAATATTATTAATATGTAAAAAATTTTAATTTTGACTGTGCACCCAAACGCATTCGGATCCACATTCATGTGATATGTGTGATACTCATTCTCACGACTACCAAATATTCCATTTTTGGTCAAAAAATAAATGTTCCTTTTCTTCCCACAAAATACGAAAAATGGAAAGAATGAAACAATTAATACCCGGCTGCCCCTTGGTCAAAAGAGTTGGCAGCGGCTTAATTGAATGGTGGCTAGAGAGCTGGAGCCTGGACCATGGCGCCCGAACATAATTTTGTCTGGCTATTCTATATATTATTGATCTATTACAAATTTAAAATTCTGTATTTGTCTGATAATTAAATATTTGCATTACTCTTAATGGAGAGCTTTCCCCTTTAATTTCTGATTTATACCAAACTAGGTTTAAGTAATCCCGATCTAGTCTACTGGAGTTGAGTTTATGTTGTACTCAAATTAACCGTACTATCTGATGTCTTGTATTTAAAGTTTAAAAACTAAAACCTATGATTTATAAAAGCTTTATTTAATTATTATAAATAATTTAAAATTTTAATCTAACGATTATATTAAATTATCGGCGTATACTTTTTATACAGCAAAAAATACATTGATGAGTAAGAGGGGTACGTAGGAGTTAACCTAGTCAATGATGTGATGGTTTTGGCAGGGAGTGGCCATGCATGCGGCAGCAGTCGATAATATTATCCTTCCTGCTATGATTTGTTTTATTTTCCTTTTTGGGCTCTTTTTGGGGAATTTAAGGGCACATTTTTTTATGTGAACATGACACGTAATGGATTTTGTACTTTAATTTTAAATTACTAAGAAAATATTATCTTTTATGAACTGAGCTATATTTTTTTTCAGACAAAAAAAGCTTTGTTTGATTATTGATTTTATGTATAAGTTCAATTAATTTGCACAAATAAGACGCAGGTATATGAACATTCTTATATATAAATTCAAAGGTTTCGGCACATGGAAGGATTTTCCAAAACCACCAACAGGCGGAATCCAAGATATTGAAACGTCCCATACTTCAATGTTTTTCATGGTACGAATGCAGGTCCATTGAATGTCAAATAAAAAAAAAGACTAGATACAGTAAAACAAATTAATTTAAATTGTTTCAATGTAAAAAATATTATATACAATAGAAAATTAACTACTATAATAATTGCAGGCCGTACTTTTCTCTGACGAAAAGTGGGGGAGAGACACAACTCAAAGAGATTTAAATCTCTTTATTATATTATATTAGAGAGACGTAAATATGGAGCGGGTAAAATTCATTAATCTTTAAGTGATCCTACTTTATGGCTATCTCTTATCGGAAAAAGAATCCAATTTCCTTTGTAAGGTGCCATTCATATCAACTGCCCCTTGATTATTTCTTTTGTGTGTGTGTGTGTATATATATATATATATATATATATATGCAATTTTTATTAAAAAAACGTCCTATTAATTAATTAATATATGCATAGCCGTGTTATGACGAAGTTATTTACGCATGTAATGTTTGAATTAATACTTGCATTACAATGCGTTTGCGCGCCGATAAAAAATAACAATTAAAGTCTTGTAACTTACATTCTGCAATAAACATGACTCATTTGCTTGTTGAAATTTTCATGAATGGATAATAATAAGAATGAGAAAGAGAATAAATTTGAAATTAAATTGAATAAAAAATTACTGAATTAATTGTCTAGATAATGAAAATACTATAAATTAAAAACTATCAAACATGATAATGTGGTTACCATTTCTATTCTCTAACCTGAATTCCACAGTAACTTGACCATAATTCTGCAAAATGCTATATATCGATTGACTTCATTATTCAACTGATCAGATGCAGAAATTAATGGAGATGAAAGTGTTACAAAATTATTAAAATTGGAAGGTTGTTCATATGTTGTTGTGAGTTATACCACGAAGGCTCGAGGGATTTCACTATTGCTATGAATTTGTATCCCATTCCTAAATCCTAAAGATCCTCTTTAATACTATTATTAATTGTAAAACCATCTTCGCTGCCGGCCATACTATGTTTACAAATTTGGACCATCTAAATTTGATTTTGGTAAGAAAATTCATTTGCATAACTATATATTAATTCATGTATAACAAATTACTAGACTAGTTACTACAAACGGGAGATAAGTTTCACTTTTAAAACGTGTGGCTTGACCGATGATTTTGTCAATGTATTTATGAAAGTCATTGAATAATCATTCAAATTAACGTAGCAAGCTATGGAATAGACTAGATGTGTGCTAAGTTTATTTATTCAGATTAATGTTACTTAATTAAGCACCAAAAGGAATATCTAATTATTGTTGGTAAGTAACAATTGATAAACTCTTTCCATCGGATCACTTCAGTTATAAGAGTTTTATTGCCACGTCAAAAGACCATTAATTCAATCTAGATGATTAAACTAATAGTTGCAAACTCAAAAGAACACTTGAAAACATACGCAAGAGTAATGAATCCACATTCCCTGACGCTAACGCACACTGATTTAGAATCAACTCTAGACCTAGAAAATATGTTGAAATTAATGGAATTAATATGTGACATCCACTGCAGGATACAGCAAAGTGAAAACCTTGACAACCGTACAGAAGTTAATTAATATATAACAAAACATTACGTATGGGTTAATTAAATGAGCAGATTAGAGCTGACTAGAGGAGCAGATGGGGTGAATTTGAGGGGTGCACGTGCAATTACGAAGCTAAAGGTGAAAGTGCAGGTTGGGTACTTGATGATGAAGAAGAAGAAGAAGGTAGAGTGTAGATTGCACAACTTTTAAGATTGGCTGGAATGAATGGTTCAGTGGGAATGTGATAATCTGAGTCGGAGCCATGGGGGATGGACTGGACACTTAGGGGAAAGGGATTATATCTTTTTTGAGGAAATTAATGCGCCGTGTGAGATAGGTTACTTTAGCTTAATTTAATCACATAAATGGGTCTGATCGATCATTTCCATTGTCTCCCATAACCAGACGTCTCCCTTTGCGACTTCAATTGTGGGAGGTCAATATTTGTTTGTCTACAATGCTTTCGTGTTTCGTATGTGTATATGTCACGCTAAACCTAACTATTTTAAACTCTTAATTTATTAATTAATTTCAAGCAGGCAGCACGCAGCCCCTCACCCTAGCTGTAACTTCTATCTCATGGCACATTTACGAATATTTTACTACACAAAATATAGTGGACTAGCCACTACGTAAGGTGAGTGGAAGTCTGAAACCATTATCATCATTCCCCAAAATGGTGTGTGTGTGTGTGTGTGTGTAGAAGCACTTAATTTAAACTTTTATTATGAAAATATATTGGTATTTATTGAAAAAACATATATTTACATTTTTTTAAATTCAATAATATTTGTTTTATGTTGGAAATAATAGATTTAATTTATTTAAAATTTAAAAATTTGAATATTTTTTAATTAGTTCAACCATGATCATGTCACAAGATCCTAGAGAGATCTATAATTCTTTTATTAGATCAAAAATTTAAATTATTTAACTGTTAGATTAACTTTTTAAAAATTATTAATTTTAGTAACTATAAGTCTATATACCATTGAATTGGATCACACTATCCAAAAACGACCACGGTTTCCCATAAAGGGGAGATCATAAATAAATATATATATATATATATATATATATATATATATGAAAAAGATCCATTAATTTAAATTTGTATGAAAATATACTAACCTTTAATTTTAATATTATTCTTGTTAATATTATTATAATTATATATGTTTACATTATAATTGGATGCACGGGTGTACTCAAAATTGTAAGTGCACTAAAAATGACACCTAATTTTGGAAAAAATTTATATGATGTTTCTTATATACTTATATTTAGTTTTTCTAATTAGCTAATGACATGTGAATAATTTTTTAAAATGTGAGAGTTAATAGTGTTAATAAAAAAGTGAATGAGATGTAAAAAATTATCTAGATATCATTAACTGATTGGGTAACCTGATATAAGTATATAAGGAATAATATATAAGTCTTCTCCCTTAATTTTTATTTAAAATAATGCATTACAAATTTTTCAAAATTTCTATATCACATTATTTATTTTAAGTTGGAAAACGTAAATTTAATTTATTTTAAGTTTGAAAATTTTGTCTATTTTCAATTTGGCTCAATAGATATTTAAAACTTCTTGTACTACATTTTGGTCAAAATAAAATGTAATTATGACTTGCTTTTACTCTATGAGAAATTAGTGTTATGAACTTTTTAATTTTAAGAGAGGAAAATATATATTTTTAAAATAAAAATAAAAGCTGTATAATGCAAACTACCCTAAATTAAAATGGCTCTCCTTAATAGCCCAATTGCACAAAGCTTTAAAAAGTAAGAATCCACGATACTTGGAGAAATTGAATCAAGAATATCTCCAAAATAAAAAATAAAAAAAATCATACAAAGGGTTATTTGAGCACATTATCCAATTATATATACTTCGTAATGGGACAAGGTTTCGGTATATCTTATATCGTCTAACGCCTCATTACTTAAATGCTTATCATGATTTAATGAATATAAAGATTTGATATCTGATAGTAATCTTACACTATTCTTCAAACTAAACGTGCAAATTAAGAAATTTAATAATTTCTATGTACCATGCCACTTAATAAAGGCAACTAGGTTTATACAAAAGCTTCTTTCGCTCCTTCTTCTTCTCTCTCTTTAAATGATTTTTTTTTTTTAATTTTCAATAAGTGCATAAATTAAAAATTTTTTTGTTTAAAAAAATATATTTTTCTCTAAATCTAAACAGAGCAACATTGACTTTTTCTTTAACAAAAAAATAAAATAAGCTACAATCATATATATTTTGACTAAGATATTATTAATATAATAAGTATCAAATATGTATTTAAATAATATAAAATAATTACTTTTCTAGACAATAAATTGTTTAATATAAAAAAATAAATTATTAAAATAAAGAACATATTCACAATTTTTTTTAACATGAACCAATTTAAAGATAATAATTAGTAATATTCAATTTCACCAATAAACTTTCATTAAATATATATTAATAAACATAAATATTGTTATAAATTTAATAAATTTTAAAATAAATGAAATTAATGATTGTCAATATATATACAATAAATAATATTGATATAAAAGTTGAAAAATAAATTTCCTAATAATTGGTCATAATTGATAAATTGAATTTTTTGTTAAAAATTATATAATTATCTTCTTTTGATTTTAAGAAAATTTTGTGCTTATATTATAGCAAGTGGGAGGTCTTATATTAATTTGAATATCTGTTAAATAAAGTAGGAGTAATTAATTTTTGCAAAAAAAATTAGCAGTTAATTGATTGTTTGGTTGTTGCTGGCCCTGAAACGCCAAATATGTACAAGTTTAATTTTTTGAGTGGTTGATTATGCGCAAACCATTATCATGAAATAACAGGAAAAGTCTAACAACGCCAATGAGAGATTCTTTTTTTTTTTTTTTCGTTTTCTGCTATGCTTTCTCTTTATCAAAGCTTTATGCTTTTCGTCGGTTCTCAATGCTTTTAATAATAGTTTTATAAATTTATATGGAGGTTAGGTACCCACGACCTCACTGATCGATAATTGATGGGCTCACAAAAAGAAACAACTTTAGACAAGGAAAAAGAATATAAAGACAATATGACATCCGCCACAATTTGGGATATATATTATACTTAAGATTAATTGCAAGAAAAATCCCAAAAGGGATAATCATACGGTTACCTTTTCTCTGTTTTGAATTAATTAATCTTCAAATTAATAACTATTAGTAATGGGTTATTGGACTTGTTATCAATCTCGGAAAGAAACAATAATTGGAAATTAAGCTGGTCATCTGGATTAGAAATTGATGAGAAGAACAAGCATTCAACATATATTTTCTCGCAATATATATCGAATAACAGGGGAAGCAAACATGTTTACGTATGGGTTAGATTTATATTCAATTTTTAAAATTTTTGTTATGTTATTTCTTAATTGAAACATAATAATAATAATATATATTTTAATAAAAAATTATACATCTAATTATACACATATTATGATATAATTAAAAAATTATATACTTGTCATATTTTAATTGAATAACAACTTAATTAAAAAATATATAAAAAATTACATATAAGTTTTTTTCTTTACTTATTACATTGACTTTCTTTTTTAATATAATAGAAAAGTTGCTAAACTCATATCCTGTAGTAGAAAATTTTTGTATTTTTTTTTATAACAGCATGTCTGAATTATTAAACTTAATTTGTTCATCATTCCAAATCTAATATTGTTATTAATTTTTTTAAAAAAACTTAAATTATTAGATAAAAAATCTAACAGTCTAAAAATACTATTGCAAAAATCCCATCCTAACACACTTGTTTCCTTTGCTACTTACTGACAAATATAATTTACACATAAACATGCAAATTGAAGTTTGTGAGGGCAAAGAGGGAGAGGTTGAAGTGATGTGAGCAAATGATACTAGTCGTTTTCCTGGGTTATATATGAATATAAGTATTTGCTTCTTATATATTGTGGTCTATATTTTCCAAGTAATTAAAGTTTCTTAGCCTCACATATGAATATATGAACTATGATATGATCTTAAATGGTTGTTTGGGTTTGATGATAATCTTTGCTTTGTACATTACTTCAAGGTTGTCAAACTCGTGAGTCTAAGTAAAATCGTTTGAAGAAAGTAAACTAGTATCGTAGAATCGTAAGAGTTTACCTATAATAAAAAATAATTATTAAAATATGCAATTACATAGTTAAAATCAATATTTTTAAATTTAGACTAATAACTAAAATTATTGAATACAATGATTAATAGTTTATTAGTTTGATTATAGTTAAATAAGTGATAATTAAATATAAATATTTTTAAAATTTTATATATTTAAATCTAAATATAATAACTACTAATAATCAAATACTAATAATTTTAAATTTGAATTAAAATGATTTATAGAGTAATAAATATAATTATTAAATATTACTTTGTAAAAATAAGTCAAAAGATAATAATAGATAACTTTTTAAATTATGACTAATGAAAAATTCAAAATAAAATTTCTATTAAAAAAATCAATAATAAATATATATATATATATATAATACATTATAAATAATGAACATGAAGTTCTTATTGGTTATTTGATAATGGGTAATGAAGTTATTCTAAGTGTTTGAGTTTTTTGAAACTAAAAAAACAAAGTGCAAATATATATAACACAACCCACATATATATTAAAAGACAACGTTGACTCAGTGGAGAACTCGTCTGAATCACAATGAGTTAGAATTGGTTCTGAATCAACAACCAAGTTGACTCAACTCGAGTTTGACAACAATGTACCACTCATTAAATTTATTTTAGTATAGTTTCACAAATAATTAAACTTCCAATTATGGGAAATATATGTGTACAGTCAATGCTTAATTAGAATATTCTATGAAAGATTCCACCCAAATCATCCTTTAAAGAAAGAAACAAGACGTACAACATATTGATTGATTAAACTGAATTATCTTTGCTTTAATAAAGAAGATTTGTACTGATGATAAGATTGATAAATTAAAAAATAAAAATCATTTTAAAAACGAAGTGATCATGACGCCCATGAATATCATACAGTAAAATAAAATTAAAACTCAAGCGAGATTACCATATAAACTTACGTACTGATTAAGATATTATGAAAAATAATATCTTAAATAATGCATAACAAACAAGAGTATTTATAATGAAATGCTTAAATAATTGATTATGGATGAACATTAATTAATTATTAGACTAATCAATAGATTATATTTTAAAATATAACATCAGATAATTAATTTTTCTATATTTAATACTGTCTAAATACATTGGATGATGTGAGACATACAGCATATCGATTAATAAAATTGAATTATATTTGCTTTAATAAAGAAGATGTAGCGATATTATATTATTGATAAATTGATAATCTTAAAAACCAAGTGATTATGATGCCCAGGAATATCATGCAGAGATACAAAATGTAAACTAAAGCCAGATTACCAAAAACTAATTGAAAATATAGAAAATCCATAACAAAATGTCGGAATATATGAATTAGTATCAATTAATTTTCAATTTAATTAATAGATCATATGTTAAATAACATCAAATAGTTAATTCTTTTTGTATTTGACGTTGTCTAAATAAATTTAATCATGTAATTAAATAATTCATTATAAATTAAGTTATTTATAAATGTATTGGGAGAAGTTCAACTCTCAACTCACTGGAATTAATTACTTATAAAGTTGAAATTTTTACTTCTTTAGATATGGTAAGTTCACTGAGTTGCTATTAATTTTTCCTTTTTCTTTTATCTAACATTTTTTCATTTAGTGAAATCTATATGTTAATCAATAGATTCAAGCATCATATAAAATGTGATCGAAAGTTTATATCCCTGTTTTTTTCTCTCTTGCATAAAATTCTGAGAAAAAAACGCCTTTTTCTTTAGGAGTGATGAGAGGTGAAAGTAAAGAACAAAATTCATGTACCTACCAACTAGGGTTTTTACTTTTAAGAACCCAGACTCTATGTCATACGACAAATGACTTCCATCTCCACAAATTTTTTTAAAATTATTTTTTATTACAACTCTTTTAAAAAATGGACAACTATTGTACAACAGATCTATCACCACTTTTAGCGGTGTCTTGCAATTTTCACGTAATCTCCGTACATTTTTATGGAGCGATGAGATTATCTTAATTTGTTGTCGTGTAACTTTCTCATGATGTCGTACATCCTTCTAAAGCAATGGGGTTTTTTTAATAGGCACCAAATTAACAATGTATATATTCTACTTTTCTGCTGATCCACTTTTTGACTAAAATTATATATGATCGAGAAGAACTGGAAAACCCGGGAACTGAGTTTATGAAATCAGTATCTTCGGAATGATTAGAAAGTGAAAAGAAATTTATAACATTATCTTTTCCAACAGGATTAAGTTGTATTTGTAATACTTCTTACTGTACCCAAAAAATGAAAGCATCGATATACCAGAACCATTTTTCAATTTTCCATATTTATCGTTGCTCGTGAATTGTTTTTGGGTGCAATACTGCACACATATATTCTACACAACTATATTGTGGTATGATTCATTTATATTTTCACTACCGTGCATGTCTTTCAAAAAGTTTCATTTGAGTACCACATGTGGCTTGCTTTGCTTTTTTTTTTTTTTTTTTTTTTCATGTAAGCACTTTTTGCAAATTTAAATATTTAAGTATTGGACATGAAGGCCTACAAGTAATTAACATAGAAATAAATTATGGAGAACCGTACTAATACAATGCAAAGCCATGTTGTTCAACTGGAAAAGTGTTGTTGTGAAATCGAGTATAATTATCCTCCGATTTATTATATATATTTGTTGGAAAGCATGTATTGAAAGGTTGAAGTTGCGTGTTGCGAATTACATCATTTTATCCTCTGATTTAATATTAAATGCTAACATATGATTATAATTTTATTTTTAACATATTGGTAAAAAATGGTTATAATTATATTCTTATAAAAAATATATCTTATGCAAAATTTTAATTTTATTAATTAAAATAAATTCTCTTATAATTTCTTAAAATAATGAAAATATAATTATTTTTAATTAAATTTCAACGTAAGTTTAACTCTGAGATTTATGATTAACTCGTTTGCAGAGAAAAGTAACCATTTTTCTCCCCTCCCAGTTTTTATCACCGTACTAATTTTATTTTTCAGAAATTTGTGGAGTTAAAATGAACTTTTAGAAATTCAATGATAATAAAAATTAATTTTTTTATTAAGCTAAATATATGTCACTCATAATCACTTTAAGAGATGATTTTTTTATTATTTTTAAATTTTTAAGAGATTACTTTATCATTATAAGTGAATAAAAAAGTAAATTGACATTAAAATAAAAGATAAGAGCCCGAAATAATCATTTTCTTAAATTCAAATTCTCTCAATATTTCTTCAATTTATCTCAATTAAAAGAAAGAAAGATATAAGGTGAGTGAATATCACCATTCAAATGGATCGCACGTGTTAAAGGATTCTCCGAAAATCTTAGAAAATTTGATGGATTGCAAACTCCGTTGTCTCATTGTTTGTGCTTTTAATATTGGAAAGTACAACAACCTGATTTGCAAAACAATCACGGGAAAGATGTATAGCTATAATTTAAAATTACGGTATTAATTAGCCAGTTATTGCGACATTACAAAGTCACGCTGTCATGTTGTAGTGAAGATGTGATAGATCATGTCCCACCTTTTTATATTGGGGAACGTGATGATAATGCATTATTAAGAGGAAAATTTCTATAAATAATATTATAATAAGAGATTATAAATTTCAAACATTTATTATAAAAAATATTTTAATGAATTTAAAAATTAATTTTTTTTAAAGAAAAGACCATATTAAAAATTTTTAAACACAAAATGAAAGAGATTTTAAATTTGTAGGATAGAGTAGTGAAAATAATTGATTCTTGAAAATTTGGGAATAATTTTACAGCAGGAGCAGTCCTGTCCAGGAGAAGCAGGCAAACAGTGGAGAGTTATCCAAAGTCACACTATTGGCAAAAGGTAAAGTCACTAATGACAGTTGAAGAAAATCACACCCCATGACGTGCGCCAAATTACTAAATTCTTATTCGTCACTTCACCCACACCCACCCCCACAAATAAGAAAGAAGCTTTTGCACAAACTATAGTATGAACATCATTTCCTTCCCTTTCTTTTTGGTTTGTGGGGATAATCTCACTGTAATTGAGATGTTAGTTGGTGCTTTGGTGACAAACGGTTTTCTCAGCATTCTCCACTGTGGATATTGCAATTGAGGTCACTGGCAGCTCTTGTGTCGATTCCTTTGCTGTTGCTGCAGTGACGTCTGACTCATCTTTGCCCTTTCCCCACACAACACAGTACAGACCCACCGCGATTATCATCCCCCCAATTATACTGACATCACATCATCAATTAACTCATCATGACTCAGCACATTCATTCATACGCTACCTCTTTCCCATGAACACAAACATATATTAGACATAGATATTCATGTATTTTTTTTAACAAAGAGTATGCATGGGATGAAATCTTATACAGTCTCGTACGTACGTAGTCGAATCAATGAAGTTGGTGCGTAAGTTTCTATATTTCCATGAAGGGGATGGTTTTATTGGGTACAGGGCTATTAAAAGCAGAAAGCGAGAAACGGAGTGGAGTGAGCCCAAAAGAGACGAAGAAAAATTGATATACCTTCCGAGGTGGAGTTGTTCTGATAGAGCGATGGAGCCCAAAGCAGCAACGATGACCATGCAAAGTGGGTTAAAGGCCGTCACAAACACTGGGCCTTTGGTTTGCAACACCAATCCTTGCAGGTAATACGCTATTCCCGACCCAACTATTCCCTGTAACTCTATGCTTATATCATCAGTATCATCAATAGCTTAATTATAGACTATGCTTATATCATGTGTCATCAATAGCTTAATTATAGACTAAGGCTAAGCAGCATGTGTAGTAGAAATAGTGGTGGTGAGAAGTGAGAGAAGCAGTATTGACCGCGTAGAGAGGAGAAAAGAGCCTGTAGTCCCAACCAAGAGACCACGCACCAGCGTGATGCTCCGACACCAGAGCCACTGATCCACTTTGCAAAGCACCCGTCAAGCATATCAAGCATGCCAGTGACAATTCTGCTGGGTACTTCTTCAACGTTATCGACTGCGCACCACATGCATGTGTACAGTTTCACTTATTTGGGTTACTTAATTGAGTGGTCAAAATATAGATCAGTTTGATAATGAACCTGCAAAATGAAGAAAGATGACCAAGCAGCACAACCCAAGAGTATGAAAAGCGCGCCTATGATCCAGTGTTTGTGAGGGGAGTGGGTTTCCACTTGCTGATGCTGCATCCTTGGATTCTTAGAATCGAGTAGGTGTATTATGGGACCTTTGTACAGTGTCATTAGTAATGCCCCTCCAAATGATACCATTGTTCCTATCACCTTCGCTTTGCTCCCTGCCTCCTTCATCTTTACACGCTCTAACCTGTCCCGTTTCATCATGCACATTCACAATTTTTTTTTATATGCTTGTTATGTGATCGCTTATTGTGATTACAGCTATTATAATTAAGCTATATATATGCTTGTGTTTTTACAAATCAAAGTTATTTTGAAACTTTCAGAAGTAACAACCACTGAGTTATACCTAAAGATGACTGCGAGTAAGAAGGTGATAGAGGGCACGGTATTCAGAATAGCAGATGTGAAAGTAGCCGAAGTGTACTGCATCCCCATGAAACTAAAGCCTTGGTCAATTACTGGCCTGAGAATCATATACAACAAATTTTCTTTAATTTCTGCATGACGATAATGCTTAAAAGATCATCAAAGGCAAAGCTTCTTCGATTTTCAAATTTGTCTTCATCTGACATACTAAATTATATCATGAGATAAAGGCACGGTTATGCATTTCTTTATTTATGTCCTAGTTATTATTATAATCTTGCTTTTGGTTATTGGCATATATATAGTGATAAAAATGAATAAATTCCTCTAAACTTATCCTAAATTTTGTTGATATAATGTTGCATTATCAGTTACTTAAAGTTAAGTGATAAATGAATTTTTTTTTCTTTCGGCCATCACTGAGATACATGAATGTTGATGAACAGGTTTAGACTATTACTCCAGAAAGCCGAGAACCATTATCTGTAAAAATACAGTGATTGTCATCGTCGGTCTAACTTTCCTGCAAAATTGAAAAAAAAAAATATTAATAAAACAAAGCAAAAGTCAAACATAACTTTATGACACGCTAAAAATTTATAATATACCAGTTGGTTCACCGACTAATTAAAAAATGAGTGATGAATCTAATTCATTCAACCCTCAAGATTGATTAAAAAAAAAAAACTGATTAAGTTTGATACTAAAGTGATCAGTTTTTTGTTTAAATTAAAATTTTGAAATTTTACAATAAAACTTTATGTTGTTTAATAGACTCTACCTAATTTATTTTACAAGATTTGTCATCATATGTAGAATGCTCTAATGAAATTTTATATTTTAAAATATTTATTTATATTTAAACCTTAATTTATAATATATCTATTAATACAATCGTAAAATATTATATATATTATTAGTGTATATATATATATATTTCAAAAAGGGTTGTATTCCAATTGGGTTATATGGTCGTAGTTAGCATTAAACATTAATATGCTTTAAAACGTGGGATATTAATAAAAATAGAAGATAAAGAAAGAAAGAAAAGAAAAGACAATTGATTTGAGTTAGAGGAGGCAGTGTACGACAGATATACTATGAATGTAAAATGTGGGAATGATGAAGGGTGGACTGGAGACCTTTCAAGGAAGAAAGCAAAAGGAGCGAGGCTAAGTGCAGCAAATGCGTTGCGGTACGCACTGTACACAAAACGATTCACTCCGTGCTTCACACTCGTCATGCCGAACAGCACTGTTCCTGCGATCCCGAACTGCAATCCCACCACTATCAAATATGGCTTTGCCTTCCTCACCACTCTCCCCACACTCCCACCACATCCTTTTTCCATCACCACTGTTATGTGTATTTCTAAGTGGAATTAATGTTACTTCCTTCTTTTGTTCAAAACACTCTGAGAGGTGCTTTCAGTTGTGCCACACTGCCTTCCTTATAAACACCGCGAGCCTTGATCATGACAAAACCCACTAGGCCATTGCAACAAGATAAACACGGCACTCTTGCTTTTTTAGGCTATGTTTGGCCTCAACCATGAGTGAGCTATAGTTAAAATGCATTAGGTTATTATTTATTAATTTATTTTTCATTCAAATGAAAAATGCAAAAAAGTAAGGTCTTTCCAGACCTCTCCTTGCCGTTTAGAAGTTTGCTTACGTTAGCCCTCCAAATGGAGAAAAATAAGTACAATTAGTTTCACTTTATTTTGCAAGGATAATATTAAAAAAATTATAAATCATTTCATTTTATTAACTTTAAGTGTAATTCTCAAACAGTAGTCGAAGTAATCTTTCATATTGCTTATTAAAACTATCAATTATTGTTAATCATTTTCTAAATTCCTAAACAAGTTTAAATTAACTTACATAATTAAATTCAATCCACTCTTTAATGGATATAAGATTATGCTATTTATTGGTCATAATGTTTAATTAGTGGTGTAACCTCAGACCAATTTCCTCTATGTTGTGTCGCATTGAGTCAGAGCACACTTGCGTGGCCCTTTGTATGGCCACCAATTCCCCAGCTTTATTTTTCCAGTACCATACAATAACATTTTATGGTGGGCTCTGGAGGACATAGATATGCAAAACTTCATTCTCTTTATTGGGTTATTGAAAGCTTTCTCGTTCCAATCCCAATTATGAAACTTTGCAGATAGGCATGCAGTAGTAGTGCTCATTATGAGTTCATCTCCTCATGAGTTGATTGAATATACCCACGCACATTGTGTATTTGTATTATTATTATTAAATGGAACTAACTAACTATATATATAAATATAAAAAGCTACTGAGGACAGAAAGAGAAAGTGCATTGAATATAGTAATAGTAAGCATCATATTCATATATACGATCTCTTAATTGGTTCTTAAAAAGTGGGGTTCAGCTTTTTTATCCCATCCTCTTCAAAGCTTTGTTCATCAATTATCATGCAATAATCAATATATGCAGTGCACGCTTTTGACTGTAGAAGATATATTGGGGTTTACCGAAACTTTGTTTTCTTCAATACATGATAACTAAAAGAGAGAAGAAACAGAGAGTGGGAGAGAACGTACTCATTTTGTTCAGTATCATCGAATGTAAAGAAAGGAATATTTTCATTTCCTTATTCAGTTGTGTGTGTGTGTGTGTGTGTATATATATATATATTCACTATAAATTTCTGTTTAAAGAAATAAATTGTGGAACGTTTATATATAACACGGCAAATTGTGAGTTCCACTGTTTATTTGAGGAAATAAATTGATTGAAAAATCAAAGAGGCAGGTGAATTCTGATAAGTTTATAATTGCACATGCATCAGGAAGGTTACACAAGATTATTCCTTTTCGTTCAGTTAGCAGGTCCATCGTTCTCAACAGTTTGAGTCAGCAAAAGTTACAGTGACTAGTAAAGGTACTTTTGTATAGACACGTGTTTATTTCTTATTTGTACAACACACATATTCTTTTATTTTTTTCGTGTATTGTAACATTCATTCTTTGGTCTTCATGTATATATGGGACAACTTATTAGCAATAAAAGGTGGTACAGTATTATTTTACGCTTTTCAAATTCGTCTTTTACATTGATATATCATATAATAGTTGTTGTATGTGTTAAAAATAATTGTATATTGTCAAATATAACATAAAAATGATTAAGTGCGGTTATTTTTTACATAAACAATAACAGCTGAAGATATAGATTTGAGGCATGTAGCATTAAATGTGCTCCCAATTTTGTTTTTAAATTTTTCCTATAAGAAAGACACACTGCTTTTATCTTTTTCTTTTTTCTTTTTTTTTTTCTTAATTCGTTTCTTTCTTTATTTTTTTTTTATACAACTATTCATTTTTCTCATACCAAACAAGTTACTAGGAGAAAGGAGGAGAGAATGAACATTATCTTAAATTTAAAAAATACATTCTCAGTGTCCCTTTAAATTAATAAAAAATTGAAAGAAAGAAAATTGAGAGAATCTAGTCAGCAAATTTAGAAAATTAATTGGCGAAAGACTGTACCCTCATATCGAGGAGTGCCTCGCTCCATTTAGGACGATGACGTACCTTTATGCCAATAAATGAGTTCCAACGTCGCTATATATGGTTGCCTCTTATTCAGCATGCATGATCAGAATCTTGGGTCCTAAAAGCAAATCATTCCCTTTCTTGCACTCCATAATCATCATTTGCTTTTGTTTAATGCTCTATAATTAAGGCAAACTGTTCCAATGACCATGATTGAAGTTCAACTTCTACTTAATCTTAGTGCCAATTATTAAAGTGTTTACCCACTGGTCACTCGGTACGCAACATAACTATGGCCTATGACTAATCGTTTCTCTTCCTCTGTATTTGGTGCTTTCTAGCCCTCATGAAAATTACGTCCAATTCAGACATGGATTAAGATTTGATTTGAAGGGAATGAATGAAAGTCTTCAAATAAAAAATTTAAATCAAATAGTACAAAGTTTTACAATTTAAAAAGAATAAATTCTTATAAATTAAAGAATCAAATTAATAATATAAAATAAAAATACATATAAAAACTAAAATTTTAAAATTCTAAAGGGTGCGATCCTCCTTGTGCCCCTTAGATTTATCCTCTAATAGAATCTAGGGACAATTTTTGCTGCATTTCCTATTTCACATTCTGTTCAAAGAAATTATGATCTAGTTTATTATTAATTAAGATTAGACACCTTCTTACATGTCGTAGAAATGCTACCTTCAAAATAGATAGAGGCTATGGTAATCTTGCACTAGCAAATATAAAAAAAGCTAACCAAACAAATCAACTTATTCCGATGAAGACCATGCTTGGGTGATTTTGGTCTCAATTATAGAGAGAAGACGTAGAACAGATTTGCTTCTCCACAGATATACAATGGGCCCATTTGTACACTGGAGAAAAGAGAGAGATAAGAAAAGGTTCAATTTAAAAATTGAAAGAGAAGATGTGGACGAACAAGAAAGATGCATATAGAATATGAGTACCACAAGAACGACCTACTCTCAATCTTTATTTGCTTAAACAAGTGAAACAATAAGTAGCCTAGTGCAAAATATGTGGTCCAGACATCTGGTCAAATGAAATACGATCACGAAATTCGTCCTTTAAGCTGATTAAAGTGTTCTGCTTTAGACATTGATTGATCAGTCTTGTCCCTTACATGTGACATAAGAATCCTCTACTCTACAATTTTATTTAATGAATAATTCAGTGTTCCTTCCACTAACAAAATACCATCTTTATCAAGCATATTATCCATGCAATCCATTATCCTCAATTGCTATTTATAGCTTTAAATTATTTAATAGATTGTGGGTGGGAGTTTAGAAGAGAATAAAATAGAATCATTAATAATAGCTTTAATGATTCTATTATCCATGCAATCCATTATCCTCAATTGCTATTTATAGCTTTAAATTATTTAATAGATTGTGGGTGGGAGTTTAGAAAAGAATAAAATAGAATCATTAATAATAGAATAGAATTGAGTGGAATGTATGTTCTTGACTATTTCATTTATTAGGAGTATCAATGAAAGATTCTTTCATTATTGTTAATAAGTTATAATAAAATGAATAGAACAATTTTTTTTAATATTAGTTTTATAAAAAAAAAACTCATAATAATTAACAAGTAGCTTATAATAATTGATTTAATTTAAAATGTAATTTTACATTTCATCTTTATTTCATCTTTAACTCTCTAATTTAAAAAGTTGAGCTTTAGATAGAAAGTAAAAGTATTAAAAACTTTTTGTTGCTATTTCATTCAATAATCAATGCAAAAAATAAACTATTAAATAATAGTATAGGCCATTATAGTTAAAGCATTCTATCCCAAAAAAAAGCCTTAGATTCTTCTATATCTATTTGGTTCAAATTTAGTGACCAATTGCGACGTAAGGGGAAGAGTGCCTGAGAAATTATATAAATATATGGTGGATGGAATTCCTTTCCCAAGTTTTTCTAAAGTAGATTTGGCATCAGGCACACGCTGCGTTCTTATCTACTAGTGATTAAAACTAACATGAACGTAGGGTAAAGCACTAAAGCTAATGTCATGAAATGCCGTAGTGAAATTGTGAAGAAAATAAAGATTCTATAAATTTTTATTTCATACATTTTTTTTGCATATTTTAGAAAGAGAACAGAGAAAAGAAGTGTAAGGAGAGACAATGAACCCATAGTAATTCCATTTCGTGTGTCACCCTTTCTTTGAAATTTACAAAATAAATTATTCACAAAAAAACTTATTGAACGCGTTGACGAACAAAACCTGTGTTATGAGCGAGTCCCGACAGGAAGTAAACCCATAAGTTTCATGGGCGAGTTCCCCCATAAAAGTTGACGCGAAGCTGAAGCCCACATGCCATTTCTTCTCAATGCGCTATGATAATATGGTATTGTGAGTCTTGTGACTTGTGAGTAATATAATAAAGTAGAGTAAATTAGGTTTAACAATATCAAATTAAGGAGACATGACCATTTTAATCGTATCTTAGTATAGTTCTATGTAATTCGCTCAAGTTCAGAATACTTAATTTTTGGCCGAAAAAGTTACAAATACTTGGTTAAGATTATCATACATAACATGAATATTATAATTCTACAAAACCACGACTCAGAAAATCTGGCGTTGACTGAGAAGTATTAAAACGATGAAGCAATTATCTCTTCTTGCTTCAGGAGCTAAATCAAAGGGCCCTTTTATTTTTATCTTCTATTGTCTGAAAGCAGCGGCTATTTTCTTTTGGACGAGCTCCGCTCCGAGACGAGGAGACAATCGCGGTAGAAGTTCCTGTAAAAGAGTCAAACCTTGACATGAAGAGATGATGATTGAAATAAGTGACCAGTACCAAATAGTCATACGAGTGCTTATGAAACTTCTTTGGGCCTAGAATGGCCCAAGTATAACTCATCCTTGCTGTTGCTTATTAGGCCGGGCTGCACGAGTCACCAGACCATAGGCCGTCTGATTATGATACAAGGCTCACCTCGTCATTTCTCTTTATGGGAAGTATGGACCTCTTTGAAACTATTTGCCTGCAACTACTGTCTTGTCATGCTAATGGAGTTTTCTAACAGAGGTCATTCCAGATAGGAAAATATGGATTGGATTGCCAAAATGTAAGAGAGATCTTTCTCGCCAAATGCTGTCAGACATAACATACAGCTTCACAACTAGAATAACTGTCCCATGAATAGGCTAGGGCAATGAATCAAGTGTGTCTGATTACATCTGCATTTGGCTAATGTGGCATGTTCGTGCCATATTTTTTTCTATTTGAATTAGTACTCTAAAAATATTAATAGCAGCCCTTTAAGTTGCTCCTTCGTGCATCTTGTCAAACGTTCATGTTATAATCAGTTCCTACATAAGAACCTTAAAATTCTCAGTTTTCCACAGCCCATAGCCATTAAATAACTAGTAGAACCAGAGCCATAAAACCTTAATTTAGCTTTGACCCTAGACAAATTGTAGTCTGTATGTTCAACTATAGCAGCCTGTTGCTTTGATACCATGTTCAATTCAACCCTTAATCAATCTAAACTTATTTCAGATAAAATCCTTCATGGATGAAGCAGCATAGATGGCACACGTGGGCTACATTTCTATAGGGACTCGAAAAGAATTCTGGCACACAAGAATATAATGAAAAGAACCCAATTTTACTACTATTCAAACTGAAAGTAAATGGAAACAAAGATATGCATGAGATGGAGCTTATTTATCCAGGACTGACTTCGTTTAAATAGAAGTAGTTAAGATCAAATATCACGAATGATCAATCAATAGTTATGCAATATTGAATAACATGGAGGGAAGAGGGTATGATACAAAAGCGAGAACAGACACAACTAATTATTACAATGGAAACCGTGGCAGAATAGTAAAAAGTTGGAATAATACGGGGGCTCAAATGAAAAGTTAAGAGATCATTTTGAGTGCTTAACAACAAGCGAACTCCAAACTAGAGGTCAAAGAAACATTCACTACAACTACATCATCTACTGGAGGAAGGAAGAATGAATATTGTGATAAGGGGGCAATATCGAACAAAATTTTACAGTTCTAAGTAGTTTGGGACTTTGAAACACCATAAAACATGAAAAATATCCATGTTTTGATTTTATTCTAAATAGCATGGCAAGAATAAGAACTCATCCTTGGGAAAAATTTTATTCACCCGTGAAATTCTTTATTCTCTTACTGGTTGCTATTTGCTAGTTTGCCTACAATCATCATATGCCAGTTTAACAACAGGACAAGGGCATCAAAAGTACATCTGCTAATTTTCAAACAACAAATTAAATCTATTCAAAGAGATTAAAGAAAAATGACAAAATAAACTTGTAGTGTACACTGTATACTTTAGCGAAAGAAGCATTTGTCTATAAAAACTATAACCCCAATAAATTAAGCATTGCCTAGATCATAAGTCACAGGCCTTGACCAATGGAAATTTGATGCGAACTTGAACACTGAGCACTTGCAGAACAACTATTATCCTAAGTCACTGCTTCCCAATCCCATCACCCCCACCCCTCTCCTTTTCACTTCATTCAAGATCGAGCTACCCAGTTACCACAGTGAGAACCATTAACCAATCTAGAGTTTCTTGCAGGCGTCAGGTCTAGTGTATATAGGCTGCAATAATATCTTCTAAGCTCTCAACCCCCACTATGCAGGATCAAATTTGTTGTATGATGGATGTAGACTGTGACTGTTAAGTTTTGGGAAAAATACGGTAAACAGAGGGTTTTGAACAAAAAGCAGTAATGAGATGGAGATAAGGGAGTGCCAATTTCTATGGCCAGAAAAAAAGAAAAAGAAAAAGGGAGTGCCAATTTAACAAGATGGTGGATTGAAAAACCAAACATAATATTTGGAACTTCAACTGACCTCTGTGCCATCGGAATGTACTTTGGCCAACACGGGAATCTCATATTGGTAAGCTCTTTCCCATTCCGGATTGCTGGTTATATCCCTTATCTGACAAAATCCAATATCAGGAACCAGACATTTGAACATATAACGGAGAAGAGAGAGAGAGAGAGAGAGAGAGAGAGAGAGAGATACCTGCAAATCTACGTTGTGAAGTGAATCGGGGCCAGAGAGCAAGAAAGCAGCTTGAAGTTTGTCTTTGAGACCATCGCACAAACAGCAACCGGGCTTGGAGTAAAGGACGAGCCTTCGGGAAGGAGTAGAAGGAGAAGACGAAGATGAGAAAGAGGAAGTAGCGAGCGGCTTGAAGACGCACCTAACCCTTGGCGTGGTTAACAGTACAAGTGAGGAGGGCCTTGCTGCGGCTGCAAATGCCATTGCTCCCAATAAGAGGAATTGGGTAAGCAATCAACTATCGATTTTGCTTCAAAGGGCTGCCCGCTGCCCCAATTATGCCGTTGATGCCAACCCTGGTCTTTCGTTCCCTTCAGTTTCCCCTCCGGGATTGCATTCCTGTGGTTGTTTCCCCTCCCAATTTTCTTTTGGGAAAATTCACGAACTGGTCCTTATATTGCTATTAGTTTTCATATTAGTCCTTAGAGTTTAATTTTTTTCAAATCACGCCCTAGACTTTGGAACTGTTTGAAAGATAGTCACTCACCATTAAAGTCTATGAAGATGGCATCCAGATGACGATGAATGGGTAGATAATGATGATATGGAGTGCAAACATGGCATCTCTCATGACCAAAAATCCACATAAGCAAAAAGAAGGTAAACTGAAGGTGCAACTATGGAATAGAACTCATACTGAATCTCTCACGCTACCCCACCATCACTCCTAAACTTCGTTACCAAGAAGCATTGTCAATTTTTTGAAGTCTTAAACTTGCAAAAGAAAGAAAGATGATAGAGATATGAAGTAATGCACCTGGACACCCAATGACGTGCTCGAGCTCCATATATATACAATTAATCATAACTAAATATTGTTAGATGAGAGAGGAAGAATGAAGGGTATCTATACACGTGTACCCAAAGAATAATATACATGCAAAGAATAATAGATTTGGTTAGTAACTAATCTTGTGCTCTAACATTCCCCCTCAAACGAGAGGGTGTAGTAGACAACCCCAATTTGCTTCGATTATGCAGGAACTGAGTATGAGTTAATGCTTTAATGAAGTAATCTGCCACTTGACGAGAGGATGGTATATAATGAACATCAATGAAGCTTGAGAGTATGAGATCATGAATGAAATGGATGTCAATCTCAATGTGTTTACTACGTGCATGCTGAACAAGGTTTGCAGCTAATGCTCAAGTATTTAAGTTGTCACACCAAATCATAAAAGGTTGCTACAAGAATAAACCAAGCTTAGACAATAGTGAATGTAGCCACTTAATCTCAACTGCACCATCTGTTAAGGCTCGATACTCAGACTCAGTACTTAAGCGAGATACCACTCTCTGTTTTCGTGAAGTCCAAGAGATCATTGTGCTTCCAAGATACACACACACCTACCATGGATTTTCGGTCATCTATATCAATAGCCCAGTCAGCATCAGTAAATGCTATTAAATAAAGGGATTTAAATGGTCTAATATGTAAGCCAAGCTGATAAGTGCCCTTGAGATATCTGAAAATTTGCTTTACTCCTTGAACATGCTCATCTGTGGGCTGAGACAGGATTTGGTTGAGCTTGTTTATCGAGTAAGCTATATTAGGCCTGGTGGTGGTGAGATACTAGAGGGACCCAATGGCTTTTATATAGAGAGTGGGGTCTTTCATTGGTGTTCCATTCATTATGGAAAACTATCGTCCAGTGACCATTAGAGTAGAAATTGGTGCACAGTCTAACATGTTGAACTTTCTCAATATATCTAAGATGTACTTGGTTTGACTAAAGTGTAGTCTTAAATTATCTTTGTAAATTTCGATTCCCAAGAAATAATATGTTGGTCTAAGATCCTTTAATGAAAACAATGTATTTAACTTTTGAACAAAGGTTTCTAGATATGTGGGACTATTGCCAGTGATTAATATATCATCAATGTATTTGAGAATGAACACTGTAAGGTCTGAAGTTCGAAGGAAAAATAGTGACACATCACTTTTAGCATTCTAAAAACCCTAGCTCAATAGGGTCAAACACTAGCAATCAAACCAAGCACGAGGTGCTTGTTTAAGTCCATACAGTGCCTTTATGAGCTTACATACATGATTAGGATACCGAAGATCACAGAAACCTTCAGGCTGGCACATGTAAACATCTTCTTGAAGGAATCCATTGAGGAATGCATTGTTGACATCTAGTTGTTGAATTTCCTAGTTGAAGGTGATAACAATGGTGAGCATAACTTAGATTGTGGTTAGCTTGACTATAGGGCTAAAGGTTTCTCCATAATCGATTCTTGGTGCCTACTGAAATCCCTTTGCAACAAGCTGAGCTTTATGCTTGAGGATAGTGCCATCAGGCTTAAACTTAGTTTTAAAAATCCACTATCAATCAACTAGTTTTTGTGCAACTGTGTAAGGGACTAACGCCCACGTTTTGTTACGTTGAAGAGCTACAAACTCATCAGTCATGGCTTGTTTCTAATGTGAAGAGGCCAAAGCATCCGAAATGTTGTGAGGTTCTGCATATGTTATGTTAATCCTGCAGTTGATTAGTCAAAATTGGTTCTTTAGCACCTTATGGAATAGAAGGTCCAAGACTCTATGAAGAAGAGGTATGTAAGGTGAATATAGCTGTTGAAGATATATCCATTGGAGTTGGACTCTCATCTTTTAGAATTTGAGACTCTGAGTTGGTGTTGCAGACTAAGAATAAAGCATGGCAGAAGGAGGGAGAAACGAAAATGCAAAAAGTAAGAAACTATGGCAAAATAGAGATACAAAAGGGGCAAGAAGCCCTATTTTTATGCGTATAAAATAAAGGATGGAATGAGTAAAATGGACAAGAGGTTAGAAAGAAAGAGAACAAACATGAGTGTAGTAGAACCAAGTGGCCAAGAAGGAACCAGAAAATGGAGATTGCATATAATAATACGTAGGACGAAATTAGGATATTGACGTGGATGTTTGACAATCAATGGGATGCCATGTTTGCACTCAATGTCACTGTAGCCTGCCTATTCATCACCATCTGGATGCCATCTTAACAGAGTTTAATGATGAGGATTATTTTTCAAATAGCTCCAAAGTTTAGGGAGTTGTTGAAAAAAAAATTAAACACTAAGGACTAATTTAAAAATTGATAGAAACTATAGGGACTAATTAATTAATCTTTCCTTTTCCTTTTTACATACAAAAAATAGCACTATATATATATATATATATATATTTGAAAAGCGAACAAAATAAATTGTTTTGTTTCACTAACTTCATTTGCAGTCAAAAGTTGCTTAAGTGGTATTTTTCACTGAAGCCTTATGGCCATTTTATAACATAAGAGAAAAATAAATTCCTGAAAATTTACCTAAACTTATATATTGTTATTTATATGTTTATATTGTTAGAATAATAAATTAATTTATGGATTAATATTAATTAATTATTTGACTAATTATTAGATTATACTTTAAATAATATTAAATAATTAATTATTAGTATTTGGTATAATTTAAATAGATTGATAATAGATTAGATAACTTATTATAGGTTAAGTTATCTAAAAACATATGAGAAAGGCCCCAACTCATAGTCCATTACAAGAGCTAAAGCTAATTAACCTATATATACTAGTTAGGATTTCACTTTTAGAAAATAACCCTTTCATGCCTCCCTTTGTGTATTGTGAGTTGTAACCATTCCCACATATAAGCACATATCAATGGATTCCAGCATTGTTACATGTCATATCTAATCATTTATTCCTAATCTCCTTATTTTTATCCTACTAATTGGTATCAAAGCTTAGTTCATGATCCATATTTAGTTATTTATGTATATATTTTTGTGTATATACACCAAAAAAAAAAAAAGGATGCAATAATTATATTTCTTTTAGATTGAAGAATGCTTATGTTTTAGATGAGTTTGGGATTTTCAAACTTAAAAACACATTTTTTGAATTGTTTTCCCTTTCGTTCAAAGTTTTTTTAAGCTTCATGTTTGGTTGTAAATTGGGCTTATTTTTAATCTTATTTTGGTTTTATTTTTAGTTTTTTTGTAAGGGAATCAAATTATTTGTAATTATTTTTGTTGGTTTTAAGTTAGGGGTTGATTTTGTTTAAATTGGAGCTCAGTAAGGCATGGGTATGGATTACACTGCATTTGAGCTGGTTTGAGCTGGATAAAATGAGATAAGTCATGGGCACGTCTTAGGATGCTATTTTTAAAATTAAAAATAGATAGCTCAGTATTTTTAACAACTTTCTCTCTCTTGGGCATTGGAAGACGAAGGAAATGGGCATGGAAACTTCCATGACTAATTTTGGAGCGATTTTCACATTTTTATTTGAGGAAATTAGTGGGAGTTGAAAGGTTTTCATTTTTAGGTCATTTTAATTTTTTGTTTGACAACACTTTTTAGATCTATGTTATTTTCAGTTTCTTCTTCTTTTTTTCTCTCTTTCGTATGATCTTAGTGAGAGAAAGTAGCTTGGATTCAAATTACAACTTTGTAATATGTATTTTGAGCATGAATTATGGATATTTATAGTCATGAATAACTAATTTCAGTACTTTAACTTAGGGGTATTGTATGGGTTCTTCAAATGTTGTAAGACTTTCTTCATTCTCTCTTCTCTTCTATTTTTTTGGTTATTTACATTCTTATTTTATCTACATCAATATGGGTGGATTGTGCCCATTATTTGTTTTGCCAGAATTGATTGTATTCCAATTGGTTAGAATAAATATGTAATTATTTATTTTGGCTAATATTAGTGAAAAATTAGAGTAAAGATTGTTAGAACACTTTCTTCAACATTAATGGAATGCTAATGATGATTTGCTAAACATATTTTATGCTTTAGTAAATTAGAAATTGTAGCTTTTTATTCTTAAAGCAATTAGTTAGTTAAATTGTAGGTGCGTACTTAGGATTGTTGACTAATTAGGAGTTGAGTTGAGAGCTCTATTTGACCAATATACTTAAAAAAGCCTAGGTTGTTATAATTTTTTAACAACCAATGCCATTTACCAAGAAGGGAGAGGAGTTTATCTTAAGGCTTGCCCAAGATCAACTTAGAAAAACTATACATTACTTCTTTTAGTTAGATGTTTATCTCTTAACTAAGTTTCTTATAATTTGTCTTACATTATATTTGAATTGCTTGTTCAGAATTTATTTGTTTAATTTTTCTAGTTTGATTGTTGTTTTTGTTGATTTTAATTTGATAAACCCCCTCTTTCTTTCATTCTTTTACATGTTGTTATTGGTTAATCTAAATCGTTCGAATTGCCAATCCTTGTGGGTTTGACCTTGCTCATCATTATCACAATATATTCACTTAAGAGTAAGTAATTTAAGTTTGGTGGATTTGGCACCTATCAAATTTTGGCATTGTTGCTAGGGATCGATTTTGACTAATTATAATAATGGCTTTTTGAAAGAAAGTTATCTAGAACAATATTAATAACAAAAACACTTAAAATATAGATAAAATCTCATTGATTTCAAAGAAATTTCATTTATATATTTGAAACTCACCTTTAACCATTGCTAAACATAGATTTAAGCATATCTTGTGATGAAATTATAGGGAATGGAGTCAGAAAAGAACAAGTAAATAAGGGAGGAAAAAGTGAAAAACAAGAAGATTCAAGTGTCCAGGCATTATAACTCCAGTGCCTGGGCATCAATTCAAAGACCTAGCACCTGGGAACCAAAAAGCCAATGCCTGGGCACCAAATTTGCACTTCGAAATTTTGTAGTGAATAGTATTATGCCCAAGCACCAGAAAACCATCACCCGGGTGCCACGCATGCCAGAAAGATGATGCCCAAGTGTTAGAAACTCAACCTAGGGCACCAAAACCAGAGACATGACGTGTAGGCGCCACATTTGCTTTGACTAGGCATGCTATCGGAAATCCTAATTTCCTCTGATGATTAGGAGCTCTATACTTGACCTATGTTGCACTATATGGTCTCTGTTAATGAGTAGGAGCTCTATACTTGGACCATGCTGCACTGTAGGGTCTCTGAAGCCTCTATAAAAGGTCCTAAGGGCAAGAAACAATGGAGACAAGCAAGAAAGGAAGTATAGAGATGAGTGGAAATCACCTGAGGAGAAATTTAAGTTGAGAGTTGCTGAAGAGATGGGTGGTTTCAAAGTGAGGGCTCTGTATAGAGTTTTTCCCCATCTGAACACCTCTTTTTCCTCCTGTTTCTTGTATTTTTTATTCCACTTTTTTTTGTTATTTAAATCTATGATCATGTCTATTAGAGGCTAGTAGGTTTTATCTGGTATTTTGTTAAACCATTTGTGAGATTACTTTTGCATGACAATATTTTTCTTATTGATGTTTTGAATTCAGTTTACTTATTTTCATTAGGATATTAATGCTTTTCTAAGCTTGATCACCTTGAAATTTAATTAGCATTTAGGCCAACTTGAAAGGGAAGTCCTAAATGAAGAACTGGATGAATATAATCTTTGTTTGCATGTTGAAGGAATAGTAAGTATAGCAATTAGCAGTCAAGATGACAATACTTGATTGTTTTAGATAACCAAGATTAGGATAGCACCTTTTAACAACTGTCTTCTCAGTTGACTTTCATATAAATATAAAGAGTTAGGAAAAGTAGTTAGGTTTATGATGATTTGATAGAACTTCATAAATAGTTGAATCCTTATGTTAGTAAACTAATTCATAACTCAAAAAAGAAGTAACTGTCAATATAAAGTAACTACACATTGAGGTGAAGTCAAAGTTCTAGATCCATTTAATAAATTATTTACTCAGTTTTGCATTGCTTTCTAGTTATTCATTCATATAGTCAATCTATTTTTCTGACTTAATGGTAGTATTAGTCCAAAATTAAATTCAAGTCCCTTGGGAACAATATCTTATTCACTTTTTTATTACTTTTCGCGACCACGTGCACTTGCTTGTATAAAGATCAGTGAGTAAGTAATTTAAGTTTGGTGGATTTGGCACCAATCAAATTTTGGCACTATTGCTGGGGATTGGTTTTGACTACTTTTAACTCTTTTGATGACTAGGACTAAATGCAAAGAAGAGTCAATTTTCATCCTAAGATTGAGAAAACTGCTTGAAACCTAAGGAAAACCACAAAGATGAAAAACCAAGCTTCCAAAGATTCCTCTTCAAGTTTTTCATCTAATCAAGCTTTAAAGGAATAACAAGAGCCATCATTGGGGCTTTTGAGTCACCAATTAAAGTTAAGTTCAAGAAATAGCTAGAGAAAGAACATTGAGAGAGTTTGCTGCTCCACCAACGAACTAACCACTATTGTGCATTACTAATATAAATTTGGATGCAGAGTTTACTGCTCCACCAACGAACTAACCACTATTGTGCATTACTAATCCAAATTTGGATGCACCTTTGGAGCTTAAATCTGGGTTGATATACTTGTTGCTCAAGTTTGGAGGGTTAGCTAATGAGGATCCTTACAAGCATCTCAAGGAGTTTTATATAGTTTACTCAAGTCTGAAGCGCAAGGAGTATTTGAAGAGCAAATTAAGCTGAGGGCATTCATATTCTCCTTAGATAACATAGCAAATGATTGTTTATTCTTTCTACCCCAAGGCTCAATCACAACTTGGGAAGATATGGTGCAAATGCTGTTTCCAAAGCTATTAGCATAACAAGAGATATCTGTAGGATAAAGCAAAGAAAAATTAAGACCCTTTATAAGTATTGGGAGAGGTTTAAGAGATAATGTGCTAGTTGTCCTCAAGATGACATCTCAGAGCAATCTCTCATCTAGTATTTCTTTGATAGGTGTTATCCATAAAAATAAGAATGTTGGATGCGGCTAGTGGAGGATCTATTGTGAACAAGATTCCTCAAGAAGCTAAAGATTTTATCTCTATTATGGCAGCCACGTCCCAATAGTTTGGAAGTAGACAATAGCCACCAAGAAGAGTTAATAAAATGGGCACGTCTTCATTGGAAGCTAAAATTAATCAACTTATAGATTTAGTTCAAACCATGATCACGAGTAGAGTATAGCAAACTAAGGTGAGTGCCATTTGTGCCAATATGGGTCACCCTACTGATATATGCCTTACACTCTAAGAAGATAATCAACACATAAATGCCATTGGAGCTTTCTCGGGGCTGCCACAAAGAACATTTGATCCTTACTCCAATATATATAATCTAGGGTGGAGAGAGCACCCTAACTTTAGCTATGGAACAAGACTAAATACTCAATAGTTCTAACCAAGGCCTATGACACCTTAACAACATTCATCTTCATCCTCTAAGTTAAGTATGCCTCTTGAAGACATTGTGAGGTCTCTTGCCATAAGCACACAACAATTTCAACAAGAGATAAGATCAAGCATACAAAACTTAGAGAATTACATGAGTCAATTAGCTACATCACTAAGCAAGTTGGAGTCCAATGGTAAGCTATCCTCTGAAATTGAAGTTAATCCAAGGCAAATTGCATGTGCAATTACTTTAAAATTTGGAAATGAATTGAAAGATGGAACCTAAAAAGTAAGCCGTGGGTGTGGCTTAACTAAAAAAATAGAACTAAAAGCTAAAATCATTGTGCCTAAATAAAACATAGACTTCCCTAAAGAAGATAAATTTCTCCAATAAGAAGAGTTTATCATTAAGCCTTCTTTTGTTGAAAGATTTGCTAAATCCAAAAAAGATAAGGAAGAAAAGGAGATTTTGGAGACTTTTAACAAGGTGAAGTAAACATTCCCCTTCTTAATGCCATTAAGAAAATACCCTGTTATGCAAAGTTTATTAAGGAGTTTTGTACTAACAAGAAAAAATTAGTGGGCTATGAGAAAGTAAGCTTGTGAGAGAATGTGTTAGCATTAATTCAAAAAAAGTCAAAGACCCAGGAATGTTTGCTATCTTTCATAAAATTAGGAGTATCATAATTCAAAAAGCTATATGTGATTGGGAGTATATGTAAATGTGATACCTTTATCCGTCTATTCAACCTTGAATGCAGGGAAATTAAAAAAGATTGTTGTTTCCATTCAATTCATTGATTAATCATTTGTATACCTTAAGGGAGTTCTAAAGGACATCTTAGTTCAAGTAAATGGTTTGGTTTTTCATGCTGACTTCTTTATCATGGATATGGAAGATGATAACTCTTGTAAGACACTTGATATTTTATTGGGAAGACCATTCCTTGATACTATTAGAACTAAAATTGACATGTATTAAGGTAATCTCTCCATGGAGTTTAATGGAAAGATTGCCAAGTTTAATATCTATGATGTAGTGAAAACTTTAGATGAGGTATCCTCACTTTGCTGCATTGACACTATTGATCCTCAAGTGTAAGAAACAATTGAGTTGGATAACAAGAAAACAATTGGATATCGCATGACATAAGTATAGTATTTATGATAATTTAGCCAAGGTTGAAGACAAATTTGAAGAACGTTGTCCTTAGAAATAATTCATGAATACACAAATTTCCCCCAAGATTAAATAGACCCTTCTGAGTGAAAGCTCAAGAACAAAATCTAGAAAGAAGAAATGAAAGACAATATTGATTGTGTATGTTCAGTAACCCAGAGAGATGCTTTATTTATAGAAGGAGAAGTTAGCTGTTGGGTAACAATAAAAATATAATGTTACGATGAAAGCAGTCAAAATATCACAACAGTCAAGGTTAATGGCAACGGTAATTCATTAACGGTAAATATTAGCAACAGTTAAGTAAAACTCTAAAGGTTAGGTTCTAGAAATAGATAGGTTGATTTTAACTCTTTTAAGGTAGGAGAAAAGGTAATTACAAAAATTATTTTTTTTTTGATATGGTTTTTAAAATAATTTTTATAAAAATGCTGGGCCACATAATTTGAACACACGCTTAGGGGGAAGAAATCCTTAATTTGAACTATGTTTGAGCCCGTTGGCCCATGCTTATGTGCGCAAGGCTTCTTCCCTTTCTTGGCTCTTTACAAACCCAATCGCACATGTTATTATATATACACTCAAGACCTCACACTACCAAACAATGTGAGACTTCTTTTGAAATACCCACACACACATACACATTTTCTTCAATAATCCTTTATATATTTTAAAAGAATAATTTTAGAAAATGAAAGGTGAATTTAGGTTACTGAAAATCTCTAGGTTACATACACAAGTGTAATAGTTTTGAATTTGGTGTCTTTTGGAATATGAACCAGATCTAGACTGACAATACATAAACTACAGAGACATGGTGAAGTTTTAGAACTTCTATGAACCATAAACTCTTATTTATAAGTTAGAGATCTTATTAGCCACATTACACCCCCATAATTCTTACTGTTATCGCAGTTTTGCACTTTAATCAGTGATGTGTGTGCTTCATAGTTTATGAGTGCTCTATAGATTTTGCCAAAATCTTATAAGAGCAGCCCCACTCCACACTCATATATGTGATTTCATCAAGTGTATCAGCAATAAATACACCGCACATAAAGGCTATGAAAATCATTAAGAGCTTTATTCTTATCCTCATATTTAATGTATTCTAACACTGTCTCACATGATAGGAATGGACAACAATTAATAATGCTAACAGAATTAACAGGTGACTTGTTATTACCCATATGAACTTTCATTATAGGATCTCCGATTACAAAGGTTAAGTTACCATCACTGTTAATTCCAAATTGGCTTAAGTACCATTCCCCTCGATGTCTGACCTTACATAATCAATCGATATCACATTATCTCTTAGCAGCTGCTTGACCATATCATGCCTTAGATGAATATGTCTACTTTTACCATTGATCTAATATACTTTTACCTTATATAACCACTAGTAGATTTTATCTCATCTGATCTGAGATCCAATTAGCATCTCTGTATACTTCTAATACAATGGGAAATCCACTATATATAATACTATATATCATGGTACCTCTTAAATATCTCATTAATCTAACCAACATAACCCAATGATCACGATTTAGGCTGTGTGTTTATCTACTTAATCTACACACTGCATAAGTTATATCAGGTAGGATGAAGCTCATTAAATGCATTAAACTCTCAATTATCAATGCATACTCAGATTAAGCAATGGGTTACCCTTTATCTTTCTTTAGTTGAATGTTAGAATTATATGAAGTGTAGATTCATTTATCATCGTAATGACCAAATTGTCTTAATAATTTTTCAACATAATGTTCTTGTGATAGTCATATACTTTCATCAGTCTTAACTAGAATTACTTTAGCCTCACCCATGTCTTTCATGTTAAACTTAGATGCTAGAAACAATTTTGTTTTATTTATAACATCTATCTTAGTACCAAAGATCAACATATCATCTACATATAAACTCATAATAGCATAATCATCATTTTTCAAGTTTTTGTATACACACATCTATCTACTTCAACAGAAGTGAAACCATCATTGGTCAAAACTTTACCTAATTTCTCATGCCACTATTATTGCGCTTGTTTTAATCCATATAAGGATTTGAGAAGTTTGTAAAGTTTATTTTCTTGTCTTAAGACAACACAACCCTCAAGTGCCTTCATCTAAATTTCTTCTTCTAAATCACCATTTAGGAAAGCTATCTTAACATCTATATGATGAATGAAAAATTTGCAGGCTAAAGTTAAAGCTATTAAAACCCTAATAGAAGAAATTCTTGTAACAGGAACAAAAGTATCAAAATAATCAACATTTTGTTTTTGAGTAAAACCTTTTGCCACTAATTTTGCTTTATATTAATCAATAGAGCTATCAGGATTATATTTTCTTTTAAAAATCCATTTACTACCTATTGTTTTTGCTTTTAAAGTAAATCTAGCAAAGTCCATGTTTTATTTTTTGTAGGAGAATCAATTTCAACTTTAATTGCTTCTTTACAAAGTTGTGCATTTTGATATGCAATAGCCTTAGAATAAGTTAAAAGATCATTTTCCAAAAGATAAGTACAAAAATCATTACCAAAGGAAGTCTTATTTCTTTAACATTTGCTTCTTCTCAAATCCTCAAATGAATTCTCTAAGGATTTCTTCATTAGCTATAAGTGAATGTGTAAATGTAGTTGTATAAGAAATATTATTAATTTTCAAAGGAAAAATATGCTCAAAGAACTCAGCATTCTTAGTCTCCATTATGGTATTAGAATTAAGTACATCATTTTTTAAGACAAGAAATCTATATGTAGTACTATTCTTAACATATCCAACAAACATGCAATTAAAAGTTTTAGAGCCTATTTTCTTTTTCTTGGAGTCAGGTAACATAACCTTTACTAGACAACCCCACATTTTTGAATATTTTAGGTTAGGTGTAAACCCTTTTCATAGCTCATATGGTGTTTTATTGTTCTTTTTATAGGGTATGCTATTTTGTAAATGACATGCAGACAACATAGCTTCACCCCAACGATTATTTGGGGCTGAAGTGCTAACTAACATTGCATTCATCATTTCTTTTAAAGTTCTAATTTTCCTTTTTTACTACTCCATTAGAATTAGAAGAATAAGGGGGAGTAATTTCATGAATTATTCCTTCCTTCTCATAAAACTCATTGTATAATATATATTCACCTCCTCTATTTGACCTTACTATTTTAATTTTCTTATCTAATTGATTTTCTACTTCATCTTTTATAAGAGGAAAGTATTAAATGCCTCTTCTTTATTTCTAAGTAGGTATACCTTAGTTTACCTTGAAAATTCATCTATATATCTTATACAATACTTTTTTCCCACCTCTAGTCATGTTTGTTTTAGATCTCCTACGTTTGTATGAATTAAACTAAGTAACTCTGTTTGTCTTTGTACATTATGAAAAAACTTCTTAGTTTGTTAAGACTTAGCACAAGTCTCACATTTGCCTAAAATTGTATTATTAATTCCAGAAATTAAACCAAGACTTTGCATTTTCTTAATATAAGAAATACTAACATGTCCTAATCTAGCATGCCACAAATCAACAAAATCAATCATGTAAGCAGAAGAAGATGCATTCTCATTCATAATTTCAGAAACATTAAGTACAAAGAGACCCAGATTATAATAACCTTTGCCAATAAAAACATTGTTCTTTGTCATTACAATCTTCTCAAACTCAAATGGTACTTTAACCCCAGCCTTTCCCAAGAGAGCCACAACGATCAAATTTGCTCTGATGTTAGGTACATATAACACATCTTTGAGGGTCAAGGTCTTGTCAGATGTGAGCTTGAGAAGAACTTTACCTTTTCCAAGAACATTTGGCAATTCTTGAATCACTAAGGTACACATATTCTTCTCCATCTCCCACAGTAGTGTAAAAGGCAAAGACATATTTGTTCGCATAAATATGCCTAGTAAAACTAAAGTTTATAACCTCTTCTTTCACATTGGCTACTATAAGAGCTTGAGAAATGACCACATCGATTGTGTTATCTCCTTGGACCAAATTTCCATTCGGCGTTGGAGGTTTGTCATTTCTTGCTCTCTTTTTATATTGAGTAAATGATGACTTTGCTTTCCACAGACAAAATAGTCTACCTTTTTTTTTAAGGTAGGCTTAGGCTTGTAATCAGTTTTCTTTTTATCATACCTGATTTTATATTGCTTTTCTTGTACTAAGTTGGCCTTTGTGGTCATTTACTTTGCTCTTTCTGGTTTGTGTCTTCTATTATGATGTTAGTGATCAAATCTGCGACCGATATTTGCTTTTGATTATGCTTAAGATGTTGTTTGTAATCACTTTATGAATGTGGAACTTTTTAATTAGTATGCCAGCAACAAACTCATCAAGTAAGTTGATCTTCTTAGCTCAGAGTTCCTCTAGTAATTTCTGATATTCATTGATTTGCATTTTTATGTCTTTGTCATCGGTCATCTCCCATTTATAGTTGTTGCCTATGACAAATTTCTTCTTTCCAACATCCTTAGTAGCATAATTGAGAATCATTGATTCCTAAATTCTATTGGCTTCCTTTTATGTGCAATACACATCGAACAGATCATTAAACAAGGTACTAATTATTGTATGTTTACATACCTTGTTTGCATATGACTAAGCCTCTAATGTTTCTACATTAGTAGTTGACGATAACATTGGGTCAATAAGTGCTAAAGTAACTTCATGCATATTAAGGGTAAAGAAAATCTATTCTTGCCATCTCTAAAAGTTTTGTCCATTGAACACTTGGATTTTTGATATATCTGTAAATGGCTTGGCATAGGGAACCAGAGACATGACTAGAGCAGTTATAGCTCCCTAAGTGAAGGTTATAGAAGGTGTTACAATATTCAGTGATGGTGATACTATGATGGTGCAGTATCACTAAAAGCATTAGCAGCAGTGGCAGTGATGTCGATGTTCCTAAGATTGTAGCGAAATAAGTGGTTTAGGTCACATTGAAAAATGCTATCCATAGGAATATTTTGCAAACACGTGAATTTCTTATTATTAAACTGACCCTTCTAAGTGAGTTTAGGAATAGAATCTAGCAAGAAGATGTGAGAGGCAATAATGAATGTGTGTGTTTTATAACCCAGGGTAATGCTTTATTTATGGGAGAAGAAACTAGCCATTACGTAACAATAAAAATAAAACATTAGACTGGAAAATGTTAAAACGTCCTAACAGTTAAGGTCAATGGCAACTATAATTAATTAATGGTAAATAGTAGCAACGATCATGTAAAAGTCTAAAGGTCAGGTTCCAGAAATAGATAGGTTGATTTTGACTCTTTCAAGGTAGGAGAAAAATTAATTAGAAAAATTATTATTTTTCAGATAGGCTTTTTAAAATAATTTTTGTAAAAAGTAGGGCCATACTATTTCATTGTGCACATTAGGGGGGAATCACCGATTTGAATTATGTTTGAGCCTATTGACCTATGCTTGTGTGCGCGTGGTCTCCACCCTTTTTTGGCTCTTTACAAGCCCAATCTCACATGTTACTATATATACACTCAAGGCCTCACACTTCTAAGCAATATGGGACTTCTTTTGAAATACCCATACACACACACACTTTCTTCAATAGTTGGATGGTGTTGTCACTTTGGTTGATGCCAAGCATACTAATTTTTCATCTTGGTGAGCTTAAACTAAAGGATATTGCTTCATTAGTCCAAAGGATAAGGAAAATAAATAGTATGGCTTATTTAAGCATTCAAAGTTTGGGAAAGTTTACTTGGTTTTATGTCCTTGGCATTGGGGGCCTTGATTTAGAGAAGATTGATAGTGTTGGAAGATCATAACCCTGGCATAATAAGGGAGTTTCTTTCTCCCTTACTTTAAGCTTACTTTATTTACACCTTAAGGACAATGTGTTGTTTAAGTGTGGGGGAAAAGTTAATATTCTTTAGCTAAATTAGTTCTTAATTTCCTAGTTTAGTTTAAGTTGTCTTTTTTGTTTTTATCTCCCACCTTTTACCAATGTTTTGTTGCTTAAGAACGTGAAAATTTTTGTTAAAAGTCTGATTAGCTCACTTGAACAATTCTTCATATATCTTTGACACATTGAATTAGCTTTTTAGTTAAGATAACTTGAATAATATACTTCCTTTTATTTGCTAATTGGTTGATCATTTTATAGAATTATTTTAGACATGAAACATTAGGCTATAGGTTATGCATAGATGGAAATAGCTAAATGCATACCACGATTCTACCTACCTTCATTTTAGGAATACTTTAAACTTGCTGAAAATTATTAAAGTGTTGAATTGTTGACCTCTTATGCAAATTTTGGATTCAATTGAGTAGTAAATTGCTAAATTTCAGTCTTCTTTCCCTTTTTTTAAATTTAAAAAAAAAAAAAACAAAGAAATAAGAGCACTTGAGTTAATTTTTCTTTACTCCATTGATCACTTTAAGTGATTATGAGTAGTACTAGTAGACACTTAGAGATGTGATTAGCTGAGTAATCGAGTATGGGTAACACAAATATCCATCCTCACATTAAAAAAGCTTATGACACTTTAAACAAGACAAAAAGTGCTCAAATAAAGAGAGAAAATTTAGGTAAAAGTGTTGGTTAGCTAAGTAACTAGGCGTGGGTATAACCAATATCCACTTTCATGTCAAAAGGCTTTCAATGCTTTGATTTTAGGAAAAAATGAATAAAAAAGTTTATAAAAGTATAACTAAGTGAAAAGGAATGGAATGAATTTAGTAGTCATGACACTTTTGATCACTTTTTTTTTTTCCTCTATGTGCTTAAAGGTGTTGTAATATGTTATTTACTAAGTTATTTCTTTAATGTCGGCATGTGTCGAATGCTGATATGTTATTGTGAACTCATAAACCTTATGTTTGATGTTTATAAAATTCTTAGAAGCTTTAATCTTTCTTGGTAGGTTTGTGGAATTTCTTTATTTAAGTTACCTTTTCTTGATGGCTAGTGAAATGCATTAGGATGATTGTTGCTTAGTTGAGTTGTTTTGAAGTGAGCTAAATATCATTTTGAGTTATGTTGTGAAACATGCTTGAGGACAAGCATGGTTTAAGTGTGGGGCAATTTGTTAAATTGTACATTTGACTTAATTTTGATCTTATTTTGGTTTTTTTTTTATTGTATTTCTAAGGGAATTAAGTAATTAGTAATTATTATGGTTGTTTTAGGTTAGGGGATGATTTTGTGAAATTGGAGCTGCAGTAAGGCATGGGCAAGGATTACACTGCATTTGAGTTGGATATAAGGAGATAAGTTATGGGTCTAGCTAAAAATGCTATTTTTGAAATCGAAAATGGACAGCTTAGCATTTCTAACAATTTTCTCTTTCTTGGGTAAAGGAAATGGGCATGAGAACTTCCAAGGTTAATTTTTGAGCAATTTTTACATTTTTATTTAAGGAAACTTGTTTAAATTAGTAGGAGCTGATATATTTTCATTTTTATCTCATTTTATTTTATTTTTTAGATACCACTATTTAGATCTATGTTATTTTTAACTTCTTCTTCTTCATCTCTCTCTCCTTTGATCTTAACGAGAGAAAGCAACTTGGATTTGAATTACAATTTTGTAATATGGATTTTGAGCATAAATTATGGATATTTACAGTCATTAATAGCTAATTTCAATATTCTAACTAAGGGGTATTGTATGAATTTTTCAAACATTGTGAGACTTTCTTAACTCTCTTTTCCCTTCTATTCTTCTTAGTTATTTACATTCCAATTTTATTTGCATCAATATGGGGTGGATTGGGCCTATTGTTTGTCTTGTCCAGAATTGATTGTATTCCATTGGTTAGAGTAAATTTGTAATTTGTTATTTTGACTAATATTTATGGAAAATTAATGAAGATATTGTTAAAACACTTTCTTCTGCATTAATGGAATGTGAATGATGATTAGCTAAACATGTTTCATGCTTTAGTAAACTAGAAATGATGGCTTCTTGTTCTTAAAGGGGTTAGTTAATTAAATTCTAGGTACTTACTTAAGATTGTTGACTAATTAGGGGTTAAGTTAAGAGCTCCTCTTAACTAACATACTCAAGAATGCCTAGGTTGCTAGAGCTTATTAACAATGATAGTCATTTGCCAAGAAGGGATAAGAGTTTATCTTAAGTTGTGCCTAAGATCAGTTTAGAAAAACCATATATTACTTCCTTTAGTTAGATGCTTATGTGTTAACTAAGTTCCTTTCAATTTATCTTACTTTACATGTGAAGTGCTTGTTCTAAATTTATTTGTTTAATTTTTCTAGTTTAATCTAAATCATTGGAATTGATAATTCTTGTGGGTTCAACCTTACTCATCATTATCGCAATATATTCACTTGAGAATAGGAAATTTAAGTTTGTGGATTTGGTACCCATCACTTTAATTATGGAGCCAATAAATTGTGTTTCATGACTGTCTTGTTTTTAATTTAAAATTTTCATTTTTCATTTGGTTTGATGTAGGATTCAAATTTCCAAATCACTTTAGGATATTTTAGTGCAACAAAACGATTAAAATAACAATTTTTTTAAGCTTGAAGAAGTTTAAATGGCGGAGAAAACACATTTTCTAATTTTTTTGGTAAAATTATATTTGGACCACAAAGTTTTTAAATCATTTCAATTCAATCCCCATAATATTATGTTTTGATCCTAATAGGTTTTAACATCTTTCAAATAAGCCCCTGTGTATGTTTGGTTCTTATTGTCTTGGGCTTAATTTTTGCACAAATTTTGGTCCATTTGCATATTTTTAGCCATCTTTTAATAATAATTTTCTCTAAGTTTTTAATGACTAGAAATACAAATTCTTAATTTTCCATAATAATTAACACTATATTTTAGGTACGAACACTCTATTTTTTTAGGCCAAAATTTTTGTCCATAATCTTTAGGTAATTTTGCATCACAAATATCGGACATTCTTGTATATGATTTTTTCTGTGTTAAATAATTTTAGTCCATCTTTTGGACATCAATATTATTTATTATGTTGCATACTAAATTTTTTAACTCAATTTAGTCTAAAATGATGGCATTTGGTCATGTTAATAATATCCAAGTTGTGACATCTCTAAATACTAATCAAGTAGATACATAAACAATTATATCCACAGAATATGATCACATACTTATTAAAATTCTAAGGAAAAGTATTTAGGGACTGAACTAAAAGTTTTTATTTTATTTCTATTACACGAATATACTTAGAAATTAAGCAAAGTATTATTTTAGCTTATGTTTAATTATCACGTGTGGACTATAAGGGAAAGTCCTAGAGATTATACTCATATAATCAAGGCCTATAATATACATAAGTATCTTACGACCCATATACTAGCCCATATTATACTCATTAGGTTTTAAGCCCATTATCCACTTAATTGGATTTTTCTACAAGCTTTATTTCCTAAGCCCAATCTATTTAATTTTAAACTATGGAATTTTCAAACTCCCAAGTATGATCATGTGTGGGATCCATATAAGTGCTTTCTTTTCAAGAACAGTTATTGGCTAACCTAATTCCAATCATGGTCACATCATGTTTCCTCACTAAGACTTACATGAAAATACCAACTTGTCTTATCTATGCCTTTTTATTATGCAATCATTTCAAAAAGTGCCTAATAACTATACACCTCAATTGTCAACAATCCATTAACCTTCCAATGATTCAAATTGCACATCATTACCATTAATATTCAACCAATCAAGCCTAATGTGCAATTTTAATATCACTTTCTTAATCTTTGTGTTATCACTTAATATCAACTGAGGTCCATTTATGCTTATATTACCCATGCAACTAACACATTATTCTAACCTATTCCTATTGATATTGGTTTGATGATGACAAATATATGAAAAATATGAGTTAGAAATATATTATTAATATGTGCTTAATTGATTAACTATTTAGACTAACTATTGAGTTTGTAAGTTGAATATCTACAATGTGTAGGATGGTTCAAAGAAGGAAGAGTGGGCATTGAAGTAAGGAGAATGAAATATGAATACCATGCTATACTTAAAGTGATAACAAGCAAGAAAGGTGCTCTAAGCTTTGAATAAGCTAAAGATTAAAAGAGTTAGAAGCTTGGATGCATCAAGATAGCCAATTGATTGAATATGTATAATTATCATAGGCTAAGTGTTATTCAATGATTTAGAATTGCATTTATTAGCTCAAGATATTTTGGTTCTGAAAATATAAGTTTGGATTTAAAAGATAGAGAGATATAGATTTTGCTTAAAATCATTTTTGACCTTTGGTCACTATTTTACATATATCTTACAAACCATATGGGATATTGTAATAAAACTTATTTCATTAGAAACTAGACTCAATGAGCTTTTCAATGAAAGGTCATTTACTTAAAACAAAGTTCAAATAAAAAAGCTATGACCTTATAAATTTGAGTGGTGAGATATGAATTTTGCATGAATTTGTATTTTGACCTTTGGTACTATTTTAATCATATCTCTAAATATATATTGAGGTTTGATATAAAACTTATTTTTGTTGGAAAATAGACATAAAGAGATTTTTAACCATGGGTTATGCACGTAAATTGGATTTAAAATTCGAAAGTTATGATTATTTAAAGTTGAGACTATGTCACTGTAAGTGACCAGTCGACTGGTACAGTCCATAAAGTGAGTTGTCAACTAGTTGGTCCTAAATTTGAAATAACGGTCATATTTTGATAGGCAATTGATTAGTGAGCCCCTGACAGTTGACTGGTTACTCCTAGAGATAGTTTTCTAAAATAAATAATGGCTTTTTTGAGTGTGTAATATCTATATCTCATCTTGATCTATAAATATGTCATTCCAAACATATTTTTGAGTAGAACCAAGTACTAGAATATAATTCTTAACTTGTTATATCATCTTTGAGAGAGAAACAAAGATTATTGAGCCAAAATCAACACATTCTCTATCATTTGAGTTTTTAGAGCTTTATTTTGTATATCTATTTATTTGAGGAAGTTTGTTTATTTGTATTTCTTCCTTTTTTATAAGAAAAAAGCTTAAGGAGTTTTCCTGAGGGATTCAAGCTAATAGAGAGCTTAGGTTAAGGGGGAGGTTCGCAATGGTTGTTTTCAAGGTGGTTCCTTGAAGGAATTAAGTTGTGAATACTTGGGTTTAGGAAGAGGTTCTTCTTGAAATTTGTAATTGAGCGAGAGGTTCTCTTGAATTATTGTAATTGAATATTGTAATATTGGAAAATTTTAAAAGGTTGCTTGAATTATACACAAGGGATCCATTTGTTATTTCGCTTGATTGAATTGATTCATTTTACCCATCCACCTGTACCTTAAAAATTACACACACACACACACACACATATATATATATATATATATATTAGTTTTAGACTAGTGAGTCATAAGGAATCCTAGTTAACAAATTTTTGAAAGATAATATTTTTGAGGGACATATTCGAGGAATTCACATTATTGCTGATGCTTCATTATCAAATTCAATGTCCATCGTCTGTTTAGCTAACCACAACAAAGTAACAAGAATAAAAGCAAGTCTTTCACAATGCTTGGAGTATATACGTTTTTCAGCAAGTCTGGTACTTAAGCTATAAGTTATAAAAAGGCGATTTTTTTTTTTTTTGGTCATGAAAGGAACAGAAATGAGAAACGTTACAAGAAACAGCCCAAACATAGAGAGGGGGAAAAAGAGTATGATTTACGGAATTCTCTAAATCAAATACTCTTCAAATTAATTTTGTTCTCTGATTCTCCCTCGTCCTCTATGGGTCACCTTCTTCTTTTTCTCATTATTCTCAACTCCCTAGCATTATCATTCCTCTCAACTAATTAAATTCAACAAACAAAGACTCATTCAAATCATATAAAAAAAGAATTGAAAACACTTCTAATAACTTTTCTCTAGGATGATTCTGTCCCAGTGCAGAAGTACAATAAGCATCGTTTGAGCTCATGAACAAGTGCCGCCACACAGTATGGCCGGGTTTGCTATCTGGAGCCACTTCGCCCCAGCTTCTCACCATTGGCTTCGCTCTTGAAAGCGGCAAGTCAAACACCATAAACATCCCAAAATCCTGGTCGGGTCGGATATGGGCTCGAACTCTATGCGGGATAGACTTCGAAGGAAAGTTCTCATGTCTAACCTTTGAGTGTGGTTCCGGCAAGGTAGAGTGCACTGGCGGCACGAAGCCGCCGGCCACGTTGGCTAAGTTCACTTTAAATGGAGCCGATGGACTAGACTTCTATGACGTCAGCCTGGTGAATGAGTATAACCTCCCCGTGTTGATCGTGGCCAAGGGAGGTATAAGGGGAGGGTACAGAGCCACCGAGTGTCTGGTGGAGCTGAACGGCGCGTCCCCGGCGGACCTTAAGGTGGCGGGTGGGAATCGGAGTGGTGGTAGCGTGGCTTACCGAAGCGCGTGCGAGGCTTTTGGAGATCCGCAGTATTGTTGCAGCGAGGCTTACTCTACGCCCGACACGTGTCGCCCGTCTTTGTATTCACAATTCTTCAAGTATGCTTGTCCTCGCGTGTATAGCTACGCATATGCCGACAAGACTAGCACCTACACGTGTGCATCAGCTGACTACCTGATCATCGTCAGTCCCTTGGCCTACACCAAGTACAATAACACTATAACCATGTGTGGCATGAATTGTAAGTTTTAGTGTACAATAAGCAGAGGGCAATTCTAACATTTTGACGGATAGCTAAGTCCACACATATAATTATGCCTAGAGCAGTTCAAGGTACTCTATGGAACCAAAAGAGTGATATGATTTCCCACGTAAAGTTGTAAATTTTCATTGGGCTTTTCCTTTTGTGTTGAACATACGATTAGCAAATTTCATAATGGGGCAGAAGCGTATAGAGATGAAGATTTGAAATGTTTTAAGCGGTGTAGAGGTTGATGATACAATTGCAACTGCATAGGTAGCATACTTTGAATTAGTTAATGACAAGTGCATTTGTGTTAAGCAGCCAAAAACTGGTGGGAGCTCAGAAAGACGGGGCACAGCTTCCTTTAGTAAACAAAGGCATCTTGTACCTGTCACGGGGTTCTTCATCAGTAAATAATCTCAATCTGGTCCAAACCCAGATTATTGCTAATGTTGCCTCCGTTGCAGTAACATATTTCCTCTTCTACCCCCCCTTTATGACTCATATTTTGATGCACACTTGAGGCAGACATACTATTTTTTGCAGTCAACTATCAACGACTGCGGTACTAATTTAACGCCTCATGCGAGAGTTCAAATGATGCTTTATAAAAATGATGTCTCAAAATTTCCCCTTTCTGTGTAATTAATGTATAGCAAGCTTTCGTTAGTTCATATTGCTTCATTATGATTTTAGCTTATGTAGTGTATATAGCTTGACAGGAGGTGTAAACATTTGAAGTGAATTTGGTTGGGTGCTTCTAATTATTGCAATCGAAGCATTAGGAAAGCGAAGTCATATACTGCAACGATGGGACCTGATCTGGTCCCGTCAAAGACAACTCATTTCTAGCTTTCGGTCAAAGCATCCAACTTCCACCCATGCAGTCTTTCACTTGTAACAATGATTTGCATAGATATCCAAAGAGACTAGTCCAAGGAGGCATTAGGTGATTTGAGTCCGGATCTCCTCCAATAGTACTAGCAGGGAATTTCTCAAGTAGGCAAGGGGGCCATTGGATCTAGTCTTGGAATAATTTTAGTGGATTAGCATTAATTGTATTAGTATAATAATTTTATGTAATAATTAATTAGACAATCAATATTAATCTGAATCCTTGTTAATAGTAGATAATAAGTTATGGGTCGAATTATCTATTAGCTCATTGAGTAAATACTCCAACTTATAACCTAAGTTTAGTTAGTAATTATTCTATCAAGTTACTAAAAGAAAGAGTATTGTACTCAATTTAAATTAGTATTATTATGAGCTTATTTTAAAGTTACTAAACTTATTTATTTTAATGAATAAATAAAATATGGTGACCGAATGATTTATAAATAAGACTATCAATTACTTCATGGTAGCTCGAATTATAGTTATCCATAACTCTTTCAAACTCTATCTCTCAAAATAAGCTAGGGTTTTATGGGTTGCCACACTCTTCCATATCTTCTAAATTGAATATATTCACCATATCTGCTGCACATTGAGGTCATATCATTCTTAATTTTTTATCTCATATTCTGATTATATTTAGGTATAATAATCTAGCAATTGGTATCAGAGCTTATGGTTTTGTGTTAAGATCTATTTGTCTATATATAATTTTGTTGTGAAAGTTTAGATGTAGAATATAATATTCATTAATGTCAACATGCTAGATTCACACTTAAGCTTTAAAACCCCACAAAAATTTTGAATCAAATACACCATTATTGAATGGGTTTCATTTGAAATTTGTATAGGTTTTCCATTGATTAAAAGATTTCGAACTGATTGGTACCCGAAAAATGCCCAAATCATATCGAAATTATATAGTCCCATTAACGTCTACCTCACAAGTTTTGTTTGATTCAAATTGCTCGAATATTTGATGTAGTCTTATAAATTAGCTTAAAGGTTTTTTCCCTTGTTGGAGAATTTTGTGATGGAACCATTCTCACATTCTAAAGCTCATGAAACAATCTGGTCGGTATTAGAGAGAAGCTTATGTGAACCCACGAACTTTCCATCTAAATTTCTTCCAAATGGCGTGTTATTTTCAAAAATTGTCATAAGGGATTTGTAGATCTTCAAATTATTAGAAATTTGACACCAAATATGCCCTAAAAGACTTAATAAAATGATGGGTCTACATTTAGAGGTCCAACCGGGTAGAACGACTCGTTTCAAACCTATTTCAATGGAGAAGAAGATGAATAGTGACGTTCATCAACGCCCACTTGTGCCTTGTGGCACATGAGTCAACCTTCAAGGCTTACTTTGGCCTAAATTTTTGGGTCCCGCATTAATTTTCAATTTCATATTCAATGGTAATTGTTTTGGAATTTTTTAAAATTAAAAAATATGAGTTCTTGAATTTCTATTGTCTTCCACACTGTATTTCATATAGGTACTCTCTTAATTTTGAGCTAAACATTTTTGTGCATATTCTAATTATATTCTAGTACCATATATTTTTTATAGTCTCAGTGGTGGAATGCTTTAATAGACCAAATAATTTTTGTAGAAAATTATGAATTTATAAATTCAGTATTATGTTGAATTTAATTCTGAGACCAATTTTTGTGTGGATTTAATGAATTTAGTTATGGAAATAGTTATCCTAATTATTGCAAACCTTTGGGCAATATACTCATATGTCATGGGTCATGAATTATTACGGTTGACCAATTGAGCCAAATTGACCGCCAAAAGTCTAAGTGTATGCCTAAACGGCAATGTGACTTAAAATAGGCATGACTTTTAGCAAAAATGAAATTTTCGGGCTTATAATACCATTCTGGAAAGCTCATTCAAAGCCTAATGCCTAGATGAATTGCCAAAGGCGATTCATTTCATTTTCGGGCCTAAATTCCATAATTTTCATTGACTTTGAGATTTTGAAATTCAAGAAACTTATTTTAGGCTTCATATAAAAGAATAATGAAGATTGTTTGAAGCCAATATTCCCATCAAGAATGGTAACTATACAAAACCCAATATTTTCTATTTGGATGTTCTCTAATTTAAACAAAATTAAAGATTAAAAGCATGATTGATTTTATATTCTTGGCAATCAATCATGCATTTTGAAAATAATACGATATCCAAAGTGTTGGTGTTTGCTTGCTCTTAGTCATGATTAAGTGATTTTACTTATTGTAATCACTTGGACAATTAGCACCTAGCAATTGTGAGCTCACTTATCGTGGGACCAATTATATGGGTGTTTGTTGGTTAATTTTATTGAGTCATCCATCTCAAATTACTATTATATAGTTATTGCTAGGACAATTGTATTGGTTGTAGACACACCCTATTGCTGTAACACTAATAATGTGATTTGATATTATTGAGGTTCAATTGAATTGATGTCTTAATATTTTTGTACCCTATCAGTATGGAGATGTTAGAGACATTTGGTTGTATGGGCCATTTGATATATAATGAGTTTTCTTGATTTATTATAATCTGGTACCCTTAAGCCGGATTATGATAGACAATCTTGTTAATATAGTTACATAAGTTAAGCCTTTTGGAAGAAACTTTATTTTATAATTATGTGAAAACACATAATACATGTTTCCTAATTTCATTTCCTTAACTCTTGTTAACAACTATCAATAATGAAAATTCTTAGTGGGACAAACTATAATGATTTGAAAAATTCCCTAAAATTTATTTTGACAACTACACTGATAGCTCTAGCCCCAGGTTAGATAAACCTAATACACTTAGCAACAATTCCACTATCTTAGAGAACTTTTCTAGAGTTGTGACACCAATGAAATTAGAATGTATATGTGTAAGTGTGAGAAGGCATTAATAGGAACAACAGTAGAATATGTGAGGATCATTTGGTAGATAGTTTAAGCAACTTGTTAAGGCTTGAGAAAGGCTATGATCTCTCCCATTTTGAAAACATTGGATTTCAAGGAATGTTTAGTGTTCAAAGAACACATATTGAAACTCAAGTACATAGATCTTAAATCCTTTAGTCATGCCTTACGAGATAAATCACACATCTGACATACTTTTGTGTATCTCTTGTTATAGTTTAACTACTGCAGGCTTTATATTATACCTAACTAGAAAAAATAAAATAGTCGATGAATCAGTTGAGGTTGTTCTTTAAAAGGATAAACTAAAAGGAAATGGGTAATGTTCCCATAGTGAATTCTTTAAATTTTGGATCCAATTGTGAGTTGAATATAAGTTTGCAAGAAGTAAAAGGCCAAGTCTTAATTAGTGATTAGAATAGTGGATAGTGAGTTACTGTAATAACTAAGTTGGCTATTTTGGGACTTTTTAAAGGCAAAAGATCTTCTATAGTAATTAAATCATGGATTATCCCTTTAGCTCTAGCTAATTTGAATTTAATGTTTTTAAGATTTTCATTCTCAAATGTTTTGAATTTTACAATACCATCACCAGATCAAATATTATAATACTCTTAAGTGTTGTTGGGTAATTATTTGAGTTATATTTCTGGGAAGAAAAGCTGATGAAACTGATTGAACAGAACATATCGTATAACATTAAATTTTGGATTCTATATAAACTATATTAAAAGTAGTTATTCTTGTTAGAGTTAGTTGCAAGGGGACAAGTGAGAGTCCAAAGCTATTAAGTTAACCACTAACATTAAAGTTTGTAACCCTAAGTTCTTTATTATGTTTCTGCTATACTATAGTATGATATGACAGATCTATAAAAATTTCTAGTTACTAACATGGTTTATTTGCATAACATATTTTGTTATGATTGGTGCATCATATTTGTTACCCTTTATAAAAGTCAGTTATGCTCTGTCACCGTGTTTGAAAATTTTGGAATTCACATTTGGGTTTTTCAAACTGGTGATTATGAGTGGGTTTTCAAGACTTAGTAAGGGGTTACAAAGGAAATCTGAAAAGGGTTTTTAGGCCCAATATGATCATGGTGAATGTAGTAAGGTAAAAGAAATTTATTGTTCCTATACCTTTTGTTAGTATCCATTAAAGGATACTCTTGGAATGATTATAAAGTTTATTAGAATCTTAATAACATATCAACAAACCTCAGTGAATGGTTTTATCATGGATTAAGCACTTGAAGTGAAAATTGAATAATCAATCTTAAGTTGAAGCAAGTGTTGAGAAATATTATCTTAAGTTTGATGAGATTATTTACAACCACAGTTTTGTTTTCGTAATGTATCTTAAATGACATACTATTAGCTTGAAATGACATTAACCTTTTTATGATGTTACCCTTTTAATGTTAACCCAAGATGATAAATCTTAGTGAAACCTCTTATGTTCTTGAAATTTAGTTCCATTAGGATAGGTCTCATATCTTTCTAGTTTGTCTCAAGGAACTCTTGTTGATTAATTGCTCATAGAATTTAGAATGCACTCTTGTTCCTTTTGTGGTGCTCCTATTTAAATAGGTGACAAAGAGGTTATGCACTTGTACTGATATAGCCCATGCTATAGTGTACTTTGAATATACTTAAGTGATCCTATTTTGGATTATTAGATAGCTATTTAGATAATTGTGTTTTTACCTACAAGATTTTTGGAAATGCATATTGTGTTACAATAAGTTTTATTCACTTATAATTATTGACAATTTGGATTCAGATTATGTGATTTGATTGATTAGTTGAAATCCATCTTGTATATACATTTTATGATGTTCTGGGAGGAGCTATTTTGTGGTAAAGTGTCAAATAAACACTTATAGTTACCTTAACTTATGTATACATCTTTATGATGTCATAGATTAGCTATTTTATTAAGAAGTGTCAATGAACACTTATAGTTGCCTTAACTTTTGCATGTATCTTTATGATGTTTAGAGGAGTTGTTTTATTGAGAAGTGTCAAATGGACATTTACAACTACCTCATATATATGAGTGGAGAGTATGTTGCTTGTTTTGCTATGGGAGTTTGTCAAAGAATGTGGTCAAGGAAATGAAATTATGTTGAGCACATATTTTATGTCTTAACCATCTTTGTTATGACAGTTATGCTATTGTAGACTTTTCTCAAAATTATAGAAATTTTAGTTATATTAAACTTATATATAATTCCTATTTGTTGGAGAGAAGATTTGTGAATCTCATACCCATGTTGAATCTTTTGGGTGATCCATTAGAGTTTTTTGGAAACTTCTTACTCTTGGGTATTTTGAAATTTTTGATGTCTTAGTTCAGTGAGAGAGTTGTGTTCTTAAAGAATACTTTGGTGTATTTTGGCATTTATAACATTCATTTCTTTATCAGATTCAATGTTCTTAGTTGTGCCAAATTTTGGATATAATATAGAGTTGAAACTTTGCCAGTATTTATACATTGTTTTCCTTATTAGATTCAATATTCTTAATTCATGGTTTCATTTATGGATTTTCTTTATCTCAAACTCATTGATTCACATTTATGATGGACATATGCTTATAGATCTGTTGACTAATGGCCAACCCATAGGAGTATTTCAAAATCTAGTAACTCATATGGGTCTTGTTGAATCCTTGGTGATGCCTTGGTCTAGTGAGAGTATGAGTTGAGTCATTAAGGGACTTTTGTAGTGTAACATGACACCAAGATATCATTTCATATTTTATTTTATTCAGATATTGAAATTAAGTCTATGTCAATATTATTATCACTTGTTTCCCTATCGAATCTAATGATCTTGTGTAGTTTCATTTTTGAACATTGTATGGTTTAACAAATGCACATTTATATGTTTTAGCAAATATTGATACTTAACTTTGTTGATTGATTGTCCTAATAATAACTTATTAATGTTATTCAAGTGAGAAATTGTTGGAATAATGTTAGTGAATTAGTACTAGTTGTATTATTAGAACACTTTTGTATAACAATTAATTAGACAATCAATATTAATCTAAACAAAAAATGGAATGGTCCTTGTTAATAGTAGATAATCAATGATATGTCAGATTATCTACTAGTCCATTGGGTATAGAGCTCAACTTACAGCCCAAGTTTAGTTAGTAATTATCCCATCAAATTATTAAAGAAGAATCATACTAAACTCAATTTAAATTAGTATTATTATGGGCTTATGTAAAGTTACTAAACTTATTTATTTTAATAAATAAATAAAATAGGGGGATTGAATGATTTATAAATAAGTTTATAACTTACTTTAGGGTAGCCCGAATTACAGATATCCTTAATCATTTTAAACTCTTTCTCTCAAAATAAATGAGGGTTTTGTGGGTTGTCACAATATTTCATATTATCTACATTCAATATTTTTGTCATATCTGCTACACATTAAGGTTAGATCATTCTTATTTTTTTCATCTCATATTCTAATTATATTTAGGTATGATAATCTAGCATTTAGATCCAATGGATCTCAATTTTTTTATAAAATAAAAAATAATTATTTTTACAAAAAAAATGTATATTATATTTTAAATAATATTTTTATAGAAAATAATATCTAATTGAAAAAATAAAAAGATTGAACTATTTTTAACATCTCACTGTTTATTTTTTATATTTTAGAATTTATTATTTTTTAATTAGATATCATTTTATATGAAAAAATAATCTAAAATATTAATATTTTTTTATTTACAAAAGTAATTATTCTTTATTTTTAAAAAATATATTTTGTGAAAAACATAGGGTTATTTGACCTAGATCCAATGAAAAAATTCCCTCTAGTATTATGGTATTACTATAAGAGATCCAAACTGGAAAAATATGATTTCGAACAAATTTGAATATATATATTGTTAACTAAAAATCAGTATACGTACAAGACTCAATTTCATAGGACTAGAGCCTTTGCGCACACCATTCCACTACAGAAGATGATAAACTCATTTACAAAATTTAGTTTATTATGAGGAGAAATTATTCTAAGACTTATCATCTAATATCTCTATTTTTATCCAAACGTTATATATAATGTTGAACGCAAATGGGTTGAGTGTTAAAAGTGCAAGCGTAGGGTAGATTAGAAAGAAACCTTACCCAAAGCTAAACGGAAAATGAAATCTTTGTCCATTAATGCATGGGGCTTTGGAGGGATTGAAAGATGCATGGATGGCGGGGTGTGGAACCGCAGGTGAATCAGAAGGCAATGAAAACAGCATCCCCTCGATCGTATTAATATGATAGCTCAGACGTTGACAAGGACTTGACGGCGAAGACGTGGCTGGAGTGGGGGAGGTATTAAGGGAGACCGTGGCGGAGGAGCGGTGGTCTGAGGTGCATATATGTGTATATAATTTTGTGGATACAAAATAAAAAAATTTCACCACAAGATCCCAGAATGTCAAGACAAAACCTTTCGTAATGAAAACGATGTTGATCGATAAATTTAATAATTTTAAAATTTAAAATTTAAAATTTACCCTCTTAAATATTTTATACTAATGGTTCTAACTGTAATTTCATCGATAGAAATTGAACTTCACTGACTGCCTTTGATCAAAATGCTTGTCGACCTCATCCCTCTTTCATGGCCGCTCTTCACAGCTTCTGTTTCTTACTCCTTCTTCTCTTCCTTATCTCTGCAACTCCACCACCGTCATCCAAAGAACAAGACACGCCCATCACTCGCTTCCAACAATACCTCAGGATTAAGACAGCTCACCCAGAGCCAGACTATTCTTCCGCTGTCTCCTTCCTCATTTCTCAAGCACGCTCCATTAGTCTCCAATATCGAACTCTAGAATTTTCACCTGGAAAGCCCCTCCTCCTCCTCACATGGCCTGGCTCAAATCCTTCTCTTCCCTCCCTTCTCTTCAATTCCCATCTCGATTCTGTTCCCGCCGAGCCCTCCAAGTGGCTCCACCCCCCCTTCTCTGCGGTAAGGACCCCTGACGGCAATATATTTGCCCGTGGAGCCCAGGACGACAAATGCGTCGGTATGCAATACATTGAAGCAATTCGAAATCTAAAACACAAGAATTTCACGCCTACCCGCACAATCCGTGTGTCTTATGTGCCGGATGAGGAAATAGGTGGGCTTGATGGGTCCGCCAAGTTTGTGAGTTCGAGGGACTTCGAGGATTTGAATGTTGAGTTTGCACTGGATGAAGGGCAGGCCTCGCCTGGTGATGAGTTTAGAGTTTTCTATGCGGAGAGGTCACCATGGGGATTGAAAATCAAGGCAATGGGACCACCTGGACATGGGTCGAGGTTGTATGATAACAGTGCAATGGAGAATTTGATGAAGAGCTTTGAAGTTATGAGTAGGTTTAGGGAGAGTCAATTTGATGTGGTTAAGGCGGGTAAAGCTGCTAATTCCGAAGTTATTTCGGTAAATCCCGTTTATGTTAATGCTGGGGTTGCCACAGATACTGTGAGTTGCGTAAACAAATATCTTTTGAAGTTGGTACTTTTGTATAAATTGAATGTTTTATTGGAAACAACTGGTTTATGGCATTAATGCAGGGATTTGCGATGAATGTGCAACCTTCAGAAGCAGAAGCAGGCTTCGATCTTAGGTTGCCCCCCACAACGAACCCAGAAGAAATGAAAAGAAGAATTGCTGAAGAATGGGTACCGGCTATTAGAAATAAGTCATATGAGGTGAAGTCTCTGTGAGATCAGGTTTACATTTTTGGATCCCATGCTTTATGGCTGATTACTTGTCTGTAAATATTGAACAAGTGTGCTCTGAAAAACTTGGAATTTCTGGAAACTTGTAGTCGGTCTAGTGGCATTTTTTGCCAGTCTATCTGTCATTGTTTGAATGCGTTCACATGTAGGACAAGGGTTGAGATAGATTGTCTCATTTCTTTTCAATGCATCAAATCAAATAAAAAGTCAGTGGTATGGCCCTAATACTTCCTGGTGTGAATCAATAAACTGCCTTGCAGTCTGAGATACTTCTTTTTCGAACTTGATTGTTGCTTGAATTAATTTATGACTTCATGGTTCAGTTCTTGACCTGCTGCATGCATTGACAACCTTGATATTTTGGTTATAATGGATATAGCATTAGAAACCAAAATATTTAAGAAATTGTGACCCTTTTGTTTATAATCATTGTGTTTGCTGTTAATTTTTAAACTGCGACTTTGTCTTGTTTCTGAGCAACCAAAAGTGTAGAAAGATGGCTGACAGGTTGAGTTCATTCTGTATATGGCAGATAATACAGAAAGGGCCCATCAGAGACTACATGGGACGCCCTTTGATGACCCTAACTAATGCCTCCAATCCATGGTGGTTAGTTTTTGAGCAGGCTATCACATCAGCTGGGGGAAAACTTGCAAAGCCTGAAATTCTTGCTTCAACATCTGATGCTCGGTATATTAGACAGAAAGGAATTCCTGTGCTTGGTTTCTCACCAATGTCAAATACCCCCATCTTGCTTCATGACCACAATGAGGTTTGACAGTATTTCTAATTCTTCATCATTATGCATCTCTCCTGCTATTCCGTATGCATTCTGTGATAGCTTTTTCCTTTGACTCCCGTAAATTCACTTGCAGCACCTACAAGATACTATCTATATGAAGGGAATAAAGGTATACGAGACTGTGATAAGTTCCTTGAGTTCATTTACGGAAGCATCACCTTCGGTGTCCACAGTCGTTTCTTAGTAAAGGACGAGGCTGTCTTGTTAAGCTCATTACGACGGAATATGTCCATAAGTATGACGTTATCATTATGCCTACTTGAGCCTTGTGTAACCTCTGAAGTGTAGATCTTCGCTTTGGATGTTCCCACTTCCCGCTAGGCATTTGAAAATCAAACACTCCAGCGCTTGGAACACGAGTGGAAAATCTGAAAAATTGTCCATGTAATCTGTGAATAGTTCCCATAATAAGGCATGGAAAAGCCAATGAGGCAATAACAAGATGTTTGTGTGAACCTTAAGTGGCATGTTGAGCTATTATGTAATTTCTTCATTGGAAAGACTGTCTTCCATAAGTTGTTTCTACTCCTTGTTGGTGGGGTGCAGGATATTCATAATACCTCTGCAATATCCATGAATTTGGCTTCTATATTCCCTTTGATTTTGTCTTGAAAAATATTTTGGGCCTGCATTTGCTCTTTTTTCAGAATTCAGTAGTTGTTAGATAAAATCCTTTTTTTAGTTCTCCACTCATTGCCTCAGTTTTATTTTGGTCCCCCACTTAATTATAAATTCAAATCAGTCTCTCAGTTGTAACCACATTAGGGAGATGTTGAGTTGGCCCGTTAAATGCCTACTGGATTGTTTAATCATAGAGTTGGAAATTTGTTCTTCCCACCCATCTGTGCCAGAACATCAAAGAAAGGAGTTAGGCTCGACTCTCTCCCTCCTTCGAAGTCGTCTTCTTTTTGCCATCTTGGTCACTCTGATGCAGCAGGAAAATTGCAGACACACAAAATCTGGTAAAGGAAGAAGGTTTGCTCTGAAGAAGGCAGACACTGAAGGCCGGAGCACAAACTTGTTAGAGGTATGTAGGGGGGAAAATGCATATATATGACGATAAAAAAAGGTTTTTTGTGGGGGTCGGGGGGGGGGGGGGGGGGGTTCGGGGCAGAGGCTGAAAAGAAGAGATGGGACTTGACCAGGAAAAAAAAAAAAAAGGGAGAATTTTTTTGTTAGAAAAATGCTAACGAAGACCCATTAAAGCATCTCAAATTACAAGCAAAGAAAACTTGTTTCGTCAGAAAAATAGAGGCTAATTGTTGCAGTGAAAGGAAGTTGAACAGAGACCAGTCATCCCAATCAATTTTGCTATAGATGGAACTTTTTGTTTATCCCATTTAGCTTTTCCATTCTCGTTTATCCCAAGCAAGGGGGAACATTGTGTCAGATCACAGCAATATAAAAATAGAGGAAGACCAAGGTTCAGCTTTAACAAATTAGAATTTAAAAATACACATAACATGTAATTTAAAAGGCTTTCTTCTCATAACTTAGATTCATTTACTCCCTAATTTATTTCTCACTCTGATTTCATGAGTTCACTTTCACCACTCTCCCAAATCTGATCTGAATAATCATCTCTTCTGGATTCTGAAGAATACCCGAACTTTCTTTCCCCTCCCGCCTTCACTGTGCTTTGCTGAATTAATGTCTTGATGGGCAAAAGTGTATGAGGAAAGGATTTGAGCAATTGAGGATGAAGGAAATAGAATAAGTGAAGGATTATATTGACGTAATCATGGTCATTGTGAATCAAATCTGGCTCTAGAGGAAGAGCTAGATGGGTTGAAGATTTTGTAGAAAATTATGGTGACAATGCTTGAAATAATTAAAGCCAAAATCTCTTCACTTAAAGATGCATGCGATATATTTTAGCCCATTGTGACAGAATTTGCAAATGCATTGCAAGTTGTGGAGTAAAGAAAAGCATTTAGAGATGAACAAATTTATGTTGAAAGTGCCATGGTGGCTACCCAGAAGTCAAAAGCTCAGGGAGATAGTGGATCAAAGAAACTTAAAAAAAGTGAAAAATGGTAAGGAGATGAAAGAGCAGCAGTAGAACAATAAGAGAAAATACAAGAAAGGCAAGTTACCAATTTATCCTTATTGCATAAGAAAAGAGAAAGCCAATCAACAAGCATTCAGGGGGTCTTTATGTCTGAAGCACAAAAACCGCTAATAACTAATAATTTATAAAACATTCAGATGAGGCTTCGAAAAAATACAGGGAGAAAAACTTTGAGCTGCTTTTGAAAATTGAACAACTCTCTTTGAAAACTAAAATCCAACAACTTCACATCAGCATAACCTATTATGAGTTTATGACAAAGGATTTCTTTCAGATAATTGAATGTCTATAGAAATCTCAGAACTACATGGACAATGACTCCCCAGAAAAGTATCGCATTAATATGATGGCTTTTAATTTTAACGAAGTAGAAGAGGAGAATACCAAGCTCAACTAACAACCATTTTTAAAGATTGGTCGTGATATGTGGTTTGGTCTTTTCCCATCATCAATTTCAACTTTCAAATTCAAATCTTTGAGAAGACAAGTGCACGCACACTGGGAACACGATGGAAGAGAGAAAAATCATAATTCATCTGCGTGGATTAGCCCTGGCGTGATAGGTTTTTAATTTTTTCTAGTTAAGTAATTTAACAATTACATTTAACGGCCAACTCCAACATCTCTCTAATGTACTTCTTACTGAAGGATCAATTTGGATAACATTTGGTTTAATGGAGGATTGATTTGAGTTTAAGAGTAAGTAGAGTATCAAAATAAGGATTTTGTCATAGTTGTTAATTGAGAGAAGTACCAAATCAGTTTCAATTATATACTTTTTGACAATTTAATTTTTTACAAATAACTGTGACAAATCAATTCTTTAAAAATTTTATTTTATGAAAAATATGTCTTCGTTAATTGTTATTACAAATAAAAAAATTGATTTTGTATAAATTTGAATTTATGATAGATTAATTTTATATAAATTCAAATTTTTTATAGATTAATTTATTAAAATTAATTTATGAAAGACTAAATTATTATAAAATATAATAATAAAGAACCAATTTTATACCTTTGTAAATATTCTTTTGGGTCAAATCTCAATAGTAATAGTATTCATCCTCCATCATCCAACCAAATGGATCTACTTCGATAAATAGGCCACGTCTTGGGCCTGAAAAGCATCTTCACAACATGAGATCTTCCAAAGTTTATTATAATTTCCATTTGTGTGTTCTGAGTTACCCCAAGTTCGCTGAGTGCATTTTTGGTGCTTTAAAGCAATTTTATTTATATATTAATATTTAATTTATTTTTTGATCAAATTATAAAATATAATTTAAAATTATGATTTATTTGAATTTTAAATTTTAGAAGAATTATATAGTTGTCAAAATGAATGGTACTAATAATGAATTTTTCAGTTCTATCATAATCCAATGTATATTTCTAAGCTCATAGTATAATCCTCCCTCCAAATGGCCATTATTTATAATGTATTTTTAATCTTGTTAATTTTATCGAGAGGCATAGTTGCTCAGAAAATTTCATGATAAACTAATAATATATTAAAGCCTAAAGCCATTCAAGGATGAGTTCAACAAAACTTATGTATTTCCAAGTCTTTAGTTCAGTTTAATATTTAATAAACTCTTCTGATTCTAGTTACATTTTGAGTGTTACGGTAATGAATGACTACAATACTTCATTCTCTCGACGAAGTTATGTTGCAGATTGTAGCCTAATAGGTCAAACAGAAGCAGACGTAGAAACATACAACAAAACAAATAATATGCCTCAGAAGATCATAACCTACCTGCGTTTGAGTCCTTGAGACCTACGCCCTTTAGTTGGTAAAACCATACATATATATATATATATATATAATCAAATACATGATGCTATAGCTTTCCAATACTTCCCCTTAAAAACCCAAATTTAGTCAATTAAAACAATGAGAAGATTCATTAGAGAATGATTGCTGGACTAGTGAAATAAGAGAAAGAGGTAATTCTGCAATAAAATACCAAGAAACAAGTTGGTAAGCAGGAATTAGCTTAAGAAGGTTACCCATTATGCTCAGTGGATCAAAAAGTTGGCCCAAGAGATATATTGTATATATTATTTGCACAAAAGAAAACAGCTATCAAACACTTAAGCGAGCTATCACTGCATATAGATATGGTTGTTGAGGATATCCAACCAGTGACAGAACAATATTTTCCAGGAAGTTTCATTTCACTATATATCCCTTTATCTTTTTGAGAAAAAAGGGATTTGATTCCTACAATTCTTAGACGACTTCAGAGCCACGTGGATATTGCCTCTTCATCCCCCAACAACCGTCCAAATAAGAAAGAAATCCTTGAATGCACTTTCGCCCATCCCTCCCAATCTCTCACGTCTCCATAATTTAATAGAAAATGAAGGATCCTGCTCTGATATGCATGCATGGGCATGCCTCTTCTGTGAGCTTCCAATACATCGTCCCTACTTCCAGCTGGTTGTACTCGCCTCCATTTAATGCGACCCTATATTATTTGCTTGTCGCTTTCACTCATAACTAAGGGGTACGGAAGGTCTTAGTCGGTACGGGCCAGTTAGGATAGAGAGAGTACACATATCTGGTACATTATCAAGATCCCAGAAGCATGAATCTGCATTTGTGGTCAATTAGTTCGGCCACAAGCTGCACTTCTTCTGTGTGTGCGTGTGGTTCTAGTCCATGACATTGATCACACGTTCCGTCATTTATCAGTATCTGTAAGTTTTAATTGAGATAGAGCGCGCATGAGTGTATGCTCGACATAAATTCTTGATATTCAACCCCATATATTTATTGGCCAGAAAAATGTATTGCCAGTTTCACGTCAGCTACTAGCTCCAAAACAAGCTAGAAAAAGTAGTAAATTTTCAACAATTTGCTTAAGTGAGAATGAGAAAAAACTTCATTTTCATATGTAGCTTTGAAAATATTTATTTTCCAAGTAATGAAATAGTCAGTCAAAACCCATTTTCACGTCCACTGTAAACCCTTCTGAACATTTTTAGTCGACACCTGCCGTCAGGAACAGCTGTTTTGGTTCTAATCTTTACAGCTAGATCAAAAATATGGTCACTCAGAGGACAACGTCCTTTTCAGCTGACAAATGCCCACATTAATGTCAACTGTGGTCCCTTTGCATGCAACATTTCTAAATTTTACTTTATATACCACATCTAATCATAAAAAAATAAAAATTGACATAAGGAGTAAAAGTATATCTAGGATTCACTCCTCTTTTATCACTTTTTCTTTTTATCTCTATATAACTACACATAATATAATGGGTTGTTAGATGACTCTAAACCTCAAATAATCTTAAACCCTGAAACTTAAATAGTTATTTCTATATAGAACTCTATAATAAAAGAGACCGGAAAAAAAAAAAAAAAAACTAGCATGTCATTTTTCAGAGCCAATTGGTTAGTCTAAGAAGTAAAACACTGATCATGTTCGCATACATGGGAATTAGAGGTAATAGCAAAATTAATTCTCAAGCTGTTAATAAAAATTCCAGAAGGTCCAGCTAATCCAGCGTTTGGCTTAAACCGCATTTGCAAATGAAGTTTCCTTCTAATTTCCAACAATAAGAGACCTTGCTTCCGTCCTCGATATTTGGCGGATTTACAAAAGGCATCATTAACAAGAGGAATGCGGCAACAACATGTGAGAATCATTATTAATTATAAAGAAAAGTAAGGACATGTCAAAGATCGTACCCTAAGCTGCACCTCATTAATCAATTGTCAAATTTCTTTCATTGGCTAGCTGATTACTTAATATTAATTAAGACTGATAATTTATTATCACCTGAAGAGATGCCTTGAAATTTGATATATATTCTTTATGTTCCCGAGTGTATCACAAGGGCGTTAGGAAGAGGGGAGGATGCAGAGGATTTGTACGGATTGACGACACTGTTCTCTTTACTCATGTATTATCATTGGAGAGTGCAATTGTAACTGTTCATTTGCCATTGTTAATCTCCCTCTCGTACATTATTAAAGAAAGGCACACCCGTTTCAGAATTAATTGCCGTGATTGTAATTATAGTACATCAAGCTAGCAGGAAATTAAGTTGTCGCAGTAAAATACATGGTTAAAAGGTTTTTATTCAAATATTTAACTCAGGGGAAGCTAGTTGGAACAAATCAAAAAATATATCAAATTTGGGTATCTTTTCATTTTCAAATTGCCATTCTAACACTTCAATAATTGCTAATTCGATGAAAAGGTGGGGTTGTGGACTAATTACAAAGCCTTGCTGTAGGGTTGACAAAAACACACTTTGGTTTGCCTACTACATGCACTTCAAATAAAAAAAATAGCAAGAAGGCCTTTGAATGTGTGAAAATTGACCCTGCAGACCCAGGAAAAGGTTGTGTTTTCCACACCTATACCCCAAGCCCATGCAGGTGTGCTGGCATTTTTCGCAAAGTAAAAGGCGTTTATGGTTGTGCCGTACCAGTGGAGAATCCATTTGAATACCTCAAAACTAGAAAGGAGAAAATAAAATACAAATAGGAGAGACAAAGAAAGGAGAGTAAAAGTCAAGTTATGCAGGCGTTAGCAACCAAGCATTGTTATAGTACCGTTGAGATAAGAGACTGTGTTGTATTAAATAATGTTCGTTAGTTTAGAGAAAGGCAAAGATGCATGAGGAAAGGAGGGTCCATGACGCGGTTTTGGAGCTGAGTACAGAGAAGCACCAGCTGTTGTGATTGCATTTGCATATGCAAATGGGCTTCACTGTTACACTGCGCGTGTCATCTACTGACACTATATATTACCCATCATTTCTTTCTTTTTTTTTCTTTTCTTTCTCTTTTGTGAATGCTTGTTAAGCATCAGCACCTGCAGATCCTGGAAGCTGCCTCTTAATAACAGAGAATCCTATGTTTTTCTCTCTTCGTACAGTATTGTATTGATTAATATAAAATCTCGCCTTCCAAAAATAGCCGGAATATCATATTATTTAAAGATATATGTGCCTGACAAATTGCTCTTCATTTTTTAATTCACTGTCAATCTGAAGTTTATAAGGTGTCAACTGGTGATGATGATGACCTTCTATATTTACACCAGTCAGTCAATGGGGTTAATGTTCCTTACTTTCTGCTAATATTTCATTCGTCCGTAGCATCAAAGTCTAAGTTTAATGCGTTTCGTTGATTGACATTCTTATTTTACAGTGGCTCTGTTTGAAATATCTGTTCACTTCTAAGCTGTCCTTAGCTGCCCTGTGCAAAAAAGTCAAATCGTATCATTTACTACTTCCATAGAATAACTTCTCCTTGAGCAGCTCACATGGCAAACTTGAGATATTTATCATGGTTTATACAAGCATTCTGCGATTGACTAAATCAAAACTGCTCCCCAAGACCAAACAGAAATAAAATTTTATTGCATTATCAAGCCAGTTCACATATGTACAGTGACAAAATGTGCTGAATAATAAAACAGAAAATTAAAAGATAACTATTTTTTTATGCTAAATGGTTATAGGGGAAAAAGGAAGTAGAAAAGGGTTGAAAGTTAAAACTTTTGGTACAAATTGAAAGGCATGTGACAGAACTTCAATATAGTTGTAATCAAATAATACATATCTGAAGGAAGCTTCACTTAGAAAGGACAAATGAGTCATTTTCAGACCTCAGTTGTCTAATGTTAATGTCCACATCAAATTTAAATTAACTAATAACCATCTGGCTGAAATGTCATATCTTGACTGAAGGATTTGCTATCTTAAAATACAAGCATCCATCTATAAATAGACCACCCTTCACTTCCCCACATTCAGTTCCGATCTGATTCTTTCCCTCGCTTTCCGAACAGCAAGAAGGAAAAAAAAATCACTTACTCAAAAAAGAGAGGAATAGAGACTTGTAGAGCACCCTTTCTACCTCAAGGCAGCGATCTTGAAGCATTTTGAGTTCACACTCTATAATGGTCAAGAGAGAGCAAAAGATCCACACAGAGGCATCAAAGCCAATGCAATCTCTGTCTTCAACAGTATCATCAGATGGGAAAAAAAAGTACAAGGGAGTGAGAATGAGGAGCTGGGGATCATGGGTTTCAGAGATTAGAGCACCAAACCAGAAAACAAGAATATGGTTAGGGTCTTATTCTACCGCAGAGGCCGCAGCCAGAGCCTATGATGCTGCACTTCTATGCCTTAAAGGCTCCTCGGCTAATCTCAATTTTCCTTCAAGTTCTTTAAACTACATTCCTCAAGATACTGTCATGTCTCCTAAATCAATCCAAAGAGTGGCTGCAGCAGCTGCTAACAGTTATGTTGACAATCCCACTACCCCACCTTCTCCTCCTCCTGCCTCGGCCTCAACCTCATCGTCCTCACTTGTCTCGTCCCCATCAATGTCCTCTGATCAAATCGACGATGATATCTCACTACGCTCGTCATTTGGGAGCTACAATTGTTGTGATCAGACAAATGGACTGGTCTCTTTGATGGACTCCTGGTACAGCTTTGATGCTTTACCATCCCCAAAATATGTTGATCAAATGCTCGGTGGTGCTTTGTTTGATATTGATTCAACCCAGCTACTCGATGATTTTTACGAAGAAAGTGATATTCGTCTGTGGAGCTTCTGCTGAGAGATATTCAAGCCAAAACCAAATTCTTTTTTCATACAGATTCATATTCGTTTGCCTTCAGTGCTACATCTTGAAGATATATTTTACTGACTGTGACCAAATTAAAATTTTTATATATATGCTTCTTTTATGTGCATGTTAGAAGAAGAAATTCATAGAGACAAGACAATATTTTGGTCTCTCTGACGTGAATTTCTACACATTCGAAATTATGTATTATTGATTCAAGGCTTCGTTATGTCAACGTTATAAATATTTTTCCATGTATTGTGAAATAACGGAAGGGAAAGAATATGTTCATTTATGTCCCCTGTTATAAGCAAATGTTTAGATAGTTTTTCTAGATTACTTTGAGGATCGTGGGAAGCCCTTAAGAGACTGAGAGATAATTAATTACTTCTCTGAGAAGAGGGAATCGTGTGTTACAGGGTGTGGAAACTCGAAATCCATTGGAAAGTGTGTCTTCTGTTTACAATGTATCGTAACTCCTGTGGGCCTTGTCTAAAGATCAAAGGGTGTTTTACTTGTTTAAACATAGAAGTTCGGCATCTCATGAACTACACTTTTTGTTAAAAACTTTCCATGGGTATAAAATCTGGCTTAGATTCCACTTTGGGTAGGGGAATGTTTTGAAGTTGGTTCAGGCCGATAGCGAATTGGCAAATAATATGATAAATATAATATGCAAGATTGTAGTCTTTTACCTAGTAAGAAAGATAAGAGACAGAATTTTACGTTTGACACTTCATAGCCAAGTATGGAAGGTGATCATCATGATGAGATAGAGCCAATTTAGGACAGATGAGGTGTCCTATTGTGAAATGGGAGAGATTATGGGGTCCCATTCTCACTTATTCTGTTTACATTGCATCTGGTCGTCTCGTCTCGAGCAGATTACAGAGGAAAGAAAGCTTCTGGTTTTGGTATTACGTGTAGGGCAGAGGATCTTGGCCTTGCTTTGACTATACCCTCAACGTGTATATACTTGGGCCTACATAGGGCTACGTTCCTACAGCAACTATTTTAACTTATTCTCACTATGAGGCACATGGAAATATAGAACTAAATTGCAATCTCAATGCAGCATTTGAGACATAGCATGTGAGTTCTAATTTCTAAACCTCAATCAATCCCGGATTATAATATATCTAACAAAATTATGGGCTTGTAGTTTGATTTGGGAGTTTAGGATTTTATACTTGTATGATACGATTTGTGTAGAACTGGACAACGGCCATTATTAATGCTGTAATAATAATAATAATTTTATTATTTTGGTGTACTACATGGTTCCTGCAGGAAATGACCTTTGGAATAGTGCTTGAGTATCTCACTGTATAAAGGAGCCTTACGTTAAAGTAAGACAATTATTTATGATATTTCATAGGAGATCACTCATTTCTCACATTATCATTGCGCAAAGAATAATTGCCTGCCACAATGAAAGGCAGTATCGGAGGGAGGTCGAGATCCAACATTAAGTATGAGATTAATGATCTACGTTTGGCCTTATTAAGACATAATATACTGGATTTCTTAATTAATGAACATTACGTATGAGTATTATTTAGCGATAAAACTTTAAATGATGTTTTTTCAAAAAAAATTAAATTAATACTCCTGTATTAGATAAATAATAAGGGTACATTTTAATCGCTTTCGTATGGACACATGTAGGATATCAGAATGGGAGTACTTTTTTCAGACTCGACTTTAGCATTCACATGGCGCATTTTCCCACAACGCCAAGATGGAATTTCTTTTTGTTTCTTAGGAATTGTAAGTGTGAAATTAAAGTCCACTATAATGTCACTCTTCCTAATTCGGTAAAATTCCTCCGACCATCGTATTACCCTTGCTCTAATCCTTGACATCTAACTAAGTTTTTAAATTCAGTTTTTAAAATTAAAAATTTTAATTTTAATTCTCAATTATCTTATTTCACTTAAAATAATTTCTCAGTGCACAAGATTATATACATGACATATTATCTAATTTAACTTAACATGAAAGTCTAAATTGCCATTAACTAGTGATTTAAACGTGTTCAGATATCAATTTTTTCAAATAATGTTATTTTGTTCGATTTTTTAATGTTCACCTAGTCTAACAAGATGATAAAAATGAGATGAAACGATGTCACATGAAAAAACATTAATAACAGCACTTTAACACCACTGACATCTTGTTTTTGTGATGCTAGGCCTAGCTTTATGTTGAAGTGATTATGACTTATCATGAGGGACTATTTTGATTGAAATATAAAATTTAAAAAATCTATTTTTAGAGGATTAAATTAAAAGAATATTTAAAAAACTGAAATATTATTATTTTTCAATTTATAAATAATTTATTATTAGAATCTTTGTAAAGTTATTCATGGTTACGCTAATAATCTCTTATTATTATATTTTTCCCTACATGATCGAAGTTTGACGTTTTCTTAATTATAAAAAGATATCGTCAATAAACTACACCGACTGACATGTATATTGCTCCATCTATTAAGAATTATCAAGGTACATATTATTTACTTATATGAGTTGATGAATTTTGATACGTAAATGTGGAATTATGATCGTTTACACAAATCAAAATGTAACATTGTGCTCTATCTTTTAAGTTCTAAATGCTATTACATTTTTTTATCTAGCAAACCTTTTTTTGTTGGCTGTTGACAAATTTAAAGTTAAAAAAATTTGTTTTAAAATACATATGTTTAGTTTTTAAAAGCCCTTGACTGTATTGAGTGTATCACTTTGGTTTCTTTTCCTTGTTACTTGTTATGTACATGTTGATCATCATGCATAAGCATAATAAATGATTTTGACGGCTCCAACCAAATATTAAATTTTAAAAAAGATAAATTATCTTGTTAAAATTTAGTTGTGTGAGATCTATCTAAATATTAAATTTCAAAGAAGATAAACAACCTTATTAAAATTTACTTGTGTGGGATTCATTCAAATATTAAATGTCAAAGCAAACAAACTACTTTGTTGAAATTTGGTAACACTATAAATATTAAATATCTAGCAACATAGGCTAAAAATATTGAAATGTTATGCATTTTAGTTCAAAATATGTATATTATGCATGTGCAAGTGAACCACTTGTAAACAATATACCAAACAGTGTGTTGTCTTATATGACTAAGTCTCTATAAATAAAAACTCACTCTTATTCATTTGGATCATCAAGCAACTAAGAGTTTAGTTAAGGGAGTGAGTGAGTTATTCATTGAGTGTGAGAGGAATATAGGGTGTGAGTAAATCTCAGATAGTGTAGGGTGAAGGAAAAATACATTAGTGATATTTTTAGGTATTACTTCTATTTCTTTTTAGTATTGCAATTATCATAAAATTGTAGTATTTGAATAGGAGAGGTCTCACTGGGAAATACTATTTACCTCTTGTATGAGAGAGTATGAAAATGATATTTTATAATTATCTTGAACATAGTGAAATATTTTTCGAAGTTTATCATGTGGTTTTTCCCTTGGTACTTGGAGGTTTTCCATGTTAAATTTTGATGTTCCTTCTCTGGTTACTTTGCACATATTTTATTTCTAGTGTGTTATGATATTAGTATATTTAATTCTATCAAGCTTATTTGATGCTTATTGTCACATTGGCATAGTTATAATTTACATAGTGAATTAATCCTACAGCCCAATAAGTGGCATTAGAGCTTAGTCAAACTCAAATAAGTTGTGATGTATAAATTATAGAAGAGAATACAAGTATCATGATCAAGTTGACAGCTACAAATTACTCTATTTGGAAACCAAAAATGGAGGATATCTTTTACTACAATGATCCTGTAGAGAAAAGGGAAGCAAAGCTGAATTATGTCACTGCTGATGAATGGAGAAAACAACACCAAAATGCCCTTGGATTAATTAAGAAGTGGGTGGATATTAGCGTGTTCCACCATGTGGCTATAAAGACTAATGTCTATACTCTGTGGTGAATCTCAAGTATGGAGATAAAAGATCTATTACTGAGCACTTGAATGATTTTCAAGATTTGGTAAATTAATTAAATACCAAGAAGATAGTGCTGGATGATGAATTACAAGCGTTGTTACTTTTGAGTTCTTTGTCAGATAGCTAAGAGACCTTGGTGGTGTCATTAAGTAATTTTGCATCAAGCGAAAAACTGTCTTTAGTCCGAGTCAAAGACAATATGTTCAATGAAGAAACTAAAAGAAAAGATTTGGGGATACATAATACACAAGCCTTTGTCACAAAAAACAGGGGAAGAAGTAGAAGTATTGGACATCTAGAAAATCCAAAGATCGATCGCAGTCCTAGTATAGATAAAGTTTAGTTGCTACCATTGCAGTGAAGAAAGATACATAAAAAAGAATTGTAAAAATTATAAGAACAAAGATAAGAATAATTGGAGGAATCAAGAAATAGCATATGATGAAAATTCCACAACCTCTGTGATAGAAAGGGAAGTGGTGATATTGTTTGTTAGAGAAAAAGAGTGTCATGTTATAGATTCATATGCGGAATGGATCACTAACTCAACAGCATCATATCATGCTATTTCCAACAAGAAATTCTTTATTGTGTACAAAGCAAGAGACATTAGCAAAGTAAAGATGGGTAACAACAGTAACGCGGACATTGTGGGGGTTGGTGATATGTACATTTAGACTAACATCAATTACAAACTGACAATGAAGGACATGTGACATATGTCAGATTTATGCTTGAATCTAATCTCTGTTCATGCTATGGATGTAGATAGATACCACAATAACTTTGGTGATGACAAATGGAAGCTTTCTAAAGTTTCAATGGTTGTTGCTAGGGGAATGGTGTCTAATACACTATATAAAACTCAAGTTAAGCAGATTGAAGGGTTGAATATAATTGAAGATAATGCTTCGCCAAATTTGTGGCATAGAAGATTGGCTCATTTAAGTGAAAATGGATTACAAATTTTGGCTAAGAAGTCCCTCATTCCTTATACCAAAGACATAAGACTAAATCCATGTAATTACTATTTGTTTGACAAGTATCATGGGGCGTCTTTTAGCAAAATATCAAAGCTAAAAGAGAATATTTTGGATATGGTTTACTCTTATGTATGCGGACCCATAGAGGTGGAGACTCTAGATGGTAGTAGATATTTTATAACGTTTATGGATGATGCTTACTGAAAGGTGTGGGTATATTTCCTAAAGAGGAAGGACCAGGAGTTCCAATACTTCAAGAGGTTTCATACGATGGTGGAGAAAGAAATGGGAAACCTTTAAAGTGTCTTTAGAGTGACAATAGGTATGAGTATACTTCCTATGAATTTAACAACTATTGTGTTGCACATGGCATCAAGCATGAAAAGACAGTTCCTGGCACCCTACAACATAATTGTGCCCCCAAAAGAATCAACAAAATTATTATGGAGAAATTCATATGTATGTTGAGAATGGCTAAACTGCTTCAGCCATATGGGGTAAAGCTATTCAAACAACGTGTTACCTAATTAAAAGATCTTCGTTTGTTCCTTTGGGCTTTAATATTCCTGAGAGAGTATGGTCTGGACATAACATTTGTTACTTCATTTAAAGATATTTATATGAAAAACCTTTGCTTATGTAAGTAAATAGCAGAGACAAAAGCTTGATGATAAGGTCATTCCTTGTATATTTATAGGCTATGGAGATAAGGAATTTGGCCATAGGCTATAGGATCTAGAAAAAAAAAGGAATATTAGAAGCAAAGACGTAGTGTTCCATGAACTAGAAAATATGTCAGATTTGTGATTCCAAAGAAAATCGATGAACTTAGTGGTGAAGTTTATTTGACACCAGTTTTTTCTTCTAAAGAAAATGCCACGGAACGGAGAGAGTTACATTAACAAAAGTTTATGATGGTCCAGCTATTAATGAGACTAAAGATAGAGAATATGTTAACCATGGGGAGCAAATTGCTACATCACAACTCAAGAGATTAGACAGAGAGCATCATCCATCCAGCAAGTACCCCAGTTTGAAGTATATCATTTTCACTAATAAGGAAGAGCTAGAGAGTTTTGAAGAAGTTCAAACTTATAAGTATAGAGTTTATTGAATGAAAGTCATACAGGAAGAAATGGATTCCCTATAGAAGAACAACACTTATGAGCTTATTAAACTTTCTAAAAGCAAAAGGGCCTTAAAGAATAAATGGGTGTTCAAGCTTAAAAAAGATGGCAACAAGCTAGTGAAGTGTAAGGCTTGTTTAGTCATGAAAAGGGTTTGGACAGAAGCAAGGAATAGATTTTGACGAGATCTTCTCTTCAGTTTTCAAAATGAGCTCTATTCAAGTTGTACTCAGATTGTCAACTAGCTTAGATTTAAAGCTTGAGCAGTTAAATATAAAGACTACATTTCCCCATGGAGATTTAGAGGAAGTGATCTATATGGGTCACCCTGAAGGATTTGAGGAAACTAGGAATGAGCATATAGTTTGTAGATTAAAGAAGAGTTTATACAGATTGAAGTAGGCTTTCAAACAATGGTACAAGAAATTTGACTCATTTATGGTGGGTCATGGATATACCAAGACTGATACAAATCACTGTGTATATGTAAAGAAATTTCCTGGTGAAAAGTTTATCACCCTTTTACTGTATACGGATGATATGTTGGTAGTGGGACAAGATGCAAAGATAATTAGTGATTTGAAAAGGGAGTTATCTAAGTTGAAAGATCTAGGCCCTGCAAAGCAAATTCATGGTATGCATATTTTGCAAGACCAAAAGGCTGGAGAGCTTTAGTTGTCACAAGAACGATATGTGGAACAGGTTATAAAAGATTTAATATAAAGAATGCTAAGCCAATTAGCACACCATTGGCCAATCACTTTAAACTCAGTAAAAGAAGTTGCCCCAGTACTAATGATGAAAAGAAAGGGATGGTTATTGTACCTTACTCTCCTGCAGTCAAGAGTTTTGATGTATGTCATAGTTTGTACTCAACCAAATGTCGCTCATGTGGTTAGAGTTGTTAGCAAGTTTATTTCTATTCCCGATAAAGACCACTAGGAAACTATAAAATGGATATTGAGACATATGAAAGGTAGTTCAAGAATAAGTTTAAGCTTTGGAGGATCATAACTAATTCTAGAGGGTCACACTGATGCAGATATGAAAGGAGATTTAGCTGGTAAAAAATCTACCTCTAGATTCTTATTTACTTTTATAGAGGGATCAATGTCTTGGCAATCAAAATTGCATAAATGTAATACCCTATCCACTACTGAAGTAGAATATGTTGCAATGACCGAAGCCAGAAAAGAAATGCTTTAATTGAAAGGATTTCTTCAACAAATGGGAATGAAGCAGAATAGGTATGTTATCCATTGCGATAGTCAAAGTGCTTTGGATTTGAGCAAGAATACAATGTATCATTCACATACGAAGCATATCGATGTCACATATCATTGGTTGCATCAATCAGTAGAGAAACAACAGTTCAAGATAGAAAAGATTCACACTGATAAAAATCCCGTCAATATGATGATAAAGGTTGGGCCACGAGAAAAGCTAAAACTATATGCGGAGTTGATCGACATGGGTCCCAAATAATTGCTTCCTAGATTATTTTCCCTGTTAGCTAGAGGAAGAGAATTGTAGGGTCTAGCCAAACATTAAATTTCCAAGAAGATAAGCCACCTTGTGGAAATTTAGTTATATGGGATCCAACCAAATATTAAATGTCAAAGTAGACAAACTACTTTATTGAAATTTGATGGCGCTACAATGTGAAGCCTAGCAACATAGATTGAAAATGTTGAAATGTTATGCATGTGAGTTTGAAATATGCATCTTATGCATGTGCAACTAAACCACTTGTAAACAATACACCAAATAGTGTGTTGTTTTACATGACTTTGAGTCTCTGTAAATAGAAGCTCACTCTTGCTTATTTAGATCATCATACAGCAAAGAGTTCAGCTACATAGTGAGTAAGTGAGAAAGTTATTCATGGAGTGTGAGAGGAATACTAAGTGTGAATAAATCCCAGAAAGTGTAGGATGTGGGAAAAATAAACCAAGGATATTTTTGGGTATTACCTCTATTTCTTCTTAGTACTGCAATTATCATAAAATTGTAGTATTTGAATAGGATAGGTCTCACTGGGAAACACTATATTTACCTCTTGTTTGTGAGAGTGTAGAAAAGGATATTTTAAAATAATCCTAAATATAGTAAAATATTTTTTGAAGTTGGGCCTTTGATTTCTAATAAAGATATTGTATGTTTTCAAAGCTCCGATATCCCTCTATCTTTGAGCCTTGATTTGGCAACTCTGATTTTGAAGTGGCTTTCTTAGTGTATGAATTCTTCACCTATCACTGAGACTTGACCTACAAATGGCTCTACCATTCTACCTCTTTTAGGCACTGTATAAAGTTATGGGTTATTTTAAGGAACAACTTCTTGCGTGGTTTCAAGTTCACTTTCATCAAAATCTCCTATTTAATGTTCCCATGTATTCTATTAGTAATTTTTATATGATGCTAGACATCTACAATGAATCATAATTTACTAGATCTTAGAAATTCATAAATTTTCACATGCCATATAATATAAGAAAGAATTCATACTTTAATTCATTGCTTAATTGCTTAATTCTAACATGAAGTATTGGATTCCTAAACTCAAAAGAGTATTATAATGAAAGAGAAATTGTGTTTGTATCTCTTTGCTTCTCTTAATTTATATATGCATTAGTGATGGATAAAAAGAAAACACTAACCCTTATTTATAGGGAGAGATAGAGACCAGTTTCCAAATAAACAAATGTGATCATAATTATCTTATGACCATTTATTATCTAATAATTTCAAATTTCAAATTATCAAATATCTAATTACCACTCCCATTAAGTAGTTAATTATAAATAAAGATAAGGAAACTACTTCTCAATTAACTAATTAGAAATTAGTCTATTTAATTATTTATTTAACCAATTAATTATTTAATCAATATGGCTTGGGCCAGCTAAGTTTTACATATTACTCATATCAAACTGCTTTAGTTTAGTTCTTTCTATATATTATGATTGGTATGTTTTGAAATAATTCTTTTATGCTTAAAAACTATGGACTTCTTTCTATAAGTCATCAAACAAATGCTAGTTCAGCTATAAGAAAAACTCGACTTTGACTGTAAACTCCATTATTCATGCTACTAAATTGTTATTTTTTCCTTAAAAGCCTCAACTTGGTATGTAATAGAGTTTTAATGAAGTTTCTTATTAGTTGAGCTCTGTGGTTCCTGATATTGAACTCCTTAAACATAAGTTTTTAGGAATTGGAACCTTACCAGCTGCATGCATATAGATATTGTTGTGAGTTAAACATCTCATAATATACTTTTATAGTTTGAGTTATGCTTAGGTTATATATGTGGAATTGGCTCTAACTTTTTGTGAAGCTTTTCCTTTCCTAAGTGGGAGTATGATGGGCCCCAGTACTATGAGCCTAGACACTAAAAAGTGTGTTAAGGAAAAAAAAAAGGGAAAGTGACCCTTCTAATTCTATGACATGTTAAATCAATAAGTGGTTAGGAGTGGTTGAGAGTCTTTTTGTGTTAGGACTCCCATAGTAGAAAGCTTTTGGGATTGAAACTTTTGGAAGGAGAGGACTAGCTTTTTGAAAGCCAGCTAGTGTTTTTATGTGTATCTGTGTAGGTTTTATTGTTGATTTTCCTTGTAATCTTGGTAGCTAGGGAATTGTGTAAGAGCTAGGTTTGGGTTAATCAGTCTTAAATTATCTATGTTAGGTTAATATGGTGTATTTCCTCTGTTATTAATACAAAACCTAATTTATGTCCTATAATTTCTGCTGTAGTGGCTGTATAGAGGTCAGAGTCTCAACAAACAGTATTAGAGTTTGGTTATGACCACAAAAGGCAATGGGAATCCTCAATGAAAAATCTAAAAGAATAACTACTGAATGAAGGATGGAAGAGTGCAAAAGGGACATAGTGGAATGCATGAGGAATTTCAAAAAAGATAAAGGAGATTATGAAAGATGTGAAAAACAACTTGAAAAGGATGGTAGAAATGGCAAAATCGAAGGGGAAGGGAGAGGTGAATGAAGTCAAAGAAGGAGAGAAGAACAAAAAGAGAATCCTCGAGTTAAGACCTCAGCCACGATGCTTAAATAACGAATCATCCATCACCATCAATATAGAAGAAAAAATGAAGCTTGACATACAGATGGAAAGTGCACTAGTTCAAGAAAATGAGATGAAGTAAGAACACATTCCAATTTTAAAAAAAAAGAAAGTAGCCCGAACTTTTGGTTCTACTATGTCCAAAGAGGCGAAGCAAGAAATTGGAGAAGAAGAGAAGTTTGAAAAAGGGATAACAGGAAGTGTACCAGTTAAAGGAGTTTTGCAGTATTTGCGGGGTTTCAACATATAAGAAAAGGAGAAAGATAGAAGAAGTGAAGATCAGTTTACTTATTCCACTATTTCACTGCCAAAGAACCTATAGAACTTCTACCATTTCAGCTTACCCACTGCCAAGGATGATGAACAAACTAAGAGAAATAGCATTGAGTTTGGGTCCTATCGTTGGAACCCTAGTCAATTAATTCCAGTAAGGGAAGGTGAAGATGACAACAAAGGAATGGTGACCACTTGGGTTTTAGATCGGGTCAGAGAGATTACAAAGGGGAGAAGCCCAAAACTTAATTCAATAGGAAGCTATGTTAGGCTCATACATTTCATAAACTGGCACAAAGAGATGGCTTAACTTCATAAAATAACCCAATTACTAAACCATCTAAATAGGAAGTCAGGTAAGCCAAATTCCATGCACCTAAAATGTTCTATTCAAGAAAATAGAATGGCTAAGAATCGGTCTAGGCAATGTTGTCAAAATCATTATTCAAGGTAGACTTGGAAAGGGGGGTGGAATTGTAACATAAATTAGTAATTGTAAGAGTTTACATATACCTATTATTTAAGCTATTGAACATAACCATATCACAAAATCATTTAAAATTTCATACATAAGTTCTTATTTTATAATCCATAATCCATATTGTATGTTTTCTTTGGTGTATTACAACAAAACAATATATAGGTTTATATTAGCTAAAGAGAAATCTTAATGCAACTAACCAAACAAAGATGAATAAATGTAAGAAATAAGTTCACAGTTCACCCAAAAAGTTCAAAAAACATTATATCGTCTCATTTATGAATTTTTTCACAAATGCGCATTGAAATCATATCATGCTATATACAAACAAAAAGCATTCTTTTACTATTTAGATTGAAGAAAAAATTTCTAAATTCTAGTTGCTACAATGTCAATAAGTGCAACACAATCATTTCATTAATGATTTAGGACAATTGATATATATATATATATATATATATATATATATATCCATTCAAATCCTACAACAAAACCATCCTTTTGAATTTCCACTTTTCTAATCCTTCTTCATATAGCTACCTCAATTTCATTCCAAAGGGAAGTGGTGGAGAAAGGAAAATAATTTTTTGTAATAGATAAGGTTGCAGATTTTAGAGACAAGTAATGTCATGTGATAGGTAAATTGTATGTCACTTTAAATCATAAAGGCTAAAGACATAATTTTGTATTGTGTGTGCGTATATATATATTTATAACCAAAATTTTTAAAAATATATCATAATTTATTTTTCTTTTGTTATATGTTGGAGAGTAGAGACAAAGGGGATAGGATACATCATACAACTTGCATCTGTAAGTATATAAAAAGACACAAAAAAGTCCTCCTTTATATGGATATTATTAGTATATGGGACAGGATAAGATTTGTTCAAAGATACGTATTGTAAATTCAAACACTCAAAAGTCAAGCCCATTGTTCGTTTGAATGTGAATCCAATATCCAACTTAAGAAAAACACGACAAAAAACACAGCATACTCCTATCATTGTATGACGCTCCATTTTCAAATAGAGCCACCCCTAAGATATGCATAGGATATCATCGATAGTTTGACACATTTTCATTTTGACTAAAAACATGAAACTGAAAAATTTGATCTTTAAGGTTTCTAACAACAAACGAATAAAAGCCCTAGAAAAAAATTTACTATTTAAATTAAAGAATAATAGAACAATCTGTCCATTCTCTAAGACATAATATATGCTTGGCTTTTTGCTTACAAACCAGCTAAGGGAGGAAGCATCTTACTTCGGCTTCAAATTAACCATATAGCCATAGTAAAAACATGGTTCTATAAGGATTAAAGGCATACCTGGTGAAAGATGGCCAGAGTCGTTAATCGTTTAGTCATTCTTATGAGCGAAGTTCCTAAAAAGAGGAGAGCATAATGAATCGAAGCCAAAGACGAATCAAGGTAGCTTCACCTGAGTCTGCAGCCTTCTTAGGCGTCAATGACAAACTGCTACGACTAACCGAGATAATGATTGATGAGGATGAATGCACAGGGTCCTAAGGGCAGAAGGTAGTAACGTCTGATCTGAAAGGAAATTAGGGATTTAGGCTGAACTTTGAATTATTTTTGGGTTGAACCATTTTTGGACTATTGCAAAAATGGGCAAATTGCTAACTCGGCTAACTTGGTCAAACTTACCGATTTTACCGAGTTTGTACAAGTCAGTGGCGAGTTTGACTGATTCCGATTTTATTTACGATTTAAGATGAAATTACTACCTAAGATAGTAGAATCAGTGATTCTAGCGAGTTAAATCACGATTTTAAGAACATTGGATCCAAGAGAGGTAGACAAGGAATGGGTTTTAGATTGGATCAAAGAAGTTAAATGGGGAAGAAGGCCCGAAGAATTTTGGAGGGAAAAACTAAAATTACATGGCAGTAGTTTGGCCCAACTATTTAACATACCAATTCAACCTGAACCCATTACCCATCCCGACAAGAAGGCGGGCAAACCGATGTGGACGCACCTAAACTTCTTCGTTCGCAAAATTAGAATGGCGTTTGCAACTCTTCTCTAGTGCAGGGGTACAGAATCAAGAAGAAACATGGTTCTGTTCCCACTATGGAAGAAAATTCGCTATAAAGGATAGCAGTGGAGATCTTCGATTCAGGTTTTTGCTTATAATTAGTAGAGGAAATGAAGACAGCATGGATGTTTTGCACAAAAGAGCTGATGTAGAGATTCAAACTCACACTAATGTGCATGTCATTGGAGGGAGGAAAGATTTTCACTGGTATGTTTTGCACCAAATGCGAATGCTTGAGTTACTCTAAGCAAAGCAACAATTACTGGGTTCGTTTCATCTTTTACTTAGAGAGGAACATTACTATAATTTGTGTGCAAATTCTCTCTAACATTTGGTCTATCATTTTTGTTTCTCACGATGAGTCATACTCTTCTAGTTGCTACTATGACGCTGAAAGGGCAGTAGAGGTTGTATCTGACACACAGGAAGTTTAATGGTGGGCCATGCAGTGTTAAAGAAGCTTTCTAGTGAAGGCTTCAATTGGTTCGCTGGAAGAGAAAATTGGTGAAACTGAAGAAAGGTATGAAGAAGAGGGGTGGAAGCAAGGTTGGGAAGCAGAATAAAAAATAATTTAGTTGAAAACTTTCATGCAACAACTTGAAGAAGAATTTTCTGGTTCAAAGTTTGAGAACCCAATTTTGTGGTACCAAACCTTGAAGGCGTTAGAACACATCTGGACACCTATAGCTGAGCAGCAGTTGGAAAATAATCACCCTGATGATGCTCACAATCCATTCATTCAGGTAGCTTCTAGCATTCTAAGACAGATTCTGTTAGCCACGGAAGGTGGGTGTTCAGTTCATTTGAAGATTGAAATGGGCACATGGACTGATGTAAAGCATTCCCAACTAAAATATGAGATATCATGCTTTGACATAAACCCCTATCGTGAGGACCACAGTAGTCTTACAGCAGTTAGATGGTGGAACGACATAAGTGTCAAAATATATTCTATCCTATTGGGAATGGCAGAGAAGAAAATTATTGTCTCCAAACCATTAATAATAGATATGGTGAATTCACTGATCCAGATTGTGATCAATACAACCAGGAAAAATGAGGATCAGTATATTATATTGGCTGAATGTTTAGTAGAATATGAAGAGGAGAAAGCTGTGGCTGTTGTTATTGAATGCCATGCATTGAGTCATACCACAAAGCAATGGTTGTGGTTGTCACGTTCAAGTTATGTCTATGTTCTCCATCTTATTCAAGAAGGAATTTTGCAATATTGGATCTACAAGCAGAGTGTAAGGTCATGGGGATATATTGTGACAATCAGAATGTTGGCCTTATAGTGGAAGAGGGGCCGGAGTTTTGCCTTTTCTGGGACAAAGAAAAGGGAACCACCTTACGGAGATTAGATAAACAATTGGCTGCTCTGGGATTGAGAAATGTTTGTTTTGTTTCTTTGAGGAGGCAACAGCAAGGTCCTACTGGAAGGATGCCACCAATTTCAACTTCTAATTCTCACCTTGAGGGCAAGGTGAAGCTTCGAGGGCTAGGTAATGATAAGCCTGAGTACTATGAGCCTAGGCACTAGAAGGTGTATCAAGGAAAGAGAAGGGAAGGTGACCCATCTAATCCTAGGACATGTTAGAACAGTAAGTGGTTAGGATTGGTTGAGAGTCTTTTTGTGCTGGGATCCCCATAGCAGAAAGCATTTTAGGACTGGAACTTTTGGAAGGAGAGGACTGGCCTTTCAAAAGCCAGCTAGTGTTCGTGTGTGTGTCTGTGCAGGTTTTAGTGTTGATTGTCCCTGTAATCTTGGCAGCTATGGAATTGTGCGGGAGCTGGGTTTTGGCTGATCAGTCTTAAGTTGTCTGCTCTAGGCTAATATGGTGTATTTCCTCTGTTATTAATACAAAACCTAATTTATGTCCTATAATTTCTACTGTGGTGGCTGTATAGAGGTTAGGGTCCCAACAGAGTAATTGTGATTTTCGTTTAATTCTCTATCAGGCCCTTCAAATTGAATTTTCCCAGGATGAGCATCCAGTTGTTTTGACAGTTAAGGCTCAGGTTAAAGCTTACAGGCAATGTAGGCATTCCACTATGTTATGGTTGATTGGATATTCTGGCTTATCTATATTTCTTCTAGCAAAGTATGTTGGAAATTTGGGAGATGACTAACTAAAAACTTGTTTCTAAAACTATGGTACATTTTAAATATATGACGGAAAAATTCTTTCTATCCATTGTGATGAATATTTGGCTTTTTTTAAAAAAAATTCTTATATGAATTTGCCCTAATCCCTACAATTGTCAAACAGGACAACAAACACAGGTTTTATATTGTTTCTAGTCTAATGGATACCAAAGACAATCTAAAAGGTATTTACTATTTAGTAAACCTGAGAGGAATTTGTTGACTTGCTTATCTGGCTCCACTTTAACGGATGTTAGTGAGAGTTCTTTCTGGATTCAAAACTAAGCAATGTTATCTCAACGACTTGGTTTGGACAAAGGAGGTATGAGAATAGTGTGTGGGAATCGGGACAGATCAAAGATTTGATTATAAAGGGGGCAAAAATCTTTGGAATAAAGATTTGAACTAAGGAAAGCAAATTTTTACAATCCAAATAGACAAACTCTTATAAATTACAGAACCAAATTATAAATATAAGATAAAATTACATATAAAAATTGAAAAGCTCCTCTTCGATCCATCCCTACTTGAAAAGGCCTTAAGTGAAATATTACAAATCTGTCTATGCTGTTGTAGCCTTTTCTTGTTTCTTCCTTCATTTTACTTCATTTTTCATTTAAATATGTTTACAAAGATGTGCATTTTAAACATTACATTAAAGACCAATGGTAAAGGTATACTGTGTAATTTATACACGTTTCTGTTCACTGCATCTTGTCTTCCATTCATCCTCAGCAAACTCAGTCCATGCTACAAGTATATTGACGTTTATCATATATAAATTGTAAAATGTCAAGCAAATTACCTTTGCTTATTGCTATGTATTCTATGATGCATAAGGAAAAGAACTACAACTTGTTAAGGTATTCCCTGATTGAGTTGGCAATGAAATTGGTAAGTCCTGTTAAGCCCATCAAACGATTGTAAATCCTGTTAACAAACATGAGTTGGCGCAATACCTAGCTTAGAATATTCTATCAAAAACCTACACTGGTCTTTTTTTTTTTTTTTTCTTATAATATGCAAAAAAATAATATCACTGCTTATCTATATCAGCTTGACAATCACCTTCAAAGATGAACTGGAGTGTGGCTGATAGTTAACATTGTCATAATTTTGCAAAATTTGACATGATAACTCATTAGCTTGCTGGGAAATCATTTTATTCAATATTAATGATTATGCTTACTGGGCTGTTTACAAGAATCATTCTGACCCAACTAGCAAATATATCTCAAAGGAACTTATTCTTTTTTTCTTCTATGTCCAATTTTTCCCTTTCTAAAGGGATGTTTCATTGTTATTGGGTCAAAAGTTTTAGACCTAACAGCATTGCTTCTTCCATCCGCTGTCAAATGACATGTCCATATGCAAGCGAAAAGGATTTCGTAAAAATACACCAACAGTTAAGTTTATCTTATGAAATATAAGACCTGCAGGCATCTTTCTTTTGGTACATCTGGAAATGTTTTCTGCTACTTGATCCTAGGACCACTACCCCAATACCCACTCGTCCAACCACTTGAGCTAAGCTCAGGTGGTAATTGCAATACTAGCTGTAACGAAATTGATAAATTTGAATTACTCCTTTAGTACATACATACAATGTTCTATGGCGGAAAGTCTCTTGTCAAGAATTTTGATGATTAATAAGTTTGTTGATTCTGATTTACAATATTAATTTAATTTATTTATTGGACCTAAACCTTGCCAAATGTCACATCTTACGAATCTTTTTTAGTATACACATGTCAATAATAACCTTATTCAGATGCTTTATATGCTGAATATTATTTGAAATAACCTTGAGTCCGATCCTTTACACGCTTGCAGCTCTAAATGCTAATATCCTTGACAAATTTCTTCAATCAATTGGAAGAGATTCCTCATATGTTGATTTGGAGGTGAGAAAACTGTAGGGCACGTCCTGTCATTTTATCTTTTTAGTTTATTAATCATTTTTTTGAAAGGCATCATATATGTCTTTTATCCCCTTTCAGGACAATCCTCCAGTGGGGAAAGATCAACCTCCTGATCTAGCTGCACTAGTTCCATCAGGTTTAATAGTTTTGCCAGTCAACCAGAGAAGCAACCGTCTTCATAAGTTCCAATAAGTGGAACTCATGTTTCAGCAGATATTAAGGCCTAGGTGGTTTCAGGTAAAGATGCCATTAATGTGGTATTAGATGTTCACCAAGTGGAAACCACTATAATGTGGTATTAATGAAAAAGGTGACAAGCCAATCATTAGTGAGAAAAACACCAAGTGGAAACCACTAACAAATGTTTATTCTTCAAGCCCCGTTGCTGATGTTGGGCAATTTGTAGAATAAATATTGTCTAAGACATCAGAATTATTGCTTTCAAAGGTAAAAGCAAATTAAGATTTCCTTCATTTTCAACCTTGTGCTCCACTTTCTACGTTAGGCTAAACAATTTTGATCATACAGATCAAGGAAGAAACTATTAAGCGACACAGAGAGTGGCTGGGTATTGTGGTGTCAAACAAACTACGTAAAGGACTCAGCTCAGAATTGAAGAATTTTGCTGCAAGAATATATAAACCAAAGAAATTTTTTCCTTTGGAAAATCAGAGATAAAATTGGGGCATGGTTTCCATGCAATTATATTAATTAAGTGGTTAAAAAGCCTTTATCATATAAAGTCGTGGTTCTGATTACCGGATTATTTTTACTGCAGATGATTTTTTATAATTCAACATACGCAGAAATGTTCCACGCTGGTACTCACCATCAGCCGAAACCCTTGTGAATGTTGTGATAATCAAATATTCACTGATGTGAAAGTGAATGAAGGAGAAAGATTGTGTCTCTGTTTTTTGTTTCCGACAGCATGAGTCATACAGGAAAACATTTAGTACTGAATAGGAGACCAACTAAGCAAATTTTTGCAATGACGTGAAAGACTTCGGCACATAAACGTTGTCATATTGTATATGGTCACTCATTAAACTGTAAAATTCATTAGATGCACTTGCAGTTGTAGTGACTTGTTTATGTAGTTAGAAAAGGTGATGTTCTATTCAGGTCCAGAAAAGAGAATACTCTTACTAGCTAATGCAACTGTAACAGTCGTTTAGGCCACATAGATTTGCATACAATTCGAGAAATTGGTGTGTAAAATACATATCAATCACCGTATCATAATTATGTAATATTATGCATTAGACATATTACTCTGTTTCTTTGTCTTGAAGCCTTGGTATTAGTAGTGTCATCTTATTGCATTTTGGACTAGCTGACACAGGAAATGTACGCGTACCTTGGGCATGATACAACGATTGGGATAAGAAAGTGAATGCCACAGCAATTTATGGAAGCTCATTACAGTTTTGTGTGAGTGTTATACGAGGAACTGTAATTATTTTTACTGTTAATAATAAATAAACTTGTTTGGTAATTACATTTAAGTAACAACGTAACCAAGTTGGAGTCTGTCAATGTCCGGGCGTGCCATAGTGATCACTGATCAGAGTGAACTTCAACCGCTAGCTGATGTAAATCAGTAAGGAGCTAAAGAATACAGCATGGGAACCGCCGTGGATTAGCTGCTGCAAATGGCAACAACAACCAAAAAAAAATGTTGATATTTAGTATAGAAGGGTGTAAGGCAATAAAAACTCCTTAAGCTATCTAAAATTGGACTTTATGTCAGATATGTATGTGCTGCTACTTAAAAACCTTGTATTCCTTGTGTTCTGCCTATGTTTTGAAACAGACAAAGCAAGATGTCTCTAGCAATGGATGCAAGCATGTACTATTTTGTAGGGTTTGATTATTTCTATACATTAAGTAGAGTAATAGAAAAAAGTATTCCATTATCACCCCATGAAGAAGCAGTAATATTCTGTCCTTCTGGATGAATCCGCCGATGCCTTCCATGGAAAGGCCACAAGGAACCAAATTGAATTAGACTCCACCTCAGGCACCTCCGCAACCTGCCTCCTCCGTCACTGGATTCACCAGAGTCCGAAGACACCGTTACCTCAAGCCGGCAAACAGGGCAAGAATTGTGAAGCCTTAGCCAAGGAACAATGCAATCTGAATGGTATATATGTCTGCAGGGCAATTCCCTTGCATCTCCGCCCACTTCAAATTTTTCCAGGCAAATCGGGCAGTAAGGGTTCTCCTTCAGATGGCTCTCCGAGATAGTCACACTCGGAATCGCATTGATGACCCTGTCCGGCGCCGGCGGTGCACCTTGCCGATCATTTTGCGTCAACTGGTCAATTAGTTCCCCCAGGCCCGGCCCGAAATAGTAGTCTCTCGGGTCAACCCCACGCGTTATCGGGCTTTGTCGTCGTGGAATCGGTTCAAATGAGTTAGACGGATCTATAGGTGGAAGAATTATCCAAGTCCGAGGGCGAGGTAGGATATCAGGTTCTGGCCCGTCTGCGTCGGGATCAGCAACTCTGTAATCAGTACGACGATGTCGTCGACGTGTTGCGCGACGGACGGGAATTTCACCATCGGAGTCGGCATGACGTCTGCCTTCTTGTTGGCGAGGTCGCTCCTGAATCCAACGAAAGCGTGGAGGTTGAGCTTCTGGGTCGTGGAGAGTGCCATTAAACCGCCTAATTGGTGGGTCAAGCAATAGAGAAAGGGCTTCTAGCAAACGTGCTTCTGGTGAATGGTCGTGGTCGGTGAAATCCACAAGAAGTCTTGGCCTTGATATGTTGATTTCAGAGAGAAACTGGCCAGAACAGCGAGGGCAGGTGATGTCGGACGAGTCTGTGGAGGCGACCCTGACCATTCGGTTGCACTGGTAGCACCAATAGAACTGGTTGGTCCTGGGTTCGCCATTCGTCCTTTCACGAGCAGGGCTCAAAGACATAATTTTTAGCGTTGGAAGATCGAGAATTAAAATGGGTTTCAATTATAATCTGACTTTTGCGCTTGAAATGAATAGATTGGCAAAGCATAGAGAAGAATGAGGTAGATCCAAGAAAGAATGACTTCTGGGTTTGAGTAAAGTAATTCTCCATATAGCTGAGTTTGTGTGCCCGGAAAGTCATGCAGCATAAGGTTTTCAGGCTTCGCGGATTTGAATCTCTAGCTTCACAATGTTCCCTCCAAGCATAAGAAAAGGATGATTGTTGGATAAGTGAGTAGCCTCTCATGGGAGGATTTTTCGTTTTCTGCTTTATTTTGAAATTTGGAATTAGCTGGAAGTGTCACTGTCAACGGCTGCCTTTTCCGTAAAGAGACGTACAGTACGTAGGATCCAATTATTACCAATTTGTACCTTTCTGTTTTTAATTTTGATCGGTGAAAAATATTTTTATTAATATTTGCATTATAAAGACTGTATTGCTCTTTGTTTCTCTGTTCTTTTTTTAAAAAATTTAAGTGTTTGGAAATCAAGTAATAAGTTTTTATTATCTTAATTTAGATGTTATTAAAATTAGGTTTATTAAAGTGAAAAAAAGCGATAATATGACTGTGTTAATAAAAATTTACCGAAATAAATGAGTTAATGCATTCCACTTGCAATAGCTACTTTAATACATATTTATTAACTTATTATACGACTACGTGAACATGATATTAATGGGGAAGTCTTCCCCTTCTGAAATTGTAAATTTATGTGACTGGATTCACGCCAACATAAACCATTGAATTTGATAAATAATAATAATTTTTTTAAAAAAAAAGAATATGTAGTACTAATAGAGTTATTTTTAGATAGTAAATGGAGTTCTTCCATTATATCCTAACTCATAAGTCGTATTGAAAAAATTTATTTTAGAATAGATTTTCATTTAGAGAGAAGAAAATTAAAAAAGAAAAAAAATTCTTTTTAATTTTTTTGGTTTTATTCTCTAAATGCTTGGTAAATACATCAAAAGTATATATATATATATATATATATATATATAGGGATCCAAGTTGAATTTATTTCCTCTCTTTTCCTAGATTGGCTTTTCAAATAGTTACTCCCTTGATTTAACATTTGCCTAATTAGTGCTGGTGTGGCATTTATTTTTCTCCAAAAACATTCAATAACACCATTTAGGTGGGCTTGTTTTTGTGTTCACTTAGATGGGCAAGGTAGGTATTTTCTTATACTCTTCGGATGAGCATTGGAGTATGACCCACCAACCCACCCCCCCCCCCCCCCCCCCCACCCGAACAAAAAAAAGTGGCACTGAATCGGACCATAAAGAAGAAAGCCAGGGAGCATTGAAGCCATTCCAAAATGGGCTGCAGTCCAGCTCAAACAAGGTCAATTCCAAATCTGGGCCAACCTTAATCTAATTATCATTGTATTTTGCGGGCTGAGATTAGTGCGACAATGAGCCAACCCTTTAAAGATGTAAGCTTTGGTTCTTTCATGTTTACGTTGCGAAAACCAAGCAAATGCACGATCTTGGTCTGCAAAAGCCCCTCGCGTTGCCTGCTTATGCTCTAGTTATGTGAAATTGTGGTATTTAATATAGTGTTAGTTCAATTAAATTAATTTTTTAATAATTCTTTTTTTTTTAATAAATTAATTGAGATTAATACAATAACTTCCAACTGACACATGATCTGTGACTTGGAATTAGAAGTTCTAAGCCTTTAACAATACAAAATTGCACTGCTTAATGCTTGAGAGTTAAAAGTTTTTTTTTTTAATCATTATCCTGAATTCCCTATTATTGGCCTCTGATCATGGATAGTCAAAGTCCTTTAGATTTTGATATACAATTCAGTTGTGAGAACAAATTAATACTAGCTAGTACTTTATGGGCCTGTAAGACATTAGCCTTGTAGAGCTAGGACCATTATATAGCTCTAGCCCCCTGCAGTTAAATTGCCATGATGAGGAAGAAAATTAAAAGATAGAATAGGATTATAAGTTTGACTAGCTAGATACCATACATATTACTTAATTTCCAGAGATACAATAATTGATTTTGGGGCTGACTTTTTCAATATTTAGGAATAGTCATGGTTTCTTTTAGTTATGAATCATTATACTATCACGTGATCATTGTTTAAAAAAAGAAAAGCTATGGAACTATTCCTTTTATTTAAGCATTATTCAATAATTTCATTCATAGGCTGCCCCTGCCGTGCAGCATTTGATCAATTTTACACTGATATATATATATATATATATATATATTATAATATCATAGTTAAAGCCATAATTTATTTTGGACCACTTTGAAATCCTACGTTTTCCAATAGTTAGAAATTAAGGTTGTGGTAGTGGCGCAAGAATTCATTTACCTTGTTTATCAAGAAATGATATACCAAAGCTCCCTATTCAACACTCCCCCATTGGAGCGTTTGAATTATTCATACTTTCCAACCAACTATGTATATATTTTGACCTCCTCAACACGTATGAAAGTCATCAATCAATTTAATAAATGTTTGATTTGTGGATGTTGTATCAGTCTCAATTCCTAACCATCACCAATTAATAGCCTCGTTCACCGTCTTTTCAGTTCATAGTTTTGTTCAATTAACTCACAATTTTACGCCATAATACTTTTAGTTGAATTCTCTGATTTTGAATAATAATTAACTAATTGATATCGCACCTAATGAATCAGTCATGAAAGAACAGAGAAGAAGAGGTAAAGGAGGAAGAAAAGCAGACGAGGATTTGAATGCTCGGTTTGTCATATATGTACCACTTTGGTAGTGCGTGCATGTATATATGAGTAATGAAAGCTATTTATTCTTTAATTGCAACATTAAACCAGGCTTTCTTAACGATGTAATCGAACAACATTTTGTAAACTACTTAACCTATTGGATCACATCGTTGAAAGAATATCTATGTGGATGCAGAGGGACGATAGCAATTGGTAAGTTGACCAGCAAGCCCAGTAACATCAGGTTCTCTAATCTCTCACCGCATTAATAATTAATAACTAAGAAAATACACACACACACATACTATGCATAGAGAAGACACAGCAAAAAGTTCAGAGCATCACGGCTTTAGGTTTTGAGTTCACATCATCAAGTCATACCGCCCGGCTAGTTTGAAGTTTGAAACTAAAGAACAAAGCTTTGTTCCATGTTCTTTTCTGTGATTCAAAAGTTTAAATGTCCTTGTAATACTTTTTTTTTCGGTTGACTCAGTAGAACATGCTTTTCCTTGTTTCAAAACTCTATTAGCGCTAGCAGGTCAAACCAGACACCTTCCTGGCTTCAAGAACACACAATCAAGTATATATGGTTATAACTTTTGGTCTTTTTTTTTTATGGGTTTTGCTAAGCGAATTGGTTAAGGAGAGTTTATTATTCATAATAAATCAACCTTAACCAATAAAATTAGTTAACAATTATAGTCTATAAGTATTTATTATTATTGGTAATAGATATAATAAATAATTGTTAACTAATTTTATTGGTTAAAGATTATTTATTCAGTGCCTTTAAGGCACTAGTTAACAAAATCTTTTTTTATTAATTCATAATAACTAATTGTTCACTAATTAATGTCTATTGTAGATATCATTAGCATTGAAAGCTAAGCCATACCTGCATCGCTTGTCTAGAATTTTTGTTGCAGATACATGTAATTACGTATGTGAAGCGTGGGAAATCAATGAATCGCACTATTTAATTAAAAACTGGCCTCTTCTTTGGAAGCTATATACCACCTTATATATATGTGCAAGACTACACGCAATTAAATAAATATTATATATCTATTTATCTATATATATATATATATATATATATATATATATATATATAACTTTGATGAACGATTGATCCTAACCCAACAAATAAATGGAATCAAATTTAAGTCCATAATCTTAGTATTTTTTTAATGTGATTATGGTCAATCCACCACATATAGTTGGAGGACATCCAATTTGTTCGTGCCAACGGCTGTAACCGAAAAAATGGAAAGAAACTATATATAAAGGTTGCTATAAGATGTTGAATAAAAATAAATAAAATCAGGTCATGTGTCATAAAAATTTTGATCTCACAACGTGAAGTGCTTGTGCCAAATATATAAATATAGGCAACTCCATCACATGACAATTTTGGAACTACATGAACGATAATTTAATATATTTTTTTTCTTTTCAGTGGCAGTTAACAGTGTACTACGATTGAAGTTACGATGGTGCAATCCGTTGTGTTGTCTGAGATTGGCTTTGATTTGATGTCAGAATATCCAATTTCTTTAACCTGACTTTCGGTGACTTTCTGGGCCAAGGCCAACTACACTTTACTTTCTGCTTATAAAAAATGGACGAAGAAATGCAAGTGCCTGCAAAATGGGATTTGGGAATAAAAGAAAGAACACAAGAAAGTAAGGATAAATATATGGCAAAGACAAGAGAATCCTCGACATGGAGGTTAAATCAACAGTATCCTCCAACACACACCTTGGCTTCCTCCCTTTGGTGAAAACCAAACAATGAAGTCGTACATGCTTAGCCTGCAGAGACCAGTACTCCCTTATTGAAATATCTTTTTAAAAAATAAGGGGTCCTATATTTGGATTATTATGGTCTTTAGTTTTGATTAAATTGCAAGCAAAGGAATTATGTATGCAGAAAGGTTTTGTTGCTCTACAACTATGATTTCTGTATACTTTTCAGTTTCACGGGAAAAATCCTGCATCACTCATAACGTGCCACATGGACAATTATGCTGGACCAAACAAACCACAATTATTTTATTTGTCAACGTCGTGGCACACTATATCCTATCTAATCTATTAAGTTTTTAAATCTTGAAGTTATTTAAATCTCTTAGAGAGTGTGAAATCATCATTTTCAAATTTGTAGTCTATATAAAGGTGAAATGTAGTTAGAATGTTCTTTACCTCTTTTCATTCAATTTATACAAGTACAACCCTTTTTAACAACCTGACTGATTGTTATTTTTATTATGTATGGAGACCTATGATCATTTATAGTTTATTTCTATTAAATCTTTATTTTTTATTTAAAAGTCGCCCACTTGTTTTACACTATAACAGGGTGGAATTATTATCTGAAAATAAATCAAATTTTAAATATTTTAAAATAGTTTACAAATAATTATCATCTTTAAAGTTTCTATATTGTAATAGCATACGCTAACAATGGAGAGCTGACTGGCTGTGTTCAATGTTCATACTTTGTACTGATTCCAGCTATTCGGGTGTTACTCAAACACAAAAAAACAATGCGTGGATAATAATATTATATATTATTAATGTTATAGCTGTTAGGAGTAATAGAATAATAAATTGGTTTTAGTTTAACGCGTTTTTCCTGGTATCGAAGGAAAAAACTTCTGTGATGAATATGGAGATAAATAACTACTGGAAAAATTTGATAAGAGAATTTTTATTTTATATATTTAAGAATTAAAAAAATCCTATGGAACGAAACGACGCCATTAACAGATATATAATCAAGGGATGATTGTTACATCCATTCAAAAATTAGCGTGAGACTAATAAAAGATGTCATGAACAATTAAAAAAAATATACGTGGGCAAATTACTTAGCCTAATTAGTTACTATAGGCGATTGATTAAAGTACATGTATAAGCATAATTTGCTACCAATGTATAACGCCAAGGCAATAAAAAATATGATTGAAATTTGCAAACTGTTAATATAGCCGAAAGACCTTCAAACCGTTTGTTAAATTAGGTAAACCAACCATGAGAAATTGTCACGTAAGTTAAAATATTTCCCCTCCATATTGCCCTCCTTGTGATATAAACTTGGAAAAAAAATTATATTTAGGATTATAAATTTAAAATATTTATTATTAAATATTTTAATCTTTGAAATTATTTCAAAAGGTTCACAAGCTAGATTTTTTTTTAACCCTAAAATGCTTGGTCTTTAGATTTTGGGATATCTTACTTAAAAAAAATTTTATTATGTGTTCTCAAGATCTTATGGTTTAATTTTCTCACAACAAACAAACAAATAACCTGAAATTTTTCGAGTGAATTTTGAAATTTAGGACTCTTTATCATAAATATTGCACCACATATTTGTTTTATGGGGATTCTGCGAGAAACTTTGACTGGAAGCAAAGCTTTAAATAAGAAGAAAAAGATAGGCCTGCATATTAATATAATTATTTATCTATTTATGGTACTACTTGGTCAGAAATTGACCCCTCCTTAGGCGACCAAACCAAGATTATTACCAATTTAAATCACAACCTACCCATTATGATAGCCAATCTAGGTGTCGTTATGTAGATTTATATTCCTAAATGTTAGTGTCCTGCCACAAGATGCTATGTGCAGGACTGCCCAGACAAAAAACAGTTTTTTTTTTTCCTTCTCTTTTTCTGGTTTCTTGATTTTCCTTTGACTAAGGCGTTATGCACTGCGGGAAGTAGCATTGCAAGAGGTTACCAAAGAAATATTAGCCAGGTCAAGTATATTTACGTAATAATTAATTTAGTGTATTAATTTTAATAATATTATTTTTAATAATTTTATTAGTACTGTTATACTAAATTAAGTGTTATCTAAATATATCAAAATTAATTAATATTTTTTCAAAGGTTACACGTATCGCTCTGTATATATATATATATATTGGAGCCAACAAACCCAGAGGACAAAGTCAAAAGTGAGTTAAAGTTCATTCCACTGTGGCTTAACTTACAAATATTCTACAGTAAAGTCTCCTTTTCTTGTTGGCCTATTCTTAGACGCATGTGGAGAGGTTGGACAGAAAATTTTTAAACAATAGAGATCCGAATCTGGGATTTGATGGAATTTTAAAGTGAAACTACGGGCACGAGAAACAATCTTGGACTCCTAAATGCAAATATATATATATATATATATATATTGTTGTCCTTGAGAAAAAGGATGAAATCTTACCCACCGTAATATCATGTGCCTGATACTTGCGCTATATAATACCCAGACAGAGAGAGAGAGAATTTCTGTGACTGTTCAGAGACTCAGAGAGATTTGTAGTACGAGTGTAATGGTATCATGATGTTGATGCATTTTTGTTTGCTCTGTCATTCACATTTGATTGCATAAAAATAAAGACGGTTTGTCTCGTAATGTCTTGAACAACACGGAACCGACCTACATGGAAACAAGCAGACGGGATTTTTAGAAATGGGTGGTGGTTTTGACCGTTTAATCGGGTTGTTGGTTAGATTATATCAGAGCCTCACATTTTGTGTCAAACATTTATAAGGGTCTAATCCATCCTCGTTTGGGCATATAGCCATTGTCTGTGCACAAGGGTTAAGCTCACACTAGTGTCTGCGTTTTCTCTTGATACCAATTTCCTCTTGGGTTATAAACACAGTTAAACATGAATCGTAAACTATGAATAATTGGTTGAAATGGGAAATTCCTTAGAACCTTCCTCAACATGGATTCTTTCACTGAATAGCCTTTTCATGTCCTACCAGGTTGATTTCATACTTTCCTCCCCCACAATTAGTTCTCCTTAAAAATGGAAATTACTGGGCCGAAACTTCAAATTTCCGATTCCACAATTGCCCCGTACAGAAAGTAGCTTTGAAAATTAATCTTTCATTGATATACATGGTTTATATACAAGTTACTGTGTGGTGAGAGAAACCAGCATCAAAACATACTCTCATTCAACCTCCGACGAGCTTTTGCTCAGCGAGGAGACATCTTCCAATACCAAGTAATTAAGATTTAAAATTGGTAAACTTTACAATTCAAAGGGAAGCTAACATTCAGTAAGTCTTAGACATGAGTGTCGCAAAATTTTCCATCCATCCTGTTTTGAACAGCTTTTACAGCGGCAACTCTTGCAGCAGTGGCAGCTCTGTGGGCAGCGATTACTGCTCTATTCACTTGTTCATCCACCCGGCGAAGCTTTACGGCATTCTCTGCTGTTTTCCTCGCAGCCTTCAATTCAACCCCCAAGGAACGAGAACATAGCATTATTCATTTCCAAAGGTATTATGGGAAGAAAGTCAATAGTGAGGGGTGATATTTGAATTACATATACCTGAACAGCTTGAAGGAGCTTATGGGTTATTGATGGCAGAGGATGAACGAGGTTGCCAGAATCCCATTCCCCACATTTTCTGTCGCCATTTCGAAAAGTGTACATGCCATGACCTTGCCTCCGACCTTCATGCCACGCTCCCTCATAACAGTGGCCATTGGCAAAATGGTACACCCCAAACCCATGTATTTTGTCTCCAAAATACTCTCCAGCATATCTGTCTCCATTCCTGCATCACATTCAAACATTAAACACACAGTGGGTTTGTCTGGAAAATAAGTGAAATTGTGGATTACAGTAATTATTCTATCTATCAGCGGTGGTTTCATAAACAAAAAATTATCGTTCCACTCCGCGTCTTCGCAGATCAATCTAATGACAGTCAATTCAGCAACTAGGCCAATTAAACCTAAGACCACTTCAATACGTAATTCACTTCATAGACAAGACAGTACAGTGGAGGACCAAAAACAATTGGAGCACGATGCTTCAAATTTTAAATATCTGCGCAGGAAGAAAGTAATCGACAGAAAAGATAAAATGGCTCATACACAACAAAAAACTGGAAAACAAACACCGCATTTCAGTTTCCCCCATCAATGGTAACATCCGAACACATACAAAGTAGAAACGCACCTAAAATGGTAACATCCGAGACCGTGCTTGACGCCGTATTTGAACTCGCCGATATAACAGCTACCATCGGAGCAAGTCTGCACTCCCACACCATGGCTCTGCCCGTTACACCATTCCCCAGCATAAGAGTCCCCCGTATAGAACCTATAAATCCCATACCCATGCCTCAATCCCTGCCTGTACTGTCCCCTGTAGCGACTACCTCTTGCCCAGCTCTCAATCCCATACCCATCGTAATTTCCGTCAACCCAGTCACCCTCATATCTCGCGTTCGCGAAGTAATTGTAAACCCCACTTCCATTACACTTTCCTTTATGGAATTCACCCTCGTAGAAGTCACCATTGCCGTAAAACTCCACGCCCTCCCGGATAATTTTCTTCTCCTTTCGCCCTTTAATTGGAGTGGAATCCCCGATGAACCACTGCACAGGCTTTGACTTTGTCTTCGAAAGGCCGAGTCTTTTCAGATTCTCATCCCACGAATGTTTCAGAATTGAAAGGCTCCGGTGGATCACCCCCTTGTTCTTGGACGCAAAGTATAGCGCGACGGCGATAAAAATCAGCGCTAGCAATAGGTTCTCCGAGGCGGGTATCTGTTCGCTTTCTAGATAGACAAAGTAGAATAGGTAGAAGAACAAAGAACATATGCAAAAGAAAAGAAAACCCAGCGAGGCTATGGCAATAACGGGGACAGCGAACCGGGTTGACCCCGTTCGTGGAGTGGGAGCTGGCATGTGGGGCTTCACCTTCTTCTGCTCCTCTTCGCCTTGAGCGGCGATAACGTCGTCTTCGTTGACCGAAGAAATGCTGTGAATGGAAGAGCGAATTGTGGTTGAGGAACGAAGAAGCGAAGAGTGGGTTCTGGTAAGCTTGGCCTGGCTCTTCTGACCTTCCATGATTGAGGGGATTGGGTCCCAGATACGGTTCAGATCTTCCTAACTAACCTCTCCTGTAGCGAGATATTCTTGGGACTATGACTGTTCCCGATGCCGCCGGCAACATCTCAGGCGGCGCACGAGAAGCAGCGACAGTCAAGTTAGCAGCAGCAACTGAGCTCGAATCACCAGAAGCGAGGATACTCAGAAAGGCAGGGAATTTAATTTTTATTAATTTAGTTTACTTTTGGGATTTGTCCTTCAAGCGAGAGAGAATTGAAAGATAGATATAATATACATGCGATAAAAGGAACATAAGGAAACATGGTGCCGCTAGGATTTAAAAGCAAAAGCTACCTAGAAGAGGGTGTTAGATTCAATCAGAATCGTTCGATGAATATCTAGCAGGATATCTTGATGTGAGTTTATTACCGTCGATTGTAAACAAGTGGTCCGGGTCTCGACGGTAAAGATATGGTCGTCGCGTCGGATCTGGATTCGACGTCTTTATGGTTTACTGTAGCATCCGGCACGTGCCATCACAGTTTTAACTTTTATCTTTTTATATTAAAAATTATTTCAGATAATAAAACATTCTGTGTGTCCCGCTCACGCGGATTTAATTTTTGTACATGCTTCAATCGCCGTTGATCAAATAAAATGAGTTATATAGTGATTTTTCTTACGAAAAAAGAATAAAACTTAAGGTTGATATGTATGAATATGTTATTAAGCAATATTTGTTATTATACATTAGTGTACAACAAAGTTGAAGGACAAGGTAGAAAGCTACGGCTCAACTACGCATTCCCCAACATGACTGGGTATGGTGTACTGAACATGACTAACTAATATTAAATTCGTAGTGAGCTAGTAGCTTCACTCTTGCTTGTCCACATTCCCACGTCAGAGAATTTTACGTGCTTTGTATTTTCTAACCTCATAATATAGTGATAATCAAATGACACCAACCCAAAAAACAAGCAAATATTTTTGTGGCAAAAAATCAAGCAAGTTGAAAATTGGATTTTTCTTCATGGCACGATGTTGAACTAAGATAGCTTGCGTTATCTATGTACTATCATTGGTTTTACTCGTTATTATATCATAACCTATAATATCTATTCATATTAAAATTTAAATTCGAAATCATTCAAATAAATATACAGAACTTTATTATTAGACTATTCTTATTATACTCGTCACAATTTTTTTCAAAATGTAAATTTTAACTATATTTTAGTCCATTGCATACAGTCATTTAAGTTATCAGTATCCGTTTGAGACTAAAAAGTTCCTTGTGCGGTGTAATGTGCCATACTAGCCAATTGAAAATGTTATATATACTCAACCTTTTATATTAATGAATTTTTTAACATTTCTCGTTTCAGCATTTAACTAACTCCACATGGACCCTAAATTTAATGTGTGGAGTGACTCTTGAAATTGGAAAAACAGAAGCATGACCATAATTGACCCTTGGTGAAATTCAATGGGTTTAAGTCACAACTGGGTCAACAATTCTTCCAATGTCAGGTGCTCCTTATAGAAAACTAAATGCTACACCAAATAAATGCTCAACGATAAAGCATCATTGTTCTCTCCCAACTGCAACTTCATTTTCAGTTCTCAGGCATCCAATACTTTATGAGCAAAAACGGAAATGATATTGCCATTGATGTGCTTTCATGCTCTGAAAGACATCCTCCGATTATGCGTAGCATTGCATTGGCTCTTTTTATGGCCATCATCTTTCACCATTGGTGATTACAGTTAAATTCGTTAATGGTTGCAGTTCTTGGGTGATCTCAAAGATTAAATTATATTCATATTGATACAACAACTAGTTCTCTTTACAAACTCAACAAACCCCTCCAAATAATATCAATACATTGACCAAAAACCATCATTAATTTGTTCATATCTATTGATGGCTCGTGTATAAGAATTATATATTAGGTTTGTGTCACTCAAACACATAATTAGCTAAGCCTAATCAGTCAGTTGAGTTAGGCAGACCAGTTGATCAAAAACCTAATTTTTTGTTAGAAGAAACGACTTAAAAGGGCTCGTGGCCTTACCCACCTCAACCACCATTTTCTAATTCCCAAATCGTGGGCTAACTCGTATATTGCCATGGGCGGGCTATAAAATGTTGCTTCGTTAAATGGCTCAGAATATCTCAACCCAACCCACTGTCTCCGCAGCCCAACCCAGAAAATCCAATTTACTTTAACATCCACGATTTCTGCGGTGTTCAACTCTGCAATCGGCCCAACAAAGTTAATCATAGTACGGAAAGATTAATAATTAACCACTAATTGTTACTTAGCCCTTTCTTTTAGGGACATGCACGGGTTGATCCATAATTAAAAAATCTGGGAGGAAAATTCCGTAGCGTACAACCAGAATAGACATAACGCACCTATTCTATCAGAAAGGAAAAGGGGAGAAATGCTTTGGATCAGTGCCTGCGGGCCAACATAAGCACCATCGTGGAAATGAAATCCTTACTGAAGGAGTTAATGAACTCTGAATAACTTGACAGATTAGCTAATGTTAATAATTTAGGTGCTTGTAAGTACTTTCCAAAAGCAACTGCAACTAGCAAATTCCCACAAAAGCACTGTTTATTTCTTGAAATGAAAATGCCTTCAACATAATATTTTCTACGACCGTTCAACCCATAACATAGTAGGTTTCAAACTATTTCCGATTCTGATCATTTTCTTTTAAGCTTCGCTTTCATCCTCTCTACAGCAGCCATTAAAGTTTGTTCATCCTTAGAGAAAGTAAATCTGACTAGATTCTTTCCCTCTTCTGGATTTAAGTAAAATACACTAGGAGGAATTGCCACCACTCCCACCTCCTTAATTAGATATTCACAGAATGCAACATCATTTTCCAGTCCAAAAGGTGTGTGATCGACAATTACAAAGTAAGTTCCACTGGATGGGCATACCTTGAAACCAACAGCCTTTAGTCCTTCCACTAAAATAGCCCTTTTCGCCATATAGTCCCTCTTTAGCTCCACAAAGTAGGATTCTGGGGCTCTAAGAGCTGCTGCAGTTGCCCATTGCATGGGAGTGGAAGTGGCAAAGGTGAGGAAAGAGTGTGCCTGTCGGACTCCCCAGGTTAGGTGTGGTGGTGCGATTGCCCATCCAATTTTCCATCCTGTTAAGGAGAATGTCTTTCCCAAGGAATTCATGGTAACTGTCCTTTCGAACATTCCAGGAAGAGAAGCCATTGAAATGTGATCCATATCAAAAGCCAACTTATCATAAACTTCATCAGTGAAAACCAGAACGTCATTCTCAATGCAAAGAGATGCAATCGTTTTGAGCTCCTCTCGAGTGAACATCTTTCCAGTAGGGTTGTGAGGAGTATTTATAATAATGGCACGAGTATTCTTTGAAATGGTGGACTTCAATTCTTCAAAGGGGACAGCAAAATCTGGAGGGCGCAAAGTGATGCTTTTTATTTTTGCACCAGCCATGGATAGAGTGGCTTCATAAGAATCATAAAAAGGAGCAAACACGATAACCTCATCACCAGGATTTATTAATCCCAACATAGTTGCGGCAATTGCTTCTGTGCACCCACTTGTAACAGTGACCTCCTTTTCAGGGTCCACCGCAAGTCCACTATCTTTCTTAAACCTATCAGCAATGGCGATGTTCAGGTCTGGAACTCCATAGCCCCGGGCATACTGATTTTTCCCATCCCGAATGGCCTGAATTGCTGCTTCCTTTACAAAGTCAGGACCATCAAAGTTGGGAAAGCCTTGACCAAGATTTATGGCTCCATGTTTTATGGCAAGCATACTCATTTGGGTAAAGATTGTTGTTTTGAACTTCTCTAAGCGCTTTGCAACCTAACATACAAATGATGATGATTAAGAATCAATCAAACACAGCACATGTGATCAATATGAAGTTCACTAATTTATTTATTCTTCTAGATCTTTGATCTATTTAATAAGATTTGCAAAATGGAACCCAACTCTTCCTCTCGTGAACCCTCCCTTTCCTACCGGGCGAGATTTGATCCTATTTATATAGGTCCTTCATCAAATGCAAAGACTTTACCAGCTAGCATCATCAATCTTTTTCTTTCCTTTTAACCAAAGAAACCATAATAGATTTGCTCTTTACCACGCAAGTATAACATCCATAAAGATATATAAATAGCATTGTGGCAACCAAATGACAATAAGAAACAAGGGTGAAAGACATGCTTATGCGTTCCCAAAAAAGAGAATCATAATAGTCATAATAAAGGGAATATAACTGAATCACTATAACGGGACTATCCTAAGAACGAAATAAATAGAGATCCATACTATTATTAAAGACAGCGGTGCAGAACAATTATAAATCAGGTTAGCTAGACCATCAAATATGAGCAAGACAATGAAGCCACAAGTTACCAGTATATTTGTTGGTCAAAGAAAGTATAAGCTTGAGAGAGATCAGAAATGATACCGCAATCAAGACTATAAATTGGCCCCATAATGATTACAGTCCACTCGACAGATGCATTTTTTCAAACCAAGCATGTCCAAGGTATTGCATAAGCAGATTGAAAATGGATACAGAAATTAATCAAAACTTTGATGTTGGCGAATGTACTGCTAACAATCCCAACCGCAAATTGATAGCCCCTTAGCTGGCAGTATCTTCACATTTAAAACCAAACCCAGGCTCCAAAAGTTAGACTCGAGAACTAAATTAGCAAATACCGTAAGCATACATTGAAGAAGAATTTGCTCTGGCCCCGCCCAGTGGAGCAACAGAGGGAAGAAAAATGGAAAATTGGTCTTCCTTGGAAACGGTAATTGCACAATCGAAAAGACAAAAAGGCAAATAAGATAATGCCATGATCAATCTGAGCAATATTTAGCGGAAGAAGAATAAAATAAGTACAAATTGAGGATTTAATCAACAAATTAAAAACACAATTTCAAAAAAATATGTGAAGCACAGATCTGAAAGGGACTACCTGCAAAGGATGATGGGTGTTGTGAATGGTATCATTCTGAGTAGAAACAGGTTCTTTCTCAGTGGAAAGGGTGGACATGGCGGGCCGGAAAGAAGGGGAATTTGCCGTTCTGGTTAAGACCCTGTGGAAATGCTTTGACAAGTTTGGGAATGGGGAGGGCCTAAATCTCATTTGGTGGTGCGTCAAGGTACAAGGGACCTGCATGTCAGTTTTATCAGCAACGCCAGCGACTATTTAGGGTTTCATAAGGGCTATATGACCATAACAGGGATGGCAAAGCAGAGGAACTGCGAGAGTGTCACGGTCGACTTTTTGTTGACTGCCATGGGGCCGAGAAAGAATCAGAGGTTTATTTTATTTTTTTTATTTAGCTATTTGTTTATTGTGAACAGAATCAGTCTCGGAAAGCATTATTCTTGGGCCCTTTTAACAAAACGAAAATAAACTCTTAACAGCATTTTTGGGCCTCCCTAAAATCAAGACTAATTGATTGAGAAGGGCTAACTCATTGTAATGGGTTCTTGTCCTTTTATTACAACAGAATTGGACCTTCCTAGAAAAATTGAAAGTCTTTAGCTATTGCTTCTTCCGAATGTTGTTTCTGGGAATATTGGTTTCTCGGATGAGCAAAATGGCATCCAAGTTTTTCTAATACATTGGTGTCTGTCGTTAAACGAATAGCTCTTCTAGTTGTTCTGGTCTTCTGTTTTCGCTTTGCAACAAGCTGGTAGAGAGTGGAAATTTTTCGCAGAGGGGGCGCCAAATGAGGAATGGTAATCTAGACTTCGTTCCTTGAGATAGTACTCAAGTTGTTAGTAAGATCAAGCACAAATGGCTCTTACAAGCACTATATTATTAGGTTCTTGAATGGTAACATGGTAAGTATATTGTTTTTACAGATAATTATAAGGTTAAAATCATATATTTATCATATTATTATAGACAAAACATGCACTTCTTATATTTTAATTGAACTTCATAAAGATCTAATCCTTAAACAAAATACCCATCCTTAAAATTGATTTTCAAATACTTAAAATTAATAAAATGGCAATGATTTCATTGCCGGAGATATTGTGGTTTATGTCACTCATAAAATGAAAAATTATGTAGGCAAATTACTTTACATTAAATTTATATTCAAATACAATTGTCTATAACACCTGTCAAAAAAATAGAAGTTTTGCTTAAAGATTAATCAAACTGATGAGCTATATAAAAGTAGTATACTGGCAGAATGTTGTTGCAGGAGACATATACATATATATATATAGTTAATTATGGAAATTTTAATTATGTCAAGAGGTCATGAATATACTTTACCATTATTGAGTTTGTTTTTAGCGTAAGATCCTAATGAACTCCGAGTTCATAGCTACATGAGCAATGGAATTGGTTGTCTCTTAATCACAAGTAGAAAGAAGAATGTCAATTCATAACTATTTCCGATGGAGCATATCTACTTGTAAAGTTGATAATCATTCTGCTTAACCAGTCGAGCTGGGTGCAACCTACCCTGCAACAGATAAAAACAAAAGGTGTTGCTTCTGATCCAAAGAGAAACGAAAGAAAAAAAAAAAGGTTGTTCATTTGTTATTGAGGGTATAATTAACTTATTGTAGTTATAAAATAAATGACTTAACATATGATGTAAAGCCAAAAGAGTGTGATGGTACGGGCACATTCCCAAGAATCTTCCTAGACAGGCTTACACATGGAAGAGAAGGAAATGCCACCTACCAAAAGCTTCCCCTTCCCTGCCGACCCCCTTTTCTCCTATATTTTACACATAAAATAGGCCTATTTCCTTTACTAATTATACGATGCAAAGGAACAAAACAGTTTGTTTGTCATGTTTCATATGAGTTGACTTGCTTCTAGTTAGCTCTAGCAAAATCAACCTAGCTATATATATGCATCGATCTTAATCCAAAGCTGTAATATACACTACTTTGTATGATGAGGTCTGTGTTAATTTGAACCAGTCTCTGTATCCTCCGCTAATAACTGAAATTGTAGTCGACTTATTCATTGGATAAATATCAAAATATTATCCCTATAAGTAGGTAATTAACTAGGTAAGAAGGCTTAATTTGAATCCTCTACACTACTGTAAAATCTGCAGTAAAATGTGAGTCATTAAATTTTGAACCAACGGCTCACATTTTATTTTTTATTTTTTATTAAATAAAATGTGAGCTATTGGACACATTTTACTGCACATACTGCAATAGGTACAACTTACTGCAGATAATTTGTAGGCAAGAAGGTTTCAATCATCTGAACTTTCAGAACCTACACGTCGGCAAATATGAAAACTTGTTTATTTAGTTATATTGAGCTTCCTAGAATATTGTTAGTTGAGTTCTCTCCCTCCATATATATATATTATCAATACTTGGACTAATTTAGTTCTTCAAGCAAAAAGTATACAAAATATCATATACAAAATATAGAAACTGCACATGGGATCAAAGTTGTTAAACTCGTGAGTTTAGGTAAACTTATAAAAGAGAGGTAAACTCATAACATAAACTTGTAATGTAAACTTGTAAGAGTTTATCTTGATTTATAAATAATTATCAAAATATGTAATTTTATAGTTTAAATATTATATATATTAAAAAATTATTCAAATGAACAAAAAGTATTCATATTTCATAATTTGCAATATTCAACATGAATATTTTAAGATAATTATACATAAATAATTATTCAATATAAATAATTAAATAATATTTATTTTATTTTCTAATAAATACTGAATGTAATTTTATTATTTTTTATGCATATTCAGATTTGTGATAAAATAAATTGTAAAGGCTTTATAGAAAAGAAGTTTTTCTATATCTTACTTAATCTTGAGTTTAAATTATTATGTTGTTGACTTTACAAGCTAGTTAATACATTAAAATCGTAAAATCAATGCAAATTTACCAAATTTGTATTAAATTCGAATTTACATCAAATTGACTAGTTTTTTTTTATGTATAATTATAAAGTTGGATAATAAATTCACGAGTTTGATAACTCTACATGGGATGCTATAATTTTTTTAATGGAAAAAAAATATCATGCACGGTTATTTTAGACCATGCATGATCATTTTATAATTATAAAATATCACAACATCTCCTACTAAAATTCCGGATTCACCATCCATAAAATTCAGCAGTTAAAACTAGTATAAAAAGTGGAAAAATGACACGTGAAGGAGCTTTAAGCTTTCATGATAAATGACATATAAATGGACTGTAAAACAAGAACCAAAGTCCAAAGACCTCGTTGAATGCGCGACATTAAGTTTTTCAATGCAAGGGGAGGCTTTTAACGTGTCTTCATTTGCAATATATAGCAACTCATGTAGAATGTGAAAAATAAAAAAGGAAACGAAAACCAGTTGCGCATACGAAGTTTGTGCCACATATATTATTAGCTGCTTCATCAAACAATATCTCGTATCGTAACTAAAGCATGCATTATAGTATTTAAAGGGACTTCACCACAAAGCAAGGGTATTCTTTCTGCTGCAGGTTCTGAAAATTAAATTTTAAGCTCATAATTAAATGATGAAATTTCAAAATTCAGAAAGAATGAATTGATAAAAGAATTCCAAACACAGAAATCTTGGAAAAGACCAGTTGGGCATAAAGAAGTCTTGCATGGCAACCAAGGTAGTGTGTGAGTGTACCACACAAAGAAAAAAAAAGAACAAGAAGCGACGACGACAGAGAATAATTAATTACATTAATTCAGAAGCAGCGTGGGAAGAAGTCCAAAGAGAGGCAGAAAGCAAACGCCTCGATTTCCAACTCAACACCAACTTATTGCAACCGGACTCCTCTACCCCATACCCATCGTCGAACAGTCCCAGTAACAGTTTGGCCTGACAATGATTGGCGAAGCTTATGGCTACTCCCTTGTACCCGACCTCACCCAACCATTCCCCCCACGACCCTCTCTCCTCTTCCCCTCCGCTTCTGTATATCCTCCCCAACGACCCCGATATTCGGGGCCCCAAGAACACCCGTTCCACTAATGCCCTCGCCCGACTCTGCATGGGGAACCCCGCTTCCAGCGAATCGTACAGCGCCGAGTAATGGTGCAAAGAGTCCATGAACCGACCCACGAACCCCACACCCCGCATGGGTCCTGTCTCCTCCTCTACCAATGTCACTAGTCTCGGATTCAAGGTCTTGGCTCCCTTCAAGAACGACGCCACCGAATCGGGTGAGCGGTGGGTGAGGTGAGGGAGGTGAAGCATGCAGTTAAACACCAAGGCCTCTCCTCGAACAAGCTTCAGACCCGAAGGACGAAACGTTTCGTCCGAGTCCAACCTGCATTGATGAAACGAGAACGGTTGACCCACGGAAGCCGCGAACGCCGTCAAACGGCGCCCGGTCTCTTGCACGGTGGCAATGGATCTTCTTCCGCTTCCGCTTCCGCTTCTGGACAATGCAGTGATCCTGAGGTGCGGGGCGGGGGGGCCATCGGTTTTAGAGGCGAGGGCCTGAATTAAGGAGGCCCATTGGATTCCTTCCATGATGTCGTAGTCGAAGATGTGGACCCGCCTCTCGTGGGCCACGGCCTCCATGATGGCCTGATTGGCGGTGAAGTGGCCGAACTTCACATAAGGAGACATGTCCTGAAGAAGCTGGAAGGCAGCCAATATGTCCGTGGGATGGTGGTCCTCGCAGCACGCTCCGTTGCCGATAAGATGCTTATGGTTGTTGTTATTGTGAGCACCCCCTGCGCCTTCTAGCAAACCCTGTAAGGCTTCCGTAAAATACGCCGCCAGCCTCTCCATGTTGGAGCCGTCGGTTGGGGAAACCAACTCCTTGAGCCGAATCAATATCACTCGAGCCAGATCACGGCTCTTGTTGGCGCCGGAGAGAGCCTCGGCGGCCGCCATCAGAAGGTGCACCAGCCTAAGACCCTTGAAATCGTCGACGCTGTCGTTCGCCTCTTCGTCCACCACGGTTACCTCCGTCGACGTGGAATTTGCCGAGTGGTCGCTTTCTTCCGTGCCGTGGTGGGGACTAAGCATTACGGCAGCGCCCTCCATCATGGACTCTATGAGGCCGTGGAAGTCATCTTGGCCGCCGGTGAAGGCCTCCCAGTTGACGAGGGGGGACCAGTGGTTCCAATTGCAACCGACATGGTCGTCGTCGGAAGTGGGCGTAGTGGTGGTGCTGTAGCCGGAGAAGTCAAGCTCAGGGATGGTGCCCATGTCCATGTTTATTGGCATCATAGCCATAGCTGCGCTTGAAGTGTCCAAGACCGTCACAGAGAGAGAGAGAAAGAGGGAACAGTACTTTTTGTAGCCTAGTCTGAGTATTTATGCGTGGAAGCGGACGAGGTACGTGGTATGTGGAAGTGTGGGAGTGGGATGGGGACCAGAGACCGATATATGAAGAGAGGGGGGGATTGAGAGAGAGAGAGAAGAAAGGGTTGGAGGAAGAGACAGTGGAGGTCCAAAAAGTGAAGTGTGATGAAAGATAGAAGTGAGGTGGGCTGGCCGATCCAAGGTTTAGTTCCGTTTTACATTAGCAATGATGTGGGGTCCCCCATCGAAGGGATGTGGAATACTTACTCTCTAATTCCCAATAAATAAATGTTGAATTACTAATATTAATATTAAAAAAATCAAAATTGTTCTGATTGAATCTTGTTCTAAAAGTATAGTCTTTTTTTTTTTTTTTAATTTAAAAATTAAAAGTTTTAATAATTTTATTTTTATTTATTATTCTATAAACTTAAAAGAAAATAAAATTCTGTTTTTAAAAAAATCAAAAATTTTAAAATTATCTTTTCAATGTTCTGGTATCTTATATTTTCATAATTATAAATAAAAAAGAATTTACGAAGAATTTATTTGTTCATTGCACTGGCCTTAATTAATTAAAAAGGATTTATTAATTAATTATTCAAGGATTCAATAATTTAAAATGTAGTTAATTAGTCTATTAATTAATTAATTTTTTATTTTTTATTAATTACAAAAAATTTTACATAAATTAATAACTACATTTACGTGATTCAAAAAATTTTTAATACATATATAAAACATAAGTAAAAATTTATTGTATAAATATATGAGGATATGTTCAATGAAACATTCTTATTGTTCAATAAAATTTTCACGTTAAAAAGAATTTATTTTATTTATATATAATAAATAATTTTCATTCGTCATGTTATCATATTTTTTACAACGAAAACTGGAGGAACCATTTTCATTCAAAACGATTCTTTTTATTTAGAAAAAAAATTCTATTTTCAAAAGAAATTCTTTTGGACAAAATTGTTTTAAAAATAGAAACACAAAACTAAAATCAAACATACTTTATTCACCATGCTCATAGGCCCTTCCTTTTCTATTTTTTCATTCTGGAAAAAGCCTAAACATGGTTGGTGTGATTAATTGGATATCTTCTAATTCTGGAAGCAGCAGTCTCTCCAAACCCCATTATGTATATGTTAAACGCTGTACATTCCCTTAAGAGCACAAGTTCAACTCTACTGGCTTTTTCCTTTTCAATAATTGAGCATGCACATCCGTACTGGGATTTGTTTTCAATACATTGTATATAGCAAAACCTTAATTATGCATTCAATTTGTATCATGAATATATTTCAATAGGGTTCTACTAATTACTAAAAGTATTTGGATAAATGTAATTAGATTAAAATATTGAAAACATAATTTACAACACGATCGTAACGATCAATGTTTAATATACTTTTCAGTCTTAAATATTTATATATACATAAATTTGCATTCATATTCTCACCCAACAAAACTCTACTGACAAATCTAGACATATTGATATTGTTTCTCAGTTGAAAACAAAGTGGGATGAAAAGCAGCCTTAATTTATGTGTTTTACTTTTTAAACATTCTCTGTTCCCTCAATTAATTTAACTGAAACATGTGAAACAATAACAGTGTACGTAGGTTATAGATATTTGTTGAAAATGCCTTGGCTTTTGTTATCAATATGCAAGTGTGTTCTTCAGGTGATTTCAACATTTAAAATCAAAAGCAGCCATTGAAATATATTCTCTTCTCAATGATTAATTTTTTTCAAAAACAAAAGAGAGAGGAAATAATAATGTATTTTCTTATTCGTAGAATTTCATCGAGCCACCAGTTAAACATCTAAAACGGGCCAACGCGTATAGTTTCTGATTGAGAGTTTATTAATTTTAATTTATATCAATAAAGGGGTGAGAATAAGCAAAATGTAAACAAACAAACAAAAAAAGCGCAAAAAAGCAAAAAGAAAAAAGAAATAGTGGGGAACTTGTTTTTTAAAAAAAGTGCTTATGACACATAAGCTCACATAGAAATCATCAAAATGAAAGCTCAGTCCCAAAAATGCTTTGGACTACGGTTAATCTTAAACCTCATATGGTATAATAAAGACACACACAGATGAAACTCAATTGCAATTTAAGTTAAAATGAAGGATTATGCCATGAAAATTTTGACATGTAGAAAATTTTAATTTTTTAATTGTATGATAATTAAAAAATATTTTACATTATTTTTAAAATATTAATAATTAGAGAGCTTCTCAAAGTATTGATTTAAAATAAAAAAAAAATTATATTTCTTAGAGTCATGTCACTACTCCCAGAATGTCTGCCTCCACTCCATTGGTCCATTTATATATATATATATATATATATATATGTATATGTATGTATATAGACGAGACACCACTGACTGAAAGATACTCTTTGACTTGGAATTATTTTGATAAAAGTATACAAGTCGTCTTTTGCTTTTATTTTTATTTTTATTTTTTATAATAATTTAATTTCTTATAAATTAATGGTAACAAATTAATCTCTTATGAATTTAAATTTATTAAAAATTAATTTTTTATAAATTTAAATTTTTATAAAATAAATTTTTTTATTTGTATTAATGAAAAACTAATTTTATATGAAGAGATTAATTTGTCACAATTATTTGTAAATAATCAAATTATTACAAAATATAAAAGTGATAGATCAATTTAATACTTCTTTCAAATTATTTCATTGGCTATTTTTGTGGGTGGAATCAGGGTGGTGAGAAAGACCATGAACATTCTGCATATTAATCACATTTCTTAGGAATTTTAAAAATAATTTTTTATTGATTAATTGTTGTTTAAAATATTAATAAACGAGTTGAATGATGGTGTAATCTTCTTCTGCTATAATATCGACCAAAAAAAAAAATCTTCTGCTATAAGATTAGGATTAAACGAAGAGTTATCTTAAATATAGATACGGGTAAGAGACTTGTAATTGTTGGTTACGGCTCTGTTTATTTTATATTTTAACAGTGGTGCACTTATTTAGTAATATGACCTTTGGCTAATTTGGGTATCTTGAAGGATTCCAAACTTATCGGTGGTGCACTGATCAAAAGGTGTGAATTTTTTTATGAAAGAAAGTAATTATTTTACTTTTAGGGGCATACAATGTTGTACTATAAATTTAAAGTATCTAACGACCCAAAGCCTATATATTTAGGTTTTCTAAAATGAGCCACGCGAAGGTGTGTTTAATTGCATGTTTAATAAATAGAATAATCAGTGAAAAGACGGGACGGATCGAGTTTTCATAATTACACTTACTGCATTTTAATAGGTGTTGGTCATGAAGAGTATATGCACCTTCAAATATTGTGCATGATTGGATTTGTGCTCAGTTTAATTTAATTTTTAAAATTAATTTTGATTCAATATAATTTAATATTATTGTGATTTATATTTAAAAAAATAATTTTTATTATTTATGCAATAAAAAATAACTATTTTTAATTTTTATATAAATAAAAATTTGAAAGACAAATTTTATTTTTTAAAAAGGTCCAACGTTAAACTAATAGATAATATTTATAAAATATTTTTATTTTGATGAATAATAAACTTTTAAAATTTTCAAATACTAAATTAAATACAAAATAATTGTGAATGGACAAAAGTGCACATGTATACTAGGTTTTCTACACGAGCAATAATGCTAATGAACACATTTAATTATGAGGTTCTAAGTATGATTAACTGCCTAATTTCTAAATTCTCCTTAAAGTAACCAATTATAGATATAAAATCACCAATGATGTTTTGTAGTAGCAAGTAGCAAGGCATATTAATGCAAATTATTATTTTGATTCAGTCATTAGATATCAACGTGCCATTTTCAAAGCACTAATTCGATACACTGGTCAATTTTCCTAGAATCTTTGTTTAATTACACTTGGCTGAATGTATTAATAAAATTTCATTTAAAAAGAAGAAGAGGAAGAATAATAGAAAAAGAAACAATAGTGTTTTTTTTGTTTCTTTTAAATAAATGAATAAATTTCTTAAGTATTACTCATCTTTACCACCAATATATACAAAATTGTAAGTGTTATCCCTTAATTCTCCCGTTTCTTTGTACGCCTCTTATATTTTATAGCAAATGGCAGGTCACAGATTTGATCTAAGTTTTAGCTAACAAGTAATTTTGTAGTGCTTTAGCCGACAAATATTTAATATATTTTTCATCTAATAGCTTTTTATTTTAAAAAATATTATCGGGTCAGATTTGATTATTAAAATCATAACGTTATATCCGAGTGAAATCTTCAAGATAATGGTTGAGCAGGGAAAATTTAATAATACCAAATAGTCATCTCTTGCTGTTACAAGTGAGTGATGGATGCACAACTAAAGAAAATTTGTATATTATTTATTACATACTTATATTATGTTCTGTTAATAATATCTAGATAATTTTTTATATTGTATTTACTTTTTTATTGATATTGTTAACTCTCACATTTTAAAAAATTGTCTATATATCATTAACTAATTAAAATAATATGACATAAGTATATAAAAAATAACGTATAAATTTTTTACTGTGCAACTTAATTACTCATTGATATTGCCTAACATAGCTAGCAACTTGCGTGTTTATATACATATAATAACACAGATCGACAACTTAAAATTTATTCAAGGATTTGTCACTTTTAATATGATGCCAATTTGAGTCCAGTTTGGGTGATGATGCAAAATATAAATGAACTGGACAAGATTAAGTAGTGAAAAAAACTGTCTTGAGCCAAGGAGCCCAGAGCAAATTTTAATAGTAACAGAAAATTCTGGGCGCCTGTGCACTTTGAAAGAGATTTTTGCCTGTGTTTAAATTTTTTTCCTTTTGCAGTTTCTTTCAGTTTTGGGTTTTCCATCTGTTTTGGTAGTTTTTTTAACCCTTTTTTATGTCAGAGAGGCCTTCTAAAACTCTCTTAAATCTCTTGTTCTTTACTCTAAATTCTTACTTTTTTTTTTAAATTCAAGCAATTTTTTTTAAATCATTACCAAAATAATGCAAAGTCACTTAAGCTTTAGAGATGACAATTTTGTAGGGCATGAGCTTAGACCTATCATCAATTGTATCCCTATCTTCATCCCTATTTCCTAGGGGAGATTTTTCTCCATTCCCATTTCTTGCAAAAATGCGGATCCCCACAAAGATAAGTTTTTATTAAGTTTATAAAAATGATAAATATTTCAAATAACAAGTTTTACCAAAAAAATTTGTAAGTTATAATAAATAGCTCTTAATGAGGTAAGTTAATTATGAAAAGAATTTTAACAAAAAGATAATTAAATTTAAAATAAAACTATTAAAATATTTATATTTTATATTTATCCTTAATCCTAATTTACAATAATTAATATTAATTTTCTTAATATTCACTTCTTATTCTACTTTACAATGTGATCATAGTTCTAGATATTTTGAAAGTAATTCTACTATGTCACCCAAATTCAAAGAAATATATGACTAATATGTAATGGGTGTAATTATTTTTTAAGTTAAATTAAATTTTTAACTTTTAATTATTATAATTATAAATAATAAGTGAAATACAAAAAAAAAATTAGCATATATATAAAATAAATATTTATATAAAATTTGTGGGGACAGGAAATCATGGGGCGCAAGTATGATCTTCATCCTTATCTCCAAACTTCTGTTGGGGAAAGTTTTGCCCTTATCTTCATTTCTACATAAAAAAAATTCCCCACATATGATACTTCAAATGAGACAATTCTTAATCCCTAGATTTTATAATCTGTTGTCATTCCTACTTAAGCTCATCATAAGAAGGTAACCAAATAATATATTATATAAAATGTATATAACTAATATTAATTGGCTACTATTTCCAAAAAAATTAATCACAATAAATTATAAGCCCCTTATAAAATATATACAAATTTAAAGTAATTAAGATTTATCAATCATCTGCTCCATTATCATCTTTGGCTAAACTAAATCATATTTACTGACTTCCCAACTTGTTTACTATAGCAGTTTAAAAAGTAGAAAGACCACGAAGTTAAGCCATTTGAGTTTTCCAGCTAAATCAACCATGCATGTAGTTCAATTACTTTAATTGTGGACTTTACGAGACATTAATGTGTTGCCCATGTAGTTCGGCGTATAGGAACGAACAAAAGCACATTTCTCCCGTAGAATCAAAGGGTTGACCTACAATCAAAAGTGGCAAAATCTAAGCCTCAAATATGTATTATACATTGAAAGAATTAAAAATCCGAAGGCCGGCATGTTCCTCAAAGGCAGGAAACGAGGCAGTCCCGTCCAATTTATGTGAGGCAACCTCTTTCTCTTCATCCCATTAGGACGGCAAACTCAGTCACTTCAGTACTACACCTACTTATCATTAAGGTTTGTTAGAATGTCGTTTACTTTATTTTTGTTGACAGCAAACCCTTACAACTAGAGAGAATGAACAGATATCATTCTTTGAGTTCTTTAATTCTAAAGACTGATTCAGTTTCCAGCTCGCTCACAATTTGATGAACATCAAACAGTTGACTACCAGTTAATCATATTTTTTCTGATAATTAGGATCGATATACGTGTACAGTTTTGGCTTCTTAAAGTTACTAAAACCAATTCGTGCATACTATCAACTTTCAAAGTTGATATCTTTACACATTCATCGCCTTGATTTTCGAAGTATAACATTAAAGTTACAGGGATTGTATTTTATTTTTTAAATCTCCGGGGTTAATCGGAAACCCAGTACTTGTATTAAATCTTTAAGATTATAATAGTATGGGCAAGTATTTAATCACACGTGTCAATGGGGATTTCGTAATTGGAATGTTGTTTTTGTTGACAAGAAGCTAGTGGTTTGTGATCAGTATCATGTTCCTTTCAATAGAAGTGCAGTTAAAAAGAGAAAATCTGACTTTCTTGTGCATCCTATATCTATCACTTTTCGACGACTTTGATATTATCTTACTAATCTTGTATAAATCCGTCCTTTGGTTATTCACTTAATGTTTAGCCACATCTCTAATCAAATGATAAGCACCGTGTACATGAAGAGCACGGCATGAGGATATGCCATGTTGATCTCCTATTAATAAAATTATACTACATACCAATGTGCTCTAATAAGTTCACAGAACACCTAGACAACGATTGTCAAACGTCATTTTAATTAATATGATTAAACTTTTAAATATCATTTCCCATTTTGATCTTTGAGTGCTAACAAAAACTGGTTGTCAAATCTTCCATATCACAGTGGGCGTGCAAGTTGATAATAATTAATTAAATTTCATAGTGCTAATTTCTATGAATGACTCCAAATTTGTTTACAATTTGAAAACCTTAATTAGTTTAGGCCCTTGGAGAATGCAAATGCTACTATATAGGGTAAAAGATTAATGCACTTTAGAGTTTAAAGGGCTGCATAATGAAGCAATTCATTTCCAATCAGAATTGTGTTCCCTAGCTACCAACGAATTGATCTGATTTGGCTAACTTGGGAACCATTTTAATTAATATGGATGATCTGATTCTTATCCCTAAACCTAAAGGATTTAATCTCGAAGATCAACCACCATACAAGAAAATCTTATATCTTACGGCATATGGATTCTGTAGCGTACGTACGTTCAGTATAAATTAGTATTTGTACGTATCGAAGAACTTAAAATTAATTATATGGTCAATCGGATCAATACAGACGGGTTGGTTGGCACGCATATTCAGCTTAAAACATTATAAAGTACATAAATCATGGAAATTTCTCCCCCGTCATATTCAAATGATATTATCCTGTTCTGATTAAAAATTGTAGCTAAGCATGCCAAACCCTTCATATATTACGGGATACATGTTTAAATATTAGAATAATAAAAAGTTTATCTATATTCACTATTATATTTTCTTGACTTCGTTGGAGCCAAACTGCATGGCCCAAGACTTGTTTAATTTTAAGGAACAGTAAACTTATCAAAATCAACCCACCATATTGGGGTTTAGATATTCTTTAGAATATGAAGATCACCATCTATGGTCAAAACGATGGTGCTGTAAGCAAAAAGATTATATTTTTTCATTATCCAAGTCAAAACACACAGGATATTTATATATATATTTGGCCCATTTTAACAAACAAATTTTTAATAAAAGTAAAGAGAACATCCAACTAGTTCCTGAATAAAATACATTCTGTCAACTTCTTCGTTATAAGATATATCCTCCCGTATGTACCTAGTAAAATAAAGAGATTCCTTGTCTCTTGCAGAGAGCCAAGATTCCCTCACCTACTTAAAGTAATTAACTGTGATTTGCAGTGCTAAAGCCACTGCAAATCTCTTGGCAGTAGGGTATATATGGTTCACAAGCTAGTTAATTACTAGCTACGAGGTGGCAAAACTTGACTCAACCACCAACATACCCATTAGTTGTATAAATAACCCGTGCATTACCCATAATTTTATTTCAAGTCCAAATTTGAGTACTGACATAGCCACATGCTTGATGTTTCAGCTGTTAATAAACTAATCTTAAATTAATTATTAAATGATTTGGGCCCCATTGCTTAATCATGCCTCAATTATTACAAAAACACCTAGACAGATTACCCATTATTATCTTTTTTTTTTTTTAGGATATAATTAACTGTGCAATTATCATTGAGCTACCTCGTGTATATATATTTCAACTAAGGTAGGTGGCAAAATTTGACTCGCCCACCAGGCCACCACAGTAACTATATAATCAGCTCCAGTTAAAAATCGTGTAGTAATTCATTGTTTTCAAGATTAAGGTTTATAACTTTATATTAAGGTTGGATCGGCGAGGGGTTACACTTCCTTCGAAGTGAGAATTGGTGATTCATGACGAGGGCACTGTTAGTGTTAACAAAACAACTGGCACATCAGTGTCTCTACCGTGAGGTTGATAATCTTCGAACCACGGGTTTTCGCTTTCTTATTTTTTAATTGTCTTTGTTTGACACTCATTTTGCAGTTGGACTCAATCATACAAGCTAACTTAATGCTAAAATGGTTATTTAATATTCAAGAAGCAAAGTTCTTTTTGCATGCTTCTTAGATTTTTTTAATTAGTTGTGCACGGAGCTGGGTATGTGCCATTTTATTTGATTGATTAATAACCATACCTTTTGCCTGCTTCTTATTTAATTTTTTAAAATTACTCATGCAGAGTAATGGGTACCATATATACATACATATATATATATATATATATATATATATATTGATTATAAATAGTTTTAGATGTCGTCTGTCGAGCTGAAAATCAATACGTTTAATAATATTTCAGTTCTTTTTCTATATGTAATATTGCAGATAATAGTAAACTTTTGTACCGTAAAATTAGAGATTTCAGAGTTTTATTTCATTGATACATGACGGAATTTGAACTAAAGACATTTTATTAACTAATCACAAGTTTTGCTACTAAATCACAACTTCAACTTGAATAATCTCAAACTCTGAAGTGGATTAATAAGGTTTCCTTTTTATGTTAATGCAAGAACCAGACGCTGTTATATTTAGACAGCCCATTTTACGATGCGTCTCTTTTTGTGTACCACATTAATCTGTACCCTAAAAATACTACGCCGTATAGTGCATGATATGGGTTTAAAGTGGATGTGCAATATTTTATACCATTTGGTGCATGTGAAGCATGAGAAGATTTTTATTCATGTTATATGAATAAATAATGTCACATTGGCCGATGAAAAGATTTATATGTGTTGCGTCTAATCAGAAGCATGAAACAAAGATGATAAGAGTGAAACAAACATGATAAGAGTGGGTCATGTGTTGATGTTGTCAATAAGCATGCGAATCTCATGAAATATTAGTGAAAATAGAACATTAACTTTTTCTTTTTCTTTTTCCTAGTACCATTTTATTAATATCTTTAGTTTCTTGAAAGTAATGATGAATCTTAATAGAAGTTAATTTAAAATTTAAATTGGTTATGAAATTTAATCGTGCGGAGGCACAATGAAAATTTTGGGTTGATTAAAGTGAACAAATTAAATTTAAAATTAGAAAACAATATTTCGCCAAAAGTAAAGAAGATAGCTCTATAATTTTGCGCAAATCAAAGCATGGAAAATATTTAGGCGAAATGGCGCGCCTTGGGTTGTAAATATTGTGGACCTCACTGACTTGTATTTGTTTGGTATACATGTTTAGATTAGAGGCGAAAATAATTTTGGAATAATTTAATTTTTTAAATTAATTTAAGTCAAACTTAATTTTATATTATTCTGACTTATATTTAAAATTTTTTATCTAAAAATTGATTTTGACCATGAAGAGAGTTCATTCAACAAAAAAATAACTTTTTTTTGTGCAAACAGTATTTTAGAGGAGAAAAGTGATTTTAAAGAAAATCAAACTTTAAACTAAACAAAATAAATTGTAACGTAAACTCATTTTTGTTGTACAAATAAACTTTTAAATCTCTTAAATGTCAAATTAACCATGCTATTCATATTAAAAACATTGCTGCAATGCACCATGTCATTAAATTGAAAGTGAATTCTTCAGTGCCATGCTTTATTTGGTGGAAGGCATTGGTGACTTGCACACTTGGTGCACTAGCATAGCAACTCAGTGTTAGATTGAATGAGATTAATGGCTGTATAGTAAAATATCAAAATTGGAAGAAAACCTAAATACTTGAAAGTATTTTTGTTGTATTTATAATTTAATCCCTAAAATTTTTTAATCTATGTTTCTTTAACTCTACCTTACAGTTATCAAATTCACAACTTGGCCCAAACTTAACTTATTGTTAACCCAAAATCCTTCAAGTTTCGTCTTTGTTTCCTGGCTTCGGTGTTCTTCTACTCTTCAGAAAATCTACCTAAAGTATAAAGTCTAAGAATTGTATCGTGGAAAGTGTTTGTTGAATGATATAAAAACTTTCATGAGTAATTCATGAAAGTGTTTGTCGATTTTTTGGACTTCTGGGTTCTTTTGTGATCCTTTTTTTTTTTTTTTTTTTAATTTCTATTTCTAGATTTCTATGTTTCTTTTCATTTAATAAAAATTCTTCCGTCTCATTTGCTGGAAATCCTAGACATCCCCTAAATCTTAAACAACCTCCTCACACTTTATCGCCTTGTTTAGGAGAAAGGGCAACAAACAACGAACAATAAGTGATAGGAGAAGGATTTAGGGTTGAAGGACAAAGTTGTAAATTTGTAAATTGAGGGTATTGAGTTTTGAATAAGAGATTCAAACATTATTGGGGGCTAAATTATAAATAAAAAATTATTTTTTTTTCCAAATGTTTAGGTCTTAATTTTTATATTTTTGTACGGTCATAAATTCGTCCAGTCAATACTAAATTGACTTCATGGCACTGAAGAACCAAACTAACTAGAGCTATATCTTCATATTAATTCGCAATCTCATTGTAAAAATTGTGGTTAAATATTGCTTTTAAAATCCCAGAATGCTAAATTTCAGTTGTTATATTCTCTCAGGCTACCATATGCTGCATTTGCAAGTTCCAACAACTGTTATCTTATGTGTTTCATGGTCACAGCCCACATAATGATTGCTCAATTATTTATGTTCATCAAAGAAACATAAATTAATAAAATATTTAACCAGCAAAGTTAAAAGTGGAGTCTAAATAATTAGTTCACCTAGATATTTTAAAGGGCTATGCAAAACAAATGAACGTAAATTACTATTCGCTTTGACATTCTGAAAGTTAATTCTCCTAATATTTTGATATATATTACAAAATTCTCTTTTAACCTACATTACGCCAAATAAGTTAACTTTTTTTTTTTTGGTATAATATGATATAGTGGTTTATTCTAATTATGACAGTTAAGACAATTAAATTAATGTTAAACTCTAATATGATACTATAATTTTATTCTTAATATAATAACAAAAACAATTAAGCAATTTTATACTTTAAAAATACCATTTGAAACATTAATACCATTAAAAAAATAGATTACAGAAGAACCTAATATAATTTTAAGAAAACAAATATACTGTATAATTTAAGTAAACTCCAACAGAAGTTTAATTCACTCAGAACAAAAAGAGGAGCCATGAGAATTACTTGTTTAATGAGAAAGAATCAACTTGTGTGCGTGTTTATTTTTTATTACTTTGAACCTTAAAATAATTGAAGTGTTTCTTTCTTTCAAGTGTAGCCTCGAAAGCATCAATTTTTTTATTTCCTTTTTCAATCAGACAATGATGCAAATGACAATTATGTTAATCGTAGAAAATAATGCAGATGACAACATCTAAAAGTTTGGAGGAAAGTTGGACAGTTGTTCGTACCCGTTGTCTTGTTCTCAATTTCAACATTATTTTGAGGTCGCTAATGAGTTAGGGGATTCGCCCACCACGTAATGAAACCCAACCAACCTAACTTTAAAAGTCGAAACCTGCATATTAAGCAATTGATAAAGCAAATAGTAATGAAAAGGTTTTATTGATTATACGAAACAAATTTAAGAACAGATGTGAAATGTTTTGGTGCATATTTTTACTTCTTTTGTACGTGACGTTACAGAGGATTAAATCCAAGACATCCTCTAAGGTGCTGAGTCCTTCATTACTAAACCACAGGTAAAGTGAACTCAATGCTTAGTGATGATATAGTAGATTTTGTAAAGTAGATTCCAACCCAAGATGTAACAAACAATTGTGAACAAAAGAAAAAGAACAATCAAAACAGATCTTCCTCACTTCTGTTGGAATAGGTCTATCACTATCTAGCAACTATATATTCCTCTTCTACAGACCTAATGAAGCCCCAGAAGCCGTGCGCCCTCTTTGTGATTTGAAAACCAAAGAAAAGAACTATGCGTTTGGGAATCGATAATACACCAAACCCAGGAGTCACTCTATCATTTACCTACAATGGAACGCCCGCTGGAATTCAGCTTCCGGCAAAATTCCACTAACCAAATTACCAATTAAAGGTCGGAGCGTCTTTCTTCATAGGGCTCTAAATCTAATCATGCAAGCTTGGTATAATTTAACTGAACCAAGAGCTATCTTTCAAGATGCACATATGACATATCAACTTCATAATTACATGTGGTTTTAGAACCAAGCATCATGGAAGCTGATATCTGGGCTCTAGCATTGAGACTACAACTAACAATCAGCCTAAATGGAGAGACTCTAATAGTGGTGACTAATTCATTATATCTTTTTATTCTTTTCAAGATAACTCTACAAATGTAACCCAAGCTTTGAGTGTTTATTCCCGACAGGTTTTTTTTGGCCAAGGTCTATTCCAGACAGTTATCTCCTGCACATGGTGAAATAGTTCAGAGTAAACTTCGCTTGCAGAGAAGGCAATGTAGCGAAAGATATCAGAAAAACAATAGAATCTAGATGTACATTTTGAAAGCCCTGCTCTTCTGCTACCGGCTCTCTAGTGTTACAAATAACGGCACGTTGCACAACAGGAATTTGCTTTCCTTTGAGTCAGTATGTTACTATTATGTCCCTTGCTGGCCATGAATGAGTGTCAAGATTTTGGCATTTGGAACATAAATAAATGTTGAATTTTTCCTAGAATTATTTGTGTCTGTAGAGTTGAAACCCCTTGGGGGGAGGGGGGACTAGTAGGGAAAAAAATGAACAAAAACCTAAGAGTCTAATACTAGTGAGTAATGGCCACTCACTCCTCGAATGTACCAGTACTAGATATCTTTGTTTGGCGTAAAAGTTACGTTTGTACGGCCCATGTGAAGCTTCTGCTATCTGATTTGAGGGTTTGGGCAAGGACAGCAAGGTTCCTTGTAAGTGCAGTGTTTGCTGTCAGTTTCTGTTCATTGATTGAAGAGAAATGCTTGAACCTTCAAGGATGAAAATTTGGAGATGTCCCTTTGACGTATGGCTGTGCTTCTGGCCTCTCCGAGATGTTCACCTGATGGTCATTTAGATCTGCCCATTTCTGAAGCAGAACGAGTGAAGGATTTCTAAGCCTTGCTTAATTTATGAAGTTTTCTCCTTCCATTATTCTTTAAGCTTTGCTCTCTCTTGAGAGGATGACTTATCCTTTTCCCCTAAAATTTTCTATCCTTCCTTTATAATAAATTTTTTCTATCTATAAAAAAGGGAGATATTCATAATGATTAGGATATAGCAGATTGAAAATTATGTTTCTAGGGAGAATTAAGGGTCAAATTATCAAAGATTGAAGGATTATTGTATAATATGTTAATGGAAGAGCAATTTGTAGGCAACAAGTAGGAGTGAACAAAATCTGACGGGCCCGGCAAACTTGACTCGACCTAAGAAGATCAGGATGGGTTGGGTTGAACAGAAAAGGAACAGAGGGGCCAATGAGGGCGGGTCCCCCAGATATTTACTCTAGGTCAGGTAGTGTGAGAGTTGATCCTAACCCCAGCCCGACCCTCCCTTGGGGTATATAATATATATATATATATATATATCAAAATTAATTTTTAACTTAATTAAATTAAACAACTCTACGCATATTTCATTTGAAGATTTCAAATAGCTCTGCTCATCTCAGTCTCAAATTCTTTCTTTGGCCTTCGCATTGTGTGCCTAAGCCTTTTCGCTACCATCATAATACTCTGGCCATCAGCCACCACTTATAGATTGGTGTGGTCACTAGTGATAGCAATGAGAGGTCGATGATTCCTCTCCCTTTAGTGACATTGACAATGACGCACATCGTTTGCAACTTCACATCTGTCTCACTGTGAAGATTGAGGAATAGAAGAGGAGGATCTGCTTAGTTTTTTGGTTGATTTCTGGTCCAAAGGTAAACCTCTTATTGTTCTTTAGCCTTTACCATTTATTAGCTTAGATTTGTTTAGTATGATTGACCCCTAAACCCAAAGCATTGTTGCCATTGCATTGTTAAATTGGTTTGAGCTTTGAAGTAGAGTTAGTGTAGTATACATCATGCTTGTGACCTTTTACCTATTGGACTATGGGTTCAAAGTGAAAATTAGTTTATAAGTGTTAGACTAGGCCATCAACACTTAAAAGGAGGGGTGAATTGGGTGTGTATAGAATTTCAATTCTTTTTAAGATTGCTTTACAAATTACTTGTTATGAACAATGCTTGAATGAATATAATGTAACACAACAATTATATCAATCAATGGAGGCTTAATATAGATGCTTGGGATATGTATCATCACTTTAAGTGAGATATAAAAAATAAAAGCAAAGTATAAATATGATAATTCAAAATATAAAAAGTATAGGGATAGAGAAAGCAAACTCAGAGATTTATCCTGGTTCGGCTTTAACCCAATCCTACATCTAGTCCCTAAGTAACCTTATGGGATTTTCCACTATCATAATAGTCAATTACAACAATGAGGGAGAACCTCTCCCTTAATTACAAATTCTAAGAATCTTCCTAAACTTAAGCTCACACTGTTTGACATTTTCAAGGAACCTTCTTAAACTTAACCAGGTGAACCTCCCTTTCAACCCAAGTACTCTCTACATGACACCCTCAAGGAATCTCCTTAAGCTTTTCTCTTTCAAAGAAAAAGGGAATACAAATGAATAAACTCTTTTAAAGAAGTAGATATACAAGATGAAACTCAAAGAAGTCAAATGATAGAGAATATAAAAGTTTTGGCTTAATGATATTTGTCTCTTTCTCAAAGATAATATAACAAGTTAAAGATCACATTCTAGCATTTGGTTTTCCTCCAAAATATGTTTAGAATGTCATATATATAGATTAATATGAGATATAACCATTATATACTCAAAAGAGTTGTTATTTACTTTTAAAAATGATGTTCTACATGTTCCCAATTGATTGGCATCCAAAATATGATCGTTATTATGAATCTCAATGTTCTAATCGATTGTCGAGAGCCTCCCGGTTGACTGCCCTAAGAATATGACCGTTAGCTCAATTCTGTATTGTCTTAGTTGATTTATCGTAAAGGACCAGTCGACTTGTCACTTACAGTGACACCGTCTCAATTTCAAATGATCATAACTTTCTCATTGTAAACCCATTTTATGTGCATGACCTATGTTTGGACAACTCTTTAAGTCTCCTATCTAAAGAAATAAATTTCATATCAAAATTCAATATATTATGGGAGATATGATAAAAATAATGACTAAAGGTTATAAAATAGTTTTATACGGAATTCATATCTCATGATTCAAATTTAGATAGTCATAACTTTTTCATTTGAACTCTATTTTAAGTGAATGACATATCATTGAAAATTTCTTTAAGCCTATGTTCTAATAAAATAAGTTTCATAACAAAATACCATATGGTTTGTGAGAAATAAGCAAAATAGTGGACAAAGGTAAAAAATGATTTTAAGTAAAATTTATATCTCACTATCTCGTAAGTCCAAACTTATATTGTCATACCCAAAATGTCTTGAGCCAACAAATGAAAATCTAAATCATTGAATTTCACAAGATAACACTTAGCCTATAATAATTATACTTATTTAATTCATTGGCTATCTTGATGTAAACAAGCTTCAAATCTTTAACTTCCTCATTGCTTAGAGCATCTTTCCTTCTTGCTATCTTTGTGTGAAGCATGATATTGATAATATATTATCTTCACTTCTATGCTCACTCTTCTTTCTTTAGACCATCCTACATAATAGATATTAACTTGCAAACTAAATAGTTAGTCTAAATATTTAATCAATTAAGCACATATTTGTAACTCATATTTTTTATATATTTGTCATCATCAAAACAATCTCAATAAGTACAGTAAATAATTAATTAAGTCGTTAATTTCATCAATGTCCTTGATCAGTAAACAATTGATGGTAAAAAAGGGTTTGTAAATATTTTGCTTTATATATATAGCACGCAATATGTATATTGTGAATGGAGGATGATTTGATGCTAAAAGTTATATAATAGACAATAACAAAGAAAAAATAATTAATTAATGGGTGTCTTAATAATTTAACCTATCTGAAACGCATCAAAAGGGTAATAGTTGGAAAAAAGTGAATGCATATTCAAAAGAATACTTTGTGATATGATGATATCCTAAGTTCTTTAGCATATATATATATATGTACATATATATATATATATATATATATATTGACTATAGGTAAGGAGAATATCCTTTCTAAATCAACTTGAAATGGTTATATATCTAATATTTTGAACTTGTATTTAGTATAGTATAGTATAACCTATCATACAGACTCGTAAATTGTTTCTCATGTATGCACAATTTAACTTTTTTGGCCTCTTTCATTTTATAGATCACGATAGTAAAATATTTGGGATTGTATCTGCTTGATTATTTGAATTAAAGATAATAGGATTTTGCCAATTGTTTTTCTATGTTTTCTTACTTTAATTGTGATAGTATACTAATGTGTTATAACTAACATATATAACATTATTTTTGTCCCTTATTGTAACGATTAAGATTTCAAATGAAGCAATGAGATGTTTAAATTGATGGTGTTATATTATATTTGAGCTAGACTTTAATCTTATGTTTAAATTGATTTAGGGACTCTATTGACAAAATGGTTGAAACTGAACCTAGTGTCCAAAACCCGCTAATCAATTCCAATGTGGTAGGGGTCTTGTTAGTAACCTTACAGCCACTATAGCTCTTAATAATCTTGCTACTAGTGGTACTATTGTCTCTCCATCTGTTGTAGAATCAACTGCTTTAGGTGTAAATTGAAGAGAAATGCCCCTGCAAAAAAAAATCTGAAGTTCGGGTCTTATTAGTGAAACTTCTATTGGAAGAAACCAATGGTGAAATTAGAGCAACTTGTAATTATTGTAAGGCATTGTGTGCTTGTGACCCAAATAAGCATGGAAGCAACTCTCTTAGGAAACATTTGTAAAGGTGTCTAAAGAACTTATATAAAGAGAAGAAACAGTCAATATTAGCATACCTTGAGCCTTTGGGAGAAGTCAACTAAAAAGCTTGGTCCCTCACACCTATAGTGTCAAGAAGTGTAGATGAGATTTAGTTGAATTTGTCATATGCGATGACATGCCATTTCAAATAGTGTAAGGGTATAAGTTTAGGAAGTTTTGTTGGAGTTTATAACCTAAATTTCCAGTACTGTCAAATGTGACTGTAGCTAAAGATTGTTTCAAGCTTTACCTTGAGGAACCTAAGAAACTTAAAAACTTTTTGAAAAAATCATGTGTGCGTGTTTGCCTTACTACAAATACTTGGACATCTATCCATAATTTCAATTATATGTCCCTCACATCCTATTTCATCAATAAAGTTGGAGATTGCATAAATGGATCCTGAACTTTTGTTGTATTGGAAATTATAGGGGTGAGACCATAGGAAAGACAATTGAGAAATGTTTGCTAGGGTGGGGCATTAGAAAAGTCTTCACATTAACCATAGATAATACAAGTTCTAATTAACTGTGATTTACTTGAAGAAGTGATTAAAGAGTTGGAATGTGCTAATGTGCGATAGGGACTTTCTACATATAAGATGTTATGCCTATACTCTCAATTGGGTGGTAAATAATGGGTTAAGGGACATGAATGACTCCATGTCAACAATTAAGAATGTAGTTAGATATGTCAAATATTCTCCTACACAATTGCAAAGGTTTAAGAGTTTAATGGAAAAAGGAGAAAATTAAGTCATAGAGCCTTCTTTGCTTGGACATTGCAACTAGGTGGAACTCCACCTACCTAATGTTAGAACAAGTGATAAAGTTTTAGATTGCCTTTGATAGGATGGAAGATGAAAATGAGGGATATGATGCACACTTTAGGTAGGACACTCATTAAACTGGGCCACCTAATGCTTTTAATTGGAGCAATGCTTCAATATTTGTAAAATATTTTAAGATATTCTATAACATTACATTGTGGATGTTTGGCTCTTTGATTATGACATTAAAGCATGTTTCCATGACCTTACACGTGTGCAAACCATGTTAAATGCAAGTTCCGTGCACCAAGATCTACTTATTGGGTGTTTAGCCAATAATATGAGAAGTAAATGTGACAATATTGGGGGAAACCAGAAAACCTAATCCTTTTACTTGTTATAGGGGTTGTATTAGACCCTAGATAAAAATTGGCGTATGCGAATGCTACATTTGAATATATGTACCCTAATCTTAATGCATGTGAATTTATAAGGAGAAAAGTTAAGGAGACTTTGTGGTGGTTGTATGATCAATATTCCACGGATTGCTCCATAACCACTTAATGTCCCTCAAGAGGGTGGGAGCACAGGGACTACAGATTTTAGGGAACCAATGGTAGATTTTTTTTCCTTATAAGACCACAAGACAAGTAGTGTTCATAATTGAAAATGAAAGTTAGTTCAGAAAACAAAACAAAGGTAGATAAGTATCTTGATGCTAATATAGTTGACAATACTCTTTGTTTGATATCTTAATGTAGTGGAAAGAAAATGCTGTAAAATACAATGTTCTTTCTCTGATTTCACGAGATGTGCTAGCTATTCTAGTGTCTACAGTGGCTCTGAGTTAACCTTTTGCACCGGTGGACTCGTGCTTGATGTGTATAGGAGTTTACTTTCACCGAGGATGGTTGAAGCCCTAATTAGTGCCTAAAATTGGCTATCCCCATATGCTTTCAAATTTAATGATTATGACTTTAATGAATTTGAGGTCTCTGAAAGTGTTACAAATAGTGAGTTCCTTTGTAAATGGCTTTCTATGCTACATTAGCCTTTTGTAGTATGTCATGAAATATGAACTTGTGATATGACATTTTAAGTTGTTCTTTATTGAAATTTATAGATAATTCTGGAAGGTCATGTCTTTCTTAAGAAGTATTGGGCATTGACTGATCATGGTTCCATCTTATATTTTTTTAATATTACTCCTCTGTTAGTTTTAAAAATACTTTTTATGACTGGTTGACTACATGGTTACTTTTTGTGCCTCAAAGGAGTATATAAGAAATATAAGAGGATGTATATATGATGGATTACTATAATTTTTTGGGTTTTTGCTTACGTAACTATTTATTGAGGGAATTTGTGGGATATTTTTGGAGATAATCAATGTTGCAAATGAAGAATATGGAGAAATTTCCTCTGAAGTTGAGTCACTAGTGGGAAAAAAGGTTGACAAGGTGGCTTGCTCTTTTATTTATCTTTTAATTATTTGGCCTAACATGCTTTATGTTGTATGTTCATTCTTACTTGAATTATGTTTATAATATTTGTTATTGTCCATCCATTTTATAAGTGAAGCATGATGGCTTGGAAACTTTCATAATGAATTACTAGCCAGAAAATATAACTATGTAATAAATATCCAATTCACATTCTTTATTTTTTTAAAACTTTTTTAATGTGACTTTCACTACTTATTGCTCTTCTAGTACATTATATATGTTTCTTGAAAAAATAGCGTTTCTGCTGTTTGAGTGCAAGGAGAAATGGTTCAAAAACTGCATCAGTCAATTCTGATTTCTGAATTCTTGACATAGACTAGTGTCTTTCATCATGGTTTATAGTAAATTGCTAGTGTTTACCTTTAGGGTACAATTTTCATGCTTTGTCATCTATTCTATGGTTAAGCTGAAACTGTAATATCCAAAATATATTACTGTATAAATAGATTTGGGAATGGTTGTCTTACTAGGTGGGAGCTAAAGCGTGGAAACATAATTGATGCCATGCAGCATGCAGATGAAGAAGAGGACATCAACAAGGTTTTAAGGTTGATATACTGTGAAAGTTTCAATGCAGTTAACTACACAAAAACATTTTTTTTTTCCTTCATTTGATCATATTTTCTTATTTTCTCTCTTATGAGCATTTTTATGTTATATATTGCAAGTTTTGGGAGCTAGATACAGATCATGATTTCTTTATTGGCAAGGAGAACCTTATCAATTATGGTAACCGCCCGATAACAAATCGAATTGTTGATATAATATTTTCTTAACTTTTTGTAAATTACATGGTGCTTTTGTGTTGAAATTTAACTATTGTTGTCTTGACAACCCCCGCCTATTATAAGTAAAATGAGTATTTTTTTTTCCATAGTGATGTTCATTATATGATTTATTAGACTTACTTTTTTACTTGAAGATGTAATTCTGACTTACTTCAATATCATCTTAGGTTCCAAGAAAGTTTACTAGCAAAGCTGATGGAAAGATGGGATATGAAGATTTTGTTTACTTCATTCTGTCTGAAGTAGTAAATCACTTGAGCCTAGTCTTGAAAATTGGTACTTTTTGTCCATTTGTTATTTGTTTCATATGTTGTTGTTTTGTTTTTTCCTACATAAGATGTCATCAAATTAATGGCTGAGCAATTCAATTATGAAGACAGTGCATTGTTAGAGAGCAAGTTAATATGTCTATTACTAAAACTTGATCTAAGTAATTTAAAGCATGGTGCAAAAGAGATCATCTCAGAATGATAAATCTTAGCTTGGGAGGATGGTGTACCTTATGCCGTTATTGAGCATAAGTTTATTATTGCAAGCGTCATGTAACTGAGTTTGATCTTGAGCAAGAATACAATGTTGAATTTTAAAGCATTGGAGTGGTGGAAATTAGTTAAAGGCTACTTGGTGCAGCTAAATTTATGAAAGTGAAAAATGGAACATTTGAGTTTTAGATGCAAATTATTTGTACCAAGGAGGGAAAATAAAAAAATTTTAGTTTCTTTCCCCTATCTGTTGTTTGACTTCCATACCATGCACATCTTTAGGCAAAACATTGGTAATTTTGATAACAACTATGTTAATTGCCTTTAATTGTCATTATTAGGTTCAAGTGCATAGATTTGGATGGAAATGAAGTTTGACTTAAAATAAATTGAAATTTTTTTTTTAGGAGCAACTGTAGGGGATGGTGCATGGCCTAAGAGCTTGTGTTTTTTGAGAATATATTATTCCAGAATATTGACATGATTGGACCTGAGGTTTTCCTTTCCCTCATTCATCTTGTTTGATTTTCCTTTATTGTGTTTTTGGCAAGTTTAAGAACACTAGCAGATTATATGGAAAAATGTATATGAATCTTGATAACAACTTCTTGAATTGTGTTATAAGCTCATGTTTTTCCATATAGGAAGTTGGCATATTACCTCTCCTTTTCACTTGCACTTTCTGTTTAATATAATTAGTTCATTTTATTGTGACAATTTTATTTAATTAAAATTCTTTATACTGTAAAACGAGAGCTATATAAATCTGTGTAACCTAAGAGGAAGTAAACTATCAGGAAGTGTATTCAATATCATGTTTAATCTAAATAAGTTCATTGCCTTTGAAACTTGGGACTCATTCTTAATTCGTCAGGTTCATGAAAGATTTGATTGAAGCAATTAAATTTTTGAGTTAGTTTGCATAGCCATTGTGAGTGACTGTCATGATCTTTACATGCATAGCAACGTGAGAATCCAACATTGATAGATTTTTGTCCCATCACTCCGGCCCAGCTTGTTGGGATTTAACTTGGCTGGGACTATTCCTAGGTTTTCTGAGCTGGGTTAGTTATTGGGCTAGTAATTCTGGCCTAGTAAGTGTGTAAAGCTGGGCCTTAGGGTGAAGTTACCCTTGACTTGGGCCGGGTTATGTATAGGCCCAGCAACAGGGACGACCCTTACTTAATGACTGTTTGTGCAAATCTTTTATAGTTTGTCACAAAACTTTTAGTAGTTGTATTGTGTAGTTTATTTAAGATAAACCATCAGATTAAAAAATTGTTAACTGCATATAGTCAAACACTTTAATTTTGATAACATACAGTCATTATTTTTAATTCCAAACTATTAGATATGTGTATTCCTTTCAATATTACCTGCTGGGTAGGTTTTGGGGAAATCCAGAGATTCTACAAACCTGTTTGAGTGCTACAAGCAAGAGTTTTGGTAATAAAATTTATGAGTTAGGGTGAATATTCATAATTGATACAATGAAAGAAAATTATGGTTGAAGAAGTGAAGTGAAAAAAGAGCTAAGCATTGGACTTGGACAAAAAAAAACTACAAAAATAATAACAAAAATATTACTAAGTAACAAAATATTATGTACAACCTTACTAACTTTGTTTCATTGTATGACTTGGGTTGCTTGAATCCTTTATTTGTATAGTAACATTAGCTGCTAATATGACAGAATATCCTCCCTTAAAAATTTTCTGCAATTCCTTAACCACCTCAAACAAGTGACAACAATGCAAGGGAGAACAAATTGTTTTACTTTTTATAGTTGATGAATGTTGAGATATAATGAATTGGTACATAATTATTTAGAGGTGTATTAGGCCAATTGTATGTTAAATACATGTACACTAGTTTGTTTTAGATATTTTGTATTCAGTTAGATTAAATTGTATAAGTGTCATTCTTTTATCGCTTTATGTATTTTATTCTTTTGTTATAAATAGTAGCTGCATAATAGTGAGAAAGAACACAAATCATTATCTTATCATTTATTTTCAAAGTTTATCTTAGTATCAAATCCTATAAGTTAATGCCATGGCTTCTTTAACTAGTTCTTCCTCTGAGAGTTTAAATGTAAGTCATTTCGATGACAATTTGCCTTTCTTATCCTTTGTTCTGAATCCATCTTCTACTCTTCAAATCAATTTTGTTATGTTGGGTTGTATAAAACCAATTTCCTTTAGATATTCTATAGTCTTACCATTAATTTATGGAAACAAGTTATAAGGATTCATTTCATGTGCTAAACCTTGCCCCCTGAGGATATTTTTTATGAAGTAGGACTGAAATCAAACCCTAATTTTGATGATCAAAAGGCTAATGATCAGTTACTCCTTTGCTAGTGTTGAACACAATGAAGACTGAAATTACTTCCTAACTAATGCACAACACCACTTCTAAGGACCTTTAAATTATGCTCATGAGTTATCCAGTACTCACACATATGCTTTGATCATTCTCTATAAGAGGAAAATGTGAAGACTGTGAAAAGGAAATATGAAAATGGATGAATATTTAACTAAGCTTAAATCCTTAGCTAATAATCTAACAATAGATGGATTCTTAATTCCACAAATGATTTAGTCACTCAAGCTATTGCAGGACTTTGCTTAGACTATATTCCTATTATTATATAGCTCACTAATAAGGAGCATTTCAATTGGCTTAAGGTCCAGGTGACTTTCTTCACTTTTGAAAATTGACTCAAGCTGCTTAACACTTTTAACAATCAAACCATTAATTCTTTCGCTATCAATATTGCTAAGTTTAAAGGTAGACCAAATTCTTATGTTCATCAAGGCAATTTGAGGGGTTTTAATTTTAAAATACATAAAGGTTGTAGAGGATGAGGTTGAAATTCTTGTAACAAATCAATGTGCCAAGTTTCCAATAAGTATGGTCACATAACACCTAATTACTTCTATCAGTTTAATTAAAACTTTACTCCTTAAGACAAGCAATCTTCACATAATTCTGCTACCTATTATGCCACTCTAAATACTGACCATGACCTTTCTTAGTATATGGATAATAGGGTTAATAATAATGTTACATATGATGTTGGCAAAATTAAAAATCTTTCCGCATCTGATGGTAAGAAACATTTAACCATGGATGATGGTAATAATATTCAAATGTCACATACTGGGTTTTCATAATTTCCTTGCTCAAACTCTTCTCTATCTCTACGTGTGAATGATATTATGTTCACATCATAAATCATAACAAAATTTGCTTAGTGTTTCCTAACTTACAAGGGATAACAATGTGATTATTGTTTTTTACTGGCATTGTTGTGAAGGACAAGATAACTGAGACTCCTCTACTTTAAGGATAGAGGCAAGATGACTATATGAGGTGATAAGCAAAAACCATCACAGCTTGAAAGCCTTCTTGGCAACAAAAGATCTCTGAACATATTCTTAATTAGGTTTTACACAGTTGTAATATCAAGATTAAGAATAATGGAATAAATTTATTTTATGATTGTTATTGGTTAAGACAGTCACATGTATTGCCATTTAATCTCCCTTCATCTCAAGCTAAACAATCACTTGTTATTATTTATACTTATTCGTGGGGTCTTATACCAGTCACCTTAAATGTTGTTCAAATTTTATATTCTATTTGTTGATAATTTTAGTCGATTCTTATGGATCTACCTGTTAAAAGCTAAAAGTGAAGCAATTATTACATTCATTCATTTTAAAATACATTGGAGAATTTGCTTGATAAGAAAATTAAAATACTTTAAAGTGATGGAAGTGGTGAATTTAGGAATTTTCTTATCAAATTACAAGGCTTAGGCATCACATTTCACTACTATAATCCTTATTCTTCCTCTCTGAATGAGAATGGAAAGAAAGCACAGGCATGTGGTAGAGCTAGGCCTTAATCTTCTAGCTTTCGCATAAATGCCTCTTCACTACTGGTGGTATTCCTTTAGCATAACTGTGTTCTTAATCAATAGACTTCTGTCTATCTTGTAAGGCTTCGCACCTTTTTTTAAACTTGTTAAGAAGCAACTTGATTACAAAAGCATGAAAATCTTTAGGTGTGCTTGTTTTCCTTACTAAAGACCCATGAATCAAAATAAACTTGGCTTTTATGCACAAAAGTGCCTTCATGGGATATAATAGAGCACACAAGGGCTTAAAGTGTCTTAGTTCAACCGGGAAAGTTTCCATATCCCGACATGTGATTTTTAATGTGTTTGAATTCTCCTTTGTTGTAGGTTTCATTAATAAGTGGAATCCTTCTTTACCTGAAGTGGTTCTTATTTTTATCTTTCATATGTTTCACATATCAGAAAGGGACAATCTTATTGCCTTGAACCCATGGCAAATGAACTTGACAACGTGCAGACATCATTAAACACTGAAATTTGATAACTCTATGAAATAAAGTTATTTTGGTCATATTCATGATTAATAATTGATAAATTTTATTAGTTTTATGTTGATTTTAAGTAACTTGTACTAGTTAAGATATTTTGCCTTTGTTGGTCTAGGTTCTGGGTTATGTTAGTATTGATTCATGTTAATTTGATGAATTACATGCAAATAGTTTTCCAAATAGAAGCCATTCATGTGGATATTTTTCTTACTAGACCTTGGAAGGATGAAATGATTGTATTGGCATAAACCAAGTGAACATCTAACTTTGAGGCAACTTTTAAACCTTTAGATGTTAGAATTTAGAGATGGTCATTTCACAAAAAGTTGTAGTGTTCTTTAAAACCTTTTCAACATGTGGTGGTTAATCAAATTCTAACATCTAGGTAGAAAGTTATGGGCAAACCATTGAAGTTGGTACAAAAAGTATCAACCCAATGTCAAGATGCTAAAACACAGTACAGGCGCCTGGGCATAGAAAATAAGGAATAAACTTTAGGGTGATATAAATAAGACTTCCTAGGTTTTTTTGAAGGGGAGGTGATGTTTTGAGGCAAAGGAAGCTGAGACCTTGTGTTCTAAGGCTAGGACTTGTTGAAGGATGACATTTCAAAAGGTAATTCAAGAAAAGGCATTGCTTAGCTTTGAAAACTGAGTTCTTCTTTTATTTCTCTTTTTTTGATTATGTTTTTTGATATGTATCGGCTTGTAATCATAAATATGCTAGGCTAAGTCTTTATTTTTCTAGGATTATGGACCCAAGGCACATAGATTATTGATTCTTGTTGCTTCCATACTTGAATTTCATTGCGAATGGATTTATTTAGTTCAAATCTTTATTGTTCCTATGTTTAGGCACCAATTAGGGTTTATGTTGAGAATTTAAGGATTTTTTAAAGAAAAATCCAAATTGAGTCATAACACTAAATACCACAGGTTTAAGGTTAATTAATTGCTTGAATTAACTCAATTTGTCTTTAGGATAGACATATATCTATAAGACTTGCAGAGTCATAATTAGTCATACTTAATATGTCTCTTTAATTGGTTCTTAAAGAAATATAGGAAATTGATTTAGTATGATAGAATTTATCAAGGATCGACGAATTCTTAATGGAGAAGAGCTTAAAACCTCCAGGTTTATGAAAGTCTGATTAGTTGATTACAATATCTCACTAGTACATAAACTGACTAAGCTTAACATAAGCTTTACAGTTAATAAGCTTAGTCAGTTTTTGAGTAAACCTACTTCATCATGCAAGTAAGCTACTAAACGTGATTTTAGGTACTTGAAAGGCACAATAAATCATGGCCTTCACATTAAGCAATCATTTTTCTTGAACATAACTGGACACTGATGTTGATTGGGCCACTTGGACGATAGAAAATTAGTAAGGGGATTCTATATCATTCATGGAGATTCCTTGGTCTCATGGTCCTTTAGAAAGTAGTGTGTTATCACAAGATCATGCACTAAATCAAAATATAAGGCTCTGGCTAAGCTTGTAGTAGAAATGGCATGGATACAATCTTCTCTCACTAAAATTAGATTCCCTCTTAAGCAAATTCTAGTAGCTTGGTGTGCTAATTCAAGTGTAATGGCATTGGATTTAAGTCTAGTATACCATGCTAGAACTAATCATATTAAAATTAATGCTTATTTTATAACAGACAGAGTTCTTGCAAAGAAACTATGTGTCAAACATGTACCATCGATTGATCAACTCATAGATTGCATGCTAAAGCCCTTGAGATACTCTCAGTTTTAGGACTTTAGAGACAAACTTGGCATAACTCATAGATTGCATGATAATTCCAATGGATGAGGTAAACTTGGTCTTCCAATGGAATCTTATTTCCGATTCTTTTTGCCATTTGATGGAATCCAGTCTCCCATTCCAATTCCATAAGCTAAATTCCTGCATACCAAACTGGTTCCTTTTTTGTTAACTTTTTTTGGTGATCTGTTCCTTTTTTGTTAACTTAATGCACTGGAAAACTTTTTTTCCTGCTACTCCAACGTAAACCACAATTTTATCGGTATAAATTTAAATTTGTGTTGTTATCAAATATCACTAATATAAGTGGAACATTTTTCTTATACAAAAAAATGGGACAAAAATCTTTAAAAACATTAAAAATACACTCCAGTATATACAAAACTAATGGTCGGTAAATTAACAAAAAGAAAAAGTAATGGTCGGTAGAGTTACCAATAACTTAATTAGCACATTTTTTCAACACAATGAAAAACTATTTTTTGGCCAATAGTTTAACGTATGTTGTTTAGCTAATCTTTAGAAAGCACGGCAACCTTAAAAGATGTTTTAATGTGGCAATATTATTGGAGGACACTTCTTCCTCTGGGAATAATCTCTATAATTTTAGTTTGGACAGTAACAAAATATGATTGCAATTTAAAACCTACGTCGAATAAAAAAATATTAATTTTAATTTTTAAAAACTATCAATAATTTAATTTTAAATATGAATCGTCAGATACATACATATAATTAATTTAATTTGAATCATAAAAAAAATTCAATTCTTCTCTCACAAACTGTTTTGTTACATTATTATTTATTTTAAATTATTAGTTATTAGTTTCGTTTGTTGTGTACTGTACAGATATTATATATATATATATATATATATATATATATATATATAATGTGTGTAGAATTTATATTATGGTAATTTATTTTGTTTAAAGGATTTCTATTATAAATGTAATGTTTTGTAAGAATTGTGCCTAACCCGTTATTCTAATATGAAATGTTAAAATCATTTGATATATTTAATTTATACAATGTTAGAAATTTTAAGAGAGAGAATAAAAATAAATAATTAGATATGACTTGGAATTCATTTATACGTGCATCTTTATGGTAGAAATGAACTACAACTCACAAAGCACGGAAGTAGAAAAGACTTTTTCTTTTTTAAAAAATAAAATTCTAGCTAATATATATAGGTCAACTGGCTCCAGTAATATGTTGTAAGTTAGAGCCACTTCCAATATGGTTTATGAATAGCTCGTAAATCCTAAACCCTAACCTATAAAGAGCCTCTTACAATAATATCTTATTTTAGTAGTCTCGTTAACCTTGGCATACTTCAATTCATTGTCTTAAAGAATATTTCTCAATGAAAAATGTCAAAAAAATGCAAAACTCTCAAAATAGATGGCAATGTGCCTCTTAGAAAATTTCATGATTTTATGAATAATAATATTGTAAGAGACCTATCACTAAATTTTTTTCAGGTAGAAATTTGTACTGCATGACTGATCATTTTATAAATATATATATATCTTACATTTCACAAATATATAAGAGGCAATCCATCACAATAAACCCAAACACACTTATAACTAGTCTTATGATAGTTGAATTTACAATCACTAAGTGTTGAACACCTTATGAATATGATTAACGTGACCAAGATCCATAATTTCACACTAAATTAGGTCAAAAAGCATGGTATTGAACATAATAGATAATATTAATGTCAAAAATTAACTAAAAATTATATAAAAAAAAATTGGCCCCAAAAATAGATTGTCCGTAGCTAAAGTGTAGTGTGACTTATTATGGAAAATTAAGATTTTGTATTTCCAGTAATAAAAAATTTTGGAAAAATTATTATTAAAAGATGGCTTAAAAAAAATGCAAATAGCCCAAAATTTGCACCAAATTGAGCCAGAACAATAAGAATAAAATATACGTAGGGACTAATTTTGAAAGATGTTATATCCTACCGGGGTCAACATATAATATTACAGGGATAGAAGTAAAATAATTTAAAATTTGTTGGGTGAAAATAGAATTGTACCCAAAGCATTAAAAAGTCCCCCTCCCCCCATATGAACTTCCTTCCAACTTAAAAAATTGCACTTTAAATTATTTCTTGGCATCAAAATATCCCAAAGCCATCTAGAAACTTGAATCATGCATCAAATTAAGGGGAAAAACATATCTTGACATAGAAACAAAAGGGACTGAAATACAATTCATATGATCCACCATTGAAACTTCCAAAAACTTTGAACAAATGAGAAAACAATTCAAGAAATGCCTTTTCGAATCTAAGAGAAAAAACCTAGATCCATGTAAAGGGAGAAGCATTCTTCATTCTAAAGGAAACATGATTATGGCATCTTTTTTTTTTTTTTTTTCAAGATGTATATAAATAAAACTATATGCATAAATAACTAATAATGGGTCATAACTAATGACTCTAATATCAATTGTTATAAATTTTAAGGAGATTAAAAATAAATAATTAGATTTGATCCATAAGTTATTGATATGTGCATAACTTTTTTGCGATAAAAAATGACTATAACTCTCAATATTCAAAGAGAGGTAAAAAAAAGTTAGTTTTAAAAAATGAAACCCTAACTAATGAGCTGTAAGTTGGGACTTCTCCTAATATAAGTTTATATATAGTCTATCTAATTACATGATCTAATTCCTTTAAATTTTGACAAATACTAATATTTATTTATTCATATATTGTGACTGGAGTTGGTTTTCCTCACAGGCAGGGACGCCATCTCGAAATTCAGGAGGGGAAAGCACGAAGCGTTCAGCGAATGGGATTTTAAATGGAAGGGTGCGTTGAGTATAAATTGTGACGTGGCATCCTTGTAACTGTCTGATGACAGGAACGTCTAATATGGACAGAACATGACAGTCTCCTTTTCGCTTTTCGCACCACAACAGGAGATGATCTGCTCACTTCTCTTATACAAAGAGAATTCGGCTCTTTGATTCCGTCGTTACAGTAAAAAAAATAATTATTACCAATATCCGTTATAATGAAAAGTATTGCATCAATATGTTAGTTCATTTTTTTTTGACAGATAATGGTGTCAAATGCACTGTTATTGAATTCACTAGCACTCCCTCATCTTCTCCGTCGCTGAACCGATGGTGAGCTTGTGGCGTCGCCCCTAGTACTTGAAACAGTAACATAAATGTTGAAAATGAGGAACAGAGACACTCTACGCACGGAAAAGAAACAGTACAATAGAATACTTATTGGTTTACTTGGGAACATCCATACCCACATACATAAGAGCCATGAATCCGTACACACACGTTGAAAATGATAAATGATTAAGCATACAAACAGGGGGCGAATCGAAATATAGTTGATCCATACCAGAACTAGGCGCAAATTAAAATAAAACCTAACTTGACTGACCCAAACCCAGTAGATAAATAAGGATTTAATACAGAAACAGCATGGATGAGAGTTTTTGATTTCTTATTGAGGGAGCTTATTGAATTTGCGGTGTCGGTATTCAGCAAAGGTTTTTGTTGAATATTTTGGTGGGTTATCATGGTTCACCAGTGGAGTCAGAGGCCCAATCATCGCCTCATGCGGAGGCACCACAAATACTGCCCACGACATCCGCATCCGTTCCTTGTTCACCAAGCTTCTGTGCAGAATGCTCTTGTACTTCCCATTGCTTAGCACCTAATACCACCACCACCATAGACACTATTGTTTCTACTAACTAAAAAATGTTTTTTAAATATTATGTCATACATGCAGTACCATATATGTGTGTATATATATATTACCTCAAGTTGATCGCCGACATGCACAAAAAGTGCATTTTCCAGGTAATTGACGGCGACCCAATTATTGTGTTTCCAAACTTGAAGCCCCGGAACATCGTTTGGGACAAGCAGGGTAAGGGCTGACATATCAGTGTGAGGCTCAACTCCTAATGCTAGTTCTGGTTGTGGGCACGGTGGGTATATGTTTATTTTCATTTCCATCTCTATATTTTCATCTCCCAAGCTGCTTTTCAATGCCTTCTTCTCCAGTCCTAGCCCTTCTGACAGAGCCTCCAGCACCTTGTCTGTTAAGATCAATAGTTCTTTGTTGTATTCTTCCGTTACCTCCCTGATGACGTCCACAACCACAAATGAAATATATAATAATGTACTATAATCTCAGTTATTCACATATCCATCTCAATATGTACGCATTAAATTTAATTTATGAACCTGTAGGAAGGAGGGTCTTTGGGCCAGAAGTCAAAGTTGACCTTGGAAGGAGGATTGATAATATGAAAGTAATAGTCAATCCACTCCACCTTCTGCTCCAGATTCTTGGTCATCTTGGTGCCATAGCCTTCAAAGCTACCAGTGGAGGGGTCGTTTGCGTACGCCTCTTTTTCTTTCTGAGGGAGAGCGAAGAATTGCTGACCCACCTCTTGTAACCGTCGGATTAAATCTGGCGACATGCCGTGATCGATGACGAGGAAGAATCCCCACTCGGATGCAGCTTCGGCGATTTCCTTCACGAGAAGGTGGTGTGGGAGAGACAGCGAGATGATCGGCACAGCCACGCCCTCCACGGCTTTGGTGTTCTGGGGCTGTTCTTTGGCTGGGCGGATGAACTGGGTTGGAAGCTCCCTCAGTTGCACCGAAGCCAAGTTCTGTACTCTTTCAACCTCCATAGCTCACTACCACTTGAATTCTTGATTTACATAACTTCGGACCACACGTGCTCTGTTATATCTCCTAATTATCAGAGCCTGGGATGATTGCATCTGACTCATCTAGTTAACCTTTTAAGGTTGTGTTTGGCTAGCAGGTCAAGGAAGGAGTGAAATAATCAAATTAGAGTGAATACATGCTTGAATATTTTTATAAGGAGGGAATGAAATGATAAGTAATGACTTCCAAGACTTTCACTAGTCATTCAAAATGTTAATTTTGTTGTCTTCTCAAAGTGAAGGGTCAAAAATGAAAAGGTGAATCACTAATTAAAAATACTATTATATATTTTTAAATTTTTTATAATTACAAATTTATCGACTGTTTGTATTGTGAACCATTTCTCCCAAAAAAACAATTTCAACATTATTTTCACATTAATTAAAATATCAAGTTATTTATTTAAAATAATTTTAAAATAAGTAATTTTTACATATTATAAGTTGTTTATATAAGATATATATATATATATATTTATTAATTTTATTTCATAATTATATTGCATTTTGTGAGTTGAGAAATCAAATGAAAGAGAAAATAAGAGAATTAGTAAAAGAAAGTAAAAAAAAATATAAACAGGAGAATGAGTCACATTCTTTTTTAATGTATTGAACAAAAATAAAATTATTAATTATATATTTATATTATAAGAGATAATATTAACAAAAATAATTAATAAGTCATTCCATTTAATTCATTTTGTTGTAACTTCCAAACAAAAATTTTAGTAATTTCATCATTTCTTTGTTAAAACTTTCATACAATATATTTATTCAAATTATTTTATTCAATTCTATATCATTTCATTATTAACCGCCCTATTTCATTCTTTTTTAAATTTTTAAACATAACCTAAAGAAACAATGATTTCCTTTCAATCCGAAGGCAAATACAGGCATGAGTATTAATTCGAGGGACAAAAGCCATGGTTAGAATTCAAATCGGATATAAGGTGTAGCAGTAAGGACATTTTGTATGGTAGGTGCAACTAGAAATCAAAATCCGCATTAATATGGGCCCCTGCCCATGAGCCTGATTGGAATGGTTAAATTCCTTCTACACCACTCATCTCTTTCGACCTTACAATCATAATCCCATGACTGAACAATTTAAACTTGAGAGGTGTAAGAAATGTTTAATATATTTGTTATAAAAGACTTCAAATTTTAGAATTATTTTGAAGGATTTAAGGAGTAAATTTTTTTATAAAGAATTTTGGAATAAAATGCATTTTTGGTCCTATACTTATTATAAAATTACCATTATTGTTCTTCCTTATTAAAATGTTCAAAATGTTTTTCGTTCATTGAAAAATATCACATTTGGATCTCATTTTTCAAAAAAAAAAAAAGTCTTTTAAATGTATGATTTATAATTTGATAGAAGGGTTAAATTTGATAATTTTTTAAAAAGTAAAAAGATCAAAGTGTAATATTTCTAATAAATAAGGGACTATTTTAAATATTTCAAGAAGACTAAATTTTGGTTTCTAAATTTTTCAAATAATTTTAAGGCCTTTTATACCCTAAAAGAAATAAACGCATTGATTTGAGCATAGAGATGTCAAAACCTGATTTATTCAATTGAACGTTAGGTATAGGATATATGTTCATTTTGTACAGTAGGTGCAAATACATCTTATTTGATGGAGTGGCTTAAGCATGAGAGCGTGAGTTGGGCCATCTGGGTTGACTTTTCTAGACAAGTTTTTTAAACTTTTAGTCAGGCCTCTGTAGTTAAATTATTATTAGGAATATACTTATATTTTAAAAATTTTTATGTTAGACTTATTAATGGAAATCTACGAGTGTTTAATTACATTTTACTGATATAGCTAATCATACACCATTTTAGCACTAGGAATATACTTTTACACATAAGCACTTGATCCCATTCATTCAAATTATGCCTTAACATAAGTTGCATATAAGTTAGTTAATTTCAATTTATTATCTATATTCAGTACTTTTGTTAACATAATAATCAAGAGTGATCAGATTTATTATTTGTATTTACCAGTTAACTATTTTGGACTAATATATTATGTGAATAAATTATAAAACTAATTTTCATATGAGATTTGTGGCATGTTATATATTTAAATTAAGTTTTTTAAAAAAAGAAAAAATACATTTTCGTTCACTTCTTACAATTAATTTCAGAGAGTTATTCTTATAATTCAGTGATTTATAATTAAGCCCTTATAATATAAAAAAAAATTATTTGGACCTATATTTCCCATTGCGTTAATATTTTATTAATATGACTAATTATGTATCATCTTAACATTTTAAATATCCATTATTATCAAGTCTGCACTGGAAAATGCTTGCCCTAACATTGTTTCTTGCGCTTACATTCTTGCCATTGCAGCTGAAGGAGCTGTTCATCTGGTATGCCACATTTTCAAATGGAATAAGTTATTTCTTTATACCCGATGTGTTTGTTATTAAGCATAGTCACTGGTGCAAATAGTATTTCTCTATTATACTAGCTAGTTAGCTATCATACCAATCAAACTTAAAGGTATCAATGGAGAAACTAAAAACAGAGCTTGAAAATTTGAAATTTACTACATATAATACTTTTTTCTTTTGTTTCTAAATATGAAGGTTAAACAGTTTATAATTATAAGATGTAAATGAACTTATGGCTGTTCATCAATATTCATATTAAAATGTAATTATTTTACCCAAAAAGTCATAACATAAAAGGAAAAACGAAAAATAATTACTGTATATTCATGAAATGGAAACGTTCCTGGTCTCATGAATTCCCCAGCTCCACACTATCCATTCTTCCTTTGTTTGGCTTGGACCATTCTCCTCTCCTCTTTGACCTGACAAGACCTAACAAGATAGTTCTCAAAAGGTTTGAAAACTTCTAAACCAATCACTGTAAGGTGGAATCCATTGTTCTGTGTACTTGGAATGGTGTCTTTCATGGGTCCTCCAATTTCTCACTTCATTACAGTTTCCAGTCCACTCTCACAGCTCTTTAGCATTGGAACAAGACCAAGATAGGCAACCTTAGTAACAAGATAAAGACCCTTGAGTTAAAATTGCAATAAATTCAAAATAAGCTTCCCAATGAGGGATTAGCCTTAGAGGAACTGCACATTAGACACGAACTTGAATTTCTCTATGATTGTGAAGAGATGTTATCGGCCCAGAGGGTGAAACGATCCTGGCTAGTGCATGGGGATTGAAACACAAAGTACTTTCACTCCATTGTTTCACACAAGCAAAACCATAGATGCCTCTCTAAAATCCAAAATGAGAACAAGGATTGGTTAGAGGATCAGGGAGAGATCGAAGGCCACATAAGGAAATACTTTCGCAAGCTTTTTTATTATCATAGTAAGCAACAAGCTGACCTAAACTCAATCCTATCAAGGCTAGATCACTTTCAAATCCCTTTTCTTAGTGCAAAGCACTATTCCTTACTACAGGAGCTCATCTTCCTTATAGAAATACAGGAGGTTGCCTTTAGTTTGAACTCTGACAGTGCCCCTGACCTAAATGGAATGAACGACAAGTTCTTTTAACACTATTGATAATTAATTGGCCTTGTGATTTGCAACATGATCACTGATTCTTTCATAAAGGTTTTCTCCTCCAAAGTTTCAGTATATTGCTCATTACCCTCATCCCTAAAATTAGCGCCCTTAAAAATGTCAATGATTTCCATCTTTTTAGCTTATGCAATGTGATCTACATGATCATGTCAAAAGTGATCAACAACTGTCTTAAACAATTCATCAAAAACTACATTGCTCCTCACCAATGTGCTTACCTAAAAGGTTGCCCAATCACTAATGATGTCCTCATGGCCTTTGAAATCCTAAACTACATACATCAAAACAAAAAAGTTCGACCGAAGGTTTATGCTGTCAAACTTGACTTCTCAAAGGATTTTGACAGTATTTCTTGGACTTTTTTGTATGTGGTGCTTATGAAAATGAATTTTCCCCCCAACTAGATTTAAATCATTATGTAATGCATCTCGACAGTCTCCTACAAAGTCATCGTTAATAAGATCAAAACCATTCCTTTCCTTCCTAAAAGAAGCATAAGACAAGGTGACTCACTTTCCCCTACCTCTTCATTCCGCGTGCTAACATCCTTTCTTGCATGATAATGGAGGCAAAAAAAAAAAAAACATAGAAATAAATTAAAATTTGTAGATCACTAGAAGTAATCTCACACCTAATGTACGCCGACGACACCATCCTTTTCTTGAAAGCCAGTCATGGAGCCTTTGACACAATTTGCAATACCCTGGAAGAGTTTGGAGATATGTTAAGGTTCAAAATGAATAAGTCTAAATTTGTTATTGTTTTCAACCCAACACACCCTGATTGCTCAAGAAGTTCCTCTCATGCCTTATAAGTATACAATACACGAACAAAATTAGAACTTATCTTGGCTACCAAATAGACCCTGAGAAGTATAAAAAGCAATACGTTGAATCCCAAGTGGAGAAAATTGAATAGCAACTTTAGACTTAGAAGTCCTCGTTCTTCTTTCAAGCAGGTTAGCTCACCCTTATTTGATCCATCATGAGCTCATACCTAGTTTATAACCTTTCCTGTGTTTATCTACCAATTAAATACTATAACTGCATCGACCCCAAGCTTGCTAACTTCTTTTGGGGTTTTCTCAACCACAAGCCAAGGGTGCACCTCCTTAGATGGAATGAGATTTGTAAGTCCACTAATAAAAAAAGACTAGGTATCAGGAACACTCGTGCCTTCAATCTCTCTCTATTGGCTAAATGTCATACCATCATACATAACATCCTCTAAGCAAGTAGTCCAAGAATTCATAAGAAATTCGAGTCAATCCAATGATAAAAATGAAAGAACCTTGGTTGGAAGATAGCTGAATAAGAAAGACAAATTCTAATTTAGTGGTATTATTCATATGCTATACTTGTCAACTTTGAAAATTCATAATAAATTCTAAAATGCTCAAGGAATTGTGAAATTTTTTAGGCAACTAGTATGAAATGATATTGCGTATCGAATTTTAGTTTAAAATTCATTCATTTGTCCACTCAAATAAATCCACGATTGTTGTTGTAAGGAATTATGTATAACCAGATTTTTATTTATGAAATTTAGTGTAAAACCCACTTAAATGGAATCCAAATGACATCAAAGTTTCTAGAATACTTCATTAGTATCTCAAAGGCTTGCAAATAAAATTTCAACTAAAAATGTAACTGTTGAGTCCCTCAAGTATCACCCAATATCTTATATAATAGAAAACTTTTCTGCATAATTTTTCATTATTTAAGCATACAAAAGCAGCAGCTATTAACTCAAAATTTGATGGAATTTTGTACAGGCAAACTCTGCTATATTAAGATTAACATCACCAAAGATCATATTTTTTAGAGTCCATCTACTTACTTTTTTTTTTTTTTTTCGTATTTTCTCTTCTTTCTCAACAATATATCTTCATAAACTAAAACTTCATTAAATGGGTTTTAACATACCAAATTTTGAGTTTGACCACATTCACTTATACTTATGCTTCAAGAAGCCTTCTATTACATATTTAAATTTGCTCAAACTCTTTGTTGGTCATTTCTTCAAGCATGTGGAAGTTTATACACATACAACATAAGTCTTGCACTACATCATCGTATTTTCTAAGTTACACGACAATACATCTTTGATGCTTAACTTCTTGTCACATATATTAAAATAAAGTAGCTTCCAACTAACCATGCCTTTTTGCCCTTGCTCCTCTAAAAAATCTAAAAAGTTATTTCCTTTCGCTTATCCATACTAGATCTACCTGAAATGGTTAGTTAGATATACGGTGTGACAAAAAGTCCCAATAGCTCATTCATATTCCACATACACTATGACACATATAAGCAAAGTAATGGAAATAACATCATAACATGAACATAGATCATGGAATTATGCTAGAGTTAGCACCTTTGACTTTGGTTCATGACCACATCATATTCAATATCATGATTAAGGTAAGATTGCAATGTCCATACCCTATAAGCTATCTTACATAACATCAATTGTAAGCCACTAAGGCTCCATATGAGATCTCAAACCATCATACATCAACTCATAGCAACTAAAGCATAAAAAATGATCAAGTATGCAATCACTAAGTATAAGCACACACATAGCATATGAGGAATAGAGAAGAAGCTACTTTACAATGACAATATTTTGTCTCTAAACTCAATCCTTGATAGCTCTTTTAGCAATAACTAATCCCTATACACATAGGATTCATTAATGTCATATGTGTTGGGATGATGCTTTGACCTCTACTTCTAGGGCCTTGAACCTCTTGAATGCAGAGAAAACATATTAGGATCGAAGGAAGCTAACCTCATTGAACTCTGAGGATCAAGTAAGAGAAATCATCAAGGCTTTTGTATCCACTTCAGGCATTCCTGACTCCATCATATAGGCAAGATTCAGGAATGGGGTATACAAAGTAAGGGAAGGTTATAGGAGTCTAATGGAGACCTCCCATACCTTAACCACGTTCACGCACAAGAAGCATTTATGGAAACTTCATATACCCCCTGAAAGTAATTCATTTTAACTGGAAATTACTTAATAAAGCTATTCTTATATGTGAAATTCTCACTAAGTATCACTTTCATGGGCATTACTTATGAATATTCTACCAAAAAGCCCTTGAAACCATTGACTACCTATTCATAACATGCCTTTTTGCCAAAGCTATTTGGTTTGCCTCACCCTTAGCACTAATAGTGGACAGGTTTGATAGTCTTAACATACCCTAGTGGCTACAAAAGTGATTTTCAATGACTATTAAGGACTATGCCCAACTGGAGCCTTTCGTACACTTCATGGTTATGGCTCTTTTTATCATATGATGGGCCAAGAATTGGGTAGTTCATAACAATTGGCGCCCATACCCACTCACTGTCCTATAGGAAATAAAATACATAACCTCAATGGTAGCTCTATCGTGGGAATCAAATAAGACTAACTTTTGGGTTAAAGCTAGATCAGAGGCTAAGAATGAAAAGGATTTTCTATAGGTTCTAGTTGCTACAAACCTTCTTGATTTCTTAAAAAAAATGAAACAAGAGGAGTCCATACTTGCATAGTTATGGTGACCGCCGTCTTTAAGGGCAAATTAATTTGACATTAGCTTTTGATGTCCAACGACCCCTCCTAGAGGATATTGGAACTCAAAGTGACCTTACAGAATGCTTTCTCATGGACTTTGCACAAAGAAACAGGAATCCCCTTAACAAAAATATAATTCTTATTTTGTTTCAAAATTGTGTAAATCTTAGAAACTTTAAAGTGACTCCAAGTGGTCTATCTGACCTTAACATGTTAAACACTGATATTAGCAAGTTAAGCTCTAGGTTCATAAGCTCATCCCAAGGCATAGTTCACAAGGATCTATTACTAGCCTGGAGGACCTTCCTTAAGAGACAACTTTCGTGTTAGCATTCACACAATATCTCAGTTTTCACATGACATCCCTTTAGCACTATCTCTCTTGTTCACTTTATTTGATTAATTACAAAAACATAAAAATAAAAAGGAAACGTTACCTAATTGATTGAACCTAGAGTCAAGATGTTAGAAGTCACACTAAATCCCTAACATCACTTGTGGTAAACCCTCCTTTCCACAGATATGTTTGCCAAAAATACTTTTTGAAAAAAAATCATAATCATAAAAAGAATGTCGCAAAACCCTTGCTTTTTTGTGGTAATATGGGCCTCGTGCCTATGGGCCTAATTGGATTGGCTGAAATTTTTGAGGAACACACCTCTTAACTTTTCACTCATAATCCAATAACTATATTATTTAAACTTGAGAGTTATAAGAAATGTTTAATATATTTTGTTAGTCCAAAAGAGGCTAAGAATGGGGTGAATTAGCCTTTGTAAAATTTTAAATTTATTTAATAAAGTGCTTGCTAAAATTCATATCTTCCTAAAAGTGAGTGTGACCTAAAAGTATTCTTCGAAAACAAAACATAAAAGCTTTTATTTCAAGTTTCACACAGTTTGTGAAGTTTCAAAACACATGAGTGGAAAGTAAATAAAGATTTTGTTATAGTAATATAACTAGAAAGCTTGTGTTCTTGTAAGATATTGAAACCATGTTGTAGGGACTAAATCATAAGTTTGAAATAAATATAAAATAAACCTTTTCAAAAGAATGTGAAAACGAAGTTTTGATAATGAATATGGGCTTACATGAGAAGTATCTTCCTGAGAACTAGTGTGATAAGAAAATAGGTTTTTTAAATCAATGTAATAAAGATAAAGAGATCAAGTCAAGAAAGAACACACAAGAGATTTATAGTGGTTTGGATCCGAGGTGAATTCTACATCCACTCCTTAAGCAGACAAATAGGGAATTTTACTATCAATGGGAAATCACAAATATAACCAAGAAACCATGTTCTAAGGCTCAGCCACTTTTTGCTTTTACACTAGATTCAAGGTAACCTCAAGGGATCACACATTTCTATTTTACTTCTTGAATAACGATATGAATTTACATTTTAGGCTCAGCCAACCTGACTTTTACACACTACGTAGTAACCCAATGGAAAGATTTCACTATCAAAAAGACTTTGTCAACCTTAATGGAGAAGAGCTTTAAAACCTCTCTATTTATTAAAGTCTAATTAGTGAATTACAATATCTCACCAATACTTAACCTGGCATGAGCTTTGTAGTTAATAAGCTTAGTTAGTTTCTAAGTAAATCTACTTTATCATATTGGCAAGTCATTGAGCATGTTATTAGGTACTTGAAAGGCACAATAAATTATGGCCTTCACACTAACCAGTCATCTTTCTTGAACAAAACTCGATACACTGATGTCTATTGGGCAACATGCCTAGACGATATAGAATCAGTAAGGGGATTCTGTATCTTTTATGGAGATTCCTTGGTTTTGGATTTAAAAAAAGCAACGAGTTATCGCAAGATTAAGCATTGAATCAGAGTATAAGGCTCTAGCTAATCTGGCATAAAAAATAGCATGGATGCAATCCTTACTCACAAAAATTGGATTCCCTCTTGGGTAGATTCCAATAGCATGTGATGATAATTCAAGTGTAATAACATTGGCTTCAAATCTAGTGTGCCAAGCTAGAACCAAGCATATTGAAATTAATGCTCATTTTATAACAAATAGAGTTTTTAAAAAATTTGTGTGCCAAGCATGTATCATCTGTTGATCAACTTACAGATTGCATAACAAGGCCTTTAAATTACTTGCCGTTTTAGGACTTTAGAGACAAACTCAGGGGAAATCATTTACCTTTTTGCTTGAGGGAGCATGTTAAGACATGAAGAATTAGCTCGTGATTATTCAGAGATGTATTAGGCTAACTATATATTGAATACGTGTACACTAGTTTCTTTTAGATATTTTGTATTCAGTTATAGTTGATCGTATAGGTGTCATTCTTTTATTGCTTCATGTATTTCATTCTTTTGCTATAAATAGCAATTGCATAATAATGAGAAGGAACCATAAATCATTATCGTATCATTTCATTACAAAGTTTATTTGGGAACTACACAGTAATGTTTGCTCCATATGTGATGTGATTTCTTTTGATAACAATTGTGTTAATTGCCTTTAATTGTCATTATTAGGTTCAAGTGCATAGATTTGGATGGAAATGGAGTTTGACTCGAAATGAACTAAATTTTATTTTTTTTTAGGAGCAACTGCAGCAGATGGTGCATCACCCAGGAGTCTGTGTTTTTTGAGAATATATTGTGCTAGATTATCGACATGATTAAACTTGAGGTTATCCCTTCCCTCATTCATCTTGTTTGATTTTCCTTTATTGTGTCTTTAGGAAGTCTAAGAACACTAGCAGATTATGTGGAAAAAAGGTGATTTAAGAAAGGAAATTAATTAAAGCTTTAAAAACTGAGTTCTTCCATTTCTCTTCTTTTGATTATGTTTTCTTATATGTATCGACTTGTAATCATAAATATGCTAAACTAAGCCTTTATTTCTCTGGGATTATGGACTCTAGGCATGTAGATTATTGATTCTTGTTGCTTCCATACTTGAATTTCATTGTGAATGGATTTATTTAGTTCAAATCTTTATTGTTCCCATGTTAATTGGGCACCAATTAGGGTTTATGTTGAGAATTTAAGGATTTTTGAAAGAAAAACCCAAATTGAATCATAAAACTGAATACCACAAGTTTGAGGTTAATTAATTGCTTGAATTAACTCAATTTGCCTTTAGGATAGACATATACCTATAGGACTTGCAAAGTCATAAGTAGTCATACTTAATACGTCTCTCTAGTTGGTTCTTATAGAGATATAGGAAATTGATTTAGTGTGATAGAAATCGATAGATTCTTATAATAATGTTAAAGGTTAAGACTAATTCATGAATCAATGACTTTATGTTAGGAAAGTAGCTAAATTGCAATTAAAGTGTCTTGGTAAGCTATAATCCTAAGAAAGCCTTTTGTACTTGTTACATCTTATCTGAAGTTTTGCATTTAGTGACTTAATTGCAATTGTCTCACTTTTATGTTGAGAATTTGATTGCTTGGATTAGGTAATTATATAGGCATTAGTAATTAATAGCAATTAAGATTAAAATTCCCATGATGAAACTTTCCTCACTTATTTACTACTTTTTGGTGGTGTACATTTGCATCGTGATAATTTGCTCACAACAAAGATCCAAAGATCAATCAAAATCTTGATAGCAGTGCACCTCTAAATCAGCATCCAATATTGACAAGAAGTAAGAAAGTCATTTTTAAGCCTAAAACACCTTTTTAAGTGGTTCATCAACTGCAAAAGTTGAATCTACTAGTGTTAGTGAAGCATTGAGTCAACCTTAATGGAAACAAGCTATGACCACTGAGTTTAAAGCCTTGATGAAGAACAACACAAGGAAGTTGGTACCTCATTCTAATCAAAGAAAGAAACTGTGTGCGTGAATCAACTTAAAGGTCTTAAAGATGTAAGCAAATCTATACGCATTTGCAAACTTAATAAGGCTATATTGTCTTAGACAAGCTCTAAGAGATTGGTTTAAGAGACTAATGAATATAATTATTGAATAAGGGTTCTATAACATAAAAGGAGATAACTCTTTATTATGCTATTAGAACAAATAGGAAGTGACACTAATTTTGATGAATGTGGATGATATTGTAGTTACTGGAAGTCATCCAAAGAGTCTTGTTGTCTTCACAAATAAATTAAACAATGTCTTCTCTTTAAAGGGTTTAGGAGATTTGCATTACTTCTTGGGGTTTAAAGCACATAAAGTTGAAATTGGTTTGCATCGAAGGCTAGAAATATACATAAAAGACTTGTTATAGAGGCATGATATGTCAAATGACTTAGTATGTCCAAGTCTTTTTGTTGTTGGAATGACTTTGTCAACCTTTAATGGAGAAGAGCTTAAAACCTCCAGGCTTATGAAAGCCTGATTAGTTGGTTACAATATCTCACCAATAATCGGCATGACATAAGCTTTACAGTTAATAAGCTTAGTCAATTTTTGAGTAAGCTACTACATGTGATCTTAGGTAATTGAAAGGCACAATAAATCGTGGCGTTCACATTAAGCAATCATCTTTCTTGAACATAATTGGACACTGATGTTGATTAGGTCACTTAGATGATAGAAAATTAGTAAGGGGATTCTATATCATTTATGGAGATTCCTTGGTCACATGGTCCTTAAAAAAGTAGTGTGTTATCACAAGATCAAGCAGTAAATCCAAATATAAGGCTTTGGCTAAGCTTGTAGAAGAAATGGCATGGATGCAATCTTTGCTCACTAAAATTGGATTACCTCTTAGGCAAATTCCAGTAGTTTGGGGTGATAATTCAAGTGTAATGGCATCGGCTTTAAGTCTAGTGTACCATGCCAGAACTAATCATATTAAAATTGATGCTTATTTTATAACAGACAGAGTTCTTGCAAAGAAACTATGTGTCAAACATGTACCATTTATTGATCAACTCATAGACTACATGTTAAAGCCCTTAAGATACTCTTGGTTTTAAGACTTTAGAGACAAATTTGGCGTAACTCATAGACTGCATGATAATTCCAATGGATGAGGTAAACTTGGTCTTCCAATGGAATCCTATTTCCGATTCTTTTTGCCATTTGATGGAATCCAGTCTCCCATTCCAATTCCATAAGCTAAATTCCTGCATACCAAACTGGTTCCTTTTTGTTAACTTTTTTTTTTTTGGTCTTTTCCTTTTTTGTTAACATAGTGCACTAGAAAACCTTTTTTCCTGCTACTCCAACGTAAACCACAATTTTATCGATATAAATTTAAATTTGTGTTGTTAACAAATATCGCTTATATAAGTGGAACATTTTTCTTATATAGAAAAATGGGACAAAAATCTTTAGAAACATTAAAAATACACTCCACTGTATACAAAACTAATGGTCGGTAAATTAACAAAAAGAAAAAGTAATGGTCAGTAGAGTTACCAACAACTTAATTAGCACATTTTTTCAACACAATGAAAAACTATTTTTTGGCCAATAGTTTAATGTATGTTGTTTAGCTAATCTTTAGAAAGCATGGCAACCTTAAAAGATGTTTTAATGTGACAATATTATTGGAGTACACTTCTTCCTCTGGGAATAATCTCTATAATTTTAGTTTGGACAGTAACAAAATATGATTGCAATTTAAAACCTACATCGAATAAAAAAAAATATTAATTTTAATTGTTTAAAACTATCAATAATTTAATTTTAAATATGAGTCGTTAGATACATACGTATAATTAATTTAATTTGAATCATAAAAAATTTCAATTCTTCTCTCACAAAACTGTTTTGTTACATTATTATTTATTTTAAATTATTAGTTATTAGTTTCGTTTGTTGTGTACTGTACAGATATTATATATATATAATGAGTGTAGAATTTGTATTGTGATAATTTATTTTGTTTAAAGGATTTCTATTATAAATTTATTGTTTTGTAAGAACTGTGCCTAACCCGTTATTCTAATATGAAATGTTAAAATCATTTGATATTTTAATTTATACAATGTTAGAAATTTTAAGAGAGTATAAAAATAAATAATTAGATATGACTTGGAATTCATTTATATGTGTGTCTTTATAGTGGAAATGAACTACAACGCACAAAGTAGGAAAGACTTTTTTTCTTTTAAAAAAATAAAATCCTAGCAAATATATATAGGTCAATTGGCTCCAGTAATATGTTGTAAGTTAGAGCCACTTCCAATATGAGTTTATGAATAACTTAACCTTAAAGAGCCTCTTACAATAATATTTTATTTTAGTAGTCTCATAAGCTTTGGCATACTTCAATTCGTTGTCTTAAAGAATATTTCTCAATAAAAAAAATGTCAAAATAATGCAAAACTCTCAAAATAGATGGCAATGTGCCTCTTAGAAAATTTCACGATTTTTATGAATAATAATATTGTAAGACCCCTATCACTAAATTTTATTTAGGTAGAAATTTGTACTGCACGACTGATCATTATATATATATATATATATATATATATATATATATAAGGCAATCCATCACAATAAACCCAAACACCCTTATAACTAGTCTTATGATAGGTCAATTTACAATCACTAAGTGTTGAACACCTTATGAATATGATTAACGTGACCAAGTTCCATAATTTCACACTAAATTAGGTCAAAAAGCATGGTATCCAACATAATAGATAATATTAATGTCATAAATTGACTAAAATTATTTAAAAAATAAAAAGACATCAAATACAAGAATGTCAAATATCTATGATGTAAACTTAACTAAAAATTATATATAAAAAAAAAATTGGCCCAAAAAATAGATTGTCCGTAGTTAAAGTGTTGTGTGACTTATTATGAAAAATTAAGATTTTGTATTTCCAGTAATAAAAAATTTTGGAAAAATTATTATTAAAAGATCGCTAAAAAATAAGCAAATAGCCCAAAATTTGCACCAAATTGAGCCAGAACAATAAGAATAAAATATACAAAGGGACTAATTTGAAAGATGTTAAATCCTACTGGGGTCAACATATAATATTATAGGGATAGAATTAAAATGATTTAAAACTTGTGGGGTCAAAATAGAATTGTACCCAAAGCATGGAGAAAGTCCCCCTCCCCCCATATGAACTTCCTTCCAACTTAAAAAATTGCACTTTAAATTATTTCTTGGCATCAAAATATCCCAAAGCCATCTAGAAACTTGAATCATGCATCAAATTAAAGGGACAAAAATATATTGACATAGAAACAAAATGCACTGAAATACAATTCATTTGACCCACCATTGAAGCTTCAAAAAACTTCGAACAAATGAGAAAACAATTTAAGAAAATACGTTTTCAAATCTAAGAGAAAAAACCTAGATCCATCTAAAGGGAGAAGCATTCTTCATTCTAAAGGAAACATGATTATGGCATCTTTTTTTTTTCAAGATGTACATAAATAAAATTATATGCATAAATAACTAATAATGGGTCATAACTAATGACTCTAATATGAATTGTTATAAATTTTAAGGAGATTAGAAATAAATAATTAGATTTGATCCATAATTTATTGATATGCGCATAACTTTTTTGCTATGAAAAATGACTATAACTCATGATACTCAAATGGAGGTAAGAAAAGGTTATTTTTTAAAAATGAAACCCTAACTAATAGATATAAAATAACTAGCTATAGCTCTATTGAGTTGTAAGTTGAGATTTCTCCAAATATAGGTTTATATATAGTCTATCTAATTACATGATCTAATTCATTTAAATTTTGACAAATAGTAATATTTATTTATTTAATATTATTTAAAATATAATCTATTAATCAATCTTGCAATTAATTACTATTAATGTATAAATAAATTAATTATTCTAACATATTAAAGATATATGTAAAAAAAAAAGATATATTACAAACAAATTTTGTCGCTCCCGATGCTGGTTGCGTTGTGCTAGATTTTCTTAATCAATTGAAGGTGAATATTTTCGTGATCGACGGGTGTCAATATCCCGTCCATAAAAATTGAGTGGATAAATTACCTTTTTTTCCTCAGAAGAAAACGTCAAAAAAAAAACTACACAGACCATGAAGAAGTTTGAAGCAAATCATTGGAGCATATGTTTCTACATTGTTTGGTTCTCGGTAAATATTAAAATAAGATTGGAGACAGTGCTTACTTGAGGACAAATTGGTGGCACCGTTTTGCAATATTTACACTGGTTTGTTTGTTTATTTAGCATCCCACAACATGCCACGTAGCATCTTTCAAATCCTCAAAATTGAGACTCAGAATTTCCATCTAACATCCCGTTTGGTTGGAAGAGTTTTGGTATGGGAGAGGGAGACGGATTCCCTTAGCTACGTTCAATTGCGTTATGAGCGATGGATTACCTCTACCTAAGGAGATGTCTCTCGCACAAACAAGGGAGACTAGCTTCCCTCCAAATATGGAGAGAATGAGATAGGCTTTATGGGAGAGCTATTTTTGTTGGCCAAATTACTCCTGCCCTTACAGTCATGTCGTTGTAAACCAAAAAAAAAAAAAAAAGTATAGGCTTCACATATTGTTACAATCAATTTAAGATTTACATTTTATCCTTTTACTTTTAAAAGATATTAGACAAACAAAAATCATTTCCTTGGAAAAAAAAAATGATATTTTTGTCCTTATAATTTTAGTTTATTTTAAACTTAATCCTTAAGTTTAAAAATTCGTAATTAAATCCTTAAAGTTATAATAACTTAATTTTAATTTAGCTCATGTCATTATATTTTTATTAATATTTTTCTAGAGTTAATATTACTTTATTATTATTTTTATCTCTTTTATTATCATAAATTATACATATTTGTAGTGTTAAGATAATATACAAATGTTTTTATGAGGAGTATTTTAATAATTTTATTCCCATTTCATTTCTTTCCTTTCATGATTCTCCCAACCAAATAATGAGGATCTTCTCCTTTTCATTCTTCTCCCTTAACAACCAAACACATTTCTCTCCCTCTCATTCTGTCTCTCCCATTTCCATTCTTATTTCTATTAGCTTCGAAACATTTATGTCAAGCTAACAGGATGTAGCATATGCTTCAGTGGGTAGGTAGTTCATTAACGCGTGAAAACATAGCGTAGGCTTGAAGGTCATCCACACGCAGCATTTCGTTGTCATTGTTGCTTCCATTGGCGCTATTTTGACTCTCATTGTTGCCAAACAGGGGTTGAAGCTTGTTCGTGCACTTTATAATTAATGCTAATTGAAACCTGTTTATACATAAATTTCCATGTGGGACTAAAATATATAGGAGGATTATCACAAAAAAAAAAAAAAAACCCACATTGCCAAATCAAAACCGAGACCATAAAAGAGGCTTTGTAAAACTTTACCTGGATTTATACATTAGAAAACTACAGTTAAAAAAAAAAAGAAAAAAAAAAGAAAAAAAAAAAGCCATGCCCAGATCTTAGCCAAAACCATCATCATTCAAGGTTATAATATATAACAGAGGACGTTATACAGAATTTACCTGAAATCCAACTCATATTGGATGGAAACAAGACGGCAAATTGAACGATTCAAGTCTCAGCCAAAATCGAAGTAGATAACAAGAATGATTCAGTTTGAATAGTTCGAAAAGTCCTCCAGTTTTCTAATGACTGAAATCTCGTGGTCTCAAAGAGGCAAAATAGTTCGCACGTGACCCAAAAGAAGGAATTGCTACGAGAGCTTTGTTCTAATTGAAGGAAGGTGACGTTGTTGGCAGTATGGAGTTGGAGCGGAGGCCGTCGTCGAGATTGTAATCTGGACTGAGTTGAAAGGGAGGTGGTTGTTCTCACAGGCAGGGACGCCATCTCAAAATTCAGGAGGGGAAAGCACGATGCGTTCAGCGAATGGGATTTTAAATGGAAGGGTGCGTTGAGTATAAATTGTGACGTGGCATCCTTGTAACTGTCCGATGACAGGAACGTCTAATATGGACAGAACATGACAGTCTCCTTTTCGCTTTTCGCACCACAACAGGAGATGATCTGCTCACTTCTCTTACACAAAAAGAATTCGGCTCTTCGATTCCGTCGTTACACTAAAAAAAAAAAACAATATCCGTTATAATGAAAAGTATTGCATCAATATGTTAGTTCATTTTTTTTTGACAGATAATGGTAACAAATGCACTGTTATTGAATTCACTAGCACTCCCTCATCTTCTCCGTCGCTGAACCGATGGTGAGCTTGTGGCGTCGCCCCTAGTACTTGAAACAGTAACATAAATGTTGAAAATGAGGAACAGAGACACTCTACGCACGGAAAAGAAACAGTACAATAGAATACTTATTGGTTTACTTGGGAACATCCATACCCACATACATAAGAGCCATGAATCCGTACACACACGTTGAAAATGATAAATGATTAAGCATACAAACAGGGGGCGAATCGAAATATAGTTGATCCATACCAGAACTAGACGCAAATTAAAATAAAACCTAACTTGACTGACCCAAACCCAGTAGATAAATAAGGATTTAATGCAGAAACAGCATGGATGAGAGTTTTTGATTTCTTATTGAGGGAGCTTATTGAATTTGCGGTGTCGGTATTCAGCAAAGGTTTTTGTTGAATATTTTGGTGGGTTATCATGGTTCACCAGTGAAGCCAGAGGCCCAATCATCGCCTCATGCGGAGGCACCACAAATACTGCCCACGACATCCGCATCCGTTCCTTGTTCACCAAGCTTCTGTGCAGAATGCTCTTGTACTTCCCATTGCTTAGCACCTAATACCACCACACCATAGTCACTATTGTTTCTACTAAATAAAAAATGTTTGTTAAATATTATGTCATACATGCAGTACCATATATATGTGTGTATATATATATATATATATATATATATATTACCTCAAGTTGATCGCCGACATGCACAAAAAGTGCATTTTCCAGGTAATTGACGGCGACCCAATTATTGTGTTTCCAAACTTGAAGCCCCGGAACATCGTTTGGGACAAGCAGGGTAAGGGCCGACATATCAGTGTGAGGCTCAACTCCTAATGCTAGTTCTGGTTGTGGGCACGGTGGGTACATGTTTATTTTCATTTCCATCTCTATATTTTCATCTCCCAAGCTGCTTTTCAATGCCTTCTTCTCCAGTCCTAGCCCTTCTGACAGAGCCTCCAGCACCTTGTCTGTTAAGATCAATAGTTCTTTGTTGTATTCTTCCGTTACCTCCCTGATGACGTCCACAACCACAAATGAAATATATAATAATGTACTATAATCTCAGTTATTCACATATCCATCTCAATATGTACGCATTAAATTTAATTTATGAACCTGTAGGAAGGAGGGTCTTTGGGCCAGAAGTCATAGTTGACCTTGGAAGGAGGATTGATAATATGAAAGTAATAGTCAATCCACTCCACCTTCTGCTCCAGATTCTTGGTCATCTTGGTGCCATAGCCTTCAAAGCTACCAGTGGAGGGGTCATTTGCGTACGCCTCTTTTTCTTTCTGAGGGAGAGCGAAGAATTGCTGACCCACCTCTTGTAACCGTCGGATTAAATCTGGCGACATACCGTGATCGATGACGAGGAAGAATCCCCACTCGGATGCAGCTTCGGCGATTTCCTTCACGAGAAGGTGGTGTGGGAGAGACAGCGAGATGATCGGCACAGCCACGCCCTCCACGGCTTTGGTGTTTTGGGGTTGTTCATTGGCTGGGCGGATGAACTGGGGTGGAAGCTCCCTCAGTCGCACCGAAGCCAAGTTCTGTACTCTTTCAACCTCCATAGCTCACTACCACTTGAATTCTTGATTTACATAACTTCGGACCGCACGTGCTCTGTTATATCTACTAATTATCAGAGCCTGCAAATGGATGATTGCATCTGACTCCTCCAGTTAACCGTTAAGGTTTTTAAGGCTATGTTTGGCTAGCAGGTCAAGGAAAGAGTGACAAGAATTGAAATTATCAAATTGGAGTGAATACATATTTGAATATTTTTATGAAGAAGGAATGGAATGATAAGGAATGACTTCTAAAACCTTTACTAATCATTCAAAATATTATTTTTGTTGCGTTCCCAAAAGTAGAGGGACAAAAATGAAGAGAGTGATTTACTAATTAAAAATATTATTACACCATTTTAAATTTTTTATAATTACAAATTTATCCACTATTTGTATTGTGAACCATTTTTCCAAAACAAAAATTTCAGCATTCTTCACACATTAATTAAAATATCAAATTATTTATTTAAAATAATTTTAAAATAAGTAATTTTTACATATTATAAGTTGTTTACATAAGATATATATATATATATATTAATTTTATTTCATAATTATGTTGTATTTTGTGAGTTAAGAAATCAAATGAAAGAGAAAATAAGAGAATTTGTAAAAGAAAGTAAAAAAAATATAAACAAGAGAATGAGTCACATTCTTATTTCATGTATTGAACAAAAATAAAATTATTAGTTATATATTTATGTTATAAGAGATAAAATTAAAAAAAATAATTAATAAGTCATTCAATTTAATTTATTTAGTTGTAACTTCCAAACAAAAATTTTAATAATTTTGTCTTTTCTTTATTAAAACTTTCATACAATATATTTATTCAAATTATTTTACTCAATTCCATATCATTTTATTATTGATCACTCCATTCCATTTTTTTTTTTAAATTTCCAAACATAGCCTAAAGAAACAATGATTTCCTTTCAATCCGAAGGCATATACAGGCATGAGTATTAATTCGAGGGACAAAAGCCATGGTTAGAATTCAACTTGGATATAAGGTGTAGCAGAAAGAACATTTTGTATGGTAGGTGCAACTAGAAATCAAAATCCGCATTAATATGGGCCCCTGCCCATGAGCCTGATTGGAATGGTTAAATTCCTTCTACACCACTCATCTCTTACCAACCTTACAATCATAATCCCATGACGTACAATTTAAACTTGAGAGGTGTAAGAAATGTTTAATATATTTGTTATAAAAGCCTTTAAATTTTAGAATTATTTTGAAGGATTTAAGGAGTAAATTTTTTTATAAAGAATTTGGGAATAAAATGCATTTTTTGTCCTATACTTATTATAAAATTACCATTTTTGTGCTCCTTTATTGAAATATTCAAAATATTCTTCGCTCATTGAAAAATATCATATTTAGTATCTCATTTTTTTTTAAAATAATCCTTTAAATGTATGGTTTAAAATTTGGTAGAGAGGTTAAATTTGGTAATTTTTTTAAAAGTAAAAAGATCAAGTGTAATATTTCTAATAAATGAGGGACTATTTTAAATATTTTAATAAGGCCAAATTTTGGTTTCTAAATTTTTCAAATAATTTTAAGGCCTTTTATACCCTAAAAGGAATAAACGCATTGATTTGAGCATAGAGATGTCAAAACCTGATATAGGATATATGTTCATTTTGTACAGTAGGTGCAAATACATCTTATTTGATGGAGTGGCTGAAGCATGAGAGCGTGAGTTGGGCCATCTGGGTTGACTTTTCTAGACAAGTTTTTTTAATTTTTAGTCAGGCCTCTGTAGTTAAATTATTATTAGGAATATACTTATATTTTAAAAATTTTTATGTTAGACTTATTAATAGAAATCTACGAGTGTTTAATTACATTTTACTGATATAGCTAATCATACACCATTTTAGCACTAGGAATATACTTTTACACATAAGCACTTGATCCCATTCATTCAAATTATGCCTTAACATAAGTTGCATATAAGTTAGTTAATTTCAATTTATTATCTATATTCAGTACTTTTGTTAACAAAATAATCAAGAGTGATCAGATTTATTATTTGTATTTACCAGTTAACTATTTTGGACTAATATATTATGTGAATAAATTATAAAGCTAATTTTCATATGAGATTAGTGGCATGTTATATGTTTAAATTAAGTTTTTTTTTTAAAAAAATACATTTTCGTTCACTTCTTACAATTAACTTCAGAGAGTTATTCTTATAATTCAATGATTTATAATTAAGCCCTTATAATATAAGAAAATTTTTATTTGGACCTATATTTCCCATTGCGTTAATATTTTATTAATATGACTAATTATGTATTATCTTAACATTTTAAATATCCATTATTATCAAGTCTGCACTGGAAAATGCTTGCCCTAACATTGTTTCTTGAGCTGACATTCTTGCCATTGCAGCTGAAGGAGCTGTTCATCTGGTATGCCACATTTTCAAATAAAATAAGTTATTTCTTTATACCCAATGTGTTTGTTATTAAGCATAATCACTGGTGTCAATAGTATTTCTCTATTATACTAGCTAGTTAGCTATCATACCAATCAAACTTAAAGGTATCAATGGAGAAACTAAAAACAGAGCTTGAAAATTTGAAATTTACTACATATAATACTCTTTTTTTTTTTGTTTCTAAATATGAAGGTTAAACAGTTTATAATTATAAGATGTAAATGAACTTATGGCTGTTCATCAATATTCATATTAAAATGTAATTATTTTACCCAAAAAGTCATAACATAAAAGGAAAAAAGAAAAATAATTACTGTATATTCATAAAATGGAAACGTTCCTGGTCTCATGAATTCCCTAGCTCCACACTATCCATTCTTCCCTTGTTTGGCTTGGACCATTCTCCTTTCCTCTTTGAATTCAGCTTGACAAGACCTAACAAGATAGTTCTCAAAAGGTTTAAAAACTTCTAAACCAATCACCGTGAGGCAGAATCCATTATTCTGCATACTTGGAATGGTGTCTTTCATGGGTCCTCCAGTTTCTTGCTTCATTACAGTTTCCAGTCCATTCTCACTGCTCTTTGGCAATGGAACAAGACCAAGATAGGCAACCTTAGTAACAAGATAGGAATTCAAAATAAGCTTCCCAGTGAGGGATCGGCCCTAGAGGAACTGCACATTAGACACAAACTTGAATTTCTCTATGATTGTGAAGAGATGTTATGGGCCCAGAGGGTGAAATGATCCTGGCTAGTGCATGGGGATCAAACACAAAGTACTTTCACTCCATTATTTCACACAAGTGAAACCATAGATGCCTTTTTAAAATCTAATATGAGAACGAGGATTGGTTAAATGATTAGGGAGAGATCAAAGACCACATAAGGAAACACTACTACAAGCTTTTCTGCGATCATAGTGAGTAACAAGCTGACCTAAACTCAATCCTGTCAAGGCTAGATTACTTTCAAATCCCTTTTCTTAGTGCAAAGCACTGTTCCTTACTATAGGAGCTCATTTCCCTTGTAGAAATATAGGAGGTTGCCTTTAGTTTGAACCCTGATAGTGCCCCTGGCCTAAATGGATTGAACAACAATTTCTTTTAACACTATTGACAATTAATTGGCCTTGTGATTTGCAACATGATCACTAATTCTTTCATAAAGGTTTTCTCCTCCAAAGCTTCAATAGATTGCTCACTACCCTCGTCCCTAAAATCAGCGGCCCTAAAAATGTCAATGATCTCCATGCTATTAGCCTATGCAACGTGATCTACATGATCATGTCAAAAGTTATCAACAACCATCTTAAACAATTCATCGAAAACTACATTCCTCTTCACCAATGTGAGTACCTAAAAGGTTGCCTCATTGCTAATGATGTCCTTATGGCCTCTGAAATCCTAAACTACATACATCAAAACAAAAAGGTTCAATTGAAGGTTTATGCATATTAACTTGACTTCTTAAAGGATTTTGACAGTATTTCTTGGACTTTTCTGTATGCGGTGTTTATGAAAATGAAGTTTCCCCCCAACTGGATTTAAATCATTAAGCAATGCATCTTGACAGTCTCCTACCAAGTCATTGTTAATAGAATCAAAACCTGTCCTTTCCTTCTTAAAAGAGACATAAGACAAGATGACCTATTTTCCCTTACCTCTTCATTTTGCGTGCTAACATCCTTTCTTGCATGATAAGGGAGGCAACCAAAAAACAAGAAAAAGAAGAAGAAGAAGAAGAAAACACATAAATGTATTAAAATTTGCAGATCATCGAAAGTAATCTCACACTTAATGTATGTCAACGACACCATCCTTTTCCTGAAAGCCAGTCTTGGAGCCTTTAACATAATTTGCAATACCTTGGAAGAGTTTGGAGATATGTTAGGGCTCAAAATGAACAAGTCTAAATTCTCTATTATTTTCAACCTTAACACACCCTGATTGTTCAAGATGTTCCTCTCATGCCTTATAAGTATACCATACACGAAAAAAAAAAATTAGAATTTATCTTGCCTTCCAAATAGACCTTGGGAAGTATAAAAAGCAATACGTTGAATCCCAAGTGGAGAAAATTGAACAACGACTTCAGACTTAGAAGTCCTCGCTCTTCTCTTAAGCAAGTTGGCTCAACCTTATCAAATCCATCATATGCTCAAGCCTAGGTTATGACCTTTCCTATATTTATCTACCAATCAAATACTATAATTGCATCGACTCCAAGCTTACTAACTTTTTTTGGGGTTTTCACAGTTGCAAGCCAAGGGTACACCTCCTTAGATGGAATGAGATTTGTAAGCCCACTAATCAACAAGGATTGGGTATCAAGAACACTCGTGCCTTTAATCTCTCCCTACTTGCTAGATGTCATATCATAATACATAACATCCTCTAAGCAAGTAGTCCAAGTGTTTATAAGAAATTGGAGCCAATCCAATGATAAAAATGAAGGAAACTTGGTTAGAAGATAGCTGAATAGGAAAGACAAATTCTAATTTAGTAATATTGTTCATATGGTAAACTTGTCAACTTTGAAAATTCATAATAAATTTTAGAATGCTCAAAAAATTGTGAAATTTTTTAGGCAACTAGTATGACATGATATTGTGTATCGAATTTTAGTTTAAAATTCATTCATTTATCCCTTTAAATAAATCCATGATTGTTGTTGTAAAGAATTGTGTATAACTAGCTTTTTATTTATGATATTTAGTGCAAAACCCACTTAAATGGAATCTAAATGACATCAAAGTTTCTAAAATACTTCATTAGTTTCTCAGAGGCTTGCAAGTAAAATTTCAGATAAAAATTTATTTATTGAGTCCCTTAAGTATCACTAACATCTTACATATTGGAAAACTTTTCTGCACAATTTTTCATAATTTAAGCATATAAAAGGGGTAGCTACTTAACTCAAAATTTGATGGAATTTGGTACAGGAAAACTCTACTATATTAAGATTAATATCACTAAAGATCATAATTTTTGGAATCCATTTACTTACTTTTTTTTCACATTTTCCCTTCTTTCTCAAAATTATATCTCCATAAAACTAAAATTTGACTAAATGAGTTTTAACATACCAAATTTTGAGTGTGACCTCATTCACTCATACTTATACTTCAAGAAGCCTCCTATTACATATTTAAATCTACTCAAACTCTTTGTTAGTCATTTCTTCAAGCATGTGGTAGTTTATACACATATAATGTTAGTTTTACACTATATCATCATATTTTTTAAGTTACATGACAATACATCTTTGATGCTTAAATTCTTGTCACATATATAAAAATAAAGCAACTTTTAACTAACCATGCCTCTTTGGCTTTGCTCCTCTAAAAAATCTAAGAGGTTATTTTCTTTTGCCTATCCATACTAGATCTACCTGAAATAATTAGTTAGAGATATGGTGTGACAAAAAGTCCCAATAGCTCATTCATATTTCACACACATGATGACACATATAAGCAAAGTAATGGACGTAACATCATAACATGAACATAGATCATGGAATTATGCTAGAGTTAGCACCTTTGACTTTGGTTCATGGCCATATCATATTCAATATCATGATTAAGGTAAGATTGTCATATCCATACCTATAAGCTATCTTACATAACATCACTTGTAAGCCACTAAGACTCCATATGAGATCTCATACTATCATACATCAACTCATAGCAACTAAAACATAAAATTTCATCAAGTATGCAATCACTAAGTATTAGTACACACATAGTATATGAGGAATAGAGAAGAAGCTACCTTACTACTTTAAGCTGATTCGTTTCTTGATGTCCCTTGTAATGACAATATTTCTTCTCTAAACTCAATTCTTGATAGCTCTTTTAGCAATAAATAATCCCTATACACATAGGATTCATTAATTTTATAAGTGCTGGGATGATACTTTGACCTCTGCCTCTAGGGTCTCGAACCTCCTGAATACAAATAAAACAAATTGGGATCGAAGGAAGCTAACCTTATTGAACTCTGAAGATCAAGTAAGAGAAATTATCATGGCTTCTGTATCCACTTCAAGCATTCCTAACTCCATTATATAGGTAGGATTCAAGAATGGAGTATATATAGTAAGGGAAGGTCATAGGAGTCTAATAGAGACCTCCCCTACCTTAACCACGCTCACGCACTAGAAGCATTTTTGGAAACTTCATCTACCCCTGAAGGTAATTCATTTTAATTGGAAATTACTTAATAAAGCTATTCCTATATGTGAAATTCTCACTAAGTATCACCCTCATGGGCATTACTTATGCATATTCTGCCAAGAAGCCCCTAAAATCATTGACTACCTATTCATAACATGCCCTTTTGCCATAGCTATTTGGTTTACCTCACTCTTAGCACTAATAGTGGACATGTTTGATAGTCCAAACATAGCCCAGTGGCTACAAAAGTGATTTTCAATGACTATTAAGGACTTTTCCCAACTGGAGCCTTTCATACACTTTATGGTTATGGCTCTTTTTGTTATATGGCGGGCCAAAAATTGGGTAGTTCAAAACAACTGATGCCTACACCCACTCACTGTCCTAAGGGAAATTACATAACCTTAATGGTAACTCTATCGTGGGAGTCAAATAAGACCAACTTTTGGGTTAAAGCTAGATCAAAGGCTAAGAATGAAAAGGATTTTCCTATAGGTTCTAATTGCCACAAACCTTCTTGATTTCTTCAAAAAAGGAAACAAGAGGAGTCTATACTTGCATAATTATGGTGATCACCTTCTTTAAGGGTAAATTAATTCAACATTAGTTTCCGAAGTCTAATGACCCCTCCTGGAGGATACTGGAACTCAAAGTGGCCTTACAGAATGCTCTCTTATGGACTTTCCTCGAAGAAACAAGAATCCCCTTAACTAAAACTGACATTCTTATTCTGATTCAAAATTGTACAGATCTTAGAAACTTTAAAGCGGCTCCAAGTGGTCTATCTGAGCTTGACATGTTAAACACTAATATTAGCAAGTTAAGCTCTAGGTTCATAAGCTTGTCCTAAGGCATAGTTCACAAGGATTTGTTACTAGCTTGGAAGACCTTCCTTAAAAGATAACTTTTGCGTTAGCATTCATATAACATCTTAGCTTTCACATGACATCCCTTTAGCACTATCTCTCTTGTTCACCTTATTTGATTGATTACATTGAAATAAAAGGAAAAGGAAATGTTACCTAATTAATTGAACCTAGAGTCAAGATGTTGGAAGTCACACCAAATCCCTAATGACACTTGTGGTAATCCCTACTTTCCACAGCTTTATTGGCCAAAAATACTTTTAGAAAAAAATCATAATCGTAAAAAAAATGTCGTAAAACCCCTACTTTTTTGTGTAATATGGGCCTCGTGCCTATGGGCCTAATTGGATTAGCTGAAATCCTTTAGGAATACACCTCTTAACCTTTCACCCATAATCCAATAACTATTCAATTTAAACTTGAGAGCTATAAGAAATGTTTAATATATTTTGTTTGTCCAGAAGAAGCTAAGAATGAGGTGAATTGGCCTTTGTAAAATTTTAAATTTATTTAATAAAGTGCTTGCTAAAATTCATATCTTCATAAAAGTGAGTGTTAAATAAAAGTAGTTTTCCAGAACAAAACATAAAAGCTTTTGTTTCAAGTTTCACACAGTTTGCGAAGTTTCAAAACACATGAGTGGAAAGTAAATAAAGATTTTGTTATAGCTATATAACTAGAAAGCTTGTGTTCTTGTAAGATATTGAAACCATGTTGTAGAGACTAAATCATAAGTTTGAAATAAATATAAAATGAACCTTTTCAAAAGAATGTGAAAACGAAGTTTTGATCATGAATATGGGTTTATGTGAGAAGTATCCTCCTGAGAACTAGTGTGATAAGCAAATAGGTTCTTTAAATCAATGTAGTAAAGATAAAGAGATCAAGTCAAGAAAGAACGCACAAGAGATTTATGTGGTTTGGATCCGAGGTGAATTCTACATCCACTCCTTAAGCACACAGCTAAGGAGTTTTATTATCAATGGGAAATCACAAATATAACCAAGAAACCATGTCTAAGGTTTAGCCACTTTCTGCTTTTACACTTAATTCAAGGTAACCTCAAGGGATCACACATTTCTATTTTACTTCCTAAAAAAAGAGATGCATTTACATTTTGGGCTCAGCTAACCTGACTTTTACACACTACCTGGTAACCTAATGGAAAGACTTTATTGTTGCAAAGACTTTGTCAACCTTAATGGAGAATGAAAAACCTCTTTATTTATTAAAGTCTAATTAGTGAGCAACAATATCTCACTAATACTCAACCTGGCATGAGCTTTACAATTAATAAGCTTAGTCAATTTCTAAGTAAATCTACTTTATCATACTGGCAAGTCACTGAACATGTTATTAGGTACTTGAAAGGCACAATAAATTATGGCCTTCACACTAAGCAGTCATCTTTCTTGAACATAACTGGATACACTGATGTTTATTAGGTAACATGCCTCGATGATAGAGAATTAGTAGAGGGATTATGTGTCTTTTATGAAGATTTCTTGGTTTCAAATATGAAAAAAGCAACAAGTTATTGTAAGATTTAGCACTGAATCAAAGTATAAGGCTCTAGCTAATCTGGCATAAAAAATAGCATGGATGTAACCTTTACTCACAAAAATTGGATTCCCTCTTAAGCAGATTCCAGTAGCATGTTATGATAATTCAAGTGTGATAACATGGCTTTAAGTCTAGTGTACAAAGCCAGAACTAAGCATATTGAAATTAATACTCATTTTATAACAAATAGGGTTCTTAAAAAAAGTTGTGTGTCAAATATGTATCATCTGTTGATTAACTTACAGACTACATAACAAAGCCTTCAAATTACTTGCCGTTTTAGGACTTTAAAGACAAACCCAAGGGAAATCATTTGTCTTTTTGCTTAAGGGAGCATGTTAAGACATGAAGAATTAGCTTGTGATTATTCATAGATGTATTAGGCCAGCTGTATATTGAATACATGTACACTAGTTTCTTTTAGATATTTTGTATTTAGTTATATTTGATTATATAGGTGTCATTGTTTTATTGGTTCATGTATTTCATAGTTTTGTTATAAATAGCAGCTGCATAATAATGAAAAAGAACCATAAATCATTATTGTATCATTTCTTTGCAAAGTTTATCTCTGGAACTACACAATAATGTTTGCTCCATATGTTATGAGTAAACATCTTCTGACATAAAGCGTTACAAAGACAATTACCTTTAGGGCCAAAGATGTTGAAGAATTGTATGTGCTAGCAAGTGCCTAGTATAAGTGCTCATTACAGATGAATAGGAAAAGTAAGTTAAATAGATAGATACCAACATTAAAAGCAAGTAACAAATGCAGTGCACATTCAGAATGAATTTCTAAGATGACCTTAAATATAGGAAAAATGGGAAGGATCAAACTAGGAAGATTTTGGTAAGAGAGGAGGATAACTCTATAAAAATAGAGTTATTTAAGCAATTTTCATGCTTTATTATGGTGTAATCTTGTTAATTTCAGTTATTTTTGTTAGTTTAGGCTTTTGCATTTGGAACTTTGAATTTATGGTTGTTTGAGTTGTTTTAGTTTTGTTTTGATAATTTACATGCTTAAATCTTAACGAATTAAAGTTGCTCAGGTTATTTCCATTTGTGCATAGGTCTTGGATGGAAGAATTGAGTGTTTTGGCATCAAGAAATTGCATGTCCCAACTTTGAAGCAACTTTTGGACTCATAGATGTCAAAATTAGGAGATGGCTATTTCACGTAAAGTTGTAGATCTCTTTGAGACCTTTTGAACATGTAGTGTTCATCAAATTTTGACATCAAAGCATAAAGTTATGGCCAAAATATTGAAATGGATAAAAAAAAGGCTACAAATTGGTGCCAAAGTGCCAAGATGTGACGTGAGAATTGGCGCTAAGTCACTAGGACATAGCAAATAAAGGGTAGACCTGTCTTTTGACATTGTAGGGCTATATAAATAAAATTTTTTAAGGTTTCGTGTGGGGAGAGACATTCTGAAGCAGAGAGAGACTATTTTATGAGCTACAAGGTTGGACTTTGCTAGAGGAAGGCATTTTACAAGGAGTTTCAAAGAAGGAAACATATTAAAACTTTAGAAACGAAGTTCTTCATCTCTTTTTTCTCTATTTTTACTTATTTTTTTTTCAGAGTTGTATTGAATTGTAATCATAGATTTGTTGGATGAAACCTTTATTTCTTTAAGATTATGGACCCTCGACATGTAGATTGTTGAACTTTGTTACTTTTTTATTTGAATTTCATTGTGTATGAAGTTATTCAATTCAAATCTTAATTTATGTTGAGGATTTGATGATTCTTGGAAAAGAAGCCCCAATTTAGTCATAGGGTTAAATGTTGGATGATTAATATCAATTTATTGTTTGAAATTAACTCAAATTTCCTTTAGAATATACTTATACCTAACTTAATGGGTTTCTCTGAGTGGTTCTCATAGAAATATAGAGAATTAATTTAAGGTGATAAAATTTATAGAAAATCAACGGATTCTTATAATGATGCTAGAGGCTAAAAGTACTTCTAAATCAATGAATTTAAAGTAGGAAAGTAACTAAATCACAATTGAAGGGCCTTGGTAATCAATAATCTTAGGGAAACCTTTTGCGTTGATCACATCTCATTTTAAGTTATGTTTATTTGACTTATTGCAATTTCTTTAGTTTTAGCTTGCATATCTAATCGCTTGGATTAAGTAACTACATATGCATTAATAATTAATAGTAGTATTAATTAGAATTCCCTAAGGACAATACTTTTATCACTCTTACTAATTGTTAGCAGTGTATACTTGCACCATGACAATTTGTTTACAACAAGTTTATTTTGAAGAGTTTGGTAAGGGAGAACAAAAATTTGGAAGAGTAAGACAAAAGACAAAAATGATGAGCCAAGGATTCAAGGGCGGTGAGAGTAGGCTACTACCACATGTTCTTCTTCTCTAATGTCATTTAGCAAAAGAATAAGAATGGTTAATTGTCCATTCTAATCTCCTGATTTTTAAGATTTTACGTTATTGTTGCAACTTGCAATTTAAAATAGTTTTTTAGGTTTATTGCTTATAAAAAAAATTGTAATTTTAGTTTTGGTTTCTTATTTTTCAAGCAAATATTAGCTTTATTTATCTAAAATATATTGCAATTTAGTTGACATGAATTTCAAATCTAAAGGAATGAATTTATATTTTTTTTAGAAAAATAGTAAGCACTAAGTGTAACATTTTTTAATGAGTGAGAGAGTATTTTAGACATTACAATGAGTGAGAGACCAAAATGACTATTTTGCAATTAAAAAAGAAGCAAAAAGGTAATTTTGGAGAAAAATACATATAAAACTCATCTTCATTCTAAAATTATTCTCATGAATATTAATAGATAATAAATTAGCCTTTTGATACTAAGTAATTGGGTTTATTTTGCAATCATATATGTTCATGGGACTGTAAATATTAGTTAACCAATTCAGTATTTTTATTCATTTAAATTAATGCTTTATCTTTTAAAATATTATTATTATTATTTTAATTTAACTTTCTTAAATGTTTTAAAATTTAATTCTTAATTTTTTTTATTTAATATAATTCTTCACATTATTTGTTTTTTATTTACTATTACATCATAATTTATAGTATCTGTCTATACTAGGATGATTCAATCTTGAGACTACTCACATGAGCCTGAGGAGCCCTACTATTGGGCTACACCTGGTATGCTCTTCACATTATTTGTTGATATGATATAAATAAGTGTTTTTTTTTTTTTGCCATGGATATAAATATGTAATAGGTGGCCAATCTAAACTTGACCACTGAGCCAAAAAAATTGAGTAATAATTCAAGTTAAAAAGAATGCCCAATCACTTCTTCTGTTGAGCTTTTTATTTGAACTTTTATCTATATTTTTTAGTCAGGTTTATTAGGTCAAGCAAGGTTTTTCAAATAATAATCAAATTTATTTGCTATTTGAGACCTATGATAAATAACATAATTATTATGATTACTTGTAAAATTATATATAAAGAAGTTGTAAATATAAATAAATTGTTGTATTGACATAAATTATTTAAATAAGGGGCATTAGTTTTTTTTTTACCAAGATGTCATGTTACATTAAGTTTTTCTTTAAATAATAAGTTTTTCCTTGCTTAAAAAAAAAAAAATACTTATTTAGGCTTTCTGGGCTCAGGATGAACTTGTATAAAAAGCTTGAGCTTGACCTATTTTACAAAACGAGCTTTTCGGGTTTTGACTTTATTATTTTAGGTCAAACTTATCAAGGCAGATGAGCTTTTTAAGTTATGATAATATCTAGTTATCACTAACCTCACTACTATGCACTCAACCCAAAATATGTTTTTTTCAAAGGCAACCCAAAATATGTTTATTTACATTATTTTACAATTTTAAAAATTCTCATGACTAAAACCAAACTATAAATATTATTTAAAATAAATTTTAATAATATTTTATATTTGAACAAAAATTTTAAATCCTAACTAATGAGAAAATATATTTTTGGTCCTTCATTATCACAAAATTATTATTTATTCTCTCACTTATTGAAATGTCTAAAATAATTTTTCATTTACTAGTCTTTCACTTTTTAGAATATTACCAAATTTAGTTTTCGACGAAATCTTAAATCATAAATATAAGGGATTAAATCTAATTTTTTCTTAAAAAGAGTGAGATACCAAGTTTACCATTTTCTAATGAGTGGGTAACTTTTTGAGACATTACAATAAGCGAGGAACTAAAAACATATTTTACTTTCCAACTAACTAAAAAAATTATTTTTTCTTAAATCATATATAATATTTTATTAAAAAATAGTTTCAACCCTCATGATCTTTTAATAATTATTGTAAGCGTTCTTAATTTTTTTTAAAATAAGTTAATTTTCCTCACGATATAAAAATGATGACTGTATTTTTTAGATAATAAAAATAATTAATTTAATATAAAGTTGTAACTTTATTTTTAATATAATAAAGAGAGCAAACTATAACTTCTAAAATATAAATAAGTCAGTATGATATATTAAAAAAACACGAAAAAGAAAATTCCTTTTGTCGATTATCCACTGCTTCCCGCTACCATCCCTCGGAAAGGCTGCCTGCGGAACTGAAACCCTACCTTTCGGCGATCTCTGCTCCATCTTCAAATCGAGTCATTACAGAGGTCGCTTTAGGTCTAGTAATTACTGCCTTTGATCACAAGCTATGATAGAGAAAGGAAGACAGGGAAACATGTCAGGCCAAGATAATGTCAAGCATCTCGAAGACTGCTCCGTTTCCAAGTCAGTTCCTCTTTTTTTTTTTTTTTTTCCTAATTAAGTATTCATTTTCTATGGTTCATGTTTCCGAAGTTCGTGACTTGATAAGCTCATCTTAATCGATTATCTCTGTAAAGGTGACGGTTCATAGAATTAGATTTATCTAGTTGAGGCCGATCATCTGGAGCACCAGGGACCGGGAAAGTAAGAGGCTGTATATGAAAATTAGATTCCAATTTTGGGTCTTATAATGGGTAGATTATACCATGAATATCTCAAACTATTCCAGCCGTAGGATATTACGAGTAGCTACTTTTATTAATGGTATATGGGGGCAGATGATCTCTTCCCTTCCTATGCCATATCAATTACTGTAAATGAAATTGGAAACCCCAATCTTTTGTTCTTTCGATTATGGACAATGTCATCTTTTAATTGTTCTGATATAATTATTTTTCCTACTTTTGGAATCTTAGGCGGACCAGATGCATCTATTAGTACCTAGCTCCATAACATCAGTTGTTTCATACTGCATACATCATATAAAATTTGAAGCATAACCGCATAAGATTAGCCACATCTCTTTCCTGAACTTTTACCGTGTCATTCTGAAAAGGGTTTTTTCATTTGATGAAATCCTTATATAAAAAGTTGAAAATTCAGTTTATAAAACCCTAGTTATCTGACAATTTTAGGGATAAATTCCATTATTTATAGACACGACTCACGAGTAATCCCCTTTTCTTGAATGGTATGTACTACGACTAATGCCATCCTGTTAGATGAATTACTTTGGTGCCCATGAAACCATTGAAGAAAGATCCTTGACATGCTTCAATAGCATTTTTGTCCTCCTAGTTCCTTATTTCCCATCTCTTTAATATTCTTTTTTTTTTTTTTAAGATTATTTAGTTTTTCCATTAATATTGACGAAATGTGGTGAAACGGTGATGAATTGAGTGACGTTGGTGCCTTCTTCTAAATAATTGTCATTACTCAGTTTATAGATCCATCTATTAACACCTCTTATGTAAGATGTAACTGGAAGAAGAGATAGAAAGAGAATCTATAACTACAATTTCTGTCCCTATATCCATATTTGGAATTAAAAATAAGATGTCGTATTCTTTTCAGCTTGACGCAGTTGTTCAAAATTCTCCACTCTGCCTGGCTATTTTGATACTTCCATTCATTTCCTTGATGTTTGAGTTTGTGTTTTCCTACCTATCTTTTTCTTTATGTTAAGAGGGCAACTTGTTTGAATGTTACTGAAATTTGAGAATTTGCAGTGCATTAGGCACTTGGGTTTTCTCAGTAGCTGGAGCCTTGCTGGCAATTCCTGTGGGGATAAAGCGCAAATCTCTGGCACCCCTTGTATTCTTTGGAACCACTGGAACTATGCTGGATATCATTATGGGAATCAGTGCCTGCGAAAGGGAACATGCAGAGCGCCAGATGAAGCTACTTGAAGCCCAAAGTCCCGCAGCTGAGACACAAACTGATTCATGATGGCCCTGTATTTGTATCGTCAACTTCTGTTGGCAACTGGATGTAACAAATGAACAAATGCCCTTCTTCGTCGCCCGTGGTGTGAATAAGAAAGGAAGGATGTCTTTGTTGGTTGATTGATATCCCATTCGATTTTATAATTGTTGAGTACCCTTTATAATTTTCTGGTGCAATGGATAGTCTCTTTAATAAAAAATAAGAGGGGGGAGGAAGGGGGGGGGGGGGGGGGGGGGGGGGCGCCGGGCGGTGGGGTGGGGGAACTAATGCAGCTTAATATCTGAATTTTCTGTAGAAATTGGCAAATTGCACAATAAACAAGGGGGGCGTGTTGCTTGTTTATAAGGCCGGTTTCTGATATTAAGCTCTAATTATGTTTCCTTCAACTTGCTCTGGGTGCAAGGATAGAACGTGATATCCCACCCCTAAAGCCAGTTTTGCATCCCATTTTTCTGTGAATAAGAATCTCAGAAAGAAAGAAAAAAAAAAACTGTGTGATGTTAATATGCTTATTTTAACCTTGTATTTTAGGAATACAGGAGAATAAAAGCCGTCTATTTGTATATAACGAAGCCAGCCATAGATGAAGATTTTGATGAAGAATGAACTTTTAATTAGGGAAAAATTTTGCGTTAACCATGTAAGTGTACGGCTGTTAAGAATATGCAAAATTGAATACGCAAAACTTGATAGATAATATCACCTAAGTTCCATAGCAGGGCAGGGACGCAGAAACCATTTCGAATTTCCCATTATCTGTATCTAAACTGGAATCAACGGTGATCTCAAATTTCAGAGGACTGTTCTTTCCTTGTAACAGCAACATTTTTAGAAAAATTAACCATATCTGATAAAAGTTGTAGTTTACAGCATGACGTTTGTCCTCCAATTGTAAGCTCTTATCTGCATCTGATGAACAGAAACCCAAAAATCCTTCCCCAGAGTCGTTCAGGATACTGTCAAATCTGGCATAAGACTCTTTGCCCTTGCCTTCATGCATTCGATCCGGGTTTTGTTTAAGCATTTGTTCTCTATAACTTGAACAGACTTCTTCAGCCTTGATGTTTCCAAACAAGATTTCTGCGGCCCTGTTCTTGACAAGAATCGGCAAGTAATCTGATTCATCCCACAAATATAGCTGCCAAAACGGGTAAGTGTTACATATGTCGATATTATATTTTTCTTTTGGCCAATGATATTTACATGACTATAAGGATAATAACGGACAAAAACATTGTAAACAGATACAAAACATTATCTGATTTAATGATATCGTGAAACGTATACGAAAAGCACATAGGATAATTCAAGCATATTTTCAGAAATTTTAAGAACTTAAAAGATGCATAGCAGTCAATAGGTTTGGCTAGATAAATAATTTGCTTCATTTGTTGAAAATAAAACAAAGTACAGTATGTGAAACCCTCAACGACAAGAAGCCATCATTCTAGAGATTAAGCTGACAGTAATCCAATGCAGAGCATAATAACCCTAAATGTTTTCTTAATAATGAAAATCAGAACAAGAAGAAAGGAGTACGAATAAATCTTTACCATGAAAGGCCTGTATATCGAACATACTGCATGAAGGCGGCTTGAGCTTTTTGAACAACCCATTGGAATAGCATTTTGCTCATATCTGAATAAAAGGAAATAATCATCAGTGATCATGGTGGTAGCCACTGTAACAAGGCTAAAAATTTCATGTTCGATATTCATACTCTGAACCCATGGGCAAACCACATAGCTGACAGCCAGTGCATATGAGATCTTCCACTAAGTTATTATCCCCAGTTTTGTAAGCTCTCCTGCTAAGAAAAATCTTCTCTCTCTCAGTATCACCAAGAACCTTCGTGCTTGTGCATAAAAAACCTTCGCCAATAAATGCACAGACTATAGCCTTGCAAGAAGATGTTAGCTGAGATACTTCTGAAAGTGAAAAACAGTCTGTAGGTGTTCTCTCTTCCAGCGCTTTCCAGTTTTTTCGCAGATGCTTTGTTTGCTGAGCATATCACAATCAGTATTATTCAGAATATAAAAATCAATGAAGTATGAGAGGAAGCATATCAACCAAAGAAGCATTAGTAAATGAATGAAGTCGAGAAGCCAACTAATAAAGGAAAACTATCCATCATATGAAATATAAAACCTCAAATGTTGAGTAAACAAGAATCCCTGATCAATAATCTGAGCAATCAAAGTTATAAAAACAATGAAGTAAACACGGAAAAAGTATTAACACAATTAGTAAGCTATATGATATTCACATCCTGAAATGTGCAAATGTATGTTCACTAACCCAAAAAAAAAAAAAGAGTTGCTAGCTTTCAACATCTAATTTGCATCAGTCCTGTTGAGCACAGAGAACATCTATCATGTTAAACACTCCTTAGTTTAGGACACGACATGAAGAAAAACAGAAAAATGTACCTAAATTGAAACTTAATCTATTTTTTATCCGAAGTTTCATCACTCTTCTGGAGTTCAATTGGATATACATCTACGCAGTCATCAAGACAAATTGCTTACAGTAGGGGTCCTAATTTCTTCCTCGCAAAGGCACATAATGTATGATAAATGCAATTGACAGAAGAGTTATGTCTAAAAATACATCAATATAATATGTGCATAAAACCATAATCTGTTTACAACTTTTTAAGAATCACAGATAGAATGAGACAGATAAAAGTGCATTGACGGTACAATAGGCCTGACTAGAAAAGAATAAGAATCTGAGCTATAGACCTAATAAAAAAAACAAGGTAATATAAAATGAGGGGGATTGAAGAGAAGAGAATGCATCATATCTTGATGACAGCACAACCATCAGTTCAATGAAAAGAAACGAAAAAAATCAATAAAGCATCTATCATGAATTAATATATAACAAAACCCCCTCCCCCGCAAAAAACAAAAGCAAAACAAAAAGACATATATTTGATGATAGATGAACCTTCAGTTAATTTAATAAACGATAACAAGTCATGGGCAAAGACAATACTTGATAGGATTGATAGGAGTTTATATTACATATGCTAGATCCAGACTGCTGCACCCACTTTATGACCTTCCTAAGCTTGTCCTTTGTGGTTTTCCCAACACGACAGCCTGCTACCAACTCTTCTATACCTGCATTGAAAGCATTATGTTGGGCTCCATTTGTTTTACATCTATAAATTCTAAATGAATTAAAAATGTATTGCAAACTGAAAATTATTATAATGCTATTCAAGAAGGCAAAGCAGGGAAACAGAAATTATAAAACTTGAATCTATTAAGCATAAAATTAAATATTATACTACTAGCACTTGGTATAATAGCAGCAAAACATAATGACTATTGCACAGAAGGATAGCACGCAACAACACACTAAGTAATTACTTTTGAAATACCAGTCATCTATATAACAGATCATCCCAAGCTGACAAGGAAGTGACAAGAAAAACAATAACATACCCTCTGAGATAAGTGATTCATAAGGGTGGATTAAACAAAGTAGTGATGACCACTGAACAGTTCTGGCCTCAACAACATCTCCAAATTTTACGATCTTGACATCTACCATATGCAAAACAACGTTAAGAATAATAAGACAAACTTGATTATCTATGCTTCAATCTTCTTCCGCTTTTCTTCTCCCTTTTTCTTCACGTGTGAAGAGATCTTACAACAGAAATTTAGGAGTAATATATATGTGTGTGACTAACACTTTTAAAGACCAAATATGACTAAAAAAAGGTACTAAAACACATTAAATAAGCATAGAAAGTCTCATGATTGACACTACTGTTGTACACATTCAATCCGAACACATCACTGAATAGTAATATTAAAATAATATTAAATCAGCAGAGAAAGTCCCATGATTGACACAAGTTTTGTACTCCTTCAATCCGTACAAATCACAAAGAGTAATATTTAGCTGCATGTAAATTGTCAGAGAGAATTTCTTTGACAACCTTTGCAGATGGAAACGAAATTTTAGAACAGAAAAAAAGCCTCGCTTAGAGGAAGGAATAAATTTTTAGCACTGCAAAGAGATTGAACACAGTAACAAGGTTATTTTCTGGTCATGATCATCGATAGCTGAAAGTAATGGCCTCCATTGGTTTCAAGTAAGAATGTAAGATCACTAATTACCAATGTGGTCTCTGAATTCGAGAACATAAATGGTCAAATGGATAATCGATCTTACTTTGTAATAATATAACATCTCCCGCTGATATCCCGGATCCCATATTCTTCCGCCAAACAGACACTCCAAAATACGGCCTCGTATCATCTCCGACTTGAATGTCTGTCCTGACTAGGTCTCCACCTTTCGACGACTTGTACTACAATTGAGAATTAAGCATACACAAAATCTCAATTACGCGCACAAACAAAAGACAAATGCTGCAATAGAGAAACCAGAAACCTGAAGCGGGGCGGAGCGATGAACGAATATGAGAAGCTGAACGAAATCGCCGATGTGAGAAGATGCCTTGGAGAGATCTATGAGAGGACCGTACCATCCGAACGCTGAAGCCATCTCCTGTGAACTGCTTTGACTTGACTTCCTCTCGTCTTTCCTTAATCGACAAAATGGTTGAAATTATGTTGAAATATTTTTTTAAGGTGGAGTAACATTCAAAATCTTAATTTTGATATTTTTTTTAATTTAGATAATTAAGAATAAAATGAAGCAGTCTAGTAAATTAAATTATAAATAAATTTTATTTTATTATTAATATACTTAATTTTAATTATTATAATTTTATTTAATTTTTATCATTATAGTTATGACTTTTTTATATATATTTAAAATTTTAAAATAAAAAAATAATGAAAAAATTTATAATGTAGATTATTTTTTTTTGTCAATAATTTTTTTTTTGAACTTTTTAAGTTTGTCTTTTAAAATTTTTTGAAGCAATATAAATGTTTTGTAATAAATGTATTAGATAAAAATATGGACATAATAATTAATAAATAAAATAAAAATATATGAATAAAAGAATTATATAATATTATGTATTGAACAATGACAAATGATTAGTTATGTATTTATATTACAAGGGATAATATTTTAAAAAATGATTAATGAGTTATTTAATTTCATTTATTTTATTGTAGCTTTCAAACAAAATTGATAAATATTTTTATCTTTTATTATTAAAACTTTTAAATAACATATCAACATCATTCCATTCCATATTATTTTATTAATTACCATTCCATTTATTTTTTTTAAACTCCCAAATATAATTTAAGATTGTGTTTGGCAACAAGAGCGGGGAGTACAAATGTTTTTAAAGCATGAAGAAAATAAAATGTGTTTGATTTTATATTTAAAAGATTTAAAATTTCGTTTGCACACCTAAACGAGAGTTTTTCTTGCAAATATTGTCATTTGGTTTGATGTTTACTTTTTTTTGAAATTAATTTTGTTTTTCAAACTCTCATTTGCACATAAGTAAAAATTAATTGTTTTTACATTGAATGAATTGTATAGGGGCAAAAATTAATTTTTAAACTAACTAATTTTAAATTAAAGTCTTTAAATATAAATCATGGTGATACAAAATTACAGTGGACCAAAATCAATTTTAAAAATTAAATTGGTCCAAAGTCACGTTAGTCTAATGTTAATCCACACATGTACACAAGTTTACAAGAAATAAATTTTTTGCATTTGAAAATCTCAAATGCAAGTAAAATTAATAAAATCTAGACTACTAAATAAAAATTTAATAGTTTTGATTTTATAAAATTAATAAATACTATTTAATATTTGTTGAAATTTAAATCATAGGATGAAAATATAATAATTTAGTTATCGAACATAGAGAATCTAAATCTTGAGTTTAGATTTTCTGCCGAACAGCAAGCCTGCTGTAACCATGATCTATATCGTTGAACTCATCCAATGGCTAGCCTTGTGACACGCTGTGCTGTATTTTTTTTTTTTTTAATTTAATAGGCCCGAGACGACAATGGTGAAACAGAACCACAAATGAGCAGAACGCGTCGCTCGTTTCAGGAATTGGCTGGTGAGAGATTTTTCGCTAAATTATTTTACAAAGTTTTGGCGCCAACTAGCTCACACGGTTTTGGATGCAGTGAAGGCGTTAAGAAAGTGCAGCAAACACGCGAAATAGGGTTGATGAAGTTTTGGCGCCGAAGACATTTTTAGGAGAAGAAGAACAACCAATTGCAGCAAGGAGGCACTGTACTGTTTGACGCCATTTGCAGTAATAATCTTGCTCTGTTTTTTTTCTCAATCGCTGTAACGGTGAACCTAATGTAAATAATTGCTCTGTGCTTCGAATAGCAATGGAACCGTGATTTGTTCTGGAAAGAAAAACAATGAACCCTTTTCGAAAGATACGATCCTTCTATATAATATTGTTTTTTTTTTCATTCTTATAATATTGATTTAGGATTTGAAAGCTGCGCACCCTTTCTGGAATTCTGGATAATGTTCTTAGATCAATGAAAGCAATCCTTTTCCATATAACATTGGTATTTGCTAATGCTTCATATATATATATATATATATATATATATTGGTTTAAGAGAGAAAAGCAGCAAACCATGGGTTGTATAATTTTTTGTTTTATTTACTTTCAATTAATTATTTCATTAATTTAAATGAATTTTACTATTTAATTATTTATACTGATTGTGTAATATTTTGAGTTGAGGAAGTAACATTGATTATACCTATTCATTTATTTTTAAGTATATTGAACAATTTATATATTACATTGCTTCCACGTAGTATATTGTTTTTGGGATGTAATACTTGTTTTTAGCTTCGCTTCTGTAATTGGAGCGAATTTAATAATATAATATATTAAAATAATAATAATAATTTATTAATTTAATATATTTTTATTAATATTAAATTAATAAAATATTATTATTTTAATATATTTTATTACAAAATCACTCTAATTACGAGAACGAATCCCAATTTGTAATGCTTGACTTAAAGTGGCAACTTGGTTGTCCAATGAAAGTCAAAAATAGTGAAAATGAAATTTGATAGTGTACATTAAGTTTGGAGGTTCTGGGTTGATTATGATAAAAAAGTTAGTTTTAAAATTAGAAAAAACTACTTATATAAAAGTAAAAAAAAATAGATTATATATTTTATGTAAATTTATTTGTGGTAAAGAGAAAACGAATAAAAAAATTCTTTAAGTCCTCATTGGTTCAAGATTTGAAAGGGAGGAATGGGATAGGTTCAGTCCCACGTTTGGTTTTTAAAATGGTCTGGCATTCCCATTCCCTCAAGACTGGGTACTCCCTCGAGCGTGGGAATCATCTCTCCCACACTCAGGCTAATGAAGGGGGAGCTCTCCTGAGAATGGGCATCATATTACTGAATTACCCCTCAATGTTGGTCGTTCTCCATTCTGTGCATTGTGGCAATGGTGGTTTGTGAAGCCACCTTTGTTTCCGGTTGCTGGCCACGGAGAGTGACGTTGTTCTGTAGCCGGTCGCCATCAACATGGGATTCCAGAAAATGGAACACTGGAGATGGGATTCAAGCGATTTCCATCACTGTTTAGGACCAAGCCCATGCCTCGACGACGCTGTCACTGTTCTAACCACTCTCTGCCCACCGTGCCTTAAGGGATGGATTTGTCGTTCATAAACGTCTCTCTGATTGATAAATTTCGACTGCCCCTTCGAATCCCCATCCTCTATTCTGTCAAGATTTTGTCGCGAGAAGACCACCACCGAAGATCTGCAGATTCCAGCATCGAAAAGGAAGAAGATAGGTGAAGGGAAGAGAAACTCTGTCGAGAGAAGTCCACTGCCGCGAATGAAGGAGACAATAGGTGGTGTGCAGATTCAGGCTAGGTATGAAGGAAGACGATGGGTGGTGTTGCAGAGAAGAAGGAAAAAATAAATTTTTAAATAAAATTAAATACAATATTAATATGTAATAATATTTTTAAAATTTTTATACTAATTATTGTTATTATTATAATAAAACAATTATTTTTTCAATAATAATAAATTTTCAATAAGAATATTAATTAATTTTTCATAAAGATATTTTAGTCATTTAATTATCCAATCTTTCTATTCCTACTTCGTATTTTAATATCATATCAAATAAAACATATGAGCTTAAGATTCTATTCTTTCGAAACTTATTTCCATTCTTTTTACTATTCTTTTTAACAATTAAATGGAGCTTTAGTTGTTAATCACCAACCTGAGACTAGAACAAATTGCAAAGCGAGAATCACAATTGTTGCTAATAATGGTAAATTCAAAATTTATGAGTTTATGAAGGAGCATAATTAGCCACTTTAGCTTGTAGAGACAATTCACATGTTGGCTTTCTAAGGTAAACTATCCCAAGTCTAAGCAAACGAGATTAAATTGGTTGAAGACTTTGAATTTATGCAAAGATCAATGTTTCAACCTATAAGCATGCAAGTAGGAGGAAGAATTATATTCGTTATGAATGACAGCAAAACATGAGGTACAACGAAACTGGTTGTTTGTTGCAGTATTTTCAACGACAACTATTAAATAACCTTTCATTTTACCATGTTTATCAAATGGATGCTAATTAACAAATCACAAATATATTTTGGGCTTATGCACGCATATTCCTTGACTATAGATATTTTAAAGATGTGTAATCCTTAGATACAACATATTGTACTAATTGTGCTCGTAAACTGCTCGCATTATTTTCTAGATCTAATCACTATAGACAAATAGTAATTTTTAAAGCTGCATTGCTATATGATGAAATGACTAAGTCGTTCAAATAACTATTTGAAACATTTTTGGAAGTGCATGGGAATAAAAAGCCAAAGACAATTTTCACAGATTAAGACCAAGCAATGGGAAAAGCTTTAGGCGAGATGCAGATTTTACTTGCTACACATTTACTTGTACTTGCACTTGTATAAGGCATTTAATTTTCATTGCCCAAAAAAATGATGTGGCCATTGTTCTTGCAAGTGAGGTGATGCTAGAAAGTGTACATGGTCATTGTACATAACATTTGATGTAAAATGGAATCAAACGTCTTGGCAATTTGATGAAAAATGATTGTCATTTTTAGACTAACTTTCAAGAAGTGCGTATACACATATGATAATAAATGGAAATTTGAGGCAACTTAGAGTAAGTTATTGTCAGATTATGATGTTCGCAAAAATGCATGGTTGAAATCAGTGTATGTAATGAAGGAAAAATGGGCAACTCGTCACATGAAGCAAGCTTTCACCTTAGGCATGAGAAGTACACAACTTAATGAAAGTTTGAATTTAAACTTTAAGGCAAGCATGAAACCATATGTGAATATAATGTAATTTTTTAAGCTTTTCAAAAAGGTAGAAAACAAGAAACAGTATAATGAATTAAGGTGTGACTTTAATGCTCAACATAAATTACTAAGGCTACACTCAAAACATTAGTCTATATTAAATCAATGTGTACAAAAGTGTACTTTCACAATATTTGACTTATTCCCAAAAGAATTTGACTTGTTCTATGTTGTTTGCTTAAAGCACAAAAAGGAAATCCACCATTTATTTGAATATGATGTGGCCATGTCAAATAAGAACGAAGAATGGAGAGTCACATTTGATCCAGTACAGAAATCCATCTCCTATAGCTATAAAATATTTGAAACATTTGTAATAATTTGTTGTCATGCTTTAAAGGTCTTTGTTGTGACAGTTATCAAAGAAATTCCTGACCAGTATATTTTAAAGAGGTGGACGAAGGAAGCATGAAATGATACTGTATATGATGTAAGGGGAAACAAGATTGAAGAAAATCCCAAGAATTCTAGCACTCAACGGTACAAACAACTTTGTAATAAAATGATTAGGTTAGCAATTGAGGTGTCTAGTTGTGAAACATTGCACCGTTGTGTAGATAGATGTATTGATGATTTGTGCAAGCAAGTAATGGAGATCTGTGTGTAACCACACAGTATGGTGAATATGTTAGAATATTTTTTTAATATTATATGGATTAACATTAATTATGCTATTAGATTAATTTTATGTTATAACTAATTAGGCAATTGATATTGTAATTTATAAACTAAGAATGGATTGTGTTTTATTTTATTTGTGGATAATTAGTTATGGGTTCGATTATCCACAAGCCCACTGGGCAGAAACCCAACCCACAACCAAGAGTATTAGTAATCATTCCGTTCGATTACTAATTTCAGATTGTTACCCAGAGAGAGATTTAATGGGCTTATTTTGATTAATTAATTAAATGAGAAATTGTTTTAAAGATTCTGAAGGATTTTATTTTAATAATATTGATTAATTACATTATTAAAATAAAATCCTATAAATAACATATTGAAACCTTATTTTTCATATACTAAATCTGTCACTCTCTCTTTGCCGTCAAAACACTTTGAGAAACGGTCTTGGGCATTGTGAGTTGAACTTGTTAGACTCAACCAATACTCAAATCAACAATGTCATCTTCATTAGGTCAGATTGTTAATTTATTTATTCTCCCAATTTGTGATCATGTTTAATTACATGTTCTAATTCCGCTTTCAAATGGTATTAGAGCCACGGTTTGATAGACTATGAAATTTTTTAAATTTCCTTTCTTTAATATCGTCTTGGTAACATGATTTAGCATATTCTAGTTTCTATTCTTCCTTTTCCTTCTTCTTCTTTTTAAATGGTCTTCATGGTAATGTAAAGGTACAAAGGGTTGACTATGGTGTGAAAATATAATTGAGTATAGAACACACCATAATATTGTATAACCAATTCCTTTTGGCCTATAATCATTTGTCTTGAAATTTTGTCACCATGACTTTCCATGAGCCCATTGAAGGTCAAAGAAGGGTAGAATTAGAGAAGAATGAGGCTAGGTAAATATTTTGAAATATCTAAGGAAATATTGTGTAAGCTATAACAAGTTTAGGGTAAGAATTTTGATGAGTGAATTTTCTTGTACATTATGAAAAAAAATTTTAAAAATTTAATCATTTTCTCTAGATCTTGTCTTCATCAGAGTCATTTTATGGATTATAAAATTTTATTCCTTTTTTTGTAATGATCATCGCCTTGGTCACTATTGTCAGCAAGAAACTCACCTTCTGGCATGAAATTTTCTTTCCATGTCGTGATTCAAAGTAGTTATGGTTGCTAGTGATTCAAACAGAGACAGTCACGACTGTCAACTTAGGTCACCGGTGTGCCCCATCTCGAACCAATGAACCAATTTTGAATTAAAAAGATTAAAACGGTCCTGGTTTCGAAGTCTGAGGAGCAAAAAAATGGTGGGTCAATTTGACCCGCTAGAGGTTGAAAAAGGTGTGTGTGGGCGAGGCCCATGCACACCATCGGCTCGTATGGCCACATCGCCAGTCAGATGAACTTCAAATTTTGAAATTAGCTCTACTCACCCTAATCTAAATTATGGTGATTTTTCCAAAATTTTTTGAGCCCTAGAAATAAGAATTTTTTGAAATTTTTTGAAAATTAAGGGCCTCAAAATAATGTGTAGATAAGATATTTTGACCTAAAAAATTTTATATAAAAACTAGACATAATATGGAACAATATGTTCAGTTCACTCTCCCTGATTATGTGTAAATAAATTATAATCAATTTATTTGCGTTAATTATTAGATTTTATTCTTAATTTAAGCATATGCGTTAAACGGAATAGGTTGCGTGTGGAAATTGTAATGACTTTGGTTCACATACACCTATTGATTGTGTGCTCACCTATTATGGGCCCAATCATAGTGATATGTTTTTTATAAATTAATACCATATTTGTCATTTAATTTCCTACATTTTTTGAATATTTTAATTACCATTATCAGGGATGAGTCTGAATATTGTGATAAGTCCACTAGAGAGAGTGTATGTAAGTATTATGTTGACAATGGATATGCCCTATCAGTGTGACATTGTCAATATAATTTTGTGAATAAGGTCTGTTTGTGGCTTGTCAGCGGTGATTTGCTGATTGATGTATTCATGGTTTCTTATATCCTATCGATATGGAAATTGTGGGTGCATTTTGTGTCATTTCTCTCGATAATGAACTTCCCTAGTATGCATGAGTTTTTTTGATTTATCATAGTCCAAGCCCTTAGGCAGGATATGATGAGTATTTTGTTACACAGTTGCCAAGCTGAGTCTTGTTATGGAAACTTTGTTATATATATAATTATGTGTCTGGGACATAATTATATGTTTCCTATTTATTTTTCCCTCAGTGTCTCTGTTCTTGCAACTATTTATAGTGAAAACTCTGCACAAAATAGACTACGATAATTAAATTGAGTCCCTTGATATGTATCTAATGATCACCAAGGGAATTTTAGGTATGAGAGAACCTAAGCCAACAGATCTCACCGCTGAGCCTAGCGCTGTTGATAAGGCTTACCATCAGCAGTGGTATGAGTCCAATAAGATTTGTTTGACTATTATTAAGTATACAATTGAGAAAACTATCAGACAAAGTATTCCTAAGAAGGACACCGCAATTGAATATTTCAAAGTTATCAGTAAGAAATTTAAAAAGTTTGAAAAGACTTAAAAAGGCCTATTATCTCTCTTTGCTAGATAACACTCACTATGACGAAGTGTCAGAAGTGTATGATGAAACTTATTAACTGCTACAACAAGCTGAAATCCTAAATATAGACTTGGATGAGAGCAACCTAATTTATAGAGTTCCCTAATCCCTTTCTGCTGAATATGGGGTCTTGAGAACCACTTATAATTCTCAAGAGTTAGAGTGGTCTATTAATCATATAATGTCCAAAATGACCCAAGAGAAATAATCAATAAAGAAGGTGAATTCTCATAATTAATTAACTATATTTCACATGGTTCATCCAACAAGGCTAGAAATGTGAAATTGAAAAAGAAAGAAAAGTGAAGGCAATGCCTATGGCAAGAAATCGTATGGACTCAAAAGAAGTAATAAGAATAATAAATCATCCTTGGAGTGGAAGGAAGTTCAATTATAGTTAGCTGTATAGGCACTGTAATCATAGATGAAGACTTACATGAGCATGTGCTATGTGTGGATGACATCTTATTGGCCAGAAACTCAATGTGCTTATTAAATAAGACAAAACACATTTTGTCATGCCACTTTGATATGAAAAATCTAAGTGAACTTTTTTTTTTTAAAAAAAAAAGAATTTAGATTCACCGTGATAGATCTTGTAGCATTCTTGGTTTGTCTCAAGCAACCTATATTAAATGAGTGCTTAAGAAATTTGATATGTACTCTTGCACTCCTTGTGCACTTGTGTAGGTGATAGATTGTTTAAATCGTTATGTCCTAAATGATGAAGAGAGAACTTTGATGGGCAAAGTTCCATGTGAATCAATTATTAATAGCCTAATATATAGGCTCAAGTGTGCACACATTTGAACATTGTTTTTCTATGTTGGTGTGCTTAGCAGATATATTTAAGTAATTCTGAGCTTGATCATTAGAAAGCTACAGAGACAGTTATGATGATCTTGAACTCACTTTTGATTACATCTATACAATGTTTTTAAAGGAGTAGTTTTATTGAGAAGTGTCAAATAGACATTTATAGCTGCCTTACATATATATATATATATATATATATATGTATATAAGTGAAGAGTATGTCGCTAGTTTTGTGATGGTCACTCATTAGGGAATATGGTCTAGGAAATCAATTTCTATTATGTGTATATTTTAAGTATTGACCATTTTGTTGCAACATGACTCTATTATACGCTTCTCTTAAAGTTACAAGAATTTCAGTTGTATCAAATTTTGACAGTCAATTCTTGTTTGTTGGAGAGAAGATCTATATATCTCATACTCATTTTAGGTGATCCATTTACCAACACAAACCCATTAGAGTTTTGGAAATATATGACTCTTGGGTATATTCAAATTTTGATATGTTGTTTTAGTGAGAGTCTGAGTTGTGTTCTTAAGGAACAATTTGCCATATTTTGGCACTTATAACATTTGTTTCCCTATCGGATTCAATGTTTTGGTTATGTCAAAATTTTAGATATAATTCAAAATTGAAATTTTGCTGGCATTTATAACAATGCTTTCCTTATCCGATTCAATATCCTTGATCCATGATTTCATTTTTGAATTTTTGTTATCTCATACTTGCATGGTTCATATTTGCAGTGAGCACATGATGACGGATCTGTTGACCAATGCCTACCCATAAGAGTAATTCAAATTGTATAACTCATATGGGTCTTGTTGAATTTTAATGTAGTATTGGTCTAGTGGGAGTATGAGTCGAGTCCTTAAAGGACTTTTTTGGTGCAATTTGACACAAATTTATGAGTTGAGTTCTTAAGGGGCTTTTGTAGTGCAATTTGACACCAAATTTCTGAGTTGAGTCCGAAGGGGACTTTTGTATTGTAATATGATGCTTCAAATGTCATTTTGCATTCCATTCTATTCAGATATTGAAACTAATCTATGACAATGTTAATATCACTTGTTTCCCTATCAGATTCAGTGATCTTTGTGTGTAGTTTTATTTCTGAATTTTGTATAGTTTATAGATATACACATATCCATGTGTTTATGTGAATATTAATTGTCTAATTATGTATTTGTTTATTGACCTAATAATTTAATTAATGCTATCCAAGTGGGAGATTGTTAGAATATTTTTAATATTATATGGATTAGCATTAATTATGTTATTAGATTAATTTTATGTTATAACTAATTAGGCAATTGATATTGTAATTTATAAATTAAGAATGAATTGTGTTTTATTTTATTTGTGAATAATCGGTGATGGGTTCGATTATCTACAAGCCCACTGGGCAGAAACCCAACCCACAGCCTAAGAGTATTAGTAATCATCCTGTCATATTACTAATTTGAGATTGTTACCCAGAGAGAGATTTAATGGGCTTATTTTGATTAATTAATTAAATGAGAAATTGTTTTAAACATTCTGAAGGATTTTATTTTAATAATATTGATTAATTATATTATTAAAATAAAACCCTATAAATAACACACTGAAGCCTTATTTTTTATATATTAAATTTGTCACTCTCTTTTTGGTATCAAAACACTTTGAAAAACGTTATTGGTCATTATGGGTTGAACTTGTTAGACTCAACCAATACTCAGATCAACAATGTCATCTTCATTAGGTCAGATTGTTATTTTATTTATTCTTCCAATTTGTGATCATGTTTAATTACATATTCTAACTCCGCTTTCATAATATCAATTACACTACAACATTGACAGGTGAAAGTGTAATTCAAGTGCAACCAAAAGGATTGAAGCAAGATGTTAGCTGAAAAGTTATCAGTGCCTAAAGAGTTGGATTGAGCTCCAATCAAAGAAAAGAAGAATAGGTCCAACTCTTGGTTGTTCACAAGATCAACAAAATGGGTTATTGCAGCAAAATGGGGTATCACTTCTTATACAAGAAGTTTTGATTAAATTCGTTCTATAAATCTACTCTTAATTATGTTCTTTCTTCCTTTCAGTATAACAACACCTTGAATCAAATGCAATCTGGTGTTTCTTGTGCAGTACCTTCAACATCTCATGAGTGCCACCGAACTCTTGGGAGTGAATTTAGTTTTTCTAGATTATTGATGGTATAGTATTCCATAATGCAAATCTTTGTAAATTTGTCCTTTGTTCTAAGTATTCATGTTGTCACTTATTGGAATTGTCATACATGAGTCACTTGCATCTCCCATACTTTCACTTGAAGGTCCAAACATATGTGATGCTTCCATAGATGCCAATCGTGAAGGAGGTTCATAAATGGATTTTGTGCGAAGGACTGTAATTTTCATCTTTGCAGAATGGTCACTGGTAAATGGTAACAAAACTAGTAGAATCACATGGGTCTTGTGAAACTTCAATCACTTTAGCAATTGAAATAACAAAATGATCCCAAAACCCAATTTTCAGACATTTCGAAGTTACATATACTTTTGCCGTTTTATCTCATTTAGTCTTTATATCATGAAGCATCAATTATTATGGGTACAGAGGGAAAATGAAATTGTGGAAAAGTCACTAGTGTTGATTGTTGCAATATGTTGGCATCAGTTGTTTAGGACTGGTTAGGCAAACCATGGTAGCTTTAATCTCACAGAAGTTTGCACCAATACCTCTTATGTTACTTAAGTTTTTTAAACTATTAAATTACACTCTCTGCGTGTATGTGTGTTTTATCCAGTCAAATGCACAAGAGTTTATTGTTTAAGAGGATGAAAGAAAGGTTTAAAAAGATTATGATATACTCCTTTCCCTCCTGTCTGCAAGTTGACGTACTTCAGAATATCTTATATAAAAGTATAAAAAACAACAAATTTAAATGTGTGGGCGCACACACAAATGATTTATAACTACATAAGGGAAGTGGACTTTTCCAAGGGTTGTATTTTGCTAACTAATACCAACAAATCCATATTAAAAAAGTTATTATCCATATTTAGCTTAGTCAGAACTTGTTGGATCCATTAAAATAACTCTCCTTATATTAATTTCTCAAATAACTTTGGCTAATATTGTCCTTAACAGCATATGTGGCAATGGGGACTCTATCCTATTACATTAAGTTCTAAAGTAACAACAGAAATCAAATTTTCAGAATCAAAATTAACAAAATAGCACGGAAAGGATAAGCATTATTCACTTTGCTAAAATTATGTTCACATTAGGTCAGAGGTTTCATGTGCTCCCTATAGCAAACGCACTATGATACATTCCTTGAGATGGCTTGACCATAGAATCGGAAGATATAGTTGTAAACCAGGTATATCAAAATTCTAATTATAATAATAAAATAAATAAATAAATTATGACGAGTAGATGATGACTAGTTGACACTTCCAGCAGGGCAAGGGATTAGAAATTCATGCAAAAAATAAGCTTTGAACAATATTTTAATGACCTTTCAACAGAAAAAAGAAGTTATATATACAAATTGCATCTAACTTCAACAATTATTAGGTATGACTCAATCTAACTTTTCCGAAATCATTTGATGAAAGAGTTTCCAGAGCCATCATGTGTGTCTATATGTGTGTGTGTATATATATATATATATATATATATATATATTGTGGAATAGATGCTAGAAAGTGTATGGGTAAATTATTAAAATGGGAATCTGAGGTAAGTGAGGCAGTCATATGTTGCAAACCCCTACACAGATTTGAATGTGAGGAGTAGCTATAGCACAGCTCGTTCTGTTGTTTTTATGCTCTTTGAGGGAGCTATTTATACACAGTCTAACTATTGCACAATCTAACTCGTTCTGTTGCATAGCTCGTTCTATATACACCAGATTAGAACCATACATTTTTTTATAAGATATATATGTTAAATTCATAGTCTCTAACAGTATAATATGTTAAATTAGAACCATACGAGAAAAATTTGAACCATACTGAACACGCAAAATATCACACAATCTGTAACAGCAATGCCAGAAAAATCACTATAGCCAGATAACAGTTGAAACATATGCCATCCACTATTTTCCTTACACTCTTCCATCCATCAGTAATATCAGTGGCATAAAAAACAACGGTATCTGAGTATCGCAGAAACCCAAATTTCTTAACGACACTGTCACGCCCCGAATTCCCTGGGATGTGACCGGCACAGATCACGAGGAAATCCCCATGACCTACAAGCCTACACTAAAGGGACGATCGTTAACATACATTTTCAATACCCATAATGTCGTTGCCTTAATATATATGGTGAGAATGTCAATACAAAACGAGGCCTCCTGTAGAAATTTCGGCAGCACCTCCCCAGCAATTAGGACGTCCCGAAATTTCTACAAGGTCCTGCAAGGCATACATAAATAGGGGAGCTCCGCTCCCACCAGCCCAAATCCACGAATACAACAAAAGACAAAAACCTGGCGGGTCCAGCTGTGGTCACAAAATAATCCCGCGAACGGAAATGGCTACCAAACTAAATATATATATATACATCCCAAAAAGGAAATGCCAAATTATAAAAAACAAAAAGGGCATGTCTCGCACCCAAAACAAGCGGCTCAATGCAGCTCCCTGGTCAATGCTCCACCGGCTCCAGAAGATCGCCTAACTCTCTTTCTGGGACCAAAAGTTTTCCGGCAGATAGCACCCCAAGTCAGTAAGCCATTTCATATATAAACGGAAACTTTAACAAAAATCAAGGAGTAATACAGTGCAATAGTGTTTAAATCCATAAACTTGCAATTTAACAGTCGAACGAAATAACCATTTATCATAAACGTCAAGTCAACAACCATTCTCAGTTAAGCAATCAATTGTGACAAACAATCAGGATTAAGACTGCTAAGAACCAACGGGCGAGAGTACACAACCCTCGAAAGCATCTAATCAACAAGCGAGGATACACAATCCGCGAGGGTAACTAACCAACGAGCGAGGACACTCAGTCCTCGAGGGTAACTAACCAACCGGCGAGAACACTCAGTCCTCGAGGGTAACTAACCAACAGGCGAGAACACTCAGTCCTCGAGGGTAACTAACCAACAGGCGAGAACACTCAGTCCTTGGGGGTAACTAACCAACAGGCGAGAACACTCAGTCCTCGAGTGTAACTAACCAACAGGCGAGAACACTCAGTCCTCGAGGGTAACTAACCAACAGGCGCGAGTTACGTCTCGCGAAAGCTTATCATTCATCATTTTCCCAAAAATCAAGGAATCTACATCACACATGTATACAAAGATAAAATTATACGAAAGTTTTCTGTGGTTCTATTATATCTAGCTAGTAACCACCTCTAATCACATCTCAAGTCAAATATCATTCAACACATACCGGGGTCCCTTGCTTTAATTCCCACAATTCGGTAAGGCAGAATCAGAAAGAATTATTTACATTGAGAAAACAATTAAAACAAGAACAGCCTAGGCAATAATAAGAGTTTCGGGGTGCTATCTGCGCACCTGAACTCTGATCAACGCAAGCGGTATGCTGCCCCCTCCTTGGGGTGCCAGAATCGGCCTTACGACCCACCTGCACCGAAGTTCACGCAGGGATTAATCGCCGTTCGGGCCATTATCCTAATTTAGGACCTAACTCCTCCATTTCTTTAATTCCATATCTTTCATTCCTTAACGTGTGATTATTTACACTTCTGCCCCATATATTTTCCAGATTTTTCATTCTGGTCCCTGTTTCAAGCCCTAGCCTCCATTTTAATGCAAATCCAGCAAATTCTTAGTTCTCATGCCTAACAGTTTAAAGGTATTAATCTAGAGTAAATATGGATCAATTACAAGTCAGAAATTTTCCATTTTCTCAAGAACCCAAAATTTTCGAAAATTTTCACTTTGGTCCCTGTCAGCCATTCTTCTTACAAGCAGCCAAAATCCATGATTTTAGAGCTCAAATTTGTTGTTTAAGGGCCGAAAATGCTACTTCTAAGCTCAATCTGAAGAGAAAACTAGCTTAAACGTACCAAATCGTCCCAAAATGCTCAAGATTCGAACTCCTCCTTCTCGCCGGAAAAAATGGCTCCACGGCGGCCAGGCAAACCGGCGGCAGGTGGAATGTGACGGTCAGAAGGTGGGAAACAGAACCCACCCAACCCGAGGAGGATTACGAGCTGCTCGAGCTCCGTTCCAGCTCACGTATCCTCGCGGCCCAACGGTGAAAATGGGACGTTCCTGCCGGCAGCGAGGTGGTTTCTGACCGGTGAGGGGCCGACGACCTTCAGAGGGAGGCGACTCAACTCCGGCAAGGCTAAGGCACCGTCGTTGCTACTCCACCGGCCTGCACAGCTCAGTATCTTCTTCCTGCGTCTTGGCTGGAGAAGGAGAAGGAAGAAGAAAAAGAAAGTTTCTGAGGGCAGTTTCGTCCTTTCACTGTGGGAGGGGACACGTGGCAGCTTCAGAAAAAAACAATGGAGGTTAGCTTCCCGGTCTCGAACCCACGTCCTGAGGAAATGCAGCCTGAAGCCTGACCACTGAGCCAGCCTCAATCTCATTATATTGATTCACCTAACAAAATATTATACCATCAGTTGCATTCAAAATTTTTAATTGCTTGGGTTATTACAGGCACTTACTGCTGCAAAATCCTCTCCTCCTTTTGGTTCAAAACCGCGATGGGAGTAACGAATTTTCTTGAGCTTCAGAGGGGAAGACGCTTGCAAAGGACTTATCGATCATCTGTATGGTTCACTGCAACGAAGGGGATTCAAGACTATCAAAGATGAAGCAGAATTGGCGAGAGGAGAAGTGATTTCCTACAAACTCATTAGAGCAATCAAAGCGTCTATGTCTGCGATCATCGTTCTCGCCAAATTATGCTTCTTCTGCTTGGTGTTTCGATGAGCTTTGCTTTCAGAAAACATGAGGAAAGGTTTCAAGGACACAGAGAAGGTGCAGAGAAGGAGATGCCTTAAGCAACATCGAACGCCTACACGTCGTTTTTGTGATTCTGTTTCACCGTTGTCATTGGGGGCCTGTTAAATTACAAAAAAAATTACAGCATCAACGTGTCACAAGGCTAGCCATCGGATGAGTTCAACGGCAGGATCAGGATTACAACAAGCTTGCTGTGCGGCAGACGATTGGATTTAAAAATATTAATCTTTATTAAATTTAAATTAAAAAATATATGATAAATTGTGGGACATTGAATTCAATTACCCTCAATTCATAAAAAAATTTCAAGGAGTTCATATTCTTAAAAATAATCCCATCTCAAAAGTAGGGTGTGTACAAAATTTATTGATTTATTTATTTTATTCTCTCCTCCATTTTTTTTCTCGATCACTTCACACCTTATTCTAACATTCAAATTCCGAAAGCAAGAGGCAGATGTAACTTGAACAGCGAAAGGAATTCCTTTAAATTCCAAAAGGAATGAATGTGACATGAACAGTAAAAGAAATTGCGGCAAATTGCATAAACATACTGAAAATATGCATAATCATTTAAAGTGACCGTTGTTTAAATTTGGTTAATTAGACTAATCATTTTTTTAATTTTTCTTTAAAAAATAATTTTTTGCTTAATTTTGCCTCAAATTTTATTTTTATCTCTTAATTTTGTTAAATTTCAATGTAATTTTTTAATTTTATTTTATATTTCACTTTTATCCTTTAATTTTAATTGATTTCAATTTAATTCTTTAACTTAACTAAATTTCATTTTTCATTTTTAACTTTATTTGATTCTACTTTAATTCAAATTTCATTTTTCATTTTTAACTTTATTTGATTCTACTTTAATTCCTTAATTTTATTTTAAATTATATTCTCATCCCTTAATTTCATTTCTTTTTAGTTTAGCACTTAACAAGACTACTCAAATTATTTTTTATTTATCTATTAAAATAAATAAGCCTTATAAAACATAATAATTTTCATTTGGAGATTCAGGTATATATCGTATTCATTCACAAAAACAATTTCCGTAATTGAGATAGCCAAATTTGTTTTCTACAATCTTAATTTTTAATTCATACAACATTTAAATATTTGAAGCATTTTAATACAATAGCGTTAAAGAAAAAGAAACATTTGAATAATTTATTGAAATGAAGAGTGAAATTAAAATAAAATATAATAAGGAGACAAAAATAAAATCTGAGAAAACTAAATAAATTTAAAGAAAGAAATTGAGACTTGAGGTAAAATTGAAAGACTAAAGTAAAACCATTTGCATCATGGGACATAAGTAAAATCTAAATTGAAATTAATGGAAGAAATTGAAACTAAATAAAATAAATAGATGAAAATAAAACCTCAAATACATATAATGGACCAAAAGTATATTTTTGCCAAAAGATGATTACATTTTATTCCATTGGATATGTCACGACCTAAATTTATTGGTCATGATTTACGTATAGACTAAATCAACTTAGCCAGTTAGCTTAAGATAACATTTTTTTCCACATTTTCTAAAAAAATATTGATGATACACACTAGATACACTTTGGAATATAATTCAACAATTTCATATTACATTGATATTAAACTGATAAACTTAATAATGTCTCACAATATATATTTGGTGTAATAAGGAAATAATCCATACATGGTTTACAAAGCTTCATAATATCCCAAACAAACAGACATCTAGTAACACCACCTTGGAGTCAAACATACATTGTGATTAACTCAAAATGACATACCAAAAAGTCTAGATAATAAGAAAATTCCTAGAGTAAATTCTTAAGCACTTACTGATATAAGAAATATTAAAGAGAGATGTAAGTCTACCACTGACTTAGTGAGTGAATAAATAACAAAGCAAGCGAAAAGGAACAATAAAGACCTTAGAATTTTTAACAAACAATAAGTTCAAATAAAATACGAATATTATTTTTAAATCTTAAATTTTATATGAAGCGGGTATTAATGAAATATCTAAGATTATCATACTCATATTCCTTTACAAGATATGTTTTAATAATTAATATTATATCCCTTCACTGAATACGTCTCAATATCTTATATCTGCATTTCTTCACTGGATATGTCTCAATAATTCATATTTGAATCCCTTCATTGGATACATCTCAAAAATTTATACTTGTATCTATTCACCAGATACATCGCAATATCTCATATTCATATGTCTTCACTAGATACGTCTCAATAATTTATACCTATATCCATTTACCAGATACGTCTTAAGAATTCATTTCAATAAGGTGTACCAAGGTTGTTACCTTTGTTAACAGTTATGGGGTTTTTACATAAATTCCCATCCACCATTTAAATTATAAAATTCATTTAATAGTGTGACTACAATACATAAATAAATAATTTTATTTAAACATATTTACTACTATAAAATAATTTAAATAAAAATAGTCTTGAAGAAAAAAATAAAATAAAGAGTAATTAAAAAATAAGTGACAATAATATAAAGGATTAAAATGATACATGCATTCATATCACTTGAGAACTTACAAATCATTTGCATTTACACCTCAATTATCATAAATGAAAATCATAAATTTTATATATAATATCTATTCAGGCTTGAATCAATTATATTGAATCATCTTCATAATAATGCTAACCATCTTTCTAGGAGCAAAAATTAGGAATTTTTATTTATTCCTGTTCCCTTAATCAATCTAAACACTAATCATAAATAGGATCCAAACAACCACCCATCATTCAACTACCTATCGGTCAATCACTAATCATTAATGCAAAAATACCAATTATACTTGGAAGTGGGAAAAATGTAACTCATAAATTATTACTTCTCTGCCATTTAAAACTATATGAGTGTCTAGTATTTTAAAATAATAATAATAATACTCTTAATAGTTTGGAATATCTTTTATGTCTTAGAATTTACTGTATATTTAGTTTATACTTTTCTAATTCCAAAATGATTTAGGAGCTGTTAGCATGGTTCATATTCAATAATGTTCTTGGTAGGAGAAATATAGTAACCCCACTTTCCAGTGATAATTTAGGTAACATAATTCTGCCTTAGATCTCAAAAGTCATTGGATGAATTACTTTGTCAAAGAACTAGTGATATAAGTTAGTCATTTAGGTAGCATAACTTGTCATAGTTTTATTTGTACAAAGTTTATAAGGCTCCATAAAGGTATTATTAAATTTCATTTTAGTATCTTAATTTTACTCAATCTATTAAATGGGATTCCACCACCATTATGTGCATAATATGTAGAAGTTTGTTGTATAAAATAGATCAATACTCTTAAAAGACTAGTTTAAAATATATATATATATATATATATAAAATCAAAATAAGAAAATTAAAAGTTGGACAAGAAAATAAAGACATTCAGTAAAATATAAAGTGTTATTTTGCTAATTATACGCTCACTGATGTGGATCAATAATAAAGATTCTTTACTCCTATTGCATAAACCCAATTAAAAATGTATATGCAAAGCTACCTTTTACATAAGTTAAAATATGAATGTTTCTTCCACAACATTTCTCTTCAATTTGAATCATAAAACTAAGACATATTTGTATTATTTATAGAAAATTTTGAATTACTATACAAATTACTATTTATCACTCTACAAATAATATCCAATTATGTTTTTGCTGACATGTACAAATAGTAACTAAACTCATTTTGCCAATATTTACTATGCAAGTTACTATGTAATAGTTAAAATTATATTTTTTATCTCTAAAAATATTTTCTTTTCCTTTTAGTCCTTAAAAAAGTTAAAATTATAATTTGTATCCAAAATAGTATTTTCTCCTTTTATTTTAGTCCATAAAATTCTATTTTATTTTTCTAATATTATTTTAAAAATCTATACATATTAATTTTTTTGGGTTATTACCGGACAGATGCCTAAGTCACCCTAATGGCGAATCAACATACAAAGATCTCTCAGAAGACTAAATTCAAAATACAAAGGTCAACACCCAAATTCAAAAAAATTATTGGGCAGCTGCAGTAATATATATATATACATATATATATATATATCGAAAGAGGCATGATTTTGGCTCTCAGCCTCTATCCGAGTACCAAGTTGGGGCTGATACTAATGACTATATGGAATGGTCCGAAAAAAACAAGGGCCTATTCCAGCAAGAAGCGTCTGTTAGAAACGGATACCAAGGCAGAAGCTACGACAGAAGCCCTACCCTTTATCTACAGTCTACCACTCCCCTAAAAGCTTCAGATTAGGCAAATTCATAGAGCATGAGCAAAATTAGACCATATAGATCTCCCACCTATGGCTCTCGTACTATACATCAGTTAACTACAATAAAGAGTCCCATCACCATGTAAAAAGCTCACTCAGCTTCATCTCATCAAACTCAACTCCCATTTGGCAGCATGCTGGATCTGCAACTTCCAAAACTACCAATTTACCTGAAATAGGAGCTCATGTACAGCCTCAACCCAATATTATGGGGTCATGAAGTGCAACTGGAACTGTTGAAAGAAGACACACCGTGAGAGGGAAAACAGCGGGGTCCAATTCACTCTCTGACATGTCTATTCTTGAACTGGGCTTCCTGTCAGTGGCAGCTAAATCATCTCCTACGTTCACTGCATCATACTCATTGGAACCATCCGTTACAACTTTCAGGTCACATGAACAAGAGAGCAATGTAACCTCTTCCAATGCCCTCTGCTTACTAGGGCTAACTCCCCTAAATGTGCGTCTATTGGTATACATGCTAAGCAACAAAGTGGATGTCGTATCAATCCACTTCACAGTCAAGCCTTCAACTTCATAATATATGTGTCACTCAATCTGAATTATAGACAAAAGAAAGAATGACATGAAGCACATGTAAATGGAATATAATACATTGCATCTTAAATTGAATAAATCACGTTAAAACTATTAAGGAAGTCTATAATTAATGGTGGACAAAATATAATTATGCAAATCTAAGGTTTCCGAGTTTAGGGCAATTATTTAGATTAAAAGTTCTTGACATCATTGAACTCAACTAAAATATGATCATGATGCGTGCATATGAGCCTAGGCAAAGTCTGCTATTCATGATGACTCAAACTTTAGGTGCTTTCCCCTATGGTCTTCTAATAAAAATATTATTATTTCAAAGAAAAATTGGACAATGCATAACCATATTCACACTTTATAACCCATCTCTTACCATAGTACCAAACTTCCATAACTTGGTTATTGTAGGCAATCATAGTAATGGTGCAACCCCTTCCCTTTTTTCCAGGGTTGCTCTATTAACTTCTCCCAAAAAGAAAGAAAACAGATGTTGAAGACACTTTGGCACCTATACTCCTAAGTGGGGAAGCTAGACATGCATCTGGATAGAATTTACTTATAGCTAGCTTTTGAATATATATTGACATGAATCTTGGGCCTAGTCACAATAGCCTTGCTTCTGACAGTAACACCTGCAGAACAGGAGATGAGCCAGCTTGAAGTGCAGAGGAAAATGTTCAAAACTCAGGCATAGGCACATTACACAATAAAAATTACTTAAACTTTTCAAGTAGCTATAACAAACAAGAGTTGCAGCCATAATAGAACTGACTTCCTTTATCAATGTCAAAATTATTTTATTAGAGTTAGGAAGCATTAAATCTGAAAACCATGTTATCATAAAGAGTCACACGCAAGCGAAGAGTAATATTGAAAACATTATTACATGTACTTGGCAGGGACTAAACCATTCAAAATCTGTAATATCCTTCCACTTCTCAACTTTTCTTGGTCAGTCAATTTTTTTTTTTGGGTAGAAGGTTGGTCATAAAAGTTCTGTACATACTAAAAAAGACACCCATTTCCACACTACTTCATGCCCCTAATTCAAGACAAATGAATATTACAGGTCATTTCCAAGCACAAAAGTAAATAAGGTAAAATTTCAAAGATCTTTCTAAATTATAAATGGTAAGTCCTAATATCATAGTAATCAATACAAATCACAATTCGTAACGAGTTACAAAGTAAAAAATATGAATCAATGACAATCATGAAACATGCAATTCAAACCAATATGGTGGGATAACATGACTTTGTAATTCAAAATTGTGAAAAATCAATGAATTGGCATAATATTGTTGTATTGTTGTTTAATGATATCTATGCTTTTATAATGAAGGTATAGAAGGATATTATTTGAGAATATTTCAAGAATTAATTACTTAACAAATTATGTGACTAATAAATTTCTTTATAATCTTGAGTATTTTATGCATATTATAAGAATATACATATGTCATATTTTTATATTTTAAGCTATTTTCAACTTGATATTAAATCTTATGATTCAATATGTTATACAATTCACAATTCAAAAATATGTTTCCCGATTCTTCATACTTATCCCAATTTGACTACTATGCCTAATATGCTGTAAGCATGCTTCAAATAGTAAGCCCTACTCATGCTCACATGAACATAAATTACAATCTGGTTCTTAACTGCACTCACCTTCATGGATCACTATGAATTTTATCAAATAATCTAGATCTGCTTGAAAGATAATGACAGCAAATCAAGGGAACGATTTAAAAAAGGGCATACATCCTTGTTCTTCTAGAGAACCCACCTGTAGAGTTTATCACTGGCATCCCTAGCATTTCTACTAGCTAGCTTTCTCTCATTGCAATAAGTAGCAATATCTGCTAGTACTTCAGTGCATGGAAGTCTCTGCTTCAAAGCTGTGGCTGATAGTGCCTCCTGCCTTCCATGGATTCTGCAGCTTTTTTGTCAAAATTAACTCCTATGAAACATCTTTTTTGCACTTCCTCTATCTGTTATCCTGCAATGTCTTTTGTTGCTTTTGATCCTCTACAGCAACAAGTAGTGTCCGATGAACTACAATATCAAGATACCGACGCAGAGGTGATGTAAAATGAGTGTAAAGCAGGACAGCCAATGCATAATGACTCCAGTCTTTTTCACTGTCTTTAAGTTCTCCACTGAAGAAGTAAGTTGCCAATTGCATTTTCTTTGTAGCATAGGAAATAAGAATATTAAAAAGCATAGAGTCACCCTTGAGCTTCTCCTTGATTTGCTCTGTTGACTTATGAAAATGACTAGATAAAGAAGTGTCCAATTCAAAACCATGTTTCTGACAAAATACCTCAAACTCTCTCAGCTTCCGCATATTAGGTTTAGGATGCCTCCGTAATAATGCACTATCAGGATAAGCTCTGCTTATAACTTCAGCAGTTGTTCTATTGGCTAAAAGCATAAATTTCTCAACAAGAAATTTGATTGTTTTCGTTCAGAGAACATACTGTCATGAGGAATTTCATGTTCATCAAACAGAAAAGAAACTTTAGAGCTTTTAAGCCAAAGAGCCCCATCATTAAACCTATTATTTCTCAAAACTCCTGAAATTTCATTGAGACTCTTCAAAGATGTAATAATATTAGGCCATTCAAAAGAGCCATGCACCTTAGGATAGTAATCTCCTAAGAGCTTAGAACTTTCAACGTTTATGACCCAGTCAATAATGTCCAGGAGCATGGAAAATGCAAATCGATCCACTCCAGGATTATGAGAACCTATATTTTCTGAAATTAGCGTAGGAACATTGATAACTTACCTTGCAACATATACACATTTGTCGACCTAGACAGAGCTTCAATGTCTAAGGCTGTGCTAGGTAGAACAAAGTATGATACATCGGCAATGTGGACACCTACTCTAAAATTTCCATTAAATAACTTCTCAACTGACAGTGCTTCATCCAGATCAGTTGCATTTAAAGGATCAACAGTAAATATGCACAGATTTTTAAGATCCATTCTATTTTGAATTTCTTTAAAAGGCGCCTCCCAAGGAACACATGGAAGGCAAGAACGTGCTTTTGGTGAAAATTCAGACAAACATACTGCATTCTCAAACAAAATTGCATCTAATTGAGGCTGAGCTTCGCCACCTCATCCAAAATTAAGCAAGATGTGAGCAAGTGGAAAGGAACTTTCCTCAATCCAGTCATTAATTTGTGCAGCTAACAGATCCATTTCAATTGTCACATCCCCACTTAGCAGCCTTTTCTTGATGCTGTCAGCTAAATCTCTAAGTAGAAGCATCATTTTTGGAAACCTAGGATCAGTTGGTGTCAGTTGGATGTAGTCACGCTTAGAAACCAAATTTTTATTCTTTCTGCTTATATCCCTGAAAGAAACCCATTGCTTAACAAGAAGATGACCAACAATAGCCTACCGACGTGGAGACCTCTCAATAATAGCGACAACTCTGCCAGTTAGCCTTTTGGAAGGGAAATGATGAATCAATGAACGTATCTTTTCCACTGCATTCACTACTTTACGTTGTCCACTAGAAGAACTGACACGTAAGGAATCAAAAGCAGTAAAGTGCTGACCACCTAAATCTTCCTGACTAACTAGACCAAGAGGATCTAAATAGGAAGTTGAGCCCTGGGAAGCACTATCCTCATAAAAATATCTTTTATCAGGAAAAGGACAACTTCCATAAGAAATGGCATTCTGATAAACATCCATCTTCTTTTGACCAGTGTAGCTTCTATACAAGTAGACTCATAATTAGAATCTACCTTACCTGTCGTAACTGACCTTTCGACGGAATAAAAAGAGTTAAAATTGATTCCCACTAACAAATCTTGAAAATCAATTTATTTGGAATCGTCACCAAAATTTTTAACGGAAAACTTTGGAAAACCAATTTAAAACAAAAAGAAAAAGACAATATAGTATGTGAAATCAGATATGAGTTCAGGAGTCTATTTGAGTGTAGGAAAGGTATTAGACACACCACAACACTCGTCCATAAGGACGGTTACCTTAAACCAACTGAAATAGAATATGACTTTTAAATTTATCTCAATTACCCTTTTATCGACATGCATACCCATTAAACAAAGGAAACAAAACAACAAGAATGAAATTAACTAATATGATACTTACAAAAGGGCGGGCTTGACCTAGGATGAAAGCCTAGGGCTTACGTACCCTACGATAGGGATCAAAGTCCACATAATTTGACCATAAAGGTGTGTCTATTGGTTGATTATTTGTAAATTTTGTGACGAGAACAGGAGAGTTTAAATTAAATAAATTTTCATGAACAAAACGAAAATGAGATTTGATTTGTGTGTTTTAATTTACGATAACTTGATTAATCTAACTCTCTTGATCTCTTCAATTTTTCCTTTTTAATTTTTTTTAATTTTTTATTTCAAATCTTTATTTTGAAATTTAAACAAAATGATTATGGGATGAGATTTTCTTAGGATTTTTGGGAATATATATATATATATATTGAAATTGAAATGTAATTATAATGAAGGAATATTTTGAATTTTTAAATTCATGGATTTTCAAAACTGAAATTTATCATTGAAATTAGGACAAAAATAAAATCATTTTTCAAATTTTTGAATTTATGTATTTTTGGATTTTTGTTTTTATTTATTTTTGAATTTTTAAAATTGGAATTTATCGTTGAAATTAGGACGAAAATAAAACCATTTTCAGATTTTTGAATTTATGTATTTTTGTATCTATTTTTATTTTTTTTGAAAATTGAATTTATTTTGATACTTAAAGTAAAACTAAAATGAAAAAATATTCTTAGAATTTTTAGTTACACAATAGGTGGGACAAACCTCCATATTTTTTAATTAATTCTTCCCGATATTTTAAATGTTAATTTTTGAAACCTAAGGAGACTCAAGGTCTCACGTGATCTCTATTAATTAATTTTTGGGTGCCTGAGGAGACGAGTGATCTCACACGAGAACCCAAAATATAGAACAAAATATTTGAAAATTCTGGGGATTTTATTTTTACATTTTTTTAAGGATTTTGAAATCAGAATTCTTTTAGTCTTATTTTTAATAGGATCGATTTCTCCAAAGCCTACAAAGACCTAAGTCTCACATGGCATTTTAAATTAAGTAAATTTTATAAAACCCCAACTTAATCATTTTGTAAATAATTTAATTAACATATTTGTTTTTTTTGTGTGTTATTATTATTTATTTATTTATTATTGTTATTATTATTTTTTAACAAGTATGTACTAAATTTTGGGGTCTAAGGAGATTAAAATCTTACATGACCCCAAGCACTCGAGATGAATAATATTCTCACATGATGATGACATGGCTTTATTTTCATATATTTTTAAAAAATTCTGAAATGGGAATTATTTAAGCCTTATTTTTAACAAGATCAATTTCCCTAAGCCTATGGGGGCACGAGTCTCACATGACACTTTTAACTAATTAAATTTTATAAAACACTGACTTAATCGTTTGGTAAATAGTATAAAATATTTGATTAAGATATTTGTTTTTACATTATTATTATTATTATTGCTATTATTATTTTAGGACAAGTATGTACTAATTTTCAGGGTTTATGGACATTAAAATCTCACACGACCCCAAACATTTGAGGAGAACAATATTCTTACACGATGATAATTTTCATAGAACCTTGTTTGTAAAGCCAAAATTAATTTCCCATTGACATAAAAAAATTTCAATAATAATAATAAAGATGACAAAAATAAATTAAAATAAAACATAGACAAATAAATACAATATGGTCTGAGGCAAAATGTATGAACAGTGGTAACCATGTATAACAACTTCCACCATGCAGCCATACCTCACGTGTTTCTTCTTTAGCATTTTCCTTTATGCTCATATGAAAGAAACTTTCTCCCCATGATCATTCCTCAATTTACGTTTTGCACACAACTCTCCAACACTGTCCAGAATCTCTGCTTCTCAGCTGGAAAATAGAGGCCAAGAGCTTCTCTTCGTCTCAACACCTTCCTTCCTTCCTTCCTTCCTTCTTTTTCTTGATACCTTTCCCTCTTCCTTCCTCTCTTCTTCCTCTTCTTCTCAGCGTTTTTACTGTCTTCTCGGCACCTCACACTCCTTCAATTTTTTTCAACATTTCCTATCGGTTAGATTTCTCGGGATGGCCTTCACCTTTAACGTTTTCTTTTCTCCTTATTCTCTTTAACTCCTCCTCTGTTCAGCTCTGTTTTTTTGAAGCTCAAAATAGAGGATTTCCTCTTCCTCTTCTTCCTCTCTCCTTCCTTTTCTTCTTAGCATCTTCAGTTTCTCTTCTCGACACCTCACCTCTTCTCTCTTCTTCTTCCTCCTCCAGCCACAGTTTCTCGGTCCAGTAGTGCCTGTCAGCTTCTCAGTTTAAGCCTCCAGCACTCTTCTTAGTTTACACTTCCAGCGTTCTTCTTGAAGCTCTATTCCCGGTTAATCCCTCCAACATTTTTCGATTCCCCTTCAGCGTTCTTCTCAGTTTAGCAGCGCTTGTCAGCTTCTCTGTTTTTCTAGCTCCCTCCCTTTTATTTTCTACTCTCCTTTTTCTTGATTCGTTTCTCTGAAAACTCCCCTCCCCTTTATTTTCTTTTTTAGCCCTTTAATCCTCTTTTTTTGGTGCACACAACCTTCCTTTTCAGCCCCTGCATCGGCTTCTGCTCACCTTCACTTTTCAGCAACAAATCCCCCTTTCCTTGCTGTGTCTCTTACCCCTTTTTCTTTTCAGCCCTCCTTATGTCCTTTTTATCTCTTATAAGTGTGTGTGTTCGTGAGTGTGTGCAAGTGTGAATGAGAGTGTGTGAGTGTGAGTGAGAGTGTGTAAGAGCAAGTGAGAGTAAGCTTGCATTTTCATTTTTATTTTAATTGGGTGGCTTTTCTCTCCTCTTTGTATTTGGATCAATTCAAAAATTTTTTGACTCTATTTATTTTTCTTTTTGCAAGATAATTATCATGTCTTTACTTCAAATATGTATTTTGAATTTTTTCTTTTTTAATATTTTTGGTTTTGTATTTGGTTTATCCCATGTTAATTCTATATTTTGCTATTTGCATTTTTGTTTTTAATTAATTTTTTTTATTTTTAATTTATTATTATTATTATTATTATTATTTTAGGTGGGGTGTTCACATTACCTTTTCCTTTACAATTATTACCAGCCACTTCACCATCTTTCGTGTGTACATTACAATCTTCCATTGGAGGAGGATTGTTAGAACTCCCATTTGAACATTTTAGTTTTATCAACAATGACATAAAATCAATTTTAACTGCAACAATGTCACCTTCCACCTATATAGAACAATCATTAAACACATCCTCTAGTTAGCTGTACAAGGCACAACAAGCCACATTTATGTGATGATATATATAACAATGGAAGAAGCACCATTGCTCCATCTAAATGCAATGGCACAGTAGAGGCAAAAGATTTCATCACAGTAATGTTGTGTTGCATAGGTAAAGGTCCAGGATACGTTAATTTTTTAAAACATAAAGTACGGGTACGACAATATGTTATATTTTATAAAATATAACAAATTTCACAACAACAAAAATCAATGATGAACCTTCCATAATATAATCAACCACAATAGTAATCCAAGTTTTCTAATATCTTGAAGTTTAAATAGCTTCACCAAAAGTAAAGCAAAGTAATATTTGACATTAAATTACACATTCTATATATTTTTTTAATTTCTGTTGAGGTAGAAAGTCTTAATTTCATATCTCTATAATTCACAATTAAGAGTTTGTAGGTAGACTAATTTTCCAATATTTATGTAAATAACAATTTCAATCAAACTATATCGTACATAAAAATACACCAATGATCACCCAAAAGAAACATTAAAGTTAAATAGCTCAAAAGACATTTAAACCCCTAACCCAAAAAATAAAAATAAAAATAACAATAATAATAATTACACATGTATGTAGTTGCTCTTGCCATAAGCCTAAACATGACTTCATCATTATTTGTGTATATATGATTAATTGCGAGTGAATAAGAAACATTATTTCCATAAGAATTAGCAAAGACTTAAAAGTGAAGCTTATAATAAAAATCCAGACTTATAGCTATGTTTTGGGTAAAAATTCCACTAATTAGAACATCTGCAGGCACACCTTCAATTTTGCAATATGCGTACTAGTATATTGTAACACTTAGCTAAATTTAATGCAAAAATTTTTCTCTTAGCAAGAATGAAGGCATAACTATTTGTAGTGTGTATTATTAATCAGATATGAGCTTTGACTTAGTGATAAGGCATGACATCTAGATGCAAGAGGGCGTGGGTTTAATATGCAATTCCCTCCTCTCAAAATTTTTTTTGTGATGACACGTGCCCCCTAGGTGAAATTACAAAACTAACCCTATCTTTTCTTTCTTCTCTCCTGCAGCTTCTCCTTCCTTTTCAGAATGCTAATCTCCTTCTCTCTTTGTTCAGCACTCCACTGCCATGGACATTCACGCCACCACCTTTGGCTAGCTTCCTCCTTTGCCAGCAACGCCCTCTAGACAGCCACCGCTTGCAGTTTACCGACGATAGCAGCTTTTTTAGTGGGTTTTCGTGATAGCCAAGAACAACGGTTTTACAGTGGATTTTAGTGAGTTTTAATTGGTTTTTTCATGAAAATGATGTTAGGAGAAGCATTTTGGGCCCTTTCCCATTGAATTTCAACTGTAGAAGCATGATTTTAGGTAAGTTTTTGAGAGTTATTCTGATAGGGACTAAACGAAAAATTTTTGAGATTTTGGGTTTTCAGAAAATGATGAAATGCTGTACTTTGATGTCTTTAAATTGGTCTTATGAGAACACTTTTAAAGTGTTTGACATGAAACCTTATTTTTCTTCATGGTTTTACTTGGGTTGAAGGTAAAAGTATGGAATTTGGGACTACAGTGAAAATTTAGAAAGATTTTAAGGCAATGAATGTAAATTGATGAAAAGTATGGGAAAGTTAGGTGATAGAATCAGGGAATCTGAGCTAGGGCTTGTTTTGAGTAATGATAAGGAAATTGAACATGAAATTAGTGATGGAAATATGATGAATTAAGGAGAAGAATGAAAGGTATGATGAATTATTGTTATGGATAGTATGATAAGAGTATATATTACAGTTGCTTGATGAATTAGTTAAGAGGCATTATCATGAACCTAAATTGATATGTTTTAGTGATGGGAATTGAGGAAAATATATTTTTTATAATATAGGGATTATGGGTGAATTCTATTGTTAACCAAAAGAAGAAGACAAGGTTATTTTAGAATACGTCATCCACCAGGTAAGCGGTAGCTCTTTCAACCGTAAAGTTACCATTGTATTGTTATATGGTTATATGGTAGCATAATTGTTAGATTTGTTAGCCTTTCATATGAATTATGATTTATGATTGGTATGTGATGCCTATGCAAAAACTATAAAAAGAGAGGATTATATATAAATAAAAAAGGGTATTGTTTACTAGAGATTTTAATAGTATTGATATTGAAAAAGGAAAACTCATGTATGGCAGTTCCTTAGATTTAGGGAAGACACTATAAGACGAATGTTTTAGCATGAGCTTGCAACTCACAACCGTATGGGTGATTTACCCTAAGATGCTATGTGCTCTTGACCGATATGAATAACCTAAGGGATACATGCCCTTGACCAATAGTGATTTACTCTGAGATGCTGTGTGCTCTTGATAGTGAGTTACCTTAAGATGCTGTGTGCTATTGATTGATGATTAAATTACATGGGCCATAAGTTTATGACCGATACTTGATGTCTTTGATAGTCCTCATTAGAATCTAGGTTCTGGGCTAATCATATTTTGAATAAAAAGGAAGGTTTTCAAGAACCCAAGGTTTGAGTTCCCTTGACCGTTTGATAAAAGTATATGAAGGCTAAGTACCCTTGACCGGTGAGAAAGATTTTCCAAAGGCTATGGATCTTCGACTATTAAAAGTGTGATTTCTAAGGGTTATGTACCCTTGACCTATTTAATTTCCATGGAATGAATCCATGATATTTATTGTTTTATCGCATTAAATTGTTAAAGTTTTAAATCATGATTTACTGAAAACTGACTGGCTTAAAAGACATTATTGGTTTATTACTAGAACGCTACCCATTTATGTTTTACTGAATTTCAGGCAGTCATTTAGAGCTGTTTGCTAACCAGGAAGGCTAAAGGAGCCCTATTGGTATTGCAGATGTTTTGATTTCCCTATTTTGTTCGGGGTTTTGTATTCATTTTGTAATAGTGTAATTTGATAATGCTGTAAGTAATAATAAATGAATATGCATGACCACAAGTAGATTCCCCACTCCCCTACTGTGTTGTAGTTGTCTCTGGATTGAATTGAGAGCTGAGCTCTCTTTTATGAATATTATTGTTTTGGTAGATATTTGTAGAAACTTCAGGAGGTCTCGATTATAGAGGAGACTCTACTGAAATTTCTACAAATTATGTATGAATGTGAATATGCTTAAATATGAATGTCCATGATGCATAATTTTCGATTTGGTTAAGGAATCAACTTGTTAGGCTTATAGAGACAGGCTAGTCTTGCTATCTATGCCGGTCACACTCCAGGAATTGGGGTGTGACATATATGAAAATTCTAAGTATCAATTTAACATAAAAGAAGCACTAGGAAACTATGCGTTAGTATTTTGGAGCCCCAAACCTCTCAAAATAACAGACCTAAAAAAAGACTAGGGAAAAGAATGCAAGAAAAAACGTCAAGTCTATTGTGAGCATTGACACGAAGCAAAGCTATAAACAAATCATCATTCTACAAAATAAAAAAGTAACCAAAGTTAATTCAATACAAATGGCTACAAATTCATATCTTCAGTAAACATATCCTATTGTTGTTCTGACCTTCAATGCCTTCTCAATAGCCTTCATGGATTATAGTGAATAAAATAATTTCTTAACCAATAAATCCTTGTTTGACAAGAAAGGAGAGAATCATTGTTTGTGTTAGAATATCGTATAATATATAGGGTTTAAATCTGTTAAGATATTATACAGAGTCCACCCATAAGGGTTGCTCATTAAATAAGGGTAAAATAATAATTATAAGAATTACTACTAAACCCTAACCATAGCTAACCTTTTATAAATAAGGTTAGACTATTGTATGATAGATAACTTTCATCAAAAGAGAGACTTGAGATGTTCAGAGTGAAACACTTGCGAGTATTCTACAGTCGCATTTAAGAGGGGATTTAGGTTGTAAAAACTCGAGATACACCGAATACACTGTGGGTATCTCATTCAATTAGTGATCCCAGCCAGAGTTCGATAAGCTTATGCAATTAAGAAAAGTATGTAAGTCTCATACTCTGAATTTATTAATGTCTTCATTTATTTTTTAATCCCTTCATTAGTATCAGAGCCATGGGTTGGTTTTCTAATCATTTACCTATTTTATTGGGATTTGAAATTTTCTTTGGGGCTAAATTAATTAGGGTTGAAAAAAAATTAATTGAATTTTCACAAACTGTTGCTTTTTCTTCATCGAATAGCCACTCTCCCTCAGCATTCTAAAACTTCTTCACTCTATTCCTGGTGACACAACCTCCAATCGGCCGGCCTTTTGTAGCCAGCGATCACGTCGTCAGCACCCTGCATCAGCTAACCTTCGTTCTTTGCTACCAAAAAAAAATTTGCTCTATTTCGCACACTAGTGTTTCGAAGTACGATGGTCGAAGAAGCTTCTTCTTCTTCTTATCATTGTTGTCGGTGATAGTGGTCTCCGACCATGACCAAACAGTGGGAAGCTGTTGGCGACCACGTCATTGGCACCCTTGGTGATCTGCCTATGTCACGTGAGAGAGAGGTAGAGAGAGAGAGTGACCTCTTGCTTTGTTGTCGTTGGCAATGGCCATTGAAGGTCTTCCCATCTCTGCGACACTCCCATTGAGCCGGAACCAGTTGCCAAAGGCCACCAACAGAGGTAGGGACAAGGAAGAGGGAAGAAGAGGAAGGAGAACACTTTATATGCTTTTTTAAAAAAAAATTAGAAATTTTGAAAATTAATATATATATATATATAATAAATAAAATAAAATTTCAAAAACCCTAAATTTTTGTTTTAAATCCTAAAACTTTTTAAGTAAATGGGTTTATAGGTTTGATTTGGGCTCATTGCCTAAATTTTTTGTTTTAGGCCTTTAAATATTTTGAAGAAAATTTAGGCCTTTAAAAGGGTTTTTTTGGGGCTATTTTTTCTTAAAGAGTTGGGCCTTGTTCTTTTAATTAGGTATATGGCTCATCTAACAATAATAATTAAAGGCCTAATTGTTAAATCCCTAATTAATGAATATCTAGATATGTTCAAAAATATAAATTGTCTATTTAAATTTTAGTCTTAAATAAATGCAATTTTTAATTTTTTGTGAAAAATTAATTTTTTATATCGCAATAAATTTCAGTCAAGTAATATGTGATTACTTGTCATTATGTTAATTAGTTTAGCATTTTTTGTTTTGTCAATTTTCTTCCAATAGAAAATTAGACAAATGATGTTAATTAGCTTAACATTATGCATTTAATTGTGTTAATTTGTTTAACATGCGTAAGCCCTTACACTTTGGATTCATATATCAATTAGAAATTCAGAATTGCGGGCTACTAATCCTAAGAGATCTGTTTTGGATCTATATTCTTGGTCTAATAACGTCACGTACTGGATCTGCTATTTGTTAAAGCATTAAATGCAAAAATTAAATATGTTAATTAGTTTAACATGTTTATTAATGAATGTTAATTAATTTAGCATTACATAATTAATCTATTAATGTGTTGATTAGTTTAACACATTAGTTAACAAATGTTAATTTGTTTAGCGATTTGAAAAATCATGATTTGCAATTTATTTGTAGCATGATTAAGACACTTAGTTGTATTTTGATTTCGTTAATTTACACCTTGCATACAACCTTAAGATGATGATTAGCACTTCATGCTCTTTTGACGTCAGGTTATGCATAGGTTAATTAGCTTAATTATACAATACTTAGTGTCGTAATTTGTAAGCATGGTGAACATTAAATCTTGCGTGTTTTTTTAATTATCTGATCCTGATTCAAGTCTATCTTTCTTTTTCATGTAAAGAATAACTACAGTTTCTAAAAGTATTGTTGCTAAGCTTAACAAAGGGGTTGAATCTAAATGGTGACAATTATGAGATTTGGAATATGAAAGTCTAGAATCTCCTGGCAAAGTAAGAAGCTCTTTAGGCTCTCAATAATGTCATAGAAGAGCCAAATACTGGAAACACGGTGTAGCATAGGCAAGACCGTGAAGCAAAAAGAACTCTGCTGCTCGCATTATGTTACTGAGCACTATAGATGATGACATCCTAAGGGAGTTTAAGGACCACCAAAGTACTATGGGGCTTTAAAATGCTTTGAGAACGAGGTTTGAAACTACGTCAATATTTAGATTACATTCTCTGACGATTAAATTTAACTTATATAAAAAACACCTAAAATATTCAATGAGGAAACATCTGAGGCTGATGTTAAATATAATCGCTGAGCTAAAAGATGCTGGAAATGTCTTAACAGACGAACAATAGATCCAAGCTGTCATTTGCTCTTTACCTAGTTTGTGGAAGCATATAAAGATGCATCTCACTCACAATGAAAGAATTACGACTTTGGAAGATATCTGGAGACAACTCAAACTTGAGGAAGAAAAGCTTAAATTAGCCAAACCGATACTTGAGTTGCACATGGCAACTTTAGGTGAAAGATGTAGTTTAAATAGAAAGAGTTGGGGAAAGAACAAAGAACCAACTCAACCAAAGAAAAAGCCAAAGACTAACCAGTAAGGCAAAAAGAAGTGGTGAAAGGTGAATACGGCAAAAGTTAAGTGCTTCAGTTGCCAAAAGAAGGAACACTATGTGAGTGATTACCCTGACCCTTTCAAAAAGGTAACCTACATTGCTTATGCTAGTGAACTTTATGTTTCTAGCTCTATTATGCTTACTAAATCTTGTCCTGTGTAGATTATACACTCAGGAGCCACGGACCACATAGCAAGGGATTGTGAAACCTTTGTTGTTTTTCAGCGAGTTCCCTGTGGAGCATTATGGATATATGTAGGCAATAACACTAAGGTTGCTGTCAAAGGAATCAAAACATGCAAGTTAGTCCTGTATGGTGGTTGAGACCTGATCTTACATGATGTCCTTTATGCACCTCAAATTCATTGGAATGTTATTTCAGTTTTGGTTTTACTTAGGCTAGGCTATGATTTGTATTTCCATGACAATTGTGTTAAATTAAGTTATGACTCAGTTTTTTATGGTTTTGGTCATGTAACAGGAGGTTTTATTTCTATGGATTTGGATGACAAATCTTACATTAATAATAATGTTAGTTTTTCCATGTTTGCCTCTACGCATGATTATGATCACGATGTAAATATATGGCATGCTAGACTTGGTCATATTGGCTAATAAAGAATTCAACGGTTAGCAAAAGAGAGTTTGCTTCTCAGCATTGAACGAGTAGATTTGTCTACTTGTAAATTTTGTTTAGTAGGAAAATTTGCAAGAAAACCCTTCGGTAAAGCAACTAGAGCCAATTTTTCACTATAGTTAGTTCATTCTGACATCTGTGGGCCTATAAATGTCAGGGCTAGGCACAGAGCAAATTATTTCATCACTTTCATTGATGATTATACTTGTTTCAATTATGTCTATTTGATTTCTCATAAGTTAGAAGCATTGAGCTACTTCAAAAACTATATGAACTGAGTTGAGAATCAATTAGATAAGAAGATTAAGGCTCTTCGAACCGATCGAGGCCAAGAATATTTGTCAGTTTAATTCAATGAATTATGTGTTGAGAAAAGGATAGTTCATCAGTTGACTATTCCAAGTACTCCACAACAAAATGGTGTGCCTACGTACTTAATCGTGTGCCTACGAAATTTGTTGCCACCACTCCATATGAGTTATGGACTAGGTGAAAGTCTGACCTAAATGTTATGAAACATTGGGGATGTGCTACCTATATACATGATTCCTCTTACAAGTATGGGAAATTGGGCTCGAGAAGAAAGAAAAATATCTTTATTAGATACTTAAAAACCTTAAAAGGTTTGTAGGTAAGCAAGATAGTGGGAGCATAACTGAATTTGAATCTAAAGATGTCACATTCTTAGAGAATGAATATCCTAAGAAGGGTAAGGTAGGTCAAGACCAATCCTTATTTGAGATAGAGGATCTGAACGCACTAGGACCACTTCATTTGAGTAGGAGGATTATAACAGATGATGAATTAGTTTCTCATCAGTAACCTTTTTCATCATTTGATGCAAATGAGAGTGTTCTTGAGCTAGTTGCTTTAAGTGGGAGTGACCAAATGGATCTCATTTCAAGTGGGAGTGGGACCAACATTCTTAATCCAAGTGGGAGCAATATTGATCCAAATGAGAACAATAAAACAAGATTCAATGAATCATAACTAAGACATGGTTCACGTAAAAAGACTCCTCGCCAACGATATGAGATTGAAGGTTATGAGCTTTTTACAATGCTCCTACAAAATGAAGATGAGCCAAGAAATCTGGAATAGGCTCTCTTATGCCCTTTTAAAGATAAATGGACTAAAGCTATACAAGAGGAAATGAAGTCTATGAGAGTTAACTATGTTTGGGAACTTGTTAATCTTCCAAGGGGATGCAAGGCTATTAGGAATAAGTGGGTTCTCAAAATCAAGAAAAAAGTAAATGGCACAATTGAAAAATTTATGGTTCGACTAGTACTAAAGGGGTATACACACCAGGAAGAAATTGATTATGAGGAGACATTTTCTCCTGTTGTATGATTTACTTCTGTTCGCTTACTTCTAGCTATAGTGACTTGTCTAGATCTTGAATTACATCACATGGATGTAAAGACTGCCCTTCTCAATAGAGAATTAAATGAAAAAATTTATATAAAACAACCTGAGGGTTTCATTAAAGAAGGCCAAGAAGAAAAATTTTGTAGACTTTTAAAGTCTATCTATGACTTTAAACAATCTTCAAGGCAGTGGTATATTTATTTTCACACTACAGTTATCTCTAGTGGTTTCACTATGATAAGTGAAGAAAACTATGTATATACCAAAAGATCTAAGAACAAGTATGTGATTATGACATTATATGTTGATGACATACTCATAACTAGAAATAATATGGAGCTGATTAATGAGGTAAAGACTTGGTTATGATCTCACTTTAAGATTAAGGATATGGGTGAAGTTGCATACGTTCTTGGAGTTAAGATTTCAAGAAATCATTCTATGAAACTCTTGTATCTCTCGTAAGAGAATTACATAAAAAAGGTTTTGGAACATTTTAGTATGGGAAGTTGTAACCATGCTGACACTCCTATAAGCACAAGTCGAACCTTGAGTGTCGAAATATGTCTTAAGACTGCCATGGAAAGAGAGAGTATGGGCCGAACTCCATATAAGAATGCAATCGATTGTCTAATGTACGCTATGATGTGTGCTAGACCTAATATTTGTCAAGCAGTTGACTTGGTGAGTGGATATCAAATCAACCCAGGTCCTAAACATTGGAAAGTTATAAAAATGATCTTAAGATATCTGAAGGGGACTATTGATTATGTGCTCTACTATCAAGGCAGTAGAGATCTACAATTGGTAGGATACACTGATGCTGATCATGAAAGGGATTTAGATGAGCGAAATTCTACCTCAGGATACATTTTCTTACTCAGTGATGGCGCCATATCATGGAGTGGTAAGAAACAATCCCGTGTATCCTTGTCCATGATGGCGGCAGAGTTTGTGACCTTATCTTCAATAGCCTAGGAGGCTATTTGGTTGAAGAGGTTCTTAGATTAATTGTTATGTAAAGCAGAAAACATTATACCAGTGTTAGTGTACTATGACATTTAGGCTACAATTGCATACATTAAGGATCCAAAGTACCATTGCAAAACTAAACACATAGATATCAAATATCACTATGTGAAGGATATGGTTGCACGTAAGACTGTGAATGTGAAGTATATGTCTGCACATGAGATGCTGGCAGACTACTAACTAAGCCTATTTCTAGAGATGTGCTTGTAAGACACGTTAGGTCTTTAGGATTTTATAGAATTTAGCATACTTCATTTGTACTTTTATTTTTTCCCATTTTTCACAGATAGAGATGTTTTAATGTTCTTTGATAATCGATAAAGTTTGATTTCCATGCTTACATATCTTTATTTGAATGTTGTGTACATTCTTATTTATTATTGAGTATGTCAGGAAAACAAAAAGGTTAGCATTCTCACACAGGTAATTACCTCAGTGTCTTTATGACATTAGAGATGAGACAAGATTTTAAGAGAAATTATCAGGAGGATAATTTGAGAGCAACTATACTTAAAATCATTTAAGTCACCTAATTGATGACATAGGGTCATTAAAATTGATTTGATGAAATAAGTTCATCATTTCTAGTCTACCTTATTTGCCAGATATGAGTTCAAGACATTGTGTAGATCAAGGAACTCAGTTTTAAACTTGTGGTGTCTAAAATGTCATCTTTACAACATTATTTATGAAATAAACATACAATTCATGGGAAAAGGAGCAATGTTGTAGCACATGTTTCATACCATGTGTGTAAATGCTGACCATATGGGTTAACATGAGTGCGATCTCAATTCATGATTATGTGAGACCCTTGAACCTTTACGTTGGCTCTATATTTATACCCTTGGACTCCGATCAGGTACTTGAGATGCAGCTTGGTGTTTGTTATCTTAGTGTGTTGCCTAAGGACTATGAGTAATGATTCAATCTAACGGGTCATGTCTTGAAAAGTGAACTATGTTTGTGTTGATAGGATCATGATAAGAGGAAGATTATAAAGAGATTCTCATTATTTTGTATTCATCAATATACTAGTTATGACTTGTGTGTCATGATTGTGAATATAAAATATTATGATAGATGAGATCATTAAGAGATATCTGAATGTGATTCTTATGATTTAGTGTGCATGTATATATTATGATCTACATGCAAGTGTGTTTTCGATGAGAGGCTATATATGTGTAACTGATGTATATCATTGATGCTCTCATAGTATGTTGGTTGCATGACCTACTTTCCCTATATGAATGATTATAGATTATAAAAAGAAAGTGTTTTCTTGATTTACTGAGAATATGTTTCTTGGGTTTAGAGCATTTGAGCAATCCTATTATATGTGAGTAGGAGATGTTAGAATATTGTATAATATCTAGGGTTTAAATTTGTTAAGATATTATACAGAGTCTACTCATAAGGGGTGCCCATTAAATAAGGGTAAAATAATAATTATAAGAATTACTACTAAACCCTAACTCTAGCTAGCCTTTTATAAATAAGGGTAGACTATTATACAATAGATAACTTTTATTAAAAGAGAGACTTGAGACGCTTAGAGTGAAATACCTGCAAGTATTCTGCAGCCGCATTCAAGAGGGGATTTAAGTTGTGAAAACCTGAGATACACCTAATACACTGTTGGTATCTCATTCGATTAGTGATCCCAGCCAGAGTTCGATAAGCTTCTGCAATTAGGAGAAGTATGTAAGTCTCTTACTCTGAATTTAAGAATATCTTTAGTTATTTTTTAATCCCTTCTGTTTATATAAGCTCCTAATAACCATTGACAAGCTATCAAATCAGAACATCATTTTAATGACATTCCTCTGCCATGTATATCCTTGTTTAGTAAATCCATAGGGTCTTTTTGCTCATTAATGTGTATAGGGGTAAGCATGTGACCCGGCTAACCCAGCCTGGCCTAATCATATCGGGCCGGGTCTAAATAAAATTTTTTTCAAATTTATCGAGCCACACTAAGTTCATAACCAAGCTGGGCTAGGTCTCAAGATTGTTATCAACCTAGCCCAGCCCAGCCCAATTATATTTTCTATTTTTTAAATATTATTTTTATAATTAACAAGGGCTAAGTTGGGTAGGGTTTAAGTTAGCAAATTTACGTGCAGGCTTACCTCCTATGCATGTAATGTGATTAAGAGATTATTGAAGGGATTATATTAAACATGAAATGGGTTGACAAAGTTTGTAATTGATTATACTTATTAGTTATTAGCCAGAGTTGGTATTTGTTAATAACAATAATGATTAGTTATTCTGATTTGAGTTGTATGAGAATTTATGTGAAAAGTATGTTAAATGTATCTAATTAGTTGTTCTAATTTGAGTTGTAAGAGAATTTATGTGAAAAGTATGTTAAATTTATCTGATTAGTTGTTCTTATTTGACTTGTAAGAGAATTTATGTGAAAAGTATGATAGATTTATTTAATTAGTTATTCTGATTTGAGTTGTAAGAGAATTTATGTGAAAAGTAGTTAAATTTATCTAATTAGTTGTTCTAATTTGAGTTGTAAGAGAATTTATGTGAAAAGTATGTTAAGTTTATGGGATTAGTTGTTCTTATTTGAGTTACAAGAGAATTTATGTGAAAAGTATGTTAAATTTATCTAATTGGTTGTTCTTATTTGAGTTACAAGAGAATTTATGTGAAAAGTATATGCATATTCTCTTTGATTTGCACTTTCAAAGTAATAATATGTATTTGAAATGTATATTAGTTGACTAGATGGATGTAAGTAGTTAACAATCCCTAGGATAACAAGTTCAATTCCAAGCCAGCAATGTGCCAACCACAAACCCAAATCGCATAGCTAAAAATGATGATAATGTCATAGGTTCTGCATCTGCATTTGCTATAGAGTCTACTATGGTATGTTATAAGAGAAAACTTCCCCCTAGAAAATCTGATGTGTGGGATCATTTTACAAAGCTCTTATTGGAAGAGACCAATGGGGACATGTGAGCTATTTGTAATTACAGTGGGGCTTCATATTCCTGTGGCCTAAACAAAATGGCACAAACCCGCTGAAAAAACATTTAATATGATGTTAGAAGCATCCGAATAGGGCTAAGGAGAGAGCACAATCTATGTTAGCCTATCTTACATCACCAAGAAGCTCCCAGCCAAGAATCTTGGTCCCCTACACATACAATGCAAATGAGTGTCGAAAAGCAATAGCTAAATAAGTCATATGTGACAAGGTGTCATTTTGGGTTAAGGCAAGGTATGGGTTTAAGAGTTTATGCAATCAACTAGAACCTAGATTTCTTGTTCCCTCAAGAATGACTATTGAGAGAGATTGTTATAAAATCTATCTTTTAGAAGCTAAGAATTTGAAAGGTTACTTATAGAAATCATGTAACCATGTTTGTCTCACAACTGATACATGGACGTCAGTGTAAAACTTCAACATATGTCTAACAGCTCATTTCATCAATGAGTATTAGAAGCTGCAAAAGCATATCATAATTTTTTATCCAATTGAACAAAAGTTAGAATGGGTTAGATTGTATGGGAGATTTTTTACATATGAGGTGTTGCGCTCATATTCTAAATTTGGTAGTAACCGATGGGTTGAAGGATTTGCATGATTTAATAATTGCCATTAGGAATGTAGTAAGATATGTCTGGTCTTCTCCAGTAAGATTGTAACGGTTTAAATGTTTTATGGAGAAAGAAAAAAAAAAGAGTTTAAGAGTCTAGTGTGCTTGGTTGTTCCAACTAGGTGGAATTCTACCTATTTGTTGTTGGAACATGCTACAAAGTTCTAGAAGGTATTTAACAAAATGGAGGATGAAGATGAGGGATACATGGCGCACTTTAGAGATGATACGCATTGAATTGGTCCATTGGGTGCTTCTGACTGGAGTAATGCATGTATATTTGTTAAGTTTTTTTGGGTGTTCTATGAGATGACATTGAGGTTATTTGGATCATTGCATGTTATAGCAAATACGTGTTTCCATGAAATTGCACATGTTCAAGCTTTGTTACTTGTGAATTCTGTGCATCAGAATCCAGTTATTGGACATATGGCTTCTAATATGAAAGTTAAGTATGAAAAGTATTGGGGTCACTAAGAAAACCTTAACCTATTGCTTGTAATAAGGGTAGTGCTGGACCTTAGGTAAAAGCTTACATATGTGCATGCCATATTTGAAGATGTGTAACTTGATCCTCAAGTATGTGAAGACATAAAGAAAAGAGTTAAGGATGTTTTGTATCACCAGTATGAACATTATTCTGATGGGGTTATTTTAGAACAACCAGAAACCCTTGGAGATTCATTTAGTGTGACTTCAGACACTACATATTCAAAGGGTTTACATGACCCAGACTTTTTTCACTTAGGTCCATGGGATAAATGGAGGTCGTTAAAGAAGGCAAAGCTTAATATAGATAAAAAATTAGAGTTAAAGAAGTATTTAGAAGCTGATGTACTTGATGATGAATTTACATTTGATATCCTGGCATGGTAAAAGGAAAATGCATCAAAATATAAAGTTTTATCTTGGATTGCACGCGATGTTTTAGTTGTGCCAGTATCAATCGTGGCTTCTGAATCAGCCTTTAGCACTAGTGGAAGAGTGCTTGATGTGTTTTGGAGTTTATTGTCACCAAGGATGACTGAAGCACTTGTATGCGTGTAAAATTGGCTAACCCCCCAAGAGACCAAGTTTGATGATCATGACTTTCATCAGTTTGAAGAATTTAAAAGTGTTTCATTCGGTAAGCTTTAAGTTAGATAAATTCTTAAGTTTTTTTCATTGCCATGTTTTTAGTCTAATATCATTTTATTTGATTTGTATAGATGTTTTTAGAGATTCAAGTATCACTCGAGATGCTATGTACACTGATTAAAGTGTTATCAATTGTGTAGAATTTGTTTATTGACATGTGATTGTTTTAATGTGTTGTGAACTTTAATGTTTAGTTTGTAACTACTTTGTGATTATCTTATTCCTCTCTATTTGTTTATGTTTATTTGGATTAGAGGATGTAAAAGCATATGTGTATATCTAATGAAGTAATGTAGCATGTTGATTGTTTTTGCATTTTATGTGTTGGCTTGTGGTATGTAACTTGGATGTTGTTAGTCACTATCCCCTAGGTTACCAGGTATGTAAATTAACTCCAACTTTCAATTTTTTTTTTAATATGATTTACTTTCATTCTTGGCAATCTATTTGACTGGAATAATTTTCATTTTAGATGGTCCCTTCATTTTTTCGTTCTTGGTCATAAATTAGTGAAAGAACTCTGGGTATACTAGTGGATCTAGGAATGGAGTTTTATAGTTCTCACATGAGGTTAAAATAATTTATTAAATTTTTAAATCTCCAAATCTTTTTGTAAGTGTTTGATGACTTCTGAACTTTAATTTATCTCATTTTGTTCCTCGTAAAAGGTTGATGAACTAGCTGTCTTTTATATATCATATATTTGTATTTTATTATCTCTTTGAAATTTTGTATAGCAGTCTTTTTGCATATAGTAATTTTCTTGGATGCTTCTCTCATACTATGATTACTATATTTTATTTTTCTATTCATTTTATAGTTCGAACTAGTTGGTTAACATATCTTTGGACAAATTTCTTTATAAATACATAGTTAAGCTCAAGCTTTCATTGTCATTCTCATAGATATTCACAAACCTCACAATGGCTGTCTTTCCAGTTTATATGTTTACTATTTTTTCTTTCATTCTTCTTGGTCATACTGTGTTTTTACATTAAAGCCACCCATCATGTCCATCTTCTGCATCTACAAATCAGCCTGACCGAACTGCTTACCACTTACAACCTCTCAAGAATTGGATCAATGGTATTTCATTTCATTTCCTTTCTCGGTTTGATGTCTTCCTTTTCCTTAATTTCTTTTCTTCTTTTATCAGTGTCTCTAATGTCTAGTTCTTCTACTTCTTGTTTCTGATCACTTGGCATGTTATGTTGAAAAGGACTTCTAGACTTCTAGGTGTGGTTGGATTTGCAGATCCTAATGGTTAGTTATATACTTCCTCCTTTTTTCATAGTTCTATTGCAGTTTTGTTAAATGGGATTGCATAATTTGCATAGAGCTTAGTCAAATGATTGGAATGTTTAAACTTGAAATATGGGATCCAAGTAGATAAATGTTCAAATATTGCAAACAGTGAATCAAGATTACAATATTTCTTGAAGTTAAGTTTGATATAAAGTGTTAAAAAAAAAAACTCTAATTTTTTGTTAGAACCCAACCTGACCTATCCAAATTAACCTAGCCTAAGCCACGGGCTTAGGGCCATCCAAACAACCTAGACATAATTCCAGGCCAGGCCTTGAGTCCAATGATGACCCAGCCCAACCCTGATATTGTTTAACCTTACTAGGAGGCATTAATATGAAAGTAACATTTAATGATTTGGTCAATCCTTGGTCAGTCGGGTAAAAGATATTGACCTCCTGCTACTCTAATGAGTTGCTTAGGGATGAAGTCATTTGAGTTGGTGTTCTGCTAACTCTTGAGCATTCTAGATAACACCTCATGTATCACGTTGACTAAATAACAAGATGCTACAATAATAAAAAATTAGTACAGGGAAAGGAAAAAATCATGCATTAATTACAAAATAGTAGAGCAAGAACAAATTATTAAATTATTTTAGAAATAAATTGCATTTAGACCAACATCCAATTGTACCAATGAAGTATTCATGGGTTTTTTTTACCAGCCAAAAGAAGAAAAATGCTCCACTTTTTCCAGCAAAATTAAACAAATAAATAAATGAACTACAATCTTACGAGGATTTACTTCCCTAAGGTACCTTCATCAGTTAAAGAAACATAAATACCATAGTTAACAAAATTAATCACTCTGAATAAATGAACTAGAAAGTGACAACGAGAAAATTACCAATAGCCACTCTTCTGTTCTAGCTTAACTTAAAATCCCCATTTCTAACAACTATATAACTCACAGAAAATCATGCCGCACAACGAGACCTAATCATCCCATTATCCTAGCAAAGAAACTCCAATCTTTAAAATAATGACGGAAAAAACAGAATTTTTTTGAACATAAGAAAAGTTTATGCTTACAAGCAAAATCAATTAATCAAATGAAAGAGGAGTTGATAAAACAAAACTGTTAAAACCTAGGAATCTTCTAAATTTTCCAAAAAAACATAATACAAAAGAACAACCGATGTCGAAAAGGGAGAAAAAATAGAAGAAGAGAAAGAGAGAACTGGATTACGGTTTATGAAAGTGTGAAACATTAAGGCCTATTGGTTTCAAGATTTAACCATAGGGAATGGGAAAGTTATTCCTTTTCAATCCCAATCCATCATTTGGTAGACAAACTTGCAGTCCACTCCCAATCCTTGGTAAAGCCATTCCCAAAGAATTAGGAATGAGTAATCCCACACTGGTAGGAGGGAATGAGCAAACATGGACTCCTAGGAATGATATTTTCTAGACAAATATGCCTCTCTGATTGATTTAAAGCTCAAGGCTACCTATAGATGACCAGTGCCTAGTCACCAAAACCTATTGTCGCTAGCAAAAAAGATAGGAAAGGTGGGGCAACATACGTCGTCAGCAAAATTGCCCTTCATCTATCTTCTTTCTCCCCATTTTTAGCCTCTCTCTTCCCTCTCCCACTCCACCATCTCTCTTTACTCTATTTACCTTTCCCTCTCCTTTACCGTTGTCTCTCTCTCCTCCTTCCATGGCCGAAACCAAGGGAGGAAGTGTGGCATTTTGACATGCAACATTGTGATCTGAAAGAGAAAGAAAGGGATCTGATTCAAATTTGGTGATTGAAAGAGAGGAGAAAGAAAGAGAGGAGGAAGCCAACGAGAAAAGACGATAAGAATGGTCCAATGTCTTAGATTTATCAAATGCTCGTCGCTACTACTTAATGTTGTCCGAGGAATAAGATGAAGGTGGTCAAAAGTTTTAGATCTGCAGCACACTTGCTATAATTGCTCGAGTTTGTCCTAGGTGGGAGAAGAGAATAGTCCGATGAAAAAGAATTAATCTAACATAATTTTTTTCACTTATTTAAAAATAATAATTAATAATTTAATATTTTTTAATAAAAATATTATGATAATTTGATTAATTCCTTTCCCATTTCTATTCTCATTTTTAATATCATACTAAATAAATTACATGAACTTAAAATTTCATTCTACTAATATTTTTTGTCATTCTCATTTCAACTATTTAGCAACTAAACGAGACCTAAAGACACATTTAGTATATGAATTTAGGAGGATGGAAATGCAAAGGTAATGGGCTTCTAGGCCCATCCCACGTTTGGTTACCAATATGCTCAAGAATGTGATTCTTATGGAAATATCTATTCCCACCCAAGGTTTTAAAGATTACCTTACTTATCTGATGGAATAGCAAACAATCTTTGGAATAAAGTTCAAAATTTCCATTCTGCCCCTTTCACTTCCTTTTCATCTTGTCTTTCTCCGTCCCTGTACTTCATGTCTTCTCTCTCCCTTCCTTCACTCTCTATTGTCTCTCTCTCCTTTGTATCTCCTCCTTCTTACTCAGTCGTCTCTCTCTCTCTCTCTCTCTCTCTCTCTCTCTCCTCTATATCTCTCCTTTCTCTCCACTCTTTCTTAATTGACTTTATTGTGGTTGAAATCGTTCCTCCATAACTAAGTTTGCATCATCCATGGTCGAATTTGTTCAAAGTTGGAGATTTGAGAACTTCATTAACTTATGTCGCCATCAATCTAAGAAATTATTTTTTTGGGACTATATCAATGCAAAATCTTATTACAAAGAAAATAATGTTTTTACAAAATAAAAAATATAATTAAGTAATGATGATGATCACCACGATGATGGCCACGTCGCTGTTAAGTGACGACGTCAACCTCTACAAGTTCTTGTCATATGTTCAGTTTGTTAAGGTGAGTTGAAAGAGGTGAAGAGGCTTAATAAGAGCTTTTATGGGTCTCATAAATAGAGCAAGACACTTCAAGCTTTGCTTCTTTATGTTTACTATCTAGTATTCTATCACTTTTGTTAACAAAAAATTATATATTTTGCTTATATGGATCCTATGTGCCAACTAAGCAGTTATGTATCAATCACATCATATCTATTTGCCTACTCATCATCAAACTAATGGTGCTTTTTAAATAGATTTGAATGGTAGTGGTATTTTTCAGACATCTTATAACTCTAAGGGGTGATTTACAAAAAAAAAAAAATTATAGGAACCAATTAAAAAGTGATGGAAATTATAGGGATTAAATAATTAATTTCCTTAAAAAATTAAACAAAGAGGAAGGGATTTTAAAGGAAAAGGTTTAGTTCATTTACGATATGGGTTAAAAAGGTAATAAAATATAGAGTAAAACTTTATTTTAGTTCTTTAAAAAATGATATTTTTAATTTAATTCTTTGTAATTTCAATAAATTTTTAACTTACTTCATATAGCTAAAATTTTTTAACTAAGTTTCATGGTTAATAAAATTTAATTTGGTCTCTATAATTAAAATTTTGTTAGTATATTATTCAAATTTATTAATATAATTAATTATATATTGTTTTAATACTTTAAACATTTACTATTTATGTTAATAATAAAATTAAAAATAGATAATAAAATGAAATTAACCCACATATATGTCAAAATATTGATTAAAATAAAGTGAAAGGGATTAAATTAAAAATTATTCAAAATATAATGACCTAATTATACATTTCTAAAGTATAGAAATCATATTAAAAATTGTGAAATTATAATGACCAACAACATAGTTTTCTCTTAAAAAAAAAAAATAGAGAACAAGTAAGAAAGAATGAGTTGTTACAAAGTTTTACACTTTAATAGATTTCTAGTACCACCCGTGAAAAATTTGGAGTTGAAAGTGTGTTTTAATTATAATTGAGACAAGAATATATGTTTTGGCTATTTAATCTAGCGAAATTAAAATCTGAAACCCTAAAATGCAATGTAGTTTGGTGCAAACAGATTTCCTCCCATTTAGTGTGCGAACATGAGCGTCATTTTCTATACATCCCAGCAGTCCATGATATCGCTCACCTTATGACTCAACACATCACGCACACTTCATGAAACACTTTGTTTTGCCTTATTTTGAGAGACCCCACCATGAAGATTCATCCCAAGATTGTAAATGGTATTTTGATATATTCTACACCAAATCCTATTGTGCTTTTCATTCTATAAGAGATGAAAGCCCTGTGCCGCTGCGTATTTTGTTCTATTATGCACTATCCCTTCTTAGTTTGTTTAGTCTTTCACATCTTGACCTCACAAATTTTGAATGCTCAAAGTAGTTTTGTAAGTTAAGATTTATATATATACATATCCTCTTTTCCAAAAGTTAGGTGTGCAACGCAAAACCCACCAAGCAAAAAATAAGGTTAGTTAGCAAATTATCTTAAATAATAAATTTGGTTTAGAGAAGCAAAATTAAAGTATTTCATTTTATTGCAATTTGAATTCAACAGGTTTCGCAAAATATTCCTTAAATTGATACTCTGATAGAAGAAAAAGAATTCAATTGAGAAATTATCAAGATCTTTTAACAAATACCAAACGACAAAACTTGTTAATCCGATGCAGTGAAAAATTGTTAATTCTATGATATTATTACATCTTACATGAATATCATCCATTGTAGTGTTTGTATATGAAAAATTGTTAATAGCTTTTCTTGTTTTGGCTAGTGCCTTTAGTTAGTTTGCAATTAAAGCTTACATATATATCAAGAGGTTATTATGTTGTGAATCTAAAAAATTGTTAATTGTTTTTCTTATTTTAGTAGTGCATTGTAATAGTTTGCAATTATAGGAAGATCAAAATACAAAATTTTCATCGAAAACTAAAAACCTAAAAGAAGCATAGTGATAGTGCATATTCTATTGCTATATCAAAGGACAAAAGTTACATTTAAATCAAGTATGCTCCCTAGTTTCAAAACAAACTAATCAAATTAATCTTGGTACAATCATTAACAAATCTTCAGCCATAAGTGCCTACAAAGAAACACTTTTAGATGGTGAGAATTAATATGGGTATGCATGTGATTGTCTATTTTAATAAAAAAATGTATGATTTGAAAGTATATTGCTGCAACTTGGAGACAAAATAAGTAGTCCATAATCTTCTATACAGGGTGCTAGATTATTCTTTTGCTTTCATTATTATTGATTTAGACTTTTGCATTTCAATATGTCTTTTTATGTTAACCTAAGCAATCTATAGCCATTTGTTTTATAACTTCATAATTCTTTGCAATATTCCTATGAGTCATAGAGTGAAGACCAATTTGGTCATTTTTTTCCTTTTTATTGTTGGACAGTAGGAACTAAGTAAGTTATGCCTATATCATACTTCCACTCAACATGTTGCTTCTATATAATGTACCAATACACTTCCTCTGATTATGTTTTCTTTGTATCTTTGAGTTTGTAATTAGATCATATAGTGCACTTTTGATGGGGCTGCAGAAAAATGAAAAATTTATATATGCTAAAACTCAATTTTGCTTGCATTTAAGAATAAATGGCCAATAATTTGGTCAATCAACCCATCCCATTGATATATTTGGTTTGTGCATTTACAGGTTGAGTTACAATGAAACTAGATTAATTCTTTACTCATTAGTTTATTGTAGTTTGCTAACTTAAGTATGTGCAAACAATGAAGCAAATGAATGTAAAAAGAAATATTGTCAAGATAAATTATGAAGCTACCTTTGAATCTACTAGTTGCTTCCTTCTATTGCTTCATTATATAATCTAGCTCTCTTGGACAAGTTCAATATATTATAATCTACATAAACACCATCCAGATGCAAGTATAAGTAAAGGAAAAGGCAAAAGTGTATGGCAAAGATAAATGCAGCAAAACTGAAGACATTCTTTGTACTTGAATTTAGAATAGGCATAGGCAAAGTTGTATTTTGCCTTGTACACTATAAAAAATCAACTTGAATGTTAAATTGGGCAAGGCTTTTGGAAATCTTAGTGCAATATAATCTTTGTAGTTTGATGTTTTAATAAAAAAAAACTTGATTTTGGTAATCCCATTTCAATATGTTTTGATATGCATATACCATTGTTGAAGTTTAAGAAAGCTTCATTGAGCTCTATTGATTTAAGCAACTATATAGGACGATCAAGAGGCGCCTACAACAAAGAAGAACACTAATTACTACCACAATAATAATTACATATCAAGAACATTTTCTTTTAGTATATTAAGTCCATACCATTAATATCCTTTCAAAATTAATTCACATTCACTCCTTTAAAGATATATATAAGGTGTCGAAGGTGCTGAACATGATATTTCGGATTGCATTTGACTATGTGCTTCACCCTCCTACAGGGATTAAGCATAAAATGGATTATCCCATGGAAAACAACAAATATACAAGACTATCATTATTTACCATAATCTAGTGTAATTGTGAATCTTCAACTCTTAAAGCTCATTGTTGAACCTTAAGATAACTTTTAATACATCTCTTAGTCCTTAAACTGATCCTCTTCTTTAATCCCTTTGCCAGTGGTATGCACTCACTTGTTAGTAATGAGGTGGCACCAATATTGTCATTTAGACTTTTATGCCTCATAAAAAGCTTAGGCACTTACCCAACTCTAGCATGACCTTATACACCAATGAGAATGCTTAACGACATTTAGACACTTCAGTTGCTATTTTTATTAACATGGGATTAAGTTGTCTATACTGTTGTGTGCTATCTAACTTAGTATCTTCTTTGATTTCCTTTCCCCTAATATCATGTATCATACCGCTTCTTGCCTTCTTTGTCCACCTTTTTATAATAATTGATCAGGAAGTAGTTTAACATCATTTATATCATACAACTTTGAAGCATGACAACATAATATGCCAACAGTCTTAAACTTCCTATAGCTACATGTAATTGACTTAGTGTAAAGATCAAATGACATTATATAATTTCCCTCCCTATCGAGTAAATAAATGACATATTCCCACAATGGTTGACTTTTATCTTTTTACTTTATATAAGCAGTTATGTATAAATCAAATTTTGGTTGGAACAACTTAAAGATAATGGTAGTGTAAATTTGAGAAAGTTGTTGCAACATAATTGAATTCTTCATTCGCAACCTTGGAAGTTTTTTCCTTTTACTCAAACTCACATTTTAGTTCATTGTACCGTTTGTCATCCACCACTCTTTGAAAATGCTTAAAGAATTAAATTATGTATAAATCTGGTTTCATTAAACTCATGCCATGTGAATTCAGACTTTCACTCAATTATGTGCTTTGAATACCAAGGGTGGAAGCTTTCTTCATAAGACATGCTGCCTATTTTTTCCTTTATGTTGTAAACTGATCTTAACCATGTATTATCAAGAACACCAAGGTTTGATAATAACTTACTCTATTCCACCTCAAATTGTGATTCCTAATTATATTCATACATGTATTGCTTGAAGTCAATAAAAAAAAGGGGCCACTTTTCACCAAGTGGCCTAAGTGTTTAATGCCATATTGCATCAAGTGCCACATGCATAGTCGATGCAAAGCCTCTAGCGTCACCCCATGTACTTAATATGTGAAGACAATAAAGGACTATTTTTGCTATAAGTAGCCGAAAAAGTTTTAAAAAGCCATCTAAATGACTTTGTCATTTCATCATATATAAAGGCTACCCCAAAAATCTCTATTCCTCTATAACGATTGAATCCACAAAACAAGGCAAGTGGTTTGTTTCTTTTATTAGTATAGTATAATGTGTCAAAAGAAACCACATCACCAAAATAGTCATAGTATAACAACATTTTTGCATCGCCCCATAGGACATTAGTAATTTGTTCCTCCATATCCATCTAATAAGCATGGCAAAATGATAGATTGTCTAATAATTATTCTTGAAAATATTGTAATAAAGCACCAGCTCCATTATACCCCATGCTTCTTTGTCTTCTTGCTCGAAGATAATTTTTGACATCCAAGTGGGTATAACTATGCTTTGTTCTTCCTCTGGCATGCTTACTCTTCAAGCCAAAAGATGCCATTTGCTAAAACCCTGCTAACTCAATCTCATAGGCTTGAATTTCAAATATTTTTTCTTATGATCTTAACATATGACTAATTTCCACAAGATGAAGTAGGTGATATTATGTTCCTTAACGAAGTCATGAACTTTTATTTTCCATTAACAAATGTCAATCTAATCCTAGCTTTTCAATTTGTTTTAGTTTCAAGAAGAGGATTTCTAATTGTTGCATTTCTTTTGTTCTCCTATCAAATACTTTCTTTACAACAAACAAATTTATATGACATTATAGAATTATCTTTTTAGTTCTTATTGAAATATTGTTTCCTAACTCCAGATCCAATTTTTCCACGTTAATGAACCTAAAAATTCTATGCTCTCTTAAAGCTATCAAATTTCATCCTTATTTTAGGCTTCCAATCAAGCTCCATGGAAGGATCCATTTGTTTTCAATATAATAGAGGTAGAATATAATGGTGTTTGAAAGAAGACAAGATTTATGTTCACTTTATGCTTGCAAATTGTAACTATGTATGAGACCAAGTTTTTTATCACTATATTCACTCATAATCAATTTCTTAATATCATAATTCTCTTATCCAAGTACAATAAAGAATTACTTACTCCTTATTGCTTACTCCTTTTGGAATTGTCTTGCTAGTGAAATGAGTGATGTTGAAATATATTACGATGAATGTAGAAGTTGGAGGATATCTGCACATACATAATGCATGCTTAAATTAATAATTAATTAATAATAGGCTTTTCAATAATATATATTTTAGTGAAGGAAACAGTATGTTGTTAAACTGATTTTGTAGTTTTCAACCCCATAAGTGTGGTTGCAAGCATGAAGTGAATTTTCAAAGAAATGACTCATTAATAGCGCATGATCATACCTACAGAAATTTTAGTATACAAGAGAAAATTATATTGAAATGGCGAAGGAGATTTTCAAAGGGAAGAAAAGAAAAAGAAATGTTATTGTTAACAAAAAGCATATATTGCTGCATTTTATGTGCTTATTTCCTCCTTTCATTTTAAAAGTTATTACATATAATTGGTCAAAAACCTATTACTCGTAAAATGTCACTTATCACGAATACAAAGTCAGGTCCCAGAAACTATCCTACCTCATTTTAAATCAAATATGCATATTTTCGAAATACATACTTAATATATTACATTATGGAAATTTCATCTAACTCCTAGTATTTTTTCAACATTACTAAAAGGAGTTATATGCATTTCATTGAGTTGTGCTCTGTTTGCTAAAAAAGAAACAATAACATTTGGAACCTTTGAATATAAATGTCATACGTAATATTTTGAATCAAGAAAGAGTACTAAAAAAACTCCATTTTTGTTCTAAGGATGACACTTAAAATTAAAACAATGTGAATAAAAAACCAAGTTTTTTGTCGGTAAAAAATAACCAAGTTTTTAACCAAATATAAATATGTTGAAGAGTAAATGTTATAAGAACAACCCATAGCATTATCGTGAAGAAGAGGATAGAGATAACTCCACTATAAACACAATGTGGCCGTTCAACCAAAAAGTCCTCCTGGGCAACAAAGGTTTTCTCATTTGCTAATCTTCATGCTTTACTATTTACACCAAATGTTAACCAAATTTTTCTTTATTAATTAATATTTAAGACATCTAAACACAAAACGAAGAAGCAACTATTTACATAGACTAATATAGAAATAATACAAGTACTCTCTGTTGCACTTCTTTCCACTATAGCTAGCTCCCTATACATTACATATATGAAACCCAAAACATTACCAATTTTGGCAGTCACCAGTCCCTCAACAAATGAAAATTGTGAAACAAAAGTTGCAGGAGTATGATGCAAAGGATGGTTGGTTTTAGTAGTAAATACTAGCCATTCTTGCTGCATTCCAAGACGCTGAACAAAACGGAACGGAACGTACAAGAAGAAGAAGCTTTCAATTACTGCAGAACCAAACGAAACAAATTCCAACACAGCTGAGGTTGGCGTGGCAACTTCACAGCCTTGAGATAAATCTTCACAGTGGGGTTTCATAGAATGGGTAAAACATAACATTTCATTAAGTGTGTGCGGCATGTCAAGTTATAAGGCGAGCGATATCATGGACGGCTGGAATACATGGAAAATGAAGCTTATGTTGTTAAACGGGAGGAAATCTGTTTGCGTAGTTTCGGGCTTTGGATTTTGAGAAAAAATTTGGCCCGTTTCATACACAGAAGGCGATGTGGCAGCAGTGAATATATCACATGCAACAGATGACCAACGTTATCTACAACAAAGATGCTGTAAATTCACTTACAGCCCTGGATCTGCTCTCCTTTAAAAAGCAGGACAACCTTAAAAAATGTTTTAATGTGGCAATGTTATTAGAGGACACTTCTTCCTTTGAGTATATTTTCTGTAGTTTTAGTTTGGACAGTGAAAGAATTGGTATTGCAATTCAGTGCTAAAAAAATTAGAAATAAAAACAAAAATTTTGACACCGAATAAATCTCGTATCAAATTGACATCGAATTTGACATAGATTTTAATATATTAATTGTAATTATGTATTATAGACAACTGATACAAAATTTGACACGTATTATTTAGGTATCAAAATAATTGATCTCTGATTTTGTGTCAATATGTGAATTATATAGTTTAATTATTTTGTTAAAACTCAAATACGGATTAAATCCATGTCAATAGTTTATGTCGTTATTAGACACGGATCAAGTCTAACATCAATGTTTATTGTTGACACAGATTTTTTTCCATGTTTGGTAATTAGACACGGTTTTTAGTCCATTTAAGGTGTCAATCTTGATATTTGACAGGACATTGTCCATGTCAAAAATTGCCCCGCCACATTTTTAGTAAAATTGGGGTTTTTTTTTTGTCGGAGAGCTTCATTTTGTTTCATTTTATCTGAAATATTGCAGAGGGGAAAGCGAATCTCTGGTTCAGGCTAACCTACGGTGTTGTTGGAGCACCACCCACATCGACGAGAGCTTTGCCGACTAATCGATTGGCAGGTAAGGTGACTCTTTCTCTCTCTCTCTCTCTCTCTCGTCATGCTTTGTCATATCTGATTATGGGTTTTTTTCGTTAATCATATTCCTGGAAATGGGGGAGGCCTAAGGGAGAACACCAGAGAAAGAGCAAAGGATAAGCTGAGACCTTGATTCGGAAGAAAATAGAGGTAACCTGAAATGTTCATTGTTAATAAAGATGAGATGACTGGATATAAAGTACAAGCCACAATGAAATGATGCATGAATATTCTTTTTCTAATATTGTAGTGCTTGACTTGTCGGTGATCTTTACTCCATTTGTCTCTCATCCTCTCCATTTCTGTTCATCAGTTACACTTCATAGCCTGTGAATATGACATGCTAAGATATTGATAGTCATAAATCAAAAACAAATGGAAAAATGTAATCTCTGTATTTTCTTTAACAACAACTGACTGTTTGATTATGTTAATAAATGATTCATAAAAGGTTTTTGCTTTGGTTTTTCACATTAACCAAACAACTCAGACTGACAATTTATGCAGAACCTTTGGTTTTACATGCATCTTATATTTCGCAGGGCACTGAAACTAGGAGGACGGTAAAAGAAATGACTATAATAATATAAATAATAGTATTAATTATTTTGACTATTGATTGGTTTGCCTTCTTTTGCTATCATTTAAAACATTAGCTTCGGTATTCTTTTAGGACATTTTTTTAGGTCAATTGGGTCCCATTTCTTTGGTTCATCATATAATCTCCCTGTGTAATATGTGTATTCATTGCAGTGATATTCCTGAGTTTTTTAGTAGAAGTACATTACAACTCCATATATCCTGAGGGAGGTATGTCTACAAATTTTTTCATTATTATCTTGAATCAGTTTGAAACAAGCTTACTAGTGGTGAGAATCAGTACTTCCGTTAGTGTATGTTAATTAATCTAATTATTAATTTTGGGTTCCATGTATATGAGTTTTAGCACTTAATATAACCAGTGTGATTTTACTTGAAGAAAGCAACCTAAGTTAAATGACATAGAAAGAGACTGCTCATTGGTGCCAACTTTGCTTCTGCTAGCATTGGAATTCTCAATGACTATGGAATTCCATTTGTGAGTGAAATAATATTTCAGAAGCATATTAGTTAGTTGTTGTCCATATATATGAGTTTTAGCACTTAATATATGTTGTCGGGTTGCAGGTAAACATAATATGAATATTCAGGCAGTTAGAGTACTTCCAAGAATACTAACAAAAGGTGAGTGCTTTGATTGGAGCTGAGTAGGCTACTTTTTGGCCTCTTTCTTCCATTTTATTCTTCTACTTCGTTGGTTTAATATATCTCTCTTTATATCTCTTCTTTGATCACTGAGGCTTTGATTTTTTTAATTTTCTTTCCACATTTTTAATGACCTTGACTTGATCAGTAATGAAAATATCTATTTCTTTCTCCCGTATAGGTAATTAGTGTCCATAGATTGAACAATTCCTGCTAATTTCGTCGTTAGAAGAGTAAAGGTCTTCTACTAAGTTACAAAATCATGTTTAGAACAATTCAGTCTCTCTTCTCTCGCCCCACCCTCTATCACACTAGTTATATCTCTCCAAGAAGAACTAGACAAATAAGAAAAAAAATAAGATTTACCCAAATTCTATTTTCCGCAGTTGTTATATCTTTCATAGTACTTATTTATTATCCCAATTTAATTAGATGGCAGAGATACTTGTTATTGTGCATGTATATTTATCTGCTTAACACATTTAAAGCACTGGAATTTTGTTGTATAGTGTTCAATTAGCTAAGTTTGAATTAAAAGGAGACAGGGTAGCAACCTTATATAATTTTCTTGCTGTGCATTTAAGTGATGTCTGCATATAATGTCCGATGCAGAAATTGAAGACTCGAGTGATAGGTACATAAGAATATCAATCCTGAGTGGAATGATGATCTGACTTTATCTATTTTAGATCTCGTCTCCCTGTCGAACTTGTAAGTAACTGTTCTTGTGCAACTCTTTGTTTTAGTACCATTGAACAAAGTTGGGATCATATAAAACAAAATGAAGCTTGCATAGACAATCTATATCAGTCATGTTACTCAAGCATAATCCCTGTCAGTATGTGACAGTAATTTAGTTACTGCTTACGTTTCAAGTCTTATTGGTCTGATATGCTAAAAAAGTCAATCAAATTTAACAAAAATGCTATGGTTTTGTTAATGAATACGAGTCACTGAACATCAATATGTTAAATTTGTTAGGGCATCATGAACATAAACATATGTGGGCCTGTGGGGTTCACAGAATCAATATAGTGCTTACTTACAGAAAAAATTCTTATAATGTTTCTTTATGCTTTTTATGTATGTCTATTTGCATTTCTTTCTTGAGTTTGGTTCTTCGTAGTGGATGATATATCTGATCTTAAATTAAGTCCATTTTTGTAGCAAGTGATTTTATCTTCTTCTCTTGTGCCCTTGTTTTGTCATGCATATTAAGGTGTTAAAAGATTTGCCACCTTTGAAGCATTAAAACTTCAAAAAATTAGAACTGTATCGTGTTCAATTTGTATTTGACACTTGTATCAGACACAATCTGATAATACAAATTTGTATATTTGCTATCAATTTCGAAGAGAGAAGAGAGAAAAGAGGAAGTTGTTGAAAACAGAGGAAATGGGCTCTATACACTTGCCCACTCCTTTCGTGTGTGTCTTTCTCTCCCTCTGAAATTTAACAAAAATTTACAAGAAAGAAATATAGAATATCTATTTTAATAAAACTTTTCCTACTATTATAGACAAGTATAATAAGTTAAAAATTTTAAGTGGCCTCGTTCAGTTGTTCCCACAAACTATGCCTTTGGTCCATTTGCGTATGTTTGAACTCTAGTAAATGGGAATGTTGAAATTCCTATTGCACAGATTGATTCCATGTTGTCAGAATTCACTAGAATAAAGAATAATATTTGGTCAAAGCTACTTAGTAGTTTTTTTGTAGTTCCATGTTGGAATTTACACGTAAGGGAAATCTCAAGTTGAAAGTGAATGGATTAAGTGAGGACTTCAATAAACTTAATGCCTTAAGATTTTGGGTTCCTTGTAAGAGCCTAATGAAATGATCTCCTTGTGTTGGGCTCATAAATTCTAATAAAAATCCTCTTTATATATATATGGGCTCAGCCTACCGCCGTGTAGTTGTTCGCTTTCTGCTATTGTCCTTGGCTTTCAACCAGGGACTTTCTTTCTGCCACTGTCTGTTGTAATGGTGACTTGTCGCTTGTGTTGTAGGCAAAGAGATGCAATAATATATTAAAATATAAAATAAGAATTAATTAACAATAAAGTATTTTAGTAATTTTATGTGATGATTAAAATTCATTTAATGTAAAGGCTATAGTGTAAAACAATTATTAGATTGAAAGGTCAGTTTGAAACTTTGGGACATTGCAAAATGCAAATGGATATGAAGGTTATTAAAATGAGTAATATAGTTTTTAAATATTAAATATTACTAAAATCATGAATTTTAAATATTAAATGTCAATCCACCATGATAACACATAAATCATGAATTATGTGGGGATCTTAGAACCAAGGATATTATTATGTATTTTGGGTCTAACAATATTATATATATATATGTGTGTGTGTGTGTGTGTGTTTGGATTTAGTATATGGAAGGAGTATAAATGACAAATTATTTGACTAAGCATGCACCCAAAAGTCTGCCCTAAAACGGCATAATGCCTTCGTTATGCATACAGTGTTTCACACTATTTATAATGAGTTGAAGTTTATTATTGATTAATGTCATATTTAATTAATTCTCAGTCATCAGACTAATGCCGATAAGCTAGTAAGAGACAACAATGGTCAACTTGTTATTTATCCAATGATCTATTTTGGAATAACATAAGCATATCATTTGTTAAGATATATTCAAGGTTTATATGGCCACATTTCAGGAAGATAATTCTCATGTTACAGAAAGATGAGACCTATTTCTTAGTTTTAATTACTTATTGTCCTCTTTTTCCATGTCAAAAGTTGTTTCTCACTGGTCATCAAAACTACTTATTACTTAGTATCTCTTTCTACATTGCTTATGGAATCCATGATGAATATTATACACTGTGCTAGATTTCTGGTAATCAATATAAGAAAATGAGCTTCAAAATCAAATCATTCTAGTAATTAAAGAATTATGTTGGAGAGAGAGAGAGATTGATGATGATGACTTTTGACTTTTGTGTTGGTGGGGCTATGCTTGAGGGGGAAAATTGAAGGGAATGCTGAAAGTCACTTTTATAGCTTAAAAGTCTTTTTTTTTTTTTTTTTTTCATGTGCACCAATCTATTTAATTTGATTGTTGCTTAAGTTGACATGAATTTGGCATATGGTAATTAAGAGAAATATATATATGGCCAGTTTTAGTTTTGATTACCATAGAGATGGATGCCCCTGATCATAGAAAATGGATGGATAAAAGAGTGGGTTCTGATCGAAGAATGACAAATGAGTTTTGGGCAGGGATGCATGAATTTATTGATTTTACTTGTAAACAAGCTCAATATATGGAAGTGGGAATATTGAGAAGTCCATGTAAAAACTGCAAGTGTAAGGAATACCACACTGTTGACGAAGTCAAGGTACATTTATGTAAGAAGGGATTTATGAGAACGAAAACGCTCTTCTAATTCTACCATTGAGAGAGAACTCCTACTATGGAACCAATCAACTGAGGAAAAACTAAGAGGTATGAGCAGATGGTAATAGATGGTGCTGGACCATCCATTAGTGATTATCTTGAGCACAATGATTTAGGGTATGGAGAATCATTCTCTGAGGATCCTAACCCAAAAGTTGAAAATTTTTTTGATATGCTGAGGGCTGCACATGCTCCTTGTTGAATAGTTGTGAATCTCATTCAAAGTTGACAACTGCATTCATGACTCTTAGTTTGAAGTCTGAATTCAACATGTTCAAGGCTTGCTTTAATTGTTGGATACAATTTGTGAAGGAAACTTTGCCAAATAATAATCATATGGCTCAAGATTTCTACCATACCAAAAAGTTGGTGACTAAACTTGATTTAGATTGTCAAAGATTTATTGTTATCCTAAGGGATGTATGTTATATTATGATGAAGAGGAGAATATGTGTAGATGTAAATTTTGTGGCAACCAACACTACAAGTGTTACTATAAGGGGTAAGGTGAAAGATATTCTTTAAAATAAGATGTGGTATGTCTCTTTTATTCCAAGGCATCAAAAACTTTATTTCTCAATGCAAACAACAAATCAAATAAGGTGGCATCGGGAAGATTAAAGGGAGCCAGGGTACTTGTCTAATTCATCTGATGGAGAAACATGGAATCAATTTTATTGATTTGCTGAGAGATCGAGGTTTTGATGATAACTACATAAGAAGAAAAGTTTTCTTATGTATTACTTAAGTTCTAGATGTTTTCAATGTCTAATCATATCTTATGAATATTTATAAATGATATTGAGCTGATAGGAATAATTTAAAATGAATGTATAATCAATTTCAAGTATTAAAGGTTGAGAAAATATGATTTGGGAGCTTTCTGTAAGTAAACAGTCGACTGGTCACTAGCCAGCAGTTGACTGGTCACTTTTTGAGAAGCCCACAGTTTGTTGCCAACTTGAGCTTTGATTAACTAGGCACTCCTTATGAGTGAACAGTCGATTGGTCACAAGCCAATAGTCGACTGTTCACCCTTTTGGATGAGACCAGCCAGTTGCCAACTCAAGTCTGATTGACTTGGAGCTCTTTGTGAGTGATCACACTCAGATCAAGCATTAGTCTACTGCCAGGCTTGAGACTATCGACTAGAAGTTCTCTATGAGCGACTAGTCGACTAGTCAAGAGTGAGTAGTCGATTATCAGGGTTTAGAATTTGAAAATGTGAGAGGGAAAGGAGCAATTGTCTGGTCAGTGATTAATAGTCAACTGGTTAGTGGCAGAAAAGCCATAATGGATTTATAATGACTATATTTTAAATCTCTCATTTCCCACTCACTCTCAACGGATTTATTGGACCTCAATCTGTATAAACTTGACTTATGATCTCTAAAACAATAAGAAAAATATTCAAAAAGTTTATATCATCTGTTTTCATTTACTTATTTGCTTTTTATCATATTAGTATTTCATTGTATTATCTATTCTGTTTAGAGAGTTTATTCATCTGTAATTCTTTCTTTCTTCTGAGAAAGAAACTCAAGGAGGTTTCTTGAGAGAGTTAAGCTAAGAGAGAGATTGGGTTCAAAGGAAGTATATTCCCGAGTGAGAATTTAAGGAGTTTCCTTGGAGGTGTCAATCTGTGAGAGCTTAGGAATTAGGAGAGATTCTCCTGGGAAGTATATTGATTTTCTGAGATAGTGAAAAATTCTAAATGGTTGCTTGGGGACTGGACGTAGGCTTGGGTAGAAGTCGAACTAAGATAAATTTCTATGTCTACACTTCTTCTCTACTCCTTTTATATTCTGCATTTATTGTTTCAATTATTTGACTTTAGTTTTCAGTAAAAGTTTTATAAAACCTAATTCACCTCCTTTTTGGGTTCTAGCTTTGCTCAACAATTTTGACTTAAAGTATCCTGAATTTGCACAAGACCCTCGTAATGTGAGGTTAGGCCTATGTGTTGATAGGTTTGCACCATTTGATATGACTGGCGCGACATATTCATGTGGGCTAGTAATCCTCACCTTATACAACCTTCCTCCATGGATGTGCATGATAAGAGAATTCATGTTTCTATCCATCATAATACTTGGCCCATCAAACCTAAAAGATAAAATTGACATGTACTTATAGCCGCTCATAAAAAAGTTGAAAGTATTGTGGAATAATGGCATTATGACATATGATGCCTTATTGAAGTAGAATTTTTTGATGAAGGCAACTTTGATGTGGACCATTAATGACTTTCCTTCATATGGGATGTTGTCTGGTTGGCAGATAATAGGAGGACTTGCATGCCTGAGCATTCACCCTTAAACATAGCAAGAAAACTGTAATGACCCAATAATTGGGGATTAGTGGGATAATGATATTTGATCATATAGTTAATGAAAAATAAATAAATAAATAAATAAGAAGAGAGAAATTTTTAAGAAATTTGATTAAGGTATAATATTTTATTAAGTGAAAACATACTCTGAGATTGAGGCTGACTCAGTGGTTAGGCTTCATGTGCATATTCAAGAGGCCAAGGGTTTGAATTTTGACTTCCCTAACTTCCGTTGTTTTTTTAGGTGCTAACATGTATCCTCGGAGGTAAAATTACAAAAATGCCCCTGGTCCTTTATCTCTTCTTCCCCTGACATGTTGAAGCAAAGAGCAGCGGAGGGAGATATTGAGACTTGGTTCCCTATTGTGGTAAGCCTCTTAAGAGTAGAAGGACTCATTAGTGTTAAATCACATGTTAGGAGGTGATTTCTTATAACATATACTTAATGCCACAATTGGTTGAGAGAAGAGAAAGAGGGATAATTCCTTTCTTTTTCGATTGCTGCAGGTAGCTCTTAGGCGTGAGGTGGCCATCAAAGAGAAGACATTTGGTCGCTTGTATTTAACGGCGCTCAAGTACGCAGATAGCACTCCCCAACACTTTTTATTATACAATCCATTTTTTCTTACTTGGAAATGTTTTATAATGTATTGTTTAGAAATGTTGTACAATTACATTATGAGTCATGATTTTATTTAGTCGATATTGTAAATTCTGCGTAGATAGATTTTTCTTGACATGATTATATATTACATCATGTATGGTTTGATAAAGACTTTTGAGAAATTTTATGCGTACGGTTATGAATAACCGTTGGTAGATTTTTCTTGACATGATTATATATTACGTCATGTATGGTTTGATAAAGACTTTTGAGAAATTCATGCGTACGGTTATGAATAACCGTTGGATAAAATTGTATTGAAATGCTAAAGGATTTCATGCATATCTGACATATTTTTCTATGCATGTTTGTTTTATTTTCCTTATCTTTGAAAGAACTAGTTATGACACTGACTGCAAACAGCAGTACTATTAACCCTTTGTGCACCTTGGTAATTACCCTGCTAGCAGGGTTAATGAAGATGCTAGTCCCATGTAACAGTCATCACACGCGAACTGATGAATGATTAATTTTCGTGAGTTATGATCTCATGCTTATTGGTTATTTACCCTCGAGGATTTTGTGTCCTTGCCTGTTGTGATTTACCCTTGTGGGCTGTGTGCCATACTGAATTTGTCTATGGTAGTCCTTCCCCTTTAATGATATTCAGAAATTTATTGATTATTTTTTTAAGGCATTTTAATTCCATGTTTTATAATGTGTATTAACTATTTGGTTTTTGTTATTTAGAACTTAAGTGTTATCTCATTTCGTACAAATCATGATCACGTTTTGATTGTGAATTATATATATTCATATATTGTTTCCTAATTTTGGGGTGCTATCTGTTGAAAAATTTTTGTTGCAGATAGGGAAGTTGGTGAATTCCTAGAGGGAGAAGAGGGGTGATGAGAATTTTTTTGGTGAGTCGACTTGTGATTTATGGGATTTAGTGTAAACTATTTTGATGTGTATGGCTTATTTCTAGAGATATATATGGATAGTGTTGATAGCTATTATTTTGTTTATTTTGAGATTGTATATTAACCACAACTGAACTTTTCCCCATTGTTGTTTATTGATGTATACTGTTAGTTCATTTTGATGAGAACGACGCTCTCTTTGCATGTATTGGTTTGCTTGATAGGGTTTTGTAAAAATTTTGGAATGTCCTATTTATCGGGGAGGTTTTGTCGAAATTTCTACAAAATCCCTTACATTGTATAAATTGCTTATCCTTATATAAAGGCAAGTTTATTGGGGATATGGTGCAATTGCATAGATATTGGTATGGTCATGAATTTTCATCTAGTGTAGGCTTGTAGGTTTGGGGATTTTTCTCGTGTCCTGTGTCGATCTCACTCCAGGGATTTGGGATTTGACAAAAACATCTTTCTTTGATTGTCATAGACAATTCTTGCCACATGGATTTCACTATAAAAAGAATAAAAGGGCTTTCTGCGAAAGGATTGTTGAAACCTTATCGCTTCCACCTAGATTGTCTAATGAAGTGTGGGAAAGGGTGAGAAACATCCCTTGCATAAACAAATCCAAAGGAGAATGTCTACTAGGGTATAGGGGTACAAACCATTGGACCAAAAAAAGCATATTTTGGGAACTTCCTTATTGGAAATCAAATATTCTCTTGCATAATTTAGATGTCATGTATATTATAAGAAATGTGTTTCTAAATATCTTGTACACTATTATGGAAACAAAGGGAAAGACAAAAGACATTACAAAAGCTAGAAAAGACTTGGTAGAACATTGCAAATGAAGTGATCTAGAGATGCATGATAGTGAAGAAAGAAATAAAAATAAACCCCTTAAAGCATAATATACCTTAAACAAAAAGCAAAGATTAGTGGTTTGTGAATGAGTTAAGCAATTGAAGCTATTAGATGGGTATGCCTCGAATTTGGGTAGGTGCATTAACACTAGGGAAGCAAAGTTGACAAATATGAAAAGTTATGATTGCAATGTATTCATGCAATGATTGCTCCTAATTGCATTCAAGGTTTTACCCAAGCCTATTTGGAATGCACTTATTAAGTTATCTTAATTTTTCATAAAGCTTACATCACTATCATTAAGAGATGATAAACTATGTGCGATGGATTAAAACATTCCATTCATTCTATGTAAATTGGAATAAATATTCCTTCCAAGTTTCTTTGATTCCATGGAGCATATTCCAATTCATTTGGCTTATGAAGCAAAGGTTGGTGGTCTCGTACAATATAGATGAATGTATCCCTTTAAGAGGTTAGGTGCTTTATCATTAACATTCTTGTCAATCATTTTCAAAAGTTTGATACATGAGATCTAAAGTTTTTAGTTAATTATATTACATTTATATTTATGTTGAAAAAGGCAAGGAACCTAGCCTATGTCAAAGGCTCCATTTACGAACTATGTTTAGTATAGGTGATGTTTACCTTTGGATCGTACTATCATCCTTAAAAAATTCCATCACTCAGGACAAGATTGCCCCGTAGTGATGATGGGTGTGAAGAAAGTTCTAGCTCATTACCCTTGTCCATCTTTAATCATCTAAGGTGTCCAGCTGGAAAATGCATGTCTAATATGTTAAAAGAAAAGGAAATGAAAGCTGCACACCGGTATATTTTCCTAAACATTCCTAAGGTGGAACCTTTTTTAGAGTAAGTTATCTAGATCTCACTTTTTATTTATTTTGCATGAACAAGACACTCATCCATTTATGATTATGTGCAGAATATATATTGATATGCTACGAGAACTTGGTGTACATGACTCAAAATTGGACAAGCAAATCTATTTAACATTTCCTACTTGGTTTAAGGAATATGTAAGTTAGATTAAAGATGATCACTTATTTGCTAATGTTTCCACTTCAGTAATAGTAACTATATTGTCATGTAGGTTTTGAATGAAACTAACAACATTAAAGATGATCTTTTAAAGAGTTTGGCATGGAGGCTTTTAAACAAAGTTCAAAAGTGGCATATATATTTTGTAAACGGATTCAAATTCAGTGCAAAATCTCAAAGTCAAGGAATGAGTTCAACAAATTGTAGTGTATGTGTTCAAGGTGGGGAAAGTGAGACAATGGAAAATGATTACTAGGGTTGTAATTGACATTGTCGAATTGCAATATATTAGATGGCCAAACAAGGCTTTAGTCTTATTTAAATGTTATTGGTTTGATCCGACCCTAAATCAAGGAACAAAGATTGATATATATTATGAAATTGAAGTTAGAGAATCTAGGAGATATAAGAACTAAAATCCATTTATTTTTTCACAATAAGCAAAGCAAGTGTATTATACACAGTATCCTCAAGGGCAGCGAGGGTGGTTAGTTGTCATTAGAACCAAGACAAGAAGTAGAATTTAGACTTCCAAAAATATTAATCTAAAAACAAATGATCCTTACCAAGAAGAATCAATCCCACAAATGCTAATGGTAGTTATAAATGATAATATTGAACCACAATGTAAAGGGAAAACGGATGGGGAAATGGAAGGGGATGATGAAGAAGAAGGAGAAGAAGAAGAACAGGTAGAAGAAGACAAAGATAAAGGAGAGGAGGATGACGAACAATAATTAAATGGATTAATTTATACATTACATGTTCTTACTTTTTTTAATCTTTAAATGTTAAATTTGACTAATGTTAATGTATCCTAAACATGTGTAATATTGAATGCATTATTATTTTTCTTTATTATTCACAATTATGTGTTCTCATTCTTATAGTTAGTTATGTCAGGTTATTCATCTCACTCTCAGGAACTACGCTTAGTATTTGTATGAAGATTTGCATAGGCTAGTTTATTTTATTTGTTGATTCCCAGTAGCTTATGTGTGAACTTTAAGCATGATATAGGCAGACATATGAGATTATGCTACAATCATGTCACATAACTTTGTGCTTTTACCTATGTAGTGTTCTCAAAATGTTTACTTTTATGTTCACTTTTACCTATATGTTGTTCTCAATACAAATAGATGGCAGATATTGGTAGAGGAAGAGGTAGGGGTAGAGTGAAGAGAGAGAGGTACCTATCAGCCATCTGAATAGCCTATCGCCTCCCTTCACCTTCAAATTAGAGTTGCACCTATCACCTCTTCCGCTACACCATCGATAGAATGACACCACAACCTTTCTTCTAGCTCATCCATTAATACACATGCTAGGTAGTTGCCTTCATCATCTCCACAACCTCTTACTTTATCAACTTTTCCCCATATTGAGGCATCATCTAGCTCATCTACCCGTCCTTCCACTGATGCACCGCCAACCTCATCTGCCTAGCCACCTAGCTAATCATTTAATACACAGACAATTATATGAGGGAGCAAAGATGTAGACGAGCATATTTGGATTAGTCCAGGACTTGGATTAACGTAAGTTTTGTTAAATGTCTCTTTTTCACTATTTTTTTCAAATATAAAAGGTATATTCTTCCTTCATTATATTTTATGTTTTCTAGGTTTTAGTCAACTAAAAGTATACCTGGCGATATTTCTTCAACCTTTAAGAACAAATTTAATGGGTCTTGGACTAATTGGATAGAAGCATCACATAGAGGAGCTAGTGAGGAGTGGTTTGCTGAATTTGGGATAATCTATCACTGATTTTTAACAATCTTGTTCATCTATTAGTAGATTCTTTCCTCAATCTTTGTTATTTAATACAGAGAAAGTATAAATGTTTGTCTGAACATGCCCATCGGATTAGAAAAATATTTGATAGTAAAGGATCCAACTTGCTAAATGTCACTATGGGTAGGTTACTAAGAGGGGAGGATAATGAGAAATGACTTTCCCAAAGTATTTGTGAGCAGTTGAATTTAAAGTGGCAAGATCTTAGATGGAAAGATAAGTCCAAGCAAAATAATCAAAATAAGTGATCTAAAGAGGGGCCTCCTTGCCTACTGTAGAGGCTCCTTCCATGTTATTAAGCATTAAAAAAGATTGGTAGGTATTTTAAATTGAATTTATAATCTTACTTAATTATTGAATGGTTGAATTTACTTTAATATTTCTTTCTTTGTAGAGAAATCAAATTGGAAAGGCACCAAATTGTTAAGACATTGGGACTCCCCAACTTAGTTATTAAAAGGCAAGAAAATCAATAGGACTCTCCAGCTTCAACAAGCATTGTTGTACATATAACCTTTATTGGGTGTATTAATAATAGAGATCATATTTTATATCATGACAACCTTCAAAGTATATGTTTTCAAAACGAGTATGAGAGGCGAATAGTTGAGAGAGATGCCCAGTATCCTAGTGAGGAGGGTAGTAGTCATCAATCTGACAATAATATTTACTTAGAAGTCGTTGAAGGTGTTAGCAAGAAAGGTCGTGCTAAGGGATTGGGGTTACAAGCTACTTCATTTGTAAAATTTACAACTTCATCATCTTTCATTGATGTTGCTACATAGGTAGAGATGGTTGCATTGAAGACGACAATTCCAGATCTCACTACTCAGTTACAACGTAACGACGAACAATTTGCTATGATGATACAAAGGATGGAACTTTTAGAGCGGAGGTTTAGATTCTTAGACCCGCATAGTGTTCAAACCTTGGTGCCACATACTGCCCAAAAAGTACCTGAAGGAGAATAGTAGTACGAGGATGAAGAGTTTATCCATGAGATAGACAAATGATTTCCCTTTTCACCACATTAGCATGATTATGACACTTACATGTATTAACTACCTAAAACTTACATGTAGAACTGTATCCACGTTGTATTGCACTATTTGATATTTATGTGTAGAAATATTAGCTTATATGTAGAAATTTCAGTTTCTGTTAATGTTATATTCATAATTGTTTATCATTAAAGTTTGTACAAGATATCAATGAAAAGAGATTAGAAAGTTCACCTATTGAAATTATATACATATTAGACATGGAATTAGATATGGATAAAACAAAATATAATTGGAAATCCAAGACGGAATAAATTTTGTATAAAAAAGATAGAAAGGAAATATTTATAATTTACTTAAAATTTGACACAGAATGCATTCTATATCTAAAACTTAGACACAGAATTAGAAATGACTTAAATAAAAAAATTTATTTTGATACAGAATTCACATCTATATCAAAGAATCAAACATAACATTAAAGACTAAAGTATTCCGTATCCAAATAATACTTAATTTTGGATACCAATTTGGTGACCATATTGATATAGAAATCTTTAAATCTGACATGGAGTTGTTCGGTGTCAATTTTGACACGGATTACTTAATTCTATGTCAAAATATTTAGATACAAAGGTTTTCGATATTAATTTTTTTCGATATCTATTTTCGTGTTAAAAATGCTTAAACATGGAATTTCTAAGCTTTAGACACTGATTCTATCTAAATTGCATTTTTCTAGTAGTGATTTGAAATATATGTCAAATTAAAAAAATATTAGTTTTAATTTTTAAAAATTATTACTAATTTAATTTAAAATGTGAATCATTAAATATCTATAATTATTATAACTCAAATCATAAAAAATTCCAATTCTTCTATCACAATTTGTTTTGTAACATTACTATTTATTTTAATTATTACTTATTAGTTTTGCTTGTTGTGTATTATACATAAGATATATACAATGTGTGTCAAATTTATATTGTGATAATTTATTTTATTTAAAAATATTCTGTTATATATGTATAGTTTTGTAAGGACTATGCCTACCTTGTTATTTTAATATGAAATGTTAAAATCATTTGATATATTTAATATATATGAGGTTCAAAATTTCATGAGAGATTAAAAATCAATTATTAGATTTGACTTATAATTCATTGATATATGGGTAGTCTCTTTGCAATGGAAAATTATTACAACTCACAAATCACAATACTCAAAGGCAAGAAAGGCTTAGTTTTAAAAGTAAAACCCTAACTAATATATAGGGTAATTAGCTCTAATAGTAGGTTATAGGTTGGGACCCTTTCCAATATAGGTTTATGATAGTCCAACCTATAATGAGCTATCCAGTTACATGATCTAATATATTTAAATTATGTCAAATGCTAATAATTAATTATTTGATATTATTTAATATATAATGTATTTATTAGCCTAATAATTAATTAATGCTAATCCACAAATTATTTATTTATTTTAATAATTTCTTAGTATTAATTAATTGTAAGGCAAAACAAAAATAGATCAACAATATATTTCAATGATATCAAATAATTAATAGGCACTATAATAGGGAATTTAAAAAATGAAACAATGAATTAAGAATATTGAATCTAATATAAACAGTTTGAAAAGAATGATTTCAAGTTATTGTATTCAAAAGTTTATGGTGGGACGCAGAGAACTATGGTAGAGGAGTCTGTCTCTTTAGTATAAACAATTTTAAAAGAATTATTTCGAGTTATTCTTCACGTTATAGTCTTAAGTCCAAAACCAAATAGAGTTTGCCTCGTTTTGTAGGACAAAAAGAGAGATGGAAGGATGAAATGAATGCAGTGAGGTCGTCAAAGGACACAACGGCCACCACCTATGACCCTATCCCTCAGACAAATGACACAATATTTATGCCACACATTTAAAAAAGAGCTGTAAGGAACTGACCTTGCAAATATATATAGCTGCATGTGCCTGAACAAATGATTAGCAGATCCTGACCTTACTGCATGTAGTATACCAAACGAATTTCACTAGAGAGAAATCTAAGTACAATATGAAGTAACATCATCATCACAATGATCTTAAAGGCAACATGTTGCATGAAATTCCTAAATGATGAAAAGCTAACAGATATTAACAAAAAAAATAATAAAACATTGAATTGGCATTTCATAGCTGACAGTACATGGCATATCATAATGAAACATTAATTTGAACACGTTTATAATCTTTTCCTCTTTTATGTTCCTTCTCAATTTAGCAATGAGGAAAAGGAAGTAGTTAATTCTCACTGTTTATGATTAACTTTCTTAAGAAGAGGAAGGTCAACTTTGAGAAACATAGAGAGATTTTAGCTTCACCCTAACAAATAAAATTAAAGAGAGACTAAATTCATCGAAGCAAAATTAGTTTGATAGAGAAAAGATTATTATACTAATCAAGGTTGTTAAACTCTTGAGATTAAGCAAACTCGTAAGAGAGGGATAAATTCATAACGTAAGCTCGTAATGTAAATTTGTAAAAGTTTACCTCGATTATAAATAGTTATCAAAATATATAATTTTATAGTTTAAATACTATATACATTAAAATTTTATTTAAATGTATTTCAAATTTTACTTAATCAAATAAAAACAATTCATATTTCATAATTTGTAATACTTAACATGAATATTTTAAGATAGTTATGCATAAATAATTATTTAATATAACTAATTAAATAATTTTTATTTTATTTTATTTAATAAGTGCATGTTAAATGTAATTTTATTATTTTTTTATATATATTCAAACTTGTGATAAAATAAATTATAAAGGCTTTGTGGAAAAAAAAACTTGTCTATATCTTATTTAGTCTTGAGTTTAAATTATTATATTACTAATTTTATAAGTTAATTGACGTGTTAAAATCGTAAACTTGGTAAGTTAACTTGTGAGTTTATAACAAATTGACTAGTTTTCTTTATGTACAATTGTAAATTCGTAAAATCAAATAATAAACTCGTGAGTTTGATAACTATGATACTAACAGCATTCTATAGGTCATTAATAGATATGAATAGGGATGATGGAGAATGGGATAAGAGATATTTTATTATTTGTTTGTAATTTAGTTATTAAGAATGGAATAAGAGATCTTTTACTATTTGTTTGTAATTTATTTATTAAGCATAGACTTAGATATTTTAATATTTAGTTACTTAGAATAAATCAAGGAATTTGAATTATTTTGAATTAGATATGTTAAGATTATCTATTCGAATTATTTTGAATTTAGATGTTTTGTTAGGATATACTTATTTATTTGTTAGAATTTTATATTTTCATTATCTAATTTTGTTATATAAATAGCTTAAGTAAGTTATGAGCTTTTGATTGAATAAAAGTATTGATTGACATGTCACATATCTGCAATATATTCAATTGAATTAGACGACATTACAGAGTGTGACTTCCACAAGACCGCTAAAGGAAGAAAGTCAAGAAACCAAATGAGATTTTATAGTGATAATCAGATTCATTAGACATGTAAAGAAATCGTAGAGGTGAACATGAGTAATTTAGGACATCTGAGACCTAGATTATCTTTATATTGGAGTGAGAGCAAAGCAAAATCTAAAGTGCAGTTCTCGGCGGTTTCAAAACCCTTCGAAATTGAAAGGAAACTGTCGCAAACTTCTGGCGATCTCCAATACCTTCACAAAATCAGCATTTTGCAGCAGTTATTTAAATTCGCCAAAAAATGACCGCTAGAAAATCACTTGTTTTAGCAGTGCTTTACTTTAATTTATAAATTGGTCTCTATACTTTATTTTTTTCAAAAACACTCCTTAAAGTTTTATTTCTTTACAATTAGCTACTAGGCATTAATGAAACCTCTTAACAGTGTCAAATAGGGTATGATGTGGCAAAATTTGGATGATCTAAAATACTAGTGAAAAACACTTGTCACATAAGATGTCCAAGTCGAGATATGTCATTTGCAAATTTTATTCTTTCCTTACAAAAAAGTATCGCATATGTCAAACTTGATTTTGAACTGTCTCCTTATTCTGCATATGATATATTTGCCTATCCACTATATCCACCTCCCATGGCAAACTTGATTTTGAACTGTCTCCTTATTCTGCATATGATATATTTGCAAATCCACCATATCCACCTCCCAATTCTCCATATATATTCGCCTTTGTATTCTCCATATCCGACTCCGTTGTATACCAATTCTCTACCTTTTACGACGTTATGTGTCTCTCTATTCCGGTGTCAAAGTTCCAGCTCAATCTCATGCCTGGTAACAGAGTATACATGGGGTAATCGAACCTCTGCCATAGATATTTTGTGGGGTCGTTCGGGTTTGCTTCTTTCACAACCAAAGTCCTTGAATCACAAAAGTTGAAGAACAGGATTTGAAGTTGAAGTTGCGGTTGGATTCGAGGACCATATGGGATTTCCTGTTTGATCAAGAAGAACATGAATTCATTTCATTCGTTTGTACACCTGCAGATGAGAAAGCATATAATGAAGATACTATTTATTAAAAAAAAGAAATTTACGAATAACTCATATCTATTTGGATATTTTATGTGGCAAGTGTTTTTTACTTGGCATCCCAGTTTATCCAAAATTTTGTTACATCACACTTTATTTAACCATGTCAAAAGTTTCGTTAATTATGAGGAACTGATTGTATAAGGATCACTTTACAAATTAAAATAAAATATAATGACTAAATAATTAATTATTTTTTAATTTTTTTTAAAGAGATTGATTCGAGCACAAGTGGTATAAATGCAATGGTATAAGTAGTTGGAATGTAGCCGCAATTGACATGTTAAAAACTTCTTTAACCACATATATAAGGGCAAATGACTTGTTTAACAATCGATGTTGAAAAATTAAAAAAATATCCATAGTTTTTCCAATTGAAATACATAGATTAACTTTACCACTTCTGTCTTAGGTATAATCCACCAATTTGTTCATATGCTTTTAATTGATTTATGTGATTGTTTACATTTGGCAATTGTATGCTCCTGGATTTTTAATCATATATTTTTCCATTTACGAAGTGATTGAGATTGAGATCCGTTTGGTTTGTTTTTCATACGTGGTTTCTTCATTTTTGTTTTCTTGCCGCATTGTTAACGCATCAAACTGGATCTACAAGCAATCACGATTAAGTGAGTTAATATCTGGAAATCATTTTGACCTATTATATTTTTACAGCTCGTCTGACGAGTCCAAGTGGTGACCTTGGGATCATAAAATGACTATGTGGCTTATGAAAGGAATTGGTCAGAGTGAATTAAGAAAATGATTACTGTTGTGTTGTGCATTTAATGATAAACTGACTTACGTCTATCTTTCATTTTATTAACTTTTTTTCTTATTGTTATCTTCGTAGGTTTGTTCTTTTTTGGCACTTTGTAAGCTGTTTTCAGTGTAGGGAAGTAGTATGAGATAGGAAAGGTTTAACCATATCGTTGAAAATATGTATTAAGCTAGCGTTGGATTCAATTGGGCAATAATGAGCCTCAAGGAATTTGGGCTTGGGGTATAATAAGGCCCAAGAGCTACATCCCTTTTGCTGATTATTTTCGTTTGGTGAATGCCCATGACCCGAAAACCAAAAAGGGTTTAGTGTTTGTTGCATTCCGCTATTATATTTGTTTATAATGCACAAATATTTGCTGAAATTATGTGTCGTAAAATGCAATCATGTGCGTGATAATTTATTTCCATAATCCATTTTACCGTAAATTGTCATGTTGAAGTTTTCTTTACTTTGTTATGTCAACATTTTATGCGCCACGTATAACTTAATACGAGTAATTTATATATTCGTATTTGAATGTCCCTCTTCAATTCAATTGACTTTTTAACATTCATATTACTTATGGAACCACTTCTATTTTTTATGCATCTAAAGTGAGGGAGAGTATATCTTATCTCTTAACTAGTTTAGCCACGAGGCCCACAAGCCTCAGAAACAGTTTATTTGTGTTTACTATGTTGATATATTTTACATTAACAGTATAGGTAAATATTAGTTAAAATTTGAATTTAATAATATATTTTGATATAAATAAAATATAATAAATTGGAAAAGTCCAAAAAATTAGTTATGCAAGAATAACAAAAGAAAAATGACGACAATAAATTTATTAAGAGGGCATTATCATAAACCATTAAATTATATATTATTTTCTCTTATTTTTAATTTTGAATCATATCACATTATTATTTTTATTGATTTCAAAATAATGTCTGAACTTCAAATAATTCTTAATTTAAGATGTGATTAATTAATTTATTATTATTTTTCTTTTACTCCAAATAATACTCAGATTTCAAAGAATAATTTATTAATTTTCTCCTTCACTCCAAAAAAATTTTCAAACTTCAAAAGAAAATTCCAATATAAGAGAAATTAAAAAATTCCAATATAAGAGAAATTAATTAATTAATTAATTATTATATTATTTTCTAATTAACTACAAAAAATTTACGCAAATGAATTATTTTATTATATTTCTTGTTGACCACTAAGAATTAACGCATTTCAAAAAATTCGTTAATATATGTATAAAAAAAGTGAAAAGTCATCACATAAGAAATTAAGTATTTAATCAACAAAGTCTTAATTTGAATTTAATGAACACACCTGCATACCCACATGTGCATGGTAACTGCCAAAAAAAGAAAGGTATAATAATTATTTTTCTTTTTTCTTTTCTTTTTTACTTGTAGTTCCTCTTTTGTTTCACCTATTATTATCTTTTTCCATTCTTAATTGGCTTTTAAAAATGCAGCTTCTCTCCTCTCATTAATTTATGGTCGTGGATAAGCTCAAAATTAGAGTTTTTAAATATGAGCTTCTATAGTGTAATATTCACTTCCAAGCTTCAATTTTTATCTTCTTAAAATAATTTCTAAGGTTGATCAATGTGAAATTTCACAACTCAAGAAAGTCAATTTAGTCGTGAATACTTAGTTGCTAATTGATTGTATTACAATTTTATTATCTCTAATTCGTATAGAAGTAAACAAAAATAAATTTATAATTTCAATTTCTAGCTTTCTATTTAAAAACTACATTATAAAAGTACACATTTTTTAATAGGATAAAAATTTCTAAAAGAAAATTAATAGAGGAAAAAAATATTGTGGTCCTCACGTTTTGACCCTATCTTAATTTGATTATTTACATTTGTCTAGTCTTAAAATGATCCTTCACATTTTATTATGATAAGAAAATTGATCCCTTTGTCAGTTTACCAAAAGCAAGTTGAAGGGTTATTTGCTAGCGAAGGGGGCTAATATTTTCAATGTTCAAAAATGTTAATAAACTATTCTAGGATTTAGCAAATATGAAGGACTAACTTGAGATAGAACTAAAATGTAGGAGACCAAAATAATGTTTTTTTCAAAATTAATATAAGTGCAACAATCTTCATATAGTCTTCATAAATTTAATCTTCAGCATTATCAAATTGAGATTAGTTTAAAAATTTTATCATCGAGTCTAGAAGATTGACTTAAAAAAAATTTTACATCACTCTATAGAAAATAAAATAAAATAATTATATTTACTTCGCTCTTATTTACTTGAGGTCATTAAGTCTTCTGTTTTTTTTTGGTTGGCCAAAAAGGGGTCTTTAAGTCTACTGCAGCATCTATGGGTCGTCTACAAATTTCAATGCACCTTTCTACTTTTGAGGATTGAATATCATTACTATTGCATAATTTTCTCCACTTTATCCCATTTACGTCATTGGTTTGACATTTAAATGTTGATATTTGTATATTCATAAATTAAACAATTGAAAAGATTTTTGAAAAATGTTTAGTTAAAATTTTTTGAGGATGTTGTCAAAGAAATTTAGTCAATGGGCACTTTCGTTAAGATATGTCAAAAAGAATTTATTTGCTCAAATTTAATCTTCACTTATTTACTTCTTACTCTTAATTTTCAAAATTTTGTGCGTCATTTGGTAAAAAATTCCAATGTTATACTTCACAAAGGATGCTACCTAAGTTAGTAATGACTAGATTTGATTATAATTTAAAATATTTGTTTAATCTATTTGATCAGAAAAAATAAAACATGAAAAATAAAATATATTTTATAAAACGAGTTAGTTTAGGTTTTAAAAAGACTTGGTTTTTTTAAAAAAATTGGTCTAAGTCCAAAAAGTCCAAACTAATTTTTTAGTTAAAAAAGACTTATTATTAAAAAAAATTTAATGTAATATTACATATTAGTAAATAAATAAAAATAATATTCCTTATCTAAATGAGTTATGTTGATATAATAATTCATTTGTATTTATAACTTACTTACATCTAATCTTACAAATAATAATAATAATAATTAACCATATTATTTATTTCAATTCTTAAGTAATAAATAATCTTAATTATGATTTAAAAAAGTTAGTTTGACCTAATAGGTCCAAATTTATAAATTCAATTGAAATATTAGTTTACTTAAATATTTGTAAGATTAGATGTAACAATTGAAGTATTGTTTACTTAAATTCAATTGAAACAATTGAAGTATTGTTTAAGTTCAAAAAGAAATTGTTTACTTAAATATTAGTTTTTGAATTAAGAAGTCAAAACCCACGATTTTTGCCTAGGCTTGTATTTCTCCATACTATAATTTGAGGGGACTAAACTTCAAGCATATAATATAGGTAAGTAGGTGGACCATTCATTCCAATGAATATGGCCACCTTTGGTCATTAATTAAACTACCAGCTGTGGCATAAGAAAGTAAGAAACCCTCCTTCTTATGTTGAAAATAAGAAGTTAAGTAAAATCACATTTTGATGTAGCTAACGCATAATTTTGTGACAATACAAAAAAAAAAAACTGAATTTAACATTAGTCACGAAGGGCCTCTAACGTTGGTTATGGTTATTGCAACATGATTCAACATGTCAATTGTTCAAATTGTTGCTATGTGATGTGTTATGAATCCGAATCTTTTGTTGTACAGAAAATTTGCTGTACGACTAATATATATACAAAATTTTTTTTTAAAATTTTACTTATTAATTTTTTTTAATCTACTGTTATACAACAGTACGTTCAATGTATTATGACACCTTCTAACATCAATTTTAACCATCATAAGAATAATCAAAGTTAAAATAAAATTCTCTACGCTGACGTTATTTGAAACATTTAAAATCAATTGTTAATGTTGAGACGTTAAGGAAAACAATTTAGTGTTATATTTTAGCTTGGATAAACCGACCTTAAATTGACAAATCACATAAATTACTTTTATTACGTTAACGATAGTGATAACCAACGTAAAGATGGAAGATCTTTTTTCACGTTTTTTGTGGGTTTTTCCGCACGTTCGTTCTTGCGCTATATATCTTAAATTATTTCCCTATAAATAGCGACACCACACCATTCATATGTCGCATAATACGTGCACTATCCAGCTAGCCCACACCCCCACTCTCATCCACCTTCTTCATCAAACAGCAATGGAGGTAATACGAGTGCAGAACGTAGCCTCTTTGTCCAAAGACAACATCCCAGCCGAGTTCATTCGGTCCGAGAGTGAGCAGCCTGGCATCACCACGGTTCAAGGTGTTCACCTTGAGGTTCCCACCATTGATTTCGCCAACCCCGACGACGACATCCTCGTGGCTCAGATCGTTGATGCGAGTCGAGAATGGGGTATGTACCAGATCATTAACCATGGGATTCCCCCGGAGGTTATAGCCAATCTACAAGCTGTGGGTAAGGAGTTCTTTCAGCTACCTCAACAAGAAAAGGAGATGATTGCTAAGCTTCCTGGATCTATCGAAGGTTATGGCTCAACGGTTGAGAAGGAGCTTGAAGGCAAGAAAGGTTGGGTCGACCATTTGTTCCATAGAGTCTGGCCTCCTTCTGCCATTAACTATCGCTTCTGGCCCAGCAATCCTCCTTCTTACAGGTTTTTTCTCCCTTTCTTTCGCGCCTTACGTATTATAGTAAAGTAAACCTATCTCCAAACTTTCACGACGTTTAACATGGTATATCTGTGCCTCCTAGTCAACCGGTCTGCAGTCTGCACAAAATATAATTGGTCTTTATAAATATATTTCAAGCTCATTGATTTTTGTATAGACGAACCTTTACAATAAAATTTTTCATTAGCCTTCACTTAAATTATACTTTTTAAATAAAATGATCTTTGATTAATATTTATTTTAAATTAAATTCTACTAATTAATTGTGTTACCATTTTCCGCCTCCTCTTAACTATGATCGTTTAACAGCTAATATTGAACATATTAGTTGCCCTAAACGAGTATTTCGTGTCATATTTCTATAACCTTGTCCCACCTCACAAGTCACGTGCAAGCACATATTGTATCATGGGGATTATTGATGAAAAGTAGCGGGAGACAAACGAAAAAGCAAATTGACATCTCTTCTTTCATGAATATCATTATTATTCTGGAAGACGACCGAAGGAGTTGCTATACACTACTGAACACAACTTTTATACGCAATTTTATTAAAGTTAAAATAGCTCCTTGTACGGATATATTTTGTTAAATTCACATAATTGCATCGTACACACAATTAGGATTACGTAGAATGTAAGAAAAGGAATGGTCCAGGACGTATTAATTACAAACTTTAAACAGCCTTTGTATTAATGAAGTAAAGTCAAGGTGACGAGGGTGAATTAAATTTGAACCTATTGCCAGATCGAATTGTTGACACTTTTAGCTGGAAGTAAATTAAGAAGGCTAGTTGGTAAGCAGGCATAGGGGAAATTAATATATATATATATATATTATATACATGAAAATTTTTTTTTAACATTTTCAAACATTTCTTCGATTCTACGTTTTTCAGTATATATTTTTAAGGGAGAATATGCAGACACGACTCCATTTATAAAATAAATTCTATATTGTAGAGTCAAGTGTGTGACTATATGTGTAGTGAGATAAGTAATGAATTCAAGGTTTGAATATTACATTATAATAAACAAGATGATGTGATGCATATGGGATGACTGAGTTGAATTGAACTGGTGAGGACAGGGAGGCTAACGAGGAATACGTGAAGTACCTGCATGGGGTGGTAGATAAATTGTTCAAGAGTCTGGCAAAAGGACTTGGGCTTGAAGAAGATGAACTAAGGAAGGGCTCAGGTGGTGAGAAATTGCAGTACCTTCTGAAGATCAATTACTACCCACCTTGCCCCCGCCCTGATCTGGCGCTTGGGGTTCCAGCTCACACAGACATGTCCACCTTCACCATTCTCGTTCCCAACGAGGTCCAGGGCCTTCAGGCCTCCAGGGATGGCCACTGGTACGATGTTAAGTACATCCCTAATGCCCTCGTCATCCACGTCGGGGACCAAATTGAGGTATATATATAATATATCTATCTATCTACAATCTTCTTTTATTTTATTCTTCTGGTCATAAACTTTCAAATTCATGACTTATGAATTTGGATGACTCGATTATTGAGGAACTAATCTCGTTGGTCAATTATTTATGAATTGGAGCGAATCAACATGAACTGAAGCATCAATATAATATTAATGATTCATGTTTGGAATTGCAGATACTGAGCAACGGGCAGTACAAGGCGGTGCTTCATAGGACAACAGTAAGCGGCAAGACAAGAATGTCGTGGCCAGTTTTCTTGGAGCCTCCATCAGATCACGTTGTGGGGCCTCACCCAAAGCTTATTAACGAACAAAATCCACCCAAGTTCAAGGCCAAGACTTTCGGCGACTATGCTTACTGCAAGCTCAACATGATTCCTCAGTGATTATATGTATACTTTGGTTGGTTTTCCAAGCACTTTGCTCCATCCTACTTAGGGATCACACAAGGGGTTTCCCAAATAAGTTCTTCCCCACAAGTATCGTATTGTTGTTGTACAAGTAGAATATATCTATAGAGATTAATGATGGCTGGATCATCCTTCGGATAACCTTGCTTTCTTATAAAATAAATGTAAAGATAGCGTCTGTATGACTCGGTTAATTATCCAATATAGAATGAGTACTTTTCAACACTTTAGACTTGCGCGGTTTGGCGGTGAAGCTGAGTTATTTAGCAGAAACATTTTAGATTTAAATATTTGTGTGTAAATATTTGACTACTTGACAGACACGAATAATATTTGTCCTCATTGTGCAAACATTAATGAGTGATGACTCAAGTTTGTGATATATATATATATATATATATATATATATATATATATATTATGTTTTTAATTTATGATGTAATTAATTATTAAATTTAAATTAATATTTATTAAATAGTTATTTGAAAGATTATTTTATTGTTTGCATAATTAATGCATGTATAATTATAATGACGAACCCAATAAAATAGATAAAATATTGTTTTTATATTTAATACTATTAAGAATACTTATTAGCTCATAAATAAAAAATATCATATTCTCAAAAATATGACATGCAATAATTATTAAAATGTTATGGCTTTGAATTGTATGTAAAATGTTATGTTCCGTAGTGTGAAATAGTCAACAATTCATTTAAATAGGGATGAAATGTCAAATTGTACTCCTTTTCTACATTGGTTACGTATATGTATAAAGATTTTACAAGGCTCATTTATTATTTATGCAAAATGAAGAATGTTTTCCTTATAAATGAGTACATCTTTTTTATATATGTAGTTATCATAATGGATGCGGGTGTGAATCAGAACTGAACCGAGTACACATTCTTCATCTCAATTCCAACCCAAGTGGAAAAATTTTTAAAACTGAATTTTGATATTGATCTTTTATAAATGAAATTATTATCAAACCACACTAAATAAATTAATTTCAGAATTAAAAGATTTAATATTATTTTGTCAAATCTATAATTATGTCAATTTGAAGTCCGCAAGTCAACGGAAATATACTACATATAGAAAATGGCTTAACAATTAGTATTACAAATATATGGTTCCCTATTCTAATTTGAGACTTTCATAATACTATTTGATGGAAAAAAAAAAAAATCAAAAGTAAACAAAGCTACTATATTTTTATTATTGATTTTCTCAAAAAAAAAATTTATTGAGTAAGTATTTTTTTTAATTGTCATCAAATGAAGATATTTAAAAAATAAATAAAATTTAAAATTTATAAATATATTTTAGTAGATTTATTTTAAAATGTTTTTTAATTTATTAAATTTTATTTATTAGTTAAATGTTAATTTTTAAAAAATGGGGGAGGGGAGGGAGCCCTCCCAAATTGAAGATGGGTACATCCTCCAGCAAACAAAAGTATTTCTTAGGTCGCGAGATTGAGGATGACACAATAAGACATCCATTATTACATGATTTTCAACAAGTGGAGGAGAGACTGAGAATTCATCAACATTTATTTCTTTTTTTTATTTTCTTCATCTTTTCATCATTTTTCTACACTTCTATGGGTGCTATTAGTGATTTGAAGCTTAGTGAAGCCTTCCTTTCTACAATGAGCAGCCAAACTTCACTTGCCTATAGGAGAATTGAGGAGGCATGAGTTTAGAGCATTAATTATGGAGTTTTCTTAATCTTTTTCATCATTTCCTTCTTATAATCATTGTGTTTTAGTTAAATCATTTTGATTACATTGATAGGTTAAATTACTTTGTTGTAAAATTTCATATGTTGGACTGGATTTTGGGATTTCTATGTTGATGTGTGTTTTGTAAAAATTATTGTTACACTTGATTATAGAATTATTGGGTTTGATATAATCCAAGATATCTTATGATTGGGTAATACTTGGTTAAATTGCTCAAGTTATTCGCACATCTTTGCATTGATCTCTCATTTGTGTATTAAGAAAAGTAGTTAATGTTGTTGTGAGTCTTTGAGTTTAATAGTTTCATAAACAAATTAACTTACTTAGTGTTTAAATGGTATTTCAAACCACCTAAGGAAATGGTTTTCAAAAGAAACACTCATTTATCTTTTAAGAAGCTAAGAAGGTCAAATCAAATCTTTAATGGGTATTTCATCATCATTTGCTTTATATTTTCAGTCCCTCATTTTTGTTAACTCAAATCTCTTATCAAAAATCTCAAAAACAATTATAGATAAATTGTATCTTACCTAATTTCAAAAGACAAAGGCAAAAACCTGATTTTTCTCCTATTTTTGCACATAGTTCGCATTCTAATTACCTAGGAATAAATTAGGCTCATTGAAGTGAATACGACCCAAATTGCATCACTATATTGCATTCTCATATCCAGTATTAGCTTTTGACACCCTAATGACAAGGGTTTGGTCACTTGCCATCAAGTTAACTAATGATTTGGAAGGATTTATTTTTGAATTCTGAGATCTAAGAAAAAATAGTATTGTCCATTTCCACAATGAAATGATGGTAGGCTAAGTGAAATTCAAACTGTTTGATTTTGTGTTTGACCCCCTCATGTGGTAATTGAGTTTAGAGGGTTTGAATAATCCACTAGTATGACCATAGTAGTGTTGCATGGACATGAGTCCAAAAAATGCAATTTGAGAAAAACTTTATCCTAATTTTATGTCTTGTGATTAGAGAAACTTTGAAGATGATATCATTAGCTAGTTTGAACTATGATGAGTATCTTCTCCAGGCTTTAGGTGGTAGTAAGAAAGGATTCATGATAGAAATATGAGAACCAGTATCTAAGTGAGCAATGACTAGTAATGGTTTGGTAGATTTATCCAAAAAGATAGAAAGACGTGGATAAAGAAAGGTATGAGAATTTGATGAGCTGGTGAGGATTAATATTGTAGATGTGGCTTGAATAATGGTCAAACGAGTTTTTTTTCGTTTTTTTTTTTAAAGTTTTCTTTTCTTTTAGTATTATTTTTTAAATAGAGTTTTTCTATTCAGTTTCTTAAAAATTACTACCATCTTAATTTGAAATTTTATAAATAAAACTTTTAAATTAAGTCTCTTAAATATTTTCTTAATCAAAACGATCTCTCTATTATAAAACGAGATATAGACCTGTTTAATTATCTTTAACTACCAAAATGACACTATAATAGAGATTAGAGAGCTAGAAATGTTTTTCAAAGAGACTATTATAGCCAAATTAAGGATTTTATTCTTAAAAAAGTAAAACTGACAAGAGAATATTTTTTCATAGCGTATGGTCCAATACCAACTATGGAAACTGATCTTCTTTTGGGCCACTGCCATTGTGGTTGGTTTAAGATCAGTTTCCATAGCGATATAAATACCATGAATGTTCCGATATTGATACATTAATTAATAAAAATGTATATAATTTAATTTTAAAATAATATAACTATCTGTGAGAATTATACACTTATTGTGATATAGTTAGTTAATCATATAATTGTCATGCTTAACTGAAAAAATAATACAATAAGATATAAAAAATTAGATATTAAATTTTTCTTAAAAAAACCACAGTGCTAGGACACTGGGTTTTGGATTGGTATACAATTTAGAGAAATTTAGATAATAAATTTTGAAAAGAAAAGGTCATAACATGCATCCATCTCCTAAAAAGTGAATTTCAATGATTTTGAATTAAATTATATTGCCTCCTCGTAAGAATTAGCTGTGTTATATATAATAATTTTTAACAGAAGATATTGTCAGACTACCGAATTATCTTTAATGTATATTTTTAGAACATGAAAACACTTTTCCTTTATCTCATCTTTTAAAGTATTATTACTTTTTTAGAAAGTTATATTTTTAGTCCTTATAATTTTACCTAAATTATAATGTGGTCCTTAGACTTTAAAATTTTATAATTAGATCCTCATAGTTTAAAAAAAGTATAGTTTAGTCTTTATTATTATATTTTTGTCAATATTTTACTATATATGTGATTTAATTTTACTTCATTATATTCACTTTTACTTAAATTATTAGTATAAATCATACATATTCAGATTATAAAGATAATATATAATTAGTATATCAACAAAAATAAATAATACTTACAAAATTTTAAATGCGGTGATTAAATTAAAATATTTGTAAATTATGGACTAAATTAAAACTTAATTGAAACTATGACCAAAACTATAATTCTCCCTTACCTTTTTTCTATAATTGTCTGTCGTATATGAATTTATACGATACATGCTACTTGTTAATTAAAAATTTACCTAGCCGGTCAAATAGTTGTGATGTCACAAACTCCAATATGTACGTATAGTTAATTTTATTTTTAATATTACAATGTATAAAAAGATCATAATTGTTTTATTTTTAAGCGCATTGGTGCAGAAGATAACGTTAATTATTAGAAAATAAACCAATAGCAATATTTATTAGATATAAGAAGAACCTAATAATATCTTAAAAATAAGAAAAATATACGATGTAATTTAACAAAACCTCATAAAAATAAAAATATAATTTATTTTTTATTTTTAATGTCCCATCAATTATTTCTATGTCTCACTAAAATAAATTTAGAACACAAATTTTTATGGCAACTCTAGAGGATCGAAATCCCATGATTTAAGTTCCTCCAAGTAATAGATTTAGTATATGGCGGAAAAAAAAAAAAAAACACCAATAGATTTAGTACCATGCAACATAACAAAATATCAATGAAAGAAGGTGACCGGTGAAAAGCACGTGGTGGGACGGCGCTCTCTCTTCGTTCTTGCACAATATATCTTAATTATTTCCCTATAAATAGCGATGCCACACCCTTCGTATGTCGCATAATACGTGCACTATCTAGCTAGCCCACAACCCCACCCCCACACCCACCTTCTTCTTCATCAAACAACAATGGAGGTAATACGAGTGCAGAACGTAGCCTCTTTGTCCGAAGACAACATCCCAGCCGAGTTCATTCGGTCCGAGACTGAGCAGCCTGGCATCACCACGGTTCAAGGGGTTCACCTTGAGGTTCCCACCATTGATTTTGCCAACCCCGACGACGACATCCTCGTGGCTCAGATCGTTGATGCGAGTCGAGAATGGGGTATGTACCAGATCGTGAACCATGGGATTCCCCCTGAGGTTATAGCCAATTTGCAGGCTGTGGGTAAGGAGTTCTTTCAGCTACCACAACAAGAGAAGGAGCTGATAGCTAAGCTTCCTGGCTCTGTGGAAGGTTACGGCACAATGCTTCAGAAGGAGCTTGAAGGCAAGAAAGGTTGGGTTGACCATTTGTTCCATAGAGTCTGGCCTCCTTCTACCATTAACTATCGCTTCTGGCCCAGCAATCCTCCTTCTTACAGGTTTTTTCTCCCTCTCTTTCGCGTCTTACGTATTATACCAAAGTAAACCTATCTTTAAACTTTCACGACCTTAACATGGTATATCTGTGCCTCCTAATTAATACAAAATATAATAGGTCTGTATATCTATATTTCAAGCCCATTGATTTTTGTATAGACGAACCTTTACAATAAAATATTTCATTAGCCTTCACTTAAATTATACTTTTTTTTAAATAAAATGATCTTTGATTGATATTTATTTTAAATTAAATTCTACTAATTAATTGTGTTACCATTTTCCGCCTCCTCTTAACTATGATCGTTTAACAGCTAATATTGAACATATTAGTTGCCTTAAACGAGTATTCCGTGTCATATATTTATCACCTTGTCCCACCACACAAGTCACGTGCAAGCACAGATTGCAGTGTTACGGATCATTCATGAAAAGTGGTGCGAGACAAACGAAAAAGCAAATTGACATCTCTTCTTTCATGAATATCATTATTATTCTGGAAGACGACCGAAGGAGTTGCTATACACTACTGAACACAACTTTTATACGCAATTTTATTAAAGTTAAAATAGCTCCTTGTACTGGTATATTTTGTTAAATTCACATAATTGCATCGTACACACAATTAGGATAACGTAGAACGTAAGAAAAGGAATGGTCCAAAAAGATATTAATTACAAACTTTAAACAGCCTCTGTATTAATGAAGTAAAGTCAAAGGTGACGAGGGTGAATTAAATTAGAACCTATCGCTAGCTAGAATTGCGACACTTTTGACTGGAAATAAATTAAGAAGGCTAGTTGGTAAGCAGGCATAGGGGAAATTAATATATATATATATATATATATATATATATATATATTATATACATTGAAATTTTTTTGACATTTTTCAAACATTTCTTCGACTCTACGTTTTTCAGTATATATTTTAAGGAAGAATATGCAGACACGATTCCATTTATAAAATAAATTCTATATTGTAGAGTCAAGTGTGTGACTATATGTGTAGTGAGATAAGTAATGAATTCAAGGTTTGAATATTACATTATAATAAACAAGATGATGTGATGCATATGGAATGACTGAGTTGAATTGAACTGGTGAGGACAGGGAGGCTAACGAGGAATACGTAAAGTACCTGCATGGGGTGGTAGATAAATTGTTCAAGAGTCTGGCAAAAGGACTTGGGCTTGAGGAAGATGAACTAAGGAAGGGCTCAGGTGGTGAGAAATTGCAGTACCTTCTGAAGATCAATTACTACCCACCTTGCCCCCGCCCTGATCTGGCGCTTGGGGTTCCAGCTCACACAGACATGTCCACCCTCACCATTCTCGTTCCCAACGAGGTCCAGGGCCTTCAGGCCTCCAGGGATGGCCACTGGTACGATGTTAAGTACATCCCCAATGCCCTCGTCATCCACATCGGCGACCAAATGGAGGTATATATATATATATATGTTCTTTTATTTTATTCTTCTAATTATAAACCTTCCAATTCATGACTTTCATGATCACTGAAGCATTAATATATAATTAATGGTTCATTTTTGGAATTGCAGATACTGAGCAATGGGAAGTACAAGGCGGTGCTTCATAGGACAACAGTGAGCGACAAGACAAGATTGTCGTGGCCAGTTTTCTTGGAGCCTCCATCAGATCATGTTGTGGGCCCTCACCCAAAGCTTATTGACGAACAAAATCCACCCAAGTTCAAGTCCAAGACTTTCGGAGACTATGCTTACTGCAAGCTCAACAAGATTCCTCAGTGATTACATATATACTTTGGTTTCTTTTCCAAGCACTTCGCTCCATCCTACTTAGGGATCACACAAGGGGTTTCCCAAATAAGTTCTTCCCCACAAGTATCGTATTGTTGTACAAGTAGAATATATCTAGAGAGAATAATGATGTCAAGAACATCCTTCGAATAAACTTACTTTCATATAAAATAAATGTAAAGATAGCGTCTGTATGACTCGGTTAATTATTTAACGTAGAATGAGCAATTTTTAATATTTTAGACTTGCGTGGATAAGCTTTCTGTTATTTAACAGAAACATTTTAGATTTAAATATTTGTGTGTAAATATTTGACTACTAGACAAACACGAATAAGCAATTGTCCTCTCTGCGCAAAAATTAATGAGTCACTCATGGTTCTGATATATATATATATATATGTGTGTGTGTGTGTGTATGTATGTGTATGTATATATGATTTTAATTTATGATGTAATTAATTATTATATATAAATTAAGATTTATTAAATAGTTATTTAAAATATTATTTATTGTTTGTATAACTAATTCATATATAATTATAATGATGAATCCAATAAAATAGATGTCATAAATAAAAAATATGATATTCTCAAAAATATAACATGCAATAATTATTAAAATGTTGTGGCTTTGAATTGTATGTAAAATGTTATGTTCCGTAGTGTGAAATAGTCAACAATTCATTTAAATAGGGATGAAATGTCAAATTGTACTCCTTTTCTACATTGATTACGCATACATACATATATATATATATATATATATATATATATATAATTGTACAAGGCTCATATATTATTTATGCAAAATGGGCAATGTTTTCTTTATAAATGAGTACATGTTTTGAATATATGAAGATTTCATAATGGATGCCGGCGTGAAGTAGAATTGAACCGAGTACACATTCCTCCTCTCAATTCCAACCCAAGTGGAAAAATTTGAAAAATTCAATTTTGATATTTATTTTTTATAAATTAAATTATTATCAAACCACACTCAATAAATTAATTTAAGAATTAAAAAATAAATTTTTTTTGGTCAAATCTATAATTATGTCAATTTGAAGTCGGCAAATCCACGGAAATATACTACTTTTAACATCTTTTATTTGAGATGCGAAACGTGGCCTAACCAAAAGAAAAAAAAGTGGTAAAAGCTTTCATCATTTTGATGGGCCTGTGATAGATATTTATAATATTTTATCAGTCTTAAAAAATTTAATATCACAGTCATATTTTCATAAATTAACCATTCTTATTTAAATTTAATATTGAGCGCAATCATGATTCAAGATTAGTTTACACGACAATATATACCAACTAGCCAACAATACATTAGCATGGAAAATAAATCAGAGTCTGTGCATTTTTGCAGATCCAAGCAAAGTTACGAATATAGAAGGGCCAAGGGGTGTTTGCTTCCCTTTTTTTCATTTATAACCATTTTCTTTTCCTTTGTCCTTTTTGGATGGCACAATAACCAACCAAAAAAGGAAAGGATCGTCATTCAGTATATCACAAATTAATTTCTTTTGTCCGGAGCCTGGAAAAAATAGACTCACTTATTCATTCATAGAAAAAAGAAAGGATTGGAATCATTTCCATTATCTTTCTTAGAAGGCACAATTGCACCGAAATTTTTTTTATTTTTTCCCAAACAACTTAGATGGCACACTTGCATATATTAGCGATATACTTGACCATAAAGTTGTGAGTTACACACTAATAAACACTAATCAAAGAGTCTATAAAGGTGTAACTTATAAATCTAGGACCAAGCATGACTCAAAATAAAACAACATTTTTACATACATGAACACGTGAACATCTTTCAATTTGTTCTTCCCAATAATCCAATCTTAAAATCATCCCTGTTTAAACAATCTCTTTCACGTTGAGGCAAACTTAACAGATCACAAATGTCAAAACCGAAAGATAGAATAAAGTCCAAGAACAAGACCAATGACTACAATAGTGGGCTCTGTTTCACATTAGCTTCTTGCTGTCTCTTCCGATTCTGCAATCAGTCTTCAAGGAGATTTGGGATGGGGCCTTCAAAACTCAACAGTGAATACATTTAGTATTTTGACTCCATTTTTTATTTTTGTTTGATTGCGCATACTTTATTAATCACAACCCACAGTCCAATTACTTCCATGTGTTTCACACCTTCTGGTTTACGGTAAGCAATGTCTCCATTCATATTACAACTAACAAGATATTTTCTTTTCAAGAATTCAGAAATGATATTAGATACTATTTAAGGACCATTTATATGAAGGGAGGATAGTTGAGGTGGAATATTTACCACTAGGTTAAAAACTATAATGATTAGTTAAAGTGTAGTTTTTTTTTACTTAAATGCATCTAATCAAAGCGTCATATTTCGAATATGACTTGCCCTCTGACAATGAAATAAATGCTATCATACCTAGGCTGCCATAATTATTGGTAAGTCTTTTTTCCACATTGGTCATAGATCTCTTGCAATATAGCTAACCTATGGCAGCAAACCCTGTCAAGAATGGCTTTTAGATGTTAATAAGGTTAATTATATGACTTGATTATATATACAAATTTAACTTTATGGCGTGTACATGCAATTTTCAAAAGCGGCAAACACTTAATATAGTTGAATCAAATATGTGAAAGAATAAGTTCAAATTCTCAATAAGAAGTAAAAATATGAGCGTATACCATGAAAACTCCAGGGTGTAAGCAATTGAGGATCCTCTGTAACGGAAGCAGCAACACCAATATCACCAGCCTCTGTGACACTACCACACTTTGTATCATTATGTATGTTATGGCTTTTGTATCACTGAAGAATTCCCACTTCCTGTTCACTCCATTTGAATACCAACACAAACTCGGAAACAAGGAAACGGTTCTGCTGAGTTAGCGCAAAAACAACATTGAAGACAAAACCGGATAGAATGACACATACACGCTGCACCACTACAGCTACTGTAACAATCCAATAATTTTAATTAGTAATAAATAAATCAAGTTATAAATCATTTAATTAAAGAATGAAGTAAAATGAATAAATTTGAAATAAGTAGAGGGAAATTTGCCAAAAAGTTTTGTAAGGTATAATATTTTATGGGCTGGTGATATAATTTGAAATTAAAATTGACACAATGGTTAGTCCTCACTTCCATTATCCAAGAGGGATAGTGTTCAAACCTTACTCCTCCACTTCTGTTCTTTTTTTTTTTTTGGGCATTGATACTTGACAAAAAATAGTGAAAAGACACAAATGCCCCTAGGTGCATATTTCTTCTTTCCTGATGGCTTGTATTTTTCATCATGTAATTGGGATGCAGATACCATATCCCCTCTGTTCTTTGATACTATTTTGTTAGTGTTGTTTTTGCCATTTGCACCGTCATTGTTGGCAAGGTCTTGGCCAGAGATCACTATTATTCTAGCGAGAATTTTCTTTCATTGTTTGTTTACAGTTAGCCATCGATATAGAACAATTTGAGCGAAAATTGGTGAGAAAATTTACAAATTTTCACATGCCTTTCAATGCTTATAGGATTTTTGACCCTTTTCCCATGAATCATGAGTTTAACAATGAGATTTAGGTTAATTTCTGAAATTCATTTGACAGTGCACCTAGGGTTCAAAGAGGGAAAATTTTCAAATTTCCTTGAACTTGATACTCATTGGTGAGTTAAACTCAAAATTTTCATGTGCCTTTCTTCCTTTAACTAATTTCCTCCATTTCCCTCTTTCAATTTGAAGATTACAACAATAAATTCAAGCTAATTTGGAAATCCCCAATTTATAGCGTATTTAGGATTTTAAGGGACCTAATTGAAGTTTTTGAGACTTAGGGCTTCAGTTAACAGCATAGGAGAAGTAGTTAGAGCAATTGCAAGTTATAAATTTATGAGGTATGTGAATTGATAATTTTCCTAAATTTTTCCTTGAATTTCATATTTATGGAAGGGTTAATAAAAAGTAAAATTATGTGGGAAGAGCCTCTTGTTAATGACTAATTGTCTAACCATGTTATTAAAAATTTAGGAATGGATTATGGGTGAGGAGAATGATTGATTTGAGTTTTGGCATTTGGTGAATTGAGAAATTCATTTATTACTCGAATATATGTAGGAATATAAATTCTTAATTTGATATATTTATAAGATATCTTTTCCTTGTGGGTTGTGAGTGTTCTTATGAGAATTTGATGTTAATGGTGTTTGAATGTAGATAAGAGAAATTCTTAATTTGTAAATTAAGATGTTAAGTTGATGAGATTAAGACTTGATTCAAGAATTGTGGATTGATAAGGTTATTATAGTGTTTCTAACAATACTTATGCTATAAACCTTATGCCAAGAGTGTTTGGAATAAATTTTTAATTAACATAGGGGCAATTTAGTAGGGTGATTTTTCACTTAAGTTAAGGAAGACTAGCTTACCTGATAGTGAATGGCATTTAGGTGCATAGATAGCACTCCTAATTCCTTTATGTGATTTATGCTTCCTTTTTTATTAGAATATTTTTACGATCATCATAATTATTATTTAGTATTATTAAATTCTTATTAGGTGATTTTTTTAAAGGTGATTGCATAATTCCATCATGTATGGATTGGTAATGACCGTTAAGAAATTTATGAGTACAGTTAAGTGAAACTATCAAATAAGTTAGTATTTGTAAAATTAATTGATTCCATACACATTTGTCTTATTTTTCATTCACCTTAGAAGGACAAGTTAGGACATTGGAAGCTAATAGCATCTCTATTAGCCCTTGGTGCACTTGGGAATACCCAGCTAGTAGGGTTAGTGGAGTTGCTAACCCTGTGAGACGGCTATCACATGTGAAACATATGGATGGTTGATTTTAGTGAGTTATGATCTCATGCCTGTTGTGATTTACTCTCGTGAGTTGTGTGTCCATGTCAAATATCTAAATGCTAGTCTAAGATAGTCTTTCCCTCAAATAGATTGTAGAAGCCTATTATTTGTATGTTTCACTGTTAAATTTGTACATCTTAAGTTCATTTTCGTACAAAGAGTTTAAAGATAATAAAGGCTTAATTAATTTGAATGATGAGAACTAGTAAGTGCATTCGCCCAACATGAAGTTCCACCAACATGGGGTCATACTAGAGGCCGAGGCAAGGGTATTAAGACTGCCAAGCACCCTAGATTTGCTTCCCCAATAGAACTTGAGGAGAAGCTATAGGTTCAAGAGGCTTATACACCTCTAACTTAAACTGCTTCAGGGGATTCTCATGCTGAAAGAACTAATGAAGTGACCTTATCCCAATTTCTGAGGTTAAATCTTCCCACTTTTATTGGATCTGATAGCCAAGAAGATCTTTATAACTATATAAAAGGAATGGAAAAAATTTGTAAGACATTGTGTTGCCCATTTACTAAGCTAGTTGAATTTGCTGAATTTCAACTACGAAATGTGACCTGCTTGTGGTTTCAGTAAGTCTTACGTGAAATATTTATTGACTTACCTCTAATGTTATGGGATGAATTTAAGGAATTATTCATGGATCACTATATACTTCAGACTGTGAGGGATGCTAAGGCTTATGAATTTGAATTACTAAGATATACCCCAGTTGAAACTGTGTTAGACTATGATATTAACTTCACTTAACTTCCACACTATACGTTGCACTTGGCCCCTACAGAGATACCATATTAAAAGAATTATGATTGGTCTGCCTAAGTATATATTTCATGCATTATCCTTACAAATGGACAATTTTCCCTTATTTTGTCACTGTTAACAACATCCGTAAAATTGAGCTGCTGGAGATAAAGGAGGACCCTTTCAACAAGAAGAAACTAAGGGAACTAGAGAAGAGACATACCAGTATTGGTACTTCTTCTAAGGAACCTAGGCATCATAGGTCGTTCAGGTCAGCCCAGTCGCATGCCTACACACTTACTACATCTTCATATAGCACTCTCACTCATAGATATGCTCTAAGGAGTAACAAACCTATAGGGCCCTATAAGTATCTCAGTAGGTGCGCTCACTGCATGCCCTACTTGTAAAAACTTTCATTCAGGGGTATGCTATCATGCTACAGGAGTATGTTTTCATTGTGGATAAATAGGTTATTTTCAAAGGAATTTCCCTTTAGTGCAACAAGCATATAGCTATTTTTTAGTGCAACCAACAACCCACCTTACCCCACATGTGATTACATTGAGTACAGGTCCCTCTGTGTCAACTGGTAAAGGTATGCCCAGGAAAGGCCTAGGTAGTCAAGGTCACACATCAACAGGCAAGGGCTAGGCCCGTGAATTTGCATTGACTAGGCAAGATGCTTGGGCATCCAACTTAGTGGTGACATATATGATTTGGTTAATTTGCATCAAGCATATTCTTTATTTGATTCAGGATCCACTCATTCTTATGTTTCTCCTTAATTTACAAAACTGCTTTAAGGAATTCCCATTTAGTTAGCTAATTCTATATTAGTGGGTACCCCTCTAGGGGAATCTATGGTATTTGATATAGTATATTGCTCATGTAAAATTGCAATTGGAGGCAAGGAAACTTTAATGGACTTAATGGTATTACATATGGTAAATATGGATGTAATCCTTGTTATGGATTGGTTAGCCTCTTGTCATGCCACAAGGAGGTGATAAAATTTGAAAATCTTGGTGAAACCCTTTATGGAATCAAGGGGATATTAGAATGGTTTCAATTAATGTAATTTCAGCCCTAAATAGTAGGTGTCGAGATTCTTGGCTTTGGTGAAGGACATGGAGAAACAAACAGTAGGGTTAGATAATATTTTTATAGTTGAGGAATTTCCTAATGTCTTTTTGGGGGAACTACTTAGATTGCCTCTAGATAGGGAGGTTGAATTCTCCATTGATTTAATTCCAGGCACTCAACTTATCTTAATTCCTCCTTACCGTATAACTCTTGCTGAATTGAGGGAGTTAAAGAAATAACTATAAGATCTCTTAGAAAAGGGGTTTATCAGGCCTAATACTTCACCTTGGGGGTGCTCCAGTCCTTTTTGTAAAGAATAAGGATGGTTCCTTGAGCTTATATGTAGATTATAGGCAACTAAACAAGGTGTCAATACAGAACAAGTATCAATTACCACTTATTGATGATTTTTTTTTATCAACTCCAAGGAGCTTAATGTTCTTTAAAGATTAATCTTCAGTTAGGATATCATCAGTTAATGATTAAAGGTGAAGATGTTCCAAAGACGCCTTTTCGTACCCTCTATAGCCATTATAAGTTCCTAGTAATGTCATTCGGATTGACTGATGCACCTGTAACTTTTATGAATATAAGGAACAAGGTATTCAAACTGTTTCTTGGCAAGTTTGGGATTGTCTATATTGATGATATTCTGGTTTATTCTAAGAGCCTTAATGAACATGAACAACATTATGCTAAATTCTTAAAGTGTGAATTTTGGTTGAATCAAGTGGTATTTTTAGGCCATATCATCTCTAAAGAATGGAGCCAAGTTAATCTAAGTAAAGTTGAAGCTGTCCAAAAGCAACCCCGCCCTTCCACTATGATTGAAATTAAAAGTTTCTTAGGTTTGGCTAGGGATTATTATTATGTTGTGAAGGTTTTCTCAAAGATAGTTGCTTTGTTGACACGACTAACACTAAAGAATGTAAAGTTCATTTGGAATGACTTAAGTGAAATTAGTTTTCAAAACCTGAACGAGTATCTTACTTCAGCCCGAATCTTAAGTCTACCTTTAGGCACTAATGGGTATGTAGTGTATTGTGATGCTTATAGACTGGGTTTGGGTGTGTGTGTTAATGCAAAATGTCACAGTATTTTTTTGCATTAAAAATATGGCAGCATTATTTGTATGGTGAAACCTATGAGATATATATGGATCATAAAAGTCTTAAGTACATCTTTCAACAAAAACGTGTGAACTTGAGGCAAAAGAGGTGATGGAGTTACTAAAGGGTTATGATTGTATAATTCTTTACCACCCAGGAAAGCAAATGCAGTAGCAAATGCTTTGAGCAGAAAACCTATGAGAAGTTTAACCCATATTCAAGTGGTGTAAATACCATTGATTGTAGAACTGTAGTAGTTCGAGAAGAATATGTGAATTTTAAAATTAAGGAGGAGCTTTTAAAGCTCATATACAATCTAATTCTACTATTACCAATGAAATGAAAATTACTTAGAGGTCAGATTTAGGATTGCATAAGTTAATGGATGACGTTAAGGAAAGGAAGAACAAATAATTTACTATTGAAGTAAAGGGAATGTTAAGGTTTGAAGGGAGATTATGTGTACCATAGGTTGATGATTTAAAGAAGAAGATCTTTGAAGAAGGCCACCATTTAGCTAATATTGTACACCCAAGATCTACTAAAATGTATCAAGATTTGAAGCAGATTTACTGATGGAATAGTATGAAAAAAAGATGTAGCAAACTTTGTCTCTCATTGCTAGGTGTGCCAACAAGTCAAGGCTGAGTATCAAAGGCTTTTTGATTTACATCAACAATTAGAGATACCTAAATGGAAATGGGGAACAAATTACTTTGGACTTTGTTATTGGTTTGCCTTGCACACTTATGGGAAATTATTCAATATGGGTTATTATAAATAGATTAATGAATTCTGTGCATTTCTTTCCAATTATGACAATACTCCATCACTAAGTATGCCCAATTGTATGCAAATGACATTGTGAAGCAACATGGCATACCATTGTCTATTATATTTGATCAAGGACCACAGTTTACCTCTAGGTTTTTAGAGGCATTTCAAGTAGCATTAGGATCTTGGTTGGACTTGAGTACTACTTTTCACCCCAGACAGATGGTCAGTCTAAGAGGACTATCCAAACATTAGAATATATGTTACAATCATGCATTTTGGACTTTGGAGGAAGTTAGGAGAACTACTTCCCTTGGCAGAATTTGCTTATAACAACAATTATCAAGCTACTATTCAAATGGCACCATTTAAAGCCATTTATGGTAGGAGGTGTCGTTCCCTTATTAGGTGGTTTGAAATAGGCAAAGCTCAAACATTGGGCCCATATTTAGTGTAAAATGCAAAAGAGAAGGTAAACTTGATAAAACAATTTTTTGGTAGCACAAAGTAGAAAAAAGACTTATGTAAATCATCAGAGGAAGGATTTAGAGTTTATGGTAGGTGACCATGTATTTTTATAGGTGTCTCCTATGAAAGGCTTGATAAGATTTGGCAAAAATGGTATGTTAAGCCTAAGGTACATTGGCCCATTTGAGGTGCTCAAAAGGATTGGTTTTGTAGTTTATCGACTTGCACTGCCTCTTGAGCTATCTAATGTTCATCTAGTCTTTCATATATTTATGCTTATGAGGTACTTCCCTGATCCATAGCATGTAGTTAAGCCATAAAAAGTGCAAATTGATGCTAGAATGAGTTACGAAGAGGTACTAGTGGCAATATTGGATAGGCAAGTGAAGAAGCTTCGTTAAGAGAAAATCCCTTCAAAAAAGGTTTTATGAAGGAACCATTCCATAGAAGAAGCCATATAGGAATCAAAGCACAATATGCATGCCAAGCACCCACACTTGTTCAATGAATAAGGTATGTAGAAATGTTAAATTCAGGGACTGAATTTGTATAAGGAGGGGAGAATGTAATAATCTAATAATTTAAATTAGTAATAAATAAATCAAGTTATAACTCATTTAATTAAGGAATAAAGTAAAATGAATAAATTTAAAATAAGTAGAAGGAAATTTACAAGAAAGTTTTGCAAGGTAACATTTAATAAAGTGGTGAAGCATTCTAAAATTGAGGTTGGCACAACGGTTAGGCCTCACTTCCATCATCAAAGAGGGTCAGGGTTCTAACCTTAGCTCCCTTACTTTTGTTCTTTTTTTAACATTGACTCCTGACATCAAATATTGAAAAGACAAAAATGCCCTCAGTTGCATATTTCTTCCTTCTCGATAGCTTATGTTCTTCATTGTGTAACATAGCTACAGATGCCATATCCCCTCCATTCTTTGATATTATTTTATCAGCATTGTTTCTATCATTTGCACTGTCATTGCCTGCGAGGTTAGGGTCAGAGATCGATATTATTATGGCGAGAATTTTCTTCTATCGCTTATTTGCCATTGCTCATGGATATAGAACAATTTAAGTGAAAATTAGTGAGAAATTTTACTAATTTTCACATGCCTTTTAATGCTTATAGGATTTTTGACCCTTATCCCATGAATCATGAGTTTAACAATGAGATTTAGGTTGTTAATTTCTGAAATTCATTTGATAATGCCTATGGTTTGAAAAGGGAAAACATTTCAAATTTCCTTGAATTAGATACTCATTGGTAAGTTAAACTCGAAATTTCCATGTGCCTTTTGTTCTTTTTACTAATTTCCTCCATTTTCCTCTCTCAATTCAAAGATTATAGTAACAAATTCAATTTAATTTGGAAATCCCCAATTTGCAATGAATCTAGGGATCTTGAGGGACTTAATCAAACTTTTTGAGACTTAGGGCTTCAGTTAACAGCATAGGAGAAGTAGTTAGAGCAATTGCAAGTTATAAATTTATGAGGTACATGAATTGATAATTTTCCTAAATTTTTCCTTGAATTTCATATTTATGGAAGGGTTAATAAAAAGTAAAATTATGTGGGAAGAGCCTCTTGTTAATGACTAATTGTCAAACCATGTTATTAAAAATTTAGGAATGGATTATAGGTGAGGAGAATGATTGATTTGAGTTTTGGCATTTGGTGAATTGAGAAATTCATTTATTACTCGAATATATGTAGGAATATAAGTTCTTAATTTGATATATTTATAAGATATCTTTTCCTTGTGGGTTGTGAGTGTTCTTATGAGAATTTGATGTTAATGGTGTTTGAATGTAGATAAGAGAAATTCTTAATTTGTAAATTAAGATGTTAAGTTGATGAGATTAAGGCTTGATTCAAGAATTGTGGATTGATAAGGTTATTATAGTATTTCTAACAATACTTATGCTATAAACCTTATGCCAAGAGCGTTTGGAATAAATTTTTTATTAACATAGGGGTAATTTAGTAGGGTGATTTTTCACTTAAGTTAAGGAAGACTAGCTTACCTGATAGTTAATGCATTCAAGTGCATAGATAGCACTCCTAACTCCTTTATGTGATTTATATTTCCTTTTTTTATTAGAATATTTTTATGATAATAATAATAATAATAATTATTATTATTATTCAGTATTGTTAAATTCTTATTAGGTGATTACATAATTACAGTATGTATATTGGTAAGGACCATTGAGAAATTTATGAGTTCGGTTAAGTGAAACCTTTGAATAAGTTAGTATTTGTAAAGTTAATTGATTCCATACACGCTTGTTTTATTTTTCATTGGTCTTGAAAGTACTAGTTATGACATTAGAAGCTAACAATAGCTTTGTTAGCCCTTGGTGCGCCTTAAATATACCAAGCTAGCAGGGTTAGTAGAGTTACTAGCCTTATGTGACGACCATCTCAAGTGGATCAAATGAATGGTTGATTTTCATAAGTAATGATCTCACGCCTGTTAGTTACTTACCCTTAACGACTTTGGGTCCTTGCTTGTTGTGATTTACTCTCATGGGTTATGTGTCTATGCTAGATATCTAGATGCTAGTCTAGGATAGTCCTTCCTTTAAACAGATTGTAGAAGTCCGCTATTTAAATGTTTCATTGTTAAATTTGTACATCTTAAGTTAACTTTCTAACCAAGAGTTTAGAGATAAAATAGGCTTAATTGATTTGAATGATCAAAACAAGTAAGTGCATCTTGACTTGAGTAGCATTCATGGTTTTTATGTTCATCAGATGACTAGTTTTATTCTTGGAGACTTTTACAAAATATGATATCTTATGTTAATTTATGAAGGTATTTCTTTTTTTTTTTCAATTTGATTGCTTAATACATGTTTATTATTTACTAATTTTGGGTTGCTATCTACCCGAAAATTTGTTGTCTTAGATAGTAGAGCTGGTAGCCAAACTGGGAGATCTGATGAATGATTTAAGACTCCTTTCGGTGAGCCTCGTTTTGTTTTTGCGAGAGCTAAGTTCTATTCTTTTTGTTAACTACACTCTTGGGATTGCATATAAGTTTAGGGTAGCTATTCTTTTGTTCACTTTAGCTATGTATCCTGATGACCACATATTGTATATCCCCTCACCCCTTTCTAGTATACTTTTGTTTCATTTTGCTACTGTGAGAGCATAGCTCTCTTTTTGTTCTAGCTGGTTAGGCTAGTAGGATTTTATAGAAATATCAGGAGCCTCCATATATAAGGGAGACTACTGAAATTTCTACAAAATCTATACATTGTATATAGACTAAATATCTCTAATGAAGGGGACAATATTACTTTGTACATGTTACGATGCTTGAATTTTATATGTGGTTTTACTTTCCATCTAGTGTAGGTTTGCAAGATTGAGATTTTTCCTCGCTTCTTGCATCATCACACTCTAAGGTTATGGGGTGGGACACATTGACCATGTTTTTATATCATTTTCTGATAAAATAGGCGTAAGATGGCTCCACAATGACAGAATTCAAAAATTAAATGATTGAGAGCAAACTAATTTACCTTCAAAAAACTAACATAGAAGATTCCAATAAATAAACACATTAAAAAGTAATAAGTAAATATATGAAGATATCTTAAAAAAATAACTGCATACGATCAAAAATTTATTTGAAAATCAATTATTGAACTTGCAGTAACTACAAAAGATTTTCGTGACATTGGGACATCTTCTAATGATTACGATTCTGTGTTAGGGATCTGCGAGTAAGCAATCACATGAGGTTATGTGGTCCATAACAATAGTGTTAGAAGGGTTGTGATGGCCTTTGAAAGTAAAGCATGTTCAAAGGTTCACAAGCCACCAAGATCAACCTTATTTCTTCTTCAATTCTCTGTTGTATTTGTCCTAAACGTCATAAACTACATGGGCAGGTCAAGCCCATATACTATAAAGAACAATAAAAACGTCAATGTTTGAGTATAAAAAAATGTTACGTCCATGTGCAGCTTCCCAATGCTTTCTTGTCTTATATAAAAAAATTGAAAGAGCTCCGAATGTTCTAGGCGGCATTGATGCTCTCATGTCAACGTATCAATGCATTTAAATAACGGTAATACCGAATTTTAAAGAAGGAGAAAAGATGACAAATGAATTTCCTCATGTTAGTCCTTATAACATATGAATCATGTTTGTTCATTTTGGATTGTTGATTTAGAATTTAGTGATTTAAACTTTTATTTATAAAATATGATGGAATATAATTATTTTTTTTATTTGTAAAACAGAACTATTAGATTTTCATTCAACGATTGATAATCAAAAAATAATTCTTATTTTCTAGCCCTAAAATGGGGAAATCCATTCTCAAAAAGTTAATGGTAGTAGTCTTGAAACATAGGGCTCAAAATACTTGAGTTTGTATCAGCGGAGGCCTCTGTACAGCAATGTGGATGGATCTCCTCCTGTAAGGCATTTTATGGGAGAATCTATACTAGCTTAACGTGATCCATTCAATTCATCTAACCGTCTCAAAGAGACCACGTTTTTATGCCTGTCAAGCCTTTTAGTCACTTCCACCAGCCCTCCCTCAAACATTAAAAGGTCTTTTACTCAATATCAGCCCTCTTTCACACGCGCATAATGCACTTTTAATCCAAAAGCTCTGATTTCTAGTTCATATTTACTTCTCAAGTTTTATTTCCTTCTCTCTGTCTTTTATATCCTTTCTTTTTCCTTTTCCACCTCTTGCATTCTCTTGTCAAAACCCTAGATTTCAAATCTACGATTTTGTTTTCTCAATGTGTTTAGGCATCATTTAGGAACTGCCAAGATGCTAGCTTGGGTTTTCTATTAAATATGAGCCTATAATTTCTCTGCATTTTGTCCATAGTAAGCTCCAATCATGGGTTTCTGATGGCGACACTGAGCGCTGAAATCATTTTTTTCTTTCTTCTCTAATTAAGAAGTATCTTTGATTGGATTTTTGGAGATCTCTATGTAAAAGCCTTTACAATTACTTGTCTAGTACTCATTCATTTAACATAACTAAATCTTAAGAATAAAATAAAAAATTCATAACACAACAGTACTCTTCTTTCTTGTTTTAATATTAAAAAAAATAGTTACAAAGTTTTTTATTTAAATTTTAGGGTTTTTCCTAGACTAATATGTTTATTGGTTTGGACTTTCTAGATTTAATGTCAAACAAAAAAAAAAGACTGGGATGCATCACTTTGGGCTGAAAATGTTGAAATTGTTAGAATTGTCTGATTCTACCGATTCTGCACGATTTAATACCAATTTTGACCGAGCTTGCAATGATTCTAATTCTTCATTTGATTTAACTCAAAATCCTTATCTAATATCATAAAATCGACGATTCTAATGAGTTGAATCACGATTTTAATAACTTTGCTGTGAAGTTTAAAAATCATATCACTGTTGGTGACAAAAACAGGAAAGCATTGCCCTACTTCTCAATGAAAATTGAGAGTAAAATTTGGGCGGCATTTTGGGTGTAGCCAAAATTAAAAAAAGAAAAAAAGAATGCACAGGAAAGAAACGTGGCAAATTTAAGATGGTCAGATAAATCATGCGGTTCATATTCATCACTGTAGAATCTCCTGTAAATGGCATTACTGGAGGATATGCCGAATCAAATTAGAATTTTTTAGAGGTGAGAGCCTAATCACAAAACTACTAGAAATCGTTCAGTTCGGCACGCACCACTAGAAAATAACTCCATATTAAATTGTGACAACTATATTTATTTAGCTCAACTGAGTCAGTCCACCTAAAGTTTATTTTGCAAATGAAATTTTAATTTAAATCAAAAAATTATCAAATTGAATCAAAATTTGAATTGAAAATAGTTCCTATAGTCTATCCCGATAGAAAACAACTCCAGAACTACCATATGCTTGATATCAGAGTTTAACCGAGGCCTGCAACTCAAACATTAGCACCAGGATCAGCAAGTTCCTCAACGTTTTTCCTTGAAAAGCAGTGCAATGCTTACAAATTCACCACTTGAAATTGACCAGCAACGTTTCCCATATTTTAAATTAAAGGCAGCTCGTCTTACAAATTTTGTGACCTTTGTCCTTTAGCTTTCTAAAACTTCAACCTTAAAATAACCTTTTCTTTGGAAGCTAATCATCACCCCAACTAATAGCAGTATCACTACGACTTTGGACTTAACATCACTGGGCACCTCTTGTGTGTAATGGGATGTCAGATGCAAGAGCACAATCAGCCTCTCTTCCCATGTATCCAAATTCCCAACCCGTTCGGCCAACAACCATATTATATATTAGATGTATCAGCATTTAAAGTAGCTTTATGCCCCAGTATGATTACTAAGACCACTCACATTCTTTAAACAGGTATGCAGTATAGTAAGATCAAAAAAAAGAATGAAACAGAAATTGTGATCATTGCATGCATATATACTCTCCAAGGATGCATGCTTTCTCTCGTAGCGTTAAACTCAGCAGTAGAGGTAGAGACAATACTTACAACCCAACAGACCAAACTGTATGCCAGTAGCAATAGTGTCACAGTTCTTGCATCAAGCAGGTATTAACAGTTCAGAACCTTCAAAATTAACATGCAGATTTTCAGACTTTCAAGGAAGATAAGGCCCCATAATCAACCAGGAATAAGATTGAACAATATAGGAGCAGGAGGGCAAGAGAAGAAATTTAAATAATAAAATACCAATAAAATCATTAAATTTGACAGAAATATGATGGCAAGATGACAGTGGAGATTATATGCTAGAGCAACAAAAGATGGAGGAGAAATTCAGCCAACCAAGTAAGAAATATTCAAACCAATACTGATGCAATAACGTCTGCCACCCATATTAATGTCAATGTCGGCAGCCCCTCCCATATTAATGTCATATGTCAGTAGCCTTCACTGTCAACTTTGACAGCCCTTCATATGGTGTGATCCATTTTGATAGATTGGTTTCTTGCCATTACGGACTTTCATGCTAAATCCACATTGTTTGTATGTATATTTCTTACCTACTTACTATTGCAATAATGACCATTAATGGAATGGTTTGCCTCAAGCTCTCCTATAAATTTGGGTTCTTAAGTCTAGTTTCTCACAACCTTCAAATTACACACCATCATCAAAGAGTGTAAAACAAAGGCTTAGAACACCTAGAATCGAGTTTGACAGTTTCAAAGTTTATGGCATTTCCGTTTAATGGCAATGACTGGAGGTATGATTTCTTCCACATTATTCCCTTGTTCTAGACTACGTTATTAGTCTATTTTACATATAAGTTTTAATATTTGGTATCAGAGCCTTCAAACCTTACAAAATTTTGAAAACTTTCAGAATTGGGTTGACTATATTTATACGTGTTTTTATATTTTTGACTTTAAAAACATAATCTTTATGAAAAATTAATTAATTTTGGCTTTTGAAATGCTAAAAATAGAGCTCAACAACATAAAACATGATCGGGTCTTGAACTAGGTCCATTTTGGGTCGGGTTGGGACATAGTTACCTGGCTAAAGGTTGAAGATGAGTCAAGTTACAAGTCATTTTGCACTATTTCAAGTTGTTGAATGAAAATGACACATTTCAACCATGTTTCCAAAGCTTGTTTGTTATTAAATTTGACAACATATTTTAATATTTCGTTTCTGGAATATTCATATATTGTTTTTATTATGGGCCTTATAACGTTTTGAGCTATTTTCTTGAATTTTTCATGTGTTTTGGGCTTTTTTTTGGTCCATTATTATGTATTCAACTTAAAATGAAAATATTAGTCCTGGTAGGATTCAAAGCTCTACCATTAAGTATGCTAAACTAACCTTTAGACCACTAAACTAATGGACACTCTTAAGCAAAGAATTGTTTCAAAGCAAATTTAACGTTCAGAAAAGATATATCCATGTGTCATTGCTTAAAATATTTAATTAAATTGCTCAGATATATATATATACATATATATATATATATATATATATTTGTTTTGAGCAATGTAAGTTTTATTAGATAATATTTGGTAGATTTTTTTTTCCAATATTTTTTGAAAGTTAACATTTTTGCATTTAATACTTAATTTCTTGAAAATTATTTTCGACCAATATTCATGGCATATTGGTTAAATTTGATAAAGGGATAATTAATTAATTAATTGTCATATTTTAATTTTATTGATTAATTGTTTAAAATTCCATTATGAAAATTTCTTGTTTATGCATTTTACATGGTCATTTACAAGAATTTAGAAATTTTTTATATTTTGTGATTAGAATGATTTTGGCATAATTAAAGTCTAGCTATAGCACCTTTATTTATTCTAAAATTATACATCAAGTTTTAAAATTATATAAAGGAAAATGATATCAAGTTGTAATTAATCATCTTCAATATGGTAATTATCATCCCACAGGAATATTATCACATTGATATGATTAATTAGGATGGAATAGTGAATTTTTCTTTTTCTTAATTTGCCCAGAGGGATTGAGAAAATGAAGTATTATTTGCTAATTTCATCATGATTTGTGCATGATCCTAATTAGATAAAACTTAGCCCACGGGCAGTTTTATTTTCTACTAGACTCATGTTTACTTTATATGTTTTACATTGGTAGAACATGTTATATGGATTTTTCAAAGTTGTCTCAAATATTGATATATGCATGTAACATTTAAGCAGGTTTTCAACCATTAAACATTTTTTATTTTCATGATCCCAAACTTAATGGAGATAATTACAAGATTTGGAAGGAAAAAATTCTTCTCCAATTAGAGAATTATTAGAAAAGATGAACCTCACACACCTACAGATACAAGCAGCACATCTACAATAACTCTTTATGAACGTTGGGAGCGATCAAATCGCTTCAGCATGATGTATATCAAATCCAAGATATCTGATAGTATACATGGGCCAATAGAAGAGCATAAAAACATTTATGACTTGTTAAAGGTAATTGATGAATAATTTGAATCCTCTGAAAAGGCTTTAGCAAGTCCCCTAATATCAAAATTATCCATCACGAAGCTCACTGGTCTAAGGGGTGTGCGAGAGCACATAATAAAGATGAAGGATATTGCAGCTTAGTTGAAGGCACTTGAGATTGAGATTCTTGATTCTTTCCCGATGTACTCCACTCTAAATTCCCTACTGCTTCAATATGGGCCCTTCAAAATCTCCTACAACACACATAAATAGAAATGGTCGATCAATAAAGTACTGACCATGTGCATTCAAGAGGAAGGCTGGCTTTTAGCAAAAATGGGAAAGAATGCACATTTGGTAACTCAAAGGAAAGATAAGTGACAAGCCAATGAAAAACGAAAGGGTAAAACACCTGTTCAAGGTGATATTAAAGAGTCCAAGTATTTTTTCTGTAAAACGAAAGGACACATGAAGAAGGACTACAACAAATTCAAAACTTGGCTTAAAAAGAAAGGTAACTTATTCTCATTCTTTTGTTGTGAATCTAATATGGTAGATTATAGTAGTAACACATAATAGATTGATTTTAGTTTTACAATCCATATTTCGAATACCTTATAGGGTTTTTTAAACCAAAGGAAGTTGATAAGAAGTGAACAACACATCTATTTAAGAAATAAGATGGGCTCACCGGTTGAGGCAATAAGAACTTGCAAGCTAATTTTAAATTCTGGTTTTGTTTTGATTTTGGATAAGACCTTTTACATACCAAGTTTCTCTATAAACAGGATTTCTATTTCAAAACTTGTATCATTATGATATTATTTTGAATTTTCAAACAATTTTTTGAAGTTATTTTATAAATCTAATCCTTTTGGAAATGGTACAATTTGTGATGGTCTTTCCCAATTCAATTAAAGGACAATTCATTACATGAAACCATGCATGCTTATAGTAGCATAGGTATAAAGAGATGTGTTATTAATGAAAACTCCTCTATGTTATGGCATCACAGACCTAGTAATATCTCAATATAGAGAGTAAAAAGGTTAATAAAGGAATGAGTATTAAATACTCTTGACTTCACTAACTTTGATACTTGTATAAACTGCATTAAGGGAAAGCAAACTAACAAGACCAAGAAATATGCTAAGAGGAATTATACCTTGTTGGAAATAATACATACGGATATATGTAGTCCAGATATGGACTCAAAAAGTCAAAAATATTTTATCACCTTTATTGACAATTACTCACGACACATGTACCTCTATTTACTTAATAATAAGAATGAGGCATTAGATCCTTTAACGTTTTCAAAGCAGAAGTAGAGATATAATGTGGTAAATAAATTAAGATAGTAAGATCAGATAGAGGTGGTGAGTACTATGGTGAATACATTGAAAATGGACAACCACCTCGTCTATTTGCAAATTTTCTTCATGAGCATGGGATTATTGCCAAATACACTGTGCCTGGTTTCCCAGACCAGAATGGTGTTGCTAAAATAAGGAACCAACACTATTAGACATGGTGCAGAGCATGCTTAATAGCTTAAAGCTTCCTAAGTTCTTGTAGATTGAGGCCCTTAAGATAGCTATGTATATACTTAATCGAGTTCCAACTAAGGCTATTGAAAAGACGCCATTCAAGTTAATGAAAGGTTAGAAACTGAGTTTAAGACATATGCGCGTATGGGGATGCCCATCTAAGGTGCGTATTTACAATCCATAAGAGAAAAAGCTAGACACAAGGACTATTAATGGCTACTTTATTAAGTATGTTGAAAAAGTCTAAGGGATACAAGTTTTATTGTCCATCATATAGCACTAAAATTGTGGAGTTGAGAAATGCTAAATTTCTTGAGAATGACTTGATCAATAAGAGTGGTCAAACTCAAAACTTAGATTTTTAAAATGATCATTTAGGAACACAAGCTCCCACATCAAGTGATAGATTGGTTATAATTCATATCCTTCAGGTACAAACAGGTGTTGAAGGACCAATCATTAAGGAACCACAAAACTACTAACCATGACCAAGTTAATCCAGTTGTACAACAACCAACAGGATTTGTTATGCAACCAGTTGAAGAACATGCTTTCATAGAGAATGTTGACTCAACATTAAGAAGATCAACTAGGATTAGGAGGTCAGCAATTTCTAGTGATTATGCTGTGTACCTAAAGAATCTAACTATAATATTGGAGCCGAAAATGATCTTGAAATGTTTTCACAAGCCATCAACTATAAAGAATCTGATTTGTGGCTTAATGCTATGAAGGACGAAATGGATTTTATGGTGTTTAACAGAGTCTGTGATCTCATTAAGTTACCTAATGGCTTAAAAGCCATTGATTGTAAATGGGTTTTTAAGATAAAAAAAGACTCATTAGTCAACATTAAAAGATATAAAACACAACTCATAGCTAAAGGATTTACTAAAAGGGAAGGAATTAATTATAAAGAAACATTTTCTCCTGTATCAAAGAAGGATTCCTTTTGTGTTATATTAACACTAGTTGCCCATTTTTATTTAGAATTACATCAAATGGATGTGAAAATGACATTCCTTAATAGGAATTTAGAGGAAGAAGTATATATGAAACAATCTAAAAGATTCTCCTATAACGCTAGTGAACATTTAGTTTGCAAGCTTAAGAAATCCATATATGGATTGAAACAAGCCTCCCGCTAATAGTACCTTAAGTTTCATAACATTATCTCCTTTTTTGGATTTGTAGAGAATGTCATAGATCAATGTATATACCAGAAGGTCAATGAGAGTAAAATATGCTTTCTTGTGTTGTATGTGGATAACATATTACTTGCAACTAATGATAAATGGTTTCTATATAAGGTGAGGTAGTTTCTCTCAAAGAACCTTGATAAGAAGGATGTGGGTATAACATCTTATGTCATTGGCATTAAGATCTATAGAGATAGAACTCAATGTATTTTGGGTTTATTGCAAGAAACCTATATCAATAAAGTCTTAAAAAGATTTCAAATGAAAGACTGCTCACCAAGTGTAACACCTATTGTAAAGGGTGATAGGTTTAATTTGAGCCAATGTCCAAAGACCAATTTAGAGAAGGAACATATGCATAACATTCCATGTGCTTTAATAGTTGGAAGCCTTATGTATGCTTAGGTTTGTACAAGACCAGACATTATATTTGCAATTGAAATGTTGGGCAGATATCAAAATAATCCAAGTATGGATCACTGAAGAGCTGCAAAGAAGGTTATGAGGTATCTCAAAGGTACCAAAGATTACATGCTAATGTACAATTGAACTGAAAACCTTGACATAGTTGGCTATTTTGATTCAAATTTCGCCGGTTGCATTAACTCATGAAAATCAACATTTAAGTATATTTTTATGCTTGATGGCGGAGCCATGTCTTAGAAAAGTACAAAGCAAATTTTAACTACTACTTCTACCATAGAAGCTAAGTTTGTGTATTGTTTTGAGGCAACTTTGCATGGTGTATGGCTTAAGAGCTTTATTTTTTATCTTAGAATTTTGGATTCTATCTCATGGCCATTAAAAATATATTGTGACAATTCAGCTACAGTTTTTTTTGGTTAAGAACAATAAAAGTGGAAGTCAAAGCAAATATATCAACATTAAGTACTTGGCCATTCTGGAAAGTATCAAGGAAAATAAAATTTTCATTGAACACATAAGAACTAAGTTGATGATTGTTGATCCCTTAACAAAAGGCATGCCACCTATAAAATTTAGGGATCATGTAGCTAGAATGGGACTTAGTTCCATATTAAGTATTTGATGTATGTTATCATCATTTGTAATAAAGCTCTTATTCATTTTAGTTGTTTTTCTCATTTTGTGCGCACATTTATATTTAGAGAATAAACAACATTAAGAGAACCTAGAATAAGTATAAGACTTATTCATTAAGTCTTAATAGGAAGAAAAAGTAATATGCATTGTTATACTAAGAAGGTAATACTCATTTATAAAGAACTTGCTACTGTTATTCGTGCATTCAACTTTTCTCTTTCAGAATATGTATGATCAAGGATATTAAAATTATTTAGTATAACAGACCAAGTGGGAGAATGTTAGCCTCCTATATTAATGTCAATGTTGGCAACCCCTCCTATATTAATGTCATACATCAACAACCTTCATTGGTATGGTTGGCAACTACTGCATGTCAACTTTAGCACCCCTTCATATGGTGTGGTCCATTTTGATAGATTGATTTCCTACCATTGTTGACTTTCATGCTATAACCACATTGTTTGCATGCATATTTCTTACTTACTTATTATTGCAACATTGACCATTGATGATATGGTTTGCCTCAAGCTCTCCTCTAAATTTGGGTTCCTAAATCTAGTTTCTCACAACCTTCAGCTCACACACCATCATTAGAAAGTGAGGAAACAAAGGCTTAGAAGCACCCAGAATTAAGTTCAACAGTTCCAAAGTTTACAGCTTTTCCGTTTAATGGCAATGGTTGGAGGTATAATTTTTTCTGCATTATTCTCTTGTTTTGGACTAAGTTATTAGTCTATTTTATGTATAAGTTTTAATAAATAACTTATGGCTCCAGCTCAGCCACTGCAGCAAGATAGAAGATTAGAAGGAACAAAAGGACGTAATGACACAACTTACTGCTTTCTTGAAGGTAGCAAGGGCAGCCATGACACAAGCAGCAAAAACATCGGCAATAAGAGTCAATGGAATCCATTTGAACAACCCATCCCTCCCTATTCCATGCCCATTGATCCGTGCTAATAACCACCTAATCCACACACCTAGAGGTCAAACCATGCATGCAAACCACAAGTGAGCCGCATTGCCACCATGCTCAAACTCAGCTGCTACCAAAGCACCACTGACACCCCATAACAAGCCTAACCATACCAAGAACACCATGATAATTGCCAACTGAAGCTTGCGTTTGTCCACCTTCCATATGACCTTAGAGATACAATTTTCATTCCTTGAACTGATCTTTAGCTTCCTGAGAAGCCATCTAAAAACCAATCGTTCACAGATTCATGTTGTCAACTAGAACATGCAGATATAAAGCTGCAATTGGAATTGTATAGATAAGAATCCCAAAAGAAAAAAGAAATGGCAAAAGATGAGTACGACAGCTATGCCAGTAAATTATTCATATCAAATGTGCCAAATTACCTATTAAAAAGCCAAGCACAGAGAAGAGCCAGTGTCCAGAAGCACCAAGTTTAAGCATTTTTTGTTTCCAACCACTGAAGGTTGTTAAGCTTCCGAAGTAACCAGTTGTTAGTGCGATGGCTAAATGTTCTGATACAATGGATATGTCTCCTTTAAATACAACACCAACCCATCCCATTAAAAAGGAACCAAACTGGAAGAATTTGTACAAAATTTGTATCAACACAATATTTAAAATCGGCTTCCTATTCATATTAAACTGGGAGAAAGAAATAATAAGCAGCAACTTCTAATGTAAGTGTTACAATTTCTAAAGATCAAATTGGAAGATAAAACATTTCTAAACTAGTGTTTCGTTGTAAATAAGACATAATACTTGCATAAAGACATAATGGAATACAGATATTTTACAAGATACATCCCCATACTTTTTAGGCCATAAACATCCAAATAAATAAATATACCTTGGCAAGCCCTAGTCAAATAACTCGATATAAGGTTAGAATCAAGCACGATCCCATTTGTACATATTAGAGTAGTAAAAATAACTCAAAAGAACAGAGAAATAAATAAAGAAAATGCCACAGCAATTGAAGTGCTCTGAATAATACCAGAGAAATTCATCTCACTATTCACTACCAACTAGTTTATGTCTCTGCATAAATAAGTTACCCTATGAACCCTCAAAACCTGTCATTAATGGTTCGGCCATAACCTTGGAAAAGTATGACAAAATTTCTAATCACCACAGGAATGCAACCAAGATGAAAAACTTATAATATGCAGTGCTTTGATACTTATAAATGAAGAATTTTGATTCCAAGCATATTAAAACTGAAATAAGGACTTAAAATTTCTTATACACCATTCAAATGATTCTGCAATGCGCTCTTTAGTGCTTAATAATCCAATAATTTAACATGCATGCGACCATCATTAAAACCCTGCATAGTTACTAGCATAAAATCTACCTTAATTTTACCCTGCATAGTCATTAAATGTTCTGCTATAACCTTGCAAAAGTATGACAAAATTTCTAATTTCCACAGGAATGCAATCAAGATGAAAGATTTATGATACACAGTGCTTTGATACTTATAAATGAAGAATTTTGATTCCAAGCATGTTAAACAGAAATATAGACTTCAAACTTCAATTCAAATGATTCTGCAATGCGATCTTTAGTGCTAAATAATCCAATAACTTAACAAGGATGCAACCATCATTAAAACCCTGCATAGTTACTTGCAAAAGATCTACCTTAATTTGACTACTATTAGGGTTAATCTTCTACTTCTATTTTTCCGCTTTGGCAGAGCCTATTCAAATTTTAGCTTTAGAGATATTTTTTTTCCTTTTTGAAAATGCCATTTCAGCAGCACACAAGGCTTATATCTGGTATTGGTGCATGAAAGATAGAGGGGGAGATCGACCATATTAGAAGGCAGATCAGGGTAAAGAATTGTTTGGTCATATTTTACACCAGCAACTTTGGGGCCAAACAACCTCAGTAGTAAATATCTTGTTAAGACCTGCATATATAAGGGTAAATGTATTGAGCTAGTAAATGATAAATAGATGCTTGTGTTGTGACTGCTCTACCCAACCTTCAAAGAAAACAGTGATTTCCTCTCAATCTAAAGGGATAAGTAAATTGGACCAAAAAAAGAAGTATAAGTATTAATGGGAAAAAACCATGGTTTGAATTAAACTCAAATAACTGATCATTGGGATATTACTATTTAAGTACCGTCTAGCCAATATATGTTAACTATAGAAAGCGTAACAATTGAAATAAGCTTACATTAATATCTCATTAAGGGAGTAGGTTTTCCTTTGTATTTGAGCTATTCTAAAAGTCAACGTAATTCTGATTTTATACAATTGAACGTTAGGAATATATAGCATACAAGAATATTTCGTATAGTAGGTACGACTCCAAATCAGAATCCACATTAATATGGGCCTCAGGCCCATGAGCCCAATTGGAATGTTTTATGCTATATATGCCTAAAGTTCAATTGTATAAATCAGAATTATGACGACTTTTAGAATAGTTCAAATACGAACAAAAACCTAAATTCCATTAATGAGATATTAATGTAAGCTGATTTTAGTTGTTACGCTTTCTATAGTTGACATATATAGGTTAGACGGTACTTAAATTGTATAATATCCCCAATCAGTTATCTGAGTTTAATTCAAATCATGGTTTTTTCCCCTTAATTATTACTTTTTTCTTTATTTCCCTTTAGATTGAGAGGAAATCGTTGTTTTATTTGAGGTGGAGGAGTCACGAGCATCTACGCTATATTTAATATCTATTGAGAACCAAACAATATAAAAACATGCCCCATCGATTTGATACAGACTTCCTCATGGTTTGTGGAGTTTAATTTTTGACAGATTCTTTCGAGTAAAAAAAAGTTATTTATCCAATCAATTCTTATGGACAGGATATTGACACCTTCGATGGCAAAAATATATACCATTAACAGAATTTATTATAGGTTCATATGTCAGGTCGAGTCAAATTTTTGCAAGATTCAGGATCTAGTATAATTTAAAATCAAGATTCATTCTAGATATTCAGGATTCGGCCAAACCCAATTTTGGCCCAATAAGTTACCGGCTTGGGTTCATATATTATTTTTAAAATTTTATTTTATATAAAAAAATTTTATTTTATTAATAAAAAATAATTTTTTAAATAAAAAATAAAAAAATTAAGATTTGAAATGTATAAAATTGAAATGAAAAGAAAAATAAAGATTTGGATGAAAAAGTGACTAAATTTGAAAAGAATTAGTAATAAAAATTTAGTTTACATAAAATTTATTATAAATAAAATAAAATAAAATAAATTTAAAATATATATTTGATATTGAGCCGAGTTGGATCTTTCGTGACCCAACCTAACCCGATAAAAATTATAAAATTTTTTATTTTATCCTAGTGCAACCTAAATCAATATGACTAAGATGATTGGGCTAATTAAGCCCGTGAACATCCCTAGAATGCCAAATTAAATATATGCTTTTTGTCATGTATCTTCGTTCATATAAATTAAATATATCAAATGATTCTAACATTTCATATCAGAATAACGTGTTAGGTACATTTCTTACAAAATACAGTAATTTTTTTTTAAATAAAATAAAATAAAGTATCACAATATAAATTTGACATGTAAGGATGACATGAATCTCAACACACGTGTTTATATATGAGTGTGCTCAGATTCATGTCCATCTATATACATAAAAACTTATATATAGTACGCGGAAATATTTCTAATAAAAAATTATTAAAATGAATACTTACGCAGACACGTGTGCGAGTATATATAATATACAACAATTAAACATAACTAATAAACACTAATTAAAATGAGTAGTGTCATTTGTGAGCGAAAACACTGTTCTGCTTGTAAGTAGTAGAATAATATGGATGTTTATAACTCTCAAATAATGATGTTTTAGGATACTTTTATGTATTACTTTTAATGCATTTATTTTGTATAATTATGTAAATCAATTTTTATTAATGTTATTATAACTTATAAGTCTAATTTTATAGTCTCCTATCTATAAATAAAACTATATAGTATAAAAATAAATGACGGAATGAGAATTATACTCGCATTTCTTTTCTTAATTTTCTCTTTTACTTTCTTATATTTTCATTACTTTCACTACTATATAATTTCTCTTCTCACAAATCCACCCCACCCTAAATTTGTGACCCGCATAGCTATAATACGAACAAAAATCTACTCCCTTTATGAGATATTAAAATAAGCTAATTTCAGTTGTTGTTGTTTCTATAGTTTTTTCATTTTTTGGTCTGAAGTTACTCTTTCTGCAATTAACAAGTACAGGTTAGACGGTTCTGATAGCAAAATTAAAACATGTAATTAAATATTATCACAAATTGGAAGAATAAATAAATTAACAATATGACCTGATGAAAACGACATCATTGATCTGAGTATTAGTTGAGTCTAACAACTTCAATCTACAATGCCCAAGAGCGTTTCTCAGAGTGTCTTGACGATAGAGAGAGAATGACAGATTTTGTTGTGTGAAAGCTAGGGCTTCAGTGTGTTATTTAAAGGATTTTATTTAATAATATAATTAATCAATATTATTCAGTAAAATCCTCCAGAATCTTTAAAACAATTTTAAATTTAATTAATCAATCAAAATTAAGCCCATAAAATCTCTCTCTGGATAACAACCTTAGATTAGTAATTTGACGGGATGATTACTAATACTCTTGGGCTGTGAGTTGGGTTTTTGCCCAGCGGGCTTGTGGATAATTGAACCCATCACTGATTATCCACACATATTAAAATAAAACCCAGTCCATTCTCAGTTTATAAACTATAACATTAATTGCCTAATTAAAATTAATAAGGTACTAATCTAATAAAATAGTTAATGTTAATCCATAAAATATTAAAATTATTCCAATAATCTCCTAATTGGATAGCATTAATTAAATTATTAGATCAATAAACGAATAACTAATCAGGTATAATAATATTCTCATAAACACACAGATGTGTGTATATTTATAAACCATGCAGCATTCAGTGGTGAAACTATACACAAAAATCACTGAATGCTATAATTAGTCATAACATGAAATTAATCTAATAGCATAATTAATGCTAATCCATATAATATTAAAATATTCTAACAATCTCCCACTTGGATAACATTAATTACATTATTAGGTTAATAAACAAAATACATAATTAGGCAATTAATATTCACATAGACACATGGATATGTGTATATCTATAAACCATACAAAATTCAGAAATGAAATACACACAAAGATCACTGAATCTGATAGGGAAACAAGTGATATTAACATTGTCATAAATTAGTTTTAATATCTGAACAGAATGGAATACAGAATGACATTTGAAGCATCATATTACAATGCAAAAGTCCCCTTAGCACTTAACTCTGAAATTTGGTGTTAAATTGCACCACAAAAGCCCTTTAAGGACTCAACTCATAAATTTGGTGTCAAATTGCACCACAAAAGCCCCTTAAGGATTCAACTCATACTCCCACTAGACCAAGGCTACATCAAAATTCAACAAGACCCATATGAGTTATACAATTTGAATTACTCTTATGGGTAGGCATTGGTCAATAGATCTGTCATCATATACTCACTACAAATGTGAACTATGCGAGTTTGAGATAACAAAAATTCATAAATAAAATCATGGATCAAGGATATTAAATCTGATAAGGAAAACATTATTATAAATGTCAGCAAAATTTCAATTCTAAATTATATCTAAAATTTTGGCATAACCAAAACATTGAATCCGATAGGAAAACAAATGTTATAAGTGCCAAAATATGCCAAAGTGTTCCTTAAGAACACAACTCAGACTCTCACTAAAACAACACATCAAAATTCGAATATACCAAAGAGTCATATATTTCCAAAACTCTAATGAGTTTGTGTTGATAAACGGATCACGTAAAATGAGTATGAGATATACAGATCTTCTCTCCAACAAATAGGAATTGATTGTCAAAATTTGATACAACTGAAATTCCTGTAATTTTGAGAGAAGCGTATAATAGAGTCATATCGCAACAAAATGGTCAAGACTTAAAATATACACATGAAGGAATTTGATTTCCTTGACCATATTCCTTAACGAGTGACCATCAAAAAACTAGCGACATACTCTTCATTTATATATATATGTAAAGCAGCTGTAAATGTTCATTTGACACTTCTCAACAAAACAGTTCCTTAAAAATACATCGTATAGATGTAATCAGAAGTGGGTTCAGGATCATCATAACTGTCTCTGTAGCTTTCTAATGATCATGCCTAGAATTAGTTAAATATATCTGCCTAGAACACTAACAAGGAAAAACAATGTTCAAACGTGTGCACACCTAGGCTTATATATTAGGCTATTAATAATTGATTCACATGGAACTTTGCCCATCAAAATTCTCTCTTCATTATTTAGGACATAACGATTTAAACAACCTATCACCTGCACAAGTGCACAAGGAGTGCAAGAACACTTATCAAATTTCTTGAGCACTTGTTCAATATAGGTTGCCTGAGACAAACCAAGAATGCCACAAGATCTATCACGGTGAATCAAAATTCACTTTTAAAAAAAATGTTCACCTAGATCTTTCATATCAAAGTGGCATGACAAAATGTGCTTTGTCTCATTTAATAAGTACACTAAGTTATTGGCCAATAGGATGTCATCCACACATCCTCATGCATGTCTTCATTTGTGATTACAATGCCTACATAGCTAACTGTAATCGAACTTTCTTCCACTCCAACGATAGTTTATTATTCTTATTGCTTTTTTTAAGTCCATATGGTTTCTTGCCATAAGCATTGCCTTCACTTTTATTTCCTTTTCAATTTCACATTTCCAGCCTTGCTGGATGAACCATGTGAAATATAGTTCATTAATTATGAGAATTCACCTTCTTTATTGATTCTTCCTCTTGGGTCATTTTGGACATCATATGATTAATAGACCACTCTAACTTTTGGGAATTATAAGTGGTTCTCAAGACCCCATATTCAACAGAAAGGGATTAGGGAACTCTATAAACTAGGTTGCTCTCATTCAAGTCTACATCTAGGATTTTAGCTTGTTGTAGCAGTTAACAAGCTTCATCATATGCTCACTCACACTTGACACTTCGTCATAGTGAGTGTTATCTAGTAAAGAGAGATAATAGGCCCTTTCAAGTCTTATTAAACTTCTTAAATATCTTACTAACCACTTTAAGATATTCAATGGCAATGTCCTTCTTAGGAATACTTTGTCTGATAGTCTTCTCAATCGTATACTTAATGATAGTCAGACAAATCTTATTGGACTCATACCACTGCTTATGGTAAGCCTTGTCAGCAGCGCTAGGCTCAACGGTGAGATATACTAGCTTAGGTTCTCTCATACCTAAATTCGCTTGGTGATCATTAGGTACATATCAATGGATTTAATCCAATTATCGTAGTCTATTTTGTTCAGAATTTTCACCATAAATAGTTGCAAGAACAAAGATGCTAAGGGAAAAAACAAATAGGAAACATATAATTATGTCCCAGACACATAATTATATATATAACAAAGTTTCCGTAACAAGACTCAGCTTTAGCAACTGTGTAACAAAATACTCATCATATCCTACCTAAGGGCTCGGACTATGATAAATTAAGAAAACTCATACACACCAAGGAAACATGTTATCGAGAGAAACGACACAAAATGCACCCACAATCTCCATATCGATAAGATATGAGAAACCATGAATACATCAATCAGCAAACCACCGCTAACAGGCTACAAACAAGCCTTATTCACAAAATTATATTGACAATGTCACACCGATAAGGCATATCTATTGTCAACATAATACTTACATACACTCTCTCTAGTGGACTTATCACAATATTCAGACTCATCCCTGATAATGGTAATTAAATTAAAAAATGTAGGAAATTAAATGACAAATACAGTATAAATTAATTTATAAAAGACACATCACCATGATTGGGCCCACGATAGGCGAGCACACAATCAATAGGTGTATGTGAACCAAAGTCATTACAATTTTCACACGCAACCTATTCCTTTTAATGCATGTGCTTAATTTAGGAATAAAATCTAATAATTAACGCAAAGAAATTAATTATAATTTATTTACACATAATTAGGGAGAGTGAACTGAACATATTGTTCCGTATTATGTCTAGTCTTTACATAAAATTTTTCATGTCAAAATTCTTATCCTAAACTTGTTATAGCTTACACAATATTTCCCTAGATATTTCAAAATATTTATCTAACCTCAGTCTTCTCTAATTCAACCCTTCTTAGACCTTAAATGGGCTCATGGAAGGTCATGGTGACAAAATTTTAAGATAAATGACCATAGGCCAAATAGGATTGGTTATACAATATTACCATGAAGACCATTCAAAAAGAAGAAGAAGAAGGAAAAGGAAGAAGAGAAACTAGAATATGCTAAATCATGTTACAAAGACGAGATTAGAGAAAGGAAATTTAAAAAATTTCATAGTCCATCAAACCATGGCTCTAATACCATTTGATAGCGGAATTAAAACATGTAATTAAACATTATCACAAATTGGAAGAATAAATAAATTAACAATCTGACCTGATGAAAACGACATCATTGATTTGAGTATTGGTTGAATCTAACAAGTTCAACCCACAATGCCCAAGAGCGTTTCTCAGAGTGTCTTGACGGTAGAGAGAGAATGACATATTTTGTTGTATGAAAGCTAGGGCTTCAGTGTGTTATTTGTAGGATTTTATTTAATAATATAATTAATCAATATTATTCAGTAAAATCCTCCAGAATCTTTAAAACAATTTTAAATTTAATTAATCAATCAAAATTAAGCCCATAAAATCTCTTTCTGGAAAACAATCTTAGATTAGTAATCTGATGGAATGATTATTAATACTCTTGGGCTGTGAGTTAGGTTTTTGCCCAGCGGGCTTGTGGATAATCGAACCCATCATTGATTATCCACACATATTAAAATAAAACCCAGTCCATTCTCAGTTTATAAATTATAACATTAATTGCCTAATTAAAATTAATAAGGTACTAATATAATAAAATAGTTAATGCTAATCCATAAAATATTAAAATTATTCCAATAATCTCCCAATTGGATAACATTAATTAAATTATTAGATCAATAAACGAATAACTAATTAGGTATAATAATATTCTCATAAACACACAGATGTGTGTATATTTATAAACCATGCAACATTTAGTGGTGAAACTATACACAAAGATCACTGAATGCTATAATTAGTCATAACATGAAATTAATCTAATAGCATAATTAATGCTAATCCATATAATATTAAAATATTCTAACAGGTTCTCCTATAGTAATACCCCAAATCAGTAACCCAGTAAATTCAAGACATGGTTTTTATCCTCGCAATGAATGCTCTTACCTATATTTCCCTTCAGATTGAAAAGAGATCCCAATTTCTTTAAAGGTTGGGTGGAGGAGTCACATGCAATCATCTATTCGCAGACTCGGATAATTAGGTGAAATCAGAGAGCAAGTGTGGTCGTCTAATTTATGCTCCATCTTATGATCTATATATTCCCCCCGAGTGTGATCGAAAGTTATGCGTACAGATACTAAATCTTGCAAGATTTAAATCAAGATTTAAAAATGAAACTATGCAAAGATTATTGGATCTCAGAAGGAAAACAAGTAATATTAGCATCATTGTGCATAAGTTTCAATATCAAAATATAATTGAATATAAAATATTATAATTGTCATATTAAATGCAAAAGTTCCTTTAGTATTCAATTCAGACTCTTACTATATTAAAATTACATAAAAAATTTCAATGACACTCATATAAGTTACATAACTTTTAAAAACTCATACAGATAAGTCTTGAGTTAATGAATCCGTTAACATGTGTTTACTACATATGTAAATCAAACGAGTCTAAAGTTTGGTAATCTTTTCTCAAGCAAACAAGACTTAATATTAAAGTGTATAGTGCAACTCAAGTTTATGTGATTATAAAAAACACTAATAGCAAATGAATTATTGCAAGTTTATCTTCTTGAAATAATCTCTAAGCTTGACCAATGTGAAATTTCGAAACTGAAGTGAGTCAATTTATGTGGTGAATGCTTAAGTGAGTCAATTTATGTGGTGAATGCTTAGTTACTAGTTAATTGATCATACCACAATTTTATTATCTATAATTTATATAGAAGTAAACAAAAGTAAATTTATAATTTCAATTTCTAATATTTTATAGGATATAAATTTCAACGTTAGAAAAGTACACTTTTTTTAATAGGATATAAATTTCTAAAAGAAAATTAATAGAGAAAAAAAAATAATTTTTGTCCTCACATTTTAACCTTATCTTAATTTGGTCATTTACATTGGCTTAGTCTTAAAATGGTTATCTATATTTTATTATGTTAAAAAAAAATTGATCCCTCCATTAGTTTACCAAAAGCAAGTTGAAGGATTACTTGCTAGTGAAGGAACTAATATTTTTAATGTTAAAAAATGTAAAGAACTAAATGTGAATGACTAAATTGAGGTAGAGCTAAATGTAGAAGACTAAGATAATATTTTTCTCAAAATTAATATAAGTGCAACAACTTTCATCTAGTCCTCATAAATTTAATCTTCAGCAATATCAAATTGAGATTAATTTAATAGATTTATCATCAAATCTAGAAAAGTGACCTAAAAATTGTTTACATTACTCTATCGGAAATAAAATAAAATAATTATATTTACTTCGCTCTTATTAACTTGGGGTCTTTAAGTCTGACGCTGCATCTATAGGTGGCACCTTTCTACTTGTGGGAATTGAGTATCATTACTAATGCATAATTTTTTCCACTTTATCCATTTACGTCATTAGTTTGACATTTAAATGTTGATATTTGTATATTCATAAATAAAAAAAATTGAAAAGATTTTTGACAGTTGTTTAGTTAAAATTTTTTGAAGATGTTGTCAAGAAATTTAGTCAATGGGCACTTCTGTTGCACTATGTCAAAAAGACCTTGTCTACTCAAATCTAATCTTCACTTATTTATTTCTTACTCTTAATTTTTAAATTCCTTTGCGGCATTTGTTAAGAAATTCAAATGGTATACTTCACCAAGGATGCTACCAAACCTAATAATGACTAAACTTGATCATAATTTAAAAAAATTTGTCTTGATAAGTTTGATTAGAAAAATTAAATCTTGAATAAGAAGAACATATTTTGTAAAACGAATTGGATTCAGACTTTAAAAGAGCTTGTGTTTTTTTATTTTTAAACCTGTCCAAGCCCAAAAGCTCAAATTAATTTTTTTAATAAAAAAAACTTATTTAAAAAAAAAATAGTCTAATATGGTATATTAATAAAGAACTAAAAATAATATCATTTATCTAAAAAATTTATATCAATACAACAACTCACTTGTATATATAATTTTGTTACATATAATCTTACAAGTAATAATAATAACTAGTTATATTATATATTTTAAGTCCTAAATAATAAATAGTTTTGATTATAATTTTTGAAAGTTTGTTTAATCCAATAGGCCCTACTCAAGAAATATAAATAAAAGCCTAAAGAAAAAAATTTGACCAAAAGATGGACCTAAAGCTTTTTTGAACATAAGTTCAAGTTTAGTTTTTAAAAGTTTAACTTAATGATTAAAGTTAGTCATAATGACTTGGTGTCTATTTTCAATAAGACTCCTTAGTACAAATAATTAGAGTGGGGATACAAAATTATATAGTTATAATTTCAATACTATTAAAATTTATGATGTAATTCTAAAAAATATTCTAACTTTATACTCAATTCTTAATGCCAAACAGTACTTAATAAAATTTGAAAACCAAAAAATATTGCAGGTGAATTTTGACTTATTCAGTAGCTTGGAAGATACAAAATCAATTAATTATTTCTAAGTCAACCAATTTATTTGAGTCAAAATTTACATTCGTTTTCTTACATTAAATCCTAAAAATCCACACGTTACAACTTACGATCCTATTAACGATTATGATGTACGTCGAGCTCATTCGAATTTCAGTTCAAATTGCTTGACCCAGCTGGCATGAATCTGTTAAATTTTCAATAATCTGTTTCGTCATATCTCGATTTTTAGTCCCAAAATAAATTTAATATGGAATAAAAAGTAACAGTGATCATGTGCTTGAATGTTAATTAATAAAATTTTTAACAAGCATCCAATAAAATGAAGTTAAGTCCCAGCTACTTCATCTGAATACGTTGGCGTAATATATCAAACACTGACTTCTCCATTTGTCCCGTTCAAAGAACAAAAACTCTGACTTTAAAACAATATAATCAAGTCTCATATTGGAAGCCAACGTGCTATGCATTGTTTGAGATTATTACCTAAATACTATTTCAAATTGCACGATGAACAAAATATTAAAATTTTTAATGTACTACACAAAATTTAGTATGAGAATGACATCCATTTGTCTCAAACTAGTTGTGTGTGCATAAATAAGTTCAAATTTATAAATTCCATTAAAATAAAGTATTGTTTACTTGGATATTAGTTTTGAATTAAGAACTCATAACCCACGGTTTTTTGCCTAGGCTTGTGTTTCTCCAGACTATAAATTGAGGGGGCTAAACTTCAAGTATATAATATAGGTAATTGAGTGGACCGTTCATTCCAAAGAATATTATGGCCACCTTTGGCCATTAATTAAACTACCAGCTGTGGCCTAAGAAACCCTCCTTCATAAGTTGAAGATAAGAAGTTAATTAAAATCACATTTTAATATAGCTAACGCGAAATTTTGTTTGTGGCTGAGCGTTGTTAATTATTTAGTCATATTAGGTATGATATATTGATATTGATACGAGTGTACAATATATATCATTTCAGGCAAATCATGTCAAACTCACAAAGAAATGGTTAAATAAATGATATACTTATCGAGCAGAAAGGGATATGCCATTGCCATGTGGTAAAACAAATTAAAAACGAAGTCCTAGTGTTTATATATATATATATATATAGCTAGGCGCAGCCCTTTTTGTCCTATTTTATTATCCATAATAATACCTTGATTTGACTTCTCGTTATATAAAACATAACATAAAGTAAATTATAAAATATACTCACAATTTTGACTACACCAATACAGTTAATTATAATGTAAAAATATAATTATAATAATATCAATTCAAAAAATAATAATATTACAATTATATTTTTATATTATAATTGAATATACTGATACACTCAAAATTATGAGCATATCAAAAATTTTATCATAAATTAATGATTTACTTTTTCAAAGTTTAGTTTTCCTTTAGCATTAGTTTTAAATAGAGTTTTTCTATTCAATTTCTTAAAAATTACTATCATCTTAATTTGATAGTCTATAAATAAAACTCTTAAATTAAGTCTCTCAAATATTTTTTTAAATCAAAACCATCTTTCTATTATACAAACAGATATAGCCTTGTTTAATTATCTTTAACTACCAAAATGACACTATAATCGAGATTAGAGAGCTAGAAATGTTTTTCAAAGAGACTATTATAGCTAAATTAAGAACATTATTCTTTAAAAAGTAAACAAGAGAATTTTTTTTTATAGCGTATGGTCCAATACCAACTATGGAAACTGATATTCTTTTGGGCCACTGCCATTGTGGTTGGTTTAAGATCAGTTTCCGCAGCGATATTAATACCATGAAATTCCGATATTGATATATTAATTAATAAAAATGTATATAATTTAATTTTAAAATGATATAATAATCTGTAATAATTATACACATATTGTGATAATATAATATAATTAATTATATAACTGTCAAATAATACAACAAAGATTTAAAAAATTAGATATTAAATTTTTCATTTAAAAAAAACCACATTGCTAAGACTCTGGGTTTTGGATTGGTATACAATTTAGAGAAATTTAGATAAAAATTTTTAAAAAGAAAACGTCATATGATGCATCCACCTCCAAATGAGTGAATTTCAATTATTCTGAATGAAATTATATTACTTCCTCCTACGATTTAGCTGTATTATTTATAAAAATTTTTTAACAAAAGATATCGTCAGACTACCTAATTTTCTTTAATGTATTTTTTAAGAACATGAAATAACTCTTCCTTTATCTCATCTTTTAAAGTATTATTACTGTTTGAGAAAGTTTTATTGTTGGTGCTTATACTTTCGCTTAAATTTTAATGCGGTCCTTAGACTTTAAAAATTTATAATTAGATCCTTATAGTTTAAATAACTTATATTTTAGTCTCTATTACTACATTTTTGTCAATATTTTGCTATATATGTGAGTTAATTTTACTTCATTATATCTACTTAATTTCACTATTATTATTAACATAAATCATACATATTGAAATTATAAAAATATATATATAATTAGTACCTCAACAAAAATTAAAAAAAATACTTATAAAATTTTAACTGTAATGATTAAATTAAAATAGTTGAAAATTATAAGGATTTAATTACAAATTTTTTAAAACTATAAAGACTAAATTAAAATAAGTAAAAACTATGACAAAAAATATAATTCGCCCTTACTTTTTTCTATTATTGCCTGTCGTATTTGAATTTATACGATACATGCTACTTGTTAATTAAAAATTTACCTAGCCAGCCAAATAGGTGTGATGTCACAAACTCAAATATATACGTATGGTTAATTTCAATTTAGTATTACAATGTGAAAAAGGATACTAATATCTTTACTTTTAAACGCATTTGTGCAAAAAGAAAGTTTATTGTAAGAAAATAATTCAATAGCAATATTTATTAGATATAAGAAGAACCAAATAATGTCTTTAAAATAAGAGAAATATAAGATGTAATTCATAACCAAAGCTCCTAAAAATTAATATAATTTATTTTTTTAATTCTCCCATCAATTATTTATATGTCTCGCTAAAATAAGTTTAGAACGCAAATTTTTATGGCAACTCTACAGGAACGAAATCCCATGATTTAAGTTCCTCCAAACAATAGATTTAGTATATGGCCAAAAAAAAAAAAAAACCAATAGATTTTGTAATATGCAACATAAACTATCAATGAACGAAGGTGACCGGTGAAGTGAAGAGCACGTGGTGGGACGGCGCTATCTCTTCGTTCTTGCGCTATGTATCTTAATTATTTCCCTATAAATAGCAACGCCACACCCTTCTTACGTAGCATAATACGTGCACTATCTAGCTAGCCCCCACCTTCACCTTCTTCATCAAACAACAATGGAGGTAATACGAGTGCAGAACGTAGCCTCTTTGTCCAAAGACAACATCCCAGCTGAGTTCATTCAGTCCGAGACTGAGCAGCCTGGCATCACCACAGTTCAAGGGGTTCACCTTGAGGTTCCCACCATTGATTTCGCCAATTCCGACGACGACAACCTCGTGGCTCAGATCGTTGATGCGAGTCGAGAATGGGGTATGTACCAGATTGTGAACCATGGGATTCCCCCTGAGGTTATAGCCAATTTGCAGGCTGTGGGTAAGGAGTTCTTCCAGCTACCTCAACAAGAGAAGGAGCTGATTGCTAAGCTTCCTGGCTCGGTCGAAGGTTACGGCACGATGCTTCAGAAGGAGCTTGAAGGCAAGAAAGGTTGGGTTGACCATTTGTTCCATAGAGTCTGGCCTCCTTCTGCCATTAACTATCGCTTCTGGCCCAGCAATCCTCCTTCTTACAGGTTTTTTCTCCCTTTCTTTCGCGTCTTACGTATTATAGTAAAGTAAACCTATCTTTAAACTTTCACGACCTTTAACATGGTATATCTGAGCCTCCTAATTAAGCGGTCTGCACAAAATATAATTCAAAACATAATAGGTCTGAAAATCTATATTTCAAGCCCATTGATTTTTTTAAAGATGAACCTTCACAATAAAATCTTTCATTAGCCTTCACTTAACAGCACATACTTTTTTAAATAAAATGATCTTTGATTGATATTTATTTTAAATTAAATTCTACTAATTGATTGTGTTACCATTTTCCACCTAAACGAGTATTCCGTGTCATATATCTATCACCTTGTCCCACCACACAAGTCACGTGCAAGCACATATTGCAGTGTCATGGGACTATTGATGAGAAGTGGTGCGAGACAAACGAAAAAGCAAATTTACTTCTCTTCTTTCATGCTATATACCACTGAACACAACTTTTATACGCGATTTTATTAAGGTTAAAATAGTTCCTTGTATTGATATATTTTGTTTTTTTGTTTTTTTTATTCAGATATATTTTGTTAAATTCACATATTTGCATCGTACACACAATTAGGATTACGTATAGAATGTAAGAAAAGGAATGGTTCAAGACATATTAATTACAAACTTTAAACAGCCTCTGCATTAATGAAGTAAAGTCAAAGGTGACGAGGGTGAATGAAAATAGGACCTATCGCTAGCTAGAATTGCTGACACTTATAGCTGGAAATAAATTAAGATGGTTTGTTGGTAAGCAGGCATAGGGGAAATTAAATATACATACATATATATATATATATATATATATATATACACACACACACATATGTACATGAAAACATTTTTGACATTTTCAAACATTTCTTCGAGTCTACGTTTTTCAGTATATATTTTTAAGGGAGAATATGGAGACACGATTCCATTTATAAAATAAATTCTATATTGTAGAGTCAAGTGTGTGACTATATGTGTAGTGAGATAAGTAATGAATTCAAGGTTTGAATATTACATTATAATAAACAAGATGATGTGATGCATATGGAATGACTGAGTTGAATTGAACTGGTGAGGACAGGGAGGCTAACGAGGAATACGTGAAGTACCTGCATGGGGTGGTAGATAAATTGTTCAAGAGTCTGGCAAAAGGACTTGGGCTTGAAGAAGATGAACTATGGAAGGGCGCAGGTGGTGAGAAATTGCAGTACCTTCTGAAGATCAATTACTACCCACCTTGCCCCCGCCCTGATCTGGCGCTTGGGGTTCCAGCTCACACAGACATGTCCACCTTCACCATTCTCGTTCCCAACGAGGTCCAGGGCCTTCAGGCCTCCAGGGATGGCCGCTGGTACGATGTTAAGTACATCCCTAATGCCCTCGTCATCCACGTCGGGGACCAAATTGAGGTATATATATAATATATCTATCTATCTACAATCTTCTTTTATTTTATTCTTCTGGTCATAAACCTTCCAATTCATGACTTATGAATTTGGATGACTCAATTATTGAGGAACTAATCTCATTGGTCAACTATTTATGAATTGGAGCGAATCAACATGAACTGAAGCATCAATTTAATATTAATGATTCATGTTTGGAATTGCAGATACTGAGCAACGGGCAGTACAAGGCGGTGCTTCATAGGACAACCGTAAGCGGCAAGACAAGAATGTCGTGGCCAGTTTTCTTGGAGCCTCCATCAGATCACGTTGTGGGGCCTCACCCAAAGCTTATTAACGAACAAAATCCACCCAAGTTCAAGGCCAAGACTTTCGGTGACTATGCTTACTGCAAGCTCAACATGATTCCTCAGTGATTATATATATACTTTGGTTGCTTTTCCAAGCACTTCGCCTCATCCTATTTAGGATTACACAAGAATTCAGATTATCTGTTGTCGCATCAGTTGTTGTGTGTTAAAAAAAGACTGTACGCGATCGACATTATCATTTTCTACACACAGCAACTTCTGTTATAGTATTGTTGTACAAGTAGAATATATCTACAGAGAATAATGAAGTCAAGAACATCCTTCGGATAACCGTGCTTTCATATAAAATAAATGTAAAGATAGCTTCTGTATGACTCGGTTAATTATTTAATATAGAATGAGCAGTTTTCAATTTTATAGACTCGCGAGGATAGGCGGTGAAGCTGTTATTTAGTAGAAACATTTTAGATTTAAATATTTGTGTGTAAATATTTGACTACTAGACAGACATGAATAAGTATTTGTCCTCTCTGCATAAAAATTAATGAGTGATCACTCATGTTTTGAGCGTGTGTGTGTATATATATATATATATATATATATATATATATATATATATATTATGTTTTCAATTTATAATGTTATTAATTATTAAATATAAATAAAAAATTATTAAATAATTATTTAAAATATTATTTTATTTTTTGTATAATTAATTAATGCATATATAATTATAATGATAAACCCAATAAACATTATAAAAAATCATAGTATTAGTTGTGGTTCAATCTTGGCATGCTAAAGGGATTATCTATGACAAACTACAACTAATCCTATAATGGCTTAGTACTTTAGCTACGATTCCTTTGAATGTGGGTAAATCCAATTGTTTGCGAAGCCTAGAGCAGCGTTTCAACAAAGGATCTTATATTCAAACACCATAACATTAATACCAACAATACACATTGTTATTAAACAAGAAAACATCACATCCATAGTGCAACATAAAAAAAAAAAATGTCACATCCAAACATGTTTGATCCATAGTACAACATAAAGAAAACATCATAAAGTGTAACACTAATACAATATAGTCCTTATGACATTCCAACATCACTAAATCTACAGATTTTCTTCATCAGAAACATGTAGGGAATGATCTACTATACTAAATTGATGACCACTTGCTCATTAGATGCCTATTTTGGAGGATAAGAAATAGTAAGACACAAATCTAACATATGAAATAAACTACAATGTATGTATTAAAAACATGAACGGTGATGTTTTGAATGCCCCAAGCATAGAAGGCAATTGACCCTAAAAGTTTTGCATAATAAAGCTCACCAAGGCATCAACTTTTTTATTTTAATCTTGCAATATTTGACGTTGATCTTGTATTTGTTGACTTTAAGTTTGTATCACTAATTGCATTTAAATAAATTGACTATGCAACTCCATATTAGAAGGATAAGATGAGCTTGCTCCACTACTAGAATTACTGGTACGTCCAGACACTTGGGATGGAAATAGACCCAATCTCAATTCTCATACACGACCTACGTGCTCTTGCCTTCCTAAAGCATAGGCTAAAGAATCCTCAATGAAAATTTCTTGAGACATGGAGATGGAGTTAGATTCATGGGTAACAATAGTTTCCAACATAAAAAAGCAAGTATTTACAAGTGACTTTAATGCATCAACCTAAACATTTATGCAATAGCATTACCTCGTCACAAATGAAATGAAGTACACTAACATAGTCAAATCAAAGCTCAACCCACTTCATTTTCATATCAAAGGATAAGAACACTTACACATAATTCTAGCATCGTCATTCATGTAAAACTCATCAATATGTTTGTGTTGTTCATACTTCTCATCTACTGACTGGATGACTAAAACATTACAAAAGAAATGACTTTTGTGACAGTTTTTTAATGGCTTTTGCGAGGGTTTTGACCATCGCACAAGGGTTCTACAAAGATCAACAAAAAAGTCATAGAAACCACTGTCACAAATGGAACAACATCGTTATTCATTAACCCTTGTAGAAGTCATCGCGATGACATGTTTTTGCAATGGTTAGGAAATCCTTGTTAATGTTATTGCAAAAACATGTTATTGCGAGGGTTAAAAAGTGTTGAAATGTCATGGTTTTGAGATGGTTTTTTAAGGTCGTAGTGCAAAAGAAGTGTTGCACTACGACCTTCATAAAAAGTATTGCAATGTCATGGTTTTGCAACTGTTTTTAAGATCATCACACTAACATGACACTATGACAATCATAAAAATAGTCATAATGTCTCGTCTTTATGACCATTTAAATAAATCATCATTGGTGCTTGTTTATTATTTATGGCAATAGTTTAAACCGTCGCTAATAGGCCTCTTTTTAAAATATTCTACTTTAATGTTTTGTGTCATTTTTTTGCTGAACATGTAGACATGATAAATTTATATTGAATCACAACAACACAATGAGATAATCAAAGCTAACAAGGCCTACTTGATATTCAAATATAAACATAATTAAACACAAAGTCATTATTAAACCATAATGAACTTTAAAGATAATAAGATATGAATTACAAAGTCTAACAACAAACAATGATAAGTCATCCTAACTAGCTAATTGTTCCTACTAGAATGACTTGGTGATAGATTTGAAGGTAGGTTGGCACTACCTTACTCACTAAGTACCTAACAATTGAATGCCCTCTAGGTTCGAAGCAATTAACTCGTCTCTCGTTTTTGTTCCATCATTTACATATGCAAATAACTGAGAGTGAAAATCTTTTCACTTGCATCCTAAGGACTCAAGAATAATTTTCTTATAAATGTCATCAACAACAAACTTTGCCTATAAGATATATATATATATATATATATATTTAAAAATCATAAACAATTGTAGAATTCATATGGAAATTAAATAGAAAATGCATTATTACATGTATTTAGTCTCCAAATATGTTATTTTTGTATTCAAAAGGTACCAACTTCCATTTTTGATAACTTATTGAAGTCTTTCATAATGCTCTTAAGAAAGATAGCCAACAATCCTGCTCCTTCTCTAGTGGGCTGGTTTCTGGGGCTAAATGGTACAATCACCCTTTCACCCCTTGTAAGAGTCTAAATGTCATGCACTATTTAGTGCCTACTCTTAACTTGACCATTCTCATATACAATTTTTAAGTTAACGCATGAACATACAAGAACCAACATCGCATTGAATCTCATTACTTAGTATACTTACCAATGACATCAAAGTGCATCCTCTCCTTTGTGGTCGTGGTGCTGACTATGCAGGCTGTGCATGCTCCTCTTGTTGTTCCCCGACATCATCAGTAGTACTTGGTTGGGTAGGTGGTTCATTTGAAACATTTGCTGGGTATTTAGAGGCAAATGCATTGATTGATCACTAGAAGTGACAAGGTTTGGCAATGAAGTGCCAATGCTTAATGAACCTATCCAACTAGCGATGGTAGATTTAGAATTCCTAAATAACCACTTCATCTTCAGAATTCTTATTAGTGACCAGAACCAACATTAATTAAAAGTAAGAACATATATAACAGAACTACAAGAACATGAAAAATCTATCAACTATATGATAAATGGAACATGCAAACCTGGACAAGCATAAATTATTATCATTATCTCAAAAGAAAATCATGTGCATCCTCTTAATTATCTCTTTACATGGTCTCTAAATTCCCTACATAGCAAATATATTTAGGAAAATTAGATTTTGTGGTTTTTGTGCACTTATCCTATGATTAAAATTTACTTACCGGAGAAATTGGTCTACTACACCACAATTGGTCAGCACATGACGATGTGCTTGTAACTTTTCCATAGGAGATAGAGTAAAGTACTCAAAACCACTAATTGGTCTTCTAATTTGTGGAAACATAGAACCAAAATTATATGCTCCCACATCAAGTTCATCATCAATACATCTCCACTCTATCCTAATATCTCGAGCAAAAAGTTAAAACTTCTTTAGCTAAGTAACACTCAGCTATTGATCCCTCTAATTGCGCCCTATTCCATATAAAGGACTTCAATTTTTCTTAGTATCAGTTAATTGTAATGCATTTTAATTAGGTTAAAAAGTAGACATAGAGGAAATTGTAATGCAAGAATTAATACATTAAACATTACCTCTTTATAGGGTATTGTAACACTTGCAAAGTCTGATGCAAAGTTTAGTTCTTAGAAAGAGTAAAAGCATAAATATCCATGGTGTATATTATTAATCAAATAATGAGATATGGCTTAGTGGTAAGCTCTTGATGTCCAAATTTTAATGATAAAGGTTCAAGACCTAGCTTCCTCCTCTCCCAAAAATTTTTTTGTGTTGCCACGTGTCTTGCAAGGTGATTTTACCAAAATGCCCCTCACTTTATTTCTTTTTCCCATTATTTTTTTTCCTCTACAAAAATCAATTTCTTCCCTGCTTCTCCTCCCACCACCACTGCCATGCTACCGGCCTAACTTTCGACCAGCGTCCCCTATCACTGGCACCTCGTTTCCGGTCGCCATGGCTCAGTTTTCTGGCAGATAACCTCTCTTTTCTAGTTCATGTTCAACAGCCAAGAAGAGAGGATTTGCAATGATTTTCTTTTGTGATTTTTGCTCATTTTTTCATGAAAATGTTGATGGTAGATGGATTTTTGGTCATTTCCCTTTAAATTTTAGTCTTGGAAGCAGGTTTTTGGACAAGTTTTTAAGATTAGTTATCCTAGGGACAAAACCAAAAATTTTCTAGATTTTTAGGGTTAAAAATAGAATTCTAGAATTCTGGAATTTCATTACTAAAGCTAGTACTTAAGGCATATGATTAATTATTTTGAAGGTGAGATATGTATTGATGTTTATCTAGAAACTTGGTTGAAGGTGAAAGGAAGATTTAATGTATGGCAAATTGGGATGTAAGTGAATAATTAGAAATAAGAAATATAAGGAAGTAAAAATAATTGGATTAGTAATATAAATTAAGTATAAGTTAGAGGAAATTGAGCTGAAGTTAAAGAATATGAATAAAGTTAGTTATGATGTGCTGGAGGTGAAATTTCATGGTTAGCAATCAGGAGTATTGATCTAAACAACACTGTTTTGGAAATCCAGAGTGTAAGAATAGGCAAATGACCTCCAATCAAGTTGGAATTTGGTATGCAACATCATATCATGCTAAGGATGTGATCTAGAAAGTTTGAAAATTTTTTGAACATAAATATTAAGGAATATAATATGAAATTCATGGCTATTTGAACCTAGATTTCAGAACAGAAAAGTTGTTGGAAACTCTATTGTCCCAAAAGAAAGAATCTGTACTTGAAATTTTTATTGTAGATTAAAAACACGTATAAGAAGCTAAGTGTCAAATTTTAATAGATTTGGAATTTTTTCTGCTAGGCAAAATAATGTCCAAACAGTGGTGAATTAGAATTTTAGACAACATTGGATAGCAGAGGAAGTTAACTAAAATTTGTATTTAAGAATGTGTTATTTTTTTGAAAGTTGTATGTTGATAATTTGACATCTTAATGGGTTGGCTCATTGGCAAAAACTAACAAGTATGATAGTATGTGTTATTAAAGATTGAATGCTAAAATGTGATATGCATGGATTATGGTGGATAAATAATGTGGAAGGCTCTTTATTGGCATGTACTTGGTTTATATTAACATGTATGCAATTCTTAATATTGCTAAGAAATTTAAAGAGGCTGTAAAGCTTGTAATTAGATATTTATGGTCTATTTTATGAATAAAAATAATACCATTCAATTCTTTGTTATAGGGACTTACTTTAAGAGTACCTCTTGAGGGTAAAGGGAGGAATTTGGAATAGCTAGAATTATTCCATCAACTAGGTAAGCAATAACACTTTCAATAGTGGTATATGTTTTATTGTTTGTGGCACACATTTCTATGTATATTGTTTCAAAAAAGGTTATGTTTGATCCTTTTGTTTAGTTGACAGGTTTACAAAGATCTAGAAAGTGATTGTAAATCGTGCATAGAATTGTATAACTGTGAAAAGAGAGAATGGATAGCTTAAACACATTGACCAAAATGATTTAAAGAAACATGGTTCATTTTCTTTTATTGAATGAAAGATAATATATCTTGAGCAAATAGCAGTCTCAAGCTGTTACTTTAATTATCCTTATCAGTTTAATAAGAAAAGTTCATTTGACATCGTTTTATAAAAAATTCCCTTTATGGTCCTTTCTCTATGAAGGATTGGAATTTATATGGAGTTAAGTAAATTGCATAGAAAATGGTATTATTTTAATAGTGATAACAAAAGTTTTATTCTGATAGCATTGATATTGAAAGAAAAAAAAACTCATGTATGGTTGTTCCTTAGATTTAGGGAAGACTACTATAAGACGGATGATTTAACGTGAGCTTACAACTCACAACCATATGTGTGATTTGTCCTGAGGGCTGTGTGCTCTCGACCGATAGTGAATAACCTGAGGGATATATGCCCTCGACCAATAGTGATTACCTCGAGAGATGTGTCCTCTCAACAGATGATTAAACTACATAGGCTGTAAGTCCATGACCGATGCTTGATGTCTTTAATAGTCCTCCTTTGAATCTAGGTTCTAAGCTAACTATATTTTGCATAAAAAGGAAGGTTTTTACATGTGTTTTAACAAGAACTATGCATATTTGATAGCATATAGTATTCCACATTCATGGATACTGTTTAAAGTTTTGACATATGGATATGATATTGTGGGTTGTATGCCTTCTACAGACAAATGATGTTCTATGATGGTCCTTTTAATCACCAATTATGATTTTAAAGAAATTGTTTTCTCACTGTTAATGTTGAACAAAAGTTGGGGCTAGCGATTTTTCCAAACCTTATGTAAGCTTTGATAGCTTATAAAGTTTCACCATGGATATTGTTTACAGTCATTAAATTAGTACATAAATAATTTGTTTATGCTAGGCCTATTGTATAATCATTCTCTGATTCCTCTTTGCTTGGTTACATTACATTATTATGTTTTTCTAGGATGCTACCTGTTTACTTTTACTGTTTGAAATAGCCCAACCAGAAAATGGGACGTAAGGTCACAAGTGAGCCCCTAAATTCTTTTATGAAAGTTGAGGTTCTTTGTATGTTTTCTATTATGATTCAGGGTAAATGCATCATAATAACCATAGGATCACAAATAAGACCCCCAATCCTTTGTAACTATAATCGATTTAAATTGAGAGCTGAGCTTTCCTTATTATTGATTGGTATAAGCTGACAGGCACATCGTAGAAATTTCAGGAGGTCCTATTTGTAAGGGAGACTTTACCGAAATTTCAACAGAATTTAAGCCAATAATTACCCTTGATGCATATGGTTGTTACATGAGGAATTTATTATAGTGAATCTTGGAGCTATAAGCTTGATGGATAAGGTTAATGCGGAATGGTTAAGGCTTGTAGAAGCAGGGTTGTCCTTGTTATCTGCATCGGTCACACTCCAGAAGTTTAGGGTGTGACAGGTACATCTAGCAGTAATGGACAAGACCTTTAAGCTTAGCTTTTTCAGCTAAATGTACAATCAAATACACTATAACTGTGAAAAATAATGACGGATATATCATCTCCAAATGACATAACATAAGAACAACTCTGTCATGGAGTTGGTCAAGTTCATTTACATTTATCACTCTATATAATTACCTGAAGAATGAACATAAGTAAATCAAAATAACTGACACTTGCTTAGGAAGTGTTTATCTAATTGCTAATGGTCGAAGTTGTTCCATAGCCTTAAATCAATGCATCTAAATATATTACTAGAATAACTGTCAAGCAAAGTAACATTCTTTAAAGTCTTCAAAAAGATATTCTTATTCACCTTAGTCAAAGTAAACAAAGCTAGAGAATATCTACCATTTTCATCTGGCTAAAGATCATACCTTATACCTATTTCTTGTAAGTCATATTGTGCATTTAAATGATCTTTTAATTTCTTAGCCTCATTTCGTAAAGTCAACAGCACATTGTCACAGGCATTTTGTTTAATGTGCATGACGTCAAGACTGTGGCATAATAAATGGTTCTCCCAATAAGGAAGTTGGAAAAAATATGCTCATCTTACGCCATTGTTGGAGATCACAACCTACCATAATAGATCCTCGAGGTCATCTTCCTCAATTTTCATCCTCTACATCTTTTCCAAAAATGTTCACAACATATTCAAGTTGTATTAAAATTTCTTATCCGATTACTGCTATAGGGGTTTTCTTTTATCTTCTCTTCCATTAAATCTACTTTGAGCCAATCTAAATTTATATCCTGGACTCAAAAAATGACAATGACCCATGAAACACCACTTTCTACTATAAGGAAGATGGACGAAGATAGAGTCAAAATTACAAGTGGGACAAGCTAACCTAGTATAAACATTCCACCTAGATAAAGTTCCAAGCCGTAGAAAATCACTAACCATCCATATGATAGTTGCACATAACTTAAACATCTCATTAATGGAAGAATCAAAGTTTCAACCTTCATATCCCACAATTATTTTAGCTCTTCTATTAGCAGTTGCAGATACACATCTATCTCATTTCTTGGTGATTTTTTCCTAGGACTAATCATTGAAAGAATTAATGAACTTTGTTTCATACACATCCAGGGAGGTAGATTGTAAGGTATGAGTACCACTGGCCAAATACTATAAGTTGCACTCAAGTTGCCAAATGGATTGAATCCATAGTGGCTAATCCTAAATGTACATTTCAAGGATCTAAAGTGAATTGAGCATTTATTATATCAAACTTCTTCTATGCCTCAGAATCCCTTGGATGTCTCATCATGTTATCATTATTTTTATCTACTACATGCCACTTTATGTGTTTAGCCGTTTTAGGGGACATAAAGAGCCTTTGAAATTGTGATTTCAGTGGAAAATACCTAAGTATTTTAGTAGGCATGTTCTTACGCTTGTTACCCTTTCTTTTTGCTTCCGCCTAAATGTATTGCACTATCTACACACGTCTTTGGCTTCATTCTCTCCTCAATATAACATGCAATCATTAAAACATGCATGAATTTTTTTTATATAATTGAGTCCTAATTTATTAATAATTTTTCTCTCCTTATAGAAAGAAGGAAGAATCTTTGCATTCACTAGGGCATATACTAATAGCTCTAATATCATAGACATAACTTTATCACTGATTCCACATAAACATCTAATATGATACGACTTCACAAAAAATGATAGTTTTGAATATTTCTCACCTTTTATACAAATTTTGTTGTCCATCCCTAATTAACTCACAAAACTCTTTTGCCACCTCATCCATCATTGGGTCAAAAGATAATGGTGTTGGTCCTTCAACTTCGTTCATCATCTCATTGTTATTATGAACCCCAAATGCATCATAAACCATATCCTGAAAGGATCAACCCTAAAAGTTCTTTCTTCTATAACTTGTGACACCGACATAGGTTAAACATAAGGTAAATCTCTACATCTTTCCCTATGCCTTACCAAAATAGTATACCCTTGGGGAAATGGTTTAACAATTAAGTGATCCCACACAACTTCCCTAAATTGCCATTTCTTAAACTATCATTTTTGGATAAGGGCATATTATTTTACCCTCAAATCCTGCATTAGCAAATGCAAAGTCTGAAAATCCATTAAGTCCTTTAAGTATTTAGGAGAAGTTCGGGGTTTGGCAATTCATGACCTATCTATTTCTGGAAAAGTAAAATTAACAAAACTATAACTAAAACACCATAGTGTTTGCAACATCAACCATATCTATGATATATAAACAACTATTAATTCCAAGAAAGATAATGGTTAAAGGCATGGACTTTGATTTTGGATAATAAATCCATATTCTAAAAAGTAAAAAAAAAAAAAAAAGAATACTAAGTTGCAAATATTCCAAAAACAAAAGGAAAATTTGCTAAATTTAGTTTGAAAAAATTAGTGAGTATATAAGCTATACAATGAAAATATTATTTTATTATACAATAGTTTTTTTAGCAAGTGATTTAAATACATTCTTAAGACTCATATGTAAGAAGTTATTATTTCAAAAAGATTAATTTGTATATTCATTGACTTTTACATATTTACATTAAATAATTCTAATAAGTCAAAGACGCATGAAATTATTAATTTGCATATATTTGACGCTATAGCTTAATGGAAAAACAACTAGTTTAGAAACTTTTGAGGTATAAATAGGAAAAAAAAATAGGTAGAGATTCATATTATGACTTTTGAAGAACTTAGTTTCAATATCGAATAATGACTCTTCTAACAAATGAAGTATGATTTGAATTAATAATCAAGTTTGAAAAAAATAAGTTGTTCAACTTGAACCCCAACAAAAAGCTTAAAATTTGTTCTAATGGAACTAAAGAATTAGTTTCAAGTTAATGCACTGTACATTAATTACAAGAAAAATTACCAATAAAGATGATGATTCATACACTAATTAAATAGTCTCTTGGCTAGTCAATATAATTTTTTCATTAAGATTGTAAATATATTTCTACTAGTTATAATTAGTACCAATATATCTTTATACTCATGTATGCTGAGAACAATTTGTAAGTTATATTTATGCCAATATAGGGAAATGTAATTGAGCCTTTTCTTATAGGGACATTGCAAACTTAATGGAAAGCCATTATATGTGCTTGTGGAGCCAAGTGAAATAGATAATTATTTAAGGTATGCCAATTTTCTTAAATGAATCAACAAACATCAAACATGTATAAACTATGAAGGCTCTTTTTGTTGGTTTAGATACATTATGACATGTTAATTAGTTTAAATTTAGAAAAGGGACTGCATAAATGGTCCAATAATGTTTAGCTAGTGTTTGAGTAGGTTTAGGTTATCCAGCAAAGTAGAAGCACATCCCTACAAGTTAACCAATATGAGTAAATTTGCACTGTAATTGATGCAAGGAGATTGCTAACTTTTACTACATGTTCTCATGCTAATTATAATTAAAAAAATATTAAAAATAAGTTATAAGAAAAACAAAATAAAAACTATAAATAAAATATTATACAGTGCTTACTCTGCCAGCACGTGCTAATAGGTGGCCAACAGTATTAGGAAGGTTAGTCCAGTAGGCCCATATGGCGGTGGTGAGACCAGCGAGCACAAGCCCGATGGCTAATAGCTATAGAACCCCATACACGAACAGCGCTGGAAATCATGAGCAGGGGATGGCGAGACCAGTAAACACCAAGAGACAAGATCGGTGAGCATGATGAGACTGGTGGGGCAAGGCTTACGAACAGTGAGGTAAGACAGGCAAGCACGACCACCAAAGGCAATTGAGTAGGGCACTTTAAATTAGATATGAGATGTCTAGTTTTATATATATAATTTAAACAACCTAACGATGATCGTTGTTATGTTGTAATTTCACAACAATCATTAAAGGACCGTCATGAAACCAAGCCCTTAATGGGCCTTGAACAGTTAAGGTCCACTAATTATAGGCCATAAAACTACCAAACGAGGTCGTTATTAGCTTGGGCTTAACGATGGTCATGTGGTTGTCGTTAAGCCCTCACCATTATTTTTGGCTTAACGGTGACCATAATGCATCTTTATTAAATTATGGCTTAACGACAGTCTAATATGGTCGTAATTAGCCAACACCTAATGACAGTAAGCTATGGCCATCGTTAGGGCCTAGCTGTGGATCTCGAAGAAGTCGAGGTTCATTGTTTCTGGCCTAACGATAGCCATAAGTCACCATCATTAACCTAGAACTTAATAACGGTCACTTATGACCATTATTAGGTTTTGGCTTAATAATGACTAGCTTTAACCATTGTTAGGGCCTTCTTTGAACCTTTAAATTAGATTTGTGGTCTGACTAGGCTTTACAACAGTCATTGTTTGGCCATCATAAAGTGTAGAAACTAATGACTATGTTAGCCATCATTATGACTATGCTTTGTGACAATCTAAGTTGACTGTCATAACACAATTGTTGCAAGGTCCCTATTTTTGGTAATGTAACTCTAACTCCTGCAACTAAGAAGTATATAATAACACATATGTATGTTAGAAAGAAGAGTGCTACATAATCACTAAAAAATAATATTATCATCTCTACCTTTTTTTGCATGTCAAACTTTTTATTACACCCATGTGAGGCATAAGTTGCTTTTTTCTATTATCTCTATTTTTTAAAGCACTTTTCTACTCATAATGGATAAATATATATTCACACATTATAAGCGAGGTTAAAAATAACTTATTAAGACAATATTACTTGTTACCTTAGTCCTTAAGTTAAGATAATAGTTAACAAGCAATATCCAATTATCTTTATCAATGTTGTTAGGACATTTAGCAATCAATTGATCTCAGTTGCTAACACCATCATCCCTAGCTGCCACAAATCTTATCTTTTATCCTTACACGTCTATCCAATTAATTTCAAAATATAATTCTTGTACAGCTCAATGCTAGCTACAAATTTAGCCTTCAAGGTAAAAGAATTATTATTAGCAGTTATACATTTAAAAACGTACTTAGTTTCAAAAGTAGACAAATATTACCTTAATAGTATTGTTGTAAACATTATCTTTATACTCAATTGGAACTCTTTCTAACTAGGATAGTTGATAGGATACATCTAATGATATTAAATAGGGCCTACCAGTTTGGCTTCATCTACTAAGTGTACAATCAAATGAACTATAACAGTAAAAAATGAAGGTGGGAAAACCATTTCCAAGTGACTTAATGTCATAACCACTCTATCTTAAAGTTGGACAAGTTCTTCTATGTTCAACACTTTATTACACAAGTGTCTAAAGAAAGAACATAGATCAATTAGGATTGTGAACACTTACTTGGGAAGTGTTGCTCTCATTGTTAAAAGTAGAAGTTACTCAATAAGAACATGTAAATCATGACTTTTTAATCCTCTAATCTTCCATTATCTTAAATCAATGTATCTAGAAATGTTGCTTAAGTAACCTTTCAGCATGGTAATATTCTTTAAAATCTTTAGAAACATGTACTTATTTGAATTTGTCATTGTCTATAGTGCACGAGGGTATTTACCATTTTTGTTAGGCCAAAGATCAAACCATATGCCCATTTGTTGTAAGTCTCTTCCTGCCTTAATGTGATCTTTTAATTTTCTAGTATCATTTAACAAAGTGAATATAATATTATCACACTTTTTTTTTCCAATATGCATGATGTCAAGATAGTGGTGTAATAAGTTGGTCTCTAAATATCAAAGTTGAAAGAATATACTTTTCTTGCACTATTGTTGAGAGCCTACCTCAAAATCCCTAGCTCCATGAGATCTTCGTCCTTGGCTTTCAACTTCCTCCTCTTTCCCAAAGACATTTACATTCTCAAGTTGACTTAAAATGTCTGAGCCACTAATTGTAATAGGTGGATTTTTCTTCTCTACCTTTCCATTAAATCATGGGCAAGATGTCTAAATTTATGACTTTGATTTGAAAAGCGTCTATGACCCATAAAGTGCCATTTCTGAATACACAAAAAGTGCATAGAAATTGAGTTAAAATTACAAGTTAGACATGCTAACCAATTATGTGTATTCCATCTAAACAATGTTCCAAGACATGGAAAGTCACTTATAGTCCACATTAAAGCTGCATGCATAGTGAACTCTTGATTACTGTATGAATCAAACATTTTAACATCGATATCCCACAACTCTTTCAACTCATTTATCAATGGTTGCAAGTACACATTCATATTATTTCTCAGAGCTTTCTTACTTGGAATGATCATTGAAAGAAGAAATGGACTATGTTTCATGCACGTCCAATGGGGAAGATTATAAGGCACAAGCATTACTAGTCAAATGCTATAACTAGTGCTTAAGTTTCCAAATGGATTAAATCCATCAGTGGCTAATCCAAGACATACGTTTCGAGGCTCTAAGGCAAAATGAGGATGCATTATGTCAATTCTCTTCCATATTTTAGAATCCCTAGGATGCCTTAACATGTCATCATTATTATTGTCCACTACATGTCATTGCATGTGTTCAACAATCTTAGAAGACATAAACAACCTCTGCAATCAAGGTTTCAGTGGAAAATATCTTAATACTTTTGCAAGTAACTTTTTCTATTTCTTACCACTAGATATACCTTTATCACTCATTTTCCACTTAGATGTATTGCATTTTTTATAGGTATCTCGTTCTGCATCCGCCCCCAAGTATAACATGCATGAATTTTCATGTAGTCAAGTCCAAGTCCATTAATTGTTTTCTTAGCCTCATAAAACAAAGGTGGAATTCTAGCTATTTTAAAAGTAGCTGCCAATACTCTAATATCATTGATATTGCCTTGTAAGTTATTCTACATACACTTTATGTGGTATAATTTTACCAAGAAAGTTACTTTCAAACAATTCTTACATCCTTCGTATAGACTTTGCTGTCTATCTCTAAGTAATTCCAATAATTTTACCCTTTCATTTGTCGTGCGATGATTTGTTGGTGATGACAAAATTTCGTCTTGGTCCATGTATTGATTATTTGGTTGATGCCCAAAAGTATCATTGACCATCTCCAATATATGATCATTAACATTAATCCTATCTTCAGCCACATGTGGTATTGTAGGAGTTTTAGCTATAGTGTTTACAGTACTTGTCACTCCATATCTAAGCAAAATAGTGTAACCCTTTGCAAATGGTTTAATAATCAAATGATCTTGTACTTCTTCTCTACTATGCCATTTGTTGAATTTACATTCTGAATATGGACATATTATTTTATCCCCAATACTATTGTTAGCAAATGCAAAGCCCAAAAAGTTATTCAATCATTCCCAATATGTTGGGGGTGTTTCGAGGCTTATGTATCCAAGTTTTATCCATCCCTTCAAACCAAAATATGTCTAACATCAAATCTTTTAAAAAAATTCAATACTTCACAACAAGATTTAAAACAAAGATAAATTAACTAATATGTAATATCATCATCTATGAACAATTCCATAAACATCATATGAACAACATTTGCAACATCCTACAACAATGTTAATAACCAAAGTTTACTTCACTAATAACAATATAATTACATGATTATGTAACAAGAGAGGATGTGCATAACACTAATAATTATATACATATTCATAAAAATTAATTTTCAATGACTATATTAAAAAATAAAATTACAAAAAATAAAATCTTAACATGTCAAATGGGTTCAATCTATTAAGATATTAGCATAACTCTGAATATACAAACCAAAATTTTAAAAACGAAAATTTAAAATAAAAAACAAAAATTTCAACAACAAAAATAAAGCATACCTGGTGGCAGTACTGCCGGTGGACGGTGGTCGGTGGAAGGGTGGTGACTCATTCAGTGGTAGGTGGCGACGTTGGCGAAGAAGCTCTTCCAAGGGGTGGATGGCAGTAGCTACATATAAGAGAAGAAAATGATGAAACCGAAAAAAAAAAAAAAAAAAAGAAACAAATGAACCTACCGACAGCGGCGAACGGTAGGGGGGACAACAGCAAAGGGGCGGCAACGCGGTGGCTGGAAAAGGAAGAAGGCAACTGCAACCCCGACAATCTGGGTGGGCGGCGGGTGGCTGGAGAATGATTGTCGCCTTTTTCTTGGCTTGTCGCGCAGCGCTGGTATGCTATAAGGTGGGAAAAGACGAGCTGCAGATAGAGTTATTAAACCCTTATCAACGGTTGACTTGGACCGCGGATCAATTAGCTACGGTTCTATTGGACCACAGCTTGATAGTTGCAGTTTGCATTCAAACCGCAGAAGAACTGTAGCTAAGCCGTTGTTATAGCTGCGGTTCCATAGACTGCAGCCAAGGAAACAAGCTATGCACCAGTTTTTTTGTAGTGAAAATAGATGAAATATTATTTTATATTTAATGATATTAATAATACTTATTATCTCATAAATTAAAAAATATGATATTCTCAAAAATATGACATGCAATAATTATTAAAGTGTTATGGCTTTGAATTGCATGTAAATGTTAGGTTCCGTAGTGTGAAATAGTCAACAATTCATTTAAGTAGGGATGAAATGTCAAATTGTACTCCTTTTCTACATTGATTACGCATATATCATAAAGATTTTACAAGGCGCATTTATTATTTATTCAAAATGGGCAATGTTTTCTTTATAAATGAGTACATGTTTTTAATATATGAAGCTTCAATAATGGATGCCGGCGTGAATCAAAACTCAATCGAGTACGCATTCTTCCTCTCAATTCCAACCCAAGTGGAAAAATTTTTAAAACTGAATTTTGATATTGATCTTTGATAAATGAAATTAGGTAATATGTTTTGTGCAACTATAAAATTGGTTACGTTGATTCAATCACTATGTGGCACACTAAATAATGTATTGTATTTATATTTTAACCTTAATATTTTTAATTTATTTATTCATAAATGAAAAATAAGAATAAAATTAAGAAGTTGTGGGGTTATTGGAAAAATGAAAAAAGTACAAGGGTGAATTAACTAAGTTATAAACTAATATGTCTACATGGGTTACTGAAAAATAAAAAATTGAAGGAGTAAATTGAAAAATTCAAAAAGAATTTTGGGTTTATAAAAAAATCTAAAAATATTGAGGTCGAAATATAAATATAACAAGTTATTTTAAGTTGGGATACAATCAACATAATATAATATGTTATTGTCATATTTTTTTTCTCAATGTGTCATGTAATAATTACAATAGTGTACTCAATTTTATAGTTGCACTCAATATGGCGTCATAACTCTATTTGCCACTTAAGACTTGAAATACATAATATAACTAATTATTATTATTTCTTATAAAATTATATATAGAAAAATTATATACAACGGAAAATGCAAGGCTCACCAGAGTTATCTAACTTGACTCTATATAATTTTACAATTCTCCATAACAATACTTTGAACAAACTCTTTGAAACTAACATTACTCTGTTTTTCCCGATTGCTGAGTTATGTGCACTAATGAAGAAAAAAGCCTAATATTCCAATGTCAAAGCTTGTGCAACAATTTACTCGACAATGTAGACATATTGAGCATTAACATAATCAAAATTTAATCGAGAATTCCAAGTAGATCAATACCAGAAAAATGGTAAGTTTAACTACATATAAGTTGTCCTGTCACAAAGTTGTGTATGCAAACTTGTGTAAATCACATACCAAATGGCCATAATAAATTCCAGAAAAATTCTATATCAACAATGACACACTAGAAAACATTTATAACACAGTTAAACCCAAATGGATGTATAGAAACTTCATAGAAAATTCAACAAGTTGGCCATTGATAAAATTCGCTGAAACAAAGCTTATACTAAACATGCATAAGATTTGACCACTTTTCCATTATTAACCATCACCCAAAAATCTGTGAAAAATTCATCAAGCATCTCAACATATGAAGCAACTTTGACACTAAATTTCAAGGTAACATAATGTCACATGAAGCACCCAAAATTCACAAATATTTACAAAATTCCATGCCTAAGAACAATGTTCTGCACATACATGTATCACTTGAGAAATTGCACAAGCACTCAAACAACTCCTTTTTACTTCAAATGGACATAAAAACAAGAAAATGAAGCAAAAAATTTTATCCAAGAATAAAAATACACTATTATTCCCAGCAGCGGCGCCAAAGATCTTGATGAACTGCAAGTATACGGTCAAATTATAGTAAAAGGATATAAAAGATCCAATACCGTTCCAACAATGATAATGTGTTATCTTTATTATTCTTAAAATTAAATTTTTGCTTATTAAGTTTACAATTTGTACAAAAGAATGCCTTAGTGCGATTATTTATATATTTACACTAGTGGCCCAGATAAATCCAGTTACTAGGAAATGATTCAAGTATTTAACAATAAAACTAAGCATCTAAATAATGCTAAGACTCACTAAGAATCTGAACAAAAAGAAAAGGACTCAATACACTATACTAGATTAAGCTAATCAAGAGTTGAAGTAAGGGTAAATTGAGTTACTAAGTTCAATATTAACTTTGCACCAATATAGTTCAATTCCACTTCTGAATAATTTAACTCATTTAAAAGATAAGCTTGTTCCCAACGGTTATCCTAATCTAAGTTCCAATTCCACTTAAAGGTTAATCCCAATCACTTAAATGAAATCTTCACTAGAATGCATTTAAATTAAGAGCTAAACTATCAAACACAAGCTACCTAAAGGTTGGTCCCAATCATCTAGGTATAATTGCACTACCTTAAACATTAGGTCCCTCAAAGGTTCATCCTAATCATTTATGGAAAACTAATCCTAAGGTGCTTTAAGCTCTTGGAAATCATTGAGAATATAAGTATGAATATACCTGAAAGGTTGATCCCAATCATTTAAGGCACATTCAACTCAATTCTCAATGAGTCACTTCATTAAACACCTTATGGGTATTCATCTCTATGATAAGAGATTGCTAAAAAATTCAACAATGTAAATAGTTCAATCTACGTGCAATTATCTTAATTAACAAAATAATATGAAAGCCCCTATTAAGAAGCAACATACATTCACTAATTAATACAATCACAATAGTATTGAAATATAATCTCAAATAACATATGTGGATACAAAGTTAAAAAATCTCAACTCAATATTCTCAATCATCCAACAAAACAATTGAAAGCAAGCTTTAATCTATACTACCTAAAGAAATAAAAATGAGAAAAGATAGAGAAGAAGAAAAAAGTGGAAGTAGTCCTCCATGGAAGAATCTTTGGAGGTTTGGTCCAAGGAGACCAACCATTGGCCTCTCCTCCCAAGAAAACACCTTAGAAGAGTGAGTTGATTGAAGTTTCCTTCAAAAACTCATGTTCTCTTGAGTTATTTCGCGCTTCCAGTCTTCTTCCCTTGCTTTCGAACCTCAAAATCTAATTTTCCCATTTTTAGCATCTCTCCAATCAAAATACACAAATACCCTTAATAAGACTATGTGCTGGCGCCAAATTTAGGCGCCTTGGTGCCAAATCTCTGGATTTTGCACATAAAAATAATATTCATTGATATAGTTTCAGTATTTTAGTCGTAACTTCCTGATTTAATGTCATATTTTAGCAAAAGGGAACTTGTTGGAAATCTCTCGACAAGATTTACAACTTTGCATGAAATGGCCATCTTCAAACTCTGATGTTTAGGAGTCCAAAAGGACATTGAAGTTTAGTATTCACCATTTTAAGTTGAATATCAACTCAACTTTCTTCCTTGACTTCTTCCAACTTCCACATTGTTTGTAAAATCCTTCCGAGCATCGTTGAATCTTCCTTTTCCATGCCTCTAACTCGTCATTTCTTTTCATTAATGCAATTCTCCTAGAATTTTAATTAAAACATTCTGAAATTAGATAAATTGAATGCAAGGAAACAACCAAATAGTCTAACTCATAAAATATATGAAATTAACATTATTTGGTCACTAAATAAAAAAGATTTATATAATATATATGATAAGTCCCTAGTAAAACATATACAAATATCATACAATTAGGGACTTATCAATAGCGGAAGCAATTTTAGGTTCTCCATGACATCATGAAAAACAAAATCAACTTGACAAAACACAGTTAGATGAACTTGGATGTCATCTTCTACAACTTGAGGTGTAACTTCAGAATGTTGTAAATAATTATCACGAACTTCACTTCCAATATTTGCTTCCAACTCATTTTTATTACTACATTACTGTCCTCATCGATGTCGAATAAGCAATCGAAGGGTTCTATTATAATAACATTAGGATCCTCTATATCGACTTCATCTATTGAGTCACCGTCATATGAAAAGTCATCTCCCACGTTTATTTGGTTAAAATTACCCTGTTCACTAGCTAAAACCTCTATGTTGTTGCTGAAGAGCTAGATATTTTTCTATTTCATAGCACTCCATAGTTCATTAAAACAGTGATCAAGTTGCTTTCTAAAATCTTCCAAGACATTTTGAAAGTCTTAGATCTTTTGTTCGATATCAATTTGAACATTGGCATTCTTTTATTTTGAGAATAGGGTTTATGGATTTTGACTATGGGCAAAGATGAACCCTAGTTGATCCCAATACAAACTTGGAGACCCAACTTATTAACCTTGTTGTGATAAAAGCATGAGCTCTACTTAAATCAAGTCCAATAAATAGGTAACAACTAGGGCGAAGTCTTCACAATGACCTATCAAGAGCATAGCTCTATGTGAAAACCGTTACAAACTTTTATAAACTAGGGTAACACTAGGTAACTAATGGGCAACAAAGACTTACTTTAAGCAACCGAAAAAGTAATAGAAACTCCCAAAAATACCTTCCAAAATCATGTAAAACAAGGGCCGAAATCGTGAAAATATTTTTCTATCGTGTGGCGCACATGAAGCTTACACACAAAAACTTCCACTAGTTTATATTGTGGTTGTCGATGGTCTACCAGGTTTTGGGTTGCTACGTCAACTGGTGGTAGTGGTTTGGTGATTGGGTGGCTAAAAAGTGGTGCTTTTGGGTAGACAAAGGTGAGTTGGTGTTTTTTGATGAGTTTTCGGCAAGGTTTAGAAAAGGGCATATAATAGGAATAAAGAAGGCTTAGGCTCTAATACCAAATTGATGTAGGATATCAAAGAGAGAAGAGAAAATTAAAGAGAAAAGGGAAAAAATTGAGAGAAGATGAGAGGGGAAGATGATAAACACTAGATTAACAATATAGTCTTTATTTAATCAAAATAATCTGATGATAACAAAATACATATGACTATTTATAAAGAGTCCTGTAACAAAATAAGATAATATAAAATCCTAACAAAATATCTAAGTTTACATGCCTAAAACAATACTTTCTTGACAATGGGATTATTTTCCGAACCTCTTGTGTAGGAACACCTCAATAGAATAGGAGGGTAAAAGGAAAGCACCAAGATATTTTGAATGTAGCAAGGGCATTGCATTTTCAAAGATCATTTCCTATTAATTTTTGGGGGGAATATGTGTTAAAAGTTGGGTACCTAATAAATAGAACTCCTTCTTGGTCTTAAACACCTTTTAGTTTTCTGTATGGTAAAGAACCTTTTTACAATCACTTACGTGTTTTAGGTGCCTATGTTATGCACATGTGAAGTTAGGAGATAAATTTATGAGTCAGAGTCAAGAATGTGTTCTTTGTTGGATATCCCTATAGGAAAAAAGGATGGTATTTATTTGATTTGGATAGATAAGATTTTCTTATGTCGCGAGATGTAGTGTTCTCAGAAGATATATTTCCCTTTGCTAACACTCCTACACTTTATACTTATGGTTTGAACAATTTTGAGCTAAGTGATAAGGCTCTTAAGGACCTTCCTATATGGCCAGTAAAGGGGTGTTCCTCAGGCCATGACCCAACACTAACAGCATGAAGAAGACACTACTAAGTATTCTACACAGGTAAGCTCAAAAAAGGAACGACCAAAGATATTGGGTCAGGGCCAACATAGGAAAGAAGCGTCAGTTCAACTCCTTGGTTATGTTACCCACACCATTAAAAAAATAAGTCCATCCACACTATGTGAATTGTGTTAAGTTTTCTACACAACATAGAAATTTTCATGCTGCATTGATAGTGGAAAAGGAGCCTTTATATTATTATCAAGCCGTGAAAGATAATTATTGGGGGGATGTCATGCGTCACGAGATCGAAGCTCTTAAGGCCAATAACACCAGGGAAATAGCAGAATTTCCAACAGGCAAGAAAGCACTTAGATTTAAATAGTTTTACAACATAAAGTACAATTCAGATAGGTTAGTTGAACAAGGCTCGACTTGTTATTCTTGAGAATCACCAGGTCGAGGGAATTGACTATACTGAAACGTTTGCTCCGGTGGCCAAAGTGGTTATTGTTAGGGTGTTTTTTAGTTATTATTTCTACCATGAACTGGGAGATACATCAGATGGATGTCCTTAATACTTGTCTTCATGGTGATCTTCATGAAGCGGTTTACATGAAACTACCTCCCAGCTTTCAGATTGACACTCAGGGTAAGGTGTCGCCTACAAAAGTCATTATATGGATTGAAACAGGTTTCTAGGTATTGGTTTGTGAAATTATCAAATGCATTAAAGACTTATGGGTTCCAGCAGTTCTATTCAGATTACTCTTTGTTTACTTTAAAGCTTAAGACGGTGCAGTTGAATATGCTCATTTATGTTGATGACCTTATCATCTCTGGGAATCATCCAGATGTCATACAAAAATTTAAGTCATATTTCAATGATTGTTTTCACATGAAGGATTTGGGTGTTTTGAAATTTTTTTTAGGTTTAAAATGGGTTATGGACTAGACGGCTTTATTCATTGTCAGCATAAGTACGCACTTGATATCATTTCAGAGGTAGGACTGTTAGGTGGACAACCAACATTAGTACCATTAGGGCAAAACCACCATCTCACGTTGTCGACGAGCTTGATGCTAGAAAATTTGAAGCCCTATCACCAACTAGTCAGGCAGTTAATATACCCATGTTTTACGAGGCCCAATTTATCTTATTGTATTCATGTACTACCCCAGTTTATGACGAAGCCTCGTAAGGAACACTAGAAAGCAACTTTGAAAGTGGTTTGCTACCTAAAGGGTAATTCAAGGTAAGGCATTCATTTAAGTAGCAAGTGTGACCTGTAAATACGTGGGTGGTGCAACTCAAACTTGGCTAGGTGCCCACTAACTCGGTGTTCGCTTACTAGCTGGATGGTGTTCTTAAGTGACTCACCAATGTCTTGGAAAATGAAGAAGCAGCATATTGTATCTCGCTCTTCAGCAAAAGCAAGTATATGGCAATGACACTTGTGAGTTGAAATGGTTAAAGGCGGTCTTATCTAGTCATGGAGTGTGTCATTTGCAACCTATCTCCCTTCATTGTGATAGCCAGACTGCCTTACACATATCTCAGAATCTGTTGTTTCATGAGCAAACTAAACACATTGAGGTAAACTGTCACCTTGTTTGTGATGAGATCAATTCTGGAAACATTGCTCCCGTATTTGTTCCTACACAAGGTTAGCTTGCTGACATCTTCACAAAGGCGTTAGGCAAGCGACAATATGAGTTTCTCCTTCACAAGTTGGGCATTCAAGATATTCATGCACCAACTCGATGGGATTATTAAGGATATGTAGATTTTTTGTAATATTATATTCTTTTAGGAACTAAATATTGCATAGGTCAATGGTATCCCATGATTTTAAGATAATTAGTATAATTTTAAGAAGATTAAGGTTACCTTTTTCTTGGAAGATATTTTTGTATATATATTCAAGCAAATCAATGAGAAAAGGTAGACAATTCTCTCCAAATTTTTCTTCTTGTTTTGAAATTTGATAAGTCATTATCAAATCTATTTACTACTTAGAATTTGAGATAAATAGCATAGCTAAATTTTATTATTAATTACTTGTAAAATTATATAAGGAAGTTGTAAATACAAATGAATTATTATATTGACATAAATCCTTTGAATAAGGTGTATGGATTTTTATTTCTTTACCAAAATTTTACCTTACAATAAGTTTTTTTTTAAATAACAACTTTTTCGTTATTAAAAATATTAATTTAGACATTTTGAACTCAGCCTACACTTTAAAAAAAGCCCAAGTCTAGTACAGAACGAGCTTTTCTAATCAAATTATTTTTATTCAGGCTTTATTTTTTTGTGTCAGATGAACTTTTTAATTTATAATTAAGTCTAATTACAAAAAAATCTATGACAGATATGGAAAGGATTTATTGATAATTATGACAACCAAAATATGATAACAATTATCTCTTTGACTAGGTTCAAGTATGAGGACATGTCATATTCAAAATGTGACGCTCCAACCATATACATTTAAGTGAAAAAAACTACACTTTGATTAGTTGTAATATTTTTCAGGCTAGTGATAGGTATTCAGCCCTAATATCATATTAGTTGTAATATGAATGGAGATATTGCTTACCCTAAACCAGGTATGAAAAACATGAAAGTAATTAGAGTGCGTATTGTGATTTATTAAGTCTATGCAATCAAACAAAAGTAAAAGATGGAGTCAAAACACTAAATGTATTCACTGTTCAGTTTTTGAAGGACCCATCCCAAATCTCCTTGAAGATAGATTGCAGAATCGAAAGGGCCAGAAAGAAGCTAATGTGCAACAGAGCCCACTATTGTAGTCATTGGTCTTGTTCTTGTACTTTATTCTGTCTTTGGGTTTTGACTTTTGTGATCGTTTCATTGTGCCTCAACGTGAAAGTGAGACTATTTAAACAGGGATGATTTTGAGATTGAACTATTGGGAAGAAAAATTAAATTATGTTAACGTGTTCATGTATGTAAAAATTTTGTTTTATCTTGAGTCATGTTTGGTCCTAGATTTATAATTTACATCTTTATAGACTCTTTGATTAGTGTTTATTAGTGTATAACTCACAAACTTCATGATCAAGTATATCGCGAATTTATGCAAGTGTGCCATCTAAGTTGCTAGGAAACAAATTTGAATAAAAGTTTTTTGTGCAATTGTGCCTTCTAAGAAGAACAAAGGGAATGGTTTTCAGAAAAAGGGAGGAAACACACCTTGCCCCTTCTATATTCGTCACGTTGCTTGGATCTGCAACAATGCACAGACTCTGATTTATTATTGATACTCATGTATTGTTGGCTAGTTGGTATATATTGTCTTCTAATCTAGTTTTGAATCATGATTGTGCTCGATCTTAAATTTAAATAAGAATTGTTAATTTGTGAAAACAAGCACATCAAAATGATGAAAGCTTTTACCATTTTTTTTTTTTGGGGTTAGGCCAGGTTTCGCATCTCAAATGAAAGATGTTAAAAGTAGTATATTTCCGTTGATTTCAAGACGTCAAATTGACACAATTATAGATTTGACAACAATCCACCCTTATCCTTTGCCACTGAAACCTTCTTCCGTGATGACCAATGAGTACGTCCTTCATTATTCTTTTGACCCCACCAAAACTAAGCAAAAATGTCATCCAACTCTTTTTAGGAAATAATAAACACGTCATCAGATATGTTGGGATGGCATTGGCAATAAGGTTGATAAGAACTTCTCTACCTGCCTAATATAAAACTTCACTCTTCCTGCGTTGAACTCTATTAGTAACCCTATCTTTAACAAAATTAGAGCCTCCATTTTTTTATCTACCCTAAGGCACTGGCAAACACAAGTATCTTCCAGGAGACTAAGCCACCGAAGTACTCATAATGTGACATATTTCCTCTTGCAAAGGAGGGGGAGTGCTCTTAGATTTTAAAAAAAAAACAAATATATATATATATATATATATACAGGACTTACTCTGAATTTACAAGCTGACCAGAAGCCATACAATGATAGCTTCGGATTTTCTTCGTTATTCCACAATTATCCACATCAGCCATCAAAAAAAGAAGGGAATCTAAAAAAGAACAGGACTGTACCTTATATTCAATTTTTTAATTCTGAAATTAATTTATTGAGTGTAGTTTAAAACTAAGTATGTCAATACAATCATTACATGACATATGAAAAAGAAGATACATAACAATAATATATTATATTATTATGATTGTATCATAACTTAAAATAATTTATTATATTTATATTCTGACTTCAATATTTTTATATTTTATTTATGAGCTTAAAATTCTTTTTGAATTTATTTATTTATTTCTTCTATTTTTTATTTTTCAATAACCTAACATATTAGTTTATAACGTTATTATTCTCCCTTTTTCTTTCTTTATTTTTCCAATAACCCTACAATTTCCTTTTTCTTTCTTCATATTTTCAACTTATGAACTAATGTTTTGGAAGTTACTAAAAAAAGAGATAAATTGATTTTTAAAAAAAAAAAATTTGCATTCATAATATAAATACAATAAATTATTTTGAGTTGATATATAATTTATATATTTTAATATATCATTGTCATATGTATTCTTTTAAGTGTGTCACATAATAATTGCACAAATACAATCAATTTTATAATTGAAGTAAAAATTTTACTTAAAGTTCATAATGACTTAAAAATAATATTTTGTCTCCTGACTCAAAAATATAGATAAAAATATGATTAAATAATGGGCTCAATTTTTTTTTTATCAAATTTAGATGTGATTTTTAAAGTCCAACCGATAATTAAGTCTAATTATACAGGCTGTAATGCTAATTTTTTATACATAATTTTGCTAAATTTATGTCTATTTTTTATATTTATATGCATTTTTTAATTATTATATTTTACAAAGATAAAAGAATCATACAACATAAAACGTTATCATATAGTAAGTCACTAATGTTGAAAGTTCACTAGTATTTAATCAAGAAGTTTACGAATTTCATTGTTTAGCTTGGCGCTTGAAAAAAACTAAAAATTAAAGTACGATACCTATATTTATTTAGCTCATCTGAGTCTGCCTAAAATTTATTTTACAAATTAACATTTTAATTTAAATAAAAAAAATATCAAATTGAATCAAAATTTGAATTGAAAATGGTTTCTATAGTCCATCCTAATTGAAAACAACTACATAACTACCATACCATATGCTTGATATCAGAGTTTAAGCAAGGTCTGCAAATCCAACGTCAGCACCAGGATCAGCAAGTTCCTCAACGTCGGCAACCACTAGAAATTGACTAGCAACGTTTCCCAGATTTTAAATTAAAGGCAGTTCTTACAAATATTGCGACCTTTGTCCTCTGGGTTTCTAAAACTTCAAGCTCAAAATAACCTTTTCCTTGGAAGCTAATCATCACTCCAACTAATTGCAGTAGCACTATCACCTTGGACTCAGCATCACCGGGCACCTCTATGTAATGGCATGTCAGATGCATGGGCACAATCAGCATCTCTTCCCATGTATCCAAATTCCCAACCCGTTGGCCCAACAGCAATATTATATATCAGATGTATCAGCTTGTAAAGTAGCTTTACGCTCCAGTAGGATTACTAAGACCACTCACATTCTCCAAACAGGTACGCAGTATAGTAAGATACCAAAACTGAATGAAACAGAAATTGTGATCATTGCATACATATATGCTCTCCAAGGATGCATGCTCTCTCTCATAGCGTTAAACTCAGCAGCAAAGGTAGAGACGGTACTCAGACAACCCAACAGACCAAACTGTATGCCTGTAGCAACAGTGTCACAGTTCTTGGTGTTCACCTGCATCAAGCAGGTATAAACAGCTCAGAACCTTCAAAATTAACATGCAGATTTTTAGACTTTCAAGGAAGATAAGGCCCCATAATCAAAAAGGAAAAGATTGAACAATGTAGGAGTAGGAGGGCAAGAAAAGAAATTTAAATAATGAAATACCAGTAAAATCATTAAATTTGACAGAAATATGACGACAGATGACAATGGAGATTATATCCTAGAGCAGCAAAAGATGGAGGAGAAATCCAGTCAACCAAGTAAGTAATAATCAAACCAATTCTGATCCTATAACTGATGGCTTGGAGCTCAGCCATTGCGGCAAGATAGAAGATTAGAAGGAACAAAAGGACGTAATGATGCAACTTACTGCTTTCTTTAAGGTAGCAAGGGCAGCCATGACACAAGCAGCAAAAACATTGGCAATAAGAGTCCCAAATGGAATCCATTTGAACAACCCTTTCCTCCCTATTCCACGCCCATTGAGTCGTGCCAACAGCCACCTAATCCACACACCTAGAGGTCCAACCATGCATCCAAACCACAATTGAGCTGCATTGCCACCATGCTCAAACTCAGCCGCTACCAAAGCACCACTGACACCCCATAACAAGCCTAACAATACCAAGAACACCATGATAACTGCCAACTGAAACTTGCGTCTGTCTACCTTCCAGTTGACCTTAGAGATACAATTTTCATTCCCTGAACTCATCTTTAGCTTGCTGAGAAGCCATCTAAAACCTTTGGCTGTCTCTATCCCAAAGATGATGGAAAAGGCAACAAGAAACAGGCCTGCAAAAAACCAATCATTCACAGATTCATGTTATCAACTAGAACATGCAGAGATAAAGCTGCAATTGGAATTGTATAGATAAGAATCCCAAAAGAAAAAAGAAAGGGCAAAGGATGAGTTTGACAACTATGCCAGTAAATTATTCATATCAAATGTGCCAAATTACCTATTAAAAAGCCAAGCACAGAGAAGAACCAGTGTCCAGAAGCAGCAAGTTCAACCATTTTTTGGTTCCAACCACTGAAGGTTGTTAAGCTTCCTAAGTAACCAGTTGTTAGTGCGATGGCTAAATGCTCTGATACATTGGATATGTCTCCTTTAAATACAACACCAACCCATCCCATTAAAAAGGAACCAACCTGGAAGAATTTGTACAAAATTTGATCAACACAATATTTAACTCGGCTTCCTATGAATTAAACTAAGCGTAAACAGTTCTATTAAACTCGGGGAAAGAAATAATAAGCAGCAACTTCTAATGTAATTGGTACAATTCCAAAGATCAAATTGGAAGATAAAACATTTCTAACTAGTGTTTCGTTGTAAATAAGACATAATACTTGCATAAAGACATAATGAAATACAGATATTTTTCAAGATACATCCCCATACATTTTTGGGCCATAAACATCCAAATAAATAAGGATACCTAGGCAATGCCTAGTCAAATAACTTGATTTAAGGTTAGAATCAAGCACCATTCCATTCGCACATCTTACAGTAGTAAAAATAACATAAAAGAAAAGAGAAATATATGAAGAAAACGCCACAATACTTGCAGTGCTTTGAATAATACCAGTGAAATTCATCTCACTATTCACAACCAACTGGTTTATTTCTCTGCATAAAAATAAGTTACAATATGAACCCTTAAGGCTCAGAACCTGTCATTAATGGTTCCGCCATAACCTTAGAAAAGTATGACAAAATTTCTAATCTTCACAGGAATGCAACCAAGATGACAAAATTTATAATACACAGTGCTTTGATACTTATAAATGAAGAATTTTGATTCCAAGCATGTTAAAACAGAAATAAAGACTTTAAATTTCTTATACACCATTCAAATGATTCTGCAATGCGCTCTTTTGTGCTTAATGATCCAATAATTTAACAAGGAAGCAACCCTCATTAAAACCCTGCATAATTACCAGCAAAAAATCTACCTTAATTTTACCCTGCATAGTCATTAACGGTTCTGCCATAACCTTGGAAAAGTATGACAAAATTTCTAATCTCCACAGGAATGCAACTAAGATGAAAAATTTATAATATACAGTGCTTTGATACTAATAAATGAAGAATTTTGATTCCAAGCGTGTAAAACAGAAATATAGACTTAAGATTTCTTATACACCATTCAAATGATTCTGCAATGCGCTCTTTAGTGCTTAATAATCTAATAATTTAACAAGGATGCAACCATCATTAAAACCCTGCATAATTACCAGCATAAAATCTACCGTAATTTTACCCTGCATAGTCAGTAACTGTTCTGCCATAACCTTGGAAAAGGATGACAAAATTTCTAATTTCCACAGGAATGCAACCAAGATGAAAAATTTATAATACACAGAGCTTTGATACTAATAAATGAGGAATTTTGATTCCAAGCGTGTTAAACAGAAATACAGACTTAAGATTTCTTATACACCATTCAAATGATTCTGCAATGCACTCTTTAGTGCTTAATAATCCAATAACTTAACAAGGATGCAACCATCATAAAAACCCTGACTATTTACTAGCAGAAAATCTACCTTAATTTTACTACTATTACGATTAATAATCTTTTTCTATTTTTCCCATTTAGCAGAACCTACTCAAATTTTAGCTTTAGATATATTTTTTTTCCTTTTTGAAAATGACATTTCAGCAGCACACAAGGCTTATATCGCGTGAGAGATAGAGGGGGAGAAGGACCATATTAGAAGGCAGATCAGGGTAAAGAATTGTTCGGTCATCTGTCACACCAGCAACTTTGGGGCCAAACAACCTCATTAGTAAATATCTTGTTAAGACCTGCATTTTTATAATGGTAAATGGTGAATCAGTATTGCGCTAATAACCGCAATTTTAACTTGAAATTGATAAGAAAGAGACTATCAATAATTTCATCGTAATTTGGAACATGAAATGTACCCCAAGAATTCCAAAAACAGCTAAATGAAGTAGACATGAAACATAGTCCAGTATCTTTGGCAACTCTTGATCAGATTCCTGCAACCAGAAACCAAAAACAAATGTGCGACTGCCAGGACATAACTCTGAGGAAATTAAACCGTTTTCAATTGTTCATCTTATAAACTATAATTTACATTAAGATAAATTCGAAACCACAAAATAATTGCTGAAGAGAGCTAACGTTTTTAATGTCTTCAGAACCTGATGTCATTACATGGGTGATAGAATTCGATGCTGGAAAGGAGACAATAACTCCTGTCTCTGACGTGCGGTCAAAAGACAAGTGGAAGCTGCTACTCTCACTGCGCCTTCTGCTATGAAGAGCCCTATCCCCAATGTCTCCTGCCTCAGAAACAATCTCACTCTCATCATCTTCATCTACATGATGGCTTACTCGCCTTGATAGGGTCAATGAGTGCCTACTAACCGAAGAACCCCAACTGCTCATCCGCTCCATGAACCGCTCGAAAACAAGAAGAATTGCTTCCTCCTCAATTGACTACAAATGCGCCATAGAACCAAGTAAAGATCGGCAGGAATAATTCAACTACCACAGGGAGTCTTTTTTTATTTTTTTGGGTTTATTTACATCTCTTTTTCAACGAGGAATAATGGATCCAGGTTGACAAATCATTTACCCTTTTAAGTGATAGCATTGATTGCCAACAACCAGCTCGAAGAAACTAGCAACATGCATGCATGGTTAGAGTTACTATACCAACTTAGTCAGTAATGAAGAAGAAGAAAAGAAATAATTACAGCCTGAAAATTTCATAGTTTTCAACGAATGAAGAAGGAATATTAAGGAGCTGTTCCATTACAAAAAAGGCAAGTGAGAATACAAGAGAGATCAAGACGCAATTACAGCTTCGAAAAAAGAACGACAACAAATTAAAATGAATTAATCAACTCCCTCAATTTTAAACATGCCGTGTCCGCATCAAACTTATTAAAGTAACAAGTGCCACCTTTCATTCGTGTACGCATCAGACTTAATAAAGTAATTAGTGCCATCTTTCAAATGAAAGGAGTTCAAACTTCAGCGAGTCACGATTCAACTTGAACAGTTTCTTTCTCTTTTCTCTAGTGGCGTCTACTTTAAACCATCCAAAAAGAATAAAAGGTTGACGGGACCATGGAGACACATGCACCAGCCATTCATGGGCAATGGGTGCTTTCCGTAGCATTGTTAAAAGGTACTACAAAGCATACAGTAGAAGTTTGATATCTAGTATCCTAAATATAAGTCATCTAAAATATACCGTGCCATATAATGACATAATTTTTGGTGATATCTCGTACCACTGACACCACTTTTAATTTTACTAACTTTTGTAAACTCATAATCTGAAGTGATTTCTAACGGGAACGGAAAATAAGAGTAAAGCTAACTCCAAAGCAACTATGCTATTAGAATTAATTACTTAAATACGTGAAAACTGAAACCTTTTTCGTATTTTATCTTCAAACATTACATTAGTTAAGGTCGAAAGGGATATGACCCCAGCTACAAAAGGCTTAAAGCGATTAAGTGACACGGCTTCGAGCGAGACATTTAGTATTTAATTAACAATCTTTTTATTAATATGCTTCACAGGAAAACTATGTAATACCCGAATTTACTGGTTCCCAATAAAGTTGGGTCCCATTCGGCGAAAGTAAACTATAACTTTCCTTTCAATCACGGCTTTTCAAACCCCACTAACAAAGTTCTTACTTGGCCTAATATTTAAGAAAGATGTGCTCTTTAGCTCAAAATTAAGGCTAACACTTACATAAATTTCATGTTCTTAAAAAAAGTCATGTTGACATGGGAGGTGTGCCCTCAAAATCTGGCGGAGAGAAGCCAGTCTCGACATGCAAGTAAGTCCAAAAATACTCTTACCCGTGTCTCTTCCCCTATAACATAAAGGAAATTAAAGAAAAGTTCTCTTCTGCTTCCTAGTGGATTGGGAAGGGCAATATTAAGAAAAGCTGTGTCAGAGATTGAAACTTTTTATCATTATATTTATTTTAAGATTTCACTTTAGTTTTTGTTATCCTCACGGTTTTAAAATGCGGATGCGGCCCCGCAACTGTGGACCATTCCAAATCACAAAATATGCGTCGCAACGAAGCGGTGTTGCGGCAGCTTCCATTGCGTTTTTTTCTTTTAACAAAAAAAGCTCAGACTCAGATTTTCATTCAGAAATACAACAGCCAGGTTCATCGTAAATTACCTGTCAATCTACCATTGTAGCACTCCGCTAGCACCTTCCATCTTCAACTTCAGTCCATTGAAGGGGGTTGCAAAATCAGAGAAAGGAAGGAAGGAAAGGGTTTGATTAGGGTCTGGGAATCTAAATGGCTAGCGCTGTGGTAGTTAGGAGTGGTCGAGAGGGAGAACAAAGCTAGCTGAAGCAAGAGCGAAGAGGAAGAAGCTGTTTTATGCGGGGAACATGAAGAAGACAGGGAAAGCGAAAGAACGACGGCTTCACCATGCCAAGCCGGGAAGAAAAAGGAGGGGAACAGGGAAGAGTCTAATAATATATATGAGGAAGTACATAAAATATTAGTAGAGTTTAATAATATATATTATTTTATAATTGATTTAATATATTTTCAAGAAAATAAATTTACATAAAAAAATTAATTATGTGATATTTGAGATAAAATTTGTAATTCATTTGGGTTTTACAGTGAGAGAAGGGAGAATTCATGTGAATAGTGGAGAGGATACGTGGCCAAATTGGATTCTGAGCCGGTGATGTTAACGAGAACGGATCTTTTTTCAGTAAAATATTGGAATTATTACATCAGGATTTAATAGTTTTAAATTTAAAATTTTTTTAAAATATAAAGATTTAATATTTTTTAATATAAAATATATTAATATTTTAGATTTCTTTTATATAAAATAATTTTTTATTAAAAATAAAAAAAATTAAATTACTTTTAATATCTTAGGATTTATTCTACACATCTTATAAAATAGTTTAATTTTTTATTTAAAAATTTATTATCATATTATATAAAGATATAAAATATTAATATTTTTATTTCAAAAATACTTAATTTTTATATTTTAAAAATCCTTTTAAATTTAAAATCATTAAATCTAGATTTAACGACTCCAATTTTTTCAATAGGCAAAAAGCATCCCTCCAATTACCTCTGAATGTTTTGCAACTTTGGAATTGAGCCATCCTGTGGTTAGTAATAGATAAAGAATAAAAGAATAAAAGTTTACATATTCTCGCCTTTATTTTATATCATTTACTTCTTTTGTTCTCTCTGTTTTTCTTTTTATAAAAAATCTGTACGTTTATAATAATATAATTTTTGCATTTGCAAGGAGTGCACGAGGCTCGTTATATAAGACTGGGCACGCAAAACAAAAGGGCCCATGTTGCCATTATTTCATCAGAAAAGTTCCCTAAAATAAATAAATAAAATAAAATAAACCAAAAAAATTGTACACGAAGCTTTTTTTTTTTTTTTTTTAACCCACCCACTTTATAATGTAAATCTCCTTTCTTCCTCCCTTCTTTGACTAATATAATTTAAAAATAAAAAATTGGATCTTCATGGCGGTTCCTTGAAAAAACGACAGGCAACATGGACGAAATCAAACGAAAGCCGCGCATGAAAAGTCCAATAGGAAGAGAGTGACAGCCCAACAGGAATCCCCGACTGGAGATCAGTTTTCTGCAGATTTTACAATATTTATATCGTCCAAAAAAATACTAAATTTATTATTATAAACTATCAATCTTTTAACAAAAATATGTTTAAACTATTAGATAAAAATTTAAGAATAAATTATTTATTTATTTATTATTAAATTATTATTTTAATTTCTAACTCATTATAATATTTGAAATGATCTCCAAATATTAAAAATATCATTAATTTTTTAGTTTTTAAAAATATTAAATTTAATTCTTTAACTTTAAATTTAAATTCAAAATAAAAGCATTAAATTATTAATATTTAAAAAAATAAACATAATATTTTTTTTTAGAGATTATTTTAGGTATTATAATAAAAAATTAAACTATATTAATAAACAACTATATATTTTTCAGCTCAAAATCTAATGACCCATGTTAATAGTGCAGAAAAAAATTATAATTTATAATAGAATTTGAGTTATTAAATTTTAATTTCATAATTCATATTTTACTCGTTTATTTAATATAAAAATATGTATAATAAAACGCAGAGCCAAAGCTTATATAGGCCACTTTAACCTTTATTAACGCCCTTTAGGTAGGAACTCTAGAACTACTAAATATAAGGTGAAGTTAAATAGAAATTTTAAAAAAAAAAAAAAAGTTAGAGTCAAAAAGAGAGGAAGTGTATGATGTTAAAAAATTTTTATTTATTTTTATTATTTTAAACTTTAATCCTTATAAAATTCAAATTGGTATTTTTTATCCGCAACTTTTAGTTTTAAAAGTTGCTGAAATGTCCTTATATAAGTTAATGGAAATTCAAACTAAAAGCATTTTTGAATTACGGAACACACTTTTTTACTTAGTTTACTTGTTCTACAGTTATTTTTAAATTTGCATCCTATAAACAAAAGTCGACAATTTTAAAAATACAAATAAAATTATCCCTAAAATTTTTGTATATATACTGTGTTATAAATTTGATCAAATATGTTATTTATAATGATCAATGTAGAAGTATCAACTTAAAAGTAAATAAGTACTTAATACTTCTTTTTAAAATATTTTTATGAAGTATATTAAAAATAAAAAAAATGATAAATTTCATAAATTTGTTTAATGAAGAAATATTGGATTATTTTAATATAAAAGAGAATAATGTAGTATCTGCTCTTTTTTAAAATATAAAGGAATAACAAAAATATATTCGGCAGGTGTGTGTTCCAGACTCGCTGTTTGTGCGTCCATCCATTCTGAGTGGCTTTTTAGATACCATATAATGTTGCCCCCTTCTCGTGTTGTGGGCGAGGAGGGAGAAGTTATTGGTATTTATCTTAATACCAAAGTCTGAAATTAATTTATCGATCAAATTTAATTTATTTTTGGGAGACTAACTTATGTATTCGATAGACGAAACAAATAACGAAGCAAAATGAGTGTAATAGTTGAAGTGACATGTGCCCTGGAAGAAAGGGAATAAATGGCACCAACCACTACTCACCAGACATTTGATGAATGGCTGAAAACTATAGTGGTCCCCTGCCTAACGAATTCTTTTGTGCTAGGCACCACAACAAGTATTCGGTATTCTTTAAGGATCTTCTCTTTTTTCTTTTTTTTGGGTTAATCTTTGAGGGGAAAAAAAGATGGGAAAGAGACAGCAAGAGTGGAACTCACGGGACAATTTCATACGCTCTTTCGTTTCTCGCTTTTTTTTTTTTTTTTCCTCCTATAAATTGACACAAATTGGTGAGAAAGAAAAAATGAAAATGAACGATTTTCATTTACCAATTCAGCGGTTGCATGCTTTTAATTCTTTTATATATACATATATGTGTGTGTGGGTGGGGGAGGGGGGGGGGGGGCGCCGGGGCTAAAAGCCCTTATAAAATAGATCCCATTATAGATTAAAAAATTTGTTTGGCCCAAAAACAATGAATATGAGCTCAAAAAATTTAAAAAAAAAACTTAAAAAAAAGGCCTATTAACAAAGTTACTTTTATAAAATAAGTCAGATTCAGATTTTTTTTTTTAAATTTGATCCAAATTTAAAATGTTTGAATCAACTTTTTATTAAAAAAAATTAATTTGATTTTATAAAAAAAATACAACTTAAGAATTAAGATATTGAAAATAATATTATTTCAATTTTAAAGATGTAATATATATATATATATATATATATAAGTTTTTATTTTTTAGCAAAGAAGATACATTATTAGATAAAAAAGTGCAACAAGGGCGGAGAATCCCACATATGAAGGCTAGAAAATGCAAAGGAGACTTTCGCAAGCTTATCAGTCTTCACATTTTCTTGCCTCCTAATCCAATTACGACTTACATTACATCTAGTGTTTAAAGTTCCTTGTAATCTTGGATGATGAAGCCAAATTTTAAGTTATTTGTCCTCTCTAAGTTTATAGCTCTAATAGTTTCCCAATAGTTGGTTTACAACACCCTACTGTTGTGAATTTTGACACAACCCAAGTTAGTGCAGAGTGAAAAGCCAAAGCCTTAATGATCTCTGGATGGAAGACGGCTTGATTGCCTTTAAGAATGTCCAATCCTCTCTACAAAAAAATGCCCCATATCTAGATCTGACAGTGCACCTAGAGGGGATAGGTGAATAAGTGCACTTAAAATTTTTGTTTTAAATTTGGTTTTGAAAATTGTAGTTAACTAAAAATTTTACAGTCAAATGTAATTGACAATAATTAGTTAACTGATATAAAATACAATTGAGTGAAAATTTGAGTAGTGAGTTCACTTTACCAGAATAGTGGGAAGGAGAGAAGAGTGAACTAAAAGTATCTTTTAGATAGCTACAAATGCACTAGACAATCAACTGTAATAAATTAAAGTTGATTGAATATTTTAGCACAGAAAGATTTGAGACAGAAGAAAATACAGTTAATTGTAAATGTTTCAGCAAGCTGAATTTCTTGAAAAGAACTAACAAAAGAAGAATCCAGTTAATCGTAAACTTTCAAATTAATTGAGAATTATACTGACAGGCAGAGATCAGGAAAAGAGAATCAGACACAAAAGTTTATCCTGGTTTGGCCAATCACAATGCCTACTTCCAGTCCCCTTGTCTTTTCCAAGGGATTTTCTACTAAGAAAAGTTTTTCTTACACTTTCATAGGGAGTTTTCACGTGCTAACTCCAAACACAGGGTTTTCTAGCTCAACCTCAAACTTTTACAATAACAACAATCCTCTTCTCTACTTGAGACAGAGGTGTATCAATAGATAAGAAAGATGTTTATGAAACCTTCACAGCTGGGTTTTCTTTAACAGCACAAGAATGCTTCTAGCAAGCAAATAAACCAAAGACTAAGCTTAATAAAAACAAAGTAAAGGAAAATGTTATAGAATGTCTCTTTCTTTAAGCTCTTTCTCGTTTCTATTTCTTGGTTCTGCTCTCTCAATGCCAAAAACTTTTCGGTATTTATAGCTTTTTTCATAAAGAGATGTTGGAGCACATTAATGGCAGAAGATATTGAATAAAGAGAGAGAGATATCGTTGCTACTTCTTCTGCTGCCTTGATGTACAGATTTTGGCTTCAATGAAACGTTGGCTTCTAGTCTTTCTGAGAGGCCATTAATGGTTGCTGCTGTCATTTCTTTTAGGAGACAGGAAAAAGGCGCAGGCAGAGGAGATTCAAAGAGGATTTTGATGGCTTTCACTTCATGACAACTTTTGCACTTTAGATGAGCTGTCCTACACTTAGGTAGAGATAGGCTTAAGTTTCAGATGCTGCAGATTTGTTTTTTCTGATATGGGCTGGGTCCATCTTCTTCATTTGATTTGTCAATCATCAAACATGAGTTTTAGGCCATTTTGGGCCAACAATCTCCCCCTTTTGATGATGACAAAACAAATGGAGAAGCTTGCAAAAGCTCCCTCTGAAACTAAGAATTCTCACAGAGCAAAAGATATAACAGCCAACATATAATATCACAGCAGTTTATCCAGCATTCTCATATAATATTACAATTCTAGTATGACATTCATCATCATTTAAAATATCATTCATTAGCCATTCATGATCAATATAGTAATGTAATCCATAGTATCATCCATCAGAGTATAACAATTTTAAATAATTGTCAGAGATTAATACAAAATCCATAATAGTAAAATAAAGTCTCAATAGAAAACAGTTAACTGAAATAAAATAAATTCAAGTTGACTGAAATTTATTCTCCCCACTTTTTGTCATCACTCAAAAGGAGAGCGAATAAAAAAAAAAAAAAGAGCCATCATGGGCAATGTGTCAACCAGAAGTAGAGATCCCTCAAAATCAGCGACGCCTGGAAGATTGTAGAAGCTGTTGAAGACCCATATGGGATTGAAGAATGGTATTTCGAAGGTCTTGAAATTGTTGAGTCAGCTGAGCTTCTTTTTGTTGCAGTGCTGACTTGGCATCTTAAACATCAGTGTTGATTGTGTCCTAGCACTGATTGTAGGTGTTCAATTGGCCACGAATAATTGACAGTTGAGATTGGACTTTAATTAACTGAAAATGCATGGAGTCTAAGAGAGAAAGCATTTGAATCTGATTGTTCACCAAGGTGTTGAGGATTTAGAGAGGATTAAGGAGAAAACTGCCTGCAGAGGTTAAGGGTTCAGTTGGAGGTGCAAAGGAGGAAGGAGGCATAGAATCCTTAGGAGGCTCAAAAGGAGTGGGAATCTGATGAGCTGAAGGGCTTTCAAGGTCTGCCATTCTGACCCAATGATCATCCATAAATTTATACTTCATGAGCTTAAAGGATGAAGCATCATAAGTGGCAGGGGTGTTGACCCAAATCAACTCCCTGATCTCTGAAAATTTTGGTAAGAAGCATGCCATAGGGAAGGCTGGAGGTAAGATCTAGATGAGTGCTACTTTCCAACATGTACTGAATTATCCAGTAATGAAAGTTAATAGGCTGTTAAGCATGCGGGTAGAATAGCAATAATAATTCCCTTTTACTTAGTGCTTCTAGAGATCTAGTCCTAGGAAGCACACATGTGGCAATCATATGTGCCTAGACTCTGTCCTTAAAGGAAAAGGCTAGCCCATTTAGTTTTTAACCTTGCAAGAATTCACTCCTTTCCACCAGCTCACTTTAACCTCTTCAAAGGTAAAGTTAAAGGACTTAGGCCATTTGCTTTTAAAAAATCATTTATCTTCAGCCTCAAAATGCATATTTAAAACCTCAGCAAGGGTATTTTCATCTATAATTATCCTAACTCCATTAACCAGAGATTTAAGGGTGTACTCATCACCCAAGATAGACAGGTTTGCATAGAATTTTCTAACTAAGTCCTCATAAACTGGTTCTGACAGAGTGAATATGGGAGACCAACCTAAGTTTCGAATTTCTGGCTCTACAGGGACGTGTAATTGGCTAAGTTTTTCAAATTTTATAGTTCGACCATAAGCAATTGGTTTAGAAGCGAAAAACTATTTATATTTACTCTCATGCTCAAATGATCAAAAATGCCTTAAAATATAAGTAGTGGAGGTACCTTTCCCTTTGACATTTTTAGGTTTAGCAAAGACAGCCGAAATTTTTTGAGGACGAACAGACCGTGGTGGCAGAAGGGTTTCTTGGATTTCAACCTTTTCTATAGAAATTTCTTCTATTTCAGGACTGTCTGCTGCTATTGGATTTTCCTCGGTTTCTGGGTGGTCTTCTGTAGAGATTTGTGGTTCCGCCTCTTTTGAAGAAGATGAGGGAACAACTACTTTCCTTTTTCTTCTGGAAGAAGTGGGCTTAGGAAAGGGTGCTAAGATAGGTGCTACAGGAACTTCTTCACTTACTATTGGTAGAAATTTCTCCTCAACTGCAATCGCTGGAGGAGGTTGAGTGGCTGCAGATCAATGAGTGGACCTTCGTCGAGTAAAAAGAGCGTTGTCTGCCATGGAAGCTGATGGTCGAGATTGTCATGACAAATATGGTAGAGAGTTTCGATTAAGAGTTTCAGAGAGTTCTAGGGCAAGAGTCATTCAAAGAGAAAGACAAAGAGATGGTCTGGCAGTTTCCCCCTTTTTTTAAGTCTCGAAAAGGCAGAAATCCTGTCTTCTCAAATTAGTCAGTGTGAACAAGACAGTTACAGAGTTGGTTCCCAAGGATGTTTTCATGATGTAACTGTCAGAGAGTTGTGGAGGGAAACTAGAGAGTTTCTGACTAATCTAACCACGAGATCAACAAAACTCACCGTTTGGATCTTTCTTTTTCTGATTTACGATTTTGGCCTTAGAAAAAAAATCAGTTAACTTATAAAAATATAATCGACTGAAAATTTATAGATTACTTTAAAGGTTCCCAAAAAAAATATTTCAGTTGACGGCTTTTGTAAATTTTAGTTAACTGATAAATTTTTTAATCAACTGAAAAAGCGAAAATTCAGTTAACTGAAAATTTTTAAGTTGACTGAAAATTTCTAGAAAGTTTTATTTTTCACATAACTCAGTTATTCCAAGTTCAGAGCATAGAAATTTGAACCTATATTCATGAAGAGGCTTGGTGAAGATATCAACCAGCTGATTTTCAGTCTTAACATATTTTACCTCTCTGGTTCCTTGTTGAACATGATCTCTGATAAAGTGATGGCGAATCTCGATATGTTTCGGTCTTGCATGATGAACTGGGTTCTTGGTGAGGCATATGGCACTAATGTTGTCACAATATATTGGAATTTATGATAGACATAGAGAGTAATCCTCAAGTTGTTGCTTCATCCATAAGAGTTGAGTACAGCAACTTCCAAGTGTCATGTATTCCGCTTCTGTGGTGGATAATGTCACTGATGTTTGCTTTTTGCTGAACCAAGAGACTAGAGATTTTCCAAGCATTTGACAAGTTCCACTAGTGCTCTTTCTATCCAATTTATCTCCTGCAAAGTTAGAATCTACATATCCAACTAGATCAAAATGATTCGTTCTAGGATACCATAGGCCATAATCCTGAGTTCCCACTAAATATCTAAATATTCTCTTAATTGCAACATAGTGAGTTTCTTTAGGATTAGTTTGGTATCTGGCACACATGCAAACACTGTTCATAATTTCAAGACAACTAGCAATGAGATACAAGAGAGAACCAATCATACCTCTATATACATTTTGATCAAAGTCCTTACCCTTTTCGTCCTTGTCTAAGTACGTAAATGGGTTCATGGGAGTTCCCATTGATTTTGCATTATCAAATCCAAATTTGTGAAGTAGCTCCTTTGTGTATTTAGTTTGACTGATAAAGTTGCCCCTGTTTGTTTGCTTTATTTGGAGACCAAAGAAGAAGGTCATCTCACCCATTATGCTCATTTCAAATTCACTTTGCATGAGTTTTGAAAATTCCTTACACAAATCATCATTAGTACTTCCAAAGACAATATCATCAACATATACTTGAACTAGTACAGCCTCTTTATTAGTTTTCCTAATGAATAATGTAGTGTTAACATTTCCTCTTGTAAAGTCATTTGACATGAGAAAATTGTTTAACCTCTCATACCAAGCTCTAGGAGCTTACTTTAAGCCACAAAGAGCTTTTAAGAGTTTATAAACATGGTTAGACAGATTTATATTCTCAAATCCTGGAGGTTGTTTGACATACACTTCTTCATTTATCAAACCATTTAAGAAAGTTGTCTTGACATCCATTTGGTATAATTTAAAATTCATATGAGAAGCATAAGCAAGTAGCATTCTAATAGATTCTAATCTAGCAACAAGAGCATAGGTTTCATCATAGTCAATTCCTTTTTGTTGGGTGTACCCTTGGGCAACCAGACGAGCTTTATTTCTTATTACGTTTCCTTGCTCATCTAACTTATTTCTAAAATACCCATTTCGTTCCTATTATGGAGGCATCTTTAGGTTTCTCAACTAGAGTCCATACTCCATTTCTTTTAAACTGATTTAGCTCCTCTTGCATAGCTACAACCCATCCTTTATCATTTAATGCTTCATCTATTGTCTTTGGCTCTATTTGAGAAAGAAGAGTTATTTTGCTTGAATGATGATCTGGTTCTTAGCCCTTCTTGTGGATTTCCAAGAATGATTGCATGGGATAAGAGGGTGAGTTTTTCCATTCTCTTGGAAGTTTCTGTTCTATTCTGGACATTTCCAGCTGACTGTGTTCTTTTTCTGGTTAACTAAAGTCTGGATTTGCAAGAGTGGTCTGATTGGTGTTCAGTCGACTGGGTTCATTTTCCAGTTGACTATAATTTTGGTCAGATTGAATTTTATGATTCTTATTTGAGTCAGACACATTTCCTTGACTTTTCTGATTTGAGGGTTGAACGGAGACAGGAGTAGGTTCTTCATCATCATCTGTGGCTACATATTTCTTGAGATTTAAGTTAGAATAATCAAAAACAACATGCATGGATTCCTCTACTACCAATGTACATTTATTGAAGACTCTGTATGATTTGTTAGAAGTTGAATATCCTAGAAATATTCCCTCATCACTTTGTGCATCAAACTTTCCCAAGTTATTTTTGCCATTGTTATGAATGAAACATTTGCAACCAAAAGCATGAAAATAACTAATATTAGGTTTTTTTCCTTTCCAAAGTTCATAAGGTGTTTTCAAGAGAATAGGCCTTATTAAGCAACGATTTAAAATGTAGCAAGCGGTATTTATAGCTTCAGCCCAAAAACATTTTGATTGATCATTGTCAAGAAGCATAGTTCTAACCATATCTTGTAGTGTTCTATTCTTTCTGTCCACTACACCATTTTGTTGTGAGGTTCTAGGAGAAGAAAAGTTATGGCTGAGTCTATGCTTATTGTAGAAGTTTTCAAAAGATTTATTTTCAAATTCACCACCATGATCACTTCTAATACTTGAAATCAAATACCCTTGTTCCATTTGAACTTGTTTACAAAATACTTCAAAGAATTTGAAGGTTTCATCCTTATGACTTAGAAAGTACACCCAAGTGTATCTTGAGTAATCATCAATGATGACAAATGCATAACTTTTTCCGCTAAAGCTTCTAGTTTGAGTAGGTCCAAACAAGTCCATGTGTAGTAATTGGAGTGGTCTAGAAGTAAAGACACAGTCCTTTGATTTAAAAGAAGACTTTGTTTGTTTCCCAAGTTGACATGCATCACATATATGATCTTTTTCAAAATTTAGTTTTGGAAAGGTCAAGTTTATGAAGTTTTGAAATGAGATGCATGCTAGCATGACCCAGTCTTTTATGCCATATCCAAGAGTCATTACAAATAGATGAGAGACATGTAACATTTTGAGTAAATAATTCTTCTATGTTCAATAAGTTTATGTTACCATGTCTTTGCCCTACAAAGAGAGCTTTGTCATCATTGAACACTTTACAACAGAGTGATTCAAACATTACTTTGTAGCCTTTGTCACATAGTTGACTAATGCTAAGAAGACTATGTTTGAGTCATTCAACAAGATACACATTTTCTATACAATAGTTAGGGAGTAATTGTACCTTACCTATGGCAATAATTTTACCTTTTTTGTTATCTCCAAATGTGACCTATCCACCATCCTTCATTGATATTGCGATGAATTTGGATGGCTCTCCTATCATGTGTCTTGAACAGCCACTGTCTAAATACCATTGATTCCTAAGAGTTCTTCCTTTGAGACAAACCTGTAGAAACATCTATTTTGCTTTAGGTACCCAAACTTGCTTGGGTCCTTTTTTGTTAGTATGGATAGAAATGGTGCCCTTAGGAATCCAGATCATGTTCTCTTTATAATATTTACATTTGTAGCAAGTGTGTCCTTTCCTTTAGTAGTAAATGCAGACAGAAGAAGATTTTACAAAAAAATTCTTGTAGAATTTAACAGAATTATTTTTATTGTAACCAAGACCTGATTTATCAATGCTGCATTTTTGCTGTCCTAACAGCAGATTTAAGTTTTCTTCTCCTTTGACAAAATTTGCTAAATCTTTAGTCAATGTAGAGACTTTAACTAGTAAGCCTTTATTTTCACTTGAAGCCTTTTCATGTTCAGTTTTTAAGATATGGAAGTTTTTTTAAAGCAACTGTTTTTCCTTTTCCAACCTTCTGTATTTAATAAATAATTTTTTGAAATCTTCAAACATCTCATTTAAAGTATCATGTAATTCGTCTTTAGAGGAGCCAGTGGTTACCTTATTTTCTGATGTAGCCATGAAACATAGGTTGGCCACTTCTTGTTCTAGCTCTTATTCCTCTTCTTCATCATCTTCATCACTCCATGCTACAAAAGCTCTTCTTTTGTTTGTGGTTTTGTCAAACTTTTTCTTTAAGAAGGGACAGTCAAACTGAATATATCTGTTTTTCCCACATTCATAGCAGGTTATGGTGTTCTTTCCTTGTTCATCCTTCTTGAATTCTTTCCCTGGGAAGTTTCTTCTATTCATCATGAGTTTACCTTTCTGTCTGGCATATTTTTCAAATTTCTTTGAAAATAATGCTAGATCTTGTAAGTCTATTTCGCTTTCTTCATCCTCTTGTTGCTCAGAGGTTGTAACTTTTAGTGCCATATTTCTTTCTCTTTTCAATTCGTAACACTTGAGATGATTATTCTGGTAGGCAATAAGAATTCCTCTTAGCTCATCATAAGTTAGTTCTTTGAATCTCAAGTTGCTCTCAATGTTGTCTACTTTGGATTTCCAGCTCTCTGGGAGAGATCTTAGTACCATTTTTACAGTTTCGTGATTCGTGTAGGACTATCCAAGAAGCTTCAATTAACCCATAATTTTTGAAAAAGGATTAAACATAGCTTCTATGTCCTCATTCTCCTTCATTTTAAACAATTCTAATTCATACTATAAAGTACTTATCTTTGAGTCTTTCACATTTATTGTTCCTTCATATGTGACCTATAGTTTGTCCCACATTTCCTTTGCAGTATCACATGTTGAGATTTTATCATATTCTTCTCTACTGACTGCACAGTATAGTATATTTATGGCTCTGGCATTTGCTTGAATCATCTTGATATCTTCCTCATCATATTCTTCTTCTGGTTTAAGTTCTCCATTTTCTGTTTTAGGAAATTTCGGCCCTTGTTCGATAACTTTCCACACTAGATAATCTGTAGCTTGTATGAAGATCTTCATTCTGCCTTTCTAGTATGTGTAATGATTTCCATTGAAGTAGGGAGGCCTCGAGGTGGAGTGACCTTTACTAAAATAAGCTCCCTTAAAATGTTGTGTAGTCATTTTCTGCAAAAGAATCTTTTCTCCTGGCTGTAAAGCATAGATTAAGTGAGACCAAAGCTCTGATACCAATTGACAGTACACCTAGAGGGGAGGGGTGAATAAGTGCACTTAAAATTTTTGTTTTAAATTCGGTTTTGAAAATTGTAGTTAACTAAAAATTTTACAGTCAAATGTAATTGACAATAATTAGTTAACTGACATAAAATACAGTTGAGTGAAAATTTGAGTAGTGAGTTCACTTTACCAGAATAATGGGAAGGAGATAAGAGTGAACTAAAAGTATCTTTTAGATAGCTACAAATGCACTAGACAATCAACTGTAATAAATTAAAGTTGATTGAATATTTCAGCACAGAAAGATTTGAGACAGAAGAAAATATAGTTAACTGTAAATGTTTCAGCGAGCTGAATTTTGAAAGGAACTAACAAAAGAAGAATCCAGTTAATCGTAAACTTTCAAGTTGATTGAGAATTATACTGACAGGCAGAGATTAGGAAAAGAGAATCAGACACAAAAGTTTATCCTGGTTCGGCCAATCACAATGCCTACTTCCAGTCCCCTTGTCTTTTCCAAGGGATTTTCTACTAAGAAAAGTTTTTCTTACACTTTCACAGGGAGTTTTCACGTGCTAACTCCAAACACAGGATTTTTTAGCTCAACCTCAAATTTTTACAATCACAACAATCCTCTTCTCTACTTGAGACAGAGGTGTATCAATAGATAAGAAAGATGTTTATAAACCCTTCACAGTTGGATTTTCTTTAACAGCACAAGAATGCTTCTAGCAAGCAGATAAACCAGAGTCTAAGCTCAATAAAAACAAAGTAAAAAAAATGTTACAGGATGCCTCTTTCTTTCAACTCTTTCTCGTTTCTGTTTCTTGGTTCTGCTCTCTCAATGCCAAAAACTTTTCGGTATTTATAGCTTTCTTCATAAAGAGACATTGGAGCACATTAATGGCAGAAGATATTGAATGAAGGGAGAGAGATATCGTTGCTACTTCTTCTGCTGCCTTGATGTACAGATTTTGGCTTCAATGAAACATTGGCTTTGAGTCTCTCTGAGAGGCCATTAATGGTTGTTGCTGTCATTTCTTTTAGGAGACAGGAAGGAGGCGCAGGCAAAGGAGATTCAAAGAGGATTTTGATGGCTTTCACTTCATGATAGCTTTTGCACTTTAGATAAGCTGTCCTGCACTTAGGCAGAGATGGGCTTGAGTTTCAGATGCTATAGATTTGCTTTTTCTGATGTGGGCTAGGCCCATCTTCTTCATTTGATTTGTCAATCATCAAACATGAGTTTTAGGCCATTTTGGGCCAACAAGATCCACCCTATCGTTTGAAGATTACTGCATTTAGAACCACTTTAGTGAATTTGTTGGCTAATCTTCTGTGTTTGGCACCGAATGATACATAGCATTCAAAGTGTTGGACCTGTTTGAAACACTAATATGTCACTCCCTCAAGAAGTTGAGTGATTGTTAGACTATTTGGGAATGGGGCATCACCTTGTTCTTCCAAAGGGCAATGTTCCTTGCATGCTAGAGTTCCCACATGATTATGTAGAACTCTTCCATACTGCAGATAAAGCTAGAGTCTAATAAATTATGAAAGTTGTCCAATGAGTCATGTTAGCCTAAGAGGGAGTCATTTTCCCAACAAACCCAAAATCCATAGACTTTGCGCAATTAAATAGAGCATGTGACATGTCTTCTTCTTTTTCGCAGTGAGGACATTAGCCTAAGATTAGGACACCTCTGGCACAGCCCTACAGACCTCTGTCTGCATCCTAGTCAATATGAGGCTAGGTAGAATTCATGAAGACGTAGTACCTAAATTTAACAATGTAGGATCCTCTTTTACCATGGTGCCAGATCAATACATCATGGCCATTTTGGGAGATAAGAAGTACACTTAAAATGGTTTGGATCTCTTTGTAGAGAACAAACAGCTTAACTTCTCTCTACACCATCCCTTTTAATGATAAAAAAGATCCTTTACCTTAGTGTAGTTGTTCCTCACGTTATAGACATCAATAACCTTGAAATTCTCATCTCTAGAAAGCTAAGGGTCCTTCCACACAACAATCTTATTACCATCTTCTACTCTCCACCTCACCCCTTGCTTTAACAAAGTAAATGTTGAGTGTATGCTCTTCCAAGTGAAGCTCAAGTTGGAACCCAACTTAGCTATCCATAAATCCCCTTCTAGTGAATATTTGGCTTTGAGAACATGGTAGGAAAGAGTATTAGGAGAGGTACCCAACCACCACCCTTGTTTGCCCAACATCCCTATATTAAAGCCTTTGAGTTTTGAAATCTAAGACCATCACCTTTCTAGCCTTCAAATAGTTGCTCCCAACTCAACCATTGAACCCCCTTGATGTTATTAAACCCATCATCCTACCAGAAGGTGTTCATCATGTTGCGTTGAAGTTCATATCCAAGTCAGGTTGGAATCAGACAAATGCTCAAATAGAAGGTGGGAATTGACTAATTTTAAGAGGATTCCCTTTCCTATAGAGAAATTTATTCTCCTAATTCTGCAATTCGCTCCATACCTTATCCCCAAGAAAAATTAAGATAGAGCATTTATTCTTGCCACTGACAGATGGTAGACCCAAGTATCTACCATGCCCTAAAGGAGTATGCATGTCAAGGATGTTGCTGAGTTCTTGTCTCCACTCTTCATCCACATTGAGGCTATATAACAATCCAAATTTTTTAATGTTAACTAAATGTTTAAAGGCAAGCTCATATGTACTCAGCAAATGCTTTAAGGAGGTATATTCTCTTTTGTTGGCTCTATAGAAAAGCATAAAATCATTTGCAAATAGGAGATAAAAGACTTTAAGGCCTCTCATACTAGCTCTTCACCTATGAATCAGTTCCCTAAGTGTAGCATATCTCATCAGAGCTAAGAGGTTTTCAACACATAGAATAAATAGATAAGGGGAAAGTGGATCTCCCCACCTAAGGCCTATGCTAGGCATGACAACTCCTACTATCTCACCACTAAGTAAAATAGAATAACAAACATGTTGCACACATATCATTATCCACTAGACCCATATATGACTTAAACTAACGAAGGTCATTATAGCCCTCAAATAGTTCAAGTCAACTCTATTATAGGCTTTGCTAATGTCTATTTTGATTGCTACAAGTCCTTCCTTCCCTTTTGTTTTACAGTTTATTGTGTGAATAAGCTCAAATGCTACCAAGATGTTGTTTGTCATAAGTCTCCCTAGAATGAAACTAGATTGATATTCTAATATGATACTTGGGAGAAGTTTCGTCAATTGATTAAGACTTTAAAGAGGATCTTATGTTATATGCAAATTGCCACAATGCAAGTATATATTGTCAATAAGTAATATAGTAGAGAAAAATCAAGTATTCTCTTTTAGGAACTCTTGCTAACACTTTTACTAAGTACTAATGCTATTGTGTTTACCTTATCTAAGCTAACTGTAATATTCAAATTAATAAAACAAATAATGCAAAAGACCTAATAAAGTAAGACTAAAAAGATAAGTATATATAAATAAAAACTTCTTAAGATTATAGTCTAATTTGGCATTTCAGTTGTAATATGATTTTTTTTTCAACTTGGATTCAGTGCTCATGAATTAGTCTTTATAAGAATTTGTTGCCCCTTATAAATTCTATTGTCTTAATTTAACTCTATATATTTCTATGAGAATCAAATTAAATATATGCATAATATGCAATTAATCACAACTTGACTAGTCCAATAAGTATATGTCTATCCTAAAAGTAAATTGAGTTAATTCAACTAATTGATTAGCATTAGTCAAGCGATATTAAGTCCTATGACTTAATTTTGGCTTTTCTATTAAGAATTCTCAAATCCTCAACATATACCCTAATTAAAGGCCAATTAACAAGTCAATAATGAATAATTGAAATAAACCCATTCACAATTAATTTCAAGATGGAAAGTAACAATAATCATTAATTTACATGCTAAATAGCAATAATTCTAAAGAAAGAAAATCTAGCCTAGCATCTTAGTGGGTACAATCAAGCCTAACTTAGAAAACATAGTAAATATAAAGACTAAAAGAAGAGGAAGAGAAGAAAACTTCAATTCTATTGCTTTAATTGCTTCCCTTCTTGAAATCTCCACTTAAAATGTCTTCATCCAAGCTCTATATTGTCATCCAAGAAGTTCTCCTTTATGCTTATTCCTTCAAAACTCTCACCCCCTTAAAAAAAAACCCTAGGAATCTTAGTTAAATTCACCCCCAATTTTATTGCTTTGGTTATAACTTTGTCTTTTGATGTTGAAATTTGGTGAACCACCACTTGTTGGAAAGGTCTTGAAGAGCTCTAGTTTTTTTTTGTGAAGAAGCTTTCTCAAAATTTAGACATCTATGAAACCAAAAGTTGACTCAAAGTTAGGACATTCACTTTATTGATGCTAAAATACTATTTTCTTTCATCTAAGGCACAAAAATGTAAACAACATGAACAGCTTACATTTCACTAAAATTTGCATGTAAATAACCAACTTAACATGGATTAAATTTAAAATAACTTAAATATAAACTATCATAAGGATAAAATGACTCAACTAACAAAATTGACTTAAAAACAACAAAACACTAACAAAATTACTAACTATTTGAAATAAAAGTAATTAAAATAACTCTATCTCATGAAGTTATCATCTTGTAAATGACATTACAAAGAGAGATAGGGTGGAGATCCGTCAAAGATGCAAGATTTTTTTGTTTGGGGAATAATAACCACTAAAGTGTCCACCAATATCATTGGCAAAGTGCATTCCTCTAGCTAGGCCTGATAACTCTTGGCCACATCAGAGCTTATAATGTGCTAGAATTTTGAAAGAATGCTGGGTTGAAACCATTAAGCACCGATGATTTGTTAAGGAGCATCTAAAACATAGTCTTCTTGAATTTGTGATCTTTAAAGGGCTTAGTTAAAAGAGCATTTTGATTTAGTGTAATAACCTAAGTAATATGTCTGAGAATAGAATCAGAACATCCACTGCTATAAGTGAAAAATTCTAAAAAATACTCCGAGGTCATTTAGTAAAGCACATCTTTATCATGAACCCAATCACCTCTATCATTTTTCAAGGCCTCAATATGATTACTTTTCCCCTTAGTTGATGTGTAGAGGTCACAAAAATGAGTATTGTGGTCACCTTGCTCCAACCATAATATCATGGAGCTCTGCTTCCATCGAATTTCTTATTCTTTAAGTAACAATTTCTTTCTCTCGCTAAAGCTTATCAGCTCTACATTATTACGATGGTGTTGTTGTCCTTAAATGTCACAATTCTAGTGTCAATAAGTTAAAATTGACAATGAAAGTCAATATCCAGGTCGCAACCCTATCTTCAAGAAGCACTTTGGCATTTATCAAGTTTATAAATTAATTTGTCCCCTTCTTTAACCAGCTTTCTTCCACAATCCCTATCAGCTTTGGTCGAAGAAGCCAATTATATTTTAAGTGAAAGCAATTATGTCTTACTTCATTAATGTAAGGGCAGGGATCAACCAATACTGGAGCATGGTCTAAATATGATGATATAAACACTTTCATAAAGCCCTCTGGAAAATACTGAAGCTATTCTCTATTAGCCATAGCTTGATCTAAATTTTCTTTAATGACACTATCTTGTCCCTGATGTTTCTCCTAAATGAACTAATAGCTTATACATTAGATATCTTGTAGTTCACATCTGACAATAGCATCTCAGAATCTTATAGTAAGTAATTTGGGTGTTTAAGGCCTCCCTTCTTCTACTCTGTTAATATCATGTCATTATAGTCTCCAACACTTAACTAGGGAAGACTATCAAAGTTTGAAAAATACCCAAAAAGATTCCATAACTCCTTTTGATGAGTTCTCTTTAGAAATTTATAGAAGCCCTTTAGTCACCAATTACATCCTTTAGGCCTTTAATCAATATTGTCATGCCCCAAAACCCAAAACAAGGGAAAACTCTAATCTTATAAACCTATCATGCTCTTAGGTTCTTGGAAGGCCTAAAATAAAATGTTTGTTTCCTTCCCTTCCTTTTTCCTGCCTTTATAATCATTATTGAAATATTCCTATCGTTTTAGAATTAATTGTTAGTTGTGGAGACTACATGTTCATCAAGTGGTAGATGTATTAGATATGTTTGAAAGTGCATCCACCCAACCTGAGGTCCCACATGTTAAAGGTCGTACCAAAGGCTGAGGCAGGGGTAATAGTATAGTCAAACACCCTAGAGCTATTTTCCCAGTGGAACCCAAGGAGGAGCTATAAGTTTATGAGGCATATGTGCCTCCAACTCAGATTGTTTCAGGGGATTCTCATGCTAGAAGAACTGTTGACGTGACACTACCTTAATTTTTAAAGCTAAAGCCTCCTACTTTCATTAGGTAGTGGTGTAGCATACATTACAACCCAAGTAAGTCTGCCAATCACGGTTGCTCAGAAACCGCTATTTACGTGCTTTGTTTTTTCATAAAGGGTTTGACAATGTATCTTATGGAAATGAAATTGTTCTCAAATTAAAAAATAGTGTCCCTTTACCTTTGAACATGGGGTCCAAGTGAAGATCAGTAGTGTTTAGGATAATATGTAATTTTATAGTTTGAGTTTAAAAAGGCTAAGCTCAACTCCTACAGTGCAATTAAAATGGAATAATCTTGGATAGTTATTTTATAATGAGTAAAAACTTGTTTAAAAATAGTAATGAGTATAAATTTCAAAACTTTTAGGAGAATGAATGAAACAAAAAGTATCAACTCTTCGAGACATCATGGTTGGTTGGTTCAAGGAGTCACATAAATTCTACCATTATGGTTATACCATAAGGATCCAATTTTTCATAGCAAATTATTTTCGAGTAATGACTATAGTAAATATTTTAAATGAAATTATATGGAAATATTATATTTTAAACATATTAAAAATTTTATTGTTAATTATACTGTAAAAAATTCTATTAAAAATCAATAGCAAATTCTTTTGAAGGTAAGTTATATATTAATACTTGCTTATGTTTGTGTTTGGTTTATATATATTTAGAAAAAAAATCAGAAGAAGTAGTTCAATTAATAATTTTCTTATAATAGTAATATAGATATCTTTTTTCGAGAAAATACTAAAAACGTAAAAATATAAATGAACTATGTAGATACGGCATGTACTTCTTGTAATCACTTGAAAGCAAAATTCAAATTTAGATTAGACTAAAAGCCCTATATTATAATGTAAAAACTTTTTAGAAATGATAAAGACTATAAAGATTATAAAGATTATTTCAAAAACTTTTAGCAATGTACATTACATTGCTACCCAAATTAATTAAATGGATTGTCGTGTGATTAAATAAAAGAAGAAAAAGAAAAAATGTATCTCTAGAATTTCAAAGTGTGGTTGCAGATTTCTCCTATAATAGGGTGTGTCAAAAAGCCCATTAACATTGGTACTTCCTCTAGGAGACCTAGGCACTAGAGGTCCTTAAAGTCAACCCAATCTCATGCTCACTCACTGCTACACCTTTATATAGTGCTCCTTCTTATAGATATGCTCCAAGGAATAGTGCATTTAGGGTCTCGTGAAGTTTCTCAACAAGTGTACTCACGAGCTGTGTGCCCTACTTGTGGAAACCTTCATTAAGGGGTATGTTATCATGCCCCAAGAACATGTTTTTATTGTTGGTAGATAGGTCATTTTAAAAAGAACTGTCCCTTATCACAATAAGCACATAACCAAGGATCAGTGCTACTAGTAGCTTGCCTTACCCCACATGTGACTACATTGAGTGCAGGTCCATCCATTTTAGCTAAGAATGAAATGTCTAGATGAAGCCTAGGTAATCAAGGCCAAGCATTAGTAGGCAGAGTCCAAGCCAAAGTATTTATATGGACTAGGCAAGATACTCAAGCATTCAACATCGTAGTAATAGGTATGATTATGGTTGATTTGCATCAAGCATGTGCTTTATTTAATCTGGTATCCACTTATTCTTACATTTCTCCACACTTTGCTAAATGACTTTGTGGTAATCCAATTCAATTAGATAATCCCATATTAGTGGGTACCCCTCTTGGGGAATATGTGGTAGTTAATATAGTATTTCGATCATGTATTACAATTAAAGGTAGGGAAACCTTAGTGGATTTAATGGTACTATAAATAATAGATCTAGATATGATCCTTGGAATGGATTGGTTAGCCTCTTGCCATGCTACTGTTGTCATTGAAAGGTAATAAAATTAGAAAACCCTGATAAAATCCTTTATAAAATGTAATATATTAGAATGACTTTAACTAGAGTAATCTCTACTTTAAAAACATAAAAGCTTCTAAACAGTGGGTGTTAAGGGTTCTTGGTTATGGCAAAAGACATAAAGAAACAAACAACAGGGTTAGATTATAATTTAGTGGCCAAGGAATTTCCTGATGTCGAATTTCCTGATGTCTTCATAAGGAACTACCTGGACTACCTCTAGAAAGGTAGATTGAATTCTCCATTGATTTAATTTCAGGCACTTAACCTATTTTAATTCCTGACCGCTCTACCACTGAGCTGCTGAGGAACACTAGGAAATTAGATCTCATAGAGTTCAATTCCCATTCTCAACCCATGACCAATATGAGTTTGATGTTTCCTTCGTAACTCACGAAACTTTTTCATAATGGCTCCGTTCCATGCCTCATTTCATAAGGAACCTCAAGGTTGCTCAATTTTATTATATTCCATCAATATACTAATTCCATTCATTTAATATCCCTTTTCTTTTGTGTCATTGAGATAAGAGATGTCGTTTGTAGTCTATCTATAATATTAATATAAATATATTTATATTTATATTAATATTTGAATATTTTATTATATCAAGCAAATAAAAGTTATTCTATGTCTTGATCCTTACATCTCCTACTACTGGTGAGGTGACAGCTAGTTTTGGTATGTTGAGAGATATCATTATTACCGAACCCAATGCTTACATTTCATTTGCAAGTAAAAGGGTAGCGAATCCCATCCCTTGACGTGGGATTATGTTCAAGCGCACAACGTTGCCCAGAAGCTTATGGCCAGGCGAAGTGGTCCAATTGAAGCATATTCATTCGCATTGGTTCCTTCCATCAAAGCTGAAAAGAGCATCTTCTTATAATCTCATTCAATCAAACATCTCTCTGTGAGCTGCCAGTGATATGGGAAAGAAAGCTTCATCGAGTAGTCTATTTGGGACATTGTTCACTAGATTTGATATGGCTCGTTTTAACTACCTTTACCTTTGACCCCTGAGGGAATCAATCAATTACAAATTAGTTATTTATTTAATAAATCATGCCACTCGAAGCCTAATTTACAATTAATTATTTCTTAATAATTGTTGTACTTCACAATTCACGTTAATTTGTTAACCAACAGTATCTCAACCCTTAACTACCAGAGCGTTGTAAGGCATTTTCCCTATGGGGAAAGCTACATCTAGTACCAAACCAATTATTTAAGTGATACGTCCTAGGTTTTCCTCCTATCCATCCTTCTGACAACACATTCAATAGCATAAGGCTTCGCTACCTGACTTATCAGCTAGCAAGTAAACTATCATTTTTTGTCTTAATGTTACTAATTGCGTTAGCACTTGCCTGGAATGGGGTCTATCTCACATCGAGTCTTCTTACTTCATTGGCTCACTTTCTTTAAGAATCTTCTATTTCTTTCTTTTTGCTTCATAAACCGACTAGTCTACCTACCAAAGGCAAAATGCTACAAAAGGAATCTCTAACGGGATAAAAACTGCTTAAGAAGAGACTCGATCGTAAAGTAAAGCTCTAGTTCAAATAGATAAGCTTCCGTGTGCCAAGTTAGAGAGTGAGTCAAGGTAGTCTATCAGTAAGCTTATTCTACCACCTTGATTACAGCTTCTCTCTTCTCTTGCTTTCTTTTTCTGGGGGGGAATTTATGAGTTCTTATTCCCCTTAAGCTACATGAAAATATACGTAATATAGTTAGGGACAAGAAAGTAGCTGTAACATGAGCTACGTTGTGCTCATCAAAGTATAGGTTGCACTGTGCTGAATGAGACAATCCCATTTCTTTCTTTTTTCCAACCAACATGAGAATTCTTCGATATTCTATTGATGTTCAATGTACTAAGGTTAAGGTACAAGATCGAAAAGAATGTCAATTATTGATACAAAATTTTTGCAAGAAAAGTTCCCCCCTTCAATATCATGATTGGGTTCTAGGTCGTCAGGCCAGATCATGAGTGAATAGAAAATGTTTATGACTACTCTCCTGCTTCCATATTTAACTATCAAATTCTTTTTCTTTAAGTCCTCTCATTTTGATCTAATTTTTTTCTTTTTTATGTAGTAACCTTTTTATCTTTATTTTATTTTTACCTTTAATGTTCATGGAATCTAATGCCAAACAACATCAGTAGAAGCGCAGAAAAATGTCTTCTCTTCCTTTCTCGTCAAGTAGTAGTGCTAGTGGAAATTAACAAGAAAGGACTGATATGATGAAGAAAAACAAACATCTAGTATTTCTCCAAAAAGTGGAAATTGCCTAGCTAGTGCTTCTGGGAAGGTTGGATTTGACTAGCTTGGCTCTTTAGTACTCGTGAATGAGCCTTCACTTTATCTACCTAACCGGCAATCCATCAATCTTACTACACTAGCAAGGAAAGATAGTTTAGGTAATTATAGGCAATTATGTACCCAAAAATGTACTATATGGCTCTTATGATTTAAAGGAGTTGAAGGAATAACTATAAGACCTCTTGAAAAATAGGTTTATCAAGCCTAGCACTTCACCTTAGGGTGCTTTAGTCCTATTTGTAAAGAAAAATGATGGTTCCTTAAGATTAAGTGTGGATTACAAGAAGTTAAACGACGTGATTATGGAACAAATGTCCATTGCCTAGCATTGATTATCTTTTTGACCAATTGCAAGGGACATAATGTTTTTCTAAGATTAATCTTTGGTCAGGATATCATCAGTTAAAGATCAAAGACAAAGATGTTCCTTATAACATCCCTAATTTAGCAATTTTTAATACTAGCTAAATTGAATTATTTAGGGGAAATTAGAAAGAATTAAATAATAATAAATATATCTAGGTAAATCATTTAAAGAGAATAACCTATAGGCTTATTTTAAGGCTTAAGGGCAAAATTGTAATTTTTCACTCAAAGCAATTAGGAGGCTAAGGGCAAAATGGTAATTTCACACTTTTGACAAACTTTGATAATTTTTATAGGTAGATAAATAAATCAAAATCCAATAAGAAATATACAATAACCAAAGCAAATTTTACTTAGAATTTTATTATATTTAGAGTAGAATTTTTCTACAACATTAAAACACTGAAAAACATTTAGAAAAGAGAAAAACTAATACTATCTCAAATAAAAATCTAAAACTTTGACAGATTATACTATTAACAACAGCATTAGTATAAGTGAACATATCTGAGGAGTAAAGTTAAATCAGAGGAAGTTATGAAGGAAAATAGAGACAACAGGGGGTGCTAACCATCAAAGGTAAAATGGTAATTTGACTACCAAGGGTAAAACTATAATTTGACCCAGGGGCAAAATGGTCATTTTGAAAAATTCCATGGATAAAATGGTAAATTCACACTAAGGGATATGTGGCACCACTCGAACCACTGGGGCCCACACCATAATTAAATCTTAGATATTTTATAAATTAAGATCAAATCTTAGCCATATATTTCTTTAGATTAAATCCTAGCCTTATAATTTGACCAAATCTTAACCATTAGATTAAAATTACATGATTAAATCTTAGTCATCCATTTGTATTAAATTACAACCATTGGATTAAAGAGATCAAATCTTAGCCATACATTCAGACTAAATCATAAGCTTTGGATTAAAATCACATACTTAAATCCTATCCATCCATTTGGAATGAATTACAACCATTAGATTATGGAGATTAAATCCTAGCCTTACAGTTAGATTAAATCATAGCCATTAGATTAAAATCACATGCTTAAATCCTAGCCATCCATTTAGAATGAATTACAACCATTGGATTAAAAAGATTAAATACTAGCCTTACACTTAGATTAAATCATAACCTTTGGATAAAAATCACATGATTAAATTTTAGCCATCCATTTGGATCATATTTCAACCATTAGATTAAAAGATTAAATCCTAACCATCCACCTAGACAAAATCACAACCATTGGATTAAAAACTTGTGGTTAAATCCTAATCATCCACTTAGGTTACATCTTAACTGTAGGATCTAAAACATGTGGTTAAATCGTAGCTATCGAATTCTCTTTAAATGCCCCACATCCTACCCGACACCTACCTAACACATCTCACTCACACTAACCTCTCCACTTTGGCAACACACTTACATCAAGAAGGGATGAATGAATTTTAAGAGAAATTGCAAGAAAGGGAGTGTATCCAAGTAATATGATTTAGCATATTCTAGGTTCTATTATTTTCTTTTCTTTTCCTTCTTCTTCTTCTTAAATGGTCTTCATGGTATTGCATGGGTAAAAGGTTTGGCTATGGTGTGGGAATGCAATTGAAGTTAGAACACACCATGATACTCCATAACAAATCCTTTTTAACCTATGGTCATTTATCTTGAATTTTGTTACCATAACCTTCCATGAGCCCATTCAAGGTCTAAGAAGGGTAAAATTAGAGAAGATTAAGGATAGATGTGAAATATCTAGGAAAATATATTATGAAATATAAAAACTTTAAGCTAAGAACTTTGGTGTGCAAATTTTTTTGTATATTATGCATTTTTATATGAATATCTTATTAGTCATGCATTGTAATTTTCTATGTTATTATGCATTTCAACTTTGTATGATAGGATGACAATATGGTAGTTTGAGAAAATAACTTGTCTGTATGAAATTAAACTATTTTTGTACATTATATACTTATTGATGGTTAGGATCCTGTCTAAGGAAAAAGATAATTAAGACACTAAAAGAAATTAATTATGACCCTAAAGGAGCCTATAGACCATGTATACATGTGACTATGGCTGGCTCTGCCACTTAAATGTCCATGTTAAACCTTTAGACTATAGCTGGCTGTACCGCCTAAATGTCTATGTGGACCTTTGGGTTCCTTAGCAAAGCATTGAATCCCATGAATCCTAAAATCTATAGTGAGTTATGTCGCTTAAATGGTTGAAGAAAAAATGGGATTGTTACACTTCTTGCTCCATGACTCGAATACTGAGTTCTATGGCAGGCTGTATTGGCTAAATGATCTCAAGAAAATCAAAGGCAAGAATGTATCTCTATTGGGAACATCCTATGCCAAATTATATGTGCAAGGCTCTTTAACCAATCTGGGTTTAGAAAAGTGGAAACTAAGAGCACACAAAATCTTAAAGTCACTAAAAGGATTCTAAACCACCAAAAGTACAATAGTGTTCAGAGGAAGAATTCAGAAAATAAATCTTTATAGTTCTCTCTCTCAGACTGATCCAACCTTGACCACATGATAGATTGGATGACATTTTGAAACAGAGATTGTATTACCTGACTTTGATTTGGGTACCCGTCGAAGGACGCCTTAACTAAAGGTGGGGTCATGCCTGCTAGTTAGGTGTCATACGCTGGAGTTCATGAGACTCGATCATCTGGGTATGATGGTCATATACTGGGCTTCATGAGACTTGAATAACCCAAATATGATGTCCCAATGCCTAATAGTCAAGGACATTGTCTACCTTTAATTGCCATATGTTTGCTAATGCGTATTTACATGTCATTTATATGATATCTAACATGCATACAAATTTCATAAAAATCATAATTTTAAGTCATACTATGTTCCATGAATATTTCAAGTATCATATATGTCTTTTCATGTTACTGAGAATCTAACCTCACCTATCTGTTGTTGATGTTTTTATATGGTAATTTATCAGCTTACTCTTAAAGAGCATGTTAATTAGGTATTTGTTCCACCTATTAGACAAGTACTTTATATAGAAAAGATTATGGTTGTAAGTTACGCCATGGCTCTACGAATCATTCTTGTTATGTTTATGCCATCAAATGGCATAAATCTCATAGGCTTTCCAATTCTAGAACAAGAATTCAACTAGAGCTCTTGCGGGAGTTAAGGGGGAAATGGATATAAAATAATATTATGCCTAAATTTTGATAGATAATAGTTATAGGCAAAAAACTCTTTTCCCCCAATGTTATTAAATTAGCTCTCCGAATGTATAAATAAATTGATGTACAAACTTTTGTTATTTATAATTATATCACTATATTTTAGATATTTTGATGCATGTTTTATAATTCTTGCATCATAATAATTTCAATTAAAATTTATAATAAATTCTATAAATAAATAGAAAGGGGTTAGATTCCCAACCTGACTTGTTGTACCTATTATGGTCAATATAAGTTCCTAGTAATGTCCTTCACGTTAGGTAACACACATGCAACTTTTATAGACCTAATGAATAAAGTATTCAAATTGTTTCTTAACAATTTTACAATTGTCTTTATTAATGATATTTTACTTAATTCTAAGAGCCTCGATAACCATGAACAACATTTGAGAACAATATTACAACATTTGAAGGAAGAATAACTAGATGTTAAATTCTCAAAGTGTGAATTTTAGTTGAATCAGGTGGCATTCTTGGGCCACATCATCTCCAAAAAATGGATCCAAGCTAATCCAAATAAAGTTGAAGTAGTTCAAAAGTGGCACCTTCCTTCCATCATTATTGAAATTAGAAATTTCTTAGGAATTAATCTGTTGACATGAAAGAATGTAAAATTCATTCAGAGTGACTCTTGTTATTAACCCTAAGATTCTATGTTATAAGTTTTGATGATGACAAATATGTAACAAATGAGTTACAAATATAGTATCAATGTGTTATTAATTGATAGGTCATTATCTTGCAATACATTATAATTGAATCATCCATTATATGTAATATGCTTACTCATATCATATCCAATGGGCTTGAATGTTATAATTAATTTAAATTGGATACTTGATCATAAGAATCTCACATACATGATAAAAATCTTTATATTGTAGTACTTTCTATTAAAGTTTGCATATTGTTAAACGTGAATTAGACTAACTATTTGGTTTGCAAGTTAAATATCTATTTATGTAGGATGGTCCATGGAATGAAGAGTGAACACTAAAGTGAAGAGAATGAAATATCAATATCATACTCTACACAAAGAAATAGCAAGCAAGAAAGATGCTCTAAGCATTAAAGAAGTTAAAGATTTGAAGATTTGAAAGCTTGGTTGCATCAAGATGGCCAATGGATTAGATAAGTCTATCTACTATAATATCAGAGTTATTTTTAAAATTCAATGTTTTAGATTTGCATTTATTAGCTCAAGAAAATTTAGTTCTCAAAATATATGTTTGGACTTAAAAGATAGTGAGATATTAATTTTACCAAAAATCTTTTTCTGACCTTTAATCACTTTTTTTATTACATCTCACAAACCATATGGAAATTTGATATGAAACTTATTACATTAGAAAATAGACTCAAAGAGATTTCCAAAGATATGTCATTCACTTAAAACAAAGTTGAAATGAAGAAGTTATGACCATTTAAATTATATCCTATACAACAGTGCTAATTTAGCTTCTGTAAGCCATTGGTCGACTAATGGAACCTACTGGTCAACTGATAAAGAATAGAATGTCCAAAATTCAAATTTCCAAAGTAACAATGGATTGATAAAGTACAAAAAAGCATAAATCAAATTTTTAAACAGCTTTTTTCGACATTTAATGGCTATTTTTCATATAGCCCTATATATATAACCCTTTAAACATGCTTTTTAGCATAACAAAATGCTAGAATGTGATCTTTAACTTGATTTACCATCTTTGAGAGAGAAACAATCACCATTGAGTCAAAACTTGCTTTGAGTTCTTAAAGCTTTATGTTGTATATCTACTCGTTAAGAAAGTTTCTTTAAGCAATATTATTCATCTTCAATCTTTGTAAGACAAGGGTGGTGTATCCCTTATGAGAGAAAACAAGAGTGTAAAACCTCTTAGAGTGATTTTCCTCTAGGAAAAATAGTATTCTTTAGTTTTAGAGTGAGAAATAACTCTAGTTAGAGTTAGATGTTGTATAGGCCCATAAGTGTGCAATTAAACTTGTGGAATTAGTTGAGAAATTTTATATGAAAGCTTGGGAACTAGATGTAGGCTTGGATTGGAGCCGATCTAAGATTAATCTTGGAGTTTCCTTCTCTATCCCTTTACTATTTACAATTTATGTTTCTCATTCAATGCTTTGTATTTTTATTGATATTTTGCTTAATGTATTGTTATTATCTACTTGATACATTTTCTTATATCTACTTTAAGCAACCTAATTGTTAAAGAGATTGTATGGTTGTTTTAGTTTGCATGAAAATAAGCTTTTGAATTAAGTTTAACTACAAATTGTTGAGTGCTCTGTTTTAGTAAGAAAATTCATTATCATTGTACTCCAAGCATTGTCATAAATCTTTCTTTGAATAATATAATTATTGTTTTACTTCATACTCTTCCTAATAACTTTCACAACAAGTATTTTGCAAAGGAATTTTGACAAGAATTGAAATTATTACAAACACCTAATTCACCCCCTTTTGAGTGTTGGTTGTCTTGTCTAACACTTGTGAGGCTAGTTGTCAAAAATTGAAGGAATGTTTGACCTCAACCCCATCCTCAGTTTACCTTTAAATACTAATAGGTATCCAATGTATTGTGATGCTTCTAGAGTAAGTTTAAGGTGTGTATTAATGCATAATGGTCGTGTTATAGCCTATACGTCCACACAATTGAAATAGCATAACAAAACTATGCTCCCCATGATCTTAAAATGGCAATAGTGGTTATTGCATTAAAAGTTTTGGTGACATCACTTGTATGGTGAAACATGTGAGGTATATATATACCATAAGAGTCTCAAATACATTTTCCAATAGAAAGATTTGAACCTGAGGCAAGGGAGGTAGATGGAGTTACTGAAAGATTATGATTATACCATTATTTATCATTCAAGAAAAGCAAATGTGGTAGCATATGCCTTGAGCAAGAAATTTATAGGAAGTTTAACCCATATTCAAGAAGTGAGAAGACCATTTATTATATAACTGCAATAGTTAGAGGAAAGTGGAGTGAATTTTGAAATCAGTGAATCAAGGGCTTTCATAGCTCAAGTACAATCCAACTCTACTATTATCAATGAAGTAAAAATAGCTCAATGGTCAGATTTAGTATTGTGCAAGTTGATGGATGATGTTAATGAAGAAAAGAATAAGGAATTGATAGCTAATATAAAAGGAGTGTTAAGGTTTGAAAGAAGATTATACATACCACAGGTGGAAGAATTGAATAAGAAAATCCTTGAGGAAGGTCACTAATCAACTTACATGGTGCACCTACGATCCACCAAGATGTATTAGGATTTCAAGCAGGTTTTATAGTGGAATGGTATGAAAAGGGATATAGTAGACTTTGTCTATCATTGCCTGGTGTGTTAATGGGTTAAGACTGAACATCAAAGACCTATAGGGTTACATCAAAGGCTGGAGATACTAGAGTGAAAATGGGAGAGAAATACTATGGATTTTGTCATTAGTTTGCCACAGACCTTAAAGAGGTATAATTCAATATGGGTGATTATAGATAGGTTGACAAAATTAATGCATTTCCTTTCAATCAAGAAAGCTTACTCCATAGCTAAGTATGCCCAGTTGTATGTGAATGAAATTGTGAAGCTACACATGGTACCTTTATCTACCATATCTAACAAAATACCTCAATTTATCTATAGGTTTTGGGAAGCAATCTAAATAGCATTAGGAACTCAATTGAATTTGAGTACTATTTTTCACCCCTAAACTAACGGTCTGTCAAAACAAATGATTCAAACATTAGGAGATATGTTGAGATCATGTGTTATAGATTTTGGTGGAATTTAGAAGAATTACTTGCCCTTGGCAGAATTTGTTTATAACAATAGCTATCAAGCTTGTATTCAACTGACACCATTTGAAGTCTTATATAACCAAAGATGTTGTTTCTCCATTGGATGGTTTGAAATAGGTCAAGCTCATATGCTAGGCCCAGATTTATTACAAGATGCAATAGAAAAGATAAAATTGATTAAAAAGAGACTGCTTACCACACAAAGTAGATAGAAAGCTTATGTGGATAATTAGGGGAAGGGTTTAGAGTTTATGGTAGGTGACCATGTATTTGTCTGAGTGTCTCCTATGAAAGGGGTGATGTGATTTAGCAAGAAGTGTAAATTTAGCCAAGGTACAAGGGCCCATTTGAGGTGCTTAAAAGGATTGATGTTATGGCTTATCACCTTGCATTGCCTATTAAGTTATCTAATATTCATCCAGTCTTTCATGTGTGTATGCTCTGGAAGTACTTCTCGTGTATGTAATTAAGACATAGGAGGTGCAAATTGATGTTGGATTAAGTTATAAAGAAATACCAATAGTGATCTTGGATAAACAGGTAAAGAAACTTCGTTCAAAAAGAGATCCCTTCAGTAAAGATGTTATGGAGGAGCCATTCCTTAAAAAAAGCCACATGGGAATCAAAGAACGATATACATGCCAAACACCCCCACATATTTAGCAAATGAGGTACAAAGACATGTTAAATTCAAGGATTGAATTTCAATTAAAGGGAAGAATGTTACACCTTAGCTTTATCCTTCAAAGTATTTAATTAGTTTGTAAGAAAAGAAAATTCAAAGAGGGAATGTTGGGATAGTTTAAATTTAAGTTGATTAATCACATAACTTAAAATTGAGATTGGTTAGATGGTTAAGCTTCATCCTTATTACTCACCAAGTTCATGACACCACACTATCCTTTTGATTTTTTTTCCTATGTGACACATAGCTCATTAAAGGTGAAAGGACGAAAATACCCCTCTTATTTTCTTCTTCATTGCATAACTATTTCTCTTGTACATAAGAACATTTAACCATCAAACAAAGCTTTCTCCCTTTCATTTGTCAAGTTGTGCTAGCCACCATGCTTTTCTGTCAATGTCATTCTTTTCTCCATTGTATTCATGCCGAAAATCACACAAAATTTGATGCAAATCTCCTCCCTATTTCATAATACAAAGGCTAAATTCGGAGTGGTTTTCAGCATGTTTTGGTAAGAAATTTGGCAAAATTTTGTTTTTTTCTTTTTTTTGTTCTTTAAGTTGAGTTCGTCCCTTCCCCTCTCTTTGCCATGATTAAACTTTAAATTTTAGGCCGCAATTTGTGTAATGTTCTTGGCTACATAGCTAGGGTTTGAAAAGGGGGGAATTTGAATTTCATCATATTAGGCACAAATTGGTGAGTGATTTTAGAAATTTTTTATGCTTTTTACTTTTAATAGGATTTTTGTCACTTTCCCTTTCTCAATTTGAAGTTTACATCAAGAGTTCTAAGTTAATTTTGAAAAGCCCCAATTAGCAATGTGAATAGATTTCTTGAGAGACCAATTAAAAAATTTTAGGACTTTGTGTTTCAACCAATATCAAAGGAAAAGTGATTTCAACAGTCAAAAGTTTTCATTTTGAGAGGTAAGGTGAATTGATGATTTTCTCAATTTTCCTTGAATTTTCATGCCTATGGAGAGGTGGAATTAAAGGAAAACCATGTTGGAAGAACCTATTGGTAATGAATAATTGTCGAATTATGTATTAGAAAATTTAAGAATGGAATTTGTATTAAAAGAATTATGGGATTAAGAATTTCCCTTTTATTTTTTACATGATATGTTGTGTCATGGAATGAGATTCCTTTGAAGTAAGAATATATGTTCTCATATGGGTATATTTACAAGAATCCAACTTCTTTTAAGTTGTTAGTGTTCTTATAAAAAATTGATATAGATGGTGATAAGATTTAGGAGTTATGGACTGACAAAGTTCTTATAACACTTTTGACAAGATTTATGTTACAAACTTATTACCAAGAGTGTGTGGAATAAGAAGAGGAATTAATTTAAATTTCCATAATGATTGTTTATTAAACTTGCACCATTTCCTATTGTATATAAAGACTTCTTGGTGGAGTGATTTCTAACAGAGTTAAGGAAGATTAGGTTGTCAAATAATTAATGGCTTTCAAGTGTGCAGATAGCACTTCCAACTTCTTTACGTGATTTATGTTCCTTTTTCTTTATTAGAATATCTTTATGATTATCATTATTACTATTATTATTCGGTATTGCTAATTCTTATTAGATGGTTTTCCAAAAGTGATTTACATAATCATTTCATGTATGGAATTGATAAAGACAGTTGAGAAAATTATGTGTATGGTTATATACAACTGCCATATAAGTTAGTAATTTTAAGTTAATAAATTCCATACATGCCTATTTTAAATTCCATTGGTTTTAGAAGGATCAGTTAGGATGCTAGAAGCTAATAACAGTTCTATTAGCCCTTGGAGTACTTAGGACATACGTAGATAGCAAGATTATTGGAGATGCTAACCTTGTGTAATGACCATCACATGTGGATTGAAGGGATGGTAGATTTTATGAGTTATGGTCTCATGCCAATTGATTATTTCATAAGCTTTGATCTCGCACCAGTTGGTTACTTACCTTTGAGGATTGTGTGTTCTCGCCAATTATGATTTACCCTTGTAGGCTATGTGCCCATGCCATATATATTGTTGTTCGTCTATAGTGGTCCTTCCCTCAAATAGATTCTAGAAACTGACCATTTTTATGCTTTAACATTAATTTTGTAAATTTTAAACTAGTTGTGTGAACAACATAATTTGTTCAGGTATTTTCAAAAATAAAACTACATGTACCTCATTTATGAGGTATTCATGAACTATTAAGTTTTCCCATGTTCTATTCATTCTAATGTGTTATTTATGGGAATTATGTGCCAAAGATATAAGAGAATTTGAGCAACTTTTAATTCATTAAAATTGGAGCATCTTTTAGATTTATTGTGTTAGCCCATTTTGATTGGTTGTTTTGTATCCCTTTACTAGACAAATTACGAGTTCATATCTTTACTTGTTCATTAGGCAAGTATTTTCAAAAGTTGCATTTTCTCCATACTCACCTAATAATAAGTAAAAAGGGGTAATTGTGAACATTGTAATTTGTTCAGACTATGTCAAATGCCAATAATTAAAGGGATCCCAAAATAGCTAATTAAAGGATAAAGTCAAATTTTAAAAATAGAAAAAAAAATATGTTAAAATATAAAAATGAAAAATGAAAAATAAAAATAGTGAAATAAATAAATCATAAATGAAAAATGAAAAGGAAATAAACAAAGTTGAAATAAAAATGATGAAGAGAAAGATAAGATGAAAATGGCAAAAAATAATATAAAATAAAAATGAAATGGGCACATTCGAAAATTGGAAAAAAAAAATGAAATAGAGATAAACCCAAACATAAAAGGTAAGGCCTACTTAAACCTAAGTCACTCCTAACCTATGATCCAAGATCCGTGACACAGCTTGACCCCTTTTTCCTTTTGTTTTTATTTTCTATTTTCCTTATCCCTACTTACCCGTGTCATTGCATGAGGGACTTCATGTTCATTTTATTTGGATTTTTTATTTCATATGTTTCATTTTTAGATTCTATTCATTTCCCTTTTATTGCATTTTACACATGTCACTCCATGAAAGCTTCATTTTGCATCTCATTACAATTTCATTAGCATTTTATTTTACATTTTAGATTTTTATTTCACATCACACAAGGCATCACCTCATTCATTATTGTTAAATTTCGTTTTTTATTTACATTGTAATTATTTTAGCATGCATTTCACACCTAGTACACAATTTAGGCTAGATTTATTTGGTGCATATGCATTTCATTCCATATGGCATTACATTTGCATTTGAGGGGTTAAATTTTCAGAATGGATACTTCTTGACCTAGTTTTAGACATGACCTAGAGGAGCTCTACACAATTGATGATCATTTTGGCTTTTGGGAGAAGCTTGGACACAAGAAAGAGGGAAAGAGGTTAAGGAAGGACAACTAGGTAATTCTTCATGACTTCTCTTCAATTTTGATCTCTTTGTTTCAAAATTCTTCCTCTCTTTTCTTCTTTTGATGGCTGAAATTATCATAGGCTAGATGTTAATTAGTCACTATAGATGTGTTATTGATGTAATGGTATTTGATCATAAGGAGCTTGATAGATTGCTTCACTTACATGCCCATTTAGATATCCAATATTAGGCTCAATGTGGTTCATGTGAATTTTCTAGTACTTCAAATGACATCATTTTACCTTGCAATTCAATGTCAAAGTTATTTCATATGTGTAGAATCTTAATAAATTTTCCACTAATTTTTGAGCTAGGATGGGTAGTGGAAAAGTGGTGAACATTAGTACTTGTCCTGAACATATTTTGTTTTAATGAATTTTACCATGGGTCAACTTGTTAATTTCTTTTAGAAGTGCCTATACATTCTTTTGAGCTAACATTTGGTATTCATATCTTCTGGTATGTCATTGTTGTTGTTGAATTCTTTTGAAATTTACAATGACCAATTGATATGTCATTTATACAAATTGTTTAAATAACTTTGTGATTGAAAGGTATTTTGAGTTGATTTTTAAGCTAGGATAACCCTATATATGTCTAGTTTATAAGATAAATTGGTGTTGGGGCTTTCCTTCTAGGATAACACACTTTCCCACTAATTATCATACATAACTCAATAACTAGAGAAAACAAAGTAGTGGAATTCACTCTTGCTTCATGTTGATGTGCAATTTTGGATTCAATTATGCCTCCTATGGAGATAATTGTTGCATACCTTAATTAAAACGATGGTGTTTTATATGGGCACATTATGGTGTTCAATATGGGCTGCATTTTTTCTCTTTCTTATCATCCAAGTGGTGTTATAAATTATGTTCTCATTACATTAATGTTGTTCTATGTTATTATGACATGATTAATCTTTGGGTTATTTAATGTTGGCTATCAATGTGTGATCTATTGGCTGTCCAAATGATATGAAATTATGGTGAGCCTTAAACTTGTGAATCATGGTTAAGAGGCATTCAAATAAAGGTAAAAGGAATACACAAGCAAGGATGGCAAACCAGATGACTAGTAAGATTAAGTTGTCAATTTCCTTTAAGCTTGATTGTAATTTATGTATTCTTAATCCTTTGTAATAATCATGTAATAAATATGTAATTGGACATTAATACACATAAACACCAATGAAGGTTTACTTAACACCAACACATACCCCACCCATGGATGATTGATTATACACCGACACACACCAAACACCAATGCTTAGTTTAGAAAAAAAAAAAAAAAAAGTTTCATATGAGGTCCAACACCACCATAGGTACTCTCTTTAAATTGTGCCATGTGAGGTCCAACGCCTCTTTAAGTACTCTCTTTTAAAATGTTCCATGTGAGGTCCAATGCCTCTATAGGTAGTCTCTTTTAGTTTCCTTGCCACGTGAGGTCCAATACCTCCAGAGGCACATCCATTAAACATTTATGTTTTTCTTAACATTAATAGTGTTGTATGAGACCAATGTCTTTATGAGCACTTAATGAGACATTAATGTTGCCGTGTGAGACCAACCTCTTCATGAGCACCTAATGATTTACTAGTGGGGTCATGTGAGATGCAACAACTCCATAAGCATATCCCAATACTAGTCACACGCATTTAATATAATTTTAGGTTTCAACGGCCTATCCCTAGTCATTTATGTTTTGCATAAGTGTTGGGTTCCAATAGCCCATTACATGTGCCTTTCAAATAATCTAAATTTTAAAATAAAAGATATTTTTCTCTTTTTCAAATAAAGCATAAATAAATCATGCTTTCAAATTCCAAAAAATAAAGAATATGAATAGAGTAAAAAAAGTGAGATTAAGTCAATTTTGTAAATTCAAACATATCAACGAAATCTCAAAATCATTTTGTTTGCAAAAATTGGTTTAATTTTAATTATTTTGGTCTTTTCACAAAAATTAAAATATACCAACCAACTGACACGCATTTATAAATGAATTATATGGACTTTGATCCTAATCATAAGGTACGTAGGCCCTAGGCTCTCATCCTAGGTCAAGTCCACATATTGTAAATATCTATTTTTGTTTATGTTAATCTCATTTTATTTTATTTGTTATTTTTGTGCGCATTTAATATAGGTAATGTTAAAATAAATTCAAAGTTGTATCATTTACTTCACTTGACTGATTTAGGATAACCATCTTCACAAACAGGTGGTATGGGGTGCTAACACCTTTTCCACACTCAAATAGACTCCTGAACCTATCTTTGGTTTTATAGACAACCCTTTTGTTTTTTATTTAGTGAATTGGTTTTTAAAATTCATTTTGAAAATCAATTTATATCTCTTTCTTACTTTTCTGCTTATGACAATTTTATTCCATTTTTAATATAGTTTTCTTTTATATTTATCCCATTATGTATTATTTAGATATTGATTTTGGGGGTTTATCTGTCGAAAAATTATTATTGTCTTAGATAGTATAGTTGACTTGCCAAAGGGAGTAGATGAGTGATTATTGACATCATTTAGTAAGCCCCACTTTGCTTCGGGAGGGCAAGCTCAGTTCCATTGTTATCTATATTCTTTTTGGATTGTATATATTCATGGTAAAAATTCTTTTGCTTACTCTAGATATGTATCCAAATGACCACTGGTGTTGTATCCCCACCCCTTTCCAATGTATTTTTCTAATTTTTTGCTACTATTGGGAATGAATCTCTCTATTTGTTTTGTTTGTTAGGTTAACAGGTTCTTGTAAAAATATTGAGAAGTCCCATTTACAAGGGAGACTCTGCCTAAAGTTTTACCAAAAAAAAAAATTAAGCCATATGTATAGACTAGCTAACTAAATTAATGGAAATTAATTGCATATTGAATGATGTGATATTTAAAACTTGTATATGGTTTACTTTCTGTCCAATGTAGGCTTATAAGATCAGGGTTTTCCCTTGTTTCTTGCATCAGTCAAGCTCATAGGTTTTAGGGTGTGACAAGAATGTTCACATAGCTCTGGTTGTATAAGCTTATTTCTATGCTTTCATTATCCTACGATAAAACAGAAAGTCCCCCACCTTTTCCCATCCAATCTATAGCAAAGCAATTATCAAAACCCATTATCCTCTTAACTTTATCAATCCTGCCTCCATGAATTCATGTTTCCATAAGAAACACCACATTGGGTTTACGATGATTTAGGAGATCTTTAAAAACCCAAACTGCCCTAGGGTTGCCCAATCCCCTATAGCTCCAACTTAAGATTTTCATGGTTATGGTAGGCCTGCATTGTAGGTCCTGTCATTCATCAGCATCATTTCCTTCCAATTAAACTAAACTTCCATTCAATAGTGCTATCTGAATACCTTTGCCTTCTTAGGCTTTTTTTGCTCTCATTCATTTTTCCCTTCAGCCTAAACCATAGGATATATTCGTCTATTGGGCCTATTATTATGTCTATGGTGCAACATTATGAAATATTTTGCAAGGCAATACGTTGGGTGTTATCTTTTTATGAACCCTTTCCATGATTTTTAGTCATGATATATGAAGAGTTCAAATTTTGAGATAATGATCCCACCTTAACTCCTCTGACATTATCAGGAACTTGGTTTAAAAAGGTTTTGCCAGTTTCATCCTTGAGCCAGCTACTCATCACTGGCTGGTTTCTCTGGTTAGTCACTTAAAGACCAATATCCCAATTGTGACTAAGTTCCTTCTCTCCCCTTCTATAGCATGTAATCCACAAAAACTTTCTAAATGTCCTAATCTCCTACATAAAAAGCAAAATAGTAAGAGACACTTATATGTGAATGTTATGTACATGCTCTAATTATTCGATAGGTTTATCTTCTTCCTCTTAAAGGAAACTCTAACATCTAATGCAACCCTTACCCGCTTATTGGTATTTTGTCCCCTAATAGCAGCTTTTGCGTCACAGTTAGTGAATTTATTGAAAACTTCTCAAACAGGGAAGCCAATTGTTTTGGCATGAGACCTACTATCATGAATCTATAGCCATATGTCTGATGTAAACAGTGGTATAGTCTTAAGATACTCGCTATTTAAAAAAAAATTGAATAAAAAAGAAATAAAAAAAATAAGAGGATATATAGGTCCTCGTATAATTAGATGCAAAAATTAGATTGAGGAATGTAAGAATAGAGTCCAATGGATTATGGATGGCTAGAAGACAAGTGCACATATTCTCTTCCTAGGTTATCCCAATGGATCAAGTTGGAGAAAATGACTATTCACATGTTGAAATATTTTTAAAATGTAAAGATGTGTTTTTTGAAAAGTCATGTCTCCTATAAATTAATAAATTCATATGAACGGTTGCATAGGAAGTTACAACACTAAAAGATACCAAGGTTATGTCTCTTTGGTTTCTAAAGACATCTATGGAAAGGTTTGGTAACCACCTCTTAGTGAAAAATTGTGTTGTTAATTTTAATGAAACCTTCCATACTAGAAAGGTGTAACTCTTAGTGGAAAAGTTATTAAATAACCTTTGGTTATTTAAATTATGTTGGTTCATCAACTAACATACAATTGTGACTTTTAATTAAAGAGGTATTGCTCCAAGAGATATCTCTTCAAGGCATCACTTCATGATCTATATAAACCCTTTTACCATCACTCCATTTAGAGAACAAAACACTAAAACACACAACAACATCAAACTCATTACCTTTGTCTTTGAATGCAGGCAATGATAAGGTCAAATTATTATTTTGTAAAGGCTATTGTTATATTGGTTTGATTATTGGGAGTGCAACCAAACTTAAGAGTCTTCATTGTATCTTGCAAGACATTCTCTGATCAACCTAACTTGCATCCTATAAGATAGGAATAGGTGAGGGCAAATTAAGCCTAAAAGAAAGTGTTGTCCATACCTTGAAGACATCATGCACCACTTTTTCCTTCACTCTTCTCCTTCTAATTTTCAAAGAACCATTCCTGCTAGCAATTTATAAGTTTAATTCCGCAAGTACAAATGGCTTATTTGAAGGAGTTGACTACAAATTTTGTGAAGTTGGAAAGATTTGAAAGAGTTAAATTTTAGAGATGGCAAAGGAAGATGAAATTTTTTCTTACAACATTGAATGTGGCCTATGTTGTCACCATTCCCGAGCTTCAAGAAAAAGAAAAAGAAATCATTATTGAAATCAGATAGGGATAGAAATGAGAGAATAATGACTATATCTACACCAGACATATCATCCTCAATGGCCTCTGTGATGCTCTCTTCAATGTTTGTCAAGATTCAATCTATGCAAATGATCTTAGGGATAAACTTAAGGCAAGGTACACACAAAAGGATGAAATAAGTAAAAAGTTTCTTGCCACTCATTTCAATAGTTATAAGATGATTGATAGAAAGTCTTTCATGGAACAATTGCATGAAATTGAAAATATTTTTCATAATTTAAAACAACATAAAATGCATATTGTCACGACCTGAGCTGATAAGATGTGATCGGCACATGGATGAGGCATCCTTCATCCTCGTGAACCAATTAGAAACCTCAAGGCAATAGATTTTATATAAACCAACATTGACTAAACATCAAGTCTCATAAACTCTTCATGTAAACATTAACTAAATCAGTTTATTCTCTAAGTAGAAAGTTGTGCAGGGTATTTATAAGTTATGGACCTCCTAAATTTTCTACAGCAGAGTTATCTGACATACAATAAATTAGAGGACTCTACTCTCCCACATAATTATAACACAGCCAACAACCATGGTAATGCATTAAACATTTAGCCTATATAAAATAAGAAAGCTCATAGTTCTAGTAGTAGGCCAGGCTCACCAAAGAATAAAAACACCACAATTTCTACTCCGTAGGTGGGTGTTCTAGATCAATGCTGGAATCTAAAAAATCTTAAATAATGGGGTGAGTAGAAACTCAGTAAGTAGATAATTCTAATATTGCAATAAAACAAATAGACTTACAATGGTATGTCTTTCGAAATTTAAAAACCAAATATCATACGGTCATAATTCAATAGTACCAAAACGAAAAGTAATCATTAATGCATTGGGAATCTCCTACAAAACCAATCATAATTTCCAAATATAGAACTAGCCCAAGGCTAGTGAAAACAAATTGGAACAGTGCCCATTTCAACTATAAGCACTGAGTAACTGTAATAATGGCCCTAGGCCTCAAACAAAATATAGTGGTAAGGGTATCATACCCAACTTTATCATATTACCAATCACAATGCATTATGGCTAACGTTTACTACTATTAGCTATAGGGTTTTGTTTTGGGCACATTCCCAATATTTCATAAATATATAAACATCTGTATTTGGGCCTCAGAATTTCAAAGTCATTCCACTTCAAAGATCATATTTCAATATTTTCAGTAATTCAAAATATAGAATCATAATTGTCATGAACCCATAAATTTTCAAGTCCCAAAATATGGAATAAAATTTATAAATTTAGAAGTCTGTCCTGGATACCAGTGATATCAAACATTTATAGTAAAATAAAAATGTATAATTTAATACAATATCATGCATAATTAGGATTATCTACTCTCCTTAAAGGAGTATACCAACATCTTCCTATCCTTGTTTACAATTCCTTTGTTGACAATTTTCCTAGCCACCTAAAACATTAAATAAAATACTTAAACATTTAGTCTTCATGAATAAATTTAATTATTTAATCATGTCATCGACCTAATTAATTATTCCTTATTCACCTTTAACCACATCACCTCTTCAACCCAATTTGGCCCTATTGCTTCACATAATTTTAGGAAATTAAATTTTTGGGCCATTTTCCTTAATAATACCTTAAATACTTATAGCCTATTATTATTTTTATTTTATTCAATTTACCCCATTATGCACTTATTAAATTTCTAACACCTACCATCAACACTAATGACACTTAGGGGTTAATTAATAAATTTCAAAATTCCTCATTTAACTTTAATTAATGTTTATTGCTATCTAATCAAGCCATACAAATTTTCCCCTTCTAATTTCCTCTATTTTTCTTCATGAAAAATTGGTAATTCAACTTAAAATCCAAACTAAAATTTTCAAAAATTCTAGATCACTTCCTAGATGAATAATAATTTTTAAGAAACCCTAAAAATTCAATTCCACCTTTTTCCAAAATTATCCCTAGACCTAAAATTCGGGGTTTTTCAATCTGGAAGCCAAATTACACAATTGATCAGTGATTTTAAAGGAGAAAGGTGTGAAATTCACCTATGATGTGTAATCCCAACTCAATTTAAAGCAAACACCACGAATTGAGCTCAAATCGCCTCTTTTTCAAGTGAACAGTGCCAAAATTTAGGGTTCTTCAATCTAAGGCAAATTAAACCAAATTGATCAGTGAAAATAAGGGAGAAAAGGCTGAGAAATATAATGGAACTGAAGCCCTAAGCTAAATTGAAGCAAAAATGCGCCAATTTCACAAAATTTGAGCTCGATTTTGTGCCCCTATATACCGCTGGAAATTTGTCAGTTTTCTGGCGATGTGGCAGTCAGTGGAGGTTGCTAGGAGGCCGATGGAGCTGCTATGGTTGAGAGGAGGTGCCAGCAAGGTGGAACAAGGCTGAAGAAAATTTTGCACAGTGATGAGAGCGAAACGCGAATTTGCAACAACGTGGCTAGTAGGGGTTACCAAGAGGGGCCAGTGAGGCTACTGGTATGTTGCTAGTCACTTGCCAGTGGGGAGGAACAGTTACTGAAGGGGAAAAGGGAGATTTACGTACTGACCAGAGGAGGAGATGTGCAGAAAATTGGTATCTGATGCAATTATGTAATATAATTAGTGTATTAAAATATTGTAAATAGGGGATAATGGGGTATGATTAAGGTATGAAATTAAGGTGAGTGGGGAGAAATGTTATAATTTAGAGTTTATAATATTTTAAGTGGGGAGTATTACACTTTATCTTATCAAAATTTTCCTCATAGATGCTTGGTTACCATACTTTGTTGAGTTATAAGTGCTAAAAATACACAAGGTAAGGCTAAGATACTCACTTTGGTTACCATCTTAAATAAAATTTTATCTGCATCTCCATTTAGTACTAACTGAGTTCCCTTTTGAGTATCCCTTTTGAGTAAAAATTTCATAGGTATTACACATATATGAGTCTATTGTTGTCCCCTCAATCATAGAGAAACTTTCTCCATCATATAAAGATTTCAAAAAGAGTCTTAAATATAAAAAGAAAGATACCTCTTTTGAGCAATTAGGGAACCATCTTCGTTTAGAAGAAAAACATAGAAAGTAAGATGTTGAAAAAGAAACCAATGCTCATAAGAAGGTATATGTGGTGGAGGAAGGATACTCCTAGAAGACCTTAAGGAAAAGAATGAAGGATAAGTAAAAATCCCAGGCACATGATGGTCAAAGGAACAAGGAAAATAAAAGTAATTATTTCTTCTGTGGATGGGCTAGCCATTTCAAGAACAAATGTCGTTTCTTCAAAAATATTTTGTGGCTATAATTTTTTATATCCACATGGTTAACAATGATGAAACATGGTGGATGGACTCTGATGTAACATGCTATGTATGCAAAAATAAAATCTTCTTCAAAACATTAAAGGAGGAAGATAGGGATGTGTTTTCCAAGGAAAAACTTTAAATGTCTAATTCAAGGGCAAAGGGATTGTGGAAATTGAATTCACTTCTGGGAAAGCTCTTTCTTTAAGAGATGTCTATTATCTACCAGAAGTTAAGAATAATTTAATTTCTATACTTTTACTTAATAAGTTTAGGTTTAATTATATATTTAAAGGAGACAAATTTGTTCTCACTAAGGGTGGAACATTTGTACGTTAGAATTATATTGTTGACTCTTGTGATTTATGGCATCATCTTCTGGTCATGTTAATTTTGGAAAATTAAATGATATGATGAAACTTGAATTGATTCCAAAAATTGCTATTAATCATGAGTCTTGCATTACTTGCATGTTGACAAAAATAACAAGAAAACATTTCCCTAGGGTAGAAAGAAGTTCTAAAATATTAGAATTAAATCATTTTGATATTTTTTATTTGCATGGTTCACCTACTTTGGGTGGTAAAAATTATTTTGTAACTTTCATTAATGATTGCACTAGATACTATTATGTCTATTTAGTGCACTCAAAGGATGAACTCTTAGACAAATTTAAGATATTTAAAACTGAAGTAGAACTTTAACATGAAACTTTTGTTAATGTTCAAGGATAGATAAAGGGGGAGAATATTATGATCTAAATTATTTTGAGTCAATTGGTATTATACATTAAGCAATTACTCCTTATTCCCCATAACATAATGGTGTAGCTAAAAGAAAAAATAAGGTCTTAGTTGAAATGGTAAATGTCATATTATCTTATTCTAGTTTGACTACTGGATATTGAGGCGAGACATTGTTAACTGCATGTCATATATTGAATAAAGCTCCTTATAAAAGGAACAAGATAACCCTACATGGACTATTGAAGAAAAAGAAACTTAATCTCAGTTATTATTAAAATTTAGGGACGCATGGTAATAGTTAAAGTTCCAAAACCAAAAAGGAAGGAATTAGGTGAAAGAGGAGTTAAGTACATCTTCTTGGGATATGCTGAAAATATTAAAGCATATCGGTTTTTTGTTACTGAACCAAATGATTCATACCCTATCAATAAAATAATTATATCAAGGGATGCAATTTTATAAGAAGAATGTTTAACTCAATCCTTAAGCCTAATGACATTTCTTATTCTGATGAGAAGTCAAATCAATAGAAGAATGTTTCTAGTGATAATGATTTATAAGAAATAGAACTTAAAAGAACTAAAAGGGCTAGAAAAGCAAAAATCCATGGTTTAGATTTCTTCATTTTTTTAATTGAGGGGACAAGAGAAAAGATTGAAAACTATTTAGCTTTGTCTTTTAATTTAGAAAATGACCCTTAAACATTTGAGGAGGCTATGAAGTCTCAAGATGTAGCAGTTTGGAAAGAGGCTATACAAGATTAAATGAATTCAATAATAGGAAATAAAACTTAGAAACTAGTAGACCTCCCACCTGGTTCTAAACTCATTGGTTGTAAATGGATTTTTAAAAAGAAATTAAAAGTATATGGATCTATAGATAAATTTAAAGTTAGGTTGGTTACTAAGGGGTTTACACAAAAGGAAGGAATAGACTCTTTTGATACATATGCACCAATTGAAAGGATTTCCACTATCAAAGTGCTTATAACACTTACTTCCATATACAATCTTGTTATTCATCAAATGGATGTTAAAACAACTTTCCTTAATAGAGAGTTGGAAGAAAATATGTATATGACACAACCGAAAGGATTTGTGGTTCCTAGTCAAGAATATAAGGTGTGTAAATTAATAAAGTCTCTTTATCAAGTTAAGCAAGCCCTAAGCCATGGCATAAAAAATTTGATGAGATAGTTTTAGCAAATGGATATAAAATCAATGAATTTGAAAAATGTATTTACAATAAGTTTGATAATGAAAAAGGTGTCATGATTTGTTTATATGTAGATGACATGTTAATTTTTAGCATTGATTTGGATGATGTAAACAAAACAAAGAAATTCTTGTTTGAAAACTTTGACATGAAAGATATGGGAGAAGCATGTGTTACACTAGGAATTAAGATTATTAGGGATAACAATTGTCTTGGTCATTCCTAATCTCATAACATTAAGAAAATATTAAAGAAATTTAATTGTTTTGATTGTTATCTTGTTTCTACTCCATTTGATTCTAGTATGAAATTAGTACCAAATAAAGGTTGTCCTGTGAGACAACATAATTATTCAAAGGTAATTGGATGCTTAATGTATGTTATGACATGTACAAGACCAGATATACATATGCTATGGGAAGTTTAAGTAAATTCATAAGCAATCCAAGTAAAAATTACTAGTACGCTGTTGATAGAGTACTAAGGTACTTGAAAGGAATAATTAACTATAGTTTGACTTATGGTGGTAATCCTACAATTTTCCCAGGATACATATATGCCAATTAGATAAGTTACTTAGAGGATAATGCTTCTACAAACTACATTTTAGGTAAGGGTATTGTTTCTTAAGGATTTAAGAAATAGACATACATTGCAGACTTTACCACAAACTCTTAGTTTATAGCATTAGCTGTAAGTAGCAAGGAAGTAAAGTGGATTAGAAACTTGTGACTTGGTATTCTTATATGGCCCAAGCCAATGCACCAACATCTATCCATTATAGTAGTCAATTAACTCTTTCAAAGGCTTATAGTTAAGTTTATAATGGAAAGTTAAGACATATTGGATTAAGACATAGCTCTGTGAAAGACCTGATAATTAATAGAGTAATCTCCATAAGTTTTATATGATCTGAATTAAATCTTGCATATCCTTTGATGAAAAGTCTGACAAGGTATATGACATTAAAAACATCAAAAGGGATGGGATTGAAGCCCTATAAACCATAGTCACTGATAGTGGAAACCCAACTAACACTTGACCATCATATCAACTCTTAAGTTCAATAGTGAAAGTACACTATTAGAGTGATTGCAAGTATTTGTCATTTTTAATACATATGAAGGTTGAAATGTACTTGGTAATCATGAGATTAAAAGCGAAAATGTTGAGCTTTAACTTGGCTCTTAATAAACCTGTAAGCATATATTTGTTGGAGCATTGATCATAGTGCTGCTCTTGATGGAGTCTACCTATATGAGAGTGAAGTAGGGCAACTTCTAAAAGTCTAAGGGCTTGACTCTAAAAACTCTCATAAAAAAGATATAGACAAAGGCCATAAACATGTCAATTTAAGTGGTATACAATGGTCTAAGATCTTACACGTAAGTCATGCACACCTATTTACATAGGATAATTGGTTCAAAGCTTAGTCTACCAAATTATTTCAGATAGGTGAAACCATGTCTTACTTAGGTAAAGGTTTAAATCCTTAAGATACCTTTACTGAAAACATGAGATTTTTGAAGTGATAAGAGTTTGGGTTCATTTTAAAAATGGTGGGGGATTGTTGGAATATTTTTAAAATGAAGAGTGTTGACCAAGGTGTGTGGTAGCAATTGTCTTATGGTGGAGGCCCAGGTTTAGGGTCAAGTCACAATCAAAAGATGGCGCTCGTGCTAAGTCATTATTAAGGAAATAGAGTTACGCTCTAACTAACAGCTATAGCTTTTGGCCTAGTGGTAAGTGCTTGATCCTATAATTGATATCAGAGCCAAGGTCACATGTTCTATTCCCAACAAAGCAATTGTTGAAGGGAAGATTGTTAACCTAGGTGTATGGCAGCAATTGTCTCATGGCGGAGGCCCAAGTGTGGAGTTGAGTCTCAATCAGAACGTAGCGCTTGTGCTAGATCGTTATTAATGAAATAGAGTTGCACCCTGACTAACAGTTATAGCTTTTGGCCTAATGGTAAGCATTTGAGCCTACAAAGAGTGTGTTTTCTGAAAAGTCATATCGTCATATAAATTAATAAATGTATATGAGGGATTGTGTAGGAAGTTACAACACTAAAAGATACTAAAATTGTGTCTTGTTGATTTCTAAAGAAATCTATGGAAAGGTGTGGTAACCACCACTTAGTGAAAAGTTGTGTTGTTTTAACAAAACCCACCATACTAAAAAGGTGTAACTCTTAGTGGAAAAGTTATTAAATAACCTTTGGTTATTATTATGTTGGTTCATCAACATATGGTTTTTACTTTTAATTAAAGTGGTATTGCTCCAAGAAGTATCTCTTCAAGGCATTACTTCATGGTCTACACAAACCCCTCACCATCACTCTATTTGGAGAACACAACACACAACAACATCAAACTCATTGCCTTTGTCTTTAAGTGCACATAGAGATAAAGTCAAATTATCACTTTGTAAAAACTATTTGTCTCTTGCAGGAAATTTCTCAGTCAACCTAACTTGCACCCTATTAGATAGGAATAGGTGAGGTGAATTAAGCCTAAAGGAAAGTGAATAATGCACCAATTTCTTCTTCATCTCTTCTCCTTCTAATTTTTAGAGAACCATTCCCGCCAACATTACATGAATAAATATAAAAATAAATCTTAACCATTATAAAAAGCATTCTTAGAAATATGAATTGCTCAACATTTATAAACTAGATTCTACCAGAGATTTTAACTTACTAAATAATCATCAAATGTCAACCAAAAAGAAATGAGAAAGAAAAAGGAGGGTATATTAAAGCATGACACGTGAACCGTGTGGGCAGCTTGAATCTGCATTTTAGTTATTGTTGTCTTAAGACTAAAATCTTGGAAGATGAAGAAAATAGAGCATCGTAATAAAAGGAAGATAAGAATGGACAAGACCTGGGCAATAATGCGTTGGCATGTTTCTGGTATATGCTCCATGATAGTAATAGAAGTGTAAGTATCCGAATGATCTCTTTGAGTAGGACCAAATGCATTATGCTCAAAGTGGGGAATCACAGATACACTTGTTCTTGTTCCATGACTTTCGCCTCTTGGTTCACACTCATTTTCTTCAGAGGTTTCCAGCATGTTACTTTTGCCACGACAATTTTACCAAACGGAGTTTTATTGTCAAGGGCATATCATAGCTCAACTGGATTAACGTTCTTCAGCTCCACAAGAATTTTCAAAGTACAAGCATATCACAGTTGCTCTGGCATGTCTACACTGTATATACATCTCCTGGAACTATGTTATTGTCGTTATTACTTTAAAAGGGTGGAAGGAAGATGAACCCCATTATTGTTGTTAAAGATATTTATAAAATCTAAGTTGCTTTTGATCTCTAGATTCTGTCAAAAACCTCTATACTTGGGGTGATGTGAACAAGTTTATGAAAGGAAGAAAACTTGAAAAATGCAAGGGTTTGATTGACGAAGACAGATCATTGTGGAGAATTAACAGGAGCTTGAACATCCATCCTTGAAAACATAGCCTTATAGCACTCGTAGATGAAACTTTCAAAATGTTTTGGAAGATAAGGAATTAGTGTGGCGTGGGCCAATCGCTGTGATAAGGTATTGGAAGCTCTTCAACGTCATCTTGCTTGTGTCCATCTTTTGAAATTTTGCTACTGATTAGCTTCATTTTACCAGCAATCTTCCTAGACCTGTCATGATATAATAACGTAGGCCGAGGCCAAACAATCACACTCAGCATCCACCATATTCTATTCTATCAATCTTTCACCCTCCAAACCTCTTCTCGCCAAAAAAGCAAAGGGCAAATGTCAAGTTGTCTACAACCCACATGCGTTGGTTTATCTTAAACTAACTGTGTTTTGTGTTATTTTGGATTTTTATTGACTAAGAAATATATAGATTCAGAGTTTCATTCTAAAGACATATACACCTTGCTGCTGCGAACTTGACTTGACAGTAATCTGTTATTGTTTGAAGTTCATGCTGCCATTATTGTGAAACTTTTCTCACTTATTACTGCGGCTGATAACTTACTTTGCGTTATCTTTCTGCCCTGACCATTTCATACAGAACGATGAACCATCTTTCCAATTTTTTTCCCCTTTTGAATGTGACTTTTTTTGCTGGCAATTAAAGAGTAGGGTCATCCATTGATATTTTGTAGATTGGATGGCCGGTCAAAAAGCACCAACTCTCTACAGATCGCCAGATTCAATGATCCACGAGAAATAATTGAGACATCTCTATGAAAACTACCAGACAATCCTGGACATGGAAGGTTCTTGAGAAAAATGAGTACTTGTGGCTAGTACCCTACCACCTGTTTGTAGATTTGCTTTCTTCCATTACTACCTCAATTTGCATTTTGATGATGCACAAGTATCATGTTGCTAGTTCACTCTCGACACTAAAACTTTACCTATATTGGAATTTTTCTTTCTCTTTCCACACCCATCTCTGCCTGTGAGATTAGACATACTCTTCAAGTCCTTTTCTGTGTCAGATTTAGAGAAAATGTAGGGTGCTTTCTAACCTTCATAGACTTAAATGGAGCATCCCATGTGATTGCTATCATAGCTTCCATGAGTCTATCTACGTTGTAAGTTGTAACCATTTTTCTTTTCCAGCATCATAGATTACTTTAAAGGACCATATGGTAGGCCCTTTCTACCCCTATGCCCCTTTTCGTTTCTATTGGTTGGTGGAATTATGATCTAATTTTTTTTCCCTATTAGATTCATTTCGGCAAGATGTATAGCGCAAAGTAATCTTATTTCCAGAAATGAATGAAGGGGATGAGAATGAAAGGAAATAAAAGACAACGAGTAGCAGGTAAAGTTTTGAAAAACTTATGATGTTCATTATGGTTGTCGTCTGGGATAGTGTACAAAGATGACACTGACAGCATCAAAATAGACAACATCCATTTTAGTTGTGTGATTAGTGACCGAATGCTACAGTAGATGCGTAGTGATAGATATCACAGACCAACCCATGGTTCATATAACGTACTATAAGATTTTCCTATTTACACTTTCAACTTTCCAAGGCAACTAGACAATCGATATGAAGATAGCCATCAAGAGGGTAGAGGCCTTTTTCCATCTTTGCAAGCAAAGGATTTGAGATAAGATTCGGGGATTTTTTATGTTAACCTCATCAGTGTGAATATTGAACTTAGAGCTAGCTCTTCTTCCAACCCCACTGATCTTCCATTTAGGTCTCTGTCTTGTCTTCTTTACTTTATACATCTTAACTGCAATTGTGGGGGTACAATTATTGTAGTGGATTTAAATTAAATTTTACATTTTTCTTAGTAACAAATACCTATTGCAGCGTTTTTAGAAACCAAATTTAGAAGAATGGTTCAGAAGTGAGAGGTCCATTATAGCTTCCCCTCAACTATTGTAAAACAGAGAGAGAGAAGAAATAAGCCCCGAAAATGCAAGGTAGGTGCATAATAAGAAATGAGTAATTAGCACACAAAGTCTAACCGTAAGTGAGTCCGTGTAGGGGGTGGCCGTGATTGCCATCACACCTTCCGCTACAATCAACAATAGCCCATGGCCTCTTACAGTAAAAACAAAAAAAGAAGGAAATAAAAGGATGAAAAAAGAAATAGAAAAGTTACAAAAGCCAATCTCTTTACACACGGTATCACAAGGAGTGAATCTAGTAATTATGCCTTGTGAGGGGGACACTGATAGCACTTGGCAAAAAGCCCAAATGTGTTAACTTGTTGGATGAAATTTAGCATGCTTGCCCAACCTCCCAATCCAAATCCTACCACCAAAACCCACACCACCACAAACACGTTCATGGAGTACGTTCCTACCCAACCTCCTAAAAAGGATGGTGGTCTCTCCACTGCATTCTGTCAAGAGAAAAATCATAGATAATATCAGAGTATGTTTGGTTTGTACCTCAGAAGCAGCAAAAGAAGCATTGAATATGCATAGTGTAAAGGTGGTTAACCTCTCTAGCTGGGGCAGAAGCGAAGGTGACCATGTGTGCCATGGCAGGAATAATGTAAACAGTGAAACTGACCAAGAGAGATCCAACAGTTGAGTTGATGGGCCCAAAGAAAGGGAACACAATAGCAAGAAACCATATTGGAACCACCACAGGAAGTCTAGCCAATGCCCTTTTGAACATGCTCTTAGTTTCATGCACTCCAATGAATTTCTCCCACACAAAGTACAGAGGAGTGCAGGCAAATCCAAAAGTTATGAACTACAAAAGGCACGAATTTTTAATAAGAGTCGCGTGAGATTTAGAATCTTTCAATAGTTTGACATGTCTGAGAAGCTATTTATTGAATGGTGAGAGACCTGGTGAATAAGCATGAGAACAACAGCGGTATCCCTGAAGCCTGTCCTTGGGAGCAAAGAGAGGGCATTGGAATGAGTAAGAAGCATGTCCCCAAATGCCCAATACACTGCAGCTGCTGATGGTAAAGTTAAAGTCAACACATACAGTGTTGCCAACAGATATATCAGCTTGAACTTCTGTGGCTTCCACATTGCATGCATAATTTCCCTGCAATATAAATCAAGTTTATGTTTACAGATACAATAAATGCAGTAAAATCTGTGTGTTTATGTAATTGAATCAATTTTCGAGTCCTGACACTGTGACAGCATGTCCACCAAAAGTGTAGAGAATGTTAGTAGCCCCAGTAAAGTATAGAACCAATTTGGTTGGGCCTGAATGCTTCACCCCCTCAACCTTCAGAAAATATATCGCATCATTAATATGCAAAGCAATAATTGACAGTAGTATGATTTAGTTTTCAATTATGACGAGGCTAGCGAATTGGACTTTACCGGTCCGTGGAGAAGGGAAGCTATGGTGAGATACCATGCAGTGTAACTGGTCATCATGAGGCCCAAGAATGACCAAATTCTGTAATTGTGGAAAGAAGGGATGAATACTGTTGTCGCACAGCAGGCGCCAAAGATGTAAGTCCAGGTTCTTTTGTCGAGATTGTCGTTTATGTAGTATATGTTACTGAAGCATTTATTATTTAGAAAAAAACAAAAAGATGCACCCAAATGTTAGCTATTCAATAACATATAGAGTAATTATACATACATTCAGAGTCATAATCAAAGGCCTACCTCGCACAGGCAATTAGTTGAATCACTGACCCAAACAGAAGGAAAGTGCAGTTGAAAAAGAGGCCTATATTTCTCCAGTGTTTGCCTAGGAGCCCATCAAGAACTTCAAACCACTGCAAAACAAACAGGATTACAAGAAGAACCTAAAGTAACCCATTTAGCTACCAGCCTTATACAGGCTATTACATTCATATAAAGGGGGAAAGCAGAATATGAAGGAGCCAAGAAGCTACTGAACATATTTACCTGAATCACATGGTTCCTGAAATCAACCTTTTCTCTCTCCTTTCTGGTTCTGTACTCAACATAAAGGATACTGATAAGATAAGCAGTCCAGCTCCCCATCAACCCATAAAAAAGCTGAAATAGAATGCCAGATAGCATTCCCAGTTGCGAAAACGAATATGGTAACGTCAGTAGCACTTGTGCAACCTGCATTAATTACAACACAATTATTACCCCGAAAAAAATAAGACTCTGTATCTGTCGAACTAGAAAATGAAATAAACTGTGATAGCTGATGAGTAATTGCCTGATTAGAAGCACAGCTAAACCATGCATCATAGACTGAGCCACCATGCCAGAAGAACCTGGATAGCTTGCTTTTAGCTGACTTAGAATCTCTCTCCTCTCTCTCCATTTCTAAGTAGTTTCCTGCAACCACAGTCTCAACCTTCTCAGAAGCCATGTTTGTAGCTTCAAGAATTGTGGGGGGAAGACAATCAACCAAGTGACAAAAGATAGAGAGGAGAAGTGCTTCTTTTCACGATCCCTTCACATCTTCGGTAGCCTCACTTTCCTTATATAAACTTTTTCGTCACCAATGAACCGAATAACCCTGTTGTGGGACCTTGTTCAGTTCACCCTAGGCTAAGGAATTTGTGTAACCATAACATGTAGTCAACTTCCTCGTAATTTTTCTGTCACCAATTAAGGTGCAGCTTCAGCATCAGTTTTGAGGGTGATTTTTCACTTTCAACTACTGATTATATTCAATAAATTAGACTTCAATTGATACTTGTGGTTTTGATGGGGCCAGGCTAGCTGCATTGCACGAGCAGGATGGCCCATTGTGGGCCTATTCTTTTTTCTTTAATCTGAAAGAGCTCATGCATACTGATTGATCATGAATGTGGATAGGGAAAAAGCAAGAGAAAAGAAATGAAATTTTCTACAGAAGGTTGAAAAGTCGGAGACGGAGTATTGGGGTCCGTGGGGGAGAGTAAGTTGGAGTGAATGATTGCTTTTGAGAGGGCTTGGTGCTAATCATGATTAGTGCCACACGTGTTCCAACTGGCCTTACAAAAAATCTAATGAAAACCCTCATTTTATCTTACTTCTTTCTTTCGCTTTTCCATTATTTGCTCTTTTAAATTATCTAAATTTTTTGTATATCTGGGCCATCGATGTGGTATGGGCTAATGATGATGCTAGGTGCCCTATAAAGTCACAATTAGTTGGCAAAAATAAAGTAATTCCATTTTCTTTTTATTTTTTCCATGTTTTAATAACGGCCAGTCAAAATTGTTCATTTGTTCCTAGTTCCAAGCAAATATTTTTATAGGTTCAATGATATTAACGATACATTATAGTTCTATTCTTTTCGGATATAATTATGAGATGATCCTTATACATAGTCAAAAAAAGAGAAATATCAACTGAAAATGAAAAGAAATAAAGGGTTTCGCGAATTTTTTTTTTAACAAAAAAATTATGATATTAATATTTTCATTTATTATTTTAAAATCCTAGAAAGATAGAATAGTATTATAAAGAATTAAAATAGAGCATACTTTCTAAAAGTTATGATATCTCTTTTTTTTTTTTCATAATCTAAGAAAACACAATGAGAATGTTTTAAGAAAACACTTTTCGTTAATGATATTATTATAACTTTAACAACACATAAAAAAATTTAACAAGACAGTTTTCATTCAGACAGATTTTTTATTTTTTAAATTTATTTTTTTAAAATAATTTAATAAAACTATGATGAAAAGATTAGGAAAAATAAAAATCCGGTTCGTTAAAAAGTCAAACTCAGTCAGCATGGCCCAATATGAACCTAGCCATTAGGCCCAATTCCAGATAAATGTTTGAGTATCTGAATCACTACAAGAAACAATTGCTGCACCAAGTATTTACTTTAACGGTTTAACCTATATATAGTTTTGACTAGGAACAATTCAACTAGTGCTAGTGCTTTTGTTTTTTGATTAAACATATATTACTTCGTCTGATATATTATTGAAGAATGCTGTTAAAGTTGCAAATTGACAGCTGATGGTCGAATTGAAAGGAGAGTCTTTAATCATAACGTGAGGCTTTATGTATGCGTTACAAGAATGAAAACGAATTATTGAACTTTAATTTGATAAACCAAAAGTTATCAGCTTTATTTCAGTAGGGTGAATTCGTATCATATGGGCGATCATTGAATTTATCACACTTTGAAAACCATGTGAAGCATTGCTGTCTCTGAGATGCTAGCTCGATAGTTACGTAACAACAATCACTGTTCAATAGTTCTTTATTTTTTCTGAGAAAAAGCATGAATAATCAAACAATTGGATGGTCATTCTCAATCAATGGAAAGCTTGATTTTGATGGCGATGGCATCGATAGCCTAATCGTTACTTTTGCAGAAATGGGTTGGTTCTAACCCCCACCTTGATATGGACTATGGAGGTATGAGAATGTCACTGCTTTCTTTTCCTGATTTCTGACTCAGATTATATCCATAGGGGACCAACCGAGAAACCAAAAAGCTTTTAAAAGAAATGCATTACCCCACTGCTCATGCTATACGTACATGAACTCCCTCTCTTCCACACAATTCTCATAATGTGATCGATGATTTAGATGATTTAATTTGATTGGATCCGCACAAAAAAAGAAAGCCATGTTAGGATGGTACACCCTATAAATATACTTGATGATAACATCAGTCTGGTATATGCTAAGCACTGAAATATGAAGAACACATGCTAAACGTAGTGGAAATGGTCATTTCTAGGTCCATTCTTCTCCATAATTACTTTAACTTTTGATCTACAGCTAAAGATACCATTCCATAAATTTGTTGTTAATAACCACGTGTATTCAGTACATTCAAAATGGTTAACAGGGCAGTAATTTAAATCTTAAAAATTTGGCTGTGAGCATAGCAACTTCAATACCATGTATTTAAATTATGATGAAAGAATTCTTAAATATATTAAAGTAATTAAATGATTAACTAATTTAATAATTAATAGTTCCTAATAAAAATAACGTAATTTTCATGTAATTAAAGAGTATAATTATAATTATAAATGCAATAAAATGAGAGATATATTTTTCTAATTCAATGTTAATTATTTTTATTATATCATAATTAAAACACATACTTTTTTCAAGTTCATAGCATCATTGATAGAGCAACTTACCCTGTATTATAGCTCATTACCTTAAAACCTGTAACCAGCCCAACAAAAGAATCAGAAAGTAAAACCCCTATTGGGCCTGACTTATACAGTACGAACGTCCACTGTGAGCACTGGGTAGTTCAGAAACGAGCAGCTTCTTGAGTGAGATCTTAATCATGAGAAGCCCAAAAGTTTGGTCTTCCTTTATTCATTGAGTGCCACTTACAGAGCGAGGGTGATTGCATCACTCAACCGTCCAAAGGATATCATTTGAGTGAGTGCTTAATTTGACTTGATCCAGTTGGCTTCTAATCAAATCATGCTAACTCTGGTAAATTGGCTTAGCAAGAAAGCTCAAATGCCCCATTGAGTAAGTTTCAATCTTTACTATTATAAGAATTTGCATGAGGCATAGGAAAAGAATCAGCTTCTTCAGTATACCCCAAAAAAAAAAAATCCCTGTAAAAGAACTGACATGAAAGCTCGCCGATATGCATGGAGCCTGTGGTGGAAGAAACTAGACTCACTAACCCACAAGTAATTCTCCTGGTCGGCACATCATAATGTGTACACCTCTGCAACTACAGTGATGTTTATAGTTAAAATATTAAGTGCTGAAGAATAGAACCTGCATAAACTTGAAACTAAGTACTAGGAAAAGAATCAACCATTCTTTCCCCAAAATGCATGCCTTTTGCTTCTTTGATTCACTCACCTTCTTTCCCCATTTATTCTCTCCTCCTCCTCCTCCCCCTTTTATACCCATCCATGCATTTCCATCCTTCCATCTGCATCTGCATCTTCATCTTTTAACCTCAAAAAGATGGCATTGCATCTCCATACTATCTTACCAATCTCCATAATTCTAGCAATAGTTTCATCAGGTAATTAGTTAACAGCAGCAATGGCATTGTTTGATTGATGTTTTCAAGTTCATTTCTTTACATTGCGTTTCTAATTCTGGCTTCATTTGGAGGACAGGGCCCCACACGTGTGAGTCAGCTAGAGTTTTCACCATTGTTAACAACTGCAAGGAGACAATCTGGCCCGCTGCCACACCTGGAGAAAACTTCAACGGCGGAGGCTTCGTTCTAAAACAGCACCAATCACGCGTGTTCACGGCCCCGGTCGGGTGGTCGGGCCGGATCTGGGCCCGAACAGGATGCAACTTCGACTCAAACGGAAACGGGTCGTGCCAGACCGGAGCCTGCGGGTCATCCTTGAAATGCTCGGCCTCAGGGAAGCCCCCCGCTTCGCTTGCCGAATTTACCCTCGCAGCGTTGGATTTTTACGATGTCAGCCTCGTCGATGGCTACAATGTGCCAGTAGCTATTCTGCCCATTAATGGAAAAGGCAATTGCAGTACGATTGGATGTGACTCTGACCTGAAACCCAAGTGTCCGTCAGAGCTAGCCGTGAAATCCAACGGAAAAGTCATCGGTTGCCGGAGCGCCTGCGACGTGTTTGACGCCGACGAGTATTGCTGCAGAGGGACTTATGGGAACCCCGCTACATGCAAACCTACGTATTACTCCAAGAAGTTTAAGGAAGCGTGTCCCAATTCGTATAGTTATGCATACGATGACCCTACTAGCATCTTCACTTGCTCCGGAACTGATTACGTCATTGCCTTCTGCTCTTCCAGGTTTGTATAGACATATCCAAAGCTCTAATTCTTTTGGACCATTATTTTAGAGTTTGAGATAAAGATTCTTGTGGGCTTAATCAGGAAGCAATCAGTGTGCACCTACCATGACCACAAGCTGCACTGCAATGGATCGAAAGGCCTAAACTCGCTGATTGGAAGCTGGATGATCGTCGTGCTTGTGGGATTTTCGATGCTTAGTTCGTGGAATCTGTTCTAAAGCTTGTTCATAGCCAATATCCCTTCTGATCGAGTTCGTTTGATATCAACGATTCTGGTTGTGAAGAACCAACTTTTTTTTTCCCCCCATTTTTCTTTGAGGATGTTAAAACGTCTATCGGAAGCTGTTCAAGTGTGCTGCATTAATTATTTTAACAATTTGTGTATATTCTTTTCCTCCAGTTCAAGGAAAAATAGGATGTGCAAATGCAATCGTCCCTTTCTTTCTTGTACATTTTGTGAGTTGTTCTTCTTCTTCCCGATGACAAAAAATTCCATCAGGTATGGCGATAATGTTTGCTAGTATGACTAATCGAAGCACCTTCGGAGTCTTCGTAGTGAAAGTCAAAACTTTACGAGCAAACATGGACCGCAAGATATTTGCCAGCTCGCTAAACATTCCTTCAAAATCGAAATATATTCGTAAGATTTGAAGTATCACATCTTCCACGATTTTAATGACATGAATTTAGGTCTTAAAATTTTATTGACATGAATTTAGTTCTACTATTTTACCCAAAAAAAAATTATTTTCGGTTAATATTAAATTAATAGTAATGAATTTTAAAAGATTAAATTCATTGTTACGGTATCTTTATGACCAATTTATGATTTATTGTATTTTAATAATAGATAAGTTGAATTTAAACTATAAATTTTTTTTTTAAGATTTGATTGCATAATGTTAGTTATGAAAAAAACTATATAACTTCAAACTGAAAAGAAAAACATTAAAGTATATTACATTACTCTAGTTTTTGAAATTTAATTAAACTATACAAATATTTTTTTATAAAAAAATTACCTCGTTCTCTGATGTTTTATATATATTATAAATTTATTTATTTTATTTTATATTGATGAAGTTAACTTACTACATTTTATATTTATATATATATATATATATATATATATATAAAACCGTTCGTGATGTTATTTATAATATAATAATATATGAAATTTAATTAATATTAAAGTCCAACATGTGTGAATAATTTTATTTTTATTTAAAAATAAAAATAATTAGGCAATTTAAAGAGGTGAAGGAGCACACCAATTTAAAAAATTAAAAGCGTTATCTATAAGTAATGTAAATTTCCTTTCAACGTTTAAACTTTGTCGACCAATGAAAAGGTTTTGTTAAGCAAATTCTTAACTCCTTAAGCAATTTTTTTTATCTTTCTCATATATAAATTAAGAATTATTTTTGAAGTACATAATTTTTCATAATCAATGAAAAAAATAATAAAATTATTAATTTGCATAAATTATTTGTATTAAATAAAAAAATAATAAAATAATTAATTAAAACAAATTAAACTGCATTTTAAATTAAGAATTTTTTAAATTGTGAAAGTTTTTTTAGAGTAAACAAAAAAATTAACAAATTTTTTTTTTAAATTTGAGAATTCTTTAAAATGAATAAGAAAAATAATAAATTAATTAACATTCAAACATTTTTTAAAGTCAATAAAAAAATAACGAATTATTTATTTGTCAATTAAATTTTTCAATAAATAATTATAAATATAATTTGATATTAATTTAAAATTAAAATAAGAGAAAATAATATATATAGTTAAATGATTTATGATGATACTTTCTCAAAAAACCTATTGTTATTATTTTTCTTTTACTATTCTCATAAAATCAATTTTAAGGATATTTTTTAATTTATTATTTTTTTATATTGCAATATATTATTAAATTTATTTTTTTGTTAACAATTATAATACTGTTAATTTAACATTATAAACATATAAAAAAAATTAACTTTTTCTAAATCTTATGCAGGGCAAATCAAACTTTTACCAAAATTGTCTCATATTAAAAATAAAAACTTGTTATCATTAAGTAAGAAATGTCTATATTAAATAAAAGAAAAACTAAAATACACCCCAAATGCATGTGGTGCTACCCCACTGAACGTTATTGGGCTTGTCGTTTTGACGCCGGAAAGAAGAGGCATCGGGATGACCAGTAATACGACAATGGCGCTATAAATACGCAAACATGATGGTCGCAGGTAGATTTATAGAGTGATCGCTGGGATACTGAGCACGAAGAGGGCCTTCAGTGGAAGTGGAACAATGGCTGGTGGTGGAAAGGTCTCCTTCAAAGTCACCCTCACCTCCGATCCTAAGTTGCCCTTCAAAGTGTACGTAATTTCCCAAATCCTCATTCTTTCTCTTCTTGGCTTCGCCTCTCAGCTCCGAATTCTAATTTGTTTTTGGTCGCTTCTTAATCTCTCGATATCCTGGTGTTCTTAATTTCAGGTTCAGCGTACCAGAGGCTGCCCCTTTTACTGCAGTTCTCAAATTCGCAGCTGAAGAATTCAAAGTGCCTCCCCAGACCAGCGCTATTATCACCAATGGTAATCAGCTTTATAGCCTGTCTTTGGGATTTTAATCGTTGTCTGTTTTCTTACTATTTTCTCTTCTGTTTCTTAATTAGTTATGTGGGCAGATTAAGCTTTTATTCGAAAAATTTTTGAGATTGTGTTCAACTGATTATTGATCGGATCATCAGATTAGGGTTGTTGACTTTACAAGTTTTAGGGTTATTCAGAATACATTTAAGTTTACACTTCCGATTTGGAATTGTACTTTGATTGTCTGGTGAATAGATGGTTGCACGATCAGAAGTTTCCGCCGTCGCGAAAACTTTTTGCTAATAATCTGCAAGAGAAAAACACTATATCGTAATTTTAGATCCAATCTATGTATCAACTACCCAAGCCCTTAAAGAAACACAAAGAGAAGGTAAGATAAAGAAAGTGGAGGAGAAAAGGGGTGGGTGGGGAGGGGCGGGGGATCATATCATTCCCGACATTGAATCTACAATTTTGTTTTAAGTGCACCTTAAAACCTAATAATTATATCATATTGCTCTTTTCTGCTGGAATTGTCTCATCTAGGGACTATCTAGTGCATAGCCTACATGTTTACTGCAGCTCAAAAATATTTTCTTTCATTCAGACACTAAGGCTGAGAGCTTCTAAGCGATCAACTTAATTTTTTCAATCTAGATGTTAGTGTGCATTGGGACACTTTTCTCACAACTTAAGATTTTGTTTATGGTACATATTGATGTGTGCAGCCAGCCTGCTACTGAGTCCAATGAAAATACTTGCTCCATTTTAAGCAATCCTGCTTTGCCTATTGTCTAAATTATAAGCAGACATTTATTTTTTTAATAGATTTAAGTAGAAACTATAAAGAATGATTTCTTTCAAAAAGTATTATTTTTTTTTTTTAAATATGCTTATTTTTCTAGGCATAAGTGATTATGGTGAAACTACAGGAATGGAACAATTCCTGAAAATAAATAGGGGAAACTACATATAACGCTCTTGAACTATAGACTAATTATTATTTTGGTACATGAACTTTAAATCATAAAATTCACCCTTCTAAATTATCACAAAAAGTGAGACATGTTACATATTAGTTAAAACTAATTCTTAAAAGCCACGTTATGGTCATGTGATAGTGATACTAATTCAGTTAAAATTAATTCTTAAAACGTAACATTGTACCCCCCCCCCCCCCCTTCCCCTTTCTCACTGCATGATTTCTGACCTTCATTTCCTCTAATTTCTCAATTTCTTAGATTTTAACTTATGCATAATGATATCAACGGTTGTAATTGTATAGGGAGATAAAGTGTTATGTTTTGAAATTTGTGTACTAAAATTGTAATTAGGCTATAATTCAAGAGGGTTTATATGTAAATTTTCTAAGAAATACCCCTTCAAAGATCATGTTTAACATAAACTGTTTCTTCTAGTCCTCAAGTAATTTTTTCTGAACACAGATAGAGCATCTGAACTCTAGCCTATAAATGTGGTGCTTTTGTGATCTGATCATAATGATCTGTCACTTACCCACTTCACCAAAACCCATTGACCTTTTTAAAGCCATAGTTACTTGAGTTAACTGGCCATCCATTGTTATATCAAGGTTCTGTTTGGAGAATATTGTGAAAGAACGGTGCACATGAACACAAACTTGGTGTCTTTTTTGTTTAAAAGAACCACGGCATTCCTTCACGTGACATTATCTGAGTTGGAAATTGTAGTTGCTACCTGCTTTAGTGGACAATTATTGAATGAATCTAGCCTTTACAACATCAGTTACTCATTTGATAGCTATCTGTCCTCCATTGCTTGGGATTACCTTGGCATGCTTCAGAAACAGTAGGAATTAAACTCTAAAAAGAAATTTAATTTGAAGACCTTCATTTTAACTTCTTGATATACATCAAGAGTGACTGTCCTTTTTATTGATTTCTACATCATATTGTATGGAACAAACTAAAATGCCAAAATCCATTTCCTTGTTTGGTATTCCAAAGGTTCTGGCAGAAGATGCATGGGATTTTGGTTATATTGTTAGCCCATTGAAATCTGAAATTTTACTAGGTACTATGTATTCCAGATAATGTTGTAACTTCTTACACCTTAGTCTAGTTATTAATACTTAATGTGATGTGTCCTTTAAGTTAAGACTAATTCGTAGAGATTTGCTCTTTTGGTTGTTCTTAAAGATGCTCTGACCAAGATGCTGATATATCTAATATTAAGAGTTCAGGTGAATATTAGTAGCAGCATAGTCGTGGAAAACTATGATCACTGTATCATCATTGCCCAACAGTTTTGCCATTGTATATTGATCACTGTATCATCATTGCCCAACAGTTTTGCCATTGTATATCTTTGTACAAATGGGACCCTCATCCTTCCAAAAGAAAAGTGCAAGAGTGCAAATAAATAGATATTGAGATTTCTTTTGGGGAACTTGACAAATTAAATATGTGAATTTCTAAATTTTGGATGGCTACTTATTAGGTGGTGAGCCCATCATTCCTTTTTTTTTTTTTTTCCGGTTCCTTGGCTTATTCTGGTAAATAGTATTTCTGTTCATTAGAAGGAAAACAGAAGTGCGGAAGTGAATGCCGACAGAATTCAAAGTATTTTTGTGTACTTTCACTTTTAATGAATATAAACAGTTCCCTTGTTGGCTGTGAGTGTCTCATTGAAATTAAATTCTGTTTGTGTCCCTGAATTATTGCTTACTTTTCAATCATTTAGAAATTTTTGCACACTTAATATTTGTGAGTAAAAGACTTGCCACTAGTTGAAGTTTAGAATTACTCTATGATCTTTCTTATTAGCACCTTCATCTCAGATGTGCTACAAATCACATTTATTACTTCTTATGCATGCAGATGGTGTTGGGATAAATCCTCAGCAGAGCGCAGGTATGTCAAAATATCAATGCTTATTTCTAGTCCAATGAGATTTTAATTTTATTGTATGTCAAAATTAACAACATATTTGTCAATGTTGGTGTAATAAGTCATGCACTAAACAAGAGAAGAAAAACTATCTTGGTTGAGCATTTGGGAGGACATTATTCTGATGAACATAATGATCTTGGTGTTGGCGCTTTACTTGAAATTTTTGTTTTGAGACCGCACAATTCACATGGTTGTGAGTTGCAATTTATGGACTCCTGTATAAGGGTTTATGTCATGATAGTGAAATCTAATATGCATTATGAATTGATAATAGGTTGCTGTTTGACATACAATTCAATGACTTTTTCAGGTAATGTTTTCCTGAAGCATGGTTCTGAGTTACGCCTGATTCCGCGCGACAGGGTAGGAGCCTGAGATGTTGCAGAATGTCTTGAGTGGTTACCGATCCTTTTCTCTATATTTATCCCGAGTGTTGTAGCTTCCTAGATGCTATGGGTATTGCTGGCTCTCTCATAGTAAATATATTTGATACTGATTTTTCATGTAATAGACAATGTTCTGTTGAATAATTAAATAAATTTTTCGGAAAAGAAAATGTAAGCTTCCCGGTCGTACTAGAGCTTTGTGGCTTTTGATAATGTTTAGCTCCAAGAAGTCCTCTTTATTCGATCGCTTTAAATATGAGGTAGCTCTTTCCGTGGGCAACCTCACCCGAGCCCATAATAAAGGAATTTTGGAAAAGCATCAATCGGTTGTATAATTATCTGTTAGCACCAAAACGAAGAAGAAAAAAAGTGTAGCATTGATTCTAAAGATGGATTCTTTTAAAGTCATTAAGTGCCTATGATGAATGATCTCCGTTGGCTCAATACATGTATTTTCGAATATTCCCTCGGGTATGGTATCGTTTTCCATGAAAGTGAATAAAGTAAGTAGAGCATGGTCTTGGTTATGGGAGCCATAGTGGGTGGTGGTCAGCCCAGTCATGGAGTTAGGAAGTGTGAGGACAAAGACATTTAGGTTTTATATCCAACAGAAATGGCTCATGTCATTAATTGACTCTCTGTGCTTCTTGCTGAACTGGTCCCATAACATTTATTCACGGTCTTCCCAACAATTCCTTCATCTTAGTAGATATACGCATAATGAGGCGTCCCCTACCCATTTTCCCCAAAGCTACCCCTACTCAAACACCCTATTATTAGAGAGGCATTCAATTCCTTCCCCAGTTCCTGATGTGATCTGACAATTACTATATGTCAAACGCTTGTTTAAATTTTTTTTTTTTTAAAGATGTAAAAACAATTGCGACGGTGTAAAAGAGAAAAATATCAAAGTCAACTTCGGTCTTTTATATCATAATAATTTGGTTTATTATAAATATATTGTGATAAATTAATTTTTTTTAAATTTTATTTTATATAAAATTAATTTTTTATTAATTTAAACGAAAGAATTTGTTGGGTATAAATTTGAATTTATAAAAAATTAATTTTATACAAATTTAAATGTAAAAAATTAATTTGTCATAATTAATTTATAAGGGATTAAATTATTATAAAGTGTAAAAATAAATGTAAGATTTTATACTTGTCTCCTAAAATTATATTTAATATACTTGAATATATGCCGATCACTTGCTTTTTGATGTTATTTTTTATGCTTTTTGTTGTTATTTTTTATTTCAACGGTAAGAAAGTGTAAATTGCTCTCATACATAATGTTTATCGGAAAATTCTCATATAATATAATATGAACTCGGAACAGCCCTCAACAAATAACTTTGATTACCATACCATATGAACAATTATCATGGTAAGTCCCTAGAATAAATTAGCTTCCTTAATACAAACCTCTTACGTACCTTTGAAATGTTTCAATCAAGGCGAGAAAAGTTAACATTAAGGGGAAGATCGGACAAGGAGGATTAAAATTTGTTTACACACCGAAAGTAAGAGATTGAGCAGATAAAATATTTGTAAAAAATAGAGAAAATAATAATTGTATTCAGAAATATGTGTTTAGCGCATTTTTTTAAAGTGATATTTGCCCTTTCTATATTCTATATTTACTGCAAAGTATATAGCGAATCATTTTTAGGAGTTATCTCAAACACTCCAAAGATTGATAGATAATAATAACTTTTGTAATATCTCCTACAAAACTTTCAAGAAAACTTTAGAAAAAGAGCAAGGAGTACTCTTATCTCAATCTTCAATAATAATTAAACTCTAGTTAATAATCAAATGCTATTTGTTATAAGACTTTAATTAACACAACTCTTTTTTAAAAAGTTATAACTTTTTTAACGAATTATATTAATACATAGAGTCATCTTTTCAAATTTAAAATTTAAACAGATACAACTCTTATTTGATAAGTCATATATTTTTTAAGAGTTGTATTTCCATGAAAAGTCAAATCTTTTCATATTTAAATTTTTAAAAAAATATACTAGAAAATTTAATTTAAGTTGTTAGAATTATTTAATCCAATACATACATAAATTAGTTTTTCAAACTAGTTATTTCCAGCAATCCCTTGCTTAGTTTGGAAAACTAACTCTCTTCTCTAATATGCAAAATTATGCATAAAGATAAGTGTTTTTTTGACTTTAACCTATTGTTAATACAAATAATTCAAAGTTTTATCAAACTTATGGTGGCATTGAAGCATTGAACTACAATTCTTATATTAAAACTTGAAGTACCACAAACAGTCTTATTTATAACTTCCAAGAAGTTCACAAAATTTGTAGCACTTATATGGCCATGTGCTTCACCCTAAGCTTTTCATGAACATTTCTAATCATCAACCCCAAATTCTTGTTAAGAGTGACACTACTTCTTATATTCACATCTGTAGATTCCTTTAAATTTTAATCTTTTTAGGCTTTCATAAATCAATTAAGAGTTTAACTTACCCTTAACACTTAAGGTTTTTATTATGTGCACTCAATCAGAAATGACTAAATATTTTTTAGTACATCTAGTCACTTATCAATAACTTGTTCTTATGCATTGAACCTTTAACATAAGATTTGGTCTAATTAAAGGATTGGTTCCTATTACTTATAACTCTATTTGTAGGGTTTTAATCTCATTCCATTCAAAATCCATCACAATTTCTTTTAAATTGTTTTGGTATCACATCTACCAAATTATTCATTGGCTTTAGATGCTAAATTGTGATTATTTTATCACACACAAATATATATATATATATTTCAAGATATTATGTTTAAATGTTAATTAAAAGCCACAATACATATATAAACACAATACAAAAAAATGATTAACTTTGGTTGTGACCACAACTCTTTTCTCATTCATTTATTAATCATTTTCCTCTTTGTATCCACTGTTTTATATATCACTAACTCATAGTCCATCATGTAAAATAAGTTACACACCTCTCCTTATGTAGGAGTAAAAATTATCCTTTAAACATGAATAAACACAAAACAAGATATAAACTACATCTTTTATATACACTAGTAATCCAAAGTAGTTAAAATTATATTCAACCAAATATATAAGTTTCTAAATTTTAGTCCAACATTTTTATTTATTTTAAGTTATCCTAAGACAATCTTTAACTCTTAATAACTAGTACTTAGATATCAACTTTAATCTTGTAATCTATAAATTATGAAACATATTTACATTTAGTATAATTTAAATTGTACACACTACAATAATCCAATAAATCAATAAAATTAATGAAACAATTGATTATCTATTGTTTGATTCATTTGTGCAAAATGTCAAAAGGGGTCCTTATCTCTTAAAACTGAGATTTCAAAATTTGATAACCATTTTAACAATCTCATGGATGTACCCCATTATGTCTTATACTTTGAATTCAAGATAATATCTAATTTTTAAAATATCATTTGAACTGATAGTTACTTCTTTATTTTATTCATACAAATCTATTTTTTCTAAAAATAATCTTGATGATATCTAAGCATATAATTTACACCTTATCTAACATCATTCAATATACTTAGTTAATCATAAGACAAAATTTGATAAGACTATTTCATCTAGTTACTATTTAAAATAGTTGCCCTACTAGATATAATCACGTTGATGATAAATTTACAATTTGTAAAATTCACAAACAACATACTTAAATAAAATCATAAGCATATAATCACAACATTATCTTGTGAATTCATTAATAACAATGTTAATTAAAATTAAAACTTCACAATACAAACCATCATCTATTATAATTAAATTAAAATTTATAGGATAATTATCAATTATTCGAATTAACATTAGAATTTCACATAATAATAATCATTAGAATAAATCACATATATTGTTATTTGAGTTTATATAAAACTTATCTAAGTTTTCATAAAAAAATAAAAATAAAATGACATTCAAATATGAATACATAATTAGTAATCTTGAGAGATAAAGGAATAGAATATGCACATGTACATAAAAATGCTCTTTCCAAAAAATTATAGCACTTTGTCTTCTTTAAGACTCTTCTTCAAAATTTATTCTCAATTCTCTTTTAACACAAATAATGTTTTCTCAAAATAATTATTTATTGAATTAAAATCCTCACAATAATATTAATCATAATTATTTGTGTATGTTTTTCACGATAAAACACTAAAACATACCAAAATATCGTATCATAGGATATATATCATGGCATGGTCTTTTGCTTTAGATCAATGACATTCTTATTTATATTGATTTGTGAACCACTCTAATTGCCCTTATTACATAGCACTGCCACTCATGCATTATGTATTGGAGATCAGACATCTGTAAATGCTTAGACATCAAAGTGGTAATTTGATCATGTTATGTTTTCAATTGATAATTGGTGCGATTTCATGACTTTTATTTATATTTACTATCAAATATCAATCAATAAAAATAGACAAATACTGAGATAAAGGATACTGACCCCTTGAATCAAATTTGAATCACAATGGCACAGATGCTATTTAGTTTCAATCACCAAAGTCATGAAGAATTATATATATATATATATATATATAACATGCCATTATGAACCGAAGACTTACATCCTTCTTCATCAATTATCAAATAATAATATTTAGTTCATGTCCCCGTCCGTTTCTTGGCATCCATTTGTGAAGCTGCCCCTTCGTACATACTCTAAACATTTGTGAACCGAATTTGCTTCTTCTTCTTCTTACAATGGATTTGCTTTAGTAACATTATTATTAGAGAATCTTTAATAAAATGAAAATTGTTAGATAAAAATTTAACAGTTCAAATTTTTTATTAATAATCACATACAATAATTAATTACTACATATAGTCTTAAATAAATGTTTTATTTTTTAATCAAGATTATTAAATTTTCATTTGATGACATATATTAAATTACTGCAAACATAATTCATTTTACAGGAGGAAATCTGCTCTCCTCTTCTTGTTGATAATTTCTTGGGGATTGCCTTACGTGAGAAAATCAATATTCGATCTTCATTATCCTTCCCATCTTGTCATGCATGCGCGCATTTGAGCGTTGTTTTCCATCAACCAGAAGCGAATTCTCACCCTAGTTAGACCATGACAAGAGACACCGTAAATGCATAATTTTGGATTAATTTTCATCTTCAACACAAATATGTTATTAGTTAAAATTTTTTTAGAGAATAGGAAATATGAAAATTTTACTATACTATCTTTAATGTTATATTTGTTTTCACTATGCTTACTGTAGGTTATACAACAAATTATATGTAGGCTTTATTACAAGCATCCAAAAATTGATAGACAACAATTTCTTTAATTTATCCTACAGAACTTTCAAGAAAGTTCAGAAAAAAAAAAAGAGTAGAGGTTGCTCTTATCTTAATCTTTAATTTTAATAATAATAATAAAATTATAGTCTATAATGAAGTCCTATTTGTAATTAATAAAATTTTGTATAAACATAACTATTTTTTAAAATGTTATATCTTTTCTAACAAGTTATATTAGTATATATTGTCATTTTTTTTAATTCAAATTTTAAACAATCACAACATTTTTTTAAAAAAATTATATATTTTTTGAAGAATTGTGTTTATGAAAAGTTATATCTTTTTATATCTAAATTTTTATTAAAACAAACTAAAAAATTGAATTTAAACTATTGAATTTATTTAATCCAACACATACATAACTTAACTTTTTTAAATTAGTTGATTAGCTATCTAATTTGATGGTGTTAAATTGCATTTCCATTTTCCCAAACTCTTCTATTGCCTGCAATTATGGTGCAACTTTAAAGTCACCTTGATAGCATTGAGCTTAAAGCACCAAACAACGTTATGCATGTGAGATAAAGACAGAGTCCGAAGGAGTTAAATGAGAATATGGAAGTTGCGTGAAGGCGTGGCAACATTGAATTAAACTATAGTAACAGATGAACACAAGCTCAGTCGGTTAGCATAAAGGTAAAGGAATGTGAGGATATAACAACACCATCCTTTCTTTTCATTGTTTCATTGGTAATCGCTAAAGCATAAAATTCCTCACCACATTGATGATACGGGAGAATCACACTGTTCAAATAAAAGGATACTCGAATAGAATAGCCTAGCGTTTATGGCCAAGATATTGTGATCCAAGGTAACCTCTAAATTCTAGAATCCCTTGACTTGGTTTTTTTATTCTATGGGAACTTGTTAACAACAATGAATCCCTCTTCAGTTTATTGTTTCGTACCTAAACTGGAGTTCTTCTGCCTTTAATTTGAATGTCAACCTGTCAGTTTTTAAGTCGTTTGGTTGTTAAAATCAATGCGAGAGAATGAGAATGAAAAAAAAAATAAATGATTGTTAAAATTAAGGCAAGAGAATGCGAATGAGAATGAGAGATATTTTTATATTTGGTTGACAAATTAGATCCTTATTCTCATTCCCTATAAAGTTTGCTCTCCCTCATAAAAGGGAGAATCATCTCCCTAATTGAAGTTATAAAATAAGATTGATCTCCTGAAAATAAAAATTGTTTAACAAAAGTATCATCACCTATAATAATTTTCGGACAAAAATACTCTTGTGATACATCAAAATCTTAATTTATTATTAATTATTAATTATTAAATTATTATTTTTAATTTATTATTAAATTATGATTTTTAATTATTTATTTGATTTATTTAATTTATTATTATATTATTATATTAATTATTAAAATTATTATATTATTAATTAAATATATATTAATATATAATTATATTATTAATTAATAATTTGAAGATATATTTACCTTTTTTTTTAGTTTTATAATAAGAGATAATACACTAAAATATGCACACTATCTAATTAATTTTTATTTATAATTTATTAACTAAACAAAGTAAAAAAAGACATACGTATTCTCATTTTTTTTCAACCAAATAACATTTTAATATTCTTATTTTCAGTCTCACTCCTACTCTTATTTTTATTCTCATTATATCAATTCTAATAATCAAATGACCATTTGGCTGGTCCATTCTTTAGTAGCGTGAAACTTTCATAAATCTTGCAAAATAGTGAGTATCACAAGGAAATCTATGACTCTGCCACGTCTTTTAAACATAATCAATAATATATAGAGTAAGAGGTTGAATATCTAATATACCATGTGCCAAATGAATCCTAACAGTAAGAGGGATGAATATCCAGATGAAGTTCGTGATGTGGAAGAAAATTAACGTTTGCAAAACAGCAGATAGAGAACATAATGGGCAGTAAAATCAGGGGATGAATTTACAGGACAGGTTTAGCAGTTGAGAAGTGCAATTTTGAAAGCCAATCTCAATGGCATTCAGTACTATATAGGAACATTGCAAATCTGATTTAATAGTGACCGTAAAGTCGGGAAGTTGAGTCCAGGAAGAAGAAGACGTGAGGAGGACAGTTGGAGCAGCGTGAGCTTATTACAACTCAGAAGGACCCAAATTAGCGGGGAAAACGGAGGATATTGGAGTGTCAGAATGTGATTCGATTTTACATAAATGTCCTTCCCATGGTCAAACGACAACGCTAGGAAGCCTTTGAATTGAAGGGCATTTCGTAAATTCGGGACATAGACAAAGTGTCAGGGATCAACCGCATGTCTCGCCGATAAGTTTACGACGTCCCACCACGTTCTCTACGTTCCATTGATGTTTGGATGCATTATTTTAACATTTGTTTACAAATTAAAAAAATATATTTTTATTCCTCACTTAATGTAAAATTATTATTTTAATTCTTTATTTATTAAAATTTTTAAAATAATTTTTTATTAATTAAAAAATATTATATTTGATTTTTTATATTTTTAAAAAATATCAAATTTGATCTCTTTAATTTAGAATTTAACATTTGGTACAAGAACTTAATTTAATTATTTTTTAAAAAGTAAAAAATTAAGTGTAACTTTTTTTAATAAATAAAAAATTATTTTAAATATCTTAATGAGTAAAAAAATAAAACAACAATTACGTGACAAGTGATAAATCAAAAATATATGTTTGTCTAAATTTAATTATTTATATTCAAAATTAATAATATTTTAATTACAAAAATAATAAAATTAAAAAAATTAATCTAATAATTTACATGGAACAAATTGTATAATCAACAATAAATAATTTTTTTAAAATAAAAAATAAAAAAATTTTCTTTTAAGTTAAAATGTTTAAAATAGAATGAAATTGGTACGTGGAACAATTAAAAATTTTGTTCAAAATTACATTATAATTATAAAAATAATATTAGAAAATGATTTAAAGTTATTATATTTTATTAATAACTCTCCTTTGTATTTATTAAATTTTACATTTTAAAATAATAAAATAACACATAAGATATCATTCTATTTCTTTTCGTCTTTGTTTCACTATTTATCATTTTGTTTTATTTATTGTAAACTTTTAATCATGGTCGAATTCTCACGTGGCCCGATGTTACCATCTTACCATTTTTCACCTTTCTCAACGACCAAGTTATGGGTTACACTTACATCAAAGAGGTCCTAGGATTCGGTGAGGGAAAAATGAGGATTTAATGTACTCTGTATCTTCTTTTATGGTTTTAAATTATGAAGAATTAATTACTTTTTTTTTTATTGACTTTGGTCCCACTCTGTTTCTATCATTTCTAATTCCAACGAATAGTCGAATACCACTAATACGGCATGTCATAACTCATAATTATTTGGTCTCTCTATTTTATTAGCTTTAAGTACTTACTTTTCTGGATTTGTATTAAGTGAGCGCAACAATGTGTCATTCAAAGAGTAAGATATTGGAAAGAAGAAGAAGAAGATAAGACGAAAGAAAAGTGGTGATAAAAGAGAAATGTGTGGAAGATATAAACAAGTATAAAGCTAATTAATAGAGTTTTATAATATCACCTTTGAGTATTAATTAATTGATTTATTATATATACCATCATAAAATTATTATTTTTTTCTTTCATTTATTAAAATATTTAAAATAATTTTTTATTTATTAAAAAATATCTTGATCACTTACTTTTAAAAAAATATTAAATTTAGTTTCTTAATTTAAAATTTAAAATTTAATAATTTTTTTAAGAATTCAAAATTTAAGTATAATATTTTTAATAAATAAAAATTATTATAAATATTTTAATAAATAAAAAAATTAAAATAATAATTTTATAAGAAATAAAAATTAAAAAAATATTTTTCTTGGATAATTGTATGATTAAAGCAACAGAACCGAAACGGCGCACTTTGCTGACCGCCTCTGCCCTTGAAACGTGGCGCTCCGTTTTCCGTTACGCTTTTAAGTCATACCCCGTTACCGACTTTGCGCTGTCCGTAATCTTCTCTTTGTCCCTTCCCAAACAGTCTTTCTAATACAACGTGTTTCCGTTCTACCATAACTACATGTTCTAGTTTAATTGCTTAATTATGGAACTTCCCAATACAACATCACCAATTATCCTTTCTATGATAATCCAGAAAGGGGAAAACTATGATGAGTTTACATTTAATTCTCATTTATTCCTTGCTCCTTTTTTGGGTTTATTTTATTCCTTACTTGAGCCATTTTCAAATTGTCAGTCCCTGCCCCTCCGACTCTCATTTCTTCAATTGGAAGCCCTGTTCTCCTTTCCAACCAAGATATTTCATTTCCTCCAAACAAATATGTAAATATTAAAAAAGGTTTTTTTTTCTCTTATGCTTTATTAAAACATAATACCAAATCACTTAGCTTTTCTTGTCTTAATCCCAAAATCACATGACATCACGTAAATATATATATATATATATATGTAAATTATATGGTGCATTTTGGATCAAAACTAAAAAAAATCGTGAATATTGTACATATTTAATTGAAGAAATTATAAAAGTATTTTACAATTAGTAAGATATTAGTGATGATAAAATAAGTTTATTCTACGTATGCATTTTGATTCTAGAATAATAGAAAATAATTTGTCTTAATATTTTTTAACATAAAAATAATAAAAGAAATTTATTTAGTGTATTAATAAATTTTTAAAAAATTATTTTATTATTATAAATTATAAATAAAAATCATCAAATTTAAAAAACGAGAAATAACTTTTCATTATAATATCTAACTGGGAAATATAATACATAACAATACAAATTCACTTCTCCGTTCTCCCAACTGTCCTTTTCGTCGGCTCTGCCTCAAAGCCGAAACCGAAGCCACCCGTACTGTCGGGAAATAATAAAAAAATATTTTCTTAATATTAAATTAAAAAAATATTTTTTAAATCACTTCTCACTCGAGGAGATCCATAGGCCTACATGCTATGCTCGCACCCATACACTCTCTCTCTTCTGTGTATATGTGTATCGCATTTCTATTTACCGGAGAAAAAAGAAAAAAAAGAAGTTCTAGCTGATAGGAGTTGAAGCAATGAAAGCCCGCAGACTTCACAAGTCACAACTACATATGCTAAAATTGCAGACACCCATCCTTTTCACTCACCTCAAATCATTCACTCGCCTATAACTGTTTCTCTCTCTAGAACTCACCCTGTTCCCTCCCCGTCTCTCTCTCTCTCTTTCTCTACTGTGCAAGAAAATACAGAAGCAGAGGATCGCTAGCTTAGCTTGCCATGAAATCCAAATCCCATGTTCACAATGGAAATGGGTACGCAAGCGAGAGTGGTAGCAGCAGCTCTCCGAGCCCACCAAGGTCACCTCGCCGCCAGTCCTCCACCAACATATCTCAATGCCGCCGACGATTGCGCCCCAAAGCCTTCTCTCATACTACCCACCGCCTAGAAAGCTTCGCAGCCGGTATCATTGCTCGCCGGAACCTCCGCTACTTCTTCCTTCTACCACTCCTGTACATCTCTGGCTTGCTCATGTGCGTGGGCCCATTCTCTGCCCTCATTGGTCGGGCCCCTCTTCCCGGCTCCGTCTATCATAGCCACGAGATTTTTCAAAAGCTCTGGCCCGAAATGGAGTCTGATAATTCGTCTGCAGTGGAGGTTCGTTTCACGGGTTTCTCTTATTTGCTCTCCGTTCTCTATTGTGTTCAAGTTATTTATGATCCGTATTCTGGAAGGGAATGAAATAATGCACTTATTAAGCGTTCATTTTACAAAGCCTTAGCACTTGTGGTTCAGAAAATGACATTTATTTTGATGAAGATAAAATTCACATGAGGTACGCGTAATGCGGCATAAGCCATGTGCTAAAATTGTCATTCTTCTTATCAAAATTATGGTAAGAGATGAAGGGGAATGTGAAGTTCTTTTGAAATCTTTTCTTCTCCTACCTCTCCCTTGCTGCCACTGCTTGGTTAGCAAAATTGATGAAATAGGCGCTTTAATTATTTCAGGGGTAAGATCCTTGTGATAAAAGAACCGAGCTTTTCTTGTGCGGCATATTGTTTGCTACTATTTGTTACGTTGTTGGCAAAGAAGCTACATTTTAGAGTCTACTAACTGAATCTCACATTTAACGCAATTGGCTTTACCGTGGAAGTTTTTATTATAATTTTTTTTAATCTAACCATTTTGACTGTTAATTGTTAACTACCCTTCAGTTGCATAAAATAAGAAGATCGTTCTCTTCCCTCCAGACCGCTGATTTTTTTTTTTGGCCTTTCAATAGTTATCTTCAGTATGGAAGTACAAAAGGAAATTGAGGGAGCACAAACCTTGTCCAAATATGACTGCAATGCAACATGAACATTTTGGTATGCACTTAGATAACATGATATCCCATCTCATTGGGGTTGATTTACTTAACTATTCCGTAATTCTTTTTAAGTCTTGCTGTAAAGTGAAATTATGTTATTTGAACTGGTTAGCTCACTTTTATGTTCTTCAATAACTTTATGTCGCAAATGTGGGATGTCCATCAAGAGAGAACTAAAATTTGGTGTATGACATTATATTTAATGCTTCTTTTTCAATTTCAGTGTCTTCAGGCCATAATGGTTTCTTAATTGTGGAGGCTAATGGTGGTCTAAACCAGCAGCGTTCTGCAGTATGATAGAGTTTCTTTTTCCTCTCTTCTTAAGTTGTTTTCTTTTCATTTAAGACATGAGCTGTGTCCAGCATGGTGCTTCTTAATTTGTTGTATCTACAGTTATATGTATCTTCTACAGATCTGCAATGCTGTGGCTGTGGCTGGACTCTTGAATGCAATACTGGTTATACCTCACTTTGAATTCCACAATGTTTGGAGAGATCCAAGGTGACTGACTGAATTACCTATTATCTTTATAACTGAACTATAAAAGATAGCCTTAAAAGTGGCGCCAGCAAACGTAAGGCTAACTCCATGGTTTTCAACTCTGTAATGTGTGGATGAGAGGGCAAAGATTATTCTATATCAGTAATTAGAATGTTTCCTGTATCTGAGGGTCTGAGTTGTCTGAGAACTAGTTACATAGTTCTGACAAAAATTTCTATTTCTTGTGCTAATAGTTACTTGTTATGTTAAATTTAGTATTCGTCTTTCCAGATAAACTAGTTAAAAAAGTGAAATATGTTTATACAATTGATGTGATTAACAATGTCATAACTTTGTATGCTACATATTATCAGCCAATAACACAGGATATACAACCTTGGATCAGAACCTAATCTCCCAAAATCTGATTTGTTGAGCCAATATAATTTGCACTTGTAAATTTTCTAATTCAGTCAACCAAATAGTAGTGATGATGAGATTAAACTAGACCTTGCTGGGCTTTGTGTGATGTCCTTGCAAAAGAGCCCAGAAGAGGGATTTTAATATTTAAATGTACTCTGACTCTAGTGAATACAGTGATGCTGCTTGTACTTTATCTCTGGAGTTACTCCTGATAGTTAAATTAATATTATTTGTCTCACAGTGAATTTGGAGATATATATGATGAAGATCATTTTATATCCACCCTTGAGGATTATGTGAAGGTGGTTAAAGAACTACCCGAGGTACTAATGCAGAGGTATAATTACAACATCAGTAATATCACTAGCATCCGAGTCCAAGCTTGGGCTCCCGTCAGTTATTACTTGGGAGTCGTTTATCCTATCATGCAAAAGGAAGGGTATGTATTGGACAGCTTTCTCATCCTTTATTATTTATCTTTCGTAGTCTTTGGAATGGAAAATTTTGAAGATGTCATTTCAGAATAATTTTTTTGGAAAGATTACACTCAGTGTCCAAATTATTCAATTAATACTATTTGATTTTAAACGAGCGACTTGATATAACTAAGATTTTCTTTTCTTTGGGGCTTGGTAAACCATGTGCAGGGTCATTCGAATATCTCCGTTTGCCAACCGTTTGGCAATGAGTGTCCCTCCTCATATTCAATTTTTAAGATGTCTTACTAATTATAAAGCATTGAGGTTCGCTTCTTCAATATCAACGCTAGCAAAGAAACTGGTTAACCGAATGATTGAGAGGAGCTCAAGAGCAGATGGAAAGTATGTCGCTGTGCATCTCCGCTTTGAGGAGGTACTGATGCCCATTCTGCCATGTATAGAGCTAGTTATTGGAATCAGCACAGTTTACATTAATCAGCTTCATGTAATGATTGAATATCTGATCATACAGGACATGGTGGCATTCTCCTGTTGTGTATATGATGGAGGAAAGGCAGAAAGGTTGGAAATGGATTCAATTCGAGAAAAAGGGTGGAGGGGAAAATTTAAGCGAAAAGATCGAATCATTTTACCTAACCTCAATCGAATCGAAGGAAAATGCCCACTTACCCCTTTGGAGGTATTTCTTTACTTGAATTAGTGCTTCTTAGAATTTTTTAGATTATTAAAAAAGTTCGTAATATAAAATTAGCCAGTTTTTGGTGCTAACCTAAAGCTATTTCTTCTAAATCAGGATTTCCATCTTTACCTTCTTGTAGTTCTATTTCCTAATTATGGCTTGTCTTTGCCATTTGTATCTTTATTAATAGTTGTGGAAGAGGCTCATATTTAGTGCATACTATTTTTCCTCACTTTGTAGGTTGGGATAATGCTACGTGGCATGGGATTTGATAACAATACATCAATATATTTGGCTTCTGGGAAAATATATCAGGCAGAGAGACATTTGGCTCCTTTAATAAAGATGTTTCCCAATCTGCATACTAAGGAGTCGCTCACGACACCAGATGAGCTTGCTCCCTTTAAGGTAAATCTAAGAGTGTATTGGGATGACAGCTATGGAGGAAGAAATGGAAGGAATGCTTCCCAGTTTTATCACCAGACATTGGTCTACCCCATAACTGTTTTAATGAAAAAGTTTGTAGACTATACATCTATCTTGAAATTAGAAACTGACAATTTTTGACATTCTTTTCCTTCCCCAGTTAATCATCCAAACAAGGAGATGATAGATCCATTCCATCATTTACACTTCCCTAATTTCCATTCTTTTCTCATTCCTTAATGAATTTTTCAATCCTCTCCTCCCATAAACTTCTAAATACAGTGGACTTGTTAGCTTGAAAAATAGATCACTAATTTTATGCTTAATCCATACGGACCTTGATTGCTACAAAGTTATTTAGCCTTTATTGCATTTCTTGTTTCAAAGATACCCTCACTGGTTTAACATGATTTTCTGTTAGTTTCACTTTCAGCCTTCTTAGTTTTGTCAGCATTAATTTGTTCTTAAGTAGCAATACATCTATATTCTATACCCATAAAGTAGTAAATTTTCCATGCAAAGCATCCAGAACTATAATTTTTGGCATCAGATGTGTGCAGCTATTACCTATATTTGAAATAAGCGGCATGGAATTGTGGCAACTGTCTGATGTAAAAATTTCTCAAATATGTTTTATGTTTTCGGATCTAGGTTGGAGCTTGGGACAAAGGCTATATCCATCTAAAAAGGCAATTTGTGGTTTTAAACTTCAATTGCTATAATCTATTCTTGGATTTGATATTTTATATGCCAATACTAAGAATACATGACTGGATAGGTAACATGAAAGTTATACGGTTATAATGATCAGGAATGTGGGTTTTTTACTTTTTTTTCTTTTTTTCATATTATGGTTCTCTCTTCAATCTCATGCAATTTTATGTCTTGGTAGTTGATAGTAAGTACTCCTTTACTGCAATTTTTGGGAAGTTTAAAATATGAAAATCAAATTATCTGTCATTTGGAAGATTAATTTTAGTTTTATTGCTATTTGCCAATTACATTCTTTTATAGTGTGCTGTATTTGGTATCTCGAGTTTTAAAATGCCCTGATGCTCAATTTCATCCTTTTGTAGGGATATTCCTCCCAATTAGCAGCACTGGACTACACAGTATGCTTGTTTAGTGAGGTTTTTGTTACAACTCAGGGTGGTAACTTCCCTCATTTTCTGATGGGTCATCGTAGATTTCTCTATGATGGGCATGCAAAGACCATCAACCCTGACAAGCGCAAGCTTGTTCTTCTCCTGGAAGATGCTAGTATTAGGTATTCTCTTTCTTTCCCTCTCCTCCTCTTTCTTTCTCTCCTGTCATCTATAGGCCCTTTATGCTCCAGTAAAGCATTTCAAGCCACTAATGAAAATATTTAAATTCTTTTCCATATTATATTCATGTCTTGATAAAAATATTGTAAAAATTAGATAGTGTTACTTAGACCTGAAAGAGAAACTTTTGATATGTATTATAATAATGAAAAGCAGATACAAAAATGCTAAATATTGAACTTGTTCTATTGATTTTTATCAAACCAAGAGCAATATAAATTCCAGTATGAAATTGAGCAAATATGCCAAAATCTTGATTTGTGGTGAAATTTGAAAAGTTTGAGGGGTAGCATATAACCTAGTGTTGCCATGTTGTCAAACTTGGCGATTCAGCAAGGGAAGGCAAACCCAAAGAAAAAAAGGGTTGGGGGGCGGGGGGGTTGGTGCAATTGACTTCAGAATGAAATTTGTTGCAGAGCACTACTAATCATGTCTTGGTCTTAGCACTGAATTAGCATTACAATTTCCCAATGATGTATGTATTATATTATATGCAGTTGAATGCATTAGTTGGTCCTCGCAACTGTATTTTTGTAGGTTGAAATCATAGCTTTTGGGCTAAGCTTTGCTATAATTTGAAGACACTAGGTAATAGAAATTATTTTTGTATTGGTTTTGCAGTTGGAGAACTTTCAAGGAGCAGATGGAAGCTATGCTCAGTGACAGTGATAGGAAAGGAATCCTAGTACCCAGAGTTAGAAAAATTAACAGAAAAACTTCTGTCTACACATACCCCTTACCAGAATGCAGATGTTTACAGCGGTTTCATACCAGTCAAATTGACCATAATCTAGACAAACCTGATAATTATATCTGAAGAATAACTTAAATGGATGCCATGCTTCAGATGTTTTCCACACCACTGTAATCGTCACATTTGCATTAGCTCAGCAGCTTTGGTGTTTCACTTGTCTGTGGTTAATGAAGCTATATGCTACTGATTTTGGGAGTAAAGCTGAGTTACTGCCCTTTAGCCAAGATGTGGTATTGCAGTTCTGATGACATGAGAAATTTACAATTCTGTGTGATTTTCTGCAACTGAATGAAGATTTTCTGTGCATATTACATGTATTACATAGTGTGATAGTTTGCTGGGTGCCCAAGTGAAGGTGGAAGTGGTTACACTGCACAAGTTCGCCAGTGTTCCACAGAGGAGTATAGTAGAACTCAAGGTACAGAGTTGTATTCTCTAATTCATGTTTTCAGAACTGATACGGACCTTATACTTACTTAGTTCCTCTTGTAAAACTATTAGGCTAGAAGAGGGAATTGAAGCAGTGAAATGATCAGATTTTGCATTTTTGGATTCTGCCTACCAGTTTCAACTATGTGAGAGATACTCTAGGTCTTGTAGATGTGTAGTGTGGCTTTTTCACCCCCTTCATTATTATAGATATAATTTCAATATTCAGCATTCCCTTTTTCTATATTTAGAACTTTCTGGACTGTAAGGTTCCTCTGATGGTCTTTGAAAAACAGGTAGAATATTTTCTAAAAGGAGCTGGCAAAGCATGGACATTTATTGTATATATTTAGTTGTCGTGTCTTGAGACTGCTTAGCCCGTGCATTATTAAGTCTCACGTGCGTAATTGTAATTAAACACTAGCAGCGTTTCCCTGCTTTACGAGTTCTAAACCCTTCTAAAATGGTTCTATTTTGCCATCCTTCTAATCCCAACAGGTTAGGACCAAGATACCCTCGCAGCATTACCAAATATTAGACATGAATTTTTTGTTTTTTTTGGGTGAATTCTTCTGTACCTAGCGGCTTCAGAGAATGCACTGTATGAATAAGGATTGGGGACACTAGTCAGCACTCGGGTCGTAGACTAATAATTCCCTAGTCAAAAAGGAGAAGGACAATGCTATTATACTAGGAAATCGATTGTTGTTTTGTTTCCTGGTTCTATCGTTATACGCGTAATATGTAGTCATTTAATTGCAAAAACGTTAAGAATTTGTTCCTAAAATCCCCGAACCAGGTGTAACCTAGGGAAGACATAAAGTGGTCCTTTTATCAATTAAGTCCTGTCAAACCATCCGAGCCTGACCCATCATCAGCACTGTGAAACAATAGGAACATGGGTAGGTCCCAATAGAAAAATGATCAAGTACTAGTGAACCCCACCTCCTTACTCCTCATCATTATCATTGTAAGCTAGCTAAATAAGGCCGCTCCACTGTGCAAGGTCCATTACTACACGCTTCATAAGCTTTCAGTCAAAGAAAAAACTTATACTATGCTGGTGGCACTTTGGCTGTGTCCTTTGCACAATTCCCTTTCATGCATGCTAATGTTAAAGTTAATTTCTTTTTAATCATTTCACCCACCTCCTCTGTCGACTCAGTCTTCATCCTGACTTCCCTTGACCTTTTCTTTTTGGTTCCTTCACAAGCATAATATGTCAATAAGAAGCACACACTGCAAAAGTTACCCCAAAATTTCCACACCAGCATTTTCTCTTTGTCCCACCCTTTTTGCGTCATTTTTGTCTTGCTATGAATAACAGCTACATGTTCACGATATAATAAACAAGCATACCTTAACTAAATGGCTTCTGATTTTTCTCGAAGCATGGGGTGCCACCGAAAACAGTTGTTAAAATTTTGTTTCCTTGTATAGCTCTTTTGCGGAGATTGACGTAAATTTCCTGTTTTTTTATATTCCGAATGATCTTGATTTTGTTGGTGCTTATTAACCCCATGCCGGGTTGCTTAACTTTAGGTAACAGATGTCAAAAAGATCCCAAATCATTACACAATGAGTACAAAACAAGAGTCAACTAACAGCACAACTAGCTCTGGAATCCATGGAATGGAAAACTGACCACACAAATCTAGGCCCCACGAGACCCCAGAACCATACAAATGCGCCTGCTACGAAAATGGTTTCATACTTCCATGTCTCGATTACGAAGCCCTTCTATTCCATTGAACGCAGCATTTGTCCATTTTTGTGTTTTGTAGTAATAGCTTCATGAAAGTCACCCTAACGGGCTATTTCTCTAGTGGAATAGGTATCGAAAGAAGCTGTTATAGTGAATGGCATAAGAATTCGTATAAAATAGGGAAATAAAGTACTTTAATGAGTAATCTCCCACCGGTCTTCGAAGCGTTTCTAATTTTTAATGAAAACAATGACCAAACATAATATGTTGCTTAAAACAATAAGAAGCTATAAAATATGTACCATATTGTTCCAAGATTTTGCAATGATGATAACTTCCTTTGAACTCAATAAATCATCACTTTTTGCAGTAATTCATGGATAACTGGCTCACCCTTAATGATAACACATGTATACTCTCTACTTCCTCACATTTATGAGATGTTGACCTTTTTTCTATGTTGCTTGAACACTTTCTGAACCTGGAGTGCAGGAGGAAATTGTCTTTCTCCTTCCACAAATTTCTCTCGCCTGATTGTAATGAAATTTGAGTATAGAAACTGTCATTTTAGTAACTTACGGTTACAATCTTGTTTAAAGTTTCCTATTTGATTCTTGCAGAAAACTTATTAAAAAACAGTGTTTAATGTAGGCTAAGCAGTCATGTATAAGTTTGGCGAAGATGAAAATAATTACAAGTATACATCAGGTTTGAATTTAACTACAGGTCTGAAATCTCTTCCGTAAAAGAAATATTAATAAATGAAATCATATAATAATAACATTATAATATTACAGATGTAACAGGACAATCTATATCCATAAACTTTATAGTAGTAGCTAAAGAAATACTTATTTTTTATGGAAAGTTTCATAAAGAGATAGCCATTAACTAAAGCAGTGATGTCTGTATGCCTAGGTAAGACAAAAAGAAAAAGGTAGATAGTACTTCAGTAGTATACAATTCTGGGTCAGGTGAGCCATCAATTGGGAAGTGATACCCACCAACGCATACAAAAATGAGAATAATCCACCTTTCCTTACAAAACACCACATTGGCAAACACTGGTAAGTTAACTAGGATGATGGCTAAAAAAGAGCTAATAAAGCAAAGAAATTCATAAAAGGAAAGGTTCACTACCAAAGCTCTAACCCGAGAAGACATATCAAAAACCAGTATAGAATACAACAAAGCAAGGCAAAATAGCTCTATGGTTGAACACATACAACTCTTCCAAATTGGAATAAGCCCCAACTTCCCCTGCAAGCGAGTCATACTCCTCCATACTCATACTCCCTCCTCCTTCCATGTTCTTCTTCACCCTCCCTGCTATCACCCTGCATACCAACATTGCCCTCTTCTCCTTATTAATCTCATCATCTGAAACCTCGGCTTTGTCGTGTGCCTTCCCGCTTGTCGCCGTCGTCAATATTCCCTTTCCTCCAGCGACCACCTTGAAGCCATTCTTGATTATGCTACACACACTGCATTGTGGGATTGAGTTACAGAGGTTGGAGGATCCTTTTAGGCCCAGTGAACACACAGAGGTCGTGCAATGGAACCTCAGTAGTTCGTTTCCGTCTGCTATGCAACGAGAGTGCTTCTTGGGAAGCTTTGTGGCTTTGGCTTTGATGGACTCTCTGTACTCTTCGAATTTGGTTATTGTCTTCTGGGTGTTGTGGACTTTAAGGATGCGGTCTATTTTGCAGACTGGAGATTGTTTCTTCAGCCAACTTGAGTGGAATATAATTTCCACTATGTTCTTGCTCGTATCTTCTGGTCCCAGTTCAGATACTGAAATTTGTAACACAAGAGACGGATTACAAACAGATATCAAGTTTTTGTGAGATGAATTTGACAGTAACAGACGAGATCAACTAGCTCATTTAAATAATAGTACAAGCCAAAGAGCATAAAAATCTAAAATTTCTCTTGGGTAACATAATCAAGAGTAATTTATAAAATTGCAGGATGATACTTCTTCAGCGTGGTAGGAGTTAAGAGAGGGGATACCTGCATGTTTGACAGCCTGATGAAGCTCTAAATTTTCTGGCTTCATGAAGATCTCGCCACAGTGTGGGCAAGGGCAAATGCTACTCCTGAGAGAAGGGTCTCTGGTGAAACCAAGAAGAGGGTCAACCACCATTCGACACTCGTAACAACCAGAGAGCCTCCTGAATGGCACTCCCCTAGAAGACCCACTCACAGATGTATTAGAAGATATTGACTGAGAATGAGAAGAAGAAGAGGCAGACACAACCACCCCATTGAGCTCATGTAGAGGAGCTTTCATGGACCTGTTAGAATTGGAAGCATCATTGTTACTAGAGTAACATGCACCCAGCGACACCCTTTTGGTCTTGTGCATGTCAGGGGACCCTGCTTCAGGCCTTGCCATGACCTTGGTGTTGTTACAAAGTGAACCTGAACATCTCATTTTCTTGCATTTCTTGCTGCTTTCTTCTGGAACTCTTTCCTCCTCTTCTTGTAGCTTTCTCTGCACTAGTTTCTGCTTTGGTTGTTTCACTTCCTGCTGCTTCTGCTGCTGTTGAAGTTGGACATGTCTACAAGCCAATAGGCCTCTAATCAGTGGCCATGAGGCTTGTTTCTCTGCTTTCTGAGGCTGTAAATTATGGTTTTGGTTGACATGGTTGGAGGGTTTCCTTTGGGTTCTGGGTTTACTCATCGTAGGAAATGATGCAAGCGGTTGGTTGCTTTTGGAACTATTTCGCAACACTCCAATTGGGTGTTTACGAGACTTGAAGCTTGCCCTCTCGTACTTGTAAGGATTGGGAGTTGAAGCTCGCACGTGTCACTATTATATATAGATTCACTAAATAATATTATAAATTACTACTAATTTTCGTTTCTTTACAATCATGTAATAAATTTATACTTGACACATACATTCCTCTAAAGAAGCCTCTTAAAACAGAGGTTTCCAGTTTATACTATAGAAAGTAAATGTGATCCACTATATGGGTCCTATGGAATGTCAAGGAGAGCAATTCTTGCCTCTTATAGTGTTTGGACTTGAGTCTTATTTTCCAAGTATAGGATTATAATATAAGATTAATATAAATCTTAAGTTTTATAATCATATGAACTAAATTTTAGAATGTAATTCTTCCAAAAGTTCATATACATAGTTTAAGAGCCTTTTACTATCCTCCTCCCTTATTCCATTCCTCTTCTCTCCCTCTTATGCAGCCCTCTCTTCTATCTGATATACCCAAAAATTCATATCAACCCACATACAAAGCCAATCTTCTTAGTTTTATCTAACCGTTGGTTTCTCCAGGGGAAGAGATTTCTTTAATTTTTAGAATAATATTATTTCTTTCCCCATTTTTTCGTCTTCTTATCAAGCAGGCCGTCAAATTTCAATTACAGTGGATCCTGTTGGTGCTCAAATCTGTAAGAATAAGGTCATTGTCATTTAGAACGTTAAAGAACAATGATTGAACCATTATTTATTACACGACCTGACCATCCCTAAAACTTATTGCACATATAATTTTTCTCCAACATTTTCTGTAATACGATGCATCTTCCGGGTTGGTGTACGCATTGAGTTACGTCCTTCTCCTACATTAAAACTGTTACCTGTCAATTTTATGACCCACAAAGATCTGAACACATTATTACCTGGACTGAAACTGCCCTGGATTACCATTTTTATGGACTCTGAAACTATTCATTCACATAATTTTGGTAGATAGAAGAATAAACCCATATGCATCAAAAAGTTGGGCTTGGCCATTATACCAAACGGATATTTAATCTATATGACTGTCATACTCAGTAACATGGACCATATTTTTGGCGTATCAAATAAATTAGATTACTGAGTACATTAATTCTACTTGAAGGGACCAAACGTGACCGTTGTCTTATATATGAATATTTTATACTTGCATATAGTAAAAAAAAAAAAAAAAAAACTAAATGCACGTAGGTGTACGATCGAGCTAATTCATTTCCTTTTCATACCCTCAAGGCAAGCACGAATTTTTGAATAATTAATTGGGGTTGTCGTTATTACAAGCCCAAGATGAACTTTTTTGGGCTAAGCGAATTGCATCGTTTGCAAGGTACTCTACTAATTACCCCATAATGGTGTCTTCATTGGAGAAAAGCTGCGAACTTTATTCCATTTGCCTCAAAATCATGTACGACATGGAATAAAGCTGTGCATTAAAATCAACCTCTTCTCAAGAGGTTTTCAAAACTTCGTTAAATGCTAAATCGGACCATAATCTCAAACCATAAAAACATAGCTGTTGCTGAGTAAAATATGTGTGGGTTCTTTGGTCACATTCATGGTCATTCGAAGTTTAAATTACACTGAATCTTAGCCAAAATGCTCAGAAAGGTATATATTAAAAGTCTAAAAGATTGATGAAAAGCATAAATTTTGAACTACGGGGTTCCTTTTCAGCAACCACTTTTTTTTTTTTTTGCTTTTACTTATTCAGTGAGACTACAAAGAAAGAACTTTAATGTCGGCTTGTTTGAGTTAGACAACGTACTATCTTAATAATACCATAATAATTAAACAGATATCAGTAGAGACATCAGAGCATAACAGTGATTTGAATTTTAAATTAGCCCGTGAGTCCGCTCAGTTAAAGCACACTTGACAATATATTTATTAATAAGAAAAGAACTTGCAAGTCTAGGGAATATTTCTTTCAAAAAGGAAAAAAGGGAAGGGGGTGGGTGGGTTTAGTTTACCAAAATATTGGATTAAATGCAAGATAGGACACTTTATTTACAAAATTACAAAGTAAACAGGAGAGCACGAAAATTGAGAAGCAGAGGAGGAAGACGATGAAAGAACCTTTGTTAAACGAGAGACAGATTTGTACGAAACAAATAGATATTATTATCCACTCTAGGGACAAAATAGCAACTGACAATAACAAATAGGACCGGGATTCCATTTCAAAGCCACCACTCTATGTATGTAACATTTAATTTAGTGTATTAGTTCAAGTATATTATTTTCTTAACAATTTTATTATTATTCTTTAAATAATTTAAACACAACTAACACACCAATTTAAATGTTATATAATAATGTTAGCATTCATTAATCATTTTTTCAACTTGCACGCTAATAGTATGTACAGATGTGCACGTTACGTTGTTAAATGCGGAAATATACCCGCTCTTGCTAAGGCATACCTTCCTCTTCATGGATTTATCATGGATTTCCTAGAATTAGAATATATAATTTTCACGTTATAAGTTTATGGTTTACATATAGACATGATCATTGAATGGAGCTTTGAAAAATCGAGCTTAAAAAAAAAAAAAGTTCAAGCCTCTATTCTTTTATTCACATTTTTTGGATTAGACCAATTAAACTTTTTAAAATTATAATTAAGTCAATTTATTACTTAAAATTTAATATCAGTAATATAATTAATTGTTATTATTACTTATATAATTATATATATAAGTTATAAATATAAATGAATTGTTGTATTGGTATAAATTTTTAAAATAAGAGGTATTAATTTTTATTTTTTTGTCCACATATTATGTTACACTAAGTTTTTCTTTAAATAATAAGATATAAACTAAATTTACCAAGCTAAACAGACTTTTAAAATTATAATTAAAACTATTTACATAGTATTAGTCTCAGTTTCCAAACTTAAAATGTGGACATATCCTACTTCCTTGCCCTCTCAATTTAAAGTGTTATCTATGCTTATATTAAACCAAGACAAGAAAAAAAAAAAAAAAGGGTTTGTCCTAAAGTTTGGACTTAAATGGGTATTCTTCATTTTTGGACACCAGAATGAAGCAACATGTCAACATAGTTATTTCCTTGAAAGCGTTGGGTTGGGAAGTGTAAATGAACTGGGAAAAAGCCCATTTTTGAATCTGGGCCATACATTGGCCCAGAATGATTGATAGAGAAGCAGGCAGTGTACCATTTTGTCTCGTTGAGCCCTCATTATAAAGTAGTCCATAACCCAACTTATGGGCCCATAAGTTGTTGCCTGTATTTTCCATTACTAGCACATATGATATAGGATTAATAATTTACAGTTGATCATTAATAGAACTCAATAAAATTTCTATGTAAGATGTGACACTACGATAATCCAATTGTTTGCTTTAATTAATGTGAAATTAAATTAGGTGTTACTTGTTGCAAACCATCCTTCACTTTAGGGATAAATTCAGAATGGCTGCTGGGCTGCAATTATCTTCATTAAATTTTTAAAATTTTGATTTTTATATATAAAATTTTAGTTTAATCTTTTTAATTAATAAAAATTCACCTAACTAACTACCTTGACTTCTTATAATCAACTCTCGCGACAGCTATGCCACATTTAATTGTTGTTTTTTAAAAAAAATGTTATTATAATTTAATTCATAATATTTATGCTAATTCGACATACTCTTAATATGCTCAACTTTTGTTAGTGTATTTTAAAAAGTTAAAGTAGACTTTAATTATCTACCAAATGAAATAATAGCCTTTATATCTTTTAAATAAAGAGAGAAACTAATAAAATGTGACTACTGTCATTAATATTACATGGGCATTGAACTAAAAACGTCACAGGAACTCTCACCACCGTTGACTGTTTCTTTTGGACAACATAGACCGTTGATTTTGAAGGACTTGTAATGGGCGGAGATTCCCACGTTGACACCTGCGAGTATCAACGCGTCTGTGACAACGACACATGGAACGGCCTGTGATCCAAAACCGTATCGTTTCTTCTATCCTCGAGAAACGTTTCAACCAGCTGACGATTTTTGAGATACGTCTGGAAACGACGGCGATTAATGCCGTCGCTGATTTTCCACTCTGTGCGGCACCCTGCTTTGACTCTGTCGTTCTACTCTTTACGACCAGTGAGATTTGCAAACGTCGCCAGGTTCTGCAATCTCTCTTCGTTATTGGCGTCTTCAGGTTCGTTCGGTATGTTATTTCTAGCTATTTCTCTGAATTTTGTCTCTGATATATATTTTTAAATAAGGGGAATGTTAGCTGAGCTATTGGGAGGTTGTAGTTTAAGGCTTTATTTTGAAGTTAGAATCAACCATAGTTATTGAACGGTAGAAGTTTGAAAATTTCTTCCTGTGTTTATATCAGCTATGGACAGCAACTCACCTAGTTCGCTGGTTTTATGCGGGAAGTCACAGGCGGAAAATGAAATTGCTAAAACTATTAAGAGCAAGAACACTTTGAAGCTTCCTGACAATGGCGAAATTTCGATCAGTTTGCAGTCGGAATTGGATAATAAATCTTTTAAAGAAGACTCCTTTGGAATTGATTTGTTCATGAATTCTCTTTCCACTGATAAGTTTGGCAGGTTTCTCATTTGGTCCCCCCGGTTGTCTTCAACGCATGATGTGGTTTCACAGTACGTATCCCTTACCTTCTTGCATTTTGAATCCTTAATGCGATTTAATATGCATGTTATTCTAAATTCCATATTATTTATATACAGCAACTTCTGTGAGCTTCCCATTGGTACGGTTTGTGTTGCTGATGTTCAAACCAAGGGACGAGGTCTGAAATGGCAGTATAACTGTGTTTCTCTGTCCTTTTATGCTTCAATTTTTGCTATGTCAACTAAAATTGGCTTAATGTCCATAATCTCTCAGGCCGGTCAAAGAATGTGTGGGAGTCTCCATTGGGCTGCCTCCTATTTTCTTTCACTCTACAAATGGAGGATGGGCGAGTTGTTCCTTTACTACAATATGTAGTTTCCCTTGCTGTCACGGAGGCAGTAAAGGATATCTGTGAGAAAAGTGTAAGTGTTTGATCTTTAACTACTGGCTTGATAACGTCTCTTACTTTTTGTACTTTAAATATTCTTTAATTTAGTGCCGCTGAAGGATGTACAATGCATTAACTATATAAAAATGAACATTTGAATACATTTTGAGAAGAAATAATTATGATTTATGATGGGTGTTTTTACTAACTTGGAAAGACAAAGTTGTTAATTCTCCGAGAAATATGTTAGTAGTTTCATTCTGCTTAGCTCAATGACCTGTTTGATCAGTCAGACTTCTAAAGACAATATGAATGGACTACTAAACCTATTAAATATGAAAGACGCATGGCTGCAACCTGCAGGTTTTTTGAAAGGAAGCAGAAGATTAAGTTCCATAATTATAAACTGACAATTAATTGGATAGTTATTGGTTTAGCAAGTTTATATTGTTAAGACACAAACTAATTCATTTGTGCTTGATCAATGACTTAAGTTTACATGTTTGGTTTAGTGCATTATTTATTTACTTTGTGATTGATTGTTCTCTTAAACGCTTCTTCTTCCAACACTTTTCATTCCAGGGCTTACCCCGTGTTGATATAAAAATTAAGTGGCCAAATGATCTCTACTTAAATGGCCTTAAAGTCGGAGGCATTCTATGCACCTCAACCTATAAATCAAAGAAGTTTAATGTTAGTGCAGGTAATTATACAAACTCTTAAAGTGCTATTCTTTGGTGGCTAAACTATGACCACACTTCCAAATACTTAATAATAAAACCCTGTTCTGTGAGGAAAATTTTTAGTTATCTTAATGTCATTTTGGTATCAGTAAAATGTTTTTCAATTTATGCTCGTAATAAAGATAGTAACTCAGTCTATGCTCTTGTAGGTATAGGCTTGAATGTCAACAATGAGAAGCCAACAACATGCTTAGATACAGTTCTGAGAGGATTGTCTGTGAAAGCTTACAAATTTCGAAGAGAAGACATTCTTGCCGCCTTCTTTGACAAATTTGAGGAATTTTATAATCTATTTGTGAATCAAGGTAGTGAAATGAATAATTTAATTGTTTTCTCATTGTTATCATCTAAACTACCATTCATCCCCCCTCTCCCTCTTTTTGGGATCTGTGAGACACACTCACAGATGGATTATAAATTCAAATTAACTTGAGGAACGCATGCCTCCCATCCTTGTCTGTCAATCACGTTGAAAGATTGCAATGGCTTTACTAAAAGAACTGTCACAATCGGATATATGATGACCCTTGTGAATTCATCCTTTTCTATAATTAAATTGACCATGTGGGCTGTCATATATTAGGGAAGGAAATTTTAGAGACTCACTTTCTAAACTCTGTGGTTATTCGTCTATCAAGGCATACCTGTAATGCCACTGACTGAACGTTGTTGGCTAACTTATCCTTGTAGATGCCAAAATCAGTTTTGTCTATATCCTCTTGTTAATGTAATTTTTTTCTTTCTAAAAGGCATTACTTTTTTGTTCTGAGGACGTTCCTCTTGGCTTCTATTCAAGACAAAGAAGAAAAAAGTAAAAAGTTACAATCTTTGCTTAAAATTCAACATGAAATGCTGTGTTCCTCTATAATTTATTCTTATATCAATCTAGCCAGGCACACTTTAATAATTAAGTAACCCAAATGAAGTGTCAACAGTTATGGTTTTAATCTTGACTTGTTTCTAAACTAGAGTTTCCTTACCCTTACTGTATCCTCTGTCAATTAGTAACTAATTACAAATCAATAATTTGCAGAACTTTGTATGATTAATGATGCCAGATTCACTTGTTCCATGTGATGCAGGATTTCAAACCCTAGAGCCGCTATATTATAAGACATGGTTGCACAGGTGACATGGATTTTAAGTACTCTTATTCAGTCATTCTCGTCTGTAGGTTTTGGGGGCAGAGTCATTTATATTATGAGAATTAATGGTTACCTGTGCACAGTGCGAAGAAGAAAAGCCGGGTCTGGCTAGAGTAGCATTTGCCTTTGAAACATATGGCATGATTGCTAAATGCATAAACAAACCTGAAATTGGGATTCTGGCGGGATCTGGGACAGATTAGGGTTTGTGCATATGATTGCTTTAGCATGGGTGGTGCTGAAAGATAAATGATAAGTGGTGATTTGAGGCTGCAAACTTTTAGTATGTTAACCAAAAGGTGATAGAATTTCACGGCAATCTCCCTACCCCAAATGAGGGAATTGTTAATTTGGAAATTTTCATTTTTTCTTTCATCTTTCTTGATGACCGATCTAGCTTTCATTGAATGAATGTGTGTGGCTACATAGAGTGTTAAAATTCAACCCCAATAATATTTCTACACTGGAACAGCCCAATTTCTTCAGGCTCTGCCAGACCATTGTCCTGGCACTAGCTTTAATAAAAAATTTTGTGAAAACTAGGTGGTTGGAGGATTGATCTCTTCCTGATTGAATTATGTGAGACTTTAAATTGGCTAATATTTACTTTCATAAGCCATTCATGCATGCTAGTCTAACCATGAAGGAGTTGTTCTTAAATCTGAATTCCCAAACATATATGTCATTTCACGAAAAGCTGAACACAAATTGGTTGGATCTAGTTAGCTGTTGAATTGAAGTTTTGGATGTTATGCTGTATGCATCATCCTATTTATTCACATATGAGGAATGGTCTAGTTTTAGAGTAATTCAGATATTCAAATTGTCATGCAGTGGACAGAGAGTTATCGTGCAGGAAAAGAATGAGGACACAGTCAGTGAACACGTGGTAACCATTCAGGTAAGACAGATATAAACATTTTCTTTTGACTTGCTGTAACTTTTTTTCTTTTTTCTGGGAGGACCGCCCCCTGGGGGTGTTTTTGGTGGGGGGAGAGGGGGGGAAAGAGGCAGATTAAAGAAATTTCTGGAGTTGGTTTTAAACAATTAAGCTGGATCTGTTGAAAAGCCAAATTATTTTTCATAACTGCAGGTAGATAGTACGTTATCTGCTATAGTGGTGTCGTAGATTGTTTAGTTTAGATTAGGTTTATGTCACTGTTTTTGGAAAGTGATATAACATTCCAATTATTTAATTCTTTTATTATGTAGGGTTTAACATCCACAGGTTACTTGTTGGCCGCTGGCGATGACAATCAAATGTTTGAGCTCCATCCTGATGGAAATAGGTAATGAATAGTTTTTTCTTCCAAGCCTTATGAGTTAGTTGGGTAAAAATCTGTGACTGTCTGTAATTTCTTAAGAATAGTCTACGGGAAATTGTCTCTTTTTTATTTACTTCTACTAAATATCCACAAATTACTGCTGAATTTTGGCCTTCGGGCTTTTGAATTTTACTCGCACACAAGTTATAAGGAACAGTGGCCAGTCTCATTTGGTACATTAGAGAATTAATAAGGGTAAATTACTCTCCTCTCTTCTCAGAGATGCCTATATTACACAATCGTCACCTCTATTATATAAATACACACAAACCACCTTGAACCCAAAAGATAACCAAAATACTTTTGAGAGTTAATATTAATTTATTTTATTAAAAATATAATATATTAGAGAATGTATTTCTAAAATTTTGTTCCAATATTATCTATTTTGCGTTGAAAATCGTTAATTTAATTTATTCTAAATTTTAAAAAATGATTATTTTATATATGTTAAATGCCTATTCAATACTTGTTATATTATACAGCTAATAAATATGAAGATATTTTGGTCAAAATATGTGTAGTTGTAACTAATTTTTGGTTGCAAAAGAGTATAATTTTTCAAAACACAGAGGAGGAATATTAATATAGCTTCAAGTGGGAGGGGAGTGTAATTTACCCAATTAATAAAGATTTCAGTCAAGTTATTGAATCTCCTTGATTATAACCACAAACTGAAATAAATTTTTGTCTATTGTGGCTACAGCTTTGATTTTTTCAGAGGACTGGTTAGAAGGAAACTTGAGTGAAGAAGATTCCTTTACACATTCCGCACGAGGCAACAACTCTTCCGTACTGTGTACAGCACCAAGAGCTTGGCTTAGCACAAGATATTCCAATAATCAAAACTTGATTCTTATACTGAGTCACCGTGTACACTCCTATCGGGGTTTACTTGCGGTATGACATGTTAAAACTTCATACCATTGCAACCAAAAACAAAATAAATGAAATGTTTTTTTTCCTCTTAATAGTACTTGAATCATGATTACTTTGTCAATCATCTGTGAGGAGTGTGGTGGTCCTTTCCTCGCCAGCTATGAAATCATTTGAACAAATGGTTCTATAATTCATTGTTTGGCCTAATGATGTCCTTTGCTTCCATTTAAAGTGTGCTCAATTTTGATGCGTCATCAGATTGTGTTGACCAACATCCATCTACCTTGACCCCATCATGACCGAAGTGTTTGTTTTCGTTTTAAACATGCAGGGCGCTTTTTTTTTTCCCCTCTGTATTTTGGTATTTGGCTTAAGCAAAGGAAGGGGACAATCATTCGGGGGATAATTGGCCCTTGGTATAAAACAAGATCTTATGTGGCACGTTCTATGGTTGTGGGGTACTTAATGTCTAATTCTGCTTGTATTCCTGTAGGAGCACAGAAGAGCTATCTATTGGCGCACATGCACAACCCTCCCTAAAAAAACTGCCTATGCGATGTGTGGGTCGAGGCTATATACCATGACAGATGTTTATGTAACATCCAATATATCTGTCCCTACGTGTAATCATAGTGGCTGAGTCATTCTCAAAAGACAGCAATATGGGAGGTGGGTGGAAAATGAAGTTTCCATCTCTTTATCGTTTGAGAAAGTTTCAGATATTCCAAAACACCAAGTAGACAAGGAGGCTTCGCTCATTTGGTCCAAATAAATTTAGATGAAGTCATTATTAAAAGACAAAATAATTTTAGTACATTGCCAAAAAAAAATTTGAAGTTTAAACTAGGGTATCGTTAGCTAATTAAACCAAACATTAAGGTGAATAATATGTAGATCTCTATATAGGAGACAATGACCTTAATTAAGACCTGCTATTGCTGGAAGCTATGTTGTCTCCACGTGTCGAGCCCCATTGAGTTTATTTGCACTGGTTAAGGGGAAGTGATCGGTGAATGTTGAAGTTAAGTTGTCATCACGTCTCGAGCCCCATGGAGGGTGTTTGAGCAGGTTTGAGGAAATGGTTGGTATATGTCGCCATCAGAGATCGCTCTTTGATACCAAATAAGACCATAACAATTGGTACTAATTATAAAAATGCAAAGAAAATAAAAAATTTCAAGGTACCGAATAGTCTAGCTGTCTACAGAATAATGTTCTTTTTGGCACTGTTGAGAAAGTTTGTGATTGAATATTTCACCTTCATTGTATGGTTACAAGAGGCCACAGGAAAGTGAAGATGGATATTCAGTACATCCTCAATGTGGACAAAAGAAAACACAGGTTTTGAAATTAGAGAGGTTTTTGTGCTTTTCAAGGTGGGGTTTATGAGCAAATGATGAGTCTATAGACACTTTTACACTGTGGATGATGACCTGTACCATCATTATGTGAAGGTTTTCGAAACAGTGGAAATGTAGAAAGTGAAACTGCCAGCGTACTGTTTGTGGTCCTTGCTTGCAAGACATAAATTCCACGCACAAGAGAAATCTTTTCCAAACCCAAGAGGGAAGATTAAAGGTGACGACAAATGATGGGATGAAATAAAGTGAAAGGATTAAGAAGCATCTGACTCAAACACAAACAAAAGGTATGGGATAGCAATAGAGGGAGGGCCAGCAGGGTGCAGTATAAATTGGTGAATGATTATCCCATATGATTAGTTCCAAAAGGAGGGAAAAGAAGATTAGTCAAAGATCCCTTATAAGATCACATGGAGGAGCAGGCTCGGTGGGCCAAGTTGGTTGTGAATGTGACTCCATTAGAGAAAGTAATAAACGTTTTGGTAAGAAGTTGGAGACGAATACAGCACTCTTCTCTCTCCCTAAGGATGCCATTCAAGGATGCTTGAGAGGCTCTTTTTGAGATCTGCTATATTAGATGGGGCAGAAATTCAAACCTTGGAATGTAAAATCTGAAAGTTTAGTTTTAATTTCTAGTTAAGCCAACATGTATTATTAATAATGATTGGTTACAATATCTTAGTATCAAAGTTGTAGAAAGAAACATTATTTTTTTAATGCAAGCTATTCATTCACCCGCGCGCGCATGAGTATAAACATGATTTGAAATGTACTTTCCAATTCCATATTCTACATTTTGTGCTAATAGAAGCGAATGATAATCTCACCACTATCGAGGTAGATATGATGAATTCAATTATTATAGTGAATAAATCAAAAGTGAGTCAACAAGTGGATAATCCTAGGCCAAAAGAATAGTGGCTAAAGAAGGTAATATATTTTGATTTTCTACGCATGAGATGTGGATATGGCCATTTTGTCAACCTTTTTTTCTGCATTTTTCTCCCTCATTTCGTGGGTTTATTTGGCAGCATTAGCTTATATAATTTGTAGACATGATGAGTTAGATTTGCTGTAACATAAAGCGCCCCAAGTGAGTGTGATGGGTGATGAGAGATTGGATTGAAATGAAGATTAAGGCAATGCATTCAATACTAAATTTGATCCATGTAATAAGTTTTATATGTAGAGACCAAATTCTAATTATTGTTTGGACGCAATACGATGCACCCAACAAAGTTTCTTAAGATTATGAGGCATAAATAAGTAAAGGTGGAGGAGGTGGGTCCATTTATTTGATAAAAAAAGATGATTGTCGTGTTGTATTTGGAAGAGAGAGGGTGGGTGTCTACTACTTGCACGACTTTGGACCATTGGGTCACATGAAACTATTTTTGGTGTGCCTAAAGGGTGCCTCGCCTCTTGTGAGTTGTGTGTGAGAGGGTGAGATTATGAACCACAAAGATCGATCCAATCAACGTTAATTTACCTTTTATCCTTGTTGAATTACTTATTCATGATTTGATGAGAGGTTTTTGTGACTATAAAATTAAGTCTAGAGGATATAGATCAAATCCTATCATGAAAAGTGATTAGCTAGGATTGAGTTTCAAACATAATTATAGCACATGGAATTACTATGATGGTGTCCAATCTACCATTGAAACCAGCGTTAAGATCTTGGGGATAGGTGAAAATCGAAACCAATAATATTGTACACTTTCTTTCTTTTTATTTAATGTAAATTTTATATTGTTTTTTTTCCTTTCAAATTGGATATACCGGGCGGGTGAATTATAACCTATTTGACAAACTGAATAAAACAAGATTTATAGATTTATACAATATAATTTACCTTTATTTGATATATTTAGTGCACATATTAATATTTTATAAATTCATACAATTCACTTCAATCAACTCAATTTAATACAGTTTATTATCATACTATAATAAAGCTTCTTTTGCCTTAATTAAACTTAATTGTATAAAAAATTAATGGAAAGAAAACATATTAATCTCACAACATATTATTGTTTCTTTCTTAATATTAACTATTTATTTTAAGTGTCATATTTAGTATACTTATAATTTTAAGTACACTAGTACATTTAGTTATAATGTTAAGACATGTCTTTATATTATAATTGGAATACACCAAATATTTTATCTAAATTTTATCAATATTTTATTAAACTTTGTTATTTTATATTATCATATCTTGTACTATTAGACTTTCTTTTTTTTTTTTTTTTTTGTATATTTGTTAAAAGTAATGTTATCATAAACTTCAACTTTGTTAATTAAATTAATAGACACGTGTAAGTACATAAGTCCAAACTGAAGTTATGAATTAAGGATTTTTATCAACTTTGAGTATTAATTTGCTTCATAATTGAAATATAGGAATGAAAAATAGAAACAACATTAGTTACTAAGGGTCTAAGACTAAATAATTTGATTAGGTAACATATAATCAACTTTAACAGGTCGTAATAATTATTAATTTATATATAAAGATATGTCATTAATTTTTGTTGATTTAATTGATGAAGTTAACCTTTAAAATGACATTAAAAATTTTAACAAATATATAAGACGATATATAATGAACGTTTATGAAAAAATTGATAATAAGAACGTTCAAATAACAAGATTAAATTAAATAAATGAATGATTATCCTAATCATATAATGAGTTTAGTTGCAATAATTCTTAATACATAAGTGGAAGCATTTGAACAATAATGCGGATTATATATAATGTAAGAGATAATCTTATTTATTTCCCAAGTCCTGTCCTATGATAGAGATAATATCTTAATCCAACCTCTTGTGTGTACATCACAAAAATACTAAACATCTGCCATCTCAATTATGATAGCTCGTACGTTCTGCAAATACAATATTCCATCACCTAACAAGATTCCGTAGTTGTACGGTTTTATATTATATAAATAATTTAAATAAAAAAATTTTTTTTTCACCTATTATAAAATTATCACTTTACTCCTCTGATTTATTTATTGAAATGTTTAAAATAACTTTTATTTATTAAAAAATGTTTAACTTAATCTCAAATTTTTCAAAAAACATCATATTTAATCTCTTGAATTTAGAGTTTATAATTTTGATAAAGTAACTAAATTTGATAATTTTGTTTTAAATAAAAAACCAAATGAATATTTTTTAATAAGTAAAAAATTATTTTAAATATTTTAATAATTAAAAAAATCAAAATAAAATTTTTTTATTAATGAGATGCCAACAAAATACTTTTCTCTGGATAATTTAGAAAGGGGAATTATAAGGAGAAATGGATCAATCTAGATTTCCTATATTTATTAAAAAATATATAAATCTAATAGTTAATATTAAAAATATATATAATTTAACCATTCAAATTTTAAAATTTGATCACATCTAATTCAAAATTTTTGATATAATAATTTAAATTTAAAAAATGACATAATTCAACAATTTTGTTAAGAATTACTGGAAATGCAAATAAGAAATGGAGTCAAGTTATGGGTACAGTTGAATGTCTTTAGATGATGTAGGGGAGGGTGTTGGTACCAAAAATGGGAGAGCGTGGTTTGATTGAAGTGGAAAAGAGAAGAGAAAAATAAAAAGAGTACAAATATGGGTAACCTTTTAGACTGTGCATTTACGGTCAACTGTGCACTTTGGCAGTTGGAGTTCAGAGTTCAGACTACTACACACGTCGGAACGCTTCTGCATTGCACAGAGCTTCCAGCTTCCTCACCACCAGGCCCCCCCCCCCACTCCCCCTTCCTCCAACAGCATGATCCACAATTTTAAAAAATTATTAAAAATTAATTTAGTAATAATATATTTTTTATACGTTTAAAACCGTAAAATAGCTTTTTAAAAATTTATCAGTGAACCAAGTAAATCTTAGACTATGTTTGAATTGAGGGTCACGGATAGAATGATAGGGAGGGAAATGATTAATTTAAATAATATATATGTTTAAATGTTTTTTTAAAAAGAGAGTGAGATGACAAGGGAGGATCTCCAAGACCTTCTGTGATCATCCAAAATAATATTTTTTTTATCTCTCTAAATTTGAGGGTCAAGAGTGGAAATGAATAACTCAATTATTAAAATTACTATTACATCCTTTTTAATTTAATAACTACGAGAATTTTGTTTCATTTTCTCTAAAATGCTTATTCCCACATGATGGTTCCCATATGAAGACAATGGTGATTAATGTAAAGTTGTTATATATGATCATATTATTTATTTATTTAAAATAATTTTAAAATAAATAATTTTTACATATTATAAGTTGTTTACATAAGATATGTATATATATATATTTAATTTTATTTCATAATTATGTTGCATTTTTTAGAGTTAATAAATCAAAAGAAAGAAAAAATAGGAGAATTAATAAAAGAAAGTAAAAAAATAACTATAACTTATTGGTTGTGTGTTTATGTTATAAAAGGTAATATTTAAAAAAGTTATCAATTAGTCATTCTATTCCATTTATTTAATTATAATTTTCAAATAAAAAATTTAGAAGACCTTCCATTTACTCATTAAAACCTCCAAACAATATATCTACTCAAGTCATTCTACTACATTCCATTTCATTCCATATTATTCTATTAATAATCATTCCATTGCATCATTCCCTGACTCCCAAACATAGCCTTACTAATTTTTTTTCTATTTTTAAAAAACTGAAATGGATCGGTTTTAGTTGATGTGGAGGTTTGATTTACACTTAGAACAAAGTTTTTTAATCAACACCTTACTAAATGTAAAGTATTTTTAGAATTTTTTAAATTAAATTTGTATTACATTCATAATTTTTTCTTTTAACTTAATAAGAGAAACTCTAAAAAAAAATTTTATTTAGTGAGGTGTTAATAATAATAAAAAAAATTTGTCCCAGATGTGTATTTAGTTTTCACATTAATAAAAAACATTTATTTTAACATTCTTCATAACAGAAAAATAATAAAAGTTTTACTGATAAATTTTGAAAAAATTATTTCATCAATTAAAATTCGTAAAACAAAAAATTGTTATTAAGTTATCACTATCATGTCTAATTATTGAAAATTTTTTAATAGTTAGAGATGAGTAAAATTTATTTTTTTAATTTAATATTAATAAAATATTAATTTTTTATTATCTTCTATTACTAAAAATTCTCCGATAGATAATCCCAATTCTGAGTTATCTCTCTCCGTCCTCCTTGTACAGGTTGTTCGTCTACGGTTCTCCAGGACTCTAGTCTGTACAATATATACCATCACCAAGGACCACACGTGCTTGACTACTGTTTCGGTCAAACTCCTCTGATTCCCTCTGCTCTCCTGGCCTCCTCCTCTGTCTTTTTAATTCTTCATTATTTAATTATTTCGTAAAAGCATAATATGTGTTATAGAATATTATTTCCTTGGCGCCGTACACTATTTAAAGTTTGTTTGTTTGTTTTTTTTTTATTGTTTCTTGTTTACCCATCAATTTAGAATTCCGGTCATTAGTTATAGAATTTTCACCCAAACGTCCAAACCCGAGTAATCAAACAATATTATAACTTCTATTTTAATAATCTATCAATTAATTGCATTTTAAATGTTGAATATTTTTAAATAATGAAATTTCTTATTAAAAATGTCTGAAGTACAAAAATGAATTCGGAGGCGTGGGGATATGCTAAATGGAAGATGCGAACATTTTAGCAATTATTTGCTGATGGGAATAGGAGATACATAAGAAAACTTTAGCTGTCACATTTTCTAATTAATACGTCAGCGACGAAAATTCGTAGTCAGATTTGGTTTAGAATGATTCTATGATTCCACCTAAATATGTTTTATATGTCTAATCATTTTCCATCTAAAGAAGAGGAATTGAAAATAAATAAATAAAATTTATTTCAGGTGGACCCTTGGTCTCTCAAATATATGATCCTCTTCCTCGACTTTAAACTCATGCTCCGATCTTCAATCCATTATGGAAAATATAGATATTATATGGAATGTGGATGCTATCAATTGCTATCTACAAGGTTTTATTATTTAGACATTATGATTATAATATTTCTATTTTGTACGTCAGAGTCAGTAATGGTTGGATAGTAATGTTTCAATTCAGAAGTAACCGTCAAGGATCATTTTTGTGAAAATTTTATATGATGTACCATTTAGCTTGTCTGGCTTATTAATGATAATTAATTATTGATATGATACTTTTATATCTCATCTTACATTAAATATGTATTAATAACAAGTTCAAATGCACTTCTTAATTAAGTTGATTGATTATGATACTTCAGTAGTTTATAATAAATATTAGATCGGACTTAGTCACGTAACCCCAAAAAAAAAAAATGATAACATATAAATGAGTTCTTCATAACTAAACAGAGCAGAGTATAGCTATATATCTCAGTTTCTTTTATTTATAACCGCAGAGACATTACTATATGAATATGTCATGTTGCACGAGATGAATTAATTTGAAATTTTTTTTTTTTTTTTTTTAAAGTAGTGCATTGCAAATGGAAGCCTACCTAGATGCTATGCATTGAAGTAAATTGCCTGGTCTCGAAGGGTAGAGTAATAAAAAAATAATTGTTGACTTAAAGAAATATAGTTAGATACGCAAAAAGAACCTTTAATGGAGTCAAAATAATGGGGTGGGGGTGGTGCGGAATATGATTACGAAAATATTGCGAGATCTATGTTTGATTAAATCAATGCTTGGAATCTAGTTTTGCTGGTTTTTCGCGGATCCGATTCTAGTTTGAGAATTTAAATTTATTATATTTAAAAAGATTTAAATTATTAAATTTATATCAAATAATTTAAATTTTAATATATATAAAATAATTTTTTAAAATTTATATCATTAAATTTTCATTCAATAATTCAAATTCTATTAAATTTACGTATATTTAAAATTTAAAAATTTATCAAATCTAAAACCCTTTTCCACATCTTAATATTATTCAACTTAACTCACTTCTTTCTTTTTAGTTTATTCAAATCTTTAAATTTCAAAAGGTAATACATAGTTGTTATTCGTAGCTCACAGATCACAGTTGGCTGTAAGCAACTTGCCGTGTTGGAATTACACATATTCAGCATTCACATTTCAATAATTTTTTCAGCTTTTTATATTAAAAAAATATACAAATATTAGTATTTTGCTTATTGTGACATCAAGTGCTAGGATATATGAAATATTATGTTACTCTACTGCCTATATATTTAGAAGCTTATTGATCGTACGTTATATTCCAACAATGCAATGTGTGTGTATGTGTGTGTGATTGTAGATATTAATTAATCAATAAATTATTAATTGTTTAAACCTTTAATTATATCTTTTAAAGTTTATATAAATTACATTTTATAAATGTCTAGTAGTTTTTAAGATTGTGTATCATATATTACATGCAAAATTTATTGTGAAGACAATTGTCACTAAACTACACGAATATAATTAGCTTGTGATTTATTTAAATATTAACATAGCTACATATATATTCTAAATGTGAGATAACAACATATTTCAAATTTTACTAATAAGCGCATTCAAATTTTATTTAACATATAATATTGGAGTATTATTATCTTTGATGTCCCAATTGATGTTATTATATAATAATATATTAAATATTAACATCAAGTATTAATATTGGATAAATCATGTTATGTGGTATAATATGATTAATGAGTACCAAACGGGTTCTTATAGGTTCGAAGAGTCCAATGTTAATTGATAATTATAGTATAGTATGATTAAAGAGACTACACACAACTGCAATAGATTATTGTCTTTTAAATGTCCTACTTAATAATCTTACTTCACGCCAGTGTTCATGGTATTTGAAGAACAGTTAATCGAAGAATAGGTAGGTAGGCTGACTTGTAAATAGGAGAGATCAGTAAAGACAAATTAAGAAAATCTCAAGAATAAGAGTATTATTGGATAAGCTTGAAGGCAAGCGTACTTTATAAATTAATAAAACAGCGAGCATTTGAATTTGTTGGGTGTGCTAATTGGAAATGTACCATAAGCCTTGAAAAGATTAATATGTAAAAATTGCAAAACACTTTTATGACACATTTTGTTGTTAAAATTGATATAATAGAAATAAGAATAAAAGTGGAAGTGAGAATAAGAATAAACATATTTTTTTTTATTTTGTTTGGTTAATAGATTATACATGAAAATCAATTAAATAATGTGTATATTTTATTATATTATTTCTTATTATAAAATAAAAAAAAGACAGACATTTATTTGAATTATTAATTAATAATATAATTATATGTTAATATATATTTAATTAATAATATATATTTAATAAATTAGTAATAATTTAAAATAATAATATAATAATAAATAAAATAATTAATAATAATAAATTAAAAATTATAAATAATTTAATAATTAATTAAATAAATAATAAATTAAGATTTTAATGTATCACATGAGTATTTTTGTTTGAAAAATATACTAAACAAGGATATTTTTGTTTAGTATATTTTACTTTTAAGAGAGTAGTTTAATTTTATCACTTTAATTAAGGAAATAACTCTCCCTTATATAAAAGAGAGTAAACTTCGTAGGGAATAGGAATAAAGTCTTAATTTATCAACCAAATATGAGATACTCTCGTTCCTATTCTCATTTTTTCATGTTGATTCTAACAACTAAACAGAACCTTTAAATAACAGTGAAATATATATGCACAATAGTTAACAGGGAAGTGTTGCCTACACATTGCAGTAGTAAGTATATTTTACTGCAAATTTTGTAATAAAATATAAGTAGTTAGATTTAATCTAAAAGCTTATATTATATTTATTTATTATATTTTACTATAAATTCTATAGTACGGTAGATGATCCCATTCCGGGAAGTGTTCCGGCTGATGAGGAGTGAATATATAACCGACCGCGTCTCATAATTGACTTTAGAAGGATGACGATAGACAAGACGTTTTCCACGGCGTTCTACATTAACGTCCTTCACCCAAACAATACTTTCTACATTCTTCCGTTCTTCTCTCTGTAATTTATTCCCAAACATTTCCTCCTTTGCATGTACTTCCATTTTCTACGCTGCCTTCTTATTTTTCCTCCCCTTCCTATCGCCATTACATTATTTGCTTCTCACTATACTCTCTCTATAGATATATACTTACTACTTTAAAAAAACAAAATGCGACTAATTATAAGTAATTAATTATCTTAATATTCAAGACTAGATTTAAAGAGGTCCATCCTCCAAAACGTGGAAACCATGCTCCTCCTTCTGTTCCATTCCCTCAATCATCGCCATCCACGTGTCACCATCTAGCTGAGCCGGCGGCTTTTTCCATTGCCGTGTTCTCTCCGCACCAAATCCTGACCCTGCATCCTCATAATTCTTCTCAACCAACCGCCTCATATTTAAAAAAATAAAAAAAAATACAAGTCTCGCAAGAGTTGGAGCATCCAATTCCTCCCCCCCCCCTTCCCAGCAGTTTTCTTCTTTTTGTTTGCGCTTTCCCCTGCCACCTCATCTCACCGGAAATTGGATTCCTTTCCCCTCTCGCCACTCCGCCACAGCCAATCCTCTTATATTTACCCTCTGCTTTTCCCTTTCCCATTTTCATTCAAGTTCTCTTAATTACGCGTAACCCATAGTTTACTTCTGCTTAGACGTAACCGTTTTATCTCAATCCTTACGCGTATTTCGCTTCTGGATTTTCTGTTACACTCCTCCCTCTCCATTCTTCTGATCGCCCATTAACATGAAGTTTCTAATCGTCACTGCCTCCGCCGGCTGCGCCGTCACCTTGGAATCCATTCGTCTTTCGCATTAGTTCCCAATGCATCCTTTTTGCTGCGTCTCCGCCGTTTCTGATCAGTCTTCCCCAGTCAAACCCTCTCCTACTCCCTTCCCTAACTTCAATATGCCTCCTCTTCCCCCTGCCGCCTCTGCCGCTGTCATTCGATCCGATTCGATTTCCCGCCCCAATAACCACCACCACTCTCATAGTAATCACAGCTTCAGCGAGTATGGGCGGCTGAGTCAGCGGGAGCAGCAGCAACCTGTGGTGGACGTGAAGATCAATGACTTGGTTGGGAATGGAATCTCGGGGATATTGTACAAGTGGGTCAATTACGGCAAAGGCTGGAGGCCTCGATGGTTCGTCCTTCAAGATGGCGTACTTTCGTACTATAAGATTCACGGGCCCGATAAGATCATCGTCAATTACGAAACCGAGAAGGGGTCCAAGGTTATTGGCGAAGAATCCATGCGAAGGATCTCTCGTGACCGCAATTCTTATTCCCATCACCAGCACTCACGAAAGCCCTTTGGGGAAATCCATCTGAAGGTTCTACTATCCGTTCATCGATTTTTTTTTTTTCCGTTTTACTTTATGTCTTGATTTTTTTTTCCATTCGTCTTTTCTTAGATATTTTTTGTTTTTTCGGGTGTATATTGATTTCAGTTTCTCCTTCCATTTGTTTTGTTCCAATGAAAATTGGGTACTTGATAGCAAAAAATGCCATTTATGAAACTAGAAATTCATGACCTGTTTCTTACATATGAAAAAAACAAACCTATGCCTATTTGATTATGAACCCGAACGTATAATCAATTTTGTGTAGATTTTTCCTTTCTGATTCTGGCAGGACATATTTTGTATTTTTAATATATTAACGTCTTTATGCGGGTAGCATCCTAAGTTTATGAGAACAGGGAATTACTGTATCCGGTTTTCCCAATCTTGTAATTGACACCTTCATCTTTATATATCTGTCCTTTCTTTATTGAGTGAAAGCTTTTTCTGTAGGTCTCGACTATTCGCGAAAGCAGATCAGATGACAAGCGCTTTTCAATTTTCACTGGAACAAAGAGGCTCCACTTAAGGGCCGAGACACGGGAAGATCGAGTAGCATGGGTGGAGGCATTGCAGGCAGTGAAAGATATGTTCCCCCGAATGTCCAACAGTGAGCTGATGGCTCCGTTAGACTATCTAACGATTTCAACTGACAAGCTGAGACATCGGCTACTGGAAGAAGGTGTAAGTGAGGCAGCCATTCTAGACAGTGAGCAAATTATGAGAAGTGAATTTGCAGCGCTACAAAACCAGCTTGTGCTGCTGAAGCAGAAGCAATTGATCCTGATAGACACATTACGACAGTTAGAGGTACATTTAATAAAATTTAGATTCTTTGGGCAATCATGTTGGGCATTTAATGGACATAGAAATGCGGTCATTTTAGTGCTCTGACATTCTCAGTAAAGAAGGGGCTCATGCATGTCTTCATTTTTTATAATACAAGAGGGGAGGGCTGTGATTCTATAGTGTGTATCAACTGGCTGATATGTATTTTCTTAAGCTGTTTTTCCCCTTTGGTGATGCTTCTGCATCCTTACAACCTACGCAAAACCTTAACGGCTTCTCTTCAGAGTTCGTCTAAGACTTGAGAGTATTTAGGTGTAACTTTAACCAATATATGGTCAGTACCTCATAGATTCCCGGTCCTCCTCCAACTGTGCTTGTGGATGTTGGTAGACAATTGGTTTTCAATTCAAAATTACCTTAATTCCTTTGAACTTAGTAGCTTCAGATTCCACACCTTTAATTTATTATATACACAATGGAATGCCTGGTGTTCCAAAAGGAAATGTGTATAAGCTGTTTGAGACAAAGTCATGATAAGTTTGTGTCGTGTTCATTTATATCACTCTAAATTTTAAACCATTAAGAAGGCCATGCAGACAATAGACTAAAATTACTGTAATTGATTTTGAGTGTTTGTAAAGGACTTAAAAGTCTTTTTGGATGATAATGTGTTTCATGGTGTTTTATGGATCATAAATAGGCAAATAACGAGGTTGATACTAGATTAAGGTTTTAATTTTCAATCTTTGAATTCTTTGTTTGCAAGTCTACTAATTCTTGATAAAAAAACACAGTTCCTTCTTCTAGCATACAATATGTGGACTTGGAATTATTTATCGTGGGTGAAGAGTTTTATAGGCTCTAGAAAGAAGGGTTTTCTTATTTTTGACCTAGTAAGATATTGACCTGGGAAGAAAAGAACCTTTTAATATTTCTCAGACAAAAAGGGCTGTAAATGTTGTCAGCTACTGAATTACCCCTGTTTTCTCCTTTGCACATTATAAGATTTCATCTGCCCTAGAGATAGTCTGTTTCATTTTCCCACTTTTCCAACTTTGCTTTTTTTTTTTTTTCCTCACATATATCAGGATTAAATTTCATTTTTCCTTGTGTGGTAAGAAGCTATTATTTATACTGCTCTATTGTAGACAGAAAAAGTTGATCTGGAGAATACTGTCGTTGATGAGAGCCAAAGACAGTTGAATGATCAAGAGGCTTTCTCCAGATTAAAGCAGGAAAAATTCAGTGGTAAGTTTTTGTACGATGGCCTGTTTACTGTCAGTGATTACTTCCTTATGCTTAATGGAATCTGTTTATTGCTTGATATATCAACACTCAGTCTACTTTTAGTTTAGATGTGTCTGTATGTTTTTTCCTTTCCTTTTGTGGACAGTAGTTAAGACATTCCTGTGTTAGCAGGAAGGCTTAAGTAGATTTGTCGTCAGTTTGAGGAAGGATTTTAGCCTAGCTATTATTTAATTGTGCCCTTTACAATTCTCTTTTTGCATTTCACTTTTATAATCCAGAAGGAAGTGCAAGTGAATCTGAGGATGAAAATGAGAGAAATGATGCTGCTGAGGAAGAAACAGAAGATGATGACAATGCCTTTTTTGACACTCGTGACTTTCTATCATCCAGTTCTTTTAAAAGTAATGGGTCTGATTATAGGGTTTCATCTTTTTCTTCAGACGATGAAGGGATCTATGTGATTGAATCAGAGGAGGATGTAGACCCTTCAATTAGATCAGTTGGAACCAGCTATCCTTATGTAAAGCGGCGTAAGAAATTGCCTGACCCTATTGAAAAAGAGAAAGGTGTCAGTCTTTGGTCAATGATTAAGGATAATATTGGAAAGGATCTAACGAAAGTATGTCTTCCTGTTTATTTCAACGAGCCTATTTCCTCTCTCCAAAAGTGTTTTGAAGAAATGGAGTACTCGTATCTCTTGGATCGAGCATATGAATGGGGAAGAAGGGTAAGTCTGAAAAATAACTAGAAGCCATTATTTTATTTAGCCTTTTCCTTTACTTATGAGTTGCTGTTAGTTCTTTCAATGTGCATTGGATGCAATGTTACCAATTTTAGCTCATTAGAGATATCTTGCAGGGTAACGGCCTCATGAGGATTCTCAATGTTGCTGCTTTTGCTGTATCTGGCTATGCTTCAACTGAAGGAAGAATTTGTAAGCCGTTTAATCCATTGCTAGGGGAAACATATGAAGCCGATTATCCTGATAAAGGCCTTCGTTTTTTCTCAGAGAAGGTATTCTAACCCTAGACGATGACGTTTCTAATATATTTGCTTTTTGTTGCTGACTTTAGTTATATCTTTGTTTATAATGTGTTAAATATTGGCACTTTCATAAGGAAAACATAGAATAGGGGAATAGGAAGAATGGCTGAACTTTAATATCTGCTATGTTGCTGTGGTGCCACATTTAAGTGCATAAGTTCTAGAGGACTAAAACACAATAGGTTATTGATTTTGGTATTGGATGGAAACAATTTTGTCTTTTAAGAATCTATGATTTTTATGTTTAAGTAATAATATTTACGTTTCTTTTCAGGTTAGTCATCACCCTATGATAGTTGCGTGTCACTGTCAGGGTACAGGTTGGAAATTTTGGGGAGATAGCAACTTAAAGAGCAAATTTTGGGGCCGATCAATTCAGCTTGACCCTGTTGGCATTTTGACTTTGGAATTTGATGATGGGGAAGTTTTTCAGTGGAGTAAGGTATATTTAAACTGCTCCAATTGCTATTATGCCTGGTTAGTTTCTTATCTCAGTTGACTTGTTCTGTCAGGTCACAACATCAATATACAATCTCATACTCGGGAAGCTGTACTGTGATCACTATGGTACAATGCGTATACAGGGAAATGGAGATTACTCGTGTAAACTGAAATTCAAGGAGCAATCCATAATTGATCGAAATCCTCACCAGGTGCTCTACTTGTTTCACTGATACTATCTTCTCAGTTATGGCATTAGCCTATGGTGTATATATGGCTAAGTTGCCTGACTGTTAGGCTCCATATGCACACCCTTTGTATGGCTGCCTCAGATTTCTATCAAGTAATGCTACCTACACAACTAGAAGCTTTATGAATGAATAATGCACTCCTGCACAGGGCACAGGATCCACTGGATCTCTGCAATATGTCCAATTAATGAACACGTGCAGTGATGTGTGTTGTGAGAGAACCAGTTATGTCAAAAGCATTACTAATTTCTGATTGATAAAACAATGAGGTTTATTATTATAGATGGCCTTTTCATTTCGACTCTTACTATTACTTGGCATAATAATTTTTGTACCAGACAATTCTCTTATTGTGGTTTACCTATTCTTTCAGGTACATGGTATAGTTCAAGATAAGAATGGAAAAACAGTGGCAACTCTATTTGGAAAATGGGATGAAAGCATGCATTATGTTAATGGAGACTGTGCTGGGAAGGGAAAAGGTTATGACTCTCTGTCAGAAGCCCAAGTATTATGGAAGCGGAGCAAGCCTCCAAAGTTTCCAACTAGATATAATTTCACTCGCTTTGCCATCGCGTTAAATGAACTTATCCCTGGTCTGAAGGTCTTTTCTTCTTTTCTAGCTCATACTGCCCTTTGTGTTGCAATCTATTGGTTCTTCTTTTTCCTTATTTCTATTTGGTTAAAAAGATACACTGAAAAAGTTTTTGCTATTTTTGTGCGTGTATGTGTGTGTTTGGCATTTGTATCGACATTGATTCTTAATTGTACTTTAATATGCAGCAAAAGTTGCCACCAACAGACTCCAGGTTAAGACCAGACCAAAGGTATTTGGAAAATGGGGAGTATGAAATGGCAAATTCCGAAAAGTTACGGCTAGAGCAGCGGCAACGTCAGGTGACTAATATCTCTTATGGTTTTTTTTTTTTTTTGCTATCTTGGGTTTCACATGTGGTTTAGCACTCTGGGAGTTCAGGATAGGTTGTTTTGTGCGCTTGAATTTGGTTATATGACAAGTGACATTGATAGCCAGAAGCGATCACCTTCTGTTTTATATTGTATTCAATACGTGGGCACCAATGTAAGTATGATGCACTGTACTTAAGAGGAAGATGCTTTTAATGCTCAAGGGAGATCAGCATCATGAGGCGTCTTTTTGTTGTTAGGCCACAAGTTCGATTCAGCTGGGACCAGTTTTAGAAATATCCTAGCAAATTTATATTTAATTAGTCAATATCTCTTTTCCATCCTAATGAAATATCCTGCTCGCTCATTAACAATAATTTACATTCTTAACTATATTTTTGACAGTGTGACCTCGATCAGTAATATAGCATCTATAATTTGCATGATCACTGGATGATTCATTGTTGGGGATTGTCTCCTTGGTTAACTATAAGGTTGTCATGAACAAAGGTTAGAAACTTCTGATACGGTGCACCTGTGAGGGGGAGAAAATAGGATTAAGCAGATATGCTGGTGGTTTTCGTGTCATGAAATTTTGGTCGAAATTACTCTTATAAACCCAGGTTTTAATTGACCCTATGTATGTTTGAATGGCATGCAGGCGCGGAAGATGCAGGAGAGCGGCTGGAAGCCACGGTGGTTCACCTTAGACAAAGCAAGCGGGACATACCGCTATTTGGGAGGGTATTGGGAGGCCAGGGAACGAGGAAATTGGGACTCTTGCCCTGACATTTTTGGTCAAATTTCTTCCGATCATCTTTCTGATTGAGCTCAAATTCCTTCAATTTTTTTACCCTCCATTTTTTTTTTCTTCTGATGGGGTGCCGAATGACTGCTAGTTGGCAGTTATAAATAGTAGTCATTGTACCCTACGATATTCATGTAATAATGTAATTCTTCCCCCTCCCCAACCCCAATTCCAAGTCTTTGCGCATTCTAATTGATTATTTGTTGACAAGGAGTGAATGAGAAAGCCAGAATTCATCAACTTTTAACAGCACGATGGAAGCAAGTTCGCATTGAGTGAGGACAAAAACAACTAAATGTCACAGCTCAGAATGAAAGACATATAATAGGGACATAACAGTCCTGCCCATGGAGTCGTCATCGATGAATGCTTCATGGAGAATTAGCTTTCAGTAAAAGTCAGGTACTGCCGAAGAGAAAATGTGGAAAATGTATGTGACATCTGGTCTTTCAAGTTTGCTATACCATGATCCAAAGCTCTAACCATCTTTCACCCCTGCAAACAATAAAACCCACTAGCCAGTTTCCCAGTTATAACAATCACTCACCAGTGTCTCAGTGTTGCAAGTTCCTTCTTACTACGTTGAAGCCACCCTGGCTGTAATGATTTACATAGCTCTTGATTCTTGAAAGTTGAAAGTGGGGATGCAGTATGTCATTATTCTTTGCCCAGTAGTAATGTGATTGAAACCGGTGCATAGTTTTAGCGCAGAAAATTAACTTGAACGCTTGGGTGCCAACTTACGGGAACTTTTGAAAACATTAGATATATACTGTGGCTGCTCTGCTTTCTCTCTTTCGTAAATAAATATATGGTGATATTAATTAGCAGGTTAATATATTTAATTTTATGCTATAATATATCATTATGTTAGTTAAGTAAAGTATCAAAATATTTTGAGTACCTAAATTAACCGGATAAATTACTAAACGAACCAGGTGGAAATTGTTCGTTACAATGGTTTGGGTTGTCATAGTTTCTGTGGTGTTCAACGTAGGCTGACAAGATATAAGTCCTATACTTTCAAAATAGCTGAAGGCTGTGAGTAAAATAATGAAGACAAATAGCAGTTTCCATAGATATCCTCGTAAAACTGCGTCATCCTACCTTTTTGCGTGCCCTTACTGATATTTTAGGGAGAAGTGTCATCCCTACACATGTCTAGGAAACTTTGGGAATGTGTCACGTTATAGATTTTTTTTTTTCCTTTCCTGATGTGGGAACAAACTCTTTTAACTTAACGTCTGTAGTTACGTACAAAACTTGAGCATTGTTAAGAGAACAGTCAAAGATAAATGGTGCCATGGATATGTACGTGCATGCTTGTAGGTCCAATTACGAGAAGCGATACTCTTTTGTTTTTTTTGTTGAGAGGGGGTAATCATTTGTTCCAGCAAATCTTCTGCCAATCAAATAGAAAGAGAAAAACTACATGTTTAGCAGGTGCAGAAACAAAAGGAACATAAGAAAGATAGGAGCAAATAATGTGTATTTTAGTGTCGTCTAGGATCATATAATGTGGACAAGCGACAAAAATATAAAAAGTAAAATAAAATATGCTGTTTCTGAGTAAGAAACTTTGTGGAAACGATTTGTCCAAGTTCACAGGCTGGACAAGGAAGCATAGGTATTGGTTATTGGATAGGGTAGCTAGCTGGTGAATTTTGGTTGCTCCGACACTTGACTTTGTTTTCGCAGGAAACAAATTAAGATGTACATATGTATATTTCTGTATTGGGAATATTAAGTTGGAGATTTTGACTTGTTATTAATGCTCTGCTGATGCTGATTGCAGCATAACACAGATAAGAGCCAACTTGGCCTTCAACTCTTCTCAGTGAAATGACTAAGTGCTTCGTACACTAATTAATCACACATCTCTTGCGTACTTTACGCCTTGAATGTTGCTGTCATTGTATCTTCTTTTCAAACCAAGTCGTAATTTAAGGGGTAAAGCGCCCAGATCGTCAACTGAAATACCTTCAACTGTAATAGCACTGTGAATGTGAGTATTTATTAATCTTGTGTTCCTCATCTGCTGATTTGTAGTATCCTGATTGCATGGATTATTTAGGATATAAATGACTTTGCAGTTGCAAACCATATTAGTGTATATATAAAAAGGTAATCACTGAAGAAGTTTGATTTTAGTGGTTATATATATATATATATATATATATATAGAGAGAGAGAGAGAGAGAGAGAATAAATGTTACCCCATCTCTTTCTCCGTTTATGACCACTTACTTCTAAGGTCCGCTGACTCTTTTGTAACAAAATTTATATTAACCTCCCTTGAGGATTGGCTATAATATTACAATATTACACTTGGTACATCTATTATTTTAAAATTTACTTTTCGCTTCCTTCCATTTTATTTTCTATCAACTTTTTATGTAATGTGCATTTTAATAAATTTTATGTTGGCCAAGCCTAACATAAGCTCAACTGCTTTTATTGTTATAATGAAGTAAATCTCAATATTATATTATATTATATATATATATATATATATAAAACCTAGTGTGACTATTGAAATAAAAAAGAATATATAATATAATTTAACTATATTTTAAAAGAAGTAGGATAACTTAATTAAAATATCCAAGTTATTCCACAAATTTACTTACTTTTATTAAAACAAACTACACTTTTAAGATGATATATTATTTTGCGTAATGTGAAATATTATATATATACATATATAATTGGTCAATTGACATTTCCAGTCAAAATCATTCTTATATTATTTTATAATTTTGTGTAAGATGAATATTTTATATTGAGCTCTAATTATAACTGTCATATATATATATATATATATATAGATATTCACATGCATCAATGCAACATTATTTGAAACACCATGAATATTTTAATTTTAATAATAAAGTTCAACTAGACTACATATTGTTCTTCAATTATTATATTTTTCAAAATTTGTCATGCAAGATCAATTTGGTATCTTTTAATTAAACGACTAGATCCAAAAAAGTTACAACTAAACAAGCTTGGGCAAGCGCGCAAAGACGCAAACAAATTAATAAACAATAGATATGTAATAAAGCCGTTCTATATACATACATATATATATATATATATATATATATATATATATGAACACAGACACACTTGGGTTAGCATGAACAACAAAATATTAGTTGAAAATAGAAGAGGGTGTATTTGAATGACATGTGATGGGACTAAAGTAAAGATATAGGTGTTGGACCACTTGATCAACTTTGACTGCATTAGCCTCCAATTCATATTATCATGTACCAAACTTTTTCAGTCTCAGAGTATTGTAGGATGACGCATTGTCTGGGATATGCATCCCATCATACCATACCCACAGCCACAGACAGAGAATGCGCCGTCTCTCTGCATTTCTGGTCTCTCCCTTCTCTTCTTGATGTACTCATCAGAGAGATCGAGATCAGACTCGCCATTTCTCATGCGTCATCGTATCTTATTTCTATGTTTCTCTTTCATCTTTTCTCGAATAATAATATCTATCTGGGCTTGTCAATGTGTGTTCTGTGTTTTGTCATCTCAAGAAGCTGCCATGTTCATTCTTCATGCTTTAACCGTTGGACTACCGATACCAGTTTCATTTTGAGCCACTTCTATGGTTTTGCCCATCACTATGAGAGAGACTCTGATATGGCCTTTGAGGAAGTGATGCTTTCTTACGTATAAAGTAGAGTAGGTCGGCTGCATCACTCAGTTATATCTTTCCCTCTAGCTAGCTGCTTGGTTCGATATTGATTTCTCTCATCCCTCATTCCCCCACCTGTGTATATATATATATATATATATATATATCTGGGCCATATTAAAAAATAATATATGCTCAAACAACAGGGAAAAATCATATTATATATATTTAAAAGCTAGTTAGTCATCTTATTACTATAGATTCGGCAATAAATCATTAAGTAGTGTGCGAAATAGGACATATCTGTGTGTGTGTGTGTGTGTTGCATTCTAATGGGAATCAATCACCGAAAGGCAAACTCGCATGGCTTAAGTCAAGTTGATTATATGTATAATGGATATCCAATTGTATGTATGCTAGCTTGAGCAGCTTTTGGAGGGTATTATACAAAACAATGAATGCAACCAGCAAGAGTCACATGCGTAAACACTTAAGCAGTAATTAAATAATTAGACTGAGGAATGGAGTCAATTATGGGCGTAGAGTGGAGGTATTAGGTGGAAAGGAGGAGGAGGAAGGCTGGAATAGTTGGACTTGAAATGAGCAAAGACAAGAGAACTCTATATAGCTTTACTGGGATCAGAGAATATTCACCTGCACTATGTTATTTAAAATCCTTGTACACGCCTACGTGACTTGTGAGACTCACTTTCCAGACACTCCTGAGTTGTCCATCCAAGCCTCAATGGACGACATGCATTCCCCTTCATTTCTTACTTTATCTTTGGATGTGTTTAAATGACGGGTAAAAAATGGAATGGTTAACATGCGTTTAGTTGTGGTTAGAGTTTGTCTTGGATGGAGTGGAATGGTAAATAAGGAACCCTATAATTCTTCTTTGCTATTTCATTAAATTTTCATTTTATTTGTTCTTTATAAATTGAGGGTTTAAGATGAAATAAAAATGACATGGGATACAATTATAGTTACATTTTTTTGGTGCCAAAAGTGTGATAAAATCATAATTTTATTTTAATTATATAGATAATATTAATAATTTATAAGACATTTTATATCATTAATCAATGACTCATTTCCTTCTCTAGTATCAAACTCTCAAATAACAAAACAATGGAAATATGACTTCTGCCATTCTATTCAATTTTTTGGTTGATTCTCAAGCATAGGCTTTTAACTCAATTATAGATTCTTCTTTTCTTCTTGTTCTAATTTTAAGATGGAAGAAATTAACTGACCAAACATACCTCAATCCTATATATATAATCAGACCAGGCTTGACTTTGAATTCTTACACCACTTGGGAGCGTGTGAATCAAATCCAAGCCTAATGATCACTCTACATATTTCTTGTTCAATTGAGGTGGTAAGAGCTGTAAGGGTGCAGAAGTACTGATAAGAATGACCTTGGGGAGGGTACATGAGCATCCAAAAAGGTGAAATTAGTGTATCTTTGACGAATCCAAATGTATGAGTTTACGTTAATATACGAGAGCCTGAGCAAAAAGAGTGACCCACCCCAAACAATTGTTGCCCTAATCATTTTCTTCTCGAAAATCTCGTGACCTGCAATGTAATGGGGTCACTGTTTTATTCAAAGAGAGAAAGAGAAGACACAATCACAATCACATGCACTCTCACTTCCTCATGCAACCGACCAATTGCCCTTTACCACATATACTACTTCCCTATTATCTATTCTTTATGCCGTTCTACAGATTAAGGCCAAAATCATAAACAACAATTTCTCATGACTATATATCTGATCACAACGTTATCAACACACCCACTCGTCTACTTTTAAATGATATTTTGCATTTATTAAACAAATTTATAAAAATGCATGGTAGACAATGCATTTTAGATCAAGCTGGCTAGATGTATAGGAATGGTCGAAATATTCCATAATGTTTCTGTATGACTATGACAATTAAATAATAAAAAAGTCTAAATTGAATAATATTTGGAGAAAAAAATGATAAGTTTTAAAATATGTTTTAGGTGAACAGGTCCAAATTCAATTATTTAATAATTTAACAAATATGAGGATGATATTGAGTTTAGCATTTCTTTAGGATGTGGACCCAAAAATAAAAAAAAAAAATTTGTGGATTCAGAACGGAAACTATAATATTTTATTCGTAATCTATATCCTTATGAGTCCAACCAATAACTATAATGTGTGGTGAATTTGGATATATTAGGCATACAAAAATCATTCAATTGCCCGATACATTATTCGTATTTAATCATTATCATACAAACGAAGCTGAAATGTTATACATACATACATACATACATATATATATACATACATACATATATATATATATATATATATATATATATATATATATATAGTTCAAAGAACGACAACATATGTTTGTGTGAAGTTGCACCCTCATAGCATGACATGGATAAGCAGGAAATGAAAGCTGAGTTCATATACATATATATATAAAATATATATATATATATATATATATATATATAGGTTTAATTCCCCTAAAAAGTTGAAATTACGGCTCCATATTATTTTTTACATGTTCATTTGAATTTGTGCTGTAAAACAATGGCATAAATCCGGATTTACTATAGTTCTTTGGAGGAATTATACATTGTTGCATTGCGTAAATTTTTTTTATTTGAACTATTAGATTAAATTTAAAAAATTTTGTTAACACACAACTATCAAAATTAATTTGAACCATCAAATTACATATTTTTTTTTAAATTTCAACCATTAAATCTATGCATTTGTCTATAAATATACTTATTCTAAATTACAGTGACATATTTAGTTGGCCAATAATTGTCCTTTTCTAATACCAAAGTAGTCTGGTGACTTTATCGGATTTCATAAAGGTGTTACACAAGGGAAGCTAGGAGAGCTATGTAGGGCATCTTCCTTCCAACTTCCAAACAACTGTATTTGAGAAAGTCAGACAGACCCTCTAAATATGTAAGACTTCCCTTGTAGAACAAGGGCATAATATTATAATGATCATGACTTTTACATATAATTACAATTCATTTTCTCGAACGATTTTCCTCCTTTTTTTTTCCCTTTATAATAAGTAATTGTATAATGTTACGTACTAGCTAGCTGGCCATTCTGCCTACCACTGAAATTGGAGGTAACACTAAACAATGTTGAAAGAGAGTATTATATAATTTTTTTAATTATAAAAAAATGAAACTTCGGAAATAGAGAAGGGATCAATATATAACAGGATAAGTAGAAAACTAATATTGAACGTAATACATGAGGTTGCATTATGTTGTCTCTAAGAAATAAACTCCATTAAAATAATATAAAAAGATCAGAAGACGTGGTTGGCAATGGCTGCGGAAATCTCTAGTTAGTGTCTAATAACGCTTGAAAGCGATGACTTGTATATATAAATACCTTAATCTGCTTATCCTACGTGGATCAGTCGTGGGATCGCCACCTGTATAGGTTATAATATCCCTCTCTAATTACATATCCTCATTGTTTAATTAATGTTTTGACTTCAAATTTCGACATACCAATGCCAAATTCCGTTAACGTTGTATATATTATTTTTATTTAAATTCAAAACTTACGCGACAAAGGATATTATTACTTAATAAGAAGCCTCTCAAGAAGCTGTTGTCACGACCACCACCCCTCCTTTAATAATTGGTCACACATATTATTGTTTTATTTTTCAACAACATATTAAATTTTACCAAGTGAACACTTGGCTACGCTAGGATTGGGGTACCCTTATAAGTACAATATAATAATTATAAATATATTTATAGATTAATACTATAATGGTTTGAGAAGTAACCACCGGAGGGTCAGCTAATTATCGTTGAATTAAGCTGGCTAATTATAAATTATACGCCGACTGTACTTGATTTAATTTGCATAAAACAACAAAAAAAAAATGAGATATTAAAGTGAAGAGTGGAATAATTGAGGATATTGAAGTTAAATAAAAAGTGGGGGTTTTGATTTGGTGACAAAGAAACAAAAGAGAAAGGGAAGGGGCCGGGACAAGTGGTTAGGACGTGGACGGGACACGTGGGGGATGGGAAACGATGCTCCTGAAACGGCGAGAAAGAGGTGTTGCAGTTTACAGCATGGCACGTCTGTGTGTCTGTGTTGGAAAGCGACGATGACGTTTTATAATTCCACCAACACAGCTAATTCGCCACCTTACGTGGGTCCTTCCTGCTTTCTCCGTTTTCCTTTTCTTCTAATTTTTAAGCACACAATACTTGACAGGACAAACAAAATTGAAGTGTATCCTCGTTATTAAACTAATTTATTTGCTTATGCGTTAAATCAGTCGCAGAAAAAAAAAACACTTATTTTATTATATATTGATGCATTTTAAATTTCTAAATTTATTGAGAAGTTAATATCAAAAAAAAAAATTTATGTATAAAGTTGTTCTCACTATTTTTTTTTTTAACTTTGAAGTATTATAAATTAATAAAACTACATTTGATTATATTTTTACTATAAGTAATATATAATAGTGAAAAATTTAAATTATTAAATAAGTCATTTAATTATATATCATTTTATTTTATTTTAATTTTAGAGTATGTTAAATTATATTTATAGTCCTTTATTATAAAATTTAAAATAAAATTACATAATTAATTCATTATTTTTTCATTAACTTTAAAAAATATCCAAATTTTAAAGAAATATTGATTTAAGATATAGTTAATTCGTTCATTAACTTTTTTGTTCACTTCAAAAAATTTTTAAAATTTAAAAAATTATTAATTTAAGATGCGATTAATTAATTAATTAAGTAAGTACTTTATAAGTTTTTTTGTTTACTATAACAAAATTTATTAATGTTCTCATTAGTTCTAAAAGATTTTAACACTTTGAATAATTTTTAATTTAAAAGACGATTAATTAATTCATCATTTATTTACTTCATAATTTTGTTAATTGACAACATAAAATTTATGTACTTTAAAAACTTTTTAATATATATATATATAAATAAAGTGAAGAGATTTTGTTAGTCATTCAATAAGGAAGTAGAGAATCAGAAAGAACAACGGAGTCCTGCATTCGAGATTAAGGCAATCTTCAGTGGAAGTCATGAAGCTCCGCGAAAACGAAAAGCTCCAACGATACTTTAAACTGAAAAACATATTGCTCCCTACATATACTCACTGCATGTAAATACAACTCAGCACCCGCCCTGACCCACTACAGTTATTTTCTCACTCATAACACGTGATACATGCACCCCCTCTCTCACTCCTTTATGCGAGCTAGCCATGCACCAACACCACCATGCTATATGTGATTTCCATGCAATTGCCATGCATCTTCATCTCATCACATAATCACAAACCCACTTTAGAGCCTTTCTCTCATGCACCTCGAAGTTCTGGCACTACTTGACTTTGTGCTTTTTCCGGATCGTCTACGACATTCCTAAGAGTTTTCGTACAATAAACTAATAGTTTGATCAACCAAGAATTTTCATTATTGAACAGAACTTATTTTATTTATATATAATAGATATAATAAATTATTCAAATGATTAGGGGAATTTTTTATTCTTAATATTACATAATCAAATAAATTTTAAAAATTTATTCGCATATTATATTTTGATTATTAACTATTTAACTCAACAACAAGAAAGTTAAAATAGTTTTTACCTTATATTGCTGTATTTAATATCAGTTTGGTTCGAGATTGCGAAAAGCTATTATTCGGCCTTAGTTAGATCAAAATCTATTTCTTAAATTTATTAACACATAGCATTCAAACCCCCCAAAGAAAAAAATTCAAAAGACAGCCTCAAGAAATAAGTATTTTTTTTTTATTCAATCACATTATATATATAAACTATAGTGTAATTTGTGTTCGAGATATTTTGATTATATGAATTTGTTTCATTTTAAAAATATATACCTTTATTTTTTTAAATGAAGAAGTCACTAAAAATTTACTTGCTTTGCAATCAAAATGGAAACTACAATCCATTTATTTTTAATGAAGACAATGTATCCAATAGTTAATAATATAACAAGTATTATATATATTTGACAAATATATAATATGATATTTTCTAAATTCAGAAAATTATAACATTATTTGAATGAAAAATATATCCATAAAATTAATTTTAAATTTAAATAACTTATAGCTAAAATTTTAATTTAAACAATAAAATTTGTATCAAATATATCATAATGAACATAAGCATTGACATTAATACAATAAAAGTTTAAAATAAATTAAATTTATGATTTTCAACACAAAAATAACTAATATCTTAAAGTAAGAAGTTTAAGGTATATTTGTTAATAAATTATATTTTTAATAAGAATTATTATTCTTTAGAATATATTGTTCTTTTTTTATTTTATAATAATTAATCTATATTTTTTAAATCTATGTATCTCTAGAGAGAGAGAAAAGTTTTTATATTCTAAACTATTGTGTGTATCTATAACTTTTGGGATATATATGGGAAGAGACGCAGGTTGATACTCAATAAAAAATGGACCACGTACCAGAGAAGATATGATATAGATGGAGTAAAATAACTTGTATATATGAATATAAAATTTGGTTTAATTAGCCCAAAAAATATATATATATAAAATTTGGTTTGCCGTTACGATTAATTTGGGATCAGTGTGGTACACTATGATATTTACGTTTAGAGAATATTAAAATATTATTTAATTAAAAAAATGAGAATGAACATACCTCTTTTTACTTTATAATTAATAAATTACATATAAGAATTAATTAGGTAGTTGCATATTTTACTATATTATCACTTATTATAAAATAAAAAAAACATTAATTAACAATATAATTATATATTAATATATATTTAATTAATAATATAATAATTTAAAATATTAATATAATAATATATTTAATCATTAATAATATTAATAATAAAATAAAAATAATAAATTAAGATTTTGATGTATTATATGAGTATTTTTGTATAAAATTATTATAAATGATAAAATTTTTATCAAGCATATTTTTATTATAAAAAAACTAATCTCATTTTATAATTTTAATTAAAAAAATAACTCTCATTTATATAAAAAAACAAATTTTTTAAAAAATAAAAATAAAAATTTTAATTTATCAATCAAATATAAAAATAAAAAGATATTCTCATTCTCATTTTTTTCACATTGATTCTAACAATTTTTGATATCCCCCTCTTACTAACCGTACACTGTATATTTTCTCTATTTTCTCTCGCTGGGATTTTTTTTGGAGTAATGAAGTCTCTAAATGGAGATTCATTATTACCTTTATGGCTCTTATCCTTTCACAAAGGAAAGAACATTGCAGTCTCATCTTATCAACTATCATTTCAAGCTCAAAACTCAGGTGAACAATGGCCCTCTTTCAAAATAATTCCCATCACTATCCCATATTTTTGTTCTCTTGTTCATTATTTTGTCGGTTATATGTGATCATGATGCAAGTCTATCATATAAATAAACCATCACTTTGGTATAAAATCAAAGTTTTATCTGTTTGTGACCACATAATATACGGTTAAAAATCACCTTCTTCAGCAAAACAAAAGGAAGAAATGGTACAGCAAGTAGGGAAATTTGAGTCAACGAGAGAAGGAAGAACGAAAATAATGGGTAGTTGTTTTATTGATTGGTGGTGGTTGATGGTATGCATCGAACTTGATCCTCTGCTTCGTTGGCCATGAACCAAAAACGATGACCAATTTTATGGGTTATTGGAGACTTCAATTAATATACACAAAAGCCTCTTTCTTATCTATAAATTCATAAGTTTATTATTTGAGTTTACAAATTTACAATTATACATCAAAAAAATTAATCAACTTGATATATATTTAGACTTAGTATAAATTCAAGTAAACCCATAACATGACTTGTCAAGTTTATTAATTTTACAATTTTAACATGTCAACTAATTTATAAAATTAACAATATAATAATTTAAACTCAAAATTAAATAATATATAAATAAACTTATTTTTATGAAGTATTTATAATTTATTTTATCATAAGTTTAAATATGCATTAAAAATATAAAAATTACATTTAATATGTACTTATTAAAAAAATAAAACAAATAACATTTAATTATTTATATTGAATAATTATTTATGTTTTATTATCTTAAAATATTCATGTTAAGTATTACAAATTATAAAATATAAATTTTTTTTATTTAATTAAATATAATTTAAATTACATGTAAAATAATTTTTTAATATATATAATATTTAAATTATAAAATTACTTATTTTAATAACTATTTATTAAAAAAAAATTTTATAAATTTACATTACAAATTTATTTTTTTCTTATAAATATATTTAAACTTACGATTTTAATAACCTTATTGTTAACCCAATTATGCGTCACCGTCCATGTCTCATACTTTGCTATAAGTAACACGCCAACGTTAGTTACATTGTTGAAGGACTAATAAAGCTTTCCTTCTCTTTAAGGAGATTTGTGTACCTAATCAAGGCGACTCACCCACTCTTGTCTTGTGCACCCCAATCTAATTAATTACCCGTAATTAAAAAAAATTAATTAGCAGTCATTTTTAAGCTTCATAACACTATAACTACCAATATTTTATATTTATTTATATTTTGTGTACTTGTTTCATCTATGGTAGCAATTCCAGAATAAATCACACGGAAACAGGTAAAACAATTCTAACTTAAATAGGTCTGAACTCTATCATGTTGTGTGAGAATATGATAATTATATTTTTATTATTAATTATGTGATGAAAATTCAATAATTTAGATTTACAATAAATAGATTTAATTATATGTCATATATATTGATTAACACAAAAATGTGAAATTTAAAATTTTTATCCGACCACGCCTATGGAGTCTATTCTAAGGCCAGACATGCCCTTCTGATGTCTTAATTACGTATAGATGCATGTTTAAAAGATGGATCTTTTTTTTTTGGGTTTAATTTGCATGAAATTAGATGATGCCGATGTGGGGAAATATGTTATTGGCGAGAGAGAGTTCCCTTTTATGTAATGATAAATTATGCAACTAAACAATTTTGTTGTGTGTGGGCTTTGGGAATTTGATTGAACTCAAGATTAAATCTGATAAAAATAAAGTCTCAATTAAAAAAGTTTAAATGAAAAAGTTTGATTTGTAAAACTATTTAAATATTTTTTAAAATTTGACTAGAATTAAAAATGTCTAAATAAATATTTTTTTAATTAGTAAAAAGTTATTATATAAAAAAAATTAGTATAAGTGACATTTTAATTAAAAAATAGAAATTTATTATTTAAAGAATTTATGTTAATATAACAACTTATTTATATTTATAATTATATATATATAATTTTATATGTAATAATAATTATTTATATTATTTATTTCAAATATTAAATAAAAAATTAATTTGGCTGTTGTCTCAAAAAACCTCATTGCAATATTCAATGTTGCCTCACAGTAGAGGAGGGGTTGGTTTAACAAAGAAAAGTGAAAGTAAAAAGATAACGGACAAAAAACGGTACTCAAACTTGAACAGATTTTTATTTTTCATGCTAATAATTTCAACCCTTGCAAAATCCAAACTAGCAATGATTTTTAAAAAGTTAATTTCACAAAATTGAGGTAAAAATATTAAATTATTTGCATATCAGTATATAGTAGTATAGAAGATAAATAAGCTATAAAGTAGGTATACTCCTCCAAAGCAGTTGATATATACGTGTATAGTTTGTGAATTATATGTCTCTCTTGATTATTTATTTATTTTATTTTTATGGGTGAACAGAAAATAAGGCATGACGATTGGACATTCCACTGCTAAATTTATGCACAAAGTGGGGCCATATTGGCTGTTGTTGCAAGAGCCAAGTAGGTCCATGCCTCTTATAATTCCACTTTCCCATCTCCATCTCAACCTGCATCCCTAATATTAACCCTCTTGCACCACATTCCGTTTTATTACCTGCCAGAACAAAAAAAGAAAAAAGAAAAAAAAAAGAGAATCCCCAAAATGGACACGGAAACCCTACAAATTCATTATTTCAATTTTCAAGTGAACTAAAAGATTTTCTTTTTCTTGGAAAATGACTGAAAGATAACGATAATAATAATAATAGCAATGATTTCACCATTTCCCGGAACCACCGAAAAGAACAACTTGGAAATTTATATCGGCCATCCACGATCCAACAAACCTTAATAATTTAGATTTTCGAGCAATATAAGAGATTCCTATGTTGTTGGAATTTGGAACCAAACATTATTACATAAAATTCGTGGCACAGAATACAGCTCCAAAACCCCATATTTTCAGATTTTTATATTGCATTTAAAAAAAAAAAAAGGAAGAAAGAGCAACGCCTAAAATTGGCTTGGAACTTTGGCTCAATTATGACTGCATTGTTTAAAATAACCTTTGATTCAACTTCAATATTTGTAATTTAACTGCATAATATATATAAGCCAGAATCTCAGACGAAAGGGACCCACGTTTAAATAAAGAGAGAATGAGGGGCATTTAAATTTGTCAAAATTACATACTCTTGCCCTCATAGGGTATTCCGTTACGTCACGATTATACCAAAGAGGGCTTCACATAAAACGGATCTGCAGTTTGGGGTAGGACAAGGGTATATCCGTCAAGCGATATATTTAAAGCTGAGCTGGTTCTTCTTCTTCATCTCTAACTTTTACTCCCATTTATATACTGTTTATTCAGCTACCTTCCCTAGGCAGAGCCGGCTAATTAACTCATACCCCTATCTCGCTCTCTCTCTCTCTCTCTCTAATTCCTTTTTTGTTTTCAGTTTCGATTTTTGTATTTTTTCTGTTATAATCAAAACTCGCATCCCCATTCTCTCGATCCGCTTCGTTTCTGTTCTTGGGTTGTTGTGTAGGATTCCCACCCATTTTCCCTAAAAGCGCAAATTAAAAGAGAAAGGAAAGGGAAAGTGAGAAAGAAAGTTCCGGAGAGAGAAATTGCCGGATGCGCTCAGTTACTTCCTTCTCTCCGGCGATACACAGATAGCGGTTACGAATAGAGGAGCCAATACTCTGCAATTTTACCGAGAGTGATTGCTGGAAATGCGTTGATTTGGGAGGCTCATTTGTGTGCACAAAATGCTCGAGGCACTTGTATGTGATGTACCCAGTGACGTTCTTTCCAGCTCCAAGAAGAAGAAATCTGAGGCCGATAAGCTAGACAAAGAGTCCCAGAAGCCATCTCCGCCGGTTATTGTGGTTGGCCGGAGCCGGTCTCAGGCCGGAACCCGTAGAGTCACCCCTACCAGCGTAGCCATCGCGCCTGATTGCTCGACTTCCACAGTAGAGAAGCTCTTACCCAACGGTGATTTTTACATGGGCAGCTTCGCCGGGAACGTTCCTCACGGATCGGGGAAATACCTGTGGACAGACGGATGCATGTACGAGGGGGAGTGGAAGAGAGGCAAAGCTTCTGGGAAAGGCAAATTCTCTTGGCCTTCCGGAGCTACATACGAGGGCGAATTTAAGTCCGGTAGAATGGAAGGATTCGGTACTTTCACTGGATCCGACGGCGACACATACCGCGGCACCTGGAGTGCCGATCGGAAACACGGATGCGGCCAGAAACGTTACGCCAACGGCGATTTTTATGAAGGGTCGTGGAAGCGGAACCTTCAGGATGGCCAGGGCCGATATGTTTGGAAAAATGGGAACGAGTATGTAGGCGAGTGGAAGAACGGTGTCATTTCTGGAAGAGGTGTGCTAATTTGGGCGAATGGAAATCGATATGAAGGGCAATGGGAGAATGGGGTTCCCAAAGGACAAGGGATTTTCACTTGGCCTGATGGAAGCTGCTACATAGGCAACTGGAACAAAGATATGAAAATACAGCAGTTGAATGGAACTTTCTACCCCGGTTATGGAAAAGAGAACTATCTAATGAACAATGGGCCATTTAGGGGTGATAATTTGACGATAACGATGAGGAAGAGGTCGTCCGTTGACGGTGCCCGAAGGAGCATGACTGAAAAGAATTTTCCTAGAATTTGTATATGGGAATCAGACGGAGAAGCTGGTGATATTACTTGTGATATAATCGATAATGTGGAAGCATCCATGTTTTACAGAGACGGAACGGGGTTGGAACAAGATGATATAAAGCAGTTTCGGCGGAATTCTCGTTGTTTCTCCAGTGAGGTGAAAAGACCAGGGCAAACCATATCCAAGGGGCATAAGAATTACGATTTGATGCTTAATCTGCAGTTGGGCATAAGGTAAAGCAGTGGAAGGGGTGTATTTCTTTTTATCTGGAATTATGAAAATTGCTTGGGATTTATTGTTTTTGGTTTAAGGGTTTTACTTTTTAGTTTTTGACTGGATCGTTGCTGACTCTCTGTTCTTTTGTGTAGGTACTCTGTTGGGAAGGAGGCTTCAATATTGCGAGAGCTTAAACCCAGTGATTTTGATCCGAAGGAGAAGTTCTGGACAAGGTTTCCGCCTGAAGGATCCAAGATTACGCCACCACATCAATCAGTGGAGTTCCGGTGGAAAGATTACTGTCCTATGGTCTTTAGGTATGGCTTGGTTTCTGCGTACCGTAACAATCAACTGTACTTACATGTTTACATTTTGGTTGGCTTGATACTAGCTAATGAGCATTAGGTGTGGCTATTCTTCCATTCTACTTTGGATACTAGCATTGCAACGCTACATTTATAGTCTTCTGCCGTTTTCTTGACTGAACACTCCTTTGAATTTCAGACAATTGAGGAAGCTGCTTCAGGTGGATCCTGCTGATTACATGTTAGCTATATGTGGGGATGATGCCCTTAAGGAGCTTTCCTCACCGGGGAAGAGTGGAAGCGTCTTCTACTTGACTCAGGATGACAGATTTATGATAAAGACAGTGAAGAAATCTGAAGTCAAGGTTAACTTCCTATGTCATGGAAACTTGAACCATTGGTTGTATCTTGCTACATTTGAGTGACAGAGTTCCCTGCATTCCATACTATAATAGCATGCCTAGAATAGGTTCCATAGTTTTCTTTAAACAGATAAGATTCCATGGCCTGATGGTTACGCCCCCTCCCTTTTTGAGAGGCCTTAGTTTCCATTCCCATGTAGTATGCAATTATAACCTAATCTGGATAGACAGGATGATTTGGCCTTGGAAAGAGGGAGGACTTCGTATACTAGTTTAGCAACCAATTTTTTCTTCTCTTTTCTTTTCTTTTTTTTTCATTTGGTAACATGCCTTGGTTTTGTGGACAACTTATTCTCGTTTACCATTGGTGATAAACTTTTAGGTGCTTCTTCGGATGCTTCGAAGTTATTACCAACATGTTTCTAAGTATGAGAATTCACTGGTGACAAAGTTCTATGGGGTACACTGTGTCAAACCAATTGGTGGTCAAAAGGTATGACTTGGTAGACGTTTCATTCTGTTTTTAGGGTTTTGTTTATGCATCCTGGTACCTGATTCTTTATTGTTACTGGATGCCAGACGCGGTTCATTGTGATGGGCAATCTTTTCTGCTCAGAATATCCGATCCATAGACGATTTGACTTGAAAGGATCTTCCCATGGCCGGATAACAGATAAGCCTGAGGAGGAGATTGATGAGACTACAACCCTGAAGGACCTTGATCTTAACTTTGTATTTCGTCTACAACAGAATTGGTACCAGGATCTCATTAAGTAAGTTTTGATGGGAATTGTGACCTTTTCTGGAGTTTCTGCTGCTGCTAATGCAATTAAAATTTTATTCATTAAATTTCTTCTGATATTTTCATGATCTTATGTCCAGGCAAATTGAGCGAGACTGTGAGTTCTTGGAAGCTGAGGGAATAATGGATTACAGTCTTCTGGTTGGTCTTCATTTCCGTGATGATAATAATTATGACAAAATGGGGTTGTCGCCATTTGTTTTGCGCACTGGTATTGATTCATCTTTATCCTCTGGTTGATAAGTTTTATGTTGTGTTGGAAATGTTAATAGGCAAATGTCTTGCTGCTTGTAGGAAATCGGGATTCTTATCAGATTGAAAAGTTCATGCGTGGATACCGCTTCCTTGAAGCTGAGCTACAAGATAGGGATCGAGTTATGTCTGGCAGGTATGTTACAGTTTTAGTTCCTTGAAAGCTTTTCTGGGTGGCATATGATGTCTTTAATTTGCCTCACTTGTTGAAATACCTGCATCTGTAGTTCAACTGGATAGGCTTTCCCTGAAGGTTATCCGTTTCTGTTCCTACAAAGAACCTGATATGCTTCTATTTTGTTGTTCCATGGTGAAATAAGACTTTTTTCTTTTGGGAGGAGCTGGTTCTTGTTGAGTTTGAACAGAACTGCCATCTGAATATGTGTGGAAAAATTCAAGGCAATCATAGTTGGTGTAGACCTGTAAACAGTGCTTACTATGCTTGAGTTCTAATTTGGTGTTGGTCTTAAAGATGCCTAATAATTTCTCGAGTTGAATTGAAAACATTCACGGGAGTAATTAAAAGTGTTTTGGATTGTTTTTGGCTATTCAGTGGGCATAATCTAGCAGGCAACAATTGTTTGTGGGTCACATGCAGGTTGTGGTCGTGATTTCACTTGAATAAGGAATTATAATATTCTTTGGGCTCAATCATATGATTGTTTCTGCACATACAACTTCCAGTAACTATATATGGGTGATATGGCTGAAATCTTAAAAGATGTTCAACTTTTTAGCCAGAATTATATCAAGTTGTCAAACTATAAAAGTTGATTGTTTTATTTAAATGCATATATGCATTTTGTCTTTCGTAAGAGCATATTTGCACTTTTGATGACATTCGCTAAAAAGTATTCTTGGTTTTTCAGGAAATCGTTGATTAGGTTGGGAGCCAATTTGCCAGCAAGAGCAGAGCGAATGGCTCGGAGGAGTGATTTTGATCAATACACCATGGGTGGTATTAGCCATTTGACCCCTTATCGATGTGGGGAGACATATGATGTGGTCCTATATTTTGGGATTATTGACATTTTGCAAGATTATGATATCAGCAAGAAGTTGGAGCGAGCTTACAAGTCCTTGCAAGTTGATCCCACGTCAATCTCTGCAGTTGATCCAAAGCTGTACTCGAAGAGATTCCGTGATTTTGTTGGGAGAATTTTTACTGAAGACAGGTAGCTGTGGGAAAAAATGAGGATGGAATCGTTGTCATTCTGGTTAAATTCGCCTGATTGATCGCAACATCTTGGAAATATAGCTTCAACTACGGAAACTCTGACAGAGGTTGGGAGTTGCAATTGTTGAACATTTGCTTAACGTGCGACAGTTTCCGTGGCTGTGAGGATGAAGCTCGCTAATTTTGGGGGTTGCTTGTGGCTGAATTTTGATGATACAGCCGTCGTATGATATGTGCGGTTGGCAGGAAAACTTGTACATGGAAGATGGTGGGAAATTTGATCTCGGATTTTTGTTTTGTTCTTTTCTTTTAATCAAAAGGGGATGGGAATTTGTGAATTTTTTTTGTGGTTACAAAATAGTATTAGGGATAAGGATGATGTGAGAGATAGGTAGAGGGAACAAAGCTTAATGTTTCCCGCAGATAATATTCAAAATGCGTGGATAGTTTGGAATAAAGAAATTGTACAGTTCGTATATATATAAATGATGATAGCCGAGAGGATTTATTTCTTCCTGTTTAACTGTGTTAGTGTGTCCTTATATGATGGAAAGATATTTTGAGGACAATGTTGTGTTGTGTAATGAAGTGGGAGGGCCAAGCGGCATGGGATGTCTTTCCCGTTTTCACACACGACACAACTTTAGATGTTATGTGAATTAAGGCTCTGTGCGGTTGTCTGGGGAAGAAACATTGAAAATGGGGTCGTTGCATAGCTTTTGCAGTGAAAGCGAAGGCCTTGGGCTGCAAAGAATTTTGAAGGCATAAAAAGCAGAGAAAGTCCGAGAAAGTTGCGCTTGCCCTCCTTCATTATCTTCTCATATTTCTCCACTTTGTCCCTCTTTTCACTGTTTCTGCCTGTCCTTTTATATTTTTCCGTATAATACTGAGCATTACCTTGTGCTCCTCACAAACAAACCTGAAAAAAATAAAAAGCACTAATCAGGAATCACCTGGACCTCCCATAAATATAATTGTACTCACGTGGCGGGCATTCATTCATATGGTTACTGAACATCGTTATTCCAGGGTGAATTGAAGGGTAGTTTTGTAATTGGGAGGCAAGACCATGGTGAGACCTTGGGATTCGTTTAAGCTGGTCTTAACCGTAGAGGTCAAACTCATTGGCTGAGCTAAGCCCGAGATCCTTCCGCTCTGGCTTCGGAAATATTTATATCTTTCTCTTGTAACTAAAACTTAAACCCTAAACATAACAAAATGGTTTTTAAACGAAACTTTTTCTTGTCCAAAAAATATCAATGAAACATTTTCTAATTATTATATTTTAAAATTTTTTGAAATGTATCTTTACATTTTAATACTTATATACTAATTTTATTTATAGTTAAACTCGTAAATTTATTATGTGAATTTATAAGTATGATTGTATATAAAAAAAATGAGTTAATTTAATATAAAATAAAACTTAGTATAAACTTAATAAACTCGAGAGTTGACTTATTCAATTTATTAAATTTATAATTTTAATATATCAACTAATTTATATAATCATCAACATAAGAATTTAAATTTAGACAAAATGAGATAAATAAATTTTTTTTATAAAGTCATTATAATTAATTTTATTACAAGTTTAAATATACATAAAAAAATAAAATTATATTAAATATGTATTTATTAAAATAAAAAATAAAAAATATTAAATTAATTATATTAAATAATTATTTATATAAAACTATATTAAAATTTTTATGTCAAATATTAAAAATTATAAAATATAAAATTTTTTATTTAATTTAATATAATTTAAATTATATTTAAATAATATTTTAATTACAAAATTATATATTTTAATAACTATTTATTAACAAGAATTTATCACTCCCTCGTAAGTTTGTCAAGAGAATTTGACAACATTTTTAATTTTTTACTTGAGAGAATAAAATAATCATTTTCTTTTAACAATCACGGTTCTTTCAACTCTGAATAATAAAAGTGACTTGCTAATGTAAAAGTAGTTAGGAGATATGATAAATAATATTTAGGTGCAAGTGGTGGGGCCCATATTTTGTTGCTCCTCCAGATCAGAGTGTATTGGATTTCAAACATGGCTTGCACGTCCAGGATCCATATCGATCGTTTCCTTTTCTCCAATATCTAAATAAATTTATTTTCCAAAAATAAAATTTACCTTTCAAAAATAAAAATCTGAAGAATGCACTATGCAGGACACGCAAGGGATAAATTGAAAGGTAAATGAAGCAAGCAAATATATAATTTGAATCTAGTTCTGCGTCAATATGATTCCTTTGTGTCGTAATAATAATATGAAATTATGTTCAACTAGAATAGATCACTAAATACAAATTTGACGGTTTAAATTTATAAATAAAAAATATAATTATAAGGACTTATATTAATTTAATATAAATTTAAATTATTAAATTTTTTATTCAATAGTTTACAATAATTAAATATAATTTCATATTTTAATGAGAGATCCAAATTAGGTTTACATATGTACCTTTGGACCAGTTCTACTGTTAAAGAAAGAAGTAGAATAATATAATATTGAGTTTCGAATTTGAATCCAAATGGCTTGTGCCCTGTGCCTAACAACTACCTAAAATCTGGCCATATCCAATTCAATATATAGGAGCAGTAGTGTGATGTTGTGGACATTATAACCAACCATAAGAAAGAAGGTACGTGGAATAAGAGCACAGGCATCTATAGTAAGAATAGGGAGAATGGCACGCAAGACACAGGGAAATCTGCCCATTTAGCTGGGCATAGCAACACTATCAGTATGCTTCAAAACCATTCTTGTAAACTCTTTTTTTTTTTTCTTTTAATTGTAAGACATTGTCGGACAAGGAGAAAAAAAATTTAAAAACTTTTTATATTTTTACTAGAATGTTCTTTGATTAAATAATAATCTTTATTAATGTCACAACATGTGTATAAATTTTGTAAATAATTTTATACTTTAGGAATTAAATTACATATTTTTATGTTATTATTAATTTATGTACACTTATCATTCATTAATTTAAAAAAATCTTATATAGCCATAGTAGAATTGAGCTCTTTTGTCTGTACAATAAAATTATATTACATTATTATTTGGAGTTTCTTACAGTGTCTAGTTTTCGGGTATCTTGCAATAGAACTGGGGGCTGAGACTTTCCTCAATCATGCCGAAAAAATTAATTATTAAAGCAAATTGACAAAATAAAAAGAATTTTTTTTTTTTTTATTTATAGACAGTCAGTGGAGACAATTATTTGGACACTTGTAGAGCAGTGACTGGATAGGTTTATAAGTGGCCCTTAAAATGCATTACAAGAAGGCTGGAATTGTTATTATGAAAGGATCTTAAAAGGCTTAGCAATTTAGTCTCAGTGTATTAGGCTTAGTGATTGAGTGATTAGTAAATTGAGCATAAAATACGAGTTATCAAATCCCAGAAACACATAGTCAGAGAAGGTTGTACGGAGAGCATGCGATGGTGTTATGTGGGAATCACAGAGATAATAAATAGAGTTTGTACGGTGTGTCGCTGTTCATGCAGACACCCACACACACTCGCCGCCTCCGCCTCTGATCGTTGAATCCCCCTTCTTCTCCATGAACACTGCTTCTGCTGCACTTATTGCTTCATTCCAATAAGCAACCCATACATAAAAAGACAAGATAGAGAGGCATGATTCCTTCGTATTGAATGTTTTATATTAATAATGATGATTCCGCTTTTGTCAACTCAAAATGAATGGGTGATTGTGCAATTTGAGAAATCTAGTGGTGGGGCTATTCATGGATCGCGACCTTTTGGTCATCGACACTATCATTTTGGCGCTTTGGAACTTGGATACCTTCGTTAAGTAAGATGAATGATAATGAATAATAATGGATACTGAACCCAACCACTCTTTGTTCAACCCAACCACTCTTTGTTCATTCATCCTCAGGATTTTACAGCAGCATAAGGATCACGTTTCTATGTGGTTGTGGCCTTCTCGTTTGAATTTTGCATCAAGAAACAATTGTAAGATGCACTGCTATTCACATGCACTGTCACCAATCACCGCTCAGAAATCTATCCATCGTATTTTGTTAAACAAGACTAAATAACTTGGCAAACTAAGTCTGGCTCTAGTGATTAAGTATGGAGTACGTTAGTCATGGAGAGTCATACTGTCATGAGTGTGATCCCACCCATCATAGCTTCTGATTAGTTTTGTATAATCATTGAGTGGGAATGATATTCACAGACCCAATTCTGAGTATGAGAAACTCCTGAGCAGTTGAATGATGAAAAAGGGGTTTGAGCCCACACTGCAATGCTGTTTTAATAAGAAAAGACGAATCTCAATCCCAACATGAGGTTCCAGCAAAGGGAACACTCTTTCCCAACTCTTTTTTTTCATTAAACTTGCTCAATATAATTTGTTATTGATTATTAGTTGGAAACTAATGGAAGAACCCTTTCAACTTATAAACAAATGATGAAAGATAAAACTCTTTATCATGTTGTCTCAGGTTACTTAAAAGGCATCCTCTACAACTCCCTTATTTAATATACACCCCATTACAGTACAATCATGAACCATTCAATTCCTTTACAACTTCAACTCCATTCCAGAACAATTGGCGACAATGGCGGCCAAACTCTCTTATTATACATTTTCTGAAAAAGTATGATAATGATAACCTTCTTCCCAAGGTCGTTTATTATTTTGGCCTCGGCCAAGTTTCCGATGCCTTTCACAAGGCTGCCCCAGATCATTATTCTGTAAGTTGTAAAATCAATGAACAGAGAATTAAAGATGGAATATAGTGATATTATTAGACTTTGGCTTGATGATGTCACCGTGACTAGGGTAGGGGTCTATAATTTTGCTGTATTTTGAGATTGACTGGAGAACCAATTTCTGTCTTAAATTCCAAGCAAAGGAATCCTTCTATGGTGGCTACTGTTGACAAACAGTAGCAGACAAATGGGAATAAGAGTGAAAGCAATTTGGAATGTGCAATTCTCTGGTTTAGATTTCATGAAAGCAAAGGAAGCGCGACATTATATTCCACAATCTGGCCACGCCATTGTAGTTTTAGGTAGAAGTTTTCTTTCAAAATTTTCCATCATGTTCTTCTTTAGCCCACTACCATATCCATGGATGCTAACTATAATCTCAACCAGAGCCCACACGATAATAAGATTTTATTATTTAGATTCCAAAAATGCTCCATTGACAAAAAGGATAGAAAAAGTGGTTCATGCAATTCGATAAATCTCTATCTAGTTAGTCAACGATGTGCGTTTGTTGATCCTCCCTTCATAAACCCCACTTCCTACCTGTTTAACAGACATAAAGACTAGTTTTGAAAAGGCAAAAAATGTTATAAAGCTCTATATATCCATTCTGGCTCGAAATGATCGATCATGGAAAAGAAAATCACTTGTTATAATGATGAACGCCAGTTCCTCAAACAGTCTCAAACTTTCAATACTAAAACAATGAATCTCAGGAGATCACTGCTTCTTTTTTCCCTTTGATTAACTATGACAGACCATTATGTTTACATCTGAAGTTCAGATTTGTTTGCATTAGTTATGATGCCTTTTTGGCCGTCATTATCGAACCAGAAAGATGCCACAGGGGAATTAAATTGTAGACCACAGAAATAGAAAAAATATGGAGTAAATGGAGGGGTATAGCAGACAAGGAATGTCATGAATGAGGTTCCTGAGGACGAGAACAAAGAAGCCCCACATTAGCAAACTCGAGTCCCACTCACATTTTCTTTTCTGATAAATAGTTATCATTATTAATTCAGTTTGCGCTAATTTTATGCCAATAATTGAAAAATCGACCGCCCATGAAACGTTTGGTTTTTGATAAGATAATGTTGGTTCTAATGTCCATGACATGTTTGCCTCCATCAGGAGACCATGCTTGACGCAGACACGTGGTTGTAAGTAGAGTTGCCTCTCCTTCTCAAAACGCATTTAGTGACATGAAAAGAAATGGGACTAAGTGACTAACATCAAAAGCAATTTGGTGGGCAGCATCATATATATGATTGCTAGATTTTTAAGAAGTGCCAGACCTTTAAGCCAACTTGTTTGTGGTCCTTGAAATTGGTTCACAACAGAACAAGGAAGATGAGGGTGAGTAGTGGGACACTTGACACTTGGTTTGGTTTTGATGATATCATTTGGCACTGTACTAGTAACCATAGTTGGTTGTGCCCAGTTAAAGAGGCCCACATTTTATAGGGCCCATCATCAGAGATTGGCCCAATTCACTGGGTCGTAGAATTTGGACCTTACTTGTTTTGGGAGAAAAATCCCTCAGTGGTTACAGCTGAAACCTAAAAGATAAAAGTCCTATTTCAGTCCCCCACTCACGGGTCTATTTTCATTTTGGTCCCCCACTATTTTAAAACTCTGTATCAATCCCTCCGTAAGTCTTCCGTGAAAAAATAGCTGATGTGGCATGTTTACTGTTAACGTACCACGTTAAATATTGAGTTGGAGCAGATTAATTCATTCATATTGCCACTTCAGCATTGTGCGCACCTCCAGTTCAGATTTTAATCATCCTGGCTCGACCCAAGGTTGGAAAAAAGCCCATCTCCATCGCATTTGCTCAGGCTTACCTCTGCTAGGGCTTTCATTACTCAGCACTCAGGCCTCTCCCATTGTCGCCGTCGTCGTCCCTGTTTGCAGTGAAGAATATTGTCGTCGTCCTCCCTGGCTATAGTGAAGAGTATTTTTCTCTGTCAAGTCAGTTGAAGGAGGAAGGCCGATGAAGAACAGAGGGAAAGGAAGGGAAAAGGAGAAGCTTCAAATGATTCAATAGGTTCACCAAGGTATAACCCCGATTTCGCCCTTCAAGTTTTATTTTTTCCCCTCTTCTTCTCCAGCTGCGAGTATTGTCGAGGTTAACTATTCTAGAAGGCTGAGTTATGAGTTTTCTGTTATTTCTGCTTTGGAATCTATATAAGTTATTAGTTGTGAGTTTTCTGTTTTGGAATATGTTGAAATTACATTTTTCATTTGTAAAATGCATCAGATGTTTAGTTCCTTCATTTGTTAAATTTACACGAAGTTAAGTGAGTTGTAACAATCAAATGTTTAGCTCCTTCAACTGTGATGAATTGGACATGCTTGGTGTTACTTTCAAAAATCTTAAATGTAATTTGCAAAATGTCCATGAGTTTGATGACTTTTTTGGCATTCCAGACACTCACTAAGCATGAGTACTTTATCAGTTTAATAGCCACTAACATAAGCATTCCATTAGGCAAGAAAAGGATAAATTTGATTGGGGAAAAAATTATTATGGATGCTCGTTATGAATTTTAAGTAGCCTTGTCATTGCATGTAGTAATGGATGATCATGGTTATTGCAGACGTCAATGCAGATGTAGAGCCAGGGAAATTGGGTACACAGTGAAGATCATGTGGGGCTAGAGGATTGTCATGTGATGCACCGTATTCAGTGTCATCAATTTCCAATGCTTGTTTAAATTAAGACCTTGTTATTGGTTGTTCTATATTTTTTCTATCTTGTTGTAGTTTATTTTTTCTGGCTAGCTTTGTTTTGGTTACTACTATTTGGTGTGGCAATTGATCATATGAGAATCAGTATGCAGTGAAAAAAACCAGATGCAATTTGACTCTTATTGTTTACTGAAAACCAGTTTTACAAGGCATATATTCCGTTGGCTTCTGTTCTTTTATGTTCAGTATGCAGTGAAAAAACCAAGCAATTCCAAATTATTGCCTCGAGGTAAAATAAACCTTCTTGCCTTACTGTTTAGAATAGATAAATATAGGTTTTAAATATGTTTTCACAGTACTAGATACCGCCGCGTAGAATTTATAATTCCTCTCGCTGACGATGTATATTGCCCAACTGACATTGTAATCTTTGATTCTAAATGCTAATATAGATGTGTTTATACTGGTTTCCAGATTGTTATTTTAGAATTTAAACCGCTTTCATCGAGTCCAAAAGCGTTTCTGGCCTTTCTTTTTTTGTTTTTTTTGGAATTACTTTCCTACAATGAGTCAAAATGGTAAATTTTAGAAAATTCAAAACAACTGCGTAACTAGATTTAATTCTCTTGGTGATTAATTCAACTAAAGTCTCATCCGGAAACCGAGTCGTCTCTCATCCGTAATTCCGTCCTCCTTGGTAGAACATGGAGATTCTCTCTGCTTTAACAATGACTAAAATTATCTCGTTTTCTTTTTCAGTTTAGTAGTCAACAACATACTTGGGTGCACCTGTTTTTGCAGTTTGACTAAAGATAGGTCATCCATATGATTTACAAAGAAATTTTCTGCAACTTAGCTTTGACAAATTAGTTTAGTTGGAATCCCAAAATGGATTCCTGCAATTCGAAATTAAATGCAGGGAGTGGAGTTAGACAGAAAGATAAAAAAATGAGAGTGTATAATAATATACGACAAAATGCTCAATCTCTTGAAATTTCAAAATCTAAATTGTAATTCATTAGAGTTTGTTTGTAATCTGTTACCTATACAAGTCGAGTTAGCCATAAAATGTGACTCAAGTGATAAGTTTGGACTCAACAATAAGGTAGTTTCAGCAATGTGAGGGATTGAGCTTGAGAAAAATTACTAATAGGGAGGAATAGTGTGGCATCCTCAATATCCCAAGCAAAATCTAAAGAGTGCAGGCATATTTGCGAGAAATCCTGTTTTTAATGTGTCCACCCTCTTGCCAGAACTCATTCTAAAATATTTTCATACTAAATTCTCGGCATTATGCAAATTTTAACAGATTCATGGGATACATCAAAGGCCAATTTTAGTCGAACTGTTGGCTTAGTACTACAAACCGATTCTTACAAAAAAAAAAAAAACGAATATAACAATTCATCAATTTTACTCAAGACGAATAGAAGTCAATTACTTCTTTTTCTTTCCAGCAATGGCGACCCTCTTACCTTTCAAGGTCCGGCAATTGTTCTTGGTGCGTTGTCCTCTACAGGGAAGACCCTGAATATGTCTGATTCCTCTATAGCATTGGATCTCCTTCAATCTCCTTATATTAAGTGCATTAAACCGCCTCTGAGACACCCAAAGATATCCATTGTTACATTTACAAACACATTAATACAAGAACGAAAAATAAGAGAGAACATGGAAGGGACGGAGGTACCAAGTCGCCTTCAATCATGTACTTGGATACTTCATCTCTGAGAGTGATGAGTTCCTCCTCAGACAAGTCCTTTGTGATTTTGTTATCCATGCTGATGTCAGACAGGATTTGCCGAGCTCTGCTCCGCCCAACTCCATGTATATACTGAAGTGAGAACTCAATTCGCTTGTTGTTTGGAATCTCTACACCTCCAACACGAACACATTGGATGCTTAGACCATGAACCTGCTTATAGCACATATCATTCAGTTGAAGCAAACATGATGATACTCAACACTCATGAACCACACACTCAAATTAATCACGACACGATACAAAACATTTGAAATTACATGTGAACACATTAGATTATGTCAGCAGGGTCGTGTGGCTCATTCTGTATCAATGTTCACATTTTCTAACTCATACTCAGCTCAGTTCCCAAAAAGATAACACTAACAATAAAAACTAAAGAGTTTTGAATTTAAGGGTATCTTTAGATGGATGGCAAAGGATGGAACAGCATGGAGTGTAATGACTAATATGGGGTGGTGTACCGTTGTTTGAAAGTTTTGTTTAGCATGGGATGGCGCGGCAAAGGAGAGCCCCTTCTTGCTATCCAAATCCCTCCAAATTATAAGATTTGAGATGGAATAAAATGATTAAGTGGTATAATTTGCTAAAATAATATTTTATTTATAAGAGTAATATTATAAAAATAATTTATGATTCAATTAATTTTATTAATGACCTTACATCCTTCTTTATTCAACTTCCAAATGCACTCCTTGCCATTCCATTTCAATTGCCTATGAATTTTGGAAACATGATATCCAAAAGCTTAATGATCTCAACTCGAAAGTGGTTTCATTTAACTTATAGATAAGCAACAGAAATTGTAGATATCAAAACAAAATATAGAGGCAGAAAATGTCGGAATTTGAGGTAAGCGTTAAAACCCTACTGATCCTTGTGCTATTTGAGATTCTAATCCCCGGATTAGTCATTTCATTTCATTCTCTACAGCATCAATATCATGGTTCATGGAGTATAGTAATCGCAGAAAGCCAGTATGTGTGCGAGGAAGGGAAGGGAATTCCAAAAATAGAAGTTCTCCAGCACACACAAAACAATTTCTAAGAAGCCAAACTAAGTATAAATGAAATGGGGCCAGCATAATCATACAGTAATGTGATGTATGCGTTAAAACGGGACGAGAAGAAAGGAAACAGAGAGAAGATTGGGAATTCATAGATCCCTAGGCGCTAAAAATGTTACCTTGGGAGGTTTGGAGAATCGGAAAGAGACGCCTCTAGAAAGCGAATTGGAGACATGGGTATTGCAAATAACGGAGAGAGAAGGCGCCACAGGCAGCGCAAGCGTTTGTGCCATTTTCCTACTGCTGTCTATGTGCTGGAGAAGGAGAGTAGAGAAGGATGGGTTCGAGAGGTCGTCCAGACAGCAAGAGGCTTATCCTTCCAGTTCTCATCTTTTTGCTTTTTTTGGGAGAAAATTGTAGAAAAAGGGGCTAGGCAATATGTTAGAATCCAAAATTGTAGATTTGGGCTGTTTTCGAAAAAAAAAGGGAAGTTTTGGGCTTGATTTTAGGTGGGTTTTCGGACAAGTGTGTTACTCTGGCATGTATTTGTTTGTGCAATTTAGATGATGTGCATATGAAATTTAATGCATTTATATTGAGAAAAATATAATTTTAATCTCTCATTTTTTTGTTAAAGTATTAATTTAATTTTTTTAAAATAAAAAATATCAAAATAATATTTTAAAGATAACAAAGTGAATGAATTTGATTTTTATGAAGAACTAAATTAATCTTTGGAGGATTTATATGTTTTTAAATATTTTATTTTTAAAAGATTATTTTAATACTTTTCATTTTTGAATGACCAATTTGATCTTAAAATAAAAAATGAGAGACAAAAATTATATTTTTCTCTATTTATATTTTTTATTTAATAAAATAGATTTTAATCTTTTATAAAGAAATTGTCTTCAAAATAATTAAATACAGTACTAAATCTTAAATGCATCGAATATAATTTTTTTGTCAATTGTTGTTTTCCATAAACCTAACGATAATTAAAAAAAAAGTCTATGGAAGGCATGAATTAATATTTATTTTTCAAAAAAAATTATGTGATTACTCAATATATGATTCAAAAATAAGATTAAAAAATTAAAATCATTTTAAATTTGATAGGTGACATTTAAGATTGAGAACAATATTAGTTTAATTTTAATTTAATATAGTTACACATAAAGCCAAAACATAACAAAAACAAGGAATCGGAATCATACTCTTTATCCAAATGATTTGTATTGGTATAATAATTGTTTAAATTTGTAGTAAAAAAATCATCTACTTGATCATACAATTAATAATGATAATAAATTAATTATAATGTTGTTTTTTAGAAAAAAGTGAATATATATATATATATATATATATATATATATATACGAATCTATTTAATTTAAAAAATCCATTCAACTTGATAGTTTAACTTATAAATGAGTTTAATAATAAAATCTAATTTAAAAAGAATATGGATTCCCATTTTAAAAATAAATATTCAGCTCCTTTTTCCATTTTATAATAAATATTTATATTTAAAAAAAAATTAGTCTGAATTGTTTTTAACTCATTCGTGATCTTATGCAACCATCAAATAAAACCTAAAGTGAAACCATTTTAAAAAGATCAAGGACTAAAAGCAACGACTCTTTGATTGAGGTTCTAACTGTCCTATTTTTGAAATAATAAATGACTAATTTCCTCGGCCTCCAAAACTATTCTATTTATATTCTGTTTTTATTTCTTTTTAAAATTTTTTGCACAGTTGCAATTTGTTAGATACCGTAATTTTTTTCTTTTTTATATTTTATAGGATTGTAAATTATGTCAGTCCACAAATATATCCAGTGGAGGTGCATTCAATGGAGCACGCTCTTTCATTTTTATTTTTATAATAATAAAGTTCTAAAATAAATAAAAATTAATAATATTTGGATTAAAATAAAAAACAAATAAAAATAATAAAATTTATCTAAAAAATTTAATAAAAATTATATAAATTATAGTAAAAATGTGAGAAATTTTAACTTATTTTAGTTTAAAATTTAACCTTATTTTTTTAAAATTATGATTTCATAAATAATTATATTCCAATTTAAAAATTAAGTATCTTAATTATTCATACTATTGTGAAAATTTTAAATAAATATTAATCGTTATTTAAAACTTTCATGAAAATCTATATCTCTTTTTTTTTCTTACCATTATTTCCATTTAAATCATATTTATTAAAAAAATATATCTTTTTTTAAAGGTGTTTACAAAGCTTTAACGAAGTGAACGATTATATATGAAAGTTGGAAGTGTGAGATTTTTTTTCTGTAATTTTATAACATAAGTGAATATGTTAAAAGTAATTTAAACAAATTAAAGTGATGATATTTAAAAAGTTTGTTTAAACAGAAGGTATTTTGTAAACACTTTTTGTTATAAAAAAATGTAAAACATAAGAAATTTTTTTTAAGAAAGTCTCTTTTAACGAGAGACATCTTAAATACACACTAATTTTCATATATTGATAATTTTAATGTAATTTTATTTCAATTTAAAAATGAGGCATCCTAATTTTCAAAGATTGATCTTATTTTTAATTTCTGCAAAGATGTTCTCGATAATAAGAACAAATAATAATTTAATAGTAGGTCATGAAAAAAAATTCCTATAAAAAATTAGACTAAATTGATCCCTCCTCTAAATATTATTGACTCTTGAAAAAATATTATACTTTTTTGGAATTAATATAACAAATTTATTAGAATCCTTTGTTGGCACATATATATATATATATATATATATAAATGAATATCATAATTAATGTAATATGAAAATAGTTTGTATGAAATATGGTTACAAATTTATTGATAATCATAAAGGTAACAATTTTTTGTTAATTTATTAGAAAATTATTAATAATTTTTTTGAAAATGTTATGAATGCCAATAAAGTAATTATCAATTGAAAAAAATTTTTGATTAAAAAATTGCATAATATAAAATATTTGAATATAAACAGTTATCTCCACTTTAAATAAGTGGATAATTTTTAATATATTGAAAAGAACCAGTAAAATAAAATTTATTTCATAGTCTTTTTATAAAATAAGCTACTTAAATAAATTACTTGTTACGTTATAATGATTTTAAAACTTGATACTTAAATTTTATTCTTTTTTCTCCCAATTTTAACTTTCTCTTTTATTTCCAATAAATATATAAGTATAAAATCACTATTTTTTCCATTATATATTTATCAAATATAACTTTATTTTTTAATTAACTTTTTTTATCTTATTATATGTTATGACATTTAAATATTATGTTATTGTTATTTTTCCACTTCTCAAATATTTTCTACAAATTTAAATTTAAATAATAAATAATAAAAAAACACTTAGAATTTTGAAAGACAAAATTTTATTTTTCTAAATTAATATTAATAAATAATTAATATATTCAATAATTATAATTAAAAAATTATCAAAGTATTTAATTTATATTTATCATTTATTTTTATATTATTTTTTGAAAATTATTATTTAAATATGTTATTATATTTAAAAATATCAAAATTTTGAAAAAAAATATTCATGCACCGCAACCTATTAATATGGTAAGGTTGCAACCTTACTAAAATTATATATATATATATATATATATATATATGATTTCCTAAATTTAATTACTCTATATAGAATCCATAAAGATCGAATCCTTTTAAATATTAAGCAAGTAGTAGTAATTCTAGGAAAAATAAAATTGGTTTAAAATGAAGTTGTATTAAGAGCCGAGATGAATATAAATAAAACCTTAATGGTATACTATAAATTAAGAGGAATAAAAATGCCCCCAGGAAGTAAAATCATTAGTATCACAGGAATGGTAGGACTAGTACTTTCCAATGAATATAAAATTTATAAGAAAAACCAAGGTAAAATAACAATAAAAAAAGAATTTATACTAATCTTAAAAAAATTAAAATTAGATCCTATAAAAATTATTATTCCAAGACAATTACAACTAGAATTAGATAATACCTAATAAATGAGAGACGATTATGAACAAAGAAAGGTCCAATATGAAAATAGTATAGGCAGAAGAAGTATTAGGATTAATACACCAATAGACATACAAATCAATATTAACCCATGAAATTTAAGAAGTTTAATTTACCAAGAATCAAGATCAGAATCAAGACTAGTATCTAGAATAAGCTTTAGAACATCTAGTATAGAAAGAAATAGGTTAGCAGAAATACCACTAACAACAAATCTAACAGAAATAAGAACTGATACCCCCACTATAGATTTGACAAATTCATTAAATGTAAACTATGTATTAGTAGAAATACAACGAGAAGGAATATGACTAGAAATAATAGCAATTATAGATCCCGAACAAGAAATTAGCCTGATCCAATTAGAATATACCAATAATGACATAGAAATAACTGAACAAGGAACAAAAGCCAACATGGCACTCAGGTTTGAGAAAAGAGAAATAATTAATCTCAAAATATGGGTAGATAAAGAAATTAAAGAAGCAGGAAAGCCATAAATTAATTTTAGGACAAGATTTTCTAAATTTAGTTACTTCATATAGAATCTAGAAAGATTGAATCCTTTTAAATATTAACCAAGTAGTAGTAATTCTAGGAAAAATAAAATTGGTTTAAAATGAAGTTGTACTATATCTTACTTAAATTCAATTATAATAAATATCAATCAAAAAAATATTACGCTATGGTAGATATAGAAGCAAATATAACAACAGCTAAATATAATGTATTACCTTCAGAACAATGAAAAAAAAAAAGAAAAACTATAAAAATGACTAGTGCAAGAAAAGAAGTTCACTTCTTGGAATTATCTGCAGAAAATGTAATGATACAAATAAGAGACTACAAATTAAAAATACCTCTAGTATACCAATACAATGAAGCCTCACCATATATAATTTTAGGAATGGATTTTCTGGAACCTTATATGCCTTTACATTTTACCCCAAAAGCTCTAGTCCTTACAACACCCTGCCAGCATCAGACATGGGCCATAAGAATTTTAGATCCATAAAAAAGAACCGATACAGTTTTTAGAAGGAAAAAGTCAACTAAGGACGAAGTCCAATTTATGCCAAATAAAGAACCTATAAATGAAGAAAGAAAGAAAATTCATAATATTCATGCAAATGTAAAAACAATTGAACAAATATTAGGAGAAAATTATAGTGATAATCCCCTTATTCATTGGAAAAAATCAAAGCCTATAGCAAAAATAGAACTCTTAGATTATAGTAAAGAAATTAATAGTAAACCTTACCCCTGGACAGAGGAAAATAGAAAAGAATTTATAATGCATATTAACGAAATGAAGCAATATGATTTAATCCGAGAAAGTAAATCTAGATACTCCTCACCTGCAATGATTGTAGTTAAACACAGTGAAGAAAAAAGAGGAAAATCTATGATGGTAATTAATTATGAAAAAATTAAATGAAATAGTAGTTTGAAATAGGTACTCAATTCCAAAAATAGAATTATTATTTAACCTCATAAAAGGAAAACAAATCTTTAGCAAATTTGACTGTAAATCAGAATTCTTTCAAATTAAATTAGAAGAAGAAAGTAAGAAATATACAGCTTTAGTACATCAGAAAGACTTTATGAATGGAATGTATTGCCGATGGGATTTTATAATAGTCCAAGCATATTCCAAGATTATGTGATGAAATTATTATCACCAATTAGGGATTTTGTAGTAATATATATTGATGATATTTTAATATTTTATGATAACAAAGTAGATATGAAAAACACTTAGAAAAATTTATGTTTTTAATAGAAGAAAAATGATTAAATATATCACCTATAAAAGTAGAATTAAGAAAACCAAGAATAGGATTTTTAGGTAATTATATCTCTAAAAATGGTATAGAATTACAAGAACATATTACTAAGAAAGTTTTAGAATTTCCTGAAATTACAACTAAAAAAGAACTAAGATCATTTTTAGGATTAGTAAATCAAGCTCGAAACTATATTCCAAATTTATCCAAATATACTTCAAAAATAACAAAATTAGCTAGAGAAACTTCTGAATGGAAGTGGGAAGACAATAGCAAGTATATAATCGAAAAAAATCAAACGTTTATGCAAGAATTTGCCAAAGTTAAGTATTCCAACAAGTCAGAATATCAAATGGATTATATATACAAATGCATCAGAAAATTATTGGGGAGCAGCCTTATATCATGAAAATGAAGAAGGAAAAGAGTTAATTACACGATATGCCAATGGAAAATTTAATCCTAATCAATCAAAATACCACTATAATTGAAAAGAATTTTTAACAGTAGTAAAAGCAATAGAAAAATTTGAATTACTTATAGTAAATTCAAAGTTCATAATTAGGACAGATAACACACAAGTAAAACACTGGATAGACAGAGGAATCAGATCTACTAAATTATCTGATAAAATGCTAATTAAATGGCAAAGTGATTTAGCTTATTATGATTATTCTGTTGAATATATTAAAAGAAAAAATAACTTAGTTGCTGATTATTTGAGCAGAGATGAAACTAGCGAATAATGAGACAAATAAAGCTCAGCCAAATAGCCTAACAAGGGAGTCGTATAATCCAACAATAGAACAACTAGCTCTTAGACTTTCCATACTCGAAGTAAGCGTGGGAATAGAAAAGAATCAAAACTCTAGCTACTTCACAAATATTTCGAGCACTTTAAAGTTAATTATTGATCAATTAAACCATTATAGTGAAATGATTAACCAATTAGAAAATTAATTAAAATTTGGTTCATTTAACTAGACCGGCTCTTCAAGCCAACCCATTATTCCAAGTTCAATATCTCCAAACCAACAAACACCTCTAGATAGCCCAAACCCAATATCTCCTTAAAAAGAATCTTTTTTAGATAAAATCAAAAAAGGAAAGGAAGTTGAATCTTTTGATCCAATAGGCCCAATAGCCAATCCACCAGTAAGAAAGACCCTAGCCCTGAGCCCAATAACAGCAGCTAAAGAAATCCAAAAGCTAACTTCAAGACCTTCAAAAAATCCAGGCCCCAAAATCCAAGAACACTTTGATTATTTCCTCATGTTAATCGAATATCTAAATAACCTCAGTTTAAACCTTTCAACATCTTGCCCCACCATTAAGTTTATTTCCCATTATGCCATCAATAAAGTCATTATTTACCCTGGAACAAATCCTGAATTAGTCATAACTTTATTCAGCTATGGTTTAATCCAATCTATTTATCCTTCCCCAAATATGAAAGAAATATCTCTCATACCCAGATCATTAATTGAAACCTCTAAACACTATTTTGGTATAGTAACCCAATATTAGGTATATATAAGGTGTTATTCTACTATAGTTGAATTTACACCCAATAAATTTTATTCTTCTATAAATCTCATTAGATTTGGAACCACCAAACAACCATTCAAGTTCAAAGAAGAAAAAAAGGAAACCATTCTGATGACCAAATATTCTCTACTTTATCATGTTTAAGAGCCCAAGAAATGCACATCATTATGAATGAATTAACCCGAACTTTAACAAAAGATGAGGCCCAATGGACCTACTTTACTAGTTCGACCACTTGTATATACTCTACTAGACGAAATAGCAAGCAGTATAGACAATTTAAGAATTGGTACGACCAAGTAAGAACAAACAATATGGATCACACTGAACCGACTAAGAGAAGAGTATGCGAAAAATTATCTGAGTTCCCTGAGCACAACTGCAAATATTGTCAAGAACAGAATGATGAAGAATATACCCAGCTCTCAAGCTCTATTGTCCTAAGCATCAACTGAAAAAAAAAAAAAAAAAAGAAGCACGTGAAGAACATTTTCGAGACAAACAAGGACAATTATGATTATGACAGACATTGAAGGACATCCACGGGGAACAAAAATAACACGCAAAGCAACCTAAGGACCATTATCAGACCATTATCACTTCAACTTTGGTACGAGACAAGGAAGACTGAAGATTAAGCATCTCGTATAGTAGATTTAAGTCTATTTAAGTTCTTTAGTTTCTTATTGTAAAACACATAGCCTTCGAAACTTGAAATCTCTTGAGCTTTCAGAGAATTCAACATTTCAGTGCCCAATCATTTCCTTGTATATTTTCCTCCATTATCAATAAAAATATTTCCATTTGCACTACTATTGTGTTCCAAAGTTCATCTTCTATTTATCGTCCTTCCATAATTATTGAAGAATATCTGCAGAAATCTAAGGTATGAGGAACTAAACCCTTGTAGGGAAATTAAGGTGAAATTTAGTTTTTAAAATTCATAGAAATGATTTGATCTTGTTGTTTGATTACAGGTAAGATTACTATTCATAAAAAACATGTTTAAGTTATAGCCTGAGTACACCTATGTAGGAAACGAAATAAGGTTGTGCTAGTTTAAGGATGAAGGAGGGAGGTCTGTACATTAAGTATTGTAAAAGACCCATATATAAAAAAGGACAAGGTTCCTTCTAACTCGTCTTTAAACTGGTTGAAAATTAGGTTATAATCTAAGCCTACTTTCGCTAAATAGTGATTTTACCGGGTTGTCATACAATGGTATCAGAGCATGGTTATGATGAAAGAAAGTAAATGGATCTTTAGTTTCCCTTAATCTCATCAATTGTTACTTAGTATTTATTATTTGATATCTCTTTGTGTTGATATTTCTCAAATGTATTCCTTAAGTAAGATATAACCTAAGATGTACTGTATAGATGAGAAAAATATTCCAAAATATTCTTTTTTTCTTACCCAGAATAATCAATCTGTAGTGTTTACCACTCCATTTATTTTGGATGGAGAAGGTGATTAGTCTTTTAACTAGAATAACTAGACTAACATGTATTTAATGAAACAATTAGGTTGTTATATTAATACAAATGTAATTGAAGATTTAAAAATATATGACTTAGAGAAAACCTTTAAATGATTACACAAAGAAATTAAAAAAAAAATTAGAATCTGTACCCCAGGTCAAATTATAAAACAATTATATATATATATATATATATATATATAGCGAGCTTGATATTTAAAAACCATGTTCGGTGAAAAAGCCACTCTTTAATCCTTTATCCATTTTCAAAATAATTAATGTCTTGAAACTGCAATTGCTAAAAGTATTTATTGATATTTTATTAATTTTTTTAAAAATTTTCAAATGTTGCTTACTCTGAGAGTTTATAATTACTTTTTAACTTTTTTAAAGTCACGGACTATCTATAATTTATTTTATTCTTTCATTGGGCTGCGGGATAAAAATTTAGGTCGCGTGCGTTTTCTTTAATAAAGGGGTACGCTGCCCTCTTTAATAATACAATAATGTGACATATGTAAAATAGTATATTTTTTATTTAAAAGTTTTAATACAATCTTAATTTATAAATTCATTTTAAAGATCATTATTTAAATTTAAAAATAAAGATAATTTTTAAAAATTGATCTTATTTATAATTTGTATGATGATGTTATTTATAGTAAGAACAAATAATAATTTGAAATTAGGTCTTGAAAAAATATGTCCTATAAGAAGTTATATAAAATTGATACTTCCTCTAAATATAAAGGATTCTTTGAAAAATATTATATTTTCATCAAGCAAAACAATTAGAGATTTTGGAACTCGTCATCACCATTTTTTTTTTTTTCTCAAAACCTGTTGAGTTATTATCATAAAAAATATCTTTGTAAAAATTGAAAGGAAGATAAATCTTTGACAATTAAGGTGCGTAATTTTTAATTGGAAATAATAATTTATTTGATATAAAAATAATAATATTTTAGTTTACTGAAATTTTAAACATAAGAAAATTTTTTAAAAAGACTCTTTCAATAAATGACATATTATAAATACATACTCATAGGCAAGAAATAAAATTCACTTAAGATAAATTTTACGAAAAATTTAAAAATAATATAATAATCAAAATACTCAATTCTTGATAGTCTCATGACAATCATTAATCAGATATTTTTTGATGTCTTTGACAGTCTAGTGACAATCATTAACTATTAATTTTCTCTTTAAATAGATGGACAATTTTTAATATTTTTTAAACAGTAAAATAAAATTTATTTTATATAGTATTTTTATTTTTTTATAAAATTATTTATCTTTTAACTGAAATAAATTACATATTGTTATGCTATTATGACTTTAAAACTTGATGCTTGCATTTTATCCCTTCTTCTTCCAATTTTAATTATATAATTCCAAAAAATATTTCATTTCCATCCTATACTCCTCAAATATGATTTTATTTCTTTGTTAACCTTTTTCATCATATTATGAAATTTAAATATTATTTTATTATTAGTTTCCCACTCTTCAAATATTTTGTACATATTTAAATTTAAATAATAAAAAATACAAAGTCACCTAGAGTTTTGAATTCAAAAATTAAATTTTTATTATTTTAAATTAGCATTAATCAGTAATTAATATATTCAATAATTATAATTAAAGATTATTATATTATTTAATTTATATTGATTATTCCATTTTTATATTCCTTTATATATTATTATTTAAATATATATATATATATATATTAATATATTTAAAAAGAAAAAAAAGAACAAAGGTTGGTACAGCATTGTTTGGCCAAGGCTGTACCGCAACTCAATTAATGTGTGAGGTTGCAATCTGACAGTGGCCGCAATTTTACCAAATTAAAAAAAATAAAAAAAATCAATAACAGAATTAGAGTAAATAATTTTGACGGCTCAGTGTGTGTCATAACATGTTTATGAAAAACGACGAACAAGTAAAAAGCAATACCAAAGATTTTTTAATTTGATCAGTTTCACATGATTCAGTTGTGTGTGAAATTTAGCATGTGAGAATTTCATTATGAAGCTAGGTACGTAATTTAAGAAGTGATAATGTCTAGAAATCCACCATGGAATTAAAAAACAACATTAGGGGCCTTGTTTGAGTTGAGAATCCACAGTGATGGTGATTATGAGAACGAGCTCTGCATGCGCGCCATACGCTTTATTCCATATAACTCAGTTTACATCCAAGTTTCCAGACACGGGAGAAGACTCTAGTAGAGTACAAAAAAAGTACAGGTCGAAGCTTCCCCCACATGCATCTGTAGGGTATTAATTAGAGGAGGGAATCGAGAATGAGTCCCAAGTCGTCCAAGCTCATGGCTCCATCTCCATCGAGATCCAGCCAGGCAACAATATTCTCGCAAATCTCCAGAGGCATTGAATCTGGCATTACCTCCTGCAGGTCTTCCCCCGTAACTATCTCACACCCTTCTTCATCCAGTTCTTCAAACGCTGTTTTCAGCAGTTTCCCTAGTTCCCCACACTTCCAAGTTCAAATCCTTTGTGTTGAGCTGCAAGAACTCCTGGATGCTGAGCAGCCCGTCCTTGTTCTTGTCCCCTTCTTCCATCATCCTCCTCACCTCTTCCTCGCTTGCATTGTACCCCATCGACCCCATCATTCCTCCTAGCTCCGTCTTCGTGATCTGTCCATCGTCGTCTCCATCAAACGCTCTGAACGTCTCCACTAGTCTCACCGCATGACACAGTGTCTCAAGTTCCCATTCACTCATGTTACTTTAATTCCCAACTTCACCACCTACTTCGTACTTCTCTAATGTCTCTTGCTCTTTTTCCCCCCCTCCTCTCTCCCACTATAAATAGCTATAAGAAGAAGAAAAAAAATCAAGTTATAGAATCAAAACCTTGTAAAATTGATTCATTCTTATCTTCTGCCCCCTTACTTGTGGGGGAATAAAGTTGCACAGATTGTGACAGGAGATGTTGGTGGAGGGAGGGACATGGCGAGTTTTGTACCGTTGAGGTCATTATTGAATCTGGAACTTACCATTCATCATCACTGCCGAATAATAAGTAGAGGATGTAAATGATAAAAATGCAAAGTAATTAAGCAGCACTCATTTGAAGTAATTTTACATAATGGACCACAAGAGTGAATTTTCTTTTTCCCCTTCTTCAGCAAAATAATTAGATAAAACTAGGTCATTTTTCTCGCAGTTGCTTCCAGTTACTTCGATAGCAAGTCGATGCCTGTCTGGAATTCTTTCAGGATTAGATGCCTTATCTTGTGTCGTTTTCGCAGCACTGACCTTCCAGTTTACGCCTTAAGGAAAAAGCCCATGGGCTGGGCCTGGTTCGAAAATTGATTGAATGAGTAGTAGGGCCAGGAAGTAATGGTCAGTCTCCATAATACACTCATTTGAATTGGGCCCAATTCATGTGAATCACATGCCATGAACAGTAATAATATCCTACAACCCAATTGTGTCCACTTCTAAGACAAATTCAGATCCATGTGCACCAGTGGTGGCCCTATCTTGAAGGTAAGGCAATTCAGCCGATTGCCTTGGCTGGGCTCAGCACGTCACGTATATTGTGTTACTATTTTCTTCCCAGTGTGTTGATGATATTTTCTCGTAATATTAATAACATTTATTTAATGTGCAAGTAATTAACTATTGACTTCTTAAGCACCGAAATTCCTCCCAAAAAAAAAAATCATTACTAATATTTTAAAAGAAAGTTACAGACAATCTAAGAGTTGGTTATAATTAAAATATATTTGATTATTCTATGCTACTTGCTCTGAACATAGAATAATCAAATACCCAATGATTTATATATATATAGTGCAAGCAACAAATCGCAAATATATGCCACTACAAAGTAATATTGGGTGCCTTTTTTTTTTTTTTTTAATTTATCATATAGCCGCCTAATAATACACAACAAATCAAAGATAGATTTTCCATGCTTTTTAAAATTAATTTATTATTTGCCCCTGATTAACAAGAGACAAAAGAAACAAAGAAAGGTTCTTCCTGTGTAAATATCGACTTTCTTCCCAACGTCCTTGGAGTTGATCATTTCCAACTTGTTTGGATTACGCGTATTATTTATTACTATATATGACTAGCTTGATGGAGAAAGCTAGCTTGCACGTAATTGGTTATTCCAGAAATCTGTCAATTTTCATTACTAAATTCTGGTGGGCGTGGTATTTTTCTTGTTAGTCTAATCTCACCAAATATATATATATATATAGATATATATATATATATATAACATGCACTGGCATGATGTAGCCGTAAATAAATGAAGAATGAAATGAACTTCTGCTAATTAATTATTATACGTACATATATCGTTTCCGTATAATTTTTTGTTATTGAAAATATTATACGTACATAATATCAACCTATCCTTTTTACTGAAATCTTTTCCCCTCTATTTTACTCAACGTTTTTCTGCATGGATTTCTTAACAACGGGGTAAGAGTTGATGGGAATTTCCAAGTAATAAAATACAAAAATTTAAAGTGAAAGAGAAGAGACGCTGCATATTGCGGCGCGTGGAATTCGACACACCAAACAACACGTTTCGTAGGACCTCGCGATTCCAAGTCCTTGATTCAGTGTCACATGCATCGATCGTCAAGTTCATATGATCATGGCTTATAATACTTCCGTCCCTCATAATAATTTGGATGTACACTATACACCAGATTTAAGATTTCAATCAATTATAGGGATCCTTTAATAAATTATTGGGACTGTCACCTAGCCAGCTAATTTGGATCACTTAACGTGTAATTATTTGTTATTAAAAAAAAACAATTAGATCGATTAATGAGTGTATTTTATACTAGAAAGTGAACAGTGCTAAAAGCTGTTGATATAATGGTTAAATTTTGAATCAAATGATAGAAGTTGAAAATTCTACACGATATTAGTGTCCCAACACATCATATATCATATTATCTTGTCTTTCCTATTTTTCTACTTTATAACTTCATATATACTATAAGAAGTAGAAAAAAAGTAGTATTAAAAAGATGTGAATTAAAAAAAAAAAAAAAAGTCCCTAATATGCTACATATTTTGGTCCATGGTTTCTGCTAGTAGTATGATTATTTATTAGAAGATAACGAATACTTTTTGAAATTTCCTACCCGTGAAGTTTATATCATTGAAGCTTGACTATGAGCTGAAGAAACTATAATTATATATATATTGATAAACAGAAACTATAATTATATGCATGCTTTGAATTCTTCAGAAATGGACATAGAAAGCAAAAGATTTCAAATCTTTCAATGAATATATACCTTCACGAATATAACTACGATTTCAAATTATAATTTTGTTTCGAAATAAATTATCAAATTGGAGGGCAAATTAAAGCCACACTTAGACGCATTGAGCGATATTTATTTATTAAGACAGAACTTTCAATTTCAAATTATAATTTTGTTTCGAAATAAATTATCAAATTGGAGGGCAAATTAAAGCCACACTTAGACGCATTAAGCGATATTTATTTATTAAGACAGAACTTTCACATGATTCTACGGGCTACATCACGAGTTCACGACTAGAATTGTCCACATATATCTGATCTTTTTTTCTTTCTTTTAAAAACCCTCTTTCCAGAATAGAAAATAATTAAAAAAATGGATATAATAGTAACTCATGAGCATTGATCCCTCTTCTATGCATATTACAGCCTACGTACGCACTACACTTCACCGTCTTGACCCTAAAACACAAGCAAATTATTGTTGATGTCATACCCTATCTTCTCCAAATTCGGCTGCACAGCAAACTGAATCATTGGGGGTGCCCCACAGGCCAATGCCAATGTTTCCTCGGATGCTGCAGGAACATGTTCCCTCATCACGCTCTCCGTGATGAACCCCACACTGTATTCCCAACCTACCCTTTTGGTTTCCTGTACCACGTACCACACCTTGAACCGCTCGCCATACTTCTCAGCCCACGCATCCAGCTCCCCTCTTACCAATATATCATCGTCCGTCCGGTTCGCGTACACCACGTGCATTTCGGTCTCGTCCTCTGGGTCCTTCAGAATTGCTTGAGCCACTTGATAAATGGGTGTGATACCAGTCCCGCCTGCAAACATGGCTAGTTTCTTCGCGAACTTGTGTTTTCCGTGAACCAAGAAGTTGCCTCTACCGGTGTACTCGATGTGACCCAAGGGACCCTTCACGTCCAAGATCGAGCCTATAGGCAACGAGTCCAAGTGCTGAGACATGAGGCCACCGTTAGGGAACTTGGGATGAACGCCTTTGAAGTAAATCTTGATCACTAAATCTAAGTAACCCACTTCATCAACGCTGCTCGTTGGAGTGTAAGCTCGCATGCATAGCTTACCATCAATGGTAGTGCATAAGAATATGTGCTTTCCTACTGGCAAACCCAGGACTTGTTCCTCAGAGGGTAGCGCAAAACGGAAGAGCCTAACGTCGTGGGAGAGGGAGGTCTTGGAGACGAGCTTGCATGGGATTTTTTCACGTGGGTTAAGAGCCACGCCACGTGGCGATGGCGTGACTTCCTTGATTGGGGCCAACGAGTGGGTGGTGTTGGAATTGCCATGCACGGAGTTATTGGGGGAGGAAGTGGACGAGTCGGAGGTGTAACCGGTGGTCATGAGCTCGCCGACCCGGTATTCCTCTAGCATTTTCTTGGCTTTGTCAGAATGGATGGCATCGAACTCCTCGGTACAGTCGGTGCCGGCGTTGATGAGGATGCTGTCGGCTCCGCCGGGGTGGAGCTTGAGGAAGCGAGTGCAGTCGTAGACTTGACCGTGAATGACGATCCAGGCAGATTCGGGGGTGGTGTGGGTTTTGATTTGAGACAGGGAATAGACATTGGAGGAAGTATTCATGAAAGGGGTTGAGACACTCTTTTTGAGGGTTTGGTTGGACTCCGATGACTGCTGGAGATGTCTTTCCTTATCCATCCAGCCACCGGATTGGTTGCCTGGTAAGGCTGGGTGCTCAAACACAATGCCAATCTCACCCTTATGGGGCTTGCACATATTGATTTTTACCCTGAACCAGCAGTTGTTCATCATTCCCTGTACGCGTTGGAAATTCCATAAGGTAACCAGACAAGCAATATATACACAACACACACATATATATGGTTCAAGAAAGCGATATTTTGGACCAGTTCATGGTATAGATGAAAATTTAGATACAGAGGTGTAGGTGCACTGGTTTAATCCATCAATTCAGTGGGGTCGATGGTAGGTATACAAACACTTCATAGTGAAAGTCTCACCTGCTCTCATACAGGCCGTGGAAATAAAAAGATAGCTGATGCTACTGGAAGGACCAATTTTCATACGCCTGTGGGTCTACTTGGTGACTGACATCCAATACTTAAAGGCAGTGTGGTACTGGTACTTATTGATAATGTTTTAGATTTCAAGGTTCCAATAATGGAACTACAAAAATAATAATAATCATGATAATAACAGTCTGCCTTTCTTTTTAATTGTATTCTGATGTCAAAATGATATATAATAGAGCCTGGTAGATTCTTAAAACAATTCTTTATCTATTATCTTTTGTTTTTAATTAATAAAATATTTATTACTTCTAATTTAAACACTTAAGAAAAAATTGTAATATTTTCAATATTAAAATTTTATGTTATAGTATACAACTAAAACTTGACGAATCCAAAATATAGCTAGAATGACAAGACGTACCATAAGATTCCAAATGAGTTTTTGGGGTTGGGTGTTGTGGGCTTCATCCCAGGCTCGCACTGCAACCTCTTTGGCTGCAAGTAGGTTGAGCACTTCCACCTCCAAGCTCCAGAAGCACCAGCACCAGTACTTGCCGTACTTGTTGGGTTTCTCTGGGTGCTCCACCCTGCACACTTGCCACGTTTCCCCACCGTCCATCGTCACCTCGACACGTGTCACTTTCCTCCCTCCCCCTGTACAGGTTCGCCCAAATTAGTTCACATCATTTCCAACCTCGAATATTACTGCATGATGCTCAACCACCACTCCTGAACCTCAACGTACCCCACGTACATAACATAGCCACACTATACTAAACCAGGGTTGAAACTACATAGTTCAATTCGTACACCAAGTTCCAATAGGGACCCTTTATTTTAAAATTTACATGCATACAGGACTAAATATCTCCGGTTGGAATGAAATATTATTACCATAGTAGCTAGCTATCAACAAAATAAACTATTTTTAAATTACATATCAATCTTTTAACAGTAAAAAAGTTGAAGTTGAATTCTTTGCAAGAATATATTTTTTTTCCTTAAAAAATACCTTGTATACGGAAGGAAAGGAACATAATTTGTTCCATTCAATGAAGATAAGTTTTACGAATTTGTGTAACCAATGAGATGTGTTCAGGGAAAGAAAATATGACTCTCACTAAGACGGACAAAAACTAGCTGCACAAGTCGGTTGTGAGATGTTTTGTGAAGACTTCGCGAAGACTACATTAAGCCTGTCCCCACAACTGTTACTAATGGGGGATTAATAAAATTAAGGAAACTATATAAGGAACATAGGCAAAAGTAGTTTTTAATTTTTTCTTGAAACAAATTCGTGTTTTCTAAAATTTCAAAGAAAGGTAACATGAATTCTTCCATTCAAAGTGGATCGATCGGTTGGGGCAATTTTTGCAACCAGTAAGACGAGTTGAGGGGAAAAAGAGTGATCGAAGATGGCCTTTTAAAAGCCGTACAACTCGGTTGTGGTATATATCCATGGCAACCTCGTAGAGGTTCAAGCCTGTTCGGAATTTAAAGAAGCTATGCTTATTGCTCCATCAATATCGAGAGAGAGAAGCACTGTGACTAAACTCACCGGAATACGCGTATCCTCTCAACACATAAGGTCTCTGTGTAGTCCACGAGTTTATGGGCAGGATCTCCTCGTGACTCGGCGTCGTTATAACGGAGTTGATGTTCAGCTCGTTGATAATATATTCCGGCTTATACCACCAATCTGCACCCACCACGAAATATAACATTATAATTAGAAACTGAACAACCCCAGAAAATTAACGTGAGCAAATATTAAAGAATGCATGTACGTTGTTTTACGTAGTAGATATATGATACCTTGTGAATTAGCAAGCTCAGCATCAACGTGAGAGGGAAGCACCCTATTGTCCTTGTAGTGGTAATAACTCTGGGATTGTTGGTTAGATACCACGATACGCTTCAGCCATTTCACCATACGGCCGCCAATGAAACCGGGTATGATGACCCTAACTGGGAAGCCGTGATCCGGCGCCAAAAGCTCCCCGTTTTGCATGTACGCCAGAATGATGTCACGGGAGGGATCCAGTGCTATCTCCCTACTGATGCTAGTCCCGTACTTGGACCCCCCGCCACCTGGCAAATCCTCAGCCCCTTCAAAGCACACGTGCAGGGCCCCTTTCGCTCGGCCATGGATGCCACACCGCTTGAGCACGTGCCTCAACAGTACACCTCGCCACACCGAAGTAGAAACCGCAGCCGCCCCCCAGTTAAAGCCGATGCTCTGCTTCACCATGTTCTGTTCCTTACGGCGGTTGCCGGCGCAGACCAGCGTCACGGGGAACTCACGGCGGGGGAATTCGTTGACCAGTTGGTCCATGTTGAGGAGGAAGGGTTGCTTTACGAGCCCACACACCTCCACTGTCCAGTCGTCCCATCGGGCCTTTGGAACTGGACCGTGGTTGCGGACGTAGTGAAGTGGGACCGGGGTGATGAAGCCGTGGTGCATGAGGCGGTTCAAGGGTGGCTCGGAGTTGAAGGGATGCTTGCCTGTGAGACGGACCAGGGAAGCGTTGCGAGGGATCCAGTTGTCAGCAGTAGCTTGGTCGCGAGGGTCGATGAGAGAGGGCTCGAGTTGAAGGTTAGCGTTTGGGAAGAGGTGTTGCAAGTCGTCAGTGTCAATTTCGTCTTCGCTGGAGGAATCGGAATAGAAATCGATATCATCGTAATGTTGCTGGGAGGTGCTGTTGGGGAAGACGGTGCAAACGACGCCGTTCAAGGGATGTTGGAGGCGAGAGTATTGGCGGTTATCGACGGAGGCAGCCATTGGAGAGAGTACTGAGGATGCAGTGGTGGATCTTGGAGGGGTTGGGAGGGTGGAGTTATATATAGGGAGTGTGGGGACAGGAGAGAGAGAGTGGATTTAATAGAGACGTAGCCAAAATATCGACCATTATTTGAGTGGGTGACATCATATTTATGTTATTGTGAGATACAGAGAGAGAGAGAGAGAGAGAGAGAGAGAGGGGGAAAGTGAACGGCAAGGATGGAGATTGGAGAAGCCTTCGGCTGTGTAGTGGGTCACGTATATGGGCAGGTCCTGCCGGATTCGGTTTCTCACCTCCCCAGTAGAGCCTGACCAATATTATTTAAAAAAACATAAATGGATCGAAAGACCAGTATTCTTTTAAAATATAATTCCTTTTATCAAATGCTTATAGAAGAATAAAACTACATATATATAAACACACATATAAATATTTAATAATATAAAAGTTAGTTAAATTTTGTTGAATAGAAATATATATATATACATATATATAGATAATGAATCGTTGGCTTTCAGCTTGGTTCTGTTGCCATTTAATATTCTCCTAATTTCGGTTGCTCTATTGAATTAAATAAACAGCTTATGATGCCCTCTTTTCTTCGTGGAACAGAGCAAAAGTCACATCTCTCACCCCATAAATGGAAGAAAGGGAGAGACAGAACAGAACAGAATGAAAGAGAAGATGGTGGCGAAGAAAGCAAGCAATGCACGTTGAGTTCAGATGCTCTCATCTTATCTTCTTCAAGCAGTGATCGTACACTTCATTTTCTTTCCCTTCTCTAAACCATTCATCTCTGCCCTTGTTTTCTTACTCTGACCTGTTCTGGCAGGCATTTTCGCAGTTTCGGCCATGGAAGTTATAAGTGAAAATAAAAATTGCTCCAACGCCCACACCAAAAGTGAAAATCAGAAAAGCCGGTTTAGAGCTAAACTCCACTGCTTTACAATGATTCTTTTGGCCAATTTAGATTTGTACAGCCCTTTGTCTTTTAAGTTTATTAAGATGTTCTTGTGCTGTAGCTTTAGGCTCACCTCAGTTGATAATGATTACGTGTAAGTATATAATATGTTAATATATGTTTAAGACATTACTTATATTAGGTAGTTTTGTTTAATTATTTTTTAAAAAAAATTTGTATGCAAGTTGTAAAATCAAGGTAAAAAGCGAATATTGGTATGCCCTTATAACAATGCTAAGCTCACATAGTGAGAAATGAATATTTCTTGACCAAAAAAAAAGTTACTAACATACAAAAAAGCCAATCAGTTCACTTATTTTTTATTTGAACCGCTAGTCCAATTTTTAATATAGTGAGATTAATTATACAGAATATATATACCTTTTAATTTTATTATTTAGTCTTTTTACATTATACTATTTTTGGCCAAAACTTTTTACATTATATAATTAGCGACGTTATTGATAAATATTAAGGAACGCATTGGTAACAAGTACTTGTCATGTTGGGAATAACAGCGTGTTAAAATAAGTTATAGTTACACTTTTGAGCAGTTATTGGTTCATGATTAAACTAATTATATGTTATTATTATTAATAATTAATTATTAGTTGCCAATACATTAATAAATTGTTATTGATACAGTGCAACAATCACTATCAACGGGGCAGACAATCATAATTTACGTGCGAGATATGTATTAATTATTTAATTTTAACATGGATGAATCACATTTGTAATTTCCTACTTCTCTCTTTATTTTCAATGGCCCATCCAGAACTCATGTAATTTGTCTTTTATATACGTAATAATAATTCATGGAATTACATAAATTTATTTCTATTTCAATTCAAAACTTAAGCAATAAGTATATTAAATAAACTTTTAATATTTTTAATTTGGTGTTCCAAAACTTAAAAACATGTTACGTACTCAAACATGAATTTAACCCTTAAGTAAGAGTTTTTTAAAATTATGTTTATCATTATAAATTCGTCTGTGTAAAATTAAAAATACTTATTTTTATGTTAAAAGATTATTCTAGTAATGAAACTATTTTGTAAACAAAAATTTTAATTATAAATTACGATAATATCAACTTCTTTTTTATCAATACTTACTTTACAATGAAATATCTCATATCTAAGTTCACTCGTTCTGGAAAAAATAGAAGGCAGAATTTCATAAGTTATATAAATAAATTAGAACAGTATATATATATATATATATATATATATAAGGAGTATTTATTGCCTAACAGTAATAATTAATTTTTTACTATTTTCACTGCATTTTATTTTTTTTTGTTTCTTTTTTATGACAGCATTATACTCTTCATATTATTTAAGAAGCATAATTAATCTATTTTATTTTTAAAAATTTATAATCAATATTTAATAATTTTTGTATCTCTATGCACTAAAGCAGTATTTCTACATTATCCTTAATTTTTACTTATTTTCAAATTAATATTTTTAAATGAAATTTTATGAGATATTAAAAATAATATGAAGATATTACTTACATATATGAATATTTTAAATTTTATCAATAATTTTTAAAAATAAAAAATAATGCTTACCAAAGCCTATATATATATATAAATAATAAACGCACGGACACTCACGACCATGACAAGGAAATATAAGACTAGGTTGAATAGTCGGGGTTGGAGAAAGGCAGCCACGTGCAACACACACAGTACAAACTTAGGAAAATTAAAAAAAACAAAGGCATACAATGATGGTAAGGATTACACTTTTGTATAGGAGCTCTTGAAACTTTATTTTCAATTAACATAATTTGTAATTTTAATTTTAATTAAAATTAAATTTTATGACTATTATGATAATTAAAAAAATTTAATCAATTTTATTATTAATACAGTTATTTAATATAAAGTAAAGTTATTTTTTTTATGTGCAAACTGTTATTTGGAGAACAAATGATTTAGTAGAAAATCTAACACTAAACTACATTAAACTAATTTTCATTTCAGTAAACAAATTACAAGCATTCAATAAAATTAGGTAATATATATTACTTTGGAAGCAAGTCTTTGAGTGCACACCTCCAAATTAACCCAAAAACCAGAGTCCATAGGATCAGCATATTAAAATTAAGAATGCCTCGTGATATGCATATACTAGCTATAGATTTAGTTTTTCTTTTGTATATTGGTTAATTAATAATTGATTGCACTTCTGTCACGTGCATGAACAATATATTTCTGTAATATTATTTATAAAAGTGTTTTTTCACTTAATTATGAGTAAGTACCATATATATAAAGATTCAATCGCTACTACTATGAATCAAAATAAAATTAACATCATTAAATATTTTTTTCTGGATAAATTTCTTGCAAGTTTCGTTATTAAATTAAAATTTCTAATAAACAATCATACTCACAAAATTTTATGTCAATTCAACATTTTTTATATTCTGTCTGGTTACTTTTTATACTTATTATATATTTGAAATCTGCAAAAATGAAGAACAGTCTGGTAGAACCTCATATCATTCTATTAATAGTAATGATTGTATGACCCTGATAAAAGTTTTATAAATACTGTATCCGTAATTGTTAGAAAAATTACAATTTTCCCTAAACAAGTGATGGTAGGTATTTGAAAGACGAGTCAAAATAAAATTCTGAAGAGGTGATGGTAGGTATTCTTGATGCATACACGTAATAATAATATGTCCTTGTAGCAAAGCTAGTTAAAGCTACCCCAGAAACTAGCTAAAAATAATCATAAATTAAAATTATTCCTTGATTATCTTGACACAAAAACATATCAAAGTAGCAATTGAAAGCACTAGTCTCTATATATTCAACGCTTAATTCTATTAAAATCCTCACAATAAGGAACAAAAATGTAAGTGTGACTTCCACATGCCTAGTTTATTCTATTTTTTAGTTTGGTGCATGTACTTAGAAGATATATGCGAATAGAGTAATTCATGGTATTTTGGAATGGTCTCGAACAGTAGTAGTTAATATGGCAGTCAAAAGGTATTATAATTAAGAAGAGACAAGAAAGGTTTTAATTAAGTGGGTCAAATTCCCCATATTCGCATAAACATCATTATGTAAGAAATAAATAATGGAGTGGTAGGATGTAATTGAAACAGCACTAATGGAGAAGCAAAGGTAAGATGTCTAAAAAGATAAAGCAAGCATAGCTAAAGAATTGAAAGCAAATATAGGAATAGGGGGAACAAAATAATCGAGCGTGAGAAGTGGCGCATGGGATCACCAATGGCCAAGGAACCTCAAACATGGGGCGAGTTACAGAAGCTAGAGAGAGAGAGAGAGAGAGAGATGAAATTATAATTTATATAATGGATAATGGTTTATTTGGAATTTCGCAACAAACATGGAAAAGAGAAAAGGATGAGAAAGTCTCCATCTAGAGGTGGCTATATGGTGACTGAGGGGCTTAGAGAGTGAGATTGGCTCTTAGGTGAAGCCTGGAGTCACCTTGGAATTGTGGTTTGTGGTGGCTCCCTCTTTCTCTCTCTCTCTCTCTCTCTCTGTAAGCCAGATAAATTGCCCTTTTATTTTTATTCCTCAGTCAAATTATTTTGTCCATATATCAAGAGAACAGGTCAAGATATGCTTCACAAGCAAAAACATATCTTCTGAAATAAAATCTAATTAGGTAACAATATACAATTAAGGTGCTCAGTCAATCATAAAGGTAACAATGATAGGAAGAAAGATTTTTTTTTTTCTTTTGCAGATAATGTATTAATTATTGACCTTTCTTTACAACTTACAATGCACCATTTTAATCCCTTTTTATATTTCCCTTCACTCTCAGACGATACGATGCCACAAATTTCACATCTCATTGGTAACATAATGAGATTTTTTTCAGGTCTATTCAATGTTACCTACATATCTGGTGATTTTCATGTATATTCTTCCCATGTGGTCGATATTTTATACCTGTGTGTGATTTAGATTACACAGAACCATGATCGATTATGCTAGCGTGCCCTAAATTGGATTTATGTTAGAGAAAAGATATACCTATTCCGATATCAAATTTCCGAACATATTATTTATTTTATAATTGGTTACTTTCTCATAAGGAAAAGTTCACAAGCAAATGTATGTATTCCACGTATCATGTCAATGATTATTCAGCCAGAAAAAGCAGGTTCTCTTTTTCTTTTATCTTTTCCTTTTCCATTTTGTTTCTTCAGAACAACTCATAGAAAGGAAATTAGCTAGAAAAATGTAAATGATGACACTGCCAAGCAATATAAACAATCCTCTTGATATTTCCTATTCCTGAGCAAGAAAAACAAAAGCAGAACAATGACAGGAAACTTGAGGTTATTGATGGTCCACATGTCAATGTCATACATATAAAGTCTTATAAACTCTTACTAAGATATGTATAGAGTCCCCACTTGTAAATAACCGGAAGCATGTTATTATAACGTTTACTTATCGTGATCAATCGTCACCAATTTATTTTAGCGTTATTATATGGCAATCTCTGATTATTATCAATACCTTTCTTGTTGCCTCAAGTGAATGCTTCACGGCTAAACATGTAGTTGTATAATACGAAATTGACGGAGACGGGGGCTAACCTAGTTGTGGCAACAGCTAGATTACATACTATTATATAAGATTATCAGTTACTATGGTATAAACATGGCTGTCAATACAGTACCCGAAGATTCACTGCCCAGAAAAAAATTCATCAAGTCCCCTGCAAGGCTTCTCACCGTGCCAACAAACCTTAATTTCGCTGACATATTATTAAGGAATGGGTTCCACAGCCACATGCATCCAGAACATGAGGTCTCAGTGACTCCTACTTATTATTATCAGTGATGATCATAACGACCAAGACCAGGATATATAATAAGAAAATCAGACTTCAAAGCCAGAATATGACCAAGCTCACATCTGCATGAAAGTTGAATCAACTTATAGCATCGGCGATCTGCACTACTAATATCTGGTGTTTTGGGTTCAAGGATATGCAGTATACAAGAAAAGACACTCCATATTCCAACTACAAATAAAGCCAAGACAAACAACTATAAAATAATTCAAGCTTCCGAGAAGATCAACTAATCAGAGTAGAGAATGAATAACCAATTTTAAATAGCAATTAATTGGTACATCACCCTCGTTGTCCCTACTGACCAGTCTGATTGATCATTGTGCATGACCGAATAAAAGCAAGTCCATACACCTAAAGGATCTAACAATTGCAGTAACCGATCTTCTAAACCTAGAAAACCTATACAAGGAGGCAACGAGCACTCTAAAATTGCCTTCTTTACAGTCTATTTGAAAAATTAAAAACAGTGGCTATAATGTGACGCCAGATCAAACCAGACGATGCTACACAACCAGACGGTGGGGTCAACGGCTACACTTAGTCATTCAAATGATACAAATGCTCTGGAATGCCAATAAGAGAACCCATGTCAAGGTCAAAGGAGATGATGCTCCAAAGCTATTTGTTATTGCATAAGCACTGCTCTTTTCTCACAATTTCTGTAGTTTGACTATAAATTTACCTACTTGCATGAATAATCCTATGCCTCCGCCATCTTCTTGACCTTTCTAAAAGTAGTCTGCGAAGTCTACGCCCAGAGACAGCAGCAAAACTTGTTGGTGCAATACTAGGCAATCCAAAATGATCCACATTCAATGAATCATAGGCATGGTCCCTATTATACCTAATATTTGACAAAAAACGGCTATTTCTTACCAGATCAATCAACCTCAGAAAAGAAATCATCCTATTGATCTTCCTCATCAGAATCATAATCACTACAAAAGGCATGGCCATTTGGGTCAAGGACATAATCCCCCAGTACCATTGCCCCTGGGATTGATGATAAAATTGTGCTGATCACATCATTCCGTTCTCTCTCACACTCAAGCCTTTTCCATTTTTCTTCTCGTTCAGGATCCACCTCTCTTGGTCGTGCAAATGGATGTTTAGACTTAACATGCTTTCTAAGCTCCTTGTTAAGTTCCCACAAAACAGCAATCATCCTGCATGCAGGTTCTTTTCTTTGCATTAAGATACTTCCGTGCTGCTTCAATCACTGTCCAACCTTTTACCTTCTTACGACAAAGGGGACAAAGATGCTCAGGCCCTTCTTTATTGTGATTGTGCTCACCTGCACTCGAAATTAAAACTGAATCATTCGTTGCTGGCTGCATACTTTCAACAGAAGTTGCTTTTATGTAGGCCTTATTGTATTGTTCAAAACAGTTGGAGTAGCGATGACTAGTAGCACACATAAATGGACGACAACCTTTGTCATAAGAAGAACAAAGGAGAAGCACAGCATTGTGAGGGACCTCCATACAGACTGAGCAGGTTGCATCTTCCCAGTTTTGCTTCTCCGATGCTTTAGAAAAGCTCTTCTTCACATCAGCATCTTTCAGATTATTGTGCAAGTGAGATCTTAATTGATATAAGGTAGCCCTGTGACCTCAAGACTGCGACTTACATCGAACCTTGCCAGCTTTAGCCATTAACAAACAGAACCTGAGACTCATCCAAGAAAGAGGGAAATATAAAAAAAAAGAGGAGGGAAATTCCAACATAACATACTAGAAGGATAGACCTTCCAAATTTAACAAATCAAATACCTAAAATACTATTTTCATATCATTTAAATGCCTCTGCGATAATTTTTTTTTCATAATAGTATCTCAACATACTCATCTTTTTAGGCGAAAAGTATGAAAAATCTAGGTAGTTCAGTTCTCTGTAGCTTTGGCAGCTACATTTAAGACAAATTATAGTATACCCATAAGGTATAAAATTTTGTAAAGCACAGAAATAACAAAAAATGCCATTACATGATATCCCTGTTCATTTCAGTTAACATTAATTATAAGGTTAATATCTAAACTGGTTAACAGGACAGACCTGCCAAGGAACTCAATACATTAACCAGCATATGGAGCAATGTGAACTTCAGGAACTCTAACCTATTATGTGAATAACCGACAAAGATATCACATAAAAAAGAAACCAAAGGTTCACATCACAAGATGAATCTACATTATAATATTTCTGTTTTCTATCAGCAGATCATCACATGAAATCAGAAAGAAACATATAAGGCCAATGAATTCACTCTGATTTGCTGGTGTGATGTAGAAAAACAGAGGGAGAAGGAGGAAAGGTGGGGAAACAAGGGAAGAAGTAGAGAGAGGGGAGAAGAAAACCCTAGTTTAATACTGAAAACTCTTATTATTCAAATCAAAATAGTCTATCACATAACATAAACCCTAAGGCTATTTATAAATAGCCTGACACACAATAATAAAACTAGAACTCCAATAAGAGACCCATTACAAAAACATGAAACTAAAAAATAGGAAAATGAAATACCTAAAACTAAAGTCTAAATAAATAAAGCCCAATAAAAAACTAGCTACTTCCTACACCTAACATAGGTTTTGAATTTCCTGTCACTAGGTTAACACTGAAAACTCTTATTATTCAAATGAAAATAGTCTACCGCATAACAAAAACCATAGGGCTATTTATAGATAGTCCTGACACACAATAATAAAACAATGGCTATAATAAGAGGCCCATTACAAAAGAAAGAACTTGAAATATCTGTTGAAATGGAAAGGAAAAAAGTCCCATATTGGCAAGTTAGAGAAAGAGAGAAGACCATATAAGTGTTAAAGTTAGTCCATCAAATTGCCTTAGACATTTTGGATAAACACTTGACTATCAACATTAATAAATGGCTCAACAATTCTCCCATTCTAACTTGAACCAAGGCCTATCATCTCCAACAATATCCAATAGGAAACTAGAATCAAATAAAATAAGAATTTGAAATACTTAAAACTAAAGTCTAAATAAGTAAAGCCGACAAACTACTTGCTATGCCTAACATAGGTTTTGAATTCCCCATCACTGTGCTTTATGCATTTTTTCTTCTTTGTCCACATTCATGCATCCGTTCTTTCTTCCACAAATAAAGTTGGTCACCAATAACTGCTTGATCTGATATAAGAAAGACCCTCAATGTTAGACCATCATAACTTTGAAATTTCATTGGTTTCACTCAGTTCTTTTTTAATCCCTTGTCTTTTCTTTCTTCCAATTGTCCTGATGGTACAAACTGCTTTCTTTATATAGTATTAAAGTATACCCAAAGAAGAAAGTAACATTCAGATATATGAAAAAGGTGCTACATATTGGAACATCGTGAAGAAAAAGCACAGAAAAGGGAAAACAGAACTATGCTTAGTCTTAGTGGACCCTTGACCATCAAGAGAAGACAAATGCTGAAGGATTCGTTCTCCTTTTCCTCATTTTAATATCCTATGCATTTTTACCACGCATACCAACAGACCATAAAAATAACCATAGCAGAAAAGTCATACAAAAGCATCTTCATTCACATAATTGATTGATGGATAATAAAAAGGCGGCATCAAAAGAAGGACCCGGATAAGGTGGTTCCTTTTGGCAGGGCATCAGCAGCTTCTTGATTTGGAGTTCTTGACTCCCTGGCAACTGAGGATCAGAGAAACAACAGATCCATTCATGTACGTGGGCTAGTGTAAAAAAATTAAGAAAGAAGAATATCATTGTGCTTTGACAATTTGAATGCTACCTTGTTATCTGATACCATACCTCCTTTGAAAACATATTTTCAAATGAAGGCTAAGAAGTCAAGTGGGGAAGCATGTGGATAAATGTTTTGTGCGCTGTTGTTTGTGTCAGACTTATGTTACTTTTATTTGTTTTGTAGTATGTGTTAGTTTTATGTCAGTTTACGTCAGTTATATCCTATGTATTGTAGGCAGTTAAGTTAGTCAATTATATTGGTGTCAATTATGGTCAGTTATTGCCCTAAAGGGTATATATTTGTATTCTGGAATTCTAACATTACCATGAAAATACATATTTCAGATTATCTTGGAGATTAATCCCCCCCATATAGAAATGTTTGGGTGTTTCAGATCCTGGCACCCATTTCTTGCCATTTTTCTATTTTGTTGTTCTTACCTATTTTCCAGAATTTCAATGGCTCCTGTCATTTTGGTATCAGAGTGTTTCAGATCCTAGTACTCTATCTTCATCTTAAATTCTGTTTTCACTCCAAAAAGTGGCACTTATCATTTTGGTATCAGAGCCATTCTGTTCCAGCCATAGCGAATACTCATTCCTCTTCTTCCAATGAAGCCCTCCACCATCCCTTACCCACTGCTTAAACTGCCATCCCTTCCACATAGCCTTTCGCTCCACCAATTAACAACCCTCTTGCTCTAATGCCCTCTCCTATTGAGACTGCAATCCTCCAAGAATTAGCCTATTTAACTTCTCGCATGGAAGCCATGGATGCTGCCATTAAAAACCAACCCACTGCAACTGCTATTCACAGTGATCAGAGAGGAAAAGGACCTGAAATACCGTTTGGGTCTAATGATGCCGGTAGACATTCCTGGGCTGAAGATCTTAATGAAGACACTGAACTGCACAATTTCCTGATTTCTGCCTTGAGGACAAGTCAGTTTTGCAGGGTGCGAATAGTGATACAATACCTCCTTTAAAAACATATTTTCAAATGAAGGCTAAGAAGTCAAGTGGGGAAGCATGTGGATAAATATCATGTGTGTTATTGTTTGTGTCAGACTTATGTTATTTTTTTTTTGGTAATATGTGTTAATTTTATGTCAGTTATATCCTACGTATTATAGGCAGTTAAGTTAGTCAGTTATATTGGTGTTAGTTCTGTTCAGTTATTGCCCTAGAGGGTATATATTTGAATTCTGGAATTATGAGATTATCTTGGAAATACATATTTTAGATTATCTTGGAGATTAGTCCCCTCCACATAGAACTGTTTGGGCGTTTCAGATCCTGGCACCCATTTCTTGCCATTTTTCAGTGGCTCCTATCATTATGGTATCAAAATAAATATGCTAAATGATCACGAAGAGAAAAATCGAAGCATCCGTTTTGTTTACAACAATGGAATGGAATAATCAGGACTACAGCACACCAAACCAGAAGGAAAGGAAGCATGAAGTCATAATTTCTTACAATAAGTCCCCGCCGTCGCTTTTAGAAAGAAACAAAGCACGCCTATATGTCACGCTGTCACATAATAACAACAGCTACAGTTCAGGACATGATAATAGTCAGAAAGGCCATAAGTCAAACAACTGACATTTTTCAAATTCTCCTTGTAATACTTTTAACAATAAATCTCCCGGAAGCCGACAATATTGTCACTTTCAGGAAATAAGACTCAGGGTATAAGGCAAAAAGATCGGTGATTTTATTGACATGCTCCTACATTAAGTGTAAGGCTCATGAACATATGGACTCCAGCGCTCATAATATATAAACGCAGGCAGCAATGCACGTAACACTACCCTGAAGATAGTAACATCCTAGACGTGTTTTTTAAAAGATTTAATGAAATTACAAAAATATTAAAATTTGTAAGAAGAATAACACGATCATGAAGCACAAGTATCGGACAAGAGCAAATCGAAGAGGGAATAAAACCCGGAAAACACCAAAACGCAGAAAGGGGTTCCATAAAAAACCCTAGCGAAAGAAGCGAGATCGGAAGCGACGAGTACCTTAAACCGGAACCCTCGAGAAATGGTGAAGAGAGAGAAAGAGGAAGGATTTGTCTCCGAAAGGGAAATAGAATCAGAGGAGCGAGAAACTTGATCAGTGAGTGAGACGAAAAGTAAGTAAAGGCCGATGTTGGCGCTCACGGACTTCAAAATCCAAATTTCTTGGGGTGACGTGTGCTGTTTCTCTTGCCTTGGAATATGCCCTGGTGTCCTTGCGTGGTCTTTCACCATTATATTTGTTGTTAAATGTTTTAATTAATTATATTATATATATAATTAATTAATAATATATAATTTAACTTAAAAATTATATAATTTTTTTATAATAATTATACATATATCATGATATAATTAAAAATTTATATTAAATTTTAATTAGACAATAATATAATAAATATATAAAAAATTGCATATAAATTTTTATATTTTATAATTTGTATTTTCAGTTGACTATAAAATTAAGATGACAGAGATTTGACTCAAAAAAAAAAAATCAAGATGAGAGAATAATAAAATAAGGCTTATTTTATTTTATTTTATTTTTAAAAATATTTTTTATAGTTCATATTTTTTAAAAAGAGCTGAAGAAGAGAAATTGGAAAAAAAAAAAAAAACTTGTGAGCACAAGTATTAATTTCAAATTTTTTTGTTTTCAAAGCTCAACTTTACCAGCATTATTTTGTGTTTAAATTAAATATGGTTAGTTGAGCATTATTATTCCCTTTTATTTGTTTATTTCCTGGGAGTATAGACAGTAGACAGTAAATTGTAAATTAAAACTTTTATATTCTATCTTTCCAGTCTCTAAACCTATAATGCTTAACTTTCAAAACAATTAATACGAAGGGATAAAATTATTTTAAGTAGTGTTTTGTATTAGCATGGATAAATTGCATATTTCGTTTTGTCAGTTATTTTATATTGCCTTTTGTTACACATGTTGTTATTTGTTCTCCTAACTAATTGAAAGGTAAAGAGTAACTTTTTGTTTCCTAAATTTGTTCAAAATTTATTTTGTATCCTTGTATGTTTCTGTTTGTTCAATTTAATCTTAAAAGTATAGTTTTTGTTTTAAATGTTAACTCAATTTATTTTTGCTATATTTTACACACTAGGGTCATATGCGACAAAAATTAATTATTATATATCAAGAACTAATATAAGTGTACCAGCCATATCAGCCACGGTAATATCACATTAGAAACCCCATGATTCAAACAAAAATTTCGCCCAAGGAAGAGAATCTGGCTCCTGTTCATGCAAAATTTAGCCACATCTCCTTTCTATTTTCCGACAACATTCTTTGCCATTAATGTAGGCAACTCAAGCCTTTTGTGCTAAGATTAGGAACAAAAAGGTTTGTTCCCTAAATTTGTTCAAAATTTAATTTATGCCCCTTAAATATTTCCATTTGTTCAATTTTATCTTAAAAGTTTATTTTTTATTCCAAACGTTAAGCAAATCTACTTTGGTTATATTTTACACACTTGGGTCATATGAGGCAAAAATTAGTTATTACATGTCAAGAACTAATACATTTGTATCAACTAAAAATTATTTTCATTCTTTCTTCTTCACTAAATCTAATCATTCCTTTGTACTTTTGATTCTCTGATTCGTTTCGATATTTCTATTTGATTTGTTATGTAAACTTAATCCAAGGCCTTTTGACCATCGACACAAGGGTCATATAAAGGGCCTTTGTAGCTTCGTTCATGGTGGAGAACAGCGTCCAAAACATTGGGGAGGGTCTGATAGAACCTCGCACAAATATGGAAAGAAGTTTGCCTTTTTCTATTTTGCTAGCAAGATTATTTATTATTAATTTTGTCAATGTAATAGAAAAACAGATGAAGTTAGTGAAAATGAAATATTTGGAAGAACAATTATTATTCTAGGATACGATTATACAAAAAATGGGGGGATAAAAATAAAATCTGAAACAATCTTAACGGACAAAAAATTTAGCCCAACTTAAAATCTAAATTTATCCGTTGAAACCTGTATCAGTGTACGAAAATGAATGTAGATATATCCAAATAATGATATTATAACTCGCGTAGATATGTACAAATAGCACGGTTTTCAATTGTACAGCAATTGCTGCAAGGGCTAACTCTAGATATATTCTTTCAACAAAATAGGGGAAGGTGGGGGCCAACATTTTACAGCTCGGGGAGAAATCCTTCCCTTCCTACACTTGGCTACAACCTTAAAAAAATCATCATTGAGTAATCAGATCACACTCACAAAGAACATCATTCTCAAATAGGACGCTAAAACCAAGTCAATACTTGGTTTTCTAAAGCCCAGGTCAATCGTTACAAAATTGATAAGGTTACAAGCAAGCAAACTCCGAACGTCACAACACGAGCAACGGTGGATTCCAGACCAACTCCAGTAGAAGATTGAGCATTGCAGATAATTCACATACAGTGTAAGGGCAAAGCTGTTCATAAGAGCAATAAATCAATAGGCAAGTTGAAGAGAATTAACCCATGTTACAATGATATGCACAACTCAAATGGACACGTAAGTGGAATTAGCCATTCGATTATTCTGCCACAAGGTCCACGAGAAATGAGAAAGGTTTTTTGGGTCTCTTCCAGCTTCCCTCTTTCCTCACCATAACTATTAGCATGCATCACCAGTTCCCCGAAATAAGATTGAGACCGCACTTAAGCTGAAGTTATGCATTATTGAAGCATCATGAAGAAAGTGAATTTTCAGGCGTCTTTTGTATTTTGTCCATCTAAAAGGAATGTCTGAAAATTCTAAGAATGTAGACACTAGACACTGGACAGCTATGGCAATAGTTTTTCAATATAAATGCTAGTATAATCATAAATAGGAAACAAAAGGAGCAGCAAAATGAGACTGCTAGTAACAATCTTCACCTCATTTTGTTTCATAGTTGAGGATGACTAGTTAAGCCCTTCTGCCAGGAATGCCAGGGGATGCAGATCCAGAGCCAGAAGACATGGAAAGTGGCCTTTGGACAAATGCATGGCTTAAGAGCTGAGCAGCCGTGGGACGAGCATCTGGATTGACTTGAAGACACTGCAGTATAAAATCCCTTGCATCTTTGGAAAGAGAATCAGCAACAGGAGGGCGCTCACCTTTTCCAATTCTAAACAATGCCTGCATCTGTTGTAAGATGAAGGGATCCATCAAAGCTCAAAAATAATAGCAAAGCAATGTTACAGTTGAAGATACTATTTTGGAAGTGTTGGTGATATAACTAAAGTAATGAAGACATTTTTCCACCAAATGCACAAGCCGGGACACAAGGTAAACAAATTCAACAAGTTAATTTACATATTAAATACTAAGTGGAATGTTGAGCATTGATTCTGAATGCTTAGCCTGAACTGCACGAAAACTAGCAAGCAGCAACAGTAAAATTTAACAAAGACAAACACACACACATACACACATAAATATAATGGGATTGGCTTTTGAATAAAACCGAAACTGGATAGCCTCTGAGACAAGGAATAAAAGCAGGAAAAATGAGCACATGAAAAAAGCCAGGGATTATTAGTACATCCTTAATATGAGCTGAAAATGATAATGATAATGGAAGTAAACGTGACAATTAATGTGACACATACACATTCCAGATGAGAGTATGGAATTTGGCCCGTTAACATCTCCAACACAGTGCAACCAAGACTCCATATATCAGCTGGAAGCCCATATCCTTTATTCCTCACAACCTGCATTTTCAAGCTTAATAATTATTGGTTCTGTTCTTATCAAATCAGAAAATGAAAGATCCCAAAAGGGAGATTTTTAGCAATTTAATGTAAAGCAAACAGATTTTATTCAAAGAAAAGTTGAGGGCAACAAATTTTCAGAACAAATATGTAGCAGCACTGCACCATTATCATTAATTATATTAATGATTCGTTACGTTGATCCAGTCTCTGGGCTAATAAATGAGATATAAGCCAAAGAAATGAGGTAAAATTGCAATAAGATAGTAGAGTCTGATCAAGAAAAGGATCCTTTAAGTAACTCAACCAATCCTTGCACACTCCATGTGATCTAAATGCTTTTCCATGATTTTGTAGAAGACTATAGTAATTTAGAGCTTAATGCTCATAATACATCCCAGAGTTTCAAAGCTACAGCTTTGCCAAAAATTCCATGAGAACTTGTAATAAAAATTATGACACAATCCAGTATTACTCCATAGCTGATTTCCATGTACGGCCCAATTCCCATATGACTAATTATGTCCTTAGACTGAAGGTGGGAGCCCTGGGACCACCATCAAATTCACAGGTAATTAAATTAAGCACTTAAACCAGTAGCATGCCAAATGCATATGCAAAAGCAAACTTGAATAACTCATAATTATGCTAGGGCTTTAGCATCATAACACCTAACTAATTACTGCTGCAGAAATTACGAAAAAATTAGAGCCCTGCATACGCCTATAATTAAGTTGACCCATTATTTAAAAATTTCCTAAAAGATTATGGCATACCTCAGGGGCCATCCAAAATGCTGTCCCCTTGCATGATTTGACATCATTTAATTTGGTGGCCTGAGGAAAAAAAAAGGCATAACAGAAATTTTAGAAATTATAAAAGATAAGTAATTGAGGAGCATTCAGAACTCTAAAACTGAAATGAGTGTAATAAAACAAAAGATAGAGTAGAAAGAGAAGCATAAACTAGGGAAGAATGAAAACCTTTGCTAATCCAAAATCTGCAAGTTTGACAGATCCATTTGCATCCACCAATATATTTGCACATTTAATATCCCTTAGATTGAGGGGAAAAAAATAGTAGATCAGTTTAACATAGATTGCTTCATGATAGTACATAACTAATACAGAAATACCAAAAAGATGTTAAAGAAATAAGGAGCTTAACCCAAAGAGAAAACTCGATACAAATGTGAATTGCAATGTTCAAATTTAAATCCTCATGCATCATTTACATGCACATTTGAGTTCCAAGGTTGATCAGCAGTAATAGTTTCTGAAACTCTACATCTAGAGATTAAATGACTTGTTATTGTACTTCTCTGTTGTGTGTGCGTGTTTCCTAATCTGCAAATTTCTGAGACCAAGAAAAAAAGAAGGACAGTATGACAATAATTGCATGAGAAATCCTTTTTTCCCTTATAAAACTTTTGTACTTTTCACTGCTGCAGTCTTTGGTTCATATATGTTACAGTTCATGGTCCAATATAAGAAATATACATTTGCAGCAATTAAAATGAAAAAATACTTCTCCAAAAACAGCACAATGAAATCTTCAAAGGATATTTAGATCACAATTAAAAAAGCAAGCAAAAGTGAAGTGTTCCTATAAAGCAAGAACATAGAATATCACCAAGTTCTTCTCCTTCCCCACCCTCTTTAGTGCCCCCACCTCTTATCAAGACCAGGGGGCTTGCATGAAAAGATAAGTCAGATGAGGAACTTGTCTAGAAAAGGTGCCCATACCATATCTTAAAAGACCAAGACTAAAACAAAAGCAGAAGTCATATATTACAATTTACAAATGAAAGGAAAGAAACAATTTTTGAATTACCTGTGAATCACATTTCGATCATGCAGGTACTTCAAACCATGCAGAATCTGCCTTGTGTAGGCAGACACTTGAGAATCTCGAAGGTTATACCTCCGGTAGAGGCTTGCAAGGGAACCTTTAGTAACAAGCTCAAGAAAGATGTACAGCTTTGATTCATCCTGCAACAAACAACAAGCAGAATACGCAAAATTAGCCATATTTTCCACTAGGCAGTTCTTATAGGATGAGATTACAGAACAGATAGATTGAGAGTTAGAAACAAGCTAAACTTGCTTATATTTGACAAAATCTAAGGAAAGCCAGAATGATTAATTCAGAAGATCTAATAAAACTAATTGATGGGACTCCACAGTATGTCACATGCTTGCCATTGGTGATATAACATAGTGTCAGTTCACTTTTTTTTCAGAAGAACAATTCCAAACTGGATATTTATGCTAAGTTACTGACTACACACGTGACATAACACAACAAAACTGGCAAGTAAACATCCAATTAATAGTTTGAGAAGCATAAGCACCCATTACATTAACACAATATACAAGAAATAAAGATCGAATCTAAAAGCTTATTAGGAAAAGAAAAGACAAGGTAAGAAGAAAGTACCATTTCTGTGCCATAGTATTGAACAATATTCTCATGTTCAAACTGACTCAAAAGAGCAATCTCCTGAGAAAGAGGGAGAGAAAACAAAATGAGACAAAGATATATAACAGGAAAAATGTCAATGATGGAGTACGTAGAGTTAGTCTCCTCTCAAACAGTTTATGAGGCATTGCGGAAGAGTTTAGTTAGAAAGCAATAGAAAGAGTTGAGCCAGTCTCACTTGCTCCAGTTGATAGACACTTTGCTTTCCCTGACTCCCTGGATCAAGCAGTGAAACTTCTTTTACAGCAAAGAAGAATCCATCTCTACCGTGATAATCAAAAGATATAAATAACAGGTCAGAAGTTGGCACTTACGTAACATAAATTGATGACTAAATCACGTGGACAAACATCAAATTCCATTAAAAAATTAATTGAGAGCTCCGTTATTGAGCTTTGTACAGAAACAGTTTCTACAGAGAGCAAGTTGAATACAAGAATTTTATGATAGTTTAACCCCACCATAGGCAGCTCAGGAAAAATAAATTCAAATTACATTATTAATGGCTGATGTTCACATTTTCCTGCCAGGCCTTCAAGCAATTTGACTTTACTACATCAATCTGAGTCAGTGGTTATTAATTTCATTATTTAGTGAAAGGAAGTACACAATTTCATAATCAGGATTACCAAGTACAATCACTTAATAGCATTTCAGAAACTAGTTTTAACGATGGTAGTGAAGTTTATCAAACGGTGCACCCAAGAATTCAACAATCAAGCGACTGCCAAATGCCAATGCATCACCCAAGGCACACAAAGAGGGAGGAATTTGAAAAATGAGAACCTAAGAATCAGCCATCTATTCAAAACAGTCACATGTGATCAAGACCTTTATAAATATAACAAACGGCTTCAGTCGTCAGGCTATTTTCCACCAGAAAGTTGGCCAGAAAAATTTTGCCCAAAGCAGTTTATAAAAATGCTAAAATAATTGGAGGCTTGAAAAGCTGATATCTATCCATAACACTTGTTACATTAAAGCCTTAACAGCATAGCCTCCTATACTTGAATTTCATATCTGAAGCTAGCAATTTTCTTCCAACAGACCTTCTCAATCATAAAATCCTAAACGACAAAAGCATTAACCCCCCTCTCCCAACCAACACGGATCCTATTCTCCTGTGACTGTCAGCGGAAAAAGAACAAAAAATTGAAAATTCCTAAATATCTAATATAATGAATTTTCTGAAATACTCAGATTTAGAAATGTAATTAACAGTTATCTGCCAGGGTTCTAGAGCATAGATGAGCTTAAATCATATGCTTTGAATCTTTTCTTATTTTAAAGGAAGATTAGCAGAGAACTACTATTAAAACCACATATGCCGAAACATTTCTACCCAAGAACTCAAAAGCAAGAAGGCTTGGTAATGGGTATTTTGCTAATGAAAACGTGAAAGGAAAATTTAAATGGTATTTAAACACTTACTCAGAAATTCCTTCATAGACTGACCCAAACGAGCCACGTCCCAAAAGCTCACCCTTTTGCCAGTTCGCAATAATTCGTCTAAATTTTCCGTTAGGAGATATATTAGTCGACCTAGGATCCGTGGTAGTGCTAGAAGAATCGTCTTCGTTTGACGTAGTAAACGAACACGATCCCGACAGCTCAGCAACAATCTCCGCAAGCCTTGTTGCATTGTCCTCCTGTTCTCCTTTCGGAGTGACCCCATCCACCTCCCGTACTCCTGCTTCTTCTTGTTTCTGTTCTTCTGCTCTCTCCGTTTCTCTCCGTATTTTTTGGTCATCGTTGGAAGAGTTCTGCTCCCCGTGGTTTTCCGATGACTGCCTTTCTCCTGGCGGAGCAAAATCCCTCAAAATATCCCAAGTAGAACACATGTTATCAACAACCGGACGCCTCATCCCTGGCGGTGGCTTAATCATCGGCGGACGGAGACCCTTGATACCTCCTCCGACGCCGACTCCACATAGACCATCACCAGCAATGCAGCACCCACTTGTCTCGGCAGGCTCGTCTGCAGCTGACTCAGCCACATCTCTAATAACCCTTTCTTCACAATTGTCGCCCGATTCACTCACTATCTGAGTCACCTCTTTATCTTTCACCCCTTCCTTCTCCTGACTTTCCAACTCGTTCAGCTTCAACCTGGGCAGAATATCCGAAGACGACCTAACCTTCAAAGCTTCCCACGCTGAGGCCGGGATAGCGAAGTCTTCTGGTCCCGACAGCCCCAAACTCCTGCATATTAGATCAAACTCACCTTCAACTCCCTCAATTCGGAAGCTAGTTCGGTCATAGAACTCCATTGATCGAGTATAGAGAGATCCAGAGTAGTCGTCCAGCGACGATGAAGTCGACCCAGCATCATACTCATAGTATTTGGCAGCATTGCGGCGCTCGAGCTTCGGTTTTCTTCGAATCTTCTTCTGATCCATGCCCTTAGTTTGCTTGCTTTGACCGAGAAAAAGAGGTAGATGATGCATAGAGAAATAAATCCATCTAAAACTATGAGGGCTTTTCAGCATAAATCGCAGTCAGAAGAAGTTTGATGGTTATTCAACCTTATGCTTTCTTCCTGCGAGAAATTTAAAGAAATCGGAAACAACGTGTGCTTCGCCGTCGGGGATTGACGATATTTCGGTAGACGAGAGAGGGGGAATTGGGGCTGACCAGAGATGGGGATAACTCGAAATGGTTAGAGAGAGAAAAGGGCAAGTGAAGACTGAACGAAACTGGTAAACGCCGTTGCCAAAAGAGAATGAAAACGCGGTGCCACGTGCCATGTGGGCCACTAAATCGATGACTCGGATAGCACAAGTGGATTTTTTCTACTTTAACTTCTTCCACGCGGCTTTTTCTTTTTCTTTATTTTTCATATATTTTACTGTGCGGTCGTAGTTCCCGCGTTGTGCATTGTGTTTAACGTCTCGGTTCACTTCACGGAGATCTTTTTTAATTTTCTCCAGAAGAATAAGCTTTTCTTGTTAATAGCCGTCAAACCAAAGAATAAAAAATCTCTTTCTACAACATAATAATTATTTTCAAAATGTAATTTTTCATTATAAGAGTAACAGAATCCTATTTTTTCTATTTCAAGTTTTTATCAAATTATTATATTTAGAACAATTTTATGTTTATTTTACTAAAATGTCAGTTGCAAGATAGTTTTAGGAAAGACTTCTTTTAAAATACGATTGCTCACTTTGACACTTAGTTCGTTCTTCAGAGTTTTTTCGAAGACGTACCCATCAAAATAATATTATAATGTTTATTAGGCATGTACTTAATTAATTGCATCTCTAATAACGTTTTAAGAATTGCAAAATTGATCAAACAGAAAAAGTCAGGTGTGAACTTGGGATCATGTTACATATTAAATAATAGAAATAATAGATAATTAATGCTAAATATGAATATGATTAGTTTAAGAAAACCAATATAATAATATAAACTTTTATTTTAATTTAATAATATTTTACTAGTTCTATGTTTTTTATGATCTAACCTTCAACTTCAAAATGATGATCTCGTAGGAATCAAGTTAATATTTGACGGTTCAATATTGTTTTAATAATGAAATTATAATTTTATTAAAATCACGTGTGATGTTTGATCGTTGAAAACCTCTATATTTATACTTCAGCATTCCTAAAAGAATAACTGGAGTGATAAAATGCAATATAATAAAATTATTTTAAAAATATTTCTTGAACAAAATTATTTTAAAATAATCATAAAATATATAAAATTTGATTATAATGCTAACGCGTGATAAGTGACATGTTAAATTTACGACACGTAAATACACTTAAATTTGTATAATTTTAATTATACATTTGGTCATACAATTTGTTTAAATTATTAATGTTCAAAAATTATATTTCGTTTGTTAATTGAATATCCATATTTTTCTATTATTTTAAAATAAATCCCCATCGTTGATTTCAATTATAAAACAGTTCCCTTCGGCTATATTCAATTCTCAGTTATTAATTATATATGGTTGTTCGACATATGGTTTCATTAGCTTGCTTGACCCTTTTCACTGGAGAATTAAAACAAATGAAGGGTTATTAAGTAAGAATTTAATTAAATTTTTTAAAAATAAAAAAATATTTAGTAATATTAAAAAAACTTACTTATATGTTTTTTTTATTTTTTATTATATTATTATTCAATTAAAATATAATAAGTATTAAATTAGTTAAAAATAATAAATAATGTAATTTAAAAATAAATGATTATTACAATAATTATATACCTGATATTATATAATTAAAAAAATGATTATTATTTTATAAATAAAAAATAACAAAATAAAAGTATAAATAATTTTATATAAATTTTTTCCTCACCAGAATCATAACCAATTTGGAGAGACATATGAAAATAAAATCGTTCCCCGTCATTCCATATATTCAAAGTCAAAAAACGAAATGCTCAAAAAGTTTTCACCGCACCAAAGCAACGTAGCAATGCGTGAGCTTATAGCTTACGTCATCCTAACAGATTATATAATACTTTAATAAGGAAAAGAAATATGTGAATCATTTCAATATTTAAAATTTTTCGTTAAAAAAAGAAAGAAATTTTTTTATTATTATTATTTAAAACTTACATTTAAAATTAACAAAATAGAATGACTTATAATATTTCTTTCAATATTATTTTTATAATATAAAATAAAACTAATTCTAATTGTGTTTACTTTTAATTAATGAGAACATAATTATAAAAAAATTAAGAAGTTCATTCTATTATATTATTAATCCCAATGTAAAAAATTAACAAAATTAAAATTTAGAGTGACAATGAAAAATATTGAAAACTTTTATTAGCCATTTTATTTTATTTAAAAAAATAAAATTTTAAATAATAATCTACTTATCTAAATATTCAAAATAAAAATTTCATAGCAATGCGAAACAGCATAGGTCAAGGGAATTACCTAAAACTCTAAATTCTACACATGATATTTAATATATGAATGGAGAAAATCATAAATTTGAGAATAAAACGAAAATCAACGATGAAATTGATGCTTTAGCAAAAGCACGAGATAAAGTTCAACTCTATCGGAAAATTAATTCATGTTGAAACGATTGCACTCAAAATAAAACGAGTAAAATTCCTTCATGCAACAAATAGAGAAAAATGAAAAGGAAACTCTGAGATGGACGTGTGCAAGGTGAACCCGGATCCCCTCCCGTAAAACAAGGGTTATTGAATTTAAATCTAATGATCATTTATTTTTGTGTAAAATATAATTTAAAAATAAAAAATAATTTTTTTAAATAAATAAATAAATATATATATATTCATATTTTAAGTTTTTTTATAAAAATAATATGTAGTTAAAAATTAAATTATTTTTAATATTTTATAATTTATTTTCTATATTTTAAAATTTATTATTTTTAACTAAATATCATTATATATAAAAAATAATTTAAAATATTAAAAAATATTTATTTATTTATAAAATAATTATTTTTTAATTTTAAAAAATATTTTAATATAAAAATTGAAAGTCAATAGATCTAATACATTAAATTAAGAAAACACTCCCCCTCCCGTTACTTGAAGGGATCCGCGTGCGTGCGAGGTCGTTAACCACAAATGAAAGACACAATAGCGAGACTAACATGGGTTTACTCAAAAACATTACGCACACGCCTACGTAATAAATAATAAGGTGTAATGAAAAATTTAAAATTTAAAACATATTATGAGACCAATGAAGTAATTGAACTATTTTTTTTTTTAAGCTGTTTGCATTTAATGAAATAATCAGTTGTATCTCTTATATCATACAAAATTAATATTAATATGTGCTAATTATCTTTTGAGTTATATTAGGGATCTAATGGGTGTGAGGTCGGTTATTCCCTTAAATTTTTTAATGTAATTTTAGTTTAAATTTGTTATTTAATTATTTAATTTATAAAAATTCATCTTCTTTAAAATCAAATTTTGCGTTTATGCATGAGTTATATATTATATATATTTGGTGAGGAGTAATATTTTATTTATTAACATAGGTTATCATCAATTTATGTATATTTTTATTTATCTAAATTTTGTGTTTATTTTGTATATTTAATAATATATATCTATTATATTCTATGACATATGTAAAATTTAATTTTAAGGGACAAAAGTCTGCGAATATGATATTTGAATTAAATGACATAAATTTTTTAAATATAATTTGACAAACTTTAATAAGTTGAAAAAATCAAATCAAGAATATAAAAATTAAAATTTTTAAAATTCAGAAAATGTCTCACACCTTACTTGACTTCATCTTTTGATTATGTGTATTCTTGGTATAAAAGTACAATGATGTCATATATTGTTTTGAAACTTTTTTGTGAGCAATTATAAATTTAGTACAAATTAGATATTTATATCAATATAGTTGAATGCATGTCTGCAACTTGTTGGTACTATTTTTCAAAAATCATTATAATTTTTGCTATCAAAATTTACATACAAAAACTGCCGTCTTTAATCCGTGCAATGTGAGATGCCACACCGTGCGTTATGGTCAAGAACTAGTGACCATATATCAACAATTTAGGGCTATGTTAAATAAATAAAAAAAACAATTTCAGGCTTCAGAAATTTAAATAAAAAAAAAAAAAAGAGGACAAAAGAAAAAAACCTAAGGAGGCGATGAGGCGGTGAAGAAGGCTATGAACCAAGGAACCCAACAAAAAGAGAAAAATTAAAATATATTTGCGAAGGATGTAGATTTGTTAGAAGAAGAGGCTCTTCTTCATACGTTTGATACTGAGTATCCGAAACTAACAGAAATTATACCTTCTCTCGCGTTCTCTCTCACTCACATCGCACTGTCACAAGACAAAACCCTATTTTCCTATCCGAATACTGTAACCCCATTCCTCTCTTCCACAATCACACTTGTTTTGTTTTCCTCTGCGCGCTGTCGAATTATTGCCTTTCGCTCTGAAAACGTATTGTCTTTCTAATCTGCAATTCACTGGGCGGTTTTTGAAAACGGTTACGTTTTCGTATCATCCATCATCAATATCTGCGTTTAGGGTTAGTTCCTTGTTCCTTTATTTCTCTTTCTGACTTTTTCATCTCGCAATTTCGCTCTCAATTTTTCCCTATTTTTTTCCCCTGCTCTGTAACCCTAGTTTCTGGATGTTTCCCATCCACATCACCGATAAACACAAATAGGATTTAGGGTTTCGATTATTGAAAGTTCGACACTGAACTTATCGTTTCTACTAGGGCTTTTTGGTGTCTGAAAATACTTAGGTGCTCTGGTTTGCTTAACAATATTTAGACTCCTTCAATTGGTGTTCGGCGTCCGTATTGTTTCTTCTTTTTTCGCTGGAGGGATGAGACATCTCTGAGCGTCTTATAGTCGTCTGCAAATCCATCTTTCTTTGGAGATGGAGGCGTAGAGAAGCTCTTCCTTACAACATTGTGTTGTATTACACTCTCCTTGTTTCGCACTCTTGCGGAGATATGCTCTCTGCTTGACTGGAGAATTTGTCGAAGGATTCCTTAAGTTCATACGAACATAGTGTATTTATGGAGCAGTTGCTGGCTTAAATCTCTGATAATTTTGTTGAGCAACCGGTTGTTTGGCTAGGAAAATTATAGTATTTGTATAAAAGACATACAAATCTCGCCTATTTTTCTTCTGGGGTGGTGCTTCTCTGAAGTTAAGCCGCTGCTAATCAACTATTGGTGGATAATGATTTGTCCATTAATCTGATTTCAGAGTGGAAGTGCTACCTTTCCTATTTGGGACAATCTGTGCTTAAGCAGGTCATCATTGACTAGTTTTGGTATATAGGAGAAAGATGAAGGGTTAGAGTGAGAACCATTAATTTTGTACAGAGGTATATAGCTGTTCAAGGGTAGAGGTGTTGAAGAAGGTGCATGTGCTTTCTGTGTTAATTCTGATCATGTTCAGTGTTCGTTATGGAAAGAAGTGAACCTGCATTAGTACCAGAATGGTTGAGAAGTGCTGGAAGTGTTGCTGGGGCTGGCAGTTCAGCCCACCATTCAGCATCTTCATCTATTCACGCAGGTGCTTTATTATCATTTATTCACTTTATGTTGTTTAATTATCAATTTAGGTAGTGTATTGATATTCATATACGTACTAAGTATAGTTGTTTGGAATTTATAATAACTGTGTTGTCAGTATAAAAAAGTCATAACCTTATAATCATTGCTGTGTAGATGCTTCTTCTGTGGCCCATCAAACAAGAAACAGATCTTCTAAGAGCATCAGTGACTTTGATAGCCCTCGTTCTACTTTTCCTGAACGGACATCTTCATCAAATTCTCGGAGGAATCCTATCAACGGTTCTGCCAAGCATGCCTACAGTAATTTCAACAGAAACCACCGTGATAGGGAGAAAGAGAGATCAAATTTTGGAGATAACTGGGATCGTGATTGTTCTGACCCATTGGTTAACCTCTTTTCTGGAAGGGTAGAGAGGGACACACTGAGGCGTTCTCATTCAATGGTTTCCAGGAAACAGAGCGAGCTTTTGCCTCGTAGGGTTGCAGTCGATACAAAATCTGGTGGCAACAGCAACCACAATAATGGCAATGGCTTAATTTCTGGGGCAATTATTGGTAGTAGCATTCAGAAAGCAGTGTTTGACAAGGATTTTCCCTCACTTGGAACTGAAGAGAAACAAGGAACATCTGAAATAGGAAGAGTTTCATCTCCTGGTTTGGGTGCTACGGCAAGTCAAAGTCTACCAGTTGGTAGTTCTGCTTTGATTGGCGGGGAGGGATGGACGTCTGCACTAGCGGAGGTACCTACAATAATTGGAGGCAACAGCACTGGAACTCTGACAGTGCAACAACCTGTTACCACAGGTTCTGGGTCTGCAGCTCTAAGCACAACAGCTGGTCTTAATATGGCTGAAGCATTGGCCCAGACTCCATCCCGAGCTCGATCTACTCCTCAGGTAGACCTGTGTAATTATTTTCTTTCTTATAATTACAATGATTTTACTACATAAGTGGTCAGCTAATAATTTCTCAACAATTTTAGGTGTCAGTCAAAACTCAAAGGCTTGAAGAATTGGCCATTAAGCAGTCAAGACAGTTGATTCCAGTAACACCATCGATGCCCAAAGCTTCGGTAAGAAAATTGACCTGTGAAATATTGTTTTATACGACATATATTGCAGTTCCATGACTTATGTTTTCGGGTTTATCTTGTAATTTGATTTTTAATACATCTATGTTCTTGCTCACTGTGTCCTGTTGGATGTTATTTATTGTCTAGTGGTAGTAAGCATGGTAGTTGAAGGCATAGGCACTGAGGCTAGGTACTAAAGAGGGCCAGTGCCTCTCACACCACTAGAGGCACTGGCTTCAGCCAGGTGCTTGCCTGGCAGCACCTTTGGCGCCTTCTGTAGCTGTCTAGGCAAGTGCCTTAATCACCTTGCTGTAGTTGGACGGTTGAGAAGTTAGGGTTAGCTTAGATGCCTAGCCCAAATGTTTGAAAACAGTTGAGATAAAATAGGAAACTATAAAACCTATTCTTAGAAGACCAGCCGAGCCATAGAAGTTTAGTAATAGGGTAAAATAATGAGACAATTTAAAGTATTATGAAGCCTGTTAGTTATTTAGGGTTTAGTAAACAAACAAAAAGATACAAAGTTGTCAGTGCCTTGTGATTCTGAATTTTCTCTCTTTCTAACTTTATTGTAGCCCCCCTTCAGCAAGTGACAATGGAGTTTAGACTGAGAAAGGTAGGCAACAGAGATTTATATTTAATTAACTGTTATTGGTACTCTAACTTCTAGTTATAGTGGATTGGCTGGTGATTCTCAGTTGTTGGAATTCTGAGCTATGTGATTCTTTTAATTGCTTTGTCTAATTGACTTGGAATGATTTAAAAAGGGGTGGGGTGGGAATGTGACTTGGTTGTGATCTGCAGTTGCCATGACTGATGATGAAATGATATTGATGGGCTTGGGCCACCCGGGAATAGATGGGGACGGGTTTACTAGAGAAAGAAGGGTAGTAATAAGAAAGAGCGGGAGAAACATGGGCAGTGTAACTAATAGAGCCACGTGTAAGCTCAGTATTGGGGAATGGGAGTATTTTGGGTGTGAGGAGGGAAGGAGTCAGGTACGAAGGAAGTTAGTGAGGAGAGTCCCAGCCTCTCGAAAGCTGTGGGTGTGGTCATTCTTTCGTTTTACTGTGACTGTATCTGTATGAGGAGGAATTCCCCTCTTCCGGGCAATTCCTTACCTCTGTTCCATAGCAGTTCATTTTTCAGTTTCTGTGTTGGTTCCCATCAGATACATTGAAAGAGAAGAATATATTTAAAATGAGTACACTGAAAATTTCTTTCTTTCTATACCAAATTTTCTTTGCTATTTTGTGTTTATATTTTACTTACACCAGTGGTCTTAAAATAGTATTTCACTGCAAACTAAGATGGATGCACTCAACTGCTTATCTATTATTGCAAGTTGAATATATAGCAAACTGATGTTCCTTTATAGAGTGGTTTCTTCTCTTTTCTTGGACTGAGTGATGTGGTTTTTGGCATGTTATGTTATTGGTTTCTTTTTCTGGTGGAACTAATTTGGCTTTAGGGTAGAACATATAAATATTAACTTTTGACATCCTGCTTGGCTTTTTTCAACTTGAGCAATGTATATTCAGAAACATATATAACCCATTATTGTAGTTTGAGTTTGCCACTATTTGATTGCTTCTTCTTATAATAAGTTTCAATTTGTTTATTTGTTATCATTCTTTCTCAGCCTTCTTTTTCATATGCTGTATAGAGGTTTTATTGGCATGCCTCATTTTAGTAAGTTGTATTATAATATTACAGTATCTTTCTGTACATTATTATAGTTTCTCTATCCTCCGCATAATGGGAAAACATTGACTGATAGCAATTTTAGTTTTTAATTGTAAGCTAAGTCTGTTATGTAGTACTTGGATTGATTAATTAGTACTTAGCCAACTAGTTTTCCTTTTAGTAAATGGATTGTATTAGTCAGCTGAATTTGAGTGGTGAAGCATATTAGGAGGACCAGACTAGCTTGTTTGCTTCTGAATGCTTCTATATTATATATAGACTTGATTCTATTAGGTTATGAGAATAGCTATCTCTTTTTATCCACACCCCCCCCCCCCCCAAAAAAAAAAAAAAATTGCAATCTATCATAATTTGATTTTCTTTTATGAAAGAAAAACCATTTACAAAAAGTATTGGCAACAATTCAAGATATGGTAGGATATTTTCACCTTCTTGTGCTGATAATTGCTAAAACTTAATAATGATTAGGGAAACCAATTTCCTAGTTTAATTATCTGTGTTAGGTGCGAAGCTTTGTGTATTTGATAGTTTGATGTGTCTTTGGGTTTCTACTCTAAAATTCTTGGTGATTTTATGATGTCAGGTTCTTAATTTTTCTGAGAAATTAAAGCCCAAAACAGCAGTCAGAATTTCTGAGATGAATGTCGCTGCCAAGAGTGGGCCACAGCAGCTGTCCACATCGCACATTACTAATCTATCTGTCTGCAGTGGAAATGCCAAGTCTGATGCTCCAAAGACATCCGGAAAGTTTACTGATCTTAAATCAGTGGTGTGGGAAAGTGGTGTTTCCCCTACCTCCAAGGATGTTTCATCCCCTACAAGTTTTTCAAATAGTAGACCTGGAAATAATCTTGCTGTTGCATCTGCTGCTGCTTCTACGCCTTTGAGGAACTCTAATAACCTGAGATCCCCCACAGAGCGTAAGCCAGCTTCATTGGATCAGAAATTAGGTTCCACTTTGGATAAGAAATCTTCCTTGTCTCAAGTGCAGAGCCGGAATGATTTTTTCAATCTCATCAAGAAGAAAACTCTGATGAACTCCTCTACTGGTCTTCCAGATTCTGGGCCCCTACTTTCAACTCCCACGATGGAGAAGTCTGATGAATTAGCTGGGGAAGTAGTTAGTCCTTCTGCATGTCCCCAGGCTGATGGAAATGGTGCTGAACTGACTAGTAATGGCAATGCCCATGAAGTGGTTCACAGATTTCCTGACAGCGAAGAGAAAGATTCTGTTAACAGTGATACAATATATCCTGATGAGGAAGAGGCTGCATTCCTTCGATCTCTTGGGTGGGAGGAGAATGCTGGTGAGGATGAAGGCCTTACAGAAGAGGAGATCAACGCCTTCTATCAGGAGGTGAGCATCACTTAATCTGGTTTAGATTTTTACTAATTGATATCAATATAAAGTGGAATTGCTGAGTTTTTTTATTCATTTAGATAATGATGTTATGCCTAGTTTCAATTTGACATTTCGCTCTTTTATCAAATTTCTCTTATGCTAAGAAAGGCTTGAGTAATTTATCATGAGTGAATTAGCCAATTAGCCCTACCAAGTTACATCGTTGAGTGACTTGCTATGTGAATGACTTAGTGGGGTAAATTTTATTGGAGTTCTAAATTTGTGTTGCCAAAAAGTCTTTATAGAAATTTGTTGCAACAATCAATAACATCAGGTTTGCTTATTCTTTGTTGACTTTCTGTTTTCCAGTGCATGAAATTGGGCCCTGCTGCCACATTCAAGCTTTGCCAGGGCATGCAGCCAAAGCTGTCCAAGTTGTTTGAATCTTATGCAACTAACTTGTGTGGAGCTTCGGCTGAATCAAGCTCTTCTGACTCCGCATCCGATGCTTAATGTACTGTTTATCGGGGATATTAGATCCAATATTTCAATTTTTGGTGGCAGACAGCTAGTTACATTCTTCCCTTGTGTTTTGAAAGAAGGCTGACGATTTGGGGTGAAGGAAGACGGTGGGTTTTGATTGGAAACCTGCATTTTGCAAATATGGCAATAAGTTACAGGTGCCGCAATCCTGCCTGCATAACCTTTTTTTTCTTTTTCATTCAAAACTTATAGGTTGGTTGGCTAGGGATAGGGTAGGGCCTATTTTGTCTGCTGTGAAGGTGCCCGGCAACTGCATCTTTTGGGGTATTTTGATCCGTTTCTTTCTAGAGGGTTTGATTTTACATGATAAAGTTTATGATATTTTTGTCAATTTTACGGAAAAAAAGAAATTAAAATTTTCTTTATTTTAGATCTCTTGATATGATTCTGACAGGTCTCCTTTTTTAAGCTGTTGTTATCTCTGTCTACTTTCTGGTAGTGGTTCTCGAAGCACTGTCAAAATTCACTTATTGAAAATGAGAGATACAGAATGGGGAATTCAGTTTATTAATGTTATTCGTTGACATAACTTTATCATATTTCTATTTCATAATGCGCTTTTAACTGCACTTCCTTTTCATATTTTTCTACTTATTTATACGAGGTGCATATCAATAATCAAATGAATTTAAAAGAGATGCCCGTGGAGGTTCAGCTGTTTAAACCCGTGGACTATGCCTTTGTGTTTCAGTTTGATATGAATGATAGTTGCGCAATTTATCTGATATTATAAACGAATTTTATTTCATCTAACTGAGCTAGATTTATAGATTTACAGTGACATCACACTATAAGTCGCTTGGGGCCGATATGTAAGGATTTGAAATTGAAACTTGAAAGGTCACGTTTGGGCTATCTAATGACCTGTCACTGACACGGGGGTCAATTGTACAATAGGGTTCACTGGAAGTGGTAGAGTAAGTCAGAGGTTCAACAATGCTATGCATCAGTCGGGTTTTTTTTGTTAAATAAAAAATAAAAAGTCGTTTCCTTGCGCTTTGTGCACACATGAGCTTCTTCTTTCCCCAAAAGCATTAGATATCCTTCTTTGGTTCAAATTGCCTATGAGAAATATAAAGGATCTTTTTTGGGCACTCTACTAATTTTATATAATGGCAAACACCTATTATCACACCCCAAAATCTCTAGAGTAGGATTAGCATAGGACACAAGAAAAATATCTGAATCTGTAAGTTTACACTGGATGGAAATTCAATACCATGCTAATATTTATGTAAATTTCACCATATACATAATAACTTTGTCTTTATATAAAGATAAGCAGTTTATACAAAATAAAAAATTTTGTAGAAATTTTGGTAGAATCTCCTCAGTAAATAAGACATCGCAAAATTTTTACTACATCCTATTAGACAACAAATATATATAAAAAAGCTCCGCTCTCACAGAATAACCCAGTACAACATATATCAAATCACAACAATGGGAAAAATTAAACTATGGTCACTATATAATCCCAAAATGAACAAAATAATGGATATCCACAATATCCATATACATCTAAAAAAAATGAGTCATACACATCAAAGTAGCCTAAACTAAATCCCGCAAATCCCAAGCGGACTTACCAAAGGAATTCCCGTCACTGCTTCGCTTCTTCTGAGAATTCACCAGCCTCTTTATCTGAGACAAAATTTTTTCGACAGATAGGACCCTAAAATCAGTAATAAAATTACATATATAATTTGCAATCAAACGTGATCAAGATTTGAATGAAATGAAATAACACTTAAAAAACATCGTTACAAATAAACCCACCAACTAGTTAATGCACATTTCAAAATATTGAATTTAAGATGTTTTACACAAGAGAATCAATAAGTTTCTGAGCATCATTTAAGGGGAAGGACTACTATGGACTAATTCGGTGTAGCACACAGTCACAAGGGCAAATCATGACAGGTGAGGACATACAATCATCAAGGGCAAAATAACTAACAAGTGTAAGGTCATAACTCACAAAAGTTTAACATTCATTGGTCAACGTGTGATGGTCATCACATGGGGCTAGTACCTTCATTAACCCTACTAGTTAGGTAATTACCTAGGTGCACCAAGGGCTAACAGTACTGTAGTTGGCAGCCAGTGTCCTAATTAGTCCTTCCAAAAGTAATGGAAATAAAACAAGCATGCATAGGGAAATATAACAAGCATGCATGATATCAATTTGTGTTTCAATATTAGTTTAACTGGCAGTTATTCATAACCGTACGCATGGGATTTTTCAAAAGTCATTTTTAAACTGTACATGATGTCCTCTAACATCTCAAGAGATCCCATCAACTTATAATTACAATTCCGATAAAATAAAGTCATAAAAAAATCAAAATGGTAATTGTAAAACATTTCCAAATAATGAAAAGTGAAGCATATAATGAAAAGTATTGAGGAGTGTTATCTACGTATCTGAGCACCGTTAATTACCAGCAACCCAATGCCTTCCCTTACGTGACCACCTCACACTTAAGAGCACTTACGCTAACTGAAAAAAAAAGGAATTAATCATCTCCCTCTTCCTTCACCCAATTGTGGCATTAAGCATATATTATAAGCAGCCACTTCCTAAGATGTGATTTCCATTAAAGGGTCTTTCTACTTCTAAGAGACTTACCATAATGGAAAACCAAGTCCCAATCACCTCACCCAACCAAAAATTCCCTCTTAGGCATATTATCAAGTAACCATAAAATTTTCAATTCTTACCCATTCAATTCTCATTCATTGTCTTTCTATAACTGCCATAATTAGGTTTTTCTAGCTTACTTAGACTATAGGTCATTTTTACACATCTTTAATATCCCTACAAGATTTTCACACTTGCAAAAATTCAAGAAAAATATAAATAAATTCCAAATCATTGTTCCTAACCAATCAACAACTTCTAAATATCCCTAATGTTGTCTTAAAGTTATTGATTACATCTCAAGTCCCAAAAATTTCAATTTGGTACCTAAAGAACCCTAAATCTCAACCAAATTGGGGTTTTTCCATCTAAGTCCTAATTTCAAGCAATTGGCAGTAGCTAAGGGCCGAAAATGAGTTGAAATTCATAATGCATATCAAGATTTGGCTCAAAAACTCACCAATCTGAGCTAAGTTGGTCGAGAAATGCAAATTCGGTGACCCTATGTAACCCGCCCAAAAAATTGCAACAACGCCAATCAACGGAGCTCGGAATCAAGGGTAAAGTACCGGTAAGGAGGTGAGGAGCAAAACTCATGCATTAAATGACGAGAAAGAAGCTTATTGAAGCTCCAACGGCCTTTGCGATTCACAGCTTTTTTGCAACGAAAAATCATGTTTTCTTGTTAGAAATGGTGGCTTCTGGTCAGTGACACACCGGCGACATCCATGCGGTGGTTAGTAGCAGCTTTAGCGAGGCAGATGGACAGCTCTGGTGAACGTTCCAAAAATTCAAACTCCTATGCTGCTTCAATTCGAGAATGTCAGGAAGAAGAGATAAAGCAACGAGGGGCATTTTGGTTTTTTCATGTTAAAGGGGGACACGTGTCAACTTCTAAAAAAAGAAAGGAAGCTGGGGAAGTCAGGATTCAAACACTTGGCCTCTTGAATATATACATGGAACCTGACTACTAAGCCAACCTCAATCTCAATGTATGTTTCCACTTGATCAAATATTATACCTTAGTCAAATTTCTTGCAAAAAATTTTTCCTTTAATTTTTCATTAACTAATTTATTAATTAATATTTATCTCACTAATCCCCATTTATTGGGTCATTACACCTATAGAATCATGTATTCTCTCAGTTTACAGGGTTAGGCCCAAGTTGGCCACTGTACATAATTATAATTTTCTCGGTTTCAAAGCATTATGTAATTAGTCAATGATATATTAATGATTTGATTCTTTAATCAATTTGTGATGTCCACTACACTCTTCTATCCATGTGGAATTTGTTTCTATGCTTATCCATCTATTCATTTATGTGTTATCACAGGCTAAAAATAGTATATTTAACGGATCAAAGTAATGCAAAACTAGAAAAAAGTGGCTGTTCTAGCAATTTTTTATCTAATTGATGGTTTTAGCCAAATTATGTATGGCATCTTTTCATACTATCTTGGCAATTTAAGAAACTACTTTATTACCTATAGACTACATACATGATACACCTTCAGACTTCACATCACCCCTACCACAAGACCTGAGCCCTCATATTTTACTCATTTTTATTCTTCTAGCGCCACTGTAAGACTAGGGCAGAGGTCTTTGCAACTGATTTCCCAACCCAACATACATTTTTGTCTCTGTGAATACCAGCACCGTTTAGACTTAAAACGTTCAAACTGTAGTTTATACTTTATGGCCTAAGTAATGTGTGGTGCTTCCACCCGTTCTGGTATTACCTCGTTACCTCTGGTTATGTACCCAATATTGACATCGTTCATGTAAGGGGTAACATTGGTGTTGGCTCATGAATTGGCTGCGTTTTGGTGTTGTGCCATTTTCTGTATGTCTTCATTTCAAGAAGAATAGTTTGCCTTGGAGGGCTTCAGGCATGTCATGTCTTAGCTAAAAGATTTGGACGAAGCTTGTATTACTGGATGTGGAAGGTTATCCCCATTAAATCCATGTGTCACACCAATGCATAGATGCCTGCACAAATATAGAGCAATATGTTGCAGCTTCTATGTAAACTCCTTAAAGTATATATATAGCACAAAATTCTAAGGTATCTGTACTTCTGGCTATTGTTGTTGTGACTTGAGAGATCAACATCTAATGCAGGAATTTTTTCTGCATTAAAGTATTAGTACTATCTACTATGTTTGAATTATGTCATACTAAAATCAGAAACCTTGGTGTCTATTTCTTCAGCAAAGCATTTGAGGAAACATGCTTACAAGGCCAAGCTATTGAAGTGGAAGAATCATTATCCTTACAGGCCCTTCTCTAACCCAACTAACTCCCATAGTGATTTGGATGACTCAAAAGATGGAAAAAAATATTAGATAGTCCTAGTAAATTTATGTGACAACTAGTTTGGTATATTATTGTTAATGAAATTATTCAGAAAGAAGAATGAGAACCATTAAAGGAATGATTTTATTGAGACTAGTATATTAAATCAACTATTACACAGGCGTACCAAGAATAATTAATTTTTTTGAAAAGATGGGAAAAAAATAGTAAAAAGATGGGAAAAAAGTAAGACCAGTGAGTAGTTTATGTAGCGATCATTGGTTCCAAGACCTAACTCTAATGGATAGGGTTTATGGTGATAACAGAGGTAAGAGTTCTTTAAGTTCAAATGGAGACAATAGATTAAGCAATTCAAGAAAGAAACTAAGTTATAGCTAGAACATTTAATATTAGATGTGTCATGTAAAACTTATATTGTACTTTTTTGTAAGACTTAAGTGGCCTAATGATATTGATTAAGTAATTAATTCGTTAAATAAATAATTAAATGAGCTAATTTTTAATTAGTTAATTCAAAAGTAGTTTCTTCATGTTTATTTGCATCTAACTACTTAATAGGAATGGTCAATAGAATATCTAATAATTTAAAATTTGAAATTATTAAATAATAAATGGTTATCTGATAATCATGATTGTTATCTGATAATAAATGTTTATTTAGAAACTGGTCTCTATCTCTGCCGATAAATAGGGGTTACATGTTCTCTTCTAATCTATCACTAATGAACACATAAATAAAGAGAGACTAAGAGATAGAAACACAAATTTCCTCTCTCTTTTTCTCTCTCTCTCTCCCTTCTAAATTCTAGGAGTCTAAGAGTTTACGCCTATTGAGCAATGGTTCAAAGTATGAATTCTTTTCTAAATTAAAAGTATTGTATATTGTATGGCATGTGAAAATTTATGCATTCCTAAGATCTGATAAACTATAATTGATTGATGATTTTTACCATCAGGGTTAGATAGAAATTAAGAAAAACTTAAATGTGGTATCAGAGTTGAACTCATAATTTTCCATTAAGAGATTTAATCTTCTAATGATGAATTCTAATATTTTTTAAAATAAAATTAGAATATTTCATAAATTTAATAATTAATGATGTCCCATTAAAGAATTATTATTTCTATCAATTATAAAGTTTTAGAAATTTATGTCTGCTGTATCAATGAAAAACTCATGCCATGTTTAGATTTTTGTAAGCTGTATATGACAAACTAAGTTATGTATATTGTTGTTAATACATTAATATTGTGTAGCATTTAAATTAAGTTTTATTTTGAATTGCTATATTTGTGTATATTATATGGATAACTTATTAGTTATCGAATAACTGAGTTATAAAAGTTGATGTTTATCAAATTTTATAGTATTATGATTTATTTTGAAATCTATATTATGGACAATTTGTTAGTCAACAAAGTGGTCAAATTAGAAAGTATTGATAAATGTCAAATTAAGTAAAATTCAGATACCCATGATTATGTGATGCTATAAAAAGTTTAATTATCATTGTTTATGGGTATATTGAAGTTCATTGATTATAAAATATTTAAGGATCACCCAAAAGCTTATTAGTTATATTATAATCATAAATATGATTGTAGTTAATTTATATACCAAGTTATACATGTTTAGCATATCCAAAGATATCAAATGTCTAATTAAAACATATATAATTACTAATTATGTGAAATTGAACTTCAACATCAATTATGTTTTATAGTTGTATATTAGTGTATTACCCAAAAGTGAACATTAATATGCAATATATTGTTAAATGAACTATTTTGAGAATCTATATAAATTGACTCAAAGCATTAATGTTAGTCATATCATTTTTTGCAGTATCTATTTCTAATTTGCTTCATTCGCATGTTTTGTCTATTCCAAGTTTAATGGGTTAATTTTTTCTTACTAGAGTAAACAAGTCCAATGTATTGGATCTTGGTTTGACACTACAAATTAAGCAACTTGCTACCATTACTAATGGCAATAACAATAAAGAGAAAACCTATTATAAAAATTAGAAAAAAAAAATAATAAGCTTAATGTTTATACAAATAAGTATAGTCAATAATATTAAATAAACTTTTCCCAAAACTAAAAGTGCTAAAATATAAATTGAAATTTGTGGAAGAGCAATCCTAGACAAGTCACTTATTGGGACATTCATGGGTACCTTAATCACCAGAAAATTTGATGGTTCACATAAAATGTATGAATAGGTCATTGAAATGACAAGTATAACAGTATGACTTAAGCCCTTGGGAATGAATGTGGATGAGAATTTCCTTGTACAATTCATAATTAACTCATCACCATTTGAGTATGGCTCTTTCCAAATGAACTATAACACAATAAAAGAAAAATGGAATGTGCATGAACTACACAATATGTTAGTTCGGGAGAAAACAAGGCTTAAGACTCAAGGAAATCATTATGTCCATTGTCTAAACCTTCAAAGAGTTGGAAAGAAGAAAGGGAATAAACATGACAATAATAAAGGACCATTAAAGCTAAATGAGTCATTTTATTAAATCCACAAGAAGATAATTAAAGAATGACAAATGTCATTTTTGTATGAATTTTAGGCATTTCCAAAAAGGATTGTCCAAAAGTAAAACTTGATTTGAAAAGAAAGGTAAGCTTAATGCTTTTGTATGTTTCAAATCAAATTTAACCAAAGTTTTTCATAATGTTTGGTGGATTGACTCAAGATATATAACTCATGTTATTATTATGATGTAGGGATTCCTAACAATCCAAACTATCATCCTGAATAAGAAGTTTATCTTTATGGGAAATGGAATGAAAGCTCTAGTGGAAGCCATCAAAACTTATTATTTAATACTAGACACTAGACACCGTTCATATATATTTAATACTTTTTATGTATCTCTAGGAATTTAGTTCCATCGTTTAAACTTGATGTTATTGGATATTTAGTTAATTTTGGTCACAAATGTTTAAGTCTATTTAAGCATAAATATCTTATGGGCTCAGGTATTCTCGATAATGGACTATACAAGCTAAATCTTAATAGTTTTATCTTGAATCACTTATGACATTGTGTCATAATATTTGTACTAAACATGGTTTAGTGAATGAACGTTTGCTAAGTTGTGGCATAGGTCCTTAGATCATATTCTAAAGAAAGATTGGAAAGATCAGTAAAGAATGATATCCTTCCAAATTAAGATTTTACTGACCTAAATATTTGTGTGGATTGTATGCAAGGAATACAAACAAAACACACAAAGAAAGAAGCTATAAAAAGCACTCAGTTTCTTAAGATTATACATACCAATATATGTGGACCTTTTGATGTCAATTCTTTTAATAAAGAAAAGTACTTTATTACATTTATTATTAATGAATATTCACATCATGAATATGTCTATCTATTGCTTGAGAAATCTCAAGCAATGAATGTCTTAAAAATATTTTAAAATGAAGTTGAAAGATAATTGGACAAGGAAGTAAATATTGTCGGTCAGATAAAGGAGTAAGTATTATGGAGATATGATGAAATTGGGAAATATTCGAGTTCATTTTGCTAAATTTCTTGAGAAACGCAATTTATGTGTTCAATTTACAAAACTAGGTACACCACAACAAAATGGTGTATCAGAAATACATAACAGAACATTAATATATATGGTTAGTAGCATATTATGTAACTTTTTTTTTTTTACACATCTCATTGTGGATGTATGCTTTGAAAAACTACCATGTAATTGTTAAATAGGGTTCCTAGTAAGATAGTTCCAAAGGCATCTTTTGAATTATAGACTTAGGAAACTCAATTTAAGTCACTTGTATGTTTGGGGTTACCAGGCATAATTAAACGCTTACAACCCATAAGAAAAGAAATTAGATGCAAGAACAATCAGTGCATATTTCATTGCTTATCTAAAAAAATCTAAGGGCTATACATTTTATTGTCCTAACCATAGCACAAAAATTGTTGAAATTGGAAATGTTAGGTTTATTGAAAATGATGAAACCAGTAGAAGTAAACTTCCACAAAATGTGGAAATTAAGGAAATAAGAATGCAAGTTCTATTAATTTGTAATTATTTTAAAGTAGTTATTCTTCAAAATTGTTGAACCAAAAAACAATGAGGAAGAGCAACAAATCAATAATCCTATTATTCATAATGAACCTGTAATAAATGAGCCACAAAATGTAGCATTAAGAAATCCTATAAAAAGAGAATACCAACTATCTCTAATGATTATGTGGTTTATCTACAAGATTTAGAATATGACTTATGAATAAATAATGATCCAGTTTTGTTTTCATAAGCCATTAATAGTAATAATGCTGATAAATGGTTAAATACTATAAAAAGAGTTAAAATCTATGGAACATAATAATGTGTGGGACCTTGTAGAATTGTCTAAAAGTTACAAGACAATTAGATGCAAATAAGTCTTTAAAATTAAACGTGACTCTCATGACAACCTTGAACATTATAAGGCTAGACTTGTTGCCAAAAGGTTTACTTAGAAAGATAGTGTTAACTATAAGGAGACATTTTATTAATATCTGGAAAGACTCTTTTAGAATTATTATAGCATTATTAGTAGCTCATTATGATTTGGAGCTGTATCAAATAAATGTTACAACTATATTTCTCAATGGGAACTTAGAGAAAGAAGTTTTTATGGATTAACCAATAGGGTTTTTAGTTAAAGAAAAGGAACACATGATGTGTAAACTAAAGAATCAATATATGGACTTAAACAAGTTTCTAGACAATGGTATCTCAAGTTCAATAATACTATTATTAACTTTGGATTTAAAGAAAATACCTTCGACTAGTGTATATATTTGAAGGTCAATAGGAGTAAGTTTATATTTTATAATTATGTATTGATGATATCTTGCTTATTGCTAATGCATTTCTTATAGATATGTCGTTATTGAGTCTAATGTATGCAAAGAAAGTTTTTAGATACTTGCAAGGAATTAAATATCGTATACTTGTATAGATATTTAGATTCCATTTGGTAGATACAATAAAATTCACTTGTATTATTCATTGGAAAGGTCATATAATGGAAGATGAGCTTGTGGCGTGCTTTGAAAACATTGCTCATGATTTATGATTGTAAAACTTTATTTCAAGACTTGGAATTCTTGATAGTATTGCCACGTTACTGAAAATTTATTGTAATAATTTTGTAGTTATCTTCATTTAAGAATGACAAGTATATATGGAATTGAAATACTTTGTCGTAAAATAATAAGTTCAAAAATATACAGTGTCAATATAACGTATTAGCACCAACCTTATGATAATTGACCCTTTAACAAAAGGGTTACAAACTCTTCATAAATATGGACATTATTGATAATAAGGATTGTTGAACATTATTAAAGTATTATATTTTGACACTGTGAGTTCTTTAATGGATATATTTTTTATTTACCTATTAATTAAGTTTTGTATACATAAATGATTATAATAATGATAACAAGTTTTGTTTTCAATAAAGACATAATGTTGGACCAATTATATACTTCTCACTTATAGATCATGATAAGGAGAAGGGACTTGTATTGTAATATATGGAAAGAACTCATATTAGTTCTTATCTTTATCTATAAAGAATGATGTAATCAATGTATAAAAAAATTAGTGATTTCTATGCACATGATTTATTTGACCATGAAGGAAGGTAATATCACATGAGCCAAATGAGAAGATGTAAGACTTAAGTGGTCCAATTGATATTGATTAAGTAATTAATTGATTAAATAATTAATTAAATGGACTAATTTCTAATTGGTTAATTGAAAAGTAGCTTCCTCATATTTATCTGTAATTAACCTATTAATGGAAGTAGTCAATAGCATATTTGATAATTTGAAATTTAAAATTATTGGATAATAAATTGTTATTAAATAATTATAATAGTTATTTGACAATAAATATTTATTTAAAAACTAGTCCTTACCTATAAATAAGGTTATGTATTTTCTCCTAATCCATCACTAATGCACATATAAATTAAGAGAGACTAAGAGATAAAAACATAGTTTTCATCTCTCTCTCTCTTAGTTTTCTTCTAAATTATAGGAGTCTAAAGATTTACACCTATTGAGTGATGGATCAATATATGAATTCTTTTTTTAAACTTATAGTATTGCATATTATATGGTACGTGAAAATTTATGAGTTCAAGAATTATAATTGATTAATGATTTCTATTATCTGAATTAGATAAAAATTAAGAAAAACTTACACTTTTTTCTTTCCTTAATATACCATAAAATTTGTAAAAAAAAATGTGAATGAAGTGAAAGCCTGCAAAAGAAAAGAGTTTTGTGCTAGTCATGGTGGGAAAGAGCGGGGATCACTGTAGCGGGGGCACGGCAATTTTTTTTTATAAATTTTGTATGTATTAATAAATAATACTGTATTTAAGAATATTAAATTAAAAAAATAAGTACATATTTTTTTACTTTCTTTAAGGTGTTGTATTTTTAAAGAAAAATATTGAACAGTTTATAATATTAAATATCTTTACAAGTAGAAATTTTATTAAAAAAATGTTAGAATAAAACAATAAAAAAGTATTTAGATATAAAAAGTCATTTTATTATGTAGAAAAAGATTAAATATCTTTTAACCTCAGATTTATATTTAATTTATCGCAAAAAAATTTAATTTTACTTTTACAATATATTTATTTTATGGAATACATATTATTATTATTTTAGTATATAATCTAATCTAGTGTTAGAATGCGAATATGACACAATGTTGTTATACAGAAATAAATTAAGAGGTGTAAAGCTTCTAAAATTGAAAGGTATCTAGTCTTTTTCTATTTAATAAAATGATATCTTATATGCAAATACTTTTTTGTTCTTTCATTCTTATTTTTTGAAGAAAATTTATACTTGTAAAAATTTTTAACATAATAAACCGTTAAGTATTTTCATTTTTTAAAAAATAACACCTTAATTATATAAGAGAAAGTAAAAAAAATATGTATCTTCTTATTTTTAATTAAATTTTTAAATTGAATAATATTTATTAATATATAAAAAAATTTTAAAAAAATTCGCCGTGTACCCAAACCCACGCTGCTGCGTGCACAGCGGATTCCCACTCCGTGGGAAAGGGGTTTATAATAGGCCATAAAATGGTATCATTTGGATAGGTCTTGTGAGATAAGTTCAACTTCGCTCATTTTAGGACAAAAACATAACGCTATATTTAGCAATTTAATGTCGTTCATAATCATACGATTCAGTGAAAGAAATGTATCTCCTTTATCTTTATTAAATCATGTGAAACGTTTCAATTTGGTGAATATGAGTGTCACCCAAAAATGAGGGGATAGGAACTCCTTGTGAGACAAAGGTAATCATTAGCCACAGCTAGAGAAACTAAAGCAACAAGAAGCTAACAAGTTTTTTTTTTTTTTCTTGAGGAAAAAATTGAATTTTGAGTCATTTACAATTAAGTTCTTAAACTCTTGAGATTTAAAAAATAGATCCTTGAACTTTTATATTTGAAAAATCATGTCATTTTATATATTTCACTCTTAATATTGTTATTATATATACCGTGTTAGATTCTTTATAATGTTGTGAATTGAACATGCTGACATTTGAGATAAATGGGAGTATACCTTGTTAATTCAGTTTTAAAAGTTTGGACTACTTGCAAAAGATCCAAAGTTTAAGAGGAATTTTTGCATTTTCTTCTTTTTTTAATTATTAATCTGGAAAGATGTGATTTAATTATTCTTTCTTTGAAAGATTAATTGAATGGCGTGGTGCGTACTTTTAATTTGATAATGAATTTTGATTCCAGTCAATATATATGGAATATTATCTGTTTCCAATGTTAGAATAATTTTAATTATTTTGTAAATTAGTATTAATTTTATGATTACATTAATTTTTTATAGTTATTAATTGGGTAATTAATATTATTAGATTAAACTAAAAATTGATTAGTTTCATGTTTATGGTAAATAATCAGTAATTGATTTGATTATCTACTAGTATATTAAATTGAGACCTCAATCTAAAACTTAAGTTGATTAATAATTATCCTATTATATTATTAATTCATAGTTAATGATTGAGAAAAATAAATTAAGCTCATTCAAATGAATCTTATTAATAAGTTTATTTTTTAAAATATTAAAACCTATTTTATTTTAAAATAGATGGCTGAATGATTTTGAAATAAAATACTTTTCAACTATTATGTGAAGCCCTAATTTTTTGTATCTCTTATTTTATGTGTGTACAACTCTCTCATATTCTTCTACTTTAGAGATATACACAATAACTGTTTCTTCATGTCAAATTATTTTATTCTTTATATCTCTTATTCTAAACATATTTGAATATGTTATTTTTAGCATCTAAAAACAGGTTCAAACACAACTTCAATATTTGAATAGTGCATGTGTTTATAAGTTTCAACGTATAATTTAAGTATACACATTAAATTCTTTATAGAATTGAGTCTCTCGAAACCATGACACATATTAAAGTTCCCTTTTCGGTGGAGCTCACGAGTTTGCATTAGTATAAACGAAAACTTTTGCAACGGAGCACATGGGCGAAGGCAAAAACGGTTGAACTAGTGGAATGCAAGAAAATATAACTAATATTTTAAAACCAAATGTGCAAGACTGACTTGGATATTTGGGACACTTCAGCAGAATCATCACAGAAGAAAACGACAATCTAAGCACCGCACAGGAATTGCCTTGTTACTGTATATTTATGGGTAAGTGTACATATTATTGCACCTAATATATATATGTAACAAAAGAAAATTCATTTTTATATGAAATTTTTCAGTGTGATAATCAATGAAGTAAAGTTGGATGTGTTATCGTTACTGAAAAGTAGCATGTATTAGTCAAGCAATAAGGATGAAAATAAGCAAATTGACATAATAAATTATTCACGGCCACAGAAAAAAAAAACATAATAAATTATTCAAATATTGAATTGAAATAACTATAATCTACGAGTCCATTTTATTCATGTTCTTAAATTTTTTATTTTACTACCTATTCTAATATATAGTTATTGTTGACCCAAATCTGAAATGGCCCATAACCCATATTTGATGAATGACAAAATCAAATGAAGTAAAGTCCAGCCCATAAGTAAAGCAAGCCTGCAGCAGATAAAGCACAAGCCTAAGTCTATTAACGCAAGACAGTTTATAGAAAATGGCTGCTGTGAAGTGAAAGCTATCAGTTTCTACTCTGACACACCTCTCATGCGCCTTCTCTCTATCCGAGCTGTCAGCTGCAACCATTAATGGTGTTCCAGGAAAACTCGAAGACTCAAGTTGCATAAGAGCCAAAATCTGTAAATCAAGCAGTTGAAGAAGAAGCAACGACATCTCTCTCTCCTCATTGAATGTCTTCCACCTTTAATATATTCCAACGTCTCCCTATGGCAAAAGCTATAAATACTGAGGTTCCTGCTGTTGAAGAGGTAGTGAATAATATAGCATAAACGAGAAGAAGCAGAAAGAAATAAACGTTTTGTAACAGTTTCTCTTATCTTTATTTTTCACTGAACTTAGTCTCTGATTCATCTGCTTTCAAGAAGCAAAACCTGTACTGTTATAGAAAACCCATTTGTTAAGGGTTCAAAAACTCCTTTTATTGATTCACCTCTGTCTCGAGTGGAGAAGATGATCGCTGTAACTATAACAGTTTGAGGTTGAATTAGAAAATCTTGTGTTTGGAGTTAGCACAAAAAACTCCTTGATGAGAGTGTAAGAAAGATTTTTCATAGTAAAAAACCCTTGTAAAGACAAGGGAATTGGAAATAAGCATTGTGTTTGGCTGAACCAGGATAACTTTCTGTGTGTTTAATTTTTCTTCTCTGTTCTTTGTCTATCTATTCAATTCTCAATTAACTAGATTTCTTTTCAGTTAACTGTCTTTTCTTTTGTCTCTTTTTCTTCTGGAAAGTTTAGTTAATTTTATTTTATTACAGTTGACTGTTTATAACATTGGGAGCCATTTAAATTATTCTTGGCTTACTTATCTCTTATTCTTATATTTCTGGTGAAATGAACATATTGAAATTTTTAATTGACTGTCTTTTATTTCAATTAACTGATTTTTATCATTTATAATTGACTGTAAAATTTTTGGTTCATCAAAATTTTAAAAATAAAATTAATTTATTAAAATAAAAATTTACAGGCACCTATTCATTCCTTCTAGTTGCCTGACAGTTATGAATAAACATTCTCAACATATTGTTTTCATAAACATAGAGTATTAGAGAAGTTCGACGGGACGTATACTGCCTTGGATTGAGTTGATCTAAAGGATTATTGAGGTAACGGTAAAAAGTTTATATCCAGTTCTTTATATTATATTTAATTATATTATTTTTTAATTAAATTATATACTTTTTATATTATTATTGATTCACCATACATTTCATTTAATATGAATACTTTGAAAAATATAATAGTACAGATGCAAAGAATTGTACCTCATATATTCTTTTAACATATACGTACACTATTCTAAATCCAACAGTTAAATAGTCCCATCTAAAATTTATCCTTGTCAAATTCGAACGCAGCCAACTTCATATTAATTCTATTGTAGCTACCGTAATTAATTAGCAAAATTATCTTCCAAACTCCAAATAAACAAATGAAACGGAGGACCAAGAACTTTCTATTCACGCATTCCATGAGTTCAAAAATTAGAGGGAGAGAGAAACCAACAAATGCTTGGATCACATTGAGCAACAAACATTGATTAACATATTTTACAAGTTATATGAATCAATCTGATGCTTATTATTGTTAGTAACATTTACATTTCTTATTTACATGAGGTGGACTGTTACTCATTTAATTTGAACAAGATGAAAGATTCGTCAACGTTTCCTGGTAGACTTTGAAGCTCCTAACGATTTATTGGTTCGCCTTACTCGGGACGAGAAGTCCAATAAACCAGTCCACTGCAAGCAACGTAGTTTAGAGTAGAATGCAAGCAAACGAAAATAAAAAAGGGGGTGACGTTGTTGATGTCACAAAGAGAACAGTCATCAAATATGAAGGCAGTAAGATCTCAGCCAGATTTAGGATTGACATTAGCAGATTATCAATTCTTAACAGTTTTTAAGGGAAATTTTCCGAAGAGACGAGCATGCTTTTCATTCAGAGAAGAGCCTCAAGAAAAATATGGTATATTTAATTAGATTTCAAAACTGTCTAGAAAAAATTTATTTGTTAGAAACAGTCAGAAACTTCCAGAAACACATATTTTAATTATAATAGTTAATATTAAAATTAAATTTGAAATTATGTTAAAAACAGGCATTCAAATATTCACATTCTAGATTGCTCTCTCAACCTATTTTATTTTTTATGGTCTTCAACACAACATTCTTTAAATCCAATGAACCAAACAAGACTAGGCCTATTGCACTACAACCGGAGGCAAGAAGTTCTCGTACAGTAATAAGTTCATGCAAACACTGCCTCCACATTCAAAGATATGAAAAGGGCACTAATCAATCATTAGATGTTGAAACAGTTACAGCACTTACCTGATCAAGACAAACACACACTGCAAAACACCAGCAGCTCCTGTCCATACTGAAGGGGCTGATTTGTCAAATGAATCTTGTATCAAAAAACCCACTGATCCAGCTAAAGAAATGAAGGATACAACGTAAGCAATGAAGAGCCATAGCTTCAGTCTGTTTAAAAGATAAAGTGTTAGAAGTAAATATAAATCCAAGACTAGCAAAAAATTAAAGTGTCATGTGATTTTTATTGTCATTTTTGAACTGGCAAACTAAAAACAGATAATGGAAAGAAAGAAAGGCCAACATATTTTAATTAAAAAATATCGGACAGAAAAAGTGTGGATTTTGTTTTGACAAACAACCCTGATCATACAAGTCACAAATCCCAGGCAGCTACACTTGGAGAGACCAGCAGAACATATTATGTCAATTACCAATATTATCACAATACATTGTCTGCTATGAACCCTAGAAACATAGTTCCAAGCATGAAACAGTAACTTAACATGTCAAAGATCTGGTGTCTTTGAACCATAGATCAAATTGCAAATTTGCTACCATGTAGGTAAAATATGATTTGTATAAAGTAGATAATGACGCTTCTAATCTTTAATCATTTTCAATATCACCAAGACAATCTCTTATTTGTTACATGGACTAAGCTAACAATGAGAATCCCATGTGTCTCCTTACATTGCACAGCTTGGGCCTCGAACTACGTGTGTTTTTTATTCTTGGTGGGAACATAACTGACTTATAACAACCAATAGAACATTTATTTAACCCTCCAGAATTTCAGGTGACCGCTAACACCTTTCAAGCAATGAATAAAGTAAATAAAAGCATAAAAGACTGGATCAATAGTCCAGTAATCTTCTAAGAATTAGAGGTCATTTTTTCTTCTTATCATAAGGTAGGTTGCTCACCTAACACGCAAACCCAACTTGTGAAATCTAAGGGTACAACAGCATTGCTTACAAAGTTAAACAAAAAGTTGCTCCAATCACCTATTGATAGATAGCTGAACATAAAGAAATCAACAATGAAATGAAAGATGGGGAATCCAACATATGAGATGGGGGAAATCTCCTAGAGGAAATACAGAAAAACGGAATTCTACCAGAATTGTTATAAATCCCATAGCTCGCCCCCTTGTGCAGATAGCCCTTCTGCCTAACAGCCTAGATGGTCCCCCACATATTCCTTAACTAACTACGACACATGTTGTGCTCTTAGCCCTCTCCCTTAATGCATCACATATTCTGTGGACCAAGCTGGTGCTCTTGCTTCCCTTTTGCTCCTTCTGGTTTCCTGGGCCAGCCCATTATCTTACCCCAATTGATCAGCAGCAGATGGCCTCATTTCCTTTGAAGCCTGATTGCTGTTGCCACCCCCTCTGCAACAATCTTGTCCGCAAGGTTTAAGTAAGGAAAAAGTTGTTATTGCTGCAATTCTTCCCATGTGGCGTCCTCCCTTGGATGCCACATCCATTCAACCAGAACTTGTTGAATGAGCTAACAATCCAAACCTATATCTCTGGATTCACTGATTGCACACGGGTCAACAGGGGCTGGATCATGTGATGGAAGGGGGTTGGTGACCAGCTGGGTATTATTACCCACAACAGCGTTTGATAAACTCACATGAAAATACGGGTGAATTTTGGATCCTTCTGGTAATTGAAGTTTATAGGCAACTGGACTGACTTTAGTTTCGATTAGGGTCCAGAATAACACTATGCCAGTTTGAAATTTAAAGTCTCAGCTAAAGATTGTTGCCGGTATCTGTGTAGTGTTTACACATACCACGTCCCCCACTTGGAAGACTCTGTCTATCTCTTGGTGTCAGCCTGTTTATTCATCACCCTTTGAGCCTGCATTAGATTTCTTTTAAGCAACTGGAGTAATGACGCTCTATAAGATAGTTGAGAATCAACCAAGGCCATCTATGAACTCTTATCATGATGAAACAAGTCCTGTCTTGGAGGTTTGCCATACAAGACCTTGTAAGGTGTGTTTCATATATAGATGACCAACATGTTCGGCAATCCAGTAAATGGACAATAGCCACATTTTCTTGCTTCTAAGTTCCTGACTCATGCATAAACTAACTAAAAAAGATAAGTGGTCGATTAGCCACAATTCAGCCTTCAGCAACAGACTATGTTGTATGTCCCTTTCATGCTCTACGAAGATAAAGATTGAAACACGCAAGAGAAAACATGTATAGATATTATCCATCAATCCTTAATTTATATATTTTTAGGACTTTCTAAGTTGGATGATGTCACCGGTATCACCAAGGATATAAATCCAGAACAACAACCATTCTGAATATATTACTAAAAGGCTCATAGATGCCGTAGATAGATTAATATATATCTTGCAAATTGCCGGCGTAATGGTGACTGATTATAGCCATAATTAAGAGCATTTACAGGATGGTTTAACCTTAGTTAGTAGACAACTAATATCAACTAGACAACCACCACAACCAGTAAGAAGCTATACGAAAACAGGAAGAAAAAAACCGATATACTCAATAAATTCCATACCTCCACTCGCCTTCATCATAGGGAGAGTAATCAATGTCTTCTTTACTAACGCAATTGAACATCAAAGCCGCCAAAGATGCGAAAATTCCTTTAAGAGGTTAAAGAGGAGAAGAAAACAACAATAAGAATCATAATTTAAACCCTAGCAGGGAAGGATACCATATTAAAAAAAAAAAAAAAAGAGTTAAATAGGGAGAGAAATCGCGCGAACCAGGAAGATAGTGTAGGAAGGAAATCTTGACGGAGCTGCAGACGACGGCGTCAACCCAGATCCACCACCCAGCTCCGAAGACCGCACCTGCTACACCAGGCCCAAAGATTGCCCATAATTCCATTAAGTCCATGATTCTCTTCCTTCTTTTCTATGATTCTTACTCACAGCCACACCAAAACCATGCATATACCTCGATCAACTGGCTTCTTTGCTAGACAGCCTGGTGGTCGTTCTGCTTAACTTCCTCTCAATCACATTTTTTCGTAGTTTGGTATAACATATATAACACTGCAGTATTTTGATACGGAATATTAAAATATAAGCAAACTCTTATATTGTTAACAAAAATAGTTAGCTTCACAAATTGTGGTTGTTAAAGGAAGCTTCCGTGAATACAAAAATAGATATTTGATGTTAATAAATTATTTTCGTTTACAATTCTGGTCATGTTAATAAATTAAGAAGACTTCAAAAGATTTTTAGAAACAAGTAGGACAAATTTGCCAAAAATATAAAGTATCATAATAGCAATCATTATCATCATATTATAAAATTCTAATGTCCAATAATATAATTAATAATTATTATATAAATAGTATAATTAATAGTTATCATATCAATAATATAATTTGTATATTATAAACATTAATAAATCTATAATTAAAATATTAGATAATGTTTATGCTTCATCTGATAGTATAAGAAGGCAAAGAAAACAAATCAAAACAGTACAAGATAAAGAACAGAAGATGAACTATTACTTCCCCTGTTTGGTATCATTCAATGAAAATAGAGTTTTCCCTTTCTTCGTGTAGCTTTGTGTTTAATCTAATGGAAATGATGTCGGTAGAGACTCAAATTTCATGGGGAAATATATTTCGTAGTAATTCATGGCAGTGTTGGAAATCTATAAAATTAAACCAACATTACTGAGTGAGACAAACAAGGCTACAAAAGAGAGGAAAAAGGCAAGAAATTAACTTAATAGGAAATGAATGCACGAAAGCCCTCCCTAATTTCTATTATTTATGTTTACTGCAGGAGATTACAGATTTTCTTTTTTATAAAAAGTGTTTTTATATTTGCATTGAATGCTGTTTACTTCAAACTGCAATTTATCACCATTCAATAAAATAAATTGACTATTGACCCTTAAGGATACAAAAAAAACAATTGACCCCTTTTATTAATTGTTATGAATAAAGAATTAATGACAATTCCACCTTAAACAAAAATATTAACTTTATTCTTTTCTTGTTCTCTCGATCCCTCTCTTGCAAATTTTCTTTCTTCTGTGTCTTAAGGCTATGATTACATGTTTAAGAGAGAATGTAATAGATTGATTTCATAATAAAAAAAATAGTTAAGTAACAATGAATAAAATGATAAAATATATGTCATTATTTTGTTTAAAAGTTTAATTTAGGAATAGAGGATAATAATTAATAGAATTATGTAATTTATATATTATTTTTATAAATAAAAACTAATATAGCAAGTTTTTAATTATTGAGGATATTATATTAATTATACCAATAAACTATTTCATTTTATTATTGATTTCCTAATTTTGAAGAATAACGAAAATAAAACTTTAAAAGGCAAATAGTAACTTTGGAGTTTTTCCTTTATTATCATATTTCATTCCAAAATAAACTTTATTCTTTCTAATCTAGTCATTCAATTCTTTTGTCACTTGCTTGTGCCAAAAAAAAAATACTCATTATTATTACTTTTTTAATCATCAATCTAAACATATACTTAATCCCCACAGTTCTGACAATGATGTTAACATTTTTTTAAAACTATTTCAGCTTTGCCTCTAAGTGCCAATGTCTGCTAATAGATGTCAACACAAGTGTCTTTTTCTTAGATAATTATTGTGGAAGCACTTTTGCTTCCAAATAAGAAAGAAGAGTAAATTACACTTGTTTCTTAAAATTTACTAAATTTATATGATCCTCCCGTTTATTTTAAAATATATGCACTCTTTTTTTTTGAATAAAAAGTTGTGCTATAATTTAGTTTAGTTATAAATTGTTTAACTAAAATACTTTGAATTAACCTAAATACATATTAAGCATTTTTTAAAACATATTAAAGGCTGTGATGTTTGATATCCTTACTTCATTATTATTCTTTTGTGTAATTATTTCTAGATATGCATAACTAAATTAAAATATCATATTTTGTGTTTATTAAATTTAACGAATCCTGAAATTGATTATTATTTATAAACCAACCATTAGTGTCGCACTCGCACATGCGTTTCACATGGAAATACGATAGATTTAGAGTATGTCTCGTCAAAATTTCTAATTCTACATAACTTTTTTATGTTTTTCTTCAAATTTAGTTTGTCGGCAAACTAATTTCATTAGGTTAGTTTTAATTTTCATTTTAGCTCTAAATAATTAGTCTTTTTTATCAACATATCTACTCTCTTGAGCTAGAATTATAGGAGATCAATATTCTAGGAAAAAATATGTATTTAAGTTCATAAAAGGTGTTTGAGTCCTTTGAACTAAAATATAACGCAACTTACAGTTTTGGAAAAGTTTATATATTTAAAATCAAAAGAAAAGGTCGTGTAATAGTAAAGAAGATCGAGCCTGGCAACTCTAACGTAGGTTCACATGTAAAATTGGCAATCTATACATGCTATGTTAGAATATTTTAATTTAATAATGGATTAGTATTAATTTAATTATTATAACAATTATGTGCAATTATTAATTATGCAACCAATATTAATCTAAATTAAGAATGGATTGGGTATTAGTTTACATTATGAATAATTCATGATGGGTTATATTACTCGCAAGTCTATTGGATAGATGCCTCAACTCATAGCCCTATATTAATAAGTAATTATCCCATTAAATTATTGATACAAAATTAATAAAGAGAAATTGTTTTTGTATGATGATGGAAACATTATTATTCCATTAATAATATTAAGTCTATCACACCATAATTATTTTTTTTTAATTTAATTGTCATCAACGACTTCAATTATCTCTATTATCAACCACTCTCCATTTTCGTGTACATAATTATTATTTCTTGTTTTTACATTAGCATATGTGAGCTTTTCTTCTCGCAAATTATGCTCTGTAGCTCTAATAGAAAAGAAGTGGTGTTTTTTCTCCATTACACACACACACTCTCTTAAATATTGGGTAATAGTGGGTTACAATTATCCACCAATTTACATCAAATGGCTGATATTTATTCATCTTCAGGTCAGTGTATTATATTTACTATCTTCCAATTTTGAACATGTAATATGTTATATTGCAAAATTTTTCATTTCCTGCACATATTATGATATGTTATTTTATCAAATGGTATCGGAGCAAAGGATAAAAATTCTTGAAGTCTGTTATGGGGACAATTAAATAAAAAGAAAAAAAGAATCGATACTTTGAAGTCAATTTAATCGACATATAGATCCATTTAGCATAAATGATCATAGGGGTTTTGTTGCACAAGGAATTTAGAGCAAACCAAGACCAATTATGAAGCCCAAAACACAAGGGTTAGTAATCTACCATTGGACGGCGAGGATCTTGGAAAATCCCAAAATTTTCAAACTAAAATCTTTAGTGTTACTTTGTTATTTTGAAAAAATTGATTAAAGGGAATTATAGATCATTGAAAGAGGATTAAATTCATGCCTATTTTACTCCTTAAGGTTGTGGTTAGAGTCAGGTTTCACAATGGGTCATATAACCTGAATTTCAAACCTAACTTAAAGAAAAAGATGACCCTGTTGGTGCGTGACAAATCCCACGCATAAAGGAAGTGTGTGATGGCGCATGAGACACACGCACTAACATTTTGGACTTCAAGCTTCCACAGGTTGAATCCACGCACCATTTAGCAATTTTTGGTCATTTTTTCATTATTTTTTGGAGATTTAGAAGTAGGCTTTTTTTAAATTTCTTGAAGATTTAAGGCCTCAAAACAGTATGTAATTGAAGTATTTTGACTTGAAATATTTTTTTAAAGTGACTAAACATAGTGAGAAATAGAATACCGAACTCACTCTCTCTGATAAAGTCTAAGTAAATTAAATGAATTTATTTTGCATAATAAGTTAATTTTAACTCCTATTATGAGTTGTGAAATTAATTTATGGATAATAAAATTCAATTAGTATTCTAATACCAAGTAAAATTAGTCACCAAGTAAAGTCTGAATATTTTTTTTTAATATTTTATTAACAATGGACATGCCCTATTGATATGACATTGCTAATATAATACTATGAAGTACACCTGTTTATGACTTGTTAGCGACATTTTTTTTATTCATGTTTTCACAGTTTATTATATCCCATTGATGTAGAAACTGTGAATGCATTTTATGTGATCCTTTTCATAAGTTAAATCCAAATTGACATGAATTAGTTTTCCTTAGTTTATTGTAATTTGGGACCTTTAAGTGAAATTGCAATAAATAAATTTGTATATATAGTTGCATAAACTGAGTTTATAAAGTAAAACTTCTTTCATAATTATGTTATTTTAATATAATTAATGTTCCCTATTTTTTTGGCTATCCTCAATTTCTGCATTCAAAGAACTATCTTTAGTGAAAACTCTTAATGGGACGAACTATGACGACTGGACTGAGTCTCTAGACATATATTTAACAATCATTACAAAGGATTTAGCTGTAAGAGTCTCAAGACCAGCAGAGCTTACAATTGAGTCAAATGTTGCTAACAAAACTTACTACAACAAGTGGCATGAATCAAATAAAATTTGTCTGACGATCATGAAATTCACCATTGATAAAACCATTAGGCAAAGTATTCCTGAAAAGGATACTGCCGTAGAATATTTGAAGTCTATTGGTGAAAAATTCAAGAAGTTTGAAAAGACTTATAAAGCGTATTATCTTTTACTACTAGATAATACATGTTGTGATGAAGTCTCCGGTGTGCAAGAGCATATGATGAAACTTATTAACTATTACAACAAACTGAAGTCATATAATGTAAATTTAGGGGAGAGTTACCTGGTTTACAGAATGTTATAGTCTCTCCCTGTTGAATATGAGGTCTTTAAGACCATTTATAATTCACAAGAAGCTAAATGGAATATTGACTAAATGGCTTCCATAGTAGCTCAAGAGGAAGAATCATTGAAGAAAGCCAACTCTCGCACTCATAACATTAATTATATTTCTCAAGATTTAAGTAGTAAAGGTGGTAATGAGAAGCATAGGAAGCAAGATAAAAGAGTTAGTGGCAATAAATCTTTTAGACCTAAGAAGAATGGAAAGCATCATAAGGGTTAGAATAAAAAGTTGTTCAAGGGTGATTGCCACTACCACAAGAAGTCTGGTCATAACATATCAAATTACTTCAAGCTGAAGAATAAGCGCGAGCAAAAAGGTACTTCTTCTGAAATTGCCCCTTTATGTCTAGTTTAGCCCATAGCTCTAGTATGTTTGGAGTCTAACAATTTTGAAACTTCTTTTAATTTTTAGTGGTTGGATTATGGTGCGATTGTTCATGTGACAAATTCCTTGTAGGGGCTCATAAATAGGAGGATGCCAAGTGAGAAAGAAAGGACCATTCTTGGAGTAAAAGAAAGTTCAGCAACAGTTAAATGATGTTGTTTATGTACCATATTTTATGAGTAATTTGATTTATAGTTCTGTATTGGACTGAAATGGTTATTATTTCTGGCAAGGAAATAGAAATATTAATATTTTCTTTAATTCAGTTGTGGTTAGATCTATTTTGCTATCGAATGTTTTATATTGCTTAAATATGAATACTTGTGTAAATTTGTCCCATAGTGTAGCTATTAATGTTGCAATAAGGCATAAACATCGAAGATTTGATGAAACTTCCTCTATGTTATGGTATCGACATTTTAGCCATATATCTAGAGAGAGATTAGAGAGGATGGTCAAATAGGACATATTAGGGAAGTTGAATTTTCCTGACTTGGAGATATGTGTCAATTACATAAAGGGAAAACTTCGTATTAGGGTTAGAACTAAAGGGGCAAATAGGTATGAGATCATTTTAGACTTAATTCATTGAGATATATGTGAACCTATTACACCAATTGCCATGAGTGGATTTAAATATTTTATCACCTTCATAGATGATCATTCAAGGTATGGGTAGATTGACTTATCACATGAGAAATTTGAGTCATTAATTGCATTCAAGATATTTAAGGCAGCAGTTGAGTTGAAAATTGGGAAAGCAATTAAATGTGTGAGATTTGATAGGGGAGGAGAGTTTTGTGACAAATATACTGGAACAGGTAAGAATCCTGGTCCATTGGCTTTGTTTCTACAAGAACATAGGATTAAAGCTCAATATACCATGCTAGACACTTATCAACAAAATGTAGTTGCTGAAAGACGTAACCGTACCTTAATGGATATGGTTAGAAGCATGATTAACCACTCCTCCCTGTCATAATTTCTATGGGGTGATGTATAAAAGGCTGTGTCTATATTATGAATCAAGTTCCCAATAAATCAATTCCGAAGATGGCATATAAATTGTTTTATGGTAAAAGGCCCAATTTGAAACATCTTTGAGTTTGGGGATATAAAGCAAAAGTAAGACCGTATAATCCCTAGCTCAAGAAACTTAATCCCATAACCATCAGTGGATTCTCCATAGGATATTGCATTGGATCAAGAGGGAGCAAGTTTTATTGTCCTACTCACACTACCAGAGTCGTTGAGTCAAATAGGACATTTTATTTTGATGATGACTTGGGTAGTGGGAGTAATGTGCCCAAGATAATTAATTTGCATATAGAAGAAATAAAATCACCTTTGCTTGTTTCATCTTCACAATCATTCCCTAGTCATTTTAATCCAAATGATGCATAGGAAAATCCTTTAGATTTTGACATTAAACAACCTGTAGAAAATTTGTAGGTGGCAGCTAATGGATGGAGACGATTTCAAAGAGTTCGCATGTCTGCCATTCCAAATGATTATATATTTTACTTACAAGAATTTGAATATGATGTGTTTGATAAAACTGAGCCTATCTCTTTTAAGGAGGCAATAACAGAGTCTTATTCTTTTGAGTGGTTAAATGTTATGAATGAAGATATTACCTCTATGCGTGATAATGATGTTTGGATACTTACTGAACTGCCAAATAAATATAAACTAGTTAGTTGCAAATGGGTATTTAAGACTAAGAGAAAGACAGATGGTGAAATTAAAAGGTATAAAGTCAAACCTGTAGCTAAAAACTATAATAAGAAAAGAGACATTGATTATATAGAGACATTTTCTCCTATATTTACTAAGAATGCTCTCAGGGTAGCCATGACTCTAGTTGCACAATTTGACCTTGAACTTCACTAAATAGACGTCAAAACTGTGTTTCTAAATGGGAATTTGTATGAGAACGTATATATAAAGCAATCTAATGGATTTGTAGAATCAGGGAAAGAATATATTGTTTGTAAGCTAAATAAATCCATCTATGGACTGAAGCAAACTTCAAGGCAATGGTATCTGAAGTTTGACGAGGTGATTACTGCACTTGAATTAGTTGAAAACGTCGTAGATTAATGCATCTATAAGGAATTTGATGGGTGTAATTTTGTAATTCTTGTGCTTTATGTAGATGACATCCTATTAGCTAATAATTTTGTGAGTTTATTGAATGAGACCAAACATATGCTGTCGTATCATCTTAATATGAAATATCTTGGTGAAGCCTCATTTGTTTTGGGAATTAAGATTTACCACTGTAGATCAAGTGGCATTTTGGGTTTGTCTCATACAACCTATATTGATCTAGTGTTGAAGAAATTCAACATGGACTCTTGTGCCCTTTGTGCTGCACTTGTACAAAAAGATGAAAGATTGTCAAATCACAATGTCCTCAAAATAATAATGAAAGGATAACAATCGAAAGAATTCCATATGCATCGTAGTTGGCAGCTTCAAGTATGCTTAGGTATATGCACGTTTGAACATGGTATGCTTGGCAGGTATTTGAATGATCCTGGTCATGATCATTAGAGGGCTGTAAAGAAATTCTTAAGGTATTTTCAGGGTATAAAATATCATATGTTAACTTTTAAAAAGATTGAATAATTGGAGCTTGTAGGTTATTCTAATTCAGACTATGCATCGTGCATTGATGATCATAAATCCTCTTTGGGATACATCTTTATGATGTCTAAATGAATTGTTTCATGGAAAAGTGGTAAGCAATTAATCACAGCTACATCAACTTTGGAAGCATAATATATTGCCTATTATGAGGCTAACTGTCAGGCCATATGGTTATAGAAATTGATATCTAGCATACATCTTATTGATTCTATATCAAGACCTTTAACCATATATTGTGATAGTTCGTCTGCTGTTCATTTTTCTCTAAACCATAGGAATTTTAGTCGTGCAAAGCACTTTGATGTTAAGTTCTTGTTTGTTAAAGAAACAATTGTTGAATCTTATACTCGTTTGGTTCACATACTAGGTGAACATATGTTAGCAGATCTATTGACCAAAAGTTTACCAGTATGAGTTTTTAAATATCATGTTACTTGTATGAGTGTTGCTGAAAATTTTGATGTAGCATTGATTTAGTGAGAGTTTAGGTTGAGTCCATAAAGGACTTTTATGGTGTAAATATGACGTCAAACTATTATTTTGTAATTCATTATATTCAGATATTGGAACCAAATCTATAATAATGTTGATATCACTTGGATCCTTATCAAATTCAGTGATCATGTATGGTTTTTTTATGAACTTAGTGTGGTTTAGTATATACACACATCTGTGTGTCGTGATGAATATTGATTGTTTAATTTTATTGATTAATTTAATTGTCCTAATAATTGATTAATGCTATTTAAGTGAGAGATTGTTTGAATATTTTAATTTAATAATGGATTAACATTAACCTAATTATTAGAACAATTATGTGCAATTATTAATTAGGTAACCAATGTTAATTTAAACTAAGAATGGAAAAAGTTCTTATTGACATTGTGAATAATTTGTGATAAGTTGGATTACTCACAAGTTTATTTGGTAGAGAGTCTAACCCACAATCCAATATTAATTAGTAATTATCCTATTAAATTACTGATATAAAATCAATAGAGATAGATTATTTTTGTATGATGATGAAAACAATATTATTCCACTAATAATATTAAGTCTATCACACCATGATTTTTTTTTTTAATTTAATTGTCATCAACCACTTCAATTATCTCCATTATCAACCATTCTCCATTTTTGTCTACATGATTATTACTTCTTGTTTTGACATTAGCATATGAGAGCTTTCTCTTCATGCAAATTATGCTCCATAGCTATAATAGAAAAGAAGTGGTGTTTTTTCTCCATTACACACACACACACTTAAATATTGGGTAATAGTGAGTTGTAATTCTCTAACAATTTACATCAAATGACCAGTATTTCTTCATCTTTATGTCAATATGTTATATTTATTATCTCCTAATTTTGAACATGTCAGAATATGTTATATTGCAAAATTTTTCATTTGTTGCACATATTATGATGTGTTATTTTATCATGTTATTGTTTATAAATTGAAATATAAATAATGAAAAAAAATGCAATATCTTTCTTCACAATCTATTTTTAAGTTGTTTTGGTGACAATCAATTGCTCGTGGCGAAACCTTCCATGAAACAATTGGTGACATGCTGCATTTTTCACATGAAAAAGATGGTATAAAAAGAGAATAACTTTTGATCAAATTACAAGTGAAGGGGATAAATGTTAACTTTCAACTAAATTTTGATTTGAAACGATACCATAATCTTATATTTATTTGAGTTAACAATAACTTTTCAACAAAGTAATAACATTTCAACAAAAAGTTAGGGCTTATTTGATTCTATTATTTTTATGTTCTTAAAATAGTTTTGTAAAAAATTACTTTTTAGAACAATTTATAAAAATAAAAAGTCAAAAAACTTGTTTAAATTATTTGCTTTAAAAAACACTCAAAATTTTAAAAAATTATGTTTGAACAAAAAATTTTTAAAAAAAGTTTTGAAAACACTAAAATTTTGTTTAGTATTAATTATTAAATTTATAATATAAAATTATAATTATAATTCTAATTCAATTAAAATTGAAATTAATTCATGATTTTAAATTTTATGTTTGCATACGTAAAGAATTAGAATATAAAATTGTAATTTTAAATTTAATTTCCATTTTACTATTTAGACAAAGATAAATATTTATGTATTTTTGTGTGTTATGTGTTCAATATATATGTGCATGTGTATATGTAACAAATGCATTATGGGCGTGTGGGTCTATGTGAACGTGTATTTGTGCATGTATATACATATACGTGTGCATTGATATTACATATTCGTCTTTATATGATAATATGTTTAATATATATGTATATGTGTGCTTTATTTATGCATACATATGTATGAATGTATATATAATAACTTCATTATATATATTTTTGTATTTGTGCATGAAGGTGTCTGCACGTGTGCGTGCATGTATGTTCTATGTTTAAGAGTGTGTATGGGAGCACACATGTGTTCTAATCAGGTTAGATTGAATATTAAATTTATTTAAAACTTAATAATATATTATTTTTTATATTAATTTATTTTATTTATAGTAAATTTTATTTATGACAAAATTTTAAAATGTTAATTCTTTTAAATTTAATTATTTTTCATTTTAAATCTTAAGTTTTTATTTTTCTTTTAAAAAATATTTAAAAAACATTTTTTAATACAAATAAGAGGTGATCCAACTTAGTTAGTTATTAACCAACTGAGTTGTATATCAAAATTTATTTAAACTTAACTTACAATTCTACTTAAATGATTTTTTATGTAATTATAATTTTATCATTAATAAAAATTTTGAAAAAAAAAAAAGAAAACATCTAAAACTTGTTCTTATATTTTTAGGATAAAATTTTTTAAAATTTTTTTAAAACAATTAATAAAAAATATATTACCAAACAAATTTTTTTTATTCTTTTAATTTTAAAAACAAAAAATTATTTTTAAAAATAACATTCGAACGGGCCTTAGTCTCTCTCTCATCTTGTTTTACTCTATAGCTTAGTCCCTCCCTAGTCTACTTACTTGTCATGTGAACAATATCCCAATATAAGAATGAGTGTATAATAGTTTTTTTTTAATTGTGGAGTCCAATTATACCCTTAGCGTTAATTTGTACCAAACAACTTATACTTTTCATAAATTCGAAAAAATAAAACTTATATTTATTTAGTCTGCAAGGCACTATATATGGATGACTTAAAAAAACGATTATAAGGTTTCAACCGAAGAAAAGAATTTATGAGGTGGAATATAGGGAAAGCCAATATTTTGATTACCAAAATTATTTGTCTTAAATAATAATAGAATATTTCTTGCACTATTTATTATCAAGTAGGTTCATTAACCTAACGTTATCTTACTCATAGGTTAGTACATTGCACAGTAACTCAATGTTTTTGCGGGAGCAAATAATTTAAGGTTCTCACTCTATTGTTATTTATTTTCAATTTATGCTAAAATTGGAACTTAACAGTTTTAAAATTTTTTTGTTACTTTCAGTTCACTTAGATATATATATATATATATTAGCCTCGATGATAATTTTAAAAAATTATTATTTAAAAAAAATCTCTAAACATAAAAATTAAATTTATAGGACTAGTTGAAATCAAATTTTTTAAAAAATAACTTATATAAAGTTTTTTATACTTTTGCTATACTATTTTCTAATTATAAAATGATAAGTGTTTGGTTATCTAATAATATTATACTATGTGTGTGGTTAATATAGATAATTATTTTATTTTTAAATTAAATTACACATTATAATTAGTCTATCAAACACTAATAATATTTTAATTAAATAAAAGTATAGTAAAAATATAAAGAACTATAGATAAATTTAATTCTTTTTTTAAAGTCTAACTCGAGACTAAAAAATTTGAATAAATATTTTTATAATAAAAAAATTATAATTAAAAAAAATAGTAAAAAATAATATCTTGGTAAAAAATAAAAATTAATAAATTTTATTTAAAAGATTTTTATTAATATAATATCTCATTTGTAATTATAATTTTTCTATATATAGTTTTACAAGTAGTAATAATAATTAATTATAAGTCACATTTTTAGTGTACTTATAATTTTGAATATAACATTGCATCTAATTATAATGTAAAAATATAATAGTAATAATATCAACCAAAGAAATAATAATATTATAATTATGTTTTCATATTATAATGGAGTGCATTGATACATTCAAAATTGTGAGTGCACAAAAATTTTATCTTAATTATATTATTTATTTTAAATCTTAAATAACAAATTAATGAATAATGTAAACAAAATTTGATTTGATAAATTCAACTCAAAAATTATAAATAAAATATCAAATAAAAATAATTTAATTAAAATACTAGCTTAGATTATTTTTTAAGATCAAATTCAAGTGATCACCATATTTTTCCCATCTGCAGACGATTTTTTGTGACGGAACAAGAATGTTAGTTACTCAGACAAAGGAAGGCAGAAAGGAAAAAAGCAAAGGAAAAAGTCGTATAGATATTCGCTTTTGAAGTAGGATGAAATGCGCAGTCGAATGTTCCCGATTAAATAAGAGTTAAAATAAAATAGAAATACTGTCTCATACAGTCAAACATATTTTTATCACTCTTAATGCCAATACATGTAAGGAAAAAATTTAGAGGCAGAGGTTTATATTTTTGTTGTGTTGTTTTTAATTAAAACATAATAATTATATATTTTTTAAATAGTATTGAAATATGTATATAATTATTAAAAATAACTATAGTTTTTAAAAATTAAATTATACATGTTTAATTATATATTTATCATGTACTGATTAAAATTTTTGACAAAGATAACTATGTCAGAATCTAATCCTATATTTTACTACAGATATATGCGATGCCAACAGAACATCATTCACTTGCTAATTGGCTAAATCTTGTTGACACAGTTGGGAAATCAGCACGATGCTCGTTCTAAACATGCCACGTGCACAGTAAGACATAGTACACGAAAGCAATTATACGGTGGCACAACACTGGAAAATACCCGCTTATAAAAATATCTGTCACAACAAACCTCCCCCACTGCCTGCAAGAAACGCGAATCTCTCTCCTTAGCCTTTTTGTTTTTTTGGGTTCATTTCTCTCTCTTGGCTCGAAAGCGAAATCAAACTGCGAGAAAACAAATCAGTGTAAAAAACGAATCCGAAAGTATACGAACCAGAATAACTGAGCCCTAACCCTAGGCCGGGGCTTATCCTAACCTATCCCTCACACTGTGCACGTGAATACCGAAACCGAAGTTCGATTAGGTTTTTAGGGTTAGGGTTCTTCTTCTCAGGTCTATAGCAGAACCTGAACGCGGTTAGAGCGGGATATTGGATAAGGTTTGGATTTCAACGATGGAATGCTTAGGTGGTTGTTTGGTTTGTTATTGCCGGCGATGACCGGGGGCCGATGTCACCGGAGGAAGAAAATGATGGGTAGGGGTGCGGAAGGAGGTTGCGGAACCGAGGAGAGGCCTTGTCCAGTTTCTAGGGTTCCGGTTAAATTCCCGGCGACCCAGCCGGGAAATTCTGATGACTCCATTGTACGTGAAATTGATTACTACTCCCAGGCTAGAAAAGCGCTCAGTGAGCGCTCGCCTTTTGATGTTGCGGAAGAGACGTCGACATCGACTGTGCCCACTCTGCCTATTGGGTTGTCAAGCTTCTTAAACCGCTATTCTGAAAGTCGGAGACGCCACAAGAAGTCTCATTCGGGCGCGGACAAGAAATCATCTAGAGCATGCGAGAAGTCACGGAGTTCAAGCATTTGGGTTGAGACTGAAGAGTACTTTAGGGAGTTAAAATTGCCTGATATAGACACCTTGTTGGAGGCATCATCCTCTTTTAGTTTAGCTGCTCGTAAGTGTTATTCTATTCCACTAGTGGGAAATGCTCCGAGGTTAAATGTAGCTAGTAACGAGAATGACAAGGTTATTGATGGAAACCAAAATAGCGAGGTTGTGAAAAATGAGGGCGGTGTCACGGAAATTGACAGTTTTTCTGCTGAAGTTTTGCCTCAGGATTATAAGGATCATGCTACTTCTGATTCGACCACTAGTTTAGAATGGCTTTTAGGATGTAGGAATAAGACTTCTCTTACTTCTGAGCGCCCTTCAAAGAAAAGGAAGGTTTTGGGTGGTGATGCTGGGTTGGAGAAATTTTTAGTTGCTATTCCTTGTGACGGAGACTCTTCTTTGTGCCATTATTGCTGCAGAGGGGACACCAGTAGAGAGTCCAATCAATTAATTGTCTGTGATATTTGTAAAGTTACAGTTCATAAGAAGTGCTATGGTGTGCAAGATGATGTAGGCGAGTCTTGGTTGTGCTCCTGGTGCAAGCAAAAGGATGATATTGGCGAAATGGTGAACCCTTGTACGCTTTGCCCAAAGAAGGGTGGTGCTTTAAAACCTCTTCATAGAAGCGCAGAAAGTGTTGGGTCTATCCAATTTGCTCACTTGTTTTGTTGTTTGTGGATGCCTGAGGTTTATATAGAGGATTTGAAGAAAATGGAGCCTGTTATGAATGTTGGAGGACTCAAGGAAACCCGGAGAAAATTAGTCTGTAATATTTGCAAGGTGAAGTTTGGCGGATGTATTCGTTGTAGCCATGGTATGTTTGTTGACCTCTGGTACTATGCAATTTTCATTTCTTAGGCTGGAATTCTGGAGAACATTCTAGTGTTTGGAAACTGTTGCTCATTGTGCTTCTGCCCGCTCTGATTTGAAGTCATATGTTCGCTGTTTCAAGTCATTAGTCACATACGTTGTATTTGTCTATTGTCTTCGGATATTGTGTATGTTTCTTAATTGCTGATAAAAAGATGGTTGGTTTATTTATGCAAATTCAAAAATAGTTTGTGTAGTTAACTCATTTTAGTGGATGTAAGTGGACTTGATTTAAAGCTAGTTAGTGTTTGATCTTTCTGCTGTACATTATATCAATTTCAATGTCAGTATGGAGGTGTAGATTAGTCATTTCATCACCCTTGTGATAAAGTTTTTGGTCCATTAAGTGCAGGCTTAAACAAAGGTAATCTTTTACTGATCACAAATGCAGACATCAGAGTGATCAAAGCCTGAGAATTATGGAATGTAAAATGCTGCTTAAAATTGAAATACAAGAAATATTCACTCGGACTGAACTGAGTGACGATTGTTATTGCAATGGTTTAACTTGAGCTAACAATTTGGTTAAACATTGCTATTGAAATGGTGCATGTATTTGTGGCAATTGCCTTCTTCTTGAAAGGAACTGTTAAGAGTGTATTTATTTTGTGTCTCATGACGTGCATAATTGATCAAATCCTTTCCATCTAATTATGTTACTAAAAAAGGAAAGGAAAAGAAATATGCTGACTTAAGACTAATCTTGTTTGGCAATTTCCATAATACAGGCTTGTAAAATTCAATCTCAAATGATCATCCTAATTATGATTTCTAATTTTGCATAGAAATAATCTCAGTAGCAATTGAACTGGGCCAGAATTGTTTCTAAATGAGTATCTTAATTATGTTTTTATTATAATCTCCAATTAAGCGATAAAAATTGCTAGATTTTGTAATGAAATGTGGCATATTGACACAATGTTTCCAATTTGGGTAGCATTTAAATAAGACTTGGTTCCTGTTCATATCTTTTGTGCTGTCTTCCATGTTTGTTTTTAATTTTTCCTCCTAGAGATTTTAAGTTTGGTACACCAAAGGAGAACTTATCCTTTGGTGCCCATATATTTTATAGTGGCTAAACAGCCATAGTATACGTTAAAATATGAAGAATGGGGGTGTTTGGCATGTGGAAGTTTTGGTTTTCCAGGCACTTGAAAACCTATTTATAAGATCTTTGTGTATAGCAATAACTGAAAATAAAAAATTGTGTTGTATATGTCCTAAATTATATGAGGATTTTTTTCCAAAAAAAATTTGTATATATCTCATGCACTAATTCTTGTAGATATGAGTTTCCAAGTCTTTAAAAATTAGGATGCCCTCATTCTAAATGCCACCTATTTGTTTCTCTTTTTGACTACCTAACATTTTTAATTAGAGTAGAGACTTGAAGCAGGGGGAGTGGCTTTAACTCTGCTTCTAGTGACATTTAATTGACCTTCTGGTACATGGAATGGGAGATTGGGCTATGTTTGAAGCTAATTTGGAAAGTGGATGTTGATTGATTTGGTGTTTTTTCAAGGTAGCTTCCAGTCTGGCTTCTTGCTAATGTAGACTAGATGTATTTTGTGTTTTGAATCAATCTTTGGGGGACAATAAAGTTACACCTTATTGAGTGCATGTTGCCATTCTCATATGGTTGTTGCTAATGAACCTTGATCTTGAATGTATCTCTTACACCTTCAAAATGAGGGGTGAAAATGGTTATGCTACTTTTATGTACTATAAAGTAAGAGGTCGGGGTGGGTGGGTGGAAGCTCTTTGCTAAAAATGGCAGGTCAGAGTCAATTTCTTTTCCGTTCCTACTCAGTTATTCTTGCTTGATCTTTTTCTCATATTCTAATGAAAAGAAAAGTTTCATTTATCTTTTTCCAGGGTTATTGTTCAGTTTTGCCTATGAATGGTCTCACAAGTCTCTTTCAGTGTGACTGAAATTTCTTGGCAGCCTTTTTACATCATACTTCATGTAAACACCAACAGAGTGATATATGTCAACTATGGACTGTGAAAGTACTATTACTGAAAACTGGGTCCTTATACTTTTAAAGTGATTGCTTTAACAACTGCAGCCGAAAGTTTCTGATACAACTCTACTCCTCCGCTTCCTCAGCCTCCATCAGTTTCATAAGTTAATGAATTTTTTTTAAATTTTTTTGATAGAGGATTTGTGATTTAGTATTTGATTATGTAAATTTTTCTGTACAGATATGAAGCATTTTTTCCTTCTCATTTTGGTATCTATTTTCAAGTGTCATGTTTGATATAGATTTTATAGTACTATCTATTGCTTGATGTATTGCTAGCAGTTTCTTGCATTTATAAATACCGTGTTTCTGAGTAGTAGTTATTGTCAATTGATTTTTGGCTTTGATATGTTGTATTTTTTATGCTGATGTTCTTCTATGTTATACTCAAGTTCTCTTGTTTAATGGCTTGTAACTCTTTCCTGCTTCGTGGTGTTACAGGAGCCTGCAGGACTTATTTCCATCCTTTGTGTGCAAGGGAGGCTAGACAGAGGATGGAGGTTTGGGCAAAAAATGGTTATGACAATGTGAGTGTGCTTTATCTGTCTAAATTGAAAACTAAATTATCTTTTTTTATCTCAGAAAAAATTAAAAAGAAAAAAAAAAGGAAAAATTAATAAAATGTTTAGGATCAATTTAGGAACAGATCTATCTCTGTATCATTTTTTAAAAATTCTTTCATGTTCTGCCAAATATTTATGTATGATCAGGTTGAGTTGCGGGCCTTTTGCTCCAAGCACTCAGATCTACAAGGGAGCAGCAGCTTCTTGACATCAGGTTGCTCTGTAGCTTTTGGTCGTGAGTGTTCTTTTCCTGACATACTTCCGGTGACAGTGCCAGCAGGCAGACAAGACAATTTGAAAATTGGTTGCAGAAATGTAGACAATATTGGGATAGTTTCTGATGGTAGTCCTGATAATTTGAGCCATAGTGAACAGCTGGTTGAAGGATTGTCTGATTGTCGGTTAAATTTTTGTGACACATCAAAATGTGGTGGTTTGCCACAACTAAAAAGTACTGCAGTGGTGGGGAGGACTGATGACATTGTTAATGCATCTGACCATCTTGGTTTTGCACTTGTTTTGAAGAAGGTATTTTGCATGATAAGTTAAGAAATGTGCATGTGTAACATGAAATGTAACTACTGTGTTGTGAATCCTAAAATCTATAATTGCTCCTTGGCAGTTGATAGATCGAGGAAAAGTTGACGCTAAAGATGTAGCTTTGGAGATTGGCATTTCTCCAGATGCATTAAGTGCAAATATCAATGTAATGCTCTAAATTTGTTTGAGTCCACTTTGATGCATATGGTGCTTGGGTGTTTTTTTTCCTATAACTTGTGCTTGTTGTCTCTTTTTTCTCCTTACAGGAGTCTTGCATGGCCCCTGACGTGCAATGCAAAATAATCAATTGGTTAAAAGATCATGTATATACTAATGCATTCCAGAAAAGTTTGAAAGTCAAATTCAAGCCAGCCAATTCATCAAAGGATGAAAATGGAGTCACTGATGGTTCTGATACTTTACCTGTATCAGATTCAGAGTTGCCAGATCCTGTTGCTGTTAAGTCAGTACCACCAAGGAGAAGAACCATCAGTAACATCAGGATTTTGAAGGATAACAAAGTGTTATGTTCGTCTGAGGTGGTCTCTAGTGAGAATGGGATGCCAATGGACAAGGTCAAAGTGGGTCAATCTGACCATGAAAATTCTGAAACATTAAATGAAGCCTCCATTTCTGATGCAACTGAAATGGTAATTTTGTCTCATAGTAGTCATCTTTTTTGAAGGCTTGAATTGTTGAATATTCTAATACGTTGTTCTGAATGTTTTATAGGCTTTTTTTTAATCCTTGTAAAAAAGCTTATAATAAAGCAACCAAATGTCGTTTTGTATCCCTAATATTGTAAGTGTAGATTTTTTTAATCTGTCTGGACTGCTGGTTCTTTCCTGCCTACCTCCATCCCAAGAAACTAGTAGGGATCATAACAATGTGACATTGGGGTCACATCTCAGTTTTGGAAATATTTTCTTCAAAATTGCTCTGCTGTGTTCAATATAGAGGGGACACTCCTTCGTGATTTGTTACTTGATTTTGATTATAACATTATCATATCAACATCAGTTTGTACCTGTTTACAAGTTGTAGTCCTTGCATGAAGGGTGTGATGCAAAACTGGAATGACCTGCTTGTCAAATGTTTGGTCAGATTTCTACTTATTCAGGACCAGAAATCAGAAAAGAAGCTTTATAGAAGTCTGGTTTTCTTTTGCTTTCTGTTTCCCCCCTTTTGTCTATATCCTGCCCAGCTTCCTTTAATTTAAATGAATATTTTTCAACGCACCAGGTGTAAAAGGAATGGTGATTTGTCTTATGAATACTGTCTTATTGACATTGTTTGGCTAATCTAGCTTTGGGATGGTTGGTGATGCTGTATGAGGGTATAATAAGTATTGATAGGTTAATTAAGTTAGCATGTAATTGTAACTTGGGATCTAGTGTTGATTTATAAGTAATATGTTGGGATTTTGTATTTTGTTGTTGGGGTGTTGGGATATCTTTCTTATCCCATGGTAGTGTTCTAGTGGGATTGCCCTATTTAATATTAATGTTTCAGTGGGACTACTGTAGTTAGTGGAATTACGGTTTTTTGATTTTCCAGCATAAAGGCATATATCTATTATAGGATTTCAACTCATTATAATTGAATTTGAATTATTATTGGTGTGTTATTGTTCTTAGAACCGTAGTTCTTATTCTACACCGGTTGTTCTTGATGGTGTTTTGACTTGGGAATGAATCAGGTTGTGTATAGCTTTGATGGTCATTTGATTGTGGGTTTATAGTGTTTCAAGTTTTTAATTTATGATCTATTTATTTGTTTGGTGCCCTAGAATTACAATGTATTTTTTTGATTGGAAATTTGTGATGTCATTGAATATTCATTGAATATTCACTGAATATTCACTCAGTTCTTGTACTTGTAGTCAAAATTTGAATACACCATATTCAATTCTTCAAATAAAAAGACTTGGTTATATAATTATATGAGGTATCTTTACGCTTTGACTTTTGTGGGCTTCCTGGAGCTATTTGCACCACGCACAGGAAGGAAAAATTTTTAACTTTATTTTATTTTTTTATTTACTTGTCTTTTTATTTTGTGCAGCAATTAACCAAATCTGAGGATTCTTTTACTGATTCTCAAGGTATGGCTCTGTAATGAAATCATTGTCGTGAGATACAAACTTTTGCCTTTTGTCTTCCTAAATTTGCTTTTTCTGCTGGGAACAGCATGGTTTCATGTATGAAATACAAGATTTGGTTTACTACAAATTTGTCCCAGCATCTTATATGAGTACTTATGGATTCTTGTGGCGTTCCTAGATTCAATTCTTGTTTATGATGTTCCATTCCCTGTTAATCTGGTCTGTCTTGCTAATTTTTAAACATTGTGTCACTACGTAATGCAGGGAATGCAGATAAACCTTGCAAAAGCAGCTTATCTGAATGTGTATCAGAGAAAAGGTTTGCTAATGCATCTGTTTTTTCTGATCAGCACCATTCTTTTTGTTCTGCTTCAGAGCTACCTGCTTATGGTTCCATGTGAGCTTTTCAAATGCATATATCTATTTGGTTTAATCAGAACTTGGTCTTTTCTTTTTTTTTTTTTCATCCAAATTTCAACCTCCCTACACTATATTTCTTTGCATATTAAGTTCCTACAATTTCAAATTATTTCCAATCTAGTCCCTGACCTCAATGATCCTTACGATGTTGTCTGTGAAATGCTGATGTTGTCAAATGGACCTTTACATGGCGCTAGACTAATCTTACACGTTTTTTCTGCCTCCACATTTAGTGCCTACTTATTGTGAATTTTCAATTTAGTCTTTACTCTTTATTTTTGTTGCAATTGAGTTCTACAGATTCAAATCATTTTCAAGTTAGTCCTTGTTGTTAGTATGCCATAACATCGTCAGAAATTTTTCCGTGCATGGCTAACAAACCTTTTTTAAAATTACATGAAGCTTACTTGTCTTTTTTCCAATTTTACGCCAAGTTAGATATGCCATGTGGTGTATCCTTTAATTGCCTACCTCATTGCTTTAAACAATGCATTATTTTTCAATTCATATTCACTGCTAATATTTTTCTTCTTCTTATGTTAAAATTAAAAGTCTGTCTCTGTCCATTCTGTACAAAAGGGAAAAAGTAGGGCCGTTTAGGCGAATTGAAGGCAAATGCAGCATGAATTGGCTTGGGGAAGAATCCAGGATGGGTTATGGGCATGTGGAAGCAATGTAAGGGATTTTCTAAAGGAAGTCTGTTTGAAAATTAGGAATAAAAAGAGGTTTGAGAGAGAGGGAAGTTGGACAGAAATATGGTGAATTTGTGGGAGGTTCTAGCCCCTCTACTATTATTATTTTACTTGCTTTTCTGTTTTCTTCCTATCTGTATCTATCTTTCTACTGCAATTTCAGGGGGGAACTGGTTCCATCAGCTTTTTTACTTAAAAGGCCAGGTTTTGTTATTTGTTATGCAGGAAGATTGAAGCAAACTCTGGTTACATTCACCCATACATCAGTAAAAAATTATTGCAGATTCATGATGGTGTGCTTTCAGACGATGTTATATGTGAGTTATATTTAGATCTATGCTTTCTTTAATTTTCTTCAGAATAGACTTGAGAGATTCTGCATTTGGCAGGTCCAGGGGAGGAAGGAAATCTTCATTTGGGTGAATTCTCAAAGGCTAGTGGTTATTCTAGTAACCAAAATCAGGAATTAAGTTGCAGTGAAATTTGTAAGGCTGATAAAGTAAATATGGAGCAATTGATTATGGCTAGAAATATGGGTTTATTAGAATCTTGTCCAGAAGATGAAGTGGAGGGTGAACTTATATATTTTCAGCATAGATTATTGCAGAATTCAGTTGCAAGGAAGAAGTTTGCTGGTATGTCTTATATCCTTCAATTTCTAAGTGAATTTGATGGTCAAAATTAGTTATTGTTTTTTATGTCCTATCTACTTCTTGACAAATCATAAAAATATGTGATTTTGCTTTCTTTTGTAATTGCAGATAAGTTAATCTATAGTATAGCTAAGAGTCTTCCACGGGAGATTGATGCAGCACATCAGCAAAGATGGGATGCTGTGCTTGTTAACCAGTATCTGTGTGATCTTAGGGAGGCAAAAAAGCAGGGCAGAAAGGAGAGAAGGCACAAGGAAGCACAGGCAGTGCTAGCTGCTGCAACTGCTGCTGCTGCAGCATCTTCTAGGGTGTCTTCGTTTCGAAAGGATGCCTTAGATGAATCTGTGCAGCCGGAGGTCATATAAACATGTCCTTATTGAAGTAAATTTTTTTCTATAAGCTGAGATTATTTGTGGCTGTTATTGTTGACGGTAGATTATAATTGCTTTCAGAATTTGCTAAAGCACACTTTCAGTGGGAGGACTGGTGTTAGCTCTCAGCCAATGCCACGGGCCAAAGAGACACTTTCAAGAGTAGCTATGACAAGGACTTCATCAGAAAAATATTCAGACTTTGGTCTGCCAACCACAGATTTTTCTAAGGAGCATCCTAGTTCATGTGATATCTGCAGACGATCTGAGACTATATTGAACCCTATTCTTGTCTGCTCTGGATGCAAGGTTTTGAGGCTGCAACCCTCTTATCTTTTTCATAAATTTAGAATCTGATTTGTTTTTCTTAATAAATTTATCTGTATCAGGTTGCTGTTCACTTGGATTGCTATCGTAGTGTAAAGGAATTTACAGGTCCATGGTACTGTGAATTATGCGAAGATATATCATCTCGAATAGCTGGGGCACCTACTATCAATTTTTGGGAGAAGCCTTATTGTGTAGTGGAATGTGGAATATGCGGTGGTACTACTGGTGCTTACAGGAAGTCTTCAGATGGTCATTGGGTTCATGCGTTTTGTGCTGAGGTTATTGGTTCTCATTTTATTTTTCTGCAACTGTTTTGTCATTTTTAATGCCTTATTTAGCTGAAGTATATCAAACTGATATTTGCAATGTGTTCTAGTGGGTTTTTGAGACAACATTCAGAAGAGGACAAGTAAATGCTATTGAAGGAATGGTATGTGCTTTTGTTGAATAGATAATTCTTAAACTATTGGAAACATAATGATACAAGGTTTGGAACTCCAACCTTGCCATCTTCCGTAGTTATCTAAAATGTGATAATTAATTATTCTAAGACATATCTATACATATTGGTGAATGCCAGGATACTGTGTCGAAAGGAGTTGATATTTGTTGCGTCTGCCACCGCAAGCATGGTGTATGCTTAAAGGTAATGATAACATCAGAATTCCCCCCTCTCCCCTCTTATTCTCCAGACCTTTTGAATTAATTATGTTGATTCATGATTTCTAAGCAATTGCGTATATGGTGAATGCAGTGTAGCTATGGCCATTGTCAGACCACATTCCATCCATCCTGTGCTAGAAGTGCTGGTTTTTACATGAATGTGAGGACTGCCAGTGGCAAGCTGCAGCATAGGGCTTACTGTGAAAAGCACGGTTTGGAGCAGAGGGCAAAGGTTTGATTTTTGGTTTGTTGGTAAAATGTTCTATGTGATGGAGTATGATAATTGTATCTTATGTTAGTGTTTGTTAATTGCTCAGGCTGAAAGTCAAAAACATGGAATTGAAGAGTTAAAAAGCATCAAGCAAATTAGGGTAAGACTTCTTCCATCTATTGTCCAAGTTGCTCCTTATTTTTGCTAAGATTTCTTTTGGTTACTTTAGTTGATCGTATGTTTAACATGTAGATTTGCTTTATTACTCTGGATCTTTAGTCTCGCTGTCAATGGTTTGAATCTTTCTACATACTTGTTGACTCTTTGAATCTAGTCCACTCAAAGTTTTTCTGAATATTGGTATATTTGTTGCATCTCTGAAAATCAGATCTAATAAAAGTATAGAAATTCCAGACGTTCTGCTCATTGAGGGAATTGAAGCTTTATGGGGTTGGTAGGTTTTGGGCTTATGATACAGTGGCAGCGTTTTATTGTAATGGATGGCTTGGTTGGCCGTCAAAGTCCTGGGCATTTAAGAAATGGTAGCCATAGAACATAACTCCTATGACTTTTAAAGTCTTTACTCAAAGAGTTTTTAATTTGAGTATGCATGAAATGCTTTGAATAGTCATTTGCCACTAACGGTATTGTTGTGCCCTTTGCATGTCTCCATTAATAGCTGCCTCTGGGTTCTTATGCATCATGATATGTAATTAAAGAAAGCAATGGTGTTTTTCCCATTCATTCATTAAGGTGTTATTATTTGTTGTCTCCATTCTTAGGTATTGCTTATTATTATTAATATTATTATTTTTAGTATGATTTTAAGAGATTAAGATTGGAGAGGATGTACTTCTATAGCACTTCTAAGACTGTAGCGTTGCTAGGATGACAATCCTGTCATAACCTAGTGACCTTAATAAATATACTGCCGAAGGTAGGTGTCCTGGCATTTGCTTTTGACCAAAAATTCCCAGCTGCTGTGATAATTGCATACCTTTTTTTTTCTCTGTTCCCATAGGTTAGAGTTGCTATCTCCCTGTAACTTGAACGGTTGCTGTATGGCCAGCATTGACATTTACTTGTCTCTGGATACGCACTCTTTTGCATGTCATACCACTTTTTTTATTTATTTTTATTTTGTTAGAGGGATTGAGATTTTGAACTCCAAATGACTAGTCAACGAAGGAGCGTGATAATTTTTTTTTTCCAGGTTAAGGTACACAGCAATTGTAGATGATAATTGTCATGGTTATGTTTTTGTATATGACAAAATAAGATGAGCTTGGCTTCTATCAGAATTCAGAAGCACTGCTAGTAATTGATGATGCAGCTTTTTTGTTTTCTTCCGTCTATCAAATGGCTGTGTAAATTCTCATGCAGGTTGAACTAGAGAGATTGCGTCTCCTCTGCGAAAGAATTGTCAAACGTGAAAAAATAAAGGTAACCCTTTTAAATTATGAGGAGAATGGTGTTCTACTCCATTTCGAACTATATGTTTGACATTATTCACTCGTTTGACCTTATGTGGCAATTTCAATAATACAGTTGATGCCAAAATCTAGTTGAAATTTCTCTTTATTTGGTTTTTACAGTTAAGAGTGCAGATTCTTATATCTCTTATTTTTGTTACATTCACATAACTGTCTTTATAAATGTTTAACTATTGGTCTTGTGGACATTTGCAGCGAGAATTGGTTCTATGCTCACAAGACATACTTGCCTTCAAAAGAGATCATGTAGCTAGGTCTGTCTTGGTTCATAGCCCTTTCTTCCTTCCTGATTGTAGTTCAGAATCAGCTACAACTTCCCTTAAAGGGAACACAGAGGGATACAGATCATGCAGCGAAGCAGTCCAAAGGTCAGATGATGTAACTGTGGACAGCTCAGTTTCTGCTAAGCATCGAGTAAGAGTTGCTGTAACCATGGACAATGACCCGAAGTTGGATGATGACTGTTCCACTTCACAAAGCCATTATAATCATAAGATTCCTGAGCGGGGGCAATTTTCTGGCAAGCAGATTCCTCATAGAGCTTCTATCTCACGCAATCTTTTGGATGACTGTGGATGGAGATCGAAATCAAGAAAGGTGAATTTGGCTGCAAACACTTGCTCTCCGATTTAGATGTCTTTCAACTTTTCTGTATCCTTTTTCGCTTGTCCTTTTTTTTTTTTTCAATTGAAATGTTTAATTAATTGTTGGTGGGTGAATTGGATTGGGACAAGTGCTGATGTTGTATTATCTATTACAGCATTCAGAGACATTTGGAAAAGAGCTGGTTATGACGTCAGATGAAGCATCTATGAAGAATTCAATGTTACCTAAGGGATATGCATATGTTCCTGCTGATTGTTTGTCTAATGATAAGCAATCTAACCAGGACGTATTTGCTAGTAGTGAACCAGTGGAGCACGATGGGTAAAGTGATGGATTCCTAGACTTTTTATATGCCCACTTGAGGCTGAGAACCACATTATCCGATACCATTTTGCACGCGGAGTATATTTGACATGTGAGAATGGCAAAATGTATCTGGAGATTGGTGACACGGCTCCAGCCACAACTGTCTATTGTGGCACAAAGTTGTGCTCTACTTTGGCGGGGAAGTTTAGCATTGCTGTACATTCGTTGTGAGAGTAAACTGTACAGTGGATGGGCGTTGGTTGCATTTACTTGTATTAGAAGGGCTTGGATTTGATTATACTCATACCTCGCGGAAGCACGGATTAGCAGCTTTCCCTGTAACCATACGAGGGAGAATTGGGGCATCACCTGTTTTGTATAGTTGGTGTATATATATATATATATTTATGACACTTAATTTCCAAAGTTAATGTGCTCGGCAAAAGATTCACCGGGCCTTTAAATTATGTAACCTCACCGTCTTTTCCCGGTTCGTTACTGTACCTTTTTGGAAAAAACATTAGTGCATATCTGTTGTACCTAGCGTCTCGAAGGCTGATTCTCGTGTAACGAGTAAATCCGTGTTCAATAGTCGCTATTGATTATTGATACTTTCTGCTCCAAACACTGCCAAACACTTGCCGTTAATAATTCCCTTTAAAATGAGACGTGCTACCTTTTTAAGTCAATTAAGATCGGTAACTTGGGAAAAATTCATATTTAATATAAAATTGACACTATAGTTTGCCATTTTCTTTTATTCTTTGACCCCCAGATAGTAGCCAAGCGTCACGAATTGACCACATAATTGGAATGGATTCATAAAATTGGGATGGGTTTTGGTTTAAAAAAAAGTTTTTTTTTTTTTAATTTGACTTTTATTTATGGTTTTGCTTCAAATCTATGAAGTGAGATATTTTTTAAATTAGTCTATTTATTATTTAAAATTTGAAATAGATTATATAATTAATAGTTATCATTACTTGTATGATTATATAAAAAAAAATTATATAATCATACAAATTAATTATTATAATCTTATAAATTTTTTGAATAAAGGACACTAATTATTATTATCTTATTAATATATCATGTTACATTAATATATTACTATCATTTTATATATAATTATATTGAATAAAAAATGAATTAATCTTATTAATAAATTTATATTTTAAATATTTAAAATTAAAATAGTTTAATTTTTTAAGTTACATTCTTTTTTAAAAATAAAATTTTAATTTAAAGAATTAATTTAGACTTTTAGATTCGAATTGAGTTATAAGTAAATTTTTCTAATCATGTTTTTTTAGTCGAATTTTATTTCTATTAAACCAAATCTATCAAACTGAATGAAACTGTCTGCATGCATCAAATTGAATGATCAAGTTATAATTAGGTGGAATCATGAAACCAATCGTCTCTTAATTGTGGCCAACAGATTGGGAGCCCTGGGAACAATTTCGGTGTGCAAAAGAAAGCCCGTAGGCCTAACCCACTAGTCTGCATGTATTACCTCGTCCCAACCCTGAAGAGGCCCCGTGAGAAACTGGATCAGAATACTCTCAGATTGGGACTGAGAAATGGGCTCGCTGGAGACACCGAAGAGTGCGGATAACGGTTCTGCACCAGTTGCCGGCAACGGGAAAGCTCCCGCTGCCGACGGGGCAACCTCGCAGCCAACGGAGCCTGCCGAAATGGCGTCGGAAAATCCAATGGAATCCGACCAGTCAAAGAAGCGGAGAATGGCTATGCTTCCCCTGGAGGTTGGTACTAGGGTCTTGTGCCGTTGGAGGGACGGAAAATTTCACCCTGTGAAAGTCATTGAACGCCGCAAGATGCAAACTGGAGGCCCTAATGATTATGAGTATTACGTCCATTACACTGAGTGTATGACCTCCATTTATCGGAACTTTCGTCTTGCCTAATTTTGAATGGTTAGGGTTTTGGTTATGAAGTGGGTGAGAGGGGCATTGATGTTAGTTTAGGATTTAAAATTATGAAATTTGTTTCAGTAGCTCATGAGCTACCAGACTGATCTCTGTGATCGTGATGCTTGGTATATTGCTTACAGTGGTTTTTCAAATAATCTCCATAAGTCAACAAATTTGCGCCAATTTATGCCATAAATCATCTCATATCTGTTTATTATTGGTGGAAATGCTAACTGATTGAAATAGTGTCATATTAGTCTTTGATTCTTTATGTTTTTGCTTTTGGCAGTCAATAGGAGGCTTGATGAGTGGGTGAAGCTTGAACAGCTTGATCTTGATTCAGTGGAGGCTGTTGTTGATGAGAAAGTGGAGGATAAGGTAATAGTTTTATTATCGTCAAATGGCTTTACTTTTTCTAATATAACTTAGGCTTCGATAGAGTTTGTTTTGGACCCTAGACATTTTTATAGAAAGATGGTTATGGAGGTTTCCTGAGAACATAGCCCAGACATTTATTTATTATGTGAAGAAGAATTATTTCCTTTCATTGCTTTCTATTTTGGGTAGCTGTGGACAGCAAGAACCAGTAGTCATTCTTTTATTGGTAGCATGGAATGGTTTATATATACGTACAGGCAGTCACATGCACCTGCCATCCCTTGTCTTAATACCATGAATGTGACTATCTTCCTTTATAATATCTACCTCTCATTCAGAAAATTGCATATGTGAATTCCCAGGTGACAAGCTTGAAAATGACACGCCACCAAAAGAGGAAGATCGATGAGACACATGTAGAGGTATTGAATTCGTATTTCACCTCGCCCAAGACACCAGCACATGTGCACAAAAGACACCTGCTAGACTTTGTTAATCTCTTTTTCTACTTATGTGCTTTTGGGATGAGCAAGTGCTACTTGAGGTCTTTGTGAACTGTTAGGAAATGTATACAATGAGTTCTGGAACCCTGCAAAATTTCATGGATTTGAGCATATTTACACTAAAAATATGCAAGAACATTTTGCCTTACTAAACTGCTTATATGACTTATGTGAAGTACTAATATAAAAGGAAGAGTTGAGTCATCTCATGCTGGCAAGCTTCCATAGATGTAAACCCCTTTACCTGCTCAGAGCAAAATCCTTTATCACAAATTTTGTTTTTCTTTTGTGTATGCTTTGTCAAAGAGAAATGAAATCATGAAGTCACATGAAACATGTAGTGTTTGGTGCTATTAATAACACGATCAATTGTTATGAGAATCAAGTTAAATCTACATTGAATCTTGATGCTGATAATAGCTTTCTCCTATGTCAAATCTGTATATTTTGGTAAAATTGTCCTGCCTCCGGCTGCTCTGTTTTTTCACTTATAATTTTGTAACACTATATCCATTGCTACATTATAGGAGGGCCATGAGGAACTTGATGCTGCTAGCTTGCGAGAGCATGAGGAATTTACAAAAGTGAAAAATATAGCCACTATTGAACTTGGAAGATATGAGATTGAGACTTGGTACTTCTCCCCCTTCCCACCAGAATACAATGACTGTTTGAAGCTGTACTTTTGTGAATTTTGCCTGAATTTCATGAAGCGCAAAGAACAGCTTCAGAGGCATATGGTGAGCTGTGCCTCAGATATTGCTCCCTTTTTCTCTTTATTTGTCTTTGTTTGGAGTGGTTATTTTCTGGTTTTTAATGCTTGTTTGAAGAGTAGACATTTGATTAGTCTCTTTTCCCTTCTGCAGGCATTGTTCTTTTTGTTTTTTTTGACAATTTGTAGTTTTCTTCTATTGGTGTTTAGTTACATGTATTGTTATCTATACTATTATATAAAACAAAGCCTTTCATGGTGTCACCGGAAACCAGAAAGGACCAAAAAAAACTTAACTGTCTTGTCACTGCACGTTACTGACTTTCTAGTTTTTAAGGAGCTACAGCAGTTGTTAAAAGTTAACATCATTTAGCTGTTGAAAATTATCTGCTCAAAAATAGGGAGTAGAAAAGAAAAGAAAAGGATCACAACACCCATGTCAGCATGTGTTAAGATTTGCTTGAACACTTGTAGGTTTATAAAGGGGGAATGAATTAGTGATGCTTTCAATGCATCTTTCAAAAATTTGCCAGAGTTTTATATATAAAACATTTCACTTCACAATGGGATTAGTTCAAAATTAGAAAAATTGAACATTTACTGGACCTTGTGAGCTATGGTGAATGATGCTATCATCTTATTCCATTCTACTATAAGACATTTTTCTTTTCATATTCTTATTTCTAATTGTAATTTTTTGAAAAAAGCTGTCTCCCCTTCCCTCCATACTTTTTCCTAAGAGGAAAATGAAGGAAGTTGTAGGCTAACATGCTTAATATAAACTATCTTTTATATCTTTGTCTGCCCTTTCTTAACTTCTTATTCATGCAGAGGAAGTGTGACCTTAAGCATCCCCCTGGCGATGAGATATACAGAAGTGGTACACTGTCTATGTTTGAGGTACAGTTTTTTTCATTGTTGGTGTTGTTCTTGTTATCGCTAGTCATGAAGGATTTATATTTTATTGTGTTTGGGGCCAATTGATTTCTATCTCTCCCTCTCCCTGTCCATTTTAATTGGTTATTTGTTACACTTTGTTGCTTCTCTCTCTATTGTTTAGAGTCTCTAGTGCATGATAATCAGAGTTGGACCTATTTTTTTCCTTTGTGTTATTCTCATTCTTTTCCATCTCCATGAGACCTACATCACGTTCAATTTATGAATTGATCGGACTCTGAAGTGAAATTTTTACCTTATAAGTATCTTAACATGATCTAACCTAATCAGTGCCTGAGCTGAACTTTCTTGTTAATTTATTTGCTGAAACACATAGTTAATATCAATGCTTTAATATGGGACACCCTGCAATTATTTACAAGTCAGTTACTGACTGTAAACTAAATATAATATTTTTTAGTTTTTATACGTTACTCTATCTTTATAGTTTATAGTTTACAGTTTATCTATGTCACATCCAAATGAAAAGATCTTATAGTTATATATATAATTTAAATTTGAAATTATGCTATTATACTTTTTGTGATTGTTTAATTTATTACTTGTCTCAAAAACAGGTTGATGGCAAAAAGAACAAAATTTATGGGCAGAATCTTTGTTATCTGGCAAAGTTGTTTCTGGATCACAAGACCCTCTATTATGATGTAGACCTGTTTCTGTTCTATGTTTTGTGTGAATGTGATGAACGAGGATGCCATATGGTTGGCTATTTTTCCAAGGTAATGTTATTACTTTGTTGTCATTGCCTTGATCTGGCATGAGATGCATCATATTCGTATAAAATGAATATAAGATTATGATCTTTTAAATGAAGTTTAGCCCCGTCCTTATTTTGTCTGTTTTAAGGTATTGAATATGAACTCCCTTTAAAGGAGCATGAGTCATTTATCCTGCAGTTCTGTCTCCCCATCTCATTATTTTATTTAAATTACTCATTAGCTTCTACGTAAGAAGAGTTAAGTCTATGTTGTTCATAGACAGACATTAGTAATAGTTCTGTGACATGCAGCACAGAAATCTCCTCTGCTTTCTTCCTTGTTGTCTTTGTACTTAATTTATTGGTTTTTTTTTTTTTTTTGGCGCTATAATGGGTATCCTTATTAATATGTATTTCTACTTTTGATCATATAGGAAAAACATTCAGAGGAATCTTATAATTTGGCATGCATCCTCACCCTTCCACCCTACCAAAGGAAAGGCTACGGCAAATTTCTAATAGCTTTCTGTAAGCTCTATATCTCTTTGAATAATGGCCCTGCATATATGTTTTAGTCCTGTATGAGCAAAATTCTTTATTATTTCAAACATGGAGCAGCATATGAACTTTCTAAGAAGGAGGGCAAAGTTGGCACACCTGAAAGACCCCTTTCTGACCTTGGGTTGCTGAGCTACAGAGGATACTGGACCAGGGTTCTTTTAGACATCTTGAAGAAGCATAAGGGTAATATATCTATTAAGGTAAGCATCCTTTCCATTATTTTCCAGTAATATATCTATTACTTTCTTTATACGAAATGTGAAACAATTATTTTGATTAGAAACCAATTATGACATCAAGAAGTTGTCTACAAATCCAATTCATTTGATTATTTGGTCCCTATGTTGAATTTCTTGTCATCTGATTTGGTTTTTCATGGAGTTTTACTGTTCTACTCTAGGGCTTTAATTGTTGGGGTTCAGATTCAGTTTTTCTATTAGGTTGGTTACTTAGGGTTTGGCCTTTCTTTCCTTGTATTAAGTTACTGCGGCAAGTCTCTTTATGATCTTCAAATAAATCACCTGTATTTCCTCTCTTTATGATGAGGAAATAAGGATGTTGATTTGGCGATTAATTTATTGCATTATGCATTTTCTGAGCTTTCTCTCTAAGCATTAATCATCTCTGATGTTGCATGTGCTCTTGATAATTATTAAGGCTATGATACTGAATCAACTACTTCTCTGCAGGAGCTGAGTGACATGACAGCCATTAAAGCTGAAGATATATTGGCCACCCTTCAGAGCCTTGAATTGATTCAATACAGGAAAGGCCAGCATGTCATATGTGCAGATCCAAAAGTTCTAGAGCGCCATCTCAAAGCAGCTGGAAGAGGTGGTCTGGATGTTGATGTTAGCAAATTAATCTGGACTCCCTATAAAGAACAAGGGTGATAACGACATATTAGCTGAGAAACACTTTGTCAGATGTAACTTGTGCTTGTATGGATATAGATTCTAGGTTAGGGTTCTTAGTTATTTGTTATCACCCATATAATGTATGTCTTAGCAAAAATGGGTTTATGTGTACAGGAAGTAGCACAGAACTTTGATTCCTCGTCCCTAAAGGGAAAATCAGAAGACCTTCACAGTTACTACTCATCGTGCCCTTAGCGCTATGTTATGTATGGCCCTCTTGCTCTTAGGCTGGTTCAGCTGACGAGTCGAGCTTAGCATATTTTGACGTGTCTATCCGTATTAATTGTAATTGTTTCGCGTTCATTCCAACCATGGGAGCCGCTGGCATGTTTGTTGAAAATAACTGCCATTATACCTTGCCAAGTTGTCTTGATTCTTTCACTTAGTTTATGTTTTCGTAAGTTGTAACAATCCGGCCTCTTAATTTCCTGTCTCTGAATTTGAAATAGAAATCAATAAATTTTGCATGCCTCATATTTCTTGAAATTTGGTATGGCTAGCTTGTGAAAATGAAATTATGACTTGAAATCATGGGACTTGTAAATGTTCTGATGATATCAATACTAGTTCATTTCAATGCAATTGCTCCCGACCGTGTCTATTACTAGTCGTGGTTGAGCTTGATTCATCGTACACGTTTATTTACTATAGCATGCTGTTGACTTGAACACAGGTCTTGGGTAATCTTAACTCAAATTTCTAACTGTTCTATGTACTTTGAATTTTTGTAAAATATATTTTTAATAATTACACATTAATTTCAAAGCGCATAAAATGACTGACATTATTTTGTCCAACGTTTGTATCTGTAGCTTAACAAATCATAGATTTCACCAAAGATTCCATCAAGACGTGTAGTTACTAGTTCAGGTTTTATGAGAAATGCACACTTCCAGGCATGGTGCTGCACACGAGTCTATTAGTCATAAGTTGCGCCCTAGGGTTTGAACTACTTACTTTTTCACTGCTTTAGCATGTATTCTGGGTCTCTAGCCAACCGGTCCACCTTTCCAACTATTATGAAACAGTGAACCTTCAAACGTGCCAAATTCTTTCCATCATGTTATGCTATTAAGTTGTGTTAACTACTACACGGCGTTTACTATATCCATTTTTATGTACAGAATGCAAATACAAAGCTTGTCTCTTCCATAGAAAGTGTTAGGTTTTCTGTTCAATCTTGGTACAGGAACCTAGATCTATGACCTGATGCTGCGTCACCATAACGTTATTTGCTCCAGAAAATGAAGAAACTCTTTCAAGTTAGAAGTCGAGAAAGCTAAACAAAATCATATACTTTATCTTATAAAACTTTCCCACCCAATTCAAAAAAAATAAAATAAAATTTGCATCTAATCATATCCTTGTTGGCTGAAGAACATGCCTTGGATGGTGAATGTGTTGAAGCTGTAGAGTTTTCAACGCAAGCCCACCTGATCTCCTTTTCCAAAGGCTTTCCGCTTCCCTCTCTTCCTCCGGTTTCTGCACTCGCTTTATCACTGGCAATGGAGGGTCCATCTCATCAATGCTTACACTAACACAATTCTTATTCCTATCCCTATTGTTCCTGGCCACATCTTGTCGCCTACTTCCACATCTCGACACTGTGCGAGCAGTATCGGGAGTGGTAGTGCTTGGATTTTTGGCAGAGAACATCTTTCTGAGCTTGGAGTACTTGGCAAGAGTAGAGGAGGTAGTTGTTATGGCATCACTTTTGGAAGCGAGGCTGAGTCCATGCGATTGCGAGGTAGTAGGGAACCCCGCTATTCTGTTGTTCCTCTTCACCTGACCCATACAATCGATTCTAGGGGACAAAGGGTCGTGGGAGAACGACGCAGTACGGTTCCTCCCCCGTGGAACACTCACATCTTTCATCATGGACGGCCCCGAACAGAGCATCGGCAGGAATGTGCTTCTCTGATGATGGTAATACTTGTGGTAGTGAAGAGTCTGAAGACGATGATGTTCATGATCACTCATGTTTCTTAGTTCACCCAAAGTCGGAGTGAAAGATCAAAGAGAGAGTAGAAGAGCAGGGATGGAAATCAATTAGTAATGTCAAGATAAGAACAAGTACGGCCGAGTCACTTCGGTGTTTCCATTGCGTGGTGGAAGAGGTTGATATTGTCAAAAATGAACTGTATCATGCGTAGGTTTGCGACCCTTTTACTCGGTCATGGGGGAATATAGAAATAACAAGAAGAAAACAAAATAGAATAAACGAAAAGTATCACTGGGGAGAGAAGGAGTCTCATGGAAGACTAGAACACGCATGGAAGAAGGAAGATGACCAGGACCACTACGTTCATTGGGGGATTATATTATTCAAGTTTAGTGAAGATAAGGTTTAATTTGTGAGTGTGATTAGGCTCTCCAACACAAATATATTAATGAGAGGAAAGGACTAATGAGTCCACCTTGCATCTCTATGTCCCGAGATCTGCAACCTATGTCCTAACCAATTGATCATGCCTAAAAGTACGCAAGCTACTCAAGTGTACCTAAGTAAAAAGAAAATATATTTTGGGTGCACACCTTGTAAAGATTAGAATTTGACCCGCACATATGAAATTAATGTAAAACTTATATACGACCCATATTTCAACTCTCTGCTGTATATATAATGAATGTCAGGACAAAATTTTAATAGTAAGTTGATCAAACCTCTTCTTCAGAAACAGGATTTACTACAATTCTTCGAAAAAATTGTTTATTGTAAGATCACGTTTTTTTTTTTTTTAAATTTATATTGTTGAATAAAAAATTAGATACTACCTGCAGTCATTAAAATTAACATAAATGGTATATTTTCTCTTATCTTAATTATTAAATTTATACATTTTTCTTCGATACAACAAATTCAAATTACCTTCTTTCTCAATAGTGCAACAGGGACTCTCCAGTAAATACAGAATTTGACCAGTATTTATAAAATTAATTTAAAATATATATGAACCTCCAAGTAAGTTGGCCACACCTCTTGTTTCCCGTGTTTAGCTTCGTTCGGCTTATTGGTTTTTTCTTGGAAACAGAAGTTTGCTCTTTAGGCTAGAAGGCCGACAAAAATTGAAGGTATGCTATAGTTCGTTTATTAATAGGATGACTTGTCCCTTGATTTATATTCAAGTTTCAATAAAATTATTTACAAAGATAATTAGAAAAATAATATTATTAAAATTAATACATTACATCTACTATATAAATATATTAGGACGGTTCAATCGGAGGTACGCCGTCAAACATTCGCCATCAGGTTAGCGTGTTGAAAGGGAGTAGGGCCCACCATGTCCCTGGTTGCACAGTACCCATCAGATTCCGACCTACCCAATAGCCATTCATTTTTCTCGCCACGCAATCTGTGTCTGACCTTTAAGATTCTCCTCGGTCACTTATACTAATTTGAATTTATAATATTTAAGAACGGTTTAAGGTTAAAAAATTATATAATTTAATGGTTTAGATTAATTTTAATAACTATATAAAATAAAAAAAATTAAATTTTAAATCATACAATCACTAATTTTTAATGTAATAATTCTAATATGATAAACTGTATAATTTTTAACTGTGAGCAGGTTTTTTTAAGCATTGTAACAAATATTTATATTCTGACGCACATGAAACTCTTTTAATAACTGGAGAGGATTATTTTTTGCATTAATAGATGAAGGCCCTCAATTTTTATATAAAATATATTTTTAAAAATTAAAAAATAATTATTTTTATAAAAAAAAATACTTTTTAATTTTTTAAATTATTTTTTCATACATAATAATATTTAGTTAAAAAAATAGATTCTAGAATATACAAAATAAAATGTAAGAGGTTAAAAATAATTCAAATTTTTTATTTTTTAATTACATATCATTTTTTATATAAAATTTAAAATGTAAATATATATTTATATATAAAAAATTATTTTTTATTTTTTAAAATATATTTTATATAAAAATTGAGGACCATTAGATTTAGATCCAATAGTCTTCATTCTATAGGACAAACAATATTCTTCAATATTACTGGAGGGGGATTCATATTCGATTCTAACCTACTCTATAATCATTTATTTTTTCGCCACCTAATCTGCATCTCACCTTAATATTGTCCTCTAGACTATTTATAACTAATGTTTAATTTAATAATTTAAATTTAAACTGTAGAATCTAATAGTAAACAATTTCTTTTAAAAGATGTTGAAAATTCCAATTCCACGTATACTTACCCTAGCATTCGGGTTTTGAACTTTTGAGTTTTGACCATCATTTTATCACGTTTAGAAGAACTTAGAGTAAAATATTCAAATCAACAAAACTCTGGTTATTAATATATTTAGGTACAACGTGTTTTAGTTAAGCATATTGGTACGATTTACAATTTCAGTTTGTATAATTTCGTGTCAAAGATGGGGGTCAATTATTAGCATTTTTCTTAAGAGAAAAGAAAATGAAGCATCTTTAGTCGGTATGATATTGAATAATTTGGTGAAGCCTAAATGGGGAACCAAGCACATGCACATCACGTGTGAGAAAATCGATTATGATTTATGAGCCATGATGATTCATTCGTTTGCGGCCGACACGCATTCAATGTCTGCATGTGGGAGGCACGTGATGGTCACTTTGGTATCCCCTGGTTGGCTTTCATTTGACCTCTTACTCTGGACTGTAGTGTTATGGAATGCATTGGAAGGCCTCCGTTTGGTGTACAGAGGAAAAAGCCAAAATCTTTCTAGTTAAGAAGACTTAATCTTAGATTTTATTAAGTGGGTTCTGTAAATTATATGCTGTCAAATCAAGAAATCCAAGGAAAAACAATTAAGAGACTTAATTTTAGATTTTAATGGAGTGGGAATCACTAGAGTGTTCTACAGTAAGAGAGTATCACAAAGAGGAATTTTGACTTGGGAAACAACTCTCTAAAATCCTTATCTACACACAATCATTAATTTAAAATTTAGTAAATTGTGTTATCAGAGAAAGCAAAATTGAAAGTTCTGTGAGAAAAGCAGTATATAATGGAGCATCCACCAAGGAAAGGTGTCCATAGAAGATAACTAACAAGGATCGAAAAAGTACAATAGTAAAGCAAAAAAGAGAATGATCTAACTAGTGAAGGTGAAGCTACTTTGAGTAATTATTGCCAAGCATTGTCCTGATAGAAGAGGACATGCTTGTGTGTGATCCCTTTCTGCTAAGCTAAAATTACTTTAGATTATTCAAAGGTGTCAAATTCATTTCTCTGCTAAAGAAATCCCAGGTAGAGGGTTTAAGCATGAAAAAAACTAATGTAGCTAGTAAATGAGTTATACACAGAGAGTAGTGACTGGTGAGGCTCCATACCTTCTATAATTCTAGCATTATTAAGGGAATAAAACTAAGTAAAAGAATGTAAGAGAAGAGAGACGAAGCAGTGGCGGTGGTGCTATCCACTGTACGTCAAAAAAGCATATTCTATTTTCTTGACATGGGAGGCAATATTTAACACATCTATTTCAAACAACCTCTTTCCAGTTACACGGGATATGCATTATGTCCTTTCATCCAAAGGTTATATATGGCATTGCTAGCCATCCTATCAACGTCATATACATTGTGTATACCCCTTCTTTATGTTTTGAAGATTGATTTCAGTTTGGTGTAGGTCTTGTTTAGCCTCATTAAGTATATAATATGCTCAACCAAGTCATATCGTTGTATAGGAAAGATTTAGATTAAGTGCTTGATAAATTAAAGTTCAAGAAAATAAGTGTTTTGCACAAAGGAAGATGATAAATGAATGAAGTTTGCGGCAAAATGATCAAGCCATTTATTCCCGCCGGTTATCATATATTAATCTTTTGATCAATTGATATTGACATATAATATTAACTGTGAACGGGATTAAAGATTAATGGAACTTAACTACTTTCCCTTTTTTTTTTCTCTCTCTCTCTTTTGGCATTCTTTCTCATTCATTGCCGAATTAGATGCTTTAGGTGGTTCTTAGAAGAATTATGATATGCAGTTCCACAATTTATTTGAGAACGAGTGTAGATGGCAAGGTCATGGTATTGCTATTCCTAAAACTAGGAACTCTCAGGCAGCAGCCACCACAGAAAGGAATGTGTAGAATAAATTTACATGATTATGAGTAAAAAAAAAAAAAAGAAAAAAGAAGGAAGTTGGTTGCAGTTAGCTCCTATTCAGTTGGCAGATTCTGAATTGCCTCAACTTGAGGTTGGATTTCCCCATCAATGTGGCAGATCAGATTCATTATTTTTCCCCACAAAAAGTGAAACCGTCTCTGGACAATCCTTTGTAATATAAGTAGATTCCTCTGACCTATCATTCACATCTACATCTACAGGTTCACTACCTGACGACTTTAATGGGGTTTTAGCATTGTCTTGAACAAGATTTTGTGGGTTGGACGGAAGAGGAAATGTAGGAGAAACACCAATCCCTTTGGAAAGACATACATACTTGAAAACAAGCTGTTTGTAATTATTTAGTAGGTCTTCCACATCATTGACTGTTAGGTCACCAACTCGAGCAAACAAATATGGATAATCCCTGAAAACTTCGTTCACCTGATCCTCCTTTAAAAGCATACTTATACCTTTGTTCTCCAAATCTGAGAGGGATGGAACTTTGTTCATCGATGACAGATCATCAGAAAATTCTCTTTTGCTTTCAGACTTTGCTTCAGATGATGTAGTTTGTGATGCAGGGTCCTCATTGTTGTGCTTAAAAGGTTCTGATTTGGTAAGGGGTCCAGAATTTTGATATGTTGAAGTGGAGTGATCTTGCAGATCAGTGGAAAACCCAGAAAGCAAAGCACGTGCAGTTTCCATGTTTCTCTCAAACTCAGTTTCATCCATTGAGAGGGCTTTAGCATCAATATTCAAAATGAAGGACTCAGAAGAGAGCATGTTGGTAAAAAAGTATACTGCTTCGGCAACCAATCGAGATTGGCCTCTAAACCGTTTTATGTACAGTAGATTTGAATGCAGTTGCGGAGGGTTTGCCTGCATAGTATCAATATGGAAGAATTCTGGTTTGAGTGTGAATAATTATCAAACTAAGTCCATATTGAAATGGCACCCAACAAAATGCAATATAAGTTCATCAATCATAATAGGTGTTTTTTAGCTGCTATCTGGTGGCATATGATTGAAACGGGCTTTTGCTTTTTAATACTAAAAAAAAGAAAACAATTTTCAAATAATGAACACTTGCTATTCTGATCAAAATTTGTTGTCAAAAGAGGAAAGGGTGACTTGGGCAGTGGAACTAGTTTCCAACAGGACATTCACATGTGTTTGAATAAGCGGCAGCAACATTTCAAAGTAAAAGCAAAGAATGGAATGGATTTCTTTTAGGTGAAATGTTAAGGCAGAAGACAGTATACTACACAAAGCAAAGGCCTGATAATGTTAAAGACAACTTAAGTTCCTTAGGTTGAATGCTTAATTTCAGCTGACAACTAATGACAATATATTATCCTTCTTAAAGGGGAGTTAACACAAAATACGTGATGGCATTGACTAGGCGATAAAGCAATGAATGACTTTGGGAATAACAGAAAATGGGAAAGTAGATTCTTCACTACTTTTAGCTTCCATATAGTGCAACACTTGGCTATGTGCAAACCTAAAAAAGCAAATCAAATCGGCAGCAGCATGGCAGGAAGTAGCAAGATTGAACCTTAATAAAGTTAATTCTACTCACAAATAATGCAACCATATAATAGTCATGATAAAATGTTGAGGTTACCTTTATAGTAACATAAATCAGAACAGGAAGAAATTCATCAGCCCCTGGAGGTTTCTTGTCTGAAGCAACAGAAGCATTAATCAGCACATTATTGATGGCCTTGCAACAATTCAGGATACACAAAAGTTTGTCTCTGGGTGCCTTGTACATGTTGATCTTCTGTAATTCCTTCTGTGCGAGCTGCCAGCATTATAATAAGACCAAAAATTTAAGACTTAAATGAAGGATTTATCTAGACAAACATACAGTAAATTACACACAACTTTTTACAGGTTTCTTGAACCTAAATATGAACCCGCTCATTTCATATATTACACTCACTTCCCCAGCTTTTAGTATCCAGGTGACATTCAACCCTCTGTTATCTGTCCATAAGAAATATATACGGTCTGTTGACATCATTGTAAATGCCAGTGTTTTTGTGCAAAAATTAAATGCATACTAATCTGAAAAATAATACTAATAACATCTCAACTATGTAATTTATGCTACAGCTTCTTGTGCTGAACTTTCGTCAAAGTGGCCAAGTATTTTAGTCAGAACAGCTAATTCTCTTAGGATGGTCTATCAAGAATATCCATCAAACTTTAGAACAGATCCAACAACCACAAATGAACAATCACTGAGGTGCAACGCAACATGAGAAATGCCCAAAAACCACTCAAGCTAAGCCTTCTATTGTGAGATCAAGACCAAAGAATGTGTAGCAAGTTAAATGAGGACAAACAAAGCATTGATCATCTCACCAACCACGTGGTAAAATTCAATTACAAGAATGGGGAAATCCTGCCTATGGCTTTTGTAAACATAGTGTACTGTGTTCACGTCCCATAGCTTTGGAATATCACTATGAATTTGTCAGAAAGTTCAAGTATATTTTCAGGCTATGTGCTATACTAAAGATGTTATAATTGCAAAAAAAGAAATAGGCTTATTTGGGATTCATGCTGCTTTAATGTTGGTCGACAATCCTAAGAATCAATCCAAGATTTAAATATATTAAATACAAAAATTAAATTTAAATATTAAGTTAAATATTTTATATAAAATAGATATAACATATTCTAATAAATGCTAGATAATCTAAATAAATACTAATATATATATATATATATATATAGAGAGAGAGAGAGAGAGAGAGAGAGAGAGAGAGAGAGAGAGGATAATATTCCATAGGATAAATATATAATATAATTCTATAGATATTGAATTCCAATATTCTTTTTTTCTTATATTTCTTTATTTGTCATTTTGAATTAACAACATGCGTACAGCAATTATTTTCCATTTTACTAGTTCTGTTGACATGAAGACATGATTTTAACTGCCCTTGCAGTACATAAATATCAGTGCTTTAAATATAAATGATTTGCAAATGTGAAATTATACACCCACCAAACACGATGTTTCGTTCAGAAAGTTTGGCTTGATATCCAAATTTTCTGGTTGAATAAACTGTTGAATCAAAGCCATCTTCTCAGAAAGTTGGTTATCAAGTTTTACATCATCCGGTAGGGAAGCAAATACGCGGGCAAATAACTTTGTCATCACATACTTCTCCAGCCCCTGCATATGAGTGAATCCTAGAGATAAGGAGATTGATAGATATCATGAGGATTTAGTAACATCAAATTGAAGGGAAGAGGAATGTAAAACATTGTTTTCTAGGAGTTACAAGTAAAAAACATAGAAGCAGAGTGAAATCTAGAATCAGGTGTCAGTTTTCTAGTTGGAAGAGTCATTTTATAACCCAGAGACCCATGAACCCACATGACTCATGAACTTATTTAACTTGTTTAATAGAAGTGCAAATGAAACAGAGAGAGGGAATTTTCTCAAAACTTCTTGTTCCGTAGGAATGGCAAAGACAGGTTAGTTGTAAGTCATACAAGTACAACAGATTTACTGGATGCATTATCAGTAAGCTATCATGCGCCATAGAAACTTAGCACGCATTTTTTTAGTTGGGGAGAAGAGAGGAGTATAATAATATATTCTAGAAGGAAAAGCATATGAAGCTCCTATAGAAGAGTATGACTGGCCAAAATGTAACTAGAGGCCAACGAGACAAATTATACAGTGGTTAACAAGTTTTATCTAATTTGAATCGCTGTACATATTAAGTAAAATCCTAAGTGCACAGAAATTAAATATATCCATTTTGATTTTCTCTGTCATAACTAGATACAACTTAGACAGAATGCACAATTCGACCAACCAATACAAATTAAGTCCCCATGGGGTTGATGTCCAGGTAAGTCCAAATTTGCAAGCCAATACTCACTAGATGGAGTTAAATAATAGGAGAAACCTTGAATTTCTCTAAAATCACTAAGGAAAACAGAGTGGCAATTGAGAAGATTAAGGAACAAAAATGAGAACTAAGCGTAAATGATTTGTCTGTGCTAGCATATTTATAGTTAGTAGAAAGAGAACATTACTTTTTAAAGCAGTATCTTTTATGAAAAAGTATCAGTGCAAAATCAGTATTCAGTATACCAACTATATGTTTTCATGTTAGTAGATTAAATTAGTAGACAAAGCAGACAGATGGAAAAGACCAGTTAGTTAAGGAGAAACTCACTTCCCCGGCATTCTTCAGCTCCCCCTCTGAGCAGCCAGCCCAAAGTGGATGAGCCTTGAAAGCGGCTTCCATGTTAGCAAGGAACTCTTGTACTGCAGCACTATCCCTCTCTGGATCAGAAGCATTATTTGAAAATGACACGATAAAACTGCAATAAAAAAAAGTTTGACTAGATAGATTTTAGTCGATTGTATCCCATAAAAAGGGTAAAGGCGTTATAAATGTCACGAGCAAAGATATTCTCCTTAAAGACAGTGCCATGAGTCATAATTATGAACATTTTAAACCAACCGAACATTTCTCCTTTTCTGGTCACAGCTCTAAACTCTAAGAAACCATTAAAGGTGTGCTTTTTGCTTAAGCAACATTTCAAACAATTCTTTGATGTGCAAATCTGAAAAGTTCCCTCAATTATAAACAAAGAGAAAGCACTTTAAGAAACTTCCATCCGGTGAAACAAACTCGGAAATTGTGAGTATCAATCATAATCAGAGACATATAAGGTTCAAATTCAGAGCAGAGAACGAATGAAGATTTAATCTTGGATAGTAGGGATGTGTAAAGTAAGACCTTTTGATTGCTTTGACCAAATCGGCCGCGGAGGGTTGTCGCATGCGATCCAGGAAGTCCTGCAAGCCCAAGAAAATGTCGGCGTTTTCCATTCTCCGGCACCTTCGCCTGAGTTCGATTAGCAGCACCCAGATTGCAAGTATCGGCTGGGCTTCGTTGACCAGAGGCCGACGAAGCTGATATGGGAGGAAACTATGATCGTCAACTCATAAGTTGATACTATAATTTCACATTATTGTCTGTTCTTGATTTGAATTATTTATTTAATGTTTTTCAATATATTTTGTGGTAATTGAGAAAAAAAACGGCAATTCAAATATTCTTAAAGGCAATTTTTTGTGTCATCGTCAATGTACATACAAGTTTTGGTATCATGCGGGGTGAACATATAATTAATATATAAATTTGTTAATTATTAAATATTTTTTTTCTTTTATAAACGGAACATCCAACACGACAAAATTAAGAAGCTAACAAGCTATGGTGACAAACACCTTGTGAAGCTAAGTATCGTATGAAAAAATTTAAAGGAGAGAGTTTGACTGTGACCATGCAAAATATTAACAGTAAAATTAATTTTATAAAAGATATAATTAATTTAAATAGACTAATCTAAATTCAACCAATATTTTATAATACGAATCAAGTGAAAACTTTCATGTAAAGTTTTGTGTAGATTTTGGTTTATTCGAACCCCTATCAAGGAATCAAACTTTACAAGTATAAATCTATAGGCAACTTCAAAATAGATATTTAGCTTATAAAGTAGGCCACAGAGTTTGAAAAGTTAACACTAAATCTTGATCAAAAACAACCATCCGTATTAAGCTTGATGACTTGATTAGGGGAGGAATCCAATAGATGTGCTAAGTAGAAAAATCTTTGATGATCCTTTTAGTTAGATGGAGAAGAAAAAAGATACAATAATAATCAAGAACCAAAGCAGCTATATATCTTAGGAGGCTGGTAAGCTTAAAGTTAACTCCTTTAAAGATTATTTTATTCTTTTTGTATCAAATCTTAGTACAAATAGTCAGAAAGGCATGGAGCGAACTCATTCCATTAAATAAACGAGGTATGTTATTCAGATTTAAGTTTAGCCACGGGATGAGATCACCTTGAAAGAAAACCATATGATGAAAACTAGGAACAATGCTTTTTCACATCAAACTAATGATATTACAATCATGAATAGTATAGAGCACTGTTTGATTATTAGAACTATAAAGAAAACAACTAGGAGATGTAACCAAGGAACAATAATGGCGAGCACTATTTATGATAAGAGCTTTATTACTAACAAGTCACATGAAAGTTCGAATATGCTGAGGAATAGCTAGCTTGCAAATCTTCCCAAAAAGATCATTATGAAAATTCCAATCAATACTAAAATAAGATTCAAAAGCAAATTTACAAGTAAACATACTTGTAGTATTAGGAAGTCAGGCTACAGAATCAACATCCTTAATTAAATGAGAGACTTTTAGAAGAATGATAATGTCCATATAATCAGCAGGAAGAACTTGTTAAAGCTTAATAACATTCTAATCTTCATTATCAAGGACATAATTTGCCATAAGCTCATCCTAAATATTGTCATCAATATCGATGACAGCAACATCTTCAAGCTTATGCACTCCTGAAAACTAATGGTCAGTCCAAAAATAAATTAAGTTACTATTTCCCAAATACCAAATAAGATTCCGATAAAAGGGTGCCCAAATTTGAATAATACCCTGCCAGAAATTAGAAGCCGCATTATGCTAACGAACAGTCAGAATAATAGCTTAAGAACAAGTATATTTGCTACAGATTACCTTAACCCATAAATCATCTTTCTTGTGAATTAGGTTCCATGCTTGTTTCATAATAAAACTTTAATTGAAATGTCACCTTTTTCAGAACCCCAAACCACCAAACTTCTTCGGTTTACAAATATTATCCTAGCTAATCAAATGAATTTTTTTTCCCTTATCAGCATAACCATTCCAAATAAAATCCCTACAAATTTTATCCATGTGGTCACACACCTAAATAGGGATTTTAGTAGTTTACATTACAAAAGTAGGAATGAAAGCAAGAGCTGATTGAGCAAAAGTGATTCTCCTTGTAAGGGAAAAAGTTGTAGCTTTCCAGCAATTTGAACGATTCATCATTCTATCAATAAGATACTGGAAATCTCTGTATGAATATCTATAATAAAACAAGGGAATACCTAAGTGCTTTCTCAAATTATCAGTCATATTCATACCTAAAACCTGACTAATCTCATGTCGTTTTTCTTGCAGGACATTAGTAGAGAAATAAATACCAGATTTTGAGTTATTAACCTTTTGACCCGAGCTTTTACAGAAAACCTTCAAAGTCTCCTTAATAACATGAGCTTGTTGAGAAGAGGTCGTACTGAACAAAATAAGATTATCAGCGAAGAAAAGGTGAGAAAGGATAGGTCCCCTTCTATTTAAAATAATGGGATTCTAATGTTTCTACTCAACAACTGAAGAGATGGAATGAGATAGCCTCTCGATACAAAGGACCAAAAGATAAGGGGAAATGAGGTCCCCTTGATGAATTCCTCTTGAGGGAACAAAAGGGTCAGTAACATTACTATTTTAAAGCAGTTGTATGTTAGCAAAAGTTTTACTCCACTAAATAATATTAACTATGTTATCTAGAAGGTCAATATCATTCAAAGTCTCAATTATAAAATCCCAAGAATGCCAATCACAGGCTTTCTTAAGGTCCACTTTGAGGGCCATAAAACCAACATTATCATTTTTGGTCCTCATAGTATGAACAACTTTTTGGGCAATAATAATATTGTCAACGCTTTGCCTTTCTGGAACAAAACTATATTGATTTGGGCCAATAATTCTAAGCATAACCTCTTTAAGTCTAATGGCAAGGATTTTAGTGACCAATTTGTACATTACATTACACAATCCAATGGGTCTATAATGTTTCACAGTCTCACGGTTAGGAACTTTCAAAATAAGAGAGATGAAGGTGTGATTCACAAAATGAATAATAGTTGTCTCAAAGAACACCTTGGTCACTTAATCAACTATAGAGCCCTTCACATGATCTAATTACGTTGGTAAAACATTGCAGGAATACCATTAGGACCAGGGGCTTTCCAAGCACCTATATTAAAAAAAGCATTTTTGACTTCTCCTTCTGTAACTTGTTTTGCTAGGGACAAGAACTCAGTGTTTGTTAAATTAGGAAACATACCAAAGACGGGAAATTGGTTATGGGAGTCTTCCTTTTCATAAATCTTCTTGAAAAAGGAAATATCCACTTCTTGCAAAGAGTTTTGGTCTTCAACCCATGACCCATTATCATCATTTAGCATAATAATTTTATTCTTCCTTTTCTGAGTAGAAGCTATACCATGGAAATATGAAGTGTTACAACCCCTATACGAAAGCTATTTACATTTGGAAAGTCATTTCCAATAAATTTCCTCTTAGATGGCTAAAACCTCATACTCCTTCCATAACTACTTTTAAAATTTCTCCAAGTAAACATTAGTTTGAAATTTCAAAGAACAACTTATACCTTAAAATCTCAACAGGATTCTATTATTTTTCCCGATTATATTACCAAAAACATTTTTATTCCAATCTTTCACAGCTTTAATATAAAAATTGATATTGGAATTGAGATCTTTATTTTAAAACTATGACCTTTGTAGAAGGTCCTAAAAATTATCATGAGCCAACAAAAAAAGCTAGAAATTGAAAGGGTTTTCTAGCATTATTAGTTAAGTCATTGCCCCCAAAATCATGAAAGATCGGAATGTGGTCCGACTTGAGCTTAGGAAGATGCTTAACCATGACATTATCAAAGAAAGTGGACCAAAGGCTATTAACAACAAAACAATCGAGTCTTCTTTGGATATTATTACATTGCCAGGTAAAAGGTTGTCCTTGGAAACCAATGTCATGAAGGCCATAATCAAGTAAAGTATCTCGAAAAATGATAGAGTCACATGACATATTAAAAGAACTGCCAGTATCATTAATAGTCAAAATGGAGTTAAAATCACCCCTACACACCAAGAACTCATAGTTTGGCTAGAGATCTCCTTAAGGTAAGCCCAAAGATCCCTCCGAGAGGCAGGTTGGGGACTTCCATAAACAACAATAAGACACCATGGCCTAACATTCTCGAAGGCAATTTCCATATGGACAAATTGACGCTAAGAATGAAGAACTTGTATATGCCAGTAATTAAGTTTCCACAGACACTAAATACCAAAAGCCCACCCCATCTTGAATATGGTAACCATTAAATGTAAATTTTTTAACAATCTTCTTAGTTTTCTCTCCACTTACATGCGTCTCTAATAAGCATAAAAAATTAACATGATATATATTCAGTAAATCACTAATCATGGTAGTGAAACGCTTTCTAAAAACACCTATACAATTTCAAATTAAAATATTCATTTGGAAACTTAAAGAGAAAGAATGAAGATGCAATAAGTGCTAATTTTGCTTAATAAAAAGGGCATTTCCAAAACCATCTAGAACAGATCCAGTCTGGCCCTTAACAATATTATCAATCTCTATTACCATTTCCTGGACACCTTCTTTAGCTATTTCCATCATTCTCTCGAAAGCTGAACCAGGGTCTAGGGGATTAGAAGTGCTAGATTTATTTCTTGAAGGTGTTTGTCGTTTTTGAATAATCTCCAGGGTTTCCTTACCTAGAGAATCTAGAACATCCTTCTAGCTAGTTTTATCTTACTATTGAACATTTTCCCACATAGAATTATCTTGGTAATTAACTACTCCTTTCTTTTTACAATCTAGCTCTTTTTGAGCTTCGACAGGGAGATTCTTAACATGGTTATGCTTTTAGGGGTTTGTCCTAGGCCTACTTGTACCAGCTGACTGCCCATAGTAGGTTTCTAGGCTAAGAGACGACTTTGGCCCTACTTATTGAGTCATTCTTTGTTGATGTCTACCTATGGTTTTATTAGCTATATATTTCTTGGGAATATTTTCACCAATTTCTAAATCACCCTTAACCTTTCTGTGAGAATTATTCTCTTCCGCCTTGTTAGACATATCCACCTTAGAATCATTCCTTAATACATAATAACGCATATATATTAAAACCAAGGTTCACCTTATTTGCTTTCTCTTTGTCTGAATTATGTCTTGTTCCCATATAGTTTCGTTTCGATTACTTAACAACCATCCATGGTCCAAAATGATTAGTTAGAGAAGAATTTTCCTCCAACATTGTTTTATATATTGCATCATTCGGATCATTTTCTTGAGAGAATTTTGTCCTTCATTTGAGATACCGACATTTTCTATTACAGTGTCTACACCTTCAGCTCTTATATTCATTGGGAATTCACTAAAACTTACCTTTGAAGGTTGCCTGGGTGTTTGGTTTGGTTTAGCTAAAAGGCAATTCTTTGCCTCTATCGTACATACTACAACTAAAACATATTAGATTCAAACCTTCATACTCCACCAAGTAGGTTTTACCAAGGATAGTAATAGTAGGCACCAATTGTGTCTTAAGATTGATCTCCACGCATAAGTGTGCATATTTACCCCTAGATTAGATAGAAGTTAGTTCATTAATTTTCATAATAATACCCAATTTCAAGCCTACCCTCCAAAGGAAATCTTTGTTACATAATTCTATTGATAATCCAGGAATACAAACCTAAACTGCTATTTTTTTTCATTTCTATATAGGAATGTTGAAATAAAGGTCTCCAATGTTGCACCGTAAGATAGTGATAAGCTATAAGCTATGGACCCTCATACAGAGCATAATTATAGTTCGCTTTCTTAGCAAAATGAATAAGGAAAAAAATCTTTAACTAAATCTATAACCTTAATCGCTCTATTTCAAGTCCATCTTCTCTGGATCCAAGATTCCATAGTCTTGAAACTAACTTTCTTTCCCTGAAGCTTAGTATACAAAGATAGCTTCCATGGGCGACACCATTGTTCATACTCCTTCAGAGTAACATGTACCACAGGATTCAAATTGAAAGGTTTAGCAAAATATTTAGAGAAATTAACTTCCTTTACAACATAATCTTCTGTCACCATCTAGATAATCTCTTCTAGAGACATATTATCATTTTTATCTTTGTTCATCACCATATCTTTGTACGTAGGCTTCCTTGTAAGATTAGGTTTGTTAACCTCTTTCTTATATTTTCCTTCCATCTCTACTTCTTCCACAATGGGTCCTTCATTATCTATACCTAGCATTTCAGCAACATTAGACACATCCTCTGAATCTTTACATATAGCCTATGTTATCTTAATCTTTTTATTATTATTATTATTTCTTGCTAAAATATCTTGCTCTTCTACCATTCGAGCACCTTCCAACGAATCCATGTAGACCAAAGTTTAAACTCAAAACAATAATAAAATTAACTATGAATATTCCCACAAAACAGAGCAAGAACAAACAACTATAACCTTTTCCTCATTGACAAGAAACACTAAAGAGAACACAATGCAACAAACAATTGAAAACCATCAACAAGAACAAACTGAAAGCAATAACACAAAAATAGAGCAACCAAAGGTACAACACGAACTAGAAAACACAGTGTAGCAAGGAAAGAAAATTACAGGGATGAGAATCACATTTTTCCTTTACGACACTATAACCTTTGCCAGGGAGCATTTAATAGAAAGCCGCCAATGAAAACACAGGAGATATCATTCGATGCCAACAGCTTATGAAACAGAGCATGTCGGCAATTTAGAGTCGCTGTAACTTTGGCAGAAATGAAGGTAAAGATAAACGCAGAATTGAACGCAGAAATGAGCGACTTCGAAGGGTAGTTCACTAGTAACTTCGATGACGCCAAATCTCTAACGAAAAGGCGTTCCTTCAACAAAGAGACTAGCAACCCTCCATCATCGGTGCTTCCTCGCTGATAACCTTGCCGGCAAGTCTCCAGTGGGTCGGTCCCTCTAACGAAAGCTTAATGGCCGATAACGATCGGACCAATCGCTAGTAACAAGAAACGCTCCCAAAGGTTCTTTTCGACAGAAAGAGAAAACTATTTAGAAAAAGTTTTGAAGTTATGTTAATTATTAAATGCTGACTGTATATAAATTTTTGGTTGATAAAAAAAAATGTATATAAATTTTTGAATTTACATGTTAAAAATATAGTTTTATTATTTTAAATATTAACCTAAAAAATAATAACCTTGTAATTATATTATAAGTAAATACATTAATACATTCAAAATTATAAGTGCATTGAAAGTTTTATCTCAAAGTAAACATATTCTAAACTTATTCTAACAAACTTCTTTTTTGAAAAATTAATTACTAGTCGTTGATACTCTATTGCAACGTAATTCTCAAAATGTTATATTCTTTAATGTAATTTAAATATTTTTAAAATAAATCATTTTAGTTTTAATCCTGATTAAATTAATGACAATAAACTTGTAAACCAAGACTACATTAATGGCAATATTAACACAAAATTGGCCACAATAATTTTTTTTTTTAGAAAATAACTTCTAGTTCGATATTCCCTTAAATATACATAATTTTCTAGTAGTCTCAAAAAACCACAAATTTTCTATAAATTACCGAACCGGAAAAAAATTCATTTGCTGGAATAGGATTTTACATATTTGATTATCCCGCCCAAGAAAAGTAATCGAAGCACTTGACGTGTTCATAGATGTGAACATTTGTTGGCCGAAAAGAAAATTGATGTGAACATTTGAGTCTAGTTCTAAAGCATTGTGACGTCAAATCTGATGAAAGATCATACCTTGATATATAAATTAAATTATCACATCGAACGTATCAGGAAAACTATCAATACATTTCTTTTTCATTACACAGAACACAACACATAACTACATTCTAAGCCATTGCGTATAAAAGGAACAAAAATTAAATTACAAAAAAAAAAGAGGCCTACCAGATTTCATACCCTCCAACTTCCAATAATTAGAATAGAAGGTATAAACAGATCTGCAACTCCACATTCGTGCCGTGCATATAAGGAACGGCTTCAATGAAAATTAAGAACCACCCTTGCTTGCCATCCCTAGATGGCTCAAAATTTTCCATGTCATTTCTATATATTTGGTCACATATCTCCCTCAAAACTGCCTTGAACAATAAATCCTTCTTTCAACCAGGCAAATTTTTCTTCTTCATTTGAATCAAATTTAAAATAAAGCACTCCAAACAGCTCCATCCCCTTCACCACATTTTGAGTGGACATACTTAATCTTCTCCACTGATTTGCAAATTCCACTGCAACTCCAATCAAATGATGCAACACATATGTTACCTGCCTGCGCCTTCCACTCACAGTCTGTACAAGCATTAATCCCAAATCAGAATCACAGCCAAAGGAGCCTTTGATAATACTCGAAGTTGAAACAATTACATCTGGCATACCTGGAGGAGTACCACAGCACATATTGCGGTCATCAATGTGCTCAACTTCCAGACCAATAAACCATGAACCAAGTGAGACGTCTTCGTTAGCATACTTGTGTAATATTGGTCTGCACTCACAATATGTACACCCATCAATATTCTATTCCAAACATACATCAACAAGCCTATCTGTTTATAAGCAACATAAAAGATGATGATTTTTAGGCTGAGAGTATATAAATGGAAACACTTTCACGCATCTATTAGACCTGTCGAAGATTTTAACCTAGTAATGCAAAATTAGTTTATTTTTTCCTTTCAATCATATCTGCAGAATTAACATTCTGCTAAAAAGCAAATCTGTTAGAGGCTAAATTTCACATTGGAAGAAGTTTTGTTCAGCTGTGAGATACTAAGCTGCTGAACTGGTTACCAAATATCAACCAAATAGTTTTCATACATTGCACAGAGGCCAGTAGATAGATAGCTAATAATAACTGCATGGAAAACCATATCCTTACTGATTGATGGAAATGTAGGTCGCCAGATCCTTAGAAATTGCGTATATCTGTCCAGTTGCATGCCGGAAGTATTTGTTCCCCTCTTCTCCAAACTTCCAGAACTCAGGTTCATGATACTTGACATCCCTGGAAATATGAAACAAATTCACAAGATAAAAACAAAGCCACCAGGTGGGGCACAGCATGCCACAGAAGAGGAATAGCCTATAGATCTTATATCTCATATGATGGGACAAAAAAGTTTAGCAGACTCACTTTCGGGAAAGAACAGGTCCAGATTTCATACACCCAATATAAACTCTAGGTTTTGAACGATGACGAGCTAGAGTTGATGCCAGGACACCTAAATAGCAACACATTAGGATAAACCTTACTTGTGAGGGAAGTTGGAGACACAAAAAATAAGTTGGGAATCCTGAGACAGCACATACCTAAGTTGACATGGACATCATCGTCCACCTTGACATAAAAATCTGCATCCCATTTAGCAACTGCAGTAGAGAAGAAAATTTTTGTCTTTGCAGACAGTTCATGATATCCTTCAACATGTTCCTACAAGATTATGTGTAATCAAGATTATAATCCCCACCAGATGTCCCAGATTCTTCTGACATAAAATGTTCTTATGAACTTCCTTACCAGCCGAAGGAAGTCTTGGTGCTGAGCTTCTTCTGAGTCAATAGCTCGATCTAGAATACTGTTGGATGTTGCACTGGAACAACCATGGCAACATACCTTGTGTCAGTTCCACAAAGTACTAGTTGACAAACCATCTAAATATTATCTCAGATAAAGAAGTATTGATTTATGTAATAATAGTGACTATCATACCATGAACCCAAAAAGAGTTTTTCCAAACTACTTTTTTTCTAATTTAAACAAGATTTTGAAAACATTCCCTATTTCCTTTCAACAACTAAGATTGGAGGACTTGATGATTTAGATGCAATATTGGCTGTCAGAGTAAAAGTATATGTGAAATAACTGAAGAAAAGAATGATCATAATGAGTGGAACATGAAGAGAATATAAACAATGACAATAAATTCAAAGGAAGGAGTAACTTCAAGGAGATATGCCGTCAAGAATGTTTTGTCATTTACAATAACAAGCATAGATATATAAGGGGTTTCAGAGAGATCACAGCTGAAACTTGTAAAGCTATGGGTAGGGAGAGATGGCACAAGCCTATTTTGTCACCATTCGCAATTCGCTCAGGTAAGAATTCAAAAAAGGAATAGTGGTAAAGCACTACAGCTTTATATGGTATTCATGAAATTCTTTAAGAACCTGTAAGCTCTGAAATCCAAATTATACTAAACACTACTGATCACTATCAGTTGCAAAAAAATGCCTAATTCTATCCTGATTCACGGGATCATATGGTTAATGCCGAAAGCTTAGCAACCAGAATCGTACAAGCAATTAATTACCTGTGGCCAATCATGAATCTGATGACAATTCCCTTCTCACGTTCCAATCGAAGAAGCTGTTCCCCTGACAAAAAGTAAGGGCAAAATCTCAAATTTATAAGAAAACAAGCCATCACTTGTAGATTAAACCAACCTTCACAAGAAGTACTCTACCTTGTGGCATCCAAGTCTCTCTAACTGAGTCTCTCCTCTTCCTACTGCTGAAAGCTGTGTTTATGCCAATCACTATGAACACCTTCTTCCTGGGCGGTGCTTCGCTAGATAGCCTAGTGGTGGTAGCCGCAGAGCCATCTGAGGCACCCATTTCTCGAGAACTCCTAGCTGCTGCTAATTCCATTTGAAGCATGGAGACTTGTTTGTCTAGAGATCTGACATGCCTCCGAAGAAATAAGAAACAGAAATTATTCAACAACAACATGAATTGCAACTAAGTCTAGCGAAATGGAATCAGATTCCAGTTAGTACTCACTGAATGGCTTCGTGGGTTTTGTAAACTTCGCTTATTACGTCCTGATCCTGTACAGGCTTCTGATATAGCAGCAAAAACCAAAGGTTTCAAACTCAAAGAAAAGAATCAACCGTTTTTGGAAATGCAATTAAAATTTTACGGTGAATAAGCTTGCCTTTTTGGTGACGCAATCTTTTGGGACTACTTGCACTTCTTGCTCATTCCGATGCAGCGAAACAAGCTGGCCGTTTGATTCAGGTGGTTCCCATATCCTGCAATAACCATGATTCCTAGTCACAGTCGAGTTCATAGAATTGAAATATGAAGAGTAAAAAGCTAAGCTAAGTCCCAAGTCTTCAATTTTATTTTCATATAAAAGGTGAAAGGTTGGGAGTAATTCAAATCCGGAGCGAGGCGAGGCGAGGCACAGACCTGCTTGTGATGAGCATACCAAGAAGGAAGGAAAAAACAGAGAAAATGGGAACCCATTTGGCAGATATCTTAGTAGAGCTGCGACTCTTCATTTTTAAGTTCTGAATCGTATTCTGGGTCTGTGTAAGAGAACAAGGCAGACGAATGGGCAAGGAGGGAGTTTGCTGGAGATTTGTGAAAAGGTGTAGTAATAACTCCTACACCTCGCAAGTCATATTAATAATAGCGTAATTTATGGTTAAATAGTTCAAAATAATGAGTTTTCACGCCGACCGTCAAAGGTTAGGCATGGCAAAATTACATGCGACCTTTTGACTCTCTCTGGAATGGCGTCTGTCGCCAGTCACGCCATAAGTTTAGATGTTCGTTTTTATTTGACGCTTTTGGACCTGTCTTCGATTTGTAAACCCCTACCATATGAGGTATAAAAAAAAAAAACTTTGTTCATATCACTAATTTTTCCACTTTAATCAATTAACCCAAGTGTTAATGGGTATAAGTCTTCAATAATTTTGTCTTTTATTTGCGAAGTTTGATTAGTCAAATGCAAATAAATTAGTTATCGTTCATTTGCATTGTAGTTCAACACGCCAAAATGAGCATACATGTTTGATGTCGCCCAATTAAATAAATAAAACGAAGAAATTCGAAGGTGATTTCTTATGAGCTTCCTTGTGGTTGCCCTTTTCTTCAATGAAAGCCAACGCCATTGCCTAACCTGCTAATTTTGAAACTCAATATGGCTAAGCAGCCATATTATTGGTTTTACTTGTCTAAGTAGGGCCTCCCGAAAAGTCTTCGTGCGATCCATTACTTCAAGTGTCAAATGGCGTGAGTGTGCAACTTCTTTCTCATTTAAGTATAGAAAATAATGTTACAAGCAAACTACTAAATTAATTGAAAAACTCAGTTATGCTGTAAAAGGTATACATTTATTACGTTATTATTAAACAATTATATGTTTGTTATGTTATAATTAAAAATTTGATAATGAAATTATAAAAAAAAAAAATTAGGAATGCTAATTTTGCAGAACACGAGTGGTAGGAGAAATTTTTCTCCCATCTCTATTTTTTAGAGGAATATGAATTTCTGTGAATCTCGACAAGAGCATCAAATTAAAAAAATATAAAAATATTAATAAATATAAAAAATTAAGTATATTTAAAAATTAAATTTAAAGTTTACACTTATTGATTATGTTATCTAATAAGCTTTAACTAAATTTAAAAACAAACTAAAACAAATTCAAATGACAAATTCTTAATAAGTCCTAATAATTCCAAAAAAAATTAAAAAAATAATAATTTTAACAAATTAAAAACATCAACTTCAAATCGTATTGACATTAAAACATCTTTTTTATTATACGTAAAATCTTTAATATTATTTTTTTTTTTCTTATATGCAAGTTGGATATTTTAATCTATTTTGTTTTTATCATCTTAATATATAAAAAACTTATACATTTAAAATATTAATCAAGACATTGTTGTCTAAGTAGCAATTTAACTCTAACTTGACATTATTAATTAAAATAATTTCTTTTATACATTGAAATTAATTACACTTTCAATTTTTTGTTTTTGTAAAAAAATTAATATTTATTAAACAAGAAAATATTGTAAAATTACTGGTAGTAATACATATATATATATATATATATATATATATATTTATGTCAAATTGTTGGGATAGGAACGTCATGAGCAGGAAGCATGATTCAATTCCTATTTCCAAATTACTTTCGATGAGACTTTTTCCCTTTCTCATCCTCACAAGAAAAAAAAAATCTTCAAATGTGGATCATTTTTCATAGGAATCTCCAAATATGAGACCTTTTGCCATCCCTATAAAAAGTGCGTTCAAATTTTTCTTCATATACAAATTAGAGATATTTTAATTTGATAATAATGAATAAAGCTATGTTTTCTCTTTCATCATGACAGTTGTATATGTAAGTCTTTTTTCTTAGCAAAAATGGGATTTTTTTAGTGTTTTTATGTATAAGCTTAACTATTATTTTGGTTCATTGATTAAATAATTAATTTCAAATTGATCACTAATTTTTGTTTAATTTCAATTCAATCCCATAACTTATTCGTATATTTCAAAATATTAAAAAGATTTTTTTAAATTTTAAAATGATTATTGATAGATATAACAAAATGAATAAATTGAAAAATCTAAGATTTAATATAAAATGAATTGCTAAGCTAAGAGAACAAGTGGTGGTTAAGCCTCATCTTTTATATATTATCACTTAACGTATTAATTGTAGCTATAGATTGTTTTAATGATGTTCATTATGAGCCTTTCATATGTCAAAATCATAATCTCAAACTTGAACACTATGTCATTTTAATAAAATATAAGTTGTCCATTATATATTGCAGAATTTTATTACTCTAGAAAATTTCATTCTAACAACAAATATTCATATGCATAATTTTTTTAATGCACTCAATCAATATGATTTTTACAATTATGTTATGCTCTTTCTTGGATATGAGAACTTTCCTAATTAAATATACTCTTCTAAGTTCCATTAACTTTAATATCTAGATATAAATTTTCAAAATATAATGAATATTCGAGTTGTGAAAATGGATCAGTCCGACCCACCCAAGTTGGTACATAAGAATGTAAATTGAAAATCTCAATTCGACTTATCTGATGAGTTAAATAGATTATTCATTTAACTTACCATAAAATTTTTAAAAAAATCTTTAAATGAATATTACTTTTGTCATGACTTTAAATCACCAAAAATTTTTAAAAAATTCTAAAAATATAAAATCTTAAACAAAACAGATTAACCATCAAGAATTCTAATATCACAAATTCAATCCAACATGGAAAAGTGGCAAATTATAAACATGATTCAATACTTCAAGTTTTAAATCTAACAATAAACAAATACATAATCAAAACAAAGTTTCACCAAGTGTCAACAATATTAAAATCTTATCATGTAGCGAAAGTTGAAACTTCATGGCCATCATCACGACTAATCTTCCCACCTTATCCATGAACATCTTTATCAACTACAATAAAACGTGTCTACTCACCAACTCACTAAGTTAGCACATTTAACTTGTGAGTCAAATAAATCTGGTTCATATGACTCTAATAAATAAGTCATCAAATGACTTCTCCCAACCCAACTTACCTCTTGAGTAGTTTTGGTTTAAATAGACATGATACAGTAAGTTAAACCATTTTAATAGCTCTAACGAATATGTAATATCAATTGACTTATTTTTATCTTACTAATAATAATAATGTGCATAATTACACGTATTTTAGTAAGCAATATAATCAACATTGTAAGTCTACATAATAGAGATCTCTACCTCCATTCTCAGTCAGAATATAAATTAAAATTTCATTTAAAATTATTATTAAACATTGCATCAAAACAATCTACTTGTCATGGAGCGGGGGAATGTTACTTGTATATCTACATTTAAAAGCTAAATATAGAAAATTTTGAAATAGAGAGGAGAGAGGGTGAGTGGTTTTGCAAAACTGCTTTTTTCTTCTATTTTTTTTCTCTCTTATTCTATATAAATTTGTACTCTGTATTGAGCTTCTAAATGGATGAAATTTGAACTCGGGATGCTACAAAATTATAATATTCGCATATCAAATATTGTTCATTCAGCCTTCCACCCAAAAAATATTGTGACTTGGACATAAAACATCTAAACTGATATATTTAAATTTTCTATATATAAAAAAATTCTTAAATCAATTCATAATAGGTTAACCCAACAGTTTGTACAATTTAGAAGGAAATAGAATTTTTTTTAACTTTTACAATAAGTGTTATATATATTTTGAGTCAATAAATTATCAATGACCGGATATGATCATAATTTTTAACATTTTAAAATATAAATAGCACGTGCTATAACAATAAAAAAATATAATTGTCTAAAATTTATGAACACAAGACTATAAGATTAGTTAAGCGTGTCTAAAAAGGAGTGCACAGATTCTACCAAAAATTAAATAAATTCATAGGTAAAATGATAACCAAATAATAAAAATTCACCTGGGAGTAGGATACCTTCACACCCAACACCAATTAGTTGAATAGAGTTTTAAAACCATCAGCAACGAGATGAAATCAAGGACTAAACATCAAATATTTAGAAGTAAATCGCTTATATTTATAACAAACGTACTTCTCTGAAGAAGAATCAGGGACAAGTATAGGAGATTGATCCTCTCAGCCATGGGAGATTCTCCACTAATATTTAGAGTCATTCAAATTTAATGACTTTAAATTTAATAGATATAAAAAAAATTTAAAATAAAAAAATAAATATTTTAAAAAATAATAAAAGTTAGATATATTAAAATTTTAAAATTTACTTGAGATAATTCAATCTTTCTGAATTATATTGTGATATATAAAAAATAAATTGTTAGATATTAAAAATTATTTTGTAAGGTACTAAAAATTATTCTATATTTTAATAATAAAATATTATATTTCTAATAGAGATTATCTAATAAAATCTGAAACTATTAGATTCAGATTTCATGGCTTCAAATTTAATAGATACAAAATTTTTTTTAAAATATAATAATAAATATTTTTATAAAAAATATATTAAAATTTTAAATTTTACTAAAAATAATCTAGACTCTTTGAATTATATTGTAAGATATATAAAATAAATTATAAAATACTAAAAAATATTTTATAAAATATTAAAAAATATTTTATTTTATAATAATAAAATATTATAATAAAATAAAATATTTTATTTTTATATTTTAAGTTTTTTTATGTATTAAATTTGGAACCACCAGATTTAACCGGAAAATCCCCAGTAGTAGCGTGAGAGGATCCGCTCTCCAAGTACAGTACTAACTACGCAATGCGAAGAACTAAACATCATTTGACACGTAGACCCAACTTGACAGTTTACCATATCCTATGCGGTAAACAACTTCAAAGTAAAGATAGAAGGTCACCGTGGTTGTAAAACTCCCGACTTCAAGTTTATGAATTCACAATCATATATATACCCAAAAAAAAAATCAACTCAATATAGAATTAAATTTAATATAAATTTTAATAAATTAATAAATTAATTTATTAAATTTATGATTTTAACATGTCAATTAATTTATAATTAATAACATAAAAATTTAAACTCATATAAAAAAAATATAGACAAATTTTTTTTTATAAAACTATTATAATTCCTTTATTATTAGTTTAAATATACATAAAAATAATAAAATTATAATAAATATATATTTATTAAAATTAAAATAAAATAAATATTATTTAGTTAGTTATATAAAAGAATTATTTATGTATGACTATATGAAAATATTCATATTAAATATTGCTAATTATGCAATTCGAATAATTTTTGTTTGACATAGTATAATTTGTATTACATTTGAATAATTTTTTATTCTATATAGTATTTTAATTATAAAATTATGTGTTTTAATTATTATTTATTAATTAAGATAAACTCTTACATTTTTATTTTATGAATTTATATTATAAATTTACTTTTTTCATATGAGATTACCTAAATTCACAATTTTAACAATTTTATCAACTTGTATTATACCCTGTCTCAAGCTTGATGACTTGGCCAAGTTTTCTTGTTAACCATGTGTTGCGCTTATAATAGTTCCTTTGACTTGTCATATAAATTGAAACTAATCATAATAGTTCCTTTGTCTTTCTTCTCTATCAGCCTCAAAAGAAAGAAAAAGTATACAAAGTATGAGTGGCCAAAAAACAAAATACAAATTATATATATAACCACAAGCCAATACTTTTGATCCCTTCAGTTTGACACAGACCTTCCTCCTGTATTGTAAAATTACACAGGACTTCTATTTAAAAAATTCTAATTGATAAAAGGTCAACAGTTAACTCATTGATATATGTTTAAAAATCCCAGAATACTCATAAAAATGTGATCTCGTATACTGCCAAAAGAATTTCAAAATATAAATAATGTTACATATACATTAATAATAAGCTTGAAGAGTCCCATTCTTTTGTTGATTCAAAATTGTAATATATAATGAGTGGACGAGAAACATTCTACATTGGGTCTATAAATTTATATAAAATAAAAATTAGTTTCTTTTGTGAGTTTGGACTCAAATCACGAACGAGAACTCTTATTGTTCAAACCAAGTGGTTGAAGGGTTTTTATTTTCAAATTCTGATTTTATTAATGCCAATCACATGGCATCTTGGGCTTGCTCCACTCATCTTGAGGGCAGGGCTCTGCATATGAAAGAATTATGTTGCAAATTAGAAATGGGGCAAGTGTATGGAGAAATAAATGGACCCCAAATATTAGAGGCTTCCATAGGCTTTTTGAGTTGGATGCATTAAAAATAGTAATATATTTGTTAAATCATTAAAAATAGTTATAAATATGTTAAATCCTACTTAAAAAAGTATTTCATCTTAATCCCACGTACTTTATGGGAATCAAATTGGCTTAGTGTAAATCCCTAAAAATTACAAGGTGAATTCAGACAATGTCATTCCATGTTTACCTAATTTAAAAAAAAAAAAAGAGTATATTTGATTGTCTCAGAAATAGAGTTTACGAAACAGGTGGAGTCATGATTGATAAGGGCTTGTTTGACATATTGTATAAAATTTGACAAGATAAGATTTGACAATATAAGGTTGGATATGATAAGTTTTGATAGTATAAGACATGATAATAATTTAATACTATATGTTGTTAAGTATGATATTATATAAGATACTATATTACATAAGATAATATGATTATGTATTTAGTGACAAACTATATAATACTAGATAGAATAAAAATTAATTATTACAAAAAAATGTCTTTAACTTCGATAAAATTATATTCAACAAAAGATTCAAAGAAAATGAATTTGATATTTTTTTTACTATTTATACAAATTTATACTAATAGTAATATATCAATCCACATTTAAGGTGGAATAATTAAAATTTGAGATAAAGAATAAATGACTAAAAGCTCATTTGGTTGCTCACTTATAAAATATTTTTTAATTTAGTCCCTTACAAATATGATATTTCTCAATTTGGTCCCTCATAAATAAAATCATTATCAATAATGTTGTAAGATCCTCATTTTAGGATGAGAAATAAAAAGGATAAAATGACAAAAAAAGAACAAAGCAAAAACTTTAAAAAAAAGCAAAAAGAAAAAAACAAATAAAAATTAAAATAACAAAAACAATAAAAATGACATATTCCCTCCCAATGTTCAATGTTGGTACATGAGATGGAGACCACATGTTGACATCCGACACTCACTCTTTCAATCCTTTTCATCAGAATCAAAATAGAAAAAAAAGAAAAAGAAAAAGAAAGAAGATATGCAAGCTATGTCTTAGCCATGTGAAACTGAAAGGGGATAGGGATCACTTTCTTCTATCATCTAAATGTATATTCTGTGAGAATGGGCAAAAGAAATTTAAGCAATAAAAAGTGTGGGGTAGCATACAAAATAAGAGAAACATGGAGTGTTGGCCAAAAATAAAAAGGATGAGCTGGAAGAGAAAGGCTAAGAAGCATGGGGGAAGAAAAAGAGAAAGAGAAGAAAAGTGGGTTAAAAGATTTTAAAAAAAAATGTAGGCTTAACAAAAAAATCTGAGAGAGGAAGAGCTAACAGAGAAAGTAAGAAGCTAAGCTAAAGGAAGGAGAAAAGGTCATTTCCATGGTTGCGTTTTTCTAATCTTTGCTTTTGATTTAAATTTCACTGAAACTTATTGCACATTATGCTTTCCTTCGCTGTAAAATTCGTTGAAGTCTTTTTGCATATTATGGCCTTCCTTTGTTGTGAATTTTGCTAATTTGCTGCACATTATCTCCTCCATTTGTCGGCATGAAAACTTGCTAAAACTTTGTTGCATAATGCTCTCTATTTCTGCCATAAAACATGCTCCCGTTTTGCTGCATCTTTTCCTAATTTTTTTGTCATGAACCTTGCTAGAAGTTTGCTGCATGCTACCTTTTGTTTTGCTGTTATTTAGTCTGTGTATTTGCTACATTTTTTTTTATCATTTTTCTGTCATGAACCATGCTCAAGGTTTGATGCATACAACTTCATTTTGCAATCAAATTCATGGTGCAAATATGATTCATTATATCCTTTCATTTTGCTATCAAATGGCACTCAAATCTGATGCAATATACATTCATTGTGCTGTCAAATTCATGATGAAAATATAATGTATTATACCTTCGTTTTGTTATCAATTCTTGATGAAAAACTTGTTGCATATTCCTCAAGATTTGTTGTCACTTTAGGTTGTAGATACTTGATTATTTTGGTCATTAATTGATATTAAAATATGATGTTTCTCCCTTGCATTTGTCATCACTTTAGGCTGCACACATGTGATTATTTGGGTTGCTAAGTAGTGTTGAAAATCAAACCCACAAACTCTTCCCTTTTGCTGATGATTTTACATTGAAATTTATTGAAGTATTGGCTGCCCATTTACGTTTAAATAAAAAAAATTGTTTAGGTTTTGTCTCTTAAAGTATACCTAGATTTCACTACAACAAAGGTAATTTTGATTGATTAATTCATATGGAAATAAATTGGGTTTGATTTATAATGATAGGAGGCTTTATGTTAGATGATAAAGAAAGAGAACTTGATTACCATTTTTTTTTTTCAAAATACCTTCATTGGGGAAGTGGTTTACGTCCCGTATTGGTACTAAAAAAAATAATAATTTAAAATGAGGATATCTTCATTTGTACTTGGCTCAATTTTTGCAAACTATCTGCAATGATAATAATTTAATTAAACACATGCACATACTATCACACATGTTTAATTTTATCTAACTCTAATTTCTAGGGTAGCCACATGAGACTCTTATCCCTTTAAGCATCTATAGGAGTAAATTGGTCCAACCAAGTAAGATCCTGTATCTCCTTAAGTTTTACTTAATACCAGTCAATCGCGTTTTAATAAATTTGGGTTCCAATAACTCATACTTAATTAAGAGCTTTAATAATAATATAATAAAATAGAAGAAATAATTAGAAAAAAAAACAAAAATATTCTTCATAGATGTTTTTTCAAAACTCATTCTAAAATAAAAATGAAAAAATACAAATAAGGGGCTTGTTTCAAAATTCCTTTTCATGCTTTCAAATTTCTCTCCTTAAAATGACAAAAGGCCAAAAAATATATATTTTTTTCTTTTAAACATTTTAAAATATTTGTTTTAAATTTTATATTCTACCAAGAATAAAAAAAATTGCACTTAATTTTTAGTTTTCAAAAAAATTCCAAAAATTCAAAAAAATAAAAAGGAGTGAAAATGAAGAGAGTAAAAGAGTGAGATTACATTGATTTTGTGAATTTAAACATATTAACCAAATCTCAAATTCATTTTATTCATGAAAACTAATTTAATTTCACGAATTCTGTTCTTTTTCCAAAAATAAAAATTAAAATCATAAATAATTTCTTTTGCATTTTATATTGTCGTGTGAAATCTTTAATTTCCTTAGGTATTTGAGAATTAACTAGCAGAGGTTGCATGAGATTCTTTGCCTCCTTAGATCTTGAAAGTTAGTATCTATTTCAAAAATACAAAGATGAAACAATTCTAAAATTTGAAAAAGATTGATTTTGCCCGTTATTTGTGATTAAAAAAATCCTAAAAATATTTTTCCATTCTAATTTCACTTTCAAAATTAAAACAAAATCCAAAAATAAAAAAAAAGAAGGAAATGAAAGGAGCAAGGAAATGGTATTAAATTGATTTCGTAAATTAGAACACGTCAATCGAATTTCAATCTCGTTTTATTTACAAAAATTTGTTTAACGTCAACTCTCCTATTCTTTTCACAAAGAAATAAAAACAACTAACCAATTGCCACATATTCCTATGTTGAATTACATGGACTTTGATCCCAATCACAAGGTACATAGGCTTTAAGCTCTAACCTTTAGTTAAATTCGCCCCTGTAAATATTTTATTTCTTTTCCTTTCTTTTATTTTCTTTATTTTTTCTTTCTTTTATTTCCTTTTTTATTTGTCTTTTGCATGTGATTGATATGATTAATCAAAATTAAAATTATGGTCATACATATTTTGTATAATTAACTTTGGGTAATCGTTTTTAATAACGAGTGCTGTAGGGAGCTTAACACATTTCCCGTGCACTACGAATTCTCGAACTTGATCCCTGGTTTGTAGACCATTTTTTTAATTAATTGGTTTTCTAAAGTTTTTCCTTTAAAATTTTTATGGCAACTCCTAAATTGTGGTTTTCATTTTTTTAAGCAAATATTAAAATTTCTCTTTCTACCTGCTCCATCATGGGTTACATTTTACGTGTGACAACCGCTTTTGATATTGTTTAAATTAACTTATTTTTTTAGGATATTATTGATGACAATTTTATTTGTGAGGATTAAATAGAGAAATGTTCATATCTAAGGGGCTGAATGTTAGGACAAGGCAACCAACACCCAAGAGGGGGTGAATTGGGTGTTTACAACAATTTCAGTTCTTTATGAAATTCCTTTGTAAAATACTTGTTATGAAGATTACTAGAAAGTGTATGAAGTAAAATAACAATTATATCAATTACAAAAGTTTTAATATTAATGCTTGGAGTATGAAGAAAACAAGTTTCCTTCCAAAAAACAAAGCATTCGACAATATACGTTTTATCTTGATTCAAAAGCTTGTTTCCTTGTAAATTAGAAAATCATACAATCACTTCAAAATTGAATTACTTGAAGTAGACATAAAAGAATGTATCCAGCATGAGATCACAATACTTCAAGTAAACTATCAACAACAAAAGAAAAGTATAAATATGACAATTCAAAATATAAAGAGTATAAGGATAGAGAACGTAAACTCCAAGATTTATCCTCGTTTGGTTCCAACTGAAACCTACGTCCAATCCCCAAGCTCTCACTTAAGATTTCTCTACTAATTCCATAAGTTTAACCAGGCACTTGTGAGCCTTTACAACATCCAACTAAAAGTAGAGTTGTTTCACATTCCAAGAGATCCCTTACTCTTGCTTTCTCTCCTAAAGGATACACCACCCTTGTCTTCTCTCCTCTCTTCCTAGAGGAAAATCCCTTAAAGAGATTCCACACTCTTGTTTTCTCTCCTAAGGGATACACCATCCTTATCTTACAAAGATTGAAGAATAATATTACTAAAAGAAATTCTCTCAAAGAGAAAATATACAAGATGAAACTTTAAGAACTCAAATGATAGATATTAAGCAAGTTTTGGCTCAATGATAATTTTTTCTCTCCCAAAGATAATAAAACAAGTTAAAGATCACATTCTACTATTTAGTTCCACCTAAATTTTCTTGAGCCAATAAATCCAAATCTAAACCATTGAATTTTACAAAATGATTCTTTGCCTGTAATAAATATACCTATTTAATCCATTGGTTAGCTTCATGCTACAAAGCTTCCAAATCTTTAAATCTTTAACTTCGTCAATGCTTAGAGTATCTTTCTTGCTTGCTACTTTTCATGTTGAGCATGGTATTGATACTTCATTATCTTTACTTCAATGCTCACACTTCTTTCCTTGGACCATCCTACATAATAGATATTTAACTTGCCTACCTAATAGTTAGTCCAACTCATATATAATAATATGCATCTTTTAATGGCAACTGGCACACTATAAATATTTTTATCATGTGCATGAAATTTTTATGATCATGTATCCAATTTAGATTATATATACCATTTAAGTCTATTGGTTATGATATGAGCAAGCATATCTCATATTAAGGATGATTCAAGTATAAAGTATTAAATGTTAATGATTAATCAATTAAGTACTAATATTATATTTGTAACTCATATGTTACATATTTGTCAGTATCAAAACTTATAACATTAAACTTTAGGGTTAACACTAAATTAAAATGACAATTCTATGAGAGAACAAATCAAAAAAATATTTTATCTACAAGGGACCAAATTGAAAAAAAAATTCCACAAGTTCATATATTTTACGTTAACGTACTTTTTAAAGATATTATTGATAACAATTTTATTTATGAGAGATCAAATGAAAAAATATACATATAAGAGGGAGTAAATTGAGAAGAAAATTCTATAATGGATCAGATTGATAAATATCTTATATGTGAAGGAACAAATTGAGAAAAAGTTTTATGAGTTTGTTTTTTTTAAATTAATTTATTTTTTAAAGATATTATTGATAATAATTTTATTTGTGAGGGATCAAATAGAGAAATGTACATATGTAAGAGACTAAATTGAGAAAACAATTCTATAAGGGATCAAATTGAAAAATATCTTATAAGTGAGGGACAAAATTGAGAAAAATTTTTATGAGTTCGTAATTATTAAATTAATGCCTTTTGAGGATATTATTGATAAAAATTTCATTTGTGAGGAATTAAATAAAGAAATATACATATGTAAAGGACTAAATTGAGAGATAATTTTATAAGGGATCATATTGAAAAAATCTTATATGATAGTGACCAAATTAAAATTACTTTATGAGTTAGTATTTATTAAATTTATTTTTTAGGATATTGTTGATAGCAATTTTATTTTTGAGGTATCAAATGAAAAAAATGTAAAAATAAGAGTGACTAAATTGAAAAGATATTTATGAGGAACTAGATTAAGAAAACAATGAGGGTTTAAATTGAAAAATATCTTATCTATTAGGGACTACACTGAAAAAAATTCTATAAGAATAAATTAAAAAATATCATATATGTAAGGGACCAAAAAGATTTTACTAAAAAAGACAATATCTTATTAATGCAATTAGGTCTAATCAGGTTAAGAGATGTCATATTAATAATAAGTTACTCCATCATATTAAATGTGGTTAACTAGAGTTGATTGTATAAACTTATACAATATATTATGTGCATTAGATGCATGATAAAGATGAATTGTTTTGTATAAACTAATACAATCTAGCCTTATTTAGTGTGCCTAACATGCTCTAAGGTGAGAGAAATTGTCGTGCATGTCTATTCATCTTCTTTCCCCTATTTTTTGGCCAAAATTAAATGTGCCACCCAATTTGGTGTAGATGTTATTGGGTGGGAGAAACAAACTTTCTTCCATAAACCAATTAATTGAAATATCAAGGACTACAATAAAATTTATTAATAATCTAGTTTATAATTCAATTTCAACTATATAGTAAATATTAATAATGACCCCAGATCACATTGAACATTTATTATTGAATATTTCATGCATTTTACCTCCATTTCATTGTTTCCAAATCATTATTAAATTTTCAAAATTATTAAAATTTTTGAATTTTTGTCATTAGTTCTTTTATCTTTGGCACTCCTTCTTTTTTCACTTGCACCTTTAATAAAGTTGTGAAAAATAATTCCCTAGCCTAAATTGATTAAAAGAAGTTTGGGTTTCCTTAGGTTGTACCTAGAAAATGAGGGTCATGTTTGAATAATCTAAATCGTTGGATAAAAAATTAATGGTTTAAAATTTTTCCTAATGAAAATGACCATGAGTAGTCATATTTATTATCTTTGAATATGGACCATTAGATTTCCATATAATTCGAGTAAAAATTCACCCTCATGTTTTTTGTAGGAACATGAGTAAATCTGAACTAGATTAAAAGTGTTGGTACCAAACTAAAAGAAATGGAAGAAACAAATGAAAGAAGAAATGGAGGAAAAAAGCATAAAATATTCAATAATAAATGTTGATGTGAGTTTGGATCATTTTTAATATTTATTATATAGTTGAAGTTGAATTATAAAGTGAATTATTAATAAAATTTATTTTAGTCTTCATAAGTGATATGTCAATTAATTGGTTTAAGGAGGAAAATTTAATTTTTACCCACCTGAATAACATATACACCTAATTATGGGACACATATAATTTTGCCCAAAAAATAGGTGAGAGAAAACAAAGGGATCGACCTCAGTAATTTCTCTCATCTTATCAATTGTGACTCCACCAGTTTCCAAAACTTTGCTTTAGAGACAATCAAATATATATTTAAAAAAAAGGGAACACAAAATGAAATTGTCCAAGTTCCCCATGCAATTTTTGGGGATTCAGATTAAGCCTATCCAAGTCCCATAAAGTGTGGGAATAGAATGAAATACTTCTAGAATTTGACAGTATTTTTTTTTTTTTCATGCATCTAATTCAAAAAGTCAGTTTCCATATAAACATGTCCCTAATGGTGATGAAAAGATCAGGAGAAATTAGTAATTGATTTACTAAAAGATAAAAGGAGGGATTTATCTTTAATTAGTGATTGATAACACTATAATAAAGTTTAGTTTGTTAAGAAGTCATCAAAGAACACATGTGCAACTATTAATTTGTTATAGTCAGCATATTTAGCATGTAAGCTCTGCTTATAAATAATGTGTAAACTTTTTGCACTAAATAAATGAAAAATTAATTTTGATTACCAATGGTTTAATTTAATTTCATTTTCTATGGTTCTAGTTCATTCTTTTATCATGGTATCAAATCTAGGTCTTCTGGCTATGACTTCCAATTCTTCTAATGCCTCTTCAATGTTAATCCTCACATCGAGCTCCAAATCTAACACTGTTGGTTTTAATCACACTATATTAGTTAAACTTAATGACCGTAATTATCTTATCTAGCAACAACAAATGCTTGCTGCTATTCGTGATTTCATTCTCAATGGAAAAATTCTATCTCGATTTTCTTCTGTGAATGATGCTAATTATGGAAAGGTTTTGAATGAGTTTTTGCTTGGGAAAGACAAGTCCAGTTACTCCTGTCATGACTACTATCTTCTATCATGGTAAGCATTTTCACTTGACTCTTTAGATGCACTTGATCTCATTAAGCATGGCAGTGCATCAAATACCTCTGAGTCGTATACTGGACTAGAAGTGTACTAATATAAGATAGTTACAAAGCAATTAGAAAGGTTGCAGATCTATTAATAAGTACCTTTTTCATATAAAAGCATTGGTAGGTGTTGTCTATAGGGAATTCAATCATAGAGAAGGAAAACATCAAAATCATACTTGTGGGCCTGCTTAAAGAGTATGAACCCTTTACCACTCTTGTAAATACTAAAAAAGAGCTTTACTCTGTTAGTGAAATATAATTTATGTTGCTGTCACAAGAAATTAGACTTGGAAAACATGCTAAGCTTGTATTCCCTTATGAAATCAACTCTGTTAAGCTAGCATGAACTCAATTTAGTGTTAACCAATTAGAAATAATTTTAACTAGTCCTATTTTATCTGCACCACATGCTTATTTCAATCCATCTAGTCAGCCTTTTCATGGTTACAAAGGTAATAAAGGCTGAGGAAGAACAATATATGGTAGATATGGTGGAAGATGTAATGTTGTTTGCCAGGTATTAAATAAGCCTAGTCATCTTACTTCAACATGTTATTAGAAGTTTGAGTACAATTTTCAATCTTAGCCTCAATATTAGTCTTATTAGTTTTCTAATCCTTCGCACATATATATATATATATATATATATAAATAGCAAATATGGTTTTTCATCAGATCATTCCTACTACTTCACCTATTCATATTTCTTCGAATGCTCAATCTCAAAATGTTCATACATCTAGTTATTATAATTTTCAAGCTATACCATACGGAGCTATAGATTATAATGAAACTTCAAGTTATCATTATGACACTAATTGGTATTCGATATTGGTGTATCGACATAGATAACTCCTAATGGTGATAATATGGCAAGTGGCAATATGTATAATGGTACAAATCAAGTCTACATTAAAAATGGCTTATATTTCATTTCACGGCAAGGAAACACACTTATCTCTTCATCATTTAGTCTTCATATTTCATCTCAATTCAATAATATGTTGCATGCCCCTTTTATAACTAAGAATCTCATAAGTGTGTCCAAATATGCTAAAGACAATTATGTTTATTTTGAGTTTAAACATGATTCATGTTGTGCGAAGTCTCAAGTATCCAACCAAATTCTTCTTGAAGGAAAACTCACCTTTGATGGTCTCTATTATTTCAAAAATTTGAAACTTAACTCAAATCATGGTTCCATTTTGAAGTTCAGAGTTATTATGTCCACATCAGTCTATTCGAGCAGTTCATCTATATTTTCCTCTTTTGTTCAACCTTCATCTTAGTGTAATGTTTCACTCAGTAATAATTCAATATCTTCTTTTTCTTGTCAAATGTCTTCATAGTGTTTCATTTCAATAAATAACGATACAGTTCTGTCAAGTAGTTGCCTTAGTCATCTTATAAAAAAATGTTCTGATCTTTTCCTTTGGCATAAAAAGTTAATTTATATTGGTGTTAATATTGTAAAATATATTATCAAATCTTGTAATATGAAAATCAATGATAAACAATCTAATTTCTTTTCTGTTGCATGTTGTAAGGGTAAGAGTCATAAATTCCCTCTCCCTCTTCTACAATTATTTACAATAAACCCTTATAACTCATATATTCAAATGCTCAGGGGCCTTGACCTGGTAGGTCAACTTAATGATCTTTATATTATGTAGCTTTTGTTAATGCATTATCTAAACATACATGGATATATGCAAAAGTCAGATGCTCTAATTGCTTTTATCAGTTTCAAACCCATGATTAAGTTAAGCCAACTTTAAAAATTAAGTCCTTCTAGTTTGATAATATAGGGGAATTTTGTATCTTTCAAAAATACTTACTACAACATGATACCATTCATTATCTCACATGTTCATATTCTCATAAAGAAATTAGAACTATTGAGAGGAAGCATAGGCATATTGTTTAAAATAGGGTTATCTTTGTTATTTCATGTTGATTCACTTTTAAATATTGGAAGGATGCCATTGTAAATGTTGTATACATTATAACTTGTCTACCCTCATTAGTCATAAAAAATGACACTTCAATACATAAGTTATTCATCACTTCTCCTTATTATTCTTTTCTAAAGTTTTTGGATGTGCTTAATATCCTCTTCTCAGTCATACAACACTCATAAGCTCTCTTTTCACTTGAGTGAATGTATATTCTTATCCTGCAGTATAAGTTATAAAGGGTACAAGTGCTTGTCTTCTTTAGAAAAAGTTTACATTTCTAAGGATGTTCAGTTTAATGAAGCTAAATTTCCATCTAAATCTAAATCTTCTGCCTCTCAAGTTAGTACGTCAATTATGTTTATGTCATCTGGTCTCATACCAACTATCATTGTCTAAATTTTCCAGTGATGTTTGCACCTCAGCCAATTCAGGTAGTAGTAACGATTTTACATCTTATACTAATCCATTCAATGCTAAAATTGCTCAAGATAATCTTATGACATTTCAAAGTTGCTTTTCTTTAAGCGTTGCTTTCAATGATAATTTTTCTACATAGCCTAATATTAATTATAGATTATCCAATATTCATCACACTGCATTTGCTTTTGTTGGCTTTATTGATCTTTCTATTCCATATGTGCAGAATCAGTCATGTCATCCCATAATCACACGTGCTAAAAATGGTATTTTCAAACCTAAGGTGTTATAACCTCTGTTACTCCTATTGATCCTTACGTAGCTTTACAGAATGAAAATTGGAAAGAAGCTATGTTGGCAGAATATCAATCATTACTAAATAATAGAAACTAGAGCTTATTACCATTACCTTTAAATAGAAATGCAACTGGGTGCAAATGGGTTTGTTGAATAAAAGAGAAAGCAGATGACTTAATAGCAAAATATAAGATAAAATTAATGGCAAAAGGCTTCCATTAAGGGTGTAGGTATGATTACACTAAAACATTTTCACCTATAATTAAACCAGTTGCTATTAGAACAGTTTCGTCATTTTAAATAAACATAAAAATTATATGCATGATTCAAAAAGCTTGCGAACTCCTATGGTAGCAGGTTTGAAGCTTACAAAAATTGGGTATCTTCCGATGGATAATCCACATTTGTATTAATCTATAATAGGAGCATTGTAATATGTTACAATTAAAAAGCCAAAAATTTCTTTCTTAATTAATAAAGTATATTAGTTTTTACAAGATCCATTTCAGGATCATTGGAAAGTTATAAAAAGAATATTATGCTATCTTAAGGGCAAGGAAACCTAATGGATATAAGACCAATGACAACGGAGATGAAGACCTTTTCTGGTCATCCCACTAGTTAATATAAGCTAGGACATACTCACTCCTTCACAAAGGTGATAGTTATCGAAGGGGATAGTGACTGTCGACCATATAATAAAGATTAAAATATGACTTCTGATTTGTATGTATAAGTAGAAGCCATGTGCCTTAGTGATAGCTTTACAAAGGAAATAGAAATGCAAACTTTCCGGGGGGGGGGGGGGGACTGGGGACATGCACTGACACTCACTAACTATCTATCTATTTGCCTTTTGTCTAAGGAAAATGAGACAATAGACCTGACCAAATATGAATAAATGAATTGAACATGTTTGTAGTAAGTAAAATTTAGTAGACTCACTAAAAGTAATGAAGTTCATGGTGTTAGGGAGTTTGAGTCTACTGAATTTGCTTTCACGTATAAAATTTTAGCCTATGAAGAAGGCATTGGTGTTAGCTTCAAAGTTTATGGACAATTTGGTTTGTGTTGAAACTAACAATAAAGCTCTTTTTGTATGTTAGCTAAGGTAATGGTGCTGGTTGTGATTGGCTATCAGCTCCTATTTTGAATGACACATGCAGGTCATGTTTGGTTTGTGAAATGCGAAAGAGTGAATAGGAATGACCTTAAAGCCTATTCCTATGTTTGGTTACAAAATAGGTTGGGGAATCTCATTCTCTTGGGAGAGTTTATTCCCATAAATAAGGTAATGCCCAAACCTTTTATATCTGGAGGTAATCAAGAGGATTCTTGGGATTAGATAGTGAAATGACTTTAATGCCCTCTTTTCTTTTAACTTTTACCCTAAGTTCTAGTACAACAAGGATGGTGTGGATGGACGAGATAGTGCCTTCCTTGTTTCAACGTTGCTATCGACACCATTGCAGGATGTGGTGCCTTTCTCTCAATACACGAATGATTGGAGATAGACGAGATGACTTTGATTTTTGTTGATTTTGGATCTAAGTGGAATTTGAATTCAAATGTTTCAACTTTGGTTTTACTTTGAAGGTGTAAATCTTTCGGAATGTTAATGAGTGGTGATCTTTTTTGTAAATCTTTCATCCTTCTTCTTTTAGACTAGGTGAGAGAGAGAGAAAAAAGAAGAAAGAAGAAAGATGAGAATGGTCCAGGATGGCTTGAGAAAGAGCAACCATTATTCACTATGCTTGTTGACCGTCATGCTCAACATGATTGTTCTTGATGGTTAGAGGAAGAAGATGAATGGTCCAAGATGAATTTGACAATATATATTGGAATATGATACGAACAACAATTTTTTACTTAATTAAAAAATAATAATTAACATTTTAATTTTTTATTAAGGATATTATAGTAATTTTATGAATCTTTATTCTCATTCTTATTCTCTTTTTTAATATTATGCCAAGTACATGAGCTTAAAATTTTATTCCATCAAAGTTAATTTTCATTTTCATCCCCATCTTTTCCAACAACCAATTGGGATTTTAGTTTGAAGGCTTCATTGGCTAATTAGTCCTTTTCCATGGTATCTAGCCAAGGCAATTTGGCTCCTATTCTCTGGTTTTTTTTTCTTTTCTGTGCCTACTGTTTAGCTTTTGCTTGCGTTGCTTCTGTACTTTGTGGATGTTTTGTTTCTTGATTGTGATGAGTTTTCTTCTGGCCGAAAAAAAGAAGTTTTACCCTGGAAAATCAGGTTAACTGATAATAAGCACAGTGGAGCAAATTGGCCTTTTATTTCCAAACTGAATACATGGAAACTAAAGCATATAAATAACTAGGTGTGGATTGTTGAAGCATTCCACCTAATCAAAAATCCAATAATAGTCTGTTTGATCAGGAAAAGGAAGAATGTGGAAGGATGGCAATGTTGAATAAAAAGCGAGAGAGAAAAAAAAACCAGACAAGAAGGCGAAAGGGGAGCCAATATTTTATTTTTAATAGCAAGATAAATTTGTGTCCGTTTTAAAAATATAAAACAATTGTGTGTAAAAAAAATAGAAAGGAAGTTTGGATAGGAAGAAAGTGAAGGAAGGGAAAATAGTTGGAGCAGCCTAAACACGTCATCATTACTTGGACACTTTCAGGGCAAACAAATGAAGATTTTTTCTTTTTTTTGCCCCCAGATTTTTTTAGGTGCTTTCAGGATTTTCCTTTGGCCACTGTCATGAAGTTCTCAAATTACCCTTCCTTGTTTTAGTTTCATTCTAATCAATTGCGTAGTCAATATTCTTAATGATTGTGTATGGAAATTACTTATATAAATGACAAATAATTTCTGGTAAATATACCTGCCACACTGGAATACTACAATATAAGCACACCGCGTTTGATCGTTCTTCTTTTTGCTATTTTTTTAATATAGAAAATTCAGTAAAAAAACACACACACGTAATAGATAAAGTAATATGACCAATTTCTCCTTCATTTTAATCGAAATAAAAAAAAAAAAAAAAAGGGTTTGCTATACTATTGCTTTATTTGGATATATAATTATATCAAAATCGAAAGATTTTCACATATTAAAACAAAGGCAAAATTGTGAATGCATGTACACGTTTTTGTATTTTTGGCCTGAGAATGCTTGTATATTATGTTTATGTCGGTCCAGGAAGTAATATTATGGACCGGAAAAAAGAACAAAAATGGAAATAATATTAAATCGTGAAGCTGAGCTTGCCCTAACGCTTATCGCATAAGTAGGGTTTCTAAGGTGCTTATAAAAACCGTATCATCTGCTCCATTCCAACACGCTTTCGATTTCTCTTCAGCATACGCAAACTAGGACGTTCAGCCTCTGTTCCGATCTTCACCCGCGATAAGGTATTGCCTCATTTTCCTTTTAAGCTCTGTGTTCTTTGATTGAGCCGATGTCATCCATTGTTGCTTTGTTGCTTTCCGTTATTTGTTGTATGCTCGATTGAATTTCTGGGTGCAATTGTACCGTCGTCCTCGATTTTTTGTTTCGACGTTTCATTTTTCCTGTTTTGTTTTGTTTCTAATTTGGTTTTGAACTAACGGATTATTTTATGTGATAATGGAGTTGGATCTTTATAGGCCAACATGTTTAGATGGATTATTGTCGAGTGTGAGCTTCGATAATTGAAAACGCCTTATGTCAAAGCATCAATGGGGAAATCTATCTGCTGAATAAGGAAAAAGATTTTGTTTTGCTGAGTTTCGGTTTTGATTCATATTTTGTGGGTTTATTCTATTAGAATAATCGATGGTCGTTGAAATGCACGAGCTTATAGCTCAGAAAAAGTTTGGCACGAACAACCCTTTTCCTTCTTCTTTTTGTTATCTTTTTCGTAAATCCTTATGCTAAGTAATTGTACCTTTTCTTCAGCGTATGATGGGGTTTTTTTTTTTTTTTTTTCAAAAAAAATATATTTTCTCTTTGGTCGATGGCCATTTGATTCACAAGAACGCGATAGGTCAATTGAGACCCACCTCCCCCCGCGTAGTGGTACTCTGTTTCCTACGTGATCTGTTGATCAACTGACGTTTTTTTGGGTCTGTGATTGTTTATGTATATCTTGGCATAATGTTGGTGGGGATCGATCAGTTCCTATATATATATATATAGTCATTGGATGCCAGTATCCAATATATAGCACTCAAGCACTGAAACTGTGTTGTAAAATGCATAATTTAGCTCGTGTTGGATGTCTCTTCTATTGTGACTGTTGATTACTTTTATCCCCAATGACTCTCCATGCTTATTGTTTCATAGGGAGTTGGCAGTTCATTCGGCTGTACCTGCAGTTTGCCAAAGTGGAGGGTCTAAAGTTTGAATCTTATTTTATGTCTGACCGAGCTCTCTTTTTGACATCAATCGGTTTGCTTGGGGAGTATTGTCCTACTTCCAGAAAAAAGAGTATAGGTTCTGCGGATGAAGTTTGCTGCTTGCATATTGGGTTGTTAGAGAGCCATAAAAACTCTTGCCTTGGTTGTCAGTATATGCAGCCTTTCCCTCCTTTCTGATTAATTTGATCCAGCTTATTCTAAAGAATCAAGATGGCCTTGCAGAATATTGGTGCTTCAAACCGTGATGATGCCTTCTATAGGTACAAAATGCCAAAAATGATAACCAAGATTGAAGGTAGAGGAAATGGCATCAGGACTAATGTTGTTAACATGGTTGAGATTGCTAAGGCCTTAGCTAGACCTGCAGCTTACACTACGAAGTATTTTGGTTGTGAGCTTGGAGCCCAATCAAAATTTGATGAGAAGAGTGGAACTTCTCTTGTAAATGGTGCCCATGATACTGCAAAGCTTGCAGGGTTACTAGAGAATTTCATTAAGAAATATGTTCAGTGCTATGGTTGTGGGAACCCTGAAACTGAGATAGTTATTACAAAGACGCAGATGCTCACCTTAAAATGTGCTGCTTGTGGGTTTATCTCAGATGTTGATATGAGGGATAAGCTTACAACTTTTATACTGAAGAATCCACCAGAGCAGAAGAAGGGTTCAAAGGACAAGAAGGCCATGAGGAGGGCTGAAAAGGAGCGGCTTAAAGAGGGTGAGGCTGCTGATGAGGAACTAAGGAAGCTAAAAAAGGAAGGAAAAAAGAAAGGCTCTTCAGTTAACTCAAAGGATGCTACATCTAAGGTATCTTCAAAGAAGAAAAACACTGGGTCTGATGAGGACCACTCCCCTGCTCACAGTCATGCTGATGAAAACGAGCAAGCTGATGATGATGATGACGTACAATGGCAGACTGACACTTCATTAGAGGCAGCTCGGCAGCGCATACAGGAGCAGTTAAATGCTGTTACTGCTGACATGGTCATGCTTTCTACCGGCGGTGAAGAGAAGTCACCGAGACATTCTCCAAAGCATAAAGTGACATCTGAGGGTAAAGAGAATGGCAATGGTGCTGTTGTTAGTACCCATGAGAGGCTTGTTGATGAAATAAGGGACTATTTGAAGAAGGGCGGGTCTGTAGGTCAGGTTAAAACTTTTCTGGCTTCTCTCTCTGGCACTTCTCAAGAGGTTATTAATGCTTTACTTGAAGCTCTTTTTGAGGATGTTGGCAAAGGATTTGCCAAAGTAGCTTCCAAGAAGAAGAACTACCTTGCCGTAGCTGCTCAATATGGAGGATCTCAGATGCTTTTGTTGCAAGCGTTAGAATCTTTTTGTGGGAAAGCAAGCATGGATGCAGTGAAGGAGGTTGCTTTGGTCTTGAAGGAGCTCTATGACTGTGACGTGCTGGAGGAGGAATCTATACTAAAATGGTACCAGCAGGGCTTGGTTGGAAGTAACAACAGCTCGCAAATCTGGAAGAACGTCAAGCCCTTCATTGAATGGCTTCAAAATGCTGAGTCTGAATCCGAGGAGGAATGAGGCAGCAGACTAATACTTTCTTGGTCCCTTTGCCTTCTTTGCTACTAAGTAATTTCTAAAATACGTTGTTCCTGTCGTGTTGGTGGTCATTGTCTAAATAAAGACCATAGGACTGGTTCCCCATACCTTTGATCTCAGTCCAACTTTGCCTTTTGTCGGTGGTGTCTGGTATTTGGATGTTATGAGTGTGACTAAGTACCCTAGTCGAGTCGTTGTATTGGACAAGCGTCTTCCCGGTTGTGTTTAGTATTTTGTTGCTATTAACTATCTATTCTGTTTTCGTTTATGCTTATGTTTTTATCATGTTGCACGAGCTCCTTTATTGATGCCGGGGATATCGATCAATGATTAATATACGCTTCTCCATTGACGTGCCTCTGATGTCTGATTTTAAGTAGGGAGGAGGTGGATGGAGTTCATCATAACGAAGGAATGTCTTATCAATACCATGCTTCCATATTTTCTTATCATTCGTTAAATACATTTATAAGGGAGAAAATGAAAAAGAAAAAGAAAAATTTCTTTAGGGGTTGAACCATAAACACTCATCTAATTTTTAAGTTGAGTTATTATTTCACTGGCTTATGTTTCCCCAGTTAGTTGCATGTTGTCCATATATATGTAATGAAATGCATCAACATGATAGGTAAGGTATTGGGAATATGAAATAATATACAATTCATACTGCAAATATTCATAACATCTCCCACAATATAATATGCAATTTCTCGCGCAACAGCATTAACTTTTCTGAGAGGAATTATGTATACGGATCTCCTGCGGTCTCTGCTATACGGAATCCTGGATACTAGGATAAAAGTTTATGATTCAGAACATGTCACATGGTTTTTTTCCTTTAATTTTTGTTTTTAAAAATTTATTATAACACATGAAAAAAATAATATTTTATATTTTTTTTATTATACAAAATGATATCTCATAGAAAATAAATTGCAAAATGTCAATTGCTTAGCATTTCTTTTTACAAAATATTATTTTATATAAGAATTGATTTATAACATTATTATACCTTTGCGTATTATGATAAATTTTTAAAGAAAATTAATATTTATTAGATATTAAATTAAAAATGCCACATAATAGAACTGTTGTGTCAAAGGAATTATGTAGTAAGAAAGTGTAATAATATTTGAGAAATCTTATTATAAATAATATTTGTTCACTACATCTGTCTCTCAAGATACCTAGTGTCAAAAGATGTAATTGGTCAAATGTTTTTAGTAGATAATATTGAAAGTGTTGATTAATAGGGTTAGTTTGGTAAAAAGCGTACATGGAGGAGACAAGCTTGGAGAATTGAACATGAAATGATAATAAAAAATATTATTTATTAAGATTCGTTTTTGACAAAAATATTATATTCAAACGTTTAATATGTATTTTTAATTTTTTATAAAAAAAATTTGAGTGACACTGCCTTATTATGGCGGGTCACTCTCATAATTTTTTTTATAAGCATAAGTGAGTCAATTTGAGTAATATGGCGTCCGATTTATAAATAAAATATAAAAATTAAACTAATATATATTTTAATTAATAATGCATTAAAATGTAATAAATAATATTGTTGTGGGTATATTATACATAATATTAACAAATTATATTTCTAAATTTTGCATATAAAATTATTTAATTGAATAAGAAATACAATCAAATTAAATTTATCAATTTTATTTATTTTATTTTATTATTATTAAAATTTCAAATTTTGAGCATTGCCTTTTATATATTTTAAGCATTTGGATTCTTTTATTTATTTTTCAAATTAAATCTATAAGAAATAAAATATTTATAAAACTATTTATGTAGTGAGTCTTATTACATCAAAACATGAAAAAGTACGTAATTTTTCAATTATATCGTAACATGTATAAGGTTACTACAAAAAATTATATAATATTAAATTAAGTCATACACTTGTTATATTATTATCGATTAACCAAACACTTGACTTGTGTTATTTGAAAAACGTGATAGCAAATATATAAAAAATGGTATCTAATTGTAGTCTTTATTTTAGATTAGTGAAAAGTAATAATAGTAATTATCAACAGTTATCACTTGTAATTATTAGTAGTTTTTTATCATAATTTTCTTTAATTAATATAAAAATTTAAATTTTATCTAACAAACTAAATAATTAAACATATAAGGGGTCGGAACTTATACTTTCTGATCTTATTTTATTTTAACAAATATAAAAAATACATATAACAAATTAAACTACAATAATAAAAAATATCGAAATTTAAGTATCAACGAAATACTCAAACCTAACCCTAAGAGGAAAAAAAAAAAAAGAAAAAGGAAAGGCACTGTAATAACTCATCTTTAATAAACACTATTGGTTATATATAAATGAGACGACTTCCCTTAAAATAGCCGCAAGGGACCTGCCCACATTTTCTATTAAATAATAAAGTTTCGGAAGCGGCTCGCTGTTTTTGTGGGTAAGTTGCTTAACGACGTGTATAATTTAAATATTTGGATGAAATAGTTTTTTTTAAGGATCTTGAAAAATAATTTTTTAAATTATAATATTATAATAAGAAAAAGCCTTCTAGATGCACATTTGGTATGAAGGAAAGATGATGCCGTCCAAGTGTTTGAAATATTTTAATTTAGTGCTTTAAATTTTTTTATTATTTTATTTTGGTTCCTTAAATTTAAAGCATTTTAAACCAGTGTTTTAACTTTTAAGTATAAAATTTACTCAAATTTCTTTTATATATAATATCTAAAGGACAAATTTAAAATATAAAAAGACTATTTTGAAACATTTCAAACTTGGAGAATTAATTTAGAAAAAAACTAAAGTTGAAAGATCACAATACTATATTAACAAAAAATTTATCATATTTCATAAAAAATTTAAAAAGAAAAAGGCAATTTGGCTAAAGAAAGAGTTAACCCGCAAAGTAGCCTATCCATTTAAACAAAGATGAGTAAACCCAATAAATTACAATATTACAATGGACGAATATGGTTCTTCATTTTGGCAAACCAAAAATAAAAAATCTTCATAGACTTTGTTTCATTATTTCTTGAAAATATCATATATTTCATTTAAACTAGTTAAAAGAAGGAATTTCATCCCAAAACTAGAGACTAGCATAATAGATAAAAGCCCTGGCTAGAGAATGAGCCTCATCATTGGCTTGTATCCTAATCTACATACAAGAGATATTTGATCTCAGTGAAAGAAGGGTCATGCAATCATGAATAACAGATCCGAACTCTATATTGTCCACTTCCTCTGCATTGGGCGCTGAAATAACCTACAATGCATTAGTGTGCATTACCCTTGTGGAGGGGAGGTCTTTGTGAGCCCATTCCAGTAGGGTGAAGTGCCAACGCCTCCATCAATGCTGGGGTTAATGGCAGTCAGATACACCTTTGATGAGTTCTTCGGATTTTGCCCGAAAGATTGTTGCGAAGCCCTATAGCCCTTAGCAGCGAAAGAAAGCAGCGTCAGTGTTACAAAACCATTCTACCATTGTCTCTGCATGCGCCTGCAGTTTACTATTTATCTCTATGGAGTGTTGTTGCTGTTAGGTTCTTAGTGCTTGAGCATGCCACCACTCTTCCAAGAACGTAAGTGTAACATTCTTAATTTAATAATTTTTAAGACTTGCTAAATTATATTATTTAGAGAAAATTAAAAAGAATTACGAAAGGATAAATATACTAGGTTGTGAACACCCCATTCCAATTTTTTCAAAAAAGAAAATATAAGAATGCATAGATAAAAATATAATTAAAATTTAGGAAATTAAGTCATGAAATTGGAAAATAAATTTTTTTAACCAAAAAGAAAAAATGGGACAAGAAAATGGAAACAAAAATAATGGGCTAGTGGAAATCATGGGTTTAAAGAAGCAAATTTTTATTTTAAAATAATAATAATGCAAGATAGGTAACCAAAAAAAAAATTAAGAGGAAGCAAAATTTTATTTTAAAATAACAATCATAATAAGTAGAGAAGCTAAAGAAGGATACAAAGAAGAGGGAATAGGCTACACCCATTGGATATAACATGGACAAGGAAGGCTAGGTGCAGAGAGACTATGCTACAGTAAATCCAGGAGAAGGAAGGATGGAAAATGACTCAAAGGAAATGGCTTCTTTCTATCCTCAGAGCTGGGAACAGGATAAAGAAGGCTCAGAGCTGTCACTACCGGAGGGGATGTGCTGTCTAAAAAAATATGGGAGCAGAAGCCAAAGACCAAAAGGGACAAGAGAGAGGGGAGCTTTTGACCATTTCCTCTGATAAAGAGAAAGGAGCCGAGAGGAGAAGAGGCAAAAAAAAAAAAAAAAAAGAGAGCAAGTGGGTCTAGAAAGGGGGAAGTGATCTGCTCTGGTTTGGAGTTATGAAATAGAGCTAGAGGAGAGGAAAAAGATCAAGAGAAGTTGGAGAGCGAGGATAGAAACATAAGAAGAAGAACGCAGACATAACCAAGAGAAGAAAATGAAAACAAGATTGGAGCATGTATACATTCAATTATAGAATATGATACATGAACAAAAAATATAAGGAGATTAAATTAATCGATGATCTGACCTGATGAAGACGATATAATAACTATGTGCACTGGTTGAGTCAAAATATTTCAACCCCCAATACCCAAGAGTGTCTCAGAGTGTTTGATGGCTGGAGAGAATGATCTTAAAATTAATGTATGTCAAATTAGGGTTTCAGTGTGCTATTTATATAGTTTTATTTTAATAATATAATAATTAATATTATGATAATAAAATCCTTCAGAATCTTTAAAATGATTTCTTATTTAATTAATAAAAAATTAGCCCATTAAATCTCTCTTCGTGTCTCAAATTAATAATCTGACGGGATGATTACTAATGCTCTTGAGCTACGGGTTGGGTTTCTGCCCAGTGGGCTTGTGGATAATCGAATCCATCATCGATTATCCACAAATAAAATAAGACCAAGTCTATTCATAGTTTACAAATTATAATATCAATTGCCTATTCAATAATAATAAAATATTAATCTAATAGAATAAGTAATGTTAATCCATAAAATATTAAAATTATTCTAACAATTTCCCACTTGAATAACATTAATTAAATTATTAGGTCAATAAACAAATACATAGTCAGGCAATTAATGTTCACATAAACACATGGATGTGTTTATATTTATAAACTATACGAAATTCAGAAATGGAACTGTACACAAAGATCACTGAATCCGATAGGAAAATAAGTGGTATTAACAATGTCATAGATTAGTTTCAATATCTGAATAGAATGGAATACAAAATGACATTTGAAACATCATATTATTATGCAAAAGTCCCCTGAGGACTCAACTCAAAAATTTGGTGTCAAATTGCACCGCAAAAGGCTCTTAAGGACTCAACTCATATTCCCATTAGACCAATGCTACATAAAAAATTCAATAAGACCCATATGAGTTATACAATTTGAATTACTCCTATGGGTAGGCACTGGTCAATAGATCTGCCATCATGCGCTCACTGCAAATGTGAACCATGTGAGTTTGGGATAACTAAAAATTTAGAAATGAAATCATGGATCTAGGATATTGAATCTGATAAGGAAAGTATTGTTATAAATCCCAGCAAAATTTCAATTCTGAATTATATCTAAAGTTTTGGCATAACCAAAACATTGAATCCGATAGGGAAACAAATGTTATAAGTGCCAAAATATGCTAAAGTGTTCCTTAAGAGCACAACTCAAACTCTCACCAAAACAACACATTAAAATTCAAATATACCCAAGAGTCATATATTTTCAAAACTCTAGTGGGCTTGTGTTGGTAAACGGATCACCCAAAATGAGTATGAGATGTATAGATCTTCTCTCTAACAAACAAGAATTGAGTATCAAAATTTGATGCAATTGAAATTCCTGTAACTTTGAGAGAAGTGTATAATAGAGTCATGTCATAACAAAATGGTTGAGACTTAAAATATACACATAACGAAAATTGATTTCCTTAACCATATTTCCTAACAAGTGACCATCATAAAACTAGCGACATACTCTAATATATATATATATGTAAGGCAGCTGTAAATGTCCATTTGACACTTTTCAACAAAACAACTCCTTCAAAAACATCATATAGATGTAATTAGAAGTGGGTTCAAGATCATCATAACTGTCTCTATAGCTTTCTAATGATCATGACCAAAATTACTTAAATATATCTGCCAAGCACACCAACAAGGAAAAACAATGTTCAAACGTGTGCACACTTGAGCTTATATATTATGCTATTAATAATTGATTCATATGGAACTTTGTCTTTCAAAGTTCTCTCTTATCATTTAAGAGATAACGATTTAAACAACCTATCACCACTCTGCACAAGTGCACAAGGAGTGCAAGAATACATATCAAATTTCTTGAGCACTCGTTTAATATAGGTTGCTTGAGACAAATCAAGAATGCCACAAGATCTATCATGGTGAATCTAAATTCATTTAAAAAAAAAATTTCACCTAAATCTTTCATACTAAAGTGGCATGACAAAATGTGTTTTGTCTCATTTAATAAGCACACTGAGTTACTGGCCAATAGGATGTCATCCACACACAGCACATCCTCATGCAAGTCTTCATCTATGATTACAGTGCCTATACAGCTAACTGTAATCGAACTTCCTTCCACTCCAAGGATGGTCTATTATTCTTATTACTTTTCTTGAGTCCATATGGTTTCTTGCCATAGGCATTGCCTTCACTTTTCTTTCCTTTTCAATTTCACATTTCCAATCTTGCTGGATGAACCATGTGAAATATAGTTCACTAATTATGATAATTCACCTTCTTTATTAATTCTTCCTTTTGGGTCATTTTGGACATCATATGATTAATAGACCACTCTAACTTTTGGGAATTATAAGTGGTTCTCAAGACCCTATATTCAGCAGAAAGGGATTAGGGAACTCTATAAATTAGGCTACTATCATCCAAGTCTACATCTAGGATTTCAGCTTGTTGTAGCAGTGAACAAGCTTCATCATGTGCTCACACACTCCTGACACTTCGTCATAGTGAGTGTTATCTAGCAAAGAGAGATAATAGGTCTTTTTAAGTCTTATCAAACTTCTTAAATTTCTTATTGATCGCTTTAAGATATTCAATTGCGATGTCCTTCTTAGGAATACTTTGTCTGATAGTTTTCTTAATCGCATACATAATGACAGTTAAACAAATCTTGTTGGACTCATATCATTGCTTATGGTAAGCCTTGTCAGCAGTACTAGACTCAGTGGTGAGATCCGCTGGCTTAGGTTCTCTCATACCTAAACTTCCCTTGGTGATCACTAGATACATATCAAAGGACTCAACCCAATTATCGTAGTCTATTTTGTTCAGGGTTTTCACCATAAATAGTTGCAAGAACAGAGAAGTTGAGGGAAATACAAATAGGAAACATATAATTATGTCTTAGACACATAATTATATATATAACAAAGTTTCCGTAACAAGACTCAGCTTCAGCAAATGTGTAACAAAATACTCATCATATCCTACCTAAGAGCTCAGACTATGATAAATCAAGAAAACTCATACACACCAAGGAAGCTCATTATCGAGAGAAACGACACAAAATGCACCCACAATCTCCATATCGATAGGATATGAGAAAACATGAATACATCAATCAGCAAATCGTTGCTAACAAGCCATAAACAAGCCTTATTCACAAAATTATATTGACAATGTCACACCAATAGGGCATGTCCATTATCAACATAATATTTACATACACTCTTTTTAGTGGACTTATCACAATATTCAGACTCATCCCTGATAATGGTAATTAAATTATTAAAAAATGGATATTAAATGATAAATACGGTATTAATTTATAAAAGACATATCACTATGATTGGGCCCATGATAAGTGAGTCAACAATCAATAAGTGTATGTGAACCAAAGTCATTACAATTTCCACACGCAACCTATTCCCTTTTAACGTATATGCTTAAATTAGGAATAAAATCTAATAATTAACACAAAGAAATTGATTATAATTTATTTACACATAATCAGAGAGAGTGAACTGAACATATTGTTTCGTATTATTTTTAGTCTTTACATAAAATTTTTCAGGTTAAAATATCTTATCTACACATTATTTTAAGGCCTTTAATTTTTAAAAAATTTCAAAACTCCTATTTTTAGGGCTCAAAAATTCTAAAAAAATAACCATAATTTAGATCAGGGTGAGTGGAGTTAATTTCAAAATTTGAAGTTCATCTAACCGACGGTATGACCGCACATACCAACATGCGCCGACGGTGCGGGTAGGCCTCGTCCACGCGTACCTTCTTCAACCTCTGGTGGGTCGATTCACGCCAGTACCCGAATGTTGACCCGCCAGCTTTCTGCTTCGCAGACTTCGAAATTGAGACCATTTTAATCATCGTGTCACGATCTTTAAGACTCTTATATTGGTTTCGCGTCAATCTCTTCCATTTAAGCTATATTTGAATTTGAAGTTCGAAACTTTCTGGTGGTTTCAATCTTTTTCGGTTCAAAATTGGTTTGTTGGTTCGAGATAGGGCACACTGGCGACCCAAGTTGATAGCCGTGACTGTCTCTGTTCGAATCACCGGCAACCACAACTACTTCGAATGGCGACAAGGAAAGAAAATTTCATGCCGGAAGGTGAGTTTCTTGCCAGCAATGGTGACTGAGGAAGACGATGATCATTACAGGAAAAAAAAGGAATAAAATTTTATAATCCATAAAATGACTCTAATGAAAACGAGATCCAGAGAAAAGGATTAATTTTTTTTTTTTTTCATAATGTACAAGAAAATTCACTCATCAAAATTCTTATCCTAAGCTTGTTATGGCTTACACAATATTTCCCTAGATATTTCAAAATATCTACCTAGCCTCATTCTTCTCTAATTCTACCCTTCTTAGACCTTGAATGGGTTCATGAAAGGTCATGGTAACAAAATTTCTAGATAAATGACTATAAGCCAACAAGGGAATACCATGATGATCATTCAAGAAGAAGAAGGAAAAGAGAATAAGAGAAATTAGAATATGCTAAATCATGTTACGAAGATGAGATTAGAGAAAGGAAATTTAAAAAACTTCATAGTCCATCAAACTAGGCTCTGATACCATTTAGAAACAAGATTGGAGCATGTATACATTCAATTATAGAATATGATACATGAATAGAAAATATAGGGAGATTAAGTTAATCGATGATCTGACCTAATGAAGACGATATAATAACTATGTGCACTGGTTGAGTCAAAATATTTCAACCTCCAATACCCAAGAGTGTCTCAGAGTGTTTGATGGTCGTAGAGAATGATTTTAAAATTAATGTGTGTTAAATCAAGGCTTCAGTGTGCTATTTATAGAGTTTTATTTTAATAATATAATAATTAATATTATGATGATAAAATCCTTCAGAATCTTTAAAATGATTTTTTATTTAATTAATAAAAAATTAGCCCATTAAATCTCTCTTTGGGTCTCAGATTAATAATCTGACGGGATAATTACTAATGCTCTTGGGTTGCGGGTTGGGTTTCTACCTAGTAAACTTATGGATAATCAAACCCATCACCGATTATTCACAAATAAAATAAGACTCAATCTATTCATAGTTTACAAATTATAATATCAATTACCTAATCAATAATAATAATATATTAATCTAATAGAATAAGTAATGCTAATCCATAACATATTAAAATTATTCTAACAGAAAAGGCCCTGTTTCGTGCATATGAAACAGAGGTTGGCTGGGCGAGGGTGACGAACCTATGAACAGCAAAATGAGGGTGCCGGGTTTGAAAGGGCAACACCAAATGAACAGGAGCATGCAACGTGAATAAAAGAGAAAAAAGAAAAAAACGTTGAACTCTCCGAGAGAGGAAGGAGATGGTCAACCTTGCTAAATCAAGGGGCAATGCTTTAGTGACAGGGAAGGGGGAAAGGAGAGGTTGCATGCATGGTTTGGTTCATTTTTACGTAAAAAATGGAGGCTTAAGAGGGAAAGCTGAGAAGAGAAAGCAGCAAGCTAGAGTAAGAGAAGGAGCCAGAAAAGAGGAAGAAGATGAGAAGAGGAGAGAGAGGGAGCCGAGGAGAGAAAACAACAAGCTAGAACGAGAGAAAGAGCCGAGAAAAGAGGAGAGAGAGGGAGCTGAGGAGAGAAAGTAGCATGCTGGAGCAAGAGAAGGAGCCAGAAAAGAGGAAGTATATAGAGAGAAGGAGAGAGAGAGAGAGAGAAAATCGAGGAAGAAAGTAGCGAGAAGGTTAGAAAGAAGAGGTCAGGAACAAAATGCTGGAGCAGATAAGAGGTATGTGATATTGGATTAAACGTTAATCTCTTACTGTATATGAGTATGTTAGTCTTATTTTATTCTTTTGATCCTTAGTTTCATTGGCTTTGATTTTAAGGATTGAATCAGGATCACCAATATACTAAAGTTTGGTTTTAATTATTTGCTAATTTACTGCTTAATCTGATGGTGAACTTTTTTATTTTGGGTACATGGCAAATTTTGTGGGAAATTCTAGTGCTTGGTTTTCTTTTTTTTTCTTTTTAACCTTTTTTTATGGATTCCGATGCTTGGCACATTTAAAATGATGTGTTCATTTGATGCATTCAGTTGAAACTGCTCAATCTCTTCCGGGATGTGTCTCCTGTGTTATTATTATTTTTTTGCTACCCTTATGGATCATTTCAGACCTTGTTGTTGGTCTTTGTTATGTTGTTATAGTCTTGATTGTGTGAAGAGGTATGGGTTCATGGATATCTATGACTTGATTGGATATCAGTATTGATTATTTAATTGGATCTTCTCATCTGCCCCTCATGTAACTTACTATCCAATGTTGAATCTTATTATAAGTGTTGAGCTTATTATTTTAATGGTTTTAACATGGTTTGGTTCACATTGTGCCTCAAGACATTAAAGTAATACTATTTGAGTTTATTACGTGTCTGGATTATGTGTAATAAGGGATCACTTTGAATACCAATATAACATTGTTGTCATCTTATTTATGCTACTCTATGCATACATGAAAAAAGACGTGGAGTTGTCATTCTCCTCTTTTATACGCCCTCTCATTTTTTTTAATTATTATTATTATTATTTTTTATTTTTTTTTATTATTATTTATTTATTTATCACCATTCATATTATTATTATTATTATTATTATTATTATTATTATTATCTTATCCTAATTTTCAACATTGTCACATAAGAACATTAATCTCTTTAGGCTTCAAGGGATAAAAACTAATTTTTTTCAAAACAAAATTTTTAGGTCAATGAAATAATTTGCTTTCATACTTTTTAATTTAATAATTGCTGTGTGAGATTGTTTTTCTTCTCTGGCACCTAGGAGGTTGACTAGTAGAGCCACGCAAGATATTTAAACTCTTTAGGCTTTATCCCCCAATGAAAAAATAAATTGATAAATCATAAAGATAATTTATCTTGGATATTTGTATATAAAAATTGTCATGTAGGACTCTATGCCTTCTTAGGCAATTAGAGTTCGATCGATGGGACCAAGTGAGGCCTTATGCCTCCTCAGGTCCTGTCCGATAATAGTTCATAGTATTTATAAAAAAAATTCCAATTTCAACTACCTATTTTCAATAAAGCTGCGAAAATTAAAAAATAAATTTAATTCTTATAAAATTATGAAAATATAAATTAATAATGTAAAATCTCTGTGATACTTTTTCCTGATAATTTTCACTCATATTTCAAAATTAAAAATAAGAAATAATCATTTCCAAAAAAATAATAACAAAAAACATGAATCTAAAATTCCTAAGATTATATTTCAATAACAATTGCACTCCTCCAAAACTAAACAAGAAAGTTTAAATTTTAAAATAATATATTCAAAATCCTAACAACCTGCTTCATCAATAATTTCTCCCGTTTTCAAATTTAAAATAAAAATCCTAATTCAAAAAAATCTCTAAAAACATAAAATTGAAAAATCCTAAAAATACTTTTCCCTTAATATTTCTTTTCCAGGATGTGAAATAAACCCAAATTCCAAAAATCCATAAAAATTAAAAAGATAGAAGATGAAAAGAGCAAGAGAGTGAGATTAAGCTAATTTAGTAAATTAAAATACACTAATCAAATTTAGGTTCGTTTTGTTTACGAAAATCTGTTTGATGTCAAATGTCTTGTTCTTCTCGCAATATATATATATATATATATATATATATATATATATATATAAAACAATCACTAACTAATTGATATACCTTGTTTAGACAAACTATGTGAACTTTAATCCCTATTATAAGATACGTAGGGCTTAAACTTTTATCATAGGTTAAGTCCGCCCTTTGTAAATATCTGTTTGCTTGTTTTCATTATTGTTATTTTTGTCTTTTTTGTTTAACCAGCATGCATGTCAATAAAAGGATAATTAGGACAAATTTAATGTAATATTCTACTTCATTTGACTAATTTAAGGTAACTGTCCTCATGAACGGGTGTTGTTGGGTGCCTAACACCTTCTCTACACTCAAATAGACTCCCAAACTCATCTCTATTTTCGTAAACCACTTTGCCTTTTCTTTTTATTAAATTGGTTTTCCAAAATTTTTCATTAAAAATTTTGGTTGCAACTTTTGTAAATTGATTTTCAAGATTCATTTTGAGAATCAATTTTGACTCTTTTTATTCTTTCCGTCAAAAGGTCAATTACGACACTAATTGAATTATTTAAAGAGAATAACTTATAGGTTAATTTTAAGGTTTAGGGGCAAAATTGTAATTTTTCATTCTAAGCAATTTGGAAGCAAATGGCAAAATGGTAGTTTCACACCTTAAGCAAACCTTGAAAATTTTCATATGCAGATAAATAAATCAAAAGCCCATAAGAAATATACAATAACTAAAGCATATTTTACATAAAATTTTATCATATGTAAGGTAAATTTTTCTAAGACATTAGGATCCTAAAAAACATTCAACCAAGAAAAAGGTAGATGCTATTTTAAATAAAAATCCAAAATTCTAACAGACTACACCATTAACAACAAGACAATGTAAATAAATGTACCCTAGATGTAGAGCCAAATCAGAGGAAGTTAAGAAGGAAAACAGAGATAGCGAGGTTACTGACCATTAAGGTAAAATGGTGATTTCATAAAATATCAAGGTAAAATGGTAATTTTCCTAAAGACAAGTGGCGCTACCCTAACCCATGGGACCCACATCATAATTAATTTAAGATATTTTATAATTAAGATTAAATCATAACCATCCATTTTCCTAAGATAAAATTCTAGCCTTACATTTAAATTAGATCTTCACCATTAGATTAAAATCACATGATTAAATTCTGGCCATCCATTTAGATTAAATTACAACTATTGGATTAAAAAGATCAAATCCTAACCATACATTTAGACTAAATCATAACCATAATATTAAAATCACATAATTTAATCTAATCTTAGCCATATGTTTGGATTAAATTACAATCATTGGATTAGAAAGATTATATCCTAGCCTTACACTTAGATAAAATCATCACCATTGGATTAAAATCACATGGTTAAATCCTAGCTACCCATTTGGATTAAATTTCAACCATTAGATTAGGAGATCAAATCCTCACCATCTATTTAGACAAAATCACAACCATAAGATTAAAAACATGTGGCTAAATCATAACAATCCATTTAGATCACATCTTAACCATAGGATTTAAAAACCCTTATTAAATCTTAACCATTGAATTATCTTTAAATACTCTATACCTTACCTCATACTCCACCACATCTTAGTCACACTCACATTCTTCACTTTTGTCTTGGTAACATGATTTAGCATATTTTAGGTTCTTTTCTTTTCTTTTTATTCTTTCTTTTTTAATAGGTCTAGGTCTTTATGACAATGCAAAGGCAAAAGATTTAGCTATAGTGTAGAAATACATTTGAAATTAGAACACATCATGAAACTCCAAAATCAATTTCTTTTTGACCTACGATCATTTATCTTAAAATTTTATTGTTATAACCTTCCATGAAACTATTCATGCTTAAAGAAAAATATAATAATAAAAGATTAAGGTTAGAGAGTTATTTTGAGATATCATGAAAAATATAATGTAAAACGTCATAATAACTTTAGGTTAAGAACTTTGATATATGAATTGTTTGTGCATTATACATGCTTATATAAATTTCTTGACATTCATGCATTGTAATTATTTATATTATTGTGTATTCCAATTTTGTATAATGAAGTGACAATATAGTAATTTGAGAAGAGAACTAGTTTTTTTCAAATTGAATTGTTTGTATACATTTTAATGATGGAAACAAATATAAATAATATACTTTAAAAAGTTAATTAGGACCTTGAAGGAGCATATAAACCTTATACATATGAGACTATAATTGGCTTTGCCGTCTAAATGTCTATTGTGGACGCTAGCCTATGGTTGGCCATGCTGCCTAAATGTCTATTATGGACCCTTTGGTTCCCTACCAGAGTATTACATCTTATGAATCCTAAAATCTATGGTAGGCCTTGTTATGGGTTTGTTACATTTCTTGCACCACAACCTGAATTTCTAAGCTTTATGGTAGGTTATGCTACCTAAATGGTCTTAAAAAGTCAGGTAAGGGTAAGAATGTATCTTTGTTGGAAACATCCTAAACCAAAAAATATATGGAAGGCTCTTGGACCAATTTGGATTTAAAAAAGTAGAAAGTAAGAATGCAAAAATGTTTAAGATACTAAAGGGATTCCTAATCATTAGATGGACATTAGTCTTCAAAGGAAGAATTCAAAAAGAAAATTTTTATAGTTCTCTCCTATACTAATCCATTGACCACATGATGGATTAGATAACATATTGAGATAAGATTGTATTGTTTGACTTTGTTTTGATTACTTGTTAGGGACATCTCAACTAAAGGAGAAGTCCCGCTAGCTAGTTAGGTGTCATACATTAGGGTTCGTGAGAATTGATCATTTAGGTATGACAGTCATATGCTGAGATTCGTGAAACTTATATAACCCGGATATGACATCCCAACATCTAATGGTCGAGGACATTGTCTACCTCTAATTGCCTTATGTTTCCTAGTGTCATCATTTTTGATAGATTTCTATATTTTTATTATATCTGACATGCATTTATATTCCATAGAAATTATAATTTTAAGTCACACTATATTCTATAAGTATTTCCAATATCATATATACTTTTTCATGTTATTGAGAAATTATATTTCACTTGTTTATGTTTTTAAATGGAAAATTATCAAATGTCTGTTAAACTCCATGTAGAATGAGTATTTGTCCCATCTATTGAATAAGTATTTGTAATTGACAAAATTATCGTTGTAAATTGTGATATGAACTTACGTGCTATACCACTTATATTCGTATCATTGGATGGCATAAATCCCATAAGATTTCCAAGCCCATGAGAAAGTTATAATTAAAGCGTTAGTTAGAATTTTGAGGGAATATATAAGATATCTATAGATGTAGAATAATATTAGGCATAAATTTTGATTACTAATAGAGATAAACCTAAAACTCTTTTCCATAATTTTGTTAAATTAGCTTGCAAATGTCTAAACTATTAGTTGTATATTCTTTTTATCATCTATAATCATACAACTATATTTTAGTAATACTGGTATATTTTTGCATCTAAAATTGAGAATTGTAATATATTTTATAAGGTAAATAAAAAGGGTAAGAACCTTTCAAATAACTGCGTTTGGACTTGTAAGTTTATTCCTCCAAAGAAATAGGTTTCTAAGCCCCAAAGCTTTCACATAATTGCACAAAACTCCTCAGTTTTCATGTGTGGTAGCTTCTCCAGTGTGAGTGTTAGGAAACCCACGTAGCACACATCAGTAGTGACTTGAAACACTTCTTATTAGGATCGACACTCCTGGGCTCATTAACAAGCGACAAAAACATATGATAAGTCCTCTAGGTCATTGCAGAAAGGACAAGCTGCCTTAGTGCCTATTCCTTTTGCAATTGGTTGGTTTTGACAGGGAGTCCTCCTCTGCAAGCTCTCCATATAAAGTTTATTTATTTGTTTATATTTTAGGGGAATATGAAAGTGCTACACTTTGCTCCATTGGATTGGAATTTTGTTCCTGTCAATAATCCCCCTGTCACTAAATACTACAATATAGACTGCCTTCACATTATACCTCCCTTTTTTATCCCAATTCCATATTCTTATATCCTAATGGTTTTGATGGCTTACAGGTATACTGAGAATAACTTGTTTGTCCTGCCTTGAGGAGAGCTCTTCCACCATAGTACAGTTCCATATGATTTTATTTTGCTGCATCAAATCAGCCACACTTAATTGCTCGTTGATCTGCTCAAGTGTATGTAATAGTATAAATCTCCCATCAACGGGCAACTAGGAGTCTGACAAAACTTTAATTCTTTCCCCGTTTCCTACCCTCCATCTCATACCCCATTTTAACATGTTTTGGCAAGACCAAATATTCCTTTATGAGATGCTCAGATTGAAACCTAATTGAGCTATCCAAAAATTCTTATCTAAAAAATATTTAACCCTAAGAAGTTGATAAGAAAGAGAATTGGAATTTGTACCTAATATCCAACTATGTTTCTCGACATAATAATATTAAAACAATGTAAATTTTTGAATCTAGGACCCCTTATATTTCCTTCTGCGATCCCAAGAAAACCACATTATTCCTCTATGAAACCATGAAACCATGAATTATTGCAAATTGTTTCAACTTTTATGCAAAATTGATTTAATGACTCAAACTTTAAATACCCACGAAACTCTACAAGTTTTAAGCATTAAGCAATGTGGCATCTGGTTGGGCCACGATTATTACTTTTCATTAGTTAAGGCATAAAAAAAGTTTGTTAAAAAGAGTCTTTGTGAGATGAATTTAAAATTTTAAAAGATATTTTAAATTTAAGTGATGAATTTTAAATAATAAATAAAGTTAAATGATCTTAATAGAGAAAATTAATTATTTGGTCCCTATACTTTACATTAATTTTTAATATAATCTTTATAGGTTTTTTTTTTTTCAAATTACTCCCTGTACTTTCCAAACCTTTAAAAATTGGTTCTTGTTGCCCATATCCATTATAACATCATTTTAATAATGATGAGGTGGCTAACAATAAATAGTATTAACTGTTAGTCAGCCACGGGACAATGCTACCAATCTTCGAACAGATGACCTCAACTTTGATATCAATTATAATATCAAGCGTTTATTATTAGGCTAAAAATTATAACTATTAGTTAAAACACAATTTTATTACTTAATAAAGACTTAGTATAAGTACCATATTTCGACTGTGATTCAGCCCTACACTTGAGCTTTTATCATGGGAAAATTGCTGCTACATACTTTAGCTAACAGGCAAAAAATAAAATAAAAATAAAAAAACCTTTCCCACATTGCTTCATTCAACACCTAAACCGGATTCTTATCTCTCTTCTGCCAGGAGCTTAGTGTCCCTCAGCACCGAAGCCTCGGCCAACCACCGTAGCCGAACTTCCAACCTCCTCTTCTCTCAAAGCTTGCTCTCACAGCCAAACACCAAGGCCAATGGATGAATCATTAGTGGAAAGTCGTGTAACTGAATAAGATATGTATAAATACTAGTAATAGATAAGATATATATATATATATATATATATATCATAGGTACGTAACTAATTTGGATGATTGTGACGAAAGAGATAAAGAACAGAGCGGTGGAGGTGAGTGGAAGGAGGTATGCTTGAAGCGGCTTGGGGAATCAATGAAGTTAGTTTTTGTGAAATTTTTTTGAATAGTAAAATGTAAGAAAAGACTGAACTGAGAAAAGAACATGGAGTGGGGCAATTGTAGTACTTTGATGTCCCCATGCGTTTTCCTGAGCAAAGCAAAATACAAAGTTCAAGATAACTTTAATATCTCGGAAATTTATACTACAAGCTAGGTGACTTTTTTGAATACTCTATGGAAAATGAAGATTGAAGGAAAAGAAACGTAGGGGGTACGCGCAAGAACTAAGATTTGACACCATTTTCAGCCATGGGTTTTCAACTAGCCTCTTTGAATGCATCTTTGAATATTTCTCAAAATCCCCAGGTACATATAGCGCACATGCCTATATACTCCCATGTCTCACTTAAGAACACGACTTTCCACTAACGATTCATCCATTGCACTTGATGTTTGCCTGTGAGAGCAAGCTATGAGAGACCGAAGATGAGGCAGGAAGTTCGGCTGCGGCGGTTGGCGGAGGCTTCGGTGCTGAGGGACACTAAGCTCTTGGCAGTATATGGGCATGGCGAAGATAAGAATTAGGTCTAAGTATTGAATGCGTGGCAAATACTTTTCTTTTTTTCATTTTTATTTTTATTTTTTATTTTTGCCAAGTTGGCAGTTTTAGCTACACATGTGCATAACACCTCATCATTGTTTAGAGACTTCATCATAATTCAAACGATGTTATAACAGGGACAGATGGCAAGGACCAATCTTCACATGTTTGGAAAGTATATGGAATGATTTAAAAAACAAAACAAACTATAGGGACTGTGTTAAAAACTGATGTAAAGCATAGAAACCAAATGATCAATTTTTCCATCTTAATATTATTTTGAGTAAATATGTCTTATATTTTACAAGCTACTGATTTAAGTTGTGATAGAATATTAATTTAAGGGATTAAAATGAGTTAGCTCAATTTTTTAAAAAAAGATATTTGAAGAATTAAACCTAATCATGGTTAAAATTATTTTTTAAAAAAATATGCTATCCTTTTGTACGTGTATGTTTCAGAAATATAAATACAAACTCACCGTTACTCTAATTTAGACTTTTGAAATACAAATTCACAGCCCAAATATATTATTTAACCTAATCATTTTTAGAAAATTTGAAGTGGATCAGTATCCAAATAAATCATACGATAATATAAAACCATATGTTGCAAATATTTTGAGAACATAATCAGATAAGATATACAAGTTAGGATATTGGGTTTGAATTCAAATTGAGATCAGAAAAGAGTTTCAAGTAACTTCAAAATTTAAATTCAATTTTGTAATATATATTTATCTAGTGAATTTTCAACGGTTTTTTTTTTTTGTCGCTAGATTGTGTTTTTTTTTAATTTAATAAAAAAAAATTTAAGTCGCATAGTTAAATTTATATTTTTTTATCGTCCACAATTTTTAATTTTAATCTTATTATTATTATTATTATAATATTGTTGCAGGGCCCACAAGGGACAATCAAGATGCCTTGTATTTGGAGACTGGAGCAGTAATCACTATTAGACATCCCCAAATCTCAAATGAATCATATGTAAATATAAAACGATATGTCGCAAATATTTTGAGAATGTAATCAGATAAGATTGGGTATTCAAATTGAAATGAGAATAGATTTTCAAGTACTTGCACAGCACCATAAATCTAGACTTCAATATTTAAATTCAATTTTATGGCATATATATTTATTTAGTAAATTTTCAGTAGATCCTTTTTACTGTTATATTGTACATTTTTTAAAAAAATCTAAATTGTAAGATTAAAAATTTTGAATCACTCGTGATCACATTTGAACTTTTTAATCACATAAAATTTTTAACTTCGATATAAATTATTACATCACCTATCGCCTTCCTTTAATATCAATAATTAGCTTCATTTAATTTTAACAAACAACACCAATGTTGAGGCCAAGCCGTGCAACTCAATCTATCATTATTATCATTATTCTTGTTATATTATTATTATTATTATTATTATTATTATTATTACTATAATATTGTTGCAGGGCCCACAAGGGACAATCAAACTGCTATGTATTTAGAGGCTGGAGCAGTAACTGCTAGAAGACATACATACCCTAAATCTCAAATTCTCAACCCTTGAATCGTTGACTTTGCTCTCCACGCTGTCATCATTCTCTCCCTCACGCTCACACACACCTATTTGTCCCTCACCTGCTATTCTTAAATGCCAATACCACCTAGTGTTGTCACCAAATTATTGGTATTATTTTTTATTTCAAAAATAAATTAAAATTTTCAACAAATGTTTTTATTAAAATATTCAAATTCCATGATGTACAAGTTTTAATTACTTCACTCATTTAATATTTTAATAAGTAAAAGAATAATTGATAACATTTAATTTTAATGATGCCATATAAATTAAATATATATTAATAAATATAAATATTGTTATATAGAAATTTAGTTAATAACTTATTTTATAATAATGTAATATTTAAAAATATTTTTAATAACAATTAAAATCATTTAAAAATTAAAAAATGTGTATATTTGAAAAAGAATATATATATATATATATATATATATATATATATAGTTTGAACACCTTTTAAGAATAGAGAGGATAATGTATCAAAAATTTTCCACTTTGCAGTAACCATGGCTGATTTTATTATAATAAAATATTTGGTGTATTATAATTTTAAGTACACTAATACATCCAATTATAATATAAAAATATAATTATAATAATATTAACGAAAAAATAATATTATAATTATATTTTTATATTATAAGTGGATGCATAAGTGCACTCACAAGTGTTAATGCACAAAAAATAATACTATTTATTATTTGTTTGATTCTTTTTTATTTAATTTGAATCTTTTTATTTTCTTTTCATCAATTTTTTATTAATTTTTAAAAAATATAATGAATAGGATTACTCATTATGTGTTTTTTTATAAAAAAAATTGACATAAAATTAAGGAAGAGAAAATAAAAGAAATAAATTCTTTACATCTCCACCGAATTGTCAAGTTTAAACATTTTAGCAACACCTGCTAACGCCTGCCTCCTTTGGATTCCATCTCATATCACTCAATTAACTCTGATTTAATAACACCATTCGACCCTTTCATTGCACGCTCCACAATTAAATTACATATTTTATTTTGTGAATGTTTAAGTTACAAATTTCTTTCTGTTATTTTAAAAATTATATATTTTCTATAAATTAAAATATATAATTCAAATTTTTTTATTTAAATTATTTTTATATTTATCATTTATAATATAAGAAGTATTGAAAATTTATTGGATCAATATAAAATAGTCATTCTTAAAATTAAATTGAACTGATAACATTTTCCTTCAATAAATATTAATGCATATCACCATAAGAAAAGAGAGTAATATTTAATTTGGATACTTTTCAAGAAAAAATTTTTATCTGAATTTCATAATTAGTTAAAAGAAATATTTAAGGCAAAAATATGCTACATAGATGATATTAAATAACTTGTTTTCTTTCTTTAATTGGCTCCTAAATCCTTAAAAGTATTAAAAAATAGAGTAATTTAAAAAATCAAAGGCACTTTGACGATAATAATAAAAGAATTGTTATCGTGACAAATTTTTGTCATAAACTAATGTGATATTATTGGACTATGAATTAAAGGCGTGTACTGAGATCATCACTGTTCTTTCAATGCACGATTAAACATTGGCATCTATCTATTAGTCTATTATATATATATATATATATATATATATATATATATATATATATATATAAAGTATATTTTTTTATTTAATATGAAACCCTTGTTTAATTTATAAAAGCTCTATTTTGATCATTTTCTCAAATATTTATGTGTTAACTACTAATTTTTTTTATATGTGCATAAAAATTTTTTGAAAGTGTAAAAAACTTTTAGAATTAATTAATAAAATAATAAATTAATCACTTTTAAATTTATGCATTTTTTAAAGTTTAAAAATTGTGAACGAAAAAGTATTAAATTAATTAACTATGTTTTAAATCAAAAAAATTTTGAACTCTGAGAATCTTAGAATTTAAGAGAAAAATAATAAATTAATTAATCATTCTTAAATTTTTTAACAAATGACTATAAATATAATTTGACATAGTTTAAATTAAAATAAAAAAAATGATATATAGTTGAAGGATTTATTCAATAAATTAGATCATTCATTATCATACATCACTTAGCATTGGCGTTAGAGACAAAGTCAAATATCATTCTATCTATTTCTAGGATTTCAAAGTTCAAATGAGCAACATTTACAACAAAAAACACCTCTTATACTGGTGTCTTCTTAACGAGATTATTGTCATTATTTTTCTTTCACTAATTTTATAGAATTAGAATATTAATGTTGAAGCTTATGCAAATTATATAATACAATCAATACATATCATATCACAATATATTATTAAACTCAATTTTATGCACCTTTTCAATTTATTATACTTTTTTTGTATCAAAATACATTACTATATTTAACTTTTTACTACCATTGCCGATTTAAAATATATATAAACATATAACAAAATAAACTAATTTTTTCTGGTACCCATAACAAACGCACAAATGGCACAAAAATCCCGTTAAAAATTTTACCTATAATACATGTCAGGAGCGGCTTAATATCATTGTAAGTCCATAGTAATTAAATTCTATTCTTAATACTCACATTAGTATGGCAATACACTTGATTAACTCTAAAAGAATCGTCAGCCGTTAGCACAAATATTTTAATATAACAAGAAAATGACACTTAATTCAAGACATATATCATGTAAGGCTTGAAAAAAATTATCGTTTTAAAAATTTGTTAGATTACTAAACATATAATTGTATTTTAACAGCACTAGCACTAAGCATTTTCCTTTTTCCATTACAGAGAAAAAAAAAACTTATACCCTATAGGATTTAAACAATACATTATATTTTTATTGAAATAAATTTCCATCAATATCATTTTATCATATTCTTAAAGTCAATATGAAGTATCCGTGCAAATAATTTATTAAACAATATTTGTAATTCTTTGCAGATATAAGCGTGGTCATTTGTCCGGGAATCACTGAGATAAATAATGCAGATATTAACAACTACATTAAATATTATATAAGAGGGTTACTTGAGAAGTATTCGATGGAAGTACAGATAACCGTAAAATATTCTCTTTGTATCGATATCTACTTTGATTTCGGATATCATAAAATTTTGAAACAAAAATTATAGTTAGAGTTTCTTGGAATACATTAATTAGCACTTCTAGCAACGGAAATGTTCGAACAAAAATAAAATATTTATGATACATCCATTGAATGCTGACGAGGAAATTAATTATGGGACCATAAGCTTAACGCTTAAGTGATGGGGATTTATGAAGCTGGATTATTATTGGAACGTGATGGTGAGAATTAAATGAAGCGCGTGGATCACGCGCTCCTGAGTGGATCAATAGCCATCACTCACACAAAAAAAAAATGGAAAACAAAAAAATTAAAAAAAAAAATATTTGTGTGAAGAATCCAGGCTCCACACGCTCCCACTGAGTGCGAGTGGTGATGGCCCCACCCAGGGAACATTCTGATGTAGTTACGCTGTCGCGGCCAAAACTGTAATTTTGAGGGAAATATGAGGGCATTATGGGAATTGAAAGCCTGCTCGCGCTTCCGGGCCTGTTAGCTTTCCGACCCCAATACGTCTTTGTCTCTCTATCCCCTTGAATGCGGTGTTCGCTCGACACAATCGGACACAACGGTTTTATGAGAGAGAGACACAGTCTCAGTCTCACTCAAACTCGTCAGTCCTCACGCTTCCTCTTATGTCTAAAAACCCTAATGAAACCCTCATTCGCTCTCTTTGTCGTTAGAACTGATTCCTAATTTCCACTCTGTCTCTTACATTCTCTGAACGATGCGTCCTCCAAAGTCACGGCAAGTTCCTCCGGCGCAGGTGCAGAGTTGCCGTCTCGACCCTAAAATCTGGCGAGCATGTGCCGGTGCATCCGTTCAAATCCCTACTCTGCATTCTAGGGTTTTTTACTTCCCTCAGGGCCATCTCGAGCACGCCGCTTCACCTCCGCATCTTAATCCTCTAGTCTACTGCAGGCCTGTCATTCCCTGCCGCATCTCCGGTGTTCAGTTTCTTGCTGATCCTGCCACAGATGAGGTATTTGCTAAGCTTCTGCTCCATCCTTTGAGTGATCACAACCTTCATCACATTGCCAATTCTGAGGAAGCGCCGGATGATGACAAGATCGTGTCATTTGCGAAGATTCTGACGCCTTCCGACGCCAACAATGGCGGTGGATTCTCTGTTCCTAGGTATTGTGCTGATTCTATCTTCCCGCGGCTAAATTTCCAGGTCGAGCGGCCCACCCAGACATTGATCGTGACTGATGTTCACGGCACCGTCTGGGATTTTCGCCACATTTATCGGGGCACGCCGAGGCGGCACTTGCTCACTACTGGCTGGAGTAAGTTTGTCAATCACAAGAAGTTGGTTGCTGGTGATTCCGTGGTTTTCATGAAGAATTCTAGTGGGCAGATGTTCGTTGGGATACGCAGAGCTGTGCGATTTGCTGCAGGAAGTGGTGGCGATTGCGCCTTATGGTGTTCCCAGATCGGTGGCGTGAGAACTAAGTCGGAAGGGGAGCAGCAGGAAGAGGCCTATATAGGTTCCAGAGTGAAAGAAGGGTTTTCAAGGAAAACTCTGGGGAAATTGTCGTCTAAGGAAGTTGCAAATGCTGTAGAATTGGCAGCACAAAATATGCCGTTTGAGGTCGTGTATTATCCAAGGGTTGGATGGTCAGACTTTGTGATGAAGGCGGAAGTTGTGGAGGCAGCTTGGAATGTCGCATGGACTTCCGGAATGAGAGTCAAAATGGCTATGGAGACAGAGGATTCGTCCAGGATGACATGGTTTCAGGGGACAGTATCTTCTGCATCTGCTACCGAGAATGGGCTTTGGCGGGGTTCTCCTTGGCGTACGCTTCAGGTATGCCTGCACAAATCTACTGCCGCTCATGTATACTAGAGAGTTAAGTAATGAGTGAGATTCCAAATTAGAAACACCTTGACAAACCGAATCTCTTGAACGAGGGATTTAACCGGGTCTTTATATAGTGAATTGTATAAAGAAAGAAAGAATTGGAGGCATGAATCAACTACTAAGAGCTTACTAGCTTTAAACTCTGCATTTACTTGAGAAATGTTTAGGCAGGGGAAGTCTATATTTCTCAGTCTGTTATGGAATCTCAATTTTGATCTCATTACCATAAAGTTGTGTTATTCCATTTCCATTAGCATCTGTTGTTTATGAAGCATAGAATGTGTGTTGAAACCTAGTTGTTATGGTTGGGGGTCATTTTCTAATATTAGAATGAAATTCATAGGGAATTAGACATTTTATCCGATAATGGATTTCTACTGATAGTGCTGTCATATGCTGTGATGCTGTCTTCAATGTTGCTTTCGAAATGATAGTATCTAAGCATTACAGAAAAGATTACAGTCTTTGTTGATAGGTGAAATATGTAAAAATAAGTATGACCTGTTTTTCTTAAAAAATATCAGCACCCATACATGGATGATGGTTCAGGATAATTTACCTTTTGCTTATATCTTGTAAATGATTGGAGAGATGTCACTAGCCTTCCATATATGGAATATTAGCAGTTCTATTACGTGGAACTTGTACATCGTTTAGAGAGCTTAAAGGGATATTATATATGAGACATTGAGAATTTTGAGAGCACTGGATGAACAGTTAGTGAATTTGACTGAAGAGAAACGATGAGTGTGGCATATACCACTACCCCAATTAAATTTAAAGGCCACTAAAATTGCATTTCCGTTTCTATTTGAGTTTTAAAATTATTACTACTTGTGAATTGAGGTCAACTTGTATCCGCTTCTTTTCAGTGTTATAGGAGGTCTCCCTTTATGCGTGTATTTATTCTGTGGTGGCAGTCATATAGGGTAAACTTTGAGGATTGGCAGGATTGTTTTCCTTGTTTTCTTTTAAAAATCAATTTTAGTATTATATCTGTTGTGAGAATCATTGATAAGGAGTTTTTGTCAGAAAAGGTAGTACTAGAAGTCATCATCTATCTCATATGACTGATATTTGCTTCTTGTACGGTTACTGATCTCTATATCATAGGTTATATGGGATGAACCTGAAGTCTTGCAGAATGCAAAGCGAGTCAGCCCCTGGGAGGTTGAACCAGTTTCCCCCGCTCCTTCCCCAAATACAGCATTACCCTCACCTCCCCTGATTACAGCATTTCCCGCACCTCCCCCGATTACAGCATTACCTGCACCTCCCCTGGATACAGCATTACCTCCTGCAAAAAGGTTTAGAGCTGCTCAGTTTTGTGGGGCGGCTACTGATAGGGAGGGAGACCCCTTCTTTTCTATGACAGGATTCACGAATTCAACAATGAGGCACTTGGATCAGTCATTGTTGAGTTACAATACTTTTCCTGCTGGCATGCAGGGAGCCAGGCATGATTTATTATCTCTATCAAGTCTGTCCAACTTGGACAGTGATAATTCTCTTCTTTGTATTAGTAATAATACGTTTGGGAACATGGTACCAAGGATGAAAACTGTGTCAACAGAGCTAACCATTGACAGTTCTCAATCCGATAATTTGTCCCCAGATAGCCAGAATAGTTTGCCTTGCTGCGGCACAGAATTTGCTGGGAGACAGAGCTGCAACTTAACAAAACTTGGTGCTAGTTCAATTCAGCTATTTGGTAAGCTCATTCATTTGGAACAGCCCGTTGAAAGTGGTTCGCATGCTGCTGGGTGCACAGGAGACGAGGGTAGTAACAGCTGCAATGAGACTGAAGGCATTGACAAGCCACTGGATCATTCTTTATCCTAAACAATGCTCCACAGGCTTGATGTCCAATGCCTATGAGCTTGGGCAGTTGAGGCGGCATGTTGTTTGTGAAGTAGTAGGTATGTCCTTACAAGTAGCTCTACAGGTACGCTTATATCTGAGGGGATTGAACTCATCATTAGAAATTAATCGAATGTTATAATCAGCTATTTCCGCATTCTTTAGAAATTTTATACTTTAGAGTTTAGACATGATTATTTTTATCCTACGTGGCATTTACTGCGCCGTCTAAAATAAGCATACCCCCTTTTTTTTTTTTTTTTTGTTTTTTAAATGATGGACGATGGGGTGTTCTCCCCAAGGGGTAGATGAATTTGATGCTGTCCATGCTCTTACAGATAAGGATGATTTATCCATTCATCCAAATTCAAGAGTATTGTATAGTGGTTCATTGACTGCCTGTTTGCCATCGGAGTGAGTTGAAACCAAGTTTATTTAATCAGAACATAAGGTGGTCTTGTCTAAATTATGTCCAGAACTAACACAACTAAAAGACAACCTAGTGGTTGGAGTTGTGAATGATGGGTAAAGGAAAAAAATGCATGCATTGATTTTTCGATACATTCTGGGGTAGGACAAAGGTGCAGCTTGACAACATCAAATGGAACGGCTAAGAATACCAATTTGTTTTTTGTTTTTTTGGCCAATGAATTTGTATGGTTTACGTTCGAAGGATTGAAATTTTTCTTTGCACATTAAAACAAAGTTTGCCTTACTTGCAACCAATGTAATGTGATTTGGCGATAAAATTTTATTTTTAAAATTATGTCTTTTTAAACATCTATTTGCCTAGAAGCAAAATTAACGTGTTTTTACGAATTGCATTAATTGAAAATTTAGATAAATATAAAAAATTTAAATTACAATTGTGAAAATTTAGTTTTGAACAAAATCAGGTTGGTAAAATTATATTAATTCAAAATCAAACTTGCACGACTCTAAATGCACACTAAGAATATGTAATTTCAGTTCTTAGATCAGTGTGTTTGGATTATTAAATGGACAAATGGTAGTATTATTTTAGCTTTTGTTCGGTACTCTGATTATGATTTGGGCTTCGCAATGCAGAGATCCATTTTAATGCATAATTCCAGGATTCGTAATATGTAATATTTATTTACTATTTACGAATTTTAACATTGCCTTTCGTGCAGGTAATTCAGGCAGGCAGCTGACTAGTCTTTGGACCTTCAGTACTAATATCTATTTTGTTTTCTTTTGGTTTCGCTGAAAATGTTGACATTAAACTTCAGGCTTTATAACTTTGGATGATGTTGTTAATATCTGACGAACTGCGTAATAGTTCACTCACAAGTTTTCTTTTCTCCTTGCGTCGTTAGCTTTCAATTATTTTTGCCTCTAGCTCTTTTTTTTTTTTCTCGCTCAGTTTTAACTAGGGATGGGTCCAAGGAAAGAGGCACAAGAGATGTGAGAGATGCTTGTCCTCTTTATAGTTTTAAAATTTTAATTTTTATATATAGTTTTATCTTATATGTATGTTATGATTTTTTAATTTATAAAAACACATTATTTTTTAAGTATAAAAATTTGTTTCTTTTAATTTAAATATTTGATTCGAAACTGTTTACTCTTTAGTATAAAATCCTAGATTCATTCATAGTCTTAACTTCAATTATTTTTCTCAGCAAAAAATGTTTAGTTAATTTCCAACAAGTGACTGCTCGAAGATGAACTTAAATAATCAAGTGTTTATTTGAATTAACGTTGAGTGTGATTTAAAGTTAGCTTTGGTCAAATATATTTTTGCATGATCATATTTTATGTTTGAAATTATTTGTTTGGAAATTAAATTTTGTTCTTTATACAAATTTATTTTTTTCATTTGTGTAAATAAATATTTGGAAGATAAAATTGATTTTGGTAAAAATTAAATGCCAAATCAAACAAATATTTATAAGCTAAATTTCTGTTTAAATGTATGAATGAGTATTTTAACATCTTAAACAAATCAAGCACATTATAAATGGTAGAGAGGACAATTGTTTTGTAACAACAAAGGTTTGTTGTTTTGTGATAATAAAGGTTCGAAGCGAACTAAAATTTGTGACTTAGTTTGGTTTCTAAAATTTAATAATTAGTGTATGTACCAAGAAAAAAAAAAAAAAGGCATTAATGTGGTTGATTTGGCTTGAACTGAATCGACATATAAAATATAACTATCGAGATAATGAGCTATTAAAATTTCCGCTAAAATTATAGTATATTATCATGTGTTTTAGTTTAACACCATACTGTGTTTTAATTTTAAACCATTTAATTTGTTGAGCTATCATCTAATTGATTTTTATTATCTTTAACAGTTTCTGATAGAAAATGATTGATCCAATTCTTCATGATATTGTCAGGTTTTAATTAAGCAAATTCTTTTTGTTGATTATATATCCGGTTACAACTCGATTTTTGTTTATTTACATTTGTTCTCTTTTGCATTATTTGGAGTTTGCGAATTTAGATTTAATGAAAAATTAATTATCAACCACATGGATTTACAAACACAAGTCATGAATTTCCATATTATGAATAATTGTTCTTTAAGTACAATTTGTTCTAATTGCATTTTAAATATGGAATATATATTGAAAATTGTGTTAAATAAGATGTTTATATTGTTTCTTAATTGAAAGTGCATGCAAAGTAATCATTATATTAATAGATCTTGTGAGCCACCTAGGAATGAACGCACGGGGTTCAGCTTTTGCATGACTAGAGATTTGACATAGCCTTGTAAGCATCTGAGTTCGTGTTGAATCTGTGTTATTTTTTAAAATTCTATTTTATAGAAATAAAATTTTAATTAAAAAAATAAGTTTTTCAAAAAAAAATAAATACAGATTTAAAATAAATAAAAATAAAATATGAAAATTAAGGTTTAAAATGAAAAGTAATTAAAATCTGAAAAAAATTAATATTTTAAAAACTTATTATAAATAAAACATTATAAAGAATGAATATTGTGTGAACTAAAGATTTGGCTTGATAAATTTTGTAACTTTTTTTAATTTTAACTCAACGCAACTCAAGTTTACAAGATCAACCAAAAAAGTGTTGTTTAATAAAGTAAAAAAAATTTTGTCATCTCATATCACTTAATTGAATGTGACCATTTTTTTTATAATGGTCACTTTTACTTGTTCCCTGTAATTAAAAAAAGTCTAGGATAAAATTTATTTATAAAATAATTATATATATCTATAATGCATAAATTATTAAAAATTACTTTATATATATATATATTTTTAAATGAAGTATAGAGAATATATTTTCCAATTTTCAATTTTTTTAAAATAATTTCATTTACTAATAATAAAATGATATAAATTCTTAATATGGAGTTGATTTTATTCTGTTAAAATATATTATATATAAAAATAAAAAAATAGTTAATTTATACAACCAAACATTTCTCATCCCATGATATGATGTGTGTCCACATCTGACATTGTTGCTTCCGCAACACCAATTCCAAATAGTAAATAAACTTTATTATAACTTAAAAAATTTATTTAGCTTGAGTTTAATTTTAAAAAATAAAATTTGATTAAAAAAATTTAATTTATAAAATAGACTAGGTATAAACATTTTTTAAAGTTTAGTTTGAATTTAAAAAAATTTGAATAAATATTTTTTAATAAATAAAAAATTATTATTTTAAAAAATTTAGTGTCATGTGATTTTTAATAAAAAATAAAAATTAATATATCTTATTTAAAAAATTTATATTAATATAATGACTCATTTATATTTATAATTTTTTTATATATAATTTACATATAATAATAATTATTTATATTATTTATTTAAAATTTTAAATAATAAATTAATTTAATCATTCTTACAATATTTAATTAACTTGATAAGTTGAATCAAAAAAATATAAATAAAAAGCCTTAATTCAAATATAAATTTGAGCCTTTTTTAACTTAAACGTAAACAGGTCCGTCCATTGTGATGCCTAAACTACCAAGGAAGTCCGCTATACGCCACTCAGGGTTGTCGTTTGCTTTTCTCTTTCTCCCCCAATCCCGTTTTGTTTTTGAAAAATCTGCTCAAGCTCATCTTATTCTTACTCAGAATATTGCAATCATCATTTACTAAGAAATGTGAATTAAATTAGAGAAAGGAAGGAAAGCCAATCCATATTCGTATATCTGATTAAAGGCTACCATTTCCAATTTGCAACTGCTGTCTCTCTTAAATCGCGAACTGGATATAGACTTTTCAAATGGCTGCCTTTGTTTCTAACCAATCTCTCTTGGCTTCCTGTCCTTGTTCTGCATCCTTCTTTTCAAAGCCCTTCAAAACACTAGAATCCAATATCAGACCTTTTCGATATCTTCCCTATTCATACCTTCGTCACCCCGTTTATGCGTGCAAACCCATGTTAGGGTTTTCAAGCAAATATTTCCCATTTTGCAGTGTTAATCGAAGGAATATCTTCAAGTCTTACCTCGCTGCGGAAGATTCTAGTCTAAATGTACGTTTTTTCTTATTACTTATACGCCCAACCCCGCTAATTATGTGTCTTTGTGCAAGCTGAAATTAGTTTTATAATTATTTTGTTGATAATTTTATTCTGCTAGTTGCATATAAATCGATTTTGCAATTAATTTAGGTAAAAAAAGTTTTGAATCTGATGGTTTCTGGTGCCGAAATCAACCTGCTTGTTATCAATTTCTGATGTAAGAATTTGTAATATAATCATCTGATGTTGGTCTGGACGCCTGGCAAGATAGTACGCTAACAAACTAGAGAGTAAGCAAAATAGGCTGTTATGCGGAATTCCAACATGAATTAGCAAAGTCTAAAATGGAATTACATGGAAGCTCCTCATAGTTGGACTCAGTGATAAGAACCATTTTGTCCTAAAAGCTTCAGCTACTTGGATAAAGGCTTAGGAATGGTTATTATCTCTAGCACGTCTTTTCAGGCAAAAGTTCTTTGGGAAACGGGGATGCGGAGTCTGGAACATATCTTGTGCTGAAATTTAGTTCACGTAGGAGAATGGGGCAAAGAATCAAATTCTCGACGGCCTCAAGTGTTCTCTTACCCTGTCAAAAGCAATTTCGTTTTAAAATCTTAAGCTTCTAGGTGAATTTGTTTAGGGCCTGTCTTTTTTGATGGTATGTATGGAAAAATGAAGATGATGGTTAGCAGAGTTCTAATATGTTAGTTGTAATAGAAAATAATTTATGAATTATGATGAAGATGGAGTTGCAACTAACAAGTAAGTAAATTTGGACTCTGGACAAAATTGTGAATGTTTTGACATTTCTCTTGTTAATATGCAAGTAAATCCCACTTGTCAGTTTGATATTCCAAGTTTCTATTTTCTAAATAACAGCAGTGCCTTTGAAGCAGTGGGGAGGTTTCCAGACTTTTGGATTAGGTATTTTTATTTGTGATCATGAATTGAGGGTTTTGACTTTGAACTGAAACACTGTTTTTTTCTGGAGAGCTGTTTCTTTTTTGTAATGTGAATTAAATTCAAGCCCATTATCATAAATCTTATCTTCAATATATATGGATTCTAGACTTAGGCATATCGAAAACTCTAAATTTATGTTGACTGACATCACCCTAATTCTATCGTATTGAGTAATGGCAAGGCCACTCTGTATATGTTGGTACGCTTGGGCCAAATAATAAAGCATTTGTACCTGTCTAATGTTGATATCATGATATCATTGATTAGATAAATTTGAAGAAAACAGATACCTTTTTCCCATTTTTTGGTTTTGTTAATCTCTTGGTTTTCCTTGTTGAAACTAATATATTCTACATATGTGTTAAAATTATTAGTTCTCATTGTTAACTTCAAACTTCCATAGGTTAGTTTTGTACCGTAAGTTGATCGCCTTGTCTCTGTTTGGTCTCCTCAGACAAATGATAAAGAGGACACTCAGAATGATGTGAAGTCGACAGATAATCAAGATAAAATATCCCCACCCAGCTTAATGGCCCTCATTGAAGCCTATAAGGAAGCTTGTCTTGATGGAGATGAACAAACTGCATCTCATATTGAAATGAGCATACAATTAATGGCAAATCAAAAGAATAAACTGATTCAAAGAGTATCAACTCTTTCAGCTGAGAAAGTTGCTTCAAAGGAGAAATATGTTCGCTTGCAAGCAGATTTTGATAATTATAGGAAAAGATTTGAGAAAGAAAAACTTAACATGCAGTCCAATGCCCAAGTAGAAGTCATTGAAAAACTTTTGCTGATGGTGGACAATTTTGAAAGAGCCAAACAACAAATTAAACCTGCAACAGAAAAAGAGAAAAAGATTGATGCAAGTTATCAAGGTATTTACAAGCAATTCGTAGAGATTATGAGGAGCAATCATGTTGCTGTGGTACCAACGGTGGGCAAGCGTTTTGATCCCTTGGTAAGTGAAGTTTGCAAAAATCTTTATTGATCTTATATATGAATTCACTTTGTTTCTGCCTGCTTTTGAAATAATTTCATCTGTGTTATGAAGAGTGGATAAACTTGCATGCAATTTCATGCCTTCTTGTTGTGTTTTATGTTGGGCAACTCCCAACCCCACCCCCACCCAAAAAAATAATAATAGAAAAAAAAATTAAGAGAAATGAATACAAGAATATTTTGTATTGTAGCTATTTTTTTATTGAATTATGTGTTTCAGTAAGTTAGAGGCCAAATCAACATCTTGAGTTAAAGATTGGGAGCAATACTTTGCATGTTAGTTTAGCTGCAAGCCTGCAACTATGATGCATTTACGTTTGGCTTGCCAGAGTGGTTTGATTTGCTGTGTTCAAGTTTATTATTAGCTACTTTTGTTGATTTGGTTATAAGGCACACTATGAATGTGATCTGATCCTGCAATAATTGTTTATTTTATGAATAAAAAACCAAAACAAATTCATTAGATGTTGTTATGTGTTTAGAATGCCATGGTTTTTAGATTTTGAGAAAACAATTGCGGTAATTGATTTTGGACGCATCAATTATATTTTTGAAAATGGTATCTTAAATTGCTGTGACTGAAGTTATTGGGTAATGTGAGGGAAAATCACTTTTCAATATTAAAGCACTAAAAATTATAGAAATGCCTTAACAAATAAAATACTTGAGTAAGAATAATAGGGCAATTTTGTAATTGTGCATAATAATAAGGTCATTTATGTAATTTTATATTCAAAAGCAGCCAGTTTTCAAAAGCCGGTAATCCACGTATGCCCAGTGCAAAAGCTGCTTGATTCTTCTGCTGCTTCTGCATTGAGGCAGGAAGCCACGCTTATAGGAAGAGGAGTTTCAATTATCTTCTGAGCAACATGTTTACTTTGGCAAAAGTCGTTCTGGACCTTCCTACTGCATTCCCAGTTTCGCCATTCTTTCTCCATGCTTTACTTTCTGCCAATCTTAAAACCATGAGTTCATGTCGTGAAACTACCATGCGGCCATTTTGTTCTGCATTTAGAAAGCATAATTTATGGGAAGCTAATAAGCTTGAAAAAAGTGGCATCTGTGGCTGTTCAATTTGTTCTATTGGGATTCCTTTTGTTGTAGCTACACGAAGCCATTGCACGTGAGGAGTCCGAAGAGTACAAAGAGGGTATCATCATTCAAGAATCCGGACGCGGTTTTTGGCTTAGAGATCGGCTTCTAAGGCCAGCTCTGGTGAAGGTTTCATTAGGGCCCGGCAACAAGAAATCTACAGTAACTCCTGACAAGTCCAAGGAACAGCCTGCAGCAGCAGCTGGAATAGATGAAAGATAATTCTTTGAACATGCTCACTCTTTTGTGAAGTAAATTCCATCTGCCAACATGACATTAATGTCATTAGTGTCAACTTGAAAGGCTTCTGCCATATTCAATATCTTTTATATTTTACTCCTGGTTGCTGTAATGGAGTTGACGAGTTGTCATGTCCAAGTGCCCCGCAATTTTTGCTTCACTCCTCGAATCGGAAGAGGAAGATACTTCATTTGACAATGCATATACTACAAATTGATGAGATTGTGCAATACATTATGACCAGAAATTCTTTCTTTGAATTTTTTTTAAAATTATTATAGACATGTATTTCCTACCCTTCAATGCATCGAGCTAATTTAACATTTGAAGAAGCCTAAAGGCAATATGGACCAAGTAAATGAAATTTGAGTATCTTGCTTTCTTCTTTGAATGTAGTTCTGACTGTTAAATACATAGCTAGACTAACAATTCGAACATCTTATCTCCATCCCTTTTCTGCTGACCCAAAAAGATTCTGCAATTTTGTTAGTAGCTGGTATGCTAGTTTAAAAGACAACATTGTCAAGTTACACAGGAAGTGAGAAGGATTAATATTTGTGGATGACGGAAGCATATTCTGTAAGTCGTCTCTCTTATGTAACAGTAATCGAGGGAGGGATTTTTGATTTACCAAAGTTATTACTTGTGTACATGGTTATATCGAATTTGAGTGGCTGTAATTGAACTTTTTCTGATAATTTCAGTAACACTCACGTTTATAATTGGAGCCCGGTCTGACTCCAACAATAAATTAGCAATATCCTAAATGCTCGCTGTGCATGTTTGACATCCCAAATCAGCGGTTGTCTGCCACTTGCTCCCCATCTAATAACAAACATCTTCCATTAAACTATAATAATCATAGAATGGACAAATTACAGATTGACATCATCTAGAATCATGTTTGGTTTCCACCTACGATTCTTCCCTGCCAAATTTAGCATACATGTCTTTCAGTGCACTTGCAAGGTTATTGCTGAGTTCTTGGAATGGGCTTTTTACGAGATATGCATGTAGTTGTCTCCCTAGTCTCATAGCCACCAAATCGCCACAGACAGGCAGAACTATGAGAAATGTAATTGCGCTCGGCCTGTGGCCTTCTAACAGCATCTCATAAAATAGTTTCAGCGCCATTTCCAGCTGTCTGTTCTTGACACAGCCTGCAATCAAATTATTCCAAGAAATAGTGTTCCTATCCACAGTTCTGCTAAATACTTTAGTTGCTGATTCCACATCTTTACTCTTCATATACATGTCAACCAATGCACTTGAGACATATATGTTGGACTCAAAACTGTTTCTGAATGAGTGTCCATGGATTTCTTTCCCTTGACGCCATAAATTTAAATCAGCACAAGCCGCAAGAGCACTAGCGATAGTAATGGAGTTTGTTTGAGCTGACCCTCTCACCTTCGGAAAGCAAACATGAGATTGCAAGTTCTGGAATACTCTTAAAGCTTCATAACCAAGGCCAGACTGTTGAAAGCCAGAAATTAGAACATTCCATGATATAATATTTGGCTCCAAAGCCATGTGATCCATCTCAGATAGTAACTTATGAATCTCATTTTTCTGTTTGAATCTTGCATGTCCTGCAAGCAAGATGTTAAAAGTTATTAAATCAGGTTTCGATCCCTCATTTTGCATTAATCTAAGAAATTCCATTGCTTTATCCATTTTCCCCTCATCAACATAAGCTGCAATCATCTCATTCCACACGGAAGTGTTTTTGTTTTTTGCCTCACTGAATACTTTCTCGGCGTAATCAATTTTCTGACAATTAGAATACATGCCAATCAATGATCCTTCCACATGATAGTTCCTACCAAGCTCACGTTTAAGAGCATATCCATGAAATGCTCTACCTAAATCCAGATCTTTCAAGCCCGCACAAGCAGGAAGGATGCTAGCAATTGTAACAGAATTTGGCTTCTCAGGGAAACACAACGTATCGTGCAATACATCTAAAGCATCTTCGAAGAATCCATTTTGAACACAGCCAGAAATAATTCCATTCCAAGTGTTAACCTGAGGTTTTATCCCTTCTTCTTGCATATCTTCCAATGACTTCAGAGCCAATGCAGTCTCTCCATTCCGTGCAAAGCCAGATATAAGTGCATTCCAAAAGACCAGATCAGGTTTGACTCCACTCAGATGCATGGAGTTGAAAATTTCTATTGCATCATCCAAAAGACCTTCGTCCATATAAGCTGAAACCAGGGCGGTCCATGAAACTATATCTCTTACCTTCATTGTGTCAAAAACATTTATGGAAGATCTCAAATCCCCACAACTTGAATAAAAGTGAATTAACGCATTACCAATAAAAACATCAGATTTCAACTCTTGTCTCGTTACAAATCCATGTATCATCTTACCTCCCCTCAAGGATTGCGTCGAAGAACAAGCTTTCAGAATGGTAGGAACAAGATATTTATCAGGTAGCAAACCCGCGTCTATCATTGAACCAAACACCTTAAACAGTTCCTCCCACCTCTCCAACCGGCAATATGACCCAATCAGAGCAGCATAGCTAGGTAAAGTTCGGTTAGGAATATGTTCAAATATCTGATGGGCATTATCGAAGGACTCTCTATTCTTGAATCCAGGAGCGTCAAGCTTGTTTGTAATCGATCTATCTATCTTCAAAGCGTTCAATTTCAAAGTTTGAGCTTGCATCTGGCTCCTATCAGATACAGTGCGACTAACCTTGAAGTCATCTTCCGAATTCAAATTAAAACGGTAAGTAGTTTTGATCAATGAGCAAGTAACAGTTGGAGGGTGCTTCGGTGTGCTGAAACCATAACTGTTAGGAGTGGAAGCTCCGAAGCAGATTTTAGGATCAGGAAGAAGCGATAAAGTTGCCATAGGCATACAATTAAGACACAGAAATATAAATTTGCCTTACTGGCGCCTGAGTCTCTCACAAGGGTACTTCCTTGTATCCGGCAGAACTCGACCTTTAAATTAACGTCTCGGTTTGGGTCGGATTTGAATAAGGTCTAACATTTAGTCTCACTTAATATTGGGATAAAAAATTTATTTTAAAATTTGACCCAGTTTAATATAACTTAATAAGTTATTAGATTATATAAAGTTTGATCAAGTTAAATTGAGTTGGGTTTATCTTTATTTTTCTTAATTTTTTATTTAAAAAAATATTATTTTTAATTAATAAAAATAAATTTTTTAAAATATATATATAAAAATAAATATTTGAATGGAAAAAAATACAATAAATAAAAATTAAAAATTTGGATAAAAAAATTAAGATTTAAAAATAATTAATATATTAAAATTTTATTATAAGTAAAAAATAAATTAAATTAAATTATAAAAATAATATTTTAAAAATAAAAAATATATAATTATGTCAAATCGATTGACAATAATTCAAAAATTTGACCTGGTTTAATGAATTTATAAACTTTTTTATTTGGACTCAGTCCAATTTGACGTCTATGATTAGAACAGGCCAAGTTAGTTAGGTATTTAGATTATATATTCACTCTTACTTTAAATACTACATAATTTACGTATCAAATAAAACAAAATTACTGCATAATTTTAGCATTATTTTAATAAATATAGAGGAGGTTCAACAAATGTAAGAAGTAAGCCGTGAAAAAATTATAAAATGAAAGAGGCACTAAATTTAATTTACTTCAATGATTAAAACAAATGACCATGATCTTACGGAAGCATTTGGACCACGAAATCTTGTATTCCTGAGGAAGTTACTATAAAGAATTATATAAAAAATCATTTTAAAGTTATTATAAATATTTTTAAAAATATTTTGTTACATTTTCTGGGATCCAGCATTCTCAATAAGCCTTATTGTTATTTTTCTGAAATATTCATATCTATGTTTCAAATTATTTTATTAATTAAAATATTTTATGATACTTTTTATTAAATTATTTCATATTATTTCATTAATTTATTTGCATTTTATACTTAAATAATAATTTTATATTTATTATTTATTCTTTTGTAGCTTATTTATCATATTATATTATATTTTTATTTGTACAATATTAATTTTTATTTTTATACATATTTTTAGTTTAAAGATTTTATTATTTTATAATTAATATATTTATTTTTATATTATATAACCTTTTTTTTTTTCCATTTAAGAGCCTATTAGGATAAACATAGGCAAAATAAGGTTTTTATATTTCAAATATATTTCATCCTTCTTATGAGAATAAAAATCGGGGTGTCCTAAGGACGTTGGATTCTTGGGAATACAACATTCCTGGGATTATGTTCAATTTGAACTAAATATAGGAATATATTATTTCTACGTAATATTCTTAGGAATCTAAAAAACATGTGCAAACCAAGACTTCAGTTCTTGCTGAAGTCTTGAGTTCGTCTCAAGGTTTTATTATGTTCTTAATTATTTTTATGATAATAAAATTTTTAAATTTAATTTTTCAAAAACGAATTAAATTAAATGAAATTTATTTAAGTTTTGAACTTAACTAATTAATATTTATATTGGCCAATTTATCAAAAAAATTTTATTAGACTATATTTTTATAGAAAGTTATTGTTTTACAAATTTATTTTGACCAGAGTCTATAAGTGCTTTATTCAAGCCTAAAGGACAGAAGAGAGTTTACAAATATGTTAAGGAACAAAACTGGTTTTACACGTTAATGAAAAAGATATTCTCAACTAGCTCAAAAAGAAAATTAGCAGCAGACCTAAACTTCAAATCTGTTTGTGCCAAAAGCAAATTTTTATAGCAAATTGGAGATATTATAAGTGGAAATTATATAGGTTAAATACACAAATAATTACAAAGTGTACGAAGAGATAAATAACCAAAAAAAATGCTATTACAGTCACTTTCTTTGAAACCAAAGCCATTATTCCTGTAAGATAGATCGCAAATCAGAAAGTGAAGAAACGTGAAAAGACAATACTTCTTGCAAAATAAGAAAATGAAAAAAAAAAAAAAATCTGCCTCTCATTTCTCATTTCTCTATATTGGTGAAAATTATTATTGAATACCCTTTGGTTATTAGAATCAGAATAAAAGAAACGAAAGGAATAAAAATAAAAATAAAAATAAAAGATTCTGTTTGATAGAAATAATTATTATCACAGTTAATTATAATGTAAAAAAAATAAATGATATTACCTTTATAATGTTTGACCACTAAAAAAACACGAGAATGAAAATAGGAATATGTGAAAATAATAAAAATATCTCCATGACAAGAATATTTATTCCCTTTTGTTTACTCTATACCTATATATTTATATTTACTAATAAATAACTTAATATACTCATCAAAAAAATATAAATATAGTTATCTATATCTATTTACTAAGAAGTTGCTTATTCTCTGTTAACAAAATATTAACATTCTGTTGTTTAAGTTGACCTTCGAGAGTAATACGTTGTCTCCAAGTAAAAGTTTGCAATTTTATAGAAGATTGATATACCATGCATGCTTATAATAATCAAACCAATAACATAACCAGAGACGTTTATATATATATATATATATATATATACACACATTTTTATTAGATATATATATCTTTTACAAAATGTGGTATGTTAAGTACGTATCATTGTGCCCAAGCAAAACACAACATTATAATGGAGGAATGTGAAACTTATGACATATGTTCCAATGGGATTAGTCTTTCATCACCAAAAAAGACAAAGAAGGCAAAAGACAGTGGTATATGCTTTTCAACCCAAAGCAATTTTCTATACAAATTTGAGCTTCCAGTAGACCTGAACACAAAAGACGGTGGTATAGGGTTCCAGTTTCCGCGACCACCTACGAAAGGCATCTATCAAATTTTGGGAGCTGTTGTGTATTTCAGATGAGATTGGTGATGTGTTTTTTTGTCTTCTACTGAGGATATTTTTGTCAGAAATTTTGCATTCTATGGAGTTGTGGCAGATTCCTTACCTCATTCAAGGGAATCCTCGCTCCCTTACTTGAGGTAAACATAAAATTGATGGGAATTGAATCTCAAACATGATTAGTATAACTAAATATGGGAGAGGAAATCTCCCATTTCATCAATACAATACCTCAATCGAACATGCCCTTTATCTTGACACTTAACTAGAGATGATACCCGGTCTCAAAATTTGGGATCTCAATGAGACTATCAAAATGAGAATCTGCATGTCAAATTTTTTTTTTTTTTTTTTTATGGAAATAGGGAAGAGGGCAAAACTTTTCCTAAAAGAAATTGGGAGATAGAAATGAAGATCATACCTTGAGCCCTGTGAGTCCTTATCTCCACCAATTCTATATAAATATATATAGATATACTTTTTTTTTTTTTATATTTTTTAGATTTCATTCATTATTTGTAATTATAATAATTAAAAGTTAAAAATTTAATTTAACTTAAAAAATAATTCCACTTATTATATATCAGTTTTCTACTTCTTTGAAATTTAGACAAGATAGTAGAATTACTTTCAAAATATTTTAGATCTACAATTACATTTTAAGGGAGAATACAAAGTGAATATTAGGAAAAATAATATTAATTATTTATAAATTATGATTAAGGATAAATATATAAATTATAATTATTTAAATGGTTTTATTTTAACTTTAATTATCTCTTTGTTAATTTTTTTTCTCATAATTAACTTACCTTATTAAAAGTTATTTATTGTAATTTATAGAATTTGTTGTAAACTTGTTATTTGAATATTTATAGTTTTGGCAGAAAAAAGAAGAAGAAGAATATTTGTAGTTTTTATGAGGTGGGGAATGTGGATGAGGATAAGGTCAAAATCTCCTCTAATATAAGGAATGGTGATGAGGATGTAAGATATAATTGATGATAGGGATCTAGAGTTGGAAGACACCCTTACCCCATAAAATTGCCATCCATACACTTAGCCCCATTTGGTATGCAATACAAGATTTTGATGGGCTAGGAATGTGAATAAGTTAGAATGGAAAGGAAAGTTCTAGCTTCATAATATATTTGGTATATTGGGAAGGGAAACTTGAATGAAATTAATAAATTTGTTTAGTATAATGGAGATATTGATGGAGTAGGAATAAACCGAATAATAATGAAATTAAATCACTAAAATATCCCTATTTGATGGGTAAAGAGTGCAGTGGGATACAAACTTTTTAGAGGTCATTTTGTATAATCATGCAAGTTTTTCTAAGGCTACCTTTCCACATCTTTTTTTATGGAAACCTCTCTTTCGACGTACAGGAGAAAGATTTACATTGTAACTATGCATCATATGTACTAAATGTCCTAACTTTAGGATTCCCTTCATCTTTCTCGTCGGCTTTTCCCTCTCTCTCTATAGCAAACATGTCTTTAAATTGTGCCTTTCCTATAGCCATGCACACTTAAAGCTCAAACTCATCCTTTGTTTTCACACCAAAAATAGGTTAAGAATTTAGAAATCATGTCAAACTCCTTACGGCGTGGATTCACTCTAATAAGGCAGATTTACAGGATCTACTCTAGTAGGAGATCTCAGCCGCTCACATGATCTGACGCTTCCCACATGACCACATTGACCAGCATGCTGAAACACATTATTTTGAGTAAGTAAAATGATGCGTTTTGGCCCTTTTTTTTTTTTCTTTTAAATCCGCTACTCCAAAACGACGTCGCATAGTCAACGAGTGAAACGCACCATTTTACTAAGATAAAACGGTGCATTTTGAGCCCAAAATTTTTGGCGCTAGGAAGTGTTGAAACAACATCGTTTTTATGGGTTGGTGGACATTGCAATTATCTTCTTTATCTTGCTGCTCAAGGACATGCTCTGCAAACTAGTTCTCCATGCTCTAGCTTATTGTCACCATGCTTTGCTCCATTCTCCAGCCTGTTGATCAGGAAGAAGACGACATCGTGAATGTTTGTTACACAATGACCTTTTGCAATGTATAAGGCATTGTTTCAATGAATGTGGGATGAAAACATAGGTTACGATGGAATGCGATGAACTGGAGTTTTTGTGCTGAACAATTCCTCCCAGTGTAAGTTTTGGCCTTTAAACTGATGGTCGTATTTGAATGTGCTAAAGTAATGTTGAAGATGAAGCAACTAATGAAGATTATGGAAATGGTTGGGTTGACGAGGATGATCGGTGAAAACACAAAACAGAGCAGAGGGAAGGAAGCGGGTGGATTTATCCTATAGTTTTAAAGTCTTTTGTTGACTCATGATGAATATGTATACTGATAAGCATTCGAATTGAATCCGCTGCTTTGTTCATTGATTTAGCATTATTTTACAAAGCTTGATTATTTGCACATTACTTTTATATGTTCTCTTACATTTATTGGACTTTTGGACTAGTTTTACCTTCATTTTTCCACTCTCTGTACGAACATAACCAAGGCAATCCCATAGGTTTCTAATTAGAGGAGAGTAAACAATTATAGTAATCAAATTAGATATGTTGGTTATTTCTTTTATTTTTCTTTTTCAGACACTAATTACATGAGTAATAAGCATCAACTTTAGATAATTTACCATGTAGTACCCTGGCAAAAAAGTTATTGTGTATAACAAGCATACTTTTTAACTCTTATAATTATAATCTAATGACTGTAATGATTTAGTATTTGCTTTGTTTCTTATGATAGTATTTTAATGAACATTAAGAAGATGTATGAACATGGATACACTTTTTAACTATATAATTGTGTTTTTGGTGCAGAGTTATTCATTATATATTCTTTGTCATTATCTATTTAATTTGTAGGAAGGCTACTTAAATTTGATCTCAATCTCCTATGATCATCCGACTGCTACTGCAGATTTGAGTTTGGCATCTTAAATTTTATTGGAAAAGAATGAAGGATAGAAGTAAGTTTTACACATCGCTTTCTTTTTTATTTTTGTTTACCTATAATTTCTACCATTAATCTTGCTTCTCAATGTTGTTGCTTCAATTTAATTCATGTAAATTGTTTAATCTTTAGAATGAATGTGCACTTGTATGATGTACTTTCAGCTATGGAAATAAGAAGCTTTTATTTAACTGATTCTTGAAATCAAATCTATCCCAAAGCCAATCAACAGGAAATAGCTCCAGGGAGTGACTGTGAAAATTAAAATAAATAATAAGAAATAATCTTACTGAATCATCTTTATCTTATGGATGTGATGTAGTACTTGCAAAACTTGCATAACTGTTAGTGTGGAAAGCTTAAATGAAGTTCTTAATTAGGAAAATAAATTGCCTTTTTACTTCAAATGATTAACCTATAATGCTTGGTTCCTTATTAGTTAGTATTAGATACTTGTGCAGTTTATTGTACCCTTATCATTATGGTTCAAACTAAACGTAGAGGTTCAGTTGGATAGATTTCTCTTTTGATCATTGGTCATGTTCCTTAGACCTTATTTTATATTTTTTACAATTTGCTATGAATCAACTTCACAAATTGCTCATGGATTAGGAGGGAATGAGAGTAACTGAGTAAGTAACAGTGACATTTCTAAATTCATTCTTCAATGCTGTGTTACCATTTATGTTGTCTTTAAATCCCTTTCTAGTTCTCTGTGTGTAGGATGGGAACATTTCAGCATTTTCATTTAATACTTTGCTACCAAAGACTTTGCTGCATAAGTATTAAATGATAGTGTTGCTGATGATGGTGTGAAAAATAAAGTACACAAAGATAAAATAAGGCTTTTTTTTTCTTCTTTTCCTTAAAATGAAACTACTATTTTTGTGTTCTTACATTTTTCTTAGAGCTGTCAACCCAACCAAGAGCCTTGGAGCTGCTATTATGTACAACAAGGATCATGCTTAGGATAACCATGTGAATATCTATATATATGACACAATATTCCATTTCATGTATTAGACTTGGCTAAAGCTTTTCACATATTTGCAATCTAGTCCTCCTGGAGAAGTATAATTTGTAGATATTTTCCAAACTATATATTAAAAACTTTATGAGGTATTAAATTTTGTTATGTTTTTCTTTATGCACATATGTAATTATGTATGTATATAATTCTTAAATCCTTGTTGACTTTTGACTTTTGAGAGAGCTTTACCATCAATCCCAATTGTTAAAAGGTATTAAGAATTGGACATAACTTAGGTGTATTGTTTTAGAGTTGTCACTAGCTCTTTTATTGGCTTGCTAGTAAAGTTGAACCCTAATTGACGTGTAATCTCCCATTGAATCTTCTTCATATTAGGATTTTAGGTTACTGTTGCAATCAAAACCATATCAAACAATTTGTCACTTTGAACTTTTCCATAAACTGTTCGAAGCAATATGTCTTCTAAAAGAAAGTGATATGGCTAGCTTATTAAGAATTGGAGAAAGACTTTACTATGGTGAAGTTTTTTCTCTGCAGTTGTTATCAAAGTTTAAGTTGATTATGAGGTAATCTTAGTTTCAACATCTGAAGGAGGGGAAGAATATCAACCAAACTCTTTTTACTCATTTTATTTGTCTTTCCAAGAAGAATTGATGAACTATTATTTTTATAACTTTATTTTTAAAATTGTTTTTTTTTTCATACAACTTACTATAATTAAGGGTCCATATATATATATATATATATATATATATATATATATATAAGTTGAATGGGTATGAAAATGTGTGATATTGCAAACTTAATTGTTGTTCATACAAGAGAATAAGAGTACCCCATCTTTACATTTTCCTTTCGTGCAGTTACAAGAGAATAAGAGTACCCCATAAATATATTACTGATATAATTTATAGCTCAAACAAAAAGGAATACTGATATAATTTGTAAGCTACTTAGAAGAGAGGAAGATGCTTATTGAAGAAGTCTAAGTTATATTAACTACTTTCCACAAACAGGAAATATCATACTATATAACCAAAAGAAGACAAAATAAATGAACTTACTGTCATGTCTACTGAAAGAGGACCACTCATACTGTATAACCAAAAGAAGACAAAAAAAAACTTACTGTCATGTCTACCAAAAGAGGACCACTCATACTATATAACCACAACCTCTCAACTAGAAACATTATAAATATAATATAGAGGTCCAAACTTCATTAAAAACATTTGTATAGTGGAAAATAACCATGTAACCACATCATTTCAATCTAAAAGATAGCTCTTCTATTTTTTACACCATTTAGGCATCTAACTTCCAGTAGGACTGTATGTCCATCTAAATTTCTCACATCATCACTCCATGCTTGTGCTTTCAAACTTTGCATAACCTAGACAAATATAAGTAAAAACAAGAATTTTAACATCAAATGTTTACTCTAGTCAGAGTTGTAAACAAAGTTGGTTGTTTGCATGGAATAAATGAAACATAATAGGATAAGAGCCATATGCAGAGACATGTTTCATATAGGAGCTGTTAAAAAGAAAATTCTCCATTAATATCATTTTCCCCACACAAATTCCCTCAATTTTTTACCAGCCCATAATCACCTGCTCCACCATAGTATATGACAAGCATGGTGCATTAAGGCTAACTGAAATGGACTGTTGAACAAAGTAACATGGATTGTATGGTTGTACTAAGTGATTGTCTTGTGCCAAGTAACATGGATTGTATGGTTGTACCAAGTGATTGTATTAAACCAAATAACATGGATTTTATGGTTGTACTTGTCAATACATTGTATATGACTTTTCCAAAGTAATGAAACTACATTTGATTATAACAAAATGATATATTGTGTATGACAATTTCAAACTAGTCATTCGTTTGATTACTTATATTTTTACATAAGTGTGGAAAGAGACAAAAAATGACAAAATAACTCTAAAAATAATGTGTCGATGATTTTTGCATAGACTTGGGCACTAACAGTCAATGTCATCAAGTGATTGTGTAGGGATGCCTAGCTACTCTTATATAATTGAACAACTACATCAATTAGCTAAATAAGTAGTCAATAATACAATTAAATCCATTTTTCAATAATTTCATGTACCGTCAACAATCTTGTGAAGCTAAATTGGCTCCCATGTGTTTGATAATCATCATGGTATAATGGAGGAACTGAGCAAGACACTCCGATCAACGCATTACTTGATGGTTCATTATCTTGCACAAAGAATTAATACTAGTAAGCACATCTACGGATAATGCCAATGAGTAAAGGCACTTAGCATTTACCATATGATGCGAGAGTTGTGATCGAATGACAGACAAAGCCTTTCTTATCTTATGACCTTGAAGTTCAACCCAACTTTTGTGTCATCATTGTCTCTTTGTCCTATCTCGGTGTTTGAATCCCTTTGCTTCACCCACTCTATCACTTATAGGGATGTTGGCTTGATCCTGTGCATTATCTATGGTACATTCTCCTGGAATATAGTTCCTGACATGTAGTAACCTTTGATGCCAATCTAACCATCTTCGAGAAAAGTTGCTTGTATCGTCGTGTGCTATCCAATTTGGGGTCTCCTTTAACTTCATGCCCCTTTGAATCATGTACAATACCATTATGTGCGTTTTTCATCCATTTCTTCAAGATATACTGGTCAGGCACTTAGTTTACATCTATCACAATAAACACTTTCAATGTATGGCTACACAGCAATCTGTATGACTTGAACTTCATACAGCTGCACGAGATGGTCTTCAAGCTAGGATTAAATAAGACTTTGTATTCTCTATCTTGATTGGTCATGGTCATGGTCATTGTATACTCAAACACAAGATAAGTTTCATTTTTATTCCAGATGGCCATTGTAAATAACAAGTTAAACTCTTTTTGGAATAAATCAAATTTCAGAAATGTGTATACCTTTGCAGCTTGGTACAGAATCGCTAAGTGTGGGTAATTCAATCTAGGCAACTTATGCCGAGCATTAAACTCACTTTTCAACTCGTTGTACCGCTTCTCTGCTACCACTCACTCATACACCTTAAAGAATTGCACAATGTTCAAGGTGGGTTTCATGCATGCTTTAAAGTTAGAGTTCAAGCTCTCACTTAGTTGGGAGCTCCTAATTCCCAAAGTGAATACGTGTTTCATATAACACGTAGCCCACTTTTCTTGTATTGCATACATTGACTTTAACTACCTGTTCTCGTGAATGTTATAATCAACTAACATCTTCTTCCATGCTGTGTCAAGCTAAACCTCATCAACGTAGTTATACATAAACCTTTTGAAATTAAATAGGAAGTTCGATCCATCTTTTATCAAATGGCCTAGGTGTTTGATCCCGTTTTGCATTAGATGCCACGTACAAAGTCCATGGCGTGTATCCGACATTACCTCACCTATGACCATAAGAAACCAAAACAACAGTTAAAATTAATCAAAGTTAGAGTATATATACACGCATATACACACATTTTAATCACCTAAAGATTTTGCCATAGCAGCATCCTGGTTGGTGAATATAATCAATGACCCTTTCTGGCCGTGAGCTTCTAAGAAGGTTTTAAATAGCCATATAAATGAGTCAGCTGTCTCATCATATAATAATGCAGCACCAAACATGATTGTCTACTTGTACTGATTGAATCCAGAGAATAAAGCAAGCGGCCTACATGCCCGATTTGTATAGTACATTGTGTCTACGGATATAACATCACCAAAATATCCAAAATCAATAATCATGCGCATATCAGCCCAAAAAAATTTATGATTTGCTCATCTGCATCAACCTAATAGGCATGGAAAAAGGATGGGTTGTCCAACAACTCTCGCTGAAAATATTGCAAACAACCGACATCTCTATAAACCATGTGACGCTGCCTTCTTGATCGTAAGTAATTTTTTGCATCCAAATGAGTGAACCCAAGATTGGTTCTACCTCCTGCATGTGTGCTCATCAACTGAAATGATGTTTTTTGCTACAATCCATAGTCCTCAGCCATTTCAAGTTCACGACCTTGAACTTCAAATATCTTCCATTGTAAGGCCAACATATGTGTTGTATCTGGAAGTTGCAGAGGGTGGTTGTGAAGCTCCACGAACTCGTTGATTGTTAGTTTTCCATTCACTGTGACAATGTTGATTCGAGCATCACAATTAGTTTTGGTTTCAAGTATGGGGTTCACAACTACCCTATCTCTTTTGTCTAACTTCCGAACTCCTTCCTTACAACAAATGAACTTGCAAGATGTCATTGATCCATCTTTCTTATTCTTGTTAAGGTATTGCTTCCTCGCCCCAAAACTCACCTTCCCACTGTAGTTAATCCAGAACTACCATGCATCCTTTGCATTGCCAAACTGCATGCCAATCTTAGGTTTCGAGTTTATCGCTGTTAATAGTTGACTTACGAGCTACTAAAAAAAAACATAAAAATATAAGAAAATGGGCATATCACTACTATTTAACCTAAAGCAACAACTTTCTTAAATATTAATAATAAACTAATAAAATAAAACAGGGGTGTATCACTGTCCAATGTAATTTAACATAATCTACAAAGAACTCATTTTGTTATTGCCACTTAAAAGAAAATGCTAACTCAGTGACAACTTGAATCCTTTCCCTGGTATGGATCATGCATTAGAAATAAAACAATAATCACCAAGAAAATAAGAGTGACAACTTGAATACTTGTAAGTCAATAGGGACTTCAACTTGCAGCCACTTACTCGTTGGTCCAAATGCTTCCTTCCCTAATAGATGCTTTGTAAAATAATGCTAAATCAATGAACAAAGTAGCGGATTCAGTTCAAATGCTTATCAATATACATATTTATCATGAGCCAACAAAAGACTTTAAAACTATAGGATAAATCCACTCGCTTCCTTCCCTCTACTCTGTTCTGCGTTTTCACCGGTGATCGTTGTCAACCCAGCCATTTCCATAATCTTTATTATTTGCTTCATTTTCGACATTAGTTTAGCACATTCGGATACGTGCATTAGTTCAAAGGCCAAAACTTACACTGGGAGGAATTGTTCAACACAGAAACTCCAGTTCATCGCGTTCCATCGTAACTTACGTTTTCATCCCGCTTTCATTGAAAGATCTCTCGTACATTACAAAGGGTCACCGTATAACAAACACTCACGACGTCATCTTCTTCTTGATCAATGGGCTGGAGAATGGGGTAGAGCATGGCAGCAACGGACTAGAGCATAGAGAACTAGTTTGCAGGGCACATCCTTGGACAGCAAGATGAAGAAGATGACTGCAACGTCCACCAACCCATAAAAACGATGCCGTTTCAACACTTCTTGGCGCAAAAAATTATGGGCTCAAAATGCACCATTTTATCTTTGTAAAACAGTGCGTTTCACTCGTTGACCATGTGACGTCATTTAGGAGTAGCGGATTTAGAAAAAAAATTTGGGCCAAAATGCACCATTTCACTTACTCAAAACAATGCGTTTTAACATGTTGGTTGACGTGGCCGTGTGGAAAGCATTAGATCACGTGAACGGATGAGATCTCCTACTGGAGCAGATCCTGTAAATCCGCCTTACTGGAGCGGATCCGCGCCAAGACTCCTTATCTCTTAGAAAAGGGATTCGAATTCACTATAGTTGAGAACAAAAACTGAGTTGATTTTGGATTGTTCAATCGAATACTATAACGAGTTTAAATTGTTAGATTAAACTTTATGACTACGTGCAGTTAAAGTCATTCCATTTAATTCTAAATTGTTAGATCTATACATTTTATTTAATAACATTCGTTGTGTCAACATATTTTTATCTTAAATAAAGCAAATATTTTCATCAAAAAGCATATTTACAAATTCCAAATTTTGGTTGACAGGGAAGAAGATTTTAAATGTAAGGGTAATTTCGTAAGCACTCCTATTAGCCCACCATTTTTTTTTTTTTTTCCTTTTTAAAGGCATACTAATAGCCATATTCATAATTTTATACCCAACGTTCAAGCGACGTCAAAGATCATTCATAATACCCCCAATCCTGGTAAGGCTCATCGTTTTTCCCTTCTTATTTTCATAGCATAATTAGCTTACTCCTTCAAAGTATGATGAAAACGGAGGCCAATGACGCGCCTTACAAATCAATAGACTACCTTCAACAGAAATTGATTTCTCCTAATTTGTTTGGCCGATTACATATTAACAGCTTTAAATTTGTTGAGAAACACTATCTTATCATCAGGTCTTTCTAACATATTTATTTTTTCAAATTCTTATTTTCTAAGGAAGTAAATAAGATTCAAAACTCAGCCTTTTTGGGTCATCTGCATGACCAAGTAGTCAAAATTGATTAAGGAATTATCCATCTAATGGTGGTTATCTATGCTGTCTTATACGTCATCTCCAATAAAAAAGATTAATAACCATTCCATAGAAATAAAACCATAATCAATCACTACTTGAACTTGATATGCAAGCCCCACGGAGAAATATACGGAGGCCTATCATTTACAGGTTAAATTTAATTTGGATTAGACTTACATGCAATTACTTATATTTGTGCTATGTTACTTTTTAATCAAATCAGGACAAGTATATAATTAACCAATAATAATGTATAGTTTAATTTAAAAACAATCCAATTATCTACAAGAACCATATACATATCGTGATATAACTGAAAAATCATACATTAGTCATATTTCAACTGAAAAACATCATAACGAAGGAACTGCATACAAATATTTTGCCTCAGATTTTGGGAATTACTCAAATTATATACAACTATAGGGCTATGAAGTCCCAATCTCCAAATGTGCCTGTGCTTTCAAGCTTTCTCATTTATTTCAATGACTGTGTTACACTGTATTTCCTACTGTTGAATCTGCAATGACATGAAAGATATCATTGGAATCCATAATCATTTTAAAGCGTCATTTAACCGTAATGCATCAAACCTGAACCACGTCCCAGAAAGAATAACAAAACATAAGAGACCATCTAGAGAAACTATCAACTCAAACCATCCTGGTCGCTTAAAACCTAATAATGGCAATATTACAACACTAATTACCATTGCTGCTGCTCCTTGGTCATTTGTGTGTAGAAACAACCCGTCTTGAATCGAACTAGTTAACTATATATGCAATGTAAAAAGGGCAGTGCCTATTTAGAACATAGATTCCGAGAAAGAGAGCTCATATCATCCTCAAAACCCTGAATAGAAAACTCTTTGACACCTAATACAATATTATGAGGCAATGTTAAAACCTGGCATTTTCCAGTGAGAAATCCCTCCTTCCCCGAAGGAGAAGAAAGTGATTTCAATGGCTTTGCACTTAATAATTCTACACTGATGGATAAATAAAAAATTCTATATAATCTCTAATCTCACGCTTGGGCTATGTTAGCAAACATCAAGTAAAAGGAGTTCTGCACCTATTCGTGTAGCAGGAGCTTAGCCACAATATTCTAATTACAAGGTTGGGATTAAAGCATCAGAATATATATTTTATATATATATATATATATATATATATATATATATATATAATACTAAAGTTGCCAAATTAAATTTGGCCAAAAAAAAAAAAGAAGTTGCCAAAGTAAATCAAAATATCTAACACCCAAGTAGATTGGAATCTTCGAGACAATACCCCTCACCTTGTTTCCCTTGACATGGAAGGAAAGAACGTCTGCCTTATAAGGATATCTCATTTTGGATTCTAATAACAGTGGACATAAACTAGCTTCATGCCACCCAGTTTAACTATGTCATCTCTGACACCACCCTGAGCTGTATCTTGATATTTTATCACCATAATCCACCTTGATGCGGGAATAAAATTAGATGTCAACACTTAAATAGCTGGGTGCACACAATGACGATATATATAAAATGACTATACGAATCCATTTCAGGTATTTCAGCGATAGCATAAAATCGGTAGAACTGTCTTAACACTGCAAATCCTGATACTCTCACTATGCTAAAGTATATAAAAATTAGTTACAGACTTGTCCAGCAGATATGATGGTAGTAGCGCCACAAAAATGAAATAGACTCTTGAAGAGGAACCGCACTAGAAATCATTGCCAACTTTCCATGTTCAGTAATCTATACAATACGATGCAATATATGAAGTAACAATTGGGTATCTAAGGGGCCAAAAGCAAACAAGAGAAAGAAAAATTACCATCCGGAAGCTAAAGAGATTTTTGTGCATTAATGGCATTGTAAAATTTAGACAGACGACGAGTTGGCGGTTTAGATTGGACAGGTTTTTTTCTGAGACCAAAAATCTCTTGCACCAAAGGAACATGTACTAGGACTAATTTCCATGCCAACAACCAACCTACAACAATCCAATCCGTGGAAGATTTAATCAATTTGAACTTTCATCTAGGGATTAGAACCAAATCCAGTAGCAGAAGATGGAAGGGATGAGAATTCCATGAATTTGTACAGTGAAAAGAATCAGAAAGAGGAAAATTACCCAGAGAGATTAAAGAGAGAACAAATCCGATGGCAAGGAGAGGGCGAAGAAGGAGCACAACGATGAAATCCCAGTATGAAAGGGAATCCCCAGTCGACAACGACTCCATCGCAACCTCAACGGCAGCTGCTTCGCAATTTGCCCGATTGACTCTATTCAGGGCTGTCTCCAAGAGGACTTGATCCCATAACTTAACCCTATAGGCTGATTACTGGGAACAGTAAGTATAACTATGGTGATACCATTCTTATTTTTTGAATTCTTTTAGAAGTTTTTTCTATTCCTAAACTATAAAAAAATTTTAAAATAAATTATTTTTTTAATTAAGACTTGTTTATGTGAATTTATTAATATAAAATCAAAATGACAAGTAAATGTTTATATCATTATTAATATAATTTCCAGCATTTGAATTATATCATGATTTTTAAATATATTAAATTATCAATACATACAATGAATTAGAATATAAAAAATAGACCTTGATCCATGTCCATAAAATTACCCCACTCATTATTTATCTTGGATCAACGAGCAGAGCAAAGGGAATTTGACCAACGTTAGCTTGAAAGTGGATTAAAGCTGATAGTAGGGATTTTTGTAGTCTTTTTACACCTTCTTATCACCTCCTGTTGTTGTTGGAGAATTTCTGATAACTAAATGTCGTTAAAATGTTATTTTTTATATTTTAATATATATTTTAAATTTAATATTAATAAAGATAATAATATTTTATTATCTTTAGTTATTAGAGATTTTTCAATAACTGAAAATAATTCGGGTTCATTTTTTTACAGACATATCTAAATTATTAAAAATTCAAATAAGTTATTGTAAACAAAAATAAATTATTATTTTAAAAAAATTCCATGATTCAAATACTTATTGTAGGATATCCTTGTCCCAAGTCGTTGTTATTGTTGCCAATTTCTATTTTTTTGGAGATTTGATTTTTATTCTTTTTAAATTTGGGAACCTTAATATTTTTGATGAAATAAGATCAAGGTAATGGTAATGGTGCCACTAGATTTGGTTATATGGACAACTTATCACTAGATCAAAAGTTATAATTCTTAATGATTGTATAATTTTATTTTTTTAATTACGATTTAGCAGAAGTACTATAATTCGACCCAACACTTAGGGTTCTACAATGAAATAATTATTATCAACTAACTTTAGTGACATGGATGATGACTGTTTTGTCATTCATTTTTTGTTATTATATTAAGAGTATGTAAGAGTTAATTTGACTCGATTAATTTGACTCAACTTAATTTTATCGAACTGAGTTAAATAATTGTGTCTTATATATATAACTTGGTCCTTAACCCAATGTATGGACTCATCAAAGCCAAATTTTATATATTTTATTTTGTCAAAAAAAGTTTCTTTAATATAAGTTTTTTGGTTAAGTTACTTTTCCACTGCTTTCAATTAAATTTGGATCTTTCTTCTTTTTTTTTACTAATATAAGATACCTCATGCTTTAAATGTAGATCACTCTATGTTTTCCTTCCAACATTTAAAATTAAAATTCATAAGAATAATTTTTGATAAATGTAATTTTTTTTAAATGACCTGATTGACCTAAGCCAAAATATTTGGTCTAATACTAAAATTAAGCTGAGTCTCACAGATTAATAAAAATTCTACCTAATCCGATATATATTCCCCCCTAATTGATATAAATGAGTTATAAATTATGGAAACATTCTTAGAAGGATGTACGACAATTTAACACAAAAATAATATATAGAATGAAAATAAATTAAGAGCTGAAAAGAGTCATCTTGCCCCTTTTATCTCACAAAATTCTCAATAAAAATATTATGACCAATTTTGATTTTCATATAAATTATATTTATTATTTCTTCATTTATTTAGTTTAATGAAAGTAATGTCGTCTTTTTATGTATCCATTAAAATAGATATTATTTTTTTTATCTTTTAGGATTCAGAGAGTGAACAAGTTTCTTATTCATTTTTTTAATTTACAATGTAAAAATATAAGAAAAAAAAATTTGTAATTAATAGTAGAGGAACTACAGTTTTTAACTAAAATTAAAAAGAATAAACCATTTTCTTAATTAAATTAAATTAAACAAATAAAAGATGTAGGTAACCCATCTATTATATATATATAAACCCTAAACCCCTTTTAAATCAAAATTCTTCACCTTTCTCATACATACTTCAAAAATTATTTGTAGTGTGTAAATTTTTTTAATTCAATGAAAATAAATAATAAAATAATTAATTAATAAATTAATTAAACTCCTTTTAAATAAAAAAACCTTTAAAGTCTGTGAATTTTTTTTGAAGTATCAAATGTAGTTACATGAATTTATGAAATTCCCAAAATTTTCACAAGAACAACGAAAAAAATAATTTTATACAACAAAAAAATTTCTTATAATAATATTTTTCTAATGAGCCAATTATTATTATTATTTTTTTGCTAATCTCATAAAATTAATTTTATATATTTTATAAATTTATTATATTTTTTTATATCATAATATATTATTAAATTTAATTTTTTTTGGCTAATACTCATAAACACATTAATTTACCATATATTAATATATAATAAAATAAATTAATTTTTTTTCATAAACGACAAATAAACTAGTCTCGTTTTGCTGGACCACTTACACTTTCCCCCTCGTCCACGTTACTACCTTGGCTTGGTAAGTGGGAATTAAACTTGTGGCCTTATAGTATTGTTTGTACCAAAGAAAATGGGTCCACCTGACTAGCCGAATACCACGACCAGCAAGAACCGCATCCACTGAACCTAGACCTCATTCCGTCTAAGTTTGTCTTCCTCGTATGATATTTAGTTTTTCATCAGTAGAATTTCTATTATATTCTTTCCGCTCCCTCACTCGCATTCGCATATCTCTCACGCTATCGTGACCTTCCAGATAACAGCATTTCTCCCTACGCCCACATCACATCCAGGTTCATTAGTGTCCCTCTCTTTCTACCTTCGGCCATTCCTCAATTCCTCCACTATAGCCCACTTTTAGGTTCATTTCATTTCTTTCGCGTCTTCAATTTCTGTATGGAAACATCTGTTTCGTCGTCTAACACTCGCCGATCATCGTTCCGCTATTTCCAGTGTAGTTGTTTCAGACGGTGTTGTCGTTGTTTCTGTTGTTTCTACGCCTACCCATAAGCTAATTTTCTGACGAAAAAGCTATATTCATTTTTCATTTCTCATTTATCGAGAACGTGTTGCAATTTAGGACGATGGATTTGTCGGATGTTCAGCCGGGTCTCTCTCTTGGGTTAAACACTCAGATTTCGTCACCGGCCCTGGCAGGCTCTGTTAGTGATAATTTATTTTCCTTTCAGCTGAATTCGAGCTTTCGTAGTTCCTCGAATACAACCCTTTCTGTTCCGTTGCAGTTGCTCGAGGATAAAGACGAGAAGGATCGCGTCGAATTCGGCGAAGAAGAAGAAGAAGGAGTGGAAGATGAAACAATCAACTTTATGGGTCGGCCTGTCTGTGTGAAGAGGCAATTGGAGGTACAGTCGAATTCCTCTTCGAATCCTCCGAAGCGGCTTGCGGTCGATCCGGGGCTTGAGGCAAAGCGCGCTTCAGTGAAGGCTTGGGGGAACCAGCCACTCGAGGTAGCAGACCCCGAGATTCATGAAATAATGGAGAAGGAAAAGCGGAGACAGTTCAAAGGAATTGAATTGATTGCTTCTGAGAATTTTGTGTGCAGAGCTGTCATGGAAGCTCTGGGAAGCCATTTGACGAACAAGTACTCTGAGGGAATGCCTGGAGCCAAATACTACACTGGGAATCAATATATTGATCAGATGGAAATGCTTTGCTGTAAGCGTGCTTTGGTAGCCTTTGATCTTCATCCCAGCAAGTGGGGCGTGAATGTTCAGCCTTACTCATGTACTTCTGCAAACTTTGCCGTGTATACTGGTCTAATGCATCCAGGGGATAGAATTATGGGTATGGATTTGCCGTCCGGTGGGCATCTGAGTCATGGATATTATACTAACAGTGGAAAGAAAATATCTGCAGCATCGATATTCTTTGAAACTCTGCCTTACAAAGTCAATCCTCAAACAGGCTATTTAGACTATGAAAAGCTTGAAGAAAAAGCACTCGATTATCGCCCCAAATTACTTATATGCGGTGGGAGTTCCTATCCTAGAGAATGGGATTATGCAAGGTTTAGGCAGATCGCTGATAAATGTGGGGCTGTTTTGATGTGTGACATGGCTCATATTAGCGGTCTTGTGGCAGCTAAGGTTTGTATCTTTTTCCATCTCTTGACTCTTGAGTCATTTCATTCTAAATTTTTGGATTTTTATAATTGGATCGTACTTATATGAAGTCACTGGCACTTTGATTTAGCTTCATTCCAAGTTAGAGGCAATTTTGTGTGTTCAAATTTCTAAAAGATCGTCCATTGCTTCATACTGGGACATAGAACGAGCTGAATTAACATCTTCCAAATTGGCTTCGTCTTACTAGTTGACTTAGAGATATAGAGAACTTTTTGGCGCTTTCCTACGGCATATACTAGTAGTATTGAGTACTAATATCCTGAGAATGGAGACTAGACATGATTCTTGACGAATTTCTTCTTAAAGCAGGAATGAAACTTAAAAAAAAAAAAATTAACAAAAGGACCTCTTCTTTCATGGTTACTCTTTGTTATCCTGAATATTATCACATTCAAATTTTGCAAAAATTTGCCATGAATTTAATATGCTCTTAATTCTATGTCAAATTGGCTAGCTGTTATCCATTTTATTGAATCACCTTCATGAATCAAACTAAAGCTGGATCAGATAAGTCAGATTTATCTAGTGGGAGTCAAATTGCTTCTGCGGATCAGGAAGTATGCGTCACATATGCTTTTGTTTTTTATATTGGTCATTTGGTCTTAGGCTTATGTTGCATAATATTGCCAGATGGAGAAGTGTAATATGTATTTGAATTGTGGTACAAATTATGAATTCCTTCATAATTTAAATACTTGTGTAACAAATGTATGTTTTTTAATTTATTCTATCAAAGTATTTTAATTTTGCAGTCCACTGATGAATGTATTTCTAACTGTTTGACTTTGGATTTTACAGGAACTTGCTAACCCATTTGATTACTGCGATATTGTTACTTCAACAACCCACAAAAGTCTGCGAGGTCCAAGGGGAGGTATCATCTTTTATAGAAGAGGTCCAAAACCAAGGAAGCAAAGCTTGGCTCTTAATCATGGAGATGATAGTACTTATGACTTTGAGGAAAAAATAAACTTTGCTTTATATCCATCCTTACAAGGAGGTCCTCACAATAATCACATTGCTGCTCTTGCCATAGCCTTAAAACAAGTTGCAAGTCCAGAGTATAAAGTATATATGCAACAGGTGAAGAAAAATGCACAGGCGTTAGCATCTGCTTTGCTGAAAAGAAAATGCAGACTGGTAACTGATGGTACTGACAATCATTTGTTGCTCTGGGATCTAACTGCACTCGGCTTAATTGGTATTCTTCCAACCTGGCTCTAATTTTTCCAACATTAGTAACTGCATTTGAAATGGATGTGCTGATTTTTCTGTAATAGTGACTGAAGGGAAAAGTTTAAAATTTAAATACTCTCTGATTTGGCCTGTTTTTACTTAGCCACCTTCTGATTTGAAATCAGCTTTGCTCCCTGTGCGTTCTGGGTGAATTTGCTTTAAGGACCTGCTGTGGCTTGATTTTAACTTTGCCTCGTGGTAAAGATGTGTCACAAGAACCATTGGCATTGTTTTCCCCCTCATTATAATCATTTATTGCTGGTATTGGTGGTCATTCATTCATTTGTGAATGTTACGACAGGATTTATGTCTAGGCATCTTATATACGCTGCAGGGCTGTTCGGGAAGCCCTGATGTTGTTTTCTTCTAATACGTTTTCTGCAGCTGATTTAGGCTTTTGCAAATCCTATTGTTTGGACTAGCGATGATGCTATTCATCTATTTATCCCTCCAGATTGTTTATAATACTGTTCTTTCTACTTCTGTTATAAATTGTGTCACTATTGAACTTGTTATAAGCATGCTTTATAATACATTTTATTATCTACTGCAGATAGAAATTATGAGAAAGTCTGCGAGGCGTGTGACATTACACTCAACAAATGTGCCATTTATGGTTCTATTTCTCCCGGAGGAGTGAGAATTGGTGAGCTGCCCTGCCATAACATATTCTAAAATTATTTATTTATTTTTAGTTAGGTGGTTTTTTGGGTTAGATATGTTTGCAGTAAAGGTTATTTTAGGTTTGTAATATCGTTTATTTGCTCATTAACTTAGCTTATGACTATAGGTTTGTATGATCTCTAAATGCAATTAATTCTGTAGCTTCAGTTTCCATATATTTTGAACAAGGGTCGTAATTTCTTCAACAGGGAATTAATTTTATAGCAAATAAGCAAAGCATCTATAATGCCCACCCCTTGCTAGTGTTTAAGCAGCATGGATGATCACCCTTTATTACAAGTTCAAATTTATTCTTTGAATTTTAAGCGGATTGTAGTGCTATATAATTTCTCAGTTTAATACAATCATGATCGGGTTTTCTGAATGTTCTTGTACTACAATGTTGCTCAAGTCCCTTATTTCATCGGCATTCAGGTACTCCTGCAATGACATCAAGAGGTTGCTTAGAAGATGATTTTGAGACCATAGCTGATTTTCTTCTGAAGGCAGCACAGATTACCTGCAATATACAGAGGGAATATGGGAAATCTTGCAAAGATTTCCTCAGAGGTCTTCAGAATAATAAAGATATTGTTGAGCTCAGAAATCACGTTGAGACATTTGCTTCCCAGCTTGCAATGCCAGCATTCGACATTGATTAGAACTAGTAAAGTAGGCAGCCTCCGCATTTTGCATGGTAACCAATCCATTCGGTTTTGCTCTTGCTCTTGTTCTTATCTTTCTCAAGGAAGCTCCATTGGATCGTACACCTTGGCCTTACATCATTAATTAGCAACTGTCTTGTGAGTGCTTAGATACTGTACAAATTAAGCCACTACTAGTTTTGTGGATATGCCTTACATCATCACTTGGCAACTGTCTTGTGAGTGCTTAGATACCGTACACAATATACCCCTACTTCTAATTTTGTGGATACATCTTGCTTGTTTCTGGGAGAGGTGACTGTAATTTAACATGATAGTGGGAAAACACAGTCAAGAGGTCTTTTGAGTATTCAGTATTTCTGTCATCAACTTGATGTATCATATGAAGTGTAGTCGGGACTATACCTTGTTCTTTGTTTCCATAATCAAATGCAGCTGTTACAATATTAAAACGTGAGGATTTTTTCTTTTACCTTTGTTCATATGTTGGGGTTTAGTGAGCCGTTGTTGTGTATTAACTATGGTACCTTTAACGTGGCAATGCCCATGCTCCATACGCCACCCATAGCTTTATTGGAACGCAGCTCCCCTGACCACCATTTCTGTCATTCAAGCGTCCGGCATGCTGGACTAAAGCTATATATTATTAGTCATCTTTTCTTGGCCCTTTCAGTGTTATTTTATTGTTTCTTCTTTTAAAGCAGCACTCCTATGAAACCCTCGTAAGGAGGCAAGGCATGAATTTCGGGCAAGGCACCAAGGCATGAGATACCGTGTGAAGTGATGGTGACTACTCAAATTTTGTAATATATCATGTTTCCGCAAACCCCAAAAAAGGGAAAGTTGAAGAATTTTTGAAACAGAACAAAATTCTGAGAGAGAGAGAGTGAGAGAAACTGGGCCGGTAAGGTGATGTGGTGCCCAAGTTTTCCTCATCATTGTCATCGCTTTCAAAGCGAACCGAATTGGACAAAAGCTTCTTAAGGGCAAAAGAAGCTGCTTCTGGCATCGTAGAGTCCAGGAATCTCAGAGTGCTCCTGGCCATTCGGTCCTTAAGCCTTCCTTTCCATGACACCTTATGAACTAGAATGATCAGTCGTTTACTATAAACTCATTGCCGCTTTTTTTAATGCGCATATTCCGAAGTGGAAAACTTGTAATCAATTTATCTCTGTTTAACTTGCTGTTTTCCTCCCTAGAACGATTGTAATGGGCTTTATTTAATTTTTTATTTATATATGATTTTGCTTAATTCTCCTTTTTTTTTTGTTGTAATATTATAACAAAAGAGAATCGAAAGTTTGCATACAATTCAATTTGTCTACCCTGCATGATAATTAATCTATTGCCAATTTCTTCTCAGATCGAGAAACCACATTCAATTTGGGAATCTTCTTTACTGCCTTCTGCGGAAAACACTTAGCACAGAAGTCTCAACTATAGTAAACTGTAATTAGAAAAGAAAGAAAAAAAAACAAAAAAAAAAGGACCGCAAGAGCGGAAGGGAATGAAAGGGTTGGAAGGTACGGCAACCCCAGCAACCGATTCCTCCTCTACATAGTTGCTTTCTACCTTTACTTTTCAATATCAAATTTTTTCTTTCTTTTTCGTCCCAGCTATTTCTCCATAGCTCACTCCTCACCTATGGCTGCACAAGTCCAGAAGTTTCTTCCTTCCTTCAACAATTTCATCAAAGAAATCATCAAGCTGCCCGATAATGTTATCTGCTCCAGATCTCATAATCCCAAAACAACCTCTCAGATTCTCTACTCTCTCCCTAATGCCAACCTCGGCTTCCCACTCAACCACCGTTCCCTGTGATCCTCGACGCTCCAATTCTCCCCTGAGCTCCTCCATCGTCATTTTCGATCTCCTAAACTCGTACAATAAAACGCCCGGCGCCCCATTGAACTGAGCGATCTCAGACGCCACTCTCTGCTGTAGCCTCGCCGCCGAGATCATGAACGCCGATCCAAGGAACAAGCACCCCTCGTATCCTCCAAGGACGAAATCCGATGATTCGGGCCAGAAATACACCAAGCCATATAGTAGAATCATGAGCAACAGCGAGCTAACGTTTCTCATTGCATACAGGACTCCCCTGAACCCACTGAACCCGTTCAGCTTCGATTCGATCAAGAGCTTCTCCTCGAAACGCAGGGAAAGTGGCTGAATTCTTGCTTCGATTAAAGCTCTGTTCTCTTCCTCCAACCCCATAGCTTCTCTGCGACATCCTGAGATTGCTCTAATAACCTGCTTCAGAAATAAGAAAAGCCTGTGAAGTCAAGCCCGAAACTTCAATTGCTATATGAAAAGGAAATAAAAAAAAAAAAAAATCGAAGATTGTGATCGACCTGACCTGGCGAGAGAGTTGTGGGGTGAGACGAGGATGAGAATCGAGGGATGAAGTCATGTTTAGGCCAGCGGAGTAGTAATTTTCCATCCCAGAAATGCCAGACTTGAGGACATGACAGGCTTCCCAAAGCTTGGAGCTTTCATCCATGTACTCGTCAAGCCACTTATCTCCTGTGGGTAGATGGAGCTTCTGGACGAGGAGGGTCAATTGGGTGTGGAAGGATCGGAGAAGTGAGAGTACCCTTTGAAGGAATTGGATTGACATGAAGTTATTGGAGAGGTAGACTCGTTCGAGATCGTCAATTCCTCTGGTGATAAAGGAGTAGAAGCCATTAACAGAGTTGGTGGAAGAAGGATCCATTATAAGATTGATGGGAATTAAATTGAAAAAAGAAAAGAAAAAGTGGCCGGGAGGAGTGAAGGAGGAAGAGAGGGGGCAGAAAAGGCTGGGAAGAGGGAGATATTTAAATTGAGAGAGAGTAGAGGCATGAGAATAAGAAATAGGAAGAACAAGAGAAAAAGTGAAAAGAATGGAAGAATGGAAGGGAGGGAATATCTTGGAAACTCAGGTTTCTAAGGTTGAAAAGGATTGTTGGGGGCAATGATGGGTGTTTCCTACAGAGGGGAAAGGATGATTGGTAATATGCCATTTTCATTGTTTAATGGGCAGAAAGGAAGAGAGGTAAAAATGAAAATGAAAATATACATACACTGGGAATAAAAAGAAGAAAGAAGACAATTATAGCGAGGGAGGGTAAAGATAGCATAATAGAAAGTAAGGTAGGGGTTAGCAATGTAATGTCAATATCACAAGATCATCTTTAGCGACCTTTTTCTAGTTTTCTTCTTCTTTTTATGTGTTCTTGTCTACCTTTAACTAAGAACTCTCTCAGCGCATTTAATTTACTTTTATCAACTACCCTTAATTAATTATTAATTATGCAGCGAAAGAACCCGTGGAAGGAGGCGAAAGGAAGTGAAAGTTCGAAATTTTAAATATATTTCGGTGAACTTCCAACTTCTGTTGGTCATGCAAGGATTGGCTAGCTTTGTTTCTATAGCGTCCATTACTCCATTCTCATACAAGTCTCCCTTTTGATTTGAGTGCCCCTTGGCCTCTTCTTTCCTCATTTTCTTCCTCGAGCTACTGAATTTGCTCCCTTCTTCCACTCTTTTCTATTGAAGTTTGCGGTTTTGTTTTCCAAAGGAAGAATTAGAGCCATGGGATTGCTCTTACTTGTGTATTGCGCAATCTTAATACTCTTCTAAGGTCGACACATGTTCTTCTTCACTAATCAGATTATTCCATTACACTTAATTTCCTCAGGAAAAAAAAACTATGCCTTCTCGTGCCATTTAATTTACCATTCAGCCCTCTGCATTTGAATCATATCTACTTTAAAATTCCGAATAGCATGATTTATCAGAAGTACGAATGTGGAATAACAAATAAAATTATATATATATATATATATGTAAATATATATCCGTGGCATTAATTGAGTAGGCCTTACAACCCATCCATGGACAGATATTGATAGGAAAAAAGGATTTTGAGCTGCTTCTGCCTAATGATTGTTCAGTATTGTGAGTGGGGTCCATAATTTGTGCATCATATCAATTAGGTCTTTAATTGATTGATCGTTTTTAGTCACTAATGGAAGGCCACAGAATGTCCAGTTTAAAGATACCACAAGCATATTTTTCATGAAATTCGTATATATGATTATTTCTTTTATTCAATTTTATTTATAGGAGTGATAATTGTTAATTATTAATTTTTAGAGTAGGGAGAGTGATGGTGTGGGGGGAACAAGCAATCTAAATAATGCATTGGATTGAGTTACATCTTATATATTTAATTAGGCTTAGAGGGGTGCTCGTGAGATTTTGGAGAATGGGACATGTTAGAAGTATGTTGGTCTTCAAAGATTTCATTAAAAAGTGAGTAAGGATTGGTAAACAAGATTTTTCAGTCTCTTTATTATGGGCACCCCCTTGCGCTTGTGTCAACGACCCGTGGTGTCCTTCTGTTTATTTATATTTTCTTTTGGTTGCAAAATTTTCTCTGTGGTTGCAATCAGTTTTTCAATTCTAATTCTGCTGCTGTTGTTTATTTGAGGAAGTTATTCAATGATTTATATTAAAATAATAAGTATTTAAAATTTTAAAAATTAAAATAAGTAACTTTTAACAATTTTATTTGACAACTAAAAATAATTTAATAACTTAATCAAACGGCAGTAAAACAATAGCTTTATTGTTGAAAAACCTAACAGTAGAAGATTAAGCCGACGCAATTTAATTTAATTTCTAAAATATTATCTTAAATATTGGTTTTTTTTAATAAATATATTTAAATTACACAGTCTTTTATATTTTAAAAATTTATACTCTTTTGCCCTAAGATCAAAAGGTGCGTTATAATGAACTATTTCAAAACACATGATAAATTGTTATTATATATATTGTGATAAAAAACTCTTATATTTAAAAATATTATAATATTATCAACCCAAAGTAAATAGAAATGAAATATAAATTTAAAATTATATTTTTAATCAATTTATATTTTAACATAAAATTAATGTAAAAAATACACTTTTAATTGCCCATTTATCACAAAATTACTATTTTAGTCCATCACTTATTGAAATGTCTAAAATAATTTTTCATTTATTGAAAAATATTACACTTGGTCCCACACTTTTTAAAATATAACTAAATTTAGTTTCTTCATCAAACCCTAAACCCTAAAATAAATGGACTCAATTTGATATTTTTTAAAAAAAGTGATGGATCAAGTATGATATTTTCTAATGAGTGAGAGATTAAAATGACAATTTTGTAATAAGTGGAGACCAAAAGTATATTTTTCTCAAAAATTAATATTATTCTTGAGAATATTTTGATTGTATTTTAAATCTAAAATTTTTTTATATATTTTAATAATAAAGAAAATTTTGTGTCATGTAAGCATACCTCAAATGAGAAAAGAATAAATTACTTTAAATATTTTACTGAAAAATATTATAATATCTTTACAGAAAAAAATTTGTGTAAATATCACCGTGGTGAGGAATAAAAAATAGTTCTGCACTATGTATTTTGTAGTTTGTTGAGCCTTCTTAACGTTGAAGAGGCTACCGATAAACTTAAATTTCTTTTCCTTAAGGAAAAAAACTAATCAGCGGCCACCTCAAATGATCATCTTCCGGTAAAAAAGGTTAAAACAAAGTAACTAAACTGATAAACTAAAATATTTTTTTTATCAACGTGTGTTTATCTTTTTTAATTAAAATGTTATCAAACTTTGTTAAAAATAAATTGGTTATTTAAACAGTTGTAAACCTGTACGGATTTGAAGGATATATGCATTTTGATTACTGCCCACCAAACCAAACGTGTACTAGAATCCTGTTATTACAACGTTGCCTAGTTAGAACATAGAAGGGAACACGAAGATTTAGGATGTGGTGGTGGGCAAGGGTGTGTGTCCGTCTATAGTAAAAGTGGTCATTTCCTTAAGCAGATAAGAGAGATCTCCGAAGATCCGTGTGAGATTCAATGAAAATAACTAAAAACAACAGTGGGTTGTTATTGGAATTGCTTTCACTTCCATGGTGGAGAAGGAGTCAAGGAACTATTATTCTATTATGTACGACTGTTTGTGCATGCACTTCAGTACGGTGGCAATTCTTGCATTGGTCCATTCATGGACCAGAAAGTAAACACATCGGACGGATGGATTAACCTCCCAAATTCTCTTTCATCCTCATCGTCATCTCTACCTGTAAAAGTCTGTATGGGAGAATATTTCATTTTCTTGTTGGATGGATACAACTGGATGGTCCACAACTTCTGAGAAGGGGAAAAGGATACAAAGGAATGATTGTTTATGAGGAAAATTAATTTGAGTGGAGAAACTTAGAGAGAAAATTGAATATAGAGAGGAAGAAACATATCCAACCCAGTGATGAGGTGTGGGGAGGATGTGGCTCCACAAGTCTAATCTTCCCAAGTTGTTTATCATATTAACTCTATTTAATTGGGTTTCAGGGGACCACGCACGCTTCTTTCGTTCTTCTTGGTCCTTGATTAAGAATCTAAGATAATTACATTTTTTTATTAATCAAACAGGGTATTTTTGTCTTTCTGAGAGGAAGATGTTCGCCCACTAACTAAACATAAACATGAACAAACCCGTTTGGAAAAGGAGAAAAGAAAGGAAAAAGTATGAGAAAGCCAAAGTGAAAGTGTAATAGGAAGCTAGCAATAGCATTATGGGGAAGGTGGCACCCACAAAACTGAACAGGAGGATGACAATTATATTCTCAACCTTCTAAAGTGAGTATTTTCTTTTCGTCTGGGCCATCTAATGACTTTTATTATCAAAACTTCACTTCACATTTCGTTCATGAATCACTTTGATTAATGAAACCAAAATAAATATTCTGCAGCCAATCATGCAGCGCAATTATTTGGGGTACTCTGGTCCTTCCTGGCTTCCTGTGCCCAAAATCTTAACCGTTATGATTAATTGTTTCCTATATTCAAAGAAATTAAACGACGCCCATATCTCTCTGTTTCTCTCTCTTCTATAGAATACTAAGATATAACTGCGAGATTCTTTATACTTTTTTTATTGATCACTGTCGATGATGAACTCAGATTTTCTTCTTCTCGACATCTTTCTGTGCCATATATTCAAAACCTGTCAAGTATACAGTTGGCTGAATTAACACTGTAACTTGTGCAAACACTTTGATAATATGTTAATTTTGTGGGTTTTCTAAGCATATACGTAAATTTTTCCTATGGTATTTGTTGTCCACCATAATCATACCTTTCAAGTTTTTAGGGCCCTTTGTGGGGACTAATTTTGGCTGTGATGTTGAGAACGCGTGTGAGACATTGAAAGAAGCATAAGGAAATGGACCCTATGAGGGTCAACCAATGAGCATACCACTCATTAATAAACAAGGAAACGACTTTGAAATGATTATATGGGAAGGAGGAACCCAATTATCAAAAGTTTAGGTGCATCCCTCAAGTTTATGACTATTATGATATAACCTATCCGTTGTTTGACTTGCATTGATGGTGAGAGGCTATCAAAGAAGGCTTTTCTTCTCTTTCCTTTTTTTTTCTTTTCTTAGGCAAAAATATAAAGAATTATCTTCAGCTTAGGAGTTAGTGCAATTTATTCTTTTCATGTATAATAATTTGACATTAATTCTTAAATATGTAATTTCGTGTAAGATAACTCTTGGGTTGAATATTACTGCAAGATAGACATCTCACATGTTATCTCAAGTGATCAACAAAATTTGTTTGTTGCAAAAAATATTGACGAAAATTGAAGGAAGAACTTTTACTCTTCTTCGAATTTAATAAAATATTTTGTTAGCTTTGCTTGTTGATTACCTGGGACAAAAGACACTCCCACTACTGTTACCTTTAGTCTCTTTCTTATCCCCAAAATGGTGAGGGCTTCGACAATCATAAATAGATTTTTTGCTGCAAAGCTAGAAAGTTAAAACCCATTGACTAAGAGTTTATGAAAACATAACCAAGTGAGGAAGGCTAAATGCCCTTATGCTTTTATAAACGAGGCATCTTAGGATCTTTAAGAGGATGTTGGAACTTCATTTCTTCCATGATTGTGATATTGATGTGAATTTACCTTCCTTCTACTCAGAAAGTTTTGAAAGCCTTATCTCATCAGTCACTCAAACATGCCACTTGTCGCCAAAACAAATGGTTACCACTGAATGGTGCATGAATCTTGCGGAGATGCTTCCCACTTAGCATTGTAAATTTTGATAGATGACATTCCATTTGATCCTGATCTTATGAGGGCCCCAGCAACATTAGGAAATCCTACCTTCCGTTTTATATTGCTTCAAGTGTAATTCTAGCTTCTTCTATTTCACAGCTTGGCTTTTAGATCACTGTCCCTAATATCTTGTAATCCAGGCCCATCAAAGTTATCTCAGGGTCTTCAACTCCACTCGTTCCTTGGAGGATCAGTTGACATGGACAAGCTACCAGTTGTTACAGCGCATGAAAGTTACAATACATAGAGGTTCAAGTGCATTTGATTCATAAAAAATATTTAAATTCATCAAAATAAAGAAGTAAACGTCATGTTTTTTTTAGTATGATTTACTTTTGATGTATTTATATATTTACTTATATTTTAATTAGGAAGAGGGCAAAGAAAGACTGCTACGCCCACCGTAAAATGGACAGTTCAAGTATTGAACACGCACATAAATGCAGCGTTTTAAGTATTTGAACTGAGGGGGTGTTAATGGTTATGGCTGGAGCCTGGAGGTACAGTGGTCCAGCGTGTAATTTGTTAGCCGACAGTAGGATGGACCAATTCAAGACTTGAAAATTTTTTTAAGCCGAAATCTGATCATGAAGTGGAGCCCCGCTCTCACATTTTTCAATTTTAAAAACCAGAAAAGAAGCTTGCTTTTGTTATTTTTTTTAATTTTCTTGAATCTTGCGTCAACTCGTCCGTCCTTTTGAGTTGGACTCATCTGCTTGGTTGGTTTGGCAATGCGTACGATGTACAAACGTACTCCCATTCAGTTAATGGATCTAAAAGAATTGGAATGAGTGAGTGAGGGTTGGAACTTTATCTGCAGAGTGTGCAGAAGCTTTGGACCCAACTATTACACATGTAAGGGTAGGAGAATAGGGCCACGCTATGGATTGGAAAGTCTATGGTGAAATCATTTACAGCACTGTGGCTGGAGGTGGATGATGCCCCTTTACTGTAAAGGCGGCGGCTATGTACACAACAACTCACAGCCGCAGATAATTATTAGTTACTACTGCAAAAGAGATAGAAACAGAGTCAAAAGAAGAAGGAGCCGGAATTCAGAAAGTGCTAGAAAAAGGGAATCCTAATCATAGCAGTCACTCCCTCAAAGTTCGAGAAATGAGGTAAAAATGCTGTTTTTCAGTGATCAGTTACTCCATGTCATTTTATGGAAAGTTTAGTAATAGTATTTTAAAAAGAAATATACAGGATGGGAAAGGGGTGAGGTGTCCTTTGCAGGTGACAGAAATGAAATTTGTCTATATTAGACTGAGGCTTCTGATTAATGAGAAGGTAAGAAATAAAATTCACTATTTTACCAACTTCAACTTACTGCAAGGAGTGAGAGCTTGCATTTTCTTTGAGTACTCGAGTGGTTACATCCGAGTGGCATTGACCTCCAGCAATAAGCTCCACAAACTCCTCTGCCATCAAATTAGTTCTATTGAGGCTCTAAATAAAGCTCTAGTTTCTCTATATTTAGTTAAGAATATGACAAAATGGTAGAGGTAAAATGCTACCTTCAATGGTACCCCGCTGTTACTGGAATGCCGTAGCACAAAAAAGAAAAGGAAAGAACAACGAAACGAGCTAGTCTTACGAGGAAATCAGACTGCACAAATCTTATTTTTAGTCTTGATGTGCGAGATGAACCTTCGCAATTATGCAATAGAAAAAGTTATCTAGAGTGAAATATGAAAATCTGGAGTCTGAGACGTCAACTTCATTCAAATTTCATGAATATTTACCTCCGGTTTCTCAAATCAAATTATACAGCATCATCATAGTGTGCTAAATTTGATGACTTTACATTCACTTTAGACTGGAGGATGCAGAATATTTACACATTTCTTTTGAGCAGTAGTTGAAATCATTAGCTTTAGGGACGGAGACATTATAGTATTAAATCAAATATCGTATGCAGGAAAGTAAAAAACCAAGCCCCACGCCCACTACAGTGCCTCATCACTATCTGGATCAAGCTCAAGACCCTCTGCAGCTAACAGCCGACTGATAGTCTTCTTTTTTTCTTCCTCAGCCTTTCTTCGCATTAAATCTCTTTTCTTCAATACGAGTGTATGCCTCTTAAGGGTATTGGAGAAATTTTCAGCATAAGCTTTCTTTTCTCTTGCCAGGATCTTCCTTTCTTCTTCTGGATCAATCTGAGTTTCACAAAATAATTCCAATCAGATGCTGGAAAATTGACTCCATGGTCTGTCTATCAGCAAAAATGAGCTCTGTTACATTGAGATTTATTGTACTTTATTTTGCTTATGAGCGACAAATTTTCAGCAGTCAATCTAGAGTGAAGAGCGATGATAAGCATGAAGCTCAATCATGAATTCTATAACATTCACTCCACTGGAAATTGACACTTAGGGTTGCCAGAAGATAAATTGACAAAAATCTATGACACACTTTACGAACAATCAATCAAACCTACAGTAAGCTGGCTTCAATTCCAAATAAATTCCAATACCTTTGAACGAGATAGACTACGTGCACGAATATTTAACTCACGCTGTTGCTGCTCTGCCCAAGCAGCAATTGCCATATCACCTCGCTGATAAAAAGCCTTTCGCTTTTTCATAAGCCACTCCATCCATGCTTCAGATGCCTGAAGGACACAGATCACCACATCAATAATAAAACCAATCCTCAATAATCAGCACAAAAAGTTTTGAACCAAAACAAGAAAAATAGACATGTATTCTTTTTACAAAACAAGAAAGAACACATCCGTTTTTAAAAGTCAACAAAGATAATACTTAAAAATATCACCACCCTTTATGGCTGCATCGTTTATATTATTGAGTATAAAGCAAATGTATACTCTACTCAAAAGATGAAACAGTAGGCGCTGGTTGAAGTTTATCTCTATCTTTCATGCCTGCTCAAAGAAGGGGGAAAGTCATACCATATCTCTTCCTCCTCCAGAGCTGTAAAAACAGGTGGTTCAATTTGTAATTTAAAATGATTAAATAGCTTATCTTTTAATTGTATTGACCAATGCAAATGGTTGATAAAAGTATTAGCTGAAGTTTATAAAAGAAAAAAAAAAACAAGGAATAGAATGCAACTCCTAGCTGGACAGAATGTTTGGTACTTCATCAAAGAGCATTATAACAAGTTCCACATCAATGAAAGGAATCATCATGAATTAGAGTCCTTCTGCCACTGTGAATGATAGGGGCAAATACCTAGTCAACCACTATGTTGACAGGTGTGTAGTTAAACATTACCTTCATTGGGTTCACTCGGTTATCCATATCATACTGCCGCCGCCTCTTGTGATCTATAAGTAATTCATAAGCAGCTTGAATCTTGATGAACCTTGCTTCTGCTGTTTCACCTTCTTCAAGGGTTCCTCTACCATCATAGACTTAATTTAAAAATAATGGAAAAAAAGGAGTTATTGATTGAAAGGTCATACTCATAACAACTTTAAGGAACATTACAAGAACAACTGTGTAACAATCATAGTTATGAATAGCATATAGGACAAAGGGCTTCAAAATGCTATAGTATATAATATTGTATAAGCTACATGAAGATGTCATGCACAATTTAAAAAAATTAATAACAGAATTTACAATCATTAACATATATGAAAACCAAAATCACATTAAAAAAAAAAACAAAAGAACACTCGTAAATACATAATAATCATCTATAAATCACAAGATGAAGTACTTCAATAATAAAAAAGCTAGTGTTTATCAGAGTTTTTGAGTCTAAGCTTTATGCTAAGATATCTGAATGTCTACATCAATTCCTCTTCTCCATCAAATGCAATATCCTCTTAATGATTATCAGGCAATCCCTCAATTTCCTCTTCATCTTTTGAGGAGTTATTAACTAAATCAACAGCTTCACCTCGTTCTTTGTCCACCTTGTTAATCAACCCCTCATTGCTATCATCAATCTCTATCAATGAGATTGGGTCAATGATATTACAGGAATTAAATCTTCTCCTCCAAGCCTATTATAGTCAATGAATACTAAATTATTCAATTTAGATTGTCCAAGGACGGGTTGAGTAATTTCCAAGCCTATAGCATAAGTAGGGCAGCTGTTGCCCTACTGTTTAGGGCTTGTAGCTTGAGCTAAAGCCAAGCAAATAGAGCGCAGCTATAGCCGAGCTACAAGAAAGTTACAAGGCTACATGTGTGTTATAGCACGAAGAGCAATATCACAGAGCTACAAGCTATAGTGTGAGCTAAAGCGACTATTAATAACTATAGTCACAACTGAAATGTATGGTACGCAGTTGGACAAACACTTAGAAAGGAAATAATCACAAAGGCATCACAGAACACACTAAGAGAAAAACTGTTTTGAGCATCTAAAACAAGATGTAAGAGACACAACGCCAAGCCAATGCAGTAACTAAGCTTCATCTTAAATGAACATATTTAATATATTGCTGTTAAATATGGGAGAAAAAGAAAACAACAAAATCACCACCTTTGAAGTAATCCCAAATATGATGTTAAGCCTACAAAAGCTCTAAGCACCATTATTTGTATGATTGAACAGTAGCGAACAGAAAATGAGCAACGAAGCTCCAATATATGGAATGATTTAGCAATATAATCTTCTCAACCTTCAAGTCTCAAGAAACAAAAAATTGCCATCTGACGGATTTAGAAATCATAAAATAAAATAGTGGACCAAGCCACTAATAAGCAGTATCAGGTTGACATTTACAGTTTATATGACACTTAAAGTAAATAACTGGCTAAGATGAAGGTACATACCGTCTGGGTGATAAAATTTGGCCAATCGTCTATAGGCATTCTTTATCTGCTCCTCATCCGCATCTCTTTCTAATTCTGGTGTTTCAAAAGATAGAAATTTGTTAAAATAAGTTGCAGAGGAATATCCCTCTTCCAAGGGCCATCACAAGCATTTTCTTGTGCAACTATTCACATGCATCCTCGTTAAACCCACATTTATTAGTTGTCTGTGTTCTCCATTATATGTCGTTTATCACGCTTACAACAAAATAAAACCCATTGCAAAATTAGTTAGTGTTAAAGCTATAATTGGATGTATTATACTAGTAATTCTTCAACTGTTCACCCCCAGTTTACGAGAGGACTATACGATCGGCGCGACTGCAACCTCGACTAAACCAATTCTTTTAGCTGGAAAATTTCTATTTGATTGTAATATCATGCTCTTTCTTCCATTTTCTCAATCACGAAAAAGGTCCTGGAGTAGCTAGACGAAAGAAATAAATTTGAAAGTACTAACCAAGAGTTTCATATGGGGATTTTTGCTCAGTCCAGTTCGACGCCCTGACCACAGTTCTCCTCTGATTGCCGCGAAACCCAAGCTCAATTCTGCTCGAACCCTGAGAATCTAACCATTTAGAATATAAGGACGGCGATGGCAAACGAGACTTACAATTAGGGCTTCCAAATGAAGCCCTCGATCGAAATTGTTGTCTGCAACTAATGAAGGAGAACAGTGGTTGAGGCCTGCACAACGTTCTCAGATTACTCATAGGTCTCCAATTTCAAGCTTCACCCAAACCAATCGAACGATTCAAACTCAGAAGAATTAACCACGATCGAAGCCTTAAAACATTGTATTATTTTCCTTGTCTTTTTCGCAATTGATCTTCTTTTTCTTGAGGCGAAATTCAGTATGGTTGAAGTCGTGAAGAAAGTGAAGAGGTTCTGATAACGTACACCAATGAATCTCCCTTGAATTTTAAATTTATGTTTTTCTTCATTTTTTTTCTTATTCAATTATGAAATTCCGCTTTCCTCTTCAAATATTGATAAATGAGAGCCGGGAGTTTTATTTTAATTTTCTGAGAAAAGCCGGGAAATTTGTGGACGGTTTGTCTCCCGCGTTTCTATATGACGACAGTTATAAGCCAGTATTACCGTTATGCCCATATCTACTTCCCAAATGACGAATTAACACTATAACACATCACAAAATGTGATTTTTTTTAGAATAAATTAGACTTAAACACGACGCAATAATCTATAGGTTTTTTCTTTTCTCAATTGGTAGAATCTAGTCCCAACTCCTTCCTTCGCTTAGATTTTATAAAATATTTTGTACATATTCCTTATCTTTCTCAACTTCTCTTACTCATAGGTTATTGGAAATTTTTTTACAAAATATGATCTAAAGAAGTGGATCTGAACTAATGAATTGAGATTACCTTCTTTTCTTTTCCTATATTAACATAAACACTTTATCAATATAAGATTATAAAGTCTATGTACAAGCATGCATGCGCGTTTCAAGATCGACAAGTTACCTAGAATTTTGCTTCGAGGTACTTTAGGTACACATTCAACAAAACTCAAGCGACTGCTGCGAAACCATATCTATATATATATACAGCAACTAATCCAAATGTAGATCAAACAGCTAGAGAGCTACTAAGGGGGTTGTGAAAGATCTAAGTTTGGAATGTAGGATCACTTGGACGAGCAGCCCACAGAGAACTTAGAGCACGAAGACGGTGAAAGTATTCCCCTAGGGCCAGCATGCCTTGAGCTGCTTGCTGGGTTGTCAGGATCCGAGACATATGCTGTAAGGTTTGTTGCCGAAGGTGATCTGCCTGTAAACAACCAAATCCATTCAAATTGTCTTTGGATTGTGTAATTTAGAACTCTACAATTGCTACCATTTGTGTGTATGTGCATAATTTCACACATTTGAGGCTACTCAAAGGAAAAGGTTTTCGAATCATGTGGCATTATGAATAAGGAAAATTTCCAAGCAGCTCCATTTGATTTTGAAGTTACCTGATTTACAAAACCCTCTAGCGCTTCAATTTTCTCCATGGCAGAAGTCATCTGAAACCCAAAGTTTTCCACGTCTAATGGATCAGCTGCTATGTTGAGGACCAGACTCTGCTGGAGTTTATCCAATCCTTGTGAAAGAGCATCTTCGGCTTGCTGAGAAGATTGCCGAAGTTTGTTGAAACTCGCTATCTGTTGATCTGTCAAAGGCTCGAGCTGTGGCACGATGATCTGTAAGAAAAAGACAAGCAATTTCTCCAACGTTATTTATGATTTTATCAGAACATGTAAAGTGCATTAAGGACATGAACAGTATTAATCTTATCAGGAACAAGCCCATGAAATGTATCCAGAAGAAACCACATTTAGTGTAGCGCCTGATCATCATATTATAACTATGTGAAGCTAGCATATCCATGTATAAATACAATCCCACAATATTTCTATGCATCCTGTCATGTTCTTGAACATAACTAATATATCAAGGAAAGGATCAAGGCTGTTAGGTGAAGGCCCAAGACTAATTTTCATTGAAGTGCCTGGCATTGCTAAAGCTAGGGCATGACTGAAATCTCTGCACGTTCAAAATGCCAATACTGAGAGAAAAAAGAAAAGCTCTACGTACACTAAGAAGCTGTGATGGGCGAGATCCTCCAATCCAAAGAAAAAGACGTTCTACTGATGCTTTCCATACTCCAGAGATTAAATAAAAGACATCAGCCTTTGCAGCATCAGCCTTCATCCTGAAAAGATTTGAGTAATGGTTCAAGCAACTCTCAACAAGTAGATGCAGCTGCACATCAGATGAATGAGTTTGCAATGCGTTTCTAAGTTCTACATTCTGTCTATGCTGTTCTTCAACCCAATGCCCATATTCGACCTCAAAAGCTGCAATCCCTGCTTCACAGAAGGAACAATACTTCAAAAGAATATAAATTATCCATAATCACATTGCTTCAGGAACATAACTTGCAGTTTAGATGTCACTGAGTTTTCATTTGGAATTGCAACAGAAGATAGTATAGGACATATTGCAATATTAGATACTAGAAATTTATAGAAGCAGTTCAAGAAATAAGTTGCAAACAATATATTGCATAAATTATAACTCACTTAACCCAACAGATTGAGTATTTTAAGAGCAAAAGAAACCTGAATTCTCATGCCAAAGGTGAAGGTAATGGTTGAGACTTCATAAAAAAAATTGACGTTGAAATCAATGATGATGAATTATTCACAAGGGGATACTAAATGATGTAACCTCATCCAAGAAAGGGGCTTTAGTTGACCTATTTTTCACCTTTAGTCTAACATGAGGGTTGGAAAAGGGGGATGTTAAAAGAACTTATAGGAAGAGGATATCAACAATTTATCCTGCATTATTGAAATAGGAAGTGAAATTTAAGAAAAATACACCAAAAAGCAAAAGCATTCATTGACTAAATGATTTAGTGAGAGACATTTCATCTCAAAGGCAATATAGTATTTGATACAGTTTAATACTTGGTGCATACTAGGATGCCTGATAGATGATACACAGTAAAATAACCATGAAATGATATATATATGTGTGTGTGTGTGTGTATATATCACTTCCATCCATAAATAAAAGGACAGAAATCGTACTTCAAGTTCTGAAAATGCTTAAAAGAGATTAGCACACTTTGTATATTTTAAGAAAGATTAAAATTGATATTAAGAATCGCAAACCTGGGTTTACCGTTCCAAATGATCCTATATAATTAGCATCTAATACCCCGCCCATACACAGACCCTGCAACCATACAATGTTGTAAATGCTCAATCATGAGAAAATTATATTAGGAAAAAAAAAAGAGAGGTAATGATGGTATATATATAAATTTTGAGTTCACCTGCTTTCTTGCTTTCTCAATCTCTAGCTCCAATTGCATGAGCTTCATACGGCTTGTTTCTAATTGTTGGACATAAGCCTAAATAATTTTAAAAGGTACAAATCAGATGATAAACACTGTCTACCTGCCTAAAAGTTCATTTTCTACTACCTTTTTCCGCAGACGACTTTTTCGAGCAGCTTCACGATTTTGAGCCAAGCGTCTTAGCCCCTGCAGGTAAATATTGAGCAGTTATAATGTCAGAATTCAAAAACTGTTACGAGATATGTGACACATTAATAAACAGAATTAGTTATTTCTGTTATCGTTAGGAATCTGTTAAATATAACAGATTAGTTACATTAGTTAAACAGAATTATGGTTAAGAATCTGTTAGTTAGTTAATTCTGTTATTCCAACAAATACTTGTAACCAGAAGGCTATACGATTTTTGGATGTTTTCTTTCTCTTTCTGTTTCTCTATTCTTTCTTTCCCTATCAAAAACATTCATGCTTATTTCTTCAATAGCACTAATGATCATGACACATTTAGGTTTGCTCCCTAGTCTCAACATTAAAAACGCAAGAGATACCAAGACACCCTGGCTCCAATGGTACTTCTCTTCATACTCCATCTTAATTCTAAGATACAACAATGTACAATGAAATATTGGTAATTTTTAGGAAAGTGATAAGGAAACAGCTCAGTAGTGCTACATATAAGAGATTTCTACTGATGGCATTATATCACCTTACTAACTGCTTTATTGGTCTCTTGATCATCTCCCGAGGGTCCACTTGGTTCATGTGGAATATATTCAGACTGGACAATTCATATTCAAAAAATTGTTATAAATCTAGACTTCAAATAAAATGAAGCTAACCAACAAAGAAAAGAGCAGTTCGTCCTTTCTCACCTTGTTCTCTGTGCTAGGGTTCACCATGAATATTGGGGAAGCACCTGAATTTAGGCTGTTATCAACTTTAAAGTTGTCCCCCCACATGCTAACTTGTTGGAATGGCTCATATATGCCCATCCTTTTTGAGATGACAAGTTGAGTTGATGGAGAGCTCATAGTCTAGATATTAGAAGGAAAAGAAAAACATAATCATTCTCACATAAAATAAAGTAAGATTTGTTCTCCCAAATACAAAAATTTAGATTAAGTTAAAATGCAAACAATGATACAAGAAACAGTCAATCAAGGGGAGAAAGTCAGGGTAAGCATAAAGATTAGTAATTTTATGATTTCACCCGTTACTGGATGCATATGTCATGAATTTCATGGCTAACAGATGAGATGGCTTAGTGACAAAAAGGGGAGAAAAAAAAAAGAAAGAAAATAAGTTTAAGATTACAATCATACGAGACAGTGAGAGATTATGAAAGCTATGCTTATGAATTTGTTGTTGCATTCCAGATTCTGGATAATGAATAATAACTGAAGCGTATTACCCAACAGCACCGTTAATAGTTTTTCAGCTATGAGGGTTTGGATTCAAGATCCTGTCATAGATCTAGTTTGCATAAGAACTATTAACAAGGCTGTGAATTCAATCAGAAAGCAACAAGAAACTATATATTTTCCACACGATTGAAAGCTTCCTCTGGTGGGCAAATCGAGCCCATGACATATGAAAAGATACTTCAGATGTGAAAAACGAACTTTGATTATCTGTGTGCTGTAGTAACACCCAGCCTCCTTCTGTTTTCTATAATGTCTTGCTATGTTCCCAGGAGACGAAGAGAACTTTCACTAAATAGAAATAATTACAGGATGCATCTGATGTCAGTTAAAGGCAAACAAGAAACTCTGACAACTTAAACTGACTCAATTACTATCAAAAGGCAGAAGCCAAGTTAACAGTAGTCACCCAATTCTCACTTTGTAGGATTGAACCTCTCCCGTCACCCAAATATGAAAAAACAAGAGGACTAAATAGAGTAATATTATACCGTTCAATCGTCAAATTTCATCAAAGAAAGATAGTATATGTTGTCTGTACGACGTCCCTCAATGCATTCTAAAGTAGAAATGGTGCCAGAATCCGGCAAGGAAACAAAATTCCGAATGACTAGCCAGAATCAGAAAAAAAGGAATTGTTCCAGCGAAAAAATTAAAAAACAAGACAAATAAGGAGACACAGAGGCTTCAACTTCAAATAATGAAAAACGCCTTACTTTTGTTTTGCCGAAAGGGACGACTTTTCCCCAATTGAGTAAACCAAAATAGAAGCCAAACCCAGTACAAGGCGAAGAAAACCAAGCTTAGCTTGATAGAACCTGCAAGCTTCAAATTTAGCTTATCAGAGACTCTATTGATGCTCAGAATATATTTGACAACTCACTAGCTCGGTTCCTGTAAATTAATACCATTATTTTCCCGCATGCAAACAAGTATCAAAAGCAACGCAACGACTCGAGAAAACAAATGAAATTTAAAAGCTATATCTATAAAAACTAATAATTCTTCAACAGAACAGAACCTTTTCAATCTTTTATTTTTTGCTGTCTTAGCTTAAAGAAGCTACTTTAAAAACTTCAACTTGTTAACGTCGTTACCGTCCACTACAAGCCAGAAACTGTCCGGACACCAAAAAAAAAAAATATCAGCACATCACTGGCATAGCACTGCACTAAAAAGAAGAAGAAAAGTTGAAAAGAGAAATGAAAACTTTTGCAAAAACAAAAAATGGGAAGCAAACACCGCCCCTAATTGCCTCACAGCTTTCCTTCTGGCGATTGTGATGCCTCACTGGTCTCTATCTGATGTGAGTGTGCGGGAGTGAAGATGGCACTTCTACGGCTACTCCAATATTTATACAGGTCCCAGAAATGATTCCACGTAAGCAAGCGGTCCCACTTCAGAATCCGGAAAATTCCCTGCGGGCGTTCGATCTGTCTCCTCCCAATATAATGGAGGGCCAAAAATTTGTAGTTTAGAACTGTCACCGTGTACGGACAGTGGAAACGAACATGACGATGTCACTTGCACTATAGCCATGTAATGGTATATACTCATAGTATTCTACTAGTAACATACTTCTATAAAAATAATGGAAGAAATTTAGAACTTTAATGTATTTCATTTAAAGATATTGCATGAGTGATGGTATTTAGTTTTGTAAATTTAATTTCTTATGTACAAAGAAAAGAAAGAAAGCTGTAAAATAATGCAAAATTTTATATTAGAAGTTGGAATTAAATTATACCCGCGGCCTAGCGCAGATATTTTTGAAGTTAAAAAAAAAAAAAAAATTTGATTCTTAACACACACGTTCAGCATCCAAACACTGAAAAATATTGGTCAATGATAGGTATTATTTTCTCTGTCCTGCAGCCGGAGAAAACAACGGACCTTATCTTGTTTTGGCCTGGAAAAGCAGAGCTTTAATTAACGACACTAATCATTTAATTCAAGTGATACACGTCAACTTGGTTCGCGAAGGATTATCCTAGTTGATCATGATCATACCCCAACTAATCAACTCGTCCCTTCCAACTCCATAGGGTAAGGTATGGGCATCATAAACGACACCAACATATGCTTTTTCAAAGCCATATAAAAGTTTTACTAAAATGGGAGGGGGTTTCTTTTATATTTCCTTTTTTTTTTTTTTCTTTTTTCTTTTTCGTCACCAAAAAGCGATCGCTGTCAGTTCAACTTTAATCAATAATTGTGGTATCAAGCTCGCATCTCTTCTGCATTTCATGTGGATTTAGATCTCTTTATTAGACCATCGTTAAATCTGCTACCTATTGGTCATGCAAAGTTATTTTAATAAAGTTTGATTAATATAGCAAGAATCAATCCCTTATCATCGATCTTAGCTCATCCATCTGGCTAATTAAAAATCAATAGTGACTTCTGATTTCAATTTTTTATTTTTTTATCAATAATTTAATATTTACAAACATTTTTTTACTAAGATTAATTTTATAGACATATGCATTATTTACACTACTAAATATAAAATCATGAAACTTTATATCTCTCCCCTGTACCTTTTTTTTAATGAAAAATTAGATACCATACGGCGAACTTGTTGAATAAGTTTTCTAATTAATTAAAAGTATTTTGGAATTTCAAGTTATCTATTATTGATTCATGTCTACGAGTTTATAATTCATTTTGTGGATACAAAGTGCATAGTGGCATATATAATATGTGTATTATAGACACCAGATGACAGAGGAAGGAAGGATTACATCGAAACTTGCTTTAAAGATATAAAGTAAAGAGATGAAAAGCTAAAGGTGTATAACTTCATTGCCAAGTGGCATTTCCTGATAGTTGAATTCCTGGTCATTTGCTAATTAATACTAAGCTTTTTGTGCTTCTTACCCCCAAGTTTTAACATTATCTGCCTCATGTGGGTCTGACTTTAAGTCATTAATTTATTCTTTAGAGGTGGAGCTGACACCAATCATAAACCTGCATCTGACAAAGTTCATGCTGTGCACACCGTATTTTAGTACAGAACGAGCCTGTTTCCAGCATCTTACAAGTGGAAAGATCTGTCTTCAGATTTATAGATGGAGACCGCAAAATTAGGTCATCCTCCACAACTTTTAACCATTTCCTCTCAGCACCAAAAGCTATCCCCTTTTTCTTTTTCGGTGAGCTGATGTGTACATCCATTGCCTGGGAAAAAAAATTCAAGCTTGGGATAACTTATAAAATAAGTAAATGTATCTCCTTTGAACCTTCGGTAACTAAAAAGACAATCTGTTTAGCTAAATCTGGCTCTCTCTCTCTCTGTCTCTGCATGCCATTTAGCTTCCTAGCTAACAAGTTTTCCTGATTTATTGAGACAAGCTTTACACATCAGCACGTGAGTGGCCAGAGGAAATTACAGAAGGTGGTAAATATTATGTAGAAGGTACTAACTAAGGGTTACCTCGGGACAACCACAAAGCATGTACTAAAAGAATATTAGCAAATATAATTATATGCCTCAGTTAGTCAAAAAACCCAAGACGACCTTTTTTTCCCATCCAGTAGATCAAAAGCGTGCCGCAGAGATTCCTCCTAAACTACCTACAGATCATTTTTTTATATATTCTTCTTTTGGCCTTCACAATCTTATATTCTTTGACAACATCTATAGGTCCCTAATTGTTTGGAATCCATGGAATAGTGGCGTTGGCCAACTTCAAATAAAATCTTGGGGTTGTTGAATTAAAACTAGTCAATTAATTTATATATTTGTACTGTAACAACCTTCGTGTCATTCTATTATTGTTAATGGTGACATGTTTGGAATTCTTCTCACTTGTGGTCTGGAACCTAGGAAAGACACAAGTAAAACAAAATGTTATCCCTTTAAGAAGTATAAATACTTTTAAACAGGAGACATACTCATATTAGATACGTATTTGATAGAAAACTCAATGTAATATATTTGTATAGGTATTATATGTTTTTTTAATAATTTTAAAAAACACCAAATAATATCAAATTGGTTCTTTGATCACTTTTTCATTAGTTGTGATATTGTTTTATTATTTTATCTTTCATTTTAACATATTTTCTTATCATATGTCATATAATCTTTTTTTATCACTAATCTTATTTGTTAATATATATATATATATATATATAAACTCATACCTGTATCTTAAATTTTTTAAAATTAACGTATTCTACGTATTGTATCTGATACTCGTACTTGTATTGATATTTCTTAACTTTCAGACTCCTATGTTTAGTTCCTTTTGCGTTGTCTTCTTTTATGAACCTTCTTTTCCTTAAGGGCTGGCTTTAGCTCTGATCATTCAGGCTGTGGGATGAAAAATAGAAGCTAAATTGCAGAGAAAAATGCACAGGAACATGCCCATGCATTTATTCGAAGAGACTGTTTTTCTGGTTGTTTTTTTGGTCCAATTGGAAGAGACTGCTTAATGGGCCACAAAAATGAAGCATGAAGATTTCAATGTAGAAGAAAGCCCAATTATCAGAGCCTACGTATAGAACCGGCCAATGATTTCGCATCTTTTTGTTGTACTAATAAAAAGCCCAACCCGGACAAAATCGACCAGGCGTTCCAGATATAACTGTCATTAACGGTCGCCTATTCTTGACCTAACAAAAAATATATATATAACTGTCAGGCACGCATTCCTCTAAGGATCTTCTTTTGTCAAATGGAAATGGAATATAAAAAACCAAATAAAAAAGAAAGAAAGAAAGGGAGAGAGAACCAAATAAGACTCACAGAGTGTGATGGGCGCTACGTGTCGTTTAGGTCTTGGGATTTCATATTTCAATCCCAACAATATAGCCCGACAATTGAGGAATGACTGTTAAGATGAGAACACTTTTTCTTTCGATTTTCACTCTCTAAAAATAGGATCTTCTTCACCTAATCTCAGTCAGCCAGGTTGTCTCTACCACATTCCTCGATCTTTCTGGCGGCTCATATTTCGCTCCTCAAACTAGTTCTTGAGCTCTTAGCTGCAAACTACATAAGGTTTTCCTCTTGACACTAAAAATCTCTCCTGAAGAATCCAATATTTTTTCCCATTTCTCTTTCTATGATAACAATTGTTCTAACTGTAGATTTCAGCAATAGTAATAGCTTTGTTTAATCGGCTTGTTTTTGGTTTGTTTCACAGTTCAGTAGTTGGAGAAGGACCTATGGCTTCTCCAAATAAAGGTCAGAGCCCACAGTATGTGCCTCTGGGTAGACAAGGGTCTCTATGTAACCGAACTTTTGACGAGGTTCAGAGCCAATTTGGAAATAAAGATCAGAAGCCATTGTACAGAATGAATTTGGATGAGCTTCTGATGAATGTGATTTCAGCAGAGAGTGGTCAAGTTGTGCAAAACCCCGCTTCATCCTCTTCGCCTGCTTCGCATTTTCTAGGTAACCTGGATTTAAACGAAACGACGAGTAAGAAAACCATAGATGAGGTATGGAACGACATTGTTGAACAAGAACATGTGAACCGAATAGACAACCAGGTACGACAATCTAGTTTGGAGAAAACAAGGATGGGAGATTTTCTGGCATGTGCGGGAGCCATGAACGTAGGAAAGCACGAGCACATTGTCAGTGATGCTCAGCCACCGATGGCAATTGATCCGATGGTAATGGTGCCACAGCAGGCAGATTGGATGCCACTGCAAATGCAAATGCAGATGCAGATGCAGATACCAGGTGGTATTAACTACACAGATTTGAGTGTTTGTGAATCAGTTTCGGAGTTGAGTTACTCAGAGAATGCACTGCCTCTGGGGACTTCGCTGCCGATGACATGTTCCTCGGAATCACGAGCAGAAGCAGGTGCTATGGAAAGGAAGCGACGTCACTCAGATGAGATGTTGGAAAAGAATATCGAAAGGAGGCAGAAGAGGATGATCAAGAACAGAGAATCAGCTGCTAGATCAAGGGCAAGGAAGCAGGTTAGTGAATATATAAATATATAAATATATATACATATAATGCATCTGCCTGTTTTCCAAACTCAGGGATCACAATGGACATTTATGGTTCTTGTTTATCTGATGCTGTAAGGAGTACACAAAGAATATGGAGGACAAAAGGGGTCGCTTGGAGCGAACTAATTGCTGGCTCAAAAAGATGAAGGTACAAAAATACACAATAGCAATAGATTGAAGAGAACATGTTTGTTTTGTCATCAATTTCTGCTTGTTTGTGCTAATTAGTTTGGTGAGTGTTATATTCTATGAGACTGCACCGTGAAACTGTTTTTATTAGTAATGTATTTTAGCCTTCAAAAATGTTCAAAAGGACTTCCACTGATGAACCTGAGATCCATATGTGCAAGATATAAATATTATGAAGGCATGCTTTCCATCTTAAAACACAACTTTGTGGACAACGCGCCTTTTACTAAAAAACGTGGGTACTCTAAATTGGGGGTACTGGACATCGAAAGCGATTTATATGAAGTTCATGGAATGAAATTTGCTCCGTCTCTATTGTACTAAACCAATCTATTACTCTGGATAATTTAGTCTTAAGTTATATGTATTTTTTTATCATTTTTATTTTGTACATATTCAATTTCTCAATAATTCTTAATTAATAAATCAACAAGATAATAAAAAAATTAACACAAATAATTTATATAAAACTAAATTATCACAACGTATAAAAATATAAACTTATTTAATAATTTTTTTTAACAAAACAAGAATATGTATTTTTTTTTCTTTTCCTATTATATATAAGGTAATTCTTTTACGCTATTATAAGTATCAATTCATCACTATTTTATTTTTTAATAAATTTATTCTCCCTTATGTAAAAAAAAAATTTTTTAATTAAAATTAAAAAATAAAATTAATCTCATAAGAATAAAACTTAATAAAAATAACCCCATTTAAAATCATTTTTAAACAAAAACTCCCAATTTTACATCAAAACCTTAATTAGCCATTAACCCCTTATCTTTCATGCAATAACATTTCACCATTAGACGCTTCATCTTCATGACTGCAAGACATTTTGGGCGAGACCCACGACGACGCCATCGTCGTTGTGCTCATCTTCCTCGATGGTAAAGATGATGCAGGGCGCTGGGGCATGCCGGTAAGGGGTGGAGCTACAAGGACGCTTTGGAACCACAACGAAAATACCTCGTGAAAAAGAGAAAGGGCGGTGGTGGCGACGGTAGCGGTATTTTCTTGTACTTGAACTACCATGACATTCTGAGTGCTCGATCTACAAAGAAAAGTGATCAGTGAGTGCTGAGTGCCGCCATTATTTGCACCTCTGCATTGACGAGTGATTCTAAAAAGAAGAGAAGAGAGGTGTGCATCTTTTTTTTAGGGATAACATGGTTAAATATAAATAGAATCTAATTGCTTTTCATATATAATTTATCAATTAAACGAAATAAAAGAGATGTATTTATTTTTATTTTTTCAATCAAATAATTTTTTTATTTTTATTTTTATTTTTATTTTTATTCTTACTTTCATTTTTATTATGTTTATTTTAACAATAAAACAGGTCTTAAAATAACAAAAATATCTCTGGGTATTTTCTGGCTTAGCCCTCCATACCTAATTCAACGTTATTATTTACTCCTTGCCTTTACGATACTTGAATATTCACATATTCATTATGGTTGTGCCTTATTTCATAAAGTCTCAAATTTATCTTTCTAGTTAGTGGTGAAATTGAGTAGTCAATTTATATTTTTCCTCAATTCTTTGTGGTATAACATAGCCTTACATTACTCAATTATTATTTTGTTTATAAAATATTGTCGAGTCCTAATGGTTAGTTTGGCCTCATTTGGTTAAAATTTGTAGACTAAATAGGGCTAGAGTGGAAAAAATTATTTAAAAAATAATAATAATAACAAGGGCCTCAGAGCCTGGTCTTGTGAACTATCCAATTATTAGTTGTTTAAAAAAATCTTAAATTCTAAGGACTAAATTAACCCAACCTAATTAAACTTTATGTCTATATAGAATTGGACTAATATGTCTATTTGAAAATTGAATTACTATTTTAGTAAGCCGATCTAATAATTTGATCGAGTTGAAAGAGCCAACCTATGGTATGGCCTATTAACAGGACGTTCAAATGATATCTGTAGTGTTTGAATAATTATTCAACAATTAAATATAGATTCTGAGTAGCTAAAATACTATGACATGAAGAAAGATATATCAATATATTAAACACGTCATCGGTGATGTGGGGATTCCTGAACATACTGTCTGGAGAACAGGAGTTGCTTGACAAGCTATATGTTCCTTTTTTTTTTTTAATTTATTTTCGGCCATTAAGAAAATTTTCTTGTGTAAATTAATTAAAATTATGGTTTTCACACTTTCATTTCTTCTTCTTACACTGATTGTATTTGAATAACTGGGGAATATGATTAATTTTCTAATGTTGTTCTTTGTATTGATGTTGCAGGAAGTAGAGGCACAGTTTACAAAACTCACTCCGAAGTATCAACTTCGACGTACCAGCTCAGCCACATTCTAGAAATCGTTTTTTACAATGAAATTAAATTATTTAATTATTTCTTCTTTCATTTTCTTGATTGGTTATCATTATTTTTTCAAGCATGATCTGCTTTATGTTTTAAGAGGATTCTGATTGAGTAATAATGATTTTACTTTCGGTTTTTATATAATTTTCAGCTAGCTTATGGGGTTTCATGGCTCTCTCAGAGAAAGAAGGGGAAATAAGAAAGTAGAAATTTGCATAATTTCAGTTTCTATATAATTTTCTGTGTTCACATTCTCCTTGGCGCCTACTTGTTAGTGAAAGAAATAGGTAAGATTCTTCATTCCTGACACTAATATCGCTCGTTAGTGATACAATTTCAATAATTTATTTGTGGGTTAATCATTTTTTTTAAAGAGTAAAATACTTTTTTACTCCATCACTTATTATTAAATTGTTATTTTAGTTTTTCACTTTTTAAATAATTTTTTATTTTTTGCAAATGTTATATTTGGTCGTCCACGTTTAAAAAAAACATTAAATTTAATCTCCTAAATTTGAGATTTAGGATTTGATAAAGAAATTAGATTTAGTAATTTTTTAAGAAGTAAAAAACAAGTTTAATAATTTTTAATAAGTAAATGATTATTCTAAGTATTTTAATAAGTGAGAGACAAAAATGATAATTTTGTGATAAATGTTTAACTAAAATAATATCTTTCTCTTTTCAAAAATATCTAAATCATTTTATGGCTGAGATTATGCCACTTAATTGTGGTATATTAGTGCGATTTATGAAATTAAAAAGGACAAAACTAATGTGTATTTGTCTATGTTTTTACTATGTTTTAAATATAAAAACACAATAAATATATGATTTTTCAATTACATCAGAATGTGTATGATTATTTTAAATAATTGTATAATTTTTAAATTAAATTAAATATTTTGATATTATTATTAATTAACTGTTTTAATTGAAAAACTTGATAATAAATATATTAAGCATTCAACTAAAAAGTAGCCCCAGAGGTGTTCTTAGCAAAATTAAGAAAGGAATGGTCTAGTTATAGTATATCAATGAGCGATCTGAGCTTAAACGCGGGTTTGAGACCAAATGAATGATAACAATAATAATTCCGAAAAAAAAAAAAGAACAATAACAATAATAATAATAATAATCCTTATTTTTGTAATTTCTTATTCTTCGTTTTTTTCTTCCAACCACAACTTTTAGTCATCACGTGTATTACATTTTTACCAAGTATCAAGCAATAATTATTAAAAAAATTTCATCTTCTAGTTTATTTTTTAAATGATACTTGGAAATTTAAAATATGGAATTAAATTATATTCTAAAAAAGTGTTTGATAAAAATAAAAAATAAAAATTCTGTAAGTTATAATTCTTAGATTATGTTTGTCTATTAGCTTTGATTTTCTTAATACCATAAATTGTTAGTTAATTTCAATAAATAATTTTTTAATTAAAAAAAATGTAAATAGAAAGTATCAAAGAGAAATATTGATTTCTGGTATAAAATATTATATGTGAATATCTACAATATGCCCGTCAACTTTTGAATATCTATATGCACATAAATGTGTATACAACTTTTGACTTTTTCCGTACACATAAATGTACTCACAGTGCCTTAATTTTCCTTATGTATATTAATATAGATACACACCCTTTAAGTTTTATATTGTAACCACTTAAGGTCTCCTAGCCTATATATAGAAACTTTGTTTGATAATATGTATAACATTGAATTGAATAAAGAAACACTCTTTTTTCTCACATTTCTTTCTATTTTTTTAAGTATTTTGTTCATAGAAATACTCTTACTTTCTACATATTTTACTTCACATTATCAACACAAATCTCTACCAATTTGAGTTTTGGGTAATTAAGGTATTGTTTAAGGTATATGAAACCACTTCACCTTCTATCCTTATATGCTTATAATCCACCATATGCATAATACAAATGAAATGATAAACATTCTTCTATTCTAATGAATTTTATTTTGCATATGTTTATCTCTTAATTCAAGCATATTCATATATTAATGAATATATGTTGTTCATGTATAAAAGTGCATAATTTCTATTATATACACATAAATGGAATATATCTTGTGATCTATTTATGACATTTTGTTCTCTTTACCATAAGAATTTAATGAATATATTTATTGTTATAAGTTAACATTAGTTCTATAAAATCATATGTATTAGTTTTATCTAATAGAGATATATATAACTCATACTTGCAAGTTTCATCTATGTTTATATTTTCATTTGGTGTTTAATATATGTTCAAATTGTTATTAATATTGTGTACTCATTAAATCAATTATGATAAAATAGTTGTTATTATATTGAATATGTTTTGCATATAGAAATCATATCCCCTGATGAATTCATTATTTTTCTTATAATACTTTTCATGACAAATCTCACAAAACTTGAATTTGTGGCACTTGACATATCTGACAAAAATATTTGTGATGGACATTTGATGCTGAAATGCATTTGAATGCTGTCTTGGAGAGACAATAAAAGAAGGAAATGAAACATCAAACTAAGAATGTGATAAAGCTATGATTTTCATATGTCATCATTTGGATGAGGGATTGAAAATTGAATACCTTATTGGAAAAGATCTCCTTATTTTGTGGCTTTTGAAAGAAATATATGACCATTTAAAAATGGTCATTCTCCCAAAAGCTCTATGACTTGATGCACTTGCAATTGCAAGATTTTAAATCAATTAGTAAATATAATTCTACAATGTTTAAAATTAGCTTTCAATTGAAGCTATGCAGAGAAAATATTACTGATGATGATATGTTAGAGAAAACATTATCTACTTTTCATGCCTTGAACATGCTTTTGCAGTAGCAATATCAAATCAAGGATTTAAAAAGTATTTTGACTTGATATCATTTCTTCTTGTGGTTGAGCAAAATAATGAGTTTTTGATGAAAAATCATGAATCTTGCCTGACTGGTTCCGTTCCATTTCTTGAAGCGAATGTAGTAACATCTAATAGTCACAGTCGTGAGCATGGTGGACATGACCGATGACGATATAACTTTAAGCAACGTGATGGTCATGGTAATAAAAAGCCATAAGGAAAAGGGAAGACATTACAAAATAAGAATGTCAAGAAATCTGAAAACTCATGCTATAGATGTAGCATGAAAGGGCATTGGTCACATACTTGTCGTAGGGCTAAACATCATATTGAACTTTACCAAGCTTCCCTGAAGGAAAAGAAAAATGCTATAAAGGCAAATTTTATCAATCACGATGATAATGACCTTCTTGATGAGCCTTTGGAGATGACCCATTTGGATGTTATAGATTTCTTTGACTCGACAGAGGGTAATGCCAATACTTCTTTTGATGTTTAACAAATTTATGTTTAAAGTTACTTTGCTTTGATATCTTGTAATTTGTGTGTCTTTTCTTTTAATTTGTTGGTGTGCTATTTTTTATGTAACTTAAAAACTTATTATATCTATTTTTGTTTTATGATATCAAGAAATATAAACATTACTCATTCTTTACTTGACTACAAAATGTTGATAATGACATATGCTTAGTTGATTGTGCAACAACTCACGTCATACTTATAAGTGAGAAATATTTCTCATCTTTTATTAAAATGGAAGCAAAATTGAATACAATATCAAGCACGGTTAATATGATTGAGGGCTCCGGAAGAGCCACTTTTTATTTACCTAATAGAACAAAATTTGTTCTAAAATAAGCTTTGTTGTCAGCTAAATTAAAAAGAAATCTTCTAAGCTTCAAAGATATACGCATTAATGGTTTTTTACATTGAGATAATAAATGAAAGAGATAAGGAGTATCTCCACATTACTTCGGTTGTCTCAAGAGAAAAGTGTATATTAAAAAGATTGCCTGCATTATCCTTCAACTTGTACTACACACGTATTAGTACAATTAAAACATATGTTATAGTGAACTAAAAGTTCACTAATTCGAAGGATAGGTTGATAATTTGGCATGATTGGTTAGGCTATCCTAGTTTAATAATAATGTGAAGAATTATAGAGAACTAAAATAGGCATCCATTAAAGAACCAGATGATTCTTTTATCTAATGAGTTCTCCTATGCTATATGTTCTCAAGAGAAATTGATTATAAGGTCATTACCAACAAAAGTTAGGATTGAATCCCCTACCTTTCTTGAATACATTCATAGAGACATATGTGGACCTGTAGCTCCACCTTGTGAACCATTTAGATACTTTATGGTATTAGTAAATGCCTTTACTTAATGGTCACATGTTTGTCTATTATCAACACGTAATATGAAATTTGCAAGATTATTTGATCAAATAATAAGATTGCAAGCTCAATTTCTGCATTATCTTATCAAGACAATTCATCTTGAAAATGTTGGTGAATTTACATCCCAAGCTTTTAAGGACTATTGTATGTCAATTGGGATAAGTGTGGAGTATCCCATTGCTTATGTACACATACAAAATGGTCTTGCAAAATCATTCATTAAACACTTTCAATTAATTGCTAGACCATTACTTATGAGAACAAAACTCCCATTTGTGCTTAGGGACATGTCATTTTACATGCTATAGCATTTGTATGCATTAGGCCACCAACGTATCATAAGTTCTCTCTTATGCAATTGACTTTGAGTTAGGAGTCGAATATTTCTCATTTGAGGATTTTTGGGTATGCAATATATGTTCCAATTGTTCCACTGTATCACACCAAAATGGGTCCTCAATGAAGGTTAGGAATATACATTAGGTATGAATCTCATTCAATTATTAAATATATAGAACTCTAAATGGAAAATATGTTTACGACACATTTTGCTGATTGTCATTTTGATGAAAATAATTTCCCAGCATTAAAGGGAGAAAGAAATAGCTGAAAAAACAAATTACATGGAGTGCACAATTATTGCATTAGTTTAATTCTTGTACAATGCAATGTGAACTCAAAGTTTAAAGAATTATTCATTTGTAAAATATTGCAAATCATTGCTGAATGCGTTAACAACCTAAAGAAAGTGACGAAGTCACATATTCTAGCTGAAAATGCTCTAATTCGTATTGAGGTCCTTGAAGAACAACCAAATACCATAATAAATTAGTATAAAACACACATAAAGCATGGTAGACCAATTGGTTCTAAATATAAGAATTATTGAAAAAGAAAAGGAGGAAAATAAACAAAATGGTCTGATCATGGAAATAGATATTTCAAATGATAAGGTAAGCATAACTAATAAAAAAAATCTCTAAAAGTGATTCAGTTACCCGAAAATGAAGATAATAATGAGATCTCAATAAGTTATGTCGATATTGGAACAATATAGAACTGATTTGAAACTACTGTCGACAACATTTTTTCATATAATGTAACACTAAAAATTGTAAATTTAGAAAAAATTGGCAAATTGGAAAGATGCAATCTAAGCTGAGATAAACTCGCTTGCGAAGCATGAAGTTTTTGGACCTGTATTCCAAACACCAAATGGTGTAAAACTAGTAGGGGACAAATGGGTCTTTGTGCAAAAAAGAAATAAGAAAAATGAAATGGTGAGATACAAAATATGACTATGGCACAAGATTTTTCACGAAGACTAAGAATTGATTACAAGGAGACTTGCTCTCCTGTGGTGGATGCAATCACTTTTAGATATTTGATTAGTTTGGTTGCTTATTAAAAGCTTGATACACACCTAATGGATATTGTTACAACCTACTTATATGGACCACTTGATGGTGATATATACATGAAAATCCCTAAGGGATTTAAGATACCTAAACTGAGGGATTTAAGATACCTGAAGCATATAATTTAAGTGACCGAGGTATATACTCAATTAAATTGCAAAAATCTTTATATGGATTAAAACAATCGATGCACATATGGTACAATCACCTTAGTGAGTATCTGCTATAAAAGGGATACAAAAATGATTGTATTAGTCCTTGTGTTTTTATAAAAAGATCAAGATATGAATTTATTAATTTTGCAGTATATGTTAATGATTTGAACATTATCAGAACTCTTAAATGTCTTTCAGAAGTAGTAAAACTCTTAAAAGGAGAATTTAAGATAAAAGACCTTGGAAAGACAAAATATTTTCTTGGACTACAAATTGAACAGTTAAAAGGAGCAATATTTGTTCATCAATCAACATATGTCAAAAGGATCATAGAGCAATTTTACATGGACAAGACTTATCTATTAAGTACACCTATGGTGGTTATATCACTTAAAGTGACAAAGGATTCTTTCCGACCTCGAGAGAAAGGTGAAGAACTTCTTGGTCCTAAAGTGCCATCTCTTAGTGTTATCAGGACACTAATGTATCTGGCTAATGGCACAAGATCGGATATAACATTTTTAGTAAATTTGCTAGCGAGATATAGTTCTTCACCAAGACAAAGACATTGAAAAGAAATCAAAATATTTTTAGATACCATTGAGGAACAATTGATAAAGGTTTATTTTATTCAAATAAATCTAGTTCACCATTAATTGGTTATACAGATGCAAAGTCATTGTCTAATCCACACAAAGGACGATCGCAAACTGGCTATTTGTTTACATTTAGTAATACAATTAAATCTTGGCACTTAACAAAACAAATTATAGCAGCTATTTCATCAAATCATGTGTAGTTACTAATAATTCATGAAGCAAGTCGTGAATATGTATGATTGAGATCCATGACTCAACATATTCATAAATCGTGTGATCTATCACTCAATGAAAATGCCCCAATGACATTGTATGAAGACAATGCACCGTGTATAGCCTGATTAAAAGGAAGATATATCAAAGGAGATAGGGCTAAGCATATCTCACCAAAGTTCTTCACTCATGATCTTGAAAAAGATGGTGAGATTGATGTTCATCAAATTTGGTCTAGTGGTAATGTAGTAGATTTGTTCACTAAGGCATTACCAATCGCAACATTTGAGAAGTTGGTTCACCAGATGGGAATGCACCGATTAAGGGACCTTCATTGATGCTACAATGAGGGGGAGATATGTGATGTATTCTTTTTTCCTTTGCCTTAGTTTTGTTCCACTGGGTTTTTCAGGTAAGGTTTTTAACGAAGCAACCAATAATATGTATCAGCAAGTATATTTATTGTAGACATTCAAGGGGAAGTGTTATAAAATATTATATGTGAATGTCAACAATACACCCTTCAACCTTTCAATATCCCCGTAAACATAAATATGTATACAATCTTTGGCTTTCTCCATGCACATACATGTACTCACAATCCCATGATTTTACCCATGTACATTAATATAGATACACACCATTGAGTTTTCATACATTGTAACCCCTTAAGGTCATCAGCTTTGTATAATGATATGTACAACACTCATAAGTCAAGTACAAAAACACTCTTTTCCCCTACATTTCTTTTTATCTTTTCAAGTATATTGTTCATAGAAATATCGTTACTTTCTACCTATTTTACATCAATTTCATTTTTAGTCAAATGAAAACCAAAGGGCTGAAACCAAGTCTGTGGTAATTAATTCTGATTTTTGACCTAGAGATATCATTTTACAGTTTGTCTTGATTCTCGCGTCATCAAATTTTAAATTGTCTTCAGCTTTTGCTTCGTTCTGAAACAAATAGCCTCTGCGACAAATCAAAGGTATCTTTTCATGAACTGAATATGAATTGAATATTCTTTGTCCAAGTAAGCACACAAACTGGGGACACACATTGAGCTTTAAGAATAAAAGGAAGGAATAAAGGTACTATGTAAATAAAGTTGAGATGCCTATCGGTTGTTATTGTAACCGTCCTAGAATAACCCTGTGATTTTGTTTCAGATTCCTTCTTGTTCGTCTTAGGGAGTCTCTTTAGAAGACATCTTTTTTATTTCTTGATTCTGCAAACCGTGTTGTATAACTTCTATTAGAGTTGAGTTAAATTTTGAATATGTCATGCTATACAGCCATCATACATGAACTATTCGTCACAAATTTAGAAGTTCAATCAACAACCTCTGTCAAAATCATGAAGCATAGAATCTAATACAATCAGTTTGAGACCCACAGATAGCCCCCGGCAACAACACCATCGTCTTAGTCATTATCATCACAGAGCAAATTGTGTTACACATTTTGTAGGAGTAAAATATTTTTTGTCTTTTACTCATTAATTAATCTTTAATTTGTTTTCTTAATAATTTTTGTTATCATTTTAGTCTCTCACTTTTTCAATTAGTCTCTCAATTTCATCACTCCTCACTAATTTCAATTCTTAATTTAATATTTTTAATTTAGTTAAAACTTAATAACTAAATATTTTAATTGAAAATAAATGAAAAACCAAATTAAAATAGATTAATAAGTAAAATATTAAATTAAGAATAAAAATCAATAAAAAAAAATTAAATTAAAAATTGAGTAAGAGAGCAGAATAGTTTTTAGCCTGAGGATAGAGCCCAATTCTGAAGTAGTATAGGACCAAAATAAAAGATGGAGTTACAATAACTTCGACTTCGTTGTTAAATTTGACGATCTATACTACAAATAATTAATTAGGAAATCGCACTGAAGAATTCCATGACCCTTACCTATTAATATTTACAGACTCAAAATTCTGAGAACTTACTACTACTACAGTATTTTTTTTCTTTTTTGGCCTTATACTACTATAGTCTATATATACAGAAAAGAACAAGAGGGGAGAAGGGGGTGGAGAACGACAAACTAATGTTGCACATATTATGATTTACAAATTCTGCACTGTTATGTCAGCTTTCTCACCTTTGAACCTGAAAGTGAAACACAAGGAAAACAATTTTCCAGTCAGCAAAATAAATATATAAATAAGTAAATGATAGTTTTAGTTGTTATCCAGAAATAAAGAGAGATAAGGCACGATGCAGATTGGTAGATTATTGAAGCTCATTGTCTTGGAATTGGTTATGCATGTTGACTTCGGAGTTCTGATACATAATCGGAAAATTAAGCTGGCTTCTGAAATTAATTCAAAACTTCGAATTGATGACTCAAATTCATGTGAAAGTCAAACTCAAGCCAAGATCAAACTTCTCAAAAATTTGAATCCACCAGTCTTGAACCTTTCAATGTAAAATTTAGCTCAGCTCAATTGCCTCCTTAGAGCATATCAACTCTTCCAGCATATTTGAAGTGAATTAAATCAACGGACAGGTCCAACAAAAGCAAGTTAACAAAAAGCTGGACAACTAGGTCTGTAACCTTGTTTTACTACTAAATAACCGCTTGACTAGACCCAGTTGCCCAACCTTCTATTACTCTTTGTAGAGTTATATAATAGATTTAGTCCAGTTTATGAGTTCTTGTAAGCAATTCTAAACTATAAAAACAAAATGAAAGGGGACATACGGAGAATATAAACATCTGCTACAAATAAAGATCACTTCTTCTTAGCATCAATGAACATGGCTCGAGTCCAGTGCTCAACATCTTCACTTTGTGACGGCGGAGGAGGAAAAGTGGGATGCTCTACAAGATCCCATCCTTCAATTAGGCACTCACTTTTTCCATCAGATAAATCGGTGGCATAAAGAAAACTAGCAGCAGAACTTGGCAAGTAATTTTCAATTTTCTGCAAAAGAGAAATCCCAGAAATTATAAATGATGAGCCAATATCTAAATTAGATCCACTGATAAAGCACATGAATCACCATAAAAATACAAAGCCCATTTTGGGATGGATGTTTAGGTATTCAACATAGCCGTTGTGAACATTTCATGTAAGTATGTAAGGTTAAACTATTTTGTTTACAAAGTCCCTATGAAACAATTATTTCACAGTTGCATGTACAGTTCACATCCATATAAATCATATGAGATATGATATAACAAAAGCATATCAGCATAGAATTCACAAATCAGCTTGCCTCCCCAAGGCTTGAAAAAGCAATTAAAAAAAAAAAAAACAGAAGGAAACTTCAGATGCAAGTAAAGAAGTATTAACACAAGTGAGCAATGGCAGACACCAAACTACATTCTGAGCAATTTTGCTATAAATAATTGTTTCCTGTTCTCAAATATTAGAAAAAGTATGTGTTGTTATGCGTTTAACTTAAGTCTTTTAATGTTTATTTTAATTTTGTGTATTTTCTATTTTTTAGGCATTTATTAATAAGTCTCATAGTTAGATTAGGATTATGGATATTTTTTTTTTGCAGCAGCCCATTGGACCTTTTAATTGTGGCTCAATAAACTCTTTATTTTTAGATTAACTAGGATTAGTAGTTTAGGGTTTCCAATACCTATATCTATATATAGGGAAGGAGGCCATGAGTTTGAGTATGTAAATATGAGAAATTTTCAAATAATAAAACAGAGGTTTTTCTCTGAATTCCTAGTATTCTACATGGTATCAAAGCATTAGGATTCAAGCACCATGATTAAATTCAATTTTGGCCTCAATGTCGATGGACATGAGAGCCAAAGTACCACCATAGAATCTTACCGTGATCCTGATTCTCTTAGAGCCACTGCAGTCTGCCACTGGTCACTCCATAGGCAATGAGTTGACCCCTATCATGATAACAGCTCACCGTTTAAATCGACACAGTTATCTTCAGTGGTCTGCTAGTGTGATGCCTTTTATTAAAGGTAAGGGAAGATTGATTATCTAATTGGAGTATCAAAGCCGTCAAACCTAGATGATCCAAAATATAAGGTTTGGGAGACAGAGAATGGCATGATTCAGTCATGGTTGATCAATCCATGACACCTGACATAGGGGAGAATTTTCTTTTATACCAAACAACCCATGAAATATGGGAGGCAGCAAGGGAGACATATTCTTCAGCCAAGAATACAACCATTATCTTTGAAATTGAGAGTTTTTTGCACAAATTTAGGCAAGGGGATACAGATGTGACTCAATACTATAATGTATTGTTACATCACTGGCAACAACTAGACCTCTATGAATCTCATCAATGACATTGTGCTTTGGATAACGGAAAGTCAAGGAGAAACGGGTTTCAAATTCACCTTAGGCCTCAATTCTCACTTTAAGGAGATTAGAAGTTGTGTTATGTGCATAGACCCTTTACCATGCTTAAGAGAAGTTTTCTTTGAAATCAAGAGGGAGGAGAGTAGGAAAAGATTGACATTGGGATCTCTACCATCTCATTCCCGTTCTAAATTAATGACAATTGCATCTAAAAGGCCTCAGTCAAGTGAGAACAGGAATAAGAAGCAAGGTAAACTATGGCGTGACCATTGCAATAAAGTTAGCCACCTTAAAGAAAAATGTTGGGTTCTCCAAGACAAGCCACCACATGTTAAGAATAAAAGGAAGAATGCAGGTCATGCTGCCAACAATGCTGAAAGAGTGGAGCAAGACTCCAGTGTTTTCACCAACGAACAACTTGGGCTATTACATAAGATTTTTGGCAACAAACAACTTCAATTCTAGACCAAACCTAGTCAGGAAGCAGGTACTAGTTTACTAGCCCACTCAAGTAATCTCCCATTGGCTTTAAACTCTCGAATGGGACACAATAAAACATGGGTGGTTGATTCAAGAGCTACTGACCATATAACAAATAATCAAGCCTATCTTGATAATTTCATACTAGGTACTGATGATTTACATGTTAAACTAACTGATGGGACACCTTTGAAGGTTCTAGGCTCAAGTATCGTGAGAATTACTACAAACTTAATTCCCACTAATGTTTTGTTAGTTCCACAATTGTCCCACAATTTACTATCTATCAGCAAAGTTTCAAAAGACCTTTATTGTGTTACTAAATTCTATTCGGGTGGTTATGTCTTTCAAGACTTGGAAACAAGGAAGACAATTGGCCTTGCTGAGCAACGTGCTGGTCTTTACTTCTCACTAGCAACTCCCACAAATCTATTTTGTCTACAATTTTTTCTGATTTTATGTTATGGCATTTTTGGATGGGTCACCCCAATCCAGACTATATGAAAAAGATGTATCCCAGTTTATTCAATAAAAATTCTATCCCTTTTGATTGTGCAGTGTGTCAACAATCTAAACATACTCGTGCATCCTATAACCCATAGCCACATATCACCCCTAAACCATTTTTCCTCATTCATAGCAATGTTTGGGGTCCATCAAAAACACCTACTACTAGAGCATATTGTCAACTATAAAATTTATTAGTCTCACTCTTGTATTAATTAATCCAACTAATGCATTGAATAGCCTTCTTTCTTAGTGTAGAATTTGTGTATAAATATCCATGTTATCAGAGTAATTCAACAAGGTGAAATACAAGTTCTTTCTCTTTCACTACATGGTGTCAGAGCTCTTGGCTCGTTTCTAGGTATCCTCACTGCCATTTTTCCTAGTTCATCCTTATGGAGAAACTAGGGTGATACTTTAGGTAGCTAGTTACATCTCACTGCCGACACAGGGGAACACATGAGGTTCTAGTTGGCCTATCCCAGCTTTCCGGTGGCTAGAGACACCGCGCTTGAAGCTCATGCGCTGACAAAGCATTCTATGCACTGTATCACGCGCTAGCACATGAAAAATTCATTCGGTCTCATCTCAACTTTCTGGCGTTTGACATCATCTTTCCGACACTTTCTCGGCCAGCCACTAATGCATACTCGCTTTTGAGTCCTTCTGCCAAATTCTTACCAGTGAGTTCAAGCTCTATAACTCTCTATTAAGCACTCCATCTCCATCAACTTCAACATTATGACTTGGGTTTATATAATCTAAGTTTTGTTGTTGGAGAACCCTCATTTTTTGTGTAAGATTATCCGGTAATTGACTTAGTCTCATTAACTTCGTTTGTTGAAGAGGTAGTATTTTATGACTGACTTTCTTCATCAATTTATCTCGTAAATATCTCAATTTTTTGTGAAGAAGAGTATCAGTCATCATTTAGTCTATCAAAGCTAGCTCTCAAGGAGCCGAAGTTTTTCTCACTTGTTTTTAACCAAGACCTTCAAGTTTGACACCATAAAACAACTTGTCTTAGCTGTAATTCAAGCTTTTTTGCAAGTTGAATTTTTCTTTCAGGTGTCCTTAAGCAACCCTTCCTTCTTCTACTACATTTTTGGCCCATTATATCCCTAAAAATATCCGAGCTCACTGTATCCTCCAAAACCAAAATGACTGAAAATTCTAATGCAATTAGGGATTTACAGAATCTACAACCCGATTATCGGTTGAATGGTAGAAACTATCTCATATAGTCACAACTTGTTAAAACTATATTGAAGGAAAAAGGAAAGTTAAGCCATATTTTGGGAGGTGGACCCTTGAAAAGTGAGAAACACTATGAGGCATAAGACGATGAGGATTCCATGATAATAGCGTGGCTCTAAAATTCCATGAATCCAGAGATAAGTGATACATGCATGTTTCTCACCACTACTAAGGAGGTATGAGAGACTGTTAAGCAAACTTATTCCAAGGCTAAGGATGCTGCTTTGGTATATGAGCTAAAATTAAAGCTGCAAGGATCTAACAAGGATATAAAATGTAACAGAATATGCTAACATGCTGAGGAACATTTGGCAAGAAATGGACCATTACAGGTGTATTGAGATGAAGTGTAGCGAAGATGCAACAATACTGAGGAGACTATTTCAATTATTGGTAAAGATGAAATACCATCCCTTAACCACATTATTTTAATTATTCAAGTTGAGGAAACTCAGAGAGGTGTAATGCTTAGCTGTCCACCTATTGAAGAATCTACCATAATCATTAATGGTGGTAGACATCAAGGTCTGACACTAGAACAGCCCAAAGAAGACAAGAAAGGCAAGACACAAGATCATGATAGTGTGTGCCTATTGCAAAAAACCGCAACATACCAAGGAGTATTGCAAGAAATTACATGGAAAAAAATATGACAACTGGATCAACAAGAGCTTAAGGGCAAGCCTATTTGATGCAGCCCAACCAAGAACAACCTCCAGACATTAAAGGATTCAGTAGAAATGAAATTGAAAAACTACGCAACTTGTTGAAGACTTTAGAGAAGCCTCTTGGTAATACCAGTACTTGCTCTCTAGCTCATTCAAGTAATCTCTATCATTCTTATAGGTTAAATGTCTTGGATAAATCAATCCAGGACTCTTGGATCCTTGATTCAAGAGCAATAAATCACATGACCTATTTTTCTCATCATTTTAAAACTTACACTTCATGTCATAGCAATAAGAAAATATCGGTTGCAAATGGCTTACTTGTTTCCATAGCAGACTTAGGAAATATCCAAATATCTCCCTCCTTTATTCTTAGAAATGTTCTTCATGTTCCTAAGCTATCCACAAATCTTATATCCATAAAAAAACTCACACAAGATTTGAATTATCAAGTAACATTCTTCACAACTTTATGTATTTTTCAGGACCAGGATACGGGAAAGAGGATTGGGCTTTTGCTAAGGAACAAGATGGACTTTACTATCTAGTGCCACCTACAAATGCTGATGACTTCAAGATTCCCATGTCCTCATCTTCTTTTACTAGAACCTTATCTATTGAGAATAAAATTTGGCTTTACCACTGTCATTTTGGTCACTCCTCCTTTGGAACTTTGAAAATTATGTTTCCTTCTTTGTTTACTAAAATTAATCTTGCCAAATTTCATTGTGAGACTTGTGAAACAGCAAAGCATAACTGAGTTTCCTTTCCTATCAGTCATGAAAGAAGTTTTTCTCCTTTTACTCTTATTTACAACGATATTTGCGAAACTATCTCCTATTCCTAATATCTCTGGTGCTAAATGGTTTGTTTCTTTCATCAACGATTGCACTAGGGTTTCTTGGATCATTCTCTTAAAAAATAAGTCAAATGTGAGTACACTATTTCCTAATTTTCATAACATGATCCAAAATCAGTCTGGGGTTAAAATTAAAAGGCTTAGGTATGATAATGCGAGATATTACTTCAATCACACATTGCTTTCCGACCTCTAAAAGGAAAGAATAGTCCATAAATCGTCTTGTGTATATACTCTATAGCAAAATGGAATAGCTAAGCGAAAAAATGGGCATCACTTATAAATGACTCATGCCTATCTATTTCACACAAACATGCCCAAATCTTTTTTTTTAGGGGCCGCCGGGGGGGGGGGGGGTAATCCTTACTGCTACATACATTATAAACAAATTACCCTCGCGTGTTCTAGACAATAAAATTCTTATAGAGGTTCTCTCTCAATTTTATCTAGATCTCAGAATTACAAATGACCTTAAACCTCGCATATTTAGGTGCACCGCATTTGTACATATTCATAACCCAAGGAAGTTAGATCCAAGAGCCTTAAAATGCATCTTCTTGGGATATTCCTCCACTCAAAATAGTTACAAGTGTTATCATCTTGCTACAAAGAAGTTCTTTGTTTCTGTTAATGTCACATTTGCATAACATCTTCCTTATTTTCTTAGCCCTTATCTTTAGGGGAAGCACACTATTACGAAAGACAAAGAAGCATCTTTCCTTGATATTTCGTCTTTTCTTGACCTTCCCAGTCCACTTCTAAATCCAACCCTAGCACTTCTGACGACCTTAACACTTCTGAAAATCCTCCACCAGGTCTTGAATCCAGCCCTAACACTTTTGATGCCACCTTGGTCAATCCCCACACTGAATCAACAATCAAGGACAATACCAATCTTGATAATATGAGGTATTTGCAGGTGTACACAAGAAAGGAAGTTCTAGCTCCTGAACCTGTGCAAGCCTAAATCTCTGCACCTATGCCTAGTGGTTTTGAAACTGAGGTAAGCAAAAATTCTAACCGTAACTCCCTAAACGTTGATCTTGATGTTCCCGTTACTATTAGAAAAAGAACTAAAGAATGTACAAAGCACCCATTATACCCTCTTTCTCATATTGTGTCATTTAATAAGTTTTCTCCAACTCACAAAAACTTTCTTGTAAACTTAAATTCCATTGTCATTCCAAATAATTTATTCGAGGCACTAGCCAAGGAGAAATAGAGGCAAGCCATGCAAATTGAGATCGAAGCATGAGAGAAAAACAAGACATGGGAGTTGGTCCAATTACCAAAGAGAAAGAAACCATTAGAGTGTAAGTGGGTCTTCTTAGTCAAGTATAAAGCTGATGGATCACTAGAGAGGTATAAAGCACGATTGGTTGCCAAAAGGTATACTCAAACTTATAACATAGACTATCAAGAGACTTTTGATCCAGTTGCCAAAATGAATACCATGAGAATCTTATTGTCATTAGCATCCATTTACAATTGGACACTTCAACAATATGATGTAAAGAATGCCTTCCTTCATGGAGACCTAGATGAGGAAATCTACATGAATATTTTACCAGGATTTAAAGATAGCACAAAAACTAACAAAGTGTGTAAACAAGAGAAAGCTTTATATGGTTTGAAACAATCTCCATAAGGTTGGTTTGGAAGATTCACCAGAGTAATGTTAGCTTCTGACTATAAGCAAAGTCAAGAAGATCATGCTCTGTTTATCAAACACAAGGATTCAGAGGGGGTCACAGTATTGCTAGTATATGTTGATGACATCATTGTCACCAGAGATGATAAGATAGAACAAGAAGAGCTTAGAATTTGGCAAATGAATTCGAGATAAAAGAATTGGGAAAATTAAAGTACTTTTTGGGAATTGAAGTAGCATATTTATTTCATAGCAAAAATAAGTGACAGATCACCTAAAAGATAGCAAGCAAATCAGCTGACACCCTGATTGATCCTAACCATAAACTAGGAGAAGCCAGGGATGATTTTGCTATTGACAAGGAAATGTACCAGAGGTTGATGGGGAAACTTATCTATCTTTCACATACCAATCCTGACATAGCCTATGTAGTAAATGTGGTAAGTCAATTTATGCATAATCCCAAAAAAGCATACTTACAAGCTATTCACAAGATTCTACACTATCTGAAAGGCGCTCTAGGGAATGGGATATTATTCAAGAGGAACTTGGAATTAACTTTAAAGGCCTATACAGATGCTAACTATGTAGGATTAGGAATAGACAGAAGGTCTACTACAGGTTATTGCACTCTCCTAGGTGGTAATTTAGTAACTTGGAGGAGTAAAACACAAAATGTGGTAGCCTAGTCTAGTGCTGAGACAGAGTTTAGAGCTATGACACTTGGAATTTGTAAATTATTCTGGTTAAAAACCATCTTGGATGACTTAAAAATCAAGCAAGATGGACCTATAAAATTGTACTGTGACAATAAATTCACTATCAACATTGCTCATAATCTAGTGCAACATGACAGAACAAAGCATGTTGAACTTAACAAACACTTTATAAGAGAAAAGTTAGATAATGGTCTTATTTGTACCCCTTATATGTCAACAAGAGACCAGCTAGCAGAACATCTATTCACCCGCTTGAGGGGGAGTGTTGGAGCATATTGTCAACTACAACATTTATTAGTCTCACTCTTGTATTAATTAGTCCAACTAGTGCATTGAATAGCCTCCTTTCTTAGTGTAGAATCTGTGTATAAATATCCATGTTATTAGGGTAATTCAACAAGGTGAAATACAAGTTCTTTCCCCTTCACTACACCTACACTTACTGGAGCAAGATGGTGATCGCACGAGACTTACATGGACATATCTCATGAGAGACAAATCCGAAACCTCACATATATTTAAACAATTCCACATACCAATATCCACCTAATTCCATGCCACCATAAAAGTCTTAAGATCTGACAACGGGAGGGAATACTTTAACCAATCACTAGGAACTTTCCTTACAAATAACAAAATTATTCACCAAAGCTCGTGTGAATATGCCACAATAGAATGAGGTTTCTAAAAGGAAAATTCGACACCTCTTAGAAGTAACTAGGGCTCTCCTTATTGCCTCTAATACACCCAAACCTTATTGGGGAGAAGAAGTCCTCACAGCTACTTACCTTATTTATAGGATGTCCTAAAAAACCTTGAACTATAAAACACCCTTAGCCACCCTACAAGAAACCAACCCTTCCTTTATCTCCATTATTCCTAATCTCCCACTTTGGGATTTTGGTTGTACATCTTTTGTACACAATTACAACTCAAGAAAATTGGAACCCCAATCCTTTAAGTGTTTCTTTGTAGGATACTCGTCCACTCCAAAAGGGTACAAGTATTACTGCCCTATCACAAAGCGTTTTTACGTTAGCATGGATGTCACCTTTCAACAAACCCAACCCTATTTTCCTTCTATCTCGAGCCAAGGAAAGCAACTCAGTGATCCCTTTCCTATTAGCACTATGCCTACTAGCCTCAACCTTACACTTTAACCACTCTTGAGCACCCTAACCCCGACCTTACCCCTGCATTGCCTCAGCTTCACTCTTCTAACCTCCCTACAAATCCTAACCCACAATCCATCACAAAAAATGTCTTACAAAATCAAGGCACAGCTAGTCAAAAGGGTTTGCAAGTTTACTCCAAAAGGAGAAAGCTAAATGATGCAAACACGCTTCCACCAATGCCTTGCCAAGAGCCCTATCCAAGTCCTGCTACTCCCTTAAAGGACACAGTTCAAGACAACCTGCCTATTACTTTAAGGAAAGGGGTAAGATAATGCACTCTTCATCCCATTGGGAACTTCATCTCCTATGACAAATTATCCCTTAAGCACTATGCTTTTATTACTAACATTTCTCATGAGGCAATTCCCAAAAATGTTCATGAAGCTTTGAAAAGCCCTTATTGGAGATGTGCCATAATAGAGGAAGTTACTGCTTTAGGAAAGACTGGTACTTGGGAGATTACTAATTTACCACCTAGGAAGAAACCAATAGGTTGCAAATGGATTTTCACTATCAAGTACAACCCGAATGGGAGTATAAACTGCCATAAGACTCATCTCGTGCAAAGGGCTTGACTCAAACCTATAGGATTGATTATGATAAGACATTGGCACCTATTGCCAAATTTAACACCATCAAGGTACTTCTTGCTCTAGCTGCCAATTTAGATTGGAAACTGCATCAGTTTGATGGGAAGAATACCTTGTTGAATGGCAACTTAGAGGAGGAGGTGTATATGGAAATTCCCCCTAGAATTGAAGTTGACAGGGACAAGGAGAAAGTGTGCAGATTGAAGAAGTCATTATATGGCATGAAGCAATCATGCGAGCGTGATTTGATAGATTCACTAAAGTGATAAAAGGATATGGATATTGTCAAGGACAATCTAACCATACCCTAATTACAAAATTTTATCACGATGGGAAACTATCTGCACTAGTTGTTTATGTTGATGATATTGTCATCACAAATGAATACAAGGAAGAAATTGAAGCACTAAAACTAGCTCTAGCTAAGGATTTTGAGATTAAAATCCTAGACAACTTAAAATACTTTCTAGGTATAAAGGTTGCAAGGTCCAAGACAGGCATTGTTGTCTCCCAGAGGAAGTACACATTGGTTCTGTTAAAGGAAACAAGGATGCTGGGGTGTAAACCTGTAGACACGCCTATCGAAGCAAGTTACAAAAACATATTCAAAGAAGAAATCCCCCTAGTTGATGCCAACAAATATCAAAGGTTAGTGGGGAAGCTCATCTATCTATCCCATACCAGACCTGACATATGTTTCCCAATTAATGTAACTAGTCAATATATGACAAAACCTACTAAAGAACGTATAGAGATAGTTTACATGATTTTGATATATTTAAAAAAGACCCTTGGAAAAGGGATATTCTTTAAGAAGGGGAGTGCAAGAGATGTCAGGATTTATACAGATGTAAACTGGATAGGTTGTATCATTGATAGGAGGTCAACCTTTGGATATTGTACCTATGTGTGGGGTAACTTAGTCACTTGGAGAAGCAAGAAACAACCAGTTGTGGCAAGAAGCAGCACAGAAGCAGAGCACAGGGCATTGCACAAGGAAATTGTGAGGGGTTATGGCTGAAGCGGGTGCTTGATGAACTCAGGAAAACCACTGATGGTCCTATGCAGATCTTCTGTGATAACATGGCTACTATCAACATTGTCAAGAATCCTATCCACCATAATAGGACCAAGCATGTTGAAATAGACAGATACTTCATTAAGGAGAAAGTTGATTCACGGCTACTTAAACTTACCAATATTCCATCACAATATCAAGTTGCAAACACTCTAACTAAATCTCTTTCAAAAGTGCAATTTGAAGAACTGATTTGCAAGTTAGAAATGATTGACATCCACTCCCCAATTTTAGGGGGAGTGTTGTTATACGCTTAACTTAAGTCTTTTAATGTTTATTTTAATTTTGTATATAATGTTTATTTTAATTTTGTATATTTTCTGTTTTTTAGGCATTTATTAATAAGTCTCATAGTTAGATTAGGATTAGGGTTTTTTTTTTTAGTGTGGCAGCCCATTGGGCCTTTTAATTGTGGCTCAATAAACTCTTTATTTTCAAATTAACTAGGATTAGTAGTCTAGGGTCAATACCTATATATATAGGGAAGGAGGCCATGAGTTTGAGTATGTAAATCTGAGAAATTTCCAGCCAATAAAACAGAGGTTTTTCTCTGAATTCCTAGTATTCTACAATATGTAGACTTATCTGAAAACTTTCTACTCATTTAAAAGCAATTCTGAGAAATCCATAAGATATAAATTAATCTATTTTATTGAGCAATTAATGAACCAAAGTAACTGGAGCATAAAAATTTATCAACTAACTCCTCAAGCATTTATTTTAGAAAAAAATGATGAGTAGACCTTTACCGTTGTAGGCACAGAATGTGAACTTTCCAGCAAAGTAGTTGATGAAATGGCAGAATTAACATTCCAGACAGATTTGTTCAATTGTTGAACTTGCTTGCATGACCTGATCATAAAGACCCAAAAAAGAAAAAGCAGAAGAAGCTGGTGTCAATGTGATTTTGTTACTCCATACATCAAAACCCTCATATAAAACTTTCAAGCATCTGGAACCCTGAAACCCCAGGATGATGATCACAACTCTTTCTACAATCAGTTTCAACTGTGAAAGTAGATAGATATATAAACCCAGTAAGACAAACAAATTAGCTCTCAAGTATATTGACAGCTATGTTTGCCACCAGCAGTTGACAACTCCATGACTTCATTACAAAGTTTATTGTGATGTTCATTCCAGAAGTCAAACCATAAGTCTTAGAAGATTTCCAACATCAAAAGGTTATTCAGGCAAAAATGCAGCAACTAATATTTGTCACAGAAGTCCACTCTGTTCTTAAGAAGTCTCCCAAAACTACAAATCTTTTCTACAGGATACAGAATGGTAAAGCATTAATTGAGAATAGGCACATAGTCACGCCAATTAATTAGAAAAATCAACAAAAATTTTCCCTAAAAATCAGCATTGAGTTAGAATATGATAAGTTTGCAAATGTACTAATGTTTGTATAAGTACTACACAGTTGTCATGAAATAGTGTGTAAAGATTGTGGACATAAAAGGGGCAAATATGACACACACCTGGAACGAGCCATTTTTGAGGACAAAACAGATCGAACTTCCTTGGATGATGAAAGTATAGCCAATAACTTTGCAAATGCTTCAAAAGTAGATGCCTCAGAAGGGAGATCCAAACTTAGAGAGTTGTAACAGTAAGCTGTGATGCACGCTACACTCTTCTTCAGAAGTGAAATTCCTTTCTGCAAATCTTTGTGTGTTTGAACAGAATGTGAAGAAGCTGAAGCATAATTAAAGCTATGACTCCCAGAGGAATCCAGGCGAGGCCTCCTTTCAGATTCCATTGAAGCTACACCAAAATTACTTGAGCTTCTATCAGACCATGAATTTTCTCCACTAGCCGAGCAGTAATTTTGACGAGGTATGAAAAGGGGATATTCATTGCTGAAACCAGGCAGTATTTTGGGTCAAAGAAGGTAATGATTCCCAAAAAATCATGCCAAATACATATTCAGCAAAAATACCTCCTCGAGGAAGGACGTGCATCCCAGTAAGAATCTCGTTGCCATATTCGAGAGCAAGAACCCTGAAGTAAAAGTAAATTGTGCATTACAAATTAACAATATGAAGTTTCCTTCTGGAGAAAAATAGTACATCATTGAAGCCAACTTGACCAAGTGGTAATCAATGATGAATAGAAAACGCTAAAATGAAGATTAAAATTGAAGGAAAAAACAGGAAAACGGGAAAGATGCTGATACTTGGACCATTTAATCATATTCAACGTACATAAAAGAACCCAGTAATATGAAAGGATAGCATAAATTCCAAACCTGATCTTGTACGCATATTTTAGAAGATAAATAAACCATATTAAAAACCTCTATTAATACTTTCAGCCACTTTTTTTTGTCCTCCCTGCCAGCACTATCAACAAATTGAAATGCTTAAAATTTTATAAGCATTTTAAGCTACAAAAACTTGGACCAAAATGGGACACTGGGACAGGATTTCGAAAAGCACCACAATTCTGTAAGAAGAATACTCTGTGACAAATGTAGGAAGGTATATTTCTTTCACCAATGTGTTGCAAAAATGAATTCAATACTGTACTGACACTCAACATACTAATTCTTTTCAACCAGCAATAATAATGGCCATAGTAACCCAGCTAGACCCAAATATTTGAATAACTTTAAATCACAGGCTTCAAGGAAATGATAAGTCATTGCACAGATACTGAAACAGTGCTTACCGCAAAACCTGAGTTATGAAGTGCTGGGGCAGCCAAGTTGCGAACAACAAGATTTAGAAGTTGCACCATGTATCTGTTTTACAAACATGATGATAACTGGTTACTATGTAGCAAAAAATTCAAGTAATACTGGGCTGCTAAAGAGAGTATTTGAAATGGGATACAAAACTTATGGAAACACAGTACTGTCTGATATCACTATGAAGATGCTCATAAATGTGTACACTGATCTTATAGGGAAACAAATTTACCCCAAAGAAGCAGAAAGCTCTTCTGATGGAACAGAGTGGGGATCAAGTGCTCTTGGTAAGCGTGCATTGCAGATTTGATCATACTGACCACCAGAACCATCACTTTTCTCTCCCTCTAGGACAACCTGAGACATTAAAGTTATGAGCAAGACAGATTGTTTGGTAAAATTAATATTAAACCTCACCCTATAACAAACTAGCGATAATATCATAACCACATCTAATAAGGAGATCCCCTTAGACAAGCATTGGCTGCACACCAAACAGAGGACATAAAGACAACTTTATCCCTTAACAGATCAAGGAACACCACAATATCCCAAAAAGCAGCAGTTTAACTTCATAAATCACATATTCATTGAGACACACCAAGAGTAATGATCACCAGGTAAAACTTTACCCGTCGTTGTGGAAACAACTTGCATATCTGTTTTATGACCACAGTCTGTTTATGAAGACGTTCAGCAGTAATAGCCCTCTGCAGCATAAAAACTCTCAGCATAAATTTTGCAGTGCCTAGAAAATGAATGATATTTCAAAGAGGTGTATTAAAGAGAAAGCATCAGAGGAACATAAACTTCCAATTACAACATGTGATTGAATGTTGAAGCAAGACTCATTAGTCACATAAACACATATTTGAACATCCTACTACTTTGGGTGGGAAAGCCTGTAAGGCTGTAAGTATAATATACAAAACAATTTCTGATCATTGAAAGTTTATGACAACAATAGTACTTACATGCCCTAAAATCTGGGTGCATATGAGATTAGGATAGAACTTCTCCAGTTGTTCAACTCGACTATTTTCCAACTTCAAAAAGAAAAATAGTTGCATCAAACATTCTCATATTCATTCACATTAAACGTGACAACATACATAGCAGTATAGTTGCAATGACCATAACAATTACATTTGCTAAAAAAGGGGAGAAAGAAAAAAGAAATACCGTAGAAAGAGCTGATTCAAGCACTCCATATTTGAGTTTCTGATCAACAGACATACTCTCTATCTTAGCCCTTCCTGTAAGGTTACTTATTATTCTAGGTCCAGAGAGTGAAATGCCATCCCCTAACAATTTTTTTGGTATATATAAAGATGTCTAACCTTGGACAAGTTGTTCTTTACTTTGACGGAGTTTCTCCCTCAACCTTGTAAGCTTTTCATGTTGAAGAACTCTCCAATTTGTTTGATCATCTGCCTTTCCCTTATGAACATTACATGCAGAAATATTAATTAAATTGAATGAAAATATTGCAAGGTTCGTTGAGAAAATACAAAATTGGAAAATTGGTGCCTAGGCCATATAAAATGGCAAAATGCATAAGTGGTAAGTATCTAAGGGATGATCATGTTTGATCCTTTGCCTCAACAGATAGGCATGTTAGCACTTTCTTAATAGTGTTGGCATGTTAGCACTTTTTAAGAGTGTTGAGCAGAGAGAAGGTTCTTTCTAGTTCTTGGAAATATTTTTTAGAATTAAAAATTCATTCTAAACATACAAATATTTTTGGTTATCAATTTAGATTAAATCTAAATAATATACATAATACAGTCATACTTATTTCAGTATTAAAAGACAGATTATAAGACAAAAATAAGAAGTAACAGGAATTCACAAATATAGTTCAAACCTTGGCAACAAGAACCTCACTCAACGCTGCGTACAAGGAATCCCGATGAGCTTTCAATGATTTTAAGGAATTATTATATTCATTCAATCTGCCAAGAGAAACATCAAACATCACTTGAATAAATTTATGAAGAACAGCACCAGATACTGATATTTACAGATAGGGTATCTAGAAGTATAAAAAGTATAATTCCGTATAAATACAATACAATAAGCCAGCTAACAAAACAAGCTTGATGAGAATTTTATTCCTAAATAAGTAGCAGATGAACAGAATAAGCGTCATAGAAGAATGCATCGTGTTACTGCTTGAATGACAGAGTTTTAAATCCTAAAGCTAATCATCATTAAATAAGCTTTTTCCTCGTTGAAAATTATTAACTATCCAAAATAACTGTATGTAGAAATAATTAAATTGAATTATATACCTGTAGTTGACACAAATGGCGCATATCGAAGCCAGATTCGAGTTCTCACATACCGCACAGGGACTGGGTTTTCTCGCCATCTCCAACTTCTCATCAATAGCTAAATTTTCAAGTTGGAACAGTCGGGAAATTATCCACGAGAGTTAGATTTAATCTAAATTGATAAACAAAATACGCTATTCAAAGTGTAAACAGGAGTTCCAGTTGATTGAATAAAAAAAAATAAAAAGAATATACTCACCAAAGAGTACTATAAATTCGGCGCAGAATCTAATAGGCGACAATCAAATGCCGCCGGCGGCTGCGTCCTCACCGGAATATGGAACCCAATAACCTAGCTGGGGATTTTCCCATATGTAGGATCACTCTTGTATCGTTTAATTCTTCAATTCTTGCAACGCTGGAATTTGTATCCTTCAATAAATTTAAATACGGTGCGTCTCCGGTCCCGTGGAAATCAGAACACAGCCGCTTTCCGTCGTTCTTGTCGCGGTATATATAAAGACATGAATTTATGCTAAAATTGATAATCAATACATTTGACAATTTTTCTTAAAATTTAATAGCAAAATAATTTTAAAAATTCATATGATAATCAAAATATGTTTAAATATATAGGGAAAATGTACCTTTTGATCCCTAGACTTTACACTTATTTTCAAATCAGTCCCTATATATATATTTTTTTGTGCCAATTACTCCTTACACTTTTCGATGTACTTTATGATGACATAAAAGAGAGAAGCTTATGTGAGCTTATGTGGGAAGTTTATATGACCAGATGTTTACCAAGTTGGTGCCACAAGTGTTGACATGAAGTGGATGGCCATGAAATATGTACTCATCTACTTTTAAAACCACACTCGATTTACTCACATTGGCTTAAACATTATAGAAATAAGGAATGCCACAATAAAGCAAAAACTTGATACAATGGGATATATAAGAGGAGATAGAAACTGAGATTTTCATTAAGAAGGTGAAAATGACAATGTGACAATAATATGTATCCACCTTATTTCTTTCATTAAGTCTAAGAATGAATGAGTATAGCATTTTCAAGCTTTTGGCTAGGGTTGAAGTTTTGAGGAGCAAACAAATCATGGTGATGGGAAACAATATATAAATGATGAGGCCATTAACTTTACATTCTCATGTTCCTTTGTCTTTGTGTTCTTTGTTAGATGTATAATGTGTAGGTTAGACTCTTTCTTTCTATGAGAAATATTTCTTTACTTTCTCCCTCTCTAAAATTACAACCAAGCCTATAGCAGTAGTTAAATGACCCATTTAACAATTCCCTTCTTATCCACTAATCACTATAACCTTGTAGCTTTCAATTTCATTTTGTTTTCTTAAGTTTATTCTATTTAATTCTATTTTTTTTAAGTTCCTTATTGAATCCCTAAAAGCTATTTTGTGAAATTGAATGACTTATTCTCTGACTCATTTTCTCACCTCCATAATGAGTAGCCATCACCAAACCATTGTATAATTGAGATAAATGTGGCAATGTCAATGATATCTATTGGCGACATTAACCTTAACAAGTTCTTTAATGACATGGAGTCGATTAATAGCAAGCTCAAAAAGCTGGATTGCCTAAACCAAAACCTCTAGATCTCTTGTCATACCATAATACCTAGCATCCTCTAAGCAAGTAATTTAAGTGTTCACAATCCAATGATAAAAAGTAAAATGAAGTAAACTTGGTGAGAAGATAATTGAATAAGAAAGAGAAATTATAATTCGGTATACTGTTCATATGGTAAACTTGTCTACTTTGAAAATTTATAATGAATTATAAGAAGCTCTTAAATTTTGAAAATTTTCAACCTACTAGAATGCCATGATAGCTAATTGCGTACCAAATTTCAATCCAAAATTTATTCTTTCGTCCCCACAAATGAATTTATGATCATGGCTATATGAAATTAAGCAGCATCAAAATCTTGTTACTGATAGTACAAAACCCATTTAAATGGAATCCAAATGAAATGAAAGTTTTCAGTATACTTCATTAGTACCTCAGGACTTTCAAATTAAATTTTAGCCCAAAATACATCCATTTAATAGCTTAGGTGTCACCAAACCTCATGTATAGTAGAAAACTTTTTTGAATAGTTCTCCATACTTTAAGTATGCAAAAAGGGCCGCTATTGAACTCAAAACTTGGTGAAATTTAGTCTAGGTAAACTCTGATACATTAAGATTAATTCCATTGAAGATTATAATTTTTGAAGTTCATCTACTTAGTTTTTCACATTTTCTCTACTCTCACAAAATTATATCATCATAAAACTAAAACTTGACTAAATGGGTTTTAACATACCAAATTTTGAGTTTGACTTCATTCACTTATACTTATACTTCAAAAAGTCTTCTATTACATATTAAAATTTGCTCAAACTCTTGGTTGGTCATTACTTCATGCAATGGAAATTTATATACATACAGCGAAAATCTTGCACTACATAATCATATTTTCAAAGTTACATGATAATATATCTTTGATGTTTAAATTCTTGTCACATACATCAAAGTGTCATAGCTTCCAACTAACCAAGTCTCTTAAACTTTGCTCCTATAAAATATCTAAAAGGTTATTTCATTTTACTTATCCTTACTAGATCCACCTAAAATGGTTAATTTGAAATATGATGAAACGAAAAGTCTCAGTAGCTCACTTCATATTCTACACACACTATGGCATACATAAGCAAAGTAATGCACACAACATCATAACATGAACATAGTCATGGAATCATGCTAGAGTTGACACTTTTGACTTGGGTTAATGAGCACATCATATTCAATACCATGATTAGAATAAAGTTACCATGTCCAAACCCTATAAGCAAATATACATAACATCAATTTTAAGCCACCAAGGCTCCATGTGAGATCTTACACCGTCATACATCAATTCATAGCAACATAAAGCATATAAATTCATCAAATATGCAATCACTAAGCATAAGAACACACATAGTATATAAGGAAATGAGAAGGAGTTACCTTGCTACTTTAAGGCAATTCTTTTATTGATTTTCATTGTAATGATAATATCTCCTCTTTAAACTCAATCCTTGACAACTCTGTTGGCAATAACCAATCCTTATATACATAAGATTCATTACTATCGTTATTATTAGTTTAAATGTTTTGACCATACTTGTTTCTCCATTTAAAATTCTAAATTGCATTATAAATTATTTAGAAATATATTTTATTACATTACTAGGTGTCAGTAGATTAAAGACCCACTTAGGCAACTTGGCTCCATTTTGTATCTACACTTTCTAGCTAGGATTTCACCTAGGTCATGAAGAGAAATTTCTTCATCTAAGTCTCTAGATTACAAATATGGTGACAAAGAACTGAAACTTCATAATCTTGGCTATAGAGAATCTATTTCAATTTGAAATTTCTACAAACTATTTAAGAAATTCTTATAAGAAAGCTTATAATTTCTTTTGCTTCACTTTTCTCTACTTGAATCCACCAAATTCTTCACTGCATCTATGCAAAATCCATTATAGGAGAAATATATTTGGATCATTAGATAGTTCTAAGTGAGCTTTACAACTTTTGCTTCTATCATGAGTGCAAAAAGTGAAGAAATTATCTGAAAAAATTCACTTCTATATTTCTTTTTCTTCAACCGTTTTTTCTACCATTTTTGCACATTATTTTTCTTCCATCTCATGCATATAATGGAGAAGATAGTGAGGTGTCCATTTGTCTCTCAAATGGCTGAAGGGTGGGTGAAAAAAGTTAAAAACATAAAATTATTTGGTGAAAATTAGACATTATACCATTTATTCACACTTTTGTCCCCTTTAATGGTATTCTCTAATCCAAACTTGAATAAAATTTCCTAATCATGATTTTTGGATCCTCAAATAGTTTTAAATTAAAATTTTAACATGCCTTGTAACTTTACAAAATTACACTTTTACCCTTATTTATAATAAAACTTTTAAATTAGGTCCTTTTGGCTTTTCAATTTGATCCTTTCCTATTTGATTAGTTTAATTATTATCTTAACAAGGTAATTTTGTTCCTATTACTGAATGGGAGCTATTATTTGGAATGTTACAACTCTCATGAGCAAAACAAGACCTTTCACAATCTAAGAGCTGTCAAGGAACTTTTGTCTTACACAAAAAGCAATATTGCGGTTGCATTAAAGAAGGACAAGCTCATCTAGGTCAAGTTGAAGGCCTTATAGATATCCAACGCAACCAACTAGAGCTTGTTAGGTTGTAGGCCCAGATTCTTGTTAGGTTAGATCTACACCTCCATGGCCAACGAGTTGAAGAAGAAGCTAAAGGACTCCATGGAATGCTTTAATAACCTCTAAGTTAATCATCAAAATTCCAAGAGATTGTATCCCGCAAGTTTTCCTTCCAATCGTCACATGACACTTGATTTGTACTTTGCTTTCTTTGCTTGTGTGGACTTGACTTGATACCTACTTAGCAAATATTTAGCTATGTAAACTTGTCACAAAAGCTCCCTCTTTGCCATGTTAGTGGATGGCGTTGATACAAGATTAAACTACAGGGAGCAACTTGCAAATACAAAAATGTGTAGGAAGTAGTTTGTAAAAAAATATATCATAAGGACTGATTTGAAAACAAGTGTGAAGTCTAGAGACCCATAGGTTGATTTTCCCAAATATATAACATAATAAATTCAGAATATTCAAAATATCGGTTTTTCTTTTGCCAAAATTTAAAAGATCACTCAATCAATGCACAAATTAGAACTCTTGACCACTACCGTTAAATTTCTCTCACTAATTTATCCATGGTCTAATTTTCTTGATTTATATAAAACCGTAGATGCACAACTTTACTTTACTTAAAAGAAATGAAAATTTTCAAACATAACAAAATTAAAGAAAAAATACATTTTATTTTCAAGAAAGTAATTAAATTTTAAAATATAGAATATTATAAATTAAAATTTAATTACATTTTTAATACATCAGCTTTATATTATGATAAAAATAAATCATATGTTCTTTGCAATAAAATAAAAAATAAAAACGTGAACTTTCAGTCCTTTTTTTTTTCCTGGTTGAATACTTTCAGTCTGGTTTAACATTAGAGTAATGCGTCAAAGCACGTTACATAAATAAATGACTACTAGGTTTCTTATCTTTCAAGATAGATAATTCTTTAATTTTTTTTTTCTTGAAGAAATGTTATTTTTCAAAGTTAATGTATTCAAGTTATAATTAAATTTAGTTTGGAGAATTTTTTATTAATGTATTAAATTTATAATCAAACTTTAATCGATAAGAGATTTTGTTATATTTGGAAATTTATGTACTAAAAATATAATTTATAGAGATAAATTTTAATTTTGCCTAAAAGTAAAGCAAATGTAAGATGAAGATATGCTTCAAATTAGGCATTAGATAACTTAATCAAGTATTCAATATCAATTTGCTTAGCACAAAATATCATAACAATTAACAAACAAATACATATTGTAAGCCCATTTTGAAAAGACGATTCTTTTTTTTTTTTTTATTGCTCAAGATATTGAGAGGTTTCTCAAACAAATATTTTTTTTATTTTTATCCCATTAAGAATTCAGACTCAACTAAATTATAGGGCAATGTTGATTGTCATTATTTTTAAAAAATTACTTATATGTAACGTTGTCAAAATATATATAAAATTATACACTAATTCTAAATGTATTCTTAATTATATATTAACTTATTATATACTCACACACTTATTTCTCATTAACCTAATATAAATTAACATATATAGCTTGTCTATTTATTAAAATTAATATTTAAATTAAGATTAGTTTAAATAACGACCTTAAAAGAGATAATAGGCAAAAGAAAAAAAAAAGAGTTTTATAATTAATGATTTTATATTATCTTATATATCTTTAAACTTTGTTTGACGAAATAATTTTTTGAAATTATAAAATGAGCCACAAACTAAACAAAAACTCATAAATTGACGCATTTAATTGGTAGAATAAAATTAACGAATTTAAATGTATATTTTTATCCCATTAAAATATTAATCTGTCATGGGATATCTTATGGGAGTATAAAATAAGAAAATTAAAGTATTTATAAGTAAGATATTAATACAGAAATTGCATTATTTGAATTTTGAGCAACATAAAATTGAAAGGAGAGGTTTAGGGTTTAGAGAGTATTTAAAAACTGTTTTAAGATAAAACCTTTTTTCTCATCAAGGTATACAAGGTGCTATCTTTTGGTGTAGTACATTTATGATATAGAGAAACAAAATTTGTTACATGTTATTGATTCGCAAATTATTAATTATTAAATATTGATTATATATAAAATTTTGATCTTATATGTTAATTTATATAAAATTATTATTTTAAATATTAGTCAAAAATAATAATTTTTAAATTATATAATTATATTATAACTGAATATATTAAAAATGTTATTTATATTTAATCATATATGAATAGCTCAATGTAAGGGGTTTTTTTAAACCTTTTTTTTGATGCGTGAGTTTTTAATTATATTGAACATACTTTATAAAATTTTTTATTTTTAAAAATATATTTTAACTATTTAATTCTTAAATTTTAAACTTTTTAACTTATTATCCAAATTAAGACAAAATAAAAGTAAATATACACGTTGACGTTTTTCATTAAAAAAAAATAATTTTTCCCATATTTTACTGACTTTTTATTTTGGTCATGTAAAGTCAAATTTTTATTTTTTTTGGCCAGTGTCATATAAAGTCAAGTTGGAAAAAATCTATTTAGATAAAATCACTGCCCACGGACTTCCCGCCCGCTTGTCTGAAAACTAGTCAGGGTCACCAATGTCATCACAGCGGTTTCAACTTTGAATTCAACCTTGAACATTTATACTTTCTACTTAAGCCTCTTTCAATAAATCCATTACCCTGATCCAGTTTTCTTCGTAGTTTCCTGTTCAATTCAGCGCTTCCAGTCAGATCTGTAAGTTCTCCGATCTTATTTTCAAGTTCTTGTCTATTACCATCAGATTTCTCTGCTTGTCCAGCCGATTTTTGGTAATATTTCATTTCTTTGACATGCGTTTGATGTTTCTGATTTCGCTCCGCTGGTTTTCTGAGCGATGAGATTGGCTGGCATTCAATTTTGATCCACTCAACAAATTCGAAGTTTGAATTTGGCATTTCTGATTTGTTTGATTAATAAGAAACTTGAGTAAATCAACCAAGAAAACCTTGTAGGTCTTTATAATATTAATAGTTCATTCAGGAATAAGCTACTTTTACCCTTTTTTTATTCTTTCCTGTTTCTTTCGGTAATCTGATTTCTTGCATCGGTCTTTTAGTAACATTTGCTTCTGTCGTAGCCTTCTTGAAGCTCCTCCCACGCCCAGTACACACACACACGTGGAAGTTGAGTTCGATTTGTTAAGTAAAAGTCCATCACTTAACTCCTGTTTACAGTAATGGCCATAAAAACATATTATGACTGCTAATGAGAGACTAGACATGTGTTTTTCAGATAATGGTAAGGGGTTGATCTTATTTCCCTTACTTGAACTCTGCGCTTGGAAGGGTAAGTCAGTGAAGAGTTTTTCATTTACATTTCCTGGTCCTTTCTAGCTAATTTAAAAACGAAATGGACCTGGAAATGTTGAGAGTTGATTATGATGTCATTGTTCGAAGGCAATTTATTGCTGTGGTAATGAATTGGAACTTTGTTACTTGTGCAGAAGTCATATTAAACTTACTACCAGCAACTATTTGACTCCAAATTTCCGTTGCCAACAAAAATTAGAAAAGAATGATTTATTATCTAGCAGCACTGAAATAATGCTTGCTATAAATGTCACTGGACGTACTCGGTTTTTATACATCAAACCTTAAACAGTATGCTTTTGGTTAGACAATGGTCTTATTAATCCAAATCTCATGCGAATTCCATGCAGGATTAATAGTTATAGTATAGCATATGGTAAGCATAACGCATCTCTACATGAAATAACATACAAGGTCTAGCTTGCTTTCAACATGGAGTTAGTGAAGACAACTGAATCAAATTCTCAAGCTGTTGAAAAGCTGGAAGGAGATGCTTCCACCGTTTGGAATGAAAAGGGTAATCCGCTTGAAGAGGTAAAGAATCAAAATATTGGCAGTGATGGTCCCAAGTTAGACAATAGTCAAGATGATATATCTGACAAGAAAAATGACATGGCAGATGTGCATGAGAGTGATGTCATGAAGTCTGAAACTTTAGATGAATTTGTCAATAATGTCAAGCAAGAATCCTCCGGTGATAATGTTGATGGCAGTATAGATTCTGAGTTTACAAGTCAAGAAGGAATTGTAGATAAAAGTTCTGGACAGAATGACTTTGCTATAGATATGAACGAGAGTGAGAACATAGAACCCACACTACTGAATCAGAAAGCAGATGAAATTCCAAGTGAGGACAATAATCTAGAGCCTGTGTTTGATGGAACAGAGGTTCCTGGGATGGAAACTGGAAGAAGCACGTATAATGGTTCTTTGGATGCTGATCCAGAGACTCAGGGTGTGGTTGACAAGGCAGTGGCACTTAAAAACTTTGTTAGGGAGAAGAGTGCTGTAGCTGTCTCTACTGTGCTGCGTCGCTTTTCTGGAAAAGGTGATGAAGGTTCCATGAGCAATTCTGAAGATGAAAGTAAGAATGTTTCAGAATCCTCAAAAGACATGGATTCTAGAGATATTATTGAGAAAAAATTTGCATGGAACCCTTTAAATTATATTAGGATGTCATCTGATGCTGATTTGGGAGACAAAAATGAACGGGGGGAACCAATAGTCGAAGGTCCACAACATCCCATAGCCATGAAAGGGAGGATTATACTCTACACAAGACTAGGGTGCCAGGAATCTAAAGAGGCTAGGCTTTCTTTGTATATGAAACGGCTTAGATATATTGAAATCAACATTGATGTGTACCCCAGTAGAAAGCAGGAGCTGGAGAAGATTTCTGGATCTTCCTCTGTTCCCAAGGTGTTCTTCAATGAAATACTTATTGGAGGTTTGAATGAGCTAAAGGCCCTGAATGAGTCTGGTAAGCTTGATGAGAAGATTGAATTTCTTGTTAATGAAGCACCGTCAATTGAAGCTCCATTACCGCCTCTTTCTGGAGAGGATGATGAGTCTAGTAGTGGAGCTCTTGATGAAATGGCTTTAATTGTCAGCAAAATGAAAGAAGTTATTGTTGTGAAGGACCGATTTTACAAAATGCGGATGTTTACTAACTGCTTTCTTGGCTCGGAAGCCGTGGACTTTTTATCAGAAGATCAATACCTGGAAAGACAAGAGGTAAGCATGGTTTAAGGACTTGAGCATGGGTCTTACTCTGTTGCCCATATACAAACGATACATGAATCCTTAGATCACGTAATTATTTAACACGCAGAATTTGATCGTCCATAATAACGATAAAATTTTTTAAGTGATAGATCTTGTCGCATGGTGCATAGGCCATGTCAGTGTTAGAGTAGTTCCCATTGAAGTCTTTACTACACATTACCGAACAGTGGGTAGCTGTTTTATCTGAAGATACTCTGTATCATCAAATAATAGCTTCATGTTTGGGTTGGTTTTCTCTTTCTCAATTCCTTTTATTTGCTAATGGGGTTCCTAAAGCAAAAGACAACTTAATCGCATGCTTTCCTGTCTTTGGGTTTTCCTATCGGAAGGGTTCATAATATATGATTTGATGACACTGACTTCCTTGGTCTTTTTGTTATATGACTCTGCTTTGTTTGTTAGATTATCTTACCGCAGTTGTTGATTCTGTTCTTATTTATAGGTCTGTTATTTAGGCGCTTTTTCTTTCAAGTTGCAGTGATGGCTCTGAACATTGATTTTTGCAGCTGTGATTTTGTGGCTTATATAGGACAGTTTGTCAGTCTCTACTCATAATTAGATGAGTAACCGACTTTACCAAAAATGCAAAATGAGGCAGACCTCCAAAAGCAGTCCAGATCTTGAACTTTGATCATATCCCTCGTTTGCATACTTTGCTAAATCATTTTCGTAGCTAGACTAGATGGCCCACAGATGGTTTTAAACATCTTAAAAGCTGGCTAATTTATACTTTGACATATGTTTCATGATAATGTTTTGTGGTTAAAATTAAAATGCACTTGGTCTCTTTATGCCATGTGCTTTTTATGTTAGGTTTCTAAACAAACATTGTTTTGTTAGCCTTCTAAGCAAAGAAATTAAAAACATGTTCCTATGTATTTTGTTTTCCGTTCTCACAGATTGTACGTAAAAGAATACATCATATCTTGGGGATATGATGTGACTGGATTACTTCTAATCAAACAGGAAGAGTTCCTTTTGTAAATTTCATCCATGTTCAGTCTACGGTAATGTTCAAATTGAACAAACTATCAGGAGTTGGCATTATGACACTTTTGGAAAGTATAATTTCCTCTTAATAATTGTAACTTGGTTGGCATATCCACATTGTGCGAATTAGAAATCCGGATGAAATATAATTTTAATCAATCTAATTGAATGGCATCTACACCATTAAAATGTTTTTTCTTCTGACACAAGTCTGTTTATGAAGTTTTGGTCTTGCTATCTCTTCAATTACATTGTGAAGGAGCACAAACCCTTGGTTTATCAGGGTTCCAACACGTTGTCAAACAAATCATCCACTGAATATCTAACTTAATACAATTATTAGGTTTATTATGTCATTGCTATCAATCCATTCTTATTCTTGTCTGGCAGCACAGGCTGTTGAGTTTGCGCGAAGTCTTGCCAGCAAATTCTTCTTTCAACATGTTCTTGAGTAAGTATTCTATATCTGTTGTTCCCATTGTTTCACATATATTTAATTACAGAATTGAAAATCCTTCTCTGTTTCCAATGATTTTATTTTGCATTAGCGAGAATCTATTTGAGGATGGTAATCACTTGTATCGATTTTTGGATGACGATCCTATTGTGGCTTCGCAATGTCAAAATATTCCGAGGGGTATAACCACTGTGAAACCCAAGCCTATAGTAGAAATTGCATCGAGGCTGAGGTTTCTGTCTTATGCTACAATTGAAGCCTATGTCTCTGAAGATGGACATCATGTTAATTACAGAAGTCTCCATGGAAGCGAGGAGTTTGCAAGGTTTCTTCAATTTCTTTTTCCCTTACCTTGGAACTTAAAAAGTACAAGGTTATCTTGACAATGCATCTAGTTATGCCAATATATCTAGAATTTTTTTTACCGTTATTAATACAACTACCATTTAAGGTATCTGAGAATAGTCGAGGAGCTTCAAAGAGTGGAAATATGGGATATGCCTAGAGAAGAGAAGCTAGCTTTCTTTGTCAATCTTTACAATATGATGGCCATCCATGCAATCTTAGTACGGGGTCATCCAGCTGGAGCACTGGAAAGAAGGAAATTGTTTGGAGACTTCAAATATGTGATTGGTGGGTCCACCTACTCACTTTCAGCTATTCAAAATGGCATTTTGAGGGGAAACCAGCGGCCACCTTATAATCTTATGAAGCCATTTGGTGCAAAAGATAAACGTTCAAGGGTAAGTTATTCATATTCTTAATACAGTCAATCTTGAAATTGAAAGAGATGCTGTTATTGTCAAACTTTTGTTTCCACCCCCTTGGGTGTTGTCCGATTTGCTCCTTTTACTGCCAAATGACCTTGGCCTGTGATATATTTGAAGAACCCCTTTGACAATAAAAGGCCTGAGTCACCTGATTGTAAAAAAGGGGAGTCTGGATCTTTTCTGCTATTTTTTTTTCTCGTAGTTTTATGTTTGAGCTTTTGATTTTCTCTTGACAACTCCGTTGTAAAGTAGATTAATTACTTAAGGATTAATTAATATTAGTTATTTTATTCATTTTCTGTATCGGATTAGTGACTGTATAATTGTTATCTATTGCCCACATGCTTTCACTATGAAGTAACGTGATTGGCATTCTGACTGATTTGATGCTCACTTTCATTTCTTTTCATGTCAGGTGGCTCTCCCATACCCTGAGCCCCTTGTTCATTTTGCTTTAGTTTGTGGTACCAAATCTGGACCTGCACTTCGATGTTATTCTCCTCGAGATATTGACAAAGAATTAATGGATGCTGCCCGCAATTTCTTAAGAAGTGGAGGAGTTGTCATTGATTTGAATACAAAGATTGCATATGCTAGTAAGATCCTGAAGTGGTAAGTTCTGCGGTGTACGCCTAATATGTTGTTGACATGCTTTTTAGGGGTCCTTCGTAAAATTTAGACAAAGAACAACTTGAATATCTCTTGACAAGCAAATTCTCTCGCGACTGGAATGTGTCGCTTCCAAATTTCATATATAGCTGCATGGTTCGAAGGGTCATTGTAGAAATGCAAAAGCATAACAGATTGGTGAAAATCTTTTCTTGTCATCAATATAATATTCTGAAAACTTAAAAACACGTACATTCATTACTGTTGACATTATTTTTCCAGTCTATTCACTAAAAGTATAACGGAGGTGCAACTAACGTTTTATTTTTGGAATTTTGACATCTAATGATAATGATCTCTCCTTATTGATACTCAGGTTTAGTATAGATTTTGGCAAGAACGATGTAGAGGTGCTGAAGCATGTGTCAAACTACTTAGATCCAGCTGACTCGGCAGTATTATTGGACCTGCTTGCCACTTCCGAGTTGAAGGTGATATATCACCCGTATGACTGGAGTTTGAACTGCTAGTGTACTGGGAACCTAGGTAATACAACTTATAGATTCATACCGTTTTCTATTAGACAAATTTGTATTAAAGTAATCAAAGCCATATGTTTAACTTTGCTGCTTCGTACATGATACATCTATATTGAAACTTGAAAGGCACACGAGTCAAATCAATTGTGCCGGAGGGTGTTTTTTTTTTTTTTTTTAATTCTAATAAGGTAATTTTGAAGAACTTCTTTTGGTACATGATGACACCGCTTACTAACATACTACTCATTCACTGCCTTGAAGAACTCGTTGCTTCGTATTACATGTTCTCTCCCAACCTGCCTATCTAGAATTCTTTGTAGATGCTTTTTATTATACAATGCAACCAAATAACGCCTGCTCTAGTTTTGTCAAGCATCCGTATAACGGCTTCATTAGTCTGCAGATTTAGACTCTCAGTTTTTAAAAAATCAATTATGATTTTGGAAATTTAAAAGCATGTGTAAAATCACATAAATTGTAAGATCGGTCGTTCAAATAGAATGTGCATTTAAGCGTGAACTATTTAACGCATTGTTTTTTCTCAGAATCCATATGCCACCGTGAGTAGCCAGAGGCAGAGAGCGTAAGTATCTACTCCCAATTAATCCTTCGAAAAGAAGATTTACGTACAAAAGGTTTCAAAAATAATTTGGGAAATAAAATAGTAAAATACAGTGCGACCATGAGACCCCGTCGCAATTCACGGTGCCTCATAAAATACTTTAAAAACATCTACTCAAAAGGTAGTTTGAATATCCCAATAGGTTGAATCATTACTTTAGCTGGCAGCTATTCAAAAATGATTTTTGATTTTGTAAATTTTGTATTGTGACTCTAAGTTACTTGCCAAAAAGTTAAAGTCTCATAAAAGCTCATTCTAAAACACTTAATTTCCGGGTTTGTTTGGATAAATTTTGGAACTATTGTTTGAAAACTTTTTTTATCTATAAAATGGAATGGCAAAGCCAATTTGTTATGAGGCAAATTGTATTGAGGGTAGTTTTGTTATTTCAATTGGATCAGTCAGGGTAGACTAGTCTTTTCCATATAACTAAAATATGTTATGATAGAGTGAGTTTAGTTGCAAATGTTGGGTTGTGAAAGAGATTGAGTATTCAGGGCATATTATCTCAACTGAGGGAGTGGCTATAGACCCTAAAATGGTGTTGGCATGGGTGGAATGGCTTAAACCTTGTTTTGTTAAATAACTATGGATTTTTTTATGATTGGCAGGTTACTATAGGCACTTCATCAGGTTACAAATATGATATATATTATAATTATTGTATAGTTGACTTTCCATAGGTTTATAAGGATTTGATTCTGATTTGATTAGGGAGGTAATTAGGGATTTAATTAAGGTTTCAAACTTGATTGTTTTCCTTTCACAACTTATTTATTTGTATATAAACAAACATGGGAGAATTCTAGTTATCTACATGGTATCAGAGTTGCTTCTAAACAAAATTTGAAGTACTGATTAGTGTTATTTTTTCTTGGGAGTTTTTATTTTTCTTATTGGAACTGCCATCTTTAGGTTACTACTGTGGGTGGTTGTATCTAGTACATAGCTGGTACAAAATAGTCTAGTGTGTCAAGTTTGACAGCTTCTTAAAGTCTAATGGTTGGAACCCTAGTGCATAAGTCTCACATGCCACTGAAGGATTTAATGCTCCATTTCACGCATCAACACGTGAAGGTATGTGGATCATCTGTTTTGCTTCTCTTCTTCTTTTTCGGTGTTTGACTCCTTATTTCCGACCTAGCCCAGGCATGCTATAGGTGCCACGAGAGGTGCACGTGGAGTTTATGGATGTTCGGTTTTGTTCTTCAGTAATGAGTGTTGTTTACCTCATATCATGTTTTAAAATTTGAGTTACTATTTCTCTCCAATTTGTTCTCTCCTAATCTAATCTTCAATAAAAGTTGTTATTTTATTGTTTATTCTGAATCTATTTGAAGAGTTTGGTTAATGATTGATTAATCATTATGGCAGAAGTGAAGCCAAAAGTAAATTATATAATTTTAAATTATACTCAGCAAGCTTAAAATGTTGATGTGGTTGTTTCCATATCTACATCTAATTCGGTTGATGGATTTTACCAATATCAAGAATCCCTGAAGGGCCCCAATCTTGTTACTACTATTGCAGAGTTAGGTAAATCTACTACATATCTTATTTCCTCATCATCCAAATGGGTCATTGATTATGGTGCCATAGATCATGTCATAGGTAATTCTAATATCTTTTCTACCTTTCATTCACACAAAATGTCCACTCCTGTGACCATAGCTGATGGGTCCATTTATAACATAACTAGTTCTAGGATTATTAATCTTACCACCACCATTACCCTATAATATATCTTATACCTTCCAAAGCTTGCTTTTAACTTTATTTTTATGAGTAAGTTAACGCGTGACCTTAATTGTTATATCTCATATTTCCTTAACCATTATCTTTTTCAGGATCTAATGATGAAGCAGATTTTTGGTAAAAGGACATGTGTTTGATGGACTTTATATTTTGGATAAGTGTATACCTCATCCCTAGCTTATGCTAACATCACTTCTCCATTTAAAGCTTATTGTCAGTTTAGCCATCCTTCTTTGTCTCTTTTGAGGAAATTATATCCACAATTTCATAATGTATCTTCTTTAGATTGTGAGTCATGTCATTTTATTAAGCATCATCGTAGTCCATCCATTCCTCGAGTCAATAAACGAGCAAATTTTGCTTTTAAGGGCCATGCCTAATTGTATCTAAATCTAGGTTTAAGTACTTTATTACCTTTATGAAGGATTATTTTCGTATGACCTGGATATATTTTATGAAGAACCATTTTAAGGTGTTTTCTATTTTTTATGCATTCTGTGTTGAAATCAAAACTCAGTTCAATATGTTTATCAAGACATTAAGAAGTGATAATTGAGAATGTCTCAGACTCCTTCCAGACCTATATGACTCAACATAAGATACTCTATCAAACTTTCTGTGTATATACACCCTCTCAAAATGGAGTGGACAAAAAAAAGAACAGACATACTTGAGACAACACGACGACTTTTATTCTAAATGAAGGTCCCTAAACAATTCTAAGCAGATGTTGTGGCTACTGCATGTTTCCTAATTAACTGCATGCCCTTCTTGGTGCTCCACGGTGACAACCCCCCTATAGTATCTTGTTTCCAAACAAATCTTTATTTCTTATAGAACATAAGATATTTAGGAGTACTTGTTTTGCTTAGGATGTTCAGCCTCATCTCACCATATTAAATCTTAAGTCTCGAAAGTGTGTTTTATTGGGTTATTCTCGTGTTTAGAAATGTTATCAGTGCTTTTCTCCTAAACTCAATTGATACCTTTTATTTGCTGATGTCACTTTTATAAAAAAACACACCATTCTTTGGCACATTTTCCATTTTTACCAATCATGGGGAGGAAGATGATTGATTAATTTATAGTGTATCAACATTTGGTGCTTCCTCTACTAAGCAATTAAGTACTATAGTTTCATTAGGTGCTTCTTTTACTAAGCAATTAGTACTCCAGTTTCTCCTTTACCATCTTATCTATTAAACGACAACACCGTTGATCATTCAAGTCTATTCCAAGAGAAATGAGACTCATGATGCATGTTTTAAACCACCTTCTTTGTCATCAAATCCACCTTCACGTGACCAAAATCTTTTTTCGCTTTTCGTAAAGATAAATGTTCTTGTACTTATCTTATTATCAATTTTGTTTCTTATGACCTTTTGTCTCACTTCATCTTCCTCTTTTGTTGCCTCTCTAGACTATATCTCCATCTTTAAAACTCCTTAGGAGGCCTTAAGCCATCCTGGTTGGCATAATGCCATGATAGAAGAGATATATGTCTTGGATGAGAATAGGACTTGGGACTTATTGGCTTTAACCACTGGAAAGAAAGCAGTTGGACATCAATGCTTGTTTCCAGTAAAGGTTAATCTTGATGGTTTAATGGCCTGTCTTAAAGCACATCTTGTTTCTAAAGGTTATGCTCAGACTTATGGCTTGGATTATTCTAACACCTTTTCACTTGTAGCTAAAATGGCTTCACTTATCCATCTATCTGGCTACTACTCATGGTTGGCCTTTACATCAATTAGACATCAAGAATGCATTTCTACATGGCAATCTTTACATGGAGCAACCACTTGGGTTTGTTGCTCAAGGGGAGTAAGGGAAAGTTTGTCATTTGAAAAAGTCCTTATACAACTTAAAATAGAGTCTTTGTGCTTAGTTTGTAAAGTTCAGTGAGGTAGTTCAACAATTCGGTTTGAAGAAGAGTAGTATTGATCACTCAGTGTTCTACAAATAATCTAAATAAAGTATTATCCTTCTTGTTGTGTACATTGATGATATTATCATGACTAAATGATAGTGAGGGTTACTTCTCTCAAATCATTCTTACCAACCAAATTCCATATGAAGGATTTAGGTCCATTGACATATTTTTTTAGGAGCAAAGATAACAAGAAGCAAGAAAGGAATCTTCATATCTCAAAGAAAGTATGTGCTTGATTTACTAATAGAAACTGGGAAGATGGGAGCAAAGCCATGTATTACACCTATGACTCCTAACTTATAGCTTATAAACGAAAATGGTGAGGTTTTTGAAGATCTTGAAAAGTATAGGTGATTAGTTGTCAAGTTGAATTATCTCACATAAATTAAACCAAATATTGCTTATATAGTAAGTGTTGTTAGTCAATTCATGTCATCATCCACTGTCAACCATTAGATAACGTTAAAACAAATTTTGTGTTACCAGAAAGGAGCCCCTAGATGAGGCATATGGTAGAAAGATCATAGTCATGCTAATATTGAATGTTTCATAGATGCTAATTGGGCAAGATCCATGATAGATAGAAGATCTACTACATGATACTACATTCCTATTGGAGGAAACTTGGTGTCTTGGAGAAGTAAGAAGCAAAATGTTATTTCGATCTAGTCCAAAATCAAAGTATAGAGTTATGACTCAATCTACATGTGAAATTATGTGGATATCACATCTACTCACTAAAATTTGTATGAAATCTTCATTACTAGTGAAATTGTGGTGTGAGTTGTCCTTTATATTGCTTCAAACTTAGTGTTTCTTGAAAGAACTAAACATATAAAGGTTAACTACCATTTGTTTGTGAGAAAATCCAAGAAAATTTAATGTTCACTAGATATGTAAAAATAGGTGATCAACTGGATGATGTATTCACAAAAGCTTTGAATGAGAATCGGGCTGAATATATTTGTAACAAATTGAGCATCATTGGGGGGAGTATTATAGATATGATATATATTGTATTTATTGTATAGTTAACTTTCTATAGGTTTATAGGGATTTGATTATGATTTGATTAGAGAGGTAATTAGGGTTTGAAATTTGATTATTTTTCTTTCATAACTTACGTATTTGTTTATAAGTATCTATCATTCTAATGAGTACAAACAAGGAAGAATTATGATTATCTACACATAAAAAACTATAGTTACATTACTCAACCCTTAATTGAGTTATTAAAAAAGAATGCCTTTCTATGGAATGATAATGCTCAACTTGTGTTTCAGCAATTAAAAACGTTAACAGAAGCTCCAGTCCTTGCGCGTCCAGATTTATAGCAACCTTTTATACTTGAAACTGATGCTTCCAATGTAGGTATATGTGTGGTGTTAATGCAATCCAAACATCTAATTGCTTTCATCAATCTGGTTCATTCACCGAGGAATCATTTGTTGTTAATGTATGGTTAAGAATTATTAGCAGTGGTATATGCTCTTGAAAAATGGCATCAATATTTATGCCTTCAACCTTGTACTATATTGACTGATCAATAGAGTTTGAAATATTTGCTGGAGCAAAGATTATCTACTCCTACACATATGCTTGGTGGGTCTGTCTCCCGGAGATGCTTTTTCTCTTTTGTGAAGCGTTATATATGTGAGAGATACAAAAGGATGAGAATTTTGCAGCTTAGTTATCATCTTTGGTTCGTGGGTTCTCCTCCGGATGTTGGCTGCTATCTGTTGTGCGAAATAACCCTTGTTTTTTCTCAGATGTTAATCTTGCCAGGCCAAAATAAAAAATAAAAAAAAAGAATACGAAGTTAGAATGCTGATTAAACTGACATGGTCATTGGGTTAAATTTTTTTCAACTCAGATGATAATAATCCACCTCAGCAGTTAACCTTTCACGTCATATTTTTTGGATGAGACTAACTTGGTTAACTATGCTTTGAGGGGAGGATCAACTTAGAGTTTTGATTGAGTGAAGGACCAAATAAATAATGAATTATGAGTGGGAAACTAAAATGAAATTTTTGTCTTTCCTTTTCTATCCCTATTTCTTATTCTTCACGAGGACACTTGCTCGTTCCATAATTCAAATCAGCGTAACCAATTAAGCATTTTCACACCTTAATGGGTAATAGCTAGCAAGTAATCACTAAATTGATATGCTTTAGCAATCAATAAATCCAACGAGGAGAAAGGAGTGCGGGATGCGATAATTCTTATTGGATTTTTAATATTTTAACTATTATATATAATTTTATCTTATACTTTTAGTTAGGTTCTTTAATTTATAAGAATTTGTTTCTTTTTGAATTCTAAAAATGTCTCATTTAGTTCAAATTTTTTATTAATTTTTTTTTCTTTATAATTAAATCTTAATTCATCCTAGATTAAATATGATAGAGACCAGTACCAAAGAAAATACTCGACTGAATCATTTATGGAAACAGGAATTAGCCTTCTCTGTTAGTGGCCAGAAGAAGGAAATCCTGAGATACACAAGCAAGCAAACAAACCAAAGTAAACGATAACAGAAAAAAAGGAATCCAACCCACCGGCTTTCGAGAGGCCGGGGTATCTGCTCACCAAGCCCAAACTCTTCTCTGCATAACCAATTCCCTCTCCATGCAATATAACTTTCACCAGCCAATTATTTATCTCTCCAGCTCATCCCCAGTACACGTGTTCTGTTAGTTAGCAGATATCATCCCCTCATCTGTTTTCACAACCCCAACCCGTCTATCTTCTTTCTCTTATAAACTCTCGTAGTCTGGCCCGCTTCACTAGGCCCAACAAAATCCCTTTCCAAATTTAAAAGTACAGGCCTCAGTGTCAAAAAAGGATACATACGAAGTTGAACAATCTTGCCCTCGATAAGTCGTACAAATACAAGTTATATGCCGAACAAGTGATCATCAAGCGCCTTGCACAAATGTAGAAAACGAACAGTTCTAAAATTACAGCTGAAGATGAAAAAGTGTCAATATTCTTCAAATTTTGCTTCTCCTTGATATCTGCCCACCAAATGCGACTGTAGAGCAGCAATGGCCAAATAATATCATTTAAGCTCTTGACATATCAGCTAGATTTCTTTCTTGGTCATAATGTCTTCTCAAGAATGATACACCAGTTGGATTTGTCAAAAAACCGATCAACAACTTCAGCATTGTTCATTCCAGATACCAGCCTGCAAAAGGTAATGCAATATAAGCTCAAAATCAGGACTAACGCATCCTGCACATATGTTGAGTCATCTAAAAGTCTTACATTTTCTTTATTTTGATAAAGAAAGAAACCATTACGAGAGAAAGAAGTACAAACATGCAGAATCATGAATCCTCCTAAGCAACAAAATATTAAAGAAAAATGAGCATCAGCCCAAAAGATCAAACTGATCCAACTTTATCAGACAAAGGAACTTCCTTAAATTTTTTAGGAGCTGATACACACGAAGAGGCTAACAAAACAAGCCTCTCCGATAAGAGATGTATAGAAATAAGCGTCTGAATTAGAATTGTGCATTCCGCTCCATCCAGTGCACTAAACACCAGATTGAACCTTGAACTGCATTTGCTGAATCCAAGTCATGATCTCATCCCAGTTTGTTTATCCAAACCCTATATCTAGGTTCAAATGTACATAACGCTCATAAGTGATCAGGCACCGCAAACATAAAGCCCAATTGGTGTTAAAGTAACCTCAGCAAGCAACATTATGGAGAACAAAAATTAAAGAGTAAAAGAAACACTTCTTTAACAAGATACTCAAAAGACGATTATGGAGAAAAGAGAATTTGAATCTGAATATTAGTTTACTAGCTTACAAGCTGTGATTAACAAAACAATGAATGGATTATGAACATTTATTTTGTATTCATACCTTTCAAGCTCGCCTTCACTAAAAACATGATAATATCTGTTATACACTACAGCACCCTTTTTGTCATCTTTTGTTGCCAGACCATTAGCAAGAGCATGAGCAGAAGCACCACTGATCTCAGCACGATGATAAGGTAAATGCCAAGGAACAAAATATTCCTGTTGGTTCTTCATATTCTTTTCATCCTCCTCCTCCACTAAATTTTGACTCTGATTAGTTAGATCTGCAGTTTCCTGGATGTCCTTAGTTGAACACTCGTTGGAAACTTTCATGAGCTCACCTGAGCTACTCAACTCATATTCTGGGATACTTTCTAATGTTATGGATGAAGAGGCCCGAGCATGAGGACTTCCTGGTCCTATCCACTCTTCAACATACTTCTGCGCAAGTGGAGTCCATTTGCTAATCAAAGATCTATCCTCCTGTTCTACAGCCCAAACTGTTATCAGAACCAGGCCACCCTTTTTAACAACCCGTACTAATTCTTCTATTGCTTTTCTCCTTCTATTTTCAGTACTTAAGTGATGTAACACAGCTATAGATATTGCTGCATCACCAAAATCAGTTCTGTAAGGAAGATTTACAGCATCCGCAACCAGAACTTCATGCCCTCTATCTGCGCAGATTTTAATCAAGGGAGGACTTATATCACATCCTAGAAAAAAGCAATCATGATTTAAACCTAAGTATTTTCCATTGCCACAACCTGCATCCAGGACAAGAGATCCTGATGGCAAAGACGACAAAAATGAGGCAACCTTTGGCCACTTGGCAAACCGGGTTGAACTGAAATGAGGAGCAATAGCATCATAAACATGATGCACATACTTCTTTTCAATTTCAGGAGTGGATTGTATGCTCATGGATGAAGTGTTGGAATTTTCACTGCCTGATACAGAATCTGTGTTGCCAGGTTCTGCATTGGAGGCAAAAGTACACAAAGTAGAAGCAAATTTAGTATTCACGTTTTTCATTGAGTCAAATGCTGAATCAGAGATGCAACCACCTAAGGCAATCGGCAAACCAAGGGCTTCTTTCGATTGATAGAGGAATCTACTTGATTTTAGAAAAATGTGAACCATCAGCCTACCACTCTGTACCAGAGATCACCTGCATGAAGTCATAAGTAAATTTTACAAAAAGTCTCGTCTATTTCCAAAATCTATGAACAATAAAAAAAGCACAAGATTACACGAAGAACAAGAAAATAAAAAATTGATAACAGCATAGATTCATGATCCGTCTGTCTTATACCATTGTACTCGGTTCCGCACTTTCGTATACTTCGCAAATTGTAAGAATTGAAACTAAATCCAATAAGCAAGTTTCTTTAGGTGTACAGGCATGGCTTCTGCTGCAGACTTAATAAAAAATGCACAGGCATATCTACAGGTGTACCCCTGTACACTTAAAATCTTGACAATTTTCGTTTTAAGTTGAATGATTTCTTGCCAAATCTCTACCAAGAATAATAAAGGAGTGCAAGAGATTGTAAATTTACATTTTCGTGAAATGAAGCCTAGAATCCATCCGCTTCTAGCTTAATTGCTCAACTCCCATCGTCCATCTAATATCATACATTTTTACATTGTGTAATTTCTAATGGTTTAAATCATATAATCAATTAACCTTTACGCTACATCCAACAGTAAGACTAATATTTGCATCGTCCTGAATACAATTCTTAGTTCCAACTTCCATGAACAAAATCTACTGAACTAATTTGATATAAGAAATTCTCATCATAAACTCGTAGCAAGAATCTTTTGGTAACCAAAGATAGCTGGAATTACAATCCTTTTGAACTTAGCTTGGAAACTCAGAAATGTTATTTACTTTAGGATAAGACGACCCAACCAACCAACCTTGTCATATTTTCATCTTCGTGGAAGTTGAGAACACCTGCCCCGGTCGAACCGCACCACCGGAAGATTGAATCCGGTCTATACAACACAAGCCTGCAACTGCAAAGTCGATGTATTTGCCGTGGCGGCCTTCCCCTTTTTCTTCGTTTTTCCCTTCGCTGCTTCCAACGGGGTGGGTTCAGGGCCCCAATTTGGGCTGCTTCTGCCACATTCAGTGGCCCATATTTTGGCTGGGATATAATGTAAGAAAAAAAATTACAACCAATTCTTTATATATTTATTATTTAATATTCAATTAAAATATGATAGTGTATTATTTTTTAATAATAACATAAAAAATTTATAAATTTACAGAAAATTTTATGTTTCTCAGTTAAAATTTAAATTTATAGTTCTTTTGAAATTAACACAAAAAAAAGTTATAGTTCTTTTTTCTATTCAAACAAATAGAAATTACATAACAGTAGTTATGGGCCGAAGAGGATGTGAATCTTGGGCGGCCCAGGAGCCCATTGGCACCTCCAATCCCATGACAATCCAACCATCACAGGACACGCCACATGGCCCACTCTCATTCTCCAAACCACCTTCACTCCACCCCAGCCTCTCTTCCAACTCGCCACAACGCTCCTCTGTTCCTTCTTCACCTTCTTCATTAACTACAACTTCCTCCAATTTCTCGTCTTCATCTACTGCGACGAGCTTCATTACGAGTCTGCCATTTTCTCTGTGAAATTCCAAATGTTCATGATTCTTCACTCTCTCTGCTCTTACTATAAACCTTCCATCACAATACTCCCTTCTCAAAACCCATGGATTTCGGCCCGAAAAATTACCCATGGGTGGCGGGTACTGCCTCGTCACTGTAGGACTCCTGTATCGCACCCTAGTGCGGTTGTTGAGAGGTTGAGCTTCATCCACCACTCCTTTTAGAAGCTCTTCACCATTAGAGCTCATGTAATCGCCACTCTCGGTTCCGATCAGTTCGTCCATCACCGAGCACCTGAACTTCGATCGTTTTGATGTTTCGGTGATAGTGTAGCAATGAACAATACTCAGAGAATGAGTTGGAACAGCTTTAATTGGCTGCTTCGATTCTGAATGAATGAAGGATTTTGAGGCTCACTTAGGAGATCATCTATATTATTGAGTGGAGGTTGGTTTAGTGTTTTCAGGAGGGACATTGGTAGCTTTGCAGTCCATAGCATTATACTATAAAGGGATGAAGTTATGGATTCTCCCTTTTATGATAATGTGTCTTATTGTGAAACAGGAAAAATAGGTAGCCAGCTGCAATTATCCTGCAGGAAATTAAGGAAGGAAAATTAGACGTATAAATAAATGCTAGCTGGCTTAGCTGGCAGTAATCAAATTAATTTATTAATTAGAGAAAATTTAGGTAAGGTGTTAATATGTAATATGATAAATGCATGAAATGTGGAACGAATTGTGGAGTTGACGAATTTGTGCCAAATTAAGGAAGTGGTTTGTTTGTCAATAGTAATGATAATTTGCAATAAACGATATCTTATATAGATTTGGATTCTTTATGTTTTTTAATATTAAAAAAATACGTAATTTAACAGTTTAAATGAATTTTAATAATTATATGTAATAAAAAAATTTATTAATTTTAATTATACGTGATTCAAAATTTTAATTTAAAAAAAATGAAAAAAAATACACTATTCAACCGCTCGGAGGAAAACGAAGGAAATCCATTTCCTACCTTATACATAGTGGGCTATATGTTTTCCACTTAGCATCTTTATCTGCTTCATTATAGCACAAACACTCGTGGGTAAACACCGATTTTCTAGGCCCTTCTTAGATCTTGAGTAATAATCATGAAAATTAAGAGTATTAAAGAGAGAGAAACAGTTGAGCAGGAGTTATGCATGGTTCATATAAGTGTATAAATACTTTAGGTCAGGAGGTGGCTATGGGTATAAAGAGACATTGCAACGGCATAAGCGAGACATAAAACGGGAATATTTTGGGTTATATCTCTTCAAAAGGAAGAGAGCTATATTTAAAAATTTATAGTCTATGCAAAAATGAAATCAAGGGGATTTAAAAGTTATCATGTGTCAAACACGTATACAGAAGCAACGGCAATAAAATATACTAGTAATTGATTATCAACGTACGGTAATAAAATATAGTTATTAGTACCTTAATTATTGCGAGTATTTTGAGCAATCATCTATGCTGGTATTATTATTTATTAATTGATTATCAGCATATTAATAAAATATTATTATTATTATTATTATATTTAAATATAATTGTTACGCTGATTAATGGTTACTAATGTGCACCAATATGCATTTAATTCTTTCACGAGTAGCATAAGATCTCCAATTATATCCTTGGATAGAAAGAGCCATAATTAAATTGCTTCTATCTATCACATTTTTCATTTCAACCAGATGATCACAATGATATATTGATTTTGAGCGATTCCAAAATCACTCAAGTTAACTAATTGTGCTCAGAATAACATTCATTTTTGGAGTCATATCACATGGCACTTTAGTGTGGGAGTGTATCATATATATAGCTTTATCCAAATTTCTCAGTGATATTCTTCTTATTAAACTCGTCAACTTTCGACATGTATATGCGTTAACGTGTCATTAATACTTTTACAAATAAAAGTAACGTAAGACAGAAAATAATGTAATTAGTGGTTACAAATCAATAAATTAGTGAATCCTCTCATTACAATATAATTTGATTTATTTATAGTGGTAAAAAGAAAAATTATAATTATCTAGCATCAACTATATATATATATATATATATGTATGTTTTTAATTATTTTTAAAAATGATGTCTGGTTTTGCATATATGAACTTTTAAATTCTGCGAATCCAACAAATAAGCGAAAACCTTAACAAAACAATCTCCATCATTCTCTAAAGACAGTAGAAAAGATTTTTTGGAATCTAAAAGGAAGATAGCTAATATATGACTTTAAGGAGATGATTGCCCTTCCTTCACGTTAAGACAGAAATGTAAATTACATTAGCCCTATACATATATATAGTTTACAGTCCTGTCAAATTTAACGTTTTTTGTATGATTCTGTTTGTTTCGATCACTTACAAGTGGATAGAGCTCATAGACATACATCTAGAATTTGTAGATTAAGATAATCTAAGGGGTAAAAAATAAAGAAGACATCAAAATTGATTTTTTTTTTTGGGATACAAAAGTCAAAAGTAGAAAAGATATTAAGGAAGGATTAGGGAATGTTGTTCAATAAGGTGCTGCTGCTTTCAAAAAAAGAACTCTTCCCAGAAGGGATTTTGGTCCTTACAAGCTATCCCAATGATTGCCCCTACGAAGGAATTGAAAAGATTAATAATGTTATGACCAATGTTTGGGAGGGGTAGCAGTTATTGTTCTGGATGTCCTATAGCAGGTGGTAGGTGGCAGCGTTAGTGAAGAGTATTTGGAGGCCTTTGTCAGTAGAGGTTTGACAAAGGTTGGAGTTAAGGGTCCACAAGAGGACTTTCCTAGTTTTGCAGCCCAAAAGGAGTTGATTGTCTAGTTGAATTGTTGCCTTCCAATTCCAATCCCTAATATGAACTCCATCCAAGAAAATTGTAAGACATTGGTTTATGAAAGTACCAATCTTCTTGAATTTCTTTGACTAGTGAATAATACTCCCATCGTTAGCTGTCCAGCTCTTCTAAATGTTATTTGTGGTGTCTAAAGGCCTGTTGACATTTTTGAAATCCGTTTGTAGTCTCTTAAAGTGATTGGCACCGTGCTTTATTCTCTTAATGTTCTGCAAAGCTGTATTTAGGCATGGCCTGAGATTCGGATGAAATGATAATGTGGCTCAAATGCCAAATAGAACTACATATGGATGGACTTACCCTTTACAGCTTGTCCTAGGTAATAAGAATAGGAAATGGGTAACAAAATTGGAGCATGGATCCCCTTTAGTAACCGAAAGGGGTCATTTTATCTGGTAAAAATCTGGAGCCAGTGGCATAGCTAGTCCTAGGCAATAAGAATGGGAAACAGGCAACAAAATTGGATCATGGATCCCTTTAGTAACTAAAAAAGGTCTTTTTCTCCAGTAAAAAAACTAAAGTCGTTGCATATAGATCCAATGGCTCCAGATTCCAAAAAAATTTTACTATAAAATTTGAGTATTTTTAAAATAAAATATATTGATTGTTTAGATCATTTTAATGTATGATAATATTTTATAGCAAAAAAGTTAAACTATAATGTAAAATGTGTGAAATAGAATGTAAGATATTAAAAACATTTTAGGCTTTTTTAATTTTCAATAAAATATTATTGTATATAAAAATATTTAAAATATTGATATATTTTATTTTAAAAAATACTTAATTTTAGGTTTAAAAAAATGTTTAAATTTGGAGGTATTGAATCTAGATCCAGGCTTTTACTAGAAAAAAAAAATGATCCCTTTAATTGTTAGAGGGGCTTTTCCCTTGTCATTTCTAAGATTTACAAAAGAAAAAAAAATGATTGGGTTGATGAACTAATAACCAAGAACCGACATAATTGAATGCAAGGGCACCCTAAAAATGCATAATGGATCATATGAGTAATTTAGACACTGTGCTATTCCATTGGCACCTACTACAACCTCATCATTTTCCAAGACAACTTACACGCATGTATCATCAATGTTGTTAGTCTGTTCATCTATTTCATGAGGCCTATTTTCTTGTACATTAAGGTTGTGATCATGAAAAAGAGGATGGGTATTGAATATGTTGTGGTCGAGGGGGACAAAGTACAAGGTGAGTCGACCATTGGCCTTATAGGCTCGAAAGCACTGGTGATGCCTGGCTTTCTCCTCCTTGAGAATGAGCCTGTGATCAGGAGAATGGAAGTTCTGTAGAGAAAATAGACACCACATAGATATAAAATTATAGCAAATAATTTGATATGACACACAGAATTTAACGTGGAAAAACCCCAATAAGGTAAAAAACCATGCACAAGGAAGAAATGACTTCACTATAAGAAAATTAAGAGTTACACCTTTTCTCTATATAGCAAGGATAATACAATATTTTTATATCTCTTGCTAATAGGAGAATCTAATCTCACAACTCTTTATATATCTCACAACTCTCTTTTTCTATATAGGATTGCTCATTTCTTGATTGTGAGAAATGAGGTTTTTTATCTCTCTATTTATATTGAAGGATGAAGGACTTCAATGCAATTTTTTAAGGACTAAACTGCAATTAAACATTTTTTTTTCCTTTGGTTGGTTTAGTTGGTCACCAACCAAAATAAAAGTCTTGGGCGACACCTCCATTGACAATATCCCACTTAAATATTTGATTGAGAATCAATCAATCTTCACACCATTCTTCCTTCTTTGCCATTTCCTGCTGCTTACGTTTCTGCTAGGCCAATAAAAGATTTACACCATATAAACTTATCAGTATTCACTAGTTTTGTCAATGCATCTACAAGATTATCTTTAGTATGGATTTTCTGCATATCCACACTTCCTTCTTCCACCTTTTATCGAATAAAGTGATATTAAACTCATATATGTTTGGTCTTAGAATGGAATGCCGGATTCTTCGCCAAGTGAAGAGCACTTTGATTATCACAAAATAATGTAATCTTCTTGGGATTGTATCCAAGCTCTTCCAAAAGTATCTACAACCAAATTTCTTCTTTGCTAGCTTATGTAGCTGCAATATATTCAACCTCAGTTGTTGAACTGGCCACAATAAGTTGTAGTTTTGAAACATAGCTTACAATTCCACCTGCAAGAGTAAACACATAACAACTGGTGGATTTGCTATTGTCAAGATTACTTGCAAAATCTAAATCTGTATAGCTTCTGATGGTGAAATCTAATACTCCATAACACAATACAACATTTGTGATCCCTTTAATGTATCTTATAACTTTTTTACAACATTCTAATGCTTTCGGCCAAGATTAACCATATATCGACTAACCATTCCCACTGCATATGTAATGTTTAGTCTTGTGCAAATCAAAGTGAACATTAGGCTACACACTGTTGATGTGTATGGTACTTGAGACATTTCTTTCCTTCTTCTTCCATGCTATGACTCATGTTTGAGGATAACTTGAAATTAACAGCAAGCGGGGTATAGATTGGCTTACAGTCATGCATATTAAAGTATCACAAAATCTTTTTTAAATAGTTCTTTTAAGAAAGTCAAATCTTTCTGTTATATCTATATCAGTGAATTTGCATTCCTAGAATCTTGTTTTTTGGTCCCAAGTCTTTTATATCAAATTCTTTAGCTAATTGTACGTTTAATTCATTGATATGATTTTTGTTAGGGCCTGCTACAGTATGTCGACTACATACAATAGCAAAATAATGAAATCATTTCCATTAAACCTCTTGATATATACATAAGAGTCTACATTAAGTTTGTTGTATCCAAAACTCATGATGAAGGAATCAAATCTCTAATACTAGCATCTCGGCTCATGTTTGAGATTATATAGAGATTTGTTCAACCTGTAAACCAAGTTCCCATTTCCTTTTTCTTCAAACCCTTCTGGTTGGAGCATATAAATTTATTCTTCAAGATCTCTATGAAGAAATGCATCTTTTACATCTAACTACTCTAAATGTAAGTCAAGTGTAGAACATATTGCTAAAACCACTTGAACCATTGTAAGTCGAACAAATGAAGAAAATATTTCATTGTAATCAATGTTTTCTTTCTGAGTAAATCCTTTTACCACCAATCTAGCACAATATTATTCAACTTGATCATCACTAGTTCTTTTGATCATGTACACCTATTTGTTCTTGATGGCCTTTCATCTTTTTGGTAGTGGAACAAGATCCCATGTCTTATTCTTATGGAAGACTTCAATTTCTTCTTGCATTGCTGCCAATCACAAAAAAGCTTTTGAGCTTTCCATAGCGTCTCAAAAATTTAAATGCTTTCTATCTTCTATGAGTAGACAGTATGCAACATTCTTTTCCATAATGTAATCTAAGTGCTAAACCGGTTCTTTCCTCTCCCGAGTTAACCGTCGAACTTATGGAGTCATAAGATCATATTGTTCTTATTCATCGTACTTTGGTGCTGCTTTAGAAGAATCTGGTACTTCTGTTTTATTTTCTCCTCCATCAATCTGCATTGTAGTGGTCTCCACTATTTCTTTTAAAGTACTACCACCTTCATGTATATGTTATTTTTCTTCAGGTAAGATGACATCCCTGCTAACTGGAACATTGTGGTTAGTAAGATCCCACAGGCGATACCCTTTTACTCCGTTAGTATATCCAAAGAATAAGTATCCTCTAAGTTTTGGATCTAGCTTTGTATTTTCTTGGGTATTGTATATTATGTATACCTAACTTCTAAACATATGGAGGTTTATATAATCAGTTAGCTTCCCAGTCCATATCTCCATTGGGGTCTTTAGATCAATTGTGGTTAATGGTGACTAATTAATCACATAGCAAGCTGTTTTAACTGCTTCTGCCCAAAATGGCTTAACTAATCTAGCAGTTCTTAATATTGCCCTTATCCTTTCCAATAAAGTCCTATTCATGCGCTCTACCACTCCATTTTGTTGTGGAGTGTACACCATCGTGAATTGTCTTTTGATACCTTTTTGTTGATAAAAAGTATTAAATTCATCACTGGTGTATTATCCTTTGTTGTCTGATCTTAAGCATTTGATCCTTTTCTCATATTCATGTTCCACACAAGCTTTGAAGGTCTTAAAACCTTCAAACACATCTCCCTTTCTCTTGATTGGATATACCCAACATCTCCTGAAGTAGTTATCAATGAATGACATAAAATACTTTGCTGTTCCTAGGGACAAGACCAGTGGTTGCCAAACATTATAGTGCACTAGGTTTAAGATAGCTTTACTTCTTTCTTTAGAGCTGTTGAATTTCAACCGATGTCACTTACTTATAACACAATGCTCACAAAAAGGTACAGAAACCTTTTTTAGTCTAGGAAGAAGATTCCATTATGCAAGAACCTTTAATCCACGTTTTGACATGTGACCAAGTTTACGGTGCCACAATATTGTTGACTCCTTAACTGCTGGATCAGTTAATACGATTGAGACTTCTCCTTGTTGTTATGTTTCTCCTTTAAGCATATATAAGTTGGCTGCTATCTTTTCTGCTTTCATAACTATAAGCATACCTTTAATGACTTTCAAAATGTCATCTTGTAGCTGGGTTTTATACCCTTTGCTATCAAATTGTCCTAAAGACAATATATTTTTCTTAAGACCCTTCACATGTCAAACGTCTTGGTTGGTGCAAGTTACACCATTATACATATTTAGTTTGATGGTGTCTATTCCAGCAATTTCTAAGAAACAATCATCTATAAACACATATATTCCAGAGACAGGTTTATAATAGAGCTACTCTTTCCGTAAGGACATGTGCCACGTTACTGCTAAGTCTACAAGTCAGATATCACTTAACCTTTTTCTGCCATCAGCAACTGTTACTGCCTTGTTGTATAAGACTTCTCTGCCATTTGAGTACTTGCAATGCATCCTTGAGCACTTGATGACTCATTATCTTTGCCTATGGCCTCTATGTTTTTCTTCAAATTCCAACACTTATTTTTGTAGTGTCCCTTTCTGTTACACTTCAAACATATGATATTCTTCTTACTCTTTGATTTTAATCTACCTCGATTCTGGTTTCCATTTGAGCCACGTTCAATTGATCTTCCCCTCATTATTGCCAATGTTTTTGCTTATTATGAACAAATCAACCTGTCTTTCTTGTTTTTACGCCAAATCTTTTCTTCCAGAATAACCGATGCAATGTCATTGAAAACTAGGTGGTCCATAAGAACATTATCGGTCATGTTGATGACGAGTTCATCATAAGAATCAGGTTGGCTTTGAAACAGAATTTGAGCATGTTCATTCACCTTTATTTTGTAACCCAACAATATGAGTTGAGAAAATAAAGTATTCAGAGTGTTGATGAGCTCCGTCATTAAAGTAGTTTTGGACATCCGCATAATATATAATTTCCTTTTAAGGAAAATTTTTTTGTGTAGTAACTTGGCCTTATACAATTTGGTTAAATAATCCCAAATTTCTTTCACCATCTTCTTCTCCTTTATGCTAGACAATATCTCTTTTGTAAGTGCTATATGAAGATTTGCAATTGCAATCCTATTCATCTCGTTTTATTTATTTTCATCTGTGAATTCTATCAGTCTTTCACTGATAGTTGAGTGACAATTATCTTTTCTTAATATGACCTTTATCTTCAGCTTCCACAGTGAGAAATTACTGAACTTTTCAATCTCAAATTTTGCTGTCATTGCTTTAGTCATAGTCTATTTGTGAGTAAAAATAGCTCCCACAAATTTTCGTGAATACTAACCGTATGTATAAATCTTTAACTGTACACATGAATAGTATGTTGTACCTTATAATGAACAAAAGTAATCTTACTTATTTTCTGATGTAGATGATCTACTATATCAGTGACAGCTATAGAGCATATGATAAGTAGATAATAACACACTCAACCAAGCACCGATACTAATTGTAAAGAAAATAGACATCGGATAGAAATAAAACTATAGCAAATAATTTGAGATGTCACATATAATTTAACGTGAAAAAATCTCAATAGGGTAAAAAACCATGAACAAGGAAGAAATGACTTCACTATGAGAAAAATAGGAGTTACACCTTCCCTCAATATAGTAAGGATGCTATATTATTTTTATATCTCTTGCTAATAGGAGAATCTAATCTCACAACTCTCTCTTTTTATATAGGATTACTTGTTTCTTAGTTGTGAGAAATGAGGTTTTGAAGCTCTCTATTTATAAGAAATGATAAAAGGCTTCAATGTAATTTTTCAAGGACTAAATTGCATTAAATATTTTTTTTCTTTAGTTGGTTTGGTTAGTCACCAACCAAAATAAAAGTCTTGGGTGGCACCTCTATTGACAGGTTCTGGGTCTGAGCTAGCATCGGAATAAGAGGAGGTATCTCTTTCTATACTTTATTATTCTTCCTCATACTCATACTAGTATCACTACTTTAGGGCTTGGCTTCCTGGCCTGCACCCTAATGATAAGGAGAGAAATTGAAGTGATTACAGGGCAAGGCTCTCGGTGATAAAGCTAATGCTTTTATAGGGGGAATGTGTAAAGGCTTGAAGGCTTAATTCAAGACTAAATCTGCATATTAATTAATAAGTTGAATAGGCTCAATTCAAGACACACAACATGAAAGGTGGTAGAAAGATTTTTAAAAAGAATTATACAACAGTGATAGTTAATATTAGTGACACTGAGCTTGTCAGTGACCTGTGACAAAATTCAAATTCTCAAATTAGAAAGACAGTAAATACAATGAGTTCATCCCTATATACTACATTAGTAATATCTTTTACCATTTTTTTATCTTGGGTATATATAAAATATAAAATTATACTATTTTAGTCTACGTTCATCACATAAGAAATTTGCTTGTAAAGTTGAAATTTTAGCTTTGTTTCGTATTGTGTGCATTATTTCTAGCAGTGGGAGAAATGGACCTGGCATCTAAACATGGATACCACATTGCCATTACACTAAACATGATTGAATACATTATTATTAAATTAAAAAAATAGAAATCAAACAGAAAAAATAGTTCATAATCTTATGAATTTCATGCCAATTATATTAATGCGACAATAAACTAATCAAAAACTTTAAACACGAAGTAATGGTTGTGCCAATTCTCATTCAATTGTTTAATAAGAGTAATATCTTTTTGTCTACCATGTACGGTGAGTTTCTTAATTATTAACTACCTAACATATCAATAACAACATATTAATAGAAAGAAGAAAAGAACTTCAACTAGACAAGAATAAGGTACATGTATTGTAAATGAAGACGATGAAGAACAAAGTACCTTGCATGTTAGTTGGAGAGAATTGGGATCCAATTTATATATAGCGTCTTTAGAAGCATTAACAATAAAGAAGATAATAAGATGACAATAATTAATCCAAATTCCATGGTGCTACATTTGAGTGACCTATAAATATACAAATGATGTCATTTCATGAATCACTGACAAGCATACGTGAGAGAGTAACCTATTCCTAAAATAGGCCCACTTTGGAGGTAGGATTTTAAGGGTAACTGGCGTGAAATTTTTCATCATAGAAACCAGATGCCAATGGAATAGTGACAAAAACTTATGCCAATGTTTGATCGAAGTGGATCCATTCCTGTAGAATATTAACAAAAGATCTTAGCCATTTGCGCAATCCAACAGACTCTATGCAGCTACACCTCACACCCCCTAAAACACAACATTTTGAGTAAGTGAAAAGGTGGTTTTGGGAGAAACTTTTTTATTTCTCCATTGCTCCAAAATGACATCGTCTAGGTAGCATCTGGTTATGGTAGTCGGGCAGCATTTGGTTGAGGGTTTAGTTTCTTTTGTCATTGGACAGAGCTATAGCCTCCATCAACTTCTGTCAAATTCATGTCATTGTTAAATTGAAGGTTACCTTGTCGTCGAGCTTCAGCCTCCACGACGTCACTTTTAGCCTTGCCTTGCATTTGGTTTAACGCTTTTTCCTTCCTTGTTCAATTATATTACTGATCTAATGATCTATTCTTATAGAGAAAGGCAAATCAATTTTTTTCAACAAGTGTCCCCTTTTGTCAATTTCCCTCTTGCATTGATTCGAGCTTTGTAAGTCGCTCATGTCATTTTATTTTTCTGCTTATTTACATTACAAATTCAACAATCTGTTGGAACATATTCATTCTATAATGATTCAATGAAATGGGAAGTTCTTTTTTTCATTACCAACTAATTTTGTTGTCCTTTAACTTTGATGGTTCAATGAAATGGGAAGTTTTAGCTATTTGCATTATTTGATATTAATGATGAGAACCTTGCTAAGCCCTTCCTAACATTGCTTGGTCTTGAAGAATAAAAAAATACACTGGTTAGTTTTCATGTTAAACACAACTATTTGTTGAGATATCTTCACTATTTTAGATAACTGAGCAACTTAAAACTTATGCAATTTGTTTCCTAGTATACCTAATAGGTAGCTACATTTGATAATGGAGTGATGTAAAAATTTTTGTTGGAGTCAAAGCCAACACGAAAGCAATATTAAAGTACTATTTCTATTCATATAGATTACCCTTCCAATGATTACATCTAGGGAAGCTAAGCTATATGTAAAATGGTTTTTTGTAGGAGTTTTATAACAAACTTGTGTATGGTTCTTTGTCACCTTGCTACAAATTGCAAATAAATGGCTTTCTACAAGATCCCATGCTTTCAAAAATTGCATATAAATGCTATCCCTTATATTTTTACTTTTACTTACTTAAATGTGTTCACAAAAGGAAAAAGTAAATGTGGCCTATACAATTGAGAGGTATCATATGCTATAAACCATATTTGATTTTTACTTACGCAAGTGTATTGGTGTTGATGGAGGCAACTATTATCATCTTTGATGTGTTAATTAGGTGCTTCGATGTGGTAACAAAATGTAGATAATAGAAAGAATTGTATATTTTCACAGTGAAATTTAATTTAGTAGATCTTGTTAATGCCATATGCCATTGGCTTGGACTTAAAGTGGGAATGGTTAAATGCTTTTTGTGTTATAGACTTTGAACTTTGTTACCATAGTATGATTGAACTTTGAGAGGGTGAATTTTATGAAGTAGTAACTTTACCGTTAATGTTTGATTGGAGTTGACTAAATGACCGACTTGTTTTACAGATATCTTTGGTGGTACTGAAATTTTTCCTGAATCCCTTAGTGAAACTGAACTAGTTAATAGATTGAGGAACCAAGAAGGAAGCAATGTGGATGAAGCAAAATAAAGGCTGCTAATGCATGATACAACCACACAAAGCAGAATGAAGATGAATCCAAATTAGGGTAGTGAAATGATTAAATGATTATATCGCACAATAGATATAATATGGATGTAGAAATATCTTGAAGTTACCAATACTATGTACATGACTTTTCCAAAGTAATAAAATTACACTTGGCTATGGCAAAATGATTCAATTTGTGTGATGTGTTGATTACTAACATCTTTGCACAAGTGTCAAGGAAGTCCAAAAATGGCAAAATGACTCAAAAAATGATGTGTTTAATATTCTTGTAAAGACCTGTAATTTGTTATAACACATTAACTATCAAGATCATCAAGTGATTATGTGGGGATACCCAATTGCTCTTACATAATTAAATAATTGTATCAGTGAAGCTAAATTGGCTCCCCTATGTTTGATAGTCATCATGGCATATTGGGGGAGTTGAGCAAGACAGTTTAGCTTGCACATTACTTGATGATTCCTTATCCTACATAAATAGGTTAACACTAGTAAGTACATATATGGATAGTACCAATGAGTAAATGCACCAAGTATTTACCACGTGATGTGGGATTCGTGACCGAATGACAGATGGAGCCTTTCTTTTCTTATGACCTTGAAGTTCAACCTAACCTTTGTGTCGTCATTGTCTCTTTATTCTATCTTGTTGTTTGAAACCCTTCGCTTCACCTACTCCATCACCTATAGGGATTATGGCTTGATCACCTGTATTGTCTAAGGTACATTATCCTGATTGAACATCTGTAACTCTCTTTAACAAGTCATCCACCTCCTTCTCAACCCTATAATATAGTCCTTAACATGTAGCAACCTCTAATGCCAATCTAACCATCTTTGAGCAAAATTGGTTATATCACCATGTGCTATCCAATTTAGGGTATCCTTAAACTTCATTCCCCTTTTAATCATGTACAATACCAGTGCGTTTTTCTTCCATCTCTTTAAGATATACTGATTAGGCACTTGGTCAACATCCATCACATTAAATATTTTCAACGCATGGCTACACAGTATTTTGTATGACTTGAACTTCATACAGTTGCAAAAGATGGTCTTCAAGACAAGATTAAATTAGACTCTGTACATTTTATCTTTGATTGGATATGGACACTGTATACTCAAACACAGGATAAGTTTCATTTTTATTCTGGATGAACGTTGCAAAGAACAAGTCAATTTCTTTTTGGAATAGATCAAATATAAAAAATGTGTATACCTTCATAACTTGATGAAGAATCGCCGAGTGTGAGTAATTCAACCTAGGTAACTTATGCCAAGCATCAAACTCATTTTTCAACTCATTGTATCATTTCTATGCAACCACTCATTCATACACCTTAAAGAATTATATAAGGTTCAAGTTTGGTTTCACACATGCTTTGAAGTAAGAGTTCAAGCACTCACTTAGTTGATTACTTTTAATTCCCAATGTGAATGTGTGTTTCATATAACATGTTGCCCATTTTTTTCGTATCGCATACACTGCCTTTAACCAACTATTCTCATGAACATTATAATTAATTAACATCTTCTTCTAGGCTGAGTCAAACTGAATCTCATCAATGTAGCTATACATATACCTTTTGAAACCAGATAAGAAGTTGGATCCATCTTTCATTAGATGGCCTAGGTGCTTAATCTCGTTTTGCATTAGATGCCATGTACAAAGCCCTTGGCACGTATCAAACATCATCTTACTTACAAGAATAAGAAACCAAAATGAAAATTAAAATTAATCAAAATTAGAGTATATATTCACCTATATACACACACTTTAATCACCTAAAGCTTTCGCCATTGCAGCATCTTGGTTAGTGAATATAGTCAGTAACCTTTTCTGGTTGTGAGCTTCCAAGAAGGTCTCAAATAGCCACCTAAATAACTCAGTCGTCTCATCATATAACAACACAGCTCCAAACATGATTGTCTACTGTATTCATTGAATCCAGAGAATAAAGCAAGCGGCCTATACTCTCAATTTGTATAGTAAGTTGTGTCTAGGGAGACAATATCACTGAAATATCCATAATCAATAATCATGCATGCATCAACTTAGAAAACATTTGTATTTTTTCATCTGCATTAACCTGATAGGCATAGAAATAAGATGGGTTTTCCAACAACTCTCATTGGAAATATTACAGAAGATAACCAACATCCACATAAACCATGTGACGTTGTCTTTTTTATCTAAGTAATTTTTTGCATCTAATTAGGTGAACCTAAGATTGATTATACCCCCTAAGTGTGTTCTCATCAGATGAAATGATGCTTTTTGCTACAATCCAAAGTCCTCAGCCATTTCAATTTCACGTCTTTGAACTTTATTTATCTTTCGTTGTGAGGCCAACATATGTGCTGTCTCTGGAAATTATAGAGGGTGGTTTTGAAGCTCCACAAACTCGTTGATCGTTAATTTTCTAATTAGTTTTAGTTTCAAGCCTGAGGTTTGCAACTACTCTATCACTTTTGTCTAACTTCTGAACTCCCTCCTTACAACAAATGAACTTGTAAGAAGTCACTGATCCATCTTTCTTGTTCTTGTTAGGGCATTGCTTCCTCACCCCAAAATCCACCTTCCCATTGTACTTAATCCAAAACTGCCATGCATCCTCTGCATTGCCAAATTGCAAACTGATCCTAGGCTTTGGGTCCATCATTATTACTAGCCGACTTACAAGATGCTGAAAAAGCATGACAATATAAAAAATAGGGTCCACAATAGTAAGCCTATCTATTTAAAAAAACTTGGATCCAGTCACTAATTTATTTTTTAATTGAAAAAACATGACAATATAAAAATGAATACTATTTGAGGGGCAACATGTAGGGAATTCTGTTCCATTTCATTTTTCATTATTTAACGCATATCATTCAGTTACCTTTATCTGAATTTATTTTTTAATCGAATTTATATACTGAATTGTGGTCGTGTTCTTTTCTTTTTCCCTTAATTTTTCATTTATATTTGATATTTTGTCCCATCTCAAGTTTATTGATGGATATAGAAATGAATCAGACAATGGCAAGATTTTTGTCCTTCATTTTCCTAGAATAAAAATATTTACCTAAAATGTTAAGTGGATACTATATGCTTGCTAAATTACATGCAGGTCACGATAGGGTAAGTTGCAAGCACTAGAAAACCAGACAATGTTGGATACTACTTTCATCTCTCTAGATTTTTTTTTTGGAATTATGTCCCCACTTTTTGACAAATCAACAACATTAAGGCCTAAATTTTGGTTTGGTAAAATGCAACCAATACCATTAATATTTTTTGTAATGGGCCAAACTTTAGAAATGATTAAGCAGTAATGTGCTATATTGAAGAATTGATTAATTATGCTATGAAATAGTGACTTATTCTAGAAACACTGTGAAATTTTATACTCTGCAATTTAATGAAATTGTAAATAAAAAGTATTATAAGAACTGAATACATTTTACCCAAGGTTAATAGGGACTTCAACTTGTAAGCAACATTTTTATACTCAATTAACATGAATTCATAAATATAAATGCTTATGTGTTTGTGTGTGTGTATCCTTTAAATTTATGATGAATATACATAACTTCTTCAGAAAACTACAAAAACATGGCCAAACCTTTTATATTTAGTTGATGTGTTTGCATGTGTCTTTGAAAACTACATAACTTTTGCACGTGTCTTTGATAGAATAAGTTGGTTTCATTTTAAATGGGGAGAAATGAGCTAAATTCCAAGAATCTACAAAAGCATAACAGGTCAAATATATGCAAAACTTGCATTCTTATTAATATATCTTTTCACTTTAGCTATTCAAGATAATATGGGATTGTATCCTTAAGAGTGATTATTGGGAAGTAATTTTATGAATAGCCCTATAATAGAAACCCACCCATATACATAAAGCCCTGAATAGTCACCCACAAATGTCACAGACACATGCAATGTTTGAATAAAAATAGACATTATAAAAGGCTACAAGCAAGAATATGGAATGACTTCTCACCAAGTAAGAATGTGAAATGGCTTCTCACCATAACAAAACATTGAACAAAGCATTAACATATTTTAATATATTTCCCTGACAGATGCATTACATTATAAATAGATCCAATAGCTTCCTTTCCCTGATAAATGCATTATAATAACAACAAAACAGTGAACAATGCAACAGTCGAATTCATGTTCAAATGTTTATCAGTATATATAATATTTAATTCATCATGAGCCCATACAAAACTGAAAAACTATAAAATAAATCCATCTGCTTCCTTCCCTCTATTTTTTTGTGTGTGTTTTCACCCTTCATTTTCATAAACACATATATTTTCTTAACTGTGATCATTCAATTCATCTTTAATATTACTTGAACACATTCAGATACATAAATTTGTAGTTCAAAGGCCAAAACTTCGGCTGGGTAGAATCATTCCACACAGAAAACCCATTTTTAAAACATCCATCTTTACCTATGTATTTATCCCGGAGTTCGTTGAATTGATGCCCTATTACATTGTAATAGGTCACCATATAACACACTCATAAAGTCACCTTCTTCCTTGTCAACGGGCTAGAGAATAGAGTGAAGCAAGGCAGCAAAATGGGTCTCTACAATGGCAAAGGATCATTCGTGTAGGAAGAGGAAGAAGATGATTGTATCATCCCACCAACCCCCCAAAACGATGCCATTTCAACAAACCATGGCAGCAAAAGTTTTGGCTTCAAAACGCACTATTTTGAGTTAGTAAAACGGTTCGTTTAACTCGTTGCTGCTATAACTAAATATTGCTTGAACGATGTCATTTTGGAGCAACGGAGAAATAAAAATTCCCCCCCAACTACACCGTTTCACTTACTCAAAACGGTGCGTTTTAGTGGGTGTCCCATGTGATTGCATGGAGTTTATTGGATTGTGTGAACGGTTGGGATCTTTTACAGGATCTACTCTTGTAAAACCGCTTTATATGAGCGAATCTGCTTCGTATGTTTGATGTAATATATATATATATGTGTGTGTGTGTGTGTGTGTGTGTGTGTCAAGCACAGTTTAATCTTTTCATTAACATTGTCATTTCGTGTTTAACTTAACTAAGGGATCAATTTGTTTATTAACTTCCTTATATGTGCAAATTATGTCTTACGCCATATTTTAAAGCATTTTTTTTATTATTTACTTATATTCTTTTAAGAGAGAAGCAATTGAAGCCTAAGGAAAAGGTAATACAAAAAAAACAACTACCTCTACGCCATTTTAGGAGATGTGGCTCCCATGGTGTAACTAAAAACGTGAAGTAAGGGGATGTTGGGTATATATAAAAAAAAAAAAAACCTCTAATATATTGTATAAATATATATAATATTAAATAATATATATGATTTAAATAAATTTAAAATCAATATCATCAAATATCAAATAATAGTGTAGGTACACTGATTTTTTTCAATCAAAATCACTCCAAAAAGATGCAATGTTATTCATGGTTTATTTTGGCTTTAGCAGCGGTTTAAACCGCTACTAACATAGTTACCTACGATTGCAACAACAATTAAGAAAATGTGCGTTGATAAATAATTACTTGTGATTTATTTAACCATTAGAAAACGTTACAATTAGCTACGGTTATAGTGGAATTAAGTAGATGTAGTTATTAATATTTGCTAGAAATTTTGGCATGTATCTTGCATTGGTTGTAACCGCTGTTAATCCAGAATTTTTTTTAATTAAACTATTTTTATATATATGTTTTTTTTTCCTTATTCAATTTCAGCACCAAAATCAGCCAAAAAAAAAAAAAGCAGGTGTATAATGTAAATAAGCATTTACATCAGCTCGTTTTCTTATTTGTAATACACATCAAAGAAGAGTCCAAATACAGATGGGGATTGCTCTAATTATAGCCCTTTTATTATGACATGGGTTTTGGGTATATATATATATACTCCAAGTTAATAGGCAATACTGTGTATATCCATTGTGTCTAGACTTTATATATATAATTACCATGTTAAATACCTCAAATTGCAGCTTGACATAGTCATTTGTGAAGCAAGACATGAGTATTGATCCATAGCTTTTCAGCTTCAGCTTCGTCATTAGCTAAACTCGAGCAGCTACTCTCATTGCAATCTAAAAGTATTTCCCACTCACTCCATCTGTTTGTGGACTCAATGTTACATAACATGCCGTTGCTGCACCCTGCAAAATACATATCAAATAAAAATAATACTCTAAAAATATAATTTATACCATGCAATTTAAAATGACTGTATTGTGTTTAATATTTTGTATATGGAGCCAAAAGTTAAATTACTCAAACATACTATACTATACCATACATACATACATACATATATATATATATATATATATATATATGTATGTATACGTAAGAATTATGGGGTGGCCATGACATACGCTGAACCATGCCTTCGCCTCTGGTAGCTCCTATACTGTCACTAGAACAGCAACTATGGTGAATTTATTACATAAAGTAGAGAGGAAGGATCTTCTGCTGTAAATACTTTACACCAAAAAATGCTGTTGAGAGAGGGAGTTTTGTTTTCTTTTTAAATTTTGTTTCAAGTTTTTTCTAACTTAGCATTACTTGCAATGAATATTTTTACAGCAAGAGATCTGTTGTGCAAAGTAAATAGTGAAAGGTGGAACAGACATGCAAAATGAATTACCTCCAATTATTGAAAATACTCTAGTGACTGAGAGTGACTTAAAAAAATTATTTTTTTAATTTAATATATTTTTTAATTTTAATATTATTTTTTTATTATCTCTAATCACTAGAGAACCTCCAATAACTAGAGATAATCCAGATTAATAGTCATGACACAGAAGCAACTTAATTTAATTATTATTTGATCAAAATATAAAAAATACTTTTAATTACAATTTTTCTTTCCATTGAGCCAGTCATTAATGCCATTATGATTTTTATAATTAAACTATTTTAAATCAATTTGATTTTTCATGAATAATCATTTATATTATTTGTTTATGTATGTTAATAAATTTTTAATAAATAATTTATCAAAATTAAAATACATTGATTTTTAACTTTTAGTTGTATACTTACACAAGAAATAATTATATGAATTACAAACCTATTAATGCATGTCTAATACATTCAATTCTTGCGTGCTTTGACAATTTTCTGGTGACAAAATTCACTTCGCTTTGACGTTTTTTTATCTTTTGGTTATGGTGGGCCTGAACCGTATAAATGACTGCTCCTTACGGCCCATCAAGACCATCGCATTGGAGGCCCATTAATCTTATGAAATCTGAGCACCATCTCACCTCCCCTTGCACCAATAAGCTTCAAGTTTACCCTAAAATCCGTCCTTGATTATGGATTGCCTTCTTATATAGTATAAATAACAATTATGTATTCATATTACTTATTTATTCATTAAGTTTGACGATATTATATACAGTAGAGATAACAATTAAATTATATGTTCGTTGAAGACCAATTACTATATTTCCATTCTCTACATTTTTTGCCAAAATTATTATACAATACCATTACAAGAATCCAATATTTCTTTGGTAGAAAGCATCCATTATTCTTTAAGAATTTGGTTATGCATATAATATTTTTCATTTGTGGAACTTCAAATGTTATTGAAATACTGGTTTCCCCCAAAAAAAAAAAGTCTCAATAAAACTATCTAACCCACAAAAAAAAAAATCCCAGGCCCTGAGTTTTAAAATGAAAATTATTAAGATAAAATGTATATTTATTAATAAGACTAATGTATTTCCACCTCTAGGTATTTTTTTATAATAGTTTGATATATTAAATTATAAATGATATTCATTTTGTCTAAAAGAATTTTACTTGGTTGCCCGGACATTTTGATATATGTTACAATAATTTTCTTTTAATTTATTTTTTAGTTAAGAAATAATTTTTTACATAATATTATATTATAATTTATTTTTAGTGTAATAATAAGACAATTAAATGATATTTAATATACATATTTGATTAAAAAATTAAATTTATTAGTAAAAAAATAGATTAAAAATGAACCAAATGTAACATTTTAAAATATATTAAATGTAATTTAACGAACCTAAAAGAATTAGTGCAATTTCCTTTTCAATCTGTCATTTTTGTACCTTGTAGATATAAAATATATGGGCCCGGTGTAGTCCCTGCTTGCCATTGTAGGAAGTAGGAAGGTCATGGTTTGGGCAAAATGAACTTTTACGTGTTTTGCCTTTTGTGCGTTTTGCTTTGGCTTGCGGTGTTTCAAATCGAAATTCAAAAAGTGCGTAGGTACCACTTTTTTCTCTTTTCAAAAAATGAAGAAGAATCCCACCAATTACAGCACGACATATTCTGGGAAGGACACGTGGTATTATCAATTACGTGTTTTCTGGTGATTCTCTCTCTTCTTGGCCCCTCTTCAACCTTAACAACCGCTTCATTATAGCCATAATCTTATTATGCACTGAACACTGCCACTCTGCCATGCCCATTGCCACAACCTTTTCAAATTTGGATTTTTCCTTCACTTTTTGGACCACTTCGTCTCCGTTATTCTAAATTATTCAGACTCACTTCTCAATACACACATGCCTTTCCCCACTCTCTCTTCGCCACGTTCACGGGAAACATTATTGGAAACCACAAAGGTGCGCATTGCGCACCGCCTCTCAATTCGGTCATTTTTTTAGCTTGCCACCTTTCCTTTCCCTGTCACTCTCTCTTTCTCCCAAGAGGAAAGCTTCACCCTTCTCAGGAAACTAGACCATTCCACTATCAAATTTCACTCCCCATTTCGCTCAAAACCCCCATTTGCACGTCTCTATTCTATCAAGATTTGCTTTTTAGACTTGTATGTTTTACTGGAATTGTGATTTTTAGCTGACATTTCTGGAATTAGAGCTAGTTCCTCTGCTGGGTTCTTCGCTCGTTCTCACCCAAGTGTTTTTCCGTTTTTCGGTTAAATTCCTATGGCGATTCGATTTGTACTGTGTTTATTACTGACGAAAGGTCTGGTGGAGGGTGCAGTTGCGCTCACATTTTCTTCCAAGCTGATACATGCATATTCCGACGAGGCCAAGGCTGTGTGGGCTTCTAGAAGTAAGAATCATTCGGTTGAATCGAGGCCTAAGAGGAATAGCTCCGAGTTTTTCAGGTTGCTTCTGGGCAATGATTTGACCCGGCAGAGGATGAAGCTGGGTTCGCAGTATGACTTTCTGTATCCTTCAGAGGGAAGCGACACGTTGTTCTTCGGCAATGTGTTTGATTGGTGAGTTGCTCGGCCTCTGTTTGGTTTCTGAGAAAATGCTGGAAGGCAAAGCTAAATAATGTTCCAATCTTTTGCTTCATACTATATTTAACAAACGTATAGAATGTCCTCGACCAAATTGAGCCAATAATCAAGCTGCATTGATTGAAAAAGTTCCCTATCCCTTTTTCTTTCTGTTCCTACGGATTCTTTTTTATTGGTTGTTCTGTCAAAATTAATATGCTATTTGAACTCTCTCTCTCTCTCTTATTATAGCTAGTGTTCTTACTTTCTAGCACCTTTTTCTAAGTAGTATCTTTTGCTTTCGTGAGAATGTTCGTGGCATCCGATATATTTCTTTTTTCCCTCTTCAATCAATTTTTTGAATGGGTATCATACGATCCGTTTGTTACTCACTCATCTGTAAATTAATCTAGCCTCTGTATTGAGCTGTTTGTATTTTTCCTTTACAATTCCCTCGCACCTCCCATTGTAATGGCTTAATGTATTTCTAAGCGATATTATTGTTGGCAGTCAATCTATTCTACTAAAATAAATTAACTATATTCTGGTGCCGTTGTAGCTGTCTTGTTGACTGGAACAATTGTCCACGAACACTTTCCCATCATTGCCATAAGCCGGTGCTGCGTTATGAATTTTAATGCATTTGTAGTTACTTCATTATTGTTGTTTATTAGGCTTCTTATGCTTTTCTCTTTTTTTCCATTTTTTTCCCCTGGGTTTGATTCTTTTCTGGAAAGTGGATTTCAAGTACGAATTATAATTTGATCAGCAGAGCGGCACTTGCAGAAGCAGCATGCGATTTTCCATGGAAAAAAATAAAACGAAAAAAAAAAAAGCTTGGTAGTTATAATCGATCAATAAGTTATATATTTCTGGAAATTCAATTTTAACTTGCCTAATTATCTGAATTATTGCTGACATTTTATGGCCTTGTGAAACTTGGAATCGTAATTTTTCAAACAGCATAGCAGTCGTGTATAGTTACCTAGGATTTTTAAGGGAATGACCTTTAAGGTGCATGCTTAGGGGTCAGGTTCGATGAAATGGTTAAGCTATTAGGAAGGGAATCGTTGGGGGCTGGGCAGAGAATGCCTAAGAAGGTTCACATGTATTGACTTGTTATTTGTGGTTGTGGACTTTCAGGTTGCATTACACATGGATTGATATAGGGACTCCAAATATTTCTTTTCTGGTTGCATTGGATGCTGGAAGTGATCTTCTTTGGGTCCCATGTGATTGCATAGAATGTGCTCCCTTGTCTGCTAATTATTACAATGTGCTGGTAGGTCAATGATGCAAACTTTTTGTTCTCTTTTTCTTTCTTTATTTTTATTTTTACTTTTCCAATTTAATATGTTATTTTTCATGCCATTACTGTTATGAACTTCATTGTGGTCCGGATGACCTTAAAGTGCTTTTCTTTTATAGTAAACTTTGAACTTGAATGGCTTATCTGTTTTGCAAATCATCTTCACGCCTATATTCAGATTAGTGACCAGTAAAAGCAATATTAATACATATTACATAAAGAAACCATTTTTAACCTTGGCTGACTTCTTATTGTTATTATTATTTTTGTAAGGATTTCTATTTGTTGGTCGAATCAACCTATCAAGAATTTGTTGTAGCCTTGTGAGGGTTAACAGGAGAAACACATACTACATTTGCATAGAATTTCTGTTCTTAATTTAAAATCTCCTATATATTAATTGGTTTTTGGTAAATGGTTATATGGTGACTGCGTCTGTTGTTAATCATCCTCCCTACCACGTAGACTCTGAATTTCTTATAGATATATACCTTACATGTTCTTATTTGGACTTAAATAGTTCGGCTAAGAGTGGTAAGAAATTTAGCAGTTAATTTCAATGATTGATTGGCAGGTGCTCCCTTGTTTATGGGGGCATCTCTGATGCAGGATAGAGATCTGAGTGAGTATAGGCCATCATCATCAAGCACCAGCAGACATCTTCCTTGCAGCCATCAGTTATGTAATCCAAGTTCCAAATGCAAAAGTCCTAAGGAGCCCTGCCCTTATTTTGCTCAGTACAACTCTGCAAATACCTCAAGTTCTGGTCTTCTCATTGAAGACAAATTACATTTGGTATCAAACGGAAAACATGCTCCCCAAAGTTTTATAAAAGCCTCGATCATTTTAGGGTATGCTTATCTAATTCTGCCACTGTTTTGGTCTGTTGGGGCATAAGATGTTAAGCAACACTATAGGCTATTATTTTATTAACACCAGTGCTCAAGATAATAATTATTTTTTTCTTTTTAATGTAGTTGTGGTAGGAAACAGAGTGGTGGCTATTTAGAAGGAGCAGCACCTGATGGTGTCATGGGGCTGGGACCTGGTAGCATTTCAGTTCCAAGTTTGCTAGCAAAGGCAGGACTTATTCGGAATTCTTTCTCGATTTGCTTAAATGATAATGATTCTGGAAGGATTCTATTTGGTGACCAAGGACATGCCGCACAACAATATACTCCATTCTTGCTGGTTGATGGAGAATTGTATGTGCTGTATATTGTTCTTTAAACTGCTGCATGATTTCAGAATCTTGCTAATTTAATATGCTCCAAAAAAATGTCCCTCCTCTAGTTGGTATGCCCTGCATGCTAATTATTTGAATTGCTTCAGTGTTACCTATATTGTTGGAGTGGAGGCCTTTTGTGTTGGGAGTTCCTGTCTCAAGAAAACTGGATGTGAAGCACTAATTGACAGTGGCACTTCTTTCACATATCTTCCTGATGAAGTTTATAAATTACTTGTTTTGGAGGTAATCTTTTTGTCATAATTTTAGTGGTGTTCAATCATGCATGCTCTAGGCTAAAAGTACTCTTCACCGAATGCAGTTTGACAAACAAATAAATGCATCCAGGATTTTCCTCCAACAATATCCATGGGAGTACTGCTACCGTGTCAGCACGCAAGAGTTGATTAACATACCCACTATGAAACTTACTTTTGCTAAGAATCAAAGTTTTCTAATTCATAATCCGATTTTTACTCATCCTGCCAACCAGGTAAGCTGATCTCAAACTTTATAATTTTCTTTTTTCATTTACCAAAACTTGCAAATTATAACATTACTAAGTAGTGAATTGAAAAAAAATGTACTTCTTGCTTGGCTTGTAATTAGGGTACTGACTGGGTGACATTCAATATATGGTGTGGTGACTGGTATATCGACCATATTTTCTAGAACTTCCCTTGGCCGCAAATGAGTTTAGTTGAGAAAAGAATTAGCCTGGAACTAATTTCATGTAATTTTTTTAACTAAACACTTTTTATTTTAGATAGAACTACTGCCCCTGACAGAGTTAGTTTTGTGCACATCATCAGTGGATAGGTCCTTCTGTTTCTCTAGAAATTGACATGGATTCTGTTAAGTAAAATCATTTTTTATGACTAACAATTTTCTAATTCAGTAATTGACATAAGAACAAATTTTATGTGCTTTACCTAATGCTGGCTGTTCACAATAATACTTCACTGATATTAATTTTGTAATTCTGTCCTCAAACAAGCTGTTGGCTTTTCTGTTGACCTTCTCTGGACTTTTGGAATAGAAAACTATTGTCAAAGAGTAATATCCTGAAACTTTTTCTTTTCAATTTGGCCCCTGCCCTTAACTCAAGAAAATTATAAGTTAGGGACTAAAGTGAAAATTGGCTAAATCTTTTTACATAAAACCCTAAATGAAATTCTTGTTAAGACACTAAGAGGTGATTAAGAAATTATGTAAAACTTTAATATAGATTAGAAAGCATTAAGAATAGTTTTCTTGTTAATTGAGAAATTAAAACAAAGTATTATCCTAAATTGTAAAAATTTCTTTAGGTTAGGGTCTGAAAAATAAATAGGAGAAGTAGAAGGGGAAAAAGACAAATATTATAAATAAGTAACTAGTGGCAGAAAACAAATTAGGAACTATATGATTATTTTCCAACCAATGGCATTTTTAGCAAATTCCAAACAAAGACAAATTGTAATATTGGCATTCTTGGTGATATGATTGCATTAGGATTGGTGTCAATACGGTGGTTTAAGTGGCAAGTTACATGAGTTTAGGCAATGACAAGTGCTTAACTTAGGAATTTGACACATGTTAGATTTAATTAATGCTATGCAAGGATTTAATGCTATAAATAGGATTGGAAACTCACCTTGCCATTCAACCGACTCATGCAACATAGTAGAGTTAGAAAGTGTGAGTTTTAGTGAGAGAGTGAAGGAAGAGAGCATTGACCGAGAAGGAAAAGTTAGAAGAAAAGTCAAGTAAGAATAGTTATTTTATTATTTTTCTTTCATACTTAAATGCTTTAGGAAATACTAGATTATGAATGAATATTTCTTTTATTCTTTTCTAAACCTAAGCCGAGATCATTGGGTAATATTTTCAAAAGCAAACCTAGTAACATCCTTCTAGGCCACCAAAATATTGTTTTTAAATTGTTATACATCTTTGTGATACCTGATGAATAGTATACTTACTCCTATGAGCTTCTCCAAGGATGGTTTCTCTAAGATCTTTTTCCTCATGTACACAGATTCTTTTCTTAAATTGCATTATTCCATCTTCAGAGATTTTAAAATCAGATGTTTCCCCTTGTTGTATTTGATCCTTAATTCTAATTTGACTAGAGTTTGACTAGACTTTGGTTATCATGGTAAATGATTGTATATGATTTGGATGAAATGTAAACTTTCTGGTGCAGGAATATACTATCGCTTGTTTGACTGTAATGCAGACTGATGACGATTATGGTATTATTGGACGTGAGTACTCTCTGCTCTAACTGCAACACCTGAAGCAAAGCACTTTTCCCTCCTCACCTAGGGTCCTTCATATTCTTTTCTTTTCCATAGTTCATCATCTTGTGATTTGTTCTTTCTGTTTTTCTCTCTCCACTCCCTTTCTCTCCAACAAACATACATGTGCTCGCAAAAACTACATGGAAGTGCACAAACACATGCCGTACTCACCTGTTCTGGCAAATGATGATTGATTGCCTTGGATTGGAATTTTTGTTGCAGAGAACTTCTTGAAGGGTTATCACATGGTTTTTGATAGGGAGAATGTGCGGTTTGGTTGGTCAAGTTCGAATTGTAAGTACTGCTTCTAGTTAAATTTAGCTCAGGGAAAGTAATCTAAGGAAGGAAAACAGCATATTAATTCTGCTCTTCTTCAGCATGCTTGATTGTGCCCTGTGTACATGGACTCTTTTAAGGCGTAGTTGCCTTATCTTTTGAATTCTGTTGTGTATATATACTTGATGATAACCACGTTGAAGGTGCAGGTGAAGATAACGTGGGAGATAGAGCAAATTTTACATCACCATGGAATGGTGGATCACCAAACCCTCTACCAGCCAATCAGCAGCAGAGTATCCCTAATACACAGTCTGTACCACCTGCTGTAGCCGGACCTGCTTTCCCCAAACCCGCCGGAGCCCCATCTAGACCCATTACCACTTGGCATTTTTTACTGTCACTTGTATGTTCCCTTTCGTTCTGGTTATCCAATTAAGTCTATCATATCCACTTGTAAATTGTGTTATCCAAGCTCTCCCTTTGGTAGGGTGTTGTATCTACTGGGGTTTGGTGAGAAACTTCCCGGGTATCCGTCCGGTTTGTAGGCCTCTGTAAAATTTCCATTCCAGTAATATAATCTATTCTGTCAGTGCAAATTTTCAAAATTTAAATCTACACGTTGAAATTTTGAAAATGCAAATAATTATGAGATACGAATAATTAGAATTTCTTGCCTTAAAGCAGTAAGCAATCACGAAGGTTCATGCGAGTTGCCTTGAAGCTGTATTATATGTATGCCAGTGCTATGTCTGGTCGTGCTGCAGAATGAGGCCTCGTTTTAGAGTAGCAGCTACAGTGAGGCTGCATGTAGATGTAAAAGGCTAAAATAATATTAATAATTAAAAGTTCTCACAAGTATAGACATGCTGGCTATTTGGCTTGCTAACGGGGACATCTCAAAGTATAGGTACTGTGAAATGACTCTATATCGTCTCCCTTGGAAAGGAGAGAGGATCCTCTCCTGCCCAGCAAGAGAAGATCCCTTTTTTTTTAAAAAAAATATATATATATATATATATATATATTAATTTTTTTAAAATATTATTATATATAAATAAAATTTTACAAATTTTTTAAAAATTTTTACTAATAATTTATTTAAAAAATAAGTTTAAAAAAAAAACCAAAAAAAGGTAAAACATGGCCTGCTGTGGTAAGGCTATGTTTTGCCTCACAAAGAGGCGAGTGGATCCGTGTCCTTTGGAAAGGAATTTAGTCACACTTTTGTTAGAGTATTCAATAATTGTTTTGCCGCACTCTTATTCTTTTTCACTTAAGATATTTAAAGTGTTTTTGTTTTAAAATAAATTTAAGATTGCGTGAACGAGATTAACGCGATTTACTTGTCTCGTCCTTTCTTTTTATGTAGGTAATCAACCTTTTTGAAATGTTTAAGTTAAAGATAAAATTTTTTGAATACTCACAATTTTTAGTATATTAATATACTTAATTATAATATGGGATATAATTGTAATATTATTATTTTTTAGTTGATATTATTATAATTATATATTTATATTATAATAAGGTGTACTAGTGCATCAAAGATGACACTGTAAATTAAATATGTATAATTAATTATTATAATAAATTATATATTATATATAAAAATTAAATATTAATATTATATTTATTATTTTATTTATTTATTTTACTTAATTAATAATAAAGAATAGTATAGCAATTTTATTACACTATAATAATTTAATTTATTTGTCACCTTAAATTATAAATGCATGATAAATATATTTATTAGTATTTATGAGTCTCCTTTTATTTTTACTGTTCATATAAGTGAGTTGCTTGACATTTTGTCCTAAAAAATAATGAACCTTGTGCTATCATATGTTGCATTTTTTCAAAAGTCTTGATATACTATTATATTGATATAAAACTATTAGATTTGATTCATACAATTACATATTTTGAGAATATTTTTCTTGATGTCATATGATGAGTATAAGCTTTTGTAAGTTGTAATATTGTGCCAGGTGTCTCATGATATATAAGTGTTATAGTGTATTTAATTAAATAATATTAACATAATAATTATATTTAAGTAAAATTTTTGGGGCACTCAAGATTATGAGTGCACTAATACACCCCGTTATAATTTAGGAATATAAAATTCTAAACTTTAAATCTTAAATTTTATAATTGATTATATTAGTATACTTAAAATTATAAGTACATTAAATATGGTGCCTTAAATTTAACATATCTCTTTTATTAATTATTATTTAATTAATAAAATATTATGTTAATATTGAATATAACATTTCAGAAAAATTAGTTGCGTGTGTCAAAAAAAGTTAACAGGACAGGTGGATCGGGTTAATCTCATTCATGCGATCTCAAATTTTTTAAAAGAAAACACTTTAAACATCTTAGATAAAATCAATGGCGACGCAGTGAAAGTTACTGAATGGTAACGTGAGAGTGAAAAAACCCCTTGGAAAGTGCTAATAAATACAGCGGATTAGCATTGTAGTTTGAGCATAAGGGGATGGTTTCTGCCAACAGACATGGATATTGTCTGTCTTCGTTGGACAAAAAGAGGTGATCCAGATATGGAGAAGCTTGATGTTGACCACTTGTTCGGTCTATAAAACCAGAATGTAAAAACCAAAGTAGTGGATAACTCAAATTGGCCCATCGCAGGGACTATCTAAAATTTCATGTGAAAATTTTTAATTAATGTATTTCAATTACGAAAATAAATTCTTACAATATAAAAAAAGTTTTAATTAACTTAAGAATTCAATAAAAATATAAAATAAATATATATAAAAATTAAAATTTTAAAAAGTTATCATTAACTTAAAAATTCAATAAAAATATAATATATATATATATATATATATATATTAAAATTTTAAAAATCGTGCCCCCTTAAATCCTGATAGCCTATTTGGTGCCAACCCATACTTTTACCATTTCCATATTTTTTATTCTCTGAAATTTTCAAAGACTATTTTGACTAACACAATGCTTTTGAAAGTTAAGAGCATTTATTAATTTTCTACTATTTTCATCTGAACTCCTTGGTATATATTGTCTCATTGTCTGAAGTAATTATACTTTGAAGGATTTTTTAAATGAATGTTTTCAAGACATTAGTTAAAGATTTTTTTATTGCATATAATAAATAAATCTTAACTAATAAAATTAGTTCATAAATATTTATTATTATTGATAATAGGTACAATAATAATTTTAAATTAATTTTATTAGTTAAAATTTATTTATTATGTGCAATAAATAATCTTTAATAAATACAGGACTATTCATTAAAAAAAACCCTTTAAAACATAATATTAGCCAATCGTATCATTTTCGTATGGTCTAAGATAAGGTGCGTGTACCTTGAATTTGATGGTGCGTAGGTGTTGTTGAAAACACGCATGTTGGATTTTGTATGGATAGGCCACTCTCTGTAATAAATCAAAACGTCGGAGGATCTAGGGTAGTTGAACGTCGTAACGACATTGACTTGGAAATATCATAATTTATACAGGATAAAATATTACTTCTTTTATAAGATAATGTTACTTAAACAAATTGTCGGTGGTCCATGTTTCAGATCAAAATTAATGGATGCACCTGGATACCTGAAAGGCTCGTGTATATCTTATAACCCTCACTCTGTCTCTTGTGTATGGTGGGATGGCCCCAGAACTTTCGTGTATTAGTACACTTGAATTGACATCCTCGTAATTGAATTATGATTAACTGGACCCCTGGGAAATCCTTTGATGGTGCTCTAGATTAGAATTCAGTAATGTCTTTATGTCAATAATAGATTTCCCGTATCTCGTGTTAGATTATGAAGAATTTGAAAAAGTGAAATTGCATGGAATTAGAGAAAGAAAACAAGGGGACAATTTCATTTTCATGGATGTACAGGGATTAGGCACTTGGAATTAAAATGCCTAAAGAAGCTTTATATTACTTACTCAACCCATTTGTGCGTTTGTTTATATTCTCTGTGTGCCTTTCGTCACAATATTTTTATTTCTCACGGTTCCACCAACCTACCATACTCGAATTAGAAGTGTCAAAAGGGGTTTAGAATTAAAAAGTTAAAAATTTAAAAACAGGTTAATTTAATAAAATGTAAATTATTAGATAACAATATAATGTTTTAGATTTTAAAAGGTTGTTAAAATTTGTTTAATATTTAATAAAATCCAAACTATAAAATGAAAATTTAATGGTCTAAATTATTCTAAATGTACTAAATTTAAATTTTCAATTGTAGAATTTGTGTTAAAATAGACCAGCTGCCCCACCTAGTTTAGTCTATATAGATTGATAGGTTAAATAGACTAATTTATTTAATTTATCTCAGTTTAGTGGGCTAAAATGCTAAACCTCATTCATTCAAAACGTTTAAAAAATATATATATGAAGAAAAAGAATCTCAAACAAAATTATTTAATTATCAAGTAAAATATGTAATTTTAATAAAAAAATACATTCATATTGTTTATAATTAATCATATATTGAATATTTAAAAATAAAATAAAAATAATTGTTACTTCATATTACATTTTATTAAACTTTTTACAAAAATTTTTAAATAAGCTAATTCACTAGTTCACTCAATTAGCCAATTTAACCTATAGATTAAATGGATCAAGTTAATTTAACTTACATATATTAAATGAACTAAAAATTACAACACATCTTATCATTTTGATGAATTAAATGAATTCAATCCAAAAAGCTGAACTTCTTTTGACAGCTATAACCCCAATTACCCTAACATAATTTCAGCTAAAAAATTTAAAGACAATATTATGAATGTGACAATTTATAATTCTTATTATATATGATTAAAAAATATTAGAATTTCAGGTGTCCCTTTCACCCCTACTTTCAAATTTCGTGTACTCGAAGTAGTGAAGTCCCCCTTTTTTAACCCTAAACGTTGATAGATTTTGGTACCAAATTTTTGGAAAAATAGCAAATTTTAACTCTATTAAATTTTTAAAATTCAAATAAAAGTATCAAATTAATTTTCTACTTTTATACTTGTAATAATTTGATTCTTTACAAATATACTTAATCATTGGGCCAACTTTTGAAAATTGAGTTTAAATTCATGTTAAAAAAAAAAACTCTAGTATGTTTTTAATCAGATTTTTTCATTTGAACTTTTATCTATATATTTTTAAACTAGGTTTATCAAGTTAATCAGACATTTTAAAGTCATGATCAATTGATTTTGTTACTTAAAATTTGAGATAAATAACATAGTTAATTATTATTATTAATTATAAGATTATATATAGGGAAGTAATAAATACAAAATATTTATATTGACATAAATTTTTTAAACAAAAGGTATCAAAATTTTTTTTTAATCAAAATGTCATGTTATACTAATTTTTTCTTTAAGTAATAAATTTTATTTTATTAAAAAAAGTCATTTGGGCTCGAGCTTAGTTTTATAAAAGCTTAAACTCAACTTATTTTATAAGTTGGGTTTTCTAATCAAGCCTTTTTTGTTCATATATGTTTTAATTTTTTAAGTCAAACTTATTTGGACAAATTTTTTAAATTATGATTAAATTTACTCATAAATTAGTCACATGAAATTAATCCGTCATAATTACTATTTAGATAAAAACTAGTACCTATATTGTTTTGCTAATTTATTACTTAAGGATTAATGAAAAATTATATTCATATAAAATAGTAATTGTAAAAAATTGATTTGACACAAATAACCTGTGATACATCAAATTATGACAAAGTATAAAAGTAATCAACCAAGTTAGCATTTTTCTCTTTTTTAAAGAAGTATCTAGTTTTCATTCGTCTTTGATTAAATTGAAGAAGCATATTGTTCATTCAGATGATACTCTCTTAGCATAAATGTTGGGATGTTTTGAAGTACCTCATCGTTCCTTTCTTATTTCTTATCTGTGTCTTTTTTGAAATGAAAAATATATAGGCTAGAGAATTAAGTTTATTAAAGTATACACGGCCCACTTGATCGCAATTTCAGAAAAGAAAATCTTGGATTTTGGAGGCAAAACCGCGTTTTACTTTAACGGTACATTGATGATATCACCAACGAAGTATTATACTCCGACACTGCCTATATAAGAAGAGGGTTTATTCAAGGAGTTACTCAGAAGTGAGAACCCTTGAAGAAGCTTATGTTTTTAAGTCAGCTTCATAACCAAACCTTCATCCTCAATTTTGAGTACTTAAACTAAGGAGGTCTAAGAAGATTCTAGCTAGGAGACTAGGACAGCCCTCAAAACTCATCGCATTATTTCTTGTCGTCGCTACGATCCATCTGTTTGAGTCAGTATAACGTACATCCATTTGAAAGAGAAAACGCAGAGCATCAGGGGAGTTAATATAGACACCTTCTCCTCTCCTCACATGTCACACTTCTTGTCCTTTCTCCTCTCTCTCTTACGTACTTAATTACCTTTGTTCAATCCTTTCGTTCTGCCGTTTAGAACAAAGCAGATTTTGACAACCCATTTTCTATCATTTTCGGCACCCTACCTACTCAGTAATCTTGCTTCCAATTTCCAAGTTAAACGTTAGTAGTTAGTATCAGTGATTCTGATCGTGAATAAGTTGAAGCAGAAAATGGGGGTTGAAGGCACTTTGGAATACTTTTCGAATTTACTCAGCAGCGCCAGAAAGAAGAAGAAGAAGCAAACCCAAACTGTAGCTCTGAAAATCAGAATGGACTGTGAAGGCTGTGCACGCAAGGTCAAGCATGTCCTCTCCGGCGTCAAAGGTACGTGGGTCCTGAAATTTCCTCTTCATCATGTTCACTATACCTAGTTTATGTTCATATATGAGTGCTAGTTTTAGCATCAACTAAATTAAAGTGTGAGCAGGAGCGAAGTCAGTGGAGGTGGACTTGAAGCAGCAGAAAGCAACAGTGACGGGATATGTGGAGGCAAAGAAAGTGCTGAAGGCAGCTCAATCGACGAGGAAGAAGGTGGAGCTGTGGCCCTATGTTCCATACACACTGGTGGCTCATCCCTATGCTGCTCAGGCCTATGATAAGAAGGCACCTCCTAATATGGTCAGGAGCGTACCTAATACTGCCACCATATCTGAGACCACCATGGACGACCGCTACACCCAATTGTTCAGCGACGAAAACCCAAATGCTTGCTCTATCATGTAATATATATATATATATATAAGATGCATGGCCCTTGATTGGGCTGGCCCTTGATTGGGCTCATAATTATAATGCCGTGTATATTGTGTTGTACATTCATGTTGAAATGATAATCAGTACTTTCGCTTAGCTTTAAATTGTCTGTCTGACGATTCATCACTAAGATTAATATGTCTTACGTATGAATTTTAATCTTAAGGGGTAATTACTGGCCAGGCTATGATTCCCCTATCTACTGTATGGTTTAAAAATTCTTGTGGGATGTCAAGAGACAGCAAATAATTAACGCCAATGTCACCTTTTGCCGGGATGGAAAGAGTTTCATATTCAAAGTAGTTGATTTACGTAACAATCCAAGATGTAGTATTGAAGTCATGAGTACGATTCTTGGCTAAAACTCAATAATAAAAAAAAGAATAAATTATATTTTTGTCCTTACAAAATTTTTAGATTAATTAATTATCTAAAGTATATATGAGCTTCTCAGTTTTTCCCTAAATTCTTTTTTCCAATATAATTTAGTTTTATTCATCTGTTAACTAACATGGATTTAATTAAGTTGTCAATGAAAAAATACTTGTGTGATGAACTGACCATACCTATTGTCCAAAAGATTGTAAAAGAATTCATGAATTTACTGACTATAATACTATTTTTTGTCTTTCTGCACAACAAGCATGTTAACTAATTACTACTTTAATGGCTATACAAATATTCACTTGAAATTGGTTCAATAACTCATTTAAATTCACCTCAGTTCTGGCCAATTAAAAAAGTTCACCTCTCGTTTAATAAATAGAGAGACTAAATCAATAATAGAAATTACCGAAAAACAAAATTGAGATGCTTACATTTTGAAAGAGAGAATTAAAAATTTAGTACTCTTTTAATCAGCGTAATCTACTATTAAAAGAACTTCCCCATGTTTCAAGGCTCTCTGATTTTACAACTTTTTACCCCAAATTACCTTTATCTTATGTGGGGCTTTCAGTTACGTGTTTGGCAAGACGTTGGTCTTCCTAGGGCTAACACTCCTGAAATCCTTTTGTCAAGGTTTTGATACGAGTCGTCGTGGCTTTTGCATGACGTACAATTAACAAATCTTAATACTATACCTTAAAAAAAGGACTGTGTTCGTAGGTTTCTGTTTCTTTTGGAGGGTCAATCTGATCCAAAACTACTGACCTTGACTAGTTTATTTGGTTTTAGCACCGACCATTACACTTTTAACATGGATATATGTAAATGAGATATTTGAAACGGAAATGGAAGATCGAAATTTTCTATATACGTTATCCATTAATTCCCCCAAAGCAGGAAGGAGATAAGGTAAAAGAAAGAAAAGTTATCCGACCGACTTTTGACTAATAGGTTCAGTCTTTGTCCTGCTTCTGCAGGTGGTGCTTGCCTGATCCTGTAACTCTGATTTAATATCCCATACTTTTTCTATCCTCTTACGAGCACTTTATCTCAAATTTGGAAGAAGAACCGAAATATAATATATACAATGGATAGGTATGATACGTTTGTTGGTTTACCTAATCTCCCCCATTGAAACAATTCATGTAATGTCGGTAAAACTTACCTATACTAGTATCTAAATGACTACGTGCTTTTCGGGGTCTTTGTCACGAAGCCCATGTATCCACTACAGATTTATTTGAATCAAGTTTAGATATAATCCCAACTAATTAAAGAACTGAATATGAATATAAAAAACATTATTGAACTTCTCACTACTTGTTTTTATGTAAAATATTTTCAGAAATACTTATTAATTGTATAGTTAGTACATGTCAAACCACTAATTGTATATTTAGTCTATTCGAAGTTTGCAAATAAATCAACAAGCTTTTCAGTGGCACCAGATTTGTTTTCAAACTTAAAAACAAAATTGAGTTGAAATTCCAATTGGAACCAAAATAAGGCCCCAAAAAATAAAAGATAAATAAATAATCGACAGCAACATACACGTAATACAAGGTGCACCAAAATTATTAGAATTACCATTTTTACTAAAAAAAAAGTGGTAAAAAATTAATATTCGTTGAAATTTTTTTTCGATACGAAAGATTTCTTTTCTTTTACATTAGAAGGTTAAGTATAATTCACGCAATAGTTTTCTTCTGTCTTGTTTTATACCCTGGAAAGACTTTGAACAATGACGTTTCACGAGTTTAAGTTTGGGCCTTGCTCATGTATTTGGGTCACAACTTGACCCTTAAGAATGGGCTTACGATAAATAGAGTTTGAGCCCAAATCTAAAATTCTGAAGCTCACTTGCTTCTCAGCCCAATCCTGTTTCATGCACAATTTTATTAGCCACTAGAGACAGCACACAAATGTTTTTTTTTTTGTCGAAAGTATATGTCAAATATAAATCCTTCAGCGTAAGGTTTATGAATGCAAATATATAGTAGCTACAAGCTCGTAATAGTTTTTTCCTTTTTGGTTTTAATCAGGTAACATTTATTCCCCTAACTTGTGTGGTAGAATAGTACAATTTACATTCCCAATCGTTGAAAGTGGTTGTGTTGTCATTTTTAAGCGGAATAGTTGTTTCCAAACTTGAAATTATATTCTTTCTAAGTTTATGAGTTAAAAATATAACTCTACTACTACTACTACAGAATAGGATCTTGACTAATATGGTGAAGAACCTCTGCCAATTGCAATTAATTAACTTGACAGTGGTTTCCAAGAATTGCGCCATGAATCAATCCTCTAGAGTTTTTACTTTTTATCCTTAGCCAAAAATAAATTTTTGAACCCTTAATTTTATCTCAACTTTAACTTTCATCCCTTCATTTTATTAAGTTTTAATTTAATTCTTTATCTTACATTTTATTTGTGTCCTTCAATTTGGTCTTGAAACTTTATCTTAGGTTTTACTATCACTTTTAATTTTATTTGGTTCTAATTTGGTCTCTTAACTTTACCTCAAGTTTTATTTAAGTCCCTTAACTTTACCTCAAATTTTATTTAGGACCCTTATTTCTATTTTCTTCTAGTTTGGTCCTTAATTTTCTAAAATTACTCAAATATTTTTTTAAATTATCTATTACAATGAATTAGCCCTATGAAACATAGTAATTTTCATTTGGAGACTCAATTATATATCTTATTCATTCACAAAATAAATTTATTGCTACTTGGTAGCTGAATTTGCTTTATAGCAGTCTACATACTTGATTCATACAAAACTTAATTATTTGAAGCATTTTAATAGATGGTGTCAAAGGAAAAGAAACATTTGAATAATATTTTAAAATTAAATAATCAAATGAATTTAAAGGGCAAAAGTAAATTCAGATATGAAGTTAAGAGATCAAATAGAATCCAAACAAAATTAAAGGATGAAAGCGAAGCCTCAAATAATATTAAGGGACCAAATTTGTATTATTGCCTTATTTTTTATTTACCCCCTTGTAAATCGTTGATTGCACAATAAGCCATCCTCCTAGAATTATGCCAAAAAAAATTATTTAGTAAGTGTTCCTTATTTTTATTTAACTTCTTTTTATCTTTCATTGATTGCACAATAATCCATCCACCCTCTTTTCTATGAAGTCCGGGTAATTTTAACTCTGAGATTGAGGTAATAAAAGTCACAAAACTAAGCTATTCTTTATTAAAATTATGTCATCATTTGATTTGATTGTATTTCCGCCCCTCTTTTTCTTTCTTTCCCTTATATATATATATAAATTCATTCTTTATTAGAAAGTCCAACGTGACGAGGTTACAGCATCAACTTCTAACGGCAAAGGAACAGATAAGTTCTGTTCACAAAAGCTGGAGAAAAAAAAAATTGTATGCTTATTGTGTTCTTAATCTTTTTTTTTTTTTTTCTTTTTCCAAAGTTATCATTATTATCACGATAAATTAGTTATATAACTTATATTTTTCATTTACCACAATTTTTGTCGTTGGGGATGAATACAAGATATATGAACCGGATCCATTAAGCATGACATCTATGCAGGAGATCGACTGATTCCAGCGAAAAGCACCTCGTATATACCTTGACACGTGTCATGCAGAGAAAGGCTTTTTACGCACTATAAACCTTTTATATGTTTTTTGTTAACAGGTATAATTAAATAAAATTGATTATGAATGGTAATAATCACATTATATCAGACGAACCTGTGTATTTATTAATATTTTATATAGAAACAAAAGGAAAAAAAATAACACTGGCCAGGGATTGATATGCCTTTCAAGGATGTAGAGTTGGTATCGATGAATGCATGTTGCATAAACAATTCATTATTTTTGTATTGTTTAAATATTTATTTGACTTCTTTTTGCAAAATGTTGTTATGGTTAAGCTAATGACTAATTTAGTATTGATATGCATTATTATTTTGAATGGAATTATGTTGGGTTTTGTTAATTTTTGTGTGTAAGATGACGTGCTTCAAGAAAGTTCAGATTGAATAATCCTAAAACACAAATAAATGAAAAAGAAAAGATAAAAAACTAGCAATCTGGAACAAAAATACTAAGTTTAATTTACTACACTCTAGAATAGAATAAAGAAAGCGGTAAGAATTAGAGATAATTTCGTTACTAAATTTAGAAGAACTTAAATGAGAAATTCACATATAGGATACTAAGCCAATTTTCAGAGCATTTAAGGTTTCATTTTTTATTGATAACTTCTATATTTATAGCCAAGAACAACCCTCATGGCATAAGTTTAAGATTAATATAATTCTCATCTAATTTGGAAAAATATGCATAGAAATACACCTAACATAGACTTTTCTTCTAATGTAGCTCACCTAACTTATCTAATTTAGATTTTCAAAGAAATATAGCTCTAACTTAAACTTTAACCAATAATTATTTCAACTTTCATCACATGCATAATTGACTTTTCACAACTTATTCATTATAGCACATGATCAAATTGCTTCACTTGAACTTGGGTTTCATATAGAAGTTGGGCTTAGATTCTAAATAGTTTGATTCCATTTTGAGTTGTTGGACAATCGTGGCCCAAATCTTCTTGGCCATAGAACGTGTAATCGCCCTAGATTGAGTTCCTTGGCGCAAGTCAGCCTCTTGTTCAACTCGAGGTTCATCATCAGAAAAGAATATTAAAAAACACTAAAGCATAAGAAATTCACTCGCAATTACTATGACAAATTGCGTGACAAAGTTTTGCAGAATAATACTTTAAGTGAAACGAACGTTTTGAGGAAAAAGATGAACAATATATGATATAAAAGGACAAAGGCCTACAAAAAACATAATTTTGGATGAATGGTACACCTAGAGACTAAATTTGGGTGAGAAGAGAAGTTTTGGAGGCTGAAATACGAAAGAAAGCAAGATTAAAAATTAGTCCTTCTTCGATTCTTTACATCATGATAGCACAAACTTGCAAGGAATTAGAGCTTTTATGAAGTGCAAGAAGTTGTTCACAATGAGGGAGAAGAGAAGACATTGAGTTTGGAAATTATTTTCTTAATTAGTGATTAATCTTACTTCCTCTATTGTGTATCAACCTTTGGATGTTATTAGATCGATGATGATCTTGAGGATCATGAACTAATTTGTTGATTAGCTAGGATTGTTGATTAACCTTAATATTGTAGAATGTTTTAAGTTGTTGTCACAATACTTGAGTTGAATGCACTTTGTTTAATCAAGTTTATTATAATTGATTATGCTTTGCGTTGTTTGACCGCCAATAAATAATAATTAGGTTGAATTAGTTATGAAAATATCAATTCAAGTTAGACTTAGCTTGATTAATGTAGGTTCCTTTAATTCATTAAGGATTTGCAATTATGTAGGAATATATGATTTGTCTCTCATGGCCTAACCAAATTTGATCTTGAATTTAACTTCTTTGAATTGAATTTTTATAAGACTTAAAGTACAATCTAGCAAATTAGAAGAATTTTTATGCAAATTTCGTAATTGAGGCTAACACCTGTGTTTTGGTATGGCAAATGCTATAGCAATTTATAACAGACTATAATTTTAGAGGAGATTGACAATCCTAGCCCCTCATTACTTGAAGTTTGATTAGTTTTCACTTATTACATTTTTGTACTTGTTATTTCACTATTTAGTTCGATCTTTACATTACCCATGGATTTCATTTAGTTGCATAGTTACAATATTCACGAGAAAATCTAAATTTTTTCCCAACTTGATCACTTACTTTAATTAAGTAGCTTCTACTTTGATTTTTAATACTCAATTATAGTGGGATGATATTTCTCAGTTCAATATTATTTATGAGATATGTATACTTATGCATATGCTTTTGTAGTGTAACAAGAGTGGTCACCAAATTTGAATTTTCTACATTTAGTAGAATTTGAACAATTAAATTTTTGTCAACTGGTTCAGCTTTGAATAGATATTAAGTAGTTTCTAATAACTTTTTTTAATCTAGGCATCTTGGCTATTAAAATTTTAATTTAACGTTTCATGTTTTATTAAACTCACATGAATTTGCATTTTTAACTTCACCAAATCCATTTCCATGGTCATGGAAAGGAGGTCTAAACCATTTCCAGCTTTTTGATGCATCTACACATTTGGAACAATTGAGGTTTGCTTTTTGTATTGTTGTTGGCAAAGGAGTAATTTGATTAATGAACATAATTATTTCCTTTAAATTTATTTGGTTTTGCTGTTTTTTGTTTTAGAAGAATAGTGTTCATTTGTTTAGGGATTTGTAGTCTGCAGATGATTCATTTTCACAAGAGATGAGTACAAAAGCAAGCCCACGAAATCTAAAAAAGTGCAACATGACAAATGAATCGGATGAATGGCATCAATTGGATTCGATCATAACTTAAAAAGCCTATCCGACCTAAAAAAGTAAAACTTAAACAAAAAAAAAAAAAAAGTCTAATTAGAAAAACTCGAAAAGCCTGATGAATATTTTTTAATAAAAAAATTGTTATTTAAAGAATAACTTAGTGTGACGTGACATCTTGGTAAAAAAATTGAAATTATTACCTTTTATTTAAATGATTTATGCTAAGACATTAATTTATTTGTATTTACAAATTTCCTATATATAATTTTATAAATAATAATAACAATTACCTATGTAATTTGTCTTAAGTCTTAAGTAACAAATTAACTTAATCATGACTTAAAAGGTTATATTGTCCTAACCTAAAAAATATGGATAAAAGCCTTATTAAAATACGAACTTGGACTTTTTCTAAACCCAAATTTAAGTCTAATTTTTAAAAGCTTGACTTGATGATCGGATCTAGCCTTAAAGATACAAAATGCATTCTTATATTCATGAACAACATGGCATGGTAGGACCCAACATGGCAGACATGATGCCACATTGGCAGGTAAACATTATGGCTAACAATAAAGGTGCAAAATATGAAACCTCATTACCAACAACACATCCAATATTTACTATATAGTCTTAATTAGCTTGTTCTTCTATTGCAATCATGGTCAAGACGAATTTAGGATTTAATTTTAAGGAAGACAAAAGTCTTCAAATTAAATAAACAAAATCCAATTTTTGCTTTTAAGTTTTGTGTAATGTACTTTTATGCTTTTTTTTTTTTTTTTAGAATTTTTTTTCAAGTTGCTTCATTTTCAATTTAGTCATACTTGTACATTTTTTAGTTCCTTTAAACATTTGATCAACCTTTATTTTGTAAGTTTTACTCAATCATATGCATATACACAACTTTAGGTAGATATTTTAGCACTCAATAGCACTATTGACTATGCACATATTCACTCCATATTTTTCAATTTAGTTCATTTTTAAATGTCCAAATTTTGGTTCTTTCTCAAATACTTTGCGGCTTAGGAACACCTTCATTTCATTTTAGAAAACATAATTTATTAACTTTTGGTTCATTATTTGGTAATATATTTTTTTATTCAAGACTAATACCTTCATTTTTTATTTATACCTTCACTTCACACATCTATACCTTAATTTTCTCCTATACTACCTATTTTGTTTATCCTCTTTAAGATTGTTAAATTCACGAGTTTAAGTGAACTTATTGAGGGAAGGTGAATTTGTAACGTAAACTCGTAACCTTTATTAATAAATTACTACTAAAATATGTAATTACGTAGTTAAAATTAATGTTTTTAAAACCATACTAGTCATTGAACTGGTGAAAGCAATAATTAACAATTACTTTGACTATAGTCGAATTGATGATAATTATATATATATATATATATATATCTTTAAAGTTTATATAGTAAATTTTTTCAATAAAAAGTATTAATAAGAAAATATTAATAATTTTAAAATTTGAATATAAGATAATTTATCTACTAACAAAACATAACCATTAAATATTGTTGTACTAAAACAAATAAAAAGATAAAGATTTCATGAGATTAATAGGATTATACTACGTTAACCATATATTAATTTCATATTACTTTTTAGTAAATATATTAATTCATTAATATTTGAAAAGAATTTAAGATAATAAAATTAAATTGGTTTAGATTAAAACACATAACCTTTCAATTATTTGCTTCAAAGTTACCATGACTACAAACAAGTTCAAAATAAAAATAGAAAATAACATAAGCATTGTATAAGGTGAAACATCATTATATATAATATATTGCACATGATAGAATAAGGGCATTGGTTGGCTAAGCAACAAGATGGCGTGCATCAATTTTGGGAGCCGTGGTTCCGAGACCTGGTAATGGTGTTTTTTTTCCAAATTAGATGGACCAAGTGAGTTAAAGCCTCAGTTCGAGTCTGGCTAAGTGGTGGTGGCATGACACGTTCTTAGAAATAAAAAGCAGAACATCACATCAATCAACTCATTAGAGTTGACTCAACTCGTCGATTTGACTGAGTTTAAGAGAGTTGACTGCGAGTTCATACGAGTATGAGTTGAGTCCGAGTCAATTATTGAGCTGACACAAATTTTTTTAACTTATAACGTAAATTCGCCGAGTTAACTCATGAGTTTGAAAACATTGTCCTCTTTGCTTAAGGATGTGCGTGAATATATATATATATATATATATGTATTATTGATACTTATGTTATTATTAGTTAACATTACGTATGATGATAAATTTTAGAAAAATAGCTCCATTTGACATAGTTATTTTATATTCTCATATTTAATGATGCCTATTTTTTAATATGACAATTGGAAAAATGAGTATATATGCATAATGTTAATAGATATTTGATAATATTGACTGTGAATACATTTTATTAATATTTTGTATTTGATTAAATACCAATATTTTTCATATAATATATTGGTGGTAATTTTTATTAAATATATATCAACTTTGGGCGTTTTATTCTACAGCAATATCATTCACTTATCATGGTAAAATCATATCCAATTTACATGAGAAGATCATATTCCCTCACTTTTAGCAGGGTATAATGATGTCCATATTAATTAATTAATTTTTCATTAAGAATATATATATTTTTAAAAATAATCAAAATACTCCGATGCTATGTTTAAAAGTTTTAAAAAAAAATAGAATGGAATGAAATATCAGAAAATAGAATAGAAAAATATATTATTTCAGTATATAAGAGTTTTAAAAAAGGAAAAGAATGAGTCTTTTTTTTTTGGCAGAAAAAAATATAAAAAGTAGGAGTCATTAATGAAATGAAATTCTTTATAAATTGTTTTTATGATATTATCCTTATATATAAAAAATATTAGTTTACTAAATTTTTAGCTAAAGTGTGTGTGTGTGTATATATATATATATATATATATATATATATATATGAACACTAATTATTGTATTACTTGTCTGTTCCATTTTATTTCAAGCCCCTAATTTATAAGGTAGAGTTTTGAATATCAAGAAAAGATATTAAAGGATCATTATTTTACCATTCCATTCCATCTTAAAAAAAATGCTTCCAAACAATAATTAACTTTAAATCAAAATAACTATATAATATATTAGTACTACTTTCAATTATAGTTTGACAAATTAATTATATTCTAACGTAAAATTTATAGTCTAATATAATTATGATTGCTATGGAAAAACAAAAATGGAAATAATAATAATGATGACAAATTGAGACTTATGTTTTAAATGTTGTAAATTTTGATTGACATTTTTTTTCTCATTTTGAAAATGAAGTGTGAAACAAGTGTTGTTGTTAAGCACTCTAGAAACAAAGCGTTCTCCATGATCAATGCAGATTCTAATTGTTAATGCGCATATGCATCTGCCTTGAGAATCATCTACAAAATTCGAATTAAGTTCATATTCATTTCCCTTCGATAAGAACCATAGATGAGGAATTCATCATGAAAGTTTTTGCGTAGGTAAGCAGTTGAATATCATATGTCACCCAACATTTGAGTTTAAATACACAGGAGTTGAACTGCAACTGATACACTGACATTTAATTTGACTTTTGTCCTACGGGACAAAAAATTATACAAAAGAGACTGCTTACAAGTATAAACAAAAGGGAAGAGTTTCAATCATTGGTAGTCTACCGTAGTAATATGTCTAGACTGGTCACAAAAACCTTTTTTGGCTGAAATTCTTCTCTTTTGGCTTCAGAGATTCTTGGGTACAGTAAACTTATCTGGATGAAGCCAAGACAAATAATGAGAACATTTACAGAAGTGAAGTTTTTTAATTTCAAGATTGATATATTCCAACCATCTTACTGAAAGCATCTGTTCCTTTTGTTCTTGATTCAAAATAACTGAAAAGAAGGAAGCAGAGCCAAACCCAAAACGGCTATTTCTGATGGTCTGCTAATCATATATAATTGATGAACGGGACATAGATCGCATTCGCCGTTGGTTTTCTTGAACCGCCAAACAAAATAGCTCAATTATGAAAGCATAAAAGCATCTAAACCATTCATATTTGCAGTTTTGCACAACCAGAAGTATTAGGAAATCCCACACCTAAACGAAAAAGTGTAATAAATTCTTACGGAAAAAGAAAACTTTGCATGAAGCATGGTATAAACGCCCGATGACAGACCCACGTTCAAAAATTGTTGGTAAATTGAAAACCGTGAAAGACAAGGAGGTGCGGAAGATGAATATCAACAAAATGGATCAATATTCCAACCCGCCTCGCCTTTCGGCTCGTGCTGCTTCTGGGATAACGGCGATTGCGGTGGCAGCGCCTGAAGCTGATGGTGCTGTGGTTGAATCTGATAGCCGTGATCGGCGGGGCCTAATGCCAGTGAAGGCGGCATCGTATTAGCAGCAGAAATCTGGTTGAACCCATCAGCCGAAGCCCCTTCGAAACCGCCACCATTCATCGTCAAGAGCTCATGCTGCTGCATCATCTGGTATTGATGAGTTGGGTTGATTCCGATCATGTGGTTGTGGTGGTGTGTTGAGATCCCATCCACATTCACATTGAGAGCACCAGCAGGAGATTGCGAAACGGGAAGCAAGGCCTGAGGTCCAATATAGGAGGCGAGTTCTTTTCTGGCGTCGAGGAGTTCAATCTGGAGCTGCTTCAGCCTGTGTTGGAGGACGGAGATGAGACCCACGCAGCCGTAGACGGGGTCCCGGAGGCGGGCCTCCGCCTCGTAAGCCAAGGATTTGACGGCGTCCTCGCGCTGCGCCGCGCCAAGCTCGTTCAGAATCTTAGCCACATTACTCGCCCCAAATACCTTGTGGACATAAGCAAACCTCTGAGGGTTGTCCGCCGGGAAATACGGCGCGAACACGCAATCCTGTGTGCATTTCCTTCTCTGAATCCTGCACGCCGCGCACGGAGAATTCGTCGACGACATTCCCCGATCTCTCCCACTCCCTATCCAACTGCTCATTGATAATAAGATTGTAATTCATTATGAATATTTATCCTAAAATCTACTGTAAATACTCTTATATTTAATTTAAAAACATTTCAGATTTATCAAACCATTAATACTCTGATTTCCATAGCTAGGTTTTGAGAGAGAATAATTAAGTAATGCTGTATGCAGAAAATCACGGCATCTGAAGTATTAAAATGGAGATCTCTCAATTTCAGAACCGCGAGAAGGTGAGGTGCATACCTAGATGATGATGTTTCGACGTTAATTGTTGCTCTGAAACAGAGACAATGGTATCAAAGTGAGATGAAGCTTGTTGGCTATGCAGTTTTTCCTATGCGCAACACCACGACGCCGACTTAATCGGCAAACATGAGACACTTCTAATCAGACTAACCGTGGTGAGATTAAATTCCAGGAAAAATATTGAATACAAATTAAATTGATTCGAAAATCTAAAACCCCTTTCCAAAAATACATAACTTCCATATTCAAAATTCAACAAAAATTGAAGTAAATTACTCTTTTTTTTCCTTATTATGAGATGCTTATATAATATAGGTGTCACTATATTATAAAAATATACTTAGATTCTGAAATTAAAATATCATCAAAATATTCTTAAAAATAGTATTAATCTCTTATTGAAAATTTATGATTAAAATTTGCATTTCAATGATCTTTAATTTATGTTCAAAATTATAATTCAGTTATTTTAAATTTATAAAATTAAGTATTTATAATATTAGTTATATACAAATTTAATACTTATGATATTACATAAATGATAAATATAAATATATTTTTAGTTACAATATGTGGAATTTTAATTCATTTTTAAGCGTAGCACATTATTTAATTGTAAAAGAATAAATTGTAAATTTTTGGACTAAGACTTTGTGTAATTTAAATATCTCTAAAAAGAAGTCTAATTTACCCTAAAAACAACTAATTATTTTACTCTCGTATTATTATGAATCGGTTGTCGAGCTAATGTACAAAATCATTAAATAACATTAAACAATTTGAAATGTTGACTTTTAAAATGTCGAAAATCATATCGTATTTTTAATTATCCTTTTTAAGCAAGGCGTAACTTGCTGGTTTTGTCCTAAAATACCTTAATCCCGAGAGAAACATTAAATTAAATTGGAGAATGCATGATACTCCCCAAAATCTTACATTTGTTCTAATACCACAGAATCAGTAATGTAATATACGAGGAATCAACTAATAGATGAATTTATGCAATGCAAGATCATTGAGAGGATCTATCGTTTGAGTAAAAAAACGGAAATAAGTATCCTCTCTCTCTCTCTCTCTCTCTCTCTATATATATATATATATATATATATATATATATATATATATATATATATTTTGGTTTTATACTGGCAACTTCAAAACTTGTGGGATAAGATTACGGTAACTACCTTTCAGTGCGAGCTCACCCTCTTTGGCTCCTATAAGCCACGTTCTTAACATTCATTTGTTTATCAGCATCAAATTACTGAATAAGTTAACGTCATTAGTAAGTTGTTAAGAGCATTGTTGCACGGTATTTTTACTGACATTCTACAATAAAAATTATAAATAACTCAGATCCTGCGTTGTAATTATTTTTTACTTATATGCTTAGAGCACTTTTTCGCATTCCGTAAAAAGGTTGTCTTACGCCATTGCAAAATTAATATCACAAAATACAAGTCCACGCAAAACATTTTGTCATGTAGTGAACTTTATTTTAGGAAAAAAAATCTGTCTTGAATGCGGGATGGGCTAACCTACGTTCTGTACCGAAAAAAATAAAAATAAAAATAGATTTATAAAATATAAAAATAAATTATATATAAATTTTAAATTAAATACTTTTATTAATATATTTATTTTATTTAATTAAATTTTAAATATAATATAATATTTAAAATATTAAGTTTTAAAATAGATGTTGATTTTCTTATATACCTTTTTTTTTTTTCTAATAATTCAATTATTTTTTAAATAATATAATGTATGTTTTTTTTTCTAATCATTCAATTTAATAATGATTTTTTCTTTTTTTACAAATGAAGTATAAATTTTATATTTTTTAAATCTATAATTTAACTATTTTGAATCAAATTTTAGCATTTTAAAAAAATCTTTTTTTACTTTCATCTAAAGGAAAAATATTTAATCTTTTAAAAGACAAGACTATGTCTCACCGTTTAAAAGACATGACTAAAATTTTCCTCCTACTTTTAGGAACATGTATCATATTTTGATGTTGAGTTATTACTATTGTTCATTTTAGAAGTAAGGAAATACAAATCAATGCTTAAAATATGAGGTGCCCCCCTCCCCATATTTAAAATAAAATTAATATTTTATTAATCAATATAATTTCTATTAAAAAATTATTAAATTAAAATATATTTTAAAGTAAAGATATTAAAATATATTTATATATTTTGAATGTTTTAAATATTTAATTCATTACTATTGAAAGAATATTTTTAAATAAAATTTCCAAAAAATATTAATAATAAAAATATAAATTTTAGAATAGATGTTTAAAAAATACTATTTTGGTAGTAAAAGTAATCAATTACTAGGTTCATCAGCTTTGATTTTAATATTTAGTATTTCCAATAGATTTGATAAATAATAACTTGCAGAGTAATTATATATGTATCTACATTTTGAGGTTATATAAATATCTCTATCTAAATATATTTATTAGTGAAGATGCTTTCAAAAATAAATATATTTAGATAAAAATAATTCTATCTAATTCAAGTAGCGAAGGTTTTGCTAAATTTGCAATGCTATGAAGATTTTGAATCCTACAACATATATCTCGCACTTCACAGAATTATTTTAAAAAAAAAAAATAATTGAAGCATCTTGGTTAATAAAAATGACGGCGTAGTGTCTGAAAAATTTAATATGTCTCTTGAAGGATGTCAGTCAAAAAACCATTGTTGGACTTTCCACTGAAGTATAACGACTCACAGGAAGTTGAATAAATCAACCAGTATCATGTGCTCCCATCAAAGTTCAAAATCAAAATTAAAATCAAATAATTAGTTGACTTAACATAGGGATCCATTCTCATTTTGGTCCCTGAAAGATGATTATTCTCAAAATAGTTCTTGAGAGATGCAAACCTCCTCATTTTGGTCCTTACATCTCTTCTCCGTTAAAGTAAAGGTAATATGGCTGTTAAAGCATGACATGGCATCTGAGAAATTTGTTGACGCATGGAAAAAGTCTCACTTGGCAAGAAAGGCCTCAGCTGTTAAGAGGAGAGGATATATGAGTGATGAAGGATTAGAGAAACTGGAATCTTTTCTTATGTCTGTCAATGATAAGATGCCTTCATCTCCAACAGCTCATGGAGAAGCCAAACCCAAACAGCAAAACACTCACACCAGCATTAATGCAAGATATCAACTCTTTCATCAAGTCTGGTTCATGTGAACTTTCAACATACACATTCAATTTAAGTAAATTTGATGTTTGTTTTGTTATTATAAAATGTAATTTATTATCAAAATATTAAATAAATATTTACTCTTTCCTAAATTTTAGAGCTAGTGGCCATAATTTTCACTTTAAAAATATGGAGATATTATTTATATGGTGTCATTTTGATATTTACAGTGACCATAAAAATATAAAGTATATATTTGATTAAAAGGAACTCAACATGAGACAAAAAAGTGAATAAAATTATTAAAATATTATAATTTTAAATTTAAGTATCATCGCAAAAAAGCATACATAATGTCGTTGCTTTGAGTAGAAAATCTTTATATATTTCAACATTGATAGTACAGGAAATGAAATTCAACCTAATTGAGCAGCTCTTTTATCAGAAGATAATGATTATGTAAGGAAGAAAGAAGCAAACAGGAATAGAAAGATTCAAGGTGACTCAATCTTGAGTTATAAAACAACTTAAGCCAGTATATATTATCAAGCCCGTTATAGATTAGCGGTGAAGAAATTGTTTTGTTTAGTAAAAATAATAGGAATTTTATTTTGTTATAAAAAACAGTGTACAAAAAGAACACGCCGGAAGGGTGATCGCTAGCTTGGAGTCGATTGCTTTGGATCTTCAAAGCATGACGAAAGAACACCTAGAACACCTGCTAGGACTCAATTCGAGAGTGGAAAGGGAAAGAGAGGGGAAGGATACTTTAACATGTCAGATGTCATTTCATACTTTTAACAGCCATATTGATTTAAGCTTAAATGAAAGAATCAAAATGAAAAAATTTACATATATGATGGATTATTTTAAAAATAATTATATGTAAATAATCAAAATGAGAATAAACTCATCAGACAAGGACCAAAACAGTATTTCACTTATTACCGTGACTATTCTGCCTTTCAGTGCCAGCTCACCCTCTTCGGCTCCCATAAGCCTCTTTCCTAACATTCATTCTTTATTGGCATCATATTAGTGAATAACCCGAGTTAATGCTATTAGTAAGTTGTAAAGAGCATTGTTGCGCTTTCCACTGAAAAATAGGTACTCACAGGAAGTTGAATAAATCAACCAGTATCATGTGCTCCCATAAAACAAAGTTCAAAATCAAAATCAAATTAGTTAACTTAAGCATTTGATTTCGCCCAGAAATGATATTCATTCATTTATCATAATGAAGATACAGTATGTTTGTTTCTTTTTTTTTTTTTTCCCCTTTTTCCTTTTTAATTTTGGTCTGTATGATCCATTGTGATCTACATCATCAATTTGCTGATTTCTGAAAAGCCTACAAGTTTTGGGTAAATGCTAAATCATTTCTTTGAGTAGTGCAATATGATGATCCATTACTATTTTGTGCTGTCAATGATTTATATTTGTTTTCTTGCATAACAAAGGGACACAGCTCACAACTCACGATGGCTTGGTCCAAGTGTGCGCTGAGGACATTTTAGCGTAGAGGGCCCAAACAAAGCCCAACCAACAGCTATATTCGTATAATAAAAGCCCAATATCACTTCCATGTGAGAGTATGAATTTAAGATATTGTCAGTTCAATTAATTTAAAAAGAAAAAGAAAAACCGAAGCAGTGCCCAATGTCAATAGCTTGTTTGATTTCTTTTTTTAAAATAATTTTATCATATAATATGAACCAAATTTGTGGAAGAGCCCAAATGATAATTTTAAAAATTTGCATATACATTTAAGGGATTATTTTATCTCTTTAAGTTCGTAAAAGATTAAATTATTGGGGTAAAATATGAACTAATATAGTAATTATCTCCAAAAGTATAATAAATTATATCTAAGTCTCTTTTTTAAAAAAAGACCCGTATATATATATTTTTATGTCATTTTTTAACTCCACGATATATTTAATAGCAAATATATATATATTGGATTCAAATCCACTATAGAGTTTGAAAGCATCTTTTATGGTAATAGCAAAACGGTTAAAGCAATAAAATTAATAAAAGCATAAAAAGCAAAATCCAGGCCAAAAATGCATTGAAGAAAAAAATTTAATGCAATTGAATGGAATTAATTGAGGTGGAATGGTGGAGTTATTATTGCAGATCACATATTCATATTGCAAAATAAAGGAATATCAATAACCGCACCTCACCCTCCTTTGCATCTTTTAATTTTTTTTTCTTTCTACCTGAATGCATGCCCCCACGTGTGACAACTACAGCTCATGCTTGCATCACCCCCCCCCCCCCCCAACCCCTTGTGTTTTATTGATTTCTATGCCCTTATTTTAAAATTTGTTCTATGAAAAATATTAATCAGAAATTATTTTTTGAGTTCTTGTGCACTTAGATATGCTATTGTAGTTGTGCACTAAGGGTTATAGAGAAATTTTATATTTCAATAAACTACTTTTTTTTAATCTCCTTTAGTTTTGAATTGACACTCTTTTTTAGTTTTCTCTCCTCATACTTTATAAACAAAACAATTAACACATATATTGAACAATAAATTTCTTTCATAAAATCCTAAGATTTTATAAAATAAATATTTAAAAATTAGTGTAATTTTTTATACACTCATAATTTTACTTTCAATTATAATGTAAGAATATAATTGTAATAATATTAACTCAAAAAATAATAATTTTATAATTATATTTATATATTTATGACTGAGTATATTGATACATTTAAAATTAAATGTGTAAAAAAATTTACCTTAAAAATTTTGTAATTCTTAATAATTTGAAGGCAATTTTTTCTTAAACTGAATAGTTAATTATAATTAGACATTTCTTCTTCACATTTCATAAAGAGAAAACAAACAAAATGCTTTAAAATTTTTAAATAAATTAGATAAGTGAACTTTTTCTCTTTGCACGCTTTACAAAATATTATTATAAATAACTAGTAAAAGTAGTATTTTGATCACAACCTAATATATACAAACTTACATCAATGTTTCAATTCTTTCCAGTAATTTCTCTTTGTGTTTTCGAAAGGTATTCTCTCTGTCCTCCATTTTTTCATGGGTTAGACTATCAAAATATTTCCACTTTTATACCGGCGACTTCAAAACTAATCGGATAAGATTGCGGCGACTATTTTGCCTTTCTAACGAACCAGTGGCAGCTCATCCTCCTTGGCTCTCATAAGCCTATTTCTTACATTCATTCTTTATTACCATCATGTTAGTGAATAACCGAGTTAATGCCATTAGTAAATTGTCAAGAGCATTGTTGCATTTTCCACTAAAAAAATAGCGACTCAGAGGAAGTTGAATAAATCAACCAATATCATGTGCTCCCATAAAGCAAGGTTCAAAATCAAAATGAATACACAACGTTAGTTGACTTAAGTATTTGATTTCAACCAGAAATGATGTTCATCTATATGTCATAATGAAGATACAGTATGTTTGCTTTTTTTCATTTTTTTTTCCTTTTCTCCTTTTCATTTTTGTTCTATATGATCCATTGAGATCTACATCAATTTGCTTTTGTAAGGTTTTGGGTAAATACTAAATCATTTATTTGCGTGGTAATATGATGATCCATTAACATTTTGCACTGTCAACCATTTAATATTTGCTTTGTCGCATCTCAAAGGGTCACAGCTCACGACTCACAATGGCTTAGTGTATGTGTCCTTTGAAGACAGTTTATCGTAGAGGACCCAAAAAAAGCCCAACCAGAAGTCATATTCATGTAATCAAAGCCCAATAACACTTCTATGTGAGAGTAAGAACTTAAAGATGCTGCCCGTTCAATTAATTAAAACAAAAAAACCAAAAACAAAAACAAAAGCAGTGCCTAAAATAAAGAGCTTGTTTGATATCTTTTCTTAAAATGATTTTATCATATTATTTTTTAGAAAAACATCAAAATATAAAATTATTCTCTTAATAATTTATATTAAAATTACAATAATGTCATTGATAATTTATTTAAACGCTGTTCTTGTTTTGATAGTCAATATGTTATACATTTATTTTGTTTTGTTTTTTTTTTTAAATTTGTTCTAACTCAATACATGACTCAACCATTAACTTTAAAATTCTCAATCAGTTGTAATTTTAATAGAATTGATAATGGAATTAGAATTCTATTTTCCAATTCCAATTTCTTATACTAAGCGAAGCTTAGATATTTAATATTTATAAATAATTGTAATTATATTGGAGTCTACGGAGGTTTATTCTTGTTTCTTATTTTTAAATTAAGAAATTATATAAAAATCAATCATATGTATGTGTGGATAGGATTTGTTTATTAGGTGTCATTAAATTTTGTTCAAATTAAATTATCTCCTTGAAGGGTTTCAAGATCATATCCTACTATATTCTTTAAGTACATTAAAAATTTTAATATTAAAATTTAAAGAATTAAATTTATACTATTGGGGAGAAATTTTACTAATTGTGATATATAATATTATGTTTATGTCTATATATATAGAGAGAGAGAGAGAGACATACACACACATGAACACACATGCTAACAGTTATGTGCATTGTTGAACAATGTAAAATAAATATTAAAATTTAACGTCAAATTTAACATTCTCTTACTAGAATACTAAATCTAATATACATGTTAATAGTGTCAAGTAACTAAATAACATACAAGTCAACTCAAGTAACTAAATAATATACATGTTAAACTTTATGAAGATGGGTTAGAAAGGAAATATTGTAAATATTTTAGTAATAGCTATGTTTGGTTGAAGAATAGGGAGAAAGAGTGCATGTAGTTGGTAGAGGGGACTTTCATTTCCTTCGGGAGAAAGGATTGTCTCAGTTATTGGGATCCTCATCCCGTAACCAACATGATGGAATAGAAAGGGAAGAATGATAATAAATAGTAATATTATCATTGTATCCTTGTTTATATATAATTTTACAAAATGTGAGAATTTGAACTAAAAATTAAAATACTATTTAAACCATGTTACAATATTTTTATGATTTTTAAAACTAGTTTAAAAAAGTTTAGTTATTCAAAAATATTTGTGCATATTAAAAATAAAACAAAAATAAACATTTTTAGTTATTGTGGTAATTTACTTGACATTCTTACATTGTTTTTTATTATATCATGCGTATAATTAGAATAATACTTTTCCTTTTTAACTTTCTTATATCATATCAAACATATTATGATTAGGTTATTTTATTATCGTTCTTCTTATGAAATTCATTCCCATTTATCAACCGAGGGAGTCTAACTTGTAAGAAGAAATAAATATATTTTATTCCTTAAACTTTTGAGCTTATTACAAAACTGATGTATAAACTATGTAACAAGATATCTTCAAAAACGCTTGCATTGAATTAAAATAGAAAGGTTAAAACTCAGTTAATTTAAAACTAAAATTTAGCTTTTTAAAATTTGAAAAAATTTGTTACATGATATCTTAATAAAAAAATAATAACTAGTACCCCTAATAAAAAAGATAGATGACATCAACTAGTATATATTTATAGCATCATTTTATACAATCATACAATTAATAATAACTATTAATAATCTAGTTTATCTTAAATTCTAACTATTAAATATATTTGCTTATTATTTGAAAAGACTATCAAGTCTAATAAGCTTGGCAAAATAAAATAAAATAAAATAAAAATTTGATTAAAAAATGAGTTTAAACTTTCTTATTTTTGTAATTCTCGACCTAATTTTTTTAATCTGATTGAATGGTCAAGTCTAATTAAAAGTCAATTATTGATATTATTGAAAAATTATGTAGCCTCTTATTATTAATTTAACTTTATTTTAGTCCAAAGTATATGGGGATTAAAAACTAAATTTTATATTAGTAAGAAGGAATGAGATAAATATGGGTCTTAGGAAGTTCGAGTTATGGTAGGATCAAACAGGGCGAGAGAGCTAATTGGCGATATCTTATGATTGACGGCATCATATACATATATAAAAAAGAGTATACAGATAAAAATAAAAACAAATTCATATGCAATTATTTATATATTTATTTAATTAAAACATGATAAATATAAAACTTTTCAATTAGATAAAGATACATGTATGATTTTTGTAAATAATACTTTCAAAATTAAATTATATACTTTTTATGTTATTATTAAATAAACAAATTCACACTAATTGAAAAAATTGAAAGCAAAAATGATAATAAGTTTGGTTCTTCACATTTTAATTTAATGACAATTTAGTCTTCTACAAATTTGGAGCGACAAAATAGTCATTCAAGAATTTATTAGTAAACCAAACAAGCTCATTTATCATTTTCTTGTGAAAAAAAAGTTAAGGTGAACTATTTTTTGTTGATGTATAGGCTAGATTCACACGTGAAATAATTTTTTTTTAATTTTTTATCATCATCAATATCTCTTCAAATGTAAAACATTTTTAGGGTTTATTCCATCAAAGTTAAAACAAAAGGCCATGAATATGATACAAATTTGTTCAAATAAACCCTAAAAATACTTTACTCTTGGTGAAGTGTTCATTGTGGTGGAATTATTAATAAATTTTTGAGGGACCATTTTGTCACTTTAAATTCGTAGAAGAGCAAATTATCATTTAGTTCAAATATGAAGCAAAATGGTAATTATCTTAAAAATATAAGAAATTATATCTAAGTTGCATTTAAAAAATTGTATATATTTATATTTTTCATGCCATTTTAACTATATGATATATTTAAAGTGTTATTTTTGGTATATTCATATACACAGTTATAATATGTGGATATAATTGTAAATATATTAATTCAAAAAATAGTAATATTATAATTATATCTTTATATTATAACTGAATATACTAATACACTTAAAATTGTAAATACACAGAGATTTTACCTATACTTAGTTGCAAAAACAAATATAGAGTCAAATATACTATAGAGATTGAAAGCATCTTTTATGGTAATAACAAAACGGTTAAAGAAATAAAGTTAATTAAAGCATTAAAAGCAAAATCCTGGCCAAAGATGCATTGAAGAAAAAAATTTAATGCAATTGAATGGAATTAAATGAGGTGTAATGGTGAAGTTATTATAGCAGATCCCATTCACATTGCACAAAAGGAATATTAACAACCGTATCTCACCCCCCTTCTTTGCATCTTTTACTTTTTTTTATGTTTTTTTTGTGTGTACTTAGCTATGCTAATGTAGTTGTACACTTAATTAAATAGAGAAATTATATTCTTCAATAATGTACATTTTTAATCCCATTGATTTTTTTTGAATTGATCCTCTATTTTAATTTTCTCTCCTCTTACTTTTCAAACAAAAATAATTAAAATATATACTGAACAATAATTTTTCTTTCATAAGACCCCAAGATTTTATAATAAAAACACTTATAAATTTACTAATTCTTAATAATTTGGAGGCAACTTTTTTTTTTTCATACTTAATAATTAATTATGGTACGATATTTCTTTTCACGTTTCAAGGAAAAAAAAAACAAAATACTTTAAAAAAAATTAGATAAGTGGATTTTTTTTTTCAACGCTTTACGCAATATTATTATAAACAACGGCTGATGGTAGTATTTTGATCACTGTCTAATATAAATAAGGTTATATAAACCTTCAAGATCTTTCCAATAGTTTCTCTCCGTGCTTCTAACTAAGGTCTCCTCTCCATCCTCCATTTCTGCACTAGTTAAACTCTATCAAAATTATTCTGTTTTTAGATATGATACATTGACATTTATTTGTAGTTTTTTAATCAATTTCTTCTAGTATTGCTCTCTTGTTAAGGTTTCATGCGATATCCCTAATCTTCTTGTGATTTATTGGATTTCGAGGGTATGATCCCATCCTCTTTCATCTGGTTTTGTGGTTAAATCTATTGGATTTGGAGGGGTTGAAGCTTATGAGATTCATAGTTCTCACATCCTCTTTCACCCTATTTTATTGTCATGATTTTGTTAAGAAATATTTTGAGGGGTTATATCTCTGAAGAAGTCACTGCATACCTATAGATAAAGCAAAAATCTTGTCGGTTTTTCTCAATATGAATTGGCCTATTTTTATATGATTTATACTGCTCATATATGTTCGTCATTTATTAACACATTTTATTATAGGGCAAAATTTGGAATCTTTACTTCTATGCGAGATATGACCGACTTTGAGGTAATTAAAAGCATCCCTGTTCAAAAAAGAAAAAAGGAAAAATAAGAAAAGGATGTAGTTATATTTGCTATTCATTTTAATCTATTATTACATTGATTTTGACTTGGGAAAGAAGTCTTTGCTTTGTGAACGCCAAGAGCTCTTGCTCGCCTGTCGTGTGGAACACACGTGCGAGATACAAAGAGGTATTAAGGTGAAGCTTGTGGAGAATATTTTATTAAAAAAATCCTTAAATTTTAAGTGACTTGCATTCTTCTAATTTTCAAAATTAAAAATTAATTTTAGAAATTAATTATAATTTTCATATTCTTGTTTAAATTTTTAATAAAAATATGATAAATATATGATTATATTTATTATATGTCAATACCATATGATTATATATTCTAGATTTTTGTTACTTATATTATATTATTTTAAAAAATATTGTAGAAAAATTTCATACTTCATTTATTTTGTCATTATGTTTTTTTAAAAAAATTATCTCTCAAATTTTTTTACTAGTTTTTTACAGAAAAATGAAAAAAGGACACACTTTTTGAAATATAAAAAATTAAAGATTTTTTTAATTTTGAATATTATATAATTATTTTTCAGTTTAATGTGAGATTGCTTCATACAATATTCTTATTTCATTTTTATGATGTATGATTTATTGGGCCTTTCCCTTTCTCAATTTGAGCCAGTGGCTGGCACATGTAGTAATTATGATTTCGAAAAAAAAAATTATAGTATTTATTATGAAGAATTTTAGATTTTAAATGGGATCAAGGGTGAGATGGTAAGAGTGGCGTTTGGTAGGAGGGTGAAATAATGGGAAATGGTTTGGACTTCTGTAGTGTTAGGTTTTCTTTTATTCATGATAGTGCCCCACATAAAGTCAACCTATTCCCTTATTCAGATGCAAGTCATAATAGCTCCCCCAGTTTCAGCTAGTTGACCTTTTTTTATAACCTAAATATCTCTAATTTTCCTTCTAGAATATAATTGATGAATGATTAATTTACTTGTTTTCTTGTAACTTCTACCTACTAACATGTATTACGGGTTATGCAAAAGAAGAACATGGACTTGGGAACTAAATTAGCGAGTCTAGATTTCGAAATGGATTTCAATAATAACAAAGTATTAGAAGGGCTCATCATCTCATCACCACCTCACAGCCCCCGCCATGGATTAATAATTAAAACCCATCCTAGTTTACTTAATATACAAATCTCTCTCTCTCTCTCTCTTCACTTTGTCTGTATCTGTCTTCACAAACACATAAATGCAGTTTTGGATTGATGATGAAATGTTGTAGCAGGAGCAACATAAACTAGAGGTGAAGGCATTCGCTGCTGGAAATGTTAATTTGAATGATAATCCCAACACTCAAGAACTTGCACTTGAGCCATCTGCCACTTTTCCACCACTTGTTCAGGTACATACGTAAGCTTTTGTTCTATACTTTTAATCTCTATGTTGAATTTTCTGTAAATCATTCTTTTGATTTTGTCACGATCAATTACATTATATTACCATTTAGGTTCAAGCTACAAAGCGCTTTTGCAACCTTCATGGGCAGCCAACTAATAATGTTAACTCTCATAACCTATCAAAGATTCCTGCCATTGCTAGTGTTAATGCTACACAATTGCTACCTCCTTTACCTGCACCATCTTTTGCTAATTCTTCACTAAACCAAACCTGTTCAAATTGTTTCTCATTAGTGGTAATGTTTCCTCATTCAGACTATAATTTGCATTTGTATGTCATAAATAATGTACGCCTATATTCTTCTACATTTGGCTTAAACACTTCACCTTTCATTCACACACGTATGTTTCTCTTTTATCTATTTCATTCATTGATTATTATTAAGAACAAATGATTTTGTTGTTCGATGACATGATTAGGCTTCGTCAAGAGGGGCCTTGGGCCCAATGTGTTATAGTAATCAAGTCAATCACCTGTTGTCGGCTTTGAATGAGAACTTGCCTATGTAGGTTTCTTTAATATGTGGAAAATTATGATTATCAATCTCTTCCTGTTGCTTCCTTTGTTGCCCTTTATGACATGTCTTGCATTCATATGTTGTAGGCTTCAAGTTCAAGGCATGGGTTCTTTTCCTTGTAATCAGAATTGCACAAACCATTATGTGTTGGTGCAAAATAACATAGCAAACAACAATTTCAATGGATCTAATTATCAACAATCATGCTCTGATGTCTCATATCTCTTACAACAAAATCCAGTAAGTACAAATAATCTAAACATGCATCTCTATGAACCATGTTGAAATATATGCACTTTTGTGTATTGTCATAAATAAGCAGGTAGAAGCAGTGATAGCAACTCAAATACCAATTATGAATCAATGTCAAAACATCACCCCTTGCAATCCATCTTATACTAGAAGGTTTGTCACTTAGAGTTGTAACACTTATCACTGCATTGTTTTTTTAAATTGTGTTTTGATCATTTCATTTTCATTTTCCAACTTTAGATCCCAATGTAACCAATTCATTGTAGCTAATAGTGTTTATGCTTTACAACATGCCTCTGACTAGTTGTAGTATGATTCCTTTGCTTTTTAGGTTATATGTCACTTGATTTTTACACACTAATGTATTCACTATTTCATATTTTTATTCATTTAGGTTCCACCAATACTCCTTTGGAATGTCGAGTTTATTGCATCCACATAGTATACAGCCTCCATACCTGACATATCCAAGGTAAATAGTCTCTTTCTCAGTTTTATTTTATTAAATTAAAATATTACACAACTGACACCATTATAATTAAAGTATTAAATAACAATGATTTTGTTCTTTTTTTTTTTTTTTAAAGGTTGGAACCATACTCATATGTTTAGTCTGATATTGCACCGACTTTATCGTATAGTCATGAGCATTATCATCAATGTGAAAGTTACAGATCATTGCAACGTCGTTTTGTTCTTAGTTCTTGGTGCTCACTCTTTCAATTCGTTGTCTTATTTTTAAAATTTTTTTGAAAATGAATGATCTTTTATATATATATATATATATATATATATGTATGTATGTATGTATGTATTTTGTATATAGGTTGGCGTTGCTTCATAGCAATCGTGCACAAACTAGGTTATCTGTAACCACTATCAATTCCTTTGCATCAACATCTCCAGTGCTTCCGAGGTATCAAATCATTGACCAAAGATTTTCCCATTTACTCTACTTATGCGTTATACATTTTTCTCTTTCTTATTGTAGGTACCCCCTATTCTCTACTTATCAAGAGAGTAATAACTATTTTTCTCATTGTGCTGCCTATTTCATTGAGTAAGCAAATAACTATTTTTGTTCCAGTTATTTCGTTTTTGTTGGTTTCCTATTCATTAATACCAAAATTTGCAGATTACTTTACATTATCATGTTAGTGTATTGAACAAAATTGAGGAAATGTAGATACATATTTTAAAGGTTTAATTCTTGAATCATATTCTGACACAATTAAATCTTTGTTAATTTTGTACTCCATATAATTAGTCCTTTTTCTCTTGGCTAGTCATATTCATTAATCCTTACAGTATGTACATTTAGGTAGGTCAATGAATTGAGTTGTTTATAGAATATTTTGATTAAGCTCTTTACACGTTTAAATAGGGCTTAATTTATTTGTTAAATCATAGTATGATTAACATGTCAAACTAATTAAATAAGCTGTATTTAAAATTTTAATGCTTAACTTGCAAACGCATAGATCGATTAGTAATAAAATATTATTATTATTATTACAATATTTATATTTGGTCTCTATTTTAAGTAAATGAGAATGATCATGATAAAGTTTGGTGCAGCTCATTTCTAGCCTAATGTACATTTATTTTATTTATTTTTATTAATGTGAGGATTAATGGATAACGAGTCTAAAATTCTAAACGACAGTATTTATAAAAATTTGATTCAAGAACTAAATAATTGAAATAGATAGTTTAAAACCAAAATATTTAATTTTTAAAACCAAAAAAAGTTAAATAACACATTTTCAACTATAAATATTTAAAATTTTATTTATGACAATAGTACTGTTGTTTTTTCTTGTAGGAAATTAGTATGCTTCTCCAGCTCCCCCTCCAATGAAGTGCTAGTTGCTCTCAATTGTCCAGCTCTTTATGAAAGATAGGGTTATGCTTGTTTTCCTGTACTATTTAGGTAAAGTTTCAGAATCAGATCATTTCTTTTCACATGAAGTTTGGATTTTCTTTTTCCTTTTAAGCAAGAAGTTTGGATATTCTATTACATGGAAAATCAAGTAATTACCTTGTTATAAATCGCTAGTTTGTAGAGTGGGAGCCAATGCTTGGGCTAATGCTGTAGTAGAGTTTCGAGAATATTTGTAGCCATGCAGCTTATGAGGCATGGTAACAGAACAATGATGACTAAAAATATAAATATTATATTGTAAACATTAATTATGTTACTAAAAATTAATCAGAACAAAATATTCGCACTAACAAGGTAATTTCTATAACCAAACATATAAAGCTAAATTTCAGAAGCGCAGTGATACAAGAATCTTGGCTTAAATGACACTTCTAAACTTAAACTGCGAAGAAGATTTGAGGCATGTAAATTAGATTTCTACTCCATTCAGATGTCTCAAAGTCTTGTGTCTTCTAATTGAGAAAAAAAACTCCAACCCCCGCTTTTGGCGTCAAGAATTGAACGTAACAATTTTAATTTTTTTATTTGATTAATATTTTAAAACTACATTTCTAATTCTATGCACCAATATCATAGAATTTAAAAATAACTAATAAGGATAATTTCTATTTCTTACCCCTAACCTCAAAAATTATAATTCTAAAACTCAAAATTAAATTGTAACTCTTATTCTCATAATAGAATATGTTCTTCTTTTTATCATTGAACCCCTTTTTCAAGACTTGGACTCAGCTAGGATTTGACTAGGTCATATTGGGATAGATTATATTTTATTTTTTTAAAATTAAAAAATATAACAAAACAATTTTTTAAAAATAGAAACTTTAAGACTTAAAATGCAGAAGAAATAAAATAAAAAAATTAAGATTTAGAATGTAAAATTAATATTTAAAAAATTAATCATAACTTACATTTAATTAAAATAATATAAAAATAAATAATTAAAATAATATGACATATATAATGAATATGCAATGCTTATGTCTTTATATGATATGACATATATTTCATATATGCATGTAACATTTATACAACACAACTTAAAAATAATAATATATAATTTAGGCTAAGATATTGCACGTATACACAAAAGTATATAATATAATAGTACACACACAAACACATATTAACATGTAAAATTTCAAAAGATGTAAAATACATATATTTAATATAATATTGTTCAAACATTTATACAAACACATGTGAATATTTTATATATGCTTACAAATAAAAAAAATGCAAACTATTATACATATATAATTTTATGCAACACAATGATATTATACGTGTAAATATGCATGTCTTCACATACACATATATTTACATGTGAGTGCGTAGATAAAATATTGTACATGCATAATGACATCATATCATGCATATTTAATTGTATGCAAGCATAGACATGCAACATGACATCATATACTTATGATATTATAGTATATGTTTATACATACACAAACACAATATCATATCATGAAACCACCCTATTCGTAGGGCCCTAGCAAACAAAGTGGTAAGCCTAAAGAGACAATGAGACTTAACTATATATGTAAGCATCACATTCTTGGAAGAAAAAACTAAAATCGAAAATTAAAAAAAAAAGAGAGAATAATGAAAAAGACAAAAGATGCAGCTGGCAAAAACCGATCATTCTATGCTGGCAACAGCATCAGGGGCTCACCTTATAATTTCTTTCATAATTGCCAAGGGAGAGGAGATAGTAGATTAAATGAAAACTAGCAAAAGAAATAATAAAAATATAAGAAGCATGGCTAGAAACAAAATAATGCAAAGATACAAAAAGTAGGACGGAGACCATTTCCTATATACACACACCAGTTAGAAGAAGTAGAAGATAACCCGACGGGAAGAGCCTATTTTGGTCTCTGGCCATGAGGAGCAAAACAGAGTGGTTAACAATGTTCAAAAGCCCTTACCCCCTCTCCCCCTCTTTTTTTTGTTTTTTTGTTTTTTTGTTTTGTCTTCTTTTGAATTTGAGTTGTCAATTTAAAATTTTAATCCCTATGATCTAGCAATTTAAAATCATTTGTGCTGTCATTTTTAATCTACTTAAACAATATATTTGACAGCATAATTAGGTCATTTAACAAGAAGTTAATATTTGCAAATTTTTAAAATTGTAAGGAGTGTTTTTTTAAAAGAAGTTAATATTTGCATTGAATTAAAATAAAAAGTTAAAACTCAATTAATTAAAAATTATAATTTTCCTTTTTATGTTATTATTGATTAAACAAATTTTTGCAAATACAACATCGAATTAAGTCAATCAACGACATTGATAAAATTATTATAAATACACACATATGATTATTATAAATAATTATATATTTTCTAATAATTAATTAAAATATATATTTTTATGTTATTATTGATTAAAAAAATTTATATAATTGCTGCATATTAATTGAAAACCTTGCTGTAACAATATAAAGAACTGTGTCTAAGTTTGGGAAGAAAAAAAAAAGAAAAAAAATACCTGTATATATTTTTATTTTTTATGTCATTTTTACTAGACGATATAATTAATCGCGAAACAATTATAATAGTCAAATACGCAGTGGGATTGAAAGCATCTTTTATGGTAATCGCAAAACGGTTAAAGCAATAAAAGCAAAATCCAGGCCAAAGATGCATTGAAGAAAAATAATTTAATGCAATTGAATGGAATTAAATGAGGTGGATTGTAGACTTATTATGGCAGATCACATATTCACATTGCACAAAAAAGGAATATCAATAAGCGAATCTGATCACATATTGACACCGCGCAAAAAAGGAATATCAATACCATTTGAACGCATGCCGCGTGTGAGAACTAGAGCTCCTGCTTGCGTCACCCTGCCCTTGTGTTTAATGGATTTCTGTGCCTTTATTTTCTAAATTTATTCTACAAAAAATATCAATCGAGCAAAAACTATCTTTTGAGTTTTTGTGCGCTTAGATATGCTATTGTTGTTGTACACTTAAGTAAAATAGAGATATTTTATTCTTAAATCGGGCTATAATAACATTCAAAACTACTTTTCTAATCCTATTTAGTTTTGAATTGGTCCTCTTTTTTTATTTTTTCACCTCTTACTTTTTCAAACAAAAATGATTAAAACATGTATTCAACAATAAATTTTCTTTCGTAAAACGCCAATTTTTTTTTTAAATTTGTATATTTAGTTATTCTTAATAATTTGGAAGCAACTTTTTTCTTAAACTTATCACTTAATTATCATAAGACATTTCTTCTTCACACTTTACAAAAAAAAAAAAAAACAGACAAAATATATTAAAAAATTAAATAAATTAGATAAGTTGACCTTTTATCTTTATGGTGTTTTACACGTTGTTAATATAAATAGTGACTGAAGGTTATATTCTAGTCGCAGTCTTATATATATATATAAACTTACATTAGTTTTTAAGTTTTTTTCAATAGTTTTTCTTGTCTTTCTGATTATAAGGACTTCTCTCGATCCTTCACTTTTGCACGAGTTTATTAAAATTATTTTGCTTTTAGATATAATGCATTGACATTTATTTGTAGTTTTTTAATCCATTTCTTTTAGTACTGCTCTCTTGCTCAAGTTTTACATGAGATCCCTAATTTTCTTTTGATTCAACGGATTTTGAGGGGATGGTCCCATCTTCTTTCATCAGTTCTTGTGGTCATATCTATCAATTGGATTTGGAGGGGATGAAACTTATGAAATTTATAGATCTCCCATCCCCTTTCACCCTATTTTATGGTCACAAGTTTGTTAAGCAATATTGTGAGGAGTTACATCACTAAGAGAGTCATTGCATACCTATAGATAAAAGATAAGTCTTGTTGGTGATTTTCTCAATATGATTGGCCTATTTTTGTATTTGTGCTGCTCATATATGTTCGTCATTTATTAACACATTTTATTATAGGGCAAAAATTGGAATTTTCACTTCTATGGGAGAAGTGGCCAACTTTGAGGTAATTAAAAGCATCCGGCACAGTGAAAAAAAAGGAAAAAAAATAAAAGATGTAGTTATATTTGCTGTCTCCTCTGATCTATTATTACATCGATATTAGATCGGGAAAAAGGTCCTTGCTTTTGCGAACACCAAGAGCTCTCGCTCGAGCGTCGCGTGGAGCATGCGCGAGATACAAAGGGTTATTACGGTGGAACATGCGGAGAATATTTTATTAGAAAATTCCTTAAGTTTTAAGTAATCTGCCTCTTTTAATTTTCAAAATTAAATTAATTTAAAAATAAATATAATTTTCATATTCTTGTTTCATATTCTTTAAATAAAAAATATGTTAAATATATTATTTTAAGAACAAAAAGATACAATTTATAACTTAATACCACATAATTATATATTTTTTAGATTCTTGTGACTTATATTATATTATTAAAAATATTATAGCAAAAATATAATGATATTATATTTTCATACTTTAACAAAAAAGCCATTGTGCTTCTTTTTTATGTCATTTCAAACATTATTTTAATTTATTTTAATATCTAACGTAATAAATTTTCATTTTTTGGGTCAGTACGTCTTCAAAAAATATTATCCCTTAATTTTTTTTCTCACAAAATTACACACTTTTTGAAATATAAAAATTAAAGATTCTTTTAATTTTAATATTCTAAGAATTATTTTTCAGTTTAAGGTGGGATTGTCTTACAAAAATTTCTTATATCATTTTTATGATATATGATCTACTGGGCCTTTTTCCCTTTTCTCTTTAAATTGGTGGAAGGCAAGCACAGTATTAATGATTTAGAAAAAATTATAATATTTATTATGAAAAATTTTAGATTTTAAATGGGATTGAGGGTAAGATAGTAAGAATGGGGTTTGTTAGGAGGGTGAAATGATGGGAAATGGCTTTAACTTCTATGTTGCTGGGTTCTCTTTCATACATGATAGGTATGTAAGCGTCCGTTCTTTACTTTTAATCCTTGTGTTGAATTTTTTGTACATCATTTTTTTGATTTCGTTATGGTCAATTACATTATATTACCATTCAAGTTCAAGCTACATAATACTTTTGTAGCCTTCATGGGCAGCCAACTAAGAATGTTGACTCTCAGAACCCACACAGCATATCTGTTATCGCCAGCATCAATGCTACAAATGCGCTACCTCTTCTACTTGCACCATCTTCAACTAATCCTTCCCTAAACCAAACCTAATCAAACCGTTTCTCATCAGTGGTAACAATTAATCATGTAGACTACATTTTGCACTAACATGTCACAAATAATGTGTGCCTATTTTCTTCTACAATTGGCCTTAACACTTCATCGTGCAGTCACTACTTCTTTTATATGTATATCATTCATTGATTATTATTAAGGACAAATGATTTTGTTGTTTGATGACATGATTAGGCTTCATCGAGGGGGCCCAAGTCCCAATGCATTATAGTAATCAAGTCAATCTTCTTTTGCGGACTTTAAATGAGAACTTACCTATGTAGGTTTCTCTAGTCTATGGAAAATTATAATTGTCGATTGATCTCTTCCTATTGCTTCCTTTATTACTCTTAATAACATGTCTTGCATTCAAATGTTGAAGGCTTCAAGTTCAAGGCATGGGTTCTTTTCCTAATAATCAGAATTGCAGAAACCATCAAGTGCTGGTGCAAAGTAACATGGCTAACAATAGTTTGAATGGATCCAATTATCAGCAACCATGCTTTGTTCCAAATCTGTTGCAGCAAAACCGAGTGAGTACAAATCATCTAAACATGCATCTCTGTGAACCATATTCAAATATATGCACTCTTGTGTATTATCCTAAATTACTAGGCACAAGCAATGTAGCAACTCAAATACCAATCATGAATCAGTGTCAGAACATCACCTTTTACAGCACATCTTGTACCAGAAGGTATGTCACTTGGAGTTGACACTCTTCACTGCCATGGTTTTTTAAATTGTGTTTTCATCATTTCAATTTCATCTTCTAACTTTAGGTCCCAACCAACCAATTTGCTATATCTAGTAATGCCCATACTTCTCAATATGCCTCCGATTACTTGCAGTATGATTCCTTTACTTTTTGGGTTAAATATCACGTGATTTTTACATGCTAATGCATTCATTATTTCATATCTTTTTTATTTAGTTTCAACAATATTAATTGGGCATGCCAAGTATATTGCATCCACATAGTATGCAACCTCCGTATGCTAGGTATGTGGTCTATTTCCCTGTTTAATTTTATCAAATTACGGTATTATACAATTGTCACTTTTATAATTAAAGTAATAAATAACAATGATTCTGTTCTATATTTGTTTTTAAGGATGGAACCATATGTTCAGTCTGATATTGCACCGATGCTACTGCATAGTCATGATCATTATCATCAATGTCAAAGTTACAGATCCATGCGGCATCGTTTTGCTCTTCCATCATAGTGCTCACTATTTCCATCCATTGTCTTATTGCCAAAATTTATTTGAGACAGAATGCTCTTATATATATTTTTTACATACAGGCCTGCCATGCTCTGCGGTGATCGTGCACAAACTAGGCTATCTATAAATACTAACAATTCCTTTGTCAGCATCTTTGGTGCCTCTGAGGTATCAAATCATCGACATAAGATTTCCCATGTACTCTACTTCTATATTGAGCATGTCTACTTATGCATTATACATTTTTCTTGTTCTCATTGTAGGTACCCTCTATTCTCTAATTACCAAGAGAGTAATCACTATTTGTTGCAAATCATGACATCAATTGGGTTTGCGCTACAAGGGACTTGTGCTGTCTATTTCATTGAGTAAGCAAATAACTACATCTTTCTAATGAGAAAGAGCTACTTATTATTACTTTTAATTTCTGTAAGTGTAGTAGGATTGATTCATTTTGAACTGTAGGTCGGTTAGGGTGCCAGATAGTATAATATTTGAATCCAATCAGTTGGAAAATTCAAGATTGCCATAGCTTCCGTGGATCACCATATTGCCTCATGTGTTAGAGGTTCCCAGATACTTGATCTTTCGCTTTTGAGATGATCTCCTTCATGTGTCTATTACTATATTTATTTATTTGTGATTTTATCTAATTATAGAAACGTCATGTCTTTATAATTTCATTTACACGTAATGATTATTCTTGAATTCAGGTTCCCAAATGCCTTAAGTGTTCAGCTATAGAATTCTCCCCCTGTTTCTGCAATTAATATTGTCACTAGAGAATGTGAGGGAGAACAAATTGGAGAATCTTCCCAGGCTTCTAGGTAATACATTTGTGATTTCTATCTATTTATGAATTATGTGAATCAAATTGACAATTCCAATCAACATTTATTTTGTTGAATCATCCCGGATGCAATCTGATGTGGAACACATCGCTTCACAGAACCATATTATGCCATTGGCCACCACTTCCTTTGTCACTCTAACAATGGGCGCACGAAACCAATATGTGAGCTTCAATTTATTTATTTGAAAAGTTCCACAATACTGTTTTCTTCGGGATATATGTTTAAGAAAAACTATTACTTGTTGGCTAATAATTTCGTCTCCTAAAATGACAAAGGCAAGGTTTCAATTGTGTTTTCATGGCTTGTAGGGACACCAATCAAGGTATTATGATCAAATTCGCAGATGTACTTTTGAAGTAGGAGAATCGTCATCATCTAAACGTCTAAAGGTATCCATTTTTTACTTTTTTTTTGTGACAAAGAATTTATGAACTCAGAATACAATCTTGTGTTTATACTTCCCTTGTTTCTAGTTAGAGGAGCCAAATGAAACACAATGACAAAAAGGCAGAATTTCCCATTGTTCTTAGGAAGGCAAAATGAATTCTGAAAATGAAGTGAAGAAAGAATAGGACGCCAAAGTCAACCCTTTTGTTGTGAGGTTGTCTTCCAGAGAAAAGCCTCATTTTGATTGCTCTTACTTATGATGCCTTAAATTATGTATTTAGCTTTCACAGCCTGTAATAGTAAAATGTGAAACTTGAAAGCTCGTGGTTTAAATTTTTAGGCCACTCATGAACTCTCTCTTTGACCCGGAATTTGAGAGGAGGGGTCATCCCATTGATCTTCATCTCATATGCTTCAAAAGACAAGGTAAATACAAATATTTTTTTGGTACCAGTTTTTACCTTTTTGTTGTTTTCTGATTCATTAATAGCAAAATTGTAGAGTACTTTGCATCATCTTATTAGCATGTGACATCTTATTGAACGAAATTAAGGAAAATGTAGATACATATATTAAAGGTTTGATTCTTGAATCATATTCTTACACAATTAAATCTTTGATAGTTTTGTTCTCCGTATCATTAGTCCTTTTTTGCCAGTCATATTCAATCCTCATAGTATGTACATTTAGTTAGGTCAATGAATTGAGCTGTTTATGATATAATCAGATCAAGCTCTTTAAACGTTTAAGTAGGGCTCAGTTTATTTATTAAGTAATAGTTTGATCAAGATATTAAACTTGTTTAATTAAATAAGCCGAACTTAAAATTTTAACGCTTAATCTGTAAACTCACAGTTCAGTTAGTGATAAAGTATTATTATTATTACTATAGTAATTATTATTAATATAATATTTTTATATATTTTATTCACATATAATTTTGTTAAAGATTATCCATTTCTGTAAAAATATGTAATTAATATATTATAATATATATTTTATAAAGTTTTTCTCTTGTATATACACAGACATAGCATAAAGGTATTTATTTTTTAATTTAATTTAATTTTATATGCACATATATGTATATATTATATTTATAATATAGATTGTCAAACGTTTGAGTTTGACTTGTTAACAAAAAAAAAAAACTTAATCATACTTTCTAGCTTAATTAAATTCAAACTTATAGTTGGTCCGTATTTTAAATAAATGAGAATGATCATGATTAAGTTTGGTGCAGCTCATTTATAGCCTAATGTACATTTATCCTATTTATTTTTATTGATGTGAGGGTTAATGGATAACAAGTCTAAAATTCTAAAAGACTAAATTTATAAAAATATGATTTAAGAACTAAATAATTGAAACATATGCATGTTGAAAACCAAAAAATTTAATTTTTGAAACAAAAAACCTAATACATTTTCAGCTAAAACTATTTGAAATTTTACTTATGACAATAATACTATTGGTTTTTCTCGTAGGAAATTAGCATTCGTCTCCGACTTCCCTCCAATGAAGTGCCAAAGCTCTCAATTGTCCAGTTCTTTTTGAAAGATAGGATTATGCTTGTTTTCATGTATTTAGCTGAAGCTTCAATATCTGATTCTTTCTTTTGATAGAAAGTTTTTATGTATAAACTAAGTTTGGATTTTCTATTAGATGGCAAATCAAGTAATTGCTTTGTTCTAAATCACTAGTTTGTTGAGCAGGAGCCAAAGCTTGGGCTAATGCTGTCGTAAAATTTTGAGAAAATCCGTAACCATGCAGCTTATGATCGATGGTAACAAAACAATTATGATTAAAAAAATAAATATTATATTATGAACATTAATAATTTTACTAAAAATTAATCAAAACAGAATATTCACACTAGAAAGGTTATTTTCTATAACCAAACGTATAGAGCTAAATTTTAAAGGCGCAGCAATACAAGGAATCTTGGTTTAAATGACACTCCTAAACGTAAGTGGCAAGAAGATTTGATGTATGTAAATTTGATTTCTACTATGCTTTGAAGTCTCACAGTCATGTGCCTTGTAACGAAAAAAAACCCCAAAATAGTAATTATAACAATTCTGAAATAGGTCTACCTGGCCATATGCACAACCAACTTTTTACCTTCACCAATGGCCCAATCTTTCCAAAATTTTGTACTTAAGTAGATCGAGCATATAGTTACACCACGAGCAAATAGACCCATAATAAAAAAAGTTACACCACATAAACATAGAAAATATGAAACTGGAACCTAGTACAGGCAGGATGCCAGAGCCCAGAAAAAGAAGTTTAAATTAATATAGGGAAAATTTATCGTTTAGTCTCTATAGTTTTACCAGAGTTTTTAAATTGATTCCTATGCTTTATTTTTTTCAATTCACGTCTTATACTTTTATAAATTTTCAAAACACTCCTGGCTGCTATTGCAGACACTAAGGCTGTTAATGAATAAGTTGATGTGGCAAGAATGTTATGATGTGGAATGTCGAGGTAGATCACATATGCTACTTATACTATCAACAACTTAAAAGCAAATTTTTTTTTAAACCCAATTAAAAGCTTCAATTTGGGCTTACATAGACTAGTCCATGCTGAAGCTAGGGCTCAACGAAATTGACAGAAAGACGTGATAGATAGGAATGCTAGAAGGCCATGGGTAAATGAAAGAGTGATACAATAAACCAACCAAAACAAAACACCCTTCCAAATATTCAACGATTTCAAAACCAGATGGATCACTAGATCCCAAAAAAAATTTGCCCAGGAATACCACCCAAAGGAACATCAAGTTTTTGAACTTATGAGTTACAAATTATTGTTTCCTACACAAAAATTCTGTGTAACAAGCTGAAAGCAAATGTTCACTAAGCCTTGAGTCCTAGCTTCAACGTTAACTGGTTTGTGTAAGCGTAGAACGAAACTTTTAATTGTGTTTACAAAATAAATAATTTTTTTTTTTTAAATAGCTAGCAGTATTAGTAGCATAAGAGATCCACTTTGACATTCCATGTCGGAATAAAATCGCCACATCATCCTATTCATTAACAGTGTTAATATTTGTAATGACGGCAGGGAGTGTTTTGAAAATTTATGAAACTATAAGGAGTGAATTAAAAAAAATAAACTATAGGGATCAACTTAAAAACTTAGTGAAACTATATGGACCAAATAGTTAATTTTCCCATTAATATATTACTAAAAATGTATAAATTGATAACTCTTTTTTTAAGAATGATAAATTTTCTGCTAGAGGCAGCACTCGCAGAGTAATTTGTCTCCCTTAACACAAGTTCTGTCTCATCCATCCATTTTAAGGATTTGAACCTGATGCTCCGAGCTGAAATCCAGTGCTCCGTCTTCATCCCAACCAAAAGAAAAGTGCACATTTATTTGGTGTTCACATGAAAAACAAAATTTCATTCCTCATCAAAATTGGTACAGTGGTAGTAACATCTGATTATATTGCACATTGTTTAGGAACTTACATATCGAAACCGAAGTAAGCAAAGAAACTTAAACATTATATTTAAATAGACCCACGATATCAAGGAATTGCTCCAAACTTGGAAGACAGACATGCATCCACAGCTTTGCCAACAGTAAGGACAACCCATTCTTTCCCCATTTTATCTACGAATTGCGTTAGTTTTAGCTTGTGAATCACTAGCCAACCTTGGGGTCACCATGGCTAACTGCAAAGGAAAACAAAAAAATCTTACATCTGTGTTGGAGCTTACAGATTGATCAGCTAATGCAATATATATATATATATATACAAGGAGAAAATTTCACTCACCCAATAAAAGCAAACATATACGGATGATGTATTGGCAGAAAAATCAAAGCTTTCCAGAAGAAGAGTTTGCAAAAAAGAAAAAAAGATAATTTGAACATGCCAAGACTCCCCTTTGTACATTTTTCTTACCTGTAATTTCCTTCTCTTGCTGAAATATTGAGCTTTCCACTTTGCGAAATATGAGACGTTGCTAGTGGTAAAGCAATGGTCTTTGGTTGAGTATATGTTGGCTGAAGAATGGAGATGAGCTTGTATTGGCGCCAAAATAACACTTTTTGTTGGCATGGAGGCTTCACGCTATTGAAAGAAGAAGGTCATCTTTGCCTTCACTTTCAAGATTCCCAAAATGATGCCGTCTTGCTCATGTTTAGTTTAAAAAAATTACTTATCAAAATGTACCATTTCATTTATATAAAACAATGCATTTTGAGAAAATTTTTTTTTGTTAGAACATTTTGAGAAGGTTATGGACATTGTCATGTATGCTCGAAACAATGTTATTTTAGTGCAATCCATTTTTTTCTTTTTTTTTTTTTCATAAAAGAGTCCCTCAAAATGTACCATTTCACTCAATGAAATGTGTGTTTTAAAAAGGGTATCAGATGCTACTGAGACATGACATTATATGGAACATGCAGTTAGATAGATGGCCAAGATTATTTACTAGAGAAAACAGAGTAAAACCACCCCTACTTGAGGGGATCTTTCTCCAAACCAGCTCACACTCTTTGGCAATAAACCTCTTTCTGAACATTTATTCTTTATTAGCATCATATTAATGAATAACCGAAGGCCATTAGTAAGTTGTTAAGAGCATTGTTGCACTTTTCACTGAAAAATAGCGACTCAGAGGAAGTTGAAGATATCAACCAATATCATGTGCTTCCATAAAACAAGTTCAAAATTAAAATAGATACACTCATAGTTGACTTAAGTATTTGATATCTCTGAGAAATGATATTAATCTATCTTAATGATGATACAGTATTTTTGCTTTTTTTTTTCTTTTCTTTTTTTGTCTATATGATCCATTGTTCGTGACCCACATAAATTTACATTCTCATTTTGTAAGGTTTTGTGTAATTGCTAAATCATTCATTTGAGTAGCACAATATGATGTTCCATTACCATTTTACACTGTCAACGATTTATATTTAATTTCTGATATCGAGAAGGGACGCAACATACTACTCACAATGGCTTGGTGTATGTGTGCGTTGAGGACAATTTAGCATAGAGGGCCCAAACAAAGCCCATCTTGCAGCTATATTTGTGTGATCAAACCCAAATAATACTTTTATGTGAGTGCAAGAACTTTAGATGATATCAGTTTCATTAACTTTGAAAAAAGACAAGGAAGCAGTGCCCAAAATAAGGATCCTATTTGATATATTTTCCTAGAATAATTTTATCATATTATTTTTTTAGAAAAAATTAAAATAAAAGTTTTTAATGGAAATTATTCTCTTAAATTTTTTTTCGTATTTATTTTAAAATTACAATAATGTCATAAATAATTTTTTTAAATGTTCTTCTTGTTTTAATAGTGAATATGCTAGAATTTATTTTGGTTTTTCAATTTTTTAAACTCATTATATGAATCAACCATAGATTTTAAAATCATGATTCAATTCTAATTCTAATGCAATTGATATTGAAATTACAATTTTTTAAACCAATTTCAAATATTTTGTACCAAGCAAGACTTAGATATTTGACAACTATGAATAATTGTAATTGTATAAGAGTCTATTGAGTTTCATTCTTAATTATTATTTCTAAATTAAGAAGTTATAAAAAAAAAAAAATCACTTGTATGCGTGCATAGGATTATTTTTATTAGGTGTCATTAATAGTGTCAATTAATTACATAGCATGTACATGTTACTAGTGTCAAGTAATCAAATAGCGTATAAGTCAATATAGTATTATTAGATTTGATGTTGAATTTATGAAGATGGGTTAGAAAGGTAATATTTGTAAATATTTAATAATAGCTCTGTTTGGTTGAAAAGTACGGAGAGAGAAAGTGTGTGCTTGGTCGAAGGGAATGTCATTTCTTTTAGGAGAAAGGATTCTCTCACTTACAGGAATTCCCATTCCATCACAAATACGATGGAGTAGGAAGGGAGGAATGTGAATGAATACTAATATTATCAATTTTGTCCTTACACTATTTGTAATTTTACAAAATGTGAGAATTTGAATTAAAATTTAAATTACCATTTAAATCATTTTACAATCCTTTAATGACTTTTATTAACACTATTTTAATATTTTATGTGGGTTAAAAATAAAATAATGGCATTTAAATCAAGAATATTTTAAAAAATTAATAGATTAAAATGAAACATGAATATTTAATATTTTTTGCATTGAGTTATTATGGTAATCTGTTTGACTTTCCCTTTTATTCTTGGATTACTTTTATTATATCAAAGATAATTAGAATAATATTTTTGTTACTTTGTATATAATTATGATTATGTCATTTCATTCTTTCTTATAAAACTTATTCCCATTTATCAAATAGGGGAGTCTGAATTGTAAGAAGAAATGACTATATTTTATTCCTTTAACTTTCAAGATTATTACAACAATAATATATAAACTATGTAATAAGATATTTTTATAGGCAAATGAAACAATTGATCCTATAATTTTCCCTTGTTAGTAATTTGGTTTTATAATTTATTTTTCTTTAAATAACTCCTATAGTTTTATACCATTTGAAATTAAGTCTCCGCTGTTGTATTTTGTATAAATGCCATCTACAAGAGGATGACATGGTGAATGGAGGCTACCTAGCATCACATGTGGTTGCTGAAATGGCTAAATGCTCCCATATAAACTTTGCATGGAGCAAATCATGTGAAGAATAGGTCCCAAATTCGGAACCCAGAAATTCTTTACGCATTGCGATTGATCTTGATTGGCAGTGGTCATGTAGCCACGGGGTAAAACTTCATGTAGAAGAGGAGGATGTGGGGGGTCGTTGAGAGCTTCGAAGAACTCTAGAAAAGTGGTGAGTATGGGTGATTGGTGCTGTCGTTGTGGGTGGGGGGATTGTTGTGAACTCAGGTGATTCAACACGGAGATGGAACACGTGGAGAAACTGAAGGTGTTTCGGAGATGGTGAGGAGAAGAACACACCAGAAGATTCCTTCGAAGAGGTTGGTAGATTTTGTGAGACTGAGACCGTTGCAACGAGAAGGGATATAAACTCAATAAGTAGGGAGGGAAGCGTGTGTAAGGGTTAGGCTAGTTGTGATTGAGTTTTGAGTCCTCATCCCCTTCTTCTGTATTCCCTTTTCGCTTCTCTGTGTAGTTCCACATATCAATCTTATTATGTTAATTCATTTCCTCAGGTGTTGTTGATGGTTGAGCGCCCTGTTATTGTTTAATACAAGTATACTTTCCTTATCTCTTGCCTTTGCATATAATACGTTACATTGGTACTTTCATTATCGTTTACCATGGAGTATACTCGACTCAATACATTGGATGAGTGTTTTAAGGTGGTACAGGATTCGCAGGCCATTTTCACTACGGAGTTACAAGGGTTGGCTGCTACTGTTTCAGGCTTTAAGTGCTGCATCATTGCTCAGCAAAACTCCATGAAAGAAGTATTGGCGCATTTGGCAGCGTTGGGTAGTCAGCTTTGTGATGCTCAACTAGATTCCTCACATCTTCGTGCCTCGAGCTCTGATACCGTGATTTCTCATGGCACGATATCTCAACCCCATTAACAATTTGACACAAGCTTGCTCCGGTTGAACTTGGGCGATTCAGTGGAGAGAATCTAGAGGCTTGGATCTTTCAAGTTGAAATGGTATTTTGAATTCTATTATACCCATGCTCAGCATCAACTCTTGCTTGCTTCGTTTTACTTGGATGGTGAAGCTTTCGAATGGTATCTGTGAACACCCCCAGAATAGATAAGAATGAAAAATGAGATAAACAAAATAAAAAACAAAAAATAAAAAATATGAAAAATAAAATAAAAATAAAAATGAGATAAACAAAATAAAAATAATCAAAATAAGTAAAATAAAAGCAAAAAATTCAAAGAATAAGGAAAAATAAACACATCTCCCCTTTTTCGGTCATGGAGCAGCATAACACTATCCACTAGTTTGAAATGCCACGCAAATGCTACCTATAAAGGGGGCATGCGCTGTTTCTTACTACACTTCAGGCATGCAGGTCTGGAAAGAGGAGGCAGAGAAAAGAGTTTTGCGGGAAAGGCGTGGGAAGAGGAAGAAATCGAAGAGGGAGCTTGCACCATAAACGGAGGGGTAGAAGGCGAGAGAAAAGAACCCAACAAAGCTCATGCAACGTGAAACGGAGCTAAAGAGAAAGAAAGAGAGCTTAAGAGTAAGAGAGAACCGGAGAGTGAAGGAGTTGAGCACGGAGAGTTTGAGAGAAAAGAATAGAGAGGAGTTTTTCTCGGACATCTAGGTGCAGCAATTCAAAAGGGAAAAGCTCGAGCAGGAGAGAGTTGAAGAGAAAAGAAAGAGAGAAGAGTTCTTCTCAGGCATCTTTGCACAGCGGTTAAAAAGGAAGAAGCCGAGACAGAGAGAAAGAGCTGGGCAGAAGAGCCTTAAGGAGGAGGAAGCCAAGAGAGGGGCACAAAAAGCTTCTCTCATGACCTTTGTTTTCAACGCTCTACAACAGAGAAGTGGAGCCCATGCAACGTGAAACTAGGAAGGAGAAAGAGAGAGAGAAAGGGTGAGAACCAAGAAAGAGAGAGCAGGAGAGAGTTCAAAAAGCATATATACACGAGAAGAACAAAACTCCACAAAGAAAAAAAAGGAGGAGAGGACTGAAAGGTTCAGAGGGAGAGACCGAGAAGAGACTAAAACAAGGGGAGATCGAGTTCAAAGACTCCCTATTTTCGGTTGACCAGAGCAGAGCAAGAAGACGTGTGAGGGAGTGAGTTTTGAGGGAAGCAAATGAGCTCGAGTGACACCTATTTTCCAACCACAGAGCAATGACTCTGAGAAAGAAGGCAAATAGAAGGGCTGACACTGAAAGAGAAAAGGGTGGAGAAAAGAGAAAGAAGGAGAGTTGGAGGGAGAGTCAAGGGGAGAAGAAAGCTGAGAGTGGAAGAGCAGAAAGACAAAGAGGAAAAGAGGAAGCTCGAGCTGCAGGAAAGAGCAGACAAGAACAGAAATGCAGAGCCCATAGAAAACCAGAAAGGAGAAAGAAAAGCTGAGAAAGAGGGAGCTGAGGAAACATTGTGGAAGAAACTTGAGTGGAGAAAGGAAAGAATCCACTGAAGGCATCAAGAAGCTAAGTTTGACTTTCTGAAGGCCATGGACAGAGATACCCGAGGGAAAGTACTGGACAAGCAGAAGATCTGAGAGGCAAAACAAGAAATGAAGACCATACAAGTATGCCTTTCTACCTTGCACCATTCTAAGTTGAATAGCTTGTAAAAGTTTTTTTTTTTTTTAAAAATTTTCGAGAATAGTAGACTTAGCTGCATAAAACAGTATAATGCATGTCAGCTTCCATCATGCAGAGCTATTGCTTTTCTTCCCTTGCTCCTACAATGTAATCTTTTTGTGTGTGCTTTGATGAATGGTTCGTTGTTCTTTAACGTTTTAAAAAAGGTGTATGAATAAAGTGAAGCAAAACTTGGTGTGAGCAATTTAAACTTCAATTCGCATTATAAATGATGGGTATGCGTTATTGATATTGTGTCCAAATAGAATACCTCTCACCTTCACTTTGTTTCATTTAGTTGGTGGGAGTCATGAATAGTTGCAAGGCGAACATTATTAAAGACTGTTTCCTCATCCATGTTGGCATCTGGGCATTGCTATAATGTGTGTTTAAAATAATATAACATGAAGATATGAGATCCTAGGGGCAATCAGCATATGTTTCAGTTAGAAGAAAATGTGGACAATGAAGACTTAAAGTGTGTGAAGTCGAAGTGGTGCTTGTAATGAATAAACACACATATTTAAAAATGTTTTATTGTTTATTTTATTATTATATATATTATTATATATTTTTTAAAAATTTAGAGTTGTTGTATGAGATCTTTTGTCTCCTTAGACACTTGAGAGTTAACCAGTAGATGTCACATGAAATTTTTAATCTCCTTAGACTTAGGAAGTTAACGCATGATTTTTTTTAACAATACAAATTTAAATAATTCCTAATTCAAAGAAATAATTTATTTTTTTTATTTCAAAGAAAAAGAATCCTAAAATATTACACTTTAATAATTTCATTCGTTTTAAGAAATTAAAGCATAGTACTCTAATTTAAAAATAAGCTAAAAAGCATAAATTCAAAAAATCCTAAAATTATTTTCCATTATAATCTCTAATTTCAAAATGAAATTTAACTTTCGAAAATCCAAAAGAGAAAATATAAAGTAAAAAATTCAAAAAATATTTTACCATTATAATTGCACTTCAATTTCAAAATAAAATTCTAACTTCAAAAAAATCCTAAAAGAGTCTTTTCCCATTACCATTTCATTTAGATTTTGAAATAAAAGTTGAAGTCTAAAAATAAACAAAAATTAAAAAAGAGGAAAAATGAAGAGAGTATGAAAGTGAGATCAAGCTAGTGTCACACCCTAAACTTCTGGAGTGCAACCAGCACAAATAATGGGAATGACCCATTCCTGCAAGCCAATCACTATGTTCCTAACTGATTATACTAATGTACAAACCATGCAATAATGTAAATTCATGGTAATCTTAATATAAGCAAATTAACAACCATACAATTTTGTAGGAATTTTGGTAGAGTCTCCTATGTAATTGAGGCCTACCGAAATTACTACAAATATATGCCCATCAAAACAAGAAAAAAGAAAGCTTAACTCTCAGATCATCTAGTAACTAATAAAACTATACAAATAAGGGAATGGGAACCTGCTTGTGGTTGTCTATATACATTTTTAGTTATTTACATTTTGTCCAAATTATACTACTACAAAAGTATGATACCCCAGCAAAATAAGGAATGATATCCTTTGTGGTAGAAGTAGAGCTCTTCTAACCCTCACATTCAGGAAGTTGTTCTGGATGTTTATATGAAATTAAAGGAAATATAAACAGGTAGTATTCTAGTAACGAAACCAATACAAATACCTTGAGGTATGTAGAGCTCTGTGCAATTTACTTCATAATAACTTCTCAAACAACTATTACTATACCTATTAGCACAAACCTTTAAAATGACCAGTTCTCTGTTAATCAACATTTAAATTCTTACAGTAATAAGGCATAAATATGCATTAATTACACAAGAGAAAGAGAATTCAATTGCGCAATATAAAATAACGATTATGGATTTACTTCTATGGAAATCAAGTCGGCCAAGTGTACTCAGTCCTTGGAAAATATATTTATTGGTCAAGGATCCACAACCCTCGGGGAACTATATTTATCAGTTAAGGGTATTTAGCCCTTGGGTAATTTAAAATAGATGGTCATAAGGCTCAAACTCACGCTTTTTAATCAATCTAACACTTACTTTCAATACAATCCCCTTCTGATTGTTCTTACATAAATGTCACATCGCAATAACATGTTAGCCTATCTATGATATTATCTCCACTTTATATGTGTTATGCAACATCACAAATAATTCATAGTTCAAGTTGGTAGGCTATTCCCTCATTAACAAAAGGAAATAACCACAAAAATTCCATTACAAAATAATATGATTGATAAACAACAGCATGTATCATGTGATACCATTGGAAAAACTATCGCTTACCTGGTGGGTAAAGTATTCTAAATAACCTTCCCTCCTTTCCTTGGTTATGGGGTATTTCACAAGATAATCCTATAACACAAAAGTAAAATTTCCTTAATCCACCGTCACCAATATACATTAATTTAGGCTCATTCCAATGCCTCTTAGCAAATTCATAAATCGAAAAGACTTAATAAAAACAACCAAATATCTACAAGTCTCATACTAACCCATAACATCAACTCAACATATATTTTAAATTGAGAAGAATTTTCTTCCTTGAGTTCATATCATCTCCATAACAAATCATGTCTAGATCTCTTTATTTACCATTTAAAAAAATCATACCTTTGCTTTAGCTCCTTTTCCTTGATTCCACCACATGACTTGCTCATTTCTCATCAATTTAATTCACTTCCTTATATTTCTTATTTCTAATTATTCAATTACATTCCAATTTACCATACTTTAAATCTTCCTTTCATCTTCAACTAAGCCAATATATGAACAACAATAAAATATTATCTCATAATAATTAATATTCCTAAAATACCAGCATTAACCATTTAATTATAGAATTTCAACAATTCTATGTTTGACCCAAAAATCTAAAAAACTTTTAGATTGGTCCCTAGGAGAGCTACCACACAAAACTCAGAAATTTGAGCCCAAAAACATGATATTAGGATAGAAATTTAAGGGGAAAGGATCGAAAATTAGCTAACCACTAGTATCCCCACGAAAAACCAACCAAAAAAACTCACCAAAGTTGCTGCAAAATCCTCTCCTGCGATTGCCAAAACCAAAATTGGAAAAGGGATGTTGTTCGTCAAAAAAATGAAACACAGCAGCCAAAAACACATTGCCGGTGATAGAGGGTTGCTGATCGGTGCAACAAAATAGACAGACAGTGCATGTGCAATGCAAAACCAAGGAGAAGAGATGAAGCAATAGAAAACAAGTTATTTCTGTACCATTTATTGGTACTCTATCTTATCAGTTTGCCTCAGGGGATTTTAGATCCACAGGAGCTTGTGAGATTTCACAATTTTCTCACTCGAGGGTAGCATGTTCCACTTGTGGGAGGTATCATTCAAGTGAGTGTGTATTTAATAACTTGCGCTTGTTTTCATTATGGATAGGTAGGTCACATGAAGGGAGACTGCACCATAGCTCAGCCCATGGTTAGTCAAGACTTTATACAACTGACTACTCGACCTACTCCTTCTATGACTGCTGTTAGGTGAGTGTTTTCTTCCTCTGGTGGCAGGGGTGCTCCTAGGTGAGGCAAAAGAGCACAGGGACAACCATTGGCTGGATGAGGATAAACTAGGGTGTTTGCATTGTCCAAACAGGATGCTCAAGCTTTTAATGCAGTTGTTACAGGTATGGTTACGGTAGATTCACATCCAGCATATGCATTATTTGATTCTGGTTCCACACATTCATATGTATCTGTACTTTTTGCTCAATGGTTAAAAGTAAGCCTTTCTTAGCTAGAAAAAGTGATTTTAGTGGGAACACCTCTTGGGGAATCTTTATTAGTTAACATGATATATAGATTGTGTACAGTGTCTGTGTAAAATTTTTGATCGAGAAAGATAAAAGTGCAGCAAGGGTAGTTTAATAATTTTGCTTGGTGTAGACACATGGCAGCTTCAAAAAATTTCTAGATAAGTGGCAAGTTGAGACTTGAACCTTTGCTCTCAGATTTAGGATGCCAAAGCCTTACCACTAAGCCAGAGCTCAACATCTAATTAGCAACCTACAACATAAATAATTGTTCTTTTACAACTAGTTTTTGTTTTTGTAAATTAAAACATACTAACCAAATTCCAATTTTGTTTTGTTTACAAAAGCTTGTTTGATTTTAAATATTTTGTTCTTTTTGCTAAACATAAAAAATCATTAACCAACAGATAAGCATTTATAAGGTCAAACTATGTGGACTTTGATCCCCATCACAGGGCCCTAGGCTTTAATCCTACGTCAAGTTTGCCTTTATAAATATTTTATTTTTCTTCCTTTATTTTTTTTCTTAATTGCTTCATTATTATTATTATTATTATTATTATTTTGTGTATGATTGATAAAAGTAATCGAAATTTGAATTAAGACCATATAATTTTTGCATAATCAACTTTAGGTAATTGTTCTTAAGAACGAGTGTTGTGGGGTGCCTAACAGCTTCCCCATGCACAACCGACTCCTGAACTTTATTTTTGGTTTGCAGACCACCTTATCAATTTAATTGGTTTTCCAAGGTATTCCTTTAAAAATTTTGGTAGCGACTTCTAAATTTTGGTTTTCATTGTTAAAGTGGAAATTAAAACTGATTCTTGCAGTCATATTTTAGGTGTGACAGTTTGACAACTCCACTGGGGAATGTTGAAAGTCAAGCCTATTCAAGTTGATTATGGAAAATAATATGCCCATTTTTCTTTTATTTTGATTACTCTTTTACATGTTGTCTGCCTTTTATGCTTAAGTTAGATAACATGTTTTGATTCTCATGCCATATTTAATACTTGTACAAGTACACTTGTATATAATTAGGATAGTCAACATATGGATGATAAGTTTGTTCGTTTATTAATTGTGTATTTGTTTCTATTTCAATAATATGTTTGGCTATATGACAACATGTGCTAGACTAGATAACATGTAGATTGAAACCTTATGATAGATTACTCTTATATATTTAATTGCTCTTTTCTTGTTTAATCTACTTAGCAGATAAGGGTTGGGGAGGCAAGAGGTATTACCGCTCTCCTTACACTCTTCATGTATGCATGTTACCTCACACATATTCTATTGGGCCCTATACTCGGGTCTGTGTGCGCCTCAGGTTAGTCAAAACTTATATTGGTTTCCACATGTGACTTTATGCCTCCTAAGATTACCATGAGGACTTCACTTGGATTGTGCTTTATTATATGAGCCTAATTTATGTGGGATTTCCTTCCCTTTATGATTAGTTTATATAGCAAGATCTTCATCCTTGTGGTGGAGGCAATTCGGGAACCCTTTTTCCTTTTAGGAACATAAATCCACCCTCTCAACCTGTACTACAATAGTCAGAGCTTAGTAGGCTTGCCCATTTAGTTAGCAATCGGTGTCCCTAGGTTTACCAATTTTAGCTTAGGGTTTCCTTGAATTAGGACACAAGAGGGCATATATTTTCTTTCCCTACACATAACATACATACTGTACTAGAAAAATGGATATGACATCATTGCACTATAGGACACATGTTAATTACAATGAAAGTATGCATCAACAAAATTGTCCACGGCTTGTGAAGGGCTTCCTGACCCTCTACTTTATAATCAAGGATTGCATGGCATTCTTATGCATGAAAAATCTTTGAAAGATGAAACTTTTAGAATGTATTATTGCTTTACGAGTAAAATGTTGTTATAAGAGTGAACCTAATGACTATTCAGTGCATCCCTAGGCTAAGAAAAAGGTTTTTGCTATTAACTGAGTGAAGATCATTTCCTCTCTCAAGTTAATGGCCAATTTTTCCTCCCTATAGGATCTTTTATCCCTCGAGGAAGTTGAATTATTTTTTGGACTACATATTAGCCTAATAATGTAATGATCACAGTTGTGTCCTTCAATTGCACAATTGATTATAATGATTGTCACCATATCGTTGAGGAAATAGCACTGTCTTTATGCCATGTTCCATGGATTTATGAGTTCTAAAAGAGAGTACAGTGTCCTAAGGATAAGAATTAGTGATTCATCAATACATTAATAAATGCCAAAAAATAAATGATAAGGAAGTTTCGGTTGAATTGTTATAGCGAACTCTAACCCTTTTGACTCCTTTGACAGTGATATATTTAAAAGGGTTGTTAGGCATACTTAATCAAAATGGCATAAAATGACATATCACATAATCCAAACTTGAACGAGGTGATTTTAACAGGGAAGAAGATTAGAATTAAAGTAGAAACGAAATCTTTGGAAAGCTTGGTACACTTGAGTAAGAAACTCAAAGGTGGTAAGCTAAGGGTAAAGGCATCAAAACAGGTTCGACCCACCAGGTCGAGCTTGTGTAACCCACTTAAGGGGTGGGTTAGGTTAAAAGGTTTCTTTGAGAACCTGTTTAGTATACTTTTATCAATTTGACCTGTTTAATCTGTGAGTTAAACGAGCCAGCTCCCGGGTTAAATAAGTTGCCATTTTTTTTTTTAAATATCTACTCACTTAGTCCAGTGCCCCAGCCCACTGCACTTTCCTATTTAAAAAAATTAACCCTAATGTATATGTTGTGTTATCTCTATTAGTTTGTAATTTTCCAGATTTGAATATTCTGCTTATAATCATATTCTTATTATTAATGAATAATTGAATTATTGGATTACTCTACTTGGTTTAATCCGTTGAAACTTGCTTTTTATTTAGTTATTTTTTTTCGTTTATTTATACTAATATAGAAATTGATTGATTAAACAAGACATGTGCTTAAAGAAAGCCAAATTTGAATTTTTATAATTTTTATTTTTTAAAATTTTTTTTGGTGAGTTAAACGGGTCAACTTGCTTAACCCACCAGGTGAAGTGGGTTAAGATTTTCAACCCACCATCTTATGATGGGTTAAACGGGCTGACTCGTTTAACCTACCAATTCGGGTGGGTTAGCTTAAGTGGGACAGGTTGGCCCACTTTGACAGCTCTAGTTAAGGGATTTCTAAAGAGACTATGGGGATATAATAGATTTGCTAATTATTTTGATTTAACCAGAGGCATTCTCCGTTCTAGCTCAGTACTGGGATGATTTGCTAAGGTGTTTTACGTTTCCAACTTTCCAAATTACCTTAACTTTAGAAGAGTATGGAGGGCTTTTGAAAATACCGATAGCAAAAAAATGTAACAATTTACATGATCCTTATGCATTTGTCGTTGAAGCATGCTGTGGCTTAGATTATGGGAGCAGGGGTTAATAAGGTAGAGTTTGTCAAGAAAGGGTTGACTAAAAAGATTTCAAGGAAGTATATGGAAAAACAGTTATAAGTCTTAGCTGAAAAGGGTGATTAGATTACCTTTCGAAGGGTCTTGACGTTGGCTATCTATGGTATAGTTTTGTTTCCATTAGCCATGGGAATAATTGATTTGGCAGCTATTAGTGTGTTCAGGATCGTGGAAAATCATCAAGTGAACCCTGTGCCAGTAATTTTAGCTGAGACATTTATGACTTTGAGTTTTTGCCATAAAAAGAAGGGAGGTAAGTTGAAATGCTACTTACAGCTATTGACTATGTGGGTTGTTAACCATATATATGGGAAAAAGTACCAAATGGCAGTGAGGTTTTAAACTACCCCCTATCCTATTAAGGATTACCTTAACCATGAAGGGTTCATATCACAAAATTCTAATAACGAGATAAGATTAAGGAAAATGGATCGAGAAAGTTGGGAACAACATTTTAATAAGTTAAGGGACGACTTAATTCTATGGAAACTAGCGTGGTGGGAGAGTGAAGACATACTCTATTGTTGTGGAGAGTTTAAAAATGTACCTTTTGTGAGCCCTCGAGGTTGCATCAATTATAACCCTTCCATCGCTCACTGCCAATTCGTGTATGAACATGATATCCCTTTAGACGAAGCCCTTCAAAAGATCTAATTTCACCATGATGATCCCAAGGATATGGAATGGAACCCGTGTGTTAAGGAAGCATGGGCTAGAGTTATATATAAAGGAAGGCCTAAACTAGGTAAACGAGCTATTATGACCACAAAAGAATATGAGGCATGGCTCAAGGAATGATGTAAAAGAGTTAATCCTCCATTGGGACCTCATAAGCCTTTGTTAGGTAATGATCTAATGGAAGCAGAGTAGCACTTGGCTAAAACCATAGAGGATAGAAAATCAAAGGTAAAAGACCTGGAAGAGCAAAAGGAAAAATGGTCTAAAGAATTAACACAATTATAGAGAGAATATGCCTATATGCAAGAAACTCAAGGATGCAGTTGAGAAAGCCCGAAGGCGTGAACTACACAGTAAAACCAGGATGATGAGGGTCTATAGGGAGAAAGAGGCTCTTGAAAGGCAAGCTAAACATTGTACCTCATACAACGAACTTCAACAAGAAGTCAGAATGCTCACCTAGCAACTTGAAAGCAAAATGGATGAGTTAGCGATGGTCAGGAGTGACAAAGCTACGATCATCCAAAACTTAGTGGAATAACTTGATTAACAAGTTGATATAACAAGGACTTAAGAAGCTTAGTATGCAGAACGATCAATACAACTAGAACAGTGGATGGACCATTTCAGAGGATTAGTGCACTTGGCCATCAATATAATACCTGAATTTGCTGATGCATTCAATCAGGCTAATGACATGGCTAATCCATTGAAGACATCCTTAGCAGTATCAGAATTTTTTACGTTGTGTACTCGTATTTACAATGATTTGAGGGACTTCATGAATGTTTAGCATACTAATGAACTATGTAACATCTAGTTCGTCTATGAAGATTGAATAAAATTTCCATGTGCTTATATTCCTTCCCAGTCCTCATGATGCCAATCATGTAGGGATATTAATTTCCCTTTGTATTTGGTTTTTCAACTTTAATCTTCTATGTGGATTTTATAATCCCTTCAAAAGTCAAAGGGTCTAATTGTGCCAATAATCATCATGCCAAAGCAACCCTCATGATAAATCAATAGACTAATAAATGAACAAACTAATTAACACTAATTTAAATAACTTGTTTCATTTACATTTTCGCGAAAACCCGAAGAGTGAGAGTGATATAGTGATACTGGATACCCATATGACAACTATAGAGAATCAAATTTATGAAATGATTAGGCTGATGAAAATAGCCATTACTAGAAAGAACCGCACTGATGTTCAAATTGAAACTAGCCAATCATTGCTTATAATGGAGGAAAGAGCAGGCCAACTCACAAGAAACTCGGTTGGTGTAATACGTATACCAATTTTGAATGAATCACACCCAATACATAGGGTAAATAAGGTCTTGACTCAAGGACTGGTACCAAACCCACCTCTACAAGTGGCTAACAAGCATGGATATAGCAAATGGCATGTTGGGATAGTAAGCGTTCACGACTCTCTATGCAATAACCTAACATATACTTTTTAAATTCCTATAACAAAGGATAAAATGGGGAGTAAAGTTGATGAAGAGACATGGAAGGAGGAGTTATCTACAGTGAAGGATCAGCTATGCACATTATGGGGACCTACGACCTAGGGATCCCTTGATTTGGAGGAGCTTTGTTTAACTCCAGAAATTACTATACTAAAAAAATTCAAGGTGCCAGATTTCGACAAATTTGATGGGGCGATAATATGGTGTATCACTTAAAGTCTTACTATATAAAGATGTCAATTTGGTATAGGGATAAGAAATATCTCATAAATTTCTTTCTTGAAAGCCTATCTGGATTAGCTTTGTAGTGGTACATACAGTTGGATCAGTTAAAGATATGTAAATAGAGGGACCTTGCTGAGGCTTTTACAAGGCAATATAAGTTGAATCTCTAAAATGCTTTAACTAGGAAACAAGTGAAAAGCATGAGAAAGAAGTCAGCAGAGTCATTTAAAGAGTATGCCCAAAGATGGAGAATGGTTATGTCGCAAGTTTAACCTCTAATAGTAGATTTAAAATTTTGCTCATATTTTGTTCGCTCCCTACTTGACCCGTCTTACAATATGATCATGGGAACACACGTCAACAATTTCACTGATTTGATTGAGATTGGGGAGAGGATATATTCTGATATCTGGGAGGGAAGACTCCAAGCTACTCAAGGTGATGGGAATCCCAAAAGAGTTCTCAATCAAAAAAAGAAATAAGGGAAGATGAATTACATTCAATCTTCACATCCATTTCCATCACAATTAGAGGTTTCTTATTAGCTAAGAGGCAGAAACTAAAGTTAACCTAAGTCAAGGTATGCCTCTAACTAGTAAGGTGAAGGACAAAGACCTACTTCTCCAAAAGATAATCTCGCTTGGCCTAATTTCTCTTCAACAAATGCTTACTTATACCGAAAGGTTCGAGAAGCATAGCTTATTGGCCAGCGGTATTACAAACCTCTTCAGCCATCATATCGTACTTGGTACAATTTGAATGTTGCCTGTGAATATCACATTGGTGTATTAGGACACTCAATTGAGGATTGCACTACATTTGAAAGAAATGTGCTTGATTTGATAGATATAGGTTAGTCTATCTCAAAGCACGGGAAAATTCCATTATCACTACTTATTTGCTTCCAAATCATGAAAGACAAGTGGGGGCTATTGAGGAAGATGTTGACTTTTTAGCCTTCATCATTGACGGCCATGGTCACAGGTGGCGCTCCAATGGAGACAGACATTGCCACCAGCAACCTCTATTCCCATGCCACTGGCAAAGGCCCAAAGAGAGCACGAAAGACGATGGAATATAGGGTCCCTCATCGCTCCTTCACAGCTCCACCCATGGTGGCATTCGATGCTAGTCTTCTTGCTGGCCACCACGCCATGTGACGTAGTATCGCGGCAACAAAATGGGGGAAGAAGGGCAGTGACGGTAGGAGAAGAGGGAGGAAGAAGAAAAGAGAGAAAGGGGGAATATAGGTTAGTGTTTATTTTATTTTATTTTTCCAAAAGTAAAAGTATAAATTAAAAACCCTAATTTTTTTATCAGAAACCTTGATTTTATTTGTTAATGGGTTTGTTTAGGAGATTGCACCTTTTACTATTATGAAGTTTTTTTTTTTTATCAGACTTTTAAATTCTTGAGAAGATTTAGGCCCTTTACTCATTTAAGAAGTTTTTCTTTTTCTGTTTAAAAATATTTAGGCTTTTCATTATGAGAAATTAGGCCTTTGCAAATCTTTTTTTGGCCTAAATTCTTAATAGAATTTGGAGTTCTTTTTCTGTTTTTTTTAAGGAAATTTGGGCTTTATATTTGTTTTAGGGCCTTCTCATTTTTTTTTTGGAAGAAGTTATGGGCCACATAAAAATTTTTTCTTGTAATTAGGCATGTGGTCCATTTTAAAATAAGGCTAAAAGGCCTAATTTTTAAAATCCCTAATTAATGAACATTTAGACATGTTCAAAATATAAATTGTATATTTATATTTTAGCCATAAATAAATACAATTAATTTTTTGTGAAAAATTAAATTTTATATCCCAATAAATTTAAATCAAGTACTATGTTAACTTGCCATTATGTTAATTAGTTTAAGATTGCTTTTATTAAATTGCTTGGTTAATTATCTTCCTACAGAAAATTAGGAAATATAATGTTAATTAGTTTAATGTTATGTATTAAATTTATTTGTGTGTAATTTTTTTAACATGTAATAAATGTATATGTTAAAGCAGTTATTACATACTTTAAATATGTTAATGAGTTTAACATTATGTGTTTATTAAATGTGTTAATTAGTTCAACATGTTTATTGTTAAATGTTAATTTGTTTGACATTACATGTTTGATTTATTTATTTGTTAATTGGTTTAACATATAATAATTTTATTTGTTCAACATGTGTTAAACATTATTAATATTTTTTAAGTGGATTCCATAAACAGGAAAAATGTTAATTTGTTTACATTTGTAAATTCATGATTTACCATTTGTTTGTAGTATGATTGAGACACTTAGTTGTTTGTTTTTTTATTAATTTTTCACCTTGCATACAATCTTAGGACGATGATTGGCACTTGGGCTCTTTCGACTCTAGGTTACACATTTGTTAATTAGCTTAATCATATAATAATTAATGTCATGATATGGATGCATGGTGAACATTAAATCAAGCGTGCTTTTAATTATCTAATCCCCATTTTGTGTTTGTCTTGATTTTTTAAAAAGAATGACTATTGCTTACAACAGTATTGTTGTTGAGCTTAACAACAATTTGAAGCTAAATGGCAACAATTATGAGTTTTGGAGTATGAAAATCTAGTATCTCCCAGAAGAGCAAGAGGCTCTTGAGGCTTTCAATAATGTCATGGAAGACCTAGAAACTAGTAACACGACCTAGCATAGGCAGGACCGTGAGGTTTATGACGCTTGGAAGAAAAACAACTTTACTGCTTACTTTGGATGATGACATCTTAAGGGAGTTCATGGACCATTAAAGCACTATAGAGCTTTAGATTGCTCTGAGAACGAGGTTTAGAACTATGTTCGTATCCAAGTTGCATTATTTAATAATTAAATTTAACTCATATAAGAAACACCAAAACATTTTATAAGGAAATATCAAAGGTTGATGTCAAACATGATCGCTGAGCTAAAAGATGCTGGAAATGTCTTAATAGACGAGCAATAAATCCAAGCTGTCATTTGTTCTTTGCCTAGTTTGTGGAAACATATGGAGATCCATCTTACTCATAATTATAGAATCACGACTTTGGAAGATGTCTGGAGACACCATGAACTTGAGGAGGAAAAGTTTGAATCAGCCAAGCTGATACCTAAATTACACATGGCAACTTCAAGTGGAAGACATGATTCAAAGAGAAAGAACTAGGGAAAGAACAAATGACCAGCTCAACCTGAGAAAAAGCCAAAGACTAATCAGCAAGGTAAAAAGAAGCAACGAAAGGTGAATATGGAAAAAGTTAAGTACTTTAATTTCCAGAAAAAGGGACACTACATGAGTGATTGCCTTGAGCCTTCACGAAAGGTAGCATATACTGCTTAAGCTAGTGAACTTTATGTTTCTAGCTTTATTGTGCTTAATGAATCTTGTCCTATGTGAATTGTAGACTTAGGAGCCATGAACCATATAGCGAGGGACCATGAAGCATTGTTGATATTCGGCAAGTTCCATTTGGAGCATTTTGAATATATGTGGCTAACAACACTAAGGTTATTGTCAAAAGGATCGGAACATGCAAGTTCGTCCTACAAGGTGATCGAGACCTAATTTTACATGATGTCCTTTGTGCACCTCAAATTTGTTAGAATGTTGTTTCAATTTTGGTTTTACTTAGGCTAGGCTATGATTTGTATTTCCACAACAATTGTGTTAAATTGAGTTATGACTCAATTTTTTTTTGTTTTGGTTATGTAATCGGAGGTTATATTTCTATAGATTTGGATGACGAATCATATATTAATAATAATGTCAAATTTTCCATGTTTGCCTCTACTCATGATTTTGATCACAATGTAAATATATGACATGCTATACTTGGTCATATTGGGTAATGAAGAATGCAATTGTTATCGAAAGAGGGTTTGTTTCATAGCATTGAATGAGTAGATTTGTCTAATTATGAATCTAGTCTAGCAGGAAAATCTTCTAGAAAATCCTTCGGTAAAGTAACCATAACCAATTTTCCATTGTAATTAGTTCATTCAAACATATGTAGGCCTATGAATGTTAGGGTCAGGCATAGAGCAAAATATTTCAACACATTCATTGACAATTAGACTTGTTTTGGTTATGTCTATTTAATTTCTCATAAGTCTGAATCATTAAGCTATTTTGAAAACTATATGAGCTTAGTTAAGAATCAATTATATAATAAGATTAAGGCTCTTTAAACTAATTAAGGCCGAGAATATTTATTGGTTCTATTCAATGAATTATGTAATGAAAAGGGATAATTCATTAGTTGACTATTCCAAGTCTTCCACAAATAAAATGGTGTTGTGAAAAGAAGGAATAGAACGCTCCTTGAGATGGTTAGGTATTTAATGACACAGGCTAATTTGTCAATCACATATTAGGGTGATGTTTTGTTATTTGCAGCCTATGTAATTAATTGTGCGCCTACAAAATCAATTGTAACCATTTCACATGAGTTCTGGATCGAGCAAAAGCCTGACTTAAGTTTTTGAAACCTTGGGAATGTGCTGCCTATATATATGATTTCTTTCATAAATACATGTCAAATTGGCCATGAGAGGAAAGAAAAGTATCTTTATTAGATAATTTGAAACCTCAAAAGGTTATGTGTTTATAGTTCAACAAGACAGTAGGAGTATGACTAAATTTGAATATAGAGATGTCACATTCTTAGAGAATGAATATCCTAAGAAAGGTAAGGTAGGTCAAGACCTATCCTTATTTGAGATAGAGGAACTGAACATACCAAGACCACCTCATTTGAGTGGGAGGATTATGGAAGATAATAAATTAGTTTCTCATTAGCAACCTTCATCATTAGATGCAAATGAAAGTGTTCCTATGCCAATTGCTCTAAGTAAGAGTGACTAAATGGATGTCAATCCAAGTGGGAGTGAGACCATTGCTCTTGATCTAATGGGAGCAAAGTTGATCTAAATAGGAAAAATGAAGTAAGATTCAACAAATCACAACTGAGATGATTCACATAAAAAGATTCCTTGCTGACAATATGTGATTGAAGGTGGTGAACTTTTTAGAATACTCCTACAAAATGAAGATGAGTTGAGAAATTTGAAAAAGGCTCTCTTATCCCCTTCTAAGGATAAATAGACTAAAGCTATAGAATAGGAAATGGAGTCTATGAATGTCAACAATGTTTGGGAACTTATTGACCTCATAAAGGGACGTAAGGCTATTGGGAACAAGTGGGTTCTCAAAATCAAGAAAAGAGCTGATAGCACAATTCAAGGATTTAAGGCTTGACTAATGGTAAAGGGTATACACAGCAGGAAGGGATTGACAATAAAGAGATTTTTTCTCTTGTTGTACAATTTAGCTCTATTCACTTACTTCTAGTTATAGTGGCTTGTTTAGATCTTGAGTTATATCGTATGGGTGTAAAGACTATCTTTTTTAAATATTTGTCATCTCACTTTGAGATGAAAGATATCGGTGTAGCTGTATACATTCTTGGAGTTAAGATTTCAAGAAATTGTTCTAAAAAACTGTTGTATCTCTCGCAAGAGAATTACATCAGAAAAGTTCTGTAATGTTTTAGTGTGGAAAGTTGTAACCTTATAGACACACCTATTAGTACAAGTCAAACCTTGAGTGTCAAAATAGGTCTCTAAACTACTATAAAAAGAGAGCGTATGAGCCAAACTCCTTATAGGAATGTAGTTTATTGTCCAATGTATGATATGATATGTATTAATCTAATATTTATCAAGAAATTGGCTCAGTGAGTAGATATAAAACCGAACCAAGTCCTAAACATTGGGAAACTGTAAAGAGGATCTTAAGATATTTAAAGGCGACTGTTGATTATGAGCTCTGCTATCAAGGTTGCAAAGATCTGCAATTGGTAGGATTAAGTGATGCTGATCATGGAGGATAATCAGATGAGCGAAAGCCTACCTCAGGATATATTTTCTTACTCAGTGATGGAGTCATGTCATATAGTAGTAAGAAACAATCCTGTGTATCCTTGACCATGACAGAGGCAAAGTTCATAGCCTTTTCTTTAACAACTCAAGAGGCTGTTTAGTTGAAGAGGTTCTTAAATCACTTATTATGCAAATCAAGAAACATTAAACTAGTGTTAGTGTACTGTGATAATAAGGTTGCAATTGAATACATCAAGGACCTAAAGTATCATTGCAAAACCAAACACATATATCAAGTATCACTATATGAAAGACTTGGTTGCACTTAATACTGTGAATGCGAAGTATGTATCTACGCATGAGATACTGACAGATTTAATGACCAAACCTATTTCTTGATATGTGTTTGTGAAACACATTATGTCTTTAGGATTGTGTAGAATTTAGGATACTTCATTTGTATTTTTGGCATTTTCCCATTATTCACAGATAGAGATGTTTTTAATCTTCCTTGATAATCAATAAAGTTTGATTTCCATGCGTACATATTTTTATTTGAATGTTTTGTACCTTCTTGTTTATTGTTAAATAGGTCAGGTAGACAAAAGGGGTAGTGTGTCTCACACAAGTAACCTTATCAGTGTCTTTGTGACATTGGAGATAAGATAAGATTTCATGTGAAATTATCAGAAGGATAATTTGAGAGCAACTATACTTAAAATCATTTAAGTTGCGTGATTGATGACATAGGGTCATTATCATTGATTTGATAAAATAAGTTCATCATTTCTTGTCTACCTTAGTTACTAGATGTAAGTTTAAGAGATTTTGTATATCAAGGAACTCATAAAATAAGTCCATCCTTTCTAGTCTACATTAGTTACCAAATGTGAGTTTAAGACATTGTGTAGATCAAAGAACTCAGTTTTGGACTTATGGTGTCTAAAATATCATTTGTACAGCATTACTTATGAAATAGACTTACACTCTATGGGAAAAGGAGGATTATTGCATATGTTTCATACCATGTGTGCAAATGTAAACCATATGGGTTAACATGAGTGCAATCTTAACTCATGATTATGTGAGACCCTTAAGCCTTAATGCTGGCTCTATATTTGTACCCTTGGACTCCGATCAAGTACTTAAGATACAACTTAGTGTTTGTTATCTTAGTGTGTTGCCTAAAGATTATGTGTAATGGTTCAGTCTGGCGAGACATGTTTAGAAAGGCGAGCTAAGTATGTGTTGATAGAATCGTAAGAAAAGGAAAATAAAAAAGAAAGTCTCATTATTTTGTATTCCCCGGTATATCATTTATGACTTGTGTGTCATGATTATAAATACAAGATATTATGATAGATATGATCATTGAGAGATATCTATTGTGATTATTATGATTTAGGGTGCATGCATATTTTATGATCTATATGTAAGTGCGTTTTTTACGAGAGATATATATTTGTGACTGATGTATAGCATTGATGCTTTCATAGTATGGTGGTCGTATGACTTACTTTCCTTGTATGAGCAATTTCAAATTATAAAGAGCAAGTGTTCTCTTGGTTTATTAAGAATATGTTTCTTGGGTTTAGAGCATATGAACACTCTCATATATATGAATGGGAGATGTTGTATATCGTATAAAATATACCCTTAAGGGGTGCTCATTAAGTAAGGGTAAAATAGTAATTATAAGAATTACTATTAAACTCTAACCCTAGCTAGCCTTTTTAAATGGGCTAGCCAACTATACGAGAGATATGTATAAATAGTCTATCTTAGATGTTAAAAAAGGAATACCTGCGAGTATTCTGCAATCAAGTGTGTGAAAGGGGAATTAGGTTGTGGAAACCTGATATACACCCGATATATTATGGGTATCTCGTACATTAAGTGATGTCAGTCAATCAGATCAGCTTCTGCAAACTCTGTTCCTTTCTGGAATTAATTAATGTATATGTTTGTTTATTAATTCCAACACATAATTTTATTAAAGATTATTCATTTCTATAAAAATATCTCATTAATATATTATAATATATATTTTATAATGTTTTCTCATGTATATACACATACATAATATAAACGTATTTAATGTTTAATTTAATTTAATTTAATTTTATATGTACATATAAGTATATATTATATTTATAATATACATTGTCAAAAGTTTGAGTTTGACTTGTTAAAAAAAACAAACTTAACTTAATCACAATTTTTAGCTTAATTAAATTCAAACTTATACTTGGTCCGTATTTTAATTAAATGAGAATGATCATGATAAAGTTTGGTGCAGCTCATTTATAGCCTAATGTACATTTATCCTATTTATTTTTATTGATGTGAGGGTTAATGGATAGCGAGTCTAAATTTCTAAAAGACTAAATTTATAAAAATATGATTCAAGAACTAAATAATTGAAACATGTACATGTCGAAAACCAAAAAAATATAATTTTTGAAACAAAAAAGTTAAATAATACATTTTCGGCTAAAACTATTTGAAATTTTATTTATGACAATAATACTATTTTTTTTTCTTGTAGGAAATTAGCGCCCCCCTAGCTCCACCACCAATGAAGTGCCAAGTGCTCTCAATTGTCCAGTTCTTTCTAAAAGATAGGATAATGCGTGTTTTCATATATTTTGCTGAAGCTTCAGTATCGGATTTTTCTTTTCATAGAAATTTTTATGTATAAACTAAGTTTGATTTTCTTTTCTTTTTTTTTTTTTAACAAGAAGTTTGAATTTTCTATTAGATGTCAAATGAAGTAATTACTTTGTTCTAAATCACCAGTTTGTAGAGCGGGAGCCAATGCTTGGACTAATCCTGTCATAAATTTGTGAGATAATTCATAACCATGCCGCTTATGAGGCATGATCACAGAATAATTATGATTAAAAATATAAATATTATATTATGAACATTATTAATTTTACTAACAATTAATCAAAACAGAATATTCACACTAGAAAGGTTATTTTTATAACCAAACATATAGAGCTATATTTCAAAAGCGTAGCAATACAAGAATCTTGGTTTAAAAATTCAACATTTTTAATCTGCACTAGGTCCACCCAGGCCACATTCACAACCAACTTTTTGCCTTCACCAATTGCCCAACCTTTTAAAATTTTCAAACTTAGGTAGATCGAGCATATAGTAAGACCACAAACATAAGGACCCATAAGGTTACTCCACAGAAACATAAGAAATATGAAACTGGAACCCAGTACAAGCAGGAGAGATTAAGTACTTTACAGGAGAAGCCTTCAAGGCATAAGCAGTTTCATGAGTGACTGAAAATTAACCTCAATATATTGAGTTATCGAACACCCATGGCTCATGCTGAAGCAGCTCTCGGCCATTCATTTCGACTGTTCCTGCTGCAATGTCCTCTGCACGTTTCCTAGATACTTCAGCTTTTCTAGCTGACGCAGCAGCATCCTGCAAGAAGACTGACACGTATTAGCGATTAGGAGAAAAAAGTTGCCCACAAAAAGCAGCTTAAATGTGCTCTGGAACAATCCATTATTTGCAATAGAATCTCATGTTATAAATGACTTGGCAAAGTATTTATTCAAGCATCAATTCTGACCTCAACATAATGGAAATTCATCTATAGCTAGGAAGCTTCACACCAAACACTTCGAATTTAAGTTAATCAGGGTATATTTTTGTAGAACAAGTTAAAGCAGGAGATATAGGCATTCTGAGTTGAACACTTCAATTGGATTTCAATTGGTATTTATTAAATTGTTATTTAATATTTAAGTTTATGATTTGTTTATCTTCTCCATTGTATTCTTTTTTCAACATTAATATTGACAACAGTGTATCAAACAAATATAATCCAATCGTAAATAAATGGATCTATTTATTCCCCTTCCATAGGATTTTGTTTTTTTACTTCATCAAATGGATGGGTTCGTTGTATTTTCTGTGATATAAACAAGAAAAGAAGTTTTAATTAATTAATTAATTAAAGATATAGAATATTAGAATATATTAAATAAAAGAAAAATAAAAAATTGAATAATAATAACAAATTTAGAATAGATATTAGATATTCTATTATAATAATATCTAATTATAATAATATCTAATATAATTCTACTAGAATATTCTATAATAATAAATATAATATAGAAAAATATAATATATAATATAATATTAATATAGAATAATATAATTTAATGAAAAGAAAATGAGAATAATGTATAACATAAACATAGGAAACAAAGAGGTGGTCTATAAATTGAGATTCTCCTTTTTTATCTGAGAAAATTTCTTGTATTTTCATCAGATTTGCTCATTTTTATGTTCAAAATTGATTCGACTTTGACATTTTTCATTTTTTTTTCTTTCAATTTGAATTTTCCATTTTAATGGAATATCTTTTTTAATTATCCAATTCAATCTTTTTATTTATTTTGATTGCGATTGTATCTACATATCCTATTTTTTTAATTTATTTTATTAGGGTTGCTAACTCAATGGTAGAGTACTCAACTTTTAAGTGCGACTCCATTTTTTACACATTTCTACGAAGCAATGGATTCGTCCATACTATCGGTAGAGTTTGTAAAACCACCACTGATCTATAAAGGAATGAATGGAAAAAGCAGCATGTCATATCAATGGAGAATTCTAAGAATATTTCATTGTTATTGGATCGGGCCTAAATCCTTTTTTGAATTGTTGGCTTAGAACAAAAGAAATTCACCGTTGGGTTGAATTAATAAATGGATAGAGTTTGGCAGCTCCAATTATAGGGAAACAAAAAGCAATGAGCTTTCGTTTTGAATTTGAATGATTACCCCATCTAATTATACGTTAAAAAATATTAGTACTTGATGCAGGAAAAGCTTTTCCCATGAATGGATTATTGATTTTTGTTATGAGTCCTAACTATTAGCTATTCTTCATTATATTATGGGGTGGCGAGAAACGTGTAGAAGAAAGAGTATATTGATAAAGACATTTAAAAAAAAAAAATCAAAAGAGCGATTGGGTTGAGAAAATAAAGGATTTCTAACTATCTTGTTATCCTAGAACAAACATAAAACAATTAGATGGAAAAAGAGAGTATAGAGAGTCCGTTGATTAGTCTTGTTTTCTAGGCATCTATTCCATTTTTATTAGAATGGAATACCCTGTTTTGACTGTATCGCACTATGTATCATTTGATAACCAAATAAATCCTCGATCCTTAGCCCCAATCGAATTTAAAAAATGGAGGAATTTCAAGTCTATTTAGAACTAGATAGATCTCGCCAACATGACTTCCTATACCCACTTATTTTTTGGGAGTATATTTATGCACTTGCTTATGATCATGGTTTAAATAGCTCCATTTTGTTGGAAAATCTAGGCTATGACAATAAATATAGTTTACTAATTGCAAAACGTTTAATTACTTGAATGTATCGACAAAATCATTTGATTATTTTTGCTAATGATTCTAACAAAAATCCATTTTGGGGGTACAACAAGAATTTGTATTCTCAAATAATATTAGAGGGGTTTGCCATCAGTGTGGAAATTCCATTTTCCCTACAATTAATCTCTTCCTTAGAAAAGGCAGAAATTGTAAAATCTTATAACTTACAATCAATTCATTCAATATTTCCTTTTTTTGAGGAAAAATTTCCATATTTAAATTATGTGTTAGATGTACGAATACCCTACCCTATCCATTTGGAAATCTTGGTTCAAACCCTTCGATACTGGATGAAAGATGCCTCTTCTTTTCATTTATTAAGGCTCTTTCTTTATGAGTATTGGAATTGGAATAGTCTTATTACATAAAAAAAATTGATTTCTACTTTTTCAAAAAGTAATCCAAGATTTTTCCTGTTCTTATATAATTTTTATGTATATGAATACGAATCTATCTTTCTTTTTCTCCGTAACAAATCTTCTTATTTATGATTAACATCTTCTGGAGTCCTTTTGAGTGAATCTATTTCTATGCAAAAATAGAACATTTTGTAGAAGTATTTGATAAGGATTTTCCATCCACCCTATGGTTCTTCAAGGACCCTTTCATTCATTATGTTAGATATCAAGGAAAATCCATTCTGGCTTCAAAGAATACGCCATTTTTAATGAAAAAATGGAAATACTATCTTATCCATTTATGGCAATGTCATTTTTTTGTTTGGTATCAACCAATGATGAAATTAGAACACTTCAAAACAATTTCAAGGAGAGTGTGCTCGATTACCACTATGGTTATCTTTCCAAATTCACTTGTTCCTCCCTTTGCTTTCATGTTTTCAAAGTGAAGTTTATATCTGGGAGACTCTCCTCTACCATGCTTAATGTTGATTATCCTCCATCCAGCTTTCTCCTTCTGTTCTTTTTTTCTCCTCCATCTTACACTGCTTCTCTTCTCTTATGTGTTTCCTTTGGTTCCCAATAATGCAATACTAGGGCGTTTAACGACAAAAGGTAGATTCTAGGTAGATTTCCTAATTGATGTTAAGAGGCTAATGTAGCTTAGACAATACGTGATCTTTGCCATATGGTTATTGTCTTGTTTGACCCTAAATTTCCTCTTTTCCCTTTTCATCTTAATTCTATTATTTTCATTTTCTAATTTATCTTCCTTTGACTTTGAGCCGTCTTTAAATTAATATATTTTTTAAAATTCTCTTTGTCAATTGCATTTTCTTAAATTTTATTTCCTTTTACTAATTCCTACTCTGTTACTTCCTTTTCCAATTCTAGTTTTTTGGTTTTTGTTGTTAACTTTTATTTTGTTATTTTTATTTTTATTTTTATTTTTTTATATTTTGGTTTTTGTTAATTTTCCTTTTATCATTTCATTTTCCTAACATTATTTATCATCTTTCTTTTGCCTTTATTTTGTTTTTTTAATATTATTTTGCTCTCTTTAGTCCACTTTGATCTGTGTTTTTCCATCCATTCCATTTCCTTAGATCTAATACAACCTTTAATAAAGTCCTTTCGATTTGTTATTACATTTGATCTATGTAGTAGAGAAGTAAAACTTTAGCAAGCCTATAGTAGTGAAAAATCTATAAACACTAAACCTTAAATATTTAAAGTTGAGCTAGATTACTTGAAAACACTATATTGCAAGGCCCCTTCATACGTAGTCTTTGTAAATTAAGTGAAATTGTCTTACTTGCTTACACTTTAGAAAGTATAAAAGACTTTTGCTTATTGTTGAGAATCCCATATGATCCTATAATATTCATTCATACTCTTTGCTTGTTAACTCAACATTCTTGAGGAATTGTTAAAAGATTTGTTGTCATTGTGGTTTTGTTTTTCTAGCTTTAAAAATTCAAGATTAGTGTAAAGTTTGTGTTCCCTTGAATTTTCTCTTGTTCACCAAAGGTATAGTTTCTGAATTTTACTTGAGGACAAGCAAAGATCTAAGTTTGGAAGAGTTGATATCTTTGATTTTATCTTTAATTCCCCTCATTAACAATAGTTGTTTATGCAAAAAGTGTTTAGGAATTTCAAGCTTTCGCTCTTAGCAGTGTAATTTTAATTTCAAGTAAGTAAACTCTTCTATCTTTACTTGAATGCATAAATTTAAGAGTTTTACTAACTAATTTCATATTTAAAAGCCTAAGAAAGACTTGGATTCTAACTTTGGAGAAGTGTAAACTAATTATTCAATGCCTGAGGATCTAAAGCAATGTCCAAGCATTCATTGTTATTGCAAATTGTGCGTTGTGGTCACCTATTACCCGAGCATTCAACTCAATGCCTAAGCATCCAATACAATTTCAATATTTTGATTAGGTCACTCAATTCCTGGACATCCAAAGCAATGTTCAAACATTTGTTGTTTTTCTTACATGTGCAAAATTGGACTATAAATAGAAAATTTCCAATTTTTAGGGTAACTTTGGCCAGAGGAGAGCTAAAAAGAAGGAGGGGAAAGGGGAAAAGAAGGAAGAAAAGTGGTTTTGAGGGATTTATAGCATCACAACCAACTTAAGACCAAGGAGACCATGAAGTTTGCTTATCTTTTCTTCTTCTAACTCTATTGTTGTAGTTTTTTTAACCATGTATAGCTAAGCTTCTAAAGCTAGGGTGATGATGTAGCTTGACTTAAATAATTTTTTCTTAGTTTTCTTACTTAATGCAAGTTTCTACTTCCATTTATTGAGTGTTTATCATGGTTCCTAATGCTTTCCATGATTTGGCTGTTTATAGGTTGATTTAGGGTTAATATATTGAACTAGAAAATTCATATATGTTCTTCCTCATGTGATAAACACCATAATCTAATCTTATCTCTAGATAAATGATGTTGACTGTGTGGTTTTTGAGAAATTTCCTAACTCCTTTGTAAAAACTTTTCTAATTGGGATTTATCTAAGGGATTAGAGAATCTCATTTGGTTAAAAGAGGACTAGCATTCCAAGGGATTGGTTTCTAGTTAATTTGGGAATTTAACCATCAATTGTAGAGTAAAACATGGGTAAGTAGGAATTCTAAGGTTCATTGGAAGGTAAAGTGAAATCTGATCATTAGCCATGATTAATATTTGTGTTCCTTTATAGCTTTGGGTATTCTTGTTTCTTGAAAAACCAAAGAAAATATAAATAAATTGTTTTTTGTTTACTTCTGCTACTTGTTATTTAATTTGAGCTCCCTTTAATGCTAAGTTTTCATAATCTAAATAGTGTTTAGTTAATGAATTTGGTAATTGGTATCCAAAATTCTCATGCGACGATACTCTTTCACTTTTATATTACTTAAGTGATTCAATATACTTACCGAACGGGCCATCATTTTGATTGTCACCTAACCTTCTTTTCCTCTTGTCTTCCTCTTCATAGTATGGATAAGCTCAAAGGCAACAAGAATGTTATAAGTAATTAAACACCCTGAAACAAAAACAAATTGATATTCTGATATGATTGAAGGCAATATCTTTTTCACTCTATCTGCTAACACTTTTGAGATAATTTTGCAAATAACATTGCACAGTGAATAGGCCTCAGATCCTTTAGTGTTTTCAGGCTATGGGTCTTAGGTACAGAACAACCAACGTATTCCACAGCTGAGAAGGGAGTTCACAACTCATAATCCAATTTCTGCATTCTTTACTTACATCAACACCGATTAAATGCCAAAATTTTTTATAGAAGGTCAAGTTTAGCCATTTGGCTTGGGAGACTTATCCAGGTGCATTTGAAATATGGCTCATCAAAATTCATAATCTTCAAATGGCCTGGTTGTATTATAATGTTCTAAAACAACTTTTGGGACATGCTTTAGAATAGGTACTAAATGGCTCTGGGACTCCGTGAAGAGGCTGTTGAAATACTCCACCACCATAATCTGCAACCTCTCTTGGTTGGTCACCCAATTTCCTTATTCATCTTTAAAAGCTTCTATATGGTTGTTCTTTCATCTAGCCAAAGTTTTCAAGTGAAAATAATGCTTATTTCAGTCCCCCTGTTTATGCCAAAAGTTTTACAATGGATGTCTCCATCTTATTTCATCTTGTTCTAATAAATAATCTTTCCAATTTTGAAGATTTTGGGCTTCTGCTTCAAGTCCCATACCTCTGTCCTTTAAGGATTTAAGTCTTGAGTTAATAGATCATAATTGCTTATTGGTGCTTCCTTTCGTGATTTGGTTCTAAGGAATTAGTTCATCTTGGCATTTATCAAGCTTTATAAGTACTGTTTGGCAATTATATGCTTTAGTTAACAAGCTATTCTCAAATATAAATATCCTCTGGTTTACTCTGTTCTATGATGGGTTGAATGAAAACCTTGGATGAGCAAGTTTGGATTCCTTCATTTTCATTAGAGCACAACATGTCTTTGAAGTCTCTGATTACCATTGAAGGCAAGTCATCCACTTGAGATGGGCTTTTCAGTAGGGCCCATGGCTCTCGTTTCTTCCATTTTTTGGGTACTTATAAAACCTTGTCAGTCTCCAATGTGTTCTCCACATACCCAAGATATGAATATAAATGAAGTTGTAAGTGAAACTCTAAATACTGACCATGTTATTAAGTTTCCATAACATTGTAATAGCCCCACTTCTTCCCAATCGATCAATTGCAAAGCTACCATCATACTATAGCATGAGCCTTAGCTCTTTAATCAGTGTTGCATTGACTAGGGTCTCAATCAACACTAACCTGTTGGGCTTCTTAGCATTTATGAGCTCCTTTAGAGCTCGAACTACTCGAGTATTGCTCATGCCCTGGCAGTTCCAGCTAATAACAATCATTAGTTTCAATAGGCCAAGGAGCTAGGTCCTAATGATGAAGTATGAAAGTTGTTGATAAACACCTGTGTGTTCTCTATTCTAAGCTGAGTTGCAAGATGATTACCAAGTGGTCCAAAAATTACCCTGGGCCTCTTCTTACCTATCATAAACTCTAGCGAATAATCCTCCCTGATATTGTCTAGCCCAATCTCCTTATTAGCTTAGCCTGTTATTTCTTTTAACAGACCACTTGCATGAAAGCTAGCATTAATAGAAAAGAAAAAAGAGAGAAAAATAAGAGAGCAAGGGAGAGAGACTAACTTGATTTACAAATTAAAACACTTGCAACTAATTCTTAAATTATTTGGGAAATTAAGTTATTTTTTATTTTCGTTTCTTTAGTAAAAATAAAAATCAACAACCAAGTGACACTAGTTTTCTACCCCATTTGAATTACGTGGGCTTTTGTCCATATTTTAGGTTATGTAAGTTCTAGGTCACCTTCTAAGGTTAAGTCTAACCCTATAAATAGTTTTTTAGTATTACTTAAACTATTTTTAATGTAAATATTCCATCACATTTATTTATTCCTATTTTTGCAAATATTTCCTTTTTCTTTTGTAAATATTCCTTTTTTTTTTTATATGATTTGTTGTAAATATTTTTATGTATTGTTTTCTTTTATTCCTTTCATGTTGCACATGTTTTGATTAGGATAATTAAAATAACTCTTAAAGTTGTATTTATTTTATATTAACTTAGGATAATAATTATTATAAATAAGTGTTACAGGGTACTTAACATTTTCACCATGATACAAATAGACTCCCTAATCGTCTTTAGTTAAGTAGATCACTCTTTTTTTCAAAAAATAGTTTTTCAAAATTTTCCTTGTAAAAATTTTAATGGTGATTCTAGTATATTGATTTTTGAAATTATTTTTGAAAATCAATCAATTTTCTCTTTTTTCCAACCTTCAATGATGTGTCAGGTATAAAAGTTAAGATAAAATATATATTAAAGTTTGAAAGAGTCAAAATCACTTTACTTTCTCTCGTTTGTTTTTATAATGTTTTTCTAATTGTACTTTATATTTACATTATATATATATTAGTCTCTCCTTACCTTTAGATTTAATGGAATGTCTTATGTATTATTTTTATTATACCCTTAATTGGCAATAAGCGTCTTTCTTAGCAGTCATTCTTTATTAGCATCATATCAGTGAATAATCGAAGGCCATTAATAAGTTGTTAAGAGCATTGTTGCACTTTCCACTGAAAAATAGCGACTCAAAGGAAGTTGAATAAATCAGGCAATATCATGTGCTCCCATAATACAAGGTTCAAAATCAAAATGAATACACACGGCTAGTTTTAAGTGTTTGATTTCGGTGAGAAATGATATTCATCTATCCTAACAAAGATACATTATGTTTGCTTTTTTTTTTTTTTTCCTTTTTTTATTTTATTTTTGGTCTGTGTGATGCATTGTTTGTGACCTACATAAATTTGCTTTTGTAAGATTTTGGGTAAATGTTCAGTCATTTATTTGAGTAGTGCATCTATTACCATTTTGCGCTACCAGTGATTTATATTCGTTTGCTTGCACCACGAAGAGACACAGCTCACAGTAACTAGGCGTTAGGGCCCCTTGAGGACAGTTTAGCATAAAGGGCCCAAAAAAGGCCCATCCAACTGCAATATTCATGTAATCAGAACCTAATAACACATTTATATGATATGTTGTCAGTTCAATGAAATTTCTTCTTCTTCTTTTTTTTTTTTTTTTAAAAAGTTGTGCCCAGAATAAAGAGCCTATTTGATATCTTTTCTTTAAAATAATTTTATCATATTATTTTTTTTAAAAAAATTGAGATAAAAATTTTTTGAACGAAAATTATTCTCTTAAATTGTTTTTTTTATTTATATTAAAATTACAATAATGTCAGTAATAATTTTTTGAAATGTTCTTTTTTGATAGTGAATATGCTATACATTTGTTTTGTTCTAACTCATTATATCACTTGACCATAAATTTTAAAATTATGAAATAATTCTAATTCTAATGGAATTGATATTACAATTATTATTCTACATTTTAATTTCAAATTTTTGTCCAAGCAAAGCCTAGATATTTAACGTCAACGAATAATTGCAATTATATATATATATATATATAATTTTTATTTAAGAAATTATATTAGAAAAAACAATATGTAGTGTAGATAGGATTTTATAATTAGGTGGCATTAAATTTTATTCAAATTAAATCATCTCCTTGAAGGGTTTCAATATCATACCCTACTATATTCGTTTTAATACATTGAAAATTTTAATATTAAATTTAGAAGGAATTAAATTCAGACTATTGAGGAGAAATATTATTAATTGTGATGTATAATAATTTTGTGTGTGTCTATATATATATATATATATATAGACACACGCTAACGTAATATGAAAATGAAAATTTGACATCAAATTTAGAATTCTTCTCACTAGAATACTAAATCTGACATACATGTTAATAGAGTCAAGTAACTAACTAAGTAGCATATAAGCCAATTCACTATAGATTTGATATTACACTTTATGAAGATGAAATAGAAAGGTAATATTATAAATATTCTAATAATAGCTACGTTTGGTTAAAGAGTAGGGAGAGAAAAAGTTATGTGTTTGGTGGGAGGAAATGTCATTTTTTTTACAAGAAACAATTCTCTCGTTTATACAAATCTTCATTCCATCGCCAATACGATGGAATAGAAAGGAATGAAGGAAAATGACTAATAATATTACCATTTGATCCTTGTACATTTGTAATTTTATATTACAATTTTTTATACATCAAATATAGATGAAATGATATGACAATATGAAAATATAATTGCTTTTACAAAATATAATTTTTATGTTTAATATGAATATTTAATAAATTTTATAATAATTTAAATTTAGTTGTGATTCACATTAAACATAATTTTTTATAAATGTTATAAACTATTATGTTTAATATAAATCACACCAAAAATTTTATATTAATTATTATTGAAGCTGAATCAGAAGCTGCTCTAATTCTTTTTCCAAAATTTCGTAATCAAAATACTTAGTCTAAAACAACCGAAAAACACAATTTCTTCAAACAAAATTCTTTTGAAAAAGAGATCGAATAAAAAGATAGATAATTTTTCTTTCATTGTTTTACATGGCAAAACATACATATGACAAGCTGATTTTGAATTTTCAGCCTCTTCTCCTTGTTGTTTATTCAATTCTTCATTTCAAATTAGTATATTTGTATTGTCATCATGTATACATGCTAATACTATTTAACTTTCAATTGCAATTAGGCAACAATTATTTATTAATTTTTAAATATTTTGATTGTTAATTTTTATATAATTATTAGATTAGTAATAATTGATATATCAATATAATTATTTAACATTTAATATAATTATTTTTTATATAAATTATATTAATTTTTTAAAACTAATTTTTTTAAAAAAATAGAGGAGAATGTCCTCTCTGATTTGTATATAAAGGGGGGGGGGGTTCCCCCTTTGAAGAATTATTTTAAAAAACGATATTAATATTTAATTCTTAAATAGAAATAAAAAAGTCATAATCTTCTTATATATTATTTTAGAGGAACTCAAGACTTTCTTATTGATCCTTTATTTGTCCCTCTTTGACTGGTTGTGTGACCCATTTATTAATTTTCTTCAAATAAAAGGAATGTGTGAATGTTTCCGTACAATCCACATATTTTATTCAAAAATATGGTTTAGGTAGCGTTGGATGACCCCACGCAATTCAAATTTTATATTTAAAAAAGTACTTTTTCAAACTGTATTGGATGATTCAACGTGACCCATCAAAATTATGGTGTCATAATGTATTATTTTTTATTGTACAGTATTTGACTCATTATTAATTTTCACTATAGCAACAAGATCAAAAAGCCCTTTTATAGCTGTACACTTTGGTTGAATAAAGACACCATATTCTTCAATAAACTAATTTTTTTAAATCCCATTTAGTACTGAATTGACCTTCCTTTAATTTTCTCTCCTCTTATTTTTCATACAAAGATAATTAAAACATATATAAAACAATAAAATTTCTTTCATAAACCCCAAGATTTTAAGAAAAAAGGACATAAATTTAGTAATTCTTAATTATTTTGAGGCAACCTTTTTTTGAACTGAATAATTAATTATAATAAGACATTTCTTTTTTACACTTCACGAAAATAAACAAAACATTTTAAATATTTTAAGTAAATTAGATAAGTGAACGTTTTTTTATTTATGGCACTTTCTGCAATACTATTATAAATAGTGACTAAAGGTAGTAATATATACAAACTTACATCAATGTTTAAGTTCTTTGCAATAACTTTTTATTTTTTATTTTTGTGTTTCTAACTAAGATATTCTCTCAATTCTTCATTTCTCCACCGGTTAGACTGTCAAAATTATTCTACTTTAAGCCTCTTTCTTAACATTCATTCATTATTAGCATCATATTAGTGAATAACAGAGTTATGCCATCAGTAAGTTTTTATGAGCATTGTTTCACTTCCCACTAAAAAATAGCGACTCAGAGGAAGTTGAATAAATCAACCATAATCCATTGTTTGTTGACTAATGTATTTGATTTTTCCCATAAATGATATTCATGTATATATCATATCATAATGAAGATACTGTATGTTTGCGTTTTTTCTACTTTTTCCTCATCGTTTTTGGTTTGTATGATCCATTCTTTGTGATCTACATCAATTTGTTGATTTCAATAAAACCTACATCAATTTGCTTTCGTAAGGTTTTGGTGAATGCTAAATCATATATTTGAGTGATGTAATACGATGATCCATTACCATTTTGCGCTGTCAACGAGTTGTATTTGTTTTCTTGCATCATGAGGGGTCACAGCCCACTACTCACTATGGCTTGGTGTATGTGTGCATTGAGGATAGTTTAGCGTAGAGGGCACAAACAAACTTCAGCTAGTAGCTATATTCGTGTAATCAAAGCCAAATAACATTTTTATGTGAAAGCATGAACTTAAAATATTGCCTGTTCACTCACTTTGAAAAGAAAAACAGAAGCAATGCCCAAAATAAAAAGCTTGTTTGATATCTTTTCTTGAAATAATTTTGTCATATTATAATTTAGAAAAACAAATAAGAATTTTTTGAATTAAAATTATTCTCTTAATTATTATGGTAAAATTACAATAATATCATTGATAATTTTGTGTTTATACGCTCTTCTTATTTTGATAGTGAATATGCTATACATTTATTTTTATTTTTTAATTTTGTTCTAATTCATTACATGGCACAACTATAAAATTTAAAATTTTGTATAAATTCAAATTTTAATAAAATTAATATTAGAGTTATAATTTTTCATTCTAATTTCTAATTATATCAATCGAAGCCTAAATATTTAATGTTTATGAATAATTGTAATTATATCAGATCTATTAAGTTTTATTCTGTTTTATTATTTTTAAGTTAATAGATTATATAATAAAAAAATCATTTATATGTGTGGATAGGATTTGTTAATTAGGTGTCATTAAATTTTGTTCAAGTTAAGTTATCTCCATGAAGGGTTTCAAGATCATACCCTACTATATTCTTTTAATACATTAAAATTTTTAATATTAAATGTAGAATAGTGTGTCTATATATATATATATATAGACACACACACTAATGGTTATTTTCAGTGTTGGACAATGTAAATAAAGATTAAAATTGTAGGGTTCAAATTTAACATTCTTCTTACTAGAATAATAAATCTAATATACAAGTTAGTGTCAAGTAACTAAATAACATATAAGTCAACTCACTAGTAGAATTGATATTAAACTTTATGAAGATGGGCTAGAAAGGTAATATTGTAAATATTTTAATAATAGCTATGTTTGGCTAAAGAATAGGGAGTGTTTGGGTGTTTGGTAGAGATCAAGAATGTCATTTCTTTCGGGAGAAAGAATTATCTTATATATAGAAATCCTCAGTTCACCACTGATATGATAGAGAAGGAAGGGAGAAATAAGAATTAATAGTCCTTGCTCTATTTGTAATTTTACAATATGTGAGAATTTATATTACAATTTAAACCAGTTAATAATATTTTAATGATTTGTTAACACTATTTTAAAAAATTTAGATATTTAAAAATATTTGAGCATATTCAAAATAAAATAATAATAAACATTTTAAAATAAGAATATTTCATAAAAAGATAATAAAATAAAAATTGAATATTTTAGTACTTTGTGTATTAGGTTACTATATAGTCATTTACTTGACATTCTTGTATTATTTTTATTATATCAAACCTATAATTAGAATAATATTTTTCTTTTTTTCCTTTCTTATATCATATCAAACATAATTATGATTAGGTTATTTTATTTTTATAATTCTTATGAAATTCATTCCCATTTATCAACCATGGGAGTCTAAATCGTAAGAAGAAATAAATATATTGTATTTCTTAAACTTCTGAGCTTGTTACAAAATTAATATATAAACTGTGTAACAAGATATCTTCATAAATGTTCTCATCAAATTAAAATAAAAAGGTTAAAACTCAATTAATTTAAAACAAAAATTTAGCTTTTTGAAATTTTAAAAAATGGTAAATACAACATTGAAATTAGACATAACGATAATTTTAAAAGTTTGCCCAAATCGATAAATTTGACTCCAATAAAATAAAGGTCAACAAAAAAAAAATTCAATTAGACAAGTCTATTTTGTAAAACAGACTAAACACATATTTTTTAAATTTAGGGTCAACCTGAGTTTAGAAAACTTGAATCGATATTTTTGTAATAGAAAATTATTATTTAAAGAAAAAATTAATTTGATTATTAAAAAATAATATAATGTAAAATTTAAGATACTAAAAGTAAAACTATTTTAATTTTAAAGATGTAAAATGTATGTTTATTAGTGAAATTAGTTCATTTTTTTATTTAAGGAGGTTATACATAAAATCATAGGTTTATGTAACATGATATCTTAATAAGGAAACCGTAACTAGTACAATTTATTCAGAGAATTTATAACAATACAGCAACTAGTTTGTATTTATGACATCATTTTATTCAATCATATAGGTAATAATAACCATAAATCATCTACTTTATCTCAAATTCTAACTATTAAACATACTTGCTTATGATTTAAAAAAGTCGTCAGGTTTGATATGCTAGGCTGAAAAAAAATGAATAAAATTATAATTAAAAAATGGGTTTAAACTTTTTTGTTTAACTAAAGCTCGGCCTAAATTTTAATCCAAACTTGATGATTAGATATAATTAAAAGTTAATCATTGAAATTATTGATAAAATGATATAGCCTCTTATTACTAATTTAACTTTATTTAAGTCCAAAGTTTAAGGGAAGTAAAAGCCAAAATTTTATAATAGTTGGAATGAGATAAATATGGGTATTAGGAAATTTGTGTTGTGGTAGGGTCAAATAGGGGAGAGGATTATTTGGCATTATATTGAAGGCATCATATACATATATAAAAAAGAGTATATAGATAAAAATAAGAAATTCATAAGCAATTATTTATATATTTATTTTATTAAAACATGATAAATATATGAATTTTCAATTAGAAAAATATATGCTTATGATTATTGTAAATAATTATATATTTTTAAATTTAAATTATATACTTTTTATGTTATTATTAAATAACCAAATTCATACTAATTGAAAAACTTGATAGCAAAAATGAGAATAAGTTTGGCCCTTCACATTTTAATTTAGTGATAATTTAGTTTTTTACGAATTTTGAATGAACAAATGGACATTCTGGAATTCAACAATAAACCAAACAAGTCTTTTTGTCATCTTCTTGTGAAAAAACACTGAGATTGATTTTTTTTTTTATCAGATGTAAAGTTTAAATATACATGTGGGATTAGTTTTTTTCATCATCATCAATATCTCACCACATGTGAAATATTTTTAGAGTTTTTTCAATCAAAGTTATAAGAAAAAATTGAGAATATGGTGCAGATTTATTCAAAGAGACCCTAAAAATGCTTCACACTTTGTAAAGTGTTCATTATGGTGTAAAAAAAAACTTATTGTACGTATATATATAACCGTCACGTCAGGAAAAATAGTTCACCTTAACATTTTTTTATTATAAAAATAATGGAAGAACTTGTTTGATTTATTAACAAATTTCTAAATGACCATTTTGTTATTCCAAATTTGTGAAAAACACAATTATCACTTAGCTACAATGTGAATCAAAATGGTAATTATCTCAAAAAACATAAAAAATTATATCTAAGTCTCATTAAAAAAATTTGTATATGTTTTTATTTTTTGTGCCATTTTTTTACTATACGATACATTTAATTGTCAAAACAAATATAGGAGTCAAATACACTCAGGAGATTAAAAGCATCTTTTATGGTAATAGAAAAATGGTTAAAGTAACAAAGTTAATTAAAGCATTAATAGCAAAATCCTGGCCAAAGATGCATTTAAAAAAAAAGAATTTAATGCAATTGAATGGAATTAAATGCGGAGTAATGGTGGAGTTATTATAGTAGATCACATTCACATTGCACAAGAAAAGATCACTCTCCTTTTTTCCATCTTTTACTTTTTTCTTCCTTTTCATTTGGATGCTTACACATAAGCCTGACAACTACAGTTCATGCTTGCGTAACCCCGCCCTTGCATTTCATGGATTTCCACGGCCTTATTTCCAAATCTGTTCTATGAAAAATATTAATCAAGCAGAAACTATTTTTTGAGTTTGTGTACTTAGCTATGCTAGTGTAGTTGTACAATTGTGTTAAATAGAGAAATTATATTCATCAACGATCTACTTTTTTAATCCCATTTAGTTTGAATTGATCCTCTTTTTTAATTTTCACAACACTTACTTTTCAAAAGAAATAATGAAAACATACTGAACAACAAATTTTCTTTCGTAAAACCACAAGATTTTATGAAGAAAGACTTATAAATTTATTGATTCTTAATAATTTGAAGGTAACTTATTGTTGAACTGAATAATTAATTATAGTAAGACATTTCTTCTTCACACTTTTCAAAAAAGAAACAGACAAAATACTTTAAGAAAATTAAATATATTAAATGAGTGGACCTTCTTTCTTTACGACGCCTTACACAATGTTATTATAAATAGTGGGTAAAGGTAGTATTCTAATCAGTGTCTAATATTAACAAGATTATATCAGTCTCTCAGTTCTTTCCAATAGTTCTTCTCCGTGCTTCTGACTAAGGTCTTATCTCGATCCTCCATTTCTGCAGCGGTTAGACTTTATCAAAATTATTCTGGTTTTAGATATGATACATTGACATTTATTTGTAGTTTTTTAATCAGTTTCTTTTAGTATCACTCTCTTGTTCAAGTTTCATATGATATTCTTAATTTTCTTTTGATCTATTGGATTTTGCGGGGATGATCCCATCCTCTTTCATCAGGTTTTATGGTAAAATCTATTGGATTTGGTGTGGTTAAAACTTATGAAATGCATAGTTCTCCCATCCTCTTTCACCCTATTATAAGTTCATGATTTTGTTAAGAAATATTTTAAGGGATTATATCTATAAAGGTGTCACTGCACACCCACAAATAAAACAAAATTCTTGTTGGTGATTTTTTCAATATGAATTGGCCTATTTCTCTATGATTTATGTTACTCATATATGTTCGTCATTTATTAACACATTTTATTACAGGTTAAAATTTGGAATCTTCACTTCTATGCAAGAAATGACTGACTTTGAGGTAATTAAAAGCATTCAACACAGTTCGAAAGGAAAAAGAAGAATAAAAAAAGGATGTAGTTATATTTGTTGTTTCTTCTAATCTATTATTACAATGATATTTGCTTGGGGAAGAAGTCTTTGCTTTTGTAAACGCCAAGGGCCCTTGCTCTCCTGTCGCATGAAACATGTGCGACATATAGAGAGGTATTAAGGTAAAGCCTGTGAAGAATATTTTATTAAAAAAATTCCTTAAATTTTAGGTGACTTGCATATTTTTAATTTTCAAAATTAAAAATTAATTTCAAAAATTAATTATAAATTTTGATATTCTTGTTTTAAATTTTTAATAAAAATATGATAAATATATGATTATATTTCTTACATGATAATACCATATGATTTTATTTTTTAGACTTTTGTTACTTATATTATATTATTTGTCAAAAATATTATAGCAAAAATTTAATGATATTATATTTTCATACTGTAACAAACAAGCTATTGTGCTTCTTTTTGAAATATAAAAATTGAAGCATTTTTTACTATTTGAATATTCTAGAATTATTTTCACTTTAATGTGAGATTGTTTCACACAAATTTCTTATATCACTTTTATGATGTATGATCTATTGGGCCCTTCCCCCTTCTATATTAATTATGAATAATTTTAGATTTTAAATGGGATCAAGGGTGAGATGGTAAGAATGGGGTTTGGTAGGAGGGTGAAATGATGGGAAATGGCCTGAACTTATGTAGTGCTAGGTTCTCTTTCATTCATGATAGGGCCCTACAAAAAGTCAACCTATTCCCTTGTTCAAATGCAAGTTGTATACATTTCTACCAATTTCGACCAGTTGACCTTTTTATATAAACCAAATATATCTAAAATTTTCTTTCTAGAATATAATTAATGAATGATTAGTCCACTTGTTTTCTTGTAACTTTTACCTGACATGTATTTTTTTGTATGACTAACGTCAAACAGGTTATGTAAAAGAACATGGACTTGGACACTAAATTAGTAAGTCTAGATTTCGAAATAGATTTCAATGATAACAATGTATTCGAAGGACTTGTCACCCTATCACCACCGCACGACCCCTACCATGGATTAATAATTGGAACCCATCCCAGTTTACTTGATGTACAAATCTCTCTCTCTTTCTCTCTTCACTTTGTTAGTATCTATCTTCACAAGCACAAAAATGCAGCTTATGATTGATGATGAAACATTGTGGCAAGAGCAACAGAAACAAGAGGTGAAGGCATCCACCGCTGAAAATGTCAATTTGAATGATAATCCCAACACTCAAGAACTCACACATGAGCCACTCGCCACTATTCCACCACCTGTTCAGGTACATATGTAAACTTTTGTTCTTTATTGTTTATCCATATGCTGAATATGTCATGCATCATCATTTGATTTTGTTATGATTAATTACATATTATTACCATTCAGGTTCAAGCCACAAAGTGCTTTTGCAGCCTGTATAGGCAGCCAACTAATAATGCTGACTCTCAGAACCTACACAATATTTTTCCTATCACTAGCATCAATGCTACAAATGTGCTAACTCCATTACCTGCACCATCTTCAGCTAATTATTCACTAAACAGTACCTATTTAAACTGTTTCTCAACAGCGGTAATGATTCCTCATCTAGACCACGATATGCATTTGCATTCTTCTGCATTTGGCTTAAACACTTTACCATGCCATCACACATGTATGCTTCTCTATTATGCATATCATTCATTGATTATTATTAAGAACAAATGATTTTGTTGTTCGATGACATGATTAGGCTTTGTCAATGGGAGCCCAAGCCCCAAGGCATTATAGTAATCAAGTGAATCAGCTTTTACGGGCTTTGAATGAGAACTTGCCTACGTAGGTTTCGCTAATATGTGGAAATTTACGATTGTTAATCTCTTCTTATTTCTTCCTTTATTGCTCTTTATAACACGTCTTGCATTCATATGTTGCAGGCTTCAAGTTCAAGGCATAGGTTATTCTCCTAATAATCAAAATTGCACAGACCATCATGTGCTGGTGCAAAATAACATGGTAAACAATAGTTTCAATGAATCTAATTATCAGCAGTCATGCTCTAACATCCCATATCTCTTGCAGCAAAATCCAGTAAGAACAAACCATTTAAACATGCATCTCTATGAACTATGTTGAAATGTGTGCACTCTTATGTATTATCATAAATAATGTTGACTCTCAAAACCTACACAATATTTTTCCTATTGCTAGCATCAATTCTACAAATGTGCTAACTCCTTTACCTGCACCATCTTCAGCTAATCCTTCACTAAATAGTACCTATTTAATCTATTTCTAAATAGCGGTAATGATTCCTCATTTAGACCACGATATGCATTTGGCTTAAACACTTCACCATGCCATCACACATGTATGCTTCTCTTTTATGCATATCATTCATTTATTATTATTAAGAACAAATGATTTTGTTGTTCGATGACATGATTAGGCTTTATCAATGGGGGCCCAAGCCCCAAGGCGTTATAGTAATCAAGTGAATCAGCTTTTACGGGCTTTGAATGAGAACTTGCCTACGTAGGTTTTGCTAATATGTGGAAATTTATGATTGTCAATCTCTTCTTATTTCTTCCTTTATTGCTCTTTATAACACATCTTGCATTCATATGTTACAGGCTTCAAGTTCAAGGCATAGGTTATTCTCCTAATAATCAAAATTGTACAAACCATCATGTGCTGGTGCAAAATAACATGGTAAACAATAGTTTCAATGAATCTAATTATCAGCAGTCAAGCTTTAACATCCTATATCTCTTGCAGCAAAATCTAGTAAGAACAAACCATTTAAACATGCATCTCTGTGAACTATGTTGAAATGTGTGCACTCTTATGTATTATCATAAATAAGCAGGGACAAGCAGTGATAGCAACTCAAATACCAGTCATGAATCAGTGTCAGAACATCAACCCTTACAGCACATCTTATATCCAAAGGTATGTCATTTAGAGTTATGACACTAATCATTAATTTGTTTTTTTTTTTCTAATTGTGTTATGATCATTTCATTTTCATTTTCATCTTTCAACTTTAGGTCCCGATATAATGAATTCATTGTAGCTAATAATGCTTATGCTTCACAATATGCCTCTGATTACTTGCAATATGAATCATTTGCTTTATGGGTTATATATCACTTGATTTTAACATGTTAAGGCATTCACAATTTCATATCTTTTTGATTTAGGTTTCAACAATACTCTTATGGAATGTCGAGTATATTATGCCCACATAGTATGCTACCTCCGTACCTTATGTATTCAAGGTACGTAGTTGATCTCTTGTCTTATTTTATTTTATTAAACTACGGTATTACACAATTGGCACCATTATAATTAAAGTATTAGATAACAACAATTTTGTTCTTTTTCTTAAAGGCTGGAACCATACTCATATGTTCAATCTAATATTGAATTGACTTTATTGCATAGTCAAGAGCATTATCAAAAATGTGAAAATTACAGATCTAAACTGCATTGTTTTGTTCTTCCTTCTTGGTGCTAACCCTTGCAATTCGTTGTCTTATTGTAAAAATTTCTTTGAAACTAAATGATCTTATATGCATGCATATATATATATATATATATATATATATATAACCGCTATTAACTCCTTTGCATCTGCATCTCTGATGCCTATGAGGCATTAAAACATTGACATAAGATTTTCCCATTTATTTTACTTATGCATTATACATTTTTCTTTTCTTCATTGTAGGGACCCCTTATTCTCTAATTGTCAAGAGAATGATCATTATTTGTCCCAAATGACGATGCCAATTGGGTTTGTGCAACAAGGAACTTGTGCTGCCTATTTGACTGAGTAAGTGAATAACTATTTCTCTTTATCGAGAAGGAGCTACTTATTATTATTTCTACTTTCTACAAGTTTAGTAGGATTAATTCTTTTTGAAATGTAGGTCGGTGAGGGTGTCAGATAGTATCATATTTGAATCTAATCAGTTCACAAATAGCCAACATATTCAGTGGCAAAACTCCAATCTCTATCAGTTGCTAAGTTCAACATTACCACAGCTTTCGTGGAGCACCACATTGCCGCATGTACCAGAGGTTCCACGGTACTTGATCTTTCTCTTGAGGGATGATTTCCTTCATATAATTCTATCTGATTAGTTCTTTTACACACAATGATTATTCTTGACTTCAGGTTCCCAAATGCTTTAGACGTTCAACTACAAAATTCTCCCCTTGTTTCTACAAATTATAACGTCACTAGAGGAGGTAAGGGAGAACAAATTGGAGAATCGTCCTTGGCCTCTAGGTAATAAATTTTTAATTTCAATGTGTATACTATTTGAATTATATTAATAGTTTTGATCAAAATTTATTATGTTAAATCATCCCAGGGTGCAATCTGATATGGAACTCATCGGTTCACTTGACCATATTCTACCATTGGCCACCACTTCCTCTATTACTTTAACTATGGATGCACAAAAACAATATGTAAGCTTCGGTTTCCTTATTTGAATAGCTCCATAATATTGTTTTCTTTAGGATATATGGCTAAAGAAAACTATTACTTATTGGCTAATAATTTTGTGCCATTGTTCCAAAAATGACAAAGGCACGGTTTCAATTATGTTTTCATGGTCTGTATGGAAAACAATCAACATATTATGATTGTATTTGTAAATGTGCTTTTATAGTTAGAGAATCTTCATCATCTATATGTCCTATAGTATCCATTTTGCTCATTTTTCTGTAACAAAGAATGTACGAATCCAAAATATGATCTTGTGTTTATAATTCCCATGTTTTAAAAAGGAGGAGCCAAATGAAACACAAAGACAAAGAGGCAAGATTTCCCTTTATACTGAAGAAGCCAAAATGAATTCTAAAAATGAAGTGAATGAAGAGCAGGACGTCGAAGTCAACTCTTCTATTGTGAGGTTGTCTTCCACAGCTCAAATAAACCTTAGTTTGATTGCTCTTTCTAATGATGCCTTAAATTATGGATTTAACTTTCAATGGCTATAGTACGCAAATGTTAACCATGAAAGCTCTTTTGGGTTCAAATTTTCAGGTCACTCATGGACTCTCTCTATGACCCAGAATTTGATAAAAGGGGTCTTCCCTTTATGGTATCCATTTTTCTCATTTTTCTATGACAAAGAATGTACGAATCCAAAATATGATCTTGTGTTTATAATTCCCATGTTTTAAGTAGGAGGAGCCAAATGAAACACAAAGGCAAAGAGGTAGGATTTCCCTTTATACTAAAGAAGCCAAAATGAATTCTGAAATTGAAGTGAATGAAGATCAGGACGTCGAAGTCAACTCTTCTATTGTGAGGTTGTCTTCTAAAGCTCAAATTAACCTTAGTTTGATTGCTCTTTCTTATGATGCCTTAAATTATGGATTTAACTTTCACAGCCTATAGTATGCAAATGTCAACCTTGAAAGCTCTTTTGGGCTCAAATTTTCAGGCCACTCATGAACTCTCTCTATGACCCAGAATTTGAGAGGAGGGGTCTTCCCATTGATGTTCATCTTAGATGCTTCAAAAGACAAGGTAAATACAAATATACTTTTTATTCTAGGTTTTTAGTTTTTGTTGTTTTCTCACTCATTAATACCAAAATTCCAGAGTACTTTACATTACCTTGTTAGTGTGTGACATCTTATCAAACAAATTTGAGGAAATGTTGATACATATTTTAAAGGTTTTATTCTTGAATTATATTCTTACTTAATTAAATCTTTGATAGTTTTTTACTCCATATCATTAGTTGTTTCTTCTTGGCCAGTCATTTTTAATCCTTATAATATGTACATTTAGGTAGGTCAATGAATTGAGTTATTTATAGAATATTTTGATTAAGCTCATTAAATGATTAAATAGGGAACAATGTATTTATTAAATGATAGTTTGATCAACATATTAAACTTGTTTAATCTAATAAGCTGAACTTACAATTTTAATGCTTAACTTATAACTGCACATATCGATTAGTAATAAAGTATTATTATTATTATATCTATATTTCGACTCTATTTTAAGTAAACGAGAATGATCATGATAAAGTTTGGTGTAGCTCATTTATTGCCTAATGTACACTTATCCTTTTTATTTTTATTGATGTGAGGATGTATAGATAATCAGTTAAAAATTCTAAAAGACTAAATTTACAAAAATGTGATTCAAAAACTAAATAATTGAAACAGATAGTTTAAAACTAAAATATTTCATTTTTGAAATTAAATAAGTTAAATAATACATTTTTAGCTATAAATTTTTGAAATTTTATTTATGACAATAATACTATTGTTTTTTTTTTTTTTGTAGGAAATTAGTATGCTTCTCCAGCTCCCCATAAAATGAAGTGCTAGTTGCTCTCAATTGTCCAGCTCTTTCAGAAAGATTGGATTATGGTTGTTTTCATGTACTATTTAGCTGAAGTTTCAATATCTGATCATTTCTTTTCACATGAAGTTTGGATTATGCTTGTTTTCATGTACTGTTTAGCTAAAGTTTTAGTATTTGGTTGTTTCTTTTCACATAAAGTTTGCATTTTCTATTAGATGGCAAATCAAGTGATTACCTTGTTCAAAATTGCTAGTTTATAGAGTGGAAGCCCATGCTCGGGCTAATGCTGTAGTATAATTTTGAGAATATTTGTAACCATGCAGCTTATGAGGCATGGTAATAGAATACTGTTGACTAAAAGCATAAATATTATAATATGAACATTAATTATTTTACAAAAAATTAATCGAAACAGAACATTGACACTAAAACGGTAATTTCTATAACCAAACATATATAACTTAGTTTCAAAAGCATAGCGATACATGAATCTTGGTTTAAATGGCACTTCTAAACTTAAGTGCCAAGAAGATTTGATGTATGTAAATTTGATTTCTACTCCACTCTGGAGACTCAAAGTCTTGTGTCTTATAATCGAAAAAAAAAACCCCCAATAGTAATAATACTATAAATCCATCCACTAAAAAATTGAACAATTTTTATCTAAACTAGGTCCTCCCAGGCCACATACACAACCAACTTTTTGCCTTCACCAATGGCCTAGCCTTTCAAAATTTTTGATCTTAAGTAAATCAAGCATATAGTATGACCACGAACATTAACCTCAATAAAATGAGTTACACCCATGGCTCATGCTGAAACAATTCTTGGCCATTCATTTGGACTGTTCCTATTGTAATTTCCTCTGCATGTTTTTTGGATGCATTAGCTTTTTTGGCTGACGCAACAGCATCTTGCAAGAAGGCAAGTACATATTAGTGATTAGGAAAAAAGCTCTTTACAAAAAGCAACTTAAAGGTGCTTTGGTATGTTACTCTGTTGGACATGAATCCTTGGTGTAGGCAGTCCAACAATCAATTATTTGTAATAGAATCTCATGTTATATATGACTTGGCAAAGTATTTATTCAAGTATCAATTTTGACCTCAATATATTGGAAATTCATCTACAGCTAAGAAGTTTCACACCAAACACTTTGAATTTAAGTTAATTAAGGTATATTCTTATAGAACAAGTTAAAGCTAGAGTCATAGGCATTTTGGGTTGACTACTTCTGTATTCTTCACTCTTTCTCTTTCTTTTAGGTTTAGATCTATAGAATACAAGAGGCAAGAATAAGGACTTATTTAAAAAAAAATTTTTTTATTGCTCTCCATAAGATTACAATAACTACCAATGACACATTTCACTCTAAACTTCTCTCTACACCACTTCTCACTTCTTACACACTCATATAACTTCTTACTTTGCCACTTACTCCCATTATCACATCCCTCTATTTATAGTGCTAGCAAATCATTAATTCAACAATTTTAGAGATTTCTTTCATCCATATTTTCTAAGGATGGTTACCAACTTTTGACAAATTACTTCCAACTTTTGAAAGATTTTCACTTAACTTTGAAATTCTTAAAGTTGTTATCAAACTTTGAAATTCTTAAAGAGATAAGTCGATGGCACATTTAATAAGATCATGCTAACATATTAAATTGGGGTTAGTCGTAATAGTATCATATCGAGCTTGTCATACTCCATGGGCATTAGATCAGAAGATGAATAATGTTGTAGTAAGTAGGGGAAGCCTTTTTCTAAACAAAATATTTGTCACGCTTGAAATGTGACCGCTAGAGTGATGAAAAGAGAGAGAAATGTTAATTTTGCCTTAAAAACGAAAACCAAAATTTAGGAGTTGCCACAAAAATTTTGAGGAAAACTTTGGAAAACCAATTAAAAAATAAGCATGGATTGCAAACCAAGGATCAAGTTTAAGAGTCAATTGTGTATGCAGAAGGTGTTAGGCATCTCACGGCACTCGTTCCTTAGAATGATTACCCAAAATTGATTATGGAAAATGTGTATGGCCTTAAATTTAATTTCAAATTACTCTTATCAATAACATATAAATAAAAAAATATGAAAGTGAAATAGATGAAATAAAATAACATAAACAAAAGAAAAATAAATTATTTACAAAGGGCAGACTTGACATAGATTTAGAGCCTAGACCCTACATACCTTACAGTAGGGATCAAAATCCATGTAGTTTGTCAAAAATGGTGTATCGGTTGGTTTATAATTTTTACTTTTTATGAACAAAACATGGAAGATAAAATTAAACTCATTTTCATAAACAAGACAAATTTGGAATTTAGTTAGTATATTTTAATTTATGAAATCAATTAAATATAAATTCCATGCTCAATTACATTTGGTGGAATATGAAATTAAAAGCACGAATTTTAAAAAGGTAATAAAGAAAGGAAAAGTATATTTTTGGGTCTTTTGTCATTTTAAAGACAAGAATTTGAAAATTAGAAAAAAGAAAATTTGAAACACGATTCTTGTTTATATTTTATTTTAGGATAATTATTAAGAAAGTGTTCAAAGAAAAAATTTAAGAAAAATATTTTTGGCTTTATTATTTTTTTTCGGATTTTATAAAAGTAGGGTCTTAATGGGAAAAAAAAAATCAAGATTTGAAATTAAAAAAAAGAAGTGAAGTGTGAAAAAGGATTTTTAAGTAGAAAAGAAGCTATTTTAATTATTATGTATTCCAAATTATATTTAAAAAATGCAACCAAATGACATTGGGGTAAAACTTGGGGAGGCAAAGGATCTCAGACAGTCTTACCTAATGACTCTCTTGGAACTTTAGGAGACTAATGATCTTATACGATGACTTTTCCAAAAAGGGACAAATGTGATTATAAGAAATATAGTTTTATTATTACTTTCTCACTTCTATATTACTTGAGCAATTCAATATACTTGTCAAGCGGGCTATCATTTTAATTACCGCCCAACCTTCTTTACTAGTTGTTTTCTTCTTCATAGTGTGGATAAGCTCAAAACTAACAGGACTGTTGTTAGTAATTAAACAACCTGTAACAAACGCATATTGATATTCAAAGATGATTGAAGGCAATATCTTCTTCACTCTATTTGCCAACACCTTTGAGATAATTTTGTGTACAACATTAGACAGTGATATAGGCATCAAATCCTTTAGTGTTTTCAAGCTAAGAGTCTTAGGTGTAAGAACAACCGGCATCTCCCATAGCTGAGAAGCGAGTTCTCAACTCACAATCTAATTTCTACATTCTTTGTTCACATCAACTCCAATTAAATGCCAGAATTTTTTATAGAAAGCCAAGTTGAATCCATTGACCCCAGAAACTTTTCTGGTTGCATTTAAAATATGGCTTTCTGAAATTCATAATCTTCAAGTAGTTTGGTTAACAAAGCATTATCATGCTTTAAAACAACGTTGGGGTCATGCTTTAGAATGAGTTCTAAATTACTTTGGGACTCCATAAATAGGGTATTGAAATACTCCGCCACTATAGGTTATAACCTTTCCTAGTTGTTCACCTAATTTCCTCGTTCATCTTTAAGAGCTTCTATATGGTTATTCTTACATCTGGCTGAAGCTTTAAAGTGAAAATAACATGTATTCCAATCTCCCTATTAAAGCAAAAAGGTCTTCGATAGCTATCACCATCCTATTTCTTCCTGTTCCAGTAATTCATTTTTCATATTATGATGATTCTAGGCTTCTGCTCTAAGTCCCATACCTCTGTCCCTTAAATATTTAAGTCTTGTGTTAATAGGTCTTAACTGCATACTGATACTTCCACCTGCATTTAGGTTCCAAAGAAATAGTTCATCTCGACATTTGTCAAGAATTAATTCATTTTTCATATTATGATGATTCTAGGCTTCTGCTCTAAGTCCTATACCTCTATCCCTTAAATATTTAAGTCTTGTGTTCATAAGTCTTAATTGCATACTGATACTCCCAACTGCATTTTGGTTCCAAAGAATTAGTTCATCTCTATATTTATCAAGCTTTATAAGTACTATTTGGCAATTATCAGCTTTCTAGCTTTCTAAATTTCCTTTGGACTACTTTGTTTAATGAAGGGTTGAGGTCCACCATGATTTGGAAGTGGTCTAAATAGCTAGACGTCAAAGCTCACATCAAACTATCCTAGTTTCTCCCTTGTTACAATACTCGTATTTCATGTCTCCCATGTAAATGGATACCCAACAGAATTGACATCCTGCAATCCACACTCTTTAATGGTTGAACGAAAACCTTAGATGAGCAAGTTTAGATGGTAATTCCTCCTTCCTTTTCATTAAAGCCCAACATGTCATTGAAGTCTCCAATTACCATCCAAGGTATAATCATATGTCATGTCTCCCATGTAAATGGATACCCAATTGAATTGACATCCTGTAATCCACACTCTTTAATGGTTGAACGAAAACCTTAGATGAGCAAGTTTAGATGGTAATTCCTCCTTCCTTTTCATTAAAGCTCAACATGTCATTGAAGTCTCCAATTACCATCCAAGGCAAGTTATCCACTTGAGATAAGCTTTTAAGTAAGGCCCATGACTCTAGTCTTCTTTTTTATAGGTACCTATAAAACCCTATCAGTCTCTGTTGTGTTCCTCTCATAATCGAAATGTGAATATTAATAAAGTTATAGCCAAAACTTTTAATACTGACTACGTTATTACATTTCCATTGTATTGTTATACCTTTACTTCTTCTTAGTCAATCAACTTCAATGCTACCCTCATACTGTAGCATGACCCTTAGCTCTTCAATCCATGTTGCTTTGACTAAGGTCTTAATCAACACTAACTTGTTAGGCTTCTTATCATTTGTGAGCTCTTTTAGAGCTTGAACTACTTAAGGATTACCTAAGCCTCGATAGTTCTAGTTGTTAACAATCATTGGTTCTAACAAGCTTGGGAGCTAGGTCTTACCGATGAAGTATGAAAGTTGTTGATAAAGACCATTTTGTTCTCTTTTCTAGGATAAGAAACATGATGATTACCAGGTGGTCTAAAAGTTATCCGGGCCTCTTCTTACCTTCTATTGACTTTAGCAGATAATCCTCCCTAATATTATCTGGTCCAATCTCCTTATTAGCTTAGCCCATTTATCTCTATTAATGTCCCACGTGCATGAAAGCCTACAATAATGGAAAAAAGAAAAGAGAAAAATATATGAGAGTAAAAGAGAAATATTAACTTGATTTGAAAATTAAAACACTTTAACCAATTCTTAAATTATTTAGGAAATTAAATTATTTTCTATTTTCTTCTCTTCAGCCAAAACAAAAAAACAAAACAAAACAACAAACAAACAAACCAACTTAATGACTCTAGCTTTCAACGCAATATGAACTATTTAGGCTTTGATCTTTATTTTAAGGTTGTAAGCCCTAGGTCACCTTCCTAGGTCTAGTCCAACCTTGTAAATACTTTTTTTGATGTCATTTAAATTTTTTTTAGTGTAAATATTACTTCTCATTTATTTATTCCTATATTTGCAAATATTTCCTTTTTCTCATTTGTTAAAATTAAGCTTTTATTTTTTACATTAATATTCTTAACATTACTTTGATTTTGTTAATATTTTTTCTTTTCTTTTATTAGATTTGTTGTAAATATTTTATGTATTGTTTTCTTTAATTTCTTTCTTTCTACATATGTTCTAACTAAGGTAATTAAAATAACTCTAAAGGTTGTACTTAGGATAATCGTTCTTATGTATAAGTGCTTTGAGGTGCCTAACACCTTCCATATGACACAAATAAACTCTTGAACTCGTGTTTGGTTAATCAGACCTCCCTTTTTCCTTAAATATGGTTTTCCAAAATTTTCTTTTTACAAATTTGATGGTGACTCCTATAAATTAATTTATGAAATTATTTTTTAGATCAATTTATTTACTCTTTTTTCCAACCCTTGATGAGGAGACAGATGTGACAGTTAGTATAGAATATAGACTAAAATTTGAAAGATTTAAAATCACTATTTTCTCTCTTTTGTTTTTATGATGTTATTCAAATTGTGCTTTATATTTACATTATTTATAACAATTTTAGTCTCTCTTCACCTCTAGGTTTAATAAAATGTCTCATGTATTATTATTGTTACTATTATTATTATTATTAAGTCATATATATTACTTAAAATTAGTTTATAATTCACAAAAAAATTCTATGAGATAAATTATACATAATAGGACATATTTAAAGAATATGTTCCATTTCATGCATATTGTATACTATAATGTTGTACAAATAGCTATAGCAATGTCAACCATGAATGGACTATTACATTTTTTTATTTTTTGAATATATATTCAAAAATAATATCTATATTATAATTTTTGATCTTAACCCTAAAAAAAAGTTCTGCTTATATATATATATATATATATATGGTATTTTTTGTTTTATTATGGTGACTATTCAACCTTTCTAACAAACCAACCCCCTTAATTAGGGGTGGTTCTACTATATTTTCTCTAGTTAGTAATCATGGTCATCCATATGATCACATGCTCCATATAATGCCACGTTCTAACTACATATTGAAACAAACTATTTCACTCTGTGAAACAGTGCATTTTGGAGTCCTTTTTTTTCCTTTCAAAGAACATTAGCAGCTACAAAGTTGTTTCATAAGTCCCTTGGCTTAAGGCTTTGTTCATCATTTTCTTCATGTCTGTGCTTCAACCTTTCCATTGCTTTTCATTTTTTTCTTCTTCCCTTCCTCATTATTGTTGCAAAATGGTTCAATGGAGTTTGATCTGGGGTTTTCCTCGCTATTTTCTTCAGGTTTATGCTTCTTCCCCTCCTTGTTTTGCTAGAAAATGCCAAAATAAAGGCTATCTCATCCTCAGTGGTCATGCTTTGGCAATGCCTCTCAACGTTATCTAATCTTTTCTACCTTTTCCCCGAATTGTGTTTGTTATGAATACCCCATCTCTATCTAAAATTAACCATTTAATTAATGGATTCTCTAATTAATTATAAATTAAGCAAGTGAGGAAAATAAAAAGGATAGAGGCTTAAATGACAATTTTAAGTAAAAACAATTTAAAATTTAAAATGAATAATGAGGGAATTTAAGAAAAAGAAAAAAACCAAAATTGGAAAATAAAATTAATTAATTAATAATAATAATAACAAATCAAAATAAAAATCATAAAAGATAGAAAAATAGGAAAAATCCAAAAATAAATATTAATGGTGATGATGACAAAAAATAAATAAATAATAATAATAATAATAAAGGGCTAAATTAGAAAAAATAATAATAAATTAAATCAAAAATTACCAAAACATATAATATAGTCTAGCTTACTCTGATCAAGTTTTTTGGCGGTGGCTTCGGCTGCAAGTTGGCAAGTTATTGGTAGCTGTTGTTGTAGTCCATAGCTCGGCTGAGGAGGTGACGGGCAGCAGGTAATGATGATGGAGGCTAAGCTGATAAGAGGAGAGAGCTGAAAAGAGAAAAAGGGGCATTCAACGAAGGCAGAGGGGAAAAACTGATCTGAACCGAGAAGGAAGAGGTGCAGACCGAGAGCTGCTGCTGGAGGAACAAACTATGCTGAACCGAGAAGGAAGAGGTGCAGACCAAAAGCTGCTACTGGAGGAATGAACTGTGCTGAACCAAGAAGGAAGAGGTGCAGACCGAGAGCTGCTGCTGGAGGGAGAGTGGCTGCTGGAGGGAGAGTTGTTGTGAGAAACTAGAGGAGAAAGTGTGGAAGCTGAGAACCGAGGAGAACCAGGGAAGCAGAACGAGCCAGGCAGAACGACTAAGCTAAGAATTGAGGAGAACCAGGGAAGTAGAATGAGCCAAGTAGAATGACTAAGCTGAGAACCGAGGAAAACCAGGGAAGCAGAATGAGCCAGGCAGAAAAACTGAGCTAAGGCTGAAACATACTTCCCCTATTTTGGACGCTGTGAGTAGGGATAAACAGAGAGAGAGTGAGTCGAGGGTGCCGTGAAGGAGAAGAGAAGGAGAGAGTAAGCTTCTTTGGATTCCTGATGCTTTCAGATTTTTTTATCATGTTTATATGTATGTATGTGTATGTGTTTATATATAGGTGTATACATATATAGATACATATAGGTGTAGGCGTGGGGATGCTTCTTCTCCTTCTTGAAGTTTGCTTCCTCTTATGGCTACATGTATATATATATATATATATATGCGTGTAGATGGATATATATATATATATATATATATTTGAGCGTATATATACGGACATATGTTTCACTGCTGCCTGATGCTTGGTCTCCCTCTCTTTCTATCAATGCTCATATATATACTACATAGGTGTTTATATATATGTATATATATATATATATATATATGTATGTATATAGGTGAATATATATATGTGTGTGTAGATATAGATATATGCTGCTTTCACTGCGTGATGCTTTTCCTGAAGCTTTCCACCTTTCATATCATACGTATATAGATATTACATATATGTTTATATATATATATATATATATATATGTATGTATATATATATATGTGTGTGTGTGTACCTAGATGTATTTTTACGTATATGCGTGTGTGTATATGGGTATGTGTTTTTTCTTTTTTTTCCCTGATGCCTGCTTCCTAGAGCATTCTTTGTTTCATACTATGTTTATACGTATGTTATATATGCATATATATATATATATATATATGTATATGTATGGATACATATAGGTATACATATATTATTATTATCTTTGTGTCAATACGAGATTAATTTTGGCTTTATAAACAAAGTTCTAAGAAAGTCATCAAGTGAGAATATTATTCTCTTCAGGTGTCTTGGGATCGTGTGAGATTCGGATATCCTTAAATCCCGAGAACAAAAAAAAATATTAATTAAAAATTAATACATACTTGCTATAAATAATAATAATACAAAAAGAATAATAATAATAACAATAATAATTAAATATTAACCTTAATTAAATATTTTCCATGATCTGCAAAAATTATCGTGTGAGAATATTGTTCTCCTCAATTGCATGGGATTATGTGAGATTTTAGTCTCCTTATATTCCTAAAGTTAGTATACATTTGCTTAAAAATAATAATAATTAAATATTTACTTCAATTAAATATTTTTCCATTATTTACGAAATTATCGTGTGAGAATGTTGATCTCCTCGATTGCATGGGATTATGTGAGATTTTAATCTCCTTATATCCCTAAAATTAATACACATCTATCTAAAAAAATAATATATAATAATAAAGAAAAATAATAATAATTAAATGTTCACCCTAATTAAACATTCTCCATTATTTACGAAACTATCGTGTGAGAACATTGTTCTCTTCGATTGCATGAGATTATGTGAGATTTTAATCTCCTTAGATCCCTAAAATTAATACACATCTATTTAAAAAATAATATATAATAATAAAAAAAACAACAATAATAATTAAATATTCACCCTAATTAAACATTCTCCATTATTTACGAAATTATCATGTGAGAATATAGTTCTCCTCGAATGTTTGGGGTTGTGTGAAATTTTAATTTCCATAAACACTGAAAATTAATACGTACTTGTTTTAAAATAATAATAACCATAATAATAACACAAAAATAAATATTTTGATTAAGTTTTTTTTACAAAGAGATTAGTTCATCCTTCATAATCATTGCATTTAAAATTCAAAATAAAGTATTCAAAATTCCAAAAATAAACAAAAAATTTTAAAAAAGAGAAAATGAATAGATCAAGAAAATGAGATTAATTAGATTGTAGGAATTGAAGCACACAAATCAAATCCCAATTCCATTTTGTTTACAAAAGTCTAATTTTGAACCTTCCTATTCTCATTGCAAAACGTACAAGTCATCACTCAATGAACATGCCTTTTTGGTCGAACTATGTAGACTTTGATCCCTATCATAGGGTACGTAGGCCCTGGGCTTTCATCCTAGGTCAAGTCCGCCCTTTGTAAATATCTATCTGTTTGATTCCGCTATTGTCATCTTTTGTCTTCTCTGTTTGACGGGTATGCATGTCAATAAAAGGGAAATCAAGTTAAATTAAAAGCCATATTCTATTTCAGCTGACTAGTTTAAGGTAACCATCCTCATGGATGGGTGTTGTGGGGTGCCTAACACCTTCCCCACACTCAAATAGACTCTCCAACCCATCTCTGTTTTCGTAAACCATTTTGTATTTTTATTTTAAATTGATTTTCCAAAATTTTCTATTAAAAATTTTGATGACGACTCTAAATAAATTGATTTTCAAGTTTCATTTTGAGGATCAATTTAAACACTTTTTATTTTATTCTGCTGAAAGGTCGGTTACGACACATGTCTTCGCCATATGCTCTAATCTCACTTTATGTTATAGGTATGCCTTTAAACATTATCAAAGAGTAAGTGATTTAAAATTGCAATAACAAGTGAATAAAATGATTAAGGAGACACATGAATTTACCTATACTGGTTGAAAACAAGTGTTGCAATTCCTTACATAACTAAGCTACAATAAGATGGATATGTATAAGATAGCAATTCATTAATAACTTAATTCGAATGAAAAGAACATCTTACTAACTGCTAAATTGCAAATGCATCTGAATCAAATTCTACATTCTTTTCTCCTATTCATTATGCATCTAAATGAAGTTATACCTTTTAAGTGCAAATAATAAGTAATAGATAATTATTTAACAATTATTGCCCCTGCTATATATGCCATTGAAAGATGAAGAAAAATGACGAGTGTAGTGTACAACTGAAGAGGTTCTTTTTATTTTAATGACAATAACACCATTTCATAATTAAGGACTTGTAGTTTATGTGCTTCAATGTTTGTTGTTAGTAACTAATCATTTATAAATTTATTGAAATGGACTCTTGAATTGGTAAATGCATCCTCTATTCATACAAATATGACGTTAGTCACAGATTGGTTAATAGCATTATTGGTGCCATTCATAATTAATGATTTTACTACTTCACTTGATTATTGCAGTATAGGGGAATGAAAATGAAGTAAATACTAAGAAAACCTTGAATCTTAGTTTGATCGCATAGTAGGGTCTAATTGGGATCTTTTGCTAACATTTGATTTCCCTTTTGATTTGTCTATTTCCCCTTATCATTTACACCTATAACAATTTTTTCCTCAACCACTAACGAAAGCAAATTTATATTGCCTAAACATTAATAGCTAATACAATATATATATATATATATATATACACACACACACACAGAGAATATATCATCCATCCATTCTATAGGTTTTCATTACCCATTCAAACACAATGTTTTGTATACATATGTATGGAGGATATATATGTATGTATGTGTATATGTGAGAATGGAGAAAATTTCACTCACCCTATAAAAGAAAACATATATGAAGGATGTATTGGTTGAAAAACAAAAGGTTTTTATAAGAAGAGTTTGCAAAAAAAAAAAAACTAATAATAAATGTAGTGCACTGTTTCATTTATGTGAAATGGTGTGTTTTGAGAATTTTTTTTTTGTCAAAACATTCTGAGAAGGTTATGGACAATGCCATGCCCACCCAAAACAATGTCATATTAGTGTTGTCCTTTTCTTAAAAGAAAAAAAGGTAAAGTCCCTCAAAATGCACCATTTCACTTAATGAAAAGTGTGTGTTGAAAGGGGTATCAGATTCCACAGAGAAATGGCATTATATGAAGCGTGCAATTAGAAGGATGACTGAGATTATTTACTAGCAAATATAAAGTAAAGCCACCATTAATGTAAGGGATCTTTCTTTAAGCCAGCTCACGTCAATCAAGCTCATATGCTCCCATAAAACAAGGTTCAAAATAAAAATGAATACACCTAGTTAGTTGACTTAAGTATTTGATTTCTCTAAGAAATTATATTCATTTATCTTAATGATGATATTGTTAGTTTTCTTTTTCTTTTTCCTTTTCATTTTTGGTTTGTATGATTCATTGTTCATAAGCTACATAAATTTGCATTCAATTTTTGTAAAGTTTTGGGTAAATGCTAAATCATTCATTTGAGTAGTGGTATACAATGATCCATTACCCTTTTGCACTATCAATGATTTATATTTGCTTTCTGTCATTACGAAGGGATGCAACTTCTACTCACAATGACTTAGTGTATGTGTGTGCTACGACAGTTTAAAGCCCCAACAAAGCTTATCCAGTAGCTATATTTGTGTGATTAAACCTAAATAACACTTTTATGTGAATGTAAGAACTTAAGATAATATCAATTGAATTAATTTTTTTTTAAAAAAGAAAGCATCAGTGCCTAAAATAAAGAGTCTTTTTAATATATTTCTTAAAATAATTTTATCATATTATTTTTTTTAAAAAAAATAAAATAAAAAATTTTAATGAAAATTATTCTCTTAATTTTTGTGTAACATACTTGAAAATCCTACCATTAAATATTTTATTTTGAAAGGAAAAAATATATTTAAATAGTTTCAAGAGTATAAGGAAGGAAGGAAATTCATATGAGGTAAATATAAATACAATTAATTAAGGAGATACTGAAAATAGTGACGTAAATGTAAAATGAAAAAGTATTATAACTTTGATTGAGGCTGGCACAAGTGGCTAATCCTTACTCTTTGCAACTAAAGGTATCAAGGTTCGAATCTCCACTCATGCTACTTCGGAGGTAAACCATATTTTTTTTCAAATTGTGCCACATGTCCCTTACGTGTGAAATTACCAAATTGCCCTTCTTAATTTCTTCTTCCATTGTACAACATGCGCTCTCACTTAGCTTCGCTCATTCTTCAGTGGTAACAATAATCTTTCCATTTTTTACCTCAATTTGTGTAGCCATTGAAACTTCTTTATTGTAATGCCTTCCTCCAAGCTCTAAATTAGCCACCAAGTTGCTCTCATTCATGCCTTTCTATCTCTAGAGTCTATTTCCTTTGAAAAACCCTTAAAATCTGAGTTAAATTGGCCTCTTTCATGAAATGATAGACTTGCCCCTTTTTAGTTGTGTTTTAGCACTTAGGCTTTAGTTTCTAATACCCAGAATTTCTGTACATTTTTTCACCTAGGCTTTAGTTTCTAGTGCTTAGGTGCCAACTCTCTGGAAGTTTTACATGTTATGGTGCCTAAGTGCCAAATCGTTGGCTACTGGACTAGCTTCATTTTTTTAGCCGTAACTTTATGTTCTGATATCAAAATTTGGTGAACCACCACTCAATGAAAAGGTTTCGAAGAGCTCTACAACTTTCTATGAATAACCATCTCCAAATTATGATGCCTAAGGGTCAAAATTTTGCCTTAATATTGGTACATTCACTTTCTTGTTGCCAAAACACTCGTTTATTCCTTTCAAAGTGTGAGCAAAAATGAAAACAACATGAATAACTCTAATTTACTATGATTTATGCCTGTAAATCAACAAATCAATATTAAAGCAACTCAAACAACTATAAATCCAAACAACATAAAGGGGTCTAGACTCAATATGTAGGAAGAGAAGTGTGTGTAAAGGTCACGCTAGTTGTAAGCAAGCTCTAAATCCTCGTCACTTTCTTTTGTAATCCCTTTCCCCTTCTTTGTATAGTTCCATATATCATTCTTATTATATAAATTCATTTTCTCATGTGTTGTTGATAGCTAAGTGCCTTGTTATTGTTTAATACAAGTATACTTTCCTTACCTCCTGCCTTTGCATATAAATCGTTAAATTGGTGTTCTCATTATCATCTACCATAGTGGACACTGGACTCAAGACATTGGATGAGTCTTTGAAAGTGGTACAAGATTTGTAGGCCATTTTCACTATATAGTTGTAGGGGTTGACTATTACTATTTTAGGATTAATTGTTGTGGTCACAGCTCAGCAAAACTCCATGAAAGAAGTATTGGCACATCGGGTAACATTGGGTAGTTAGCTTCGTATGCTAAGCCAGATTCCTCATATCTTCATCCCTCAAGCTCTAACACCGTGAATTTTCATTGCACGACATCTAAACCCCATTGACAATTTGACACAAGCTTGCTCCGGTTGAACTTGGGCGATTTAGTAGAGAGAATCTAGAGGCTTGGATCTTTCAAGTTGAATGATATTTTGAATTATATTATACTTTTACTCAAGATCAACTCTCGCTTGCTTCGTTTTACTTTGATGGTAAGGTTTTGGAATGGTATCGTTGGATGCACTGTAATCAATAGCTTGATGATTGGTCCCATTTTGCTACCCAATTTGTTTAATACAAGTATAGTTTCCTTTTTTCTTGCCTTTGCATATAAGGCGTCACACAGATGTTATTTAGGTGATTGTGAATTACCATACATAGTTTTTTTATATGTTGATAGAGAAAACAATGATCACACTTCGTCCAAGAGGCATATATCTGCTAATTAAGTGTGAGACAGTCTATGAAATAAAGCTAAGAATAGATCAAACTCTCAAATTATCCTTAACATCAGAAGTTGCAATTGAAGCAATACTTATGGGGTCTTGCAAAATGTAGAATGTGGGGTTGATTGAAGTTGCTTTGGCATGTATATCTCTTTCTTGCAAATATTTGGTTCTTTTTTTTTTTTTTTTGGCTTGTGGTTAGCAAGTTTGCATCATTAATTATTCGTAGGATCCTAGCAAATGAAGTGGTAAGCCTACAGAGACAATGAGTGTGAACACCTCATCTCTATCTAAATTTATCACGGATTCATTCATTAATTTTAAATTAAGCAAATGAGGAAAATAAAAAGGACAGAGGTTCAAATGATATTTTTAACCAAAAAACAAATTAAAATTCAAAACGAATAATGAAGGAATTTAAGAAAAAGAAAAAGAAAACAAAATTGGAAGATAAGAATTAATTAATAATAATAATAACAAATCAAAATAAAAAAATCATCATAAAAAATACAAAATAGGAAAAATCCAAAAATAAATATTAATGGTGATGATGACAAAAAAAATAAAAAAAATAAAAAATGAATAACAATAAATAAATAAAATATAATAACAATAATAATAATAATAATAATAAGGGTTAAATAAAAAATAATAATAATAAAATAAAAAATAATAATAAATTAAAACAAAAAACTACCTAGGCATGTAAGAGAGCACAACTTCCTCTGATGCGATTTTCTGGCTGTGGTTTTTTGGCTACAAGTGGGCAAGTTGTTCGTAGCTGTGGTGGCAGTCCGTAGCTTGGTTGAGGAGATGACGGGAACAGGTGATAATGATGAAAGCTTCAGCTAATAGGAAGGGGGACAATTGTTGAGGAAAGGGGAGGCCGAAAGGGTTGCTGCAGAGGCAAGGAAAAAGAGAGAAGAAGACTTGAGAGGGAAAGGGAGAGTTACTGTGAGGAACCAAAGGAAGAAGTCTGGAGTCGTGGAGGAAACCATGAACCAAGGAGGAGGCTGAGAGCTGCTGGTGACATCGAGAACCAAGGAGGAAGTTTACAACAGTGACAAGCAAACCGAGAACCAAGGAGAGGGCTGAGAATTGCTCGAGAAAACTGAGAACTAAGGGAGGAAAGTTGCTGGAGAAATTGGGCTGCAGTGGTGACAAGCAAACCGAGAACATCTCCTCTGCTCTGATCACCTTAAACAGGGGTGAACAGAGTGAACGAACCAGGATGAAGCCGAGAGGGAGGAGGTTTGCTGCGAGTTCTTCTTCTGGTGCTATGGAAGAGTAGTAAAAGGGAGAAAGAAAGCAGATCATGAGAGACGAGCGGAAGTTGAGAGATTGTTGAATGAAGGAGAGACCTCACTGCAGAAAACAGAAGCTCTTGGGACCGTTGGGAAATGCTTGAAGAAAGTAAGAAAAGGAGGTTCAAAACTCGGAAAAGATCCAAGGAAAAAGGTTGGCATCATTAGCTGAACTTTTTTCATTTTGGCCATCATATTGCTCTCATTTTAAACGTATTTAGCGTTCAGCGGCTGATGAAAACGTTAACC